>JAQQSE010000046.1:0-5010893 GCA_035772565.1 Antheraea assamensis | reverse complement strand
CTAATTGTTTTTTTTTTGCTAATTTTACCCCTTTGTGATATTACAATTAACGTAACAATTTGAATCTGTACGGGTGAGATTATTGAAAGGGATTTGGAAGTATTTATACTTTTACTTTTCTGCCATTTGACTAAATCTCGATCTAACGTTTCTGATATGATAGACTAAGATGGTAACATGGTAAATCTAGAGGAGTACTAAGCTCTCAAGTGCAGCTGTTGGAACTTAATGTTGGTAACTAGCTAGATGAGCTTAGATAAAGCGCTACCACCATGCTACAGTTTCATCACGATGTTTTATCAGCGAAAACTAATTGGAGGGATTACAACGTATGTTGACCAACGCGGTGACCCATTATCGCTTGTATTTCTCTTATCATAATATTATGTACATAAGTTATAGCACATATCATTTTTACAAACTCGACTATCACATTCACATGTTCAAAACATACAAATATTTGCTACACTTATCTTTTTAATTTAATATAACGTTGATAAAATATGTATATACATATTATTAGTAAATACATAAATCATTAATATGAAATTTTAAGTAAATATTTTGACCATATTTTGACATATACTAACTGCTGCCTGTGACTTCGCATAAGTTTTTATATTAAGGGGCAATTGATACAATGTATTACTACACTGCTTATAAACATAATTATATGTAGCCTAAATAAAACTCAAACATCTGATAGTCAAAGTCTCAACAAAATCTAGTAAGCCGTTTTGGAGATTAACCCGGTCAAACAATATATCCACAATGTTATTTATATGTTTACATTTTAAACACGCTTTAAATCTGTATCTATACCTTTTAATAATAGCTCCATACATATCTATGTCTATATAGATATCAAAAAAATAAAACCGCAATACTATCTTTATGGTAAAACCGAAGTTATTCAGTGTTCAAAAAATACATCCGTGTTGAATATAATATATAAAGATAGAAGGAAATCTGAAACAGTAACAAAACGTACAAAAACAATTAATAATGAAATAGAACATGAACTGTTCACGTTTCGTAACGAGCGAAAAACAATTCACACGGTCTGAAGCATGCAGACTATTAGCTCATCAAGAAGCTTTTGGGAGCAAGCCTACTGGAAGCACCGAAGGGATTTTATGAATAATCTGTCAGAATTCAGTATACTCGTTGGAAGTATCCAGAGTGAGGTATCGTTAAAACTGATAGTAACTCGATCCAAATTCGATTTAATATCGATAATAAAACTTCAATGTACAAAAAGTTTGTATAATATTGTACTAGGTAAAGTATTGCTGAATAGTAGGATCACAACCGCCTTATACCATGTGTAACTTGCGCCATAGTAGCATGATTACGCGTGTTGCATTCCAAGATTAACCAGTGAAAGTAACTAAACTAAGGTATATAAGTCTGTGTATTGGTTTAGCACTGTGCAAAATGTACTTAAATTATTGTGTAAATAATACAAGAGTAGATGTTTTTTACAAATAAAGTTATCGTTTCATTATTAACTCTGATGTAAGGTTAGATAAAATTAAAAGACAATAAAACGTGTTATACTATTTTACATCACCAACATCACTGGTAAAAATACATAGGAATCTATATTTTCATTAGGTAAAACTAGTTAGATATAAGAGTATACAACTTCAAATATGTAGAATAAATCCATTTCTATTAAACATATTCTCATAATGTTAAGTTAAGTCAAAAGATATAACTTACGCTAACACATATATAACAGTTGGTTGTGGGCCGATTCTGTTAAGATTATATAAGATTTGGGTCTTTTCTAGTGAATTATCCATAATCCATCGTGACTTTAAATTTCTTAGACCATTACTTACGTTCGAAGCGAGTAACGAAAAATTGTACATATAACCTGCCTATTCAAACGAAATGTTATACTCAGGTGAATATGTCGGGCCTTCATAATATTACGGAAATGATTTTCACTGCAGCTTATGCATGAAAATTATAATTTATATATTAAAATATAATTTCTTAAGTCATTTACAAAATGTTAAGGTCAATAGTATAGTAATTTTCAACCTGACAAAAAGGCTAAACCTTTGATAACAACCGCATTTGTTTTTGATAAATCTATAAGTGTTTTCCAACAAATGCACTTAAGAATAGTCTTATCCTCGGTATAGCGTATTAACATTTTCAAGCATATTATAATTAAGGATCTGGGTGATTGTGGTCAAATGCTGTAACCCATAAAGTGCAAATATCACCATGCTACTATACCGTAGTTGCAGGATATTCCGTTTCATGATTCATGTTGCCATTTAAAAACAAAAACGCTTTGTGTAAACTGTACAATTAAGTATTTCAATTTTATTAAGATTTTTTAAACGCTCACAATAAATAAATAAGAACATAAACGCTGAAAGAGAGAGAGAGGGCTGGGTAGGTGGATAAATAAATTTACACTCTATTACGCCAGTGAATCAGCAAATAGCCGACCATTTAGGGAGCGAGGGTAGGCAGCAGTCACGACGATGTTTCGCAGTAACAATCTTAGGAATTGTCATAAATTAGTTCAAAGCATTGAAGAAGTAACTGGGCACTTTTTTGTATTCTTAATGAAATATAGTTTATTTAATCAGAGTCTGTGATAGAACTTATAATAAATATTATGTTTACATGATCACTTGAGTATATTATGGAATCTTTACTAGTTTCACTTCTCAAGACACTCAAACTAGCCTGCACATTATATCTACAAAATACTAGAAGATAACGAGAGAGAAATAAGAATAAGGCCCTACTGTATCGAGACATACATAATTTGAACCCGTCGCAGGGACAAACTTTGAAATAAGCTACCTATTGACTTTCATAACATAATACTGACAGTGGAGACACATATTTCTCTACAATCGCCTCTCTTAACAGATTCGTATTTGCACATCTTCAAATAATACGCATTTATTTTCCAAACATTCAAAAACTCAAGAGACTGTAGTTCAGTGATTCAGTGTTTGAGAATTTAACAGGCCACCTAGTATGTTCCAATAGAAAATATACAGACAAGCAATTATTTCAGCTTTAGATGCTCAAGTATCTTGGCAGCTTTAGGTACATTATTACTAGTATAACACGTCAGGTGAGAGTGTGGTAGAAGTCAGAAAGGTTGTAAACGTGGCCAAACCTTTTAAATCGCATCAACTCTCCAATGCTCTATTAAATCATAATACATTTTTAACGCCGATTTGCGTTTACCTAAAATATCAAAGGGGACACGATAATGCATTGCTCGAGCAATCTCTAAATCGAGGGGTGCATAATTTATCACAACGCAGTGCCTTATATCTAACGCTATTTTTATTATATCACACGTAGGTACGTTGAAGAATGAATTTCAAATGGTGTCGGAAGTTTCTGTTAGGGGAATAAATCCTATGTCGTTACTATTTTCCATTCGAAAGTCGAATGTGTCCTGATCACGAATGAAACTATGAATGTGCCTTATTTATATCATTAGGTATGTAATTTTTAATCAATGGAGTTTGTAGTAGCAAAATTAGCACTCTGTAAAATTTAGCTTTACTACTTTACCCCTATTGCTTATTTACTGATTTTGCATTAACTATGTTACATTTTATTATCATTATTTCTTAGTCCCTATAGAAAAGAGTGATATAGTTTAGCCTACATAATATCTTGAAAAGTTTCTTATCTGCATCTAAGAGTGTCCTTAAAGTTGGTTGCACAATTTCAAAACTAATATGAGACAAAACACTGGAGTTTTAAAGAAGTTGTGACAATAATTACATACAACTTATCATCACGATCCTGTCAGGACCATTTTAACTCCATTTCACCTTCGAAAATATTAAACGTGAGTTTAATTCGAAAACTACTAGTACTTACGAATTCGACATTTTAAGGTATTTCGAATGTATCAATCTAAAAAGATATATAGTTTTTGAATCGTCGCGGAAAATGATGAATGATACGTTTTATATTTATGAATATTAGATTTAAATTTGACTTCCTTGGAGGATAATCGCGTGTTCTGGCTTTCACTATTTGAATTCCAAAGTACTTATTGTTTTTTTTAAGTTGATGACTGTGACACTGCGTAGATTCAAATCCGGTAGTGAAAATTTTTCACATACTTCTGGTACATCAATCAATACGTCATATAATAAAATTGTCGAGAATAATTTCTTCCAAAACAGTGTTTTTGTTTGGTTACAAATTTACTTTAATTTGACATTCATGTAGATAACTTACGTTTAGAATTGGGTTCGCTTTTCAAACGGAACTACTGGTACACGATGATAAGTACCAGACTTTAGTAGTTTATTGGCCCTTTGTTACTATGTCGTTTTTTTAACGTCATGTTTTTGTACATCGTAAGTCTTGGCACGCTGCCACTGTAGTATTAAAGGTTGATTGCATGGCTTGAAAATCATTTTCATATTCCTCATTATCTTTCCAAAATATCTGTTTATTAAAAATACAATTTCATTTACCTAATTCTTTAAATATTTTTCATTATATTATTCTAGTGAATAAATGACAAGACTGAATAAATGCCATTTTAAAACTTGTCAGGTCATTAGAAACGCTCTAATAGTGATAAACCTTAAAATTCGGAATATAAGGTTGAAAATTCATAAACAATTTAACATTACGAATTGTCACGAATCCTGGGCATTTTTTTATCATTTCCCAACCACCGATGGAGCATCAATCCGCCGGTAACCGGCTCGTACCGGTGCAAACCGGACGCAAACGGTGCGTGCCGAAATACCCGCGAGGGGAGCAGAAATTAATAAGAGGAAACGCGATTTTAACGACTTCCAGACAAATTGATGCGGAACGATCATTTGTTATGTTCGAACTTTACAGGATTATTCTGGTCCAATCAATCTAATAATTACGTTTTTATAAATAGTTAACCATTGTATATGTCATAATAATGTTATAAAATAGTATAGATATTCAAACTGAGTACGTTATTCGCGTTTGATTGTGTGTACGCTTAGTTCTTCCAAATTATATAACGAATTTTGATACGGTTTTCAAAATTATTTTAGATAATCGTCCGAAACGTTTATGTATACTAGTACCGTCTATTGATCGAAATTCGAAAATAATTCATCAAATCTTTAAATATAAATATTATTAAGGTATTCTTTTATCTTAAAGAATTGTGCATTATAGATATAAGGAGCGTGAAGTATGACAAATAGAAAATTGAATGCTCAAAAAAGAGAATAACAAGAAACAAACAAATTAAAACAAACAAAGTTGCCAAAAGGAGGAGAAAAATGTACTCAATTGTTCTATCCTTGCTTATTCATTCATAAATATTATACATTTACAGAAAGTAGGGAAAAGTCACTGTATTGTGATCAAGTCGCAAAAAAAATTTCTGGTACTTACATTACTAAAAGTAATTAAGCCTTGAAAGTTACATTAAAGTAATCTACTACGAAATTGTATATCTTATAAAGACCTACAGAAAAACCTTTAATGATATTATATATAACCTCTAATAACTAATTTGATTTATTTATATAATATTAATAAAAAAACGGGATGTTTATGAGATTATTCTAAAGTATGACATTATTGTATAAAAATCCTCAATCTTACGAAATATTTTAGTTACGTTGGCTATTTAATATTAATCAAAACTACCTTTAACAAATTATAATTTTAATAAATATAATAGAAGGAATCACGGATTTCTAATTACTTGCAAAATAGAAAGTAGTTTGTGTATCGCGAGACTTATCAAACCACCATACAAGTAATTGAATAAATACACGTGTAAATTGTTTAGACACTTATGACGTCACATTAATACCAGCTAGGACAGGTCGCTACTAATTAACTATTTACTAACATATTATTTACATATGATTAACTATATTAACTTACATAACTATTTATACGTCTGATCTATTGTCAAGAAAAAATTGAGAAATATACACCATTCTTTTCACAATAGCATTAAAATAAAATTGAAGAAATTAATTCTTGTCGTGTCTTAATATCATCAGAACATATATTTTATAAATAATATGGTACTTTAAAGAAACAGCATAGGATTTACATGGAATAATTTTCTTTTGAGTTAAGAATAATGTTTCTCTCGGAATATGGCTTCGCGCCGCTAACCCTACAAAGATTGACTTCAACTTGTAAACTAGAAATGACGTCTAAAACAATATCGTAGACTTCATAGTTGATATAATATATATTCCTAACAAAATATAACACGGTTATTATATTTAGGGTTATTCCGTAACTAACAAGTAATTTCTTTCTTTTCTTCTTTTGTGAAAACATTGTAAAAGACGTTGGGAAGAACTACTAGTTGGTGACAAGGGTACATTTTTTTGCTACAGTTTTTAAATATGGGAACGTCAATTTTACGATCGTTACTGTGATAACTAACAATATAATTAATCGTTGACTGCTATTGATTATCAATAGTCCGTTATTATTAGCAATAACAATAACTGGCTGGTGTTATCGTGGTCTGTGAATAAGCAAGAATTATTTCAAGAAAGAACTGGAAGTTATCTACGACCAACGAATGTTAATTTCATTGTCGTGTCATTATTACAAATTGCAATATGACACAAAATCGCTACGACAACAACTGTAAATAAAATATAACGTTATTAATGACTGAATGAAATATAATCGTTATTGCCATTAATATTATGTTTGTTGTCTGTGCATTGAGTCTACAATTATATTATATATCAACTATTTAGTTACTATAATATAAGTAATGCTTACTTTCGAACTAAATAGTCATATCATAAGTAGCTTAATTTGTTTTAACGCTGGCCAAGAAACAGAGACCAAAGTTGTTCCTCAAGGATCGTCTCTGGACTCGACCTTTCATCTTTGTTTACTGAAGTATTTATCATATGTTCTCAGTAACATATTGATGTATTGTTTGGCATATACTTCACGTTACTTTCTATAAAAAAAGTTACATGAATTTTCCAATACCTAGAGGAACTTGTATACTTAGTTTTTCATATAGTTTCTTTTTTAACATTTAGGTTTATGCGACATCTATGAAATGCATAAATTTGAAAAATATTGATCTAATAAAGTAGATACCAACTGCGATACCTCAGTTTTTAAACATACTTCGACAGGGTTAAAAAAATAATTTCCGGTTTGTCAGAAGATCACAAACCTATGCTCTGAATCAAAGAAAGTTTTTTTTTTTAAAACGGTACGATACACACAGATGTGAAATAATATTTACATGCAACGAAGTCTCATCAGGAATGCGAGTAACCCTGCGGTGTGTCGGCGTTACCAATTGTTAACGATTTTTATTTCATTCAAATTAAGGAATAAGTTATTTTGATAAATTGGTAGAATACTATTTAAATTAGGTTTTTAATCATGTTTTAATAATATAAAATTAATAAAGGATCATAAGATACTGTATTAATTGTACAGTTATTTATGTAGCACCCAGCATTAGAGGACGTGTTATTACAATATATGTATAGCGTAAAATGTTTTATTCCGAACAAACATCTTAGATGGTCATGTGCGTTGAAGATTTTCTTTTTTGAAAAACGTTAGAGTAGGTATAATAGTATTACTTATTATCTTGCTCCATCAAAAAGGAATATAAAGAAATTTAAATGCGTCAAAGAAAATATTCACAAATATATCATCATCATCAACTTCATTGCAGAGCCATAGGGCTCTTCCCGAACGAAGGTATGGGCATAATCATTACGTCAGCCCACGTCATATTGGCGATTTCAAACTTCGAGAAATCCACAGTTCTGTTTTCCCACCTACGGCGGTACTTGAAGAACATTTCTCAGGTTTAGGATAACTTTCGATGTTTTGCTTTGCCGTCAGCCGCTACTGTTGCGAATTTAAATTAGTAAATATACGCGAATTCAGAAAAAATCGGTAGTACATGCCGGTGTTCAAACCTGCGGATATCGAATTGATATTTCACCGGTCAAACCACTCGACCACTACGACTTCACACCACAGATATATACATTTGCAAACATTACTGTAAATAATAAATCTAAAATAGCAACATGAAGAATATTTCAATGATTAAGTTGTAAACTTCATTTAAGCAAAATGCTTTCGAAAGATTTTTGTTGTGTTACATAATATATATTAATTTCGATTAAAATTCGTTTCCAAATAGATACGTAGTAGTGGTAATTCAATGCTTAGTTCTGTCATAAGTGATACGGATTCAGTATAATGTTTGCACGTCGACGAGACGTGTTTGCAAATCATATGTTAAGGTTTGTTACTGAAATGATATGCCTCCTTTACTCTTACAGACCGTTCATAGCTAGACATGAATATTAACCGTCGGTCGCTCGCTTTAAAATTACACAAAAATTGTAGGATATATAAAGATGCAACTTGTGATCTGTTTAAGAAAATGATCAAAATTTTATATCTAATTCGTGGACGATTGAAAACGACGTTTGACATTTCAGTGATCTATCGTATTACAAAAATGTAACATATGCTTTGATCCTAGTAATTGTTCGATAATTTGTCTTTAGCCATGTATAATTTGTTTTCACATTATATTTCTATTCACGTTGATTTATATAATAACTTTCTCATGTAGGTTTCATTCTTTTGAAAGATAATCATTTTATTATTAATTCTGGGTAACAACATAAACCACTGCTAAGATTATGTTCATGAACTTAAAACAAAACATGTTATAATTGATTATATTTTAAAATAATTTTATGTAACTGTATAAAATAAAAATTAAAAACACACGCTTTTATTATTGAAATAAAATGGTATATCTAAGTTTGAAATACAAATAATTTGAGTATGATTTATCACAATTACAAGATAGTTTATGAAATTTTGAATTACTGCAAACGTAGTCAGGTAAGTTTAAATAA
Source organism: Antheraea assamensis (assembly GCA_035772565.1). Taxonomy (NCBI): domain Eukaryota; kingdom Metazoa; phylum Arthropoda; class Insecta; order Lepidoptera; family Saturniidae; genus Antheraea; species Antheraea assamensis. Next base: position 5,001,975 of record JAQQSE010000046.1, on the reverse strand, counting down.
ATCCGTATAAAGTGCGATTATTGCGTAGGAAGATGATAACGCGACTGAAGTACGCGGCATGATAACTTGATAATTTAGGTATTCACAGTTCGGCTCCACTCGGTAATTATCGGTTCTCACTGAGCGCTCAAATCATCGCGACCCGCTTTCAATACTCTTACGTTCGTCTTTGGTTTACTTTTTAACCTATATGTTTTATTGTTTTTTTTTTCGAACTGACATACCCTTTTGGCTCTTTTGGCCTCTACAGATTCAACGGACTACATGTTTTATTGTAAGATATTCATACCAAAGAATTATATCGTGATATTGGATTGCCAATAATCTCAGTCGATAAAAAGATAAAATAGACATAGACATAGAAATAGACACGCAATATTTAAACTAGTGTGAATATGTAAAAACCAGAGATAAATAGATGAAACATACTGTATTTCAAAGCCAAAGAGTTCTATTTTCAAATGTTCTAATTCATTCTTAAATATTCTTCATATAAGTAGCCTTCGCCAATTTTTAGTATGCCATACGTATTAGGAGGACTGCTTGAATGTTTTTGTTTTAATTGAACGACCTTAGAAGGCTTTTCTTATCGTAGTAATTGAGTTATTGAAAATAATCAAAACATAGTAATATTGCACCGGTAAAAACAGATTGTATGTATAATATTTGCTTTAATGTGTAGGGAAAAGGCCATTCGTATTTCTTCTTAAGTGCCGTAGAACATTTATACGTATGTATTATTTTGATGAGTTCTCGTTCGATTCTCGGCAAGTGAGTTGCATCACGGAACCCTCTTTGTGTCGTAATGAAGGATGCGATGGCGCACACCGCACTTATTAGTGTATTGCCATCATCTAGATCTATTCTAGATGTGGCATCTAAGTCTTTTCTATAATAGTTACAAAAATTTAGTCATTAAATAAAATAAGTCGAGGCAGTTATAAGGACTGTCAACATAAGTAAAAACTCAAAACCCATTATTTAGAGTTTTCACTAAATAACTGTATTGTTTTTTTTTTAAATTCTATATATTATGGTGTGAATTATTTAAATTTCATAATTGATAAATTGAAATTATAACATTAGTCTGGTTTTCACATCTATTGGCACTGAGAGCAATAACACTTAACACTTTTATACAGTTTATCAATTAATCAAATATACAATGAGCTGCACAAGTTCAATGAAAATTATCAATATTACATGTACATAGGCCGCTATACTACACGTCGCTGGTGTGGACCAAGTGCTATACGTCACGAGCATGTTAAGGTCATTGGTAAAGCGAACTCATAAGTTATTCTCTTACCAAAAATTACTGAATGCAACTAAAGAAGTTTTCACTGCACAAAAACAAAACAATTCAATATTGAATCCGTTGCGTTTGAGATTTCATGTCCTAAATTATTGGGTTTGGTACTTAAAATATGATTTAAATCACGACAATCGAGAAAATTCTATATCAATCATTGTCTTAGATTAAATGGTGTTTATAGTATTTGTTTCATTATTGCGTTGTAATTCGTCATAACATGGAGAAACATTCTCAACATAGACTTACCAATAGTTATTTACAGTTAATACGATATTCTTATACTTGGTAACTACTTTTCCAAATCAAAACCAAGATTGTAATTAACTACCAATTTATTGACTGTTATTTTTAGTATTTTTGTATTTAACCTTTTAATTCGAGATTCGTTAACATTACTACCGATGTTCATTTTTAGGCTTAACACAAATATGTCTAATATTGAAACAAAACTGTCTGAAAATGCGTGTTCGCTATTACATACGAATTATACAGATATAACGATTCTAGTATAATTACATCGTTGTTACACGGAGTCACCTAGACAAATTCACCCCAGCCGCATTGTAGCTTTGATCTCAAACGTCGTGTTTTGGTTTCCACTCGTACCGGCTGAGAGGGACGTGTCGATGTCGGCTCCGATTCGAAACCTCTCCTACCGCCGATTATGTCCTAAACATACCTTTGTATACAGTGAAAAATAATGACAGTACGTGTGTCTCAATTATCTTTGAAAAATATAAGAATTATGCAACACATTTGTTTATACTTTACTTGTTTCCTATATGAGTTTGGTGACAGATTTTTAATTTGAGAGTTGTAACTAACCAAATGGGCTTTAGAAAATCACTATAATGCTATGATTTTCATCACGATATTTTCTTTACCGAAACCTCAGGGTCAGTGTACGATACCACTGAATATGTATACGACACAAATATATATATATATATACATATGTATGACTATAGGATCTATACGATAAGGATACCGCACTTATTGATTTAGACTTGGTTACTAAAATGAGCCCACAGTTTCTGCAAAGAAAAGCATTGGGATGAAACCATACCATGATGCTACAACGCTTTTCGTACTTTTTATCTTGTCCTCCATCGCCTAACAAATCGCCAATTAATGCGAAAACAAATTGTAGCCAATCTTTGGCAGGTAACACAATAAACATTTTCTTTAATCAATTTCAAAAGTGTAAACCATTTTACTACAATATAGTTATTGCCTTAGAAGCATGCTTAAAATTATATAATGAGATTGAACCATGAAAAGAGATCTTCGTTACATATTATTACGGTTTTTCGTAGACGCTAAGCAAGAATTATAAAATTGCAATAAAAAATATGGAGGTAATTTGGAATCTATACGAGACACGTCGGTTCCGTGGGACACCAAAGCATTTTCACTTTTTTAATACTCTATACCTTATATAAGTTTTAGCGTTTAAACATAATCTCATCTAATGTTAAATGACGATGTGGTCTAAGTCGATAAATTCGCTAAACTCTGACAGGGACTGGTTCTCAAGTGCAAAGACAGATTTTCAATCTGAAGGTGGAAGTTAGTCAAGCGGGCTTAGAAAAAGTGATAAAATGAAAAATAACGATCAAGCCACAGGTACCAGTTAGTGTCTGATAAAATTTTAGGTGTCGAATATAATATATTATAGAGTTATAGACCCTCTCTACGTGATCATTTCCTAAAGTCATCAGTCGGCGACGGTTGGATGAGCGCGCACGCTGCGGTGACTCCACAATATCTATCGTGCGTCAAGCCTCGCTTATTTCGTACCCCGTGATTTCTAAAGAGATACAGGAAATGTGCACTCGAGATTATGACTTCCATTGAGATATGTTAAAGACCAGGAGAATTGGGAGGGTTTTTATTATTTTGTTTGCAACAAAATAGTTCACACATTTTTTTGTGCAACTTTCTCCGCGTTCAAATTACAATATAAAACTTAATAAAGATGTAATATAACATTACCTAGTGCTGAGTTATAGTTAAATGGATAAGCACATAAACTTTCTCCAAGAAATTATACTTTAGTAATCTTTTACGGCGTCGATCAAATTTTGTTGAGTTTGTCAGTCTGAGGTATATATACCAATATTCACTGTTACCTGTGTCCGCGGCTTTTTATGAAGTTCACTTAATTAGTACAGAAGTTATTATTCCTCAGCGCTATCTAGTGGCCAGTTATAGTAAAATAGAGAGCTTAAAAACTATACCATAAAAAAGGGTGTTGGAATGTATCTATCTTAAGTCATGTATTTAAATTTGTCATATGTTTTAGTACCCCTCAAAATAGCCTTTCTGGTAAATTTTGAGATTTTTCGATTACTCGTTAAAAAATATCGAATTAGAAAAAATGATTTTTTTTTTCAGTTTTTTGTTATTTACATATTTTTTTCTAGAAATGGTCTAAATTTGAACTTTTTAATATTTTTGTTTTTACATGGCCTTTATAGAAAAAATATTTCGGACAGACGGACAAATAATTTGACTTTAAAAAAACTTTCACTTTAAAAACTCATAATAACGATATAGAAATATGAATTGAGTTATGGGCGCCGTCATATTGGCTTCGCTGCTCTGCCGAGCGCTTTTCACTTTACCCCTACTCTGCGGCTGAATGTAATGCGACATGCGATAGATGGACGAAAAAATTTGAGGCGATGTAATAAACGTTTCACTTATAAATGTATTGTTCGCGAGGGTATCAAATTTACATTAATGCGAGCGAAACCACAACCAAAAGCTTGTAAGATAATAGTAATAAATTTGTAACTATAAGGATGTGTGTAAAGATATACATTTACCTGTTATAAACGTAACCATAGATACATCATAATATAATTCGACACAAGCTCCCCCTGTCGGCGAGATGATTGCGAATGTTTTTTATTTGATTTCGCATCCAATTTGCTCTCTCCCGCGCCAGAAGCGATCCTTGCGAATGACGAGAATTACTATTGTATTGCCAAATGCGATGCGAGGATATGCGATATCCTGTGTGTTAAAGATGTTTGAAGAGGTACTGAAATGGTTTTTATATGTCTAGTATTAAACCATAGTTTTATTCGACAGGCTGGCCTGATTGTTTGGCTGGATCTGTGCCAGGATCTAGACCAGACGTTTAAAGTTTGTTTTTTTTTCTGCAATCAGTCGATGTATAAATAGTAACCAAGCCGTTTAGTTAGCTTAGTTCGATTTGTGCTGTTGCATTCAAGGCAACAGCTCAAGTCGTGGTTCGGACACTTTAGCGCCCTAGAGTTTGTGGCTTACATCGTTACAGGCGAACGTCGTTTAGTCAGTTCGAAAAAAAAAGTAGTATACCCGACTAGATTGCGATCACCAGGTAACTGGTGATAAGCCCTTAACAATTATTAATGCTCTGTACTTATGTATATATGATGTATAGGTATGCAGCACCTGAGAAGTTTACACGTCATGAATACATCAGCAATTGCAGAACTCTCATCAAACCCCATTATTTGAATCGTGTCTGCTTATTATCAGACACAGTGCCATCACTTTATTGTAATATTAAAAAAAGCGTGTGTAAATTACACGCGGTAGAAGTCAAACCTTAGAAAATTAATAAAATATTACTATAAACGATAAATGTGTACATTAGACTACGCTAGTAATGACACTTTTTCCCAAGGCTTCGTCATATGCAGGCGTACACCCACATACTCGTATACTAACGCACGTACAAACAAACACGTACAACGCTCAGACCAGTGCAAGTATTAAGTAGTGCAATATACATATATGAACATACACAATATATGACGAGACTGCGAATATAAGAAACACTGTATAATGTACTATATCTCATTCTCTCGCACGTTAATTCCTATAGATGTATATGTTTGTTAAGATCGGAATAATTAACACACATACTTACATCCATACCATCGAAAAACAACTCCTTTTGCTTTGTCAGGTAATAATTTTATTAAAATAATAAATCAAGTATGCATCGACAAGCCTCGGCTTTTGGCGAAGGAAAACATAACATGCTAATAATATGGTAATTATAACCCAGTCTAGTAGCCATTTTCAAGCAGAACATTTGACGCTAATCACTTTATTTCGTTTTCCGATACCTGTATTTGAGAGCTATTCCATCGGGACTTAGTTACTATATCGGATCACAGGTGAAGGTTAAACTTTAAATAAATATATAAAGTATAAACTTATTGCACAATTCGTACCCACGTTCTTATATACAGCGGTCGAAGGCGCTGTCACTTGAGGCCTCATCGCTTTATGTATTTCTATAGATACATGATTCCGTTTTCAAAGATACTTAATTGCGGTCTCAGGTGCGTTCGCATTCGTAATAAGAGGCTCGGAATTACATACTCGTTTCATCCGTACGCCTATGTGAACATAAAGCTTACCATCGACGCGTAGATTCTAACAACCGACTTTTACGACATGGAGTATTAAACCTGCATTGAATGAATGAATATTATGTCACGAGATATTATATAATTTATATCACGAGATATTTTTATTCAGCTCATCAGTTGTAATCTTACAGATTATGCCATGAAGTATTAAACAGGTATGGGATCTACACGATGTTTAGTGGTTACTGCAAAATATGACTACGTGTTGCCAATGTCAATAGGTATGTGGTTCTGAGGTCTGCTACTCTTGAGTTTGAGGATTGAGTTGAAATGGATCATATACCAGTATATTTTACTAAAAATGGCCCAGTATCAGCCCGTTCCTGCAATGAACCGGAACTTTCCATGAATGAAAACTAGAGTTTTTTCTAATGTTCACCTAGCTAGTCCTTAGGTTGAAAATTTGGCAGTATAGATGTGTTCTAACAGCTGCACTTGAGAACAGGTCCTCCTTTTTGGATTTGGTATGTTACCGTCTTAAGTGACATCGTTACTTAATATAAGATGGCATTAAGTCAAACGCTATAGACAACTACGAAGTGTCATAAAAACGGAATATATCAGCACAAGTATTGTTTTGTACATTTTGCTGCAAAAATAAATGTGGCTCCCCACAGTTAAACCTGTATTAAAACAAAAGCAATGTATTAAATTAATGTGTACTAGATAATAATAAAAATACTATGTTAATATTAATAACAATGAAATAAACTGTTTCTGCAAACAATATTTATCACGAAGTCAATTGATGTTTCCCGATAATGCTATGGAAGGTCGCTTGTATTATTGATTATATAAATCTCTAGGTGTACCCCGCAGTTTCACTTGTATTTAGTCTTATTTTTGATACCGATACGCGAACCGAATGTACTCACAATTCGTTCTCACTTAACGTATTATTAGAACTTTAGTTTGTAAGGTTATTGCTTATTTTGTGGGGGTCACGGCGTGATATAAGCTAGTTTATAACATTCTTCAATAAATAAAGTATATATAGAATCTAAGAATATTTTTTCAATCATCACTGGTACTTGAAGAAATTAGCGCGTTCAAATAAATAATACAATAATCTCTTGAGTTCTATAACATTTAGTATAGATTGGTGTAAAATCTATGTTGCTTTAAGTTTTGGTTAACGAAATAACGTTATACGGAGTTACTGCTATTAGAAGCAATAGTTATTCATAGCAAAATATAAACTAAATTTATTGTTTCTTCAAGAAAGTGGGCGATATCTTTTCTAGTAAGCGTTTAAATAAAATATGAAAAGAGTAGCATAGGAATTGATAAATGAAGTATTAAATTTAGATCATCCCAATATATACTATAGTTAATTATAGAGTCACAAGTCGCAACCCCACCGTTAGCCCGTATGAGACAATCAGATAACTTATCGCACGTCTGGCAGTGAATAGCCTTCTTTATGCGCACACACCCCACATATAGTCGGGGATTAAAATATTGGGAAGGACAAAAAATATTATAGTAATATTACATTTCCATTTATTATATTCTAATTTATATCTCCTTGGGCTCGATTAATACTAATATATATATTTATTGAGCGATTGAGCTTTACTTCTGTTATCGACGTGGACATTCTGTGAAACAATCGTTAAAGTTTTGCGAGGTTCTGAAACTTCGTGTCTACAATGCATTTGTGAGGTGAAGCAATGACATTGTATGGAGTTGTTAAACTATACGTGAACCAATTAGATAATATCGAGCGATGATCTTTAGGGTAAAATTTTTGTTGAAAAATAAATTGTAGTCAGCACACAAAGCGAAAGACCAGTCATAGTGTCTCAATCCGTCGCGTTATAGGATAGCCAATGTATTTACAATACCAATCCGTGTACCCGTTCACCCGTGAAATAATAACTATAATCGTGTATTTTGTGCTGTACTTAAAACATACTTGGATGACATATGTGCAATTATTTAAGCATATAAATACATTAGTATATAAGAAAATCGCTATTCATGTCTGTTTTTTTTAGTGAATATATTTCTTCTAATTAACTCTATGAATTTTAATACAGATCTCTGTCTGTTATTAGATAGACTAGCCGTGGCTCGGTGTTTGAAGTTTAACCATGTTAAAGGTTACAAACATACAAATATTCATATTGTATTGAGTATTGTACAAATATTGTAGATTACCTTTTGCTTCGCTCGCGTTAATGTAGATTTTATCTGTCCCTTAGAAACAATACGTTTTATTGGATGAAAGATATACCACTTTTTTTTGTACCCATTACAATGTGTGTGAAAATTTTAGAACGATTGAATGTTGTAAAAATATTGTAAATAGTATCTATAGTAGAGATAAGGAGCATGAAGTGTGATGGACTTATAATAAAGATTTTTATTTAATATTCATCGATAGCCACTAAAAAAGTAAAAGAAAATCGCTTGAGAAACAAGAGAAAGGAATTGAAATGTTTCATCTTCGTCTATTTTTGAAGTTATACATCTTTTGGCGCTTTATGGATAAATAATGAGAGTAAATTTTTACGATGCGCGCGTATACCGTCAGGAAAAACCGACACCCTGAAGTTAGCTATAGTCAACATTTTATTAAAAAAAAGTATGTATGTAATAAATACCTTTCTGCTATTGTTAGTATCGTTTTTTCTACAAGCGTAGAACAAGGTGAAAGATAAAATTTTGGAAAAGATTTTTATCTTGTTACGCCAAAGAAGTATAATTTCTAACGCGTGTACATAAGTACACGCACACTTTTTTTATATACGATATAGTTGATAAGTATTTTATACAAAAAAATGTAATTAATTTGAATACCGTTGTAGTGTAATTTATTTGTGAAAATGTACAAAAATTACAAAGAAATCTACGGTATAAAATTATATTTTCGTAAACATTCAGCGCAAGGTAACAAATACATTTATTAATACTAGATATTTCCCTTTCATGAAATTCTACTGATATAAAATAGGTATGTATATTTCTACAACATATAATTTCTTAACACTCTATATACAAATTAAAACAATAAATCATTTTTATTCGGTGGCGTTGTTTATCGGAATATGTGTTATTAATTCACATCGGATACTAAAATCGATCGATCAGCAAATAATATGACATTTAAAGTGAAGTTTCATTGCAAGAAATTAAGCTGCATAGTAATTACGTTCTGAGAAATAAGAATGTTGTGAAATTTTAAAAGCATAAATATGTCATTATTGATTGGTGCCGATACGAAGAACTGGTGACCGGATTTATTGTATTTGTATTCCGTTTTTAGCACGCTTTTATTAATTCGCTCTCTTGTATATCTGTTTGAGCGGTACTTTGTAATACTTTTTATTTTTGACTTCCTGATCAGCTCGAGATAGAAAGAGTAGTAAACATAGCTCAGGATTGAATGATAATAATCCGAGAAAATTAAGAGAAAAATCTGTATTTAAGATATAAAAATAAGTAAATATGTATGTCTCTAAGCTTCACACAAACAATACCTGAAATTACACTAAAATAATATATGAATTTATCAATTACAAAATCACAAATTGCATAAAGAAAAACATTGCAAATATCAGTGTGTACATTCGGAGGAAGTGACATTTCTTTGGCTTATATGTATTAAATTATATATATGAGAATGCTGATAAACTATGTACTACTCGATTCAGACAGACACTTATACATACTAACACATACCTACTTTGCGTTTAACGCGTAACGCATAACGAAAATTTTTCCCTACCATGCCATTACAAGTTTCACTTAAAAAATATTTCAATATATTTTTACAACCAACTAACAAATAAAAATTTATCTCAAACTCGAAAAACTTGAAAATGCCAGGAATATTTTTAAATTCTTACAGACAATCTGAAAAAATGTATATATATAATTTTTTTATGAATGATGCCACCATTATGAGTGTAGATATAATTATTTACGTGATACACCAATGCCATTTTTCGCCTTGAAGTACTTTGCGTTTTGTAATTTAAATACTATTGAAGGGCGTCGTGACATAGAGCTAGTTATGTAGTGCGAGAGTTCTCGTTAAACAACAGAAAGAGAAAGAAATAGAATTGGTTTTATAACAATACAAAAATACACATATCGTAACAGGCAGACATTAGTTACACAGTTACTAATGATTTAAACGTACAGACAAAACATATTGGATGTTATAAATTCAATAGTATGCTGGGACATACGAGGCAAATCCGATGGCGCCCGTAAGTACTGTTCAATGGGAACGGTGCTTTGAGGGGTCATACACACTGTAACCGTCGCGTCGTCGGATTACGTGCAAATTGGAAACGCGGGGCGTTTGAGTGTTGCACCTAATTGTATCGGAACACGTCCCTTTGATACCTGGTTAGATAAAAAATATTTTAACAGCTGTGTACCTGTATTAAGAGGGTCCGGGAGGGTGCAATGGGCTTATTAATGTGAGGTCATAAGTAGCAAAGTTATTTTGAGGATTTGAGGATATATTACACATTTACTATGCAATACATTTTTTGGTGCTTTTTTTTTATTTTGCGTGCATTTTTAAATCTATATAAACAAAATCATAGAAGTTTACCGTTTGCGCGCACCACGTAAATACTATTTTTTGTTTTTTCGAACTGACTACACTGTTGACCTGGAGGCCGCTACAGTTTTACCGGACTACTAAGGGGAGCGCTTAAGGCACTCACCCGATTTGTATAGACGACTAGCACAAGGGCGCATGGCACACCTCGGCTTGGGCTACACCTGAGCGTATCGGGTGGGGTGGAGACAGTTCACCTTCCACTCTAAAGCGGAAAGTCCTATCTGATAGAAAATCGCGAATTATATGAACTAAACTATCGGGAACGCGAGACTGAATGAGTTTGTGAACGAGCCCGGCGTGCCAGACCTTGTCGAAGGCCTTGGCGACGTCGAAGAAGACTGCTATTGTGCGTTTCGGTTTAGGCTTCTTCGGATTTACATCCGGATCGGGATCTTCATTCCAACTGCCAAAGATGTACTCCGTGAGGCGGTGTACCTGGTGTGTGCAAGAGTGTTTGGCACGAAAACCAAACTGCTCAGGTGGTAACAGACTTAATTGGGATATGGAGGCTTGGAGACAGTTCAGAAGGAGCCGCTCATATAACTTGCCTAACGTGTCGAGGAGGCTGATCGACCGATAGCTGTCGGGAAGCGTAGCTATCTTGCCGGGTTTGTGAATCCCTATTACTACGGCCTTTTTCCAGACGGCTGGAAAGTAGCCCTGGGACATGGCCGCATTGAAGATGCAGACCAGAAGAGCTATGATGTAGTCAGGAAGGAGGTTCAGTACCTCGTTCCTGATCCCATCAGGACCTGGGGACTTCCTATTTTTAAGACGCTTGATGGCGGCCGACACTTCATCAAAAGTGACCGGGGTTAGGGTATCCGCGGGCGGGGACGCGAGTGCATGTTCCACCGAGGATTCGATCGATCCAATATGGATAGGGTCAGTGTTAGGCGAACACTATTCGCGTGACATTCGGCATTATCTACACTATCGAACGCGGGAGGCAACCCAGGACCTCTATCAAGGGGGGACATAGGAATGCTAATATCTGATTTCAATTTTCGCGCTAGATTCCAGTACGCCACGTGGGACGGGGAGATATCCTCCAAAAGCCTGTCCCACCTGTCGCCCCGGATCTCCTGTGTAAATACTATTGCAAAGACTTCATTTAAAAAAAATAATTACTTCTAAGATAACTTTTTTTTTTATATTGTAGGGGGTAAACGAACAGGTGGGTCACCTGATGGTAAGTGATCACCGCCGTCCATAGACACTAGCAACACCACGTATGCAGTGTATAAACTATAACTGTGCATGAGCAAGCCGGTGTGAACTAATTGGCTGTCTTTGAACCAAAAAGCGTGCAGAAAGGGTCGTGACGAAAAAATCTTACACTATTTTTTGGCTGGCCACCATTAGTACTTTGCAGTAAGGGTTTTCAGCCTTTCGGAAGGAATTCTCCAAATACTAGTGAAAATCGTATGAAAATCCGTAGCTCACTTTAAAAGAATTAAATGGACATACAAATAGATAAAAAGCGCCTTTGTTTTATACTATTTATTATCTTATAGCAACACGTGCAAAATAAGATGCAATCTCCATTCTTTAAGTGAGTTAATGGATTTAAAAACTTATACAATAAGAGTTTGAGAGTTGAGAAAGAATAAAGAAGTTGAGCGAATAGGTTTTTTTTTAATAAACGGAATAAATTTGAATTAACAATTATGAGGGGACCTTATTTTATTGTTACATCCGTTGGCAATTAAAATGCTGTTAGTGACGAAAGAAATTTATTTGTACGCACAATAAATGAAATAAGCTTACTACCACACCGTTACACTATGGTCGTACTTATTTATTTATTGGTTTACAATAATTACCACCGCGTTAGCTTATTCAATACAAATATTCTTACTTGATACAGTTCAATACTAGTACATACGCATACCAACGATCATTATTGCTACTTGAATACTGCTTTTGTGTTATTGCTGGTATAATAGCTTTTGTGCCTTTCTTCTTATTATTATCTTTACATCCTCAATCTTACGATTTTGTACTGCACTTGATTTGCGACCAGTATACATAATATAGGCATGGTGATTCATGGCATAGTGATACTTCTTTAGAATCAGCTGGTTTATGTTCAGTTGACGAGAGGTTTGTAGGTTGAAATGACAGTGGGTACTGGCGATAGATGACGATTTATTGGATATGAAAGTTGATTTTTGAATTGCATTGTGTCGATCAGATTCAGTGTAATCATATTGTCATGCTGTAATAAAAAAATGGAGATATGATTAGGATCACACGATAGAAGTAAAAAATGTAAATATAGTATTAAGCAGTAACTATGCACTGTATACACTTGAAACATTACACTGATTATATATAATACATATATACTGTTATAAAATAATTTTATTGTTACATACGTAGTAATAAAAAACGTAATTGTTGGAACGATTCGCTCATTGTCAGAAAGTAAACGACTTTGAAGCGGTAGCTAGCCGGTGGCGGACTTAGAAAAAGCCCTACCACGACGTTTTCCTTCACCAAAAGCTCCGACCTAGTCAGAAGGATTCGACGCGGTGTCCGAACACACTGTCAACTAAGAAATCATTGTCGTTCCACACAGTAAATGTGATGGTTTGTTTTCGTACATTTTTCAGTTACAATACAAAAATAAAAATGCCACACGGTTGACGTTGATGACTTCGAAATGCATTGTTTTTCATATTAATCGCTTCCGTGTCCATAAAGTTGACGGGCAGTGACGTAGAGTCCGCAGCAGCCGGCGCGACAGGTGCGACCGATTATGACTTTAGTCCCAGCTAGCGATGCGTACCGTATGAATTACAAACATTTGATAAATATGGATATGACTTTTTATTGTCCAAAGAAAGTTATTTATTAGTCTTATCTTGGTTATTTTGTCTTAAAACAATATATTAATCACTTTTTTTTAATACAGTATAATTAAGTAGGCATTACCACTTTTTTTTTTTTTTTTTTTATTAACGTGGGGAAATCCATTATGGATACTCATCCTCCCGGGGGAGAGAATGGGTTATGTCCGACTCGCACGGACTAAAACCCCACGGTGTACCGGCCACCGCTTTAAGTCGGGGCGGCATGGGACCGAGCTGTGGCTATCACCATGCCGCCCCAGCGGTCAGCCCGGCGGAATTCGGCCGCCGGGCTCCGTCCTCATAGGGTGGTAGACTGGGTACACAGCCAGCTACCTCCCCTCGTCAGCCGGACCTGTGCAATGAGGAGATGGGCCCCCCGGCCTCTGGTGGCCTCTGGTGGAGAGGGCCGCTGAGAGGGTCCACCTCTCTGGCGCTATCAGCGGCCTCCTTTTGCGAGACGACCTCCTCGCAAAAGGAGGCCACTGCAGTCCACACCTGCTCGCTGCCGAGCATGGCCGCAACCACACTCGGCAGCGACAAATCCCCACCATCTCCCACCGCCGCAGCCAGAATGCGGCGCTGTCCGTCCCACGCAGCACACTCAGGCTTGGCTCCCTGCGCACGATCCGGTGCAGGTACCACCCGAAACAACCATGTCCGGTGAGCACCTGCACCAGACGGAACGTCAGGGAGCCCCAGCGTCTCCCAATCCACTCCGACAGGACCGGGCGGACGGCGTCCACAGTATAACGCCCATACCGCGCGTCCGCCAGGTCCTGCCGCCACCTCTCCACTGCCACATCCCGGCCCTCCCTCCTTCTGGCCTCAACTTCTCTGGGAGCCAGAGGCTCCCCCAACCGTTTCCTTGCCACCGTGAACTCATACACGGCGGCAAGCACTCCTGTCTCCAGCTCCCAGGGCAGGGAGCCGGCGAGCGTGAAGGCCGCCGCCGAGGACACGGTGCGGTATCCCCGTATCGCCCTCTGTGCTATAATGCGCTGCGCAGCGCGTAGCGTGCGCACATTGGCAGCACAGAGGGCGTCAGCCCACACCGGTGCCCCGTAGACAGCCATCGCCCGCACGACTCCCATGTAGAGTCGACGGCACCCGGCACTCGGCCCCCCAATGTTGGGGAGTAACCGGCCGAGCGCCGCTGCCGCCCCTGTTATTTGCGGTCTGAGCCCCGCGAAATGGGGCTCAAACCGCCAGCGCCCGTCCAGGATGAGGCCCAGATACCTCATTTGGGTCCCCACCCTGATACGGGTGCCATCCACCATTAAATGGGCCCCTGCAGGTGGCCCTCGCCAAGGCAGGCATTACCACTAGGTCAAGACATCCCAGGTTACTTCTCCACACATTTTTGTGTTTTGTGTGATGAGGATATTGGTTTTTGCTGTGTCTGGGCGTTAAATATGTATGTTTTAATTGTTTAGTAGGTTTTAACGTTTGACCGCAATTAAAAGTGCACCTACAGTTGCTTGAAGACACATTTTCATCTGAAGTCTAGAGCTAGTCAGGTGTCCTTAGAAAAAGACCGACCATTTTACTATACCATCACCGTGGTGTTATTGCTCGCTGAAAGTTCTGTCTTATTGCAGGCACTCAAACTTATACCGATTTACACAGTGGTCAGTGTACGGTATATATGGAATACTAGTTATTTCGTTACCATAATAGAGTCTTTGCTTAGTCTAGAATTAATTACTGTGCGGATCAAATTGTATTCCAATATTTATTTATTATTATTTATAACATATGCACGTAGCCACCGACTATACCTCTGTCTATCGTACGGGTTCCCCTTGAAAATCAGCGCTGTAGTATTGCTTGTACTGCTGAATGAGGTTGCTAGTGCCTGGGCTATTTTTTTCCTTTGATTTGGTTAGAAAAATAAAACATAAAATTTTTCTTTTCATTTTTTATATAAAATGTCTACAAACGAATTTATTTTATATATCACAAATAATTTTGTTGTAAATGGAGCTTAATAAATATATTACAGTAACTTTTGGACTATTAGATTTTGGTTTATAAATTACTTGAACAACAAAAGGATGTTCTTCTCGATTCAACTATAGTAACGGCATATAATAAAAACTCGTCATAATGATCTATCGTTACTTGTTCTGTTTCGGAATTACGTTTTTTTATGTCAATATATTTCAATATACCTTATTGTTATATCTAGAGGCTATTGCTTCTGTATGTTTTTGGAATCACTTACTACGCTACTGAATTTCATTATTTCGGTTTCAAAAGTAAAAAAAAAACTAACAATTATGTGACTTAAAACGCGTGGATTGACGACATTTCTACAAATAATCTATTTTTCGATGAAGGAAAACATCGTGATGATAAAAACTCTGCATAGTGATTGGACATCTTTAATACCTACCACGTCACATAGGCCTTTGCTAGTGGGAGAGTTGCTAGTCTCTCTAGCCTTGTTAACATCATGGACCTAGATCATATTATAAGATCAGTTTAAAATTAAACCCTACACTTATGAGAACAAAATACAAGCTTTTTCCCGTAGCTTCGCTCGCGTTAATGTAATGAAAAATATTATACTGTCTCGGGAACTGTACTTTTTGTTAAGACGAAATGTAGCCTATTTTTCTATCCTCCGACAACATATATCTAGGACGATCGAATTATATTATTAGTCAGACCTTCCTGATTCTGCTTATAGCTCTAATGATCAAGGTCGGCAATACAACAGTGATGCTCTTGGTGTTGCAGATGTCCGCAGGCGACGATAACTATTTCCCATCATGTCGATCGTCTATATGTTTGCTGCCCTTTGACATGAAAAAAATAACTTCACATTTATATCTAGTATAAACCATATCCTTATTAATATACCGTTGTACAAATAAAAAACTAAAACGAAATTCATTACGAGTCGTTTGATTAACACGCACAGCCTTTATTACCGTGCCGGCTGTGAGAGCTGTCATACGTCACTGAGGTGACACCGGCCGATGTAGCCGATGATCGAGTGGGGATACCGTATCATGTACCAATTAGTCTAGGCGTATGACGTTGATAATGGCTTTGTGGTACACCTTGCAGGGGATCAGTATGAAAATATATATAAACTAAATATTGAATAAAGGGTATCAAACAGTGTAGGCAGTGTATTGATTTTTTAAAAGAAGTAGCATCCATGCATTTGGTGGTTTCTTTACCTTTTAGTGGTTACTCATAATAAAGCTTAGCATAAGCATCATAGTGGTAGGGCTTTTTCTAAGTCCGCCTAGCTACTACCATCACCCTCAAGTTCATCAACGCCTCAAGGCAGTTCAGCCTTTTTTTTATATTATAGGGGGCAAACGAACAGGTGGGTCACCTGATGGTAAGTGATCACCGCCGTCCATAGACACTAGCAACACCAGGGGAGTCGCAAGTGCGTTGCCGGCCTTTTAAATATGTGGGCCTCCAGCGCTCTCACTGACCGAACGAAACGCAACAGTGCAAGCACTGTTACTTCACGTCGGTTTTCTGTGAGAGGGTGGTACTACCCCGGGCGAGCCGACCCATTCATTCTGAAACCAGTAATAGCTTTAGCGTAGCTCTACCACTACTAAAATGACTGCAATGAGCCTGAAATGCTCTTCTTGACAGAAACACAGATTCGTCGTCCAGCCAATA
Source organism: Antheraea assamensis (assembly GCA_035772565.1). Lineage (NCBI taxonomy): Eukaryota > Metazoa > Arthropoda > Insecta > Lepidoptera > Saturniidae > Antheraea > Antheraea assamensis. The sequence goes on along the minus strand of JAQQSE010000046.1, from coordinate 4,985,127 downwards.
TATCTTATTTACACTACCCCGGCTACCACAGCTTGAGGAGAATTTTCAAACTAAAGCTGATGTATGTGTGTATGTACGATCGGAGGTGTGCTGTCGTCGTTTTCGTGGCATGGAGGATCCTTCCTGTTCCTTTCTTTGGTTACACGTGGATCTGGGCACTCAAAGCCGTATCTACAGAGCCCATAATGGGGATGATGAGACTACTCGGCTCTTTGATGCAACTACACTTGAAAGCAAATTCACCTTTAGGTTTAATGTGTTACAATATCATGCTGCAACCTTATTTAGTGTCAGGTCAGATTGTGGTCAACCACTAAAACTTATAAAGCATATGTAATATAAAAAAAGTCAAACACCTGTATACCTACCTATTTCTTTTGTTATTACTGCTAAGTAATAATAAGGTTATTTATTTTGTGACTATAGTCCGAAGAATGTGTACGTGGAATTAAATTTATAAAAGAAAACATTGTCTGAAGTCACATTTCCTCAAATTCACTACATTGATATCTGGATTGATTCCTAAGTTCAGAGTTGCAGTACCTTTTATTACTTGCGACAAATTTAAATTCCTTCCATGTCATCATGATGGTTGCACGTTTCTACTACACGGTTTTCGCATGCGTTTTTTCCATGTACGTCGGTCCTTTGGAATGAACTCCCAGTGGCAGAGTCTCCGGGTCAAAATAACTTACAAACCTTCAAGAGACGAGCGTACACTTTTCTCAAGGACCAGCAACGCATCTGTGATTCCTCTCGTCTCGCAGGTGTATGAACACCATTAGGGTGACAGTGATCGCTTACCATTAGGTGACTCGCACTTTCGTTTGCCTCTAATGGCATAAAAAAATGTTCTCCATAATCATTGCTTTTTATATTAGAATTTAAAATAAAATGTAAAAAATTAAAACGTAAAAAGTAATTTCAACAAGTAACCTAAAACAACGGCCATTAAAGGCATTTCGTTTATAATGTAAAAATTAATTGTCTAGACTCTCATTGTTGCTTAAAATTAGATTAAAAAGGTAGCTAATAGTACTTTGTTTCAATGACATCAGTCATAACAACAAACATATCATAACACCACAATAACATCCCAATCAATTGAATATGTTTTCGCAAAAAATATATCCTGTTCAAATGTAAATTGACATATCCAAAAGTGTTGCCAATTATAGGAGATTAATTTTATACCGTGCTCGCAAACAAGCCGGTCCTTTTTTGGCAAACAACCCTATTTGCCTAGTATAAACGTGAACCTACTTAATGCAGCCACATGGGGGGATTGAATTTGGTTTATTATAGTAAAAGCTGGCATTCGTTCGTATAATTACTTCTGTTATAAAAACCCACTTAGATTTACATTGCAGTAATATTAACGTTTATCTAAACATGTTCGTATATTTCTTAGCTATGAAAATAACATAAATCCAAGGATACTTAATTATGCGTAAAACTATAATAACTCTTATATCATGATTCACAGATTCAGATATTTTATAGAGGTTATACGGTCAGAATGTAAAGATAATGTCATTTGTCTAATTTATATAAACGATATGAAAAAAAAAACATAATATATATCATATCTTTAATCTAATGAATATTATTATAAAATAGGGTTTGCTGTATTCTCATGACCTGTTTTCCTTTTATGGATAGTATTTAGGTAACATCCTGAGCTTTTAAACAGTTCCGATAATAAAAAAAAAAACGGAAGCAATTGCTGTCTTCAGTCCCAAGAAGAGCCTTAAAAGAATCATTAAAAATTCTGATCCCTAGAAGTAGTTGAATATCATTTACGCTATTTCCGTTGCATATTACTGTTAACTGCTGCTCTTATATACTTTGCCTTATTATTAAACGGGAATGTATGATCCCCCTATATCATATTTTTCGGGGATAGCAACCCTTTCATAAAATAAATAATCTCAGCTTAAAGGACTTGTATCCAGTGGCCTTAATAAATTAATTATGAATAACCTCATTTGCCACAATGATAACCAACGGGACTAAAAAGTTCAGCTCATGATGTAAGATTTCTCAACCATCACAAAAACGAAAACTAACATAGGGTTATTCTAAATTGATCATCAACACGTATCCAATCCGGTAATATGCATAAGCAAAGGGTGCGTTTAAAATCAATTAATATTCCATTGATCTATCCTCGCGTTGGATGTACATATTATGAACACCTGATGATTATTATTCATTGGACATACAGCTGTAAAAATATTTTCACTAGATAAAATAAATTGGATTTTTAGGCTATTTTCATACGGCTAAAATTGTTTTTCATTTATTCTGATAATTTGATGTAAACGCATTGACCTCTTATACCATACCACATGTATGAGGCAAATTTCAATCCTCGATCGTATATTGGGCATTTGAACTTATTTAAAATTATACTACACATTTAAATGATAAAAGTAACTAGCAAGCACAATCTATATGTGTACTGAAAATACAGTTCCTTTGAGCCTAAACAAGTCAAATTAATTCAAGGCAAAACTACTGAACGTATCGGTATTCTTCTTCCATTCGATGCGAAATTGTTTGTAGATGGATCTAGATTACTTATTTGTCGGATTCCATTGATCCCTTGTCATATTTTTCATTAAAATGTTATTGAATGCACTGCGAAGCGGGCGGGTATCAACTAGTATTGAAATAAAACTAGTATGTATCAACGAAATAAACGTTTGAGACTACTAATTAGGCTGAATTGCTCTTTTCACCATTACAATTGTTGCTTATTCGGGAAAATTGAGTTTCTTTTTCATTTTTTTTTTTTTTGGCATTTGACTACAATGTCACCTGATTTAAAATGATAATGTGGCCTAAGATGGAAAAACACGCTAAATCTCTAAAGGATAAAGATCAAGGAAGCTGTCGGAATAGCCCCGATATGTTCTTACTACAAATTTAATTTTAAATTGAAGCTAGATGAGCTTAGTATAAACCCAAGTAGGTTTCACCCCATGTTTTCATATACCGAAAACTTCTACTTATTACAGAAATTTGAATCTACCAATTTCGATCAATCTATTTTTCGAGCACGTTCTCACTCAATCACTCCCATTAGTTGAAATTTCTTGTAATGTGAGTTTTTCAAGTTCACAAGTAGATTAAAAAGAACTATCCCTGTATAACACAAGGAATCATATTTAGAACTTCAATTGTTTCCTTCTGTATTTATCTATTATTAATTAGTTTTTGTTTATTGGTTGTGATTTATACTAGATTCTCAAGTTGCTGATTCAGTAATAATTTCTTGTTCTTAGTAAATGCTTGTTATGGTAGTGCGGCTTTTTTGAATGGTGGTACGGCTTTTGCTAAACCCGTCTGGCTAGCTACCACCCTTAAGTTTAAAATCTTTTCGTGTGTGTCGGCGGTTACAATTGAGAACTAATTCTCCTGTAGGTATAACGTGTTTACCATCTTAGACCACATCGTCACTTAACATCAGATGTTTTTGTGGTCAAAAGCTGAAACCTATAAATAATTTAAAAAACCACTAAACCAAGATTGCTGGAATATATCGTACCAAAATATATTTATGAAATGTTAAAGCATTCATTTTAGTTTTACATAAAAAATGAGATATGATACTAAACAACGGGTTGAACATCTGGCGAGCATTATCATGATGCAATAGATGTCACATGAGCACTGTTGAACAATGAATAACATTGTCCGTCAAAGGGTGTCCGGTGTTCAAGTGCAGTGTCTACACGCTGTCAGCGAGCTGCGCCGCATACTATGACTTTCAAGGGGAGATTTCTCTCGTATTGATAGGTACTCTCATATTTATAAAAGCACTGACCGATCCGCTGATAGGTTTGGTAATTAAAAGATTAGTGGGGAAAGTAAGCGACAAGTTTTAGTTAAGTAAGGTTATTATATTCTTCGTTGATAAGTAATTTTTCCCTGAAAAGGCTTTAGATAATCTGCTATTTTACTGATGGTTAAATTATTACTGCAGAAGTTACAAGAGATTTAGAGAAGTATTTCCCATATGCTATCCAATATCTATTTATGACATTCTAAATTACTGAGTTAAATAGTCTATATGCCCATTAAACATTTGTATCTTTGTATTTTGAGACAGTATTCAAAAAGGATCATACCTGATCATAGATTTTATAAGCTAAGACTAGAAAAGAAACTTTTTGATTTATTTTTTTGTTAAATTAGACAGTGGTAGCTCATAAATTGAGAAGTAAAAAATGACCTTTCAATTTGAAATTATAAATGAAAACGTTTGTAGCTCATTGTTCTAGAGGAAAATGAAGAAGAGATATATAAACCGTCCAGTTCATGCCATTTTCCATGAAATATATTGTGTAATTTTATTCACATGGCAGTTTCAGTTGATATGTACTAAATAGTAATTGGGATCGTGACATACAAATATATCAAGACGTCTCGGATCATGAATTTGTGTATATCGAGGGGATGCGAAGGAACGTTAACTCGATAACGTCCCCCAACCGATGCCCACCAGTGGGAGATTTATTAATCAATCCCCTAAACGCGTTTTAACTGGATAAATTGAAAAATTATGTGTCGACGTCCACATCCAACCCCCTGTGTTTTATATAGATCGATGTTAGTTTAGGATTGACGGATTACAAAAAATATGTGAGGATTAAAAGCTTGCATTCAATCATTTGTTTTTTCGTTTCCTTATTTAACGAGAAAGATGTTTTTTAGGTGATCCCGGTGACTACTTACCCGTGAACGTGGTCTTGTTGTTTCATGGGAACTGTGTGTATGATTTGGATCAATTATGGCCTTTCTTTGACCTTTTTAATTTTATTATTGTCATGAATACTTATAGCCCTACAAGATGGATATAGGAATAGAGGAAGACCGAAGAAGGTATAGATAGATTGTGTGAAAAATGATACCTTTATATAATGGTGTTCAATATTGTACCCCTACAAGTTTCTACTTATTTCAATTAACCCTTTTATAATTACTTCTTGCTCCTATAGGAATTGTAATGGCTATGTAGTGTAGGCAATTAGTTCAGGAGTGTATAAGATCAAACCGCAGTAAACAACAAACACTTTAAATTTTAAGTATTTATTTTGACCAATGCTTCCAGATTTATAGAATAAACAATACCAGCGGTCGTTCGGTGGTCGAAATTATGGTATGATTAAAAATGTTCTAAATTTCAATATTTTAAAGCATTCTTCATCAAAGATTATAAACATATTATAGATTTTTTGTCAATTGTTGTTTTTGTATAAATATATTCAAATTTAACAATACATTGAAAGAGAGATGACCGCAATTTGATACGAGTCGCTTTCCTTCCTCTTGACGTATTCTATAAGCATATTATAAGGTTACAAAGGTTACCCATACAAGTAAGAGTTACATTAAGTTCAAAGTCCGTTAAATGCCTTGACATTAATTACTACATGCTTGACAAAACCATCAAAAGATTTGATGGTAGACGTCCTCTCCATCAAAGCTAAAATAATCAAAGGGATACAAAGTATTATTTACACTAATCTCTTCTATTACGTTATAGATTAGTGGACGTAAATATCACGAAGTATGACGAACACGGAGTTAAATTGACTTAAATAAGCTTCGACTAGTCTATGATAAGGAAAAAATAATAAAATATGTATTTATAGATAGTACAAAGGCTCGTCAATAGCTACCAAACATAAAGAATAAAGAAATTCGGCTGAGAATTAGAGGAGAAAAAGGTATTGATGTTATTCATCTTTGACTTATAGACTTAAATGATTAAATATCTCGATTTGACATATTTTGACTAATACTGATAAAGAAAACCGTGTATGATATAAATAAAATTCTAGCGTATTATTTTCGAAATATGGCTACTTTAATAATTAAAATTAATAGTGGATCATTGATTGACCTTGTCATTGTTATTATTGAAGAAGACAGAAAAAAGTGTAGGTATTATTAAGAATACTCGCATTTCCAACTCGTAACTCTGAATACAGGAATTTAATATTTAAATACCAGAGCGATAATTGCAATAGAAAGATAGACAGGTGACATATTTTCTACTATTTTGGGCTGTATAACAAGAGTATGAGTTTGTGTAATGGTGCAATTGGCTGGATGTCTTGTTGTGTTAATGTTAGAATCTAAATTAGCATAGAAGCATCCCAACGCATTGCCCGCATCCTCCAGCGATGCGCCGCCCTCGTTTATTCTTCATCCGAGAATGTTTAATCTGCGACAGTGTTTAATTAATCAGAGTTTGTCTTGTTGATTACTTTGGCGCCAATTATAAGTTCAAGCGTGTGCCAGTGTTGCATTGACGTTGATTTGTGAGATGACAGCTGGTATTTAGAAAGAAATGTGCGTATGAAATTAAAACCATACATCGATGTAAATCTATTTGAATGCTCAATTATTTATTGATGGTTCTGTATGTTAAAATTTATGTTGTTCATTGTAAACGGAAATTTTTTTTAGTTCTTTGAAATATAAAATTCCAAATACTCAATGGCAATTGGATTTCTTACAAATGACGTTTGGTACATGTGAGATTTAGTCTACAAAACAAAATAAATCTTATATGGAACTGTAATACGATAATAATTAATTATCTCTTAGACACAAACGAAAATAAAGCTTATAGTGGTGGATATTTTTCTTCCAGCGAAAGAAATTAGGCAGAACAAATATTAGAGGGGTGCGTTGGCGAAAAGTTTTTCCAGGAACTTCATAATAACTTAGAACAGTTAATATTAAGAAGGGACATGCTATTTATCTGGTTAATTTTATCAATATATATATATGTTCATAATTAGATTCATTGGTTGGATAGTAATTGCATCGTCATTCTAAATGTGATCGAAGGATGTGAACTCGAATCCTAGAATGACAAAAACAGCAGGTTGAAAAGACTATAACCGTAGCATAGATAGTGGGCATTTTTATTTCTCACCTTGCTACCTATCACTTGGTGATTTTAGTATTTGTAACTTAGTTTCTTTTACTACTTGTGACATGGGCCTTATTCCTCTATTTGAAGATTAACGGAAGTCTGAGACACAATTTAAAAATACGGTTATATTTGGGAATGCATTCATGTCGAAAAAGGCTTCTAAAAACAAGACTGCATTAAAACCTATAACAACTTAATATATATTATATAACATTAGCCATAAAACAACTGACAATTGACATTACCAAACCGCAATGTACATCCAGTATCCAAATTTTGCCCGGTTCACAGAAATCCAGCGACGAGAGATTTAAATAAAGGGACATTATTTGTATTTTTATTGACAATTTCATGCACGCAATTTGAATAAAACCGGGATACTGATGCGATAATTTTGTAATGTATGAAATTTCGCATGTTGTTAATTTTATTTTTGGTCCTGTGTCTTTCGTGTAATAAGGTGATACATTATACATGAATGTAAGTTTACATATATTTGATTTCATTTAACTTACATAAATACACTTAATACTAAATATGTGGTCAATAACAGCACCTGCTATAAAGAGAATTGGTGATAGATATGGCACCGATGGTCAAATATAAATATTACAGAAGGCTATTGTAAAGTATAATCATAGACAAATGATAAAATAATTAACGTTATGGTGGTTGATTTAATTTGTTAGATTGTTCGGACAACGCGTCAATCGACATAAGAGCGAATAAGCCGGAATTTTCGGTAAAGGAGAATATCGTGATGGAACCGCTTTGTCTAAGCCTGTTTGGCTGTCTATTATTACCTTCGAATTGAACATCTGTCACCAAGCACCTATACCACTTTCTAGGCACCTATAGCTGCAATTAAAAGCTAGTCCGTTTCTCTAGCTTTAATGTGCTTACTACCTTAAACCACATCGTCATTTAACATCAAGTGAGATTATGGACAAGTGTTAAAACCTATAAAATGTATAAAAAATGTTTTACGTAATATATTCCTTTATAAAAACAGCAAAACAAGGACCCACATTTGACCTCGCAAACGATTTTTTACATTTACATATTATACAGTATACAGTAAAATGTTGTCAATTCTACCTTCACCATCATAGCTCTCGCTTAGACGATCAGAGATTGGTTCAATGCTGCTCTGAAGTGTTCTGTTGCGTGTTTAATCTTTGGCTCGCCAACATCTTGTGCTGAACAAAAACTATACTTCTTAATTGATTGACGACCTCGAAATTAGTGATCGCAAGAGAGAATCGCAGTTATGTCCTGTTTATTTAAGAACCCTGAAGGTACTTTGTGGATTAAATATATCTCTGTTATTTTCGACGATTTCAATGAATCTTTAGTCCACAATAAAATATCTATTAAAATTATTTAGTCATTTTTATTGTATTTTCTTTTACTTCAAATTCAAATAGAAGAGAAATTGAGATTGAAGACAAATTTTTTTTTTATAATAAATTTATTCATTTAAAATAGAATACATAGTTTCATAGAAATATTAATTAATAAAGTAAAATACAAACATGTAATGAGTTGTTGTAGTATCATAAGAAAGGCAACCTCCAGATCGATGAACTTAGTTGGATTTCCAAATAGAAATCTCTGGAGCAGCTATAGGTATTAATAGGAATATAGATTATAATCGAAAACAGATGTATGTTTTATATGTCGTTTTGCGTTATTTATTTCGTAATGATTTTTCAGTAATATAAATAAACAAGCGAGAAAATTTGTTTTTGATTCTTCGAGTGGCTGGTAATTTCTTTTAAATATTATCTGAAATTATAACTGATATTACAACATTACAGTACATAACTGCTTTTGAACTAAAACTGTGGTTAGTAAAAACACGAGTAAGAAACGTTCAAAAAAAGGTAATTGGGAAGACTAAAATTTGCTGCCATGATTTTTAATATGGTCCCAAATAGAACGTTATATTTTTGGCAGTTCTACTACCGAATTCTATCCATTACTGACATTCTTATTTTCAATATAATTAAGATAACAATCGCATTATCATTAGCAGTGCCTTTAGTTATATGATTTATGACAATACATCCAGTATACGCCAAGTCATCTCTAAACAAAAGCGATAATCGTTGTCTCATTCCTTCGTCTTTAGTTTTACAAAACTTGCAGAAATACGATGTATGCTCTAATACAGATATATTGATTGGGTATGTTGTTTATAAACGTGTTGTTTTAAAAAAACAGGGTGTGTCATAAAGACACAGGATAGAAGTGAAATTTATGTATTACAAGGAAACACTTTAACTAAAATATAACAAGTAGTCAACGTTATACGATGTTCTCAGGCGGCCACCCATCCAAATAATGACCGCGCACGATTGCTTAACTTCGGTGATCGAAGGTGAACCACCGGTGTTTTCAATACTACCACTTTTCGTCACACAAAAAGGTTGCCGAACTGGGATTTTAAATTCGCATAAGCATTTTCACTTCAAAATCTTTTAAATGTTTAATAATTTGCTCCTGAGGACACAGGTGTATAAGCTAATTATGGTATACTAGCAGCCACTCGCGACTTCGTCTGTGCTTATATCTTTACAAATGATAATTTTATACATTGTCTTTGTGTAACTAACGCTTTGCGCAGCGTACGACGAGAAAGTTCTTATTTGGCAGGATTTTTTAAATTATTTGACCTTTCTCGTCAATTTTTTGGTTAGTTTAAATAATATTTTTAAAAATTATAGCGCATGTGTTACACTAGCTAGTTTCTGCTCGCGGCTTTACTCGCGTTAATAATACTTTAATTCTGGATAAAGTGTACCCTATGCCCTTTTCTGTACCCTTGACAACAGGTTTGCAACACTTTATGATTATTTATTCAATTGTTAAAGCATAACAATAAACAAATTCATACTCATTATATTAGTAATGATCAAGAAGATCTGGAATTTCTGGGAACATAGGAGTATTTGTTTAATTGAAACGATTGAATATATTGTATAGTTCTTAGCTTAGTGTTCATAAGTAGGGACGTTTTTCGGGTATACCTTAGTGTGTACGTGTATGTTTTAGGAATGCTTTGGAGCCTATACATATTGACAGATTTTTTAACACTTGAGTTGTCTTTAGATTGGTCTTAATTGTGCGAGTGAGGGTTATGTTATATCTAAGTATGATGTTTGTGACTCAAAAGAGAGGATATTTTTTACCAATATTCAACAAAAATATTAGATTATTTATATGTGCAACTAAAAAAAAATTAGTATTTTATTTTTTCCTTAGTAATTAACTAACTATTGCCCAAGGCTTCGCTTGTGTAATTGTCGATTTAACTATAAAGAATACTGTTCTTCTGTCTTATGTTCTTGACAAAATGTACGCAAAATTACAAGATGATTGGTTAAGTGATAAAAGCGAAAACGTAGCAAACAAATAAACCTATATTCCCATTTACAATATAGTAGGATTCTATTTGTTGCATAATTAACATACAAAGATGTTCTTCTACTACTGATTGAAGTTAGTGCTTATTTTTTTATTATTCATTCGCTATTTGCCGACGTTACCTGAGCTCTATTGAATAATCTCTTCAAAATATAGTATAAGGGACTGTATATTTAGAAAGACCATTATGATAAGTCATAAACACTGGTTAACAGGTTTTCCGCTGTTCGTAGTTTTAGATATTCGCCGAGTGTCCAATCTAATCCACTTCCAGCCTCGGATAGCGTGACCAGAGGAAGCATTAACTGTCATAATGATACTTTCATTACCCTATAAAAGTAAGCTCGTAAAAAAGCTCTTTTCAATAGTTATGGATTTTTCATATTCGGTGTTGTTTTTTGTGGCCGTGCTCCGTAATAAAAGAAAACACTTATTGGATGCAATTCGGACAGACAGGTGGGGCGATGTCTACATTCTACATACAGTCAATGACAATGTTTTTTTAACCGCCTTCAACAAGGAAGAGGTTCTCAGTTCGATTATATCTTTATGTTTGTTACTTCAGAGCTTCATAACTTACAAACCGATTTGGATAATTCTTTTTCTTTTGTTAGAAAGAAAATATTTTCAAGGGAGTTGACATTTTATTTCATTAACATTGGAGCTTGGGCTTCTAGCATACTCCAAAAGAGGTCCTAAAATCGAATAGGAAATGCATGACATTGAGATATAGTTTAGTTTATGATAATCCAAGACTAGATAGGTACATAACTATGGTCAAGGTCAATGTTTATATTTGAAACTCAAGGAGAAGGTATATAAAACTATAATAATACCAGTAGTGGTATACGGATACGAGTGCTAGGCTACGAATGAGACGGATGGTAAAACATTACATGTAAATATTATTAGACGCGAATGTTTAGATGAATGCGTGGTGTAATCAGAATGGATAAGGTTAAAAATGAAATGAAATTGGGGAGTAATAGGTTACCAATGCATGGAAATATTATGAGAAGAGATGAAAGTCATGCAACTGGAAAAGTTGTGAGTATGAATGTGGACGGATATAGGAGTAGAGGAATCCCGAAAACTGTATGTACGGATTGTGTGAAAAATGATATGTGTATAAAAGGTATGAATGCTGAGATGACATCTGACATCTGGAAAAGTAAAACACGTTGTATCGACCCTATTTAGTTGAGATAAGGGTAAGAAGATGATGATGATTGTATGAAAATAAAATATTTAGTTGTTTTCAAATATGTTAATTTTAGCCAAGCTGCCCACCTCGACTTCCTATGAGTATACTTACTAACCAATAAAATGAGCCCAAATCATTACCAATACACTACGACAGTGTACTGAAATAAAATGGTAACAGAACCTCAATAAGTGCTTTACTCCAGAACGACTGAACTAATTTGGCTAATTCTTTTTTATTGTGTTTGCAATCGTCTTGACAAGGATCGTGTCAAAGAAATTGTTTGAAAATTGGTACGCAAATATTAAAAATTTGGATTGAAAAACCTCTATACAAAAAACTGTTCGAAATTTAGTACGCAAATGTGAAAAATTTGGATAGAAAAACCTCTACACAAAAAAAGAGAGAGATAGAAGACAGTACAGAAACCTTCAAAATATTGACAGAATCGACATATTGATGTTCGGTTGTTCAGTTGTCATTTTATATAATTACATGGTCATACTGTAAATGATAGATTTGATTTCATTTTCTTCTTCAGTGCGCTTATGTGAAACAGGGTCGGGCAGCTAATTTAAATTATCTACTAAAAAGGCCTACTTCTATTGAAGAATTAAAAGTAATGACCGTAAATACTATTCTTTTTTGTTTTGAAATAATTATGTATAAAGATAACCGTATCAAATAGCAGTGTGTCTCACAAGGCATATAACAACGTAGTTGCAAGGGAAGAGAAGCAGGATGCAAACACCAGGGGGCGCCGCCGTTCTAATCCGAGCAGGTTGTCGAGCAATACAAGATTAATACTTCACGTTCTTTGTGATAGCATGATACAAATAATAGGGGATATTCACAATACTCCCTGTAGAGGTATTAAATTTATTACTGAAGAATATTTTGGTGTTGGATTTTTTTATCTATTTTTGATTAGCGTCACACCATAATTATTAGTCAATGACGATGTGATCTAGAAAATAACTTTAAGACTTTTATTATATCAGCAAATAGGCAGACAACCCATCTGATAGTATATAGTTACCGTCGCGTAAGGATAATTGCACAAAACCAGACGTATCACTGTTGTGTTTTCGGCTTTGAAGAGCATATTTCAATTCCTTTTGGAACAGCGCCATATCATAATCCTGAAATAACACCGTACCAGGTAACCTATTCCATAACTGCTAGAGTACGGATAATGTAGCTTCTGGAGACACCACCATACACCAAGTATAATATCCGAAACAATATCACATATATGCATGTCTCGTTCTGGGGTCAGGCGGTGTATATCCAGTAACTAGACCAGGCGATACGGAATCGTACCTGACTGTATAGCGACCATCAGATACATGGCAAAGTAAGTCCTTCTAAGTGATTATTTTAAGGTTATTGCTTAGGATCAGCCTATGACCAACAGTAGAGACCAACATGAAAGGGGCAGCCGGCAATGGGTAGCTTATATCACGCTGGTTGCCTTTGTCTTCAGATTGAACTATGTCAATAATTATAGTGTAGTGATTTTGCCGTGTAACTTTAAAGAAAACTTAAGTAATAATATCTTAGTGGTACGAGTAGCGAGATCGCACAGCGCATCGGTCGACACAATTTTGCTATGATGACATGACACAACGATGACTCAGTGATTAGCATATTCAGACATCGCATCGATCGACTTATATGACTAGTGAAAGAGTGGGAGCTTTTGATGAAAGAAATTATCATGAAGAAAGCATAGCATGGTGATGAGGTTTTTTTGTGAGGCCACTGGATTAGCTAATATCCTTAAATTGAAAATCTGTCATTGAGAACACTTTAAGTATATAAAGCAAAGAAGCATAAACCAAATAAATATCCCGTTGTCTCTGCGGATGTCATCATTTCAGCAATAGAAAGCCAATTCTTTTAAATTAACAGTAAGTGAATCCTTTTATTGCGTTGTAGAGTATTAAAAATGACGAAAATTGATACAATTAGATGCTTTAACAGTTTCTCTTCAAATCTAAATGACGATACGAATGGACATTGTAACACATTGTAATGGAACTACTTCTTAAAAACAGTTGCCGGAAGAGAGTAACAGAGTCTTGGCGTCTTATTTTAAGCTTAAGATCTTCAAACAACTAAATAATAGATTAATAAAAAATGCTCTAACACCATGCTGTGGTACTTACATTGTTTTTCTTTGGACCATAAACATCGCAAATGTATGGGCTTATAGAATATACTTATAAGCCAAAAAGCATGACTTCATTTAGAAATTATTATTAGTGTCATTGACACGGCATGCTAATACTGATCATGACGTCATAAACACGTCATTAATTCAAGATACATTAATGTAGGAGTTGCTCTACACGAGACCGCGTATCTCAGTGAGTTACTTAACTCATTAGCATCACTTAACCATAATTTCATATGTCGATAAAATCGCATATAACGTTAATAACGTGGAGATTGAAAGCATGGTAAATTGCTAAGTGTAAGTGCTTTCCATATTACATCATAATCCATCTACATATTTAGATAGATGTTAGACTAGCTGTGCTTCGTAGTTTTGCGCGCGTTAAATTTTGCCGATCATATTGTGCAGATTGTGCCGATCATATTGTCGATTATTAATAAGATTAAAAGCGCTTAAGCGCTTACTTACCAACGATTTCCAAATTCAGCTACCAGAACGCATTCACGATACCGTGTATGCTATTTTGGTCATAAATGTTTGGTGTAGTCCCAAAGCTTTAAGGCCTTTATTGATGAAAATGAATTTCTTCAGATATGTAGACTCTATCTTGAAGCGGTGAGTAGCTCACTGATTAGTTCATACATCGCGTCGATGGAAGTAGATTCGAATCCTTGCTGATCAACCGGAATTTTTAGCGAAGGAAAACATCGTGACGAAGCCATAGCATTAGTGGTAGAGCTTTTTCTAAGCTCGCTTGGCTAGCTACCACCTTCAAGTTGAAAATTTGTCGCTAAACAGCTATTAAGTGTTTTCCGGCAGCTGTAGTTGAGAGCCAAAACCCCTCTGAAGTTAGTGTGTTTACCATCTTAGGCCACATCGCCATTTAGCATGAGATGAGACTGTAGTAAAACTATTTAATACGTTTATTTTGAACATAATCTAATGAAGGATGCAGAACGTACTTTTAAAAATTTATGTTGTTTGCCGGCGCAATCAACGCTGATGATCTTGAATATAATAGCATTTTTCATTCATGAAGAATATTACCGGTTTTCAACATCGTTTAACGGCCATTCTACATAATCAAACGCCTGATTTATTGGATATAAATAGGGTTGCCACGCACCGTCTAATGTGAAGGTAAATATTTTAATTAGTTTCAGTGTGATATTTGTGTACGTAAGTATAATCACACTATTTTTATCGGGGCATTGTTATATGATAAATAATTGGATTCTAGATTCATCGTTATTACTAGTCATAATAATATGTGACTTTTAATAAAAGTTCGTATTTAATTAATTTTTAATTGTGTAAATTAATAAGATGTTACAACCCTAACATTAATTAAAAGCTACTAGCAAGTTGAAAGCTCATTGCCCTTCTCTCGCTTCGGAAGAGCGTTAGGGAGAAATCATCACGCAAGAAATGCATTAACATATACACCCCTAGCGAATGCATTCATCTGTTTGTCAGCTAATTTAAGATTGCAACGTATTTACTTACGCAATTATTTAGTCAATATTTATCACTAATTTTATTGTAGCTAGCTGTCACGCGCGACTTTATGCTGTTGCTAACTCACGGAAAATACATATGTTATCTGGATTAATTCTGAACTGTTCCTTTGGTTATGTAATTGTAATATTTACATTACTACTTACACCCAAAATATCTTTACAGGCGTTTTGTTACGTCTTTTAAATTGTGTAATAACTGCCCTATCCCTTATGTAAAAGTTCAATGGTATACTCGTATAACTTAAATACTAATCTCACAAGTGCTTTATCTGCAAGTAAACATCTTGTGTTTGAGATTGCATGCAGTTATTTTCAATAGGTTTGATACTATACAGAGATGTAAGCTATTGGTGAAATTTTTATAGATAGTGTTAGGTATTGGCAATATCTATTTCAATAGCCTTCTCAAGAAACTTTATTTGTTAAGTAAAAAAAAGAATTGTTCATTTTTTCCACTACTTTATTTCAAATAATCACAACCGCAAATTTAATGATTTCTAATAAAATTAAGGTCATCATATTCAGTGTGACAATCATCACATCAACCCATGACCTTCTCAGACTTGGTAAAAATCACAGTAGAGGTATTTTCCCACGTTTTCTTTCACCGTCAGCCGATAGTATCACCAAATGAAATTGGTAAGTGTTACACTCTGGGTTTCGAATCCTACGAACTTTGAATCAATATTCCACCAACCAAATATAATACAACCCGCCATGACTTTATTACACCGTTATGCTCCCAAAAATACATTAAAATGATTTCTGCAAGATGTTTATAATGTTGACTAATCATAAATGGAAATAAACCGTACACTCGTGTCTACTTCCTTAACAAAGTAAACAATACTCGAAACACATCCGCGAGGGTGCGCTATGTAAGATGCTTTTTGGAAAAAATGCATCCACAGCTGTCTTTGCCAACATGTCGTCTTATCTTGTAAGATAACGTGGTTCCTCATGATTTTTTTGGATTATTAAATAAATTAATTTTTATCGCGTCATAAATCTAAGTAGTTTACGTCACCTGATGTTTACTGTTTAATAATGACGCAGTTTAAAATGGTTTTAGTACTCAAGTACGGGAACACACTCAGCATTACACATTTATTTTGTTACTTATTTTAATTACCAGCCATAATTTATTTTTAATTCTTATTACGGCCACACGTTAATTAAATGGCGTTTGCATCTGAGAAAAAATTAACTCATAAAAACAAAAATAAAAAAGACTGACCATTACACAATTACACTGTGGTCGTAGTTTGTCTACCTTTTTCATAATTTCACCTTAAGACCTTTTCCTTTTATTTCTCTACGTATTCGCTCCGATGAGTAGAATAGAACTGACCTCAAACTTTTTTTTTCGAACTGGCTACACTGTTAGCCTACCGAGACTTCTACAGTTTCACCGGACTGCTAAGGGGAGCGCTTAAGGCACTCACCAGATTTTATATATACGGCAAGCACAACGGTACGCCTCTGTTTGGACTGTTGCCTAGAAGCGCGAAACTAACTAAGATAAACTAAGCTAAGCTATAGATACCTGTACACGTCAGTGAGCTATACAATTTCACTTGTATAACTCACTGACGCTTTATAATTGCTATATTTATTATTATATTATATTTATAATTGTTGTTTTAAACACTAACTTACAAACAGATTTAAAAAATAATTTAATTTATGTTATAGAACATAATTCTAATATTCTCCCTTCTGTCTATTTAACTTACCAAAACTAATTGGCACGGACCCCATTTAAACACCAAACACGCGACTACAGTGTAATCTAAATCGTACAGAAAAATACCTGGAGGCAATGCCGGCTATCAAAGTGGGTGGAATAGTGTGCGGGGCACACAGATGTCGCAGATACGGCCTTTGCGAGCGGTGAGCGGGCAGTTAGCATTCAGAAAGACGCCGCGGGCGAGCGCGCGATAACATCATCGCAGTTGTGACAACCGGACACACGGTCACGGTGGATGAATAACTTGAATGACGATAGAAATTTTGTTTTTAAATAGGTAACTGGGGCACGGGTCTGGGATGCGGATTTTATTTCTTAAATACTATGTCATATGAAATCTTCTCAACTTAGTTGGGGTATTGACAAAAAGAAAAAATAACGGGTCGGAACAAGCTACTTTTCGAATTTTGGTAGACGTTTGCTATATAGTTATTATAACTTATGTAGTAAAATATCAAGTTGATAGAGTTAAATTGAAAAAAATACGATAAAATATATTTATTGGGTATAAAATAAATCATAATAAATTAAGCATAGAATGATCTGTAACTATAGCAAGAAGTGTCGGAGAAAAGTCTTATTAAACTTTTTTCGGTCTCGCTTCCATCTGCTTAGAACATGCAACGCGCGATAAAAATCACCGTTTAAATAAAAAAAATATAGAAACCATTTATTAAAGTGAATATAATGTTGGGACTCAATCGGGACATTCTATACTTCTTCTATTTCAAACTTTACTTATTTCGAATGTTCTACGCTAATAAACTTCACTCATAAGTCTTTGATAACGATTGAATTTCGTTCCTATAATCATATTCGATGATTATGCTGTAGAAATATCTATTCATCCAATGACAGATTAATTGCTACCAGAATATACTAATAGTAGTTCGGTGACTAATTTTCAACTTGCGAGTTGAAACCCAAAAAATCGCCGGACCAAAACACCGGGATTGCTTCATATTTTCCTATTCTAAAAGACAAGCACAAGCTCATTTAAGTATTCTAATTAATGTATTCTAACTTACAGAAGTTCAAACGTTTAATCACTAAGCCATTATCATTTTTGACCTTGTTAGTAATGACTTGACATTAATTTTAGTAATATCAATTACTAATAACTTATTTGACAGTTTCAACAGCAGTATATCACTATCCTACGCCTATTCAAATGACATTCTCGCACAAAGGTGAATTGGCGGTAAAGCGCGTCGTTTCCATTGCGTTGTCAGTTCTCAGATTATAATACCCATTATATATATGACGAGCGATGCATCATGTTCTTTTAGCTTTATTAAAATTGATGATATATTTGCGTTTTGTAATAAATACTTGTGAAAATCTGTATTATTAATTGAAATTTTTCAACAATAGTATATGTATTAATTATTGTTCCCATTTCACTTACAAAGAGAAGGACAAATCTTCATTTTACATAATATTGAAATATATGTTATATAATTTTATTTATACAATGGCCTGTTATATAATTTTAAAAGCAACTTTAAGTTTCTTTTTACACGATCATATTTTTGTCACACTGGTCGCCAAATTTACGAGTCTTACATGTGTCTATACATGCGGGTATGCTGACAGTTTCAAAACATTCTCCAAGATTTTCAAGCGTTACATAGTTTATTTATATGTAAATATTCATTACAGTCTTTCTGTACTTATCTAAATAATTAGATAAAACTAGATGCCTTGACAGTATGTCGTCCCGCCCGCTGAGAGTCAGTTCTTTTAACAGTGTTATCTTATAGTACGCCATATATTGGTATATAAAATATATTTATATATAATTTATAAACAAAAACATGACGAAATATGCACCTGTTCAAATATTGTAATGGCGACAAAAACAGGAGTAAACAAATTCTGCAGTATCTGCATTTACCGTCGAACGCCACCGACTGCCGTTTCAGCGAAGTAAACAGAAAAAATCTCACCCATTTACACCTTCGGGACGTCCACGATAAATACGCGCTATTGTTTAATCCGCATCCAATTGTTTAACACTACTAAATGAAAGTGAACTTTACATTAAGGACAAATGTAGTTCAATACAGAGTTTAAAAGCTCAGCATATATACTTCCGTTACAATTATATAATGCCGTTACAATTAATAGGTAGTATTTTAAGTGACACTCAAATGCGTTACAGCTAAATAAATCATCATGAGTTAATCACAGTTCATCTGCGATAAATTACAATATAAATCTTAGTTAAAATATATATAGATTAGCCTAGCATCTAGTGACAGATAAAATGGATAGCGTAAAAATCTTCTTTATATAAAAAACAGAGTATGTCGTAAAGACACATGATAGAAGTGAAAGTTTTGTATTACAGGTAAACAATTTAATTAAAAAGATACAACAGAAAGTTAAAGTCAGTCTCCAGGTACTGATCGCATCCAACATTGGTTAATTTCGGTGATCGAACGAGAACCAGTGTTTACAACACTCTACCCGGCACAGTGTTCACCCCTACCACATTTCGTCAGACAAATCGGTTGCCGTTCAGAATTTCAAAACGCGCCCATAAGAAGTTTAGCTTAAAACACTTAGGAATGCCAAACTTTTTTGATAATAATCTAAAGGTTTTAAGTTCAACAACTTATAGCTGTTTTCAGTCATTTATTCAATAATTATACTTTAACATAAATATGTAACAATAATTTTAAATGTATACAGAAAACGTGTTTTCACAACGATAAACTCATGAAAATGTTTATATATTACATAGTTATGCTGGCGGCTTCACACGAGATTATTTCCTAGTAATTATTTTCATTTCGTTTTTGTTTATGATTTCTAATGGCATTCTAAATAATATTTACAGTCTATCAATTGAGAAGTAACATTATGCGTAAAAATTGTATAATTTTCAACAAGTCCTTAAGTTAAAGCCAGACAGGTCCAATTATTTTCAATTGCATATCCATGATTGACAATGGGGTGTTGCATGTAGCTATGAGAAATAGAAAAAAACACATGTACAGATAGGTCTACAGATTTATTTATATATAATTGAGTGGTAAATAAAATAAAATAAATTTATTTGGTTAAATGTTCACAAATAGATGATTTCCTTTTATTTTTAATACATCATTTTTCTTAGCGTTTAACCACAATTTCACTTGATTTTAGATTATGCTGTAGTCTAAGACGTTTAACCACGTCATTACCATGCTATGGTTATATCACTTTCATCAGAAAGCTTCAGTTCATTTGCAAGGATTCAAATCTACGACGAACGATGCGGTCTCTCGAACACTCTAACCACTGAGCTATCTGGCTGGCATCATATCGTGTCTACATATTACCATAAGAACTTACAGCTTTTGATAAATCTAAAACAGATCGGCTCTCAATTGCAGCTGCTGAATTATGGTGATATGTGCTTGACAATAAATTTTAAAACGGATTACAGTTCATTGCACAGTAAATTAAGCAAAGTTAACTTAATTGTATTTACATGCAATATCCTCTTTTACAAAATACGTAGACTCGTCCAACACAATTTGCAATATAATTACTATCAGATTAAAATAAGTTATATGCTTAGTAATTTCATTCACGTAGTATTCAATTTTAAAATTATTCCCAGGTAAAAGCAACTGCCCCGAAAATGGACCGCAACGGTTACTTTTTCTACGTGTCGTCGACGGCGAAAAAAAAGAAAATCAGCCTGATGCAACCGCGACCGCCGCGTGTCGCGTTCCTCGAAGAAAAGCCCCGGCCAGGGGTAGTACAGAGGCTGCCAATGCCAGCCAGTGTGGCTGGAAACGCCACGGGATACGGACGTGAGGGTTATATGACGCAGCGCGGCCCTTCGCCAGCGCCACGCGCGCGCTTGTACACGCAACTCGAAAGTTATCAACCGAGATATCATACGATACGTGAGAATAATGTGAAGGAAAGTGATTTAAGGAGACGGAAGAAGGATCAGAGGATTGTTGTGTGTCCTCAACCACCTGTTAGGTAAGTGATTTTCAATGTACACGTTGAATAAACACAGATTTTTTTCTCTTAGGAAACCCCTATGCATTTGAAACACAGCTACAACACATTCTACAAATACCTCAATTTTTTTTGTACTTGTTTATTCAACCACAATCTTATCTGATGTTAAATGATGATCTCGTCTAAGATGGTAGTCACGTTAAACCTAGAGGGAGACTGGCTCCGAAGGGCAGCTGTCGGAACACACTCACAGGTGCTTGGCGACAAATTTTCAACTTGAGGGTGGTAGCTAGCCAGACGGACTTAGGAAAAACTATACCACCATGGTATGGTTTCATCACGATGTTTTCCTTCACCGAAAGCGCCGACTAGGTTGCTAGGATTCAAACTTACGTCCTTTGACGCTGTGTCCGAACACACTACCAACTGAGCCATAACCGCTTCTAATAAAATGTCCGTTTAGTTTTTACACTGGTTAAAATTTTAATATTGAGTGATAATTCTCTAATTCTTCTTATTTAATACATAATATTTTTTGAAAAACGCATAATTTCTTACTTAAGTTTTTAATATTCCGAAAAATGACATGGTAAAATTATACCCATAAATTATAAAAATTAATATCATCTGATTATAGAAGAATTAAAGATAAAAATGTTCCAGGCACTTTCTAGATATAAATACACTGTAACCAGTCTCTATGGAACTCGTGAGTAAATATAATTACCACGTTTAGAACATATACGGTAGTGTAAAAGTGCTTCAAGCGATGAATTGGGTCGCGGTGAAAAGCGAAAGTTTTGATGTTTGAAGTATTCATGAACTTTGAAAGCCCTTGACGAACAGCGTTTATAAAACGTTCGGTCGATATGTACCGCCGGGTGTATATGAGAAAAATAGGGTTGTTTAATGTGTATCTAACAAGGGAATAAAAAATAATGTGGATATGGTTACTCAACATATGACATATATACATACATACGTGTAAACATATTTAACATTTATACAAAAAATTAATGTTTACGCTTCACACACAGAACTCTGTTATATGCGGTGATCGAAGACGTGACATCTCGACTAAGTAATAAGCGACTGCATCAGAAGTAAATAAATATATTTGAAAGTAATTAATTTGGAGCGTCGTGCTTATATTTTATTTAGAATTTTAAATAACTATGATTATTTAAAAAAATGTATTGGAATTAACATAATCTTGATTATTACGATTTAGTTTTATTTCATTCTGCGCAAACACCTAATGAAAGCAACAGGATTAGGCAAAACATGGCACTGATGTCGAATTATTCTAATTCTTCTAATTCTAATTATTCTAAAAGTACTATGAAATTATGATAAGCGGTATCCACAGACTAAATCGAGTTCTTAGACTGGACACCACTTATTATTTTCTTTTAGTATTCTGTACCAAGAGGAGATCTACCTCTTATGTACAGCTGTCAGAAAATATCTGTAGGTGATTAGTGACAGATTTTGGATTAAAAGCTGGTCAGGTCGATAAAAACCATTGCAGCTACAAATAGACTATCGCTAAAATCGTTTAGCCATCGTTTACCGTATAACATACTAACTGATAGCGGCGACTTCGTCTGCGTTGTCCTGCGCATGCACAGTACACCGCTTGCCTAACTTTTCCACGGCAAAAATATACAAATCACTGAACGCATAGTGTATAAGCACTAAAATATATATAGTCTGTAAAAAGTATAAATATATATATATATATAGTCTCTTAAAACTTTAATAACTTTGTATTAAATTAAGATATCGCGATAAGTTTTTGATAAGGACCAAATTTCTAAGAAATGAAACTAAAAACATTGGAAGTGAAACATTTAAATAGGTATATCCAGCAATTTTTACGTGGTGCGTATAGAACGGTAGATTTCTACCACCTTATATATATGGATAAATTTCATTGCTTCTACTGTTTGTTGTCACTCGGCATTATATTATGTTATATATGTCATATGAATGTTAACTTAGAAATAGAATGAATAATTTTAATGTATTATTTTGTACAAACCGATCACAATACAGTTTTACTTCCCGCGCGTCACCACTATTTGGTGGTTTTACTCTAATTAAGTTATATACGTTATATATATATATAAGTTATATATATGTATACTCCATTATTATCATAACAATCTATTTATATAAGTACTAAGAGCCGGCCGTGATTTCGTATGCATTTACATCTTTATAAAAAATTGCACGATAAATGATCTGTGTAGAACTTCGTGTAACAATTTATGCAGTGCACATCAAGATAACCCTCAGATTGCAGGATTTCTTCTAACATGCATAATATTTATGATTATACTAACTTATTTAGCTTACCACGTACTTATTTCTAGGCCCATATTTCGATTCCATTACTCAAAATGCGTTAAATGTTAACTGGGTTTATGCAAAATATCATGATCATTCCTTGAGAAATTAAGACTTAAAAGCGTAAGAAACTAACTCATATTAGAATGGTTATTCTGATGTGTAAGCTATATTATTGTGAAGTTTTAAATAAATGGTTTCTATAGTTTTTGGCAAACATCCATCTATGTTTACAATTTTGGGATTCCTCAATTTGCTATACGATGGACACGGCACCCGCACGGTGAATTTATAGAGTGCTAAGAACTTTGTCTTTTGAGTTTGAAATCCTATTTGGTCTGGTGGTGATGGAAAAGATTGTAAGAACCTGAACATTTGGAAAATATTCTTCTAGTAACTCGATATTACCAAATATCTCAATCAGGAATGATAAGTTATGTCTATACCGTCTCTCAGGAAAAGATCTCAGCCACCCAATCAGAGACTTACAGGCTGATATTTAATATCATTAAGGCTTAGACCACTACTGCTAACCTGTGAATATATCGCTGTGAAGAGAAACGAAACCTTTTAGGCGAAATAAAAAGAGAATATAAAACGACGGAAATAAAAAACGTAACGTTACGGAAGCGATCTCGACTGAGGTCAAAGCTGATTGGTTTTATCTGTGGAAGCTTTTTCTTTGATAGGAAAATTAATATAACCAGTTTCATAAAGAACCTGATTAATTTATTTAAATGGTCTATTTAATATTGCGTTTTTTTATCTACTGATTAACTGTTTATTAATAAATAATAGTAACAACTCTATTAATATTTATTAAAAAAAACGAAGACAGAGTAATAATTATTTTACAATATGTTATTAATATCTTATTAATACATAATTTATTGATTTATATTGAGATTATAGTTTAATTAAATCATTTTTATTTAATTATTGATATTTGCACTACTTACAACGATATTTTTTCCACAATATCGCTGGTTAGCTGGAACAAAACGTTTGATGACATTAAGCACGCCAGTGTACAAATTAAAATGTGTGGATAAATATTATGTGTAACAAATAATAGCAATATTTAAATACATACAATATATACACTCGAATGACTTATTTTATAAAATGTGCATAATATTATTTTACATAATAAGAAATAATTAAAACGTAGTTATTGAAACGATGCACTTCTTGTCAGACAGTAAACTTGGTTGATGACGATTGGAACCGAGTATACACGATTGAATGCGACAGCGACCCGAGTGCGACGGTTCATAAAAAAAATGGATTGGATAGTGCATAGCTCTAAATAGCTTGGACTATTATGACGTCACGTATTACACCCGCACGGTACATAGTACCCGCACGAAAACAATACTGAAGATAAAAAATTAGGAAGAACATAACCCAGTAATTGGAATGGAAGCAAATTTAAAATAAACTTTCCGATACAACTGTGACAATGGTTTTCAGTTACTAATCAACCTTTTTGTTTTGTATGCAAATGCAATTAACGTCCTAATTAAGGAGAACGTAATCACATAAACCGTTTTGTACTGTACGACCGTAACATTTGATCAGTTAAATGCATATTTAAAAGGATTTTATTTGTATGGAATATTGCACGAAATGAATCTAATTATTAATAATGAAATGATTATAATAATTAATGTAGCAAATAGAGAAAAAAAAATTCATACCTTTGATATTTTGGAAAAGAGAAATGGGAAGAAGAGAGCGACACCCATACGCCAGGTTTTACAGTCGCCATAGGGACGCTATACTATTTTGCGTGTTGCATTCCGACTGGGTTACAACCACCAGCCACATGGTTTTCTTTTAAACATTATGGTTTTTAGTGTTTGAATACAATCTCGTCTGATTGTTGAAACACGCTAAACCTATACAAAGCCTCGCTTTTAACTGCAGCTGCCGGAACACACCTTCAGGTGTTTGACGAAAAATGTTCAGTGGTAGGTGGTATCTAGCCTAGTGAATATTAGAAAAGGCCCTATCACCAGGCTATGGTTGCATCATAATATTTTCTTTCACCAAATGCTTCGGCTCATACGCAAAGATTCGAACATACGTCATCCTAGCCCGTGTCCGAACATGTTTCTTATCTCTCTTTTAGTTTGTTATCTTTGTGTCTACCAGTGTACATTCGTTTCACGAGATGTTTGCAGGCCGGTGATGTATTGTTAATCTCTGGGTGGTCGCAATTATTCTGGGAATATACTTGTCGAGGACGAATGAGTTCCGTGTATGTATATACCTGTCTCTGTTGTAAAATGTGTATGTTTCTCTTTGTTAAGAACCGACAGCTTCCGTATATGTAACTATCTTTGTCTTGTACTATGTTTGTCTCACTTTAATTTTTGAGTATGTAATTTTTAATATATGGGGTAGTGTGAAGATAAATTAATATGTGGATGATGTATTAGGTGAAAGGACAAATTTGTAAGAAATATCGTGCCAAAATATTGGATGGCACGACTTGTGAAATACAATTTGCACAATTGGCTACACTACGCTACGCTGAGAAATATAATCCACAAGTTTTGTATAGTTGAAGTTTCATTTAACTCCGCAAATCCGACAATACTGTTCTTTCCATCAGACACAGTTCCATCTCTTTGTCGTACCTGATAGTAACAATGTCAAGACAGTAGAAGAAATATTTCTATTCTTTAAGCATATACGGTGACTGCAGGGTATGATTTGTGTCGTACTCATTTTAGTAACCGAATGCTGTGAATTGGAGACGCATCATTTTTTTACAGACTCAGATATATGATATCAAAACAGTTGGTGGTTATAAATGAGAGTAAGATAGTGGGTCCTACAAATATTACGATTATAGGACGAAAGTATTTGGCATTTGTGCGTTACCAGTGTTCACTTATGGTATCGAAACATATTCTAAAGACAGGCCTCATACGAAAGCTGAAGGTCATCGGAGGGGGTACACATGCAGTTTTTTTGCTTGTCTGAACCAGAAATGAGATGTTTCACAAAAAAGTGGAAGCGACAACGACAACCTTCACATTTACTAGACCCCAGTCACTGTACGCAGGTGACATTGCTTATAGAATGGAGTATTGAAGGAGTCGAAGATTTCCCGACTATCAAAAATAAAGTAAAAAGCGCAGTATGAATAAAACTACCATAAGAAAGGTGAACCAAACTTTGTATAGTTTATAGGAATGTGCTGGAAATGGTCAGCGCTGTGTCAATAATTGAAGCCTATGTCCAGTAGTGAATGTCCTGCGACTAAATGGATAATATGTATCCTGTTGGCACCGTTGTATCTTTAAATATGATGTATGAATCGGTTATAATGAAAAAAAAAACATTTTGTTTTTCCTTTCTAGAATTATTATAATTATCAGTGTCAGTTATATGTATCAGTTGTTACACTACCGAGCACTTAAAAATTACTGAATACATTTTAGTTTAGTTTTCAGATTAACATACAACTGAATCATAGAAAGAATCTAGGCTATATATAATTATGACTTCCCTTATGAATTAGACAATAATATTAGAAAAATGGATAGTTTTGAATAAATAAATAAATCTAAAGGCAACTTAGGCTACTGTATTAATAAAACCAAACGTTGCTCCCATTAGCTTGTCTAAGGTACCAGTTTTTGTTGCATGAATTCGAAGCCTACGGTAGCCACTTCCATAATCCTCTTAACCATACGAGAGTATTCGTTATTAATAATGCAGTGGATTGTACATGTACGAACGTTAATAGACTTTTACATGCTAAGATTCAATTTGAAGCTTATAACATTGTTTCAATTCTTCATTTTTGTTAAATTATAATATAAAAATTATTAATAAAAAAATTGGTTGACTGTAAAGTCGGTTTACGGACGATAATTTTACGTAATAACGTCATAAGAAAACATTGATGAAAAATAGCATACTTTTATAAATTGAATTATTTTCACTGAATTACCGATGGAATAGAATAGAGATTATCGATTGTTCCGCGCTCTTGCTTGCCCCCTCGGCACTGGTGGAACGTGACAATGAGTCAAGTGTTTTCGTGCGTGCAACCGGCGTTTATCGATTTATAAGACATTATCACTTCAAAAAAGATACAACCTAGCGCGACGTAGTTATGAGTTAAATAAAAAATACTTTCATAATGACCGGTCAAACGGTTTGGAAATTACCAATCTCAGTTATACGAATATCCATTTTTAATACGTTTTTATTATCATGTTTCTTTGTATGTATATCTGGGTGGAATTTTGTAATTTATTTTAACCTGTATTAAGATTTACCAGGACGAATAATATATATCATAATTTTATTTATATACAAGAAGCGGTTCACGATTTCGTCTGTGTTTTTTTTTTATAAATTATGATACTATATATAATCTCCGTGTAACTAAGATTTTATGTAGTGCACGCTAAGATAGTTCTCAGCGGGCTGCATATTCCAACTTACACTTGTTATATTTTGGCCTATCTAAACATTATACTTATAAATTACGTGGCTTGTGTTATTCTGGCATATAATCTACATCACTGCTAAGTTTCATCAAAATCCGACAAGTCGTTTTTTTTTTCACGTGAACGAGTAAGAAACATCCATTTATTCTTATTAACTTTCTAACTTATACAAATAAAATTATTTGGATATTTTTAACAAAGTAGATTTCAGCGTTTGACTATAAGCTCACCTGATGTGACGATGTTATCTTTTTTTAAATATATTATAGGGGGCAAACGAACAGGTGGGTCACCTGATGGTAAGTGGTCTCCGCCCTCCATAGACACTAGCAACACCAGGAGAGTCACAAGTGCGTTGCCAGCCTTTTAAATAAGTGTACGCTAGTTTCTTAAAGGTTTGTAACTCGTAATGGTTTGGAAACACCGTCGCAAGGTCCACAAGGTCGAAGTTCGAGACAGAAATTATCTTGAGAACCTCACCGTAGAAGACCTCCACTCATCGAGATGGTGTGAATGAAATTTCAGTTTGAGGCGTGTTGTACGATAGCGGAATGTAGCGGCGGGTATCAGTCCAAATAACTCCGGGTAAAAGATGGTAAAAGCGCTGAACTTAAAAGGAGATTGCCAGAATACATCTATAGTGTGATTGGCGGCAGACTGTTATCTAGAGATATTAATCAAGCTATTTTAGAAAAAGCCCTGCCACCAGCATACGTATTTTTTTTCTTTATTTCATTTAGGTACTTAGGCCCACAAAGAACATATCAGACCCATCGTACCCTAACCTTAGCATATTCACAAACATTTATTAGAATTAATCACAAGCTTACATAAAATCTTGGCTTCTTCACTTCCAGGTGCAGACAAAATTCTGTGGATGATGCCATGTACGGATTGTAATAATAGTATATATTGTACAATGTACACATAATACGTGGCTTAAAATTAATCAGTAAAATGCTATACGACAACAGAATGAAGGGAAAACGCCCTCGGTTTCACATCCATCACTCAAACACTGTGTTTTCATTCCATTTTCCCGTCACAGTTCGATCGTAAATGGTCGCTCATCCGCCGAATAAATACGGGACGACAGTGCTTGCTATTTTTTTTTTATCTCAATCCCTTTTCGCTTACCGCTATACTCTCGCGTGTTATATATATGACAGTGTAAGCTATAATTCATTTGACATGCGTCCATGCCTTTTGACGAATGCTTCATTTTTATGCCAAACATATTTACGGGCAATTTGTCAACCTTGCTGTTGCTACTTCATGCAATTTCTACATTTACTTATATAGTCTGAGGTAGCCGATTGACCATAAAGATTAAAAGCGATCATAGAAGGTAAACATAGTCTGTTTTCTAGTTTAAAATATCATACATATTCATGGGCAACGATAGCATTAGAGTCACCTTAGATTTAGCATTAAATAGAAACATTGATGAAGCATGACTCGAATGATGAAATATATATACAAAATAATCTACAAAATATCTACCTATCGCAATTTGCGTTAATTTGTTATAGCCCAGTATTACCCTCTAGTGGCGAGCAATAGAGAAAAAGTTAGTACAAAAACCGTGTTCATGAAAAAGATCTTACTATTGCGAACTTTAATGATGGTTGGTCATCTCACTGTACATTTTCTCAATGGAGTTTAACAGCAAGCGATGAGGAAATGAAAAGATGGAAACGTTGTAAATTCAATGGCTCAGTTATTACATAAAAGATGACTACTTTTGCCGTTGTTTGCGTGTTTTTTGAAATAGTTAAAAATAAAAATGTATCTAAATTTGAAGAGAAAATTATTCCGAATAACTTAATGATTTTTCAAATCTATTCATATGAATAAATTTGAAGGGTCTATTGTTTGTTCGGGGACTAATATCAGAATCGATTGAACCACTTTGATGGCACTTTTACTGGCAGATACAGAACTTTGCAGGGCATTATCTAGGTTAATTTTATTGCACTTTTTTATAGGAATGGTATAGTTTAACAAATATTTCTTGAAATCGTTAAAAATGTTGAAAGGATTTAGTAGTAACAATAACATTCAATTAGGAAAAATAATAACGGTCCAAAAGTAATTCAGATAAGAACATAGTTTTCCATTATACAGCAAAATTATTTTAATATAAATAAACTCGCAGGCATCAGCTAGTGTAGTGTATACAATAAAACGCGTGCGGTCAGAAAACCCTCGTCAGGAACGAAGTTCCATAATGTAAAGTAAGGAATCAAAACAAAAAAAATCATGTAACATTTAGAAAGAAGTATTCATTTCTTTAAAATTAAATGTAAAATAGTAAATTATATAAAAAGTGCCATAGATAATAAAAAAATTAATGAAATTTCTATGCACGCACAATCATATACAAAAGACAGCGAGAAACACAAAGACAGAGAGATAAATAAAAAATCGCAGAGAAGGTATATAACGCTTTACCCTTACGTGACGATTGCAACAGCAGCATGAAACTGCAGTCAAAACACCATTAAGGAACTTTGTTCCAAAAAAAAAATCAAGTAAACGTTATACAGCGGTATACCAGTTTCGCTTACAACCCTAGGGATACATTGCATTTACTTAAACGTGTGTGAATATCGTGCTTAATTACAATTAAAGGTTAAAAAAAACCTGACATCTTTTACACTGGAGACTTTCAGTCACGAAGTGTTCCCGTGCGCTTAACTGATGCACTTTAATGCATAAGGTTAATGGTTTAAACGTAAACTTTTTATTACCTAATCGTTTTTCACGTCGGATTCATATTGCAATTGCAATTTACTATTGTTAAATTAGAACAATTGTGTACATAAATACTTTTTATAATTTTTCATGACCATCAAGAACCTTTTAGAATCATTGGTTCGATATCAGTTCACCAATTAACTTTCAGGCTCCTATAATTTATGACAAGAAAGCTATTAGTTAGTCACTAAAACATACAATACCTTATCTAAATGTTATAGTTTCATTACAGCGGCTTCCTTCGTGGAAAGGCCAAGCCTGATGTTTGGTTTCTAAATTACTTCAACGGACATTTTAATTATGTACTATAGTTTTATAAACTTTGAATTGTATACTACTTTCACTGATCTATTCAATCGAAGAATAAAATAACATTTTTGTACTCAAATATTTTCTCTTACTTAAACGACCGAATCCTATGTATTTGATCGCTTTTATTAGATTTGAATACACACAAACAATAACGCACATAGAAATAAGTAGATAATTGAATTAGAATCAAAGTAACTAACAATGTAACGCTGACCTTGATAATACTTTTTAATTTATATGAACGTTTTATGGACGCATATGAAACAAGATCTCATTATTATAAGCGACATAAATCAACAAGACTGTCCCCTAATATTATTAAAAAAATATTTAGATATAGTATAAGATTTAATAAGTAAGTAAATTAGGATTTGCACAGGCGTGTCCATGAATTGATCTTAGTACCTATTCCGTTGAGTATCTTTGAGAACGATGTCTCATCGAACAAAAAGTCAACTTGCGATCTTTCTTTTATTCAACATAAATTTTAAAGTATTTGTACAGTTTAAAATATGTGAAATATATAAAGAACTTAATTATATTTAACATAACCAGACATACTGTTTGGACTATACATCATATCAATTTTTTTTAATATTGTTACGCTCATAGGGTAATTAATATGCCGTTTTGCGTCAAAAGATATTTGTTACATTCAAAAAGAAAAAAGTGTAACAAACTCACTTTTACATAGTTACACTATGGTTGTACTTAAATATTATACTGCTCTATGGTAGCAGTGTAATTGTTCTTTTTTTTTTTTGGTTGTCTTAGTATTTGCTTCGCTGTCTAGAATAAAAATTTCCTGGGTCACCTTGTAGAAACCTCTGGAAATCTGTCACGATTTGATTTATGATAATGCTTTAAAGGAAGAGACGCACTCTATTTGCTTACAGTAGTTGGAGTAATAACGTTGTAGTGGATACATTTTTTTCCATGCATTGATCAGTCATTGTTTTATTTTATTTGGTACTACGAGTTTATTCGGGCCATCTGGAAAGAATTCCCAAATGGCCCAGATATGTCCCCAGTGTCTACAAGCAATGTATTTTTTGTGCAGGACAGAACAATATATATGAAGTTTATAATATTAGTACTAAAGCAGTTGCTAAATAATATTTTTGTTCACTTTACGATAAGGCCGGAGCTTGATTGGCAATTCATATGTTTTAACTTTCATAATTTACCTTTTTTACATTACATCTGGTGCATTTTACATAATATTATTTGGTTATTGTGGAAAAGTGTCTTGGATTCGAATTGATAATATATATCGCGTATTTTAATTGTCTCAAAATTTTGGTAATATTTACTTTAAATATACTAACGCAAATGTTTTTTTACCATTTAAGAATTAAAATTTGCTATAAAGTTAAACAAAGACATTGGCAAATGTCAAAGCTACGTCAATTTAAAAAAAAACTTAATATATGGGAATTCATTTATCTATATAACCAGATTAAATTTGAAACCGCAATCACACATTATCAATTTATACGTTTGATCACTAAAATACAATTACATTTGTACATAACTAGAATCTATTTTCGCTAATTAAAATTTTGTTATGTGGCGATTTTGCCGTGGTGGCTATAATAGCGTACCTTTTTAGTAAAATGAAACAAAGTATAAAATACGTACTTACAGTGTTATTATAATAGCTATATACTTTTACGGCATGTAAAATCGTAAATTGTTCAGAAAGTATTGAAAAATGACTCGCCGCGTAATGCATTATCGTAAATTAATAGTAATCACAGCATCGAACGATTTATGTACCGCCCGTGGAGGTCATTTCACATAATTCTTTGCATTTTATAAGAAGACAATTTTGCCTTTAGCCATTTTAAATTACCTTTAATAATGCGCCTAAATTTCCACCTTTCTGTCTCCTTAAGGCGCAGTAGGGTTGTAATATGCAATATCGGTTTCATGTTTTTTCAGTGCCTAAACACCTATATACCGATAACATATACTCCTGTACGCATATGTACCGAATACCTTGTTATACAATTATTTTAACTATTTTACTGTATAAAAAAACAATGACAACTGCCATACATTTTTTTCTTTCAACATTTTCATGCCACTGGACTAAAGCATTCCCGGTTCCGCACATACTTGTGGCCACCCGTAACTTCGTCTGCGTTTAAATGACTAGCTTGACAATGAAATGACTAGTTTTTGCTTGCGGACTGGCTCGTGTTAATTTTTTTTTTATATTATAGGGGGCAAACGAACAGGTGGGTCACCTGATGGTAAGTGATCACCGCCGTCCATAGACACTAGCAACACCAGAGGAGTCGCAAGTGCGTTGCCGGCCTTTTAAATATGTGGGCCTCCGGCGCTCTCACTGTCCGAACGAAACGCAATAGTGCAACCACTGTTACTTCACGTCGGTTTTCTGTGAGAGGGTAACCTGAAACCAGCAATAGCTTCAGCGTAGCTCTACCACCTACAAATGTAGATTTGACCTATTTTGGGGCCTATAATGTCAATATATCTCGAAAACAATAATGTTTCTAGATAAAGGATCCTCTATGTCCTTGACTGTACTCCTGAGAACGTGTGTTCAAAATATTATGATAATCGGTTGAGTAGTAACGATCTCAAAGCGTTATAAAGAAGCAAACAAACTCACTTTATAGTTGAGTTATAGATAAACAAATATCGGGTAAATATTTTAATATCTATATTAAACATATTTTTAACGAGAACTACCAAGTAAAAACAAAAATAAAAAAGAACACAAACTTAAAAAGTGTATTCATTAATTTCTTTGGTACAGAATGAACTTCTCCAAAAATAATTAACATAAAATTTTCATATTAAAAAAAAAAATTAAGTATACGTGAATTGTAAGATAAATATTATGAAGCTCCTCTTAACAAAACGTGTAACTGATGTTAAGATGCCTCACCTTATAAACGGTGTGATTTGGGCCGCAAGGTGCCCTTTTCTCAATTTATTATGACAGTGATTGTCGTATTATATTCTCAGCGGAGTTAATACAAGCGAGCTATATAAGTATGACTCTTATCACAACAACGGAAAGTATATTTTATATGAATATTTAAATGTGTATTAATTCGCGTACCTAGTATAAGAGATACTCGAGTTGGAAGGTCTGAATGACTAGATACGTAGGTTTCGGAAACGGAACAAGCTTTGAAGAGGCTTATATTTCCATCAGTAGGCTTATAAAAGCTTAATATGGTAATGTATATAACATCTAGCGATAGTTAGAAAATGATTTAATAATTTCTTTAGAGGAATATTTTTGAACTCATCTTATTACATTACAAAAGATTTTTTTATGCTTAAGTAGTTAAAAATCTGACCTTAACCTCACTTAAAGTGAACGAGGATGATACCACATCAAGCTCAGTAGAGCCTTTCAAATGCAGGTAATAGAACTCACTTAAAAGTACTTGGAGAATGATCTTCAACTCGCACACAGATCAACAACCAGGTTGTAGATAACCAGGGGGACTTTAGAATATGCCTTATTATCATGTTATGGTTTAATTGTGACGCCTTCCTTCATCAAAATCTTTGGCTCATTATACTCACTCTGCCATACATAATTTCCAAAAAATATTTTACTGAAAATGTCAAAATATATGATTTCACAATGAATTCTTGGCAGTTTGGTGTTTTTGGTTTATTGTATTTTGGCTTCAGCCAGCATCTATTCTAAGTTTAGTGTGTTACAATCTTCGATCATATAGTCAATTAAGATCAGAGTATGCAGCACAAGTTTTAATAGTTGTCAAATATTACAGAGAGTTTTGCCTTTATTTATATATTAATAGTTGCACTTCTACCGGAAAAGCTATTAAAACAATGGTGCCTCAAAAATGGTGTGTAGAGACACCACATCGATCGACGTAGATTTGAATGCCAAAGAAAAGCCTGGGCTTTCTGTAATAAGACACATACACAGCATGGTGATAAAGATTTTTAATGATCGTCTTAACTATCATCAGGTTGAAAATCTTTTGCTAAATAACTGTAAATTTGTTCCGGCAATCGTACAAGAGAACCAGTTCTATTTAGACTTAGCACGTTACCGTCATGGTCTTCATTATCATTTAACATCAAGTGAGTTTACGGTAAAACGTATAAACAATAAAAAAAAACTGAATAAATTTATTTTCTTAAGCAGAAAACGAAATTTTTCAAAATATTTAAAAATGAATTTAAGTCACGTTAAACGTTAAAATAGCCGTCATATGCAAATTAACTTATTGTATTAAATTGTATAAGTGGAGGCAGAAATGACAATATTTCGTAAGGCTAAAATCGAGTTTTGTAATGTTAAAAGATACAGAAGGTTAATTAGAAGTTTACCTAACTTGATACCAAATAGATAATCGGCCTAAGGCTCATAAAGTAATTAAAAAGTTAAATTAAATGGAATCAAGAAACTTAGTCCGTCCTTAATTAAATACAACAAAATTGCTGCATCATTTGACAGCGATTCAACTATTAACTTTTTGGTTCGTTTACTCGTAATTAGAAACCTTTCTTTATTGATTTGTAGATCATCATCTTTTAAATTAATTTGATTAAACATTAAACTTCAGAACTGGGTTAACCATTAAGTATTACTGCGACCACAACAGATTAATAGATATTTGGGTATACATATTACACCTGATATTGGTAGACAACCAGACTATGGCTAGATAAGAACTAAAACCTTGCCACGGCTTTATATATCTTTCCTTCCACTGAAAATCTAATCACTTACAACTATAACGTATGCCTCTTAATTAGAAATACATGTTACTTAGTCATTAAATAAAGCAATTAGTCCATTGAAAAGTTACATTTGGGGTTGCGTTTTTTAGAGGACGCAATTTTATTTTTTTGATGTGTAGGGGGGGTCAGTGTAAAGCTAAAATCAAGTTTGTGGGGTCGCCGCCCTTGTCCCACGGCCACCATCTTGAAAATAGGGGTTGAAATGGTTATTACGATTTATCTCTTAAACTATTTATCTGATAAAAAAAATTATTAACATTTTTTGTTGCAAATTTAATCCTCTACAACTTTGGTCCAGTACCTTTTTGTCGTAGAATTATAAATAAAAAAGTTATAAGCGAAAATGTTCACAAATTCGAGAAAAAAATTTATAATTTTCGATATAACTTTTTTTTATGAGTTTACGAAAAAATGATATCAGACCATTTTTGTAGGTCGTTTTTTAAGGATTAATTTTTATACGCAACATTTTTTAATTAAGTCAATAGCTAAGGTTTTACAGTGATCCGAAGTGAGTATTATTTTTCAGTAGTCTTAACTATACATATATTATACGTGTGTACTAATAATGTTTCATCAGTTATTTTCTTTTTTTTTTATTTCGTTATTATAATTTTCTTAATTTAATTTAATTTTCTTATTTTCTCATGATGGAATAATAGAAAAAGCACGCTTAAAAATTCTAAATGCTAATAAAAAAAAAAAAATCACTGAAGTTAAAATCGTGTCTAAAATCATTCGAAATCGTCTTCACAATTAAAAACAGAATAAAATACATCTGCACGTAGAGAAATATGTAGCACAACTGAAAGATATAAGTTGAACGACAACTTCAACACAATATCATCAGCTATTCTTACAATAAGAGGGGTTAGAAATAATAATAATAGCAGGCAGATGTTCTTTTGCTACCTCATGGTCACTTTAAGTATTTTCTACCTGGACAGTATTTTCAGTAACGGCCATCAAATTTAAAATTATTTTAAAAATCAATAATTGTAAAATTCTGTAATGGAGTGGAAAAGAGTCAATAATTAATTATTAATAATATTGCAAAATTAATAATTAAAAAAATTATAATAACAAAATAAAAAAAAAGATAATAACTGATGACACATTATTAGTACACACGTATAATATATGTATAGTTAAGAGTACTGAAAAATAATACTTACTTCGGAGTGCTGTAAAACCTTAGCTATTGACTTAATTAAAAATGTTGCTTATAAAAGTTATTCCTTAAAAAACGATCTACAAAAATGGTCTGATATCATGTTTTCGTAAAATGATAAAAAAACGTTATATCGAAAAATATAATTTTTTTTCTCGTATTTCTGAACATTTTCGCTTATAACTTTTTTATTTATAATTCTACGACAAAAAGATACTGGACCAAAGTTGTAGAGGATTAAATTTGCAACAAAAAATGTTAATAATTTTTTTTTATCAGATAAATAGTTTAAGAGATAAATCGTAATAACCATTTCAACCCCTATTTTCAAGATGGCGGCCGTGGGACAAGGGTGGCGACCCCACAAACTTGATTTTAGCTTTACACTGACCCCCCCTACACATCAAAAAAATAAAATTGCGTCCTCTAAAAAACGCAAGGTAAGGCCTAAAAAATGTAACATTTCAATGGACTAAATGGATAATCTTATATACTGTTTGTCAAATGACACTTACGATGGATTAAGGATGATATTGTCAATTTTAGCATTTCTCCGAATGCAACAATGTTGTTTGTCATATAAATAAATTATGGCATAGAGCGTCATCACTATACGATCCATGTTTACATCAGTCTGAACATATTATAGGTATTGGTAACGATTGACAGAATTTGATGGTTTTTCATGATTTACTTTGGTAATAAACAACCATTTCTGTAGAGGGCAGTTTCCTTACATATAGATGTATCCGTGGTAAATAACAAAACACTACGGTCCTACGTCAACCACTAGAAAGAAAGTCTCTACTGTCAATTCTACTACTTCGGCGTTTTTGTTAAAGGCAGTAAGTATGAGGACAGATATAGATACATACAATTTTAATGTTTGCATGTATTCTACTCTAGCAGAACTTATATTAAAACTCCAAATAACAGTCCAGAGGATTAATTAATTTAGTTCATTTACCAGTTTTCAACAAGTTTATTCAATTTAGTAGTTATTGTGGTTTTGACAACGTACGATTAATTCGAGCTATATAAACAGGGTTTGACGTCGGTTAGATGCGGTGTAATTTGAAACAAACCATGCAATTACCTAGGAAAGGCACTTTATTATGATTAATTAACTTAGTAAAATAATTGCTTCTTATTTACCTGTTTAGCTTGTAATTATTTCCCTAGGAGAGGCAGGGAACGACAAAAAAGGGCTTTCAGTCTCATGAATCTAAAGTGATATTAGAAATGCGAAGGTGTTTATTTGTTTGATATGCTTTCACAGCGTAACTACTCAACCGATCATTCAATTTTGCATTAATGTTATCATGGGTTCATAAAAGAGGACATAAGGTATTTTTATCAAAAAAAAAACTGGTTCCCGAGAGTAAGGTCAGATCTACATTACTGTGAGCGAAGCCGCGGGTAAAAACTAGTCGTCAATATTTATGTGATAAACGGATCAGAATTACAATTTATTAGTCGAGCGGCAGGAAATTTTTTTATTCACCATTTATATCGGAATCGTCAGCAACAGTGCCTGCGCTTTTATAATTTCAGTTAGTTCTGCTTGAACTCACATCTCACGAGTACTTATCTATGACACTAATACGATTCCAGGCTCATTTGGGATTGATAATTAACGGTTGTTGACCATTTGCAATCTACCTAAATGGCACGTCTAAAGAGAACGTAGGAACAAGTTTCCAGTGAATTCGAACTTCGCGAGTTTTACGTCTACGCGTTTGATTGCCTTTAACCGTGAGCTGTATCCTTAGGATTTACGAAATTTCTTGTTAATACTTTCACGACAGTACGAACGACTTTTGTTGTTTAATGAGTTTCGACAATGCCTGTGGTCTTTACAACAGGATTGCATTAACCAATGATTTCGCTATTTGATACACTACCTGATTCTAATAGTATACTTAAAGGCAACGTGTTACGTATAAAGGCAACGTATTATGTACTTCTCTTAATTGGAAATATTCTGTTCCTTATGTAAAGGACTAATTATAATATTTTATGGAGTTAGTTTGACGAGCCACGACCTTTTTGCTGACTATTGCTAGAGATATGTTCGGCATATATCTGCAGCTCCATTCCCGAACGGTTCATACATTAAAGTACTACGGCATAGTAACATCGTTGTTTTGATTGTAAGCACTGTACAATACAATCAAAGGAGTCAATGGCAACCATCAAGAGATCGGCAATCTATTACCAATAGTCGATGTCATTCTGGCTCATACAACCGACTTGACACACACTGGCAAAAGCAAAACAGAATAAACTAAAAAGATTAATTATGAGGAGTTTATGACAATCGGAAGTCGACTACAAATCCAGCCAACTTACTTGGATACTCAATTTATTCTAAAACAACGGCCCAAGCAGAGGTTCGACCATGTTAGCACACTTATGTTTGTTGTCATTTCGATTGACTGTCTTCCGCGCTCGCCAGCAAGCTCAGTGAAACTATACAGACCCATCAGACCAACAGCGGGTAGTCAGTCCGCAAGAAAAATTGATTCACACCGGCTGAATATGTATCGTAATAATCAGCTGCGGTAGATCATGTAATTTTTAAAAAGGAGAAATAGGAAATTAATCTTTCAGTACATTCGCATTTAGAAATAACTAGAAGTAAAGTAGTTTCTTAGTGTATAGGTTATGTATCGAATGTATTTATTCACGTCGTGTCTGAGATTACAGAGCGCGACCAAGTTTTATTGGAAGCGAACAACTTATACGAACCGCTCCGGTAACTACGCGCCCGACTTCGAATAAGGTTTACTAACATAAAATTGCTTGAACTGCTTATACCATCTAATGTTTGTATTAGTTATTTGTTATAGTAATTGCCTTTAGTATAAGTGTGCTTTTAACATGATTTTGTAGATAGGTTGTAGAAGTACCTATGTTATCATTTTAACGAGCAAATTGTAAAGATATAGTTCTGCTGATTCTGTCTAACCAAAGAGGCAGATATTGTGCTGCCGCATTTTTTATAAGTCAAATACAAATAGAATAAAATAAAAAAAATTTTGAGATCCAGAGAGATAGAAAATTTAGGATTAAAATAAAAAATTAAAAAGATCAACAAAAAGTATTGAAAAAAATTGACTAAATAATCTAAATATCGACAAAAGCGACACCTGCCAAGTACAACTATAAGTAAGAATTAGTCAGGTGACCACATATGTGCAAAAATGTTTCAACAGTCAAGCTGTTTAGGAGTAGACTATTTACCAACACACGCACACCGAAATGTTCTATATAAAGATTACATTGTTCAGTATATCGTATTGCTTTTCGTTTGAAGACGCTAATCAATAAAACTATCAACCACATTTGAAAAGCTGTTATTGTCTCTCATATTCTATTTATTGAGGAACAGTGTAGGCTATTTAATATCACGCTACTGACTTAAGGAGAAGAGCATTTTCCATAGAAAGTGTAGGTCAGAAGGACAAAATTATTTCATATAATTTAGTTGTTTATAACGTTTTACTATTTAGGTTTAACATTTTTAGTTCGTTTGGTCACATAAAAAAGGTCACTGTTACTCAAATCTTAAAGTTAGTTTTATGGTACTGGCGATATTTTAGAAAAATTGTTCTACTTCTTTTCTTCTTTTTAAGATGTAATAAACCACTAATGATTTAAGTAAGACGATGATGGTGTGATCTAGTTGTGTTTTTTAGGCCACTTAATGTACTTTTAACTTCATAACTTGTTACGTAACAAAACACACTGAAAAACTGGTTTGAGTTAATCATTTTTTATTTGGGATCAGTAAAAAACTACTTTTTGAGCAGAAATAGGTGCAGCAGCGATTCCTTCGCTGTCGAACCTTGTATAAAAAACATTTGAGAGCATTGAACATTATTTTACGTTATTTTTAACAGCATCGTAAATTCATATATCCAAAACACTTGTGGAAAATACATAAAATTACAACTTCAAATGTATATTAAAAAATCTACTGTACGCGCTTCAAAGCGCTTGAAACAATATGCAGTACGGTTTCGCAATTTGGGTATATTTTTAATTTACCTCTGCCGCCTGCGTAAAGTGCTTTCGCTACCAACAAGCGCACCTTTGAAGTTTGATGGGTGCCTTAACACGGGAATTATTAGCGACTACGTTTCACTCCAATCTCCGGTTACCTGTATTTATGGATTTATACCATAAAATTGTTTATGGACGAATATTTATTTTATTAATTATAGCGTTATTATTTTATTACAAAATATAAAGTAACAAGTCCTTAATAATATTAAAACAAGGAACCCTTAGCAATGGATTTGTAAATACATATAACATTTTTGCAGCTCTGTCAATTTTAGGTTGACGAAATTGACGAAGATAATGTAGGTAATTAAGTTTTTTATAGTATTACTACAGATATGAAACTTAATTTTCAATTTCTGAATTTTAAATAATTAAATATGGATTTTACACTTCATATAAAGTTAATTCATAAACTCAACTGTGATTTTATTTTAATGCGAATATTAGCCCATATTATACTCAATTTAAAAATCTATCGCCAAGCATTTATTGATATGTTTTTATATAGTTGGACTCAGTAACTATTCTCTCTTTTAAATTTAGCATGTTACTGACTTAGACCACATCGTCTCTAGAGGAGAGCTTGTGGCCAAATACTACAGAAAACCCTATAAAACATAAAAACCTTTAGTACCATTTTTACTACGCTTGTTCCTGCTGCAAAGTATCAATGCTCGTTTTTTTCCGACCCGATATCCGCTGCTGACCTGATGGGCCTTTATAGTTTCACCGAGATTTTGTGCGAGCGTTTAAAGTACTCAGACGTATGGCAATGAGCTCAAGGGCGTACGGGCGCGTCTCGGTTTAAGCTATTGCCTCGCATACTCTGTCGCATATCGAGCTAAACTAGTCATGCAAGCTAACCATATGAGTATGCTTTGATAGACAGATATACGTATATGTATTTTGAATCCTGACAATTTTGGTTGGGGCTAACCAAAGAGAAAAAGTTAAGGGAAAATAGTAAAAGCCTTTCCACAATATGCATAACTACCGTGTTTGTCTGTATGTGTGTAGGGTGATCTGTGGTGTGTGTGATGAGCTAGTGAATGCAGTGCCACTGTATCGCGCTAGCTTACTGTATGTCCAGCCAACCGGTGCGCTCTGTATACGCTCGACTAACTTGGTTATCGCTTTCAGGTATCTCGTGAACGCGGAAAAGTGCGGTTAAAAAAGTTTGCACCGAAAAGTGTGGTTTTAGGATGATTAGAATGCGAATGAATAACTCATTAGAAGTGAATGTAGAAATATCTGCATATATGTAATAGAACTTAAACGAAAGTTCGAATCAAAGAGACTTTAAAAAAAATATATCTAGATCGTAGTTATCAGTTCCCATCAGATGGACTGCATGTGAGGGTTCAAAAATGGGAATAATAATTTCAGCATAGTCACTGATTTTAATTATTTTGCTTTATAAAAATCGTAAATAACCTACCTTGGAAAAACAACTACAAGCTTAGTGACAACAATTATATTCGGAGGAGTAACATAATTATACAAATTTAATAAAATTTACTGAGCGGTAACTTTATGTATAGAGAGAGATCATATACATCGATCTCAATTCAAATATAGACTAACAAAAAAATTATTTCACCCTTAAATAGTAATCAAAATATATTCCTACCAGCTTTGAGCTCATGATTTTTTACTTTGTTTTAAATCTGCCTCACCCTCGGTACCCACTATTCTGCGAGTCACCACACGACCCGCTCGCACTCTTACATTCCAACCTACACTTTATGTAATAATTACTCCCCTCATAAAGATCGTAGCATGATGTTAGATAGTCTTATAACCTAGCAAAATAACTCTATACTAAAATTATAAATGTGAGTGTGAGATTATTTGTTTGT
Source organism: Antheraea assamensis (assembly GCA_035772565.1). Lineage (NCBI taxonomy): Eukaryota > Metazoa > Arthropoda > Insecta > Lepidoptera > Saturniidae > Antheraea > Antheraea assamensis. Next base: position 4,942,348 of record JAQQSE010000046.1, on the reverse strand, counting down.
TACGCTTCCACGCCTTAACTACTCAACTGTTTAACCTGAAATTTTGTATACACGTTGGTAGTACAATAAATGGTATAGGGTACTTTTCGTCCCGAAAAAATCCTGAAAGATAAATCCAATCTTCATTAACGCAAACGAAGTCTCGAGCAAAAGCTGGTAAACTATGAAATTAAAATGATTAAAAAAAACCTTAATTGTATTTTCAGACGGAAAATACTATAAAATTAGAATAAATATGACCGATAATGTTTAAAAAACAATCGTTTAAAGTACCGTTTACGATATTCCAAAACGATAAAAATATCTACATAGTAAAAATATACGATATTTTCCTAAGAGCGAAAATCCGCTGGGCCATATTCGACCTTTTTCTGATTTATCGTCAACTTTTCCCGTTACTTCTGTAGTTCATATAAGTTTTATTATGCGGACCCGAATCGAGGAAGTTCGGAGTTTTTCACTCGAATTTCGTTTATTGAGCGTGTTAACCGAACGTTGTGATTTTGTTTTTACCATTTAATAACATTGATGTTCAGGTTTCGTCACGATGTTTTCCTTCATCGTCAACCAATAGTGTTACCAACATAAATTAGTAAATGTACGCGAATTAAGAAAAGTTCTTTCGTACATTCAAGTTTAGTAGTTTCAAGCCTGCGGACGTTGGATTAATATTCCACCGGTCAAAGAACTAGCCCACTACGATTTATATTATAATTAAATAATGGCATCATCATATTGAAATACGCGTATATTATTCCATACGTCATCCAATTGGTATAATTGTTTACATAGTAAACAATCTTGCAGTTCAAATGAGGAGAGTCGTGGGCGCAACTCTTAGTCAGTGTTTGATTTAATAATTTAACTTATTAAATATTTATGAATATATTTAAGGTTTCGCAAGTAGCGGGTGACCGCTAATCGACTCTGAGCGCTTTTTTTTACTTTACAGACGACAGCTGTTTTCGAGTGTTAACGTTAATAAATCTATAAATTTGACCCCTCGATATCCCAATCTTTTTATCCTGTAAACGATATATCATGCCACATATTTCGTTTACGATGCTATTTGATTAATACGTCTGCGTCGTTCGATATAATTGTTTACGATTATAAATATTGTACTAACAGTTCCCGCGCGATTTCGCCCGCGCAGACTTTCAATAAGGGAGATAATTATTTTAAAATTAGCTTTTCTCTGACTTTAAGAGAAAATAATATAATATAATACACAAGTAAATAAAGTGAATAATAATTGAGATAAATAAAAAATGTTTAAAACTACAAAATATGTTTTTTTTCTTTTATTTGTAAATAGCTATCGGCCCGCAACTTCAGTTTTTGTTTTATCAGAAGTGACACATGTCTTTGCACTGATTGTACATTGTGTTGTTAGCGTTCAGTTAATAAGTTACAGTATGTTTGTAGGCCAGTCGTACTCTATAACGCGCAGGGATCCGGTAAGCTGATCCCTATTTAATATGGTCGACTATATTAATGACAGTGCAATTTAAATTTACCATGCCTATATCACCAAAACCACTCATAATTTTTTAACACTGTGTTCATATAAACTTCCAATTGTGCTTTTTGTTTGTGAACTGATTAGAATTAAATAACTAGTAAACGTTATGGGAATCATGTCACAAGACAACAGCGAAAACGGTATACAGATTGGTTAAGCCGGTACCGAAATAAGTGTGCACAAACGCACAGATAATACCGACAAAAATTCTAAAAAATATTTTATTGGTTTCTATGACATAAGTACAACATGTATATTTTTGTTTTCTTTTTAATAAATATAATGTACACTGATTCATTCACAATTTTATTATATATATAGATAGATACAGAATAATTTTTTTTATCATAAACTTTCTGTAAACTTTCAAATAGCTTAATATCAACTTATATGTTTTTATCAGCGTCTCGTTTAATGTGAAATCGGTAGATATGTTGGAAAGAGACAAGTATATTATTAGTTCAGGTATTTTTTTTTTTGCAATTCTAACATGTTAAACGATGTATGTATAGAATTATGTACGGTTTGCATAAGAAATATTATAACATTTTTTTTTAATTGTAACCTGACAATGTGTACCCCTGTATCTCATGATAGTTGATGCAAATTAATAAATATGAGTTATAATAAAAGTACGCTTTTTATTAAGCCCGCTTATACACCTCAAGTTGAAAATCTATCAACAAATACCTATAAGTGTGTTCTTTCAGCTGTACTTGAGAGTTAGGGTTAGGCTTATTATCCTTAGTCCACATCGCCATTTAATATCATTTAATATCAGATGAGATGACGATCAAAGGCTATGATGTATAAAAAAAAGAAAAAGTTTGTGACAACAGATGCATACTTCATACTATTTCACGCGCTTTACTCTATCGCTCTTTTATGTCAAAGTCATTATTGTCAAAATAGTGAACCATAAATACATTTATAGTCTGCATCAAAGTTTTTGTTAGCTCTGAATATTGTTTTAAGTGCGGTCCTGCGTATAGTACAGTCAAGAGGTTTATACAAAACAATGTCAAAATATTATTATAGGAATTGTAAATTGGCATTTATTAGTTTTTATGTTGTCTCAATGTTGTACGTACAATATAATATGTCTTTAATTAATTATGATTCAAATATATATTTGCATATGATATTAAATATAAGAAATGTGGCAATATAACTAAATATACGACTCCGATTGGATAGTCTTGTAAACCCTTTGATAGCCAATTCCGGAGAACCTGTTTATTTGAATTTAGAGAACATATACATACATACAAGATATACACACATATAGACTATAAGCAAAGGATTAGATATAAAAATGACCAGACAATTACAATTGTCACATTATGTATTTATAAGCTACAATTAGCTCCAGTAAACATTGCAACAACTTGGTCGATGAGTTTTAGGCGATCGTGTACTTTAATTCAATGATCCGCCTCCTACAGTATTTGTTTCTGTGTGTAAACTTTAGCTAATAGCACACACAGTGTAGGTATTATGTATGTCGCTATATTAGTGTTATCGTAGATGAAGTACTTTCGTAGTAATTAAATAATTTGTAATAAGCATTTATTTACAATGAAACAAAGGTTTCCATACAAATATCATTTTTCGAAGTGGACGGACGCTCTAATAATAACTGCTACTAATAATAAATATCAACAAAAAAAGAAAATAACGAAAACAGCAATAACATGTAATTTACAACAACGAAACTATTCTGAATGCAAGTGTACTGCAACTAGTACGCACACTAAAACACGTGTCGGCGTGGGTGCAATAGGGGGTGAAGAATGCGAGCGGATGAGCCTTCTCCGCCTTCACCTCTTCCGTATCTCTCTGATATCTAAATTTATGTTCTGCGCATCTACTTCAAAGCGGTCAAAAAGTTTGACGCGGACTTTAAATTGGATTCTGTATTCACTCTGTATTCATTATTATAAAAATAATCTACAATGCTTCTGTTGGTTAAAGTAAATATACATTGTTTGCAAGCTTACAATCTGAATAGGCTATCACCCTTGTACCAAAGATACAAAGAAAAAGCAAAGTCGCCGACGATTATTAGTCTATACAAATAAGTAAAGTTGCATTATGTTGTCTGTCTCGATTGACCTCCGAAATGGTTGCATCCAACAAGACTTTCACGGCCAAATATTTCTTTTTAGAGTTATGATCAATCTACAAAAGTACAAAACTCCATCCGACTTAAGTAATGATAAAATTACAAGCAAACCTACAAACGACAGTCCACAATTAATACATAGAAAACACTGAGTTTTGACGAGTAATAGCTATTTTTACAACAGCGAACTTTCAGGTACTAGAGAGCTCGTGTATTTACAAAAAGAATATTAACAAAGATAATAATTTTGATCACCTTATTAAATCCTTAAGTCAAATATTTTAACTATTTGATAACGAAATGGTCATTATTAGTTTTGAAATAAATGATTGCTATTTTAAAATTATTATTTTTTTGTACACCTTACATCCTACTATTAAGACATCGACATAATACCATAAATACAGTTAAACGTTTTAAAATCTAGACCGAATCAATTTATTCGTTAATATATGGAATTAAACTCATTCGATTAATTGTGTGAATACTTCGATTATTTTTACTAACATTTTTACTACTTTTTACTTTTTTAATTTTTACTAACAATGAAAATAACAGTACTGTTCAAGTACACTTTTAGTAAGGAACTACTATCAGTAATATGTAATTATTGTCAATCTATCGCAAATTTGGCCAGATATAAAATACATGTTTGAATTTGTCAAGCATATAATATATAGCATATTATGCTAGTACACATGTGTGCCTCACTAATTCTTACACACATGATTAGCTTAACCAGTTTAGCTTAGTTTGGTTCGCGTTGCTCCATCCAAGACAACAGCCCAAGCCAAGGATTTGGCTACTTTAGCACCCTTGTTGCCAAGCAGCTGAGCGCCTTAATCGCTCGCTCCATTAGTCTGGTGAAGCTGTGAAAGCGCATCAGACCAAAATCGTGCGTCAGCTCGGAAAAAAAGCCAGCTTACCGATGACATATTTGTAACTCGCCCTATTAGTCTAGTGAACCTATGAAGGCCCTTAAAGCCAACAACGTTAGTCAAGTCGAAAAAAAAAACAATTTAGCGATGATAGATTTGTAACTTCTAAGTTAGTTAAATTAGCATTAAATTACATAACATATTTTTTAGTCCATCTTGCATCGAATTCTTTCCAAAATTTAACGTTTTTTTTTTTTTTCGAACTGACCACACTGTCGCATCTATAACAATATATCTTTTCGGATAAAATACAAACGTACACACATAAGTACTATATATAAATAAATACTGAGATAGATAAAATAAATCGATAAATTCCAACATTGTTTAATCTATCACCTTGAAGGGTAGTACACCTGTATGTACACGGAAACGTTTTCTGTACTACTATACATTTTGCTATAACTCTACACCAGATGGCATTAGGCGATATTGCATTGTTATTATTTTTTATACTAATAACTAGTGGATCCGGTAGGTGAATGTTGCCCTGTTATAGTCCTTGATAAATCATGAATATAAAAAAATATATATGTAGATAGGAAGCTGAAATTTGCGACACTCAAAATATTTACATCTCGAAAATAGCATCAATTACTTGGTGAAAATGTAACTTAGAAATATTCAGATATACAAAAAAATTAAATTAAAATCGGTTAAATCCTTTAGTGGAAGAATTGCAAACAAAAATAATAGAATTTTATAAATAAATATTTAACGCGGACGGAGTCGCTAACGGTTTGCTAATGTACAATAAAAATATTTTTAAAAGAAATTGGCAGATTTTTTTAACGTATACGATAATAATATATAATATATTATTTATTGAAGCTAAGGTCAGATTGCATTGTTCAAACCGCAATATTTCATTCCAGATGTATCCTATACATTATTCCATGAGAGTAATTTGTCTGAGAACAACGGAGGATTTTTCGCTACAAGCTTAAGGGCAATGTCGGTAAGACTAGTGAGTCGAGACTCAACCCGTTGTGTCTGTTGCATGGTACAAGTGAACAGCTCTCCGCGGAGATATTATTTGTATTGATCACGACCGGAATAAAATGGAAACCATCTGTTCAGCTTCAGATCTTACTAATAATGCCTCTGTAAGTTTTTTAAATTATACTGTATCATTATACCGTACACTTATATTTTCTATGAAAGTAAAGATGTTGCAGCCCTTTTTCCAGACGGATGTCTATTTTTCACTTTATCCTGTACTATTTAATTTAAATGTTTCAATTTAATGTATACTGGTACTGACTTTTGCCCTCACAAATATTCTAATTGTGTGTATTATATCCATAACATTTAATTTTGTACATTAATTGATGGATACATATCGCAGGAATATAAAATATAGGAACGAAATATATTCATATAAGTTCTTAATAGCAAAAGAGAGAGAGAGATGATATATATTATTACCATTTCAATATAACCATTACATGACATAAAATAGATTAGCGCTAAGAATTAATTATTTGTATGAATACTATCTAATACTGTATTTTTTAGACTTGCTCGGCAAAACTATTGCACAGTATCTGATGAAAAATATTATGGAGTTCACATAGAACGGCGATCATCGGTGACTAATTCAATTAGGGAATTCAATATGCTAATAAAAAATAGACACTCTGGGCAGGAGGCGATTCCACATCTTCACAATACAGCAAACATAATAATGTACAAACTTCTTTAATAAATATAGATTAAGTATTTGGGTGGAATGATATAAAGTTGCAATTGCATTAAATAAAGCTCCCATAATATTCAAGGAAACGTCATTTGTCTTCGCTGGATACTTTGTAGTTAATTAAATCTGGCTATAGTTGATCTGTAACTGCATATACTTAACAAGACATTGTCTTAATATAAAATACAGACATTAAATTACATTTAGAGAAAAACGCTTCAACAAATATAATGCATACACATTCCTTACATAAAAATAAACTTTAAAATGCGTAAATATGTTTGGAATTGTCAAGTAACTATAGTGGCTTACTTATTAATTTCCAATTCAAATATATTTTATTTGTAGTTTACTAAAAAAACACCTCAATAAAATTGCACGTAATGTGAGCTACAATTGATGAATTATGAGTGAGCTTATTAAAAAATAAGGCCGTGTTGAACAATAACTACAATAAAATAATATAAATACCAATCGCTGTCTCTTGTTCTCTGTGCCAGTGGTAAAGTGAAGAGCTTACATGACCGTGCGACGATAGTATCGCATCGCATGCTATCGCTTCTAATCGGCTATTGTGCGATACCTATCAGCCTCCACAATAGGTTCCCGTGTGAGAGATCGACCAGTCATGCTCTTTAATGATGTCAATATAAGTGCCGTTTATTTTTAATGTCAACGAAGGTTTCGCAATTTTCGTGAGACCGATATTTTTAAGCAACGAGTATCAAGAACTCACTGTTCAAGTCAAGTTAGTTCCGCTGTAGTCGAGTGGACGGTTTAAGGAACAAACTTAATATGTGTTTTCGATAGATTGCAATAAACACTGATATTTAAAATAATTAATCAAGCTATTGAAAGCGAAGACTTTTGGTACCCTGGAGTGGTAGAAAATGATTAAAAGGTTTTTCTGATAAAACACAGTTTTGTATTGCGAATGATCTGAACGATACTGTATTACATATAATTTTTCATTAACATAATAACTAAAACAACATTATATGCCAGTAACCAGTTCTAATATATTTGATGTCACTAACATATTTTAACATTTTCCTATATTATGAAAAAGTAAAGAGTCATATCGTTCACCTACTGCCACAACAACCAACTAACCGAAACAAGAGTAAGATGGAACGCGGCATGTGTTAGTGTACGTTGTCAAGTACACCCTTCGAATCTTGACACTGTTGCTTTGTAGGAATACGTTTGACTATAATGCTCCTGCATTTGATTCTTTCATAGTAGTCTCTCAATGGGAATATATGGTTATTAGGTACATTTTACTTCATTCTATATACCCTACTTACATTATGGGTTTAAAGAAGTAATCCGGGTAAATAAGGGATCATTAGGAGACGTGCCAACGAAACCACGCGGCTTCGGATGTAATACCACCGACTCGAAAAACAATCTGCAATTATATGTAAATGTAATGAGATCTTGCATATTGCATTACCCAAGAGAACAGCGCGAAAACGAGGGAGTGCGACCTTTCGTTCATTTGAAACTAACAAGGACAACACTGTTTTATTTTGTATGTGGTTAATGCTGACAATTGTTTGAACAAATGCAGTAAGTAGTAGAACTTGTGTAAGGTTCGACTGTGTAAGTACATTCGTCACTGATATTTTGTCCATGAAATAGCCCGTTGCTGTTCTGGTCTGTAAGGTGTGGAACGGAATGAATCAACAGTTGTTCCAATTCAAACCTCAGTTATATTAACTTATTATCACTGGCCTAAGTTAATATTACAGTCCTTTTCAACTGACTGCGTAGAAAGAAGGTAATATTTTTTTAGCATCCGCATGGATATTATTTGATACATTTTGTAGTCTAAACGGCTTGATGGATTTTAACATATGAGGTGTCGTCATATTTGTTTCAATCAATATGATGTATGACGTTTATGAATAAAACATGGGATTTGCAGTGTTTTTTTTTTCACATTAATAATTTTATTTGTTTTGGATGCCGAATAGCTATAGGCAGTAGTGATCATTTGGTTGGTGATGTACTAAACTACGTAGATGCTAATAACTACAGAGATAGATGCTGCATTGTAGAACCCGTATCTATTGGAGCATTATCCGCATATCTCTTTTTTTGGTTTTCTTCTTCTTTTCCTATGTTAGCTAACAATATACCTTATTTTACAGAGGTCACTTGGGGTGATTTCATATCTTATCAAAATGGTATCGCCCTCCTTAAAACATTACAAGAAGTTTTTGCGACATCTAAGACTTCACGTTCCATGTTATTATTTCCAATACATTTCACTTTATCACAATAATCAAAACTGTACTATGCAAAATGCCACCAATACTGCGCAATATAGACCCGACTGACACAAGTTTACGAATACAAATGAGAACTACTACTAGTAGACCGCAGTAAGAACTCCAACTCCACTTTTTATGTTAGTCATAGCGTGAGTAATATACAGAATTACTATAGAGAATTTTTTTTTAACATGAAGGTTTTATACAAATGTTCAAAATATTATAGTTATAACGACGACGTTGGTGTTTGTTCATGGTTCTCAATTTTCCCATTATACCTAGGCCGGTAATTAGGTTAGGCTGAGTCGTTTAGCTAATGATAAAGTTTTATACATAAGCAGCTTCTGTTAAGGTAAAATTTCTCTAAAATAATTTTGTTGAGAGGTCTACAATTTCAACTCTAATAATAGTAACTTTAAAAATTAAATTATTACAGAAAGGTAGAAATACTTATTCAAATGTGTTTGTTTAGAGGTTTTTTTTTTTAATATGAAAATGCGACAGTTACAATTTAAATCAATTAGGCATCCGGTGCGCCGTATACACGTAATAACGAAGTAACCGACAAATTTGTTTGAAACGCCATCTTACCGAGCGTTCTTTGTACTGCAGTGTTTATTGTATATGTTCGATATTTTGACGGCACTTTCTTTTAGCAAATATTATTTTGTGTACTTTCGACTGTCTTTACTTTTAGTAATGAACGATACATTAAGCTGGATATTGAAAAGTATAAGATAAGATTTTCGTAAAAGTAAAGTTAATAGCTACGATATGTATTTTACTAGCCTTCATGATTCGGGAACAATATTCTATTCTGGGTTTTCTGGTTTCTTAGTTTTCATATTCAATTATTATACACCAATGACACTCCTACTGTTAACACAAATCTAACGTCATTTGATATGTTAAAATCTACGAATCCGTTGTTTAGAGTACTATGAGTATTTCAAAAAAATACATTAATACACTAGAAAACCTAACACACAGTCTGAGGAGTCCACAAAATAAAAATAGCTAAAGCAATCGCTATTATAACCACAGGCAATAGAGAGACCGTTGGAAATTTAATTACGTTGTAAATAAATGAATAGCTGGCAGAGCGAGCCAGTTTGCTCCGAAGTCATGAATTATATACACCGATCCTATATCCTTTATACGAAAATTTAATTCTAATTTTATGATCTCTAAATTTGCAGTAATTCACGCTGAATTAAAATTAAAATGTACATATATAAAGATACTAGTGAAAACGCGAATAAAAATGATAAACATGTATTTACTATATCGAGGGGCATTATACCTATATTTACGATGATAATATCCTATCCCAACACTTGATGTCGGTTTATCTCGCAAAACCTTTTTCATCCCGACTTTACGTACTAAATTATGTAGAGACGGTATGTATACTACGTATTCTGCTTCGTGTACAAAGCATAATTTAATTTAATATGCAGCGAGCACGTCGCTCCAAATATTGTGGGAATGTGTAAAGTAGAAGGTGTTCTTAAGTAAAATGAAGCAATTTTGATATTAGAGGCAAGCTAACCATAATCCATATTCGGTCTGTTACTTCTTCAGCAATTATATGAAAAAAAAAAAAACAAAATTACATCTTGAGAGATACTTTACATCTTGAGAAGACACTTGGAAACGCTAAAACATTACCACCGTTTCTCAAATATCTGTCAAAATGAGAAGAACCGGCAAGAAACTCGATCGGTTTTATTTTGTTATCTTTGTAATCTAGAACTATACGTTACGTTATGTATAACTATACGTAAGGTTACATAATAGTTTATGTAAATTAAAAAAATAAAGGTTTAATTATAATGCTCAAATAATACCTATCATATACTTTATTTTGAAATCAAAGCCAATTTGAATTCTATGCCAGCCAAAAACTGAAAATGCGAGGCACTCTTTAACTGACTCTTGTCATTTACATAAGGAAATATGGATTTGGCGCCTAGCAAAAAAATTATCATTGGTAATATTTGAATTTTGAAATTCGATCTTAATTTTTTTATCAATATTTAATGTAAAATGAAACAAATAAAATGTTTATCTTACACTTTTGAATTCGTGTTTGTTTAAAGGCTGCTATTTTTTCTTTGAAAACATTTTTTATCTGATGTATAGAGACATTTCCAGACATCGTTCTCGAAATATCGACCCTATAATAACCTTTTAACGGAAAAACTGCTTAGGGTGATGCTTGAATTTATTTCCCGGTAAATCGGTAATGTGCTTTTGGACTTTATTGTAAAATCTAACATTTATAGTCTAAAACATTTCCATTACTCTTATAGGGTCTATTGTTTTGGGACCATTTTGTAACATTTTGTTCATTTAACATTGTAATATGTAACCAATAAAATTAACTAAAAAATTGTTACCGAAACTATAAAACGGGATGTCTAATTTGTATTTATTTCTAATATTCAAATTATGCCGTTCGTTTATGTAACTAAGTTTTGGTGAACAACTAACTTATCCAAGTTACCGATGAATGAAACCTATAATGAAGTATTCAGATTTACGCTGACAAAACTGCCTTGAGAGATGATCTTCTTCTACGGATATGTCGATGGCTGTTTACATCGCTAAGAATTATTATTATATCTGAAATGTTACTTTTTGTTCCAATTTCTACTAACCACAGCTTATTTTGGATCCGTCTTCCTTCGCAGCTGAGAAAACCGTTGAAAAAGATTAGTGAGCTTGGAGTTGTTTATAGTCTGTTTGTGTTAATTACTACTATGAATTGTTTGGACTATCGTTTGTTCTTCTGTTTTGACGTTTAATTACTTGATTATTTTGTTTATAGTAAGATTGTTACCCCGTCGCTACATTGTCTAATTAAGCGGGCTTATTACAATGACCCTGTGCGAGGACATTTTAACGTAAACTTTATCTAGAACGTCAGACCCACAAAAACATTTTCGATTATATAACCATTTTTTTTTTATTTTTGAGTACTTGCGCGGTCAGTACTTGGCAGCTGTTGACGAGCTATTGTATTATCAATGAAAATAGTATTTTTTCGTACCACGGACGTTTCGAAGCCTTTATTTATAAGTCTCTATTCGTCGTTTTTTATGCTCCTTAAATCTAAAAACTACTACATTTGTATTATACTCAATACAGATAATAAATAGTTAATTTCAAGCAGAAGTAATTAAAAATTAGTGAAACATAGAAATACTGTCTTGTTATTTCATATTACAGCATTAGATAATGTCGTCGTAATAATTAAAGCTCGAATTTCGAAGTCGACGTCGGTACCCTTGGAGTCAATCTCGGTGTTCCTTTCGTGGGCGTCATTACATTTAGTTACTGTCTCTGTTACGACTAACTAATGTATACCAATTTACTTCTATTCAGTCTTTATTCATTCACTTCCGGTTATATATATATATATATTCTAAACTAACTGATATCCGCGACTTCGTCGTTTATTATCTTACCAATATATTTCATAAAAAAATAGGGTGGACGTTACTCCGCACTTCCGCTTGGAATTATATGGCCCCTGCCACATCCTACAGCAACAGAAATAGCATATTTTTAATTAATTATGTACTTGGTTTTTTTATCATTTTATTAACACATTTTGTTTTATATTTAACAGATAGTAAAACACAGTGTAAATCGACGACAGGTCTGCCAATATCGAGTTTAACTACCGACCAACGACGCCTTTTAATTACTATTACTTTTTTCACAACCGTTTTCTTTTGCAACAAGACGTGACAGCGGTCAAACAATTCTAAGCGGAAGTGCGAAGTATCGTCCACGCTAATTTTTAATGATGGATTTCCGTAAAGTAACGTCTTCCTCAAACAAATAATATATTTTATGTACAAAGGAAAATATATAAAAACGGAAGCTCCGTACCGTTAGCCTCATTTTTCTACAGCAAGAAAACATACATCGCCGAACACGTTGTGCTCATTAAATTTGTAGTTTTTTATAAATCTAATAACTTTATTTTAAATGAGTCTATAGTATATACCTTCCTTTAGATAAGGTCCTCCTCGTGTCTAAGACGTAAAACAAAAGAAAATTATCAAAAAAAAATGTAGTTTTTGAATAATGCTCGCACAACGACAAACCTCTATCATTTTATTTATATAGATATTATTGTGTTACTTATTTTATGACTGAAGTCACTCATTAGAGGTTAGTATGATTTTCAGAGTAAATATGCCTTTTCAACTCCCAAATTAAATTACTATTCATAATAAATGATAATAATTTAATTCATATGTTATAAATATCTAAATATGTATATCGCTTATTATTTTCATATTAGGTAAATGACTACTAAGCATTCTAACAATGTTTTATATTTAAAGTACTTCTTATGATTGATCGAGATACTGTCAATCTTAAATGATCAATCATAAGCAAGTGTTATAAATGTCTAAATATATCAATTATTATTTTCATGTTGGTTAAATAATTGCTAATGATTATTATAAAGTTCTATATTTAAAGTACTTCTTATGATTGATCAAGATACTGTCAATCTTAAATGATCAATCATAAGCAAGTGTTATAAATGTCTAAATATATCAATTATTATTTTCATGTTGGTTAAATAACTGCTAATGATTATTATAAAGTTCTATATTTAAAGTACTTCTTATGATTGGTCGAGATACTGTCAATCTACAACGACCAATCATAAGCAAGTAAATTGGTGGGGATGAAATCACAATAGCGGGCATTCAGAGGTATGTCGGGCATTCGTTATTCAAGATCGAGAGCAAACACATGGAATATATCGCCTTTAGGCTGTTGTAAGTAAAACGGTACTGTAATAAGACTGATAGTTAATACTGTGTGAAGTGTTTTTGTATTTAAAGTCTCTGCTACTGGTTGATGAACTAACACGGTTTACATCTCAGAAGCGGGATTAGCAACTTATTGCCCACAACAAGATCTAAAATACGCATAAGTATTTGGTGAACATACTTAGAAAACGTAAGGGTTATTTATTATTTTATTTCGTTATGTTTATCTACCCTCGTGGATCCTTCTAAAGAATATTTTATTTCAATTTCAAATGAGGTGAGGTCGTGATTATCGAAGTAAAAATGAGACAACAAGTTTATTTTTGTTGTTTATAGACCTACGGTTTTAAAGTTTAAAGTAGTAACTACGAGCATACATTTTTTTTGATACATCAAGACTTGCTAAGGCCAAAATAACAAGTGTAAGCATTTATTAGATGTGCTGACCCAGCTTGTTGACGAATTTAGCTCTTTTGATTATAGTAAGTTGTTTTGTTAAAGCAATAATAATATATCCGTAGGTAATGAAAAAAAATCCTGTATTAATTGTAGTGTATTTTTTCTTGTAATATACGTTGAGTCTGTGACTACGTGGATGAATGAAGGTAAACTCTTAAAATGCTGGCGCCTCCACAAAGATTTCGTGACACAACATGAAACCGTATCCATGGTCGCGGGCGTATGTGCTCGAGACTGAAAAAAAATTGTGGCAGACTCCGCAGTCGGTTGCAGTCCGGGTGGTCCAGGGTAAGGCTATCGCCACGGGCGATTGGTCAGTCCCGCTCCAGTTTGCATTATATGAGAAGGGCGAGCTAACGATATCGTCGTCATCGGCGCTCCAGGACACGATCACGTGTTCTGGAATGGCAGGTGACGCGCCGTGCATAATCGAGGTATTCACCTAGGCACAGAACTTTGCGCCTTCGCACACCGTCCTGTGAAGTAACACGTCGCCGTAATCCCGAGTGAAATAACAATTTATTCATTGAAATATTCGATTGTGCTCTTAGGGCTTTGTATAATACAAGCGATCGCAATAGGTATCGGGTCTTAAAGGTCTTAAATAGTGTAATGCCTGGATTTTGATCCTTTTATGCAAAGAACAAACGGTTAATACATGCCTTCACAAAGTTGACTAATCTGCACGGATCTAGGGTGGAGCGATAAGTAAATAGTCCATTACGCCTTACCAAAATTAACAGGGGTAGCTAAAACTTATCACGGTTCCCTCGCTTCTATTTTTTTAGGCCAGAATGGAAACTACAGTTAAAAGATTTTTCCCCAACTAGGGATAATTATGCTCATTTACTAAAATGCTCCACAAAAAGTACGCCATAGGGAGTTGCTCTTATATCAATGTGAAATGTGAGGAAAACGTGCAGTCGACTGTATCATAGCAATATAGAAGATCGTGGTGTTAGATTAGAAGCACAATTTGAAGACTGCAAAAAGTGCTGCTTTGTTGTGAGGGACAGCAGCTGAGGTAGACACTAAATTTTGATTGCAAAAACGGGCAGTTCGAGTAATGTACAATGAGGGACCTCGCGAATCATTGAAGGCTAAGTTTCAAGAATTCGGTGTCTTAAATCTGGCTTCCCAATACGTTCTTGATAATTTAAAGTATGTTCGCAAAAACTAGAAATTGACAAACTGATCGTTCCATGTTTTAGACTCGGTAAAACCAGTAAGTGTTAGATTTTTTGCATAACAAAGTCCCAAAACATATTACCGATTTGCTAGATTATGAGTAGTGCCATTTTAAGCGGGTTTTGATGTCGAAAGGGCTTTTATAGAGTGGATCGATAAGTGAACGATGGTGATGTTTGGAATTGACTCCTTTCTGTACACCCACTAAAATTGATTGTAACATATACATATATAATATATGTGTATATTAAAAAGATAAGCGCCTTCTTAGGGCCTAAATTGTATAAAGTATATTTGATTTGAGTATCTGGTTGATTTAGGAAATGAGGGTACTTTGGTCTGTCTCGGTGAAGCTTAACGTTTAGCATAAGACTGGAAGGTAGGAGAGGTGCCTTTATTAGGGGATAGGTAACGTACCATATAGCCCACTTGGTAATGCGAATGTCATGATCGAGGTGCAGGAGTGTAGTAGAAAATTACGTGGAGATTGGTAGTAGATGACTTTTTAAACAATTGCCCGGTACTATTAAGACTACACTTTCACGGAAGGACCCTCTGTCAAAATGATAAAGTCTGAATCCGGTGTTTTAAGCGTGGAGTCTTATTTTATTTGCGCACTCTTATTCGTGTAAGAGACGCGCATTAAATACGGCGAATTAAGGGTGATCCGGGTTAACTAGCGCCCGGGTTAACTAGCGCAAATCTGTTTCAGTTCTTGTGCTTCGTCTTAAGCATTAATGTATATGAACGGTATTTTGATTCAGAGAGCATTTTAGTTACTCTGTCGCACCAACCAGTTTAATTATGGCCCAAAAGACAAGCTTCATTAGTATACAATTTAAAACTTTTACTCAATCATGCGGTATAAAGCACGTATCGCCACACCCCCGAAAGAATGTAGCAATAAATGTAGACAGGCCAAATGGCTTATGGGATGAACATTTACCAGACTTACAGTTGGGTATTTTGCTAAATGACTTTACGCCTGAAGTGAGGGAGAGTTTAGACAATATTAGGACTAGCGCTGGTGGCCTTATTAGGACACAACAGGTGAAGAAAAAAAAAAAAACGGTAGGGTAGGTATAAAAAGATGGGAATGAATTAGAAGGAAGGCGATTTGGTTAGAGTATAAAGAGGTGCGATGTGTATAGAACAGTCAAAGAAGCTCGAACCTAGAATTAAAAATGTGCTCCCAACGATAGATTCGTGGTCGAGGATATGCCTTTCACAAAGTCTAGTTAGAGGTTTGCGGCTATAGTAGCTATTGATAAAACATATCGTTGGATTCGTTTCAACGAACCCGTACCAACCGATTCCGATTCTGGTTGTGGCGATTTGTAAATTGACGTATAAATTAATGTATTCATTCAAATGAACATTGATATTGTACAATCCAGAAATAAACTGGTTTATTAGAGGCTGGCTAATAATCGATTATCAAATTGGTTGTCGTTGATTACACAGTATGCTTAAAGTAAAAAAAAAAAGAAAAAAAAAAAAAAGAATATGATGTTATGATAATAGCAATGTTAATGTGATTCTAGGTACCGATGATTAGTGTCATGTATCATCGTAAATAGCTAAAGAATTTAGTGGCTGAAATATTTGCTGGTCAATGTCGTCGACCAGTAAATACCGATTCATTAGGGTCACGTACTGATGAATTGGTGTGAGGTGCCAGGTAACGGGTACCTCACATTTTAGCAATTAGTTCAACAGTGTCTACTGGGCAACGTCATGGACTAATAAATACACTACCAATATAAAAATATGTGGCTAGGCTATGGAGGGATGTCAGGTAACAGACACCCTTAAAAGCAATGTTAACGTGATTGTAGGCTTCGATGAAAGTATTTAATGGCTGAAATATTTGCTGGTCAATGTCTTCGACTAGTAAATACCGATTCATTGGTTAGAGTCACGTACTGATGAATCGGTATGAGGTACCAGGTAGTACCAGCTGCACCGCGCGCGATCTGCGCGCCTCGACACTGCGAGCAACCCCCGCACGTCGTGCACGCAGTCTTCCGAGATAGTCATCCCACGCTACTGGTCAAGATACCCGTGATTAGTGTCATGTATCATCGTAAATGGTTCAAGTATTAAATGGCTAAAGTATTTGCTGGTCAACGTAATGGATCAGTAAATACCGATTCATTGGTTAGAGTCACGTACTGATGAATCGGTATGAGGTACCAGGTAGTACCAGCTGCACCGCGCGCGATCTGCGCGCCTCGACACTGCGAGCAACCCCCGCACGTCGTGCACGCAGTCTTCCGAGATAGTCATCCCACGCTACTGGTCAAGATACCCGTGATTAGTGTCATGTATCATCGTAAATGGTTCAAGTATTAAATGGCTAAAGTATTTGCTGGTCAACGTAATGGATCAGTAAATACCGATTCATTGGTTAGAGTCACGTACTGATGAATCGGTATGAGGTACCAGGTAACGGGTGCCTCGCGTTTTAGCAACTAGTGTAACAGTGTATATACTGGCCAAGGGCATGGATCGGTATATATACTGCCAATATAAAAAAAAAAAATGTAACGATGCCAGGGATGTCGGGTAACAGACACCCTTAAATTATAAAGATTTGCTGATTAAGGTTATGGATTATGACATAATGTAAAGTAATCTTTAATTAGATACTAAATGTAATGTATCACTAAGCCAGTGAGTTATATTTTTTTAATCGTATGGCTAAATAGTGTCCATTTTTGTAATTACAATTAAACATTTAATTCTCTCAGCCATTTAAAGACGTCGTCGGTAAGATTGATCAGTTTGTCGGGGCAACCGTTGTATTGTCGGTGGACATTCCTCGATGATGTGTTGGATTGTTTGCCTTTCCGCCCCGCAATCGCAATGTGCAGCTCAGGGTCTACTTTCTGCACATGGGCGCTACCTAACCACACCGGGGAACAATATTCCGCTACAGGATACACCAACTAAATGGCTGTAGTTCTCAATACATCGGCGTTTGCGTCCCAACTAGTTCCAGTCAGTTTTAGAAGCACGTTATTTCTAGATTGCAGTTTCCGCGAAGTCTTTTCAAAATGCTCTTTGTATGTAAGTGAACGGTCAAGTACAACACCCAGGAACTTGGGGTAATGGTTGTGACGCAACTGTATGCCATTAAATGAAACCTTTAGCTCACTCCTGGCTAATTGGTTATTCAAATGGAAACATGTTTCTGTTTTACTTACGCTAGGTATCAAACGCAAAGTTTTGGGGTATTCTGCCAGAATTTTCATGTCTTCTGATAATGTAACTTCCATAATCAGGCATATATCATCAGCGTAAATAAATTTATAGGTGGAGATAGTACCTGGCAAATCATGTATATATAGGTGGAGATAGTACCTGGCAAATCATGTATATATAGGTTAAATAAAGTTGGGGCTAAAACATAACCCTGAGGAAGGCCATTATTTAACAATCTGAAATCGCTAGCCGAAGAACCCAGGTGTACTCTGAATAATCGCTGTGAAATCTTATTGGATATAAGCTGAACAATTTTTGTACTCGGAACCACAGTCAACAGCTTATATAATAAACCCTCTCGCCATACGGTAGCATATGCGGCAGTAAGGTCTACTAAAACTGCTCCCGATTTACATTCTAGCTGAAAAACCTGTCTCTATATGAGTGGTCAAGGCCAAGGCCAAGTTGGTCTGTGCAATGTCTAAATCTAGCTTGTTCTATAGGTAAGACCTCTTCGATAAAGTTGTATTGATAATAATGCGTGATTAGTTTGATTTCCTTCAGGACTTAAACACCTAAAGATTATTATTTTAAACAAAACGTATGTGACGCCATTATATTTTCTACATATTTCTAAATGAAATACTTGCGAGTACTTAACGATTTTTTTTTTCTTACCAACGAGGGACTCGTTGGAAAAAGGATGGCCGAGCTGTTATAAATATCTAAATATGTATATCGCTTATTATTTTCATATTAGGTAAATGACTACTAAGCATTCTAACAATGTTTTATATTTAAAGTACTTCTTATGATTGATCGAGATACTGTCAATCTTAAATGATCAATCATAAGCAAGTGTTATAAATGTCTAAATATATCAATTATTATTTTCATGTTGGTTAAATAATTGCTAATGATTATTATAAAGTTCTATATTTAAAGTACTTCTTATGATTGATCAAGATACTGTCAATCTTAAATGATCAATCATAAGCAAGTGTTATAAATGTCTAAATATATCAATTATTATTTTCATGTTGGTTAAATAACTGCTAATGATTATTATAAAGTTCTATATTTAAAGTACTTCTTATGATTGGTCGAGATACTGTCAATCTACAACGACCAATCATAAGCAAGTAAATTGGTGGGGATGAAATCACAATAGCGGGCATTCAGAGGTATGTCGGGCATTCGTTATTCAAGATCGAGAGCAAACACATGGAATATATCGCCTTTAGGCTGTTGTAAGTAAAACGGTACTGTAATAAGACTGATAGTTAATACTGTGTGAAGTGTTTTTGTATTTAAAGTCTCTGCTACTGGTTGATGAACTAACACGGTTTACACATATATAAATGATATGACATGTATATAATAAATGTTACAATGCTACATGTGTGTAGCATATTCGTAAATGTTTTACAGTTTCTCACATGCGATATAATAAGTCAATGTCGAATTTGCGAACTCTACGTGTACTATCATAGGCTGTGCCAGCGGTTCGTCATGTATTTTTTATTATTTTATACTAATGGTTGAACAGTCTAGAATTTGACGTGTTGCAGCGCTATCTAATAACGATATATAATGAAATTAA
Organism: Antheraea assamensis; assembly: GCA_035772565.1. Taxonomy (NCBI): domain Eukaryota; kingdom Metazoa; phylum Arthropoda; class Insecta; order Lepidoptera; family Saturniidae; genus Antheraea; species Antheraea assamensis. The sequence goes on along the minus strand of JAQQSE010000046.1, from coordinate 4,922,520 downwards.
TGTCACAGAAACCTTACTCGAAAACAGAAGTCTCAACTTTCATGGTAATCGGTCAAACGATAGTAGAGTTTATCAGTCTGACACATATACACCGACATCCATATAAATTTATATATAGCCTTACTTTCTACCCCTTATTGTGGTTTAATTTCAAGGACTGGGGGAACATTAGCAATTATAATTATATATGTCTATACTCATATTGGTATATATCTAAATCTATTGTATAAATATTGTAGACGTAAGGGAAGAGTCTGGAATAAAGACTAACAAATAAACTATTTCCATGATATTTTTATAGATACCACTAAAACTTGTCAATAGTTACCAAAAAAAAAGAAAATAGGTTTACAAACTGAAAAGAAAATGGTACTGAACTGTTTTGTCTTCGCCTATTTGTATACAGACTAGTGGTCACCCAGTGGTTGAAATTCGATTCATATTTAATAGAAATTTCCATTTTTCAATATTATGAAAAAAAAACTATTTTTTTAAATAAAATTATAAGTCACCAATTAAACAAAAAAAATAATTAAATCGGTTGATAAACAGAGGCAGAAAATGTACTAAAGCATTTTATCTATAATATTTTTAAATACTAATCACTAACAAACCCATAATATAATTCTAAATATAATAACATATAATTTACACCATGGTATTCGCTAATTCCTTGCGCCTGGTGTGACTAATCTCTGATAAGTACTGATACGTGTAGAGCGATAGACATGCAAATAGCGCGGTATCTAGACAGGTAAGACTTAGAAAATCTCATGTAATTTTAGAATCAATTACTGAAAATTCAAAATCATTATCAGATAAAAGGAAAAGTGGTTGGGTTTTGTCCCCATTTGGGTCGTAACCATAAACTCATGGGTTAAAACATGTCAAAGTGATTCTCGTGTAGTTTGTTGTTATTTGGGATCAAACAGCAGTCAAAAGGTTTGCAAAGCTTATCTCTGAGGTCGCCGTTCTTTTTAGACTCCACTATCATATGATCAAATAATCAGGCAATTTTTTATGGAAAAAAATAAGTCCACGTAGTCATAAGGACTGCCGATATAAGTGAAAACTCAAAACAATGGAATAGCTGTGTTCGTTTTTGAACTTTTAAATCAATTATAGTTTGAATAACTTAAATTTCATAATTTGTAAATTGAAATTATTAACATTACTCTGGTTTTCACATTTATTTGCACTGCGAATAATAATTATATAGACTAATAGTTAATAAATACATGATGGGCTGCACAAGTTTAATACAAAATATCGATATTACATGTACACAGGCAACTATACTACGAGTCGCTAGTCTGGCGCAAGCGCAATACGTCATGAGCATGTCGAGGTCATCGGTGACGCGAACCAATAAGTTTTTCCCCTTTTAAAAGTCGCTCAAAGCGACTAAAGAAGTTTTCGTAAAAAAAAGAACATAATAATGTTCTAGTCCTCATCATCGACACAAAACGGGCGTAAGACAGAATAAAACTATTATCAACTTACGCCCTCATGCTTCTGAAGATAAAATTTATACTTTAGAGTTTAAGTTTAACTCTAATCTAACTAGTATTGATTTATGCCCGTGTACTACGTGTACATAAAAATCTCTAGACTTACATTTCAAAATGTGTTGTAGTACCGATGTACGAAATGCGAGTGCATTTACTGACAAGCATGTTTCTGTGAGAGCTAATCTTGGAAATACCTCGAGGCACCTCTCCACTCCGTTTAGCTATTAATGTTTCTCCTAGTTGAATGGAGAGCCTGCATTTCGCTTCTCCCGTACGTAGTACTCGTAACATTGTATATCTAGTAGGAAGTTTGATTACAGAATTTAAAAAAGTGTTCTAGTTTAATTAATCAAATCTGCACTTTGAAGGCATACGACCGTGAATAATCACGAGTATCTTTTTACTTATGCCTGTATGTCTTCAAGGCATATTTAGTTCCTGCAAGCTTCTTTTAATATTCAACCTATACCAGTACTATGACAGAGAACATTAAAGGAGATTTTGTTGTAGCCTTAGATAGCGAGAAAAAACAAGCTATCTGTCAATCAAAATGGAGTTTTTTTTCACTTAACGTTACATTAAAAATAATATCACACCATCCGAAGTTGAATAAGTTAGGACAATGCTCGTCTTATACTGAATAATCATAATTAAGGTCGAACTTTATCACGTCCAGGTGTCATGAGACGTTAGAATAGACACAAGTTTATTTTAACCTCCTAATGTACAAGAGAATTATTGAGAACTTTTAAATGCTTTAAAAATGAACTTATTGCATGGGTTACTGCATTAATTTTGATACGACAGTGTATAAATATTTGATGTACGTGCTACCATGCCATATAGTTGTTACGGTCTAAAAAAACAGTACCCACGAAATACCGCAATGGCTGAGATAGATCTATTCAAGGAAAACAAAAGATTCACACACAAAACACAGCACTCATTTATTGTCACATCAGGTAATCTAGGTGGAATAATTACAGAAGGATTATCATTGTCGTTGGAGTCGCTAAATATTTTCCATCTGTTATTCATCTATCTTCTTCGAACCAATGCGATGCGATGAAGCGATGATGGCTCAGTTAGTAGTATGGTCGAACCGAGCATCGAAGGACGTTGGTTTGAATCCTCGGTCGAAGCTTTCGGTGAAGGAAAACATTGTGATGAAACCATAGCATGGTGTTAGTGCCTTTTCTAAATTCGCCTGCCTAGCTACCATCAAGTTGAAAATCGATCGCCAAGCACCTGTTGGTGTGTTCCGGCAGCTGTACTTCAGGGTCAGTATTCCTCTAGGTTTAGGTGACTACCATCTTAGACCACATCACCATTTAACATCAGATGAGATTGTGGTCAACAACAAAACCTCCTCGAGCCTGTTAAATGCTTTAATAAATATTTTGATGAACCACTAGCAATGGATCTCAAAGGTGGTCAAAGAAGACCGTTTTTATAAAGATGCAAAACTTAACGGAACACTTATTATACAGATGTGGGGTAATTTAAACAAAGCACCGATTATATTTTTTATATTTAATAGGTCTTCTTGTGATGTCTACATGGTTCTCAGCTCCCCCGAGCTGAATCTTGAGACCGGCACTGTGCTTAACAGATCTCGTTTTACGTGTAGCGACATCAAAACTGAGCCTCGCGCAAATGTGATTATTCATTAGTGGAGACTGCCTTAGAAGTACATTAACATGATTTCATTACACTAGATTGTTGGAAATAAGGTTTCTATTAAAAAGACAGTCATTTTGAAGATTATATAAATTAGAACTACACTAATGAACATATTTAGAGGAGCGCAATAAAAAAGGGGCAAACTAATATGAAAATAAATTTATTTGGACAATATAAGCTTTTAAAATTCATTACATAGAATCCATTAATTAAGTGAACATTTTTGAATACAGAAAAATTTGACTAAAAGACAAAGAATACCAAATTTGAGGTAGTGAGCTCAGTATTTTAATTATAAGGAATTTTGACCTAACATAATCAAAATTGAATATTGCTCTAAAGACTCCCCGCTCGCTGTCATAACTACCTGTATCCGTCTGGGCATATTTATTGTAATATAATACTGGTAGGTATATATGGCCAGTACGAAATAAGAATATATTTTCTGTTATTCTACATTTTTTTGTCTCTAAATTTGTCCATGAGAGTTAGTGTCGATCTATATGATGAAGGTGCTAGTTTTAAAAGTGATTAATATGGTTGAGTTTACGTTGTTAGAAAATTTGTAAATATAATAGAAAATCAAATCAATACAACGTAGTCTGTAACCTAAGCCAATATTTTAGTAGGTATGTACATCTTTGAAAACGTTAATTTGTAATTACATAATCATATAAGAACAAAATGTGCGTCACGGAACGCCCGACAGAAGTGATGCCTTATGAAATATAAAATAATAAAGTGTTATTAAAAATAAAATTATGATTATAAAATACATTTAATTCTTAGCTATAATTCTAGAATATGTACAACTACCGCTGCCGTATGCGTAAAAGAAAGGGAAGCCAGACAGACTGATGCCGTAACGCGTTACGTAACGAAGCGGTTTACCCTCCCATAAGAAGTTATCACTTCAAAAATAATTTTATCGTTTTTATTTAAAGTAACATCTAAGCTCACATCGTTACTCACAATGAAATGAATACAAGGTAGTCTGTAATCTAAGTCAAAATTTAAGTAGGTACCACAAACATTGTTGCTTCACGAAAAATTTTTTATTTGTAATTACGTAATCATACCAAAAAAAACATTTTATCGTTATTTAATTCAAAGATAATATTTTTACTATATGAATTTGATATTCCGAGAAGTTATTGCATTATATATCGAGTTATCGATTCGCGATAAAGGCATCTATGAAATTGAATAATGTTGAAGATTTTACATGTTAACATATCAATATTTGTAGTCTATGGGCACTTCGTTCACATAAGTTAAACGAAAACGTTTAAAGTCAGTCGCCACATCACTTTGTGATAACTTGTACTCTCTTACATATGTAGTGCGCTCGGAGCTATGTTCATGAACATGATTCTTTCTTTAGGCATCTCAAAAGACACGTGTAAAGTATTAACGCACATCTATACTTCTCATTAAAGAAGTATTAATTTTAAATCTATATGTATAATAGTGGATGTCGGTGTGTTATTATATTATATTTATAAATCCCAACACAGTTTAACTGATTTTCGTGAAATTCGAAACACACCTGAGTTTGTTTTTTAATAGACTAGATTTTTTTCCTATTACTTGTCAATTGTCAACGTTACATCATATTATCTTCTTATGCTTAGATTGAAATTAAATGACTGTCTGTCCCTGTACTTGTGTCCCCATATGTCTACTTTTTTACCTAGGACTTTTTTACGTTGATTATTATCTTAAGAATATATTCTACTTACAGTAAAAATACATCAAAAATAAAAGTAAAGATATACTTTGAATATAATAATTTCTTTAGTCTTTTGTAGCGCTTACAAAAATCATAGTTTTCCAAAATTTTATATTAAATGAAAGTAGTATGGTGACGAATGTTTTTTTAGGTAAAGAATTTTGTGTAACAATAAAAAAAGGGTGTGTGTACTTATGTACACGCGTTAAAAGTTATATTTCTTTGGCGTCACAAGGTAAAAATCTTTTCAAAAATTTTGTCTTTCGCCTTATTCTACGTTTGTAGAAAAAACGACACTAACAATAGAAAAAAGGTATTTAATACATACATACTTTTTTTGAATAAAATGTTGACTATACTATCTTCAGGGTGTCGGTTTTTCGTGACGGTGTGCGCGCGCATCAAAAAATTTACCCTCATCGTTTTTCCCTAATGCGCCAAAAGAGGTATAACTTCATAAAGAAAAATTGAACGAAATCTACCGAGTAGTTTTTTACGTGATGCACGCACAATGACAGACATCTATTATTTTATTTATATAGATAGTAGCACGGCATAATGACGACATAGCACAAAGTAATGCGAAAATGAAAACGACCACAGAGACATCTAAATACAAAACATTATAAGCATCATCTGCTGTCCTACAAGTCTATCGGCTGCTGAATGCACAACGGCTGGTCCTGAGAAGCAAAATGCCTAAGCGTGACCCTATGACGGTTCCTGAACCTATGCCCTGTCTATAAAAAGTTACAATTCTATGAGCTCATGAGTTACAACACCAATTACCCCACACACGTGAACATACACATATGTAGGTACACATGTGGTTGCGTTTGTTATTTTGAATCCCTTTTTCGACCCGAGTTAATTTAGACTAACTTAGTAGTCATATTCAAGATACATGTATAAGTTTATGAAACATACATGCTTGGTACACATGTATATTCCACGAATTCATATATGTATGAAACGGGTAGCTTAGTTTAGTTAGATTCGGGATATGCGGCGACAGTCCAAGCCGAGGCGCGCCGTGCGCCCTTGTGCTGGTTGCCTATATATAATCGAGTGAGTGCCTTAAGCACTCCCTGTAGTCCGGTGAAACTGTAGAGGCCTTGCCAGGTCAACAAGTGTTGTCAGTTCGATAAAAACTAGTACATGAGTTACGTATTACAAGAAATATTTTACAAGTTCTTGTAAATTACATTAACAAAAAATATGACCCTAATTAACTTATAAAATACAAAACATTTATACAAGTTTATGTGAACTACATTTATCATATAATTTAAAAAGACTTGTAGATTGTATTTTTAATTTACAAGACTTTATTTTTTCCTAAACAGTAAAATGATTTTTCAACCATATTATATGTTGGTAAGGTAGAAGTTACGTTGCCATAAGTAATTGACCAGTTAATGTTAAAAATAAAACTATTATTTAAAAAAAATCTGTATTATGTGTTGTAGAAACGACGGAAGTTCTACAACTTTTTCATAACAAGTTACAAGCTACAAAGGCATTTATGACAAATAAAACCACAAATACAATTGTGAAAAAGCATTTGTATTACAAGCAATATCACTTCTAGCTTGTAATTCAAACATGTAGAGTTATTAACGCATTATTGAAAAATGCACTAATTCATAAGAGAATACGCTTATCATACAAGACTTGTAACGTTTGAAAAAAAAGGCACTGGCGTATGGTAATTGAGTTCCATTGAAACACCATTGTCTTCATAACTATTGAATTGTAACGCTATTGAAGTCAGGAACGATTGCTAGTATTCCATACACTAAAATCTTCTTCTAAATGTATAGAATACCTCAGTCAACGAATTATAGAATTCTGCCATGTAATTGCGGAGAAAATCACATAAATACAATTACATTAGATGAACGGAGAATCTTCGATTTTTTGTATGTCGGTAAAAAAGTTTTAAAACTCTGTTTACGATGCTATATACTACGATTCTCAAACAAAAATGCGGTGAAAAAATCATTTAAGCTTTAATTCTTGTCCGTGACACACTGTCGCGGTTTCATTCGATCGGTTTTACAACACCGCGTGATTAAAACATTTGATATGTGTCCCGACGTTAAATACAACGTAAAAGCGAATGGCACTGTTGTAAAGCCATTTAACCCTAACGATTTATCGTCTGCGATTAAATTACCATTGGCAGTTAACTCTCGATCAAATTGGGTCTCCGGATCGTGTGAACTTTAGGTCTATATTCGTCATAATAATTAATACAGCGCCGTTTAAAAATTACTGTGACTACCGGAAAATTTACAGACTTGCACGTAACGTCGATATAGATCAGCTGATCTAGAACGGCAACAAAACAAACCAGAGACACTGGGATGGATATATTACCATATAGGAAGCGATTCAGTCGAGTACAAACATTTTGCCACCTCTATTGGTTATTTGATCTATATCGTCTGATACCAGAATACGATACCTCAAAGTATTTCACTACAGCAGGTACCCCATATGTTGTGTGATGATCGCAAATGTGGACGTTACTTTCAAGACCAGATCAAAAAGAGGCCTAAAATTGTATCTAAAGTTAAACCTAGTGAAATATTTGTCCAATTTACGCACATTTTATTTTTTATTATTCAATCTTCAAAGTTGATAATCGTTTGAAACTCAAAAATAATGTTCTAGTTTTTTTTTTATATCACCACGCATATGCCTAAATAAACGTTTAACCAATTTTAATGTACTTTTTAGGTGGAGATACAACTAACCCCAAGGAAGAATATAGTCTACATAGATACTATTAAGCTTATGTGTAGATAATAGGTAAATTAGAGTAACGAAAATAAAAGACAGTCTACTTGCAATATAGATAAGGCAATATATCTTTCAAGAAACATCTTAAATATATTCAAACGATTAAAATCGTAGGTACCAGCTGGTATATATTAAAATGTTTAAAGATGTTTTGATTAAAATCAACAAGTTTACTTTAATAATAAAATTATTTTGTACCTTTTAATTAATTTACTTCAAGATTAGTTTTGTTGAAAAAAAAATATTTTAAGTTTTCTGTCTTTAAAAACTGATCTATATATACACAGTACCCAATTTTTGATTCGGTACGTCGAAGGGAAGACCGAAATAATCGTCTCAAGTTTAGTTTCGTATAGGTTTATCTTAGACTATCGCAGATATTACGTGATGCGATAAAGAGAACGCTCTACAAAACCGAAGTAGGTTTATCTTAACCGGACGTCTCACTCTTCTCTTCGACATGCCAAATCAAATGCCGGTTACTGAATATATCAGTTTTTAAATAATGTCGTAATATATCATTAACAAGTTATATATTTGTACATTTATTTATTCACATTTTGTTTTCAATTATTTTTATGAAATTTTTACTCATACGCTTTTTTCTTATCTTCAATTCTTAGTTTAAAGAATTATCAATTATAATTTGATTTCATAACATTTACACTTCTATATATTCTGAACCGATATAAAAAAAAATTGTATACAAGGAATATACGTGATTCGTAAGTTAATTAGCCATAAAGAATATGAGTAGTAGTTCTAAAATTAGTCAATAAAAATAAACCTGCGAAACGACAATAATTACTGCAAAATAAATACGTGCAGAGCTGTGGACGTTGCTATCACTACATATTATATAACAAAGTCGTCCGCCGCGTCTGTCTGTCTGTCTGGATGTTCGCGATAAACTCAAAAACTACTAAACAGATTGTAATGCGGTCTTCACCAATAGATAGAGTAATTTACGGGGAAGGCTTAGGTATATAATTTGTTGTAAATTGGTTGTAATATAGTGATCATTGTTGAAAGAATCGAAAAAAGTCCAGCCGCCTGGGAGCTTTCGTCGAAAACGCTGGCTAATCCCTTTGAGATATAACAAAACAATGCATACTAAGATATTCCTCTTATTTTAATATAAAACTGTGTCCACGGTTACGATTTATCATAATATCGTGTCGTATGTCACAAACAATCCATCGTGTATGCTTTACAATATTCACCGGTAACTTATAACTGGTCAAAACACCCATAAATATCTTGACCTACATCAATTTCTCTATGTTACTTAACACCGAGCTACGTATGTGTTCATGTATTTAATCTGTACTAATTTGTTGTACTTATATTATGATAAAGTGGTAAAGTTTATAAATTTAGATGTATAAGGTATATTACTGTTTCGATATGAAAAGTAGTGATTGTCCAGTTGGCGAGTTTTGACTATATTAAGGGTACAAAGTTTTTTCTTTATGTGTAACGGCTTCTGGCGCATTTGTGATAATTTGATCTATCCCATGCGAACAGTACATTAGATGTCCTCTTCTGTACCCCTGACAATGTAACAAATAAAATATACACTTTTATTTATAATATAGGTATGAATTAGTTACAATGTAGATGAAACACCCCATAATATTATTTGATATGAGAAATGGAACCTAAATACAATTTATCTTCATATCTAATGAAGTTAAATATAATAATATGTTTTGAATATATTTACATGACAACTGAAATATTCAATCAATTGTGAATCCGAAGTATTAACATGGGATATAAATCCCGACAACGCCTCCTTGCTGTTAGAACACTGAAATTACCTGAAAACCAGGAAATAATAAGTCTTTACCCACTTTTTAAATATCGGTAATAATGCGTAAGAAAGGTTGTTTCTCAAAGTAGGAAAACCAAACAAATGCGAATATGGGATTTATAAAAAAAAGCTTCAATAGAACATAACTTACTACGCCTGATTTTCATATGTAAAATAGGCGCAAGTAAAATATACCAGTAACTTACCTAACGTTACTTATTCAGTTCGCTAGGAATTAGTCAAATACGAGAATTCAAGTTTACCCACATGGTTCGATCCCTACTAAGAATACACGAGTAACTGAATTTGTATTTATTTTAGGAAAAATATACTTACATAAATTTTACATTTGAAAGAGCAACTCGAAGAGAAAATGCTGTTCTGTTTAATTTTTTTATAGTAGCACAGCATAGTGACAAAACTGCGTGTGGTGGTGAACAAATCAAAAAAATAACAGCCTCTATGATATTGTCAGCCTCTCGTAACTGACACAGCTGATAGGTCCTGGTCGCGATTTTTTTTCAAATATTTTAAAATAAAGGGTTTTTTTTTATATTTTATTTTAAAAAACCAATCTTCTAGAATATTACTGCCACTATCAACTAGGTAATAATATTATAAGTCTCTTGTGATAGTTTTAATGTTCTAATAAGATGGTGGCTTTTTATTAATTAGTTCTAATAAGGTTGTTAGAACTTACCAAAGAGTTTTGGTGGCATTTCAAAATCTATGCTCCGTAGCGTTATTTCCTATCCACTTCACTTGTCCACAATAATCGAATTATATTACGTACAATGCCATCAATATTATAAAATATAGAGTCGAACAACAGAAAATTATGAATAAAAATGTAGAAGCCACTACATGACAGACTAAGATGCCACAAACAAAAAAAAAGTTATGAATCACTCGATTTGAATTTAGAATTCGATGTTTTATAATAAAATGGATGAATCACGTAATAGAAAATAAAGACCAGTAATCAAGGTTAGTTTATTTAGTAAGTATTCAATCACCTTAAAATGTATATTTTATTTTTATAGTATAACATGAAGTAGCAAACAGTCTTATAGTCCATCAAATTTTAAACGGTCCTTGTGTAACCAAACTCAAATGATCCGTAGTCGTGTAGCCAGTAGTGTAAGCGTTGGCTTTGCATGTTGCCAAAAGGAACATTCAAACGTGAATACAGTAACATACACGCTGTTGCTTTCCTGCAAAAATAAATATAACAACGTTAATTCCACCATGCGACATAACACATGTTCTACCTACGTTATCAAATTTTATCTGATTTACATAAAATTTCCACTGGTAGGGCCTTCGTCCTTTCTAACCAAACACTGTCCAGTAGTTAGACGCAGTTCTGAATTAGTCTACAGCTAGCACCATGTTTATACTTAGCAATTAATTTTAAATTCAGTCCTCAATTTAGATTCTATACATTTATATTGTTTATTAGACTATTCGCCTTTAATATTGAGGGTTACGTTAACACAGTTTTTTTACTCTAGCATTATAGAGTTACTACACAGTACCAGATGGTAACCACGGGGCAATCCAAAAGTAACGATGGCTTTTGCGAAATCTATAATCGGTTACCAGCTGTCGCTGTCATCTTGGACTTTAGCTGCTAGCTCTAACCAGCTCTAGCTAAGCGTGTAGGCTTCTGACCCCGGAACCCGACACGGCCAAGTGTGCCTATATAATGGGTATTACATTTGGAAGAACGATAGTTACACTCCATTCGGACACATTCGTCAAGTCCTACCACAGATCTTATCTAAAATAAACTAAAATAACTAACAATCAAGTTGTGCACCGAAAAGGTATCAACACTACCAGGTTTTGATAATATGGATTGAAGACACCTCAACCCAAAACATTAAAAGCAAGGCGCTTTACAAAACTAATCCACGCTTTTTGTTTTTGGACACATCCCAACATTACATAACGCATATCTTGAACTTTATCTATTCCTCAGAATTAAGAGAAGTACATTTATATATCTATCAGTATAAATAAAAATCTATTGTCGTCTGTAAGCGCATTACTTCAGAGTAATTGCTGCACCTATTTAGCTAATTATTTTTTGTTGTGTTTGTAATTTTCAGGACAAGGTTTGTATGAAATAAAGTATTTGAAAAAATGCACGAAAAAGTGAAAAATTTGATTTAAAAAATATCCATACAAAAAAGTGAATGTGAAGATATAAATAATCTTAAAAATACTGACAGAATTGACAGACTGATGTTAATTTTTTTGGTTCCATTTTATTTCATTACATGGCCGTATTGTTAATACACTCGTGCAAAGGGCAGACAGTAAAGTATTTAATGAGATTCTTAAGATTTATAGACAACGCAAATCTTCAACTGTGAGTATAGAGGCATACAGTTTTACCCAAAATAGTACACAGTTAATAAAGAGTTCATTCTAAAAATAAAAAAGCTAAATACTTTTACACTTGACAACACAACTTGTCCAAAAAAATATGCAAAGGAAAATACAAACGTAAATAATAATTTCAAAAAGAACATAGATATGCCCGCTGTGCCAGAATTACATCATAACTCGTGCAGAAAAAAAATATCACATAAAAAGTGCGAAATCCCGTCGTCTTTCCAGTTTTAATAAGGCAGATCTCGTTTGTTAAGTACTGAAATAAAGATGGCAACGCGCTGCGAGCTCTCCTCATAGTCTAATTTATTCCTTTCGTCAATTTAGATGTGAGACAAAACGGAAAAATACGTTCATTCGTAATGCAATTTTAATATACGTTTCAGAGGTGTAATTAAATTTCATGTCATTAGCTTTGTTTACACCTATAATTATATGAGATAGAGACGAGCCTTTATTATTTTAATCCGTTATTAATTTGTTTTTACTGCTGGAGACTAATTAAACACTCGTCGTGACATGATTTCGTGTGGCTTATATCAGATGAAGTTAGCGAGAAGTGTGGACACGTCAAAACGAATAAATGTTCCTATAATCACGGACTAATTGAATTTAAAAGATTAAGTATATTCTACAGGGTATGTATCTCGTGATATTTCCACATAAAAAACAATCGGTGTATTTTTTCTTGTATAGGTGATTTTTTATACTTTAGGTGTTACCGTTTCATAGTGAAGCGTATTCGAACAACGCATCGATTGACATAACTTCGAGTGCTACCATGAGTCTGTAGGCTGCGTCACTCACAGACTTCGGCTGGGTGATATATGGCGTTTAGATATAAACAAAGTACACGTCACTGATCTCGACGATAACAAAATATTCATGGAAAACATGACTAGAGAACACTTTGCACTTGAATCTCTGGTAGTCGAACCGAAACGTTGCTGAAATCCGGAGAAACAAGAGGCACTCGACATGTTAGGCGAAAAAACGAGTTTATTGCCGGCGGGAAAATTCATAGTAAAGGAAAACATCGTGATGACAGTGATAGAGCATTTTTAAACATTTATCTAGCTATCTACCATTTTCAGGTTGAAAATCTGTAGCAAACTATCTGTAGATGTCTTCCAGAAGCTGCATTTGAGAATCAGTTCTTTAAGTTCATTCATCTTGGACCATATCATCATGAACTATCAGGTAATATTGTAGTCAAACCTATTTTCTCAGAGAATTAAGCCGTCCAAAAAAGTTTATATCATCTATATACCGCAATCAGAATATCCCATAAAGCCTTTTTGTGTATATATTTTATTGCTAAAAGAGAAATTGTAAAGGAACAATTATCTAACTACTGCGAGGCCTTTGGGTCTATTAAATAAATAATGCCGATGCCTGAGGCCGGGTCGACTCGTGTTGCGATGCCGAGTCACTACTACAAGTGCGATTCATACGAAACTCAAATAAAACCCGACTTACTGCACTATACTGTTGCTAGTTCAACATTAATAGCATACTTTACGACGACGTATATTTTTTTATAATTACATAATTATTAACGATAATATACCATAATTATACTTCATAGGACAGTGCATAAATGAAAATTAGTATTAAAAGTAATATTTTGTTACAATATATTAGTAATTTAAAAGTTAATATTTTGTTTTATTTAATGCTTCATAGATTTGGCTTATTTCATGTTACTTTATCCCTTGAAGTTAAATGTCATTGTAGTATAAGATGGCAATCACGCTAAACCTACACAGGGACTGGCTCTCAAATGCAACTTACAGAATACTGTCGCTTGGCGGTAAATTTTCAACTCGAGGGTGGTAGCGAACTAGTCTTAATTTATTTATATTGTAATGTAATTATTTATTCTATTCTTACTGTAATTATATAGGTATAGGATTATTAGGTATACTAATCACTATAGTGGCAAGATTAGACGTCAAACGCTTAGGGATACCCGACGTATATTGAATATCCAAGCGAGGAGGTAGGATGTATACGACTGAATCGCAACCAGCATATCCATGATAATAAACTCGTTATAGTACTTCTCTTTTGATTTGTTGCATTTCGAGATCAGGCAGTGTTTATAAAGAGCTGCGGGGAACCTTGCAGCCCGGTATAACAGTAACGAGTGCTAATGGATTATATTGGTGGAATCGTCATTATTCGTGCTTGTACACTACAGGAACAATGTCATGCTATAATAAAAAAAGCAACAATTATTTTCACATATCCTTCGAGTTTTTCAAATACATGATAAAGTAAATCGTGAACCCGTAGTATCTATTCAGTTTATTTAGGCCACGATCTAACTCGCATTTCTTTGTCAGCCTCTTTACCTTTCTGAATAAAATATTCGGGATATCTTCGCTTCAGGAACAACCCTGCAATATTAAAGGGGTTCTGGGTACCAGGTTATTGATAAAGCGAAGGTAAAAGGGCGTCAGTTATCGGTTACCAATTCGTTTATTAATATTACACTGGTCCGAATATTTTTTCAATAACTATTTTCGTTTTTTTTTTTTTTGTATTGATTAGTAGAAAATGGGCAGTCTCTAATTAACTGTACATAGACAATTACACGTCAGCAGCTACCACTGTAATTCCTCCTTAAGAAACCATTGCAGAAGCAGCTAAGAGACTGTATAGGAGTAACTTACTTTAGTATGGTGAAGTTGTGAAAGCCCATCAGGCTAATAGTCTATTGAAATAATTAAGACATGAAAGCGTCATAAGCAAAGTCGCACACGCATTTATTATAACAGTGTTAATTTTAACAATACTTCAAAACTCATTACTCTCAGTTTTTACCAAATTGTTATTACACTTTCTTATTTATCAGTTCGGCTGGAAATTTATAATTGATTTATAATTAAAAGCTTAATGACGTGAAACTTCAAATATTGAAGATAACCTACAACTTTATGTCCACGTAGAGATAGAAGTGACTTTATGTAACGGAAGTAAACTTGAAATCTGTCCGGATATTTCATTAGCAAAAGAATAGAAAGTTGATTTATATATAAAAATTGTATTTATGAGAAAAAGAGTAGTGATAAACATTAAAAAATATTTGAAAAAAAAATCCAAACACAAATTACAGAACATTTCCTTGGAGTTACCTAATTTAAGATCCAGTACCGTTAAAGATTTCTAAGATAGAGAATTCTATTAAATATGCTTTTTAAAATAAAAACTAACTAACACATAGGTTTCTTTGCTTGGTAGTTAGTTACCAATATTTTAAAACACTTCTTATTAATGTGAAAATATTCTTCATTTATAATGTAAATAGTTGGTCACACAACCTGTCAGGTAATTAATTGTGTTAGGTAATTTTAATAAACTCATATTGCGTGCTTACATACATTAATTTTTTAAAGATGAATTATGTTTTTTGATAAAATACCTAGTATTCTATATTAAAATTAACTGGGTTCAATACAAGTATTTATTTAATCTTTGATAGATGTTTCACCTAAACGAATCTATTTTTTGTAATGCGATTGAAGGCAAACAAACAGACGGGTCACCTGATGATAAGTAATCACCGCTGCCCATGGACACCTGCCAGACGAGGGGCATCACAGATGTGTTGCCGGTATTTGAGTAAGGTATAGGCTGGTTTCTTGAAGGTTTGTAATAAATCCGAATATGTACCATTATAATCTAAGCACTTTCGCAATTTTATAAGTAGTTAATTGATCGCATTGATGAAAAAATTGTAGAAGTGAGAATTAATACAATCTTTGAAGGTGGTTTGAATTGCATCATCAGAATTGTTATTTTGTTTCCTTGCAACAATTAATAAAATACGCAGATGCCGCGAAACCACAATACTTTACAGAAGATCGAATTGACAGTTTTCTGAACTTCTGCTGAAGAAAATATTATTCTCGGATCATAAGAGGTTATATTTAAAGGATTAAAAAAGGAAGAGGTTCTATTTATCACCATTAAGATAGTAGTATATACGCGATTTTCTCTGTAACGAAACAACCGTTTCTTATCTACACACTTATTTATGGGTACATTTTACTACATAAAATGTTAAGGTACCATTAATTTGTGATATATATATAATTTATATTTGTTTTTTATTATCGATATTTCACAAGATGTTTTTGTTTTATGTTATTGAATCAATTTTTGATGTTATGTAATTTTATCATAACTTATCTATCTAAATGTAATTACTTATACTTATATTATGTTCTATATATTGTAATATGTTATATACTTGGTCTGTATATAATGGTGTATGTATCATCAAAGTTAACATATTATATACATATATAAATTATTGTATCACTGTTGACGGACCTAATTTATAACACACAATAAAAATATATCGCTTTAGCGTCTATTAGCTTATTTAGTTGTATTTATACTTCAACTTTATCATCATTAATTAATTCAATATTGAATATCGCATGAGGTTGTGAAGAAAGATTTCGGCTTAGAATAGCCATTAGCGTTAGATGTGGCGGTCAAATGAAATAGGAAAATAGTGTCAGTGGCAAAGAAGTTAAAGAGTGGTAGGTTAGTGTGGTATGGGTATGTCATGAGGAAGGAAAAAGTCAAATAACTAGAAGAGTATTAGGTATGATGGTGGCTGGATATAGTAGTAGAGGAAAACCATCATCATCTTCTTACCTTTATTCCACTTAAGTGGGGTCGGTACAACGTGTTATCATGTTTTAGCTTAATTTTTACTATCGGCTGCCTGCCTAACATGAAACCCTCCTTGGGATATACGATAGGCCTTGCGCGCCTAACGTCAACGCTCCTTGGGGTCATTTTGTAGTACCACTATAACTTCAACTTCCTAACTTCGTATGGAAGCCAAACGCGGGTATTTGACTCCTCGATTACAGGTAGTAAGGTTTCAAATGACGCCCTTATTTACAATGTATCCGTGTATTGCATCTCCATAGGTACTGGTTCCAGGTCTGTCGTATCTATGAGGATTTTTTCCTGCAAATCTGATTCAGGAGAGTGTAGAGGATAACTAAAGAAGGTTTTTGTGAAGAATGTGTATAAAAATTATTAGTATTAAGCTGGTAATTATTAGAAAGGAGCGAAAGAGAAATAGCTGTATTATTCACTCTACGTAGACGGGATAAAGGTAACAAGATGACTGTGGATGACTTGCCGCTTCTATACACATCATTTCAAATAACAAACAGTCCAACATAACATTGGAGTAATTGCACAAATTTTGAACATGACATCTGTAAGTTTCCAGCTGACTGACGTGCGTCAACTATATTAAATTATTCTCTGTATTTGCCACAACTTCCTATCTTACGCTTCCGGCATTTGCCTCGTGTAGAGTATTGTATGTATGTACTATCTGTATGTAATATCACACTGCCGAGTAAAATCCTCTTTGGGAGATAAGATTTTAATTGACCTTATGTGTGCTTGGAGTGAGTTCAAACGCCGAAAAAACATGTTTTTTTTTAAGCGTATAACCACAATCTTATCTGATGTCGTCTTAAATGGTATGAAACTAAATTTGATAAGCACTCTTGCTTTTAAATGCGCCTGATGCGGTAATCGAACACGGTACGACTATCATTATATTTGCACCTTTCTACAAAAATCTTTTTAAACATAGGTTAGAATTGTCGAATGACTTAACAGGTATAAATCAAAATACACACCATTGTTACTCGCAAACAAACATTGCTTATTTAAAACACAGTATCTCAGATTCATTTTACTATTGGGAACAGCGAAACGTCCCCTTACCAAAAAGTACGTTTGACTTTTCGTATGACATATGTCAGTTTACCCTGCCCTTTTTAAATCACTTAAAAACAGATCAAATTAATTCCCATTTCAAATTACCGATACAATTAAACAGAGCCGTTTTATTGTTCTGTCATAATACAAATCGACATTGTTGCTGGATCGTAAACGGGGCAGACTGTCGCTCCACAGTAAAACGGCTCATTAACAATATAGTCCTTATCGTTTCATGCGAACCGTAATGACACTTTAAAGGGGGCGTCGTAACTTATAATGTAGACATGGCACTATGTTAGAGTTCCGTATTTAGATAAAGAAAACGTTACATCAAAACCAAATCTACTATAATTGAAGAATAGATGAGAACTTCCGCCCGATTCGATCCGTTAATATATAAATGCTTTTCCTTGCGGCTTTGCTCGCAAAAATGTAGATTTTGAAAATAAAGTGTAGTCTACCTAAGTTACCCGTTGATAATGTAGTTTTATATCTGGGAAAGTATTTTTTATATCGTTTATATATTTTTTGAGTGTATCTGTTACAAACAAAAAATAAAATCTTTTCTCTTTATAGTATCTAGAAGAGAACCACCTCATTAATTATCTCCAATAAGGTTTCCCTCAAGGCCGCCCCGTTGGTAATCTTCTAGATTTTGTGACTCACAGAGAGGTGGAAGCAGACGAAAAAAAGGAGGAGGCCCTGACCGTCAGTTTGGATATCGCTAAGGCCTTTTTTTTTTTTGTTTTTTTATATTATAGGGGGCAAACGGACAGGTGGGTCACCTGATGGTAAGTGATCACCGCCGTCCATAGACACTAGCAACACCAGGGGAGTCGCAAGTGCGTTGCCGGCCTTTTAAATATGTGGGCCTCGGGCGCTCTCACTGACCGAACGAAACGCAACAGTGCAACCACTGTTACTTCACGTCGGTTTTCTGTGAGAGGGTGGTACTACCCCGGGCCAGCCGACCCATTCATGCTGAAACCAGTAATAGCTTCAGCGTAGCTCAACCACCTACAAAAAGCACAGGTTTTCGGGTTTAGCACAAAGTTCTTTTCTCGGAGCTTACTTCATATGGACTCCCCGAGATACTACACAATTTGGTATCCAGTTTCTTTATGACACGGATCACAAAAGTCGTTGTTGATGGTGCATGCTCAGATCACAATCCCGTAAAAGCTGATGTCCGGTAAGGCTGTGTACTATCCCCTACCTAATTTCTTCTGTATATCAATGATATGTTGAACATCAGTAACACTAATTGCTAATCAGACGATAGTACCCACTGTGGATGCTTTATTTACCAGTTGTGAAGGTGTTTCTCGGGAAGCGTTAACGAGTACCGGAACAAATTTGTGTCCCATAATAGAAACCTCACTAGAGCGTGTCTCGAATTGGGGAAAACAAAATCTGATCGAATTTAACCCTATAAAAATAAGTATGTGACTTCAAAAAATCACTTTGACGCAATCCCTAATTTTCAGAAAGTTCCCGTTGTCCCCAAGCTTAATGTCGGTATCATCGTTGCCGACATATCAAACGACTTTCTTTTTGATGATCATTTGGAAGGCAGAGCAAAAATGCCTTCAAAAAAGACAGGTGTCCTTAACAGAGCAGGACGATATTTCATATCGGTTCACAGCCTTCAGCTATATAATGCTATCTATTTCCTTTGGACCGAATCGAATGTAGAGCAACTCGAATTGTCGACGATCGGGTGCTTTGCTTAGGACTCGAGAATTTGGAACATCGTAGGGACGATGCGCCACTTTGCGTCTTTTACAAGATCTACTACGGAGATTGTTCTGAAAAGCTGTTCGGATTAATACCCGGTGCTGAGTTTCATGACCGAACAACTCTCCACAAAATGAAATTCTCTCAGTGTCATCTCGATGTTTGGAAGTCGTTTACTATGTTGTTTCCACGTGCGTTTTTTTTCACGTAAGTCGGTTTTCTGGAATTAAGTCCTAGCGACAGCATTTTCAGACCAATATAACCTACAAACCTTCAAGAAACGAGCCTATACCTTACTCAAATACCGGCAACACATCTGTGATGCCCCTCGTCTGGCAGGTGTGTTGCCGGTATTTGAGTAAGGTATAGGCTGGTTTCTTGAAGGTTTGTAGGTTATATTGGTCTGAAAATGCTGTCGCTAGGACTTAATTCCAGAAAACCGACTTACGTGAAAAAAAACGCACGTGGAAACAACATAGTAAACGACTTCCAAACATCGAGATGACACTGAGAGAATTTCATTTTGTGGAGAGTTGTTCGGTCATGAAACTCAGCACCGGGTATTAATCCGAACAGCTTTTCAGAACAATCTCCGTAGTAGATCTTGTAAAAGACGCAAAGTGGCGCATCGTCCCTACGATGTTCCAAATTCTCGAGTCCTAAGCAAAGCACCCGATCGTCGACAATTCGAGTTGCTCTACATTCGATTCGGTCCAAAGGAAATAGATAGCATTATATAGCTGAAGGCTGTGAACCGATATGAAATATCGTCCTGCTCTGTTAAGGACACCTGTCTTTTTTGAAGGCATTTTTGCTCTGCCTTCCAAATGATCATCAAAAAGAAAGTCGTTTGATATGTCGGCAACGATGATACCGACATTAAGCTTGGGGACAACGGGAACTTTCTGAAAATTAGGGATTGCGTCAAAGTGATTTTTTGAAGTCACATACTTATTTTTATAGGGTTAAATTCGATCAGATTTTGTTTTCCCCAATTCGAGACACGCTCTAGTGAGGTTTCTATTATGGGACACAAATTTGTTCCGGTACTCGTTAACGCTTCCCGAGAAACACCTTCACAACTGGTAAATAAAGCATCCACAGTGGGTACTATCGTCTGATTAGCAATTAGTGTTACTGATGTTCAACATATCATTGATATACAGAAGAAATTAGGTAGGGGATAGTACACAGCCTTACCGGACATCAGCTTTTACGGGATTGTGATCTGAGCATGCACCATCAACAACGACTTTTGTGATCCGTGTCATAAAGAAACTGGATACCAAATTGTGTAGTATCTCGGGGAGTCCATATGAAGTAAGCTCCGAGAAAAGAACTTTGTGCTAAACCCGAAAACCTGTGCTTTTTGTAGGTGGTTGAGCTACGCTGAAGCTATTACTGGTTTCAGCATGAATGGGTCGGCTGGCCCGGGGTAGTACCACCCTCTCACAGAAAACCGACGTGAAGTAACAGTGGTTGCACTGTTGCGTTTCGTTCGGTCAGTGAGAGCGCCCGAGGCCCACATATTTAAAAGGCCGGCAACGCACTTGCGACTCCCCTGGTGTTGCTAGTGTCTATGGACGGCGGTGATCACTTACCATCAGGTGACCCACCTGTCCGTTTGCCCCCTATAATATAAAAAAAACAAAAAAAAAAAAAGGCCTTAGCGATATCCAAACTGACGGTCAGGGCCTCCTCCTTTTTTTCGTCTGCTTCCACCTCTCTGTGAGTCACAAAATCTAGAAGATTACCAACGGGGCGGCCTTGAGGGAAACCTTATTGGAGATAATTAATGAGGTGGTTCTCTTCTAGATACTATAAAGAGAAAAGATTTTATTTTTTGTTTGTAACAGATACACTCAAAAAATATATAAACGATATAAAAAATACTTTCCCAGATATAAAACTACATTATCAACGGGTAACTTAGGTAGACTACACTTTATTTTCAAAATCTACATTTTTGCGAGCAAAGCCGCAAGGAAAAGCATTTATATATTAACGGATCGAATCGGGCGGAAGTTCTCATCTATTCTTCAATTATAGTAGATTTGGTTTTGATGTAACGTTTTCTTTATCTAAATACGGAACTCTAACATAGTGCCATGTCTACATTATAAGTTACGACGCCCCCTTTAAAGTGTCATTACGGTTCGCATGAAACGATAAGGACTATATTGTTAATGAGCCGTTTTACTGTGGAGCGACAGTCTGCCCCGTTTACGATCCAGCAACAATGTCGATTTGTATTATGACAGAACAATAAAACGGCTCTGTTTAATTGTATCGGTAATTTGAAATGGGAATTAATTTGATCTGTTTTTAAGTGATTTAAAAAGGGCAGGGTAAACTGACATATGTCATACGAAAAGTCAAACGTACTTTTTGGTAAGGGGACGTTTCGCTGTTCCCAATAGTAAAATGAATCTGAGATACTGTGTTTTAAATAAGCAATGTTTGTTTGCGAGTAACAATGGTGTGTATTTTGATTTATACCTGTTAAGTCATTCGACAATTCTAACCTATGTTTAAAAAGATTTTTGTAGAAAGGTGCAAATATAATGATAGTCGTACCGTGTTCGATTACAGCATCAGGCGCATTTAAAAGCAAGAGTGCTTATCAAATTTAGTTTCATACCATTTAAGACGACATCAGATAAGATTGTGGTTATACGCTTAAAAAAAACATGTTTTTTCGGCGTTTGAACTCACTCCAAGCACACATAAGGTCAATTAAAATCTTATCTCCCAAAGAGGATTTTACTCGGCAGTGTGATATTACATACAGATAGTACATACATACAATACTCTACACGAGGCAAATGCCGGAAGCGTAAGATAGGAAGTTGTGGCAAATACAGAGAATAATTTAATATAGTTGACGCACGTCAGTCAGCTGGAAACTTACAGATGTCATGTTCAAAATTTGTGCAATTACTCCAATGTTATGTTGGACTGTTTGTTATTTGAAATGATGTGTATAGAAGCGGCAAGTCATCCACAGTCATCTTGTTACCTTTATCCCGTCTACGTAGAGTGAATAATACAGCTATTTCTCTTTCGCTCCTTTCTAATAATTACCAGCTTAATACTAATAATTTTTATACACATTCTTCACAAAAACCTTCTTTAGTTATCCTCTACACTCTCCTGAATCAGATTTGCAGGAAAAAATCCTCATAGATACGACAGACCTGGAACCAGTACCTATGGAGATGCAATACACGGATACATTGTAAATAAGGGCGTCATTTGAAACCTTACTACCTGTAATCGAGGAGTCAAATACCCGCGTTTGGCTTCCATACGAAGTTAGGAAGTTGAAGTTATAGTGGTACTACAAAATGACCCCAAGGAGCGTTGACGTTAGGCGCGCAAGGCCTATCGTATATCCCAAGGAGGGTTTCATGTTAGGCAGGTAGCCGATAGTAAAAATTAAGCTAAAACATGATAACACGTTGTACCGACCCCACTTAAGTGGAATAAAGGTAAGAAGATGATGATGGTTTTCCTCTACTACTATATCCAGCCACCATCATACCTAATACTCTTCTAGTTATTTGATTTTTCCTTCCTCATGACATACCCATACCACACTAACCTACCACTCTTTAACTTCTTTGCCACTGACACTATTTTCCTATTTCATTTGACCGCCACATCTAACGCTAATGGTTATTCTAAGCCGAAATCTTTCTTCACAACCTCATGCGATATTCAATATTGAATTAATGAATGATGATAAAGTTGAAGTATAAATACAACTAAATAAGCTAATAGACGTTAAAGCGATATATTTTTATTGTGTGTTATAAATTAGGTCCGTCTACAGTGATACAATAATTTTTATATGTATATAATATGTTAACTTGTATGATACATACACCATTATATACAGACCAAGTATATAACATATTACACTATATACAACATAATATAAGTATAAGTAATTACATTTAGATAGATAAGTTATGATGAAATTACATAACATCAAAAATTGATTCAATAATATAAAACAAAAAGATCTTGTCAAATATCGATAATAAAAAACAAATATAAATTATAAATATATCACATATTAATTGTACCTTAACATTTTATGTAGTAAAATGTACCCATAAATAAGTGTGTAGATAAGAAACGGTTGTTTCGTTACAGAGAAAATCGCGTATATACTACTATCTTAATGGTGATAAATAGAACCTCTTCCTTTTTTAATCCTTTAAATATAACCTCTTATGATCCGAGAATAATATTTTCTTCAGCAGAAGTTCAGAAAACTGTCAATTCGATCTTCTGTAAAGTATTGTGGTTACGCGGCATCTGCGTATTTTATTAATTGTTGCAAGGAAACAAAATAACAATTCTGATGATGTAATTCAAACCACCTTCAAAGATTGTATTAATTCTCACTTCTACAATTTTTTCATCAATGCGATCAATTAACTACTTATAAAATTGCGAAAGTGCTTAGATTATAATGGTACATATTCGGATTTATTAAATTAGGTAATTTCGTAATATTCTTTTCGTTTTATTATCCGTAAACGCTAGTCTCATTATCTCATATGTGAGGATCTAATAATATAAGCTGTATTTTATCCCCCTTACGACCCTTTTATTAAATAACCTCTATAAATTTGATCATAATTGCTTAATTCCGATGAAGGGCGTAATGATAGATTTTTATTTACTTCATGGGTTAGGTATGTCATTTTATTTTAAACGACAGTGTAAACACGCTAAGCCTAGAGGGCGACTGGCTCTTAAGTACAGTTACCGGAACCCACCTATAAGTGCTTGGCGACAGATTCTGCACTTGAGGATGATAGCTGGCCAGGCAAGCATTAGAAAAACGAGAAGAACCGAAATCTTCGGCTTTTTCGCAAGAGCTATGCTTTGAAACGTTTTCTATTTGCTTGTAAAAATCTCTTTAAAATTTAGATCAACCTAGACAAATTACAGGCAAACTTTACTCGTATTTGTGTCCGAGCTCATTGTGGAACCATAATATTTTTACCATGGCACATATTATTTACTGTTTCGTATGTTAATTACACAAAAAAAAACAGACTAATTAATAATTGTTTGTCGTCAACACTCGAGATATAGCGTGATAACTTAAGCACGCGATCCGAAAAAGTAAAGAAAAAGATAAAATATTTGGGAAAATTCATTAAAGCCTCGTTTATATTCACCCTTTTGGCCTCAACAAGGCTCACGTTACATCGATCTTTGTTTATGCATTTATTAAAAAAAGAACTATTTTTCTACGCATGACACCGAAATTATTATTAAAGGCTGGTCGTTACCCGCGACATAGTCTACGTTGCTTATGATTTTAATAATATATTCAATACACACAGGAAAATAATCACCACACCGCTTGCCCAACTGGAGCTGAACGTTATAAAAATTATAACGTATATTATGAAAATTATAGTTTCTTAAAGTCTAAGAAGTAAAGCTAAAAATAAAGCTAATATAAGATACTAGAGAAACTATATATTTGCGCATTACTAAGCAGAAAAAAAACAAAACTAAAACAAATCGAACATCTGTGTTACAATAAATCGGTCGATTTACGAAACCCTTAGACGCAGTTATTTAGAACTTTCAATTTAATTAGATTTCCGTGGACCACAATGCCAAGTCGGCTTTGTGCTGATGAAAGCGCTCCGCCCCCGTATATCCTGGAATGAGTCTAATCATTATATCTATTGTCTTATTCACCCCTATTTGGGACAATTAGGAATCACAAGGGTGAAGTACACTCAACGATATTATATCGTTTTTATTAAACTTCGATTGCGATATGTTGCGACAACGGTTGTCGATTAAAATACGATATGCAATGTATTAAATATGACATACTATATTTTATATGTACTTATTATATACTGTTAAAGTAATATGTAGTATTCAAAAGTAACACATTTCACTGAAATTGATTTTATAACACTCTGTAGATACAACAATTTAGAAAAATTAAAAAAGTAACAAACATACGTTTAATTTTTACTCTTTCCATAAATGGTATATTTTTTTATGTATACTATAGTAGATTTTTTAGCTTGATATGAAAAATACTGTAATGAACTGAAAAAACATTAAGAATCTTAGACGCGATCTGTATTCATTTTATTAATAATATCCCACTATTAAATAGACTGGCTATATGAAGTACAGTTAAAGAGAAATTTACATAGAAGAACGGTTAGACTAATCAAATTTAAGTACATCCTTAAAGTATAAATATTCATATGATAAAATGAATTCGTTTTAGACAACAATACCAGTTATAGTGATAATTTCACTGAAGGATATTTGAGAGATTTTAAAATATTTAATGACTTGATATATCCAAAAATCTCACCACGATTTTGCTTGAACACGCATTTATTATGAATAAATTAAATTAATTAATCTATTATAATAATTTATAGTTAGAAAACAATTCTGTGGTAAAATTAATTGTAATCTAAACTTATATTACACATGCGTTTGTTCATAACTTCTCAACCAATTAACATGAAATTTTGCTTATACGTTAGTCAAGTGTTCATTTTATCCATTCGGTCAAAATTCGGTCGGAGAAGCACTACTCTCCAGGTCAAATGTACATTAAAGTAATTGAAACCGCGGCCAAAGATAGCTACACAATAATTTTCAATAATCACGTCATATTCCTACATAATACTCGATTTAAATGTACCCCGCTAGTATCTTAATCAAGATAGGCATTGTTTTATACAAACGGGTTTCCAAAATAGAATAAACTTAAATTATGATTTTAATAATAAAACAACAGAGTCGTTGAATAAGAATTATTCGAATACTTTCATTGACTTTGACGGTGCAAAGGGAATTCGTAAATGCAGCGAAATAATTAGTTAGGAAGCTAGAGCATAACCCTACTTACATACTGTCCTATTGTTAAGCAAACATCTACATATAAATTGGCGAAGAGAAATCAATTGACTACCTTTTTCTCTTTTGTTCGTGAACTGCTTTTTTAAAATTATTTTATTTAAAGGCTATAAACAACCTTTAGTGCTATCAATAAATCCATTTTGGAAACAGTTTTTTTCCTAGATTTTGACCATGCGTATATTTTAACTGGACAACGAGTCCAAAAATGCCAAAATTGTTACAATTGAAGATATTGATCAGATTGTTTGTTGTCAAATTCTCAACAAATCTATGTACTGTATTGAAATTTCAAATCAAAAGTTATACTAGCTCGTCATTTAATCAATTAAATGAATTATGGTCTTAATTATTTAATTTTTATGGCCACCCGCGACTTCATTTGTACCCGGTTTTTTATAATATTCCTTTGACTCTAACGGGTTATGCAGCACGTGGCGAAATAACGATGAAATGGCAGGATTTTTCGAGACTTATTTGACATTTATCTCCAAATTATAATTTAAAATAATTTAATATTAAATTATAACTTTGTGTTCTTCTGATGTATAAGCTATTCTGTAAAGTACAGTAGTTTTTGCGTGAAATAGTAACACACACCATCCATACACTTCCTTGTTAATAGTATTCATAGGATAGTTGTGATACAATGTATTGAATGGTACGAACATATTAATTACTTTTGCAAATACCTTATTATCGATTACTTTGCTTATAACTTTTATATCTTCTTTCGTTGAATTTCATTGAACGAATATTGTATATATTTTAAACCTAATGTTTACTAATGTATTGTTTTTGTTTTAAATATTTTCATCGATCAATATATAATATTGTTGGTTAGTAATTAAATCAAATTTAAAATTAATTTAAATAAACATAAGTTCGCTACTCCAACCAACAGTATGTCACTATACTGAGGGATGCATTAATAATGCAGTGACGCGACTCCAGCCGAGACGGGGGCGATGGATGGTGGATGGTGCCCGCGCCAATCACATTAAAATAACCCCACTCCAGCGCAGCTTAGCTCAGACCTATTGTTGCGTATACTCTCCGCCTGTGTGTATAATGTATTTTTATGAAATATTGTGGTGAATATTTTTATCTTCTTACGTCATTAACTCCTTCGCGTGATGTATATTCCGCTTATGAGATTTATCAATATAATGGTATGGTATTATAGTTTTCTCTTATAGTTACGCTTCATATTGTATGTATACACATAAACGTTTGTGAATGGTCATTAATACAATTTTCATTCAATAATGTCCATTCATTTGCATCGTCTCTACATTTGCTTGCGATCTTTATAATTGATCAAGATCTGTTAAATTCAGAATCTCAGATAAAAAAAATCTTTTATGTAGATTTGATTCCCTACAATTATTCTGAGTTTTCAGTGAAGGAAAACATCGTGACAAAAACACACCATGACGGTAGGGTTTTTTTTTAATCCGCCTGGTTAAGTACTACACTCAATTAGAAAGTCTATCACCAGTTGCGCTTAAAAGCCAGCTCTTAGCCTTAGCTTTTTACCATCTTTCGTCAGGAGGTATTAGATATGTAGTTGAAGTAAAATAAAATTATTATCACAGGTACAAATTCGCAGTCACTAGCTAATAACAAATGCATTTCATAAATACTAGAAGTGTTAAACCTGTACGACCACCGCCGAAGTCTACAATTCACATTCAACACGCGCAGTAATGTATTCGTGAGTCGGCACCGAGCTGTGGGCACGTGCCGACAATCGTACCTGTTTGATATACCCGATGCGGTCACGACTAAAAAATGTTAAAAAGTTTCGAGAAAACGTGTAAATGGAGCTACTACGCTATCTACTTAATTATATTCATAAGTTTGAATGACAGAAAACGTACACCTTTAAATCAGAGGATATAGAAGCATAAGATTTTGCACAAGGATTCTTATATTATGACCACTAAGGTATATAGACAATTTATACCAAATTGTGTTCGTTAGCCTTTCTATATGCGCACATAATTCGTGTCCTTGTTGATGGTCATGTTTTGCAGTTCATGTGAGTAAATGCTGCACTTCTATAAAGCTCTGTGCTTATTGTAATTAGGACGAAATGGAATAGTGACGGTGACGGGAGAAAGTTATCATTGTGATGAACTGAACTTAACTAGGTATTTTGTTGAATTTAACACCAAGAAACTTCACTTCACTTCATAATCATTTGTTTCTGTTCCCTACTCTTCAAAATATCTTGCTCAATCTCAATATTCTAAGTGTGGATATTTGAAGTGTCCTCTATTTCAATGATAACATCGGAAGTGTGTTTTCGGATACATATCAGAGCCTCGAATTTCTGAACAGAGTGTAACAGTTTTTCACACATAATCTACTGTACTTGGTCTAGTGAACACAAGTCCGGCCTTCTATGGAATACTGTTCACAATTCTTGGGCAGATAACAGAGAGGGGCTGCCCCGCTTTAAATACGATACAGTGCATTATGATAAATATTGAGCCACTTCATCTACGTAGAGATGTTACCTTTTTAAGCGTATTCTGCTGTGGGTATCATAGTGAGCGTTATTATACCGAATAACCACACATTTATTTCAAAACAGAACGCACACTCACCGGGCTACGAAAGTATATAGCAATTTCCCTAACAATAATACCTTTTACCCCACTGTGAAGAACCTGTAAAAATTATTTTCCAACCAATCTGCTCCATTCTTCAATATAATCTTTTAAATTTAATGTGAATAGATTTTGAATAGACTAGCATAAGATGATTGGCCGTATGAGTTTAAATTTTTCCGTGGTATTTTTAAATCGCAATATGCTAACCATTAGGTCATACAGTGCTATGACTTTGTCTCGAAGATACTATTTACACAAATTGTTAAATACAGAATATAAAAGATACAATGATTTATATTATTGGTTAAAGTTACTATCTATTTTAAAATCCATGAATAAATGATCTTAATATAGATACATAAAGAACAAAATCATTCGGAATACTTTAAGTAAGTAGCCGAAAATATA
Organism: Antheraea assamensis; assembly: GCA_035772565.1. Classification (NCBI taxonomy): domain Eukaryota; kingdom Metazoa; phylum Arthropoda; class Insecta; order Lepidoptera; family Saturniidae; genus Antheraea; species Antheraea assamensis. The sequence continues at coordinate 4,893,099 of JAQQSE010000046.1, read as the reverse complement.
TAAGTAAAAAACGAAATATGTACTTCAACAGTTTTTATTATTTTCAACCTATTTTCATTTAAGAAGCGTTATGTAGGCACCTGTTTGAATACGCATTGGCTTATGTTAATACTCCACCCACGTTTCCCGTGATTAGGGTTGCCAATCGTACACGAGAGTCGGAACGTCTCGTTTCTAGGGCTTTCGAAGTTCCACAAAACGCGCGTGCCGTGCGTATATGTTTTGAATACGATTATTGATCAAGGAGTTCATTATCTCGACGAGACTTGTAGAAAAAGATTTTCTAATTTGCTGAGTTTACTAATAAGCCGTCAATCGTTTTAGTCGTGTTTTATTTTGCAGTAAAATGTGGTTAACTCTCGCTTTGTTGAGCCAAAACTTGTACTGTTTCGTTTTCATTGTACTATATTTTATGATATACACAATGCAATATATCGGCAGGTGTCGCTATCATGCCAGCCTTTAACTGAAACTAAAGTGACTGTACGCTAAGTAAATCAAACCAAATGAATCACTGTATTGAGTTAATTACCATGTGTTTGATAGTCGCGATAAAGACAAGAACAAAGACAAGGACATGAAAAATAGCAGGAATGCAGAGCTGTCTGGGGTAGCCTGTGACCCCATGAATGTCGTTGAAACTCAAGAGGAAGGTGTATAAAACTATCATAAGAGCAGTCGTATTATTTGGATCTACGTGCTGGGCTACGAAAGAAACGGATGAGAAAAGATTACATGTGGCAGAGATGCGAATGCTAGGATAGATGTGTGGTGTAATGGATATGATTAAGAATAAGTAAATCAGAGTAAGTTTGAAAATAACACCAGTGACAGAGAAGTTGATGAGTAATAGGTTAACATGGTACGGGCATGTACATGAAAGTCATGTAACTAGAAAAGTTTTGAGTATGAAGTTGGATATAGGAGTAGAGGAAGAGCGAAAAAGTGTGTTTAGACTGTGTGAAAAGAGATATGTGCATAAAAGGTGTGAATACTGAGATGGCATCTAACAGGGGAGAGTGGAAGAAGAAAACTAAAAAAATGATGTTGGTAGTAACAACCCACTCGGGTGCCAACACCTTGACAATGCACTTCTTTACTAGATATACACCTGCTTATGATTTTAGCGATCTAGTCTATGATACTATTATAAAGAGCAAAGATTTGATTTTGTTGTTTTTAACAAATAAACTCAAAGAAAACTTAATTGATTTTAAAATTTCTTTCACCTATAAAATAAACACATTATTAGCGGCTAACATAGGCTCTTTGTATTTTCAAAATCTAACATTAAGGCAAACGAAGCCGCGAGCAAAAGTCATATATAATTACCGTATCCTGCAGCTATTTGTCGCAGAATTGAATTTGAAAATTGACAACTTTATATTGAAGTTTGAACTGTCGTTCGATTACGTCAACTTAAACAAATAATCTATATATCAGATTTATTTATTTAAATAATAAACATGTTACCGATATTTTTAACACACCGTTTTGGGGTCAATTGTTTATGGAACTTATTAGTTCTGCGTTCAGTTATAAAAACTTTTTTAAGTCAACTTTTTTCGAACTGAATGTAGCATTAAGGGAATTTACAACTAGCGTAAGTGTATCAAAGTATTTGAACTTCGCCTTGTGCTGTCGTCGTCTGTAAAATAATCTTCTTTTTACATTCATATCGCCAGTCTTACTCTAGGCTGGATGGATATTTCTTACTCTTTGACGCAAACACTACTGAACGGATTTTGATGAAAGTGGAAAGTAATATAGCTTATAAATAATAATAAAGCATACCTTATAACCAATTCTTTGAAATCAACCAAATTACACGTAACCTTGACAATGATATACCTGAACCTTCCTCATAAATTATTCTATTAATAGACGAAGACCGCATTACAATCCGTTCAATCGTTTTTGAGTTTATAGTGGATGGACGACTTTGTTTTATAATATGTAGTGATATATAACATTTATCATAATATATGCGAAAGTCATAAAACTTAATAGATATAAAATTACGAAATGGGAATAATTATCAGTTCTGTAATAAATATGCACCACAAGCACAGCTAGAATATAATAATTAATTTCTTGTGACGAGTGTTCAACGCCTGTACTAATGTCGAGAACTCTCTAATCCGCGATAATTCCCGTTAACATTTCCACGTAAATTTCGTGACATTTTTCTGAGATGAATCTCGGCCGAGTACTAAGCAAATCCCGCGGATTAACCTTTAAAGAGCCGAAAACCATAGTGGTTTAAGCGCCATACAAACGAATGTAGACCTTATTGTGCACGGGTCAAGGGACATTGTGGCAGTATAAGTTTTAAAAAAATATCCAATTTTATTATAAAATTAGAATAATAACAAATTATTAAATTAAAAGTTATTTTTATTATTGTTTACACTTTTTATGTAGAATGCATTATTAAATAATTTTTTCATTTATATTTTCAACACTTTTTTTTACTAAACTATGAAACTTACAATTTATCAATTGGATTTATTCTTTTGCATAAGGTAGAAAAAATATAATGCAAGTATATATCCAAATATTCTGTAAATATTTATAGCAGTAGTATGGCATAATTATAATATCTTGTTTAACTTTTTATTTACCGTTTGTAATATGTGTATTTGCAATATTTTGACAACTGTGTTGGCCTTGTACCTGCTGCAATCAAAATATTTTCTTTCTTCCAAATAGTAGTATCATATTTCTCTCAGATTATTATTTTGTATATTTAATTTACTATTTTTAGTCATAAGCCTACTCAAGAAAAATAAGAGAAGTAAACAGCTAACCAGAGAAAACATTTGCTTTTGTTTTTATAACAGGATTGCAAGGATAGCAGTATTTTATCAAATACATGACAACCTTGTTGGTCATATTAATTTCTAAAAATTACTTGATGTTCAATTTAAAAAAAGGTATAAATATCATGACTTGAGAAAGTCTTTCTCCTATCTACTACAGGACACTTTCTATACTAATCAGTCACACAATGAGCTTGTTACAATATAACCAGATACCAATGAAATTCATAAACTATAATTATACTTTGAAAATAATGATAAATTTCAATATTTTATACTTATTACTTTACAAAATAATTTTCAAGACTAATTCAGAAATAAAACAGTTTCATACAATTACATTTTATTTCAAGATACTATAAAATAATAAACACAAAACAAAGCCTTATAACAACTAAAATTAATAATATTAGGTGGTTCTATCTGCTGTGAATTCTTCTAAAGTGAGGAAGTTCATGTCGCTCCCATTGTCATCATTGCTGACACCTTCAAACTTTACGAGATTTGGAATAAGTTGCACAAAGAGATTTGAAAAATCCTGTAAAGCATAACAATAACGTTTTGAAAGGAAACATTAGTTTTTCTATAAAATACTACTTTTGGTAGTTATGAAACCAAACCAAACGTTGAACCAATGACTGCTATCAACATAATATTATACAATTGTACAATTTTATTCAAAACCTACGAAAAAATATATAATTTAGAAAAAGGTAGATAAATAGATCTGTAGCATTTTGAAAGTAGTAAGTAAAATACATAAAACTATTAGATACAATACTCAGTACAACTTACAAGTAGGGATACATTTTGTAATTTGCTACTGTAAACAACAATCATCGAAAGAATACGTAAAACTGTTTTACAAGTCTAAACTGAATCAAGTGAATATTATTACACTTACATAAAACTAATTTAAATCGAGTTCATCTATATTATTAGTGATACTAATGAAAAGCCTCTTTTTTTATAAAATAAAGTAACTCATAAATAACTGACCCTTCTTGCACAAAAGCTGTCATAAAAGACGTTAGTGAAGTTGCCACAAGGATATTATACAATATTTGCTAATCGATTATAAAATAAACGATACATTTTTTAAATTACCTATAATTATTGTGTATAAAAATCATTATTAATTTTAAATACACGATAATATATAAATTATATATTATTTATCACATAGTCATAAAAATAAATGTATTATTGCAAGCATAGACAAAATTCGTAGCAATAGACGCAAGGTGAAATGACACATAAATGTCAGTGCCGACGGCGGGAAATTTAAAAATTTTGAAAAAAATGATCCGGCGTAACTGCCGCTTTAGGGAGTGGATTAATTAACGCGGATTGTTCCGTCACGTCGCACTAAGTGTTGACGAAATTCGACCTACTTTTGTGACGGATTATCGTGTTCTGTTTAACGAAATATTACCGGCGAGTAATAGACGGAAAAGTTGTTTTCATTATTCCCGGTTTTTTTTTGTTACAAAAAATAAGCGGGGTTTAAGTTCATACTGAAGAAGAGTAGAAAAGAAATGATTTCTGTTAAAAATCGTCTTGTATTTTATGTTGAAAACCTCTTTGTGCTTTTGTATTTAAAAATCGAAGTTTAAAAAGGACCTATTCTATGTCACTGTGATTCGAAAAAGACTATGAAAATAAAACCATACAAATTCGCAAATCCATTATTTTAATTTATATAAGTGTAAATCTTCTAGTAACCTTATTAAAATGGAATAAAAACATTGTACCTTTAATGAAATAAATTCTGTTGAATGAATAAATTGTATTATTAAAGTGCTAACTTTAATAAAAAAAATGTTTTTTCCAATATAATGGACCCTTCGTTTTTATGGTTAAATTAAAATTACATGGCTCTACAGCGTAACAATTTGTATACCGTTCAATCGACCGTCATGAAAATCGGTGTGTGAAAAACTACAAGTGTGGAAGCAATATTTGAATATGGGTAATAAATAGTACAAGATATCCATTGGTAAAAATTAAATTTTTATTACAAGAAATAATAATGACAACAAATACTTAAATATATTAGTTATTCACGGCGTTATATTTGGTTCTATTGTTTAGAAAAGAAACACCATGTACAAGCCACTGAAATAAATATTTAGATATCAAATAAATAATGCACTTAATGTGTTCTATGGTTTATAATTTTTTTTTTGTAAATATAGCATTTTAGTTCACGCAAGTAGAGCCAATAGAATTAGCCATCAATAGACAAAATTTACCTTTTGTCTACGCTAAGGCGACTGCAGCGCTGTATTGCGGGGAAATTAGAAACTTAGACAGTCCTACAGGAATGAGGGATGATATTACTTCCTTTACTTGAACATAGATGGCGCTTGTTGTAAAGACGTGTATATAATTTATAATACTCTTTTATTATTAGCTTAACTTTATGTACGTTTCTACCAGTGTAACGGAATCTTTTAGCCGTGTTTACCGATTTTGTGACATCTGATATTTTGACAATATGCACACGTTTTTCACTTTTGTAGATTCCTTTGCTATTAAAGCGGGTTTTTTGTAGTTTTTCTAAAGTATAATCGTTATTAAAACTTCAGTTATTTTGATCATGTTACCTAATTTGTTAAGTGTCAAACATACCTAATAATTTTCGAACCTTTTTTATCATAGCCTCACAACAACCCGCAACTGCGTTTAGTTAATAACAATACGAAAATAATAAAACAGCCTATCACTTGAGAACAACACAATATTCTATCAGGGGAAAAAATTCAAAACCCTATACTAACTATGCCCGCAGTTTCATTTTCATTTCGTTACGTTATTTTTGTTGATATTTTATGTTTTCTAAAACTAGGTTTCGCTACTTATTAAAGTTTATAAATTACGGAAGGACTTAACTTCCAACGGGAAGTCAGTTTATGAAATTTTGCAAAAATAGATCTAGTCGATTTTTAGTAAATCCAAACATACAAACAGAGAGACAGGCAGCTTTTTAAATGTCATATTCGTGATCAGTGTACTTTATTACAGTCACATATCACAAAATTGGATAAAAACAACTAAGGACATGTATAGACAGAACTACAGTTTTGAATATGACATACAATTCATTTCAAATTAAGCATAGATTGACGACTATCGTTGAGTGAACGTTTAATTACATCTTATGTTAAATTAAATATTACAAAATCCTGATTAATGACTGAAATAAAAAATCAACTCAATACAAATCCATCACAATCTTTAGTAAACGAAACCAAATAATAACCCTACAATTAACTTTTTATTTATTCTGACAATCACAAGGAAACCAATAAAATTTCTACATCATCACAAAAATCAACAATTACAAATCGTTAAGATTTAATAAGCTATTTAATCTTCGTGTGACATATTCTAAATCTTAATTTTAATTAATAACATAAAGACATAAGTGACTATGTTTGCTTGTTACTCTTTAACTACTCAGCGGATAATCATGAAGTTTTGCACATAAGTTATCACGGGTACAGAGAAAGACAAAGAGGATCATTCATCCAGAAAAAAAGTACTGTTCCCGAAGAATGGGTCAAGTCTTATCGCAAGCAAAACTACAAGCAAAAGTTAGTTACTTATAATTCAATCGGTTTTACATTACTCTGCTTTTAATTTTAGTATTTTGTACTAGAAACCAGTGCTTCATTTCGCTGTCAAGCAAAATCTAGAATTCATTGTAATAATTAAACACAGAACTTCCATTATACTAATCAAAACATAAAAAGGTTTTACGGCCAATTCTAATAAAACATTTTTTTAAACAAAACACGCCATTTAGATAATTAATTCACTCTTCGATCTCTAGACAGTTAAATCTAGAATTCTGGGAAAACAACGTTTGATAAGCGTCTATCTTAAGCTTTCGGGAGCCATTCATCTTAAAAACTACAATTATGACGCACTTACAGATAACAAAAAATAATACTCTGAACTCCTCTCTTCTAAAGAAGCGTATTTTTTAATGAGCTTGTTTTAGCTGCTAAAAAATCTTTCGCACGACAAATGTTTTATGCAGTTGTAACCAAAGTTAAAGCTATTGTCTTGTAACGAATTTTTAGAAATAAAGGTATTTGTATGTCTTGAGCAGTCCATTTTCTTCGACAAGAGTTCATTTAAGTGATCAAGTAAGATTAGTTCTTGTTTAACATACTTAAATAGTGGTCTCGAACAAGTCTACTAGAGGTCCCAGACAGTACCGTTCGAGTGGCGAGTAAACTGGTTAATTAAGGGTACAAAGGCGAGTCAAGTGGCGCACCCTCGTGGTCGTAACTATCCTATCTTATAGCTTAAAGTATAGTAGACATAGTTTTCATGAATGAAATTTCCTGTGTATATACTGAACCACATAATGTGTACATAATATCGGCGTATACCGTTATATGGGCAACGAAAGCTTTTAAAAAAAGTTATTAGCGAATAATATCTATTAATTTTTGGTTAACCAGGTGTTTAAATACATTCCCAACTTATGTTAAGGGTTATAGTCTACGATAAAAAAGGCTTAGAATGAAATGTGAATATTGGAACATTTATACAAACTTCAAACACATGTTATTTGCTTATACATAAAAAAAATCTGGTATGCGTGGGTTCGTAATTATTCTGACGAAACGGCAAGCCACAGTCAGCAAGTATTATTTTATCATAAAAGGTTACCCGAAAATGACAACGGTTAAAATCCTTCGAAATTCTTTCTTAGAAAAAAAAAACATTACATTAAAAAAAGGATGAAGTCGGTTGGTCTCTTTACATTATTAAAAGAGTTCCATAATTCCCTTCGTAAGAAATAAAATATACGTAAATTAAAAAGTTCCGATCCTTTCAGAATTCATTAGAATGAATAATGAAATATCTAAAAATAAGATGGAGACCCGTACTACGGAATCACGAACAAGTCTCGCCGAACGAAGCAATTTGTAAATTATTTCTGGCGTACGATACGCCTATTAGGACGCCTTGATAGCTGTCTGTCGACTTCTTTCACCATCTATTTAAAAGCTACTGTGTACTTGTCACAATATTTCTTGAAACACGTTCGTATCACGTTCGATATTCGATTTTAATCCGTTTTAATAAAGCATACAGTGTAATTTTTCTATCGGAAAATTTTACATTGTCGACGTTTACACAACTATTTATGGTAACGTTTTTGACCGGTATAGATTGAGCTCTCCTCTTATGATTAATTCTCATCCTTTAATAAAATATGGCCCCGTTATTTTAGTTTTCAGAACTTGTTGGTTTTGTCTTTATGTCTGATAAAATTAATTTTATATTAGGTATAATATAAAAATAGAACTAGTTTGCTATACCTCCGGCCTTTCACGTGTTTATTATTATTTATCGTAATTATTATTACTTGTGATAAGCACTTGAAATGGTGTACTGCAGCGTCACCTAATAACGAGTTATTAAGTATGCTAATTTTCATGGTTATCGGTGAAACGATTTTAAGTTCATTGATCTCAGAAATACCGACATCCACTTTTATATATATAGATATTTTACAACTCTCAAACACAACACATTTTTCTGATTTTATTACTTTGTAAATTAACATATTTTACATCTATACATATATAATTGAAATGTATGTTGCTAACTCGAGTTTTGACGAGGCTTTTACTAATAGATAGAGGAGTTTTCAGAATATTTTCTATATTACATACTAGTACACTTGCCTGTAAGGATTAAGCTGAAATACCAACTTTAAGGAAGGTAATTTAAAATCGTTAGAGTCAAATAATAGTGACAAATTACAGTCATATAAATAAAAAATGTTAAAATATGTACGAAAACATATATAAAACATAGTAAAACCAACATGTTATGAACATTTAAAGAACGATTGCATAAAAAGCAAATACAAGTCGAGTTCATTTAACATTGGTTTACACCAATAACTTTATGATAGTTTTGAAACTTATACGGGTGTATTAAAAACGTTCATTTATTTTTAAATCCCCTAATATATGGCGGTTATTCGTGGATTTATCGAGAACTAAGCGCCATCTACAACCCATATGTGATTTACGATGGAGAAGTTATGGTAAGGGATATATGTTATAATTATTGTTTATTATTTTTTCCTATTTTGGGGCATCGTGAAATACATTGCGCGTATATATTAACTTGATTCTGTGATGGTGATGATGTTTATATTAAATATAGGCTAATTATAGCAATTGTCTGAAATCACCAGGAAGAGCATATAGGAGAAATTGGTCGTAGCTTGTCATGTCATAGAGTATTTATGTCCTAGTCCACGTTCATATAGGGTTTCGTAGTATCAAATTTAGATTATTAGCGACAGCTCGCGACTTCGCTTGCGTTTATATCTTTATAAATATTAGTACCATACATTGTAAAGCTGTAATCTAACGGTTTATGCCTCGCACAACGAGACAACGCTGATGTGGTAGTATTTCTTCAAAGTTACTAGACGATATCAAAAAGAAAAGGTCGCAACCCTTACCGAAGTACGCTAATGTAGCCGTAGTATTAGGATAAAAACTGTGAAAGACCTTACTTAATTTTTTATTTTCAATGTTTAATACAGAATCAAAGGTCGTCGCGCATAGATTATGTTATTATTACAGACTAGGCATTCCGATTAAACCAATATATTGCATAGAACAATACATACATTACTGCATTGTAATTGTACTGTCAAATTCACGAAGACACAAGGATATGACTGATATCAACTGATTAATAGTTCAATATCCAATCCATTGGCATGTGGAGTTCCGATCGTAGTTTCTAGATTACATATAATTATGTTCTTTGCTGGTATCATTTGACCAGTATGAATGCCAAGTGTCAATTTATTACATCTAAAAAAATTAGTCAAATTCTAAATTTTAAATATTATATTTAAATCTTGATTTTTAATATTCGTGAAAGTGTTATATAATATTTTCTTTTTCCAAAATACTTTGCACTGTCAAATACCGCCACCTATTTCACGAAGTATTTTTCTCAATATGGTACCAAAATAATTGTACCTAAATTTTTGTGAGTGTATCTAATAATTGTGTTTATTGAAGACAGTGAATGTTAGAGCTTTGCCTGTTTCATTATACACTACATGATAAGACTTTAATGATGCTAGAAATTATTAAATTGCCAATAATGTTTATTATAAATGAATTATGTTATAAATTGTATTTTAGGCTATATCTTTTGAGCAAATATATGTATATGTTGCCAATGTTAATGTCTTTTGATGTTAATGACAGTACATAATGATTTTATACAATTTACAAAAATTATGTGTAATTGAAAAGGATAAGGGTAAGAAGATGATGATGATGATGTTCTTTTGAGCAAATAAAGCATTTTAACGAGTTTCCACAAATATATGCTTTTATCTACTTATGTATACACTTAACTTGGTTCAATGACACTCTATCGGCGTTAAAAGTTGTTCTGTGATATCTCTAAAGGATTTCAATATGAAGAGTCTGTATGTCAGTATTTTAAAATTTATTAGGGTTCAAAAAGGTCCGCTTTTTAGTCAGTGATTCCCAAAGTGGTCCAGGTGGACTCGCAGGGGTCCACGAGACATCCGATGAGGGTGTACGTTGGCGTGATAAAGAAATGGGGGTGCACAATTAGTAAGCGGGGGTCTATGAAAATGGGTCTATTTTCGATAGTGTGAAGAACTAACAATGTTGACTTGACTTCATATGGTAGTATTGAACCTGCCGGGGGTCCACCAGAAACAGTAAAATTTTGAATGGGGTCTATGAGAAAACGAAGTTTGGGAACCTCTGAGTTAAGCGATAAGCAGGTGAATGAATAATCTGTCACAGATATTGTATTAGATGTTACTTATGTGTATAATTATTTATATCTGTTATTTGTATTCAAATATTTTTAATATAAAAAAAAGACAGATATGGGCTTGTGAAAAATATATTATTGGCACATTATAATGGTGTAATAAACGACATTTATGTTGATCACCACTAATACAAACTCTTAAGAAAATTGTTTATATTTATTTCATTTATCTGCCTTAATTATTATTAGTTTTTACCTCTATCATTCTCTTTCAATGATACCATTTTCTTTATTTTTTTCACTTTCAAAATAATACTAATTTTTATTTTTTACTCCTCACAGTTTCCATATTAGCGTCCTTCACAATCACACGACTTTTTAACAAGTTAATAATGTCAAATCACGTCCACAGCAATTAAAAATCTGATGCGTTTAAATCAATTTTAATACTTACTGCATCATAAATTAATTAGAAAAAAATATATATAACCAGTGCGAAAATTTCGTTTGAATATTGTAATATAATCAAAAATGTAGGCGAAGACGGAATCGTTCTGTACAGAGAAGTAATTCAAAACAAATGCTGCACCGAAAACAATAAATCAAATCGAAGTATATAAGAACAGAGTGTGAAATAAACGGTACCGCGTGAAACTTTCATTTCGTTCCCTCCACCACGCTGTGTACACTCCTTACATAGACCATTCGTGACTAGACATGATTTATTGAACACCAGTTAGGTTAAAAATACATTTATTACTACTACAGGTCGAAATCCACTAATGTGCCCATTACATAGCTAACCTGCAAGCTGAAAATCAACTCGCTTGCTCCATGGGCAATTCTACCTTAAAGCATTTAACATATTAAAGAAGGAACTTCAACATACATATTTGGTCCTTCCAAATATTATAGTGCAATTTTGGTAATGGAATATACCAATAGATGGCGATGTTATACAATTTTGAATCCTTTTGGACTGGCGACATTTTCATGATTAGACGTCAAAATTGTGCTTTATTATTATTTTGTTTAAATAAAGATATAATCTATTTATATTTAAATAATATAGTTTAACATATAATTTAATTTAATATAATGTCTAAATATACTTATTTATTTATATCGCAAGTCCAACCTACCTTCACCTATCATGTCATTACTGAGTCACTATAGAATTTAACTTCTACTGACCTATGTCAACACCATCGTATTGAGGAAGTTCGCTACCTTTAAGCTTTTAACAGATATCACTATTATAATAAGGCCACTATAACCTGAAGAATTATCAATCAGAAACGTTTAGTATCGTTAAACTTCTTTAGGTTTTGTATAGGAGAAGAAAAGTACATTTACTTTACAATTTCAATTATGCCATCATAATACCAGTTTGTTATGCATTAGTATGTATAATTATGAAAGTGTATGTTAATATACATTTTAGTATATATGCGAATGTATGTGTATACACATACATCACAGCATACAGTTGTGTCTATAATAAAATGGATAGGTATATGATGACAGCAAGAGTAATAATTTTAAAGGCTAAGAGAATATTTTGTAAACCTTAATTTTTTTGATAAATTTCATTTTAAGCGTTGTATAAATTGTATAAAAACTTGTATCATTTCTTAACGTTTGTTCACTAATTTAAATCCCGTTTTTTTTTTCTATACTCGTTGTTTTGTTTGTTGCCGTTTATATGACCAGTTTCATTTTGTTTTATTATTTAAAGCAATGGCGGGTCAGTAGTTAACGTGTTCGAAAACTGCGTTGAGCGACTTAGGTTCGAATCCTGCGAATATCAAGGAGCTTTTGATAAAGGAAACCTTGTGTTCAAACCATAGCATGGTGGGGTTTTTATAAGTCCGCTTACTCGTTTCAACAGCTTAGGTGTATTTGTTCATTTTTGATGTTAATTGCAGTTCGTTTTGCAAAATGTCTGAAGAAAACCTTTGCCAAAATCCTATCGCTTATTGAAAATTTTGGTACCTTATTGAAAGTGTACATTATTATTAACTAGCGGCCCGCTTCGGCTTCGCACGGGTATAAAATATATAGCCTATGTCATTCACTGAAAAAATAATTAAAATCAATCCAGTTGTTTTGATTTATTCATTACTGCCCGTGGCCCACACGCGTTAAATTTGGAGTAACCTCAAAAATAACAGTATTTCTCCACTATTTAATTTATGTTATTATACATATAAACCTTCCTCTTCAATCACTCTATCTGTTAAAAAACCGCATCAAAATCCGTTGCGTAGTTTTAAAGATTTAAGCATACATAGGGATATAAGGACAGAGAAAGCGACTTTGTTTTATACTATGTAGTGATAATATAAAATTAGCGTTTAATGATTAAGCCCGTGTTCGAAAATTCAAGTCTAGTTATAAATGGACTATGAACCTTCCGACGTATACTTCAACAGTAATATTGAACTGCAAAGTCGAAACTTCTTTTATCATCGAACTGAAGTAGGTTGAGGTTGTTAGATTTATTGTGCTTAATGAAAAGTATATTTAAATTATTTTATGTTATACCAGCACCCATGATTTTTATTTTTATTTTTTAATTACGTGGCCGAATTGATCTCATTTTATTCGTGACCATACGTGCAAAGCCGGGGCGTGTAGCTATTAATTTTAAAAGCCACAATGAACAGTTGGCATTTATATTGAATCAAACTAGCATAACCATCTTTTCTTCACAGATTTTAAGAGAAAACGTGGGAGATTTTCGAAACGCAGATACCACAGTGAGCATCAACCTCCGGCACTTATGGCTGGGTTGTTTTTAACACTTTTAAATCGGCTCCGGGGAAGTTCTCCACAGTTTCAGCCTGAACAACAATATAACGCTTTAAAATGTTTTCTAACAAGATTGTATCGTTTTTGAGAAGTACCTATTTATGCAATAGTAACTTCTGATTACGGCTGCTCTTGCATTTCAAATTACATTTGTTGCTAATCATTAGTAATAGGATAATAATATGTATCACCAGTGCTAATTAAACCAGATGGTTTTGTGGAAATTCGAGAATATACCTTTCATGGTTAATATAAATTAATTACTTATTCTAATTTTATAAATACTGGCATCTTTCAGACAATTGCTTCCAGTATGAAATAAAGTAGGATAAATTCTAAAAATCACTATTTAAAACAAACACAGTTATTTTAAGACACTTTTACTAAAATATAGCGCAATTATTTCTGCACGACATAATAATAATACTTCGCTAAAGATTTTAACGATGGCAGTGTTACGTAGTTTATAGAGGACCCTGCATTAGATGTGTCGGAGAGAAGAGCGAAAGAATCACCTATGTTCCGTTTCGTATAGAATACCGAATATTACAGTATTTTGATAACAACATACTACAGAAAAAAATGTCAGATGGCACTATTACGTTACAAATACAGAGTTTGGTTTTTTTAAGGTTAAAATATTTATAGAATTGTTACTCGATAATTCGGACTCCTTCCTAGTAACGGTATTTTAACACTAAACTTTAATGTGGGACAAAATTGTTACATTGCAAGCAAGGGTATGAACTAGACCTCGAATACAATTGCCGGAACATACCAAGTACCTATGTACTTGGGGACAGAATTTCAATGCAAGTAAACAGACGAGTGCTAAAAATACTTCACCGTCGAAGCAATTGTTGTTGAAAAAATGTTTTCTTTTACTTAAGTCACAGGTTCTACAAACACTAAGATATTACTTTAGATATAAACGTACGTTTTAGGGTGTGACGCAATTTCGTGGACCTTAATTTATATTATTAAATATAATAAGTATTGTTTAATGAAGTCCAATTAAAAAAATAAATATTTGAAAATCATTTTTTTTAGTTCATTTGATTAAGATCTAGAATCAAATTCGGGATTGGGAATAAATTTAAAAATCAAAAATACTTTATTCAATTTAGACCCAAGAAGATACTTATGAATGTGTGAACACTGCAACCAGTTTGTAAAATATCCCAGTCATAAATAAGATCCGGTAAAGACCTCGATCGATTATATCAATTTAATTTTTTAATAGTATTTTTTACTATACAAGTGTTGTTTATACTATTACATTTCAATTTTTGGTAGGTGTACTGAAAGGAGTCATTTACAGCCACCATTACAAATTAGTCAATACTCCACTTTATGCTATACCTTGATGTACATGAGCCGTGAACTCATTGTAAAGCCTAACAATATTACCTAAAAACTTATATCTGTCTTATTTAGTCTAAAAGATAAATGAGTATTTTACATTATTTCTAGTATTCAAATTATACCTATCATTTATTAGCTGCAACCTATATAAAGTTTTCTGAATATCAATTATATTTTCAAATAAAATACAAAGATACAAAACACAAAATATGGCAAAATTAACCGATCAAGTTTTACAATAGACCGAATTGAATTGTAATCACCGTGAATTCTTGATAATCAATCGCAAATTTGTTGAAAAGGATGTTTCGTCTCGTTTGCATAACGACGTGCACCCTACTGGTATTCACCGGGTGAAATTGATATGAAGACTAAATAAATATTACATCACAGTCTATTATGACAGGCTAGTGACACACGGCCGGGATGTAAATCGAACTTGTCATGAAATTTATTAAATAATTTGTTATCCGCATCTTTGCTCTTTCCATTTAGAATTGATTGATTGTTGTACGATTGCCTGTAATAAAACCGTTACATTTTATTTACTAGATAAAAAAAAAACTAAAAAGTTAAAACACTAACGAGTAACAAAAACCATGAAAAACAGAATGAATGGTTAACTAAGATGGTAAAACAGAGACGGTAAGATCTTTAGACACTGCCATTATAAAGCTGTAAACTATATGTGTTAAAATAAAATGCAATGTTGAACTGCGAAAGGTCCAATGATAAAATAATTATAAGTTAGATAGCTAGAATGGATACCATAAGGAATTAATATATCATACGAAGTACGAACACAGCACCAGAGACAGATAAGTTAAGGAGTAACAGGTTAGCATGGTATTGGCAATTCACGAGGAAGACTTATGAATCGATCGAGTGACGTGTGTAAAGGGTGTGTATACTGAGACGATAGGTGATAAAGAAGTGTGGAAAAGAAAAACATATTATACCGAATCTATTTAAATGTAAGAAAAAGAGAGAGGTGTCTTGAGATTTCAAAAACGTAAGTTACATAGTTTAATGTAATTATATGATGTTTAGTAAATGAAAATCGTGTTGAAGATCTAAATAAATCTATAAATTTCAGTAAAAATGAACACAATGTAATTAAAGCTTGCTGGAAATAAAAGCTTGTTCTTGAATGTTCTAATATGAAGCAGTTAGAACATTAAGCCCGTGTTTCACACAACTGTGTCCCCAAACTCTACAGCTGATTTGCATATGAAAGCCATAACTCTGTGAGACAGAAAATTTAATCTTTTTGGTAATTAAATGAAGACCCAACGCCTCGCTGACCTAATTAATGAATGGCAGATATTCAGTACATGACAATTTTTAATTATGTTTTTTGTAATTTTGTTTCAGGTAAGTCAGAATTTTTTTCTACGGGTTTGTGAGTACAACTGTTGTTGTAAAAGTAATACATCATACATATACAATAAGACAATTTATATATTTTTTAATTCTATTCGTATTTATATGATATTTTAGTGAAAAAATCATGACCTTTCAAAATTAGTTACAGGAGCCTAATAATACCAAACAAAGAACACAAAGTCCATTTAAGGTCATTTTATTGTTATTTTTAATTATTGTTTATTCAGTATTAGCTTAAAAATAATTTACATTGTTATTAATTGTTACAATTGTATGTGAATAATAATATGCAACATACAAAACTATGTACTATTTCATACATAAAATTAAACATATAAATCTATTGTGTCCAGCAACTAGATCTTAGTCATATTTTTAATTTATATTCAATTTTATGTCATGTTTTGT
Source organism: Antheraea assamensis (assembly GCA_035772565.1). NCBI lineage: Eukaryota > Metazoa > Arthropoda > Insecta > Lepidoptera > Saturniidae > Antheraea > Antheraea assamensis. The sequence goes on along the minus strand of JAQQSE010000046.1, from coordinate 4,876,483 downwards.
AATCAATAAAGAGAGACATATTTATAATTCATTTATTTATATTTAAAGTTTCATTTACTTAACGTTGTTATTTCTGCAAAATACAAATAACAAATTTTTCAGTAACAACAAAAGAACAAACTCAACACTGTTATACTTCATAATATTGTTGACTTTGAAGTTACCTATGGCTTGAATTGCTTCTTTTAGCTGTATTTGTTTTTGTTTGGTATCAGATTATGCATTTTACACATTTTGATCGTAAAGATGTATGCCGGATTTGAAAGGCGCAGAATTTCGTTTACTAAAACTTTATCTAGATTTAGATATTTATATGCATCTATTTTGCGACGTCTTCCAACTAAAACTTTCCTTTATAAACTATAGCGCAATGTATACTAGGAAAGCGTTTTACTGGGAAGCGCTAAGAAGCTTCGAACCATCCTCACAGAGACATAAAGCTTGCGGGAACAGCTCCGCACTCAGGAGTCGTTCTGCAAAACTATCTTCGGGTACCGGTTTGAAAAATATTTTATTTTCATTACCAACCTTATTTATAATAGCATAAGAGTGTATGACGATAGTTACGATGTTTATTATCTGCAAATATTACATTGTTTTACTGTCACATCAACCCAGACCTTTTTCTAAGTTTATGCCACAATTTTCAACTCTATTTTCAAGTGGTTAAAGCATATTTGGATTAATCATCGTTAGTGCTCGGTTATGGTTTATGGGATATTAAAATCCTAGTGGTACCTATTTGTTGTATCTAGAAAAGTGGATGTAAAAATTGCGTCGTCATCGTCTAGCCTTCTAGATGGGTTGTAAAATATTCCTTTTAAAATGTTTTAATATCTCGTTAAATCTGTTGTAAAATATTTTACCGTTTGTTAGCTGTTATGACGTCATAAAAAGTATATTTAGTCGTAATTACTTGTCAAAGTAATATACATTCAGGTAAAGCGCTCATGCAATATTAATAATAACAATAAACTTTTGCTAAATCTATAATAGAGCCTTGTACTTATGCTGAAATAGAGCGATAAATACTTAGAGGTCAATCACGGCAATTATAGCTATTCTGATATTATTTTATAACAGCGAAATGAAACTTTTATCACAGTTATTTCACAAATAACCAATCAAAGTATGTTATATTTAAAACAAAAGCAATTAACCAAGGAGCACCCGGGCAAGTGACATTTCTTTTAGTATATCAGTGTAATATATCATACATACTAAATAGCATATTCTATTGCACTTTATGAAAATAAGAGTGACATGAAATTCAATGATTTCATATGAAAAGTAACACCGGCGCATAAACAGTCCTATGCCTATTGTTGACTGTTTGGCCACATTAGATTACTATTCTATTAGTACTCCAGATAAAAAAAAACTTATTTGAACCTCGTAAAATGATTTTCTTCTAACATTTAGAAAAGAAATACATATCTTTTCAATCCCGATTCATTATTTGATAAAAAGCAAGGGTTTCCTTTACAATTCTTAACAAAAGCTACTGATGGAAAGATATCTCCTTATATTTATTTTAGAGAACCTAGACTTTGTTGAGTCTTATCGTGATTTTTTTGTTTAGTGTAAGATCGAGCTTCGGTTTTGAACAATACGTTCCAACATTAGTAATGAGATTGAATTCAAAAAGCACTCGTGGGTATCTAGTCGATAAGGTATTGTCTACGTAGTTGAAGCTGTGCTTTGTGGTTGGGACTTATAATAATTTATTTGTATATAAATTTGATGTTGGAATACAATTACTAGAAAGTGTTTTTTTTTAAATGAAACTTCTTTAGAATCGTTATGATTTCGAACCGGATGCAACGCAAAAACGACAGGTAAGAGACACAAATACAAAAATGTGTGGGATGAAGCCGGCAAAGAATGAGACAGAAATATACATACTATTTTTGAAGTGAAATAGTGAGCCAGAGCGAGAGAGCAAATGTCGGTGTGTATGTATATTGCACACTGTTTAATGTTTGATTATATTTGAACATTTAATGTGTGTTAGTATATGTGAAAAGTACGTGTACTACTGTACACTGGATGTGGCTGCGTATTACAGCTTTGTAGTAAAAAGTCAGCGTGGTGTACTATTATTTAACAGTGTTTGTGAGTATTTTTACATCTTGTTTGTTGAAACTGAAAATATGGAACCTGAGCAATAAATTATGTACCATATGTTAAATAAAATATCTTTTAAAATTTATCAAAATACTTTCATTTTTAAACAAATAAACTTTGTAATGATCCTACCCTTGTTATATATATTCATCTTATTTTTGTGTCGATTTATTGAAGTTTCACTTCTATCGTGTGTGAATCGCACACACATCTTTTTTTTCATTGAGATTGTTCCTATGCTATACATTTTACTATTCTTCGCGAATAAGTCGTACTGTATCCTATAATATTTCATATTGTTCAACCAATTCCCGTGAAAATTAGTATAATATTCGTATATATTTGAAAACGAAAAATATTTCTACAGTGCCGATTTTTCTAGAACTCAATTATTACAAGAAATATTAATACCAAAATAAATAAATAAAAATGCGTGGGGAGGCTCGGGTACCTACTACTAATACTTATATAAAACGAACTAACACGACTATGGTTGGTATTGTAGTAACTTTTGCATAAAAACTTACATATTTATTAATTATATTCATTTCCAAAACGTTGTTAATTCTCAAACTAACTATAAGGTTGGCACGAAATCGAATAATAATGTCACGTGATGCATTACAGTAGACGTCCGAAACACATTTTTCAGAATTATTGAAACATAAATGATAATTAAAAGAATTTAGAAATTTAAGACCTTTTTAATTAGGAATCTGAAAATGCATATTTAAATTAGTGGCATGTTTAATCTCTTCCATGATTGTCAAGTGTAGCAAATTATACGATTGAATGTTTGTAGAATTATCGTAATTTTTAACGTTGCAGACATAAAGTTATATTGATTTTTGTAGGTGGTAGAGCTACGCGGAAGCTATTACTGGTTTCAGCATGAATGGGTCGGCTCGCCCGGGGTAGTACCACCCTTTCACAGGAAACCGACGTAAAGTAACAGTGCTTGCACTGTTGCGTTTCGTTCGGTCAGTGAGAGCGCTGGAGGCCCACATATATTAAAAGGCCGGCAACGCACTTGCGACTCCCCTGGTGTTGCTAGTGTCTATGGACAGCGGTGATCACTTACCATCAGGTGACCCACCTGTTCGTTTGCCCCCTATAATATATAAAAAAATTAAATAAAAAAAAATATAAGTGAGTTCTCTGTTACAAATCATCGTAAATACTATCATCATTGTCACATTATCCTGTTAAGACACCCATTGTAGAGCTATACACTTCTTCCCGAAGAAGTTATGGACATAATCACCACGCCAGACCACTACGTATTGGCGGTTTCAAGCTTTGAGAAATTCTATTTTTTTTTCTACGTATATTGGTACTACAAAAACTTTGGGTTCAGGATGTTTTCCTTCACTGTCACCAATTTGATTTAGTAAATGTTTGTGAATTCCGAAAAATTCATTGATACAAGATCACTTGACCATCACGACTTTTGTCATAATTTTGATACTTTTTATTTCCAAAAATCAATCCTAACAGTAATAGTAAAAAAATGTATATAATTTCATATAGACAACTTTATTAATATAAGCTATATTACAAATATACCCCCAAAATAAGAATTAAATATTATTATAATGGTAATCACATGCATGTTGAATATCCTTCGGGATTGTAACATTCTGTTTAAATTGTTATTATTATGACGCTTATTAGCTGTGAGAGGATCGCGGCCGTTACGTTTATTGTTATTATTTCAATAGTCATTCAGAAATGTGTAATGTTATACAATAAGTAATAATTTTAGGGTCGTATTGTCTAATGCTTTAGTTACGGAGCTAAAATGGAATGCGATAGGGCGTTACGTCAGGCGATCGGTATCGAATATTTCTCGCGAGAAGTGTGTGACAAATGTCGAATGTCCTGTAATAAAAGCAGGTTAGAAAATTTAACTAACATTATGTATCCTTTGCTTATTCAAATAGATCATATTGTTCTAAAATACATTATACCTGATAAGAATTAAGAGAATTCTAAAAGTAAAAATTGGAATTTTTATTGAAAATTATTTGTAATTTGTTTTATTTATTTAGTGTTTTTATATCACTTATAATTGTAAATGATACTGTTTGATTTGATTCCTTAAGTTGAAGAAAAATACTTAGTAAAGAAATTTCATTCCCATGCTTTCCTGTTTATATGTATATTTCTGAACCAATTTGAATGAATGTAAAATAACCAGTTCGCAATATTGTAGGATTAATAAAAATAACGTGTAAAAGCTGTGTACGATCCGTGACAGTGGCGCCAAATTAATTAAACGTCGACAAGTGCGGTTCGTCGCGGTCTTTAGTTTGCTTCTATCAGAGGGCTATAAATTAATCAAGCGACCATCCTGCATGTCGGGCTGTTTGCGTTTACGGGACAATCCCTTTTTTCAATTTTGCTAATTTTTTATTCATAAATAAATAAGAACATTCGATAGCTGCTCCTAATATTTCTACTAATGTTTTTAATGATAAGTGATTATTTGTTTTCTTTTGTATCAGTTCGTTGCATTTTATACTCTACTAGTTTTTGTTCGTGACTTCACCCGTTTTAATGTACATTCAATATACCACTCGGAAACATTTTGTCAGTTTTAAATACCAACGGCAGTCGTCGCCATCATGCCGACCTGCAAAAGTACCTCTTCACGCCTCCTTTGAAGGACCCGATATCGTAAGAGGGAGGGAACACAATGCATTTATTTAACATTTATAATATTAGCCACGATTAATTGTAAAGGTTATATATAGATTATGTTACATGACACTATGATCCGAAAGAACGAAGTAATTCCCATACAGAGTGACTTTGTGTTTTTTCGATGTATTTAAAAAGAAAAGTACCCCATGTTTTTCTCCATGTCTCAAGCTATCTATTTAAATATCATTACAATCGGTTCAGTAGTTCAATCATGAAAATTATTATATTATTTGAGTGTCTTCTCAACGTCACAGTAAAATTGTCTCGTGGCTTTTAAAATGGTAATCATTTGCAAATACTACGCGTATAAATAAATATAAAAAGTACAAACTACTGAATAGATTATTAAATTATGTATCAAATTATTACCGATGTGTTACTCTTAATGGACAATAACATATGTAAAATAAGAGGTCGTTGACGCGTTCGTGTCGTCGTGTACTCGTAACGTTACCGTCGCATTGTCGCCTATAAATCAATCGAGGATTTTTTTTAGTTATGTTAGTACGCTTATAAAAAATATAGTTGGCGCAACTAGAAATTTCCATACGTAATAGGTATTTAACAGTAAAAAGCTGACAAGTGACGAATAGAATTCCCACTGTGACGATTCCGTACTATGTTTTGTTATATCGTTTCAGTAATAATTGTCTATAAATTGTCCGATGTATTTGACGCACGACGCGACGACGCACGTGCAAGTGACAACCCTTATTTTTGTGAATTCTTATGGTACGCGTTCGTAGGAATCACAATTGAATCACACGACTGGATGACATACAGTATCAAGTGTGTATTCAAAGAAATAGCGACCATTTCGCTCATGGCAATAAAACCGTCACGTTTATTCTCTTTTGATTATTAGGTATGGGTTTTGCTTACTGGGTTTTGTGCTTATCGTCAGTTACAGTATCATATCTTTGGGGATCTATAATTAAAAAAAAGGTTATATTGTATTTTATAAAAATGAGGATACGGTAATAACGTAAGTTGAAATTCTGATATAAATGGAAGCTTTCGGTGCATTCTTGTATGAAATTTCCTTACACGAAACTAGCTAGTTATGTTCTAGTCAACACATTGCAAAGTTAGTATCTTTAAGCTTAATATGTTACTATCATCAGTTATATTCCCTCTTAATCTTAAATTGTGATTTAAACTGAGATTTTATTTTTTATATTATAAGGGGCAAACGAACAGGTGGGTCACCGGATGGTAAGTGATCACCGCCGTCCATAGACAGTAGCAACACCAGGGGAGTCACAAGTGCGTTGCCGGCCTTTTAAATATGTGGGCCTCCGGCGCTCTCACTGACCGAACGAAACGCAAAAGTGCAAGCACTGTTACTTTACGTCGGTTTTCTGCGAGAGGGTGGTACTACCCCGGGCAAGCTGACCCATTCATGCTGAAGCCAATAATAGCTTCAGCGTAGCTCTACCACCTACAAAAACTCTTCCTTCCTCTCACTTCCTAGGTACTTGTTAATTACAATACAAACTTACATATAGTAATATATAACTTGCTCTTTGGTGAATCGTTCGCATATCGCGTCTATCGACGTTGGTTAAATTCCTGCAAACAAACAAACATTGTGACGAATATAGCGTGATAGTAGAGAAATTTCTTTTCCGCGCCTAGTTAACTACCACACTTCAGTTGAATATCTGTTATCAAGCACCTGTAGGTGTGTCCAGGTAGACACACTTCAGAGCCAGTCCTCCTCTAGGTATACTTTCTTTACCATTTAAGGTAAAATGGCATATAAAATTAAGTGAAAATATGTTCCAACTTAAAGCTGTATAAAGTATAACAAATGTTACTCATTTGATGTTTAATTAGTCGCCTTTCAACAGAACACGCTTAATATGATCGTAAATATTTTTTTACATATAATATTGTCTGATAAACGAGTAATAAAAGGATAGATAACACTATAATAGTGGCTATTGTTATGCATAAAACTTTTATGGCTTATTTCGTTAAAATAACCATACGTCATTTACCTTTACCGTAAGTTCTCGATGGCACTCCCGCGAGTAAACACCGACGATACGGTCACGCGATGTCGGGAATATAGCATCCGACCGACAGCGTCGAAGACATTTTTTTAAAATGTTTTACATATATGCTTATATTGTTAATGAAATAAATTTTATTTCTTTCATTATTGTGAATTCCTTTTGATCACGTTACGGATAAAAGTGAATTTCATGTGCCGTTTAGTAGTATATTTGCGTTTATTTATTGAAATTTGAACGCTGAAGAAGCTAAAAACATCTGAGATTGTAATTTTTAAATAAATTAAATACGGTTGCTTCTGAAAAGTGGAAGAGTTTAATATTTTATTAAAACAATTATGATTACTTTATGTTTATGATTACTATTACTTAAGAAATTTTCTTTTTTCTTCTCTTAGAATTTTAAATTTTAACCTTAACCTTATATTGACGTAACTGTTTTCACGTATTTTATTCCAAATAATCAATAATCAAATTGTATATCAAGAAACGAAATTCTTGAATAATAGATAATTTATAACGCAATTAGTAAGTCTAGAAGCATAAAATCTTGTATAGGAGTTTATTATACATTGGTACATGCATTAAAAAATAATTTCGAAAATTCAGCCTCTAGAAGGTTAGATAGGGAATAATAATAAATCCGGAATCCCATCGGGTACACAGCTAGTTATTTTATAAAAGACGGCAATAATAGAGAAAATGATGGCGAAGACCTTGAACTTAAAGAAGTTTTAAAGGATTTACGTAATAATGTAACATAAAACACGGAGATCTCTTGTTACAAAGAACAGCAACTGGTAAAAAAACAATAAATTACATAAGATATAACGGATGATTTATTATGTAAGAAATGGTTTTTTTCTTTCGAACTGGCCTACTCTATTAACCCTGAGGCTTCTACAGATTCAGCGGACTACTGTAAGAAATAATAGCACGTTTACGATAAGCTAAAAGACATTGACGCTGTGGAAATATTTAAGAACAGAGACAGCTGTTGTACTTTTTAATTTCAGGCATATGGAAATTGAAGATGCAATCTATATAAATTTACAGTGCTGTTCATTTTTATCTATGGATTATTACGATAACAAAAACTATCTCATATCTCTCGTCACCCCTTACCCAAAAAAAAAGTGTCTACCAAAATGAATGAAATAAAGCTTCTATAAATTGCCATAATAGCATTTCTGTGGCATCCATAATATCATTTCTGTGGCATGGCTACCTGTGCAATTAAAAACTGCTGAAGTGATCGTAAAAAGAAAATTATCAAAGAATTGTAAAACGGCAGGTAGTTCAGACAAGATAACGGATACGATAACACTTTATTTTGTATGATTACTTTATAATCCGGCAGCGTTTTCCCTTATATCTGTACGTGACGGTGGTTACAAAACGATTCACCCTAAACAATGCGACACACCGGCTTTTATAGACAAATGACGTTACAAAGTATTTAATATGTGAAGATCAATTATTACTATTTATACTGAAAACTAATCAATGGTAATTATCAGTAACTCTGATGAACTAATATAATTTCTAAGTATTATTTTTAATTAATAGTTCTTGTACCGGATGTCAACAACCGGAAAGCGACATATTTAAAATATACAAGTATCCAAATAGATTCAATTCAAAGTTAGTTAATTTAATTACATCTACTTAATTAAAATATAAATATGATTAATATGCATTTTATTGTGAAGCCGAGCAAGCCGAGCTAGTGTATGCAAGGCCGGAAGTCTGTAACACTCGGCCATCCTGCATTTGCCGTGCCCCACGGCGGTCAGCATTACCACCTGAGCCAGTTTTGTCGCTGGTGTATGGCATCTAAAAAAATAAAATAAAACAAGAGCAGAACATCTATTCATTGAATTCTTAATCACATATCCTATTTCACACAGATTTGATGTTCCCCGTATCACACAGTATCCTATATCACACAGCTTTTATGTAGTACCCCGTATTCCACAGTATCCTATATCACACAGCTTTTATGTAGTACCCCGTATCACACAGTATCCTATAGTACCCCGTATCACACAGCTTTTATGTAGTACCCCGTATCACACAGCTTTTATGTAGTACCCCGTATCACACAGCTTTTATGTAGTACCCCGTATCACACAGTATCCTATATCACACAGCTTTTATGTAGTAAGTACCCTGTATCACACAGCTTTTTATGTAGTAAGTACCCTGTATCACACAGCTTTTTATGTAGTAAGTACCCTGTATCACACAGCTTTTTATGTAGTAAGTACCCTGTATCACACAGCTTTTATGTAGTACCCCATATCACACAGTATCCTATATCACACAGTATCCTATATCACACAGTATCCTATATCACACAGTATCCTATATCACACAGTATATCCTATATCACACAGTATATCCTATAGTACCCCGTATCACACAGCTTTTATGTAGTACCCCGTATCACACAGTATCCTATATCACACAGCTTTTATGTAGTAAGTACCCTGTATCACACAGCTTTTTATGTAGTAAGTACCCTGTATCACACAGCTTTTTATGTAGTAAGTACCCTGTATCACACAGCTTTTTATGTAGTAAGTACCCCGTATCACACAGTTTATGTATGTATATGTAGTACCCCATATCACACAGTATCCTATATCACACAGTATCCTATATCACACAGTATCCTATAGTACCCCGTATCACACAGCTTTTATGTAGTACCCCGTATCACACAGCTTTTACGTAGTACCCCGTATCACACAGTATCCTATATCACACAGCTTTTATGTAGTAAGTACCCTGTATCACACAGCTTTTTATGTAGTAAGTACCCTGTATCACACAGCTTTTTATGTAGTAAGTACCCTGTATCACACAGCTTTTTATGTAGTAAGTACCCCGTATCACACAGTTTCCCATATCACACAGTTTTTATGTATCCCATATCACACAGTTTTTATGTATCCCATATCACACAGTTTTTATGTATCCCATATCACACAGTTTTTATGTATCCCATATCACACAGTTTTTATGTATCCCATATCACACAGTTTTTATGTATCCCATATCACACAGTTTTTATGTATCCCATATCACACAGTTTTTATGTATCCCCCCGTATCACACAGCTTTTATGTAGTACCCCGTATCACACAGTATCCTATATCACACAGCTTTTATGTAGTAAGTACCCTGTATCACACAGCTTTTTATGTAGTAAGTACCCTGTATCACACAGCTTTTTATGTAGTAAGTACCCTGTATCACACAGCTTTTTATGTAGTAAGTACCCCGTATCACACAGTTTCCCATATCACACAGTTTTTATGTATCCCATATCACACAGTTTTTATGTATCCCATATCACACAGTTTTTATGTATTCCATATCACACAGTTTTTATGTATCCCATATCACACAGTTTTTATGTATCCCATATCACACAGTTTTTATGTATCCCATATCACACAGTTTTTATGTATCCCATATCACACAGTTTTTATGTATCCCATATCACACAGTTTTTATGTATCCCATATCACACAGTTTTTATGTATCCCGTATCACACAGTTTTTATGTATCCCATATCACACAGTTTTTAACAGGTTTTGAAAATAAAATTTTGTAAACGAGTCTATAACAACAAGTACATACGAGTTACCTTTTCGGGTCCTAACAAACGGGCCTAAATGGTCAACATGTAAAGTGTGCATTAGCCGCTTTTCAAATTGGGTGTAGTTCCCCTTGCAATTTACCATATTCGCCTTTACCTTTTGGGGCTGGTAAAGAGAAGAACCGGCAGCATACCAGCAGCTAGAGGCGATATGACCGGAACGATGACACCTCGCAGCGTGGTATCCTGCAGTCTTTTGCTAATTAACCTTCCCGTCAAGTCTCTTGCAGAACCTCGAAGACAAATCTGCATGACGAACTGTTGATCCTAATGATCCCAATCATACACGTCGCCTAGCTGGTCAATCTTGTGCAGCCACCCCTTGATGTTACTCGATTTTCCATCTGGTCGGAACAACCTCAGCATCGGCCTGGGTCACACGTCGCCTATTGCATCGAACACATCTGTTGGTCTCTTCGTAGTGATCCGAAGAAAAAAAAAAAAAAAAAATTGGAATTTTCTTCTTCATCCGTAGACATTATTTACTGACGTTGCTTTTTCTTTATACAAATTCCATTAATATATGGGCCGGACATATCCCACTTCTGAAGTGTAAAACGGCAGGTAGTTCAGACAAGATAACGGATACGATAACACTTTATTTTGTATGATTACTTTATAATCCGGCAGCGTTTTCCCTTATATCTGTACGTGACGGTGGTTACAAAACGATTCACCCTAAACAATGCGACACACCGGCTTTTATAGACAAATGACGTTACAAAGTATTTAATATGTGAAGATCAATTATTACTATTTATACTGAAAACTAATCAATGGTAATTATCAGTAACTCTGATGAACTAATATAATTTCTAAGTATTATTTTTAATTAATAGTTCTTGTACCGGATGTCAACAACCGGAAAGCGACATATTTAAAATATACAAGTATCCAAATAGATTCAATTCAAAGTTAGTTAATTTAATTACATCTACTTAATTAAAATATAAATATGATTAATATGCATTTTATTGTGAAGCCGAGCAAGCCGAGCTAGTGTATGCAAGGCCGGAAGTCTGTAACACTCTAATTCTGCGTCTATCTTTCCATATATATATATATATATATATATATACAATTACACGTATATATACGTTAATACTTCATATTCTTAACTTATAAATTATGAATATCGTTTCGAGGTGTATTCGTGTTCCGATAGTTCGAATTATCCCATTTTTTTAACTGGACTTTATTTATGCGCCATTTCCGCGGGGGACTTTGACAAATGTTCGCAATTTTTGCTTCCGTTTCTTTTCTACCTTCATGTCGCGTTTTATATGAGCATGAAATACTAAAAATACCGTATTGAGGATGGCGATTCTTCGACTGAATTCTCTAAGGAAGGTACATAGTATTCCCTATAATCGCTTGCATCAGCGGTTACTGCCATCTGGTAAATGACTGCTTGAGATATTATTTCATACGGGTGTATTCGGTGGCATAAGGGATGGATTTTCTGAAAACGGTAATTCAAGTATTGCTTTATGTGAAACCTACGGTTTGTTTACATATGAAGTTTCGTGTATAAATTCTTCATCGCCTTATATAATAAAGAGAATGGAGGTCTTTGATGAAGTAACTAGATAAGCGCACTAAGTAATTTTTAACGTTTCTTGGGGCTGCCTCAAAGAGGAGGTGTACCGTAAGTCAATCAGATCTTTAGAAGAGTTACGTATCCGTGTCAGTGCAGCCGCATCAACAATAAATTATCAACGATATACGAGACTTCTTTAAAGAACATTTATCCGTAGATGCAGAGCCTGCATAAGAATAAATGGCAAACAATTTGAACATTTATTATAAATAAATGCCAAATAAAACACTATGAATGTCAATTTTTGTTTTTTTATTATACTCCAAATGGTCCGGTGCTGTTGAATGTAAAAAATGTCCCCATATTAAATATATTGTTGGTTAGTCAAATCAGCTCCTTTTCTACTATAACAGCAATAATTCACTATTTACATAAGATACAATAATGATTTATACCGTTATAAAATCTACTGAAAACCGACATTATTTTAAAATTATTGGTCACTCATATTTTCATACATTTTTTATATCCCAGATGCTTAAACTTTGTAAAAAAAAAGATTTTTACAAAATTTTTCGCAAAAAAATTTATTGAAGTATTTTTTTAGTAGTGCCATAGCTGGGAGAACTATTTACTGCTTATATATAATAATATAATAATATTTTATTGTTCCAAGTCAAGGTGTACATAATTTACAGTAATATTGGTATCTGCACTAGTTGAAAACCGTATCGCAGATATCACAATTTCATTTAATTAGTTCTATAACAACAGTGACTTAAACATATTTAATAATAAAAATTAATAAGTGGTTAAATTGCAAGTGTGTGAATATGTAAGACAAGTGTGTGTTTTGTGATAATAATGATTGGATTCTGTTTTAAGTAAAATGTATATGTTTTGAACTGCCTAAAAATGAATCATATTTTAAATTGTGGTTTTAATAATATTTCTGTATTTAAGTAACTTTGTGAATGTAACCATTTGAAAATGAGAGTTTTAATCGTATGACTGTTGTATTGATTGATCCCCAATATCTTATTTGCTTTATTATAGAGTAATCCTCCCAGGTAGCCTTCAAAACGACAAGCAAACGAAGTGTTATATCTAGGAACTTTTATTATGTCCTCAACCCTTCTCTTGTCAGAGAATTGCAAGCTTGTCGTACCTACATGTTGACGAAGAATAACTTGCAAGATAAAAAGCTGCCTAACGGTTAAGACCTGACATTCTTGGTAAAGATTCTCTGTCGGGTACCTATATGGCCGGAAAGACATCACCTTCAGTATGGCTCTTTGAGCCCTTTCTAGGGGTAGTAAAATAGATTTACTAGCTCCTCCCCAGGAGGAAATGCAGTAGAGTAGAAGTGACTGACACAAGGCGAAGTATATCATTATTATAATGCTTTTGTCCGCTGATTGCCTAATAGATCTAAAAATTGGAATCAGTCTACGGATGCGATGAAGTAGTGTCGAAATATGACATTGAAAGGTTAGTTTCTGGTCTATAATAATACCCAAATATTTGATGCTTTTAACTTGCTCTAAATTTGGGCAGTTACAGTAATTAATTTCATTTAGTGTATTTGAACACAATGATGAGTGCATAGTCAATTTCACATAAGATTCGTAGGTTAAATCAGCTTTATTTTGAATATTGAAGGTCATGAATTTTGTTTTACCTGGATTAAGTGTGAGTTGATTTGTACGTAGCCAAAAACTTATAAAATTGAAACCTAATTGAGCACTCTTAAATGTATCTTTCCAGTTCTGACCTTGAAATAAAAGAACAGTGTCATCAGCAAAGGTAATAATTTTACCTTTTTCTATTTTAGACTGACATAACTCGTTTATGTAGATCATAAATAGTGTAGGTCCGATAATACTACCCTGCGGGACGCCATGTGTAACTGGAACTGGATCACTAACAATATCACCAATTTTAACAGACTGTGTTCTCTCTGTAAGATAATCTTCAAAAAGTTTGAACTGTAAACCACGGATCCCCAAATGCTCAAGTTTTTGTAAGAGGAGAGGAATCGAAACGGTATCGAACGCCTTTGCAAGATCGAGAAAGATACCAAGACATTTAAAACCCTTATCAAGGTGTTTTGAAATAAAGGCGCAAAGTTCTGTTACAACGTCAACCGTGGATCTGCCTCTACGAAAACCATACTGGTTATATGATAGTAATCCAGAGCTTTCCAAAAATTTTACCAACTGGTTATTAATAATTCTCTCTAATATTTTGGAAAAGATAGGCAAAAGGGAAATCGGACGATAATTATTTATAATTGCTTTGTCGCCATCCTTGTGCACTGGGATAATTATGGACCGCTTGAATGCCATTGGGAATTTACCGCTACCAATCGAAAGGTTGCAAATGTGTGTTATTGCAGGTATCAGTTTATGTTTGTTTAATTTAAGCACATTCGCTGATATTCCATCCCAACCAACCGCACATTCAGTTCGAAGTGAATTAATTATTGAAAGGACTTCAAAATTATCTGTTTCAAGTAAAACAAAAGAATCTCTTTGTATAGGGCCTAAATCATGGCTTTCTGTGGGATTAAGATTTATCTTCTCGGCTAGATTTCTACCAATGTTTGCAAAATATAGGTTTGCTTGGTTAACAGCATAAGTGTTATCTGAGTAAGATTTTAAGAGCTCGGTTGAAATTTTATTTTTAATTTTAAAATTAGTGATATTGTTTATACATTGCCAAGTTTTCTTTATAGAAGCCTTACTTGCTTTTTGTAGTTGGTTTTTTTCATATTCAATTTTTAATTTTTTAAATAAGTTCCCACAAAAGTTTCTGTATCTCAAATATGTTACTTTGAGAATATCATTATTCGGGTGTTTTTTTAGTTTTAAATGCATTTTATCCCTATTTTTAATACATCTTAAAAGCCCTAGAGTCATCCATGGTTTTAAGATACGATTTCGACACGAAATGCGATGTACTATTGAATTGCGACTTACGATTTCGGATAACGACGTTACCAAAAAGTCAGCCGCTTTATTAGGGCAACTTAGAGTGTAAAATGTGCTCAAATCAAGGTTCTGCACATCCTTGTATATTCCCTTATTGTCAACCTTTGTTGTAAATAAGGGACTATTTCGTTTGTGATTTAAATCTTTTACCGATATCACAATTGACTTGTGATCTGTAATGCTGCTATTGACCACAAGTGTGATACTAGTCAGATTACTTGTAATAAAGCTGTGGTCTAGGCAATTGGCATAGTTAGTGTACGATAATAGAACACCAAAAAACCGATGGAGTTCAGTTATTTGTGGTCGCAATGTACAAGAATGTGAAATAAGGTAAAAATTTGAATTATTAAAAAAAATCCTATCTTACGAACTAGCTAGGATAAAAAATGTATTATTTTCTGAACGGCTATAAATTCTGCTATAAACCATTTCAATGTTATCCATTCATTACCGGACAGCCTGTATAAACTACACTGAAGTCCTTACTCTTCGTCCGGGGTAATCTCCAAAACTACAAGACGTTTCAGAGTGTAATCTATCGTAATACCGTTACACTTTTCCATAGGGGATAAGTAGTCAAGATAAAAATTACAATAAATAAAAGAAAGTCCAAAATTAATCCGGATGAAATATGTAATTCCCTTGACAGGGTAAAATCATTTTCATAAAAAGAAGTCGCGATCACCAGCTAGTTAAAATTAATAAGCTAAACGTTAATTGCGAAAGGAAGAAATTTCTTTAATAGATAAGGTCCTAATAATGTTAAAATATTTTCGTAATTTCCTTTTTTTTTTATTTTTCGTCAGTACGACATATCATGGTAAACTAGCTGATAACCGCGACTTCATGTACGATATTTATTATCTTGTCAATACATGATATGTACAATAAAGAAAACATAAAAAAGATTGGAAGTCAAAATACACTTTGCTTACAAGATTTCTTTATGAACAATTTATCCGTTTACTTCTCTTTCCCTGTACATGCACTCCACACTGCTTACCTCACTTCTCAATGGCAAGAATACACAGATAGTTTAAGGCGTAGTGCTCATAAAATTTTTAGTATTTAATAACTTCATATTAAATTAAGATATCGTAATATTTTCTTAGATAAGGACAATTAGTCCTAATAAGCAAAACAGAAAAATTTGATCGAGTAGTTATTTCGTGATGCGCGCACAAGGACAAACCTTTTTCATTTTGTTTATATATATGTACATAAAAACATATGTATTGTACATAGGTGTTCATGTAGGAATGCGAGTCTCTGACAAGCAGACACATTGGGGTCCCGTGTACAAGACTTATAGATAACGATTCGAGCCACGCTGGTGTTGGCGTGGTGCGAGCGAAACACGAAAACCCAATAAATTTTTAAGTGTCCCCGCCCTTCATGCCTCCAGCTATTACGTACCGTACTCAGAAGTTTAATAGACGCGTGGTGTTTTTGAATTTATCTGTTTGGCATAAATATACAGAGTATATGAATAATAAGTATTTAATCAGAACGATAAAACTACATAATAAATTAGAGAGTTGAATTACAAAATACACTATCCGAATAATATATACAATGCGTGCAAATATTTTTGTTTTCAGAGATAATATAATATATATGCCCATATAACTTTATATTAATATATTTAGTACATATTTGTATGTGTGATAAATATACTAGCGATCTCCCGCGATGTCGTTCTCGTGTTTCATTTCGAATAATTTGATGGTCATAGTTTATTTTTATTTAATAATATTTCATTGGTTTTAGCGTTGGTCTCATTTGATGATAAATAACGATGTGGTCTAAGATGCTAAACACGCAAAACCTAGAGAGGTCTGGCTCGCAAGTGCAGCTGTCGGAACACACCAACAGGTACGTTGCGATAGATTTTCAAAGGTGGACATAGAAAAAGCCCTGACACAATGCTGTGGTTTCATCACGATGTTTTACTTCAAAATTTCGAACCGACATCAATCGACACGGTGTCCGACCGCGTAATCTACTAAACCATTATCGGTTTAAAAATCGTTTGTACTATTTACCCCTACAGCGCTTTTACAAATTTTAAATTACCTCTGATCAATTTTATCATTGCTGCTAAACCTCTTTGATAAAGCGAAAATATATACAGCCCATGCCGTACTCTGACAAAATCTATATATGCTACTAAAAGTCATGAAAACTCATTCTGTCGTTTTAAAGAACTGACACTTTATATTCATAGTAAATAATGAGATATCAATCGTTACCAATAAAATTTACTAAACGAACACAAGTGATAGTATAGTTATCCTTTTCCAACATACCAATTTTTCTATTAAAGCGAAAGTGATAGAAACTTATGAATTCAATTCTAAGCGCCCGCTTCGGCTTCGGCCGCTTCGGCCCCGAAGGTTTATAAATTTACTCGTAAAATATGACAACAATTGACAATTAAATTCTTAAGTACCGTTAGAATAACACTCCACCGAGTCTACTGAGAACTTGGGGACACGGTAACTGTCGTTAATATTATATGAGACCTCTTAATTATTTCGTCTACCTACTCAAAGGTAAACAATTCAGACTCCTTCGAAGTAGACATTATAATTGATAGGTTTTACATAATTATTTTTTTAAAACAGTATTATTTAAGGATATAGAAGAAGTAAAGAAACGTGATTACATTTATTATTAAGTAACCGGTGCCTGTGACTTCGCTCTCGTATGAATGCTTTTTTATATTAGATACACTGCTTGATTCTAAAAAATCAAAAGAGTCACTGTTTAAGCTTAAAATAGGTGAGGATTAACAGGAAATTTGGGCTTACTGGATCATCGCCTTTCTTGATTTACTTTCTTGTCTTAAATCTCACAGTTCAGGTTCACTTTTAATTAAGATAGCGATGCGAACATTATTTCAAAGCGCGGTAGTGATTTTTTGACAGGTGGCGCTACTGCCCCGTGAATCACCAGATAGTGCGTTTTGTTTTGCGCGGGCATTTTGAAATAGAGTGAAAGGACGCAAATGATTTAGCTTGACACTATGACAGGTTTATCACCATTTCGCGATCCAATAGAGTACAGGTCCCTACCACCAAATGATTTAACTGAAATAATTTTGGGTGATGTGTTTCTTTTTAATTAGAACTTTGACATTATTACTTGACCTGTAACCTATAACCCTTTTAATTTACATCTGTTAAACTTCATAATTACCGTTTATCTCTTATGGAAACTCGTATTTATATTTAGTCTAAAGTACTCTACATGTCAGCAGTAAATGTCTTGCCAAGATCTATTCATCCGTTTCAGCTCTGGCAGACAACAAACATTTCAATTTATATATATACAAGCAGCCGCCCGTGACCTTGTCTGCTTTTGTATTTCTACACAGGATTATATTTTTTTCTGAACGAAAAGAGCCTAAGTTCATCGTTATAACATCAGCTATCTGACAATGAAAGTGCTCGTTAAAATCGGAAAGAGAACAAACAGACAGACAAACGTTTAGAACATTGGTTTTTTATTACACGCATCTTATATAGTTTCATATCCTTTTAGTAAAAAGGCGTTATTTTGACATTACAAACGGATACATCACTTTTATTTATTGGTATAGATTTTTCATTTTGTTTAGTTTCTGCGATGAAAATTGAAACGCGGCTCAATTTATATTGGTATTTTAATGATACCTTTAACATATTTTACAAGTAATTGGAAATACTTGCATACGTTCGTTATATATGTATTAAAGTATAAATTAAGTTATAAGTTTTTGATATTAAAAATGTTAAAACGTTTCAAAGTAACTAATTACTGAAACTAATTAGATCTGGGGCCACTTTTTACAGTCTCCATCTGGTTCAAATCAAAACGCAATAAATTCACGCAAACGTCACGGTTTTAAAACTTATTCAGTATGATTTATTCGATCGTAAAATCGTCTATTTTTTGTTATTGTACGTACACACATGACATTGTAATCTTTTGTTTTAGTACCGCGTAATGGTGGAGTTAATACAATACGAGTCTCTTTTAGTTCATTTGTCGCACTAAAATATGATTTGTGATGTCTTTTATGATTTCTGTGTATGACATTTATTTAATTCACAGGAAATATGACTCAAGACGTATGATCTAATGTTTTATATAGTGTTGCATTTTAAAAATCCTTCAATTTTTTTATTTTAACTTTAGTTATTCGACTTTTTTTAATTTAATTTACACCTAATGTAATCTCAAATTTGTGGTATATACTACAAATATTACAAAACTTATTAAGCATTGTTTATCATTTTTATATTTTTTTGCTATGTTCATAAAATACTGCAATATCATAATTTGCAATTGTCGTCAAAATACTGACACTGGCCAATATTTCTGCGACGCCGATTGAAAAAGCAAACTGATACCTGTATCACTGTAAAGTATATTTAGTCTTATCTGTGTGAAGACACCTTGCAATGAAATTAACAGCTTGCAAATGAATCTTGAGTTTTAATTAAAACTGGGCAAGTGTCTACAGCGACCGTTAACTTCGTACTTCATTTCAACTGCACTCCATAAATTGTGTTTACGTTTTGATTTCACTGTTTTCATCATAACGTTTTGTTTCAATTTTTTTTTAATTCAATAAATACGTACATTTTAATTTCCGTACATTTTAATACATTTTCACTTTTCTATGCTTTGTATCATTAAATATAAATTAATTGTAAGACTTGAAATGTTATATTATGAACTAGAAAAGGTAGTAAATGTCATCAGCATATAGTAGATCATTAATCACAAAGTATTTTATATAGTTATTTCTTTTTGCGGCAGAATTTTCGACTGCCATGTAGTATTTCTTATTTTTTTGTCCATATATTTTGGAAAAATTATTATTACACTTTGCGTAATACATTTGTTTTGTACACAAGTGAAACGAATAGGAAATAATAGCACGGAACATGAATTTTGAGAAGTCACAAAATGTTTTTGAAAAGTTCTAACAAGGGGTCGCCATTTTGTTTGAACACTAAGACTTTTTAATAATTACTTGCTTGATACAGGCAGTAATAATCTTAAATAATGACGATTTGTTGCCTGTATGGGAAAAAGTTACCTTGGTATACCCATTTGAAATAAGACTAAACTATGATACTGTCTCTTCCTAAGAATATCCATTACACGAAATCTAAAACAACTTATTGAATGTTTACCTTTTGATAAATTATTGTTAATTATACTGCCAACATTTTATATTTTATTGTGCTTGTCAATGTATTTTACATTAAGAAATATTTTTTTTTGTTAACACTTATCACTTGTATAGATATATGTACAATTATAGTGAACGGTTCAGTATGTACATTTGGTGTAAAAAGCGCGGGCTTGCAACGTGCTACTGCCAGACGAACAAATAAAGATTTATTCAGAACAATGTTGGTTAATTGTGAGCCGCGTCAGCTGGACGAATGAACCCTTTAATTTTTTTCGAACGAAAATACTATGCAGATACGTCGACATATCGTACTGTATTTGTACCATGTTTTTATGAATAGTTATAAGTTGTATGAACATGCTAATATGTGAGACTACTAGACAGATCTGTTTTTTTTTTATCTAAAGTCTATTCGTTGTGGAAGGTGATAGACTATCTAAAACCTCGTAACAACTAAATTAAATTATTAAATGCTTTCGAGCAGCTATATTTTTTTTTATATTATAGGGGGCAAACGAACGACACCAGGGGAGTCGCAAGTGCGTTGCCGGCCTTTTAAATATCTGGGTCTCCGGCGCTCTCACTGACCGAACGAAACGCAACAATGCAAGCACTGTTACTTCACGTCGGCTTTCTATGAGAGGGCAGTACTACCCCGGGTGAGCCGACCCATTCATTCTGAAACCAGTAATAGTTTCAGCGTAGCTCTACCACCTACCAAAAGTCCGTCCCTTCTAGGCTTACCGTTACCGTCTAAGACAACATCGTAACTTTAAGATTGTAGCCAAAGAATCAGAGAACTAAGCAAGTACTAGAAAACACAAAATTGTCTAGAGGTAGTTACCAAAGCGAATATTCCCATAAAATCTGATTACAAAATTGGCCGTCCATATAGTCACTGTCTATTAATGTACACAAACGTTAGACAAGTTCGTCTCGGCAGGTAATCGAATTTGTTTGCTGTGCGCTAACGAGCGACGCTACGACCGGGCAACTCCACCGTCGCGTCGCCAGACTCAGACGTGTTTTGTTTGACAATTCCTCCGGTAGACTGCTTAGAATAAATGTTATGATTATTTATAGCTCTCGATCGATACATGGATGTTATATGAATAAGTTTTGACTCTTCAATTGATGCCGCGGAAACATTTGCCAGTGTCGTTTATTTACATAATAGATAACGAAACAGATCAATTTTGATATCTTCGGCTTCGTAGTTTTATTGGTGTCATAAAAAGAATGTAAGTAGTCCATCGAGCTAGCATTATACGTATTTTAAAATTTATAAGTGTTAGCATTTAACCACAATCTCACTTGATGTTAAATGACGACTGTGGTTAAAGAAAATAAGCACGCTAAACCGAGATCAGGAGACCGGCTCTCAAATTTAGTTACCGGAACACACCTATAACTGTTTGGCGATAGATTTTCAACTTGTGGGTGGTTAACTAGCTAGACGAGTATAAGAAAATGTCCTAAGAGCACGCTATGATTTCATCATGAGGTTTTTATTCACCGATAGATCATTGTAGGAACTCGTACATCGATTAGTACGGTATTCGAATACGCTAAACCTGAGCTTCCTATGTTATACAAAAGGTTACACAAACAATCTCGTCTGAGGGGTTTATTTTGCTGTTAAAATTATTCGATTTGGGGAAACCGAGACGGCTATCCCTATAATAGTAATTAGTGCGACGGAGGTCTCGTTTACTTTGGTTGCAACCTCCTGCCTGGTTTCCTATTAGTTTACTTCGCCACTGCCTAAAGTCAAGCCTAACGAATCTGTGATATAATTTTTGTTCCTATTTACAAGTCTAAAGTATATAATTCACTGGTTCACTACCTTTAGCTTTTATATTCTCTCATGACAATGATATTTTTAACTGTACTCGTACATAAAAATAAAGTGTCATTTGTTTGTCCAGGTTATTATTCCCTGGAATAGCTGAACCAATTGTGAGGAAACTTTTATAAGCAGATTGTAGGGCTTTTCAAAGTATTATGTAGACTAAATATCATTACGAATTTTCATAAAGTCCAAGAGATCGTTCCAAAAGTTAGCAATGGTAGCTTTGAGTTTGTAACTTCTGGAAGAATTCAATAACAATGTTAGCCAATGAAACAAAACAAAGTCGGGGGTAACAACTAGTGTATAATATATGAATCGAAAGGAATTGAAATTGCCACTAAATATGATTAATTTCTGAATTACAATTTACTATTTTAACCAAAGCTTTATGTATAAAGCTTTAGTTACTTACTTTTTATTACTGTCAAATATATAGGAAATATTGAAAAGGATATAAGCATAATTACTAGAATCGATTCAGCTTTCAATAAATCCATAATATTTACGGTTATATCGGTACCACTTCCTTGCATATGTTGTTCTGAAAATTTACGACGTATTTAAAGCATAATTTACTAATTCCGCTCTGCTAAATTCTACTCAAATTATTCGTTGGTTTAAGAGAATTTTGATTTGCCTATTTTAAATTATATCTTGACTGGTTGTGTTCCGTGGATTTCCTTGAGTTTAGTTTTCACCGCCCATAACTTTTGTTACAACGTTCACCCGCATTATTACTTTCTTATCGCTTAGCGTGATTTCATGATAGTTGCTGAGCTCCTACAGATCACAGCCTTATTTTCGACAGCCTATAACCTTCTTAAATAAATAGGCTATACAAATCAAAAATATTTTTTCAAATCTGATTGATAGTTTTAGAGAAAATAAAAAAAAATCTTCAGATTTTTATACTGATATAATTAAATGTAAATAACGGCAGGTGTATTTTTTTATTTATGCGTGGATTACATAATACAAAAAAGAAATGGTAAACAAATTGTACAAGAGTTTTAACAATAAGAATTTATTCAATAAATCTCAGCGAGCTCTAATTTACCAGGTGACAATTATTACATCCTTGGTTATGCTCGCATCTTAGTTTGCGTTAACGTAGACGGGGGCTCATCTCTTCATTGCACTGATTCAGCTGACGAGCGGAGGTAGCTGGTTGTGTACCCAGTCTACCTCCCTATAAGGACGGAGCCCGGCGGCCACCTTACACCGGGCTGACCGCAGGGGCGGCATGGTGATAGCCTCAGCACGGTCCCATGTCGCCTCAACAAGAAAGTGGCGGCCGGTACACCGTGGGGCTTTAGTCCGTGTGAGTCAGACATAACCCACTCTCTGCCCCGAGAGGGTGTATCCATAATGGATTTCCCCACGTTAATAAAAAAAAAAGATTTGAACTATCCCTTAGATTTTTTATTTCTGGACTAAAGGTAACCCTGTGTCCTTTTCTGTACCCATCATAAATATGTATACAAAATTTCAATGACGATCGGTTGAGTAGTTTAATCGTGAAAGCGTAACAAGCAAACAAAGTCACTCACATCTATAATTATTAGTTAGAATATTCTTAACACATTTTAAGAAAAACTGCTCAAACTTCATACTTGAAATTTGTCGCAGCTACTCGTATTATATTTTAATATCTAGATGCGATATGTCACATTCATTCATGAGAATAGTAGTTTTTAGAAATATCGCCATCTGTTATATCTTTCGCGGACTATTTTATGGGCAATATTATTTCTATTATATAGAAATAATATTATTTTATTTCTGTAACCATACCGATAATTGTTATGTTTATTCAAAATATTAAATATCAAAGAGATTTGTCTATCTTAGTTCATACTGGAAGACGTGAATTTATTTATGCTTAGAACTCATTAAATTGGAAATAATTTTAACTTCATTAATTAAAAAATTTGAACTGTATTTTTCGACTTCATAAAAAAGCATTTCCCCGTATCCCCCACAAAGTATTTTTTTTATTACTTTAATATAATTTTTTAAATAACAATCAACGGCATAAATAACAGTTAAAGAGGGAATAAAAACAAAGCAATAAATTATAATAGGGTTCACAAACAATAAGATAATTAAAAGTCTTTTTAAAATAACCGTTAATTTTAACTAAAAGGTAACAATTTGTCGAGCGCACTAACTAACATCCGTTCACACACATGAAAATTAATACGAGACAAATTAAGCGGGAAAACAAAAAGTGTTCAAAAGTCAATGACACAATGACGGCCCATTGTCGACCACTTGTGCCTCATTAGGAAGAGAGGAAAAAAAAACAATTAAACCACGCTCACCTGAACCACGATATTAAGACACCATAAAGAACCACAAAACGCCCTTACCCCGGTCAATTTAAAGTTTCATTTTAATTGTTTTAGATGCATATAGGTTAAAGTTTCCCCATAGTCGTACACACATCGCTTCCAGTACTGCCGTTCCTTTATGAGCATTGTGAACTGTAATCCGGCCGTGAATGGCATTGTTTAAACCACCTACGGATGCCTACGGGCCGAAGGATCCCGCTGCATTGTTCCAGTATTGCACGATATGTGCATTTAAGAGAAAACCGAGAAATACTGATAAGTAGTGTGAACTGTATGAAATTTTATATCTTTCTTTTGCCTGTGGATATGCTCTCGTAAATATAACAGTACTTTTTTCTAAATGAAAAGTATCCTATGTTCCTTTCAATAACTCTGACAGCATCCAGTAGTTAGGCCGTAACAGCGCAATCAACAAACAAACACACAGTTTCGCATTTATGATATTAGTAAAGACTAGTAAAAGGACTTACTCGAGATTATGTTCTCACTTTAAAATAAAATCTTAGCTCGTGTCAGAATTCATAATCACATTAGCCTGTAAGAGACCCACTGTAAGGTCATAAGCTTCTTCCCGAAGGAACGTGTGGGACATAATCAGCACACCAGCCCAAAACGTGTATTGGCGATTTCAAACACTGAGAAATCCATAAACAGAACACAGTAACAGATAAGTTGAATTTTTATTTTTAAATTAGTAAATGTAGGCGAATTCTGAAAAAATCATTCGTACCTGCTGAGGCTTTAACCTGCAGGCATTGAATTAACGTTCCATTGGTTTAACCACCACGACTATAACATCTCTGCCAAGTTTACAAAATTAAACAATAAATATGTTTTTCGTGCTATGAAGGTCTGAGGTGTCGTGTTCCTTCCCGGCTGCAATAACGGGTCCTTGAAGCTAAGACATTTCTTAAAGACATTACCAGGCGTCCTTAAAGGCATTTTTGCTGGCTGCCATGTTTACGAATGATGACTTTATTTCTGCCATGTATCGTACTTTCCATCAGGTATTGTGAAATAATTTTGCAGAGGACGTATTAAACATATCATAAAAGGTAATAATAAGTCATTGTTAAAGTCGAAACTGGGTTTTAGTCGATTAAATGTGGAAACAACGTGTATTGATATATGTGTATGAGGAAACATGTTAATTTGTGACCGGACTGTACGCCGGCGCGGCCCGGTCCCGAGCAATTTGTAATCTCGCAATCAATCGGCGTCCGCAATTAACTCGCTCTGGCCAATGTCGATCGAGATAACAATGTTGATTTTCGGTATATAATTTATTATTTTATTACGAGAAACCCGGCCCAGCTTCGTACCGACGCGATGTGGTAACGGAGAAAATGAGACCAACTCTTCCCTTTGCGATACGACTATATAATGAAGTAAAACGGCAACTGAACTTTAACCTGTCAATATGTTTAAAAAACCCTCTCCTGTCTTCTATCTCACGCATTCACTCATTTTTTTAAAATGCAGATTGTTTTTGGAGGTGGTAGAGCTACGCTGAAGCTAATACTGGTTTCAGCATGAATGGGTCGGCTCGCCCGGGGTAGTACCACCCTCTCACAGAAAACCGACGTGAAGTAACGGTGATTGCGCTGTTGCGTTTCGTTCGGCCAGTGAGAGCACCGGAGGCCCACATATTTAAAAGGCCGGCAACGCACTTGCGACTCCCCTGGCGTTCCTAGTGTCTATGGACGGCGGTAATCACTTACCATCAGGTGACCCACCTGTTCGTTTGCCCCCTATAATATAAAAACAAAAACCCAAAATCTTCACTTTTCCGTACTATTTTCTTCATACAACTCTTGTCCTGACAGTTACAAACAGAACAAAAAAGGAAAACCAAAAACATTTAACTAAATAGGTACAATAACTCTGAAGTGATGCGCGTACAATTTATTTTTATTTATACCCAATAAAAACCAAATAATAAATAAATCGATCCATATATATAATAAAAATGAAGTGTCTGTATGTAATATCAAAATAACAACTTTTTACTGATTGGATATTAACGTATACACGATACTGATAACAAAAATACAATTTTTAAAATTGTTGTCTGTCTGTCTGCTTGTTCCGGTAATCTCCGAAGCGGCTGGACCGATTTTGACAAAAATCTCACAGACGGATAGTTAAAATTACAGCGGGTGACATAGGTTACTTTATTTTAGACTAGCTGTCATCCGTGGCTTCGTCTGTAGTGCTATCTCCACAACGATTGGACCTATTTTCATGGGACTTTCACTGACAGATATCTAACATTATAAAAAGTAATTAAAGCTTTTTAATTTTGGACTAGCTTTTACCCATGGCTTCGTTTGCAGTACTATCTCCAAAACGTTTAAACCATTTTTCACGGAACTTTCACTAACAGATAGCTGATCTTATAAGAAGTAATTTATAATTATAAAAAAACGCATGTGGAGCTGAGGGCAACAGCTAGTTTTAAATAAAAATGGTAACAAATGAGGTATCGTGATTGGTTGAATTGAATCAAATATCAATTGGATAAATGAAAACGAACTACATAGGAATATATTTGATTAGTTGAAAACCTGGTTGTTATAACTCTATAGGTAGATATCGATAATAGTCACAAAATGCGAATTCTACGAAACGCTATAGCAATGGTTCGTCGTTATATTTCGTAGCTGATTGTTTTATCTCCAAAATATGATAAATCACATTTCTTCAGTACAATGTATTTCTTGTTATAATTATAAGACCATTTAACGCGTGCCATAATAGCAATTCGCACGTATCGCGATAAGTAAAAATAGCAGTAATTCTCATATCTAAGAGTCTACAATCACTTCAAAAATAAAATACAAAATCCGACACACTTTCCCCATGGGCCTTTTATTTACAACACTGAAATGTTAAACTCATAAAACTTCAAGTAAAACTCATACAGACATTTATACTTCGCGTTTATTTTTAACTCGAGGAGTAAATGCGCAAGTATATATTCTCTTCGGAATCGATCGTAAATATCGCTGAACGGTTTTTTCAACGCGTGAATTATCGCCGCGTACGCATCGTTAATCTTCATAGTAGAATTCATTCTTAAGTTTTATTTTCAGTTTTACACGTGTGTGCTGTGCCTTTAAAACTATATTCTACATTGTAATTAATAAGTGTATTTTATATTAAAGTCATTTATTATTGTAATTGTTAGTATTGTATTGCAATAAAACTTTAATATACTCTGGACCCTCCGGATTCGTTCTTGTAAAAATAATTTTACTGTCTTATGGGAACTATTAGGAAGGCTTAGGCAAAAAAAAAATTAATAGATTTATTCAGGAACAATGAAACTCGGTAACATTTACAACACATAGACGATAGACATATAAACCGATCAAAAAAGGTCATAAGGATTCATACAAAGTGGCGCCAAATGAAGCAGTTTGACATATATAAATTATTTGATTTATAACATTCTAACACGTATACGATCTAGATAAATTTTAGAATTTTTTTTTTATAATAATTGTGTCGCTACTACTTAACCCATATGGATTATAGTCTTTCTACCAATTGTGTTACTTTTGCTACATTTTTTCTCATTACAGCTTACCCCAATTGAAATGCGTACTTATATGTATCCTAGTTAATACTTTGTAAAACCCTCTAACTGCTAGATAACGTTTCGTTAAAATAATTGGAACCATTTCAGAGATCAATAACCAATAGTTGATATCACTGGACTATCACTAGTATTAAAAAATGCTAATGGCAAAATATTATTTCTCACTCACAAGTATAAATTAACTACTGATTTAAGATTTCTAAAGGCTATGTAAATATTACTCTCGCAAGTGATTCGAGAAATAGTTAAGTCTTACATCGCGTCGCGGAGACGTCAAAAGCTTACAGTAGCATTTCAGTATAAAATTCATGCTAATTGCGGGAGGGCGGGCGCCGGTCCATTGACGGTGTCACGCGGTAATGGCTTTTAAGAAACGTAATAAATTATTCTGCGCCCGACGCCGCCAGGTGACGCGGGGGTCTATTGTGGTGTGCCGCGAGATGTAAGCGCATACGTATATATCAAGTAAGTATTAGTTGACAAGTGAAGATCGTAATTTTAAGTTGTTAGGTGTAAACAAGTTAAACTTTCGGATGCGTCATAGCATTATCGTTGAAACAATAGTTAGCACTAATTTCCGGATAATATCTGTAATACTGTATAGGGCTTAACTGTAATTAAGCTCTCTTCAAATACCCTATGTACATGTACTTTGAGAAAGATATGGTGGTTAAACGCTAAAAATTTGTATAAAATTGTTAAAAAAAGATAGTGCTTCAATTAAGTTTTGGGTAGATTAGAAAGAGTTGTTGCGATACTTCAGTATTTCAAGATGGTGACTACAAGACATAGATGACAAGTAAAGTTATTAATGAAAAATAACTAAAACATCCAATTTTTAAACCCTTTCTATGCTAGTTACATACATCACATTTAAATAATATACGGCTTATGTTACATAATTAAGTGATAATGGCTCAGTCGGTAGTCTGTTCGGACATAACGTCGAAAGACGTAGGTTCGAATCCAAGCAACTGAGCTGGAGCTTTCGGTGAAGGAAAACATAGTGGTGAAACCATAGCATGATGGATTTTTTAAGTCCACCTGACTAGCTACCACTCTCAAGTTGAATATCTGCCATCAAGCACCTATTGCTGTATTTCAGCAGCTGCACTTGAGAGCCAGTCTCCCTCTAGGTTTAACGAGACTACCATCTTAGACCACATCATCATTTAACATCAGATGAGATTGTTGTCAAACGATAACCTATAATTTTAAGGTATAAAAAAAATTTAAGACAGATGTAACATCTTATTTATTTAACCCATTAAGCAGCTTAGGCTATGACGACTGCTAAAAATAAACTATATCCCTTCACACAAAAAATGTTAAGCTACTTCTACGTAATCGTGTAAAAAGAAAATATTTTGCTATATTAGCTCATCAATATTTAATACAATTTGTTAATAATTACAACAAAACCAAGCAAGCAATTTAAAAACTACCATTAATGATAATTCTTTTTAATATTACAAAGAAACTAATTTTATGAGTCGATCGTTAATTAAATTGATTGCAAATACTAAACAATTACGTACATATTGTAAATTATCATACTTTTGAAAAAACTTTTATATTTTATTGTATTTATACTGATGTAAAGAAGTAAATAAGTTTTATGTTGTAATATACGAAGGCATAGACAATTGCAAATCTGGTGTGTATGTGTTCGTAATTCCCCTTCCCGTACGTAATTTGACCGAATTTAATGATTTTGGGGTCATCTGGATGAGGTTTCTGCAATAGTTGGACTCGTTAAAATGTACTACTGTTCTTACTGATCAATATCTTTTTTGATTTATTTTTTCAGTCTCAAATGAAGAAAATATATAAAACCAAATTTTCGGGCTGTCATAGATAACCTTCCGATATTATTTACGATTTTTTTTTTATTATGACTGCTTTTGCTTATTATCTATAAATAATTAATACGCAAAAATATGTTTGTCTAATAAACAACGCACCTTATATTTCGATGAAATATTTATACTTTCTCTTATGACTTGAACCATACCCTGACATCAGACGTACGACATGCTCTCTTATCGTTCCCGGAATTCGTCTTTTACTAAGTAATATATACAAAAAAAAAAGAAGAAAGATATCTGTTTTCGAGGGTGACATTGTTTACTTTAATCATAGCGAACGATTTATTGTGTACGTATATACACTCTGTGGAAAGACAAATATGTGTTTAGTAGTTCCCTTTGTTATTCAAATATATAATACTTGTATAGTGGTAAGGATTTTTCTAAGCTCGTCAGGTTAGCTAACACCCTCAAGTTGAAGAATCTGTCATCAAGCATATACGTGTAAGTGGGTTCTCTTCTAGGTATAACGTGTTTACCATCTCAGACCATGTCATCAGTTTAATATCACTAGAGATCGTGGACAAATGCTAAAACCTACAAAGTATGAATAAAAAGATAAGCTATCACAGTTGATTATATATCTAATTAACAAATGTTTATTTACTCTCACACAATATCATTAAACCTTGTAACTCTAATAAGGTCATAGAATCAGTTGTCCTAAACTTTTCCATCGCAAGACAACGCACTCTGATGACTCTAATTGTCTTATCATGTCTACATTGTTATATCTACAACATTCATCAGAATCTCGTTGTTTTTACATTTAACAAGCTCATGGCCGCGGTTGTAGTCGCGACTTCAATATTCAAACATTACTTACTCTTTTAAGAATGTATATTAATGTGTAACAAATATTTAGTTCTTATAGTAATAGTTGCGCTTAATTTAGAATAAAATGGCCGTGTGTGAAATGATGTTCTCATTTTAAAAAGAGGTTATTTGTTTATCTTCTCATGTAAATTACAAGGAATTGTTATTATTAGTTGACGCTATAACCCTAAATAATTTTGATAATGTATATATATGCTGTTTTGAAACACTCGCCTTCATTTATTTAATCTTTATTGTACACCATTATACATATATATTATAAGATATTTCAAATTATTTGATTGGTAACCGCAATAAGAGCGGGCTTATTGGTAATAGCAATCTCTTCCAGACAACCTTTATATGGATATGTTACAGGGAAAAGAATCGGAGGTATTTAGGGTGTACAAGTATAACAAAACTTATAACATACCATTAACAACAAGTAAACTGTAACATTTATAAAATTAAAAATAATATATAAACCACATAATACTAGTAATAGACAAATAGTATTATTTGACTAAGTTTTTAAAAATGCCCCTCACCTGCGGCCACCTTATAGTAACAAGTAGTGCATTTCATAATTGGGCAGCCTGAACCGCAAAGAACTTTACGTAAAAATTATGAAGTGAGCCAGGACTTCTGGCATTATGTTATCTGATGACATCGCAAGTGAGGATGGACATAACACAATTTATAAACTTATGTCTTTTGTAGTTTTGGTATCTCCTACTAGAAAGTTATCAACTGATTTGCTAAAGGCATATAATTCTAATTAAATTCGTACATGTATGGAAATATTTTGAAATATATCTATGTGACCATTTATGAAAGCAGTGGAAAATCGATAAAATTTCTCACTAATCTAAATGTCAAGTTAAAATGCCCCACGATCAGCTAAATTAACTAGATATTAGGCTTCCAAGACACAGGCACTGCCTAGTTCGGGACCACTGTTAAGGCTAACATTTTGTAAAGTATTCTAGAAAATAAAGATATTTGTATATTTGTATTTGTATTACTCTATCTATTAGTGAATATCGCATTACAATCCGTTCAGTAGTTTTTGAGTTTATCGCGAACATACAGACAGACAGACAGACGCGGCGGACGACTTTGTTTTATACGAGTAATATGTAGTGATTATAAAATCAAGGAACAAATAAACAGGATGTCATAATGGATTACAAACAGCGCTAGGGTAGCTCAGCGATGTATGGGATTCCAATATTATAATAAACCTATCGATGAATGAATTCGTGCTGTTCAAAACAAAATTGTATCTATTCCGACGGCTAAACTATAGAACGGTTCTTCAATAAAACTTTAATGAGATTTAATGGCCCTGAAGTGATAGAAATTCAACCATATCAGAGAGTACAAAGTCTTTTCTTCACGTACCTATTAATATATAGAAATTATTATCCGTATAGTATTGTAAGAATATCGTAGACCGTAGACGTAAAAGCATGAAGTATGATGAATAGATATTTATAAATAAGGCTTCGACTCGTCATTTGTATGAAAAAAAATGCATTTTTTTTATTGATAACATACATTACGGTTCGGTTACGGTACCAAACAAAAAATATAATAAAGAAAATTAGATAACAGATAGAGAAGAAAGAGTTACCGAACTCTTCTATTTTCACCTATTTACATACAGATATTACAGACAACCTAGTTAGCCAAAGGTAATAACAGAAAATGTCCTATCACCATGTGTTATAATGTCACTTCTAACTCTAGTTTTTGGACACACAATATCTGTAAAATGCACGTCAGAGTTTTAGAGTCAGCATAATTAATGAAACTTTTTTTAAGTTCTTCAAATAAGTAATCAAAGAACAGATATGATTAATAAAAGATTAAGATCAATTAACAACCATTGCTATCACAGATACCAATAAAACTGTCGCAGCGTAAACGAATAGCAACCGAAAACAAAATTTTAAAATGTTTTCTAGTCAGTAAAATAATTATTAATGAATAATGTTAAAAATGCGAGTTTATAGAATCCCTTTCAGGTATGTCACAAATATTTCCCTACTCTCAGAAAGACGTAACACATCCACCCCCTACCCGAGTATCCGCTGGGACTCCATCAATCCTCGTTAATAATTAAAATTGTCAGCCAACACGCATCAAGCCGGGAACACGTGGATAAACTTTACCAGACCTTTGTCACTGTGTTAATTATTTGTTACTTTCCGGTTAATATCGTAGTTTTAGTAGTTCCTAACTCAATTGTTTCTGTTTGAATTGCATTGTGATAAGGGTAGTGTGGCTGGCTCTTCCTATTATCCTGGTTCAAAGTTATATAGCCGAGTGTAACATGTATTGTATCATAGAATGACCGAAGTAACAAAACTCGACTTAAAAGGTAAACTTTTGTCAAATACGATATGATTAGAATTTAAGAGTTAAAGAATATTACTTTTACTTCGCAATTTAATAATCTAATAATTGTCTAGCAGTTCAATTAGCGTGAATTTTTAGTGAATGTAAATATCGTGTAGCAGCTACAGCTTCGAGGTGGGCTTCTTTTAGTGACTCTCTGGTTAGCTACCACTTCTAAGTTGTAAAACTTTACAAAACAGTTATCTCTCAATTCAAGCATAGGTATTTAATAGCTGGCCCTTCTTTTAATATAGTGAATTGACGATTATATCAAATATAAAATCAGTTATTATTGAATTATCATCGAACACCATATTTCTCCTCAAAAGAGTTATTTATTATATGAATTAAATCTAATACTTTACTTTATTAATCAATTGAATGCTTTGTTCATTAAACTTAAAATTCGAAATTACCAAGTAAAAAAAAAATGTTTTGAAAGAATCAAGTTTCAACCCTCGATTTTCCAAAACGACTGTTTCCCTTCACGAAGGGGATGGAAGCTTGAGAAACGTGAAAAATCGACATTTAATAGGCGGCCCGGCCATTTCGCAAATGGAATAAGGCCAAAGGGTGATGATTTACCACAGTCTCGAAGCACGGTCAATGGGACCGAGGGTGTCGAACAATTGATGACTTTTCAATGTGTGCCTGATTGGAAATATTTTGACGGTTTGAGTTGGGTCTTATTTTCCATCAGATTATTTAGATTAAATTGTAAAGAAATTGAGTACGATTACAATATTATTGATTAACATTCTTCAGTTTAAGCTGTCAGTTAAAATTATTTCCTCTCTCTGATATTCAGTAATAAATAACCTATAAAAATAAGATTAAATGCTAAACACAATTCTCGTATCGCACGATTCTTTCTCGGACAAGTCGTAAATAGTGTGTGCAGAGCGTATAGAAGAGGACACGTGTCGAACAACGGGTTGTGAAGTCTCCAGGAAGCGGTACGCAGGAAGTCAACGGATACGTACACTATACTATAGTGCAATCCATGAGTGACTACGTCTAATATAAGAAAAAAATACTATAGACGTCCTGCCATATCTACATGTGAGTGACAAATCATAAACTCCACTGTTTGTGCATTTGTAGGTTTTCAGAAAATAATTAATTATTGACACTGCAATAATAGCTAATTTTCGTGAGTAGATTCACTATGTTCTGAATATCACCAGATTCATGCAAAGCTTGTACTGAACTCAGTAGGTATACAGATAATTATTACCAAAAAACCCTTAAAGTTTCCTACGGTTATATATATTTGTCCAATGAATAGCATTGAGCTCCAGGTAAAATAGATAAAACCCTGATTCAATGGTGTACTTGGTCTTTGATTTTCCTGTAGTGTTAATCTCGGTAGCTACTACTATTTATGAAAATGAGTCTTTATTGGATATATTAACTTCTTGTTTATCTCTCAAAATCCTGAACCTAAAATAGCAATCAGGCATCGAACGATATGCAGTAACTGCTAGTCACTGCTCACATGTTTCTCGTCTAGGTACAAAATCTCTATTACACTTTTATATGGTCCATAGAGTAGATATGCGAAATCTATGATACCATATCTACTATAAAATTAGCATCCTCCGCATAAAACTAGTGTAAATGAAATATTATTAGGGGAATATAGATTTCAAATTAGCCTTAGTATCTGACAATCAACCTATGGTCGATGCCTTCGTATGGCAAATTATATTTTATAGTTTTCTTGCTCGATGTAACGAGAAAAGTTATTTGTGACGAATTACTGGAATAAAGAGATTATACAGTAATAGTACATATGAATGAGCAATGGTAATTTATTTTATAGCGTCCGTTTTATTGTAGGTCCTCTAATAATAGACGATACATTAATATGCACAAAATATCATTTCTAAGAATTTTATTTACGAATTGACATCAAAAGCGACAGCGGATCTCCATTCGCTACTCATTTAAACCTTTTTAGAGCATAAGTATATCGTTAGCCGCCATTTTGAGATTCCCAACAAACTGTGAGGCACGACTTAATTTATTACCAACAAAAGTGTTTGAATTGTTAATGTTTGGTCGTACTTAGCAGAAAGGCGGAAGTCTGCAGCTTAGTGCTCTCTTCCTATAGATCTCGGCTTGATTTATTCATTAGTATTTTTTAACAATATGCTTTAAATGGATTTGAACACACATCTACAGCGTTTATTTTAAAACGTAACGTCACTCTATATAGTTAACGGTTATGCTTATAACTTCAGAAAGAAAACCTTTTACAGTAGTTGAAAATGACAACAAAGTAATATTATAATTATGCCCCAGTAGTTGTATAAAGATGTGAAATAAAAAGGTTATCGTTAAAAACTTGCCTTACTGTACGTGCTATTCTTCTCTTATTAACATGGCTTCTTTTTAATTTTCTAACTAAGCCTAAAGTAAAACAATACACTATATTACAGTAGGATTGTCTTATCTTCTATTAACTTGAATAAGTAATTCATAAAAGAAAAATTACAAGGCAATTGTAGAGTATTACGATTTTAATATTTGACATCTAAATACTAATCCTATCAAATATCTAAATACATCTTGTTTAATTTTAATTATAATCGTATTATAGACCAAACTAAATATTCTATATACAATATTCTGTATTCTATATTCAAAGATACATTACACTATCATATAATAAAAATGTCACTTCAAGACGCAAAGTTTCATCATTTACTTAAAATAAATATTCCAGTAACTATCAAAAATATTGGTAAACGTTCCTACATCGGAGATATTGCTATACTTTCTAATTTCGTAATGGTGTTCTCTGGAGATTACCTTTTCTATAAAAGAGAAAACTAGTATTTGCAAGTGGGTTTGTTTACATTGATCGCTAGAAGAACTATAGTAAGCTTATGGATTGCTTTCTCTCATATGCAACCAGTTTTCATCATACAATATTTGGTATTTTTTTCTCCGTAATTATATATAACCCAATCTTAATTTACTATGTTTACATATAGAAAGAAATTGAAGAAGAACTCGGAAGCAGTTATGGTACACAGTAGACATGTGTTTAATAGTAGTAGACGTTCTTCATCATGGTGTCGACATACATTCAAAAGCATACAGATTCAACAGAAACAGCTCCCAAATGGGCAAAACCATAACAAGATTTATTGACAGAAAGAACAATTTAAAGAATAGATATGTGTTTTACGTGTTTTTATTTATCATACACATTTCCAAAATTATTCTATAAGTATTGAAAACAATGCAAAATATGAACATCTTGAAGCCGTTACATATTTTAAACTAAATACGATTGAGTATAACGAAATTTCCAAAAAACTTCAACTAACAATAACAAAGTTTATATAAAATACACATGTGTATAAACTGACATTTTCAACTTCGATTTTATATAGGTTACGATAGCAAAATGTTAGACAACATTTGACGCAGTCCCTCGGGATCATGCCAATCAAAAAGCACTTTATGTTTATTGTAGGGAATAATAAAGTTTTTCTTTGGTATATGTCTCAGAAAGGTATCTTTATGAAAACAAAAAATATGGAAAAGACAAAGACTATATGAAAATATTAAAACTATCTCCTTCACTGACTTTAGCTTTAAAATAATGCGTTACTACGTAGATATAAAAAATGTAACAGTTGGTATTTTCAAGTCCAAATTTAGAGAGCGAGCGAAATCGTAAGTAAATTTGCATCAATGTTCAAAAATTATTTATCGACATGTACGAACAGTCTTTTCACTTACGAAAACATAGAAGAGAAAGGACGGTACATCATTGAAGCCCTATAT
Organism: Antheraea assamensis; assembly: GCA_035772565.1. Lineage (NCBI taxonomy): Eukaryota > Metazoa > Arthropoda > Insecta > Lepidoptera > Saturniidae > Antheraea > Antheraea assamensis. The sequence goes on along the minus strand of JAQQSE010000046.1, from coordinate 4,839,533 downwards.
TATATCCACAACGAACAAATGATAATTTATCGACTTTTCTAATGAAAGCAATATATACTGTCATATTATTTGGAAAGCCGTTCAACGTATATATCATAAAATTATATAATGAAGTATTAATGATAAGTTACCTGTATTTTAACCTAAAAATTATGGAAAACATTAACATAGAGAGGCATAAAGACAAATAGGAATGTCAAAGAATAGTACTGTGTTGTTGTAGTTCTTCTTTTATTCCACAGAAAGTGCTAAGGATTGAACTACACACGAAGCAATATTTAAAGTTTATTTATACGCTTAGAAAAGGAAATATGTGTAGCCTTTTCTATTATACCTTTTCGTTTGTTCCGTATATCTTCATAGAATATTTCGCACGGAAAAATGTACTTTTACTGTTCCAAGCAAACGACTATCAACAACGTATAACAATAATCATTTTAAAATAACAGCCCAATATGTGGTATAAAATAAAATAGCAATTAAGAAATGCATTTATCATTCTGAATATTCATCTTATAAATTATTTCATACATAAAATATTTGCAATCGATTTTTCAACCTTTTGTCAGAACGGATGCAAATTACATTATTAAAAGGAAATACAATCACTATGAAATGATTTAGCTGTTACTAAAGCAAACTGTTATCGAGAAAGAGTGTATAATAACGACGTAGCGCCGTCAATTATTATAGACCACCGTCTTTTGTTTTTACGAAACTTCTGTTCATGTTGACTAAATGTTGGTGTCGTATGTCTCAAACGGACTTAGGAAAGGTAATTGGGGCACAGAAAATTGATCGGCATCCATCGTCCCATCGGAATGCGGGCGATCGCCTGTTGATGCAGTGACGTACGCTTATCCGTCTTTATTGAGATCGTTCCTTCTATTTAGTTGCTAATGAATCTTGCTTGGCAACTTCATATTAATTGTGTCACATTCACATACATATTTTCTTTTACTCTTTTCTGTATTTTGACTCTTAATGTTGTTGAATTTAAGTCAACAGGTTTATAATACAACATTTTCAAACTGGATTTTGTATATAACAAAGGTCACAATTTCTCTTATCTCTATTAACCATTAACTGTTTATATGCAAATGAAGTAATTAACAGCCCGAACGAATCGTTATGTACTATTTAAAACAATACCAAATAACTAAGGATCAGTTTATAATCACGCTATACAACAATTACGCTTGTTCGCGGTAAAGCCGAATTGATGGCGGAAAAGGGTAACTCGAAATAATGGTACTGATTGTTCACTTTCTGATAATGTTATCACTAGGTAGATTGATCTGTGTGTAACTTACGAAATACACTTTCATTTAAAGAATAATTGATGTCATTACATATGCAGTTGAAGTTAACGAGTGCTGCGCACTCGTTTTAGCCGCACCGAGTGCCCTTGCGCTGTTCGCCTAAACAAATGGGGTGAGTGCCTTAAGCGCTCCCCTTAGTAGTCCGGTGGAACTGTATAGGCCTTGCCAGGCTAGCAGTGTAGGTCAGTTCGAAAAAAAAAAAAAAAAGAGTGCTGCTGAAAGAGTTGACTCTTTGATATAAGAACAAAATGGGAAAATTTATATTTAAATCAGGTCTTTACCGACTACGCTTTTAAATGAACACGTAGCAATAATACCTTATGTTCTTTTTCCATCAGATGTAATTAACAAATATTAAAGTAAAACTAAATATTTAAAGGAAATCTTAGATGAGAGTCATCGTAATAATGTACACATATTATTTATGATGTATTATACAATACAGTCTACATAAGATTTGTGTGAAATAATTTACGTAAACATCCTTTTTTAATAGTTTCATTTAATACACATTTAAAAGCAAATATGAGTATTATATATTCTACTTGTCCTTTGCATAGCATTCATCCTTCCTAATATTATAAACGCGATTGAGTGTTTGTTTGTTACGCTTTAAAGCCTTGATAACTCAACCGATCGTTATGAAATTTTACCTACACGTTTTCAGAAATACAGTAAAGTTTTATGATAAAGGTAGTACTTTAGTAGTAATGCGTGCAGAAATAAACAGACAGACAGTTCTAAAAAATATTGTAATATATTTACTTATTCTTAGTCACGTGTAGTAATTTAAGTAAATAAGTACACACACGTTAATTTTACATTCTTATTCAGTGTATTAAATTAGATAAATTTGTCGAGCAACAAAGCAAGAAGTTCGGGTTAAGTAAACGTTACTTCGGAATAACTGAGATACATGTTTAACTTTAATATTTGGACATCAAATGTTAATCTGCTGTCATAATATTATCACATTTTGTAAAAGAATAATGGACCATTTAATCGCTGCGTAAAGTCAGCTAATAAAGCCATCGTACGATTTTCATCTAAAGCTTGCTTTCCATAAAATATTTTCATTCCAAACTTAAAAGATGACAACAGCTCCGGCATCTGTTAATGACGGGTTTTATTAATCGTAAATTTTCCATTCGCACCTTAATGGTCCAAGAAGCCTCCGTAGCGTCTTTGGACCTAAAAGATTTATTAGCATTAAAAAAGCATATTTGAGGCCGAAAGAAGCGGTGATAAAGACATAAAGGTTATATAGCCTATTAAATGTTTGATTGCCTTTTAAAATGTTTACCTGTAAACCGCGGAACATTGTCAGATGCTCAGCTGTTCTTTCTTTGAACAGAAGTTGATTGCGTTCTTTAATTTCCTTTGCAATATCCATTTATAGTCATATGTTTTGTATATCAAGCCCTAGGAGTTGATCTGCTACAGCATTTGCTTGTTAAGATGTGTGCGGATAATTATTTACTAAGCACAATTAATTGGTACTTGTAGTTTGAATGAGGACTATCAAAAGTCTTTAGATGTTCATACAGGACTTTAATTTTATTGTTATCTATAGGAGTTGCTTCTATTATCATTTCTGTAATAAAACCATTTGCATACACTTATTTAAATTGATGTAGCTTTCAAAAATGCTATCGAATACTTGAAACTAATCAATAGCTGAGTCCAATAAACATATTATGAACATTAAAATATGAAATGAAACCAAATATTAAATTCACGCTCAGGTACTTGAACATAACTTGTGGCTGACTTTGAAACAATTTCTATACTTACGATGCTAAAAACAAACAAAAGCATGGATGCAAATAATGATATTATTGAATATTAATGTTTGCTGTCGATACAGATTTTCTGTCGACAATTTTAATATAGTGATCGAGCGATCGCATTTATCAGACGTCGAATATCATACCACAAGTTACGAATAAAAGGCAATGTTAAAAAATCGCAATATCGAAATGTAAGTAACTAATTTATATCGATTATTTTATTTTTGTTATCGAAAATAAGAGTTAAAAACGGTGACTGAATGAATTAGATTTATAAAAACTGATTTTACTGTGTCGTCACTTTGGAAGAATAAATTTTAAATCAATTGAAACCTATCATTATGTTTTCCAAAAATAAAGAACATTTCTTGATAGATATAGGTCTTTATCGTTATTACCATAATGTACGAGATTCTTTTTCAAAATCGATTTGCAAAACAAATTCCTGCAAGTCATGTGGAATACAAAAGCAAGTTTTGATTAATATCAAGCAATTTATAATAACTAATGTTGCGTAAACAACTTTCCATCAGTCTCATCGAAGTGCAGTTGCACATCTGACCAAAAATAAGGAAACGTTTACATTTGTTTATACCATCAACCGTTACATTTCTCCTCTTTGGAAGATGAAAGCGTCGTGTTTGTTTTTAGTTCACTAACAACCTCTTTGAAGAGTAATGTGATCACTTAGTAATGTTTTTGTGTAATAGTTGCTGTGAAGAAAGATGTAGGTTTGAAGGAAAATAATGATGGGTAAAATCTGATTATTTTCTTCTTGTGGTACCATTTTTTTTTTTTTTATTATTATAGGGGGCAAACGAACAGGTGGGTCAACTAGTGCTAAGTGATCACCGCCGTCCATAGACACTAGCAACACCAGGGGAGTCGCAGGTGCGTTGCCGGTTTTTTAATATATGTGGGCCTCCGGCGCTCTCACTGACCGAACGAAACGCAACAGTGCAACCACTGTTACTTCACGTCGGCTTTCTGTGAGAGGGTGGTACTACCCCGAGCGAGCCGACCCATTCATTCTGAAACCAGTGATAGTTTCAGCGTAGCTCTACCACCTGCATTGGATAACAACAAGCTAATTGTATGAAAGTTAATCCAATCAAAGAATGTTAATTAATTTCAAGTTTTCCATACAACTCAAATTTGAAAACACAATGAATTTGAATCTAGAAGTTGTTTTTCACAATACAGTTACATGAATTAATCTTGCAGGATTGTTATCAAAAGTATTTTTTTGTATTCATACGAGTATAACTTTTTATTTGTTACATGTTACCCTTGTTAATGTTTATATTTTATAAGAAAGAAAGAAAAGGCTTTATTTAACATACTGGCCTTACAAGCCATAAAAATAATCTGTAAATCCTCGCACTAGTAAACAAGTGAAATAAATCCTGGAAACAAAAGAACATGCAAATTCCTCGATATCCGATAAGGGTCCATCAGTGTCGATTATGAGATGATTCAGAAGAAACTATTTCATAGTCTAAAAAATGATGAAAATAAAATAAAAAACAACACGTCTTTAAGTGCTTATCGAGTTTCTTATGGCAATATGCAAGTCATAAAAGAAGACGTCACCGTGACAGTATTTCATCTAACCGAATTCAATATTTTACAACAAGGCTCTATATTAATTTTGCCTGATCAGTGCCAATTACCATGAGGAATAAGGAAATATCAATACCAATTATGAATTTTTCTTTGTCCATACATAATATATTCTTTTCGTAGTCTTTATGTATTAGAGCTTCTGTCACTTTATATAGGCATCTTATTTTATTACTACATATTACTTTATTATGACTTAACTAAAATATACAAGTATTAAGTGCACAGCTAAAGTTTAGTGCTGAGGGGCGTCGGGGCACGGTGCGGAACCGTTACGCTCGGATACTTTGGAAAAATGTCAAGTTCCGTCGAACCGTCATTGTTTTTCGATTCATGATGCAAACTTATTTCTAATGCATGCGATGTAATGTATTAATAAGTCGCATCGGTTTATGAAATTATCTATAGAAATTTTTATATCGTTAGTGTATAAAAGAAAGATGTTATATAATTATGGAGAATTTCATTATACAGTTATTATTATCTGTTGTTATTGAAATAGGTCTTATGATTTATATGGTTACATTATTCTTCATGTAAGTTTATTTTAAGCTTAACAAACGTTACCCAAACCTTAAGAATGACAATTGTGCGAAGAGATAATTGAAATTATTTGCTGAGCATATCATCGTTGAATTGTAGTGTGAAGCAACAATCATGCGAAGAGTTTATTAGGATTATTTGCTGGATATATCGTCGCTGAATTGTAGTGCGAAGTAACAATCGTGCGAAGAGATCATTGAAATGATTTGCTGAACATATCGTCGCTGAATTGTAGTGCGAAGTAACAATCGTGCGAATAGATCATCGAAATTATTCGCTGAACATATCGTCTGATGTACTGAGTTGTGCCTTTTATTAAATTAGTGTGTAGTACCGAAGAATTAACTAATTCTTGATTTATTGACACTAGTATTAAATAGAAATGAAAAAAACTAAACTGGTGGTTGACAAAAAATTAACAGTTATTTTAGACTTTCATTTCAATTTTGACAGCATTTCAGCACCAACGAATTATGTAATCTTTCGATATTTAGCCATCTTAATTCACTGTCTTCACTACATAGTATAAAACAAAGTCGCTTTCTCTGTCCCTATATCCCTATGTATGCTTAAATCTTTAAAACTACGCAACGGATTTTGATGCAGTTTTTTTTAATAGATAGAGTGATTGAAGAGGAAGGTTTATATGTATAATAATATAAATTAAATAGTGGAGAAATACTGTTATTTTTAGGTTACTCCAAATTTAACGCGTGCGGGCCACGGGCAGTAATGAATATATCAAAACTACTGGATCGATTTTAATTTTTTTATCAGTGAATGATATAGGCTATATATTTTACACCCGTGCGAAGCCGGAGCGGGCCGCTAGTCTAATATATAACACTTTATTAACATCCCTAGAAAACAAGTACAATGAGTTTTTTTTTATCTAAAAAACAATCGAAAGTTATGTTAAGGATGCATTGTTATTTTTTATTGTTCCCATCAATTTCAATTAGTATTTGTACAAATATGTGCTTTAATTTAATTATTTTAAAGTTTAACTTTCAGTGTCGAAGAGAATAAGATGTAATTATGTTGTTTGACCAGCTGATAAAAATTTAGTCACGGTCATTTAGACATGACATTGTTGGTATGTCGCTTCGTGAACATACTATTTCAAATTTGAAGCTTTAATAAACATGCTATATTGTATACGCATTATAAACATGTTATTTGAAAGGCTTTATATTGATACACGTTTTATTAATTTAGATGTTTAAGTGAAAATAAGTTCTTAAGAAGAGTCAGTTTTAATTAAAATAGTCGTTTAGTGAACAAACACAAGATATAAGTTACAAAAAGTTAGGGCAAACCTTAACTTCAAAGTTTGAAAAAAAAAAACAATTAATAAATTTCCAGTAATAATTATTACTTAAAGAAATATTTTCTATATTGCAAGTAATTATTGTAAATACAGAAAAATATATTTGTTACAAGTTATACTCTTAAGATGGGTTTTATCTTGTTTCAAGTAACAATAAAAGTCAAATTACGTTAAGTTAGAGCAAAGTACAACGATTTGCATAGAGAATAGCTTAGTCTGGTACCGTGTAGACAAAAGGCTAGAAAACACTAACTCCGACCGTATATAATCAAATTGAGATGAAAAGTTTGAGATAAATAGAGCAAATCACGCTGAACAAAAACGACAATACATAGCTCCTTTCAGATGCAAATGGCTGTATTAAATTTGCAATTTAGACCTCGATAGCTTAGCACTTACAGTATAAGTGAGAAGCGATTCATTTTTAAAGTCGATTTTAGTCCTTAAACAACATTATAAATAAATATATCGTTATATGTTATACATATTTTTTACACGATCCTAAGACCTCAAACCGTGAAATTCGATAACAATAATAGCTTAATTTTTTTAATGCTTCACGTTTTTGTTGCCTTAATTTAATTCACTTGTTGCTATAACTTTTGTTAAAAGAGAATTTACTACATTAAAGTGACTTTTTTAAATCTCCATTTCCTATAAAAAAATCTAACCAAAAATTATTTATTTAATAAATTACATTACCAATAATAATCATAGGTAAAAATAATTGAAATGTATTATTATGTATTAGTATTAGTGATTCCCGCCAACTTCGTTAAGCATTAAAAAAGTGGGCAAAGATCAATAGAAACCAAAAAATAAGTAATCTAGAAGAATCTACGAAAAATTCCGCATCGAATGATTAGTCCTATACCGATACGTTCACAAGTTTTGACGTGATTTAGCCTCAAAGTAACTGTAGTTTCATTCTATTTAAACAGATTAATTATTATCATCCGCTTCTGTTCATAACATGTACCATTAAATTCTGTTGGCAACGCATACAGCCCTCACAGACTTCAGACAATGAAGACATCCCTATTGTTATGGTCAGATAGATTTTACCCGATGAAATATGTTCTACCTATACTGGACAGCGTATTGATGACGAAGCATTGTTTCTACTTATAACGGTTGACAGACTAAACAATTTGAATTTATTTTATTGAAATTGAAATCCACAGAACACTGTCTATCTGATGTAAGGAATCACTAAAGCTTAGTTATTTATTATTAACGGCAAAAAGAATATTATTCCTAAGTGTATGCCAGTCCATGTTGGCAATCAATCAAACACAGGAGTGGGTGCTTTGTGCTTTCCGGATTACGGCAAAAAAGAGATTGCCTGTTGTTGAATATTTCAATGAATCTTGAACGGGCTTTACCATTCTATCTAAATTCAGCATTAACGGATACCTCAAGACAGACATCTTCATAATTATTATTAAATTCGATCTACTCATTATGATTAATATTAGTCAAATAGTATATGTACCTTACTTTGCACTTCCGCCTGGAATTAATTGGCCGTTGCTACGTCTCACTGTAACAAGAAACGTTTGATTTATTTTGCGCGACGTGTACCTAAAAGAAGACTTGGCTGCGGCCAATCAATTCCAGGTGAAAAGGCAAAGTAACGTCCACTATAGTATTTTATTATGGATTTCCGCGTAGTAACGCCTTCATCAATCATATAATATTAGATAGCAAACAATACGAAATTAATGTTAAAATGTGGCCACATGTTTATATGTGAAATTAAATCTATAGCTAATGTAAAATATATCATGTCCCTAAGTAGGAAATAAACTTATGAGCGTTGTTAACAGAAAATGGGAGAAAAACGCAGCAATAAGGATAATCTACGTAAGATAATTTCCACTCAAGCGGACCGATGTCTTCGCTTAAAGGTTTGTGAGTAACGCCGCGGGGCGCGCTAACTGATGGGGGCTTAGCAGGAATCTCTTAATTTATAGCTTTGTACTAAGTGTACCGACAAATATATAAGCGTCAGCGGTAAGGGAATATTTTAAGATGACAGCGCTAACTTGATATCATTTTTAAATGGAGATTGATTATTTTTCACTTATGCACTCGATTTATTTAGTTAATTATAGTACAAATATCGAGAAACTCGATATTATAAATAAATAATAGACTACGCAGTGTCGTTTAAATATTTAAAACAAAGTATAAAGTGCAAAAACTCTGTTATCAAACATGGAAAATTAAATAAAAAATACACTGTATATCTACATATATACTAAGTTAATAGTACAATTGAAAGAAACTACAGACTAGATATATTTCAAATATGTTATTATGATTACATGGTTACATAACAATTATCAATGGATTGAAATGCTGAAAATGAACACCAATTTAGTATTTTGCAAAGGATGCGTAATTTTAAAAAATGGGTTAATTTTTAAATTTCATATAAATACGAATGAATGTAGAAAATAATAATATTCCAAATTACAGCTCTTTGTCTTCTTACATATAATTATAAGACGACGTCTCTTTGTCTATCTAACCATTTATCTGTTTATAATTCGAAAAATACTAAACCGATTGAGGTGATTCATTTTTAAATAACAATCCTCTCGCTATGTTTCAGTATATGTTTTGTCATATTACGTATAAGTTTATATAAGTAAGGAATGAGTTATTAGGTTAAAAATAAATTCAGTCGACACAAAGTGATTACCAGTAAACTTTTTTTATTGCAATGTTAAATATTAACCAATAAAAACCAGTAGAGTTTATAATAGAAATCTTTTAAGAACTCGGTAATACCATACATCTTCAAAATAATTCCAAATTTTTAGCCGATAAGCACCTCCCAAAATTTTCAATAGAAGTTTTTTTTAATATTAAATACTTATCGAGATCTCTGATAGAACAATTAATTAGGATTCGGTCCATTAGAAAGACTGTAGAAAATGTTTTATTTTACACTCTAAATTGACCAAAGTGTATCTAATTTAATTCCAAACCAATTACCAAGATTTAAGAATTCGATGTTATTTAACACTCCTATTATTTTATCGATCATGTTTGATGATCAAATATTAAAATAATAAGAAATAGGTAACAAGTATATAACTCGCTACATCTTATAAATCGTGCCAGTGTAAAGGTTATCTACAGACTCATACTGGGTGAAATAATCTGATTTGTCCATTTGCCGGTCGTGGGACGGTAACAAACGGCCTGGCTTCGATTAACAGGATTGCCTTTTGTACTTTTATTGTGATTATTGCTTTATTTAATTGACGGAAAAATGTAAGAGAGTTTTTTATATCCGCATTTTATCCCAGGGGATGGCGTTACCAGGAAATTTACATTTAGGGGTAATTTTTTAGAGTGCTTAAATATACGAGATAAATGATATTATATTTACTGAGAAATGTACAGTGTTTCAGTTTAAACATATTTAAAAAAAAATGATAAAACAATCATCTTTAAACATTAACCTAAATATAAAAACATATTATGTTATAACTTTAAGCTTATAAGGACGTAAAAAATATGTACAGTACGAACTGGCAAATGTACCATTCATTAATGGGAGATCTATAATCCATGTTAATTCTTTTGGCAGCTCTGTATATGCCGTAAGTTCGATGTTTCACGTAATATTGTCGAGAGTTGAATAGAAAACAAACTTAAATATAATTCGTATAATAATATAGGAATCTAAAACTAAAACTAAAACTAGAAAGCTAAAGTTGAAATTTACAATGTACCTTACAAGTTACAAATAAAAATGATATCGCAAATTTTGAGTGAGAAGGGAACATATATCACTGCTAACTTAAGACTTTAAAAGAAAACTGGGGGGCTGGTGGGACCGTGTAAATAGATCCCACCAGGAGGGGTGCGGTGAAAATAAAAAGGTATAAAAATGCGTAAAATGAAGAGAAAGAGCGTAGAGCGGTAGGTGGTCTTGCCTATAAATAAATATAATAACAAAGACCCCAAATAAAAAGCGTGCACTAACCTGCAAACTCAGCACCTCGTACGGAGCAGCGGCGTCTCAGGATCTCACTCTTAGGATGAGCGATAGCGGCGTCGTTATGAGTACAAACGGTACCAAGATAATAGCGGTATATATATGAGCGGTGTCAACAATTTTTTATAGTTCTAATAATAAAGCGGAAACATATATCTGCGGTGACATTGATTTTTATAATTTTTAATTGTGACATTTTATTTTGAATTTCTTCTTTTTTCGTCGAAATGACAGCGATACTAAAGCGTCTGCATACTCCGTATTCGATCAATGAGATGCAGGCCAGTCACACATCTCATTATCTGGAGCGCAGCTATTAAATTTATTTATAAGGCCGAACCATGCTCCCCGCGTTGAAAGTTCAAAGAACTTTCAAAAGAATTATGAAGGTAGAGATGCTTTATGCGGTGAAGTTTTGTGAGTATAGCGGTGGAAAGAAGAATATAGAAGAACGGTTGACAGCAGTTTGAAACAATTTATTATAACATTAATAGCGGTCTAAAGGAAATTACATATTAGAAAAAACAAAAATTCAATTAATTCTAGGTTAAACTAAAATGCTTTTAGAAAAAACTAGAGTTTTAATAAATTAAACGTTATTCTATTGGGTCGGTAAAGGATACAACTTAGTGACAGGACGTTTATATATACCTGACGCGGTTCTGACTGAAGCAACTCGAACTATGCCATCCGATCCAGAAAAAACCTCAGTTATAATACCTAGTGGCCAGGTTAAAGGCGGTACATTATCTTGACCTAAGAGAACGACAGTACCAACCTCTATAGATCGATCGGGTGTGCACCATTTCTGACGAACTTGCAGCGTGTGCAAGTATTCAGTACGCCATCTTTTCCAGTATGATAATACGAGTTGATCTAACAATTTTTTGCGATTTGTTAAGTTCATACGTTCTTCTGACAGTTCAGAAGAAGGTAAGTATTTAAGCGGACTGGACATTAAAAAATGTGATGGCGTGAGCACATCCGGATGTGGATCTGATGATAAAACGCTAAGTGGTCGAGAGTTTAGAAGACATTCTATTTGAGTAATTACAGTCCACTTTTTAAGGTCGAAAGAAACTACTTTAAATAAATTAATTAAATCACGAGATAATCTCATTACAATCGGTTCATCAGGAACAGAGTAGACAAAGTTGTCCATAAAAAAATGAGTTTCTATCAATTTAGAAACTTCAGGAAAGCGGTCGCTATGTTCACATGCTAGTTTACGTAATGTGCGCATAGCTAGATAAGGACTAGGCTTTAATCCGAAAGGAACGCGGTTAAAATTAAAAGTGCGTATAGGTTCATTTTTATTGAAGCGAAATAAAATTCGTAAGTATTTGCGGTGATTTTCATTTACTCCGATACGTAAAAACATTTGTTTAATGTCTGCGGTTATAGCTATAGGAAACGTACGAAAATCAAGCAATAATAAAAACAAGTCTGTTTGTAAATTAGGTCCAACGTGCAAAACATCATTGAGTGACAACCCTGAGTGAGTTTTCGCACTAGCGTCTAACACAACCCGAATGGTATTCTTGTCCGACCTAATAACAGCGTGATGAGGTATATAGTAGCCCTCTTCTGCCAATTCAGAATCGGGTACCTCTGATAAATACTCTTGAGATATATAATCGGCAATTATTTTATTATAGTTCTCGCGTAGGGTTGGCACGCGCGTGAATTTACGCTCAAGTGCAAGCAGTCGACGATGCGCCACCGCGCGAGAATTGCCCAACAAAGACGGGCTTCGCGAGAAAGGTAAATCGACAAAATATCGACCGTTTTTAAATAAAACTGAAGAATCAAAAATATTTTCGCAATCTAATTCATCCGGACTAACAAAGCGTTGAGAAGGAATATCTTCCAACTCAAAGAATTTCTGTAAGCCCGATTCTATATCACTGTTCGTAAGCGCGGTGAACGAAGTACTAGGAGTCGCGTCACACTGACTCGGAATATCTCCCATAAGTACATAACCGAAGCTAGTCAATATGGCGGGCGGCGCACGATTACCTGAATCAATCCTATCTCCCAAATAAATATAGGGAAATAGTTGTGCACCGAGAATAACGTCGATTTTGGCCGGTATGTTCCAAGTTAAATCGGCAAGCGGTAAAGTATTTAAGTATGACATGTCGTCGTTTAATTCAATAAAATTGGCTGGAAGTTTATCGGTTATACAATCCACTACCAAAGCATGAATATAATATTTATTATAAGGATTCATGCGAGATTCTATTGTAAAGTTGATAAAACCGTGTACAGGTCGTGAGGTCATACCGACACCTTGCAAAAACGAATTATTTAATTTAATTATAGGTATGTTCAAACGTTTACAACAATCCATAGTAACTAAATTATTTTGAGACCCGTTATCTATTAAGCATCTGACTACGATCTTATCTTGGTTATTGCAATACGCATAGGTTTGTGCAGTTGCTAACAGAATCGTTGTTTTATTCTCTGAACGATCGCCAGCGCTAAATGAAACAGAGTGAGTAGCATTGTTCGGCAACATATTTAGCGTTGAATTCGCGGGCTCGGCCGCTATATGGACGGCAGAGGCTCGAACCGGCACCGAAGGCGGCGGCTGTTCACGCGGAGAATCATTCTTATCACTTGAAAAATGTAATAAGGAATGATGGTGTTTTTTACAAATTTTACAACCATTACGCGATTTACATTTACTTGATGAGTGAGATAAACTTAAACAATTAACACAGCCGCGTTTTGATTTAATAAATTCAAAACGAGCTTGCGGGGTGTTCATATTTTTAAATACTAAACAATGATATAGCTGATGCTCACTGTTGTGGCATAGCTGGCAGCGTATTACAGAAGCGGGTTCGTTACTCGACACGAAAGATTGAAAAGAACGATTATTATTTTGTATATTACGAGTGTTAGATATACTAGACTTTGCACGCGGTTCTGCATGAGAATTATGAGTATGTGACCGTTCAAGTATTTTAACGTAACCTTGAATGAAAGAGATAAATTCCTTATACGAAGGTAATTCTTGTCCACTAACACTATTCTCAAATTGTTGCAGTGTTTGTGAATCAACTTTTCTCAAACCACAATGTAATAAGACAAAATCTAATAGGTCCGGAATATCTAATAGTTTTAATGCAGCGACAGAAGCGGAATACTTTTCAATAAATGTATTTAAGCTAACGGCAGTACCGACGCAGCTTTTAATGACCAGAATGTTGTTGAGATAGTGAACACCTAAACTACGTTTGTCTTGGTATTTTTTGACAAGACTATCCCAAATTATGTTATAAGTATCGCCTGAAGGAACAATACCTGCTGTTAATTTTAAAGCATCCTGGGTTAATTGGCTAACTAAATACTGCACACGTTGCGCATCTGTCAGATCGGTATTCAAATGCACATTGCTACGAAATATTTCATAAAATATTGGCCAGTTGTCCATATTCCCATCGAATGACGGTAACTGGATAGGTGGTAATTTAACAGAAGTCTTTTTCTGATCGGAAGTAAATGTTTTGTTATTTGCTAGTATGAGATTACGTTTGTACTTAATGCTCGAATATAAATCCTCAATTGAATTTAAACACGAGTAGTCTGGCGGTGTATTATTAATTTTAAACTGTAATTCATTAATATGATCAAGCATTGTTTCAAACTTGTTGTACAATTCCGTAATAGATTCAGATTGTGCTAAAAATAACTCATTTGAGAGTATATCGTAACTAGAAATATTTTTTGATGAAACAAATAAATGATTCATTCTTTGGAAAATAGCTTCTTTTTTAGCAATAAGCTGATTGAGTTCTATTTCAGACTTATTAGGAGCCATTATAATGGATTGTAAAGAGCAAATTTATAAAGAAATATTTAAAGTTTATTGTAGTAGCGGGTGGTCGTACATAAGTATGTAACGGCAATAGAATTATTAGTTATAGCGGGATGAATATTATATTATATGAAGCTGGAATGTATCCCAGGCTCGAAAGGACCAAATAGATCCCAAATAGTGTAAATAGATCCCACCAGGAGGGGTGCGGTGAAAATAAAAAGGTATAAAAATGCGTAAAATGAAGAGAAAGAGCGTAGAGCGGTAGGTGGTCTTGCCTATAAATAAATATAATAACAAAGACCCCAAATAAAAAGCGTGCACTAACCTGCAAACTCAGCACCTCGTACGGAGCAGCGGCGTCTCAGGATCTCACTCTTAGGATGAGCGATAGCGGCGTCGTTATGAGTACAAACGGTACCAAGATAATAGCGGTATATATATGAGCGGTGTCAACAATTTTTTATAGTTCTAATAATAAAGCGGAAACATATATCTGCGGTGACATTGATTTTTATAATTTTTAATTGTGACATTTTATTTTGAATTTCTTCTTTTTTCGTCGAAATGACAGCGATACTAAAGCGTCTGCATACTCCGTATTCGATCAATGAGATGCAGGCCAGTCACACATCTCATTATCTGGAGCGCAGCTATTAAATTTATTTATAAGGCCGAACCAAACGTTATTTCACTTATATAGGTATATTTTTTATTACAGTTTAACCCAAAATATTGACAAACAAAACATATAGTAATAGACACATTTTGTTGTAAATAATTCAGATTTGTTTGAAATAAATATAAAATAATTTGAATGAAACAGCTACATCTATATTATCTTATCAACCCCGATATGTAACGAATCCCAGGGTTTTCCCGCAGCCGGCAGTCCTTGGATTATCGGCTAGCCCACGGCAAAAACAGTAGACCCTACCATCTGAGGCGACACTCGTTGCCGAACATAAATTAACACCAATGATTCATGATTGCGAAGTTATAGTATAACTATAACAGAATGTACACTATGTATTATTTTATACTATGAGAGTAACTATTGTACATACAATTCACATAATAAAAAAAATCTACAAACTAGAACTTTCCATGTTGAGTTGAGATAGTTTGAGTTATTTGATTCATGAGGGTGTTACTTAGAGGAGATCCATCATCAATAATTAGGGTGGACGTTACTTCGTACTTCCGTTTAGCATTCCTTGGCCACTGTCACGTCTTACTACAACAAAAAACGATTGTCGATTGGTGAATTGTCCAACGTCAAGTTCATCCGCTGACCAATGACGCGTTTTATTCACTTTTAGCTATTTCACAACCATTTTCTGTTATAGTAAGACGTGACAGCTGCCAAACAATTTTAATCAGAAGCGCGACGTAACGTCCCCCTTAGTGTTTAATAATTTTGGTTAATATATTTTAATATAGTTTGTTTTATAAATGTTTACTTGGTAAAATGACTGTACAGCACCTGATAGAAGGTATGGTATAGTCTCAAAAACAAGCGAGCGTTGGTTATAGATTGGATCAGTAGTCGTCGATCTCGTGACTGTTTCCTGAAATTCATATACGCCCCTCGTTTGAACGACCCAATATTATAGAAGGAACGGAACACGTCAACTGAGAGATCTACTAATTGACCATGTCTATTTCATCATCACCATAATTAAATAAACCAAAAAACTTCTGTTGCATATAATTCTGTTACAGATATTGTAATGACAACATAGAGTTATGATTATGTTTATCACAATCTGAGGTATTACTTACATACTCTGTACTCTAAACACTCTTTATGTCTACCTTTTTACCTGTCAGTAAAATAATTACGGTCCACGTAGTTCAACACCTTCAAGTGCATAGAAATTCAAACAGACTTCTATTTTACTGAGTCATTCGACCCTTCTGTAGTTCGTTATTCTTGTGGCTTGTACAAAAGTTTCAACATTTTTGGCAGTTCGGTTAATATCGAAGACTTTTAGGGTAACATGAGTAATATAGTTTTAATTATACCGCTCCGAGCTAACTTTCGTAAGAGATATGTAATATTTTCCAATCGATTACGTACTTATGACTACAATTTATGTGTTTAATTTTTAATACTTTGAATTACTGTTAATGCAATGTAAGCTTAAACAAAGTTCGTGTATAATCTAAGTTTGTAGGAAGTGTAAGAGGCCAACCACGCTACCACACCACATACCCATACTACCTCGCAGTCATAGGTATTCACAGTTCGTTTCTCTCTGGTAATTTTCAGCTATTGTAGATCGCCCAACTCACGCTCGATCTTAGATACACCGCGCCGCGTGACACTGTCCATTCGTGCTATTACTTCGTTGTCATTTGACGTACTGTCTATCCTACAGTCTACATGACAATTACTCCGCTCCTAAAAGTCGTAACGTGCTGTAAACTATCCTATAATCTGTCTCAATACATAGCCCATAAAATCCTTTTTTTTCTTACTGGTATTATCAAAAACGGGCACGTTCAAACAAGCTCTTGACTTTTATATTTATAATATTACCAACTACTGAACCCGGTTTTGCATGGATGCAACAATAAAGAAAACGAGATTAGATCTTCGCTTTACATTACAGCGTCTAGTGTAATGCAGTAAAATGGCAACTGAACAACTGAATGTCAGTCTGTCAGTTCTGGCAATATCTTTCAAGATTTTACTACCGTATTCTGGCTAACTTCCTCTTTTATACGGCTATATTTTAAATACCCGTCATCATCGTGTTGAATTCACATTTATCCAGATTTTTGTTGATATTACCAGATGATATACAAATGGCGACTGTTGATGTACTTCGAGGTTGCTGTTATCCACTTTAACATCATTAAGTATAAGGTCATCGAACTATTAAAAATACAAAAAAAAAACAAACAATGGACGTCAAAAATAGCGTACTCCCGAAGTTCATCCATTCCAACGACAAATCAATCAACTTACGACATGAAAGCTCAGAATAATGATTCCTCCGACGGTTGAATTTCTTTCGCACTGAAGATTTTTAAACGCCACGTAATGATTGGTATTAAAAAATTTTGGAAATATATATGTATGAAGAAATTTTTTATTAAGATGCCTCACAGTTCTAAATTCATATTAAAGAAATCAAATAAAAGTATCAACAGTTTTGTGTGTTTTGTGTAATCTTGTGAACGGTTAAAGCGATTTTAAACAGAAATTCATAAGCAGATAGAAAAATTTACACACAATCTTTTTGTTACATACTTATCAACGCGATGTCTCCTAAGACCTAAGCAGTAACTATAAAACTGAACAGAGTGAGTTTAATATCGATAAATCTTATAAAAGTTTCAATTAAAATGTAAAGAACATCCCAGAATTCATATAGATCAAGCACGTAGTTTCTACGAAACAAGAAACACAATAACGAAGTCGCGAGCAATAGGTATTAAATAATATAAAAAGTTTGTACTTGACACTTATGGTTATATTTTGTACACATTAAATAATATATTTGTAAGCTATATTATTGTACAGTTTCATCAAAATTCATTTACCAGTTTCTAATTGATACAGTAAAGTGTCAGTCAAATAAAAAGGAAATCAGTGAAGGCTCACAAGTAACACGCTTCATAAAACGGTAGCGCAATAAATACGCAAGAGTACATAAAATTTACTTCTCAATGAAAACCAAAATATAGTGTCGCTTTATTTTTACGTACAGTAAGGTCGAGATTCATATAACAAATAAGTATAAGTACAAACGTAACGTAACTCGTTCGAAATATTTATATTCGCTACGTTAAGTGATTGACATTCCTTGCTTTTAGTTCGAGATAGAGTACGTACAACGTTTCTGAGTACTTTTATATTGAGACATCAAGTAAATATCATTTACATTCATTCAAACCCCTGTGAACTTATTAGAAATATTCTCAATACTTACTCAATTTAGGTTAGGTATTATTGATATTTCATATTGTATCGTCATATTTTCAATAAATATAACATTTCCCAAATTCAAATATCGAAAAAGATAAGTCAGCTGAAAAAAAACCTTTAGAAATATGACCACGTAAAATAAATTTATAGTATAGTAATACCATTAGTGTATTTCAAAACGCTTGATTCCATACAGTATAAAAATTGTATACCACTTATAAGTTAAAAATGTTATATCTCAAGCACAATTAATTAATCTAACCTTTTTAAATTAAATTTCCAACAATAATTACATTTCTTTCGATAAAGTTGGGCATGTCAGAGATAATAGCGAAAAATCGAGAATTTTAGAATGAAAATCAAATTCAGTGACTCGTATCAACTAACCAGTTTAAATTACACATTCGCCGCCACGGGTACTTTTGTAACTTAATTAGATAGCATAAAATGCGCTTGAATTATTGAGAATTTAGAAACAAATTATTTCATTTACATATACCTTAGATGGGAAATATGTTCACGCTAAAGAAATATACTTAGAATTAATATTCGGCGTTGTAAATTTCAGACAATTTTTGTTTTCGACATATCCAACAAAAAATCTGGTAGGGATTGAAAAACAAAAAAATTATTGAAATAAATCACCCAATGTAAATATATGAAAATGGATAATACGTATACAATATACAGTTTGTTATAAATTAATTATGCTATATTATTGTATCATAGACTTAGAGAATTATCACATTTTCCTAATATATTGAAAGGTAGGGATACGTCAATTATATTCGACATGATCGTGACAATCATACAGCAGGTCTAATAGCCGCCATAGTACTGTATAACCAGCAATAGAAAGGGGCGATAGGAATTTGTAATTTGCTGACTCGCGAACACCATGTGCTAAAATACGTCACGATGACGTTATTTTGCAACGTACTGTTTATACGATAAGACGAGTGACGTCACGACAAAATTGTATATATCTAGTTTAAAAATTATAAATAAATACATCTTAAAAAACAACTAACAAAACAGTGGCAATATATCACTAAAGTAGATAACATAAAAAGTTCGATTGTCGACGCACAGAAAGAAAAGAAAAGTTCAAATAAACAGTAACCGAATACGGTAAACGAATTGCCTTTTAGTTTCGAGTCAAACTAATAAAATAACAATCGATCTGGTCAATTGAATCCAATAGTATAGGAAAGTACACTTACAATGAATTGTTATTCGTAACTCTGGTTTTATTATCAATAACAATATTTCAGAAGAATTTTAATTTGGCTGACTTCTATTATTACATTACTATTTATATATTATTATATATATTACATTTTACTGTTCTAGAAAATACACCTTAGAATTCCTCGTTTGAAAATATCACCCTAAAGAATTTACATCACTTAGCAGTTCAATGTTTTCCGCAGCGTATGTCTTACTTTCTTTGATCTTGGATTGCTTTCTATCATGGAGTCCTGTACTAACTCTTTCCCCTACTTCGGTAACCAGGGCGGATGGCTAGTAAAAAATAAAAGCCACTAGATGACAAAACTCGCGTTACATCTGCTAAACCAAAAATATAACATATAATAGCCAAAGAATTAAAATATAATCCAAAAAGTTTGTACCATAGAAATTATTTAGAGGAAATTAAATTTCCCTTTCGGTTTAAACAAAGAGAAATTAAAAGTTATTAGTCCAAATTATAAACGCAGTCTAGCATTTTATTCCGTAAACGAAATCGTTGAAAATGGCTCGTTTTTCCCACCATTTGACTGTGTTATTTATCCGTCAGTTTGCGTACCATTATGAGACCGGTATGAATAGCGAGCGCCGCGCCGGCAGCGTGAAGCGCGAGGCCCGAGGCGTGCCTCAAGCCTCGACTAGGTACGCACGAGGCGCGAGCCCTTTTGTACCAGCCTCAAGTGCAAATAGCCTCGCGGACTAATTTCAAAATGCCCGCCCTTGAATGGAGTGTGCCTATTTCAGATTTCCAGTTTAGATTGTCTATTTTACATGTCTGCTTTTGTTAAAATGTTTATTTAATAAATAATGCCGTGTTATTTATTAAATGGGGAACATAAAAAAATTGAAATAAAATGTTAACTAGGTTCCAAAGTGTAAAATCCACGAGTTTACAAACGGTAAAACACTTAGTAGCCTAGTCTTAAATATTTGGAACAAGAATCTTTTTCCATAATAAAAATAATTACTTTTTTTTAAATAAAACGATGAAGCCTAAATTTTTCTATAAGTAACTTCAGTCAGATACTTAATTGAACCGGGACTAAGGTCCGTTAGTAGAATTTACTAATATCACTGTGTTTTGAAAAAATATAAAATTTAGAACTTTCCGGAGTCTGAAAATAGATAACGATGGATTTTGCGTAATGATGATCACGGATTTCTTCATAAAGTGCTCTTAGGTTTAGATTGGAGAGATATTTAGAAGCTAGAATTACTATAATAGGTAAACTCGGGCTCGCGACTTCGTTCGCGTAAAACAGTTTAATTGTTTCCTGGAAGCTGTTATCTGCATTAAGTATGGCCTATGTTGTAATTCATTTTACAATGTTGTCATTACAACTTACCGCCTAAACCCATTTTCTTTCCAATTTAGTCGTCACCCTGTTTATTTCTCTTAATACTTAGCTGCTAAAATATCTCACAAGTGCAACTGTCATAATTCATATATTACCACTCTGTATCATCTCGTTGCATAATTTATCTGCTGACAAATATTCGAATTAATTTTAAGACTTCATTAAAAGCTTTTTAAACGTATAACGTTCATCTGAAAGCATTAAATAAACGAATTTCAACTGAAATTGGAACCGTTTGGTAAACATAATAATGCCGCCGGCCGCGAAGCATTCAAAATCAATAGAGCGTCCCCATCAGTTTTTATGCCTCTGTCTATCTGTCGCTCACAGGGGCAATTTTATATTACATCGAGTGTCAGAACACTGCGAACGTAGCCCAGTGATATAAGTAATATATGGGGCAGAATTACCATAAAAATATATGCATACAACGTCTTTAAAAATCTATTATTCAATACAGGTTGATTATTTCTTTAATATTTAATTTCGTTAATGCACCAGTATGCACACAAACAGTTTTGTGTATGATTACTTATGGATCTGAGACTTGGTCGTTAACAGATGGTCTCTTAAGGAAGGTCTAAGTTATTCAAAAGGAAATGGAGAGAGCTATGTTCAAAGTTTTTCTGCTGACCAAATCAGAAATAAGGAGATCTGTAGAACCAAGTCCACGACGCAGCCTTCAAAATGTATATAATGTACGTGGCATTTGGCGCATTTCTCATACAATGGATGGCCGAAGGGATCGAATTGTTTTTCGAGTGGTGATACGTATCGCGGATAATACGTCGCCGAGCCCAAAACAAGATAGACTGACGACCTGGTTAAAATTGAGGGAACCTGCTGGATGTCATTGTTATGATCTTTGCAATAGACCTGAATTTTATAATGCACGTCATTTAGTTGAACAGATAGATGGATGACACACTATTTTAGGACAATTTATTTATCTTTAAAGAATTAGCTTATTGTAATGTGTGAAACTTAACTTACACTTGGCCTTCAGGATTTAAGATCTTGTCTTAGACGACAAAGTAGTAATGTTCAAAGCCATGTATAAAGTTAGTGATTACAGTTATTATATACATATCTGCTTGAATATGAATATGAAAAATATGGTTATGAAAATTACATGCTTCTAAGCTTTCACGATATGAAAGATTTCTCATCATTTACCGCATCATTCCATGTAGGTTCCAATCCTACAATGGGCCTAAGGAATCTGTGAAAAAAACATTGGGAAGAAAACATAGTGTATACTGGTAGGGCACTTTCTAATCCCCGTCTGGTTAGGCAAAGTTCTCAAGTTGAAAATATCTCGTTAAAGTATAGGTAAGCATAGTTGTATATTCCGGCATCTGTACTTGTGCAATCTACAGATATAGCCTGTTAACAACTTCGGCCCCATTGTTATTTAACATGAAGTGAGATTGCGCTTTATATTGCGAATTACTAAGAAGTGGTTCCTTTGTTTAAATCAGGCAGTAAAAGTAATCTTAGAAATTATAGACCTATTTCTGTAATTCCGTCGTTAAGCAAAATTTTTGAAAAGATTATGCTCTCACAGTTAGTAGAATATTTCAATGTGCATAAGTTTCTGGATGGTCGATAGTTTGGTTTCACGAAAATAAAATCCACTACTGACGCTGGTGCAACGCTGATAAGACATATATTGGGGGCCTGGAAGGATTCGCGAGATGCAATTGGTGTGTTCTGCGATTTGTCTAAGGCCTTCGATTGCGTTGACCATAGTACGCTTATTCTTAAATTTAAACACTATGGTGTTTGTGGATCTTCTCTCGGCCTTCTAGTCTCTTATTTAAAAGATCGCTATCAAAAGGTTAGCATACATGGGGTAACCTCTACGGGATCGTTTGCGCGAATTGGCGTCCCACAGGGCTCTATTTTAGGGCCGTTTTTGTTCTTGATATATATAAATGATCTGCCGCTAGTGGTTAATAACTGTGCTGACATGGTGCTTTTTACAAACGATACTTCACGTACATTTAAAGTAAAAAGGATATATTCAGAGGTTGGGCATCTGAATAATAAGTTAAATGAAATTTGTCATTGGTTTGCGTTAAATAACCTGTTGCTAAATACAGATAAAACGAATTGTACAAGATTTACTTTACCTAAAGTTTCACAGGTTAGTAGTAGTATCAAGATCGAAGGGGATTTGGTAGGGTTAGTTAATAATACTATATTCTTGGGTATCACACTTGATTCCAAATTACAATGGGGTCCTCATATAAAAAAAATAGGGTGGCAGATTAAGTTCTGCTGCATTCGCAGTACGCAAGATTCGCCTGCTTACAGATATTGCCACAGCAAAGTTAGTCTACTTCGCTTACTTCCACAGCTTAATGTCCTATGGTATTTTGCTGTGGGGGACAGCAGCTGAGGTAGACACCATATTTTTATTGCAAAAACGAACAGTTCGAGCAATATACAATATGGTACCTCGCGAATCATTAAAGACTAAGTTTCAAGAATTCGGTATCTTAACTCTGCCCTCCCAATACATTCTGGATAATTTAATGTATATTCGCAAAAACTCTGATAAGCTGGAGTTCGTAAAACACAGGCATGATTTAAAAACTAGAAACTGTGACAAACTGGTCGTTCCGTGTTTTAGACTCAGTAAAACCAGTAACAGTTTTTTAGGTAATAGTGTTAGGTTTTATAACAAAGTCCCAAAGCATATTACTGATTTGCCATACTATTAGTTTAATTGCCATGTTAAGCGGGTTTTAGTGTCAAAGGGTTATTATAGAGTGGATCAATATGTGAACGATGGTGCTGTCTGGAATTGACTCCTCTCTGTGCATCCACTAAAATCGATTGTAATGTATAATGAATTTTAATTATATAAGTATATGTTAAAAAGATAAACTCGATCGAGTTTCTTGCCAGTTCTTCTCGATTATTCCGAACCGGTGGTAGTTTTGACGTTCATAAGTGCCTTTTTAAGGCCTAAATTGAATAAAGTATTTTTGATTTGATTTGAAAAGAAAAAACTATGCTAGATGTGTCCCGAGGTCCTGATGATTCACTCGTGTATTTCCCACCTTCGGCTCCTGACTCCCAGCACCACGTCACATTTCCTATTCGCTGTATTACTTCATTCTCGTTTAGTAAGCTTTCTGGCCTACCCTCTTTATAGTAATTACTCTGTTCTTAACATTTATAGCTTTATATTAGATAGATGATAACATTTCCGAATATACAGACTATACAATGTAAATATATTTTATATATATAACTGGTACTTCAAGAAACTAGCGTGTTACACAAACTCTATATTTAAGCTTCAATTCAAGTCAAGCGTTATATTTAAAAAATAAAATTTGTAATACACAATTTGTTGTTATACACTAACACTGATAAATGGAATAAACGGAACGGACAAGGTCTGAGTATAACCCTGCCGTTAATACATAGAGGTAATTTCAAATTATATTCGCTTCAGTTAGCACTACCCTCCGCGCTCAGCTGACACGAGATTTAGCCGCCATCATGACTTGTCGGAAAGTTTTTCCCATCGTCTTTCTCTCGTGTTTATTTCATTTTTAGAAAATGTTTCAAGCAACTAATACCATAATAATGCAATCTTATATATATAATTTAATATTAAATACGATATATTTGAAGACAGATATTTAGCGAAGTTGTAGGTAAAGTTCTCGTCAAACATTTTGACCGCTCTGAATATAGATGCGCAGAAGGATAGACAAACATCAATTGTAAATTCCTATAATAATATTTTAACTTTGTTTTCTATTAAACTCTTGACTATATTATGTGCAAGCCCAAACTTCGGCTATATTCAGTGCGGTCAAAAAGATTGAAGAAAACTGTATGTAATATCCGATAAATTTATAGCGCTTGGAGATTGACTGTTCTTTAAAGTCAAAGACGCCTTATCACTAGAACATTTTTGTTTCGCGTACTTTGAATCTGTGATATCGTCTAACTAAAAATGATTGTAACTCATCTATAGCTATGTATATTCATAAAATAATATGTAGTATGTTGTAGTAGTATGAAAAGATAAACCAGATCGAGTTTCTTGCTGATTCTTTTCGATGACTAGATTGCTTTGTCCGAACCGGTGGTAGTTTTGACGTTCATAAGCGCCTTCTCAAGGCATAATCTGAATATAGTAATTTTGATTTGATATGCTGTGAAGGCATAGTTTGATGTATATTAATTGCTTAACATGAATATTTAATTTGATAAGGACTCATACTATATAATTCTAAAGAGCTTCCCAAATAACCGTCTATGATTACTATGAATTAGTCATAGGTGATAGATGTAGCATATCATAGTTTAGCCAACGTTAGCAATATATCTCGAATGCTTAATTCGAGATATATTATTACGGCTTCATTCATTGATTTTGAATTACTGTCTGTAATTATAATATGCATGCAACCTTATTCTTAAAAAAAATCTTAGTAACTCTGAAACCGTATCAACATTCGTTCAATAGATAAAATAATTAAATGCACACGCAAAGAGATATGGATAACGGCTTTGTTGCTTACTATTTCAAAGTACAAACATAATTTTTTATTAATTTATCCTGCATCTCACTAATAGTTATCGATTTTTATTTGACAGTTTACAGTGAGAATACTCAAGGAATAAGACGCGAATGAATCACATAAGTAAATGTACCTTCGAATACTGCAAAAAGCATTCTATTATATTCGAACTACTCTAGTAGTCTAGGGTATTTTGCAATGTCGTTCTAATAAACTACCATCCTTAAATTAGAAATCAAGCGGTCACTACTATTACGATGTTTACATTCGAGAAGTAAGTCATCTTTTGATACTAAATATTCTAGAATTATCTACCGCATTGTCTTATTTTATTTTTGCTGATACACTAATCTTCTGCATTTTTTATTTATTTATTGACGGAGGTTATAGGCTGCCTAATATCCACAAGAAATTATCATATAAGTGTAAGTTAGAAAATACGATTAACGAAAAGACCGTTTGACGGTGAATATGAATGAAACCACGTGGCAGTGCTATCACTCAATACGCGTTAAAATGACTGCCAAACAATACCTTGTGCAACAACAAAATATCTACTCACCCCATTCAGTTACCCCTTTTACAAAATAAATATCAATGATGTATTAAACCGATCGGAATTTGTTTGCATAATAATATTTACATGATCGCTGACCCGTTTAATTCTGGGTCTCGTCCCTCAGCCCTAAGGGAGGAGTTCACCTCCCCAGCGATGCAGCACGTCATTTCAAACACACTTGAAACTGATTTTTATGACCACGCAAACTTTTTGTATTCTGTCACTTAAAACAGCTTGTTATTTAATGTAGAAAATATAAGGTTTACTTTTGATTCATTCGATTTAATTGGCGGTAAATATAAAATTGTCATGTTTATTATGGAGGGTGGAATACTTGGATGCACCCGCGTAAGTAATACGGTGTTGTTTGAATCATGGGAATGTTAGATTTATTATTTTAATACCATGAGAAATAGATAAGGAAATAATGAAGAAAATGACTTAGAATCTTGTTATTTATTACGTTAACATGAATCGGTGGGTTAATCTAAATATTAACATGAAATAAAAACAAATATTATTATTAAGAAATATTATAAGATTATAAAATATTGGTCAACAAAAGTCATATTAATTCACATTGGTAGTGACACGTTTACTCTAATATTAAACGTGAAAGCGGACTTGATTTTATTTGTTCGTTCGATTGTAATGGAACATTCTAGAATCGAGTAACATTTACAATATACTATACCCTACATAGAATTATATGTGCCTGCGGCTTCGCACGCGTTTGTTATTATTTGTCATAATAAATACCTGATTTACAGCTAAATGGATGTTGTACATATATATATTTTCCGTGTTCAAATATCAACACATGTCAGTTTACATGGTGATTCCCTAAACGGTAGAAAACTACATAGACTGTACTGTACATATACGCGACACCTAGTGGTAACCTCCTTCATGGCAAAACACTTTGGTGGAACTGGGTGGAACTATGAACTTTTACAAACTCCTACACCAAATCATGGTTTTAATTAAATATTCCCTCAACAATTTTTCATTATCAATACTAAATCCCATACCACGTCCAATTAAGCGTTGGTCTTCAAAGCTTTGGAGAAGGCTTTGTTACGTCACTTACCTACAAACACGCTTCGACGTAGCCTCGTATGGAATCTTAGCTATTCAAATACTCGACTTCATACTACCCGTTATGTAAATTATTAAATGTGTAACGAAATTATAAATTGTACTAATCCACATTTATACCAAACTAGTAGTCGTAGTTGTAGGGCATAAAACTCTGCCATATATTCGCAACCCTTTGTTGCATTGGGAATTGCGTGAGATGCGGACGTCATAAGCGTAATAGAGGTAATAACTCACACTAACATATTAGTCCAGCATTTCCCAAAGTATGGGTCGCAACCCACTGATGGATCGCGAGCAAATATTGGTTGAACTTTAAAAAATAAGACACTACGAAAATAGTTATGACTTGCTTCGAGAAAGAGCCACAATACACATGCTTATTTCTCGCAAAAAAGTATGCCAGTTACTGGTAAAAACAAGCTATTGGCATGAGTATCGAGATTCTGCCCGTAGCTCGCATACCACATTACCAGGAAATCGCAGCTCGTTTGATTTTTTCTACTCGTGGGAAAGTGGAGAGAGCATTTGTAGCACGTCACTAGTATGAAGAACCTCGTTTCTATACACCGGTATGCCATCCACAGGCTTGCGTATCACGGCTTCATGGAATGCCAGTAACCAGAATGCCAGTTTACCAGCACGTGGTACGCCATTTACAGGTACGTGTATTCTGGACCAAAGAGATCTAAAAGCTTGACGCAATGAATTGGATTTGTAATCAATTTCAAGATCACCTACTAACTTTATTTCAACAAAAGTAGATAAACTCCTTGATTTATATTATTTTATTTATGCCTAATTGCCTAAGGATAAAAGTGTTCGATTATGATAATTAGTTTGATTCCCTCTCGTACCTATATTGATATGCTATTTGTGGTTGCGGAACGGAACACACTCACATCGCATACATAATGACATCCATATGGCCTACTTCATTAATTATAGTATCTTACTCTCATTGTATGATCACGGGAAGTATTATTTGACGACATTTACATTCTGCATACAAAATTGAATAAAAACTGAGTGGGAGTAAAGTGAAACATATTATCTTTTCAAAATCAAAATCAATCCCGTTACAAAATTTCACACATATCGGTCAAACGGGTTTTGATTAAACTTTGAAAACACAGAGAGATAAAAAATGTACTTCATATTCCGATCCAATTAATTTTGATGACTATGTATTAAAAAACTTTGTAAAAAAAATTGAATGTACACACAGAACTACGGATCTGTTTATGTAACCTCTCGAAATTCGACCGTAGTCATTATTGAAAATTGTATCAAAACAAATACAAATGAAATAAAAAAATCAAACACTAAAAAGACTTTGCGTGTATCAGTGCGTACGCGCGGAGGAAGTGAAACTTCTTGGGCTTATATGTATTAAAGTTTAATTATCTATGAATCTTGTACATAAGTAACACATTTATTATTATAATTACTAAAGTAAACTGTACTTTAAAAAATATTGGTGTATTTCAGTACATACAGTACAGTACGTACAGTACATGCTTTTGTTTTCAAAGTCTTATTGAAACTAAAATACGAAATATAAGTTTTGCACTCAACAGCATCTAAACATTTTGAAAACACTGCATGAATTGTTGTATTTGATTTTGTCGTTGATATTATCCTATTATTTTGTATAAATAAGTTCAATTGTAAAGAGTTGTCTAAAGCAAAATTGACATTACTATCTCCAATTAAAACACCTATGTGTTTTGTGATAAGTTTAACCATTTTATCCAAATCCAAATTTTTTTTGTCCACGTGTTACCTTTTCACTAAAATATTTTTTTATTATCTATTAACTAATAACTAGCACTTTCGATATTTATAGTTTACACAGAGGCATCGAATATGATGAAATAATTTTAAAGTGCAAACTCATCATGGTACTATGGCAACGGTTAACATATTAATGGTTACTAAAGCAACGGTAACGCGTAACGCATAAGTATAAAAATGTTTCCTTTCTATGGCATAATAAGTGTCACTTCAATAAATCAGAGTTAAAATACAATTGAAATTATTTCTTGCGTCTATGTTGTTTGTAGCCTATTTCACAACAAACAATCATGTCAATATCTAGAATTGTACCGATTTTGTAATTTTCGGACAATGACAATAAAATATTTCAGAAATCAAGACTTACGTAATAATACCGCTTCCACTTTTTCTATAGACAACAACACTTAGCCCCGACACCATTTTCTAAACAAACAAAAAATCGGGTGACAAACATAAGAGAAAAAGGCACAGAACGATTTTTTATTCGCCTATTCGTATTTAGATAATAATGAAAATTACTATTAAAAATACTTTAACTGGTCGAAGTATTGAGAGCGATCACCTTAAAGATGCTAATGCCGATCGATTTTTACACATATTTTAATTACCCAACGTAGCTCTACCTTTACTGAAGGTTTTACATCGAAAAGGAGTAAGTCGTGGGCCGTAAAGCTTGCAAATGAGTCCGCCTCGCACCGCCACGTCTCGCCCTTTCATTATAAAGAAAATTACTTGTCCGAATTCCTACGATCTCACGGCACTAATTACTGCGCCCTCTAAAATCTCAGATCAAATTGCGCAATTAGATTTTTTTCCCTTAATTGAGTCGAGTTAATGTTCTAAAACTGGCTTGATTTGATTGTTTTTAACTTTACTTTTACTTTTTTATATATATTCACTAGGATGTCATGATTTTATTAAAAAAAACTGTGGTCTAGGTACGATCTAGTGTAGATATATAATGTATACACATAAAACAGATGTTAAAATGAAGAAAAAAAAATCATCAGTATATTGGATCTAAATCTTTATTTTTTCTAATTACTCAATGTTTCAACTTAGTTGGTTTAATCGCCAGTAATTTTTACCTAAAAGCTTTTGTCACGTTAGTTTACAGATAACCAAAGTCTCCAAGATTTTTTTATTGATTTAGAATAAATGAAATACTAGACATCTGCCATGGTTCGCGTATTTCTTAAAATAGCGATTCCAGAAATATTGAACCTTTTTTTGAGTTCTACTTCTTAGACACTTGGTCTTAATTTAAAAAAATGTCATGTTAGCTTCATTTCATATACATGATTGAAATTCTAGCAATTACGATTTTTATAAACACTATGTGATCAGAGGTGTGTCTCTAGCTATGAAGAAGTGAGGTCAAATGGTGTGGTGCTTATGTTTTTTCCTTTGGACATGAAATATATTGTTAAGGCAATAAACTACGCAGACCAAGTCGCAGGTAACAGCTAGTACAGAATAAAGTTTATAAACTATTTTAGGGTAAAATTCTTGATTTTATTAAACTTTACCAGAAATAGATTATTATTGGATAATACAATGTTTGTTTTATTATATTATTGTATATTATTTACTGGATCCACGAAACAGATATTTTTTCACCAAAACCGCTTTCACAGTACCAGGCGCCCAGTAAAATGTGGAGTCGTTATTAGAGGCACGCGAGATGCGATGTGCCACTGAAAGTCTGAACTTCAGTATCACGCTGGCTGCGAACGGCGTTGCACGTTTTTGTTCGTGGGTGTTTTCGTTTCGATTACATACAATTTCACGCGTGTGTTTGTAGTGTCGGAGTTTTAAGTTACACTGTTTTCTTCTTTTTTTTTTGTTCTACGCACATGTTATGAGGTCGGTGACGTTTTCATACAAAAATGAATATTTATCATTTGGGGATAGTTTAAATAATAAATTGATTTATACTGAAATTGAAACGATATTTTGCCGTCTATTTTTTATATTTCTGATATGTTATATATATTTTTAAAAAGCAATCCTAATTAATGAAATTGTCAGGAAATAATAATTAGGAACATTTTTTTAAATATAGAAATATAATAGTTATTTAATTGACTAGTATTTAATTACAAGCTCCGTATTTTTACGTCAGATCCGCGTAATCATCACATTTTATTTTATTCAATAAGCCTTTAAGCACAGTAGTGTTAATAAGGCTTTCTATTCGGCAACGAGGTTTACGTGTTAAGTCCTCGAACAAACGGACTATTATGAGAGAAGTATTGATATCAGCTCTGTTCGGATGTTAAATATCTACGTTTGTAAGTACACAAGCCGTTTGGTTACTATAGTGCTAATTTATACTGATAAAAAACCTCTCAGACATCCTATCACATTATTTGGTGTATCATGTAGGATTACAATGTGGAGTGTTAAAATAAAATAATGAGAGAAGTATATTTGTGAGGTAACATTTGAAACTCATCAATATTGTATTACTAGCTGTTTCCGCAGCTTCGTTCGCATTTATGTTGGTTTGACCTAACCTTCGGAATCAGTACTTTTTCCTGGATAACAGTTAACCTGTATTCTATTCTGTAACCCTAGCAACGTGTACACAAAATTTCATAATGATCAGTTCATTAGTTAAGACTTGAAACTGTAATAAATAAATTCACACTCGTATTTGTAATATTAGTAAGGAAGTATTTTTTTATTATAATTTAATATTGTACTATTTAATCTGTTTAAACCTTTTTAACGATTTTAAATTAACACTGTTAAATTGTATCATTAGTCTGTACAGAAAACTATATATACGAGTATATACACATATATATGTAAGCATAACATCATTGTCACATCAGCCTGTAAGAGACCCAAAGCAGGATCATAGGCCTCTTCCTGAAGGAAGGTATGGACATGGTGACCACGCCGGTAACCAATTTCAGGTGTTATTATGTCGGAAAGAACAGAAACTTTAATTTGATTTATATATATTAATGAGCATATATTTCAAATATATCGATTTCTAAGCGGTATTGACCAAAACAAAAAAAAATACTACATGTCTTGTACGTTTTTACGTACTTTTGTATGTTTTTTTTTAAATTCCTTACTAGATTGCCTTTTATACTATACCGTAACAAAATTTCTATATCGATTAATATAAATTTATTAATTACTTCAAAAACTTTCTTATGGTTGTACCACAATAAATATTCCCTTGCTTCTCTCTAATTTAATGTCTATAGTGTACCTTAGTAGTAGTAGTTAGTAGTACCTTAGTAGTATACCTTTTAAAACCATGTGATCAACTCTCTACACTCTTTCTATAATGTATTCTTCCTTTCATCAAATTTAATCAAACTAAAACATCTCGTAAACGAAATAACTATACACCTATAACAGATGATCAATCATTTTGGAGTAGGGACATAACACTTAAACATGGAGTAACTCTTCGCGCGCCTATTTTATCACTTGTAGTTTTTTTTTTCAACAAGATGCAGTGGTAACTTGTACAGGGTTGGGCGTTTTGCTTTTGTCTTATCGAGATTTCATTATAACGAGATTTTTAGAATTATATCGTTCTTCCTATGTTAAAACAGAATCGTTTTGCATAATAATTTTATTCGAGTACTATATAACTCACTAATTTATTTATCATCATTATGCTGAAAATTTACTATAAAAAATAAACTATTCTATCAAAGTTTTTTGGTTTTTTTTTTTATTTCTTTAATTTAATTCTTATAAAATTGTTTTAAAGCAAGTTAAATTTTCTCTTAAAAACTCAAAATCGTCGGCTAATGGAACTGTGAATTCAATGTCGTTTTTCATTAAGTATTCAAGTGCAACTATAAATAGATGCATTAAAATTGATTTTGGTCAAGAGCTTGTTCATTACTTTATAAGTTGGGTATTGCACAACATTCGTCAAAGAATTTTTCTTGATAAGCTATACAAATATGTTGTGAAAATAACCATTATAAAACTTAAAGTTATTAAAATATTTAATATAGTTTTTTTGAGATACATTAGATTTTTAGATCGCGTGTTCGCATGTTGCACAACATGACCGTCCTTATCTAGATATAGCGTAATTATATCTTACTAGCTTTTAGTCACGTCTCCACTCGCGTTAACGTCTATTTGATTTGTACCTCGGGAACGGTCCTTTTTTTGGATACGAAGTACCCTATGATCTCTGACAACGTTTATGAAATATTTTATGATGATTATTTGAGTATTTAAAGCGTGAAAGCGTAACAAACAAACTCACTTACCAATTTATAATATTAGTAACGATTAAGTTAGGATTAACAAGTACGTAAATTCCATATAATTTGCTTTGTTTTACATCTATTAGACAAACACATATCTTCAGCAATAACGTCAAATCACCTGGCTGTTCGTATTAACCGAATTCGATAACACCGTAGCACGACAATTATAGTGAGTGCTGAAGTTTCTTGGAAACGGCAGCAGTGAGTCAATAAAACGTGTACAGAATAATGGTTGTACGGAAAAGTAAGGTATTGTGAATTCACTGTTTTACCCTCTTGGGTTTTATTGTCTAAAAATTCATCGTTGTGTTGAAAAACATTGAATTTTTTTTTTACGTAACTTCTTTATTTTAACATTTCTTTATAGTAAATATTTGTAGTAAACTTTGGAATGACTAGGGGTGATAGTAAAAATAGAAAATTCATATGTTTTTTATTTTGCATTTTTAACATTTGTCTTGGTTTAATTTTAACAAATAGAATAGTATTTGCTCTGACGAGAAAATACATGTTACGACCCTTATATAAAACACCAATATAAAAATACACTTTTATGTAATACAATTTTTAATACACGTATACATTAAACGTCTTAGGTTCAAAACTTGTAACACATATGGCCTAATGAAACCTAGGTAATATCAAAACTATAATAAAATACAACGATATATCAAGGCCTAGATAACTTCTACAACATAAGGGACATTTAAAAAAGATGCAACAAAATCTGCCAAATAAATTATATATACATTAAATTCGTTCAAACATACAAATCCAGATAAATAACAAAAATTGACGGCGTTGTAGTTAATTGTAAGTTTAATGCACTCCAAAAATAATAGTGTTACTTAGAACTCAGTAGAACTCTCGGTGGGGTTATATTACACTAGTAATCGCCGTTGTCACATCTGCCTAGAAATCCCACAATAACTGAGTACACACTGATTGATCATGAAACGTGACAAACAAAAAGAGCGTCACTGTGATCCAGTCCTGTATAAACACCTAATCACCGTTACAACTGACATATAATAATCACAACAGTCATAACATAAAATAAGCTTCAAAGTAATTACATTCACTTATATTATTTTAAAGTAAAGCATCTTTACATAATAATTTATCCAAAAGAATCATTAACTATTGACATTTTAATAGTGTCTATGAAGCGGAAGTAAATATCAGGGCTTAAACAGTTTAAATCTTTTCCACATCGTTTAAAGCAACAAAGCAGAAAACAGCAAGATTAATTAATTATTAAACTACTTGACCGTTATTAGAAGCTTTCTATTGAGAGTAGCGTATCCGTTTCCGTTCACTTCTCTTTCTACCTTATATAGCTATCCCTTTCGCACCTCCTACTGTTCACCAGGGGGCGGGGCCAGAGCCGTGGACTTGGCCGCGGCAGATTTGTTCGTCATTGGCGTGATGTTTTCCGTTCGAACAACTTGTGCTCTCAAAAATGCCTCGCAGGTATTTTTATTCAAAGCGTTTAAGACAATCGTGAAAAGTGTCGTGTTATAACTTGAAACGCGTAAGTTGCACAAGTATAATTAATGTTAAACAACAATGAAGTACTTTGCATTGCCTCTTTAATTAAAATTACGTAAATGTTCAAACTCCAAACAGGAAAATTTAATATTTTAATGGTTTTACCATTCCATTTTAAATTTGAACTTTATTTTCTTTTACATCTTCTACTTGCTTAAATTGGCAAGGATTTTAAAAAGTAATTAGTATTATATTATTCATTTCTACCTTAAAATATGTTCATTTTATTTCATGAAAACTTTTTTATTGGTATATTATACACATGTCGTAGAAATTAAGCTTAAAATTCCAGGTCGTTTTTTACAAAGAATGATAAGACTTGTGAAGTAAAAGTAGTCAATTGTGTAAAATATAATGATAATAGTTGTAAACTAAATTTTCGACCTACCGATGGGAAATAAGGTTGTCAGTTTAATAAAATTATTAAATTAAATCTTTTCATCGTAATACAAATGAAATTGGTTATTGACAACCGCGCTCGATGAAATGTGTACTGGATGTTGCGGAATCGACCGATGTGTACTTGATTTTTCAGAATCGACCTAATCAATATCTATCGTGGTACTTTCGAGTACTTTCGAGAGAGTACCTTCATAACTACTTTAACTTCTGTGCCAAACCACAATCATAAATAAGGAAAGGAAGGTAAGTGAGATCATTTGAAAATGTGAACGTCCTTTAACGGCGTATGGCAACCCTCGCGGGGTGTGCTCATGACAGTCTCATGCAAATTGTCTACTATTTTGACTTCTGGAGGATGAAGAAATGTTTATCAACCCATCCCGGAGTATGCGTTCCTGATTGGCACAAGCAAAGGTTTGGCCACTTAATACACCTCTGTGGTGTGGCAGTGGGAAATGTACAGCTACCCTCGCGGGGTCTCATGCAAATTGTGGCTATTTTGTGGAACATTCATTAACAATACAGAGCTACCCTCAAGGGAATAATTAATCGTGGTGTATGCCCTCCTACATAATAGCACCTTTTTGGAATGTGAGGTTACCCTGGTGGGTTATGCATTTCATGAGTCATGTGAGTTTTGGGCATTCGAATCATACACTCCTAGGTAAGTAAGATATTGTGGTAATGTGAAACAATTAACGATATACCCTCGCAGGGTATGCTTCATTAATGATAAATAATAAACCCTCGCAGGGTATGCCTTTAAACCCTCGTAGGGTATGCCTATAAACCCTCGTAGGGTATGCCTATAAACCCTCGCAGGGTATGCCTATAAACCCTCGCAGGGTATGCCTATAAACCCTCGCAGGGTATGCCTATAAACCCTCGCAGGGTATGCCTATAAACCCTCGCAGGGTATGCCTATTATGACAGGCACATAACTACTTGTGGTCACTTTTACTTTCGTGAATATCGTTCGATTTTATGTAAATACGAAATATTCACTAGTGCAGTATATCAACCCTCGCGGGGGTGGGTATGTTCTTAATGACAATAACATGCATCTTTTAAATATTCGTCAGGGAAAGCCTTGCTGCTAAATCTTTTTGGAATATGTTTTGGAATATGAAACATTGACTAACATGACTAACAAACCTCGCGGGTTTGTTCTTTCATGACGGTCTCATTCGAGTTCAGGCCAACTTTTACCTTCGTGAATATCGTGAGATTTTATGTAAATACGAAATATTCACTAGTGCAAGTATATCAACCCTCGCGGGGTATGTTCTTAATGACAATAACATGCATCTTTTAAATATTCGTCAGCGAAAAGGCCTTGCTGCTAATTGGAATATGTTTTGGAATATGGTAAACATTGACTAACAAACCTCGCGGATTTATTCTTTCATGACGGTCTCGTTTAAATTCAGGCTAAAGTACATTTACAACTTAGTTATATTACTGGTGCATTTCGCGCCTCACCGGGGAACATATTCTCTGGAAATATTTGATGGCTCGGTTTGGCTGGCTTTCTTCGCTGGAAAGTAAGAGTTGAAAGATACTACTATACTGAAGCGTAGCACTGCTTTTGCTTTGTTATAAAATTATAGCATATTATAGAGGTGTGGATAATTATGTAACCCGCCTTCGTAATTCATGTACGATGTGTAGTTCGGTGAAACTGTAGCGGCCAAGCCCACAGTGTAGTCCGTTCGAAAAGATTCACATTTGTATTATTTGATCACACCGCAACTAAGCCAACTAGCTAACCTTACTGGAATGTTATATTTTTTGTCTGAACATGTTCAGAATAAAGCAATACATGAATTTAAATAGCAATTACATTTTAATGAATGAATATAGTGTACTTTAGGTTTATCTTAAGACATACAGTACAGTACATGGCCGAGCCTGTATCTGACACTATTCTTTCCGTGACGTATACAGCATGTCCTAAATATGACAAAATTTTTATTTCATTACATGATATAACAATATAACGTAAGGTATACTAGGATTTATTTTTATCCTACCTTACAATAATGATGTAAGAAGTAAAGACTATAATATTGTGAACTTCACATGTATGTGCTTCCTTTAATTATGCGAGATGTGAATATATTATCTGAATTGAATAAGTCTAAACTCATGTGGCCGGAGTAAGTCCAAACCAGGGATTCCCGAACTATTTTGGGCAAACTTATACCTCCGACTCCCATAGCCAAATATTTTTTAAATAGAGCATATGCGTCAAATACAGAGAATCGAAGCTGCGAAGCTTCAGGCCAATAGCGTTTGGTCAGTCTAGAACAAGACTCAAAACGTGCCTGAATGACCTGTACGATCGAACATATTATCTTGTACGAACTTGTCTATTATGTTGTACAAACTTGTCTATTATCTTGTACGAAATTGTCTATTATCTTGTACGAACTTGTATTAACTTGCCGAGTTTGTCATCTTGTACATACATATACACGCTTAACGACTTGAGTTTCAAAAATGATACTTGCTGCTAAAATATTTGTCAATTTTATAACTAGTTGGTACACGTGACACAACTTATACAGTATTTTAAAAATATAATAATAAATTGGGTTAATTAATATGGATAGAGTTTTAGACCTCGTGAACTCTAAAATTAGTTTTCATGTATATCGATCGCTTAGAGACCAACATCTACCCCAAGGGAATCCGTGGTCTAAACCGTATGGAATATGTAACAACCTAAATATATGGTGTAGCTTATTCACGACCTGCTTATCGCAGCTATGGAAAATGGCAAGATGTAATTGAAATGTTATGGTAATACGTAGAAACGATAAATTTGATAACATTTTTGGGGAATTATGAAAGCCGGAGGACAACGAAGCTAGCAATGAAATTTAATAATTAAAGCCTTGATGAGTAAAGTACTAGTTACAACCTAATTTTAATATAATTTCATTTGAACCGGATATTTGATGACTTCGATAAGCTAAATATGTACACATATATATATCTGCAAGGAAAGTATCTCGCAGATTACTGATGCCCACACTGTTTACTACCTGATTGTAAAGAGACGGCTTTCGTAAAGATCTTTGTATTTTTAGGGATATTGGTTTGTAGTGTAATTTGGTCGAATAATCCACGAATAATCAGACGAAATATTTTATTGGAAAAGTATTAAGAGAATATCAATTCCATAAGCGACTTTGACTTCTTAAAATACATACATAGGTTTCAAATGATTACTTACCTGGACGATTTGAAAATAATTAGTTGACTGAATGATAAGGGAAATTTAAGTACCGGTATATGATTAAACTACCTCGAATTCTAGTAGATATAATTTAATAAATTATTGACAAAGTAACCGCTGGCTACTTCGTACACATCAGTTACTATTCGAAATAGATATCTATTAATTTTTGACACTATATTTCGAATCGAATTAGTTCTCCTAGATAATAGAATCATATCTTTATATAATTGTATATTATGCGTCGGTGGAGACTAGTTATAATAGTGGTGGTTAAAATCTGGTAACGGTCTGTTTTTCTTATTTCATTGTCATTCGTAATAAACCGACGCTCGCCGGCCGCTGCCGCGGCCGTCTCGCGCTTGTTATCAGCACAAGTCGAACCTAACCTAACCTACCACGTCGCGTCTGAGTCTTGATAGGAATAGTCAAAACCAGTGTTCACTGGTTTGTTATTTTGTGTGAGACTGTGATTTTTAGGGTTTATTGAACAATGTGGGACCTTACAGCAATTTATCAATTTCAAATATTTATAGATCTTCACAGCTCTATAATGCCCATTTTAGCAGAACGAAAAAAATGATTAGTTATGACCAGCTGATTTTCTTTCGTGAAATTTTTCGTGACCATACTTGATCGCTTCTGTGTAAAAATAGAGTAACAGGACGGGTAAAATACCAAGTCTTCGGGGACGCGCAACAGTATCCTAATATTTATTACTACAAAATTTATTGTTTTTGTACTTAAACATTTACAGTTAACTCATCTAATAAATAATAAGTTTAGCGTCTGTTTTAGAACGCTACCAGTAAGTACTTACGAGTATAAAGTATTTTCACCACATGTAAATACGGCGTTGTAGTAATGCTTCTTTCAAATTAAGAAGTGCTCGCCATCCGGTAAATGTATAAATGGTATGCTTACGTCACTGATGTGTAATTTGTGACACTAGATTGATGTATGATTGTCTAATTAGAATTTTAGCCGAGAACGTAATTTTGAGAAATTATCTATTCAACACATTTAAATCGGTAGTATAGCTACTACGATTTGCTTAAACATACACATATTGTAGTTAGCCCAAAGCGGAAACTCGGTTACCGAAATTAATCTAAAATAACTTTCAATGCAACTAGCGTTATTGTAGTTGAAAGTATGTATGCGGTAGCTGTACTGGGATTTCATAAATTAATTTACACCAAATAAAGTAAGGAAATACGAAAGCATTGCAAATCAAAATAGTAAACTGGTAATCAGAATACCCACATGCTAACACTGAATATTTTTGTTAAATTAATTTAATACTCGAGATTGGTATAGTGCGAAACAGACGATTTCATCTGTTTTTATATATATTAAATAGCTTTTAACGCTGTTTAAACTTATTTCAAATATTGTTCTCTTAGAGAAAGGTAGATATAGTAAATTATGATATTGTACTCCTATTTACTTCGCTTATTTAATAAGCTTGATTATTTACGCACCATTATTTTTCGCACCTCGTATACACATATATAACAACATATATGTATTGTCGCACAAATATTTACCTATCCGATTATATCACATTGGCGTGTTCACCAGGCGATAACAAACAGGTCTCAATAGAAAGCTTCTAATAACGGTCAAGTAGTTTAATAGACGCGTTTTACCTGAAATAAAACGCATATTAAAATACTTACCTTATTAGAAGCTTACTTTTAACTCTGCCTGGTGTATATTTCGACACAATGACGAACAAATCTGCCGCGGCCAAGTCCACGGCTCTGGCCCCGCCCCCTGGTGAACAGTAGGAGGTGCGAAAGGGATAGCTATATAAGGTAGAAAGAGAAGTGAACGGAAACGGATACGCTACTCTCAATAGAAAGCTTCTAATAAGGTAAGTATTTTAATATGCGTTTTATTTCAGGTAAAACGCGTCTATTATACAAGCAGAGTTACTATGTAAATAGTGGTAATAAACCACCCGGCTTGTATAAGAGTTCACGATAACGTGACACACTGTCGTTAAGTTCCACGAACACAAATCGTATCTGTTGTCGAACAATCCATATTTCTTACTATAGTTATGTTTTGGTTTAAAAATAATTAACTATTTCTATCGTACGCTTAAATTTCTAAATTTGAGCTTGAAACTTTAAGAACATTTGAATAAAAACATTAAAAAGTATAATTGGATAACAGTGGATCGATACAGGAGTTTGTCCAATATTTAATATTTTGTATAATAACAGTGTCTTGATTTGGTATTCACGCAATAGCTCTGCTAACATCCGGCCTGCGTGTCACAGAAGCAATAAACGCGATCGTCCGACAACATGCACTAATGAAATTTATAATCCATAAACCGGGGAGCGTGAATGTTGTTTTATAAACTGTAATAATAGTAAAACCCGCAACGCGGCGCTGTCACACACGACGAGTCCCGGGACCGCGGCGGACGCCGCACTACGGCTGCACCGCGTCGTGTAGTGTGAATATTTTTAACGAAAAAAGTCTGTGATATTAAAGTATGTGTATATAAGAAGCATAGATGTTAAAAAGCACATATTGTTCAAGAACTTTCTATGTCGCTATATATTGTTATTATGATATTTATTATCTTACGAGATAACTAAACGCCATGTTGGTTTGAATTGGATGTAATTGACTTTTATAAAATTAAATATATGTTATGGTAAAAAAATACTATCGATACTCGTCTAGCTAATAATTGCACAAAACCTGACCAAGCATCTGTCAGAATGACCTAGCAATTACATGAATTTAACATACAGTCATTTGTTTGATTTTGTGTCCATCAATCACGCTAAAAATTGCTAAAAGATTTTAAATAAAATTTGGAATGAGAATAAACTATTTGGTGATGTTCCAAGTCTACGCATCGCTTAATAAAACCTGTACAATAATATTAAAAGCATCCTACTGTGAATGAAGTCGCGGTTACTAACGAATGATAAATAAGTATTTTCTCTTTTACCTAATTTAATATGAAACTGTAATTGAGAACTTACTCGATCGATAATGAAATAAGTAAGATGAATCTAAGGTGACCCACTCGTTAGAGTCGGGTCAGAGGGTCGACGGAGGGCTAATGACCGGCCGCTTGTCATTCCCGGTGACGGTCGAGTTTGCTTAGTCGTGCTGACTTAAATTAATTTATGAGTCAAAGACGTCCCAACTCACATCCTATCAAAATTTTGCCTTCTCGATCTAATTCGATTCAAGTTATGTTATTTAATTAATTAATTACATTTTAGATATCAGGTACATAATAAAAGCGGAGTAATAAAAGATACCAACATTTTATGTATTAGCAAAATATATATAAAATAATTAAATACAATGTTATATACCATTAAGGAATGTAATTTTGAAACGTACGCCGCGCTGTACATATGAACATTGTATCAACAATTTTACAGACAATGACAAATTTAAATGTTACATTCAACTAGCATGTTGGGTTATAGTAAAACTGATTTACGTATATCCATAAATATACATCATAAAACTTTCTGCATTAAAAAAAACTTACATGTACCCACTTTCAAGGCGATCGATCAAATAGTTCTGAAGCTTATTATTATATACATTATAGATATTATATAATAATTGCATTATAGTTTTCGTATGTTTAGTTACGTTACAGTTCGTATGTTTGGCAAAAAGCTTTGAATAATCTCAGTGGTTAATCCACTCATTTTTACAATAGTTATTTGATTTATATAATTCCTACATTTAATTATTATAAGCGACAGAGCGAATACAAAAATAACACCATTCGGCAGTCACTCAAGACATCAACTTTAATTACAAAGAGGCATCAGTGAAGGCGCGACGCAACGCGGCGTCGACAGTAAAAACACAAAGCGAAAAGAGGCTATAAATTTTTAACGTCTTCACGAAACACTGTTATTTAGTCCCTTTGTGACTATATTATGGGAACGAGGACTGAGCTGTTACGCCTGTCGTAGCAGAGCGTAGCACTCGGCGGTAGAGCGTAGCGCGTCGCGGCGTAACCGTATGTTGCGTACCGCAGGTTTATGCTTGCAGTCTGATAAAAGTTACGTTTCTGCTAAATTTAATAACTCTACGTTTATGTTAACTGTAAGCAGAAATTAGTAATATTGTTCATAATATTGCTCAAGAGGTTTTTGTTTGTTTTTTATTTGAATGCGCTAATAGTTACAGCTATTAGTTACATTAAAAATTCTTTTCGGATTCTATAGTCTATTTATTTAGAAGGGTTATAGAATATGAATATCATAGTATGGCACTTAGAAGAAAAGTAATAACCATACAAAATATAGGTCAGAAAGAACGCCAAGCGAAAGTAAATAGTGCGGTAGTGTGTATTTCGAACCGAGGGTGGGAAGAATTAAATGCGAATGAAACGACATGGCAGAGCTAGTAAAACTTGAATTCAGTATTAAATAAGTTATTAATTCGACTATTCGACGTTTTTATACGCGAACAGAAAAAGAATTTTGTATAAAATTAATTTTATTGCTAATTTAAATAGAACTCTACATATATTGTAGACTCCAGAAAAAATAAAAGAAATACATATCAACTTCATATAATCGCAAATTTTGTGTTAAACGAGTAAACATATTATAAAACTACCGAAAATTCAAATTTGATTACTCAATCCGAGCTATATATTCTATAAATAAACTGTCAAATAAATCTTGCTGCCAATTGCTGAATTTAACGACCTTACAATGTTTGCGTTTTATTAGTCGTCAAACGCGTTAGTAGCTTCAGCGCGTGTGCCTCTTTTAATAATGCTAATTTTATTATAGGATTGCTTGTATATAATAATCCTTTCGGTGATTTAGTAAAAAATAATAAAAACATAATATGTGTATATTCGTTCTAAAGCCGTTTATAATATTTAAATATAGTATCTATGGTAACCAAACAGCACACATAAATATATGTGCATCGGCGGTCTCTTATTTCAACAGTAAGTCTTCTTCCACTTCGCTACGAAAACTGTATTGGTTTCCAGAAACTTCTTTTTTTAATAATTTCA
Source organism: Antheraea assamensis (assembly GCA_035772565.1). Classification (NCBI taxonomy): domain Eukaryota; kingdom Metazoa; phylum Arthropoda; class Insecta; order Lepidoptera; family Saturniidae; genus Antheraea; species Antheraea assamensis. Next base: position 4,796,019 of record JAQQSE010000046.1, on the reverse strand, counting down.
TACTTACAATACAGTATTTTTAATAAATACTTCATAAATTCTTTACAAACAATAAAATATGAGTAACGAAAACAAACTTAACGAAAATAACAATCAATAATAAACTGAACCGCACGCCAATAAAAACAAACGAATTTCGAATTTTATTCTTATATAACGACAGTGCGTTCGCTATGAGCTGTCAAATAAATCTGCAGCCAATCGCTGGGTTTAACGAGTAACAGTACTCTCGTTTTATTGGTCGTCAAAACTTTGTACGGTTGCTAACTTCACGACGTGCCGTGTATGGATTTATTAACAATTATTATTTTAATGTTGGTAATTACGTTTATTAAGCAGTTTATAGTCTGTAATGAGTTTAATTTCAATTTATAGTGGCTAATATTGGCTCGTGGCCTTATTTTACTTTAGTTAATAAATAACCCATATTTGCAGTAATTACTTTATTGTGGATAACATTACAAAAAAAAAAAAAAACATTTATTTCAAACGACTTTTCGTAAGGGATTAAAATTATACATCATAAACAATAATGAACTCATTACAGTGGACAAATGTGTTTAAATAAAATATAGATGTGAACAAGTTATTGACTGAATGTCGAATATGGCCTCGTACAATCATCAGGAGACGCAGTCAAGCCCTGCCAAAGAAGTACCCAAGTAAGTATATATTTATTCAAAAATTTCAAACTAGAGTTACAATTGTCTCAAAAATTGTTAATATATGATTAAATATGATCGAAAAGAAGATAACGGCAGACTGCGTGGTTAACGCGATGGTTAACCCGTCGGCTGATGGTTTAAGACGCAAATCTGAAAATAGCGAATTATGCTTTTATTTTTTTTTATTTCACGACATCGTACATTATAAATTTCATGGTTTACTAAAAAACATAGTACAAATTAAAAAATAATTTAAAATTACATTTTAAGTAAAAATTATAATTTTACAATACATAGTTGGGTAATTTTCAAGGTCTCATAATGAATCAGGTATTTTTTAAGCTTATGCTGCTAACAGTCTGTTGGCCAATGCCTCATGAGATCAATATTTGTTTGTATGAAACTTAAACCTTTATGGTTCTGGCGAGTCCAGAGGTTAACGCAGTTGCCTTACTCCTGCCGCTATTCTGAAGAGAAGTTATGTGGAACAATAAAGTTATTCCGTAAGAAAACTATACAATAGATTCTGATATTCAAAAATAACTACATACAATCATTCCATTCGTCATGCAAACGATGACATAGTATAAGATAACTTTTGATTAATTTTGAAACTAAGCGTCGAAATAAAACTTATCAACAATATTGGACATTGTATGACGATTGGCCCCAGCCAGACGCTATCAGCGTTTCACTGATACGGTATATCATTAATGAATGATTTTCGACACTTGATTGATGTTTCGTTTATCTTTTCATTTTTATAATATTCATTTGTAGAAATAATAAATGACGTTCGCTTCCACACTGATATTCTTCTGATTTCAATAAACTATATAATTTTCTATTAAATAATTGATGTTAGTCATTTTTTAAATAAAGTTACGTAAACGGTCGAAGCCCGCCCATTTCTTACATACTAGCTTTTGCTCGCAGCTTCCTTGGAAACAGTACATTTTTGCTCGATGAAAAGTACACTATGTCTTTTTATGTACCTCTGGCAAGGTGTATGCAATATTTCGTGATGGTCGATTCAGTAGTTAAAATGTGAAAGCGGAACAAATAGACAAACTCATTTTTGCTTTATTATATTAATTAGGATTTCACATGAGCATTTAGTACAAGTAGTTTGATATATTTACTTAATATCAACTTCAAAATTGCTAATTTCGTTCATGCACTAGACAAAACAACGACTTTAAGAAATTTCTATATAAATAATATGAGAACCGTCCTATGTCTAAGTTTGTATTAAAAAGTACATACATTTTAGTTTATGTTATGTAAGATACACGATCTTATTTAGGTAAATTCAAACCTATATTTAGCCATCGAATATTATTGTTGTAATATTGATAAATAACCATGGTTTACTCATTTTTATAAATTTGTATGTTTTATTTCTGGCTTATTTTGAAAAAAGCGTAAAAAACACAATAACTAAAAAATGGTTCACTTTTGCATAATGCCTTTGGGGATTCAAATTATCGCAAATAGTCACCCTTATCACCTCCTAACGAGAATACGTTGAATTACCAATAACCCTGTATATGAAATCAGGAAAGTAACTTAGTAACTTAATTGAATAATACTAATTGTTGTCCAGTTTCCGATATTTTACCAAAAGTTTTTAATTTTCAATGTTATTGATATGTATCGGTCCAAAAAGTGGGCAAATATTGTAGACTAATAAGCGTAATAATCCTAGAGTGTGACGAATAGAAGCTTATAAGGCTTGGACTCATCGATGGTAATGATAAAAACGAACTGTTACCCATTTGAGGTGACTGACGAATGATCAAAGAGATAGATTTCTCTCTATGGTGGATGGTAGCCATAGAGAAATATATAATTGGGTAGGACTGTACATATCACCAGTTACAACGCAGTCACTATATCATACTCTGTTAAAAAAAACTCAGAACGTCAATCCAAAATTGTTCCATTACTGGAAACATGCAAAATCGTTCCCGAAATGCATTGTATATAAAACAACGAATGCTTTTTCATGATTGCTGACGTAAATGCTGCAATTGAGAGTTACATAGGCGAACTGGCGGACGTTGGCCTGTATGGTCAGCGTTCTACCACTACTATATGTTACTATTGTTAAACAACTTTATAATCAAACACTCGCTATTACAGAGACTTCGTTCTCAGAATTATTTTCTACTTTCAACGGAATTATGTATTTTATTGCGAGTGGTTTTATTTTCTTTTTTCATTGTAATTTTGTTTATTACCACTTAGAAAACCCTGAAATCCTTATGCCGATCTTAAAATAATTCTGTATAATTTTGTCTTCACTGCTTAGTCCCTTTGAAAAAACGTAATAATATGTAGCCTACAGATTTCTTTGAAAAATTATTTACCTACTAGTATATCTATCGTCAAAATCGATGTAGACATTTTTAAATTGAAACCAAACGAAAAACAGACATTTCCATTTTATTTATATAATAATTACTAAGTCATACTAAATTATGTTTGTACTTATTTTTCAATACTGTATTGTTTCAAGGGGTCTTAAATTAACTCCGATTTTTCTTTTATACCAATAGAACCAATAGAACAAAATAGGTGGCGTTGTAGCATATCGACTTCTATACTGTTCAAGCGATTACCATGAAAATAGTGAACAGTTTTGCGTTGTCCATTCGAATATAACTCGTAATTATATGGTACAGAAATAATTTAAACAAATAATACAAAACGCATGCAGAGCTCCGGCCGTGGTTACTTTGACACATCATAATTATAATAGAATTGTTCATGAAGCAATGATGATAACACAAGTAGGGGCCATCCGTTTTCGTCCATAGCCGGATGTAAAATCGATACAATGCAGCGAGAGATCACAGACTGTTGGCACATTGAATAAAACTGTTTATTTTTATATTCGACACGGTGTGTTTTCGTATTCACTCGTCGTTTGTATTTCTGACCGGAGCGGTACTTCACAAGTTTCCCGATATGTTTGTATAATTTTACAAACAAACAGCGGCTGTCAAAATGTAAAATAACAATACGGTGTTTGTTTCTTCAACGGCGCCTTTGGTTAACTAAAGTTGGTTCATCTTACACATTAGTGAATGTTTCTGGAAAATCTGTGAATTATTTCTGTGAATCATCGATTTGAGAGAAGAAAAAATGTGTGGCGGTTAGAGGACGCGTCACGAATGAAGTTCCTTACGCTTTTTCTACTCCATATTTAATTCGATATTGATATTTAGGTTGTTTCTTATCGTGTATATTCGTCACGTAAAAAAACATTATGCCATCCATGTGACTCTCTTCTCTCTCTCTCTCTGTGTATATTTTTATTTTATATATAATTTTTCAGTGCAAATAACATCAACATTAATCAAATCAAAACGTTTCATTTATTATTTTAGAATGCTTAATTTAAAAATAGATACAAAATAGTGTATCATAATTGATATGATGAATGCCAAATAAATAAAACAAAAATAACACTTTCTTAATTTAATATTATTTTCAAATTAACATAGCTTTTCAATGAATCGCTGTTCAGATGTCAACAATTATGGATAACTTAGCTATGCTCGCGGCTCCGTACGTGTCTGTTACGCAGCTAATTATTTTTGTCTGATATTTTTATTTTTTTCGCGTTCTATGATTTCTAAAGTCTTATCGCTGTCTTTTTAGCATATTAATTTCTGGATGACATATTTTTCACGTAGGTATAAATATCATTAAAATCAGTAATGAATAGATGAAAATATATTTTTTGTGGTCACATACAAATTAACTAAGAAATGACATTTACTTTTCTTTTGTAAAGTCTTATAAAAATTCGTCTAGCCCTTTTTACGTTAAATCCAGACATACAAAGAGACAAGCAAATTATTTTAATTAACACCGTATTCAATGTTCAGCGGTATTTTTAATAGATGTCTATCACAGATTAAAAAAAATGTATATGCAGAAAAAAGTATAATATAATATATGTGTATTATATATAAGCACTTCTTAAGTTAAGAAGCAATGAGTTAATAAGAGGTCTACCTACGATCCGAATACGACGATACAAAAGATTCAGGTGACTTATGCGTAGTAAAATCTCACCTATTCCTATTTTAAAGTATTTACGTAATAGTTTAGTTGAAAGTATTTGGTAAGAAACAAACATTTTAAAGTCGTCTAAAAATATTTAGGAATGTTTAAAAGTTATATATTATTTTCGACTTTTAATCGCAAGACAAAATAATAAGAGACAGTTTCGTTAAGGTCGTCGCTTTCGGTCCGCTGGTCCGGATCGAAGGCGCAATATCCACGTTTAGTATTCCTGTCCGGCCCGTTTCCGCTACTATTGATACAGAAGCACGTCCAATATTGTATTATTGCACATCGATCTAATACACCGTTATAAACTGATTTCATACTCGAACTGTATTTTGAATATATTGTGATGTGTATCAATTCTACATAACTTTTCTGTCTTCTAATGTATATTAAAGATATATTAAAGACTAGCTACCAACTTCACATCACGACAAACTAATGAAATAAAATGGCAAACGGAAAACTGAATATTAATCTGTCAATTCAGTCAATATTTTTGAAGATTTCTCTGCTCTGCTTCTGTCTCACTCATTCGCTTACATTATTATGTGGAATTATATACAATATTATTATGTGGAGATTTTTTAAACTACATTTTTTCCATCATTTCTTTATCATACAAACCTTGTCCTGACATTTATATAAACATCAAAAAAGAGTTATGCAAATAATGTTCTGCGGCGCGCTGTACATACATTCGATAATTATTTATATATATTTTAGACTGAGAAACTGCAACAACGTTTGATCAATCGCCATGAAAGTGAGTACAATATCGTTTTCATTGACAAGGTTTTTGTGATAATAAATTGTTATATTGGTAGTTTAGTAAAATAATATTTACTGGACAACACTTCCTATAAATATATATAAAACAATGGCATCATAATGCGGTGTCGGCTTCATTAGCAGCATGCGTCCCTCAATTTATTTGCCCACGTTAGCCAATTAATGCTTTATTCCAAGCTTTGGCTAAACAGATATGTAACTAAATAATGCATATTTGTAATGTGTGAGTTTTGGAAACGATATTCATTTTGACTATCGTAATACGGTTGTTCTCTAAATTACTTGGAAGATGGCTATACTTTTACAAGTGATAGTTTATTTAGACTCATATTAATTGTTATGTAAGCTATGATATAACGTTTGAATTTTATAACGCTGGAGTATCAAAACTAAGAGGACAAGACAAAAATAAGTGCACTGTGTTTCAATACTCAAAATGAACAAACTATAAAAAAAAGGAAAAGGGCATTTTGGATTCACCGTTTTTTTGTAACTTGAGTTCCAAACAATTTTAGAAACCATTACTTCATATATTTGTTTGTATACTTCTATAATAATTGTATTTCACAAGTTACAAGCAATGAGTAAAATTACCCAGTTTTAAATATAAGCATTTTCAAATCTAAGTCAAACAAAGTACCTATATAAAATATAAATGTCATCAGCATCATAACCATTAGGTTTAACAATTTTTATGTGTAAACCGTATGCGATAATATGTGTTTTTTTATTGTTCTAGACATGTCGTCATATCGTTACCGGTTTTTACCACACTTAAATACTATTTAAAACCAAAAAAAATAAAATCATAAAGACGACTTAATTTAATTACTAGCAAGTACCCGTGATTTTATTGTCGTGAAAATAATTTTATTGAGTCTTCGTAACCATGTGTTTTGTATAGATACATTTTGGGCTGTTTTTTAATTGTTATTTCGTCAATAATACTCCAGTACAACCCGTTTACCGATTATAAGTTACATCTGTTCAATTTTATAATTACTGCTTAGCCTGTGTAGAGAAGCGTAATAACATGCCACTTACATAATACTCTGACATATTCTCTATCTGCCAATGAGCTCCATCAGAATTAAATACAGCCCTTTTCGAGACTAACCCCAAAAAACTTTATTATATTTCAATCTTATGTATATGCTTAAATTAAATATATCTGAATACAAACTATTCTACAGCGACTCTTGTAACTCAACACAAATGTCAGAGTCGTTTTTCCTTGAATTTCCGAAAAAATTTCATATATTTTACACGTGAGCCGAATGATGGAAGCGACGAGACAACTGCGTGCTATGAATTTGTATGAGTCAAATTTTCAGAAAAGACGCCCCGAAGATTCACGTACCGAGCCTGGCTTTATATCAGACTTTGGCGGGATCTGTTATAAAAATGAGATTATGTTAATTCTGAACTTATTACGTGGCCAAATGATACAGGTGGCGTGATGATATCATGTGTAAATATACCGCAAGTGTATAAAATATACTTTGCTATTTTATATTCCTAAATTGAATTTTATAAATAGTACGTAACAATCGTGTCTTACTGGATTACCATAGAACGACTAAACACTACCATACAATAGTTGTAACACCCGTCATAATGGGTCGCAAGATCAATGCGCATGGTGATAAATGCCTCGTAGTGTCTATAGTCTTTTAAGGTTCTCGCATTTCAGAATCAGATGAATCGAAATCAGCTTTCGATGGCTGACGATGTTTTTGGGTAGTAATGCGTCAAGTACAATCGTAGTGCGACTAATAAAATTATCGTATTATAATTAGGAATAAATGATGAAAATACATATATTTTGACCTTTAATCGATATGGATTTTTTTATAGATGATTTTATGCTACATATTTTATGGATCACAATGACATTTGCCATTTCTACTTTAAATTAAAAAAAAAATAATAATGCACAGCGAAGTGTACTGGAATTAGATAGTACTTAATACTTTCCAAATTTTACAATCACTTGAATCAAATTAAAATAATAAGTTAACAATATATTTTTTTTCTAAATATGGTTTTGAACAGCTGTAACTAATTTTTAGAATAATGTTTATATGCAAAATATACAATAAAGAATTATTAAAGAAAAGGCTAAACCGGATATATGTATAAATAAATCGAATACGGAATTAAATGTAATCGTATTTTATATATAAGATATTATTCTTATCCGTTGTTCCCGAAATTGGACGGCAGGTGTTGCGAGCGATGGAGTCAACAAATGCGCGTACGTGATCCTGAATCAACCGCAGCGGCCTACATACGACTTCCTTCGTTCTAGAAGATTCTCGCAGTCATAAGGGCTTACTAAACACGGGAAAGCCATTACATTCAATGGATCGAATACACTGTAAATTGTATTAGGGTAAAACGTTCGGATGCGCTCGAAACGTATTTAATGGTCAATTGAAACGGTTACAAAATATTTTTTACTAGGTAGCGTAGCAGACCTTTAACTTTTAAACGTTCAACCCATCGCCATGGAAGTAGATATCAGAAAAAGTAGAATAATAAATAACAATAAACACTGTTTGGAGCAGCGGTCCACAGCTAGTAACATATATATGAACAATTAAAAGAGAAAACAGATCCTCGGGGTACACATTTACTCATTATTAGTTAGTTTTTTTCTCTATAGGTTGCCAGTATTTTATTTATTTATTAGGCTTTTCGCTCGCCTTAACGTTGTTTTTGATGTATCTCTCGGGAACAGTACATTATTTCTTGATCAAAAGTACATTAATTCCTACATTCTTTCGTGCACCGCTGACAAGCTGTAAGCAAATTTTCATAAATAGTGAAGGCAAAAGTAAACAAACAAACAAACAGACAAACTTTTTTTCACATTTATAATATCAGTAAGGGCTAGTGAGGATAGAATGATAGTATCCTTATACATATATTATAGATGAAATTGTAGAGACCATTGTTTGTCTGGGCTTAACTCTGAAATGTCTGAACCGACTTTGACGGGATTCTTACTGACAAATAAATAATTTTCTGGAGTATTACCTGGATTTTAGTCTTTCCTAAACGGTTACTGTGGTTAAGTAGTAACGACAAATAATAAAGAGTAATGTTTTTGATATGTTAAATCTATTTCTTTGGTACACATCATGACTTAAACAGTTTTACGGATTTCATCATATGACGTTTCATTAAATTCATTTTAATTGCGGATGCTATTTCACCATTTAAGTTAAAATTTGTCAATTAAAAAATGAAAGGAACCATGACGGAAACTTCACTAAACAGAATGTTCACTGATTGACACCCAAAATGTCTTACCACTACGATCTTAAAACTAATTAATTATCATGTAGAATTTACAAAATTCAAAACATACATTTCTTTTACGTCCAGGACCTTAATCGTTCTTGATATAGATGCATTAAATCAAACGCAATAAAGTTTTCTCATTCAAAACTCCCCGACTCGCCATTACTCATTGCACTGCCGATAATACGGCAGGTGAATTACACTAGTGCACCTCGATGCCGGCCCCCGTTCATGTTAAAGTGGGATAATGTTCCGCGATCACTTTTAAAACACAAATTTATGTGCACCGTAGTCGGTGGGTTCGGATTTATGCTGATTGGAATTTAGAATATAACGATATTCTTTTCAATGCAATAGTATTTTGAAGTTACGCATTTCGTAGTATCAGTATATATTAATCGAAAATTAGCACTATAGTTTAATACTTTCTATATTTTAATATGCTTATAGCCAACTCACACTCGTGTATCTGTCTACTAAATACAGATTTTTTATCACTGTATGTTATACAATACACATTACATACATTGAATAGATTGGGCTAAATATATAACCACAATGGATTTATATCGTTTTATGCCTATCATTGAAAGGCTAAAGTTCTATCTCACATGTATTATTATGTGTCTATAATAGACCAAAAAGAAATACGTTTATGTTAGAAACATATTTTCTTAAATGTAACTGACATGACACCATAATAGAAATTATGATTTCTTAAAAACATCAGAATGTTACTACAACTGATGAAATTTAATAAATCATAGAATATTTAGAATCTACAATCATTATAAAAAAATTAACTGATAATTAGTTTACATTCTGCTATCTAAAGTATTTATTTTCCAGTATTAAGGTAGCGAGCCTCTGACTATTACGTCATGTTACCTAAAAATTACTTTCTTTGGACCGTTTGTATAGCAGATTTAAAGTACTAATTTGCGAAGCCTTAAATAAACAAGGTCAACTATAAAATTTGGATGTAACAGACATCGAATACTCGTGACTGCCATAGTCTTAAACAACGGGTGGCATAATAGTTCTCAATTTAAACTAACTTCAATTAACAGTTACTCAAACCGCATATTCCTGAGATCAACTTGTTCATTTTATACAAACAGGGGACTTCAATACGTTCCCTACTCTGTTTTCACGCAAATAGATGTGAATTGCATCGCCGTGGCTATTTTTGGTATTCCTTCTCTAGGTATAATTACTTTGGGCTACTACGAAAATTTTTTTTTGGTTTCAAGCACCTACATTTTATACTTAAATGTATGTATAGTTTATTACTAATAGCACCATGATTCTTTTCTCTCATAGGTTGAGATACATTATTTGAGTAGCGTGAATCATGCGCCGCCAATCAAACGCGCGTGCTTGACGTTACGTCATAACAAATTAACCAATAAGAGCACTCGTGACATGCGGCGGTCGGCTCCCTGCGAGCGATCTGGTGCAGGTACCAGCCAAAACAGCCATGGCCAGTGAGTACCTGCACCAGTCAGAACGTTAGGGAACCCACTCCCTATCAAACCACTGCGGCAGGACCGGGCGAACGGCGTCCATCGTATATCGCCCATACCGCTTCCCAATCTGACTAAGCTAAGCTAAATTATCCATTTCATACATATATGAATTTGTGAAAAATACATGTGTTACACGAATGCATACGTGTATTTTGTAGCTGACTACTAAGTTGGGTGACATATTTAACTGTTAATAAATGTACAGTTCTGTCAGTATATGTATTTTTCTAAATGTTATGGTAACTTCTGTACAAGTCAACGTTTCGGTAAACAACCTTAAAACATTTGTCCATTTCCGTGTACTTTGGATTTAAAATATTAACGATTTAATCTATTAAAAAAAATTAAATATTCCTTAACTCTCAATCAATTTTGTCCTAATCGAATATTTATTATATTATATTTAAACAAGGAATATATTCTTTTCTAAAATTGACAGCACAAAATAATTACATATAAATAACATCAGTTTTAATGAGACGGTCATCTTTCTTGTAATATTCTTAAATTAAATTCGAAATAATATCTATTATCGAGTTCCTTTAGTAAGGGTTCAAACGTGATCCAATCTCAGTGCATGATTGATACACGGACCCCGTTGGCGGACATTGCAGACATACGCCATTTTTTACCCTCGACGTTGCGACAGTCAACGTTTCTGCGAGTCGTGCTGTATTCCGCTGTATGTACGCGTAGGTACATTCCGCTTGTGTTGTTTTCTTATTGTTTATTTGATTAATGTCCATTTTATGTAACTTTATCTCATTATTTAACTATAACTTTTGAATTTATAGTTATTAGTTTATTTGTATCATGTAAGATTTTAAATATTCTAAGATATCAGAGCTTAGCTTATAACTGATACAGTATTTATTTGGGCATATTTAGGATGCTGAATTATTTAGTCAATTATCCAATTTTGTAAATGCTTTGATAATATCAAGCTACATTATTTATAAATGCTTTTAACTGTATATAATTTTTATTAATTTTATAATTATAACTAACAATCACCCGAGACTTCGTTCGCCTTAAATTACGAAATAAAATTAACTTTATTGTTAAAGTATAGCCCAACGCCAACTATTGTTGTGTTATAATAAAATATATAACATTAAAACTTTCACCGTGAAAAACATTTACGTATACCAACTTCCGTTATAATTGGTTAAACGGTGTTGGACTTTCTCGTTACTATACAACTCCATACATATTTTTTTATATAAAAATAACGTCCGACCACGATTTGGTCTACGTGTCTATTCTTACAAATGGTGACAGCATAGGTACGTTACCTGCATGCAACTCTATAATTAATAAAATGCATACCGATCAACCTATAATATGGCAGAAATTTTCAAACCCGTGTCGTCATTTTTAGGTTTTAGCGAACAAATACCAAATAACGATTGTAATAGATAAAATAAAAATATATAAAGACATCCAAATTCCATATTATACGTTGAACACCAATCAGAGTGAATTACGTCACGCTTCAGCAAACGTCACTTTGTATAGTATTATATTTTATTGAAGTATTCATGCACTGAGGAACAGCACACCACTTATACACTTTATAATTCATATTGATAACGCAAAATAACTAATTTGTTGCTTTGTTCACGTTAAGTTCTTATCTATGACATAAAGTACTCTGTAGTTAACTCGTTACATGCTCGCTGTTTATATTGTCAATATTATGACGTCATAAGCAGACGCCATGACACGGGCAAGCTTTTTGGCACGCATTTTAAATTTAAAATTATTTGTAAAAAATCTTTGTTTTCTCCAAAAATATTATGTTTTTTGGAAGTAGTATATATTCTAGAGTACTATAGGACAGTAATTGAAAATCAGTCATCATGCCAATTAATATAGTATTTTCGATTAGTATCTAGGTGTGTGAGTTCGCAAGTAAAACTAGACATCGTTTGCCAAACCTCATATCGTTCAGGATTAGTAGATTAGTAAGTTCGAAAGTTGGAAATTAACATTCATGAATACGAGCCAATACCATCCCGTGACGTCTGCGATGCGTATACTGACTTACAACGTTTCGTTGTATTTTGAAAAATGTACAAAGAACATTGATCACAATTATGACATTTCATACATTATTTAATGTTAGTCAACCGGCATCGTAATCAAGTATAATAAATTCTTTAGAAACATATTATAAAATTATTAGAATACCTTCGTTTTGTGATAATCTTATGATATTTGATACTTTCGCTAATTTTAGAGTACTTTAAAATTTGAGGGAAAAAATAATTAAAAACAACAATTAAAAGTGACAATCATCGAAAAACTGATTGTTTTTTAAAATGGTTAGATAAAAAATAGAAACTATGAATATTTTTTAGAAATTTTCACCTAAAATTATATGCAAAAACGAGGAAACTTAAAAACAAACTGCCGTTTGGTTCATCTTCGACCAAACCGTAAGCTTTTGAAAATATTGAGGCCATTAATTTAAAACGTTTGATTGATTTTTCAATTGAAAAAAAACATATTTTAAAGAAAAAAAGTGCCAATGTCACAAAACATCACTACAAAAGGAAGTTTTATGTGATAACTGTATACTTAAAAATGCTTTCACTTCTCTGCGAATTTGGCGACAATAAAGAGGAAACAGAGTAAAGTTTTTGTATAGAAACGCCTGCAGTCAATCGACCCGAGAGTTCGTTAAAACGAGCCCGGGGCGAGGCTGTACTAAGTTCTCCCGTTCGGGCCAGTTTTTAACAAATTCCAAAAGTCGGGAACTGAAACGAATGCTGAATTCTGATCTATCTAACAAATACGAAAAAAAAAACAAGAATATAACTAGGTGAATGTTTACAACTCAACAAGAATTTGTACTTTTTTATGTTGGTATTAATAAGGCTTAACTTCGCTAATAAAAACAATAAAAAAGCAGAGTTTGTTCTTAAAATAGAGTAATATAATGATTATAAAGAAAATCACAAATGGCCAGTACCGTGAGAAAAACAAAAAAATACCCGAAATTGGTAGAGTTAGAACGGAGACTAGAGAGTATTCAAACTTTCTGTCTATCTATGTAGGAACAAGACTTAAATTTAATAAATATATGAGTGTTACAGGAAAAATTATCTCTTTTTACCCACTAAAGCATTAAGCAGAAGAATTATCTGTCAAAAGAATATGTTGTGATTTATTTCTAAACAACTTTCGCTGGTATCTTTTACATATTTTCATTATAATTTAATTCAATAATTTATTTTTCTATGTAGAGAAATTAATATTGATAAATTGATTGGTCTGTCGTTGTGCGTTCATCACGTAACAACTGCTACATAATTTCGATGTTTTTTTACATTTACTTCTTAGACGTTTGGTCCTTATTTAAAATAATGACAATATTTGTAATTTAAAACAAATTAAATTTGTTAAAGCTTAAAAAATAACACGATTTTACACGCACAACAAATAAAAACGAATTTTTCTAAGCAAAGCATATTTTTGCTATATCTATTTTTTTCTTCTGTGCACAAAATATATAGATATGTATAATGTTAACACAATATACTACGCAAATGAAGTGAATTGAAACCTGAAACAAGATAGTAAAGAAAAGAAAAAATATTCATTTTTATAACAAATGGTAAGCAAAAACGTGCACAACTAGAACTTTACGCAAAAGTGGGACGATAAAAACCCAGCGTTTAAATGCACAAAGTAAAATCGATATCCCTATCTGCAGTGAGGTTATCGGCTGTCAAACGCAGCTGCGAGATCTGGTACGACGTAAACGAAATAGATATTTTAAATAGAAACATACTTGATCAAGGGAATCTTGCTTTGAAACACTTTACGATAATATCTGTTTCTCGAGCGAAACATTAGATAAATACCTATAGCTTATCTAGAAATGGTACCATAACAGTTGTAATTTTTTTTTTTCAAACCAACTACACTACGCCTGCCCTGCCTTTAGAGATTCACCGGACTACTAAGGCGAGCGCTTATGGCACTCAGTCGATTTTTTGGCAACCAGCTCAAGGGCGCGCGCCGTGTATCAGCTTGTACTATTACCTCGGATACAACATTGTGAATATAACCTAACTATTCATACATATAGGAATTATTGAGATACGTATGTTTACCAAGCACATGTACCTCGGGACCTCAAACATGTATTTTGAATCTGACAACTAAGCTAAACTAATTTAACACAGTTCGGATAAGGGAAATAAAGTCGTGCCCAAAGCGTGATGTTATTTAAAAGAACTACTACTAACACTGTCAGATGACAGTTATTCTAATATTGAGTGGGTTTCAGCGGGGCCATGACGTCAAATTCGAAATCGTTGCCTAGTTTATCGAGTACCTTCCAGTTATGAGCAGTACTCGGACTATTCCAGGTGATATTTCGGCTCCTAGATCCAACAAAGCTTCGAGGTCGGTCCTCAGTAATAGGTATAACATTCATCTCCATTATGTATGGTTGCTTTCGCTCGTGTTAAGGTATATCATTCCATTTTCTGAATGAAAGATACTGTACTTTTCTAAGCTCCTGAAAACGTATATGCAAATTTTCATGATAATATGCGTAGTTTAAGTGTGAAAGCATAACAAACAAAATCATATTCCCATTTATGATATTAGTTAAAATTAGGATAGTTAAAATGACGTCAGAATATAAAGTCAATTAAACATTGAGTCATCTGAAATAAGTTTCTGCTCTTTGGGTCAATAATTGTATTAATTATTTACCCTTTATTTTACTTAATGCGTGCCTATATTAATTTCCAAGATCCCAAAAGTAACACTCTCTGTTATTTCTTTACTTTGCAAGATTAATTTTTGTATCGATCGCAATACAATTTTGTATAAAAGTAGCCTGAAACCTGTAGAAAGATATAGATTAAGTTAGGTAAAAATATAGATAAGGAAAAGAATGAAGAGGTTATGACAATAGATGACAAGAATAGACATATGCTTTACAGTAACAGTACTCAATTGTATTATTAACATATAAATGCAATTATATTCCTTATGTTTTTTTTTTTTAGTGAAATATGTAAATAACACACATGAAATCGCAGAAAAAGATAATTGGCATTTTAATTTGCTCGACCACTTATGAACAAAATAATCATTAACTATGTATAGAATCCTGCAAGTGCGACATTTTGAAATGACTTTTTTTTCGTTTACAGGTTTATTTCCAGAATAAAACTAATGTCACGTCTGTGAACTTTATACCCGTGTACCGTATAGATGACAAGGAAGAAGGGAGAACTGTAATTTACATAATGTAATCAACCGGGAGCGAACCGATGATTTCATCTCCCGACCTACTGGCACTCGCAGAGTTACTTCAGGAATTTTAATTTCGTTAACCAATCTTGTTTCTAAGGAAATGTACCGCGACCTTTATGTCGGTTCCGGTTATATAGATCTTCTATCTCTTTGATTCTGCGGAAAGGACTCATATTTTTCAGTCATGATTATTAACTTATTTAAACAGACCTTTCATTTTATAAGATAACTCTTATACAAGCCAACAAGGCATATAAGCCAACGCTTGTGCATAATTTTAGAAACGTTAATAAATTATAACTTACATTGTTTATTTACAGAGCTTTTAATAAGTAGATTATATCACATTGCGTCATATTTTTCCTTAATTATGCGTGACGTAGTGCTCTAACAACTACTTGACAGATTCATTATCAAATTTTTATATAAGATAAAGAGTATCATAGAACAATCAATTGTATGATGATCAGCTACGAAGTCAGCCTATATAATTATTATTAATCAGTGCTGGACTGCAAGTATTACATGAAAACCCTCTAAACAACTATGTTACCCTAAACCCGATGTTTGTATTATTACCACTAATAAATTAAACTTTACACAGACTATAATATAAGAAGCAATATGAAAAAAACTCAAACAGCAAGTAATTTAAAGTAAGTGAATTTAGATTTTCTGATGACGATACCAACTCTGTAATCATCTGGAAAATACTACTTATTTAGTTTTATCTGGATTATAGTCATCTAAACAATTAAATTTACATTTAAGTTTACGTGATCTCAATGTTTAGTAGGTTCTCATTTTACTTTTTTTTTTACTTTATAGGTTAGCGTTTGACAAAAATCTCATCTGATGTTAAATGATGATGTAGTCCAAGATGGTAGTCACGCTAAGCCTAGAGGGAGACTGGCTCTCAAGTGCAGCTGCCGGAACACACTAACAGGTGCTTGGCGACAGATTTTCAACTTGAAGTTGGTAGCTAGCCAAGCGAACTTAGAAAAAGCCCTAACTCCATGCTATGGCTTATCACGACGTTTTCCTTCACCGAAAGCTCCAACTCAGTGGCTAGGATTTGAACCTACGTCCTTCGACGAACACACTACTAACTGAGCCATCATCGCTTCATATATTAATATATCATTCACATATATTCTTACAAAATAACATTTATTGTAAACTAAACTACACACATCTTGGTACATCTATCTTATTTATTAATTATTAGAATCACATAAATGTGAATAGTACTACCAATTATGACGCCTTCTTCTTCCAGTATTCGCATTCTGGCTTGTTCCTTCGAAATTTTGGTATAGTTTTAGTTACTCATTACTTAATCCCATTTATTGAATTAAATAGAACCCGTTGTAGCTATTCGGTAGGCAATCGACTAACTCTTAAAATCTGTTAAAGTACTGGCGCTTAATATAGATAAATTGCCATTAATCAGAGAAAGATACCGAATTTGTTCCTGAATCTAAATTCAAAATTCTGTTGTGTTACGTATACTGCTAGATCATGACACAATATATCTTTCATATTTATTATATTTAATCCTTTACATTTTTTAATTCACGGATTCATCTCGAAGGTTCTCGAATACCTACGAATCCTTCACGTAACTAATCCACCGGTAAACAGATAGGGTATTTTGTATTCATCGGACAAAAGGGAGTTATTCGTATCAAGCGGTCCACGCTTCTTCAAGTCCCTCTTAAAAATTTGGAGCATTTTTAAATTGCTAGCTGCCTATCCGTTGGAGCCATAAAGTATGATGTTTATATTTTTACCAATATTTTTCTGTAGTGCGGTGAAACTGTAGAGGCTTGTACCAGGTCAACAGTGTAGAGAGTTCGAAAAAAAATAAAACAATATTTTTTATTAATTGTTGAACGAAATAACAGATTATTGTTTTAATAACATTTTGGTTACTAGACATATCTCACTTCACGAAATGTTTTGCAAAGTGAACAACAAAACAGACATACAGACACCAAATAGATATAACATATAATGTTATTTAGGTAAAAAAAAAGGATTCGGATGCTGTCTTTTGTAATCTCTCAATGATATGTCATCACCAGGCTATAATATTATAGTATTAAAAATAAAAGCCTTCTTCGCAATCTGCAATACTTTTATTTTTTATTTACTCGGGATTCTACAATGTTTATCGAGTAACCGGAGAAATTAAGGTTTTGATAGATCCAAACTTGCCGATTTCAGATTCAAGCGATTTTCCCACATACTATCGTTGCAATATGCGGAAACTTATAAATGGCCTTCATTTTTGTCTAATGTACTTTTTGTTTTTTTTTTTGTTTAGCTGTAAGTTTTCCTAAGTGTTTAAAATTAAATAAAATTTACAAGAAAACTGTTAAGATTTATGTTTCCTTACAATGTTTTTATCATTCATCGTCAGCCTTTACTATATACAAATTGAAATTGCTAGTTCCGTAAAATTTGTATATTGGATACTAAGCCAATATTTCTTCCATCATACAGCTCGACCATCATAATCTTACTTGTTAGTTTTAATTTCTTCTTCTAGTGTATTTACATTTTCTAATTCTTCATGAACATCAGACTCGCATTTTATTAACATTTGTTTAATTGAAATCAATAAATAAATCGAAATGTTCTATCCACGAATTTGATCGACTCTCAGAATGTTAGTTATCTCGCTCCCGCTTACTCCTGTGAAAAGTTGTTTTTTATGGCATCACTGCGTTTCCTTGTTTATTTTATCTTATATTTTAGTAGAAAGGTTTTAATGTCTCATCTTTGTATAGCTTCGTTATTAATCTTTGAAAATGGCTCGACAATGAAAATGTCTTCGTAACGAGTAACATTACTCGTGCTTTATGAAATCTTTTAATCTTTTTCTTAAAGATGGTCGTTGAAAACTAAATGTTTAAAAATGGGTATTACCATATATTTTTTTATATATCGCCACTAGGTGGTACTAGATTCTATTAACTGTTATTGTGTTTTATATTTTAGTTTACTGCAGACGAATTAGTTGCTAATAGTAATAGTGCAGATCACTTATGTTTTTTCAAATACAAATATTATCGCTAAGTATGAAGCGCTAAACTATGTGAGCACATTCAGTAGCTTCAACGCAGGACTTTACTTTACATACTAAGTAGAATATTTATTACGGAAATTATTATTGATATGATTTTATTCTAATTAATATTATAATGTGAATATGTGTTTGTTAATCTTTAATAATTTTACGCCTCAACTACTTAAACGATCGTCATGAAATTTAGCATGCATGTTGTCAGGGATACAAAAAAGGAAGCAGAGTCTTTTTTCTACAGAAAAAAAGTGGTATTCCCGAGGTATAGTTAAAATCTATATTGACACTAGTGAAGCCGCGGGCAGAAGCTATTATTATATAGTCTATAATATTATTATTAAGCGAAATTACTTCTGAATGAATCTATTATCCCTTTTCCTCAAACCGGATATGAACGAACGAGGCGGATGTGACGTAGAAAGGATTTTCGTTTCGTAATTTTTCAGTTACTAATATTTTATGATATTTAAAAGTATTTTTGTAAATAGTTACATATATATTACATTTTAAACTACGTACAATTACTTATGCACAAAAATTGATTAACACTAATTGAATTTCATTAAACTTTCATTTTTTTTACACTTTTACAAAAATATTGCTGAAAACTTTTATATCCTACAATTGAGGAATCACACATGCATATCATCATCTACAAAAAAATATAAAATATCGGTTAAGACATGTTTTTAGTTAAATAATAAGTTTAAACAGACTGACATATGTTTTAGGCATATTCGCGATCAGTGGTGGCCTTTATAATAGACATCTATCACAAATTGGAAAAAAGTAAATGTAAAGACAGATCTACAGAATTATTAATACAAATAAATTTGCCCTTTCAAATCTTTTTATTTTATTTTATTCTGTAGTTAACTTTGTAGGTTGGCGTTCCACTACTTATATATAATAAATGCACATATTATTATTATATGTCACCTTGCGTTGAAAAATATTGCAATAAATTATTATTTAAATGAACATATTATGTACAAATTATACAATAATGTGTATTGTCATTATGAACAAACAAACAAATGTAAATAACAATTTGTGTAATTTATGTATATAATTTTTGTGTTCATTGTAGCCGTGGGACATGCACGTACATTTATGTGAGTACAGTTACAAACAATAACAATAACTGTTATCGAAACAGAATCTATTGGATAAAACAGCATACATCATATTTACAAACTATTTTTTATTGTTTATAGATTTTAGCTTTTCACTACAAAAAAGTAAAAAACAGTCGTTATGGTCCAGTGGTTTGAACGGTGGAATATCAATACTGGTGTCTACAGGATCGCATCCGGGCATTTACCAACGAATTTTGCTGAATTTGGGTATATTTACTAATTTAAATTGGTAACACTATCGGCTGATGGCAAAAGAAATCTTCGTGAGGACACCTGAATCTGAGAAATGTTCTTATAATACCATCGTATGTGGAAAAAAAGAACTGTGGAATTCTCAGAGCTTGAAATCGCTAAGACGTCGTGGGCTGGCATGGGCATTATGTCCATACCGTTCTTCGGGAAGGGCCTATGGCCCTGCAGTAGGTCTCTTGCAGGCTGATTATGATGATGATGATGATGACTACAAAGTTCTCTTCCCTTGAGTGACGATGTGTCCTAAGATTGTAATGTTCTAAAGCTTAGATACTTCTTTCATGAACGTGGTAGAAATAATATGTGGTGCTGGGTGAGATTGCCCATAAACTGATTAAATACCATAATGTTATCATAATAAGAAAAATCATTTGTAAATACTTCGATTCATTATTATTATTGATTATATTATTAAATGAATAAATAGAAATAAATTACTTACATTTTCTACATAGCTTCTAAGTTACAGAAATTGAATATGATATACGTGATCAAAAACACCAATCATAGTGCATGACGTCACAGCTTCCGAAACATTGTTCTAACGGTTACAAGTTATTATATTCGTTACGAAAAAAATAGTCTTGCTTAAAATGGTGTGACGTCAATGCGATGCCATGGTAGGCATGAGAGCTGCAGCGGGAATAATAAAAAAAAAAACAGAAAATAAAATTTGCAAAAAAAAATATTATTTATAATGAGTATAGTGCAAAAGTATTAAAATAACGTTTACATATCTAATTAACAGATATATTGGAGTTAAAACGATGCCAAACGTGAAAGACAAAGCCATTTGGTTTTCAAGATCGTTTACAACGTAAACAGTAGGTAATCTAAAAGACAATTTACTTTTTGAATGCTTGGTGTATAGTAAAACCTTACTTATTATCATAAGCATATAATAACAGTTAGCTACTTACTTACACTAATGTAATTTATACGTGATGTTGTAAACAATAAAACCGTGCTAAATGTAACTAACAATTCTGTCATCGTCAGTACACACTAACTTTGTTCTACCGAACTTGTAACTCAACGAAACACAGCGCTTGTCTCCGTCGCATAAGTAATGGAATAAAATAGTGTCTACCGAGTTATTAATTACGACATAACACGACATTAACGAAAAGGGGTGGGGGAAGTAGCTCGGCGTGTAATTGGATGAGATTAACTTTGTTTGCTTATTGGATTTGTGAATTAGTGGGGTTGAGTTAGATGATATTGCGTAATAGTTATGAAACCATAATTGGAATTTAACGCTTCTAATTATAGATTTATGATATCTATAATAATATCACAATCTACAGGTTATGAGGCTATAAAATTTCATTGTTGTGTATTATTTTTCAGATATATTTCATTAAAATTTTAAGAACAGCAAATGAGGTAAAGGAGAGAATGGTTTTTAGATAGGTGTAATATTAGCTATAAAACCTATGAAATTACTGTTCGATAAAAATCAGTTCAAAAGATTAAGTACATATTTAATTCTTGAAAATACTGGATGCACTTATGCCATTTTCCGTGTTATTACAAAAAAGTTAAATACACGTCGAACACTTGTTTCAAAAAAGTTTGATCACAAAATAATATCTTACCTTTGTTTAGAATAGATAGTATTTAAATTTAAACATTGTATTACACTTGTCTAAGTTTACAGTTCTTATTTTATTGTTGTGATTTATTTTATTTCTATTTGCCGACAAAAGATGTTTCGTAATAAATTATGGATTTCGTCTGTATAATTAATTTGGAAGATGTAGCTAAATTAGACAATTTTGAAGATTCACAAGTAAATGACAACTGCTACGATATAACATTATTGACATCTCACAATGTATTTATTCTGAGATTGTACTGTTGTTCCACTTTACGCAATTTGGGGTATTATTTTAAACTTATATATTGCGTATTTTAATAATGACATCATTTTCTTTAAACCAAATGTCACAATAATTATAACCAATTCCACTTAAAATAAATAAATATTCTTAATGAAGATCCAAACAAAAAATTATTCGTAAATTGGAACATGATGAGATTGAATTGAGTGTATGCAATTCAGAGTTGCTTACATAAAAAACAAAAACCAGATATTTAGCTACAGACCGCTTAGACACTCCTTTGTAAGATTGTATTTCAAACATGTATTTAAAATTTTAGACACTGGTTAATAAAACTCGTATTAAATGCGTGTTCATTTTTGTTTTTGTAATAAGACCGTTTAAGTTTCATTTCGTTCGTTCGTGGTTTACTATAGAAATCCCGGCGACTAAACTCGATGAGCTCTTTAAAGGCAAGTTTCACCCTCGGATATAATTTAAAAAAAAACTTGTACAAAACATAGAAGTCGGTTAGAGCAAGATTTGGTGAGTGTGTTTTGTTACAAAGAGTTTTCCCAGTCGTAAGTAACTCCTGAAGTTTTTAGACGATCTGTTATGTGATGAGCCGTGGACGAGCATCGCTGTGAGAGTGACAAATTTATATTACTCGACAGTGAACTTGTCCATCAACATTTGCAATTCTTCATAGACACCTCTAGATCAATTATTATGCCAAGTATCAAAAGCTGTTATGAGTAATACTGGGTCATGTACACCACATATTCACGAGTAATCGTTTTTGAATCTGTTTGCACATATGACAAAGTTTGTATACATCTCCCAGTCCTAATGCAGTGAGATCAAAATCAGCAATATCATAAGAAAGTACTTAACAATTGGTCTTCTATTACATACATACATTCAGTAATTTTAACATAATTGTTTTCTCGTTTATTCGTTACATCAATATAAATTTCAAATTTACAGGTCATTGACCACATGAGTTTAAACCTATTAGCAAGTATTTTTTGAAGTAACTATTTATATTCTGTCTTTTATGGAAACAAATATCTGTCTATAATACATGACGGCTTTATGTACATCCTGTTCATTATAATCGTAATAATAAAGACGGTAGACAGAGAGAGCTCGACGGGCGAGTCGCACCAACTCGAGCGAATCTTTACAACTTTATAAAAATAGTTAATGAATTTAAAGTTGAGACTGTGGTATTTAAGACACTCGCTAATGGGCCAAATCGGGCGTGTCGTCAGATCTGTGGCAGATGTTCCTGTAATTTATGTTACTTAGTCACGGTAAATGATAACTCCTTGTGGGACTCCTTGGATACATACGAGAGCGAATGTGACATCTTTTATGCAAAGCACTTATATCTGAAATAATTGTAGGCTATCTACATATTTTTTAATGTGCCTTTGTTAGCAGTATTTAACTCTTATATCTCTTTTGTAGATTTTTGATTACGTTTGTTAAACATAAACCAAAAGGAAACAGACAATGCTATTTCTGTGTGTAGATTTGTTAATTTACATTCAACTACAGTTCTGTTGTAGTTGCTGCCGAAATACATTTTTGATTTCAGGATTGTAGCTAACCGAGCGTGCATTTAGTACTACCAAGCTAGTTCACCCTTATTGTAGGATCTCTTTACTAGAAACCTCAGAACATTGTCACTATGAATGCTCGAGTAAAAAATAACATTTCTATACCCAGTGTTAATAGTCTCGGATTCAAACACAATAGATACTTTAAAACTGGGAAAGGAATTTTATATTTCTTCAACTCTTATGTAAATTCAACCAGGATTTTTAGAATGTGACGAAATTTGACAAAGTTAATTTACAATTGTAATGAGGCCTTAGGTATTAATGACAAAACGAGAACAAAGTCACGGGAAATAGCTAGGGTAAAACATATTGCGAAAGCACAAAGAAATAAATATAAAACAACATTTGAGCCGATGTAATACATTTGAAACATTCTGTAGACATCTAATAATAAAGGTTTCGCAATGGCATGCAGCCTTTCGAGCCGATTGGAGACAAATGAAAATTTTCTTGAAAGTTGCCCGTTGGTGTAAGCAGTAAGATCTTTACGTTCCTTAAATAAAACAGTCGTTAAATTCCCGTTCGAGTGTGTATTCTACTTGGCACTAATGGTTATCAACGCCACGGTTCTTGGATTTTATAATGCTGTGCCTATTTTTTAAAATCATGTTTTAGAATTAAATGTGTTTTGGATTATGTAGATAAGTCTACATAATATTCCCATTATCTAAAGATTTTCTTTAAATAGAAAATATATACTTAAAAGCCAATGATGGACAATTTAATTATCCATATCTAGTTAAATAAATTAATGTTTTTAATTAATGAGTGAATGAATCTTAATCAGTTTTTTTTTCAAAATACATGCTGGCTATTTTTAAATTTGTCATTTTGTTTTTATTTTATTTTTGTGTGCCGTTAAGGAATGTCTGAATAAACAGGCAAAATTACAAAATTGCAAAATCGTAGGTCTAAAGGAACTGCTTCTAATTTAGTTTGCAGGATTTGACCTCAACAAACTAACAAACAATGCAAGCTAATTAAAAGCTTGTAATAATAACCCCATGATCAAGATAAGTCCGACTATATTTATTAATGAAAACACACAGAAAAAAATTATTAAACTGATGTCCAACAATGTAATAATGCCCAAAACAATATACAGCTTATTCTACTTCGATTATAAAATAGAAATTTAAAAATGATGTTACAATAAATGGCAAAGGAAAAATTTATCGTGAAGAAGAGGAAACAAATATATTTCAAAAATGTATTCAAAAAGGATCTTTGATTAGGAATACAGTTAACTACTCTGTTGTACTTAAGAACTGTGCCATCAGATAGGTCTGATAACAGAAGAATTGTATGCGACTTCTTTATATAACCAAATCATATGTGCAAAAATGGAGTCCTGCATTTGGTGATAAAGATGCGGTAAAATCGCAAAGGCCGATGTTAGCTTAAATGATTACTTCCCGGAGAATGCATACACAATGTATGCTTTCAACTTGAACCACCGTCTATACCATAACAAGGCATGAGAGAAATGAGCTTCAATGTACAGAGACTGTCTCATAATGCGGGTGTTGGCGGCGTTGGCTTTAATATGAACATTGTTTACGCAGCTGACTTTAAATATTGTATTCATTTATTAAACTCATATCTAAGTTTCTTCGTATGTGTTTATTGAAAATGTTTGGATTAAAATCATTTAGACATTATTTCACATAATAGAATAACGTCATATTTTTTCAAAGATGATTTACATATTTTAATCTTATTCGTGTTATATATACAATTCTTTAATCAATATTGAATTTGTTTAATGAAATGTCTGGTCACAATGATAACTGAGAAATGAACTCCATAAAAAGACTAGTTAGGTAAGTTTAATTGTCTTACATAAACAATGTGATATATAATATCCGCCATGACATGGCCATGCATTTACAGTTGTCTAAAAGGATCGGAGGAGATAACATTATTTCAAATAGGTACTGAAAATTTTGTTTTTCATCATTAAAGGTCCTTACGAAAATGCTTGTTACACTAAAGTTCACATTATTTTTCATCGTCAACTAAAAATACTGAATCTAAAATTCTAAAAAATTTGCTAATACATACTAAAGGTTCAAATATGAAAACTCGGAATCAATGCTCCAATAACCATTCAACCGACAAAACTAGTAAGTTGTACATAATTATTGTGATTATTTCTATCAGTACCAAGGTGACACTTACCATCATGAAAAATACCTACATTTATCGAAGACTTTCTAGATAGACTACTAAGGACAAAGCAAGAAAGAGCATATTATTAACCGTTTCTCGATTGTATGAATTTAACAATGACGTAAGCAAGTAAACGAAGATTTATTGAAACACTAAATTTACACTCAACATATGAAGAAATAAGAAGCCATATACTGTTTGATCAAAATCCGAAAATAACCAGAACTATTTAAATACATAACAAGCACCTGATAAAAACATGCTCTTGATAAGTGTATCTGTTTAACGTTAAATCGATAGCAGACGTAATACATTTGCATAAATATTTGCAAACATGACTCAAAATACATATGTACCATATTAGCTAGCAATGTCATTAAGAATGCTTAAATGTAAATGTTGATTCAGTGCCGAATTTAGACCAGTATATACATTAAACATGAGTCTTCCGTTCTTAATTTAGTATTCTTCAATCGTCTTTATAATTGTAACCTTAAGTTATTCCGTTTTGGGGAGTTGATAAGTCGGTTTTTTATCTATCTATATTACAGCGTCGTTCCAGTAAGCATATCTCGTGTGTAATTTCATTGGAAACTTCTTCCATTATCTATGCCTCTATTATATAAATGTCCACTTTAGAAAACTGTTTTAGGTTCTACAATAATATCAGTTATCATAGTACAAAGTCAACTTTAGAATAGGGATGAAAAAGCAAATTTCGTTTGCTCAATACCTTTGCATTGTTGACGCATCAACATTATTACAAATGATATTGACAAATGTATGACCTGTAAGGAGATGTCATTACCCTAAAACATCACTTAAAGCTCACCTGCCTTTGCTACTCTGAAGTTAGTTTCTATTTTCGCTATTGACAGCAAATAACAGTATCGATAGCATCATTAGTAAAATTGAAGTAAGATTGTGGTCAAACGATAAATCATAAAACAATAACAAATGAAAGATATATCGCTGTAGCTAACGCAGAAGCGTTAACCTTTAGAATTGTTCCAAATCAGGGTAGTATTTGATTTAAACCTATGCAAGCGAAGAGCAAACAGAACGATTACATTCATCCACATCACATAACATTGTTAACGCAGCGTCCATGACATGTCCAATACGATCGGTTTTGTACGTTGTAAACGTGTGACAAACCACGGCAACTGGGCGTGTGAATAGATTGACGACAAACACGCTCGACAAAGAGACAGCACATTTGCATTAAGTCTAGGCACGCGACACTTTATTCAGACTCAACTTTGAACTCTTGTCCTTAATTTCGACGTTCCTTAGACGAAGTACAATATTGCGCTGTTTATAATATAGTGTTGCGCGAATGTTTTACGAATGTATGGCTTTTTCTAAGTCTGCCTAGCTAGCTACCAATCTCTAGTAGAAAATTTGTCGCCAAACATCTGTTCATGTGTTCCGGCAGTTGCACTTGAGAGTCAGTCTCCTTCTAGATTTAGTGTGACTACCATCATAGATCACATCATCATTTAATATCAGATGAGATTGTGGTCAAACGCTAACCTATAAAGTATTTAAAAAAAAAACGAATAAAATATTTATGATGACTTATGTAAAGCACCCATTAGATACATTGATTCCTAGAGGGTAAGATAATGGATTACCCATAACCTAAAATATCTTCTTTTTCTAAACACAACAAGGAGAATCAAGTGACGTTGATTTAGATGTAAACGACCAATCATTGCGTCCGAGAACTTTTCATAAATCAATGTCTAGCTATAGTCCAAATAAAAAATACGATTCTGTACCTATTTATTACAGGTAATTTCGAGTTTCTCCTGCACTTTAATATTACATAAAAATTTATACTACCTCTTGTTTCATTCTAATAATTGTGATTGTCTATGTATTTCTTGTTAGTGGATACGTTGTGGTAAACAAATGAACTAGTTTGACATAAAATATCGATGCACTAACTATAAGTAGAGGATGTGTCTAGGCTAGCAGACGGTCACGCGTGGCGAGAACGTGCTAACATATTTGCATTCGTTTCCAACACGCGACTCGGTACCATTGATCAACAATACCACACTATAGTATCAAATCGTTAGAAATCCGACTGTCTGCTATATCTTAAACAAGTTAGTGTTAATTGCTTTTACGAGGTAAATTACTAGACGACAGATTTATTAACGTAGCGGGTAGTTTGAAACATATTCATAAATAATAAATTGTTACCTCTGTTTCAATGTGGATATATTGACAACTAACTATGCACAGATTAGATTGCACTGCAATTACCACGGGTGTGAATCGAGCATAAAAGAAAGATTTTATTCTTTAAACATAAGGTATTATGTAATAAATAATACTACGTATATGTAAAGCAGCTATGTCCCGGGGTTTTACATTAGTTAAATTTTCCCCAAAATCGCCCTCGGTACACCTCACGGAGCCCCACGTACCGCCCGCATACGTACCTATTATTTTATAACCTACCATTGTTATAAAAAAAATATTTCACTCCCTGGAAAGAAATACAAAAAAATGTTTTCTTAATCTAACCAGTAGTTTAATGGATTAACCTATTCAGACAAACAATCACTAGAGCTTCGTAATATTGGTAGAAATTAATTTAAACCATATTAAATACGTGAAGAAAAACTTTGTGTCTCTTTTCAAATACATATCACGCACGAAGGTCCGTGGGATTATGCATAACTAAAGTTCCTATACGAAGATGCAGTGCAGAATGATAAAATGTATGTATAATGTATGTTACAAATAGATACATTTAATAAAATAAAACTTTCAATGTTTACATTGACACTGAATGTAAAGCACATACTAGTCTGTGTCAAACATTCGTTATTAGTAGAGATAATGACTAAATAAATAGTTTTTTTTTTTTTCGAACGGACTATACACTGTTGGCTTGTTAAAGCCGCTACAGTTTCACTGGACTATTGAATAAATTGTATTTAATATGTATTTATACATACCCATTTTTTGTTATAACATTAAATGATATATAAACACAATTATTATAAATAAACACTTTTTTGTAAAATAACCTCAATAACTTCAAAACCATAATGAATTACAGTCGAATGTCCACCAATTACTTTATATGAAAACTCAAACAACAAATGTTATAACTATAAACACAAGTTTTAACTATTGTTACAGATATTAAAAGCATACAATTTGATTCTAAATCAAGGCCTACTAAATCTAGACATAAATCGATATTCCCCACATTATTTCGGTCTAGTCTAGACATTAAATAAAACCGCGTCGTCTCTAAACGTAGGTTGAGTTACACGAAGTGCAAGAAAATTTGTACCTTCTGCAATATATTTAACAGTCGAATAAAAAAAAATCTGATCCGTAACCTTTTCGTGTAACGAAAAGTGGTGGGGGTAAACATTGTGTCGGATAGTTTTCATATGTCATATGTACACACACACTTTTTATTAGTTTACGAGGGTTTACGTGAAAATTAATAAAATTTTGTAATACAATTTTCTTTTCTTTATTTTGATAACCAATCTTCGTTGTAAATTACTGCTAATATCTTATGGGTGGGTTTCCTTCTTCAACTGCTTCGTATTATAAAGTTAATATATTTTGGTGGCCCCAGTGTGTCTGATCTTCCTCTTTAGAATTTTTTAGGAAGTTATTGGAACATTTCTGGTTGATATCGTATGATTGCACTGATGGTGCAGTGATTTTATTGGGCGACTCCCCGTTAATACCGCGCTCAATGTTACGGGTTCCAATCTCACACAGGACAATTGTTTGTGTAATCCAAAAATGACTGTTCCGCGTCTAGGTGTTCTTTAAGTTCTATAATTTAAATTCTTACTGTCATAAGGCTTGATACCTACTTGGAAGCTGAAAAAAGCCTATATAAAATCGGGTGATTGCCTTAAGCGCTCCCCTTAGTAGTCCGGTGAAACTGTAGAGGCCTTGCCAGGTCAACGGGGTAGTCAGCTCCAAAAAAAAAAGACGCTTGTCTAATCGCTTATGCTATAATTATCTATGATACCTTATTTTTCTGTAATTAGAACCGCAGAAGCATTTGCCAATATTGACATTTAAAATAAAGTTGTTGGCATTTTAAGAAAACCATTTCACGGATTTTTTATTGCATCTGCAAAAAATTTTGTTATTATATCATTTCGAATTTATTACACATACAAGTTAAATGTTAAAAACATTACTTAACACGGGGGAAATATGACAGTATTTATGAACCAAAAATTAAAGCTCTACGTGCTCAATCACGATCCCATCGAATAATAACAAGATTTCAAGTTTAAGTTCAAATAATAATACCAATGACATCTTACATACATCTTAAATCTTGCCCTTATCGCACCTAAGTAGGGTCGGCACAACATGTTTCCCTTTTCCACTCTCCCCTGTCAAATATCATCTCAGTATTTACACCTTTTAAGCACATATTATCATTTTTCATACAATCCATCCATACCTAAGTACTTCGGTCTTCTTCTACTCTTATATCCGTCCACCTTGATACTTGAAACTTTTCTAGTTACATGGCTTTCATCTCTCTTCATGATACGGCCATACCATGGTAACCTGTTACTCGTCAACTTTTCTATCACTTGTGTTATTTTAAAAACTATACACTATGTAAAACCGCTAAGTAGCTTATGAAATATTGAATATCCTCTTTGTGACTTTTAAAATAAATATAAAATATGTATATGCTCACAAAGGGTCAGTTTAATAACAATCATAATATCGATAATCGAATCGATATCCAAATCGTAAAATGAAATAAAGTCTAATATATATGGTTAATAATGTATATAAAAAAAAAACAAAATCAACTTAACAAGTATAAACAAAAGGTGACAGTGGCATAAACAAAGCTACCGACTATTTCCAGCACGATTAGTCGCGATTATCTGACTAGTTAATCAAGATTAACGCCCTCCCCAGTTTAAACCGACGTTAAATAAATTAATACGTACCATTTGTACACAGATAGTACCGTTTCTTAAGATTTATTTGATTAAATATGAATGCGTAGCTCGAAGAAAGTGTCTCAACATAAATTTGATAATTATTTTTAGCCAAATACTATGTAAGAAGATGACCATGAATGTTGTTTCTCAAATATTTTGCAAAACTATAAACTATATACTACATCACCTGTACATCGCGGTTATATTTGCGTTTAATTTAAAAAATTGAAGTACTTTCACCAAAGTTATATAAGAATAAACATATTCCATATAAAGTATATGAGTAATATGTAGCTGTCGTAGGCATTCACAATTCGGTCGTTTTCGATTACACTTCGTTCTCGTTGAGTGGCCAAACCGCCCTTTATCCCACCACACGGTTCACCGTCACTACTACTTCGTTCTCTCTTTTTGTACTTTAAGATCTCCATTTTTTGTGGTAATATGTCATTCTTAAAAGTATCACCATGTAGATAGGCTAAAGTCTTTCTCAATGAAATACGGTATAAATCTTATAATGGTTTTTTTTCCGAATTTGACTGGTATTTATAGACATTAGGATGTTGAAAAAAAGAAAAACAATTTCTTGAGCCTCTATTTAATACTATAGTATACTTATATTACATTTCTAACTATAAATATAAGATTTACTCTACAAATATTACTTCGAAAGCTATAAAAGAACCATAAAAGGACATATTATATATAATACATGTATATCGCGTGCTATTATGTGCCGCGAACGTTCATTCATTTTAATTGCATCAAAAATATTTACAACCGGCGCAAACAATACTGGCCGCCAGTGTATTCGATCGCGTCAACGCAACGAGAACTCTTTTTAATCACTACCTCGCAAAATACTGTTTTCACAGTCGGTTTCAACTATATTGCTTTATACCGGCTCTCGAGTCGCCGACACCTCATTTTAATCCAGAATATATTCCGCATATGTGGAATACGGATAAATATTTTTACCGTATTATTTTAAATCTCTTTCTGTGTTTCCTTTTCAATTTTTGGAATGAAGTTCCGTAACGCGGCTTGCGGTAGGTTGACTGGTAGAAATGCTCACGTAAGGAAAAAGCGTTATGTTTCTCCATGCTATCTTTTCTTTCTTTTTCTCTGTGTGCATACGAGTATCGACACACGATGTTAAGCATTCACGATTTCATATCTAATTTAAATGTTTTTCTTAAAATGTTAAATGGAACTTTTTGATTTTATTCCTTACTTTATATTAGTGAACCTTCGTTCGTATTATGTGTGCCCTGACCTCGCACTTTTTTGCATATACTAATTGTCTTAGTTTTCTGTACAAAATAAAAACATGTAAGTGTAAAAATAAGTCTATCGATTAAGTATGATCATACGAACTTGTGTTTTATTTGCAATTAATTTTTGATTTTGATTATTATTTGTGGGTTTGAGTAAATATTTCTTGTACAAATTATACCTTTGAT
The DNA here is from genome assembly GCA_035772565.1 of Antheraea assamensis. NCBI lineage: Eukaryota > Metazoa > Arthropoda > Insecta > Lepidoptera > Saturniidae > Antheraea > Antheraea assamensis. The sequence continues at coordinate 4,763,814 of JAQQSE010000046.1, read as the reverse complement.
TATACGTTTATATACACTCATAAGTTATGAATGTTCTTAACAGATTTATTTGTATTCTGTCTTCTCTGATTCTGTATTAATAATAGGTTGACCTTTTTGCTACTATTAATATTATACATAGATATCCCTTTTGACTACTTAAACGTAACATTTATCGATTATATTTCGGTTAATATGAACCGTTATGAAAAGTCGTAATAATGCGCAATGATTATCCTAGATAAAACTTTCAAAAATCTTCTATCTATTGATAAAGTCTCGTTAAAATGGGTTTAATCGGCTTGTAGATTAGTACGGATAAAGAAGAAACACTTCAATTTTATTTATATGTATATGGTTCCAATCTCATCACATTGTGTAGACAACGCACATTAACTGATTGTCTGTATAAAAAATCCATTAGTCGGTTATTAATTTCAATTATAAAGTTTACCCGAAAATATTTCCATTCGATATGCCATTGCAATGAATTTTTCGCATCAACGCGACGTAAGTTTATTACATACAATTATACACTCGAACGGGAATCCGTACATATTTGGACTTTTGGGAAATTATTGAACATAACGAACGGGAAAAATTTTGCCGTTCAATTCGCTATCGGTGTCGAGTTTCGGAGATAGTCTCGGCGAATTTTAAAGTTTAATCGAAAATAAAGTGGCTCGTGTTGTACGAAACTTCTGGAACGCGGTTAGTTTTAGAAGTTGTCTAGTAAAATACAATTTTGCTATTATTGTTATAGTTATACTAGCAGGCCCGTCGGACGTTATTATGCACTGATAATAAAAAAAATATTTACTTATGTGCTTGAAATTAACTAATAAGGTAACTAATGTATTTCATTTGATAAGGATTAATACTATATCCGTCTAAATAGCCTACCAATTACCTCATTGTATGTGATCATTTTCTTAAAAAGATAGATGGGTATAGTAAGTAAGCTATCCTTAAAAGATAGGTATATCTATCGTAGACTTTTTTGTACATCTATAAAAGAGGAATACCTCACTATGTATTGTTTTATTATATCTCTAAAGAATTAGGCACGATGAGAGCTCCCAAGCTGCTTGACTTTTTGCAACACTTCCAACAATTATCGTTATATTTGAAACAATTTACACAAAACCTTGACAAATTATATACCTAAACCTTTCACATTTATTAGGTGAAGACCGCATTATAATCAGTTCTGTAGTTTTTGAGTTTATCACGAACAGACAGACAGACGCAGGCGGACGACTTCGTTTTATAATATGTAGTGATACATAACTATGTGTACATATAGGTATTTATACCTAGATTATTAAGATATTTTAAACTTTTTAAATGTTACATGATGTATTTTCTAATTAAATACTAGTTGCCGGATGTTTTTGTACGCAATACTTATTTTTGTGACATGGTAGGAAATTAAATTGAATATAATAAAGATTAAATGTTTTGCATAATGCGTTTATTATTTTGCATTTACGCATTAAAATGACATAGTCAAATTAATTGCCCTTGTGATATTTCTAGAGAGTTCTATTCTAAACAATTGTTTATCACATTGTATTGATTAATTTAAAATCATTTGGGTAACATTTTACAACAGAATTTACTGCTAGTAATGTTGTGTCGACTTGATTTATTTTTAACGTCATAGCCTCCGTCGTATGTTGTATACGTATATATGTAATTATGACCAATGAATATACCTATTATTTTAAAACAAGAAATCATGTAAATCGCTTCATTGGTTTATGAGTTATAAACACACTAACGAACGGACAGACAGAGAGACATTGCTTTCTGTAAAATGTACAATGGAATATATATTACTAGCTTCTACTTGCGGCTTCGCTCGCCTTAATTTGTATTTGAAACAGTACCTTTTTATTCCCCTAGCAAAGTGTATGCAAAACTACATGTAGGCCAGTTGAGTAGTTCGCCGTGAAAGCATGACAAATAAACAGACTTTCATTCGCATGTTTTAATATTAGTAGATACGTTTTTGAAATACGAATGACTCAGTTTCAGCATGTTCAGAAAGCAAGTCCATAAACGTAGGTTCGAATACCTGCAATTAACCACAGCTTTTGATCAAGGAAAACATCGTGAAGAAACTTTAGTATAAGACCGCCTAGCTCTAACTACCACTCTCAAGTTGTAAATATGTCGCCAAGCACCTATAGTTGTGTTTCGGCAGCTGCACTTGTGAACAAATCGTCGTCTAGGCTTAGCATCTTCGACCATATTGTCATTTAAGCATATAATATAATAGTATCCGACTTATAAATATAGTTAGTCATCGTTGAAGAGTACTGCCATTAAGCTATTATCGCGAACAATGAATAACGAAATGTATAATGCTGTTGAAGCCGAGTAATACGAATTCAAAGAAAAAAAGGCTATTTTTTCTCTCAATAATTTACTCTATAAATCTAACGCCACCCCTATTCCCAAAGCGTGGAAAACATCCGCTTCCATTCTTACCCGTTTCCAGCTTTTCGATGCCCCCGCGAGGTAGCACCACTAAATCTCGACCGCAAGTTGCGCGACAAAAATATCATTATGCAAATCTACATCGAAATAAAAAAAAAGATACGAAGGAATCCAATTGGGGGTACATACCGTTTGCTACTTCTATACGGTTTTGTTCATTTTTTGCAATGATCTCAAAGACATAAGGCGAAGTTCATTACACGAGACTTCTTTAATTCATAGATATGGTCATTATATTCCATTTAAATGCAAATACACACGAACAACTTTGTTCTTCGACTACTTTGTGGATTAACTTTGTTAAATGTTTCCTTTCTTATACACAGTACTGTAAACGCACAGTCTTTTCACTTCCTTGATATCTATTTCGAAGTAATTTTAATTCTTTTAGCGACTATAGGTCAAATTGTACTATAGTATTATTTCATTAAAATAAAAATATATGTTATTCTAAAGGTTAAATAAACGAGTTTGTATTATTTTAAACTTCTCTTTCTTTTAAGTACATATTCATTTATTACTATAACGCGGTTCATTTAATAACTAGACTGAATATATTTGCATTCAAAATGATATTAAAAGCTTGAATACAACCTAAGTAGTACCGCTATATATACATTCATAGATACATATATATTAATATATCGCAGGTATTTATTCTAACCCATATCGTTAGAAGCACCGATAAAAAAAATGAATAATATATTTATTATATAATGTACTCGGTGGGTAAATACAGCATCATTGTTCGCATGAAGTTACCTTCAGTGGAATCTTCACTGTTATAAAAAAATCGTAAATAAAATTGACCTAACAATATAACAATGCCCCGAGCGAAATGCAAAATACCTAAATCGTGTTAAAGTTGATTCAATTTCTGCGAACACTTTCTTGACATTTTCTGTGAAGCAACAAAGCCTTCAACTGAACGTTTCTAATATGAATATGTCAGTTAGACAAGAAACGCTAACAGTACAGAAATTTGTTATAAAGTAAAAAGGTAACGCTTGTACTGCGATTTGCAATCTGTGAAAATTGATTTATGATTATATTGTTTTATAATAACGTTGAAAATGTCGAAAAAACAATACACAACAATCTGAAATAGAAAGTAATTATAAAAATAAGACCAATACATCATACCAAGGATAAATAAAGAAATTAGAACGTGATAAAATGTGATAAATAACAGTGAATTTTATTTAAGTGAAAAATAAATGTCACAATGAAAATTAAATCAGGTGAACTGTTATTATTGGAATATTAACGATTCTCAGAAAAACAGCATTTTATTTTATCTTATGACAGTATTGTCTATATTACCGTAAGAGGAAACGGTATTTATTATAACAACACTAATAATTTAATTCATTGTTCCTACTCATACAATTTTGCTGTTAATTATCCTTAGCCCGTAATTATCGTGGACAATGTCAGTCATTAGCCAGTGTTACCGCAACGTGCGAGAAGTAAACATTAGGCAACCCAACAGGCATGAAAGGGAGAACACTTCACGTTGCTCACACTGAAAATTACGATTAGAAAAATAAATATTCATTTCATTATAGAATCAGTGTCACAGATTACAATACAGTACACCGTACAACCGAACAGCAGAATAACTTAGAAGATATCATAGATTTTATATTACGGGCAATAAAATATATATATACATATCAAACATATAATACTAGTAGAGCTTACTGTACCGTGGGAAACCAACATACCTAAAGACCACACAATCAAATTAAATAAATATTACGACCTAACTAATGAACTCAATAAAAATGGCTATATGGTTAATTTATACACGATAGAAGTAGGAGCGAGAGGTTTACCAGCAAAATCTCTCTATAACCTTCTGAAGGACCTTGGCCTGTCGAGAACTGCAGTAAGTTATATTTTAGAACGAGTATCAAAGGCTGCACTAACAAGTTCCTACCAAATTTGGCTAGGCAGGGCGGGAAACTCGAGCAGTGAAGGTGAGCGTTGATGCGCATCTCAAAGGGGGCCTCCTTAAACCTACACCTAAGTCGCAAGTCCTGGGAACTGCTCTGAGTTTCTCCCTCTGCCACACGATGGACCAGGCACCCGCACGGTGAATCCATGGAATGCTAAGAAGTTTGTCTCTATATTTATGTGGCAAGATTTGCGAGAGTGTCTTGGGCATTTACTTATGACACCACATTAGCTTAAATTAGTATTATCTCGCGTGAAGCCGTAGTGAGTGGCTAGTATTATGATAATTTATAAAACAAATAAATGATAATTAGGAATACATATATTACTAATATTTTAATTACATCGAACGAAATTTCGATTGTTGTAAAATTTAACAGAAATGAGTTACGATGTTATAGAAAGCTATTTAGAATATAAAAAACAAGTGCGTTTACTATACCTACATTTCAAAATTACACGTAATTTAGTACACGAAATCTAGGAACACCGGGCTCGGGTTTAGTACAGTTAATCCTGGCGGAGTCGACGCCGCAATCTGACATGAGGCAGTGCCCGTTAACGCACGCTCTAACCCCATCCCCCTGCTGACTGCAAGTCCGTAATTCACCCTTTCCACAAAATAATAAATTCCATTTTCTCCATTGGATACTGAGCAGATTACTTCTACGAGTATCTGCAGAAACAATAATTCGATTTGCAACTACTTATGATATAAAACCGATTACAATTTACTTTCTAATAAAACTAGCTAGAAGTGCTATTTATTTTTCTAATTTATTGCTTAAAAAGTTAGACATCGGCCGATACAAATGTCGTTCACTGGTATTAACTACAGGCAAAAGGCTTTTTTCATACGTAGTCGTTCATTTTTGAAGTGATAATGGCTTAGTTGATAGCTTGTTCGGATACCGCGTCGACCGCTGGAGTTGGAGCGGCTGATTTTCCTATCCACTTCCTTACATACAGTGAAGAAAAACATCGTGATAAACTCTAGCATGGTTGGGGTTTTTTCTGAACACGCCTAGCTAGCTACCACCCTCAAGCTGAAAATCTGTCGCCAAAGACCTGTTGGTGTTTTCCGGCCAGTCCCAGTCAGTTCCCCTCTGGGTTTAGCGTGCTTACCATCTTAGACTCCAACGTTATTTAGCATTAAATGAGACTGTGGTTAAGCCTCTAAAGTATTAAAAATAAAAAACTAGTAGCTACAGCGCATAGCTTTCGAATTTGGATATTAATTTCTTCTGTTCTTCTCTTCTAATTTCTTCTTCTTCTTCTGTCTCTTTCTTCTAATTACTATATACGGTAAAATGACTACTAATGCAAGAATATTTTGAAACATAGGTATACTTTACTTCGTAAGTTATACTATTATAAAATGTTTACTTAGATAAATAAATGTTTCTTTTATAATTGACTAGGGGCCCGCTCCGGCTTCGCACGGGTATAAAATATATAGCCTATGTCATTCACTGAAAAAATGATTAAAACCGATCCAGTAGTTTTGATTTATTTATTACTCCCCGTGGCCCGCACGAGTTAAATTTAGAGTAAAACAATTGTGCTTTCCCTATACCATGAAGATTTCCTGCTATCTTTGGAATATCTAAAGTCATACACTACATTTTTACGGTTCAGCCTGCGTTTGTTGCAATGTAAGCGGAAAAAATGTAATTATTTACGACATCACATTAGAACCCTCAAAAATAACAGTATTTCTCCACTATTTCATGGATGTTATTATACATATAAACCTTCCTCCTTAATCACTCTATCTATTGAAAAACCGCATCAAAAACCGTTGCGTAGTTTTAAAGATTTAAGCATACATAGGGATATAGGGACAGAGAAAGCGATTTTGTTTTATACTATGTAGTGATTACAGATTTTTCTGTATTTAAACCGTTTATCAGAAATAGATAAACAAAGAAATTTTATATGACCTTCTTCATAACTATATAATGAATACGAAACATAGTACAATTACTCAAATACACTGATATATTTATATGAAAATTGTCAAAAACTTTATGCTATCAAAAAACAATTAAAACCAAAAGTATTTTACTCAATTTAGGCACCGAGAAGGCGTTTGCGAACGTTATAAGCTACCACCGATTCGGAAAACAACCCAGTCATGTAGCCCACGGCAATGTAGTCCGGTGAAACTGAGAAGGCCTTGTGAAGATAACAGTGTAGTCAGATCGAAAAAAAAAACAGTAATCGAGAAGAACCGAGAAGAAACTCGATCGGGTTTATATTTTTAACATAAATGTATACATTTAAATAATATCTATACATTTATTACTTTATGCACTGAAGTTGATAACACAAAAATAATTTAAAAAAAAACTTGATTGTTTTTCATTAAATTTAACACAAATTTTGTATTTTACCAATCTTACAAAATAAAATATAAGCATTGACGGTTCTAAGTATTAAACAATTTCTGATAACAAAAAAAAATATTTTTGTAAATATATATTTTTCTAAATTTATTCTCAGTTTATTTAAACAACGTTTATAACCCGCAGAGTTCATACATGTATGTAAATTTCATTCCAAAATTAATCTATTATAATAATTATCAGTAATAAATTTAGAAATATATTGAATAAATGAAAATCAATTACCGTATGTATGTACGCGTATCACTTCATAAGGGTTGTACATATTTGACTAATTCTTTCTTTGTTGTGTTTGTAATTGTCAGGAACAAGGTTGTATGAAAAAAGAATGTTTGAAAAATTGCATGGAAAAGTGAAAAATATTGGTTAAAACATCATCATATTACAAAGTGTGTGAATGACTTAGACAGAAGACTATAGGGAGGTCTTGAAAAAAATTTTCACAGAATTGACAGATTGTTGTTCAGTAAACAATTACTGCATAATAAATACGTGCTAAACTGCATAAACAACCAGTTAACCAATAAATTAAATTACCATAAAAAACTTACTAAGGTAACGTTGAATCATGCCGGATTTTTCTATGATCAATGGTACCTTGAACGGGCGAACCCTATCTGCGAATTGGGATTCAACGAGAATATGGTATTTCTCATTTCTCCGCACTCCCGGAATTCCTACTACACATTTATTTTTATTCTTATTTTGTATTCGTTTCCTGTGGAATCGTATTTTTTTTCACGACGTTTCTATTCCCCCGTTCGTTCGTGTTTATGCGCGGTGGTTTATCTCGGAACTGTTAACGATACCTCGATGTATTATTGCTTTCAGGTGCCAAAAGCTATCCTTGAAAATATTTTCTTTCATTTTCATTTCTATTATTTTGTTACCATCTTATTTAAACTTAGAAAATTATTAGCTATATAGACTGTAATATGGAATATGTAGAAGATTTTTTTCGAGGCTTCGCTCGTGTTAACCTCAAGGCTCTCTAAAACCATAAAGGTTTATACTTTCAATCGGGTGAGTACCTTAAGCGCTCGCGCGGTGAAACAGTAGAGACCTTGCCAGGTCAACAGTGTAGTCAGAAAATTAAAAAAATAGGTTTACGTTCCATACAAACGAATGTAGACCTTATGAGGCACAGGTCAACAGACTGTAAGCAGCGTGAGCTTAAAAAAACTGATTTATTACAAAACTTTGAAAAATGACAAATTATGTAATGTAAAATATAATTATTATGTAAAATGTATTTTTAAATTAACTTTTCATTTATACGAACTTTTTTTACTAAATTATGAAATTTACAAAGTACGATGTCGTGAAATGAAAAACATAATCCGCCATTTTGAGATCTGGGTTTTAAAAATAAGCCGAGGGGTTAACTAGTCATTCGATTACAATATAATTTTGCATGCACGTTGTCAAGGCTACAAAAACTGCATAAGGAACATCTTATCCAGAAAAAAAAGACCGTTCCCCAAAGATAGCTCAAATCTACATTAACGTGAGCGAAGAAACGGGTAAAAGCAAGTATTATATTATGTAATAATAGCATTATCCATCGATTACGTCTATAATAATATTTTAAGCAAAATAAAATACAATAAGACTACGAAAAATGTAGACATTACTTGCATCTAATATGTGATTTGGACTGAGTAACGAATTTTCTTTTTTTTATGAATTTATTTAGAAAATATGATGAATACTTACTTAGAATAAAATAATGTATATCGATAAACAAAGCAATTAAAGGGGGAATCTAAAAGAATAACACACTTTTTTTATTAAACTTTAAATATTTTGACAGATAATATCTTAACATTATTTATTTCTGGATTACCCCGAGTAATGACTGAACAGTCCAACTCACATAATATCCCTAAACTCTGGACTATAGATAAGACCGCTTATATTTATACACCATAAATAAACAGCAGAAAACTAAATAAGTAAAGATTTATTCAATATTTATATTATTATTTAATATTAAAACAAACAATAAACTCATATTTCACCAAAGAAAAAAAACACGCATGTGTAAATCACACACACGTGTCGCCCACTAAATCTGTCCCGAATAAAAAAGGCTAGGGACTGGGTACAGTAACTTTTACTAACAGTAAGCCATGTTGGAAATCTGCTTTATAGCGTACAAGGGCATCTGGGACCCGGCGCATTACTGTATGTATTTTATAAATGTCAAAGTAAAGTTGAGAGGAAAAAGATTGCGCCCTATAAATTATCACCCCTGACTGTAGGCGGAGGGTTAAAACTTTATATGACTGTAAATTTTACTGCCGGTAATGGGTTCGTAATGCGTTCTTTGAATTTATAATGGCAGGTAATTTTTAGTTACATTCTTGTCTCGTGTATGTAACTTATATATTTATTTAACTAGCTGCCCGCCCAGACTTCCCACGTAGGAAGAAAACAAAACCAAATCTTTCTGTTGTACTAATAAATAAAAATAATAAAAAATAAAAGGCCTTTTTATTTCTTGGATTAACATGTTACAAATTTCTTTTTTCTAGTGTTTAAAGTTAATAATTTTACTTAATTTTTCTAATATAATTTTGTGTTAGTTTTTTAAACCTTGTTTATAATTAATTATATCTAAGTAGTAAGTTTTTTGTAGTTTTTACTTATAAAAAGTTTTCTCTTATTCATAGCTTTCTGTTACTTCTACAAGAATCCCAGGTTGGGTAAAGGCCTCCTCCAATGATGCTCATTTATCACGATCTTTTGCTGTTAGAGTCCAATTTGTACTGGCGGTTCTCTTTATTTCGTCGTCCCATCTTGTTATTGGTCTTCCTCTTCCTCTATTGCCTAGTGGGCCTCTCCACGTCGTTACTTTTGCAGTCCATCTCTGGTCGGTAAGCCTTGCTATATGTCCTGCCCATTTCCATTTCAGCTTTAGTGCGGATCTCAAAGCATCGGTGGCTTTTGTTATGGATCGTATCTTCGTGTGTCTTATTTTGTCAAGCTTCCTTACCTTAAGCATGCTACGTTCTAGTCCTCGTTGGCATGTGACTATTTTGTGCTTTGCTTTAGCGGTGAACTTCCACGTCTGTTGTAGTACGACTATGTAAATAAATAAAATGGCAACTGAACAACAGTTCTGTCAATATTTTTGAAAATCTCACTAGTATCTTTTGTCTCATTTACTTACTTTTTAAAAAGGTTTTTTTTAGGTTTTGATTTTAAACATTTCCTTTTATACAAATCTTATTCTAACAAATCGCACATACAACAAAAAAAGAATTATTAGCGAAATAGTTGTGGCCATTCTGAAGGGATACGCTTACATACATACGGTAATTGATGTTCTTTTATAAAAATCGTGACTATAACGCGCATATTACCTTTATGTATCAAAATCCAAATTAGAAATTTTTAATTATATTTAACATTCAAAGCGCTTGAAACCATATTACCAGTTCTCAAACAAGAAAGTCATTAAAAAGAGTCAATAACTATCTCGACCTAGGTGAGTCCTTTTATATTTTTTGTTTATTAAAATTATACAGACCATTGTTCAGACTTCACGTAATGGTCCACCCTGAAAAATAGTGTCTTGGCTGCAATACTGCAAGCTTAAGAAACTGTCACTGCTGTTATTGAGCTTGAAACATGAGATGGTTGACCTGTGTATATTTCCAGAATTAAAATTATCATAGACTAGCGACTTAAGTGTCTAAATTAATTTCTCAGTAATTTGATATTTACATTTGATCTAGTGATAGTCGCTACGTAAGAATCTTCACATTCACTTTATCTATATTAAATGTTAAACGTACAAGAATCAATAGTATAGTCGATGTTAATTGGACAATTCCACATTGAACTAATTGGTTGCTGCCACGTCCCATTGCAAAAAAAAATGTCGATTGTGGTCATTACACATTAATCTGCCACATATTTTGCTTACTTTTAACTTTTATGTTATACAACATACCAAGAGTGCCAGCTGATTACAGGTTCAACCGCCAACCAACGACGCGTTTCTATTGTTATTTGTTGTTTCCGTTACTAATATTATTCTTTCATCACCAACACCATCTATCTTAAGGATTGAATTTCCGAAAATCCTTCGTTAGTGCACTGACATGTACATTGGTAAAGGGAGGTCAGTAATTTGGGATGTATGTTGATATGTCAGTCAATCAATTATTATTTTATGTTTATAGATGTTACTGTAAAACTATGACTGCGAAGCGCTGTGCGTATGGCTTTGTTATGGAAGGTAGGTGAGGGAATTAGATTATGTAAGCTATACAACAAGGAGTTAAATATATATGTTCTCATTGATTTTGCAAATGTTTGTTAAAGTTCGTTTTGCTGTCGCTTCTACTTGCTGACGTGAGAAAACGAGAAGAAAGTTTTTATATAAAATAGCTGAATTTATACTGATGGTTTTAGTCCAGTTCCAGTATTTAAGAAAATCTAGACGTGGATCCGTAAAAAGGCACTGTCGCCTTTTAACCTAGAAATAGTGGGACTTAATTGCTTAGGTAGAGGAATATGCATTGTTTGATTCCAAGATACAATAGGACGAAGGGAGACACAATGATGGGTTTATTCACGTCTAAAATGTTTGTGTCTCAATCAGTCACAAGAGTCGCGTTCGAGCGGAGTCTCGTTCGAGCAGCGGCCGGGTGCGCACGTGCCCGCTCGCAGCTCTGACGGTCCGTTCATTCGGCAACTCGCGCGCAGTTGTCGGATATTTTCGTGTGTGTCCGGAAGTTTAGTGAGTTCGAGCGGCTACTGTCGATCGTACGCTCTTTTCAGAGCGACGGTGCACCTTCATTAGTGCACCATTTAAACCGCACTTTTCGCTGCGAAGCCGTGCACACTGTTTGCAGTGCGTCGAGTCGCCGTGCTACGCGTCGTGCCTCGTGCTGCGCTTCGAGAGTCGTGCAGCGCGTCGTGTGCCGTGCAGAGCGTCGTTCTTCGCGCCGCGCCTGTGTGCAGTTTTGAAGAGAAGATTCGCGTTCGCGTCGCGTCGCGTTTTCCCTTTGGCCCGGACACGGATTGTCCGTTAGATTTGAATTAGGCGCACCCCCCTGCCCCTCAGGCAGGGAGGTTAGTCATGTCTACCCCCGCGACCCCGCGTGCCCATCCGGCCCTTCCGGCCATTGATGATACCGTCCACCTCGAAGAACTGTTACGCTTCCACATGTTCGTCGAAAAGGAAGACCCGCAACTCGTCACGGAATACAACAGACTCCGGAAAGTCTACGCGCGCAATCCTCCCGGTAAGATACCGCGTTGTTTCTCCGCGAACCCTTTCGCGAATCTCCCGGACGACCCGTTCACGAGGCTCTCGGAAGTCGATTCCGATGACGACTCTGATATGGACTACGATACTGTCCCCGCGACCGCGCCCGCGACGGTAACCACGGCCGCGACCGTGCCTGCGCCCGCGACCACGCCCGCCGATGACGACGGTTTCACAACCGTCACGCGCCGCGGTAAACGCCCACGCGCCGCGATTCAGACCGATAGCGACTCGGCTGCGGGACGTCCAATCCCAAAGCAGTCCAATATAGGTGGCGCTCGGGTGCCCCGAGCCTCTCCCACGCCCTCTGCCGCGAATTCGGCTAAAGCCTCGGCTGCGGAACCCGCGGTCGCGGCTAAGAAGCCACGCCTACCGCCTCCCGTCACCTTCCGTGACAAAGCTCGTTGGGTAGAGATTTCTGAAGACCTTAAGTCGAAGGAAATCGTCTACAAGTCCGCCGTCAACACTGTTGCCGGCATTTCTATTCGTGTTTCGACCCCCGATGAGCATCGCAAGCTCACCAAATATTTCAGGGAGCGTCAGCTCCCTTTCTTCACTCACGCGCTCGAGGAAGAGCGCCGCCTCCGTGTCGTCATTCGGGGAGTTCCCTCTGAGCTCACCGAATACGACATCTGCGATTGCCTGAACGGTCAGGACTTCCCAGTCCGAAGCGTGCAGCGCATGCACCACCCCCGTACGAAGGTCCCCTTCAACCTGGTGTTGGTCACTCTGGACCGCACCTTGGAAGGCAAGGCTATTTTCAGCCTCAACTCAGTTTGCGGCCTGTCCCCTGTCTTCGTCGAGCTTCCTCGCAAGTCCCAGGTACCCTCGCAGTGTCACAACTGCCAGGTGTACGGTCATTCCGCCCGACACTGCCACCTGCGTCCCAGGTGTGTCAAGTGTCTCGGGGATCATTCCACTAAGGAGTGCCCCCGTACTCCCAAATCCGTCGAGCCTCCGAGCTGCGTCCTCTGCGGGCAAACGGGTCATACCGCGAACTATCGCGGGTGTCCCCGTGCGCCTCGCTCGACCTATCACCGTCGCGGCGGTCGTGCGACCCGGTCCAGGGCGCACGGCCCGCCGACTTGGACGAATCGGCTTCCGCCTCCGCCCATACAAAGCCAGAAGGCTTTCCCCGATCTGCCGGGCACCTCCAGTGCGCCGGCAGCATCCGCTCCTGCGCCGAGCGCGCTCTCCTGGCGCGTAAGGCCTTCCCCGCCAGCTCCCTCGGCTCCTAAAGCCAAGCCCCAGCCCCCAAAGGCTCTGTCCACTCCTGCGCCACCTATCGCGGTTTCAGCATCGACCTCCGGCATAGACTGGATAGCTCGCTTACTTTTGGTACACGATGTACAAGAGATAATCGCATTTAACGCGTTAGTTAATAGTACGTCTGAGCTCGGGCTCTTAAACGCTATCTCCGCTTTCCCGGCCGTCGCGACCACGGTACAGCAATTAACCCGCGCCGCGCATAAATCGCGCGTAAATCAAAATATCAGATCGAACCCGCGTGTTCATACATAATAGACCGATACATTAGGATTTGTTACGTAATTATTTAGTTAAATCGGCACCGTGCCGTTGTACTTTATTTTTTAGCTCGATTCCCTTTCAAAAGATGCGTGTTTGCGCCCACGCCCGCGACTCTCTCTGCTCACGCCTCCGTGAGCGGGGGGTGAAGATTCGATCCCGCACACTCGTCGCGATTTTTCTTGTAACTGCTCGAGCCTAGGTAGTCCCTCGGTGTGGAGCCATCGAGTATGTTACTCGCGCGAATACAGTGATTTACACATGTTCTACACTTACACGATCACCCCACACTCTTGCACATCTAGGCACTCAGTGGTGGGCTGTTTTTTTGCCCTTTTCGGACTGAAATAGGTCACATAACACAGTAGTCAGATACCAAATACACATATACATTCGTGAAACATGCATGGTCACACATGCATTTTTCACGAATTCATATATGAGTATTGTATGGATAGATAGCTTAGCTAGCTTAGTTAGTTCGGGAATCCGGCGACAGCTCAAGCCGAGGTGCACCGAGTGCCCTTGAGATGTTTCGCCCAAAAACAATCGGGTGAGTGCCCTAAGCGCTCCCCTTAGTAGTCCGGTGGAACTGTGAAGGCCTAATAAGCCGGCAGTGTAGGTCAGTTTGAAAAAAAAATCAGTCACAGAACAAAAGAGCCCCAATATTTTTAACGACGTCGAAAACTACAATGAGTCAGTTTTCTATGAAGAAAAATATCGTGATGAAATCACAGTATAGTTATACGTACACTCGAAACATATTAGTCTTCTCTTGTGTGAAAGTTCTCGTAACATTGTATAATAGTATTAAAAAGAAACATGTGTAGTGGCACACGCGGTAGAACTGAAGCTTTAAACAATTATTAAATATCTATATAAACAATACACCACGCTGGTTATGACAGTTTTTTTTCTATGGCTTGATACTTGAGGCTTGGCACACAAATACTAATACACGTTCAGCGCTCGGAACAGAGCAAGTATTAAATAGTGAAATATACAACAAAGAGTCCGTGAATATAATAAATACTGTATAATGAATTCTGTTTCATTTTCTCGCACGATAAATCCTATAGATCTACTTGTTTGTCTCTTTTAAATGTCAGTTTTCGTTTTGTCCACTTTAAAAATATGTCAGCCTTTAAATATATAACATGCTTAGCGTAAGATTTATGTTTTGGGTATGGAACCCTAAAAAGATCAGATATTCATTTCTATATATCAAAATATGATGTTGATATTTTAATTGCTTTTGTCTTCGTGCGTATATTCAACTTGTTACAGGCAAGGAAATGCTTACACCACAAGAAAACTTCCTACATACTCCAGATGCAAAACTTTACCGAATATCCGCGTTTATATTATTAGGCCCGACTACAAATATTCCGGTGAGGGTAGTTTTCCGGTAATAGATGGCACGCGAGTTTCAAACCCTTTACCGAAACTTCACCGTCTGAGAGACAATGCAAACATCATACGCACCATGTTTAGGGAGCTATCTCATACGCGATCGTTGCAAGCGATAAGCGATCATGAGTTTATTTCCTGTTTGAGACTCGTTGAATTTTCTTTCTATTGTACGTTATACTATTAAACTTAATTTAAGATTTTGAGGTATAAATGTAAGCAATTTTGAATAACACTGACTTATATTTTAAAGAAGTCTGTGAGAGGCACCGTTCTTATGAACTATCAATATGAAAAACTAGCTACGCGTCTCGAACTTAGAAGACAATAAGACCAAATTTTAGTGACCACATAGAGAAATAAAATCGCAACTGAGCCTTAATCTGTCAATACTGCAAGTTGCTACTGGTTTGATATAATACAACACTCAGACATATTTTCTCTGTCATTGATACTTTAAAATTGCTTCACATTTATACAAACGCAAACTTCGTTTCACCAACAAAAAAATCGCCAAATTCATAAATATAGATCTCGAATGTTCTGGAAAATGAAAAGACATTGCTCTTGTAACCGATGCTTATTTTTTTGACCTCAAACCAATATCCAAGACAATTGTTTGGGTAGCTTAGTGATAGGAGACGACATATTTTGTGTTCGGTTTGATTATGAATACCATATAATAGATACATCAAGATATAGACAGATATAGTGGTATGTTTAGATTTGAATTCCGGTACCAATTAATTGTTGATTCAATAAAAATGCTAAAAAAAAGTTTTAATAAAATATATACATACTGTTTATACCACAACAGGATAGACGGCGCTGTCTTATGTTTTGTAATTTTTGTGTTTGTAAATTGATTTTAGTCATTAGTCTCATAGTGTGGCAAAAGATGTCACTGTTTAATTTATTAAAGAATAAAGTCGTCTGGAGGAAGAATGACAGAAAAGCATAACAATTTTTCCTTACGTGACGATTTCTACATTTAAACTCCCTCCGCAAGCCTTGTAATGAAGTTTTGTTCTGAAAACTATTTAAATCGAGAAATCGCTTCCCGCTTTGACCTCACAGTGTTGTAACAGAAGTTGGAAAAAAAAATCTGGGTGATCCGCGCACAAAAGGAGTATCGTCCCTCACGCAACAACGCTATGATCTCTCTAATGAAGAGTTTTGTACACAAAGGGACGGACTCTTTTATTAATACCACACGTTATAGCCTCCATATACTCGACTTTGTCCACGATAATGTTGGGATAATCCCTTCGGATTTACTACGAAAAATCTGCTGTGTTCTTCGCGTGATGTCTGACATTTTTAAAGCTTGTTTGTTGGTTCGTTAGTGATAATTTGGTGGATATTTGGGAAACCACTTCATTATTAAGATGAATTTGCGACTGTAATACTTCCGTGGTGAAGTACTTGGATGCCAAATAGTTAGATTTTATTGCTTAGATTCAATACATATAAAAGAAGTATTTAACAAAGTCACGGGAAAGAATAGCCTCGAAACAGCTAGCATGCTAGCTTGACTAATATCATCAAAGTTGCTGGTTTTACAAGCGTAATTCCGCATTTGCGAATTGTAAAACGTATAAATTGCGACTGCCAAGTACAAATAGAAATCCGTACATAATATAATTTAATAATTAATGTAGAATTACATACAGAATTTTTGTTTATGAACTAGAAATTTTCAAAATTCTTAATGTTGTATTAAAGAATATAACAACATAAATTACAAAAACGTTTTTTTTTATTTATTTATCAAATAATTCATTCGTAAGGAAAACGAAAAAATCCTGAAAATCATCATCAATTTTACCTTGACCTAGAATAACTTTTGAATAAGTAGTCAATCCAAGACGCTTATCCGTGAAACAGTTACAACATTTCAAAGTTTAATAAAAACAATATTATATAGTATCATAGTATTCTTTCAATTGTGTATAATATACACGCATATTTAGAACGTACCACGAGTCAGGTGAACAGTAACAGGAAAGATTATTTTCAAGGAATGCAACACTCGGTAAATTATGGCGCGTTTTATTTTGGCAATAAACTTGCACGCAAGAATCGTAATGGCGTCTATACATAATCGTAACACGAAATAGTAAAGGCAAGAATATTTCGGAAGTCAAAATATAAGATCATAATATTTTAGGAATTATGTATACAGAACAAACTGACAATGTAAACTTAATGAAATTTAACTTATGTCTCAAGCTCTGAGGTGTTATAGAAGCAAATAACATTTCTATCAATATAAAGAGATCACAAAAATTACCGCTCAACACACTCTTTAATTCAATATTCATGAACTAACTTATTTTAGCACCAATGCACAATTTGATAGCCTGAAACGCTATAGGGTAATCCTAAAACCTCCTGTTATATTTATTACCATCATTTGACCAAACAATACTAACTTTACCAATGCAATACCAACAACGTACAGACTTAATCGTGCCCTTATTATAACGCACTAAGGCTTGAAATAGGTTGAGATTGATTTTAATGAACGAAAATAATTAACTCTATTTGGCTGCCAGCCACAGCTTTTTGTGGTAAAAACATTTCAGATGTAACCAATAATAAAAAGGTGTAAAAAAGTCGACTTATTTAAATGTGATAAGTTTGAAATATGTTTTATTTTAGAATTTAATGGCATGTGTGTGTATAGTTTTGTTCAAAAGTGTTAAAACTTTTTTATTACAAAACATATTGGTATTTGCGTGTTTCACTGAATTTTGTACAGTTACGCTCATCGCCCACTATTTCTGGATCAGCCAACTGACAATAGGCTTGTTTGTGGCTTGTTGGTTAGTTGATATTATGATAATGACCCTTACCAGACCTTCAACATTTTCAGTCTTGCTCGAACTCTAACTATACTCCGTAAATTATAGTTTTCATTGTTGAACATAGTATTTTGATACTAAATATGATGGCAGGATAGGTTTAGAAATTAGACTGGCTTAAAGCACAAACAGCATCTAGAGTTTGCAGATAAGCGTTTGGAGACAGAGTTTCTACAGAAAATTCATAGCTATCTAGGTCATTTCAAGAAAACACCTTATTTATCCACAGTTAAAATTTCAATACATTGGTTCCCTTTAACAAACACTTGAGGTCTTTGTAAGATTCAAACCTACGCCAAACTAAACCATCAACTCTCCAAATTTAATAGAACGGCTACCTTTTTTACCATTGGTTTTTCGGATAACATTAGCTTTTTCGATACAGTGATCGTTTCTGCGAGTAATGTGACGAAAAATCTGAGAACTTGTTTTAGACAACAGAATTCCATCTTAACAGAAAATTTGCTTACCAGGACAAAAATTAGCACTTTTACGTTTTTGGTGCAATTAAATTTTGTAAACATTTTCTAATAAATTATTTATTCTGTCAGTAGTACATGAAATACATGCATTTTAGGATACAATAATGATGACGACCAAAGTATTACTAAGAATTACTAAAGCCGCATAAGTTCAAAGTGCAATCATTTTCTTCATTATATTCAATAAAACAATGTCGGAAGAAAAGATGCACTCGGAATTTAAATCAAAAAACGTTTTCGAGTGAAACTTATTTATTTTTATTTAAATGTACGTTAAATTAAATTGCCCTGGCCTCTCATTTTTTTCCATCATTTCGCTCGGCTCCCTCGAGAGTTTTACTACGGACGCCTGGAAAGTGTTTTTAAAAATATACTGAAAAAAAAAGTTTCTTGTAATTTACTTTAGTTTAATTTATTTTTAACATTTAAAAACTAATTTCACTTTCCTCCTTCTCTTGATCAATCTTCGTAATCTAATATGTGTAATTCTAAGGCTAATTCATTAAGTTTGTACCTCATTGGTAAAGAATAATATCTAACATTACCAATTTCACAAAGTTGCGTATATAAAGCTATTTTTATGAGAAGGAAAACTGGAGGCTGGCACACAACTTGATTTTAGTTTATCCTTAGTTTAATTAGTTTAGTATACTTCTTTCTATACCCATAGTTACAGAGGCCTGCATTGTTGAGATCATTTAGTAATAAGATACTAAACTTTTCTTGATGCGACTATGGACTCTATCTTATTAAGACGCCATAATGGTGCCACCGGTCAAGCCACCATGGTGTCTTGACCTACCAAACAAGAAATACTAAAACAAAGACCAGGATTGTCACTCCAAATTAGATGTAAAAAATTATCTCAACGTTCGCTTCACAAACTTAAAAGAAAATAATAATATATAGCGTAAATATTTATAAAGATGCAAATGAAGACTAAGTGGAAGGCAGCTACTAGTTATGGCTAATAGCGACTTTTTTTTACTAACTACTTATATATATATTTAAATCCTGACTAGGCTGTTTTTTTATATATTATAGGGGGCAAACGAACAGGTGGGTCACCTGATGATAAGTGATCACCGCCGTCCATAGACACTAGCAACACCAGGGGAGTCGCAATTGCGTTGCCGGCCTTTTAAATATGTGGGCCTCCGGCGCTCTCACTGACCGAACGAAACGCAACAGTGCAAGCACTGTTACTTCACGTCGGTTTTCTGTGAGAGGGTGGTACTACCCCGGGCGAGCCGACCCATTCATGCTGAAACCAGTAATAGCTTCAGGTGTAGGTGACAAAGGTTAAGACACGATTAATTGGCTGTATATTCTTTATCTCCTAGTTCAAGCACAACAAGAAAACAGTCAATTCCTCCTGTGCGCCATCTAACGACAAACATTTTAAACAGAATTATGTATTGAACGAAATTACTTGAACGAATTGTCGGAGAGCCGTTAACAATAAAATTAAAATTTTCCTCATTAACTAATTCTCAAAGGCGTCGTAGCTGTTTCAACGCCGGCGGAAAAATGAAACACACTTAACATAAAACACACCTATTCATTAAAAATTCGTAAACACATGACAACGGTAAGTTTTCATCGCGTAAAATAGTCACGCATAAGATTTTATCACTAGTGAAATATGTACATTAGCCCATAACGTAAAGTATTCCGTAATTCATAGCGAGGACAACCCTTGAAAATAATTACCATCAACAGTGCGATTCGAATCACGAACGTAAATAAAAGTGTTTACGCCACCATTTAACGCCATTATGGCGTAATGAATAAAAATACTCAATAAAATGTTTTATGAGGATTAATTGCAAATGGCTGCACGCTGAAGTGTGTTTGTCACGCTATCGTTATGGTGTAGGAAGGAGAACACATATTATTAGTCTCGGAGAAAAACGAAATTTCATAATCCTATGAAAAATTTACTCTACGATGGATGTCTCTTAGTACATTATGGATACCGCGAATCAAATGGTTCATATTGACAGACTGGCTTTTGATCGCGGCTTCGCTCGCGTTAATCTAGATTTTGAAAATAAAATATGACTCACATTACTCCCTGACAATGTAGCTCTCCATACGTGCAAATACTTTAAAAAAAGGTTAAGTATTTTTCAATTGTACCCATTACAAACAAACAATTATATGATTTTGTCTATTTAGTAGTGATATAGATAATTATTGCTCATATCATTTAAAGATAAAAAAGCTCTTAGTTTTATTTAATGCAGTAATATTTTAACCCACCACTGGATAACTTGACAATAAAAAAGTAGTTTAAATTTTTAAAATTAAAGCAGAGAAGCAAATACAAAATAGAGCATCAACAAATACAAGATATCTCGTAAAAATTGGAAAAGAGAATAATAAAATACATGACGGGCAAAGCATAATACCTTAGGCTTATTCATGCTCCGGGGAGCATTCTATCAAATGTCAAGAATAGACCTTTCTCGAGTTGTTTTCAGTGTGACCACCGCCCCGTGAAATCAGGATGAGAACGATTCAACATCAACCGATACGATATTTATATCGGATGCCGGAGGATGAGACACGATATTAAAGAAAATTTATAGATTCAACTAAAGTCTAAACATCGTTACAATGGTAATTAATA
This sequence comes from Antheraea assamensis, assembly GCA_035772565.1. Taxonomy (NCBI): domain Eukaryota; kingdom Metazoa; phylum Arthropoda; class Insecta; order Lepidoptera; family Saturniidae; genus Antheraea; species Antheraea assamensis. The sequence goes on along the minus strand of JAQQSE010000046.1, from coordinate 4,742,758 downwards.
TGTCGAACGAAAATATCAGTTCATGCACATACATTTAAAAAATCTGTATTTATTTTACTGATTTTAATTTACTTCCGTTAAATTTTATCTTTATTTCTTGGCTCCCTATTAAATAGCGTAATGATATGTAACCTAAATATTACACTAACAACTCCTCTATGAAGTCTTATTCAAATCCGTTCGGTCGTCACGGAAATTAGTCGGAACAAACAAAAGACTCGTATTTATATAAAAATCTTTTATTTTTCGAACTGACTACACTATTGGTCTGACAGGCCTCTATAGCTTCACTTTACTACTAAGTACTACTAAAACACTAACCCGATTTTGTATTAGCAACCAGCTCAAGGGCCGACGGTGCGCCTTGTCTCGGACTATTGCTTAGAATCGCGAATTTAACTAAACTACATACCTGTAAACGTCAGTGAATTATATAATTGCATGTCAACCAAATGTATAATACATACACGAATCGATAGATAGTACTATATGTGAATTATAGGGACTTGCGAACATCCGACAAAACAATAAGGCTACAACGTCACACATATAGTACGTACCACGATATCGGATTGGCTTCCTATAATAATGTCGTAACGGCTAATGTGGAAATGCTATTCGTAGAATTTACAGACGACGTCAAACAAGAACAATATGTAATATTTAACAATCTCAGATGTTTTCGGATAAAAGAATCATAGTTCAGTATTCGTTAAATAAAAAAAATCTTGATTAACTAATAATATAGTGACCGGGTTTTCACTATTACCCTTGAATTAAAAATCTGTCGCCAAATACTTATAAATGTGTTCCGGCAACTATACTTGAGACCCAGTGCATCTCTGTGCTTAGTGCGTTGCCATTGTAGCCCAACTAATTATTTGATAATTAGTAATATTATTGACTGCCGATGATTGAAAACATCGTGGGAAAACCTTAACGGGAAAATATTGAATTATTTTAATATTGAAGTCGTAAGAATAGTTACCGTACTTCTAATATAACACATCTACTATAATAAAAATGACTGTAATTAATTTTAGTCAATATCAATAAGTAACTGTGTTATAACATATATGAAATAAAGATGTTAAATGTTTCATTTTTAATTTATTTACTAAAAAGGTTAAATGATTAAATAATAAAAACAAAACAAATTTTAAAAACACATTTTGAGAAGTTGCATTATTATTGACTTAATTTTTGTAATTGATTTAAATGTTAACTTCCCGATTAGCCTAGCCGATAAGCCTAGATATAACGAAAATAACTCAAGAAGAATATGTGGAAATTAAAATATATAAATAAAAACACCATGTTTTTTTCTTATTATTATTTGATTCACAGACTAATACATAAATATTATACTAACAACTCGTATGTTACAATGCATCAAGCCGTGTAGGCTTATAGAGTATGATAAATAAACAAACCCACACATGCACTCTAAACCTTTCGCATTCTTGTAATGTTATCTCTTTATTTTATTTTATAAAAAATAACTATATATAAACTCTTTATAACGTGGTTCGTTATAACGGAAATTTTCTACTTCCCTTTAACCTTTCCTCTCACCTTAGAACGTAAACATTAATATACTCCTAATGGCACAGAAAACATTCATGCATGACTTAGATCTCAGTAAATGTTTACAATAAGTATTATCCATTTATGCTAACAATTTGTAAATACTCCGACCGAATCATTGAAATATATCTATGGTAGTAAACAGCTGCCATGCTTTTGTTATTGTTAATTGCCAAGAATACATGTTCCATTACTCTTTGATTAGAGTATATCTTGAAAATATTGATCTCAGTTACTAAACACTTACTTGCTAGGCTCATTATTATCAGTGATAAACCTAAATTGAAATTGTAAACATGGCCAGTAAAAAAAAGTGTTATGTGCCAATGAATAAAATAGTTTGATACGTGCAATAGAAATGAGAGAAAAGAAAAGTTATATTGGAAGACCTTAATAACGAAAACATTTTTGGATCCTTTAAGTTTTGATATAGATTCACAATCTCTTGTCAATAAAATCAACCTATAAATCACAAACCTAATATAAATAAACTTGACGGCTTATAAAAGTCAATAATTAATTTCAACTATAGAGAAATGTAATTCAAACTTTTTATTCCCCTAACCAAGAACAAATGACTTAATCAATATCCGATCCCCCCACAACAGTTCAATAAGTAATCTCGAGCCAATGTGTCAGTCCCCTCTGATAACGTTATCATAAACGCCTCGGTTGAAGTCAAACATTTATCTAAACAAACCCGTATAGGAATGTTAATAGTTCTTACGACATTAATAATGGAGACTCGCACGCGAGCGTTGCACGCTAGCTCCTACACACTTTACTTTGATAAAATATATTTTTTAATATGAAATTGCACGAATATTTTCGCTCATTAGTATACCTCACTTTAAATTTACCTTGTAATACCGAATCTTTTTTTTTTTTCGAACTGACTACGCTATTGGCATGACATGCCTCTACAGCTTCACCGGAGTACAAAGGGGAGCGCTTAAGACACTGGCTCAAGGGCGCACGATGCGCCTCGGCTTGGACCGTGTCCTAGAGATGGGTCAAATATACACTAATATCAAAGCCACGAGTAAAAGCTAGTAGACTATAATTTATGAGTATATTAATAACATTGGTCAAAATATGTGTAGTTAGAAAAAAATCTGTCACCTGAGAGCTATCTTAGCGTGGGCTACATAAACTGTGTAACTGTAACATGTAACTGTATACGACGTATAATGTTATCGTGAGTAAAAGGACAAACGCATAAGTTGCGGGTGACCGCTAGTTAATATATAAGAAGTTAAGTTTGTTTCTTTTTAAATAATTTCATAGACTACTAGGTTGATTCAAAAAATCTTTCACTAATAAGAAATCTTTGTTATATTAGACGTATTCTTGTTAATTTTTATATTAACTTATACGAAGTATAGATTGTATATTAGTTTCTTCTCAATTATTAGTCCCTACGCCAGTAACCCAAGGTGTGTAATTATTCCCTCAGTTTCGTGTTCCTCGCTTTTCCTCGTGTTCCTTCGTGTTCCTCGTCTAACTCCCATCCACAAGTTTTCGTATTATTTGGCATGAGAATTATGGTACTAAGTTAGCCAACTCCTCAACTGAACTGCTACGCCGATTTAGAAATGTATATTTTCTTTGTATATATTAGAGCAACTTTAAATAAAGTGTCCATTGAAAAACGTTCTAGAATGTTCTATTCGTATTTACATATTGTATATTAATGAAATACAAATAGATGTACGACAAAGACTAAAAAGGCTTTTTATAGTTTGTACATGTTCTGTAGTCAATTAAGAAAAACCCTCACTTTAATAAAATCAAGAAAATATAAAAACAGATGACAATTGTCAACTGAACATGAAATATGATATTTTCTTATAAGTAGGTTTAAAGTCTTCGCAAAGCACTAATGAAACTACACGACATGAATATAAGCGAGTCATCAAGTGAAAATTAAAGTATGTAAATACGTACACGGAGCACACATTTTTCCAATATCAAGAGCGAGAGAATTTTCAATTTTAAGCCTCTCCGGAGGGCTCCGCCGCGCCGATAGCATTAAAATAAAATACGACCGGTTTCGTCACTCGACACGTAAACTCTATCCATCACCCGTCCGTGTGCACTCCCCCTTCGCGTTTATAGTAGACGAGCTGCTTGATGCAAAAAATAGAGAATTCTATTAGCTGGCCAATAAATTTGGCCAGGATATTAAAGTAAAAATTAATAATATCTGTATTTATCAAGTTGCACTTTCCTGCTTTATATTATAAAGCCAACGTTTCTAGCTGTCCGTTAGCCTCCTTATTGTGTTAGTGGCTTAATTTTAAAGAGACACTTTTTGAATGATTTTTTTTATTATAAACATTCCTCTAACCTGAATTTAGTATATATTTTATTATAATACATAATTACAAAAAAATATTATGACAAGTAATACTAAGAATAATTACATGTGACAATAATGACTATACCATATGCTATAATATATACAACAGCGGTAGTGTCATTTTACTATAATTGTAATTATAATCGGTTGTTAATTATTCTGCTGCTAAAGTAGGAATAATGCATTATATTTATAGTTTTTGTAATAGGAACTACTTCTATTAACAACTGCTCGTCTGCAACGGTTCCCGCGAGTACAGTATTGACGCGAGGTGAATTTTTGAAAAATGTAAAAAGGTCACTCGGCTCCTCACGTAGTGCTCATTTATTTCCTGTTCGATTTCTTTCAGTTTAGGTGTGTATTAAAATGGCGTAGTCGAGTTAAATGATTTTTCACTGTTTCAATTTGAAACTAACCATCATCCAGATATAAATTTTAAAATAAAACCAGACTGTCTTCTTTCGATTTAAAAATGCCTGTTGATTAAGTTCTTCAACCTGGCGGTACTTATTCTAAACCATTAGACGTTAAAATGTCTATACGTGTGAACGACCTTCTTGTGCAATAGTAATAGCTGTTTACTATTGAGTTCAGAGGTTACGGATTCGACTACTATCATATAATTAACTCTAGTACGATGAGTATAAATGTGAGTTCTACGTCTAGATACAATACTTTGGTACCAAGTATCAATAGATGTGAAAGAGAGTAGAATCCACGTTTTTCACACTCAAAGTCACGTTACTAGTAATGAGTATACATTTTGTGATAGTGGTATTATTACAAACTACCTTTTGCTCGAGACTTGGCTCGCGTTAACGTAGATTTAGGTATCCCTTGGAAACCGTATCTCTTTTCTGGATGAAAGATATGTTTTCCTTTTCTATACTTCTGACAAAGTGTATGCAAAATTACATTATGATCGGTTGAGTAATTACGGCGTCATAGCGTAAAGAACAAACTTGGATTCACATTTATAGTATTAGTAAGGACTCCTAAAGATTTCAATATTTTACCAAACATTAAATTATACAACACAAAATACAAACTACAACATGATCTTCGTAATTGATATTTAGTCACAATTACGAGCACTTACCAACTTTAGCTAGTATGCACGTATGTACCCTTAGTAATGAAAATGTTTACTGATTGCAATGAAACTTTAATTTGTTTACAGGGCATCGACGACTAAATGTAGCAGCGGATCGCCTCACCGAGAGCGACGACGTAGAGATGACGATGTCGCTTCTTGCGGGTTTAGTGCCGCGCTGCATCGCACTCCGCCCCCACCGCCGCCCGCTTTGCTGCGTCGGCTGGGGGTCAAAGAACCGACCGGAGTAGGAAAGGTGAGCCTTCAATAATACATCAAAATATTAATTAATAATATTAATAAACTAACGAGATTGCAAATTTAACATTAGCACACATTAAAACCAAAAGCGAGAAACAAAACTATTTTAATCAACTTCGGCTCCAAAAAGCAATTATGAGCGAAAAACTCTTCATTGTACGTGTTTATTACAAATTAATGATTACAGCAATAAGTATCTTCTACAACAGTTTTGCACAACGCGACGTTAGGCTTTGTTCTATTGTATTTAAACTACATTATAATTGATTATTACTTATTTAATTTAAAGTGTATATTAACATTAGAATAAAATAAACATTTAATTTCAGAAATAGCACAGAAAAACTTTTTGAAAATAATAGGTGGATTTTATTAGAATTGTTCATATCACAATTTACACCAAAACTCTTTATGGTTGCCGGCTGAGGTAAAATTCAAACAAAAAAGTTCACATTGTAGACAACTGTAAAGTAACTTTAACTAATTCATCGACGCTGAAGATAAATATTTATAATTTTTATTCATGATAGGTTTTATACTGTAATAACACGAATAAAGTCGCAGACGGTTGCTAATAAATGATAAACGGAGACTTACTCTTAAACAGTTTCCAATAGCCTAAGAAAAAACTGTCAGTTAAAAATAAATCGTGCACAAGTATAATGCGAAAACCTAATGGAGCCTACTTGTCACGGCCGAGTCGAGCCAATGATTTAAAATAACGCTAGAAAAATAATTACAGTAGGATCGTTATTATTATTTGTAAAAAAAAACAATGTATATTATAATATAATGTATATACAGGTTAATTATTTCGTATCATCCTTGTAACATATTTGAGTATTCACAATTATTTTTTAGTGCTTATCTTTAAACACAACTTGCATAATGATAAAATTGTATATGGAAAAATCCTTACAAACTATGCTTCAAAATACGTCTCCAATCTTATGTTTAATGAAGACAAAGAACAGCTGAAAATTTTTATAAATTGGAAACTTGGAAACTAATTTGGAATTCAAAAGCTACATACTTGAGAATCAATAACCATTATAGGTTTAGCGATTTACTATCGAGGTTGTATTGTAATTAAGCAATGTTGAAGGTTGTTCTTCATAATTTCTCAAATAGAATATGTTAATTTGTACAATGTCTTTTAAATATTGGCTTATCAAAAAAGTATCAGAATTAAGAGTGACTCCAGAAAACTTAACTATAAAGGAAACTTTTTATTTGATTCAAAACCCCAAAAGAATTATGTCATTCTGTAAATTATAGGCTATAATAATGTCAATTACGGTCAAATTATCTTTAGAAATATTCCGTGATTAAAAATAAAATTACAAGAACAAATAATCACAGTATAATAAACGCGTGTAGTGCACAACTGCTACTAAATAAATCCTTCACGAAATATTTAAGAAATAGAAGCCAGGATATCTTTAAATCAACATACAATTTAACTTTCACCGTGCCTTCGTGTTTGTTCATCTGCAATCATAATTTTACACAATTAATGTGTCCCGAGTGAACTCTCTGTATCTTTTATTTTGTGTGGACACTCTTAAAGCCGGACCTCGCTAATTGGTTGCGCTTCTAATGAGACAAGTGATGATCTCGCACTAATGAGCTCCTGAAAGATGGGAATCGCTTTAAAGCGATAACAGCGGCTGAACGGTCTTCGAACTCGTTCCGTTTAAAGAGATCTGGCTGGATAATGCTTTCAGTAACGAATTCAGTTACTTTCAAATATTTGTCTTTGTAATACAAATTTCTGCATATTGTTGTTATGTAAAATTAATTTATATAACTATGACTTTAAACTGTTTTGATATTCTTAATTAAGTAATAATAATTAAAATCTAAAATTCTTATTTTTATCTTTGTAAGGAAATATTATCTATCTACATTGTCTATAGTGATATAAAATCTCGATTTATTTCGGCAAAAATATAAATACATGTTGCTTGGTTTTGCGTTAAGCATTAACGCGAATTTGCCTGAGGTGGTAGTTGTGTCGGCCCGTGGTCCTAAATAAATAATAATATATAGAATATAAATATATAATTTCGAATTTTGTAAAATATAAATGCCGAGTGGTGTTGTAAGTATGTACACTAATAAATTTAATTTATTAAGGATTATGTCAAACGACGCTATCTTTTTGTTAGTAAAAACGTGAAAAGATTTGTTTGCGGGACCATATTATATAGTTACATAGATATATAGTATATATTTATAAATATATTTAATGTAGAAATCGGTGTATTAAATATATTTTGTGTCCTAAAATTTGATAAATTTTAGTACTAACTGTACGTCACTATTGACAATAAAGAACAGCAATTTGCACCTTCAAACGTAGTTATTAATTTATTCGAAATTTCATGAGGGGATAAACGTTAAAATAGCTATCATAGCGTGCCGCTACTATAAGTCATTCAAAACATACAGTTTCAGTATTGAAAAATATTTTTAATGTATAATTTTGATATATTGTGGAATCAAGTGCCCGTCAGTCTATTACCATTTGTGGTTTCCAACTTCTATACACCTTTGAAGAAAATAAATAATCTAATAAAAGATAAAAATGATCATTATATGTGACTAGAAGCGACAGTTGCTAGATCAAAGAACGTCTAATTTCATAAGACAACCGACTAATGAACCGTACTGCAGTAGAACTGCAGAATTATACGAAACTCGCTAGACAGTATCGATTTCAAAACACTTATACTGAAAACAATCTATGATATAAAATCAATAGATTGGCTAATGAGTTTTGTAACTAGACGTATTGTTCTGCTCTCAAGTCTGTATCAAGGAACCAGACACCTGCGTAAACTTCTATGACGGGAGCATAATCAGCGGATGCGAAATGTAAGCGATAAGTCTCAGTTTTTTGGTGAAATATAGGAGAACATTTTCTATTTTTTTGTTTTATTTACAATAAATGCGAAATGTAAGAAATATTTGTCGTTTTCTTAGGTTTTTGGTGTTAGACAAGATGGTACCAGTAGCATACAAATCACCCATTCTTGTTTAATATATAATAGTACAATCCACTGCCGTGTATGCAATGAGAAAGATTTTGAGTGTCATAAGCAGAAAACATCTTATACTCCTTTAATTTACACAAGTTATTATTATTTCTTATTCACATTAAATGAAGTTTATTAAGTTGTATAAACTGTTGATAAAATAACATTTTTGTTCTTACTAAAAACATAAAAATAAATACTATACCCATCTCGCTTACTCCGTGTTAAAATTATGATAGTGCAAATGGTGCCGCAAATAACATTAACGAAGTCGCGTATAGTGCAAACATACAAAGAAAAACACACAACACTACAAAGTCCTGCAGATATGTGGCAAACTATTTGTTCCAACTTACTCAGTTAGCGCAACATATTTACATACAGCTATTTTTCTGTGACATGTTGTTTTATACAGGCAAAGATAGTTAACGGTTCTAAATATTCTCAGTTTATATAATCAACGCTATGTAATGTTTAGCCTAGAAAAGTGGGACAGAATCCCAGAGGTATTTATCAGAATACACTAATAGGTGCTTGGAAATAGATTCTCCGCTCTTCTTGGGAGTATTATGACAATGCATAAGTAATACGATATGATATATACCATATAGTAAAGTCTGGTCCATCACAAAACTCGAATTGATTTCTGAGTAAAAATTGCATAGTTACAAGTTAAAAAATAATGGAAAATCTGTATATCTCTGGTAACATTTTGAAAAATTGAGACTTATCGTTCACATTTCGTTATTGCTGATTATAATCTCTTTATACATCAAAAATGTATGGATTATCTGTTTGCCTCTATTATCGTTTCGATCGTCACCAAAACTTATATTTCGCTTTTACTAAAAGTAATACTGTTATACATGAAACAAGAACAGGAACTCTGTTTGCCCCGCAGCTTATTAACACGCGCGTCCAATTACCGCGGCGGCGACAGGGTTAACGTGATAAGTGATGCGCCAACAACGTGCAGGTGCAGTCGAGGGTTGACTTTAATTTAACATCCCAAGGTTAAGTCGCACAGACGGTCTTAAGATGTCACCATTTAAGAATAAGCTATGAGTCCGTTACACTTTGTACTGTATTTTAGTTTGCGTGAATCATTTATATTTTTGTATCTTAATGCAGAGTGTAGATTAGGCATTCTTATTAGTACAACAACTAATAATGTAATGTATTATTCCTACGCATTAAATAACGATCTATTAAAAACATCATTATTCTGTACTGTTTGGATGATCGTAGTTCATTGTTATTCTTCATTAAAGTCGTCGGCCGATGTTATCACAACGAGCGATCAAGTAAGCATTATGCCATAACCGATAGGATTGTCAGGGAGAACGCTTCTTACTGCTCAAACTGAAATTCACGATATATTGACAAAGTAATTATTTCATTTTTACGTCAGTGTAATATATAACAAATATATATGTATATATTTGTATTTCATTCTAAAACTTTCAGCCTATACTAATTACCAGCAATCATTTTAGAACAATATAATTATGAAACAAATAACGAGACGAAAAAAAAATGACCTGAGTAACGCGTGCGACTGCTATTTTTTCTATCTTGTTATTCGCAATAATATCTTTTAAAATAACGTTATTAAAACTGTTCCCAATATAACATGTTATTTATATAAAATAATTCGTGATAGTGATATCATTCAATCTGTTATAATTTGACACATCCGTAGTATTTTCGATAGACATGAATTCGAAAGTAGCAACAGTGTTATCAGTATAAATTAATATTATTATCATGCGACGCTAAACAAATTTTTTTCGAACTGACCTACACTGCCAGCTTTTTAGGCTTTCACAGTTTCACCGGACTACTAAGGGGAGCGCTTAAGGCACTCACCCGATTTTATATAGACGACTAGCACAAGGGCGCACGGCACGCCTCGGCTTGGGCTGTCGTCGAAAACCCGAATCTGACTAGCTAAGCTAAACTAAGCTAAGCCTATCCGTATCATACCTGTATGGGTTCGTGAAATATACATGGTTACCAAGCATGTATGTTTCACGATCCCGTACACGTATTTTGTATCTGTCTATCTGAGTTCTAAACTATTTCAGTTCGAAAGGGCAAAAAAACAAACAAAAATAGCCCACCACTATGTGTACCTACAAGTGAGTGTGTGTGCACGTGAGTGGGGTGATCGGTGTTATGTTGTAGACGAGTGTTTGATCAAATCGGTGTTACTCTGTTCGCGCATGCAAGCTGCTCGAGGGCTCCATACCGGAGGATCGGACCTCGGCTAGAGCAGTTGCCGAGGGAGGCCTAGGATTGTGTGCTGGGGCAAAATTCACAGCCAAACCGCGGCGGCGTGATCTGTGATTACGCGGGCGTGGGTGCGCACACGCTGTTCTACGAGTGACGAGAGGGTAATCTAAGTTACCTAACGTAATATCATCGGGAGGGTCAGTAAAAATGTAACGCGGACGTCTTTTATAACGCGGCGCGCCTGGCAGTGTATCGTAAGTCGCGGCGGATACCACTAACGGATTGGGATGATTCATGGCTCTATCGAAATAGCTAGTTGTGAGAGTTTTAACGTACTCCCAGATAGACGGCATCTCCAGGTCCCTATGGAGGTCGACTCTCCGGATGTACCACGGGGCACCGATCGCCTTTCGTAGAAAACGGTTCTGTATTTTTTGTAAAATCTTAAAGTTCGCTTTTGACATATGCGCGAAAACGGGACAGCTATATGTCAAAATCGGACGAATACACATTTTGTAGAGTGTGAGCTTATGTCTGACGGACATTTTGCTCTTAGCACATAGTAACGGATGCAGACGACCCAAAACCATAGCGGCTTTGTTTCGTACTCTCACTGCATGCTGCTTAAACGTGAGGCGTCTATCTAACGTGACACCGAGATATTTGACCGTAAGGGCCCAAGGAATCTCGGTGTCATACAATTTAAGGGATTCTATGTTGCTCGGACGCGGACGCTGAACCGGATCGAAAAAGATCGCAGCGCTTTTCTCGGGATTGACCTCTATACGCCATCGAAGAAACCATTCGCCGAGTTCCTCGATGGCCCTATTCATACGGATAGCTAAATGCGACGGCCGCCAATCGGAAGCGTAGATTACTGTATCATCAGCGTAACAACCTACCTCGAACCCCGGGGACCGAGGTAGGTCACTGATGAACAGGTTGAAGAGGGAGGGCGCGAGGATGGACCCCTGGGGCACTCCTGAGCGTATCGGGTGGGACGCTAAACAAACCTAAGCCGATCGTAAATAATGATATCAGGAACAAATCTCTCATATATGGTATCACAGAATGCCCAAAGCCCCAAGGCAATAACATTAAGCGCCAATAATAACGGATATTGTTTTGAAACATGGAATATTTTCTTACTCTTTCTTATACATATATGCTCTCTCGATGCAGTAGCTGGATAATTTCTTTTATTGTATAATTTGTAATATATTAGTAGTACTCTGAAATACCAAAAACCATTGTTTTTTTGTAGATAGGCTATTTAATTTCTTTAAAAACGGTAAATTTCATTTATTTCCATACATCATATTGTACATTTAATTTATCTAAACAAGTATGTGTCTGTCTGTTAGTGTGCTCATAACTTGCTAACCATTAAGTCGGTGTATTCTCTGGTCAGATTTTAGTTTCATAGTAATCAGTAATTTCCTTAGACACTATATGAAATAGGTTACGATGTGCAGAGTAAATGTAGTAGACGCAAAATGGCTACAAATATATTTTATTACTCAACTATTCAATACTAACGGATTTAAAGCAAAAACACAATTGTTGAGAATAAAAATTACTAAGAAAAACATAGCAGTGTCATGAATGAATTAATTCACAGATACTGTTTCTACGAAAAAGGGGTAACTAAAATTGTGATAAGTATGCAACATACAAATCGTTAATCTTAATCGAATTGAATAATTTAGATTTTTTTTTCGAACTGACTATACTGTTGAGCCGGAGGCCTCTACAGTTTCACTGAACTACGATGAATAATTTCGTCATCTCATAATAAAATATATAAAATCTATATAGCGTCAGATTTGGTCGCATTGTCTAGATAATAAATATTGCAAAAGTCTCTTTATTATACATACAAACCATCTTTATAATAATTCTGTATTTTACGCAAGTGGCGTACCGAGCTCGACATTATTTTGTTAATATATTAACACGTCTAAACTATTCAGAAATATGTATACATACTCGTATAGTATGACACTCGTATCTTGAACGGACAGGAATACCCGAGGGACCGCGGCCGACGCAATAACATTAAGGCCTAATAACCCGAGATATTGTTTTGACACGTGACAGGAGATTTTCCAACACGTTTACCTTGTCAGATTTATGAACCTGGCCCTTACGAGTCGGGCATAAAGTGTATGATGCATTTGTCATTATACTGCCTATTCTGAGAAGGAGTTTCATGATCTAACTCTATTAAATCGACTCCAAAAGTAAGATTAAATATATGTAGACATATATACAGCACGTTGCATAAATGTACTAGATTAGAATTCATGGAATTTGCATGCAAGCCAACGGCCCAAGCCAAGGTTCGACAATTTTGTTTTTATTACACTAGTTGCCATTTCGACTGAGCGTCTCCCGTGCTTGCCGCCAATCCATTCAGGCGAACAACATGTAGTCACTTCAAAGAAATATAGTCACGTTTTCTTAAGGGTTTAGAAGTTTAGATAATGGATACCGGGCTTCATATTTTTTTCCTTCTGAATTCACTATTAATCATCATTAGAACCTTGTTCCACTCAATGTAATAAAACATACATAATATAACTTATCTTACGTATATATCTACGCATTTATTGAATTTAAACACTATTCATAATTAAAACAATTACGTAATATCTGTAACGTAACGTGTAACGTCACGCAATGGTGGTAATATTTCCTTAAATTCCTCAAAGTTCATATTTTTGAAGTCAAAACTTCTTTAGGCGCATTGAACGTTTAACGATAGCAAACCGTCTTACTCGGGTTGGTGGCGCTGAATTGGGTTTATTTGGGTCCATTCGGCATCATACGCACTTGGTTTGGTGACACACTGAAATTTCCAATACTATTGTGTAGTTGTGTATGAAAATAGGTACAATACAATCCAAGAACAATGGTCTGCGATACGAAATAATCAATCCATCGCTGTTACGCCGGTTTGCATGCTGGCTATACGCTGGCTGGTCTCGAAATGTGACGAACTAAAAAATGAGTCATTATGTCGTGTTTATCACCATGTGTATGGTGGTTGTAATCTAGTCCAGTAGACATTTTAACCTCAGCTTAATTGATAACATTTGATATACACCGACAAACTACGGAAAGGAAACATTGTAATATGCCTCTGTTGTATTTGGTTAACTTGGTGCATGGTAGTAGAGATGCAGTCGGAAATTGTCGTATCGTTACAAGCACGACGGACAGGCCTACGTACATAGAAATGTTAATTGTAAAGAATTCAAATTCCAATCCCAGTACCAATAGACTCGAGGGAAAGCTATAATAACATATACGCACATTCGAAGACTAGACATAGGCGGTTGTTCTGTACGCGATAATACGTGCAACTGGCGCCGGGCCAAGCTTTGGAGATAATTTGATAAAAAGCAACTCCGGCGGTGGGGTTTAAACGTACTCTATTACCTCTATTTTATGTCTTGTCGACAATCCGACGCTTCGGTACGCTCATGTGCTCCTAGTTACTTTCAGCGAGCGAGATGGTAGTGTATATTTACCCGATAGGGATGTTACCACCACTATTTTTATATTATACACCCATCGCAATGAATATTGTTTTGAAAAAAATTTCTTACTGTGGGTTGTGACAGTAGTTGTCTGGTAAAAATCGTCGCATAAGGTAGTAGCGTTACGATTACATGTGACTTTCTTTTCTATATCTCTTTCTATTGTATGCAAGTGTGTGATAACATGTGAGTATCAAAATTCGAGCAGACCATCGTCTGTTATCTATTGTATAAATTCGGTGTTGAAAGCGTGGACATTACATTAAAACTTATTTTTGTATATAATTTATAATTCACTATTTTGTATCAAATTTTTAATAAATTTATATTTTTCCTAAATGTAACGTTTTGAAATGAAACTTCCTATGGGAGGGTTTTGAAATACTGATCGGCAACCTTTTTGTGCGACGAAAAGTAATGGGAGTAAACACTGTGTCTGGTAGAGTGTTGAAAACACCGGTTCTTGTTCGATCGCCGAAGGTAAACAACGTCCGGCGCGGTCAGTTTTGGATGGGTGACCGTTTAGGAATACCGGGTGACGTTGACATTTTGTTGTTTTTTTTCTATTAAAATTAAAATGCTTCTCTGTAATATAAAAGTTTCACTTCTGTCATGTGTTTTTACGACATCCACTGTTTTTTTTTATTTGACTCCTTTAACTAAACATTAACTACAAACTGCAATAACAACTCTCAGAAATAACATGTGTTCGACTCCTACAGCCAAGAATACTGCTGTTAAAAAACTGGTACAGCTTATTGTTCTCGTCTGATTATAATAATTTAAATTAAACTTTATATGAAAGTCTAGAACGGAATAAATTCATTAAGCACTGAGTAAAACTTCAGACGGGAAAAATAAAGTGTTAAATATAATTTGTCTAGCTTGCCTAATTACTAAGACCAATAGCTAAACAAAATTCTACTTGGCTTTCCTGCGCGCACAAAGGCGAATTATAACTTATGAGAAAAAATGTTTGTGAACATACGAGGTCGAACTGCGGTCGCTACTTAAATTATTTTGCTTAATTACCATGCTAATAAGTTTTGAACATATTTTCCACTTAAAATTAGAATTTATTAACATATTTAAAAGTTTCAAGAATAACAATTAGTAATGATTTATTTAATATTTCTTCGCCATTTCCGAGTACAATTACAATAGATTTCCGCAAAGAAACAACTTCATCAGTCAAATAATTTGTTATAATTTTTGGAGTTACTAGAATTGTAAAGAAACTAGTAGTTATTATAATTTCCGCTATTACAATTTAATTTACTTTACTATTACAATATACATTTTGGTTAAAACTTATTTCTTTTAGACCGGGCAATAAAAGTGATATAAAATCAGTTTATGATTAATATCAAAACTGAGAAACGTATTATTGTTTGGTAATGGTAAAAGAATTACAGTACTTCTACATAATGTACATATAATTAATTAGTGTAAAAATAAAGTTTACCTTTAACAAAACCCGCGCGTGTTCTAACGTTATTAAGACACGTGTGTCCCGCGTAAATTCGATAAAAACCCGGTTTACCTAAACTCCGCAGCCGCACATTGGATTTTAACCGTATTAATGAGTTCGCTTTGTACCCGTTGAGGAGTCTTTTTCCCGATAATAGTTCCACAATTCCGCGGTTCGTGCCGCCGCGCTAGTGAGACGATTGTGTTAAACTGAATTAATTCGTTCAGCGTTCATTATCGTTGTTGTGAACTTTAGTTGTCGAATTTAATTTTCAACTTATAGTACTTTATGGTTGAATTAATTATCATAAGAGCACACTGTTCTGTAATTAATTTGCACCAAGACATACCTTGCAACTTCATAGAACACGTCATTTTTCAATATACTCGTACACCAGGAATTACTTATGATCACTCAAAAATGAACAGCACCTTTTGTCAAAACAAAAAGCATCGTATTCATAGAATAAAAAAGTCTTATGTTTCTGTATGACCGTATTAAAATGTATTTACTTTATTTACCAATGTTGTTAAAATTAACACAGGTATTCAGAATCACTAGTAATATATCTGGCAAATTTGTACACAAAATACTATTGTATCTTGAAGCGATGATGGCTTACTTGTAAATTATGCGTACATCACATCAATCTACGTAGCTTCGAGTCACTTAATGAAACTGGACCTTTCTTTAACAAATTTTGTTAAAAAAAACAGGGAAAGCTTTTAAAAATAGTCCTCTTGTATTATATAACACGACCTACATCACTTGTAAACAGTTTTAAATATACGTAATGTACAAACATGAAGGTCCTACCAACACTTGTCAAATACAGATCTCTAGAACCACGTATAAGCGTGTTACACCATGTGTATGTGGGATCCAGCGAAATTCAAATATTTTGGCATTTTATTATAATCTACAAATAAGTTTGCAACACTTTAAAATTGATTAATTGTATTTAATGGGAAACGTCTTGCGTTCTGTTTTTCCTAACATTTCTATATGTAGGTTGGTCTTAATCCAATAGGATGAAATGATTCTATCCTATTATCGAGTAACTATTGTTTTATTATAGCATGATAAAAAAAAATAGAAATTATCATTACAATCATCTCAATCTTACTTATTAAGAAAAAACCATAACGATGTATACAATGTATTTGCTGAATATAATAAACGAAAACATCCGACACGAATAAAACAGAAATTGTCTTAAATATTTTATCATTGCCGTTGCTATTTTCCACATAGAGGAAAAATATTTTCGATCTAAAAAAACAGCTACACTCCGCAAATTGATATGTTTTCCCCGCATCACGGGCACATCAAAGAAAAAGATGTGGGTCTGTAGTCCGTACCAATAACGGATGCCCTCTATCTCAAATCATGTGCCTCTACACTTGAGGGACGTTCGAACATGTGGTGTAAGAAGAAAGCGATATATAATGTTTCTTTTATTATAAGTTTAAATTCTTGTATATACATACAAATTTATTTCGTCTATCTAGGGTACGGCTCTAACGATTTGGATTACATTTTGTACTCGGATAAGGTTTTACTTTCTATATAGGTGTCTTCCCCGAGAAAAGCCTGATTTTACATTTTTTTTTAAACATTTTATCATAACTAATTATTCAATATCATATTGCGCCATTTTTACGAATGGATGACAGCGTACTAGTACATCAAAATGTTGTGAGATGGCGCTATATAACACTATCACAATAAGAATATGTTCGGTTCATAGCCAATACCTAGCAATAATGCAATGATTATTTTAACCAATCAAACAAAAATCGGTCGCCCTGGTACTAATATTTATTTGTGCAATATGGATGATAATAGTTTTTTTTTATCGGAGTACTGTTAAATGATTGTCTATATTTAATGGTAATTATAGTATAAAAATAATGGCTAACTGCCAAGTGTTTCACAATCCATTGTCACTTGCCGAGGCGTTCCAGCTGATAGGTTTCTTACAGCTTCTTGATGACTAGATTCACTACAGTTGATTCCAGAACGCAATACGTTTAAGTGTTATTCTATGGTGAGTGGCCATTTACTTACGAACAAAGTAAGTTCACTAACCATACTTCAAAATGTGATCGCCAACGTCGATTGTTTAAGACAAGCCTTATAAGAAAGGGGTTCAATAATCAATAAGAAGTTTAATCCCGTGGGTAAATGCGGCGACCTGATTGGCCGTTACAAATTGACGAATTCTTTGAATACAGATTAGAAAAGGTAAACCGATATACGTACATGAATATTAAATCCAAGGCTAGTTATTTGCGTACTTGTAACGTTATTATTTAAACCAAAAGTATTAATTTTGTTATCCTCTCCTCATTTTGTGGAAATGTTAAAATACAAACAGTTAGGACCCGCAGCTTCATTCACGTGTGTATGTTTTTGATGCTACGTGAGTAACTTGGATATTTATTTTTTGTAATTTATCATTATCGCCTACTGCCTATAGCAAACTGTTATGGTATGTAGCTTATAGCATTCCTCGGATTTAGTCACGTCCAAGTCTGCGTTTTTATTACATTTATGTATTAAATATAAATTTGGGTGAAATAAAATTTTAAAAAGTTTATTTTTCTACACATTTATCTTTTAATATTTACCCGTAATACATTCAAATGCAAAATTCGGTATTCGTATGATATGAATATTATTACATAAAAATATTATTAATATCCTCTGTTGTATATTTAAGAATTAAAAGTATATTTATAGACAATATATAAAGTTTGCGACCAATCAAAGTGCCCAACGTATGTACATATTAGATCGACCCAACGGTGAAATATTCGTACGATCGGCGACCGACTAATGTAAGCTATTACACGGCTTGTTTCGGCGTGTTTTAGTACGAAACTGTAAATAAAGGCTGTAACATACTACTGCGTACGAGAATGTACTAGATCTTTTAAATTGTATGAGAGTGATTTGTAAAATTCCTTTTTTTTTACAAATATATTTGTTATTATTGAAATATATCAGTACTACATATGTTTATCATACGGCGTTTTTGGAGGTAACAAATACCATAGTTCAGCAATTGAGATACATTTGGTAAGAAACCTCTTACTACCCCAGAAGGAAAAAACCATGCATATTAAACATGTATACTAACACGAAGTTCTTTAACGCGGTTTACGATAGGAATTGACTGGTAGGTGTCGTCACGTAAGGAAAAAACGTTATGCCCCCTTTATACGACTCTCTGTCTGTTTGCTTATCTCTAACTTTTGTATATAAGTGTACGTGTGTATGAGTATCGTAATTCGAGCAGCTTGCATCGTGCGCTACCGGTTTTATAATCTCCATAGTAAAGGCGTTGAAATTTCTTCAGAACTTTTTTTATGTAGAAATTATTGTATTTAGAACTATGTATGTTTCTTTATATAATTTGTAATTAAATGCTTTATATGTAATTTTTGATAAATTAATATCTTATCTACATTTTTAAAAGAATCTTTTTTATTTGATTCTTTACGTAAAGGTATTTTGTTCCAACCGGGAGTCCTCTGGATTGCACACTTTCTTTTCATATTATATTAATCATTTGAGAAAAGTTTAAAATTAACTTCAAAAAGAAAATAAAATATTTCGGAAATTATCGTTGTGTTAATATCAATTAGGTGTATCAACACCTAATAATTGAAACAATATTGTAGTTTCTCGCTGTTAAAAGGACCAGTGTGCCGTGCACCGTACGCGGCAATAGGCAGCAGCCCTTAACGTAAACAACGGCCGTTTACCCACGAGGGCAGTATATCACTCGCCTCCTATCCGTTCGTTGTTTTTGCGTCTGCCATTTTTTTACATGCTTTTTAGCATTTCAGCGTTTGATATCGCCATTGTCTATAACCTTTTGGTACGGTATTTAAAACGAGATATACGTAAATTTATTTTAAAAGGGGAAAATATGGTTTTTTTTGTTCGCTATCGTCTATATAATAACAAAGTGAAATAAGTTTTTTATCGAATACATGCTTACTAATATTATAAATGCGAGTTTGTTTGTTGCTTTTTTTTTAACTGACTACACTGTTGACCTGGCAAGGCCTCTGCAGTATGTTACGCTTACACGCCTTATGTACTTAACCAGTCATCAAGAATTTTTGCGTACAGTCAAGGGTACAGAAAAGGGCATACTACCCTTCATCCACAAAAAAAAACACTTCTTCCGAAATATAGATGAAATCTATATTAATACGAGAGAAGTCACGAACAAAATCTTGTATATGTATATAATTGTTGGCATGTATTTGAGGTTAATAACCTACACAACCATTTGACCGATCACCATTAGAGTTCCCATATCTAAGGGTATTTGTGCCTTGTGCCTACTTGTTATGGATAAGGTTTTTATGCTAACCATATTATTTATATCTCGCCATTAGATAATGCAGCATGACAACAATTACTGAACTATTCAATCGGATTTCATTAAAATTGTTGTGTTTAGAGGCATTGGAACGGAGCGGGAGAGAATTAACTAATAATAATATAATATAGGGACATGACTTCATGAGTAAGTACGCACAGGAATCACAAGTACATTCACCAATACACATGTTTTTAAACGTCAGTATATACATATGTTTTTACTTGTTCTTTTAATTGTATCATTACTATTATACATCAATATTTGTAATTAAGATATCTTGTTCGGCCTTTAATTATTCCATATTATGTGTTATTAAATTAAAACAGATGTACGTTGTTGGATCTCTAAATAAATTAAATACTATCCGCCAAGTTGCCCTGGTTTTTTGATAGCGGCATCACGAATAAGTAAATAAGTATCCAAATTTTTAAGTGACCTGTCAACTGCTCTCATATCGATATACCAAGAGTAATTGTTACATACAATTGTTACATAGTTTCCATATACTGAACACATTTATCATTAAATAGAACTAATGATTATCTATATATTCTTTAGAACGGGATAAAAATATAATACAAAATTATTTCAAACCTTAATTAGAGTTTCTAAATGTATACACGGCTTAAATGGCAAAACTATGTATTATGAACATTACCTGGAATTTAAATTAAATCGTGAATAGCCCTGCGGCTTTCATACAACAAAACTATAATTAAACGAAGTTTCCGTACCGTGGTATTATTGTTTTGCTCTTTGTTACCGTACGTGAAATTTTACCTAAATGTGTAACAACAATTTAGTAAATAAAATTGAGTCTTTGAGTGTGCGTGAGTTCTTTACACATATACTATGTGCTAGATAATTTTGTCTTTAATTAAAAATAAGGACATTTTTATGGAAGTAACATAAATTAACAAACTATTACTAGAGTTATTTAGCATTTTGTAGATGACCCTTAGGAATGCGAGCGGAGAGTGTTCCAAGGATAAAATTACAGGCTAGTTAAACCACGGGGTACAAGCTTTTAAAAATAGATATTACCAGTAGGCCTCGGTGGACGTTGTCCTGCCCTGATAATAAAAATTATATATTAATGTGCATCAAATGCTTAAGGTCACTAATGTATTTAATTAAATAAATTTAAATAGCCTTCCAAATTCCAATTACCATATTTGTTTTTATGTGAACACCGTTTAAAAGATAGATGAGTATAGTAAGATATCCTTAAAAGATAAAATATGCCATCACGGACTTTTTTGTAGATCAATCAAAGAGGAATATCTCACTATGCACTGTTTTATTATATGTCAAAAGACTTAGGCAACGTTTTTGATGAAAACTCCCAGGCGGCTTGACTTTTTCAACACTTTCAACAATTGTCGTTATATTTCAAGCAATTTACACAAAACCTTGACAAACTATATACCTAAACCTTCCTTATGTATAACTCTATCTATTGGTACTGTATTACAATCTGTTCAGTAATTTTTGAGTTTATCGCGAACATACAGACAGACGCAACGGATGACTTTGTTTTATAATATGTAGTGATTAAACAAAAATAATCTAAACTAATTCGTTCGAAAATCAAATCAAATTTATTGAGTATAGACTTTGTGAATGGACACATAAACATTTAAAACATATCAACCGATTCAAAGAACATATACTCGTATACCATCAAGAAGACAGCGGCATGACAGCGGCAACTGGCGATGGATTATTTGTGTCTCGGTAGTCGCGGATGTTTTTGGTTTGTACTGTGCTTACCATCAGGCAGAGTGCAGTCGCTTTGCCGTATCATTATAGAAAAATAAAAGAAATTGGATCAGGCTTAGTAAAATCATAATTTTTTTCTAATATTTTATATTTCACCTTGCACGATACAGTCATAGCATAATATATTGTTCAGAAAGTACAGTACGTTATAGTTTATAATACTCCAATATTTTTTTTTACGCTTTCCAATATAAATTATCTACTTTGCAGAGTGTAATGTACCTATGAACAAAAAAAATAGCATAGGTATAGTTCTTTTCACTAGGTCGATAGACAATTGCGTTATATAATTCGAAAGAGAAAATACACAGAATAGAAACTACCTGACTTCCAACAATTATAGTATATACAAATGCATATTTGTTTTCAAACTCAAAACAAAATAGCGAGCTGTGTTCCAAAATCGAATATCGATCAAGCCTATTCATTGGGTTATAAAATTAGTAACCTTGAGGATCTGGTTTCAAAACTGATCGAGTAAAAACCGAACAGAGGTGAGGCAAGGTCGCTTGGTGACGGTGCGGCACCGCAGTGGACGGTTAATCAATTACCCGCTTGTTTTCACTCAAATTATCGTTCGTTCCTTTCCAATGCCGCGTCACGTGGAGCTATAAAACAAGCTTTTAGTAAATAATTGTACACCAAATAAAATTTTAAAATAATCTACGAAACATCATTTACTAAAAATTAATTTAACACACCCCATTTTTTTGGAAATATATTAATAAAGATGATATTGTTATTCTATATGAATAAATCTGTAGTCATATCTGTATATTGCACTTTTTCTACTTTTTTTAAATATAATACGGATCTATCAAATTATAATACGGATTATTTTTATTATCGACACTCATAAGTAAATATATCATTGACAAAAACTTTAATGTATGTCTATCTATTTGTGTGTATGTCTGCATTGAAAAAAAAATCCAAAAATGGATAGACATGGTAAGTACATGCTATTTTGAATTTCGTTTTGGTGAAAATAATTTCTAATTCGCGGTAACTACGTACTTTATATGGATTATTTGTAATGCTATCTTTACTACTTAACTTTCTACCTTATTTACGGATTTTAAATCACTTTTGTTAAATTTTATCATTACTACCTTTTTTTTTATATTATAGGGGGCAAAGGAACAGGTGGGTCACCTGATGTTAAGTGATCACCGCCGTCCATAAACACTAGCAACACCAGGGGAGTCGCAAGTGCGTTGCCGGCTTTTTAATATATGTGGGCCTCCGGCGCTCTCACAGACCGAACGAAACGCAACAGTGCAACCACTGTTACTTCACGTCGGTTTTCTGTGAGAGGGTGGTACTACCCCGGGCGAGCCGACCCATTCATGCTGAAACCAGTAATAGTTTCAGCATAACTCTTCCACTTACCTAGTTCCTATTTAAAAACGTCATCATTTGTACCCTAGGTAATCTTCCAAAAAAAGCCTCTATTTGCTAGTAAAATTCTTGTTAAAACCATTTTACCTGTTTCGAAGCATAAGCTTCGAAGAATTATCTGTACGATAAACAGATATTTCAATATGAATTGTATATAATAAATAATAACGTCAGCCCTTAAAAGTCCCACTTCTAGGCCACAAAGATTTCTTCTCAAAGAATAATACCGTAGTATAATAACCTCGTCTGCTCACGACGTATTTATGATTTGAAAATCCACAGTTCTATATGTTTTTCATCCGACAATATTACTAATTTAAATGAATATGCGAATTCGGAAACATTCGTTGCTACGTGTCGGGGTTCGACGACAACCTAACATCCTAAACCGATCAGTGAAACCACTCATCCACTACGACAACTATATATCTATTATAATATACATACTATTTGCTGAGTAGCAGTGTATCTATCAGACCTACAAATAAGGGGTATTTTATCTAAACTATTCCGTATATTGTATGGCCACACTTAAATTTCGATAGACCAACGTTCCGGATCACGGCCGCTTAATTGGCCAATCGGCACTTCGTTCTTTTTATTGTTAAACATTCGACAATTCAATTATCACAATTTTCCATTTATGACTTTTGTCTATCCCTTTTATGAACGGAAATTATATTATTATTCGACTCTTAAAAACTTATTCTTCTGAAGCTGTTTTGCAACGACACAGGCACAGTTATTAGCGTGGTCGGATACCATGTCGATCGACGTGAGTTCAAATTCTTCGATTTGAATTCTCTGAGAAATAAGCAAGAGCTTTCGGTGAAAAAAATTCGCGATGAAATCATTGTATGACTGCAAGACTTTATATAAGCACGTTACCACCCTCAAGTTGAGAATCTGTCGCCAAATATATTTGTGTTCCAGCAACTGCATTTGAGATTCAGTTCTCTCTCTAGGATTAGCGTTTTTACTATCTTGGACAACATCGTCATGTAACAACATAAAGTGAGATTGTAATCAAAAACTAAAACCTATGAACAAATCACTTTTTGTTATAACACAAAAAATATCCATTTTCTTTTACTTCTATTTTCTTTTTATCGCATTAATTTAGGCCGTGGTGATGTAATGGTTGGTGGAATCCGATGTCTGCAGATTCGGTTTAAAATGCGAACACTATCGGTCGACGGTGAAAGAAAACATCGTGAGGAAACCTGAACCTGAGAAATGTTCTTGTAGTGCTACCGTATGTAGCTGAGAACTGTGGATTTCTAAGAATTTGAAATCGCCAATACGTTGTGGGCTGGCGTGGTGATTATGTCCATACCTTTCTTCAGGAAGAGGCATATGGACTTGCAGTGGGTCTCTTACAGGCTAATGATGGTGATGATGGCATTAAATTTGGAATTAGAATACAAATAAATCAGAGTTATTGGCTATGTACACAAAGCCATGTAAATTATATAGTTATATATAAGTAAAAATAAAAGCTTAATTGGTATATAATTAAAAGTAATTACTGACTGAGTTAACTCAGTGCTTTTGGTACCGTATGCGATGCTATTACTTTTATTCCGAATATTAAGAAAGTTACAAGTTATAAACACACGTCTTAAGAAATCGCAGGTTTCTCACCCACACAGAATTGATTGTGTGTTATGTCAGTGTTTACGGCATTACTACATTTTTTATGTTGGTTGGTGAAAAGATGGCCGACCAAAGTGCACAGGAGATTAGAACGAAAGAGTTCGTTAAAAAGGAAGGATGAACGATATTTTGTTTTTTCTTGCAAAGATATTCACTTACTCTTTTGCATAACTGCTGCAGACGAGATACTCTCCACAATTCACTACAAAACACAAAAACATTTTTTTTTACTACAAGGAAGCGGGCGAACATAGAGGCATTTATTAGTTCTTCGTTTGGAAGGTGGATGTCTATTTGTATATCTAGTTAATATACCAAAAGCAGTCGTATCTAAGGTTACTTCCATAAACGAAAAATAATTAATAACAAAAAGAAATAGGGTGCGTCATAAGGACATACGATAGTAGTGTAACTTGTATATTACAGGGAAATATTTTAATTATAGAATACAACAAAAAGACAATATCAAGCGGTTTTCCCAGGCGGTCACCTATCCAAGTATTAACTGTGCCCTGCGTTACTTAACTTCGGTGATCGGACGTGAAGCGGTGTTTTCAGCACTCTTCTCAACACAGTGTTTATCCCAACCACTTTTCGTCAAATAAAAAGGTCGCCGATCAGAATTACAAAGCCCTCGTATAGAAAGTTTCACTTCAATAAAAGATACCCCTTATTAAGTAATCATTTATACAACTGTAAACATTTTAATGGCATCATTAAACAAACATACGAGACACAGTGACCCTAACTAATTGTCAATTGTAATTACCCCATTTAGCGTTTAAACGATACCATAATAACCCTTTCGTACAAAGAACGGGTACGTTATGATCGAAACGCAACCATTGTCCGTTCAAATCTACGTTTGATAAGCTCGCTACTACCGCAAATGTCCACGTTATTAATTAGTCTCGGGTCAGAACGACCCTCCGCGACCTATTGAAGGTTAATGTTTATGGGGCAAGTTAAAAGATGTTATTAGCACACCTATTTTTTAATTGTTTGTAGTAATCTCTGGAACTACTAATTGTTATTCTATTTTATAGTCTATCTATTGAAAAATATTGGGGAATATCTGACATCTCAATACAAATCTTAAAGCAGAGCAATTATTATAAAAATCGTTGGTTACAAAGTACGCTCGGTGTAAACGAAATAATACTGTGCGTAATTCGTGTAACACAGTGCGAGGCGATAGATAATGTGGACGTGTTTGCTGCCAGATGAGAACCGAACGTTGCCGACAAAGGGCTATCTGGGAAGGCCTATGTTAATTATATACCATAAGCGTAATTCAGTCCTTACACAACAGTATAGCTATACGAAATTACTTTAAACCTACTTAACTTCACTAAAAGTAATGCAGAATAAAAAAAAATAAGCGTGTGAAATTTTATAGGTATTTACCTAGTAATAAGTAAAATACAAATATATTGTAATTGAGAGATTATGAAATATATCTTAAAAATAACAACAAGACAGAAAAGTTGAGGAGTAATAGGAAAAAGCGATATAAACATTTTGTGAAGAGAAATGCAAGTCATATACTGTCTTAAGAAAATAAATTATCACCGTATTTCATGAAGTAACTGTATAAAATCACTATGCCTATCTGGATCCTTTAAACTAGACAAGCTCTAAATTATTTAAATCAAAAATTTAAAAACGCTCCCCCTCGTCGCTTGTACTAAATGATAAAAGAAATAAGCCAAGTACACGCAGGTAAATGTATCCGTAATTATTTCGGTCCTTAAATCAATGTGTTACTGATAAAAAACATAGTTCTGTTCGTTGCTAACGGTCGAAAGGCACGAAAACTTTTATTCACATAGAAGAATTATACTTTTGATGTTTCCTGTAAAAACAAACGCTAAGCGCAAAAGTGTGGAATGCCCGAGTGTGGACGAGAAAATTTATTGTTTCACGTATTTAATATTTTCGTTTGTAATACATTCTTTTGTTTTATCGCGTTTCTAACTAATTAGAAAATATTGCTATGTAAATTATATCTGATTTGTTGTTCTAATTTTAAACATAATTGTACTCATTATTTCTATATCAGGGATCAAAGACATGTTATCGGAGGCTTTGATCACGATTTTGATGTTATTTAATTTTCTCCATATCTGCTAAAGTTGTATGTTATTTAGGTTGTGCTTATGCAATACAGTGGACTAGAAATATAACATTACTGTACACACTATTAATTTTTATATGCTTATGAAATAAAAAAAAAATGTATTTATGACAAGATTTGTATTTTTAAATCCTTCACTAAAGTTTATTTAGTCTTTGGCAAATGACAATCCCTCGTAATGTTAAGAGATAATATGGTCTAAAACATATAAATCTTGACGAGGCGCAATTTTTGATGACGTACAGATACATTAAATTTTGATGTAAAAATGTATTTTCGATGACACTGTTCAATCGTTCAGGGATACTATTTTTTTTTAGGAATTGTGTATTTTATTAGGACTTTGTAGATTGTGGATATTAGCATTCTTTCGTCGTTCATTCTATCTTTTATTCATCATGACTTATCTTTAAAGCTGTTTTACTTTATCTTTAATAATTTTTATTATTACTACTGTACTCCTACGGAAAACGCAAATTAATATACATCCTAGATAATAACTACAAAACTGCTCTATCTATATCCAATAGTTTCAGCCGCTTCAGAGATTTGACCGAGAAAATAATGGATACTTAAAGTTTATTTATAAAACTAGCTTTTAGCCCCGACATAGACCGCGTGGATTAGCGGAAAAAAATTTGTCAGCGTAAACGTGCATAGGGCGCGTGCGGCCATGGACACTACATTTTTAGTTTATTATATTTGCATGAAACCGATTTTTTCTCTAAAATAAAATTAGACTTCATCATCAGCCTATTAGAGACTCACTGCAGGGCCATAGGCCTCTTCCCGAAGCAAGGTATGGGTGTAATCACCATGTCAGCCCACGACGTAATTGCGTTTTCAAACTCGGAGAAATCCACAACAGTTCTATGTTTTCCCATATATGGTGGTACTACAAAAATATTTCTCAGGTTCAGGTTTCGTCGCGATGTTTTCCTTCACCGTCAGTCGATAGTGTTACCAATTGAAATTAGTAAATGTACGCATATTCCGAAAAATTCGTTTATACTTGCCGGAGTTCGAACCTGCGGACATCGGCTCGATATTCCACTGGTCAAACCGCTGGACCACCGCGACTTTGACTATTTTTGAAAACTTTTACTATTTGAATTTGAAAATTAGACTTTGTTATAATATCGGCTATATGTCTGTCAAAATCGGGTCAATCATTTCGGAGATTGACCTGAACAAACAGTCAAATATTTTTTTTACAAAACCGTTTTTTTTTATATTATATTACTACTCCGTATTCCGTGTCCATTTAGCAAAAAGCTTTTTTTTTTATATTAGAAACGGACTTTTTAATTTTATTTATGTTTCGAGATATAGGTTTTGTAAACGGTACTTGAATATACGGTCAATGGTTACCTATTTTGTAGGGAAAAAGAAAAACACCCGGTCGAAGCGTGTTTGTACACAGTAAGGTAACGTTAAGCTATGATGGTTTCGCGTTAAAAAATAATGTATATCACATAACGTACGATTATTGTGATGCTTATTACAACTAACGGTGACTTCCGAATAGTTTATTGGGTTAATTGAATTAATAGAGTACAGTCACGGAACCGAACCCCGTTATCCACTCGCGGTGATGCACCGACGGGGGTATAAATATGGTGTAATGGGTCATGGGGTCGTTTATGGTTACAGTGGTTTTACCAGTATTACTTGGATTATAAATGACCTTACTATTCTAATGCGTTTTCATATTTATCTGATCAGAAGAACTTTTAATTGTTTTTTTAATATTCTTAACAGTGTGTTGATTTGAATAGAATATTAAACATAGTGAATACCTCTGCGTATAAAAAAAGTATAAAAACAATTACATGTCTTATTAATTTATTAACGGTAGCTCTTTTTTTTATATTATAGGGGGCAAACGAACAGGTGGATCACCTGATGGTAAGTGATCACCGCCGTCCATAGACACTAGCAATAATAGTTTCAGCGTAGCTCTACCACCTAGTTATTCGCAGTTATTCCTGTGTCAAATTTGATTTACACACCACATCACTTTAGATAAAAGTATCGAATTTATAAATCTTGCGAAGCACTTGAGAGGCGCTTGTCGCGATACGGTGATTGAGAATCACTGCTTTAAAGTACATGGTGTGTCAAAGAAATAAATTTATATATATACCTATACTGTAAAAATATTCTCTTATTTTTTACTTTTTTAAAGAAGTAAACTAAACGCAAAGATAGCATCCGTTTACTATGTAGGTAAAAAAAACGTGGTTGCTTACTTGAAAAACCATTATTTTCAATTTTAAACCGCTGTTTTAAATTTTATTATTCAGTCTCTTTTAATATTTCACAGTAACTCATTAGGAACGGTTTATGATATTGCACGGTGGCGTTTAATTTTTATATTGTAATTACACTGTGAAATAATGTGTTTTTCGTGATCAGCGAATACTTAGTAATAAATATTTATGTAACGTATACATAAAGTGCTGGCTACGTTATATATTGTTAGTCATTAAAATAAAAATTACTTTTTTTATTATAGTACTACGGTAATGACGTCATTGCACAAGATAATAAGCAAAATACAATATAATAATAGCGGTGATCGCCAGAAGATCGGCAAGCTAATCACTAATCGTACGCTGTCATGCTGCTTTGCAAGGCTGTTGGATACCTGATCCCAAAACGCGAATAGTTTAAAAAGAGTCATAGACAGGCTTATCACCATTGTCACGAATCATTATCGTATCCACCACATTGTTCATATTGAAATTTAACTGTTAGTATTTTTTTTAATATCTTTACCTATAAAAAACCGGTTACTCCTAAAGGTGGTAACGTAGAGGGACAGTTGCGATTGTTTTATTCTTTCTTCCTATCCTACTAAAGAAAAATTACTTTAAATATTTATATTTTTGAAGTGAAAACTTCTTTAGCGCGTTGATTGATTTAAAAAAAAATTGGTAGGGTAAAACTTATGGGTTCGCATAACCGATGACGCCACTCGACATGCTCGTGACGTATTGCACTTGCGCCAGAATAGCGACGCGTTGTATAGCGGCTTATGTACATGTAACTTTGATATTTGGTATTGAGCTCGTGCAGCCCACCATATGATTGAATGATTAATAAAATGAAAACGATTTTAAGCAATGATTCTTTAGTTATTACCGTGTTCGGACTCAGCGTCGAAGGATGTAGGTTCGCATCCTAGCAACTGAGTTGGAGCTTTCAGTAAAGAAAACCACGGTGATGAAACCATAGCATGGTTATAGGGCTTTTTCTAAGTCCGCCTAGCTATCTACCACTCTCAAGTTGAAAATCTGTCGACAAGCACCTGTTAGTGTGCTCCGGCAGCTGCACTTGGGAGCCAGTCTCCCTCGAGTGTGGCTACCATCTGTTAAACCACATCATCATTTAACGTTAGATGAAATTGTGGGCAAACACTAATCTATAAAGTATTTAAAAAAACTGTATAACAATTGTTTATAATTATTGCTGGGAGTGCCTATAGATGTTAAAACCAAACTAATGTTAATAATTTCAATTTACAAATTTAAATAATTCAGATCATAATTGATTCAAAAATAAAAAATAAAAACAGTTTACCGGATCTGCCACGGAGAATTTTCTGAAGAGTTGTTCGAATTGATACCTGCTACTGAGTTTCATTACCGAACGACTCGCCACAAAATGAAATTTAATCCGTGTCATCTCGATGGTTGGAAGTCGTCTACTGTGCGGTTCTCGCTTGCGATTTTCCACGTACGTCGGTCCTCTGGAATTAACCCCCAGCGGCAGCGTTTCCAAATCAATACACCCTACAATCCTTCAAGAAAGGAGCATATTCCTTCCTCAAAGGCCGGCAACGCATCTGTTATGCCCCTCGTGTCGCGTATGCTCTTAGGCGGCGGTGATTAATTAATAAAACAGTTATTCCATTGTTTTGAATTTTCACTTCTGTCGCCAGTGCCTCGACTTTTTAAAGCTTTTTCTAACCCTACATATTAGATTTACAATAAATCGCTACTACTGATAATATTGCCACACGGGCAAAAGATGGAGTACGGTATCGATTACATCACCCAGAAGTTATTGCCTGCCCTTCCTTATTATTGACAGTTACCGGGCAAAATCATTTCAAAACATTTCCCTAAGAAGATAACTTCAATATTTCGTTACTGATATTATGTATACGAGGATCTTTTGTAACCTAAATCCGTTAACCCTTTCAGAGTTATTACATTATTTTACTTCTTATCTTATCTTTCTTTTATCTTTAACATCTTGACAATATTTTCATTAATAAGAACCTCAAACGATCACATGAACTACACATATCATTGATATAATAGAATAAAAAATATAAAAATTGTAAACAGTATCAGCTAATACCATAACATGTCACTATAATACCCAAGTCTAATAACTATATATAACAAGAATAGAAAAGCGTAATATGTGCGGTGGTAGTTCCTCGCATTTATTAGTTCAGTGATAACTCTGTCCGCGACCGCGCGGTTCAAGACTCCCGAGGGTCGGAGGATATACCCGAGCTTATTAAACTGTGGAACAATAAATTTGAATAAAGGATAGTTATGCAGTTTTCGCGTTCGCTACTGTATTACTATTACTTGATTATACTACAAATCTATTCTCGGTTTCTGTTTTCTATCGTCTGCACAAAAATGTGACCATTGGCTATTGGTATCGAGGTTAGGTTAGTTAGTTTAATATATTTTGTATCAAGCAAAACCAATGTTTGAAGAACTCTGATCTATACCGTGCGGTAAAGTAAAAGAATTACCTCCTAGTATGCGTACTTCTTTCAATTATTTAGGACCTATGCAGCGACATATGAAAAAGTAATTTCGCTATCCAGTATATTGGAGATAATTATCTAGTATCTACGGAATAACCTCTTCATGACTTCGCTATTTTTAACTACGTCTTACTAAATATTTATCATGACGTCATCCAAATGATGTCCACTGCTCAACATAGGTCAGAACAAATTGTAGAAGTAACGTTGCTCACATATAGTACCCATACTGAATCTAATAGTTCACAGTCATCACTCGGGAATTCTTTTGCCCCATTGTCCTTCCGCTCTACAATGTGTCGCACGTACTATGACTTAATTCTAGCAACTTTTATGACTACATTAACTTTGGTCCTAAATTCAAATTCTTATAATTCCTTGATATATATATATATATATATATATATATATATATATATATATATATATATAAGTAATCTTAAATTTTCTTATGTGATCCATAGATAGCAACCAAATCTCAAGAATGTACGACTAAACAATATTTGTCTTTTTTATAGTTCATATCACTTTTACTATTTTCCTTTATTTATTATTTAGGTTTTTCACCGTTTAAACCTCACACAAATATCTCACGTACAAAAATAGCCAAACCGATCCAGCCATTCTCGAGTTATAGCGAGACAAACGAACAGCAATTCATTTTTATCTATTATTCTTTAATGCAACAGTAATTTTGTCAATATATATGAAACATTCTGTAAAAACAGTCATATGAAGTTTAAGTAACAATGAGAACATATCTTAGAATAAAAATGTATATTACTTTTTCAAATAAAATTTAGTCCGATAAATTAAGTCTACAACACATTTCATGTAGAAAAAACAGCGTCTTTTAAACAACAAAATTTTAAAAATAAATTAAACTTTCCTAACGTTTATATACTTTATAGTTTTAGTTTGTTATTTTTTTATTTTGTTACACGACTCGTATTGCCAATTATTTAAGAACACTATACAATAGTTGAAGTAATTTATAGTTTACAAGGAATTCAAATTCGTCGTCCGAATAATCATCCGTTTTCTTGAAGCAATAAAAACTTGTCATATTAAACACAACTAAAGTAATTATTTAGCTATAATTCGTAAGGGAAAGCTCGGACTACTGGTCCGAGGAGGGTTTTACTGCTTACGACAGCAGTAAACAGTCCCTACACATAAACCGTCATGTTGTTTGTAAGTCACTACTTACATTTATCTCCATTATTATATTAAAGCCATAAACATTAACTTTAATTAAAAAATATATATCAACACATACATATATCCTAGAGGAAGAAACAAAACTAGGCTAGTTATTTATTCTACTTTTCCATTTTAACTGACACTTTATGTCAGACATGTCGGTTATATGTTACCGCTAAAATTTGAAACCAGTTAATATGCACATTACCTAAAAAATCTGCATATTAACTGATTTGCTCCGTTATCGTACAGAATCAAGACCTTTTCGCATTTACAGATTAGCCGGCTCGCACACATTATTAACGCAAGTGCAACCTAACCTAATCTACCACTCAACGTCATATGTTCACACCATCTAGAAGACACAATCTCGAACATATCTAGAATTATAGAGTTTTCGGTAATTTAACAAATATCCTATTATATATAACCCAAGTGAATCTGCACATTACCTAAATAACCCATTGTAATTCACTCTCTGTTAATTAAATACATTATTTCTGCACCTTAGCGCTAACAATTATCTTATTATATTAATACCGTTATTAATATAAACAATACCATTGTGTAGTTGTTTTGCTGATGTTACGACGATTCGAAGCCGCCCGTCAACATATTGGCTGAATGTTGCCGACGACATCCACAACTGCAAAACTCAATAACGGCCGAAGTTTTTAAGCGCGCTATAAATCTACACGTGTGGAGGGGCCTTTATGAGACCGCAAGCTGAGACTGTTCGCCGTTTCGGTTGCATTTATCTTGGTATAATGCTCCGATAGACGTTTTTCGATGTGAATTAGCGGTGTATTCTTTTATCTTAAATAGTAGTAAAGTGTTTTATCATTATTAATTTTATAATAAGGTAAATAAATCACGTATAACGATAGAATCTGACAATATTACAATTATACTGAAATAAATAATACATTCATGATTTTAACAAATTTGCCCTCACATAGAGGAACCTTATGATTGTTGTTATGGTTCCAAATATAATAAAAATATGGTAGTAGTATAATTAATGAACTTCGGGGTGGTTTATATATTTTTTTAAACTACAGTAAATGTAGTTTTCTGAGATACTATTTCTTTCTTCATCATTTTATAATACATTCTAGTTGATGTACCCGACTCCGTTTGTCTTGAAAATAATTTATCTGAATTATTCATGGATTTTTTTTTAATGTACATTTTGATACATAATACCAATATTTTACCGACTTCAACTTCAAGTTAAGCCGTGAAAACGTAATAAACGAATTAACAAACAATCTCACATTCGTATTTAATAAAACTGAAACATAAGCATTATTATGGAACAAAAAGGATATTGTAAAGAAAGAATGTACGTACAAAGTGTTGTACCGAATGTTGGCAAGACGGGAGGCCGAAAAAGTCATCGCGACGCGACGCGACAAAACGGTCCGGCACCCCTGTCACGTATATTTGTCGGAACTTGCCACAATGCGCGCTGACGGAGTAGTAAGTTGGCGAAATATAACTAGTTTAGAAGAAACCGGTGAGTTGACGAGTTTTCGTCGCATTTTCAACGCTTCTCTACTTTATTTCTACTGGGAAGTTTTGCGAAAAATTTTAAATGGCATTTACTTTAAAACTTGCTTTGAAACAGTTTTACTACAACATTGTTATACCGCAGCTACGTCTGAAATAATTTTAACGAAGATTTAAAAATTAAAACCAAACATACTTTTTCCAATTAAGACCTCAAGAAAGCCTTTAATGTTAATAGTAAGGATGGGAAGCGTATCCTTCATAATAAGTAAGATTATGCAAAGAGAATTATAAATGACTAAATACCAGAAATCCCGATAATTTCCAAACTTTACATGCAATCAACTTCATAAACATAATCTAAGGGAAGATATACACATAACAGGGATATTTACAAATTCCAAAGATTGGAATTATGTATAGAGAAAAACAAAAGAATCGGATTCAAAGGCTTCCCTTCTTCGATTTACAGAAATAATACGTGAATATTTGTAAATGCTTAACTATCATTCAAACAATTAAGATGAATAGAACTATACTTAAAATCTTAAAATTCATCAAACATTTTAAGCTATAACGCGTGTCAAATAAATAAACATACGAATTTCATTCACACACTAGAAAATTATTATCCATCTTCTGCGTAATTACTCAATATGTGGTAAAAAAAAAGAAATTTGATCCATTCTTTATGGATCTACGACACCGAACCGGACCGAATCGAACAGATCATAAGAACTTATACTACATGCGTCGTCTGTTAATAAACGTTTATTTTTTTTAATTTACAACGTTTTCCGTAACGAAGTTTCTTGGTTTTCTTTCTTTTTTATTACTGGCGACCCAGTCATCTTCAAAAACTATTACTGCCATTTTCATGTATTAAATTAGTTGTTTTTCTTTCATTAGAGCGTCGCGTCGGTGCTGGCGTCACGGTCCAGATGTGCAGATTATGATTTCGAGTATTAACAAATATCCATAATCTTAATTTTTTTTCATTACATTACCTTCCTTCTGCACGGTTGTTTAAAATCAAAATCTATTTGTAATATAATTATGTTATACACCTAAGCTACATGTTAATACATTCGTCGACTAATTGAGTTGTTTTTTTGCCAAATACAACTAAATGAAACCACAAACTGCACAATCATTCGGCTATATTTAAATGAATAATTAACTCCGGAGTTAGCAGTTCGAATTGAAAACTTGTTTAATTTGCGGCGTTAAGAAGTGCGCCCGCGCTACGTGGCGCTTAGTCACGTAGCGGCTCTCAAAACTTGCTGTGTAACAATCGTTAAGGTGCCCGCACACTGGACACAGACGTTAACAACTTTTTTCATTTCGATTCTTATTTGTAGCTTATATATATTATATATATATATACTGTTTCGCTCTCCTTATAATGATATTGCTATTTCATGTTTATCTTTACTATTTGACCTTATTAAATCGTTTTACCGATTTTTAAGTTATCTCAGTCTAAATGTTATCGTTACTACTTAGATCCTATGGAAAATCGTAGTGATATTAGCTTTGATAATACTCTCAAAACTTCTGTATCTCCCAATCAAACTATCATCTAAATCGGTTTAGTTGTTTTAAAGGTTTCGATGAACTACAGATTTTAAAATATTATTTATATAGATTTAGCAGTATACGGGCGCCTTAAGCCATTACTGTCTAAATCGGATTTTTTCAACTTCTCGCCCTGAACACCCTTCGAGTGTCATCGTACGTAATGAGCTTCCCGGCGAGCCCTATGCTTAAACGTTTCGCAGTTTGAGCCGTTATCGAATTAATTTTGAATAAAAAATTCAAAACTCTAGGTGATTATTTTTTAATTATCTCGTTAAAACAGCTCGCCGACAACGATAAGTAAAACTCTCTGCCATAAGCGTTTTATTCATGTATTCTATAAGCAAAATAATCTATGTTCACCGGATGACAACATCAGTGTATTTAATAAGTTCATTTAAGATCCTTATAGTAACGTTTATAATTATAAATGATTATTTTGACCTTTTCAAACAAATCATTCACGATATCTCTTTTTTTAATAATAGAAATCCTTTGCAAGTAAAATAATACACTTCTTGCTTACCCTTGTGTTTATAAGTTTTTTTATATTTCAGAATGTTTTGCGTTCTATATGTATCACCTAATAGTCATCCTTGAGGGAATTATGAGACATTAAAATTAGGGAGTAAAGACACCGAAATATTCGATCCCATCTGAAACTAGAAGTACTAAGTCGCTATTCATCGTAAAGGCAATGTCAACTTACTAGGTTACCACCAAAGCCTCAATACGAATGTCAAAATATCCTACGTAGATAAGTACCACCATCGCGGTAATCCAATTTGCAGTAAGTTTGTACAAAGTTGGCCCAACTCGGCCAGACTTAGTGATTTAAATTTACAACTTGGTCCATCCCGGAGGCACACTTGCAATTTTAACGATCGCGCTGAACTTTAAATCAGATCTTGCTTTTAAGACGAGGGTAATAGTGAATTTTAGTTCCTTAATGTTGCTGAAACTTTCACGTCGGCCAAGTTTGTTTTGATAGGTTCTGAGATCGTTATTATGTCATTTTTATTTTATAAGGCTTGGCGACGGTATCTCGGTTGTTTTATTATAGCACGACAAAGTGACTGTACTATGCCTGATAGTAAGCACAGTAAAATCCAAAAATTACCACCGGATGACAAGCTGTCCATCGCTAGTCACCGCTGTTACATCTGTCTAAGTAAATGTACCACACGTTACGCTTGAGGACCCGATGTATTAGGAGGGAGAGAATACACTGGCCGGGAGATTGTTCCACATCTTTATGATATGGCAAAATAACACGTTGCGTTCTTTTTCTTTGTTCGATTTGCGTTATTGTATTCACGGCATCAATCCAAGAATTGGTTCGGCCAGTTTCGCATACTTGAGCTTGTTGTCATACGGCTGTATGCTTTAAACGCCTTAAAAGCGAGTGAAGCAATGAAGGCTCATTAGGCCAACAGTGTTCAATGAATTCGAAAAAGAAAAGACCAAGCAGAGTTCTATTGTAGAGATTAGAGCGAATACCAAGTAAAACAAAAATTAGAGAGCGGACTGAGACTACAACCTTATGATAAGTCGTGACTATAATGCAATTATCTGATAGTGGTATTAGATATTTATCTGTACGATTACAACATAAACTATATGTGTCCTAAACGGCATTGGATTTACCTACGGTCGTTACAATTATTTATAAACTTTGCTATATTAGTCTCTTAATTAAGAAAAAAGTCGAGGCAGTCGCAAGGACTGCCGATAGAAGTGAAAACTCGAAACAATGGAATAACTATGTTCTTTTTGGAACTTTTAAATCAATTATATATTTAATTGGATTAAATATTTAAATTTCATACTTTTTAAATTGAATTTATTTACTTTAGTCTAGTTTTCACATTTATTGATACTCTGAGCAAAAATTATATACATTTTGTACAGTTTATTAATTGATCAAACATATGATGGGCTGCCCAAGCTCAATACAAAATATCAATATTACATGTACATAGGCCGCTATACTACACATCGCTAGTCTGGCGTGAGCGCAATACATCACGAGCATGTCGAGATCATCGGTGACGCGAAATTCGCTCAACGCATCTTTAGAAATTTTCACTTCAAAAATTACGATTATACTGATGGAGCCATAACTACATATTACAACATACTCACAACAAACTCACCTATTATAATTCATGCGGCGGATTGTGCATCATCACCTTCGTAGATTATTAATTTGGAGACTTTAATCTATGACTAGATAAATTTAACGTATGTACGCGTTTATCGCACAACTCGCTCGGGATGAGTACCGATGGCAATACAACCCATAACGTTTTACGAGAGTACTATAAACCAACAGCGTACACGTTACAAAATAACCAATCTTAAATAACGTTCCTATAATCATAAATTTGGATTATATACTGTACTAGCAACCGCTCGTGATTTAGTTCGCGTTGAATTACAATATAAAACTCTATAATAATAAAATTATACCTAGTACCATCTTCTGGTAATTTATAGTAAAATGGATAAGATGAATGTCCTTTCGCGCGATAAAACACTTAATTGTGCTAACTGTCATTTTGATCGTTTAGACTATGTTATTACATAATACTAGATGATACCCGTCTATTACATTTATTATCTTAAGAATATATTTTATGTACTGAGAAAAAAAAAATTGAAAGCAATAATACTGCACTTACAAAATCCTTTTGTAAAAAAGTTATCCATTTACTACACATTTTTGGCGCATGCGCACTACATCGCTTGCACCATTACCCCACGGTAAGAAAACACATCGTTGAACGCGTAGTGATTATAAAAATCATAGTTTCTTGAACTTTGCACTAAATAAAGATATCATGATTTTTTTAGAGAAAAACCAAGTATCGTAAGAATTAAAAATAAAAAAAAATGATCGAAATCTATCCACTAGTTTTAAAGTAATGTGCACACAACGACAGATTTCTATCATTTTATTTATAAAGAAGGTTATTAGCTTTTAAAAAAGTAGTCGGTGATATTGAATCTTATATATAATTGAATATATATAATTGATACACACACTCATGCACACACACATATTTATATATTTTATTTTAATATGTTTATATTCAGCCAGACTTTCATTTATTTATAAATTATACATTGTTTTATGAAGTTTGCAAAGGAAATAATTTTTTATTACATAATTGGGATCTATTTTGGCTAATAATAAGTATGAGAACGGCGTACTCACGTACCCTCAGTGTGCACGGACGTTTGCCACGAACATAGGCTACATAAGCCATCTTCACGCGCACCAGCGCCATTCCTCAGACTAGGGGTCAAAGTGGTCGCCAAGGCCGAAATCTGTCGGAGCAATCATCACGTTAATAATTGTGGATGTAATATGTATGTTAATAAATAAATAAGCATATCAACTTCAATAACAAACCAATTTTTACAGGACTGTTACCATATAAAAAGGCAATCAACAAAGTTCACCATCAGATCATAAATTTTTTTTTAATATATAATTACATATTTTCCAAAATATGCCAACAAAATGCTTCCCTGGGTTAATATAATAAAATTTCTTACCAAATCCTAGCTACTTTTAAATGTAATCGTGAACATACCATAATAGTATTATTATATATCGTTATATATATATTATTATGAATTTATTATCATTATATAATTTAATTAATATAAATATATTATTATATATCATAGTACATAAAAAACATGTTTGCATTCAACACCAAAAAGAATAAATATGCTTACTGCCTCCAAAAGATTTATGGCTTGTAAAAATGTGAAGATTTTTAGTTTATATTTCAGAGCACCACCTAAGAGACATCTCAATGCTGATAGCATTCCAGGATAATTTAGTGTAGTGCCGTTTTTATTTCATCTGAGTTTACGAGATCGTTTGCGGCGATCAAGCTTCCCTTTTAAATTTACTGCCGCTAGTGATGCCAAGTACCGGTCTCACGGGACGTCTTACTTTGTGACCCGTTTCAGAAGAGTTTATTTTTAAATTGAATGTTATATTTTATTGCATATAATTTGATATATATTTCGAGTATTCTTATTTTAACTTTCATTTTCAACATCAATATGTTTTCCTAAGTTTTCTTACAATGCACTCAATATTTTTTAATTATATTATTACACAATCTCGCCATCAAATAACGATGTGAACTAAGATGATAAGCACGTTAAACCTAGAGATGACTGGCTATTAACTCCAGCTGCAATAACACACCTACAAATGCTTGGTGGCAAATTTTCAACTTACTAATTACTTTAATGCTTGGTTTTGTAATGTTAATAAATTTTTGTTGACTTCATATATATAATCGTAATAAACTATTTAACTCAGTAAACTTTTAGTAATCGTTTTATAACGTTAATAAAATCATAAATTAAGTTTAGCTAAAAATTAACATGACATTCATTAACTGTTAGGCGGTACGAAGTTTGTCGGGTCAGCTAGTACTACATAATTTTAAAATTTGTAACGTGTAAGTTTACACAAATAGCTCAATAATTTCGTTTCTTCAAAAAGCAAAGCTATATCAGTAATGGCAAATATAATTTCCAAAATAGCAAATTAAGTTTAACTAAGTCGTGAGTAATTTTATTCACAAAAGTTCACATTATAATTTATGTTATAACCGCTACTTAACCTATGTTTTGAATTTTAAAGGCATTGTAGCTATTATTTGCTTTACTACTGTGAAATACGTAATTGGGGACCCATTTTCTTTTTGCTAGTAAATAATCAGATACTTCAAATTCTACCGCAAATTGAATCCTCCTAATGAGATCCATGTTATGAAGAGTTAACTACTTATTAAATGACTACAGTAATTATTTAGCACATGGCTAAATTCAGGAATTGTCTTTCTCCGTCTTTGTTATAACTTCTTTATGTTCTTTAATTTTAGCAACCAATCGTCTTATTTCCTGTATGTTATTGTCAAGAATAATCAAGGCAATATTTCGTGTGTATGACCGATTATGTCTAAATTACATAGCATTGACTCCATTGAGACTGTAGCTGGCCTTTTTAATGTCAACCCAAAAAGCAACAATACTATTTCAATATAGAAATCTTGTGCTTCTTTGGTAAATATTTACAAATTTTGACAAGAAAATAAAATAATTCTAAAAGACATTGATTGAAAATCTTGTAAGTAATTAAGATCGGCTTTTCTTATATGAACTAATAAATAATTATTTCTACGTCTTATAATATCATAATTATCCACGCTAACTGCAAATGTACGTAGTAAGGTGATTGTTTAAACTGCTTTCAATTTAAATTGTATTTAGACAATCATAATCTTTTTAATCTCAACAAAATCAGAGGAAATTGATATCCACCAAAGAATATTTTTGTGTCCGATCCCGTTGTTTCCGTGTACACCTGACCCCCTCACTACTGTTAAATAAGCAAAAACAATTCGTAGAAACGGCTAACCCTGCGACATTTTAACGCTATTGTATATTTCATCTTGATTCACTAGAATTACTTTCAAGTTGTTTTACGTTAACCGTCTTGGCAAGATGTTAATTGACTTTGAAACTCGGAAATATTTTTAGGGAAAATTTTCATTGTAAATAATTTCGGAAAGTGTTTATTTTGTTGCCTCTTTTATCTATAAAAATAAATGCAATCAAAATTATAGACAATGTTTTGTCAATTTGAAGTTTATATGTTTTTTTTTTCAAACTGACCTACACTGTTGGCCTTGCAGGGCCTCTACAGTTCCACCGGACTACGACGTGAGATCTAAATTTAATATATATTTCGAGTTCAGTTCATATTGGTGCGTATATAATTATATATATGTACATGTAATTTTATGTTTGGAGATCCTTTTTCGTACTAGGATAACTTGAAACTAAACATAGGTGATATCTTTGCATATATTTATGCATATTAACACCAAGACTCAAACTAATAATTATGCTTATCACACAAAACTCAGTCATGTTCGCTAATTGATTCCGAAGCCTCTCGATCGGTGTTACAGTTTACAGTACCACGAAACTTGTCGCTTAGTTAAATTATTGCAAAATCATATTCTATAAATGTAACACAATGTAATATAATAATGGTTTATATATGTATGTGAATAAACTTTCGCATTCTGTTAAACATATATTTTCTATGCTAGGCATTTTAGCATATGAATAAATTAACTACACTTTAATTAGTAGATAAATGTGGCTACTTAATAAAAATCTTAAGACTAACTAATAGACAATGTACAGCTTAAATGGTTGGATCTAGAAACATGAAATTTTTCATATGAGTTCCATACAGTATTTCGCTGAGTACATAAAACGGTTATTGAAAATCAATCGCCTAAGGTGCCACCAATTTTGCAATTTGTTGATGCCGGCAAAGGGAAATCCTATCAGATACATAATAAAAAAATGTTACTGAATTTTATCGTGTTATAACATATTCATATATTTCTATGTACTATTTCTTTAACTGTAATCATTGTCAATAAAAATGTCAATTTAACAACATTATAAAAAAAATAAAGAAAATATATAATTGAAACATATATGTTTCAAGGTACAAAAAAATGCAGGGATATTTGCTATATCTATTACATGAATATAATTTTGAGGTAAATATTTATATTTGAGAATTAAATTGTACTAGTTATATAATAGTTTACAGTAAACTGTGTGAGAAATTAACCACAATATCTACAGTTAATTCGAAAGCGCAATATAAATTCCATGAATTCTTAACTAAAGTGCATACATTGTCACGGCAAAATTTTATTAAAATACTGATTCTTTGCAACTATTACCTATATGATGATTTTAATACAATTGTTTACCATTTTTATCTTTATTTCAAGGC
Organism: Antheraea assamensis; assembly: GCA_035772565.1. Taxonomy (NCBI): domain Eukaryota; kingdom Metazoa; phylum Arthropoda; class Insecta; order Lepidoptera; family Saturniidae; genus Antheraea; species Antheraea assamensis. The sequence continues at coordinate 4,699,829 of JAQQSE010000046.1, read as the reverse complement.
TTGTCTTGTATACATCCGAAAAAGCAATGCTACGGCAAACGGATAATAGTTGAACAGAACAACCAGTTTTCCTCAGCTTCCCCGCAGTCGACGTGATAAATTCCTCATTCTCGATCTCCCATAAAAAATCTTATAAATATGTATAGACGTAGTACAGACGATTGGCGGAGTTTTCCCGCTTGTAACCGATGTTTGGTTTAAATCTGGTCCCCCTTATGATAATTCTCACCTGAACGGGGAGCTGCGGCCCGCGGGGCACCCAGCGGCGCACCCTCCTCGAATTTATGTGAGCAGTGATACCATCTTCATCGTAAGAATTCAGGGCACAGTTTAAAGAACGGATATATATGTATGTATTACTGGAAGTTTGAATATCGAATAAGTTTATTTTTATTTTTTCTTGTACTAGATCTTATTTTAAGCTTAACGACGATTTAAAAATATATAGTGTCAGGTTATAAAAATAAGCCTCAATGTTTCTTTTTACTTTTAGTAATATTATTCACTAATATTTAAACCAAATCGTTGGCATTCTAAGCTCTATGAAATGTCAGAAATTTATAAACACTAAAATAAAAAACGTGAGACAACGCCATCTATCCAGTTATGGCGTAAACACTTGTATAACCTAAATTCTGAACATTTTTGTTATTTGTTTATTTACTGTTTATATACTTAGATTTTTTTTTACAATTTGTAATTTATTTTACAGATTACACAGAAAGGGAGAATTAGTATTTTTTAATACTCTATGGAGTTTAGCATTTAACTACAATCTCATATGATATTAAATGACTATGAGGCCTAAGACGGTAACACACTAAACCTGGAGACTACCTAAAAAATATTATGAAACTATATATCATAATTAAAAAAAAAACAATTTGCACATGAACAAACGTGAAAAACGTATCTAGTGTGATTCTCTATCTATGTTTCTATCGTGGAAAATAGGGGTCGGTAGTGTCGCTTACAATATTACGATGTTAACCACCGGAGAAGATTTGCATAATTCATTGAACGACTGAAGGGTCGCTCGGAACGTATGCCCTGATTTAATAATATACTGGATGTTAATAATTGGACCTCTAAACCTTTTACTTTGATTCATTTACAATTTTAGTTAAAGAAAGGTTATTTTCGATTTAAAAAATCCAGTTTCAAGGGGTAACTATAATCTTTTCCATTACAAATAAAATTATAGAGGTATGCCGTTATGTGCGCGTCGCTCAAAAGCAACTGGATAGATTTTCATCATTTTTTTTATTTTACTTTATAGAATACTTTTACTTTCCGTGCCAAAAAACATATCACGATATCTTCATTGCTATTAAAGGTTTAAGAAACTAGGGTTTTTGTAAACCCTTTGTCTTCAGCCATGTGTGAGGTGAGTCAAGAAGTATAATGGGCATTCACAGAAGGCTGAAATAAAATAGGTAACTTTGTTTACAAAGAAATTTTGTAAACAAAATATATTTTTACTCTAATTTTTTTATAGTTTTTCCTTTGTACATTAAATATATTGTTTAAACAACGAAGTCGAAGTCGCAGAAACATAGGTAGGTAATTAATAAATACAGACATTTATATACAAATTAATAGTTATCTAATAGATCACGTTATTAAAATCTGTGGCAAAGAGATCCTAAATAATGGCTGATATAATTAATTTTAACTATTTTATTTTTAATTTAATTATGACTACTAATTTTATTGAGTGTCGATCAATACAAAGAGCGCTGATAAACAATCTCGCTTCGAAAGACTCAGGACCGGGGCACTGTATACCAATACCAAGTAGTGGAATATAAAAACAATTCGATTAAACATGTATTATTATGCAATTTTACTCTCACCGTAAATTATAGACCCCTATCAATGTAGAAATAATAAGCTATGACGTCAATAGCAACGTTGCGGGCAATCATCAAATGTGACACAACAGTGCGTTATTCATGAGCGACTCTTAATCCTGGCCGCTTTGGCGCCCGTACCGCACATATAACTAGGGCTACCAATGCCTTTATAACCAGGAACCTGTCTCGGCTTCCACTAATGAAAAAAATTGGACCAAATCTTCCATTAACCCTACGATCAAGTAATGAAATAAAATGGCAAATAAACATTCATACTCCCAATATTTTGGAAGATCTGCCTACTATCACTGACTCAATCACATTTTTTAAGTGAAACCTCTTATGGGAGAGCTTAAAAATTCTGATCGGCAACCTTTTTGTGTGACGAAAAGTGCTGGGGCTACGCACTGTGTCGAGTATAGTTTTGAAAACACCGATTCTCGTTCGATCACCGAAATTAAACAACGTCGAGCGCGATCAATACTTGGATCGGTGACCGCTTGGGAACACCGCGTGACACTGTTTAATTCTTGTATTTCTTCATTACAATATTTTCCTGTAATACAAAAGTTTCACTTCTGTCGTGTGTCTTTACGACACACTCTGTTTTTTTATATGGAGATTTTTTAACCCACATTCTGCACTTACCCGGACGAATTTTCAGTCATGTTCTTTCACATATTTCCTATCTATTACAAACACAATAAAAAATAAATACCTGCAACCGTTCTGAAATAATGCGTTTACATATATTTTTATTTATATCGATTTTTGTTCCGAACACGACAAATTAACCACACTGTATTAAATGTTGAGGTATTAATCCAAAGACACTGATTACATCTGACAGGTCTATAATGTACCATGTCGGCCTGTAAGATTCTGAATCTCTTGGATATGAACTGGTTAATCTAGAATCAGTAAAGTGTCACTATGTTCGAATTGTCACCAGATGGCACCACTGAACATATAAATATAATTTAATCGATTGTTTTAAATCTTTCATTCTACTTCTCCATCAAAATTAATCCTTATTAAAATAATAAACGCGAGTGTGAGTTTGTTTGTGACCTTTTCACACCTTAACTACTCAACCGATCATCCTGAAATTTTATATAACTTATCAAGAATACAGAAAAGATCATAACACATCTTTCATCTAAAAAGAAAGAGAATACTAGAATCAATTCAAATCTAAATTAAGGCGAGCAAAACCATGTACAAATGCTAGTAACTTATTTATCTATATTACAATAAATCCTCATTTGGTTTTGGTTGCTTTCTTCCTAAATTGCATATAAAGTGTATAAACACAAACCAACGCTGACCTTCATGTAAAGCAGATTAAACAAGAAATGTTTATGTCGTTGATATTTTATCAATAAAAAATGTCAATAACCAAAAATACTGTTCATTGCTTTCAAATAAGTTTAAGTGTCACTAATAACTGTATGCAAATTGAATAGTGATGTTTTTGTTTTACACCCCTTACGTAATAAGAAAAAGTGGCAACCCTAGACGCGGGTGCCATAAAACCTAACTTTATAACGTGCTATTTTGTTTACACCTTCAGGGAATTGCTACAGCGTGGTGTGGCGTGACGTGACATGGCGGTTCTAGGCTGGTTTTATTGTTTTTTCTAGTCATATCATAAATTTAATGTTTCGAAAAACGTGCAGTAATAACTTGCTTCAACGTAGTGTTTTTTAACTATTAACTATCAATGGTATAACTCTAGTGCAAAAATGATGATGAATAATTAAAAAAGTAAATGATTTTTAAATATGGTACTGCCCTTTGGTTTTCCTCAAAATGTCTTTTTAAAGAACATCTCTCGAATGATTAAATTGTAATTCGATTAATACGTACGCAAAAGTAAAATCAAAGCAAAGTAAAAGATTTTTTGAAAATGTAAGTGCATCTTATACATAGCCCGTGGACTGCAACAGCAAAAATTCCATAAAAAGTTTATATAAGTATCAAAATGGATTTTGGTATATCTCAAAAAATCTCTGCAATCCAACACCATTTGAATTATCACCATAAAAATTTAGCACATGTGTTTTCGTAGGATTATAACTCGCGACTAGGTGGCATTAGTCTGTATTTTATTGTTATCAAGTCTTATATTGTAATTTAACGTGAACGATATCTTGGTCGGTTGCAAGTGTAATGTATTTTTTTGTCTCTGTGATTGGTATGAAGACAATATCTCACATTTGATTGGTTGTTTCCTCTATGTGCCATTTTTCATTAGTACTTACTTCTGTTTGTTAAGCCCGTTTTGATAGGTTATTAATAATCTTTATAGATAAAGATTAAAATTTCTCTCGTCGGACGTATAAATGCATTTACAATAAATTTTCATTTTATCAAAAATAAATTGTATTACACGGCGACGCTGTCATTTTTCGAGGCATAAAACTGAAGATTTTATGTATACCCGACAGCTTTGTTCGGGATTTACGTGAAAGCAAACAGCATCAATAAGGATGAGGCAGAGCCATCGATAAACCTGCATAAACCGCTGCGTGTGGCCGATAAAGTATCATTTTTGTCGACAAATGTTCCGAGATCGAGGAGGGGTTGCCAGAAATTAATTGCAGGTTTCCCGAATACGTACAGTTCCATTTTAGTTGGCATTACTATATGCACATATAACAAGATTATAAATTTAAACCTTTTTATCTATGTTATATTTTACGATATATTATATTTTAATTTTTTTCCAATACAATATAAATGACTTTCTGTTGAATATTTTACAATATTTGGAAAAATTTTTGAATATCTTGCTTATTTTGTAACAACTTTATTGATTCTAAAGTTTTATTCATTACTTTTTAAGAGGGAAATTAAAATTAACTTTTATATATATATATATATATATATTATAGGGGGCAAACGAACAGGTGGGTCACCTGATGGTAAGTGATCACCGCCGTCCATAGACACTAGCAACACCAGGGGCGTCGCAAGTGCGCTGCCGGCCTTTTTAATATGTGGACCTCCGGCGCTCTCACTGGCCGAACGAAACGCAACAGTGCAACCACTGTTACTTCACGTCGGTTTTCTGTGAGAGGGTGGTACTACCCCGGGCGAGCCGACCCATTCATGCTGAAACCAGTAATAGCTTCAGCGTAGCTCTACCACCTACAAAATTGAGCTTACTAATTGAGCCAAAATTATGATATTTCTATAATATATTTATTTATGGTAAAAGAATTGATTTTCTTTGAAATATTGTGCATATTTTACTCCGTTTTAAACAAAATAAAATCGATAAATTACGAATTACTCGGCATATTTTTTACACCTGGTAACCCCACAGGAAGGTAAATGTGTCGATATATTTTATGGCGCGTCTCCGAACTTCCCTTTTGATTGGATAGGTCGTAAACAAGGCCGGTCTCGTGATTTACACGCGTCGCGATTCACGTCATCATCATTAGCGTTTGGCGTTCACTTCACTTTTATAGCCTGTCGACATAATAATATTGCTAATAATGAAAAATATCTGTAACGAGCTTTTCGGAAAGTATGATTTCAAATGAATCTAGACTGTTTAGTTTTATTGTTTATTTGAAGGAGATAATCTTTGGAATAATTGTATGACAATATTTAAAAACTTAAATAAATCAAAACTATATTGAAAATATGTTACAATTTTGTAGTTAAGTTGTAGAGGATAAGGATACGCTATTTGAAATCACGGTAAGAACCATGAAGCGAAATAACTATCATACAAGCTGTGGGTCAGAATATACCCTAAGCAGGAACGAAGTAATAGAGCACGCTGGACGTATTGCAAGGCGCGGGGTATCATGGGGCTTGTAGTAGGTGAAAAAGTAAAACCCAGATGAAATTATAAGGTACGACAAATAATAATTTGTGGCTGAATAAAATCTTAATTGTTCTTACATGATTCAGTTTTTTTATAATTTTCTATAAAAGTATCAAACTTTCATGCAGTTCATCTGACATCAAGATCAATTGCCACGATATTTATTTCCTCAAGCATGTTCCATTGGTTCGATATATATAACGTGGCTTTATTATGTTACAGAGGTAATGACTTGGTCCGTATATTTGACGTAGTGTTTGTTCCGAATTACCGTGTAGAGGACGAACGACGTGTCAATGATTTTTGTCGACGCAATTTATTTCTACATTCTCATTTTTAGATTTAATCCGTGGTTATTTTCCATAGTGTTGTGATTTAAAATCTCGATAGATAAGAACTGAACGATATGTCGGTGTGATTATTGAAGACATGCTATTGATTACCCAATCATAATATTGACATAGTGTTTATACTAATGATTTAGTATACCTACTATTTACTCGCTATCAATTACTATTTACATATATTATTGATGTCATTCATGTTTCTGCCATAATATTGTGTTTCGTATTTCTCTGATATAGATATATATCAATATAAAGAAGTCTCTGTTTGGTTTCCAAATTACGGCTCGTTTCACTCAAGTTACTTACTTATTATTAAATTACTAATTTGTCATAAAAAGTTATAATACCAAACAAACTAATTCCATGTTTGTATAACTACTTTTTGAGTACGTCTCTTGGTCTATACTTGGTTAATTAAATCACTTGAGAAAATTATATAAATGTGATATTTTTTTCATCACTTCAGTAAACTGTTATTAATCTATAAACATAACACACTATGTAATATAAGTACTAAAATAATCGCTAGTAGCATTTGACATCGTTGACAACGTAATCATTTCATATTTAGCCAAATAAAGAACTGTTAAAAAAAACTGAAAAGCCAATCGGAAAAGAAAATAAATTTGAAATATGGAGAGTGCATAATAAGGAAATGCAAAATTCACTATATCTACTATAAATAAAAAAAGTAAAATAAAAATTAACTTAACAATAAAATAATGACAAAAATAAAAAACAACCACTTTTTATAGTCGACCAAACGCAAAGTCAATCCCACACTCCCTTAACACTCTGGGCTAATAAATTGATTATACGTAATAATCCAACGTGTACGTATATAAGTTGTAGCACTTTTAGTTTTGCAACAGAAAAGAACAAACATTTAAAACAATTAAATCATAGTCAACAGACAACTTGTGAGAGCAATGCTTCTAAAGGCAGAGTTTAAAATTCCACTAATATATACGAGTATTTAGTGGGTTTAATAATCAAAGCAGTAATGCCCATGTAACATAATTTAGTACAAATTAAGGATACTTCTTAAGTAAAAGGACCTAGACGTTTGTATTTTAGATACCTAACTTTAACTAAGTACTAAAAAACTGTCATTTCGTTAATTCAAAACAAAGATAGATATTTTGTTGTAAGCCTTACTAAAACTCGTCCACTTCAATTTATCTTCGCGAATTCCAATTATGATAATTATAAAAGCAATGGAATTCCTTAACTTATGATGGAATTTCTCAGCTTAACACATAAAAGGCGGTGAAACTCAACGGCTCATTATCTCAGTTTAATTTAACGCATGGACACCCGCGTCTTCGGGATCGTTGCTTCCGCGGCGCGATGCGACGTCATCGCCCGAAGCCCAATTTCGCGAAAATTTAAATTCGTATTGGAACGCGACGCAAATTTTAACAGAAATAAACCGAGAATACCCGAGGGCATTCTACACCGATGTTCATTCGCCAACCGTAATTACTTTATTACTATATCTAAAGACATCATCTGTATGGGGTAAACCTAAGTATTAAATACCTTTATCTCTTTAATTTAACTTATAAGTATAAATCTTGATGACCAAAATCTCGAAAGGAACATAATATGAGAACTGTATGAGTATAATTTAAACCTTAACTACTTCTTTATTTTAACAGCCAGAGTTATATATTCTACATACATAAAAAAATATATCTAAAATAGGACAAGTGTGGAAATGAATAAAAAAAAATTTGTTGCAAAAAGTCTGCATTTGATATACCGACAAGATAATTTAAATCCCTATCAGGCTAGCAAATGAGTTTTCTTGTTCCCTTTACAACGTAGGAAAAAATGAAATAAAAGATGGTGGCTTGACGACGCTCATTTCGCTTGTTGACAACAAGATTTGTTTTTTTTTGTCTATTCCCCTGCGGCTGTTTGTCGTTTCGCATCGTAGAAATATTATCACATCTACATATCATTATTTATATAAATGGAAATAACTGCGTACAACAAAAGATTACCCACTAGCTTTTGCCAGCTGCTTCACTAACGATAATGTAAAATTTACCTTTTTTATGAAAGGTATGACTTTTTCTGTACTCCTGACAATAGGTATGCAAAATTTCATGATAGTCGGTTCAGTAATTAAGGCGTGAAAGCGTGACAAACAAACAAAATTACATTAGTATTTATAATGTATAGAGATAAAGATTGGTACTGTCATTATCAAATGGATAATACTCCGTTTTACAAATGTTTGTCTTGTGATAACTTCGGCGTTCTAACAATATAATGACAGGCGATAAACAGTCAGTAATGAAATGAAATAAGTGCAAAACACAGGCCTGGTCAGAGTGCAAGTGGGTGGCGGGTGCTTGCACGGGTGTGTGTAGTTCGAATTTACGTGTAAATGTAATATTTAATTTAAAAAAAAAGGGGGTTGGTAAAGTCAAGTAGAGTTAAATATCTTCCATATGGAGCATAACTGTTACGTAGGTAGCTGACTATGCGGCTGTACCGCGCGATCTGGTACTTAGCTAACCTATGCATTCACAGTTCGGGTCAGTATCGCACGGGTCTCATCCGCCAGCTAATCCGCTCTTGGTACAGGATACCTCGCACTTAATCACATGGTCTACTTGCACTATTACTTCGTACTCGCTTAGCGTATTTTTGAGACTACATTTTGCATGAGATATATTTTGCTCTTAAGAATTGTAACATGATGCTAGAAAGTCTAAAAGCTTTCTGAATAAACAGGCTATAAAATGCAAAATAAATCATATCTAAATGATAGTTACAGAGAATAACCGCGATGTAAAAAAAATGCTTTTAATTTTTTAATCTATTAATTAATTATACCAAATGTAACATGAAATTATGCCGGTAATTGCTACCACCTCTCATGGTGATATTCGAGAATATACTAAGGTAGCTGCTATATCACAATAATCCACACAGGTGAATTCATTTGTTATCGCATTACTCAGCGTTGACAATAACCTCGCCTTACAACTAGGGCTGCCAACAGTCCATGTAACACGGGATTGTCTGATAGGTCAGTTTTAAAGTGCAGGCGGGTGGCGGATTCTTGCGCGGGTGCGTGTATTTCAAATATAATAATGTAGAGTGTAGACGTCGCTAGCATTCACACCGATCACCCCACACACGTGCACACACACTCACTCGTAGGTACACATAGTGGTGGGCTGTTTTTGTTTGTTTTTTTGCCCTTTTGAACTGTAATAGTTTAGAAAACAGTAGTCAGATACAAAATACATGTACGGGATCGTGAAACATACATGCTTGGTAACCATGTATATTTCACGAACCCATACAGGTATGATACGGATAGGCTTAGCTTAGTTTAGCTTAGCTAGTGATGCTACCTCCTCCCATGCCTCTGCCTCGGGCGGAAATGGTGGAGGCGCTCGACGTCCCTCCCCCAATAACGGAGGGGGAAATGGGGAGGGCCGTCGGGCGCCTCCTCGAACGACGAAGAGCACCCGGCCCTGATGGGGTCCCGGGTCGGGTGCTCGGATTGTCTCTGGATCATCTAGGGGGCTGGCTTCGGGGGCTGTTCGACCGGTGTCTGTCGGTCGGACAGTTCCCGAAGCCCTGGAAGCTCGGGCGGCTCTGCCTGATGGCGAAGGAGGGCCGCCCTCCGGACTGTGCGTCCGCTTATCGGCCCCTCGTATTGCTGGACGATGCCGGGAAGGCGCTGGAGAGGATAGTCGCTTCCCGGGTCGTCCAGCATCTGGAGAGAGTGGGGCCGAACCTGGCGGACGCCCAGTTCGGCTTCCGGACAGGGCGTTCCACGGTGGACGCCCTGTGCCTCTTAAAGTCACTGTCGGCTGAGGCGACCTCCCAGGGAGAGAGGGTCCTAGCGGTGTCCTTGGACATCGCCAACGCCTTCAACAGCCTGCTGCATGATGTTATACGGGAGGCACTCCGGTACTTCGGAGTACCCCCGTATCTGCGGCGGCTGTTGGAGGCGTACCTGGAGGATAGGGAGGTCGCCTACGTCGACGGCGACGGGCGGATGGTCCGGCGTCGAACACGGAGGGGGGTTCCACAGGGGTCGGCCTTGGGGCCGCTCCTGTGGAACATGGGCTACGACTGGGTGCTCCGCGGCGTGCTCCCGTACAGGGCACGCCTCATATGCTACGCGGACGACACCCTAGTCGTAGCCCGGGGGGGGGAGTGGAAGGAGGTAGAGCGCCTGGCCACTATGGCCACAACCCTCGTGGTCAGGCGCATAAGGAGGTTGGGCCTTAGGGTGGCCCTCGAAAAGACCAAGGCCTTATTGTTTCATGGGCCTCGGCGAGGGCCACCACCTGGGGCCCACCTGCTGGTGGAGGGCGCCCGGATCGGGGTGGGGACCCAGATGAATTGTCTGGGCCTCACCCTGGACGGGCGCTGGCGGTTCGAGCCCCACTTCCAGGGGCTCGGACCGCGAATCACTAGGGCGGCGGCGGCACTCGGCAGGCTCCTCCCGAATATAGGGGAGCCGGGCGCCGGGTGCCGCCGACTCTACATGGGAGTCGTGTGGGCGATGGCCGCCTACGGGGCACTGGTGTGGGCCGACGCCCTCGGTGCCGTCAACGTGCGCGCGCTGCGTAGTGCGCAACGCACGGTGGCACTGAGGGCAATCCGGGCATACCGCACGGTGTCCTCGGCGGCGGCCTTTACGCTCGCCGGCTCCCTACCCTGGGAGCTGGAGGCAGAGGTTCTCGCCGCTGTGTACGAGTTCACGGCGGTGAGGAAGCGCAGCGGGGAACCTCCGGCTCCCAGGGAGATAGAGGAGGAGAGACGGCGTCTCAGGGGAGACGCCGTCGAGAGGTGGAGGCAGGACCTGGCGGACGCGCGGTTCGGGCGCTACACTGTGGACGCCGTCCGCCCGGTCCTGCCGGAATGGGTTAATCGAAGATGGGGCTCCCTGACGTTCCGACTGGTGCAGGTACTCACCGGTCACGGATGTTTCGGGTGGTACCTGCACCAGATCGCTCGCAGGGAGCCGACCGCCGTATGTCACGAGTGCGGCGCTACGGCGGATACCGCGCAGCACACTCTCTCTGAGTGTGCTGCGTGGGAGGGACGGCGCCGCACTCTGGCTGCGGCGGTAGGAAGTGACCTTTCGCTGCCGAGTGTGGTTTCGGCCATGCTCGGCAGCGAAGAAGCATGGAGGGCTATGGCCTCCTTCTGCGAGGAGGTCATCTCGCAGAAGGAGGCGGCGGAGAGGGCCCGCGAGGAGGATCCTCTTAGCGGCCCTCTCCGCCAGCGAAGAACTGGAAGGAGGAGGCGGACTTTCGCCCGCCTCCTCCCACCACCGTAGCTGGACCTGAGGGGATGGGCCGGGAGGCCCATCTCCTCATTGCACAGGTCCGGCGGACGAGGGGAGGCAGCTGGTGTGTACCCAGTCTGCCTCCCTATTAGGACGGAGCCCGGCGGCCATCTTCCGCCGGGCTATCCGCTGGGGCGGCATGGTGGATGCTTCGTTCGATCCCATGCCGCCCCAACCAAAGCGGAGGACGGTACACCGTGGGGTTTTAGTCCGTGCGAGTCGGACATAACCCACTCTCCCCCCCGGGAGGGTGGTGTATCCATAATGGATTTCCCCACGTTAAAAAAAAAAAAAAAAGTAAGTTAGATTCGGGTTTTCGACGACAGCCCAAGCCGACGAGGCGTGCCGTAGCGCTCCCCTTAGTAGTCCGGTGGAACTGTAGTAGCCTTGCCAGGCTAACAGTGTAGGTCAGTTCGAAGAAAAAAAAAAAAAAAAACGTCGCTAGCATTCATAGTCATGCTAGTATGCAAGCACCCGCACAAGAACTTGCAAACCGCTTGCACTCTGAAACGGGCCACATTCTATCGTACACTCGAAGTACTAATTAGTCCTAATTAATATTATTTTTTGTTTCTTACGCTTCACAACTTAAATACTCGACAGATCACCAAGAAATTGCATATACTTTTTCAGGGGTATAGAAAAGGATATAGGATACTTATCATTCGGAAAAAATATACCGTTCCAGAGGAATAAATCAAAATTATAATAACGCGAGAGAAGCCATAAGAAAAAGTGAGTTTATTATACGTTACCTATGCAAATAAAATGATGCTTTTTGTGACATGCAATGAGACTAAATTCCCAATATCAAATTTAGATACAACATTTTTCAACGAAAGAGCACGTATCTAAAAATAAGGGTAATAAGTATTTGGACAGATAAAGAAAGAAAGAGATAGATAATCACAAAATAATAGTACGTGTTGTTACACACACTGACTGGCTGACAACAGTCAGTGCCCGTGCATTAGCTGGGGTGCCGGTTATAATTCTCTCGTTGAAATAATTTCTGAAGTGAAGCTTCTTATGGGAGGGGTTTGAAATTCTAATCGGCAACCTTTTTGCGTGACGCAAAATGATGGGAGTAAACACAGTCAGATAGAGTGTTGAAAACACCGATTCTCCTCCGATCACCGAAGTTAAGCAACGTCGGGCGCGGTCAATACTTGGATGAATGACCGCCTGGGAACACCGCGTGGCTTTGATTTTTTATTGTAGTTTATTAATAAAAATATATACCTGTAATACAAAAGTTTTATTTCTGTCGTGTGTCTTTACTACACATCTTGTTTTTTTAGTTGTGGCTAATTATTACACACGCAAGACTGAAATATTATTTACAGAAATTTCACTTCTGGTGTTATGACTTGCACGCGCTGTTTTACTCACAAATAGAATCCTCAATAGAAGTATAATGTGTGCACTAATTATCTTCTCAACCCTTCATATTTTAACACTTATAAAATAAAATATAAAAAATAATTCTACGTTGTTTACATTAAAAGAGTTGGTAACCCTAATTTACGCCCATCCTGAATACTAATTATCCTGGCTGTGACTTCATTAATTAATGATCGAGAAATTCCATTACACAATTAGCCAGCTTATGTCTTACTTACACGTGATATGCTCCATTGGTTGAATTATGCGCAGGTTACGTTGAATATCTGATTGGCTATTGGTGCTATAGACCTAATTGGAATTGGTTTTAGGACGCTGACCTAATTAAGCCCATTCTGAACGTTACACACAATGGCCATAGTCAATTTGATTCTGATTTGGATTTAATTTTGGGTAATATGCGTAGATAGATTTATTAATTTCAATTTAAGCGTATATTATTGGAAAATATATAATATCGCATTTCTAGGTTAAAGCCTTTTCCCAAGATAACGAACGAAATAGTTAACACGCCTGTTCCTTATATTTTACCGCATTCAAATACTTCGAAGTCTATAGTATTGTATTTATCCACATGTTATATTATAATTTATACATTACGAATACATTTTTATGGCGTATAAATTTCTACACCCTGTTTTATTCAACCTCAGTCGATATTGTTACTGGATACTAGTATCTTTTATATATACATGAATTAAGAAATAACCAATTACCCAAGAAAGCTTATACAAATTACATATAAAGCACGACTGCTGGCCGCGATCACGCGACTAAGTGGTTTGGCAGTGTACCTCGTTGTCATAGGCATTCAGAGTTCAGCGTCTCTCGATATTTCTCAGCCACCACGCTTGCAGTCCCCGATACACCGCACGGCACCGCGCCATACCACACTGACCACTGGCCCTATTGCTTCGTTTTCGCTTAGTTTACTTTATAATATAATTTTTATGATAATTGCTTAATTCTTAAGGATCATGTCGTGATGTTAGACAATCTATAATATGCTTTCCAGATTAGATAGACTATAAAATGCAAAAAGATTTTTTTTTAATCTGAAATTAGAGCTCACAAAGAAACAAAATAACAATATCTTTAACCTTACAATTTTAGTGCCGAAAATTCTAAAGGTATATGAAAATGAAATGAATGTTATCTACCTATTTCAACTTGAAATCTGGAGGAAATATTCAATAAGATACGTAACATAGAAAGTCTAAAATTGAATAACATAATGTTCAAAGTTATGATACTTCAATTTGAATGCACGAAACGTATGAATGGCGAAAGTACTACAACAAGTTTTACAACGCCTATATGACCTAAAATTGTAACAGTAACTAACCAAGATTGATATATACCGATCGAATAGAAAAAGCTTATGCTTATAAGATCATAAGAAGTACTCTGAACTTGCGTAGATAGCTCAATGAATCAGGAATCAGCTTAATTTTGTCCAACTCCTCCATCAGTTACACAACGCTATCTTAAATTTCCAGAAAAGCTCTCGGCATCCTAAGGCATTGAGCCAGCTTTTTGCAGTCCTAAATTACCTATGTATCTGACTGGATCGTATTTTCCCATGTATCTGGAATATATACATTTAAAAAAATGTTTCCTAAAGTGTCTTACACTATTAGAGCCATGATAAACGTTTTTACCCGAAATCATTTGAAAAGTAAAATAGCTTTAAAGATTTATGAATACATTTTTTTTGCCTTATCACGAGTCTGCCAGAATACTTTATTCCGCAATATGAAGTCATCTCATTCTTGACTGTATTTCTGGTAAGATCCAGTAAAAAGGATCTGGAAATTGGTTAAGCATGCTTTCTGCCTGTTCGAGACGTTACCAAACTGCGATATAGATAGATAGACCAATTAATTCAAGTTTTTCACAAATTAAAATATCGAACGTAAATCCTATGATACAGTTTTATTGAGTGCGAAGAGTGTTATGGGGACTGTCAGAAACGCTTTTAAATTTCAATTAGAGCGGGGATTTGCAGCGAATGAGCCGTTTGATTCAAGCTCGCAGCCGACGGCCTAAATCCTCTAAGCCTGGCTCTGACTGACGGACTCGGTGTGCGGGGTACGGGATGGGAGGCAGATAGCGCGCAACTGTCCTTGTCAGTTATGCTAACGATACACAGGTCAAGTAATCCAGAAAACTCAGTATTAAAATTAATCACCAGCTTTAACCACTCATTAATTAACCCAAAATTTCTATACATTATATTCTAATTATTAGTATTTTTCTGTTTAAAAACATAACGTTTTGGGCACAACGGCCATAAAATTTGGAAAGATGAATTTTAGTGTAACGTTTTTAGTATAACGCTTCTAATGGATAATAAGTTCTTGGACGCTATTATAACTTTAATGTATTATATAATATGTACGTTAAAGAGATAAATTCGATCGAGTTTCTTGCCGGCACTTCTTGATGAGTTGGTTTGTTTCTAAGTATTCTATATCAATGATGTGAATATGTACTATAAATATGGTGTAATTTAATTCATCGTTTATTGATTCTGTGTTTGTTAATCTTAGTGTGTACATTGAACGATCTGTTCTACATTATCTGTAACACTACACTGGCAGTTGTAAATTAATATCGATTAACAGGGGGCGCTACAATATGCCGGTACATACTATTAAATATTAAACCTCTCGACTCTGATGATCAACCTGAATTCAAATTAGTTGGTTAAAGTTAGAGGTGCGTAGTTATATACGAAACGAAACTTCGTGACTGTTTACTAATAAGTACTAAGAAGCTTCCAAACCTTATGTTGTTCGAATATTATTTTTTCTTATTCTTCTACCTACTTCAGCCATTAATCTTCTATACTAATGTTTATTACTGATATTTATCAAATGCGCAATTGCAGTGGATGGGAAATAATATCATGGAACACAAATTCTGAAATGCCACAATAACTCCATGGAGAATGCTATCAAGGGGGCCACCATCTTGTTAGAATATTGAAATTTTCACAAGACACTCGACAACTGTCTAGAAGATTGGTTGCTAAAAATTAAAAAAATCCTGCGTGGATCGCCACAAAGTTTTGTATATGGTTGCAATGCATTTTTATATAAATTTATATAAATTATATATATTATATAAATTATCTTCATTCGTTATAAACTATTGAACTGTATGACGATAGACGTAGCATGAGAACTAGGCTTGTCGTTATTACACACATCAAAGGAACTTGGAAACGCTAATTTCTAGTTATTATTGCCATGGCTAGGGTATATGAAAGTTACTTTTCGCCTTTATCAGAATTAATTTTGAGGTTAGCTCTTAGTAAGACAAGTATCCGAAGCTTCGTCACGCTTGTATGGCACTAACATTATAGTCGTCTATATTTGTATAATATTTTTATTAAATTTTAAATTGTTTTAATTTGTTAACGGCAATGTATTAATTCATGATAATATTAATATAAACTATGTTTTAATAAACATTCTGTTGTGACACAAAAAGAAAGAGCTGTTGAGAATTCGCTATTATTCTGAAGAAAAATACTATGAACAGTTTATATTTTGTATATATCAAAATACTACAGGCAATGAAATAATTTAACCTAGCATGAGTTATTTAGTATTCACTTAGTGAGGTAACATAACAAAACGTATTACCACTAATCCACAAACTTAGTGATTCAAATAGACAAAGCAGGTGTAATTAATTTCAAACTAATTACTCTAATCGTGATTCCCGGGACGAACTTACGAGTTATATAACTAAAGTCTCGTTTACACTAGTCAGTTTGACAGAATAATGTCGCATGTCAGTGACATGATATATAAAATTTACAATGCATATGTATAGCATAACTTTTGTGGCAGTTTTATGCGCAAATTTTTGTGAAAGACATACATGACAAATGAAATTTTGATCATTGAACATGTCATGTTCGGATGTTGAGGGTGATATAAATGATATATATACATACAGACCTCGCCAAATTTTTTGATCGTTTAGAATATAGTTTCACAGAACATAAATTTAGGTATAATACGTATTATATTATATGTATAATATCGACATAGCTTAAAGATAAATAAATGCCAATTTTAAATTACTTTAATAATATTTTATCTTTGTTTTGTATTAAACTTTTGACTATATTACGTGCAAGCTCGCACTTACGGCTATATTTAATATTGAGATCACTGTGGTTGATTTTACCTGACAATATAAACTAGTGATATGTTAAATACTAATTAAAATATAAATTCCTAGTCATAAATTAAATATATTAATATTTTACGCTACACAATTTTTCCCCATTTCTTTGCTAAAAATATTTTTTTAAATTAAGAAACAAGTTAAACTACTCTTTACTACAGACAGAGACATTTTCTAGGTTGACTATATTTATTTTATCTAGGTAATAAATATTGTTTACAGAAGATCCTGCATTAAATATTTAGAAAAACAATATTTAAAAAACTTTTTTTCAAAAATAATTGTATTGTTCACGAATGCGGAGTCACAAACGCAACTAATGCTAGTCCAGTCATCCAAATTTGACCATAAGTCATAATTTTTTGAACTTTCAATATTGTTGAGGTATTTTTGCCAAACAGTGTACCAATATTGTAGATAAGTAAACATAAGGAGCGTGAAGGATGACGAATAGAGACTTATAAATAATGCTTCGTCTCGTCGATGGGATAAATGGTACAAATAATAAACTAGTTTTTTTCAATTGGTAACATTAAAGCTCGTCTATAGCTACGAAACAAAAATAACACACTGTATCTACATGACATCGGCGGAGTTGTGTATTACTTATATACGGCGCCATAAATTAAAGAAGAACAAAAATAACATAAAAGAAATGAATTGGAGAATCATATAGAAATGATCAAAAATGTAGTTTTCTTCTTCCAAAAATTCAATTGCTTAATATAATTTTACATAAACATCCAAATATTTCAAGTAACTGTCTCGATGTAAACGAGCACATAGTAAGCGAGAGGAATACACGTAACTAGTTGCCGCGAAGCTCACCGTAAGCCAGAGCGATAAAATGCAGCGGTGACAAACTTTCTCACAAAAGTGACGATACGGGCTGTCGCGGAATTTAATCAAAATTTAATACCTTCCACGTCGCAGACTTACTCAGAATATGGTAAACGACGTCCATATTAATATAATTTAAAGCGAGTGTGTCTGTTTACGTTTTGGCTATTGAGATCTTCTAAGGTTCGCTGTACTTTACGTTGCAACCATGACGCGACATCTCAGTAGTATCATTTACAGCCACCGCGGAATAAGTTATTTTAACCGATTTCAAATAGAAGGAAATTCTCTTTTCGATTGTATTTTTTCTTTGTTACCTCAGAACTTCGTCACTTATAAACCGAAAACGGGATATATTAATTTAATTTTAATTGCATTACCGTTGAACCTTGGATTTCCAAGATACAGAAAGTAATTCCTCAAAAACGAATAGGAAATAGAATACCTAACATAATCTAAAATTACTTAAATAGTTAAGTAATAAGTACTATAGAGTCATGGACGTTCTGGTGCATATTAGAGTAGATTTTTTTCAAGTTGATTTTCTTTTTACTATAATTTTATTTGTTTTTGTAATACCCTATGGTTTCAAATCGGCTTCAATTTGAAGATTTATCTTTAAGCTCCACTCCACTTGAAGCCCGGTCATTATCTAGACTCTCCGCATTACGTTTTTAACCCAAAGATCGAATACTACAAACTACAAATAAAAAAACTTTGAGTTATTGGTGACTTATATATGTAAGTGGGTGACTCCCACGACTTCGTCTTCGTCGTTTATTATCTCAATTATTTTGTTTGTATCTCAAAGGGATTAATTAGGCGCGTTTTCGATGAAGGCTCCCAGGCGGCCAGACTTTTTCCGATTCTTTCAACAATTATTGTTATATTTCAACCAATTTACACAAACCTTTGACAAATTATATACCTACCTAAACTTTCCTCCTGAATTACTCTATTTATTGGTGAAGACCGCATTACAATCACTTAAGTAGCTTTTGAGTTTACCGCAAACAGGCAGACAGACAGACAAACGTGGCGGCGAACGTTGTTTTATAATATGTAGTGAAGTAATATTGACGTGTGTATGATCATATGAATATATATAAACCATATATCATGGGAGGACGATTTTATTGTTCCCCCACATCTATCTTGTTAGTAATATGTAATAGTAATATGTATATGTCAAAATTTCTCCAAATGTAATCGCGGTTTATGAAGTAAACAATGTTACACTTGCTTTAATTTAGATTAAAAACTGCTTGCCCATTCCGGCTTTGCACGGGTATACTAAGAAAATAAGGCCTAACTTCCCTGGACAGTGACAGTACAGTACAGTACTAGTAGTACAGTATTATTACGGTCCTCGTCGAGTTTTGTGACCGCTCTGAATATAGCCACAAGTTCGGGCTTGCGCGCAATATAATTAAGAGTTTAATACAAAATATAGTTGAAATGTGATTATAAAAATCAAAAATTGCCATTCATTTATCCTTAAGTAATCTCGATGTTATATACGTATAATACAATACTTATTTATACCTAAAGTTGTGTTCTGTACAATTAATTCAGAGCTGTGAAAAAGTTTGACAAAGACTCGTAATGACATAAAATGACAACTGAACGTCACTCAATATTTTTGAAGATCTTCCTACTGTCTTCAGTCTCACTGACTCACTTTTTTTATAGAGACATTTTTTAACCCAATTTTTTTCGTACAATTTTACAAACATTTTCTTTTATACAACCTTTGTCCTGACAATTACAAATAAAACGAAAAAGAATCACCCAAAAAGGTTCAGCCGTTCGAAAGTCATCCGCTTACATACATTCGAAAATTAATTTTAACGTATATTATGTAGAATTTCACTTCACGGAAGAATACAAATCAAAACAACTAAAAGAACATTCTAAAACATATCAATTTCGAACCACACACGCGTACTACCATAACCATTTGTTTTAGAAACGATATCGTATCCAGTTTTGTTTTCCCGAGCACGATAGGCCAATTTACATCATAAACCTGTGTTCGCACCAGCTTGCCAAGTATTTGCCACTAGCATCGCATCCGAACATTAAGGAAACCATTTAGCGGTGTTCGCTCATCTACGACCGTTGCATTGTTAGACGATCGAGTTTGCCGTCGACAGGCTGGGATTAAGGCGCTTTTCCTGTTGGAGCATTATAATTAATCTCAATAGAATAAGTTGATGATTTTTTTTCCAATGAATACACTATTTATCATGCTTGGTGACCATGAATTGGTTATTGTGAAATGGTTTCATTATTTTGTTGAACCGTATTTATTGGGATTAATTATTTGCTGGTTTTTATATATTTTTTACATTTTAATTATAGTTTAGGTTCTCACTATACTGTACTGTTTATTATTACTACTTAACCCATATGGAAATTATTCGCGAAATGTAGGCTAGAAAATAGTCTAAAAACTCCTCTGTATGTTGGTAAAAGTCTCATCAAAAATATTTCAACCGTTTGCGATAAACGGCCGGGATAAATAATAGACGTTTAAATTTTAATTAGTTCGATAGAATTTTCTATAATAGTCTATAGACTACCTATAATGTCATATACATTTCGATATGCTGGGTGCCTAACTTAACATAAACAAGTTAAAGGTGAAATTATGTTTTTTATTGCATCATGAATTAAAACCTTAACAAGGGCAAAACAAGATATATCTTATACACGTAGTACTAACATGGTTACCTATTAATAATAATACATATACTTTGGCTTACACATACAAAGGATCATACACTCTCTTTAAATATACGAATGATTTGTAAATACCGACGGCACTAATGTTCTATAAGTAATTCAGACTATAATTTTAGTGCAACCCTGTGAAAAAGCATCAAGCAAAAACTCGAAGCAATGCGACATATAGCTTAAAATATTAAATATGTATATATATAATATAATATTTGATAACAAAAATGTATAAGTTAAATAGTTTTAAGATACAATTTTGTTAATCTTATTATGCTAAATTCATGAAATACCATATATTTTATCTATTAGTTCAAATATTAATGTTTAGAATTTACATTGATTTTTTATTCATTGTCATTACAGTATTATATCCGATGACTGATTACAGACCTGTGCGTTGGCAAATAGCGTAGATTTACTTGAAAGCTGTTGTTTGGTTACGATTCGTTTAGCACAGATTTAGTGGTTACTCACATGGCCCACGAACGATTATATGCAGGAAAATTATTTCACTCAAGTGTTTTGATTTAGGGAGATATAAACTACATAGCTTTTAGATCACGGCTCGGCTCGTGTTGATATAGATTTAACCTTCTCTCGAAACAATGAATTTTTTATGGAAGAAATGTACTCTATGTCCTTTTCTGTATCCCTGACAAGTAGTCCGGTGGAACTGTATAGGCCTTGCCAGGCGGGCAGTATAGATCAGTTCGAAAAAAAAAAAAGTATCCCTGACAACGTGTTTATAAAATTCGTTATGAACGGTTGAGTTAGTAAGACGTGAAAGCGTAAGGCAAACTCATTTTCGCATTTATAATAAGTAAGAATTGACATGAAACTTTGATAAGTTGTTGTGGACACACCTGCAAATATCTGTGAATTAGTGTTACAACTGTTTAATTAATGGTGTACGACGAATCGTTTCTCTTAATGACATCAGGAACGAAGTAAGAGACATAGTTATATCCGATTAAAAAATAAACAAGTGTGGTTAATACGTAACATGCATAATGGATTAGTATTAATATAGAAAGAGTTATGATGGTATAGAAAGAATTAGTATGGATTAGTATAGAAAAAGTTGACACAAAATATGTTATGATTTGATCATAGTATATATCTGCAGTAACACAACACAGATATCCACAAATGTTTGAATATAGTTTTTTGTTTAATTGACTGATAATCGATACTAAAATTATAAAACTCAAAAAGGCCATAATAGGTACAAATAAAAAAATCATGTCATTAAGCAAAAAGTAGAAAAGAGACGCTCTTTTATATAATATCTAAAAATAATCTCACCCCGATATTGAGCTTCATCTTTTTTTACGTTTGACATCGGTATCTTTTTTATATCATTATCGAATAATAAATATATAATGTCATCAATTTTGTCACAGGTTAAAGTAATGCTTCGAGTGGGCGCGTCCGGCGAGGGCCCTTTCACGAGCGGCACACAGACCTTTTCGATGGACAAGCGCAAAAAGCAAGTGAGCCTCTGCGAAACTGCTCCCAGCGCGGCCACGGCACCTGAGGACCGCAAGGTTGGAGTCGCCGCACCTAAAATGTTCGCATTCGACGCTATCTTCTCGCAGGATGATACACAGGTAAAACATGTAGACCAGTAAAGTTTACAATGCACTACGACTCAACGCTATTGTAGTTTTTCTGTTCAAAAAATTGAGGGTGGACGTTACTTTGCACTTCCGCTTGGAATTGTTTGCCCGTTGCTACGGCTTACTGCAACAAAAAACGGTCGTGAAATAACTAAAATTAATAAAAAGCCGACGTTTGGCGGTTGAACCTGTCGTCGATTAACACTATTGCTATCTATCTATAAAATATAAAAAGCTGTGTATATAAAATGATAAAGAAAAATAAAAGATTTAAAAAATATAAAAAAGTATATAATTAATTAAAAATATATTAATAATATAATTTAATTTTTATGATGGATTTCCACAAAGTAACGACGCCTTCATCACTCAAATAGTTTTCTCTTCAATTTCGTCAATATCGGTTATCTGTAATAGTTCTGTACAAAAATAATATCAACATTTGATAAAATACACGCCTTTAAAATTTTACTACCGTAGATTTCTTATTCCAATTTGATATACACTTGCAAATAACTGAACTTTATGTTCATGGTATACCGCGAAGGGATGCTACTATTTCCAACGTATGATTTTGCATACAATCTTTTTTCTAACCGTAAATTATGATCTACATTGACCAGCAATCGAGAACGCACTGTATCTCAACCAATATTGCAAACATTATTATGTCCTGAGCCAATTATCATAAAACAAGATGGATCATTATATTTTTATGCAATGATGTCTTATATAACGAATCCTACAGTTTAAAGGAATAAAAAATAATAACAAAAAGATTTCAAAAAGCAAAAATATATAAGTGATTACAATTCGTAGCCGAACCATAGATAGCCAAATTCAAAATAACTAAAACTACGAAATGAAAAATTCATAGGCCTAGTACATACAATACGGAATCAAAATATAAGACGTACAATCCCTATAATAGTATATCTAAGTAAGGCTAATGTGTTGTTAGAGCATTTGCCAAATGTCCCGGCTTACTAAATCCCGACCGAGCCAAACACACTGCATTCGACGGTGAATCACTTAGATAAATCCAAAATAGAATAAACAGTCTGAATTAAATTCTACAAAGATTAAAGTACAACTGAACATAGTTGTCGTGCCTTTAAAGATTTCAAAGCGAAGTGTCACGAGCGGCAGTCGGCCTGCGTTCACAGAAGCGTCTTGGGGTCGTCTCTTGGCAAAAATAAGGGAATACTTACCTACTATTATATAAAACTTCCCCTTTGCTTCACTGGCTGAGTTTTAAGCGTAAGCGATTTAACATATCGATGGAAATTTGTGTAATACTTAGAAAATCATACGACACAAAACGATTGAAAAAAACTGCAATAGAATTTAAACTAACTAAACTTCGATACCACAATAATTGCTGTCACATAAAAGTGTGGAAATTATCATGGAAAGTATTTATTTACTCATATTTACCCGATCTCAATGGAAATTGGTATGCGTAGGATATTTGAACACGGGAAGAATATTTACACTTTATTGATTTTGATATAAATAATAACACTGACAATCGAAGCCAGGGGCATACCTAGTTTAATAATATAATTAATAAACCGGTACTTTAATTTACTTCAACCCAAATTACAGTAATAAAATAGCATCGTATCCACGTATGTTTTTGTGATGTTTCTTGAAGAAGGATATCTGGCAGCACTACTGCTTAAAATTCTAATCGCATAATCTCATAACATGCACCGGTACATGGCAGCGGCTGTAGCTTCCATACTCCGCTGAATTTCATGCACCAAAAATGTCTCCACGCGCTCAGCAGCGTCGAGTTTTCATATTTAAATTGTTAAACGGCCTGCAGTGTTCGAACACCACGAACTTTTTCGTTCACTTTGCAAAAGATTCACAACATTTTTATATCGAAATTATTCAGTGCTGCGGTTAATGCGGCTATGTTTGATATGCTCATCTGAATTTGTATAGCTGCTTACTTTATAAATAATATATATATAATTGTTTTATTGTATATATATATATACATAAACTGAATCTATGTGACACAAATTGTTGTCGTAACAAATTATTTGAAGTGATGATATTAATTGGTTAGCGTGTCCGAATATGCTTCGATCGACGTAGGTTCGAACCCTAGCAAATGAGCCGGCGATTTTGTTGAAAGAAAATCGTGATGGAGATTTTTCTAAATGACATGAAAGATTATGGTCAACATTCTATGAAGTATAAAAAAGTTGTAAGCGTGCAACCTACAATATGTTATTAGGGTATAACTAAACAAATAAAAATATAAAGCCAAAAATATAGTCAGCAACTAATCGTGCAGAAGAAACCGTGACATTTGTGTTAGTCGAAACACTGAATGTATTGCTGTCAGCTGGCTCCGGCTGCGCTCGCACGGCACCATTAATATCTAGTAATCCTCTTTATCTAGCGTACTCCAAGCGTACATTAGTCTGCACACAGATAGTAGATACATTTGCACATAATGTACTTACATTTGTACGTGAACAACGTTCATAATACAAACACGTTCCGTTATTAAGAACATGTACTCTTAAATAAACTCATAACTAAACTCACTTAGTTCACATACATATGAAAAACTAGCAGTCATAAAAATTTACGGGTCCATATGATATTATTTATTGGTCATAAGATATGAAAAATAACAATCAACGAAAAATTAAAAATACAAAAATCAAAAATACCAGTCAAAATATTACAAGATTTAAGAATGTAGGTACAAACTAAAATACACTTGAACAAAAAATATTAATATTGTATAATCTTCTCCATGAGTTCAATGCTAACATGCACAAGCTCATTCAGTTTACTTACATGTGTCTAAGCTGCTAATTTAAGTATACATATTGCATGTGTATAATTAGTACTAAACAAAGTTACTTTTCACATTCATCTGGGTGTTTCAAAGGACTCGACATGGTTTTCACTATCATTTAAAACATTTATTCCGAAAACTTTACATGTATATTACATACATATTCTATTTATAGAAAGTAGAGAAAAGATTTATATCAGATCATAGTTTAATCAACTTAGAAAATAATGTCTTTGGAGGGTCTTACATTGTTGCAATGGCAAAATGTATAATATAGTATATTGAAACAATGTACTACAAAATTTTATATCATAAAACATTCTACGGTTGGTCACTTGTTTCGCAATATATATATTCTTGGATTACCCTTTATTTAAACTAGTGCTTGATCGAAATTACTTCATAGTATATAATGATACTTATATCGACAAAATTGTGGAATAGAAACTAACTAGATGACGTACAATCGCTTTATGTTCTTTGTTATTCAATCGATCGGTATGCAAATTGTTATACGTAGTAAATGAAACAGCGAGAATATTTTGCTATTATCACCACAACAGCCTACAAAAGAGGCCATAGGCCTTTTTTTTATTAACGTGGGGAAATCCCTTATGGATACCCACCCTCTGGGGGGGAGAGTGGGTTATGTCTGACTCGCACGGACTAAAGCCCCTTCGGTGTACCGGTCGCCGCTTTTGGGGCGGTTTCATGGGACCGTGTTGAGGCTATCACCATGTCACCCTAGCGATCAGTCCGGCGGAAGGTGACGTGACGATTTTATCGTAATCTGTCCATTTATTTACACTTATTGACAGATTTTGTGTCTATGTTGATATCAGAAATTATTACTTTTTTTTCTAAAATAAACAAATAAATAAATAGAAAAAAAACATATTTCCCCGGTTAGTCTCAAACGGTAAAAAATAACCCGTGCTGTAATGCTTCGGTACAAATGTATATTTGTATAGTGTAAGAGCAATAATTCAGTAAGGATAGGCAGCTGACATCAGCTTACAGGCTTAGCTACGTCATCCTGTTCCTGCCGTTGCACCGGCCGGCCGGACGAAATAATTACGGTGTAATCTCTACCTCGTTTGCGTCGACATCGACCGCTTTACCTGTTTAAAGGTTTGAAACCATTAATAACAACATGTAAAACAATAAATCTCATATAATTTATATACTAAATGATATAAACTTCCATTTCAATTTAAAAAGTATAAAAAGAAGAAGCATTACAAAGACTGAGTCGATATACAAAATTATTAAACAGACAATTTAATATAATTCTCTCACCGTATTCACTCTAATCAAAAGGTGAATACAGAGTTTTAAATAATTTAGTGAAATTTGCGCTCTTAGTTGTGTTTGCGGCGCTGAGCTGCCCCGTGGTATTTTCTTTCAGGCGAGGCTCACGGAGGCTCAGCAGATAATTAAAAGGACTTAAGGTGTAGAACCGAGATTAGAGACCGCTAGGGATACCATGAATTCTGGATTATGTAGATTTAAATCTCTGAGCTCCATTCAAACAATATAATTACAAAATAAGATACTTTTCAAGAGTAATCATTTTTATCTGTTGTTATCTCTATAGAGTTCGAAAAATGACCTGTTTATCAGTAAAATATATTTAAAAATGTTCTAATTTCTGTTTTATGAAATACAGTAAATAACTAATAATATTAATTTCGCATTGTTTCTGTTTCTACGTAGTAAAAGTTAGGTAAAAAGAGAGTTTGAGAACAAAAACTTTAACTACAAATTTTACTTCATAAGTAGACAAATGTTGCAGTATAAACGGCGCCTTAAAATAAAAACCAGAATATGCATTTTGTACACCAAGAAACAATATTTTTAAACACATTGTACAACAAAATATTATGTATAGAGACGCTATGTCTATAATTATTTGAACAATATGTTTTATAATACAATACACGACAGTTATATCTTGATTATAAAACTATGGATGTATAAATGATAAAGCCTTGGTCTAGAATACTTAGTTAAAGAAATCTTGAGTCATATCGAGATTTTCGTCGATATTAATTTTCACCAAGAAATAGTCTTAATAAATATTTCTTCATTCATAACTTCGATGAAGCTATTTAAAACATAAATAATGTGATTTAATAAAAAAACCAGAAAGGTTAAGAATTTTCCATTATTTATACAAACCATGGTGGCAGCAACAGGAGGGTGCGTAGGTGATTTAGCTACCGGTTATACTGAAATTGTTTTGAATGAAAATTTTAATGACAGACTCTCGGTTCGCTAATTGAATACGTTTATATCCTCAATAAAGTGGGCCAGACGCGGTGCTCCGGACCGGTTATTAATCAGTTCCTTCATGTTCATTAGAAAGCATTTTGTTAATTAACTCCGTTAAGGAAACGATTATATTAATTTCTTCGAAATTATTTTATTAATACATCGGGTTCATTAAAACGCTATCTGTACCAAGCTAATTTGATCTATCGATATATGATAATTTTATCAATGCACATGAATGCATGAGCAAATCCTGTGGAGGTCCAGAATAGGTTTGAGAAATGGCGAGAAAAACTGGAGAATGTTGGTTTAAAGATTTGTAGAACATAAAACTGAACATTTGTTTTGCGAGTTCCGTGATTCATCAATTTTTTCTCATATAGCCTTAAAAGGTGTATCTCTACCAGCCTGCTCCAATTCCCGGTATCTCGGTTCATTGATCCAAAACAAAGGCATCATAAACAAAGATGTGAGGAATAGGATAAATGCGAGGTGGTTGAAGTGGCGAAAGATGTCTGGGGTAGCTGGTGACCCACGAATGCCCTTGAAACTCAGGAGAAGGTGTATACAACTATTATAAGACCAGTCATGCTGTATGCATCTGAGTGCTGGGCTATGAAAGAGACGGATGAGAAAAAACTACACATGGCAAAGAGGCGGATGTTAAGATGATTGTGTGGTATAACTATAATCAATAAGATTAAGAATGAGTATATAAGAGAAAGTTTCAAAATAGTATCAGTGACGGAGAAGTGAAGGGGTAATAGGCCATGTAACTAGAAAAGTTTTAAATATGAAGGTGGATGGATACAAGAGTAGAGGAAGGCCGAAAAAGGTATGAATAGATTGTGTGAAAAATGATATGTGTATAAAAGGTGTAAATACTGACGTCTGACAGAGAGGAGAGTGGAAAAGGAAAACATGTTGTGCCGACCCTACTTAGGTGGGATAAAGGTAAGAAGATGATGATGATAGTAATTTTGAAATAATTCAAAGTCCTAAATGATTTGGCTAATATCAATTATGCTGTGGTAAAGAAAAACTTGTGCATCTCACGAAAACACAAACATTACTACATCTTTAGCGAAATACGTGTGACTGATTTTCTGATTACTTTAATTTGAGAACAGAAACTCATAGATGAACGTATTTTATATTCTTACATGCACTTTTTTTTCTAATATCTAATATATATAAAACTCATTATTGTAAAATAACGGCAGATGCGCCCTTCCTTCTTTCTTTCAGATGTCTCAATAAATAAAGGTGCAATAATACGACATTTTTCGAACCGCCTATTTTCCAAGCAACATGCAATCCGCACGAAACTTTTTGTCCGCTCCGAATATCGCTACGCAGAATACAAATTTAGGTGTAAATGCGTATTATTATCTGTGTAAGACCGAGACAACGTAACAATAAATAAATCCTAATTTTAGATTCTTATAACAATATTGTAATTTTGTTTTGTATTAAACTCTTGACTATATCAGGCGCAAGCCCGATCTTACAAATATATTCGGAACGGCAAAACAGGCTGACATGTTGACGATGTATGTCACTTATTTAGCTTGCATAATACAAACTATGTATAGTCTGTATTTCCATCTTTATAAATCATCATCATCATCACCAGCCTGTAAGTGACCCACTGCATTGTCATAAGCATCTCCCCGAAGGAAGGTGTGGGCATGATCACCACGTCAGCCCACGACGTATTGGCGAATTCGAACTCTGAGAATTCCGCAGTTCTGTATTTTCCGACATACGGTGGTACTACAAGAAAATTTATCAGATTCATATTTCCTCACGATGTTTTCCTTCATCGTCAACCGATAATGTTATTAAAAAATGTTGGTACTGGTATTGGTGGTGTTTCGTTAGTGGTTGGCAATGAATAATGAATAGCCTTTCATCTATTTGAAGATGCTAAAATATCACTAAACCAAAATACATTGATAAATGTTTTCATTGTTACAGGCGGAAATATGTTCCAGCGCGTTGACTGACGTCATACACGCTGTCATAAACGGTACAGATGGCTGCCTCTTCTGCTTTGGACACGCAGGTCTCGGTATGTCTTTTATCCAACCTAATACAATAAACCTAAATAATAAGACCGAGAGTCAGTATATTCCTTAATTTGTTATCAAGAAGAATAACTTTTTATTTAAAAGTAGTTTCTACCCGCTGCTTTCGCTTCAATGTAGATGTCTACTATTCATTCTAAACTGTTGTTTTTAATGAAAAATAATATCCCATGTCGTTTTCTATACACCTGACAACGGGTATGCAAAATTTCACAATGATCAGTTGAGTAGTTAAGGCGTAATAAACAAACAAACAAGCAAAGAAACAAACAAACAGACAGACATCCGCATTTATAATATTAAATTGAGATAGTGATTTTCTAGTGGTCAAAATACGACCACAAGAAACAGTACAAAGATTTTCTTTACATATTTATAAATATTACTATCTCTATTTCCTTTTGTTTTTTTTTTTGTAAGTGATAAGTTTTGTAAGTGATAAAATAGTATTGAGTATTGTATCAATATTGTAGATTGTAAACGTCAGGAGCTCGGGGTAAGACGAATAGAGACTTATACATAAGAGTTTCGACTCGTCGTAAGCATAGAAGAGAAACAATTTTTTTTTTAATTTATAGGACTAGAGTTCATTAATAGCTACAAAACGAGAAAAAAGAACAACGGTTGACATACAGAAAAGAGAAAGATACTGAACTATTTTATCTTCGTCTATGTATGTATATATAAACCTATATAGTAGTAGTTTTCGCGATTTCGTTCTTCATAACTTGGTCAATTAAATAACTTCTACAACGATTTCAACTTTTTAAAGTTATGTCTATTGACTTTTGTTATCGCTCTATCTATGAAGTCTTTTAGATGTTTAGGACACTAGTAGATGTACTAATGACAAAACAAATAATATCTGCTGGTTCAAATTATACGTATAAATGTGGGATTGTGTGGGAAAAAACATCACACTTTCTTATACTGACTTTACACTTACACTAACTACTTTTTATCTACAATCTCTTAAACATGTCTTAAACCCTATCGTCTTCACACATTTCGTCATCTCTCTTCCTACATCATACGTCTTCATTATGCATATCATCTCTTTCTCTCACACTCTTGGCTTGTTCCTAACCTCATGTCTTTCACTTCATGATTCATTTATACACTGTATCAATAGCAAAACACAACACAGATAATTTTAATTGCCAAAGGTCATCCGTTCATATATCTTACATGAATAATGAAGTGGTTTTTTTCGGATTTAACCTCTGCAACGATTTAGAATTGATTTTATCGATTTATTGACTGTTAGGTAGAGAACTTTTCAGGTTATTTTATATTTATGTATTACGCATTTTTTATTTTACAATAGTAACTTAAAATTGATATGAAGGTTGTAGTGGTCAAGATGTAACTACAAAGTTACAGTTAAAAATATAAAAAAATATCGATCCTATGAAAAAGAGAAACCATTTACTCTCATGGTAATGAAATACCACTAAGTTTGCTAAGTTAATCTAAATGGTGTCGAATATATGATAAAGAACATTAGCCAAATGCGATATTCAATCAATATATTAGGAAAGCAATTAATAACTTTCACTGAGACAGAGAATCAATTACAAACTTGCCCGTTTTCTTGAAGATAATCCCATACTCAGAGATAACATAGCCGGCGAACAATAAGTAAATAGCATTATATTTTGTCCCGGCGCCCTCTTGACAGAGTATTACTGTAGATTAATGTTTGTAATTGAATGAAATTTTAACCGCGTAAATTAAGTCCGGGTAAGTTTTAAGTCCGTGTAAGATCGGGCTTAGAGAAATGTTTGTTAGATTGCTTAGTCGAGTAATTAGTTGGAGTCGTTTAATCTATGGTGAGAATTAACGCATGGAATAAACGATGAAGTAATATTAAAAAGTAGTAACAATAAGTGTATTGTTCTAACTATGTATATATATATATTTCCAAATTTTAAGGCATATATCTATTCTAACCGTCGTGAGGAAAATGGATATATTTACCAATGACTATGTAGCTTATACAACTAATTAAATATAATTCCAGAATAGAAGCTCATAGGAAAACAAAAGATACTGTTAAATGTACCTTTTTTTCTGATTCCAAATAAATATAAAACTCAATAAAACGACAGATACGCCACTCATTCTTTGGACAGCAGTATTATAAAGGCCATTAATTTCGAAGAAGATTTCAATAGAATAAACGGATTTTATGTAAACCACCAAAATATAAAGTACTTCGGTAACATTAGTCCTTGTCTAATTGATGTAAGACATACATACAAAAAGACTATCTCAGCCCTCTGTATGGGCTATGGTCCACTCACACTATTACTTCATTCTAATTTAGCATACTTCCCGAGCTACAGATTTTATGGTAGTTTCTCTACTCTTTATGTTTGTAGCGCGACATTAAAAAGTGAAAATGGCGATCTCTAGGCTTTTTACTATTGTTTTAGATATGTTATAATAATATGTTTCATTTATATGTACGCAGGTAAATCCTACACGATGTTGGGGCGGCCGGACTCATCTGGCAACCTGGGCTCGATTCCATGCGCCATCACATGGCTTTTCCGTGGAATCGCGGAACAAAGGCACAAATGCGGCACACGCTTTTCCGTCAGAGTCTCCGCAGTTGAGCTTTGTACTAACACTAACCAAATTAGGGATTTACTTGCGCCTTACCAAAATGGTGAATAATTTTATTATGCTATTTTATTATTTTACAAAATATATTATTATAAACTCTAACCAATTATTCTGCTGTTGAGCTGATTTGCTCAATTTGTAAAAGCTACAATTCCAAAAATAATGAAACAATGCTGAAATGAATTTTCGTTTTTCTTCGTTGTTTCTCTTAGACATCTATTGTTCGTTGCATTATGCTTACTTATTCGCACATTGCGATAACAGCGGTAATACATTACGTTATTAGTTTTTCTAATAGTAACCACATTTAGTATATTGCTATTATCACCGAATCACTCACAATGGGAATATCTTAATTGTAATAATATTTTTTTTATTTACATTATAATTACAACTAAATACTCAAATTTGAATTTTGCGAAGGTGGTAAAGTATTTTCTAAAACCAGCCTGGCTAGGTACATCCCTTAAGTTAAAAATGTATCGGCAAGCAAATATAGGTGTCATCAGATTCACTTGATTTATGTGTTCTTTTAGACATAGACGACATCATTCAAGTGAGATTGGGGTCGAACACTATCTATTTTTAAGTTATGCACTGTACAATATGTTCTAAATCATTTTTCTTAGATTTATTTTACAACAGAACAAATTAGTCGATAGATATTTTACAAATCACAAAGTTTATTTAAATATGTTTAAAGATAGAGTAAAGATAACTTTAACAAGATGGTTGATAAAAATAACACACAATCCAATAATTACTTAAAGAAATAATTAATATTGAAATCAGTATATTAAAATACAATAAAAGATGTACTAGCTTCTAATAATTGATTTTAATATCTCGTAGACACGGAGCAATCCCCTGGAGTATATCTCCGTGACGATCCGCTTTTCGGGACTCATCTTCAGAACCAGTCGGAACTTCGCGTCCACAGTGCGGAGAAAGCAGCTTTCTACCTAGACGCAGCATTAGCTACACGAGGAACCAGGGAAGAAGGAAAAGATAGTCATCTTCTTTACACGTTGCATTTGTATCAATATAGCGTCGGAGGCAAGGGTGCTGGTTAGTTTTCCATTTTATATAGCACTATAATGTACATACTATACATCTCTAACTAAAATTATTCAACTATAAAAACAGCTCAATCTAAGTAGAATTGTATACATGATACCCTAGATATTAGACATCACAGACGAATTAATTTATATAAAGCATTATTGTAGTACTGAATTGTAATCAGAGATGTAAATTTGTTTGATTACTTTCATTGAGCCGCGGTAGAAGAGAGATTTCCGATAGTTGACTTAAAAGATCAATGGTCATCATCGTATTTAAGTGTATTTTTATTACAGTTGCTGGAGGGCGCAGTCGTCTACACTTGATTGACCTGGGAAACTCTGAAAGAGGAAAAACTAATGGAGGAATCCCCCTATCTGGCCTAGGAAATATATTACTTGCTATATTCAACGGCCAACGACATTTACCTTACCGAGACCATAATTTAACACATGTACTTAAAGAATGTCTTGGATCATTGACTTGCCATACCGCAATGATCGTTCATGTATCCCCAACAGCACAAAATTATACAGACACACTAACAACTTTACAGTTAGCTTCAAGGATACATAGACTTCGTCGTAGGAAAGTGAAGTATTCTTCTAATAACAATGCTGGCTCTGGTGGCAGTTCCGGAGAAGATGCGTCTAAACCAAGCAGCAGTGAACCCGATCCATCGAGTAGCGATTTATCAGCGGATACTGTTATTTACGTAGGCCCGTTAGATGATGCAACAGATGGAGAACATCCTCCCGTTTATATTCCGCATATAAATTCTGGTGATAATAGAGGTGTATTGAGTAAAGCGTTAAGAGGATCAGCGGCTGAACAAAAACATAAGTCACCTTTATCGAGAGTTGTAGAAGAAAAGAGTCCAGTACATAAACTATATGGATCACCCAAAGCATCACCAATGAAAGCAATACAACCTATTTATACGCCGAAACCCTCACCTGCTCATTCTGCCGCTTCAAAATCGACACCACTAAAAAAAGTTTGCCCAAAACAATGTCCAGATGATATGAAAAGTAGCAGCGATGAACAGTGGATTGATGGGCCAAGAATATCTAAGTCTAAATTAGTTGAAGCCAGGCATATCATAAAAGAAACTCAAAATAAAAAACGGGAAACGTGGATTGATGGGCCGATGCAAGGGCCCAAACCTGCTCATCAGTTTGAATCTATAGCTGTACAACCAAGTCCAATACCACTTCAAGTCGGTGTTCTTAGCGCTCATGGCAATGAGAGTATTGGCTACGGATATATGGATAGTCATAAGAAAAACATGATAAGGAAATGGGTTGAAAATCAGACCTCACAAATTCACAAATCAAGAAATAATTCTCCAGTTCATAAAAATCAACCTCACAGAGAGTCTTGCGTGAAAATTTTAGATGATTCAGAAGCTCATAGAATTGAAATGAACGCTATAAGGCGTATTCACGTTGAGGAATCGACTATTAGAACTGGATTAAAAGCTGGTTCAAAAGGTATGGCTATAGAGGAAGAAAACATAGGTCCACCTGATCAAAATTTATTTAGAAAAAGTAATAATTCAAAGTCTAGTAAAAATGATTTAGACGAAGATGATGACAGTGAAGAATTAGCTGAAATACCGCCAGCACTACCTTTACTACAACCCAGTAGTTTAAGTAGTAGAGAAGTTTCCATGGAGAGTCTAGATAGTAAGTATAAAGAAAGATTAAGAATGGATGAGGAGTTATTGTCAAATCACAGTAGAGACATTGAAAGATATCAACATAGTCAGAATAGACCAGATGACGATGATGATGAAATCCTTGAAATTATCGAAGTAGAAGAACCTCTAGAGCCTGTTCCAATGCAAGACTGTTGTCTTCAAGTTACTGAAGAAGATATAGCATTTTGTATGGGTTTCTCAGAAAATCCTTTACCAGAAGTCGATCAAGATGATGATGACCATCCTCTAAGGATTCTTAGTCAAGAAAATTTAACGGTAGCTTCGACATTTACAGACACTTTATCTTTACACAGTGAAGTAGAAAGACAAATAAGAAGGGAAGCATATCTTAGGCAAACCATAGAATTTTATACTGAAAATTTTAGCAGTGACCATCATTTTGGCCTGTTACACCCAAATGAAGGTTTACATAGTTCCAGATCAAAAATTGATGATATAATGAGCATTACTGAACTATACGGATCTCGCAGGATGTTAGACCACAATGAGCTGCCTGCTCAAAGACTTCCGCCTCAATTCCAGTCATTATCACTTTGCAATGTACGAGACACGGAAGACTATCATGGTGATGGTTCCGTATACAGTGAGCCAGCTTATAGGCCAAGTGACAAAATTTGCGATAGTTGTAAACGAACAATGTCTAGACCAGGCAGTGCGGTAGCTGGAGCATATCAAGATACAGAAGGTACTCACACGGATTGCTATGGACCATTCGAAAGATATCGTGGAAATGATATGACAGATGCTAGAATAGCATCATTAAGGCATCCCGACGGAGCGTCAGATCCAAATTTACGAGAAGAAAAACGTATACCTGGAAACGGAGCACCGTCAAATACTTTCAGAGAGTTAAAATCCAATTTACACCTTGAAGTTACTCCCCCGGTTGTAACGACAGAACCACGGTCGGAAAAATTGGAGAAGGGAGATAAAGTTGTAGCGAGAATAGTTGCCGGATCAAAACCTGATGGATACGATAGCGGTCATGAATCGACACCGAGAACTGGTAAACATAGCCCTGCTGCAACTTCGAGACGTGCCGAATCCGGATATGATTCCGTCCCTAGAGATTCAGATGCATCCTCGCTTGATTCTTATCCAACTCGACGTGCCGCTGTCGCCAGAGCTCACGCTAAAAAACATACAACGGCGAAATACAAGCAGCACAGCGATCGTTCCTTTTGTTCATGGCTTCGAAACCCTTTCACTTGCAAATACGCTGACACCGATCCAGAAATTAGTGATTTCTAAACGTAAATTTGTATATTAAATTAAACTTTATCTCTGTATCATTAAGCTACGTTACCGAATTTAATCTGGAGACTGCTTTTGTACTCGTATTTATAAAATGGTAATGCTTGGCTCTGATCCTGGGAGGTTACTATAGTATTTTTCTAATCTGCTATCGTACTCGCATATCTATGTAAGGGGTATTTGTATAACATAATTTATTTAAAAAAAAATTGTAATGCAAAAATTATGAATTTGTTAGCGTGTTATCTAATTATTCTGCTATTTTTTGTACTTTTATACTGTCGTCATATATTAAACAATTATATCATATCTGATTATAATAACTTCCGACTTTGGGAATACGTTTTAAATGTAAATTAAAATGATCCAATGCAATATGTACAGTCTTCCTCAGTCTTCCCAAAATGTCTAACGTCTCCATATCTAAATACTTTTAAATTCCGTGGAATCATTTATTTATGATTGCTCCACAATGAATTTGCAGACAATCTTTATTTTTGTAATTGCTTCAACTCTTGAAGATTCCTTTTACAACTGTATAAATTTAACCTCTATGAAACTTATTGATAAAATAACTATAAAAATTATACAAACTTGCATGATTGGTCTTTAAGAAATCTTTATAGAAATTAAGACTTATAATTTCCTAATGGCCATATTATATATAGCTTTAATACTTGGATATTAGAATATTTAGGGGCTATTTACGCATGAGCAGTGAAATATTTCTTTAAAGATTTTGGTCATGTCACCAATAGTGGTTTAATACCTGTGTACACTGCTCCTAAATTTTGTTCGTGTTCGGCCAGTAGGTTTTGTACATAATACATGCAATGATCATGGCTTTACAAAATGTTGGTAAACTTAGTTAACGCTTATATTATGTCAATGTTTCTGTTAATGTAAAATTAATATTAAATATATATATATATATATATATATATATAAATATCCTAAATTCTACTATGCGTTCGTATTAGTTTACAATAAATTGTTCAATTTCTATTTAACTGTTTTTTATTTTACTTACACCCACTTACTTCTATCAAGTCTATACCAATACAATATGATACATAAAATTAATACATTTCTTCTCTAAAGTACTTATCTTTTTAACTATATTCTTTTGTCTCAATAAAGTAGAAAATAATTCTCTTACATTATGATTTGAAACTATATTTTACAAAATACCATTTTAAGAACTTAGACTTTTAAGACTTAAAGGTCAGTTCAAAATAAATAATTTCCGCCGAAATGAAGTCGCCGGCACCAGTTACTCTAGTACATCCTATAAATAAGGAAATTAATGGAAGATGAGTCTGCCCATTATATGAGACGCCATGTACATAATATTTTAACAACGTCGCAATTTCCAATTACGTCCCAAAGAGCAGGCGCGGTTGCTGCCTCGGCCAAGGAGCTCCAGCGACGCAACTACCTGTGGAGGTGTTACATATTTGCGCTATTTAGATTCGAAACTATAGTACTATAGTAAGCATAATCATTGCCCAATAATGTGGACAGTCTTCTAAAGACGTTTTGTTGGCTTGTTAAGGCCGCTATCGTTATCGCTCATACATTAATTATTTTCTATTTTATTTTGCTAAATGAATAACGTTTTATACATGAATTAATAACGAGCACCAAAGTTCCTATTACATAGAATATGAAAATAAATATTTTTGAAAATTTTCCATTAATCAGGCTCAAATGACTCGGCCCAATTCTAACGAGATTTGGTATAGAAGTCGATTACAAGATGGAATAGGAAAAATAAGAAACATTTTGTTTTGTTTCTTTTTATCCTAGCGAAGGCGGACACTGCAACTAGTAAACAACTACAAAGAGTTTAACCCAAAATATGCAAAATGAGTTGCTTACTGTAAGCGATAAAATCTTCAACAATGAAATCATCTAAATAGAAATGAATAGCAACCCCTAAGAAAAACCCATGAATATATAACGTGATACTCACCCTCCCGCCTCTGGGGTACAGAGTTTCGAAATCTTTCGGGACAATAAACTTTTTTCCCTGCAAAGTAAAGTGGCCCAAGTTTCACCGTTAAAACCTCGCCCTATTATCTTTCATTTCGCTAGTAATTTAACATTCCGCGTACGCCCCGACAAAATCAAGCTATCAAATAAGGCGTTTTACCCTCTTCTCTTTGGGGGTGACAACTTTTTTCACGAAAATCTCCCAATAATTTGTTAAAGTGGCAGATGGTTAGCCCATAACGCTTATCAAGTTCTAAAGAAGAAAAAAAAAGATTTTAACGTTTCTTACATTAGATGGGGGAAATATTTCGTGTGTAGCAAAAAGTTTACTTTTAATGAACCAATTTTCAAAATTATAATTTGAAGAGACCAATTACTGCTGAAAATAAGATACGTCATCGTAGATCTAGATGACAATTTATATCAATAATCAAAAGTAACAATCGCATGACACAAATATAGCATTTGTTGATATAATATTGTGCCAAAAACGCAAATAATAATTGTTTCTTTCTCCTTATAAAAATTACCATAAGTTTGTCTCCAGATTCACCACTGCTTCTATTAAATTTTTTATTATAATCGGCGCAAAAAAGGTTTGATCGTGAGAAAATAACAAACAGATTGATGTACTTTTGCATTTAAAATATTACATTTATAACGTAAATAACGTGAGGTCATCCAAGTAGTGACTCTATACATTTTTTTGAACATTGGCCATTATAATTTGTTTATAATATACTGATACCTGACATAAAAAACACTGAAATATTAAGGAAAACTATTTTTTCTTTTTAAAGTTGAATAATGTCTTCTTAGGATGTTGGAATTCAACACTGGAAGAAATTGACTTAATTTAAAGAAACATCAGTATAGAAAAACATGAAAGTCTGACACTAGGGCAAAACTATTTAAAATTAAATAAATATTTGTAGCTTAGACTACAAACGCCTGGCTCCACAGAACAACGTACAACACGTGCATCTATTAATAATCAGACCATAATAGAAAACTTGACAAAGTTAATCACTTCATTATGCTAAGGTGATATCTCTCCGTTTATTAAAAGAACAGGCTAAATTTTATTAAGCTTACGTTAATTTAACAGCCGCTACCATAGTGGCCAAACGTCAATGGTCGGACTTCTCTTCCTGTATTGAAGACATTACTAAAACATTAGTATAGAAAAAGCCTAAAATATTTCTAGCTTCTTAGGACACGTCACTCTAAAACGAAACCAATAGCAACTATTACATGAAAGCCACATTTAAAGAGTTCAAAATAAAACTCGAGGGATAAATAAATGATACAAAGAGTCAAACTAAATGACCATCCCGCATTGATTTAATAAAGACGACAGCGTCACATAATACCTCCGCGACATACGCGTATAAAAATAATACACGGAACAAAGGCTCAACACGCGTCGCAAGGAGTCGAACCCGGGACGTGATGGGAACACTAAGCTAAACCGCGACATATCAAATATCTCATTGAATTACACAATAATAGACCTTATTCACAAACACAAAACGGCGAGTACAGAACGAGCTCGACTCTGTTTGCATTTATAGATGTCTCAAAACAGAAACATCTGTACGTGATACGAACGGAAATAATAACAAAAAGGTAAAGGAATGAGGGTAGGTAACGATATATCAATCGTTGGCTGAAAGGAAAAATCCAGTTTTCTTGTTACACTTCCCTTTGTTAGATCTCAAAGGCTTTCATTATTATCGGAAAGCAATGAATCATTGGACCATTTTACGGACCTTTATAAAATGGAAGTATACATTTCTTTAATGAATTATGCTTTTAAATATCGTTTCTTTCGAAGCTATTAAAAACCACAACAACTACTTGATAGAGAAAGCGATAATCAGCGAATTCGCAATTCAATTAATGTTCGCAATGTTTACTTCATTTGTGGCTAGTTGCTTATTATTCTAATCGCTTTGCTTTATTCCAAGTATAAAAGATATTATTTGAATAAAAATGTGTCTCTTATAGATCTAATTTTGGGGAAATTGTTACGGATAGATAGAGCACATATGATTACACTTTTCACATAAGTTATAAGGAGTAATGATAAAGTTTAATCGATGTAACAAAAAACTGATGGCAATACCCGTTTCTGAAATTAGTCCGGATAAACAACAGGCATTTCAGTTTTATTTAGATTTAAAATTGTTAATTATTTAGTTAGTTGCAGGTTTTAGAGTTTGCCCACAATCTTATCTGATGTTAAATGACGATATAGTCCACAACGGTAAACATGCTAAACTTAGAGGAGACTACGCCTCAAGAGCAGCTGCCTGATACACACCAACAGGCTCTTCGCCACATATTTTTAACTTTAAGGTGCTTGCCAGGCGGAATTCAAAAAAATCCTACCACCTTACTATCTCTCCGCTCAGACTCATTTGATTCGAAACTACATCCATCAACGAAGTGTCCGAACAATCTATCAACAAAGCCACCATCGCTTCAAAACTTCTTATGACAACTTTTTCATATGAACAACTCCATCCAACGTCCATTTAAATATACGTATATACATGCCTAACTTAGTTAAGCTTAAGGGGGTCGACCCCCCAATATACATTCTGAATCCAAACTTACGCAACCGGCTGTGGGAAACTGACTGTATGCTTTCAACTCATACAATGTCAAATCAATTGTAATGTGTACGGTTTAACCTTTTTGAACTTCTAAACGATCCCATTTAGACAACAATGTACAGAACAAGTTCGGATACTGGGCCAAGTTGTGCTTTCGGTAGGGTTAACCAAAAACTAACACAAATATTATGTATTTTCTGTAAATTTTAAGTCAAGCGGGTTACCACGCCTCGAAACTAAAATGAATTCACAATCCATGCCTACATATTACTAGAAAATAGACATCATGTCCTGGTGTCTGGAATAAAAAAAAAATTGACATTGTCATGCCGGAGGAAAAGTCTAAACTTGTGTAACTTTGAAGCGGCGTGTATTAATCATTGGATTGGATAAACTTGAGCTTCTAATGTAAACGTACCTACCGTAATATATCAAATAAAAATTCGCATTTGTGGGACGAGTAACAGAGTCGTGTCGAGCGGTGAGTGTGTCCAGAAATCTAGCAGAGTGGTAAGAATTTGTGCACACCACATGGATAATATGATCCTTTATTTGGGTGTCACGTTCCAGAATATGTTAGTGAATATATACCTGTCAAGATGCTTGAAGGCCAACATGACGGCAACGAATACAACGAATTTGAAAGCTTAGTGTTCGTTAATTTTGGACTGCTCAGAAAATAAATATTGGTTATAAAGAAAACTAAAAAGCACGCTTATATGGGTAACAGAACTATAAAGAAAAAAAATCACATTTTTTTTTTAATACGGAGTGCTCATGCTATAGACCCGTAAAGTTCACTAATTTATAACAAATTAAAAAAATCAAATAATTTGACTTATTCACAAAATAATTCATTTAATTGTAAAAATAGCGTGGGTTTCCTTTCTTTTATTCATTAATTAACAGGACAAACTAATTAAGGTACTGTGTTATTGGTCCCCGATACGTGTGCTAAATTAAAAAGGGGTGAAAATCACGTTCAAAGTTTCCGTTACATAGGTAGATACAAGTGAAGTTAATAAACGCATGTTAAAAAATTTATCCGTTCCAATCATCTCGTGGTAACCCTGTTTCGAAGGTGTATTTTGTTTGTCGTAGCGGGCCATCCGTGGAGCATTACAGCGAGGCGGTACGTGCCCCGAGTATTGAAGGGGTCAGGTCACAGTCAGATGTCTACTATATGCCTTAGCCAGCGCCGGAATAAATTTCGCGCTCCTCGTTTGAATATATTACGATAAACGTTCTATTTTCCTTTCAATCTTATAAGATGTTTATTTTTCAATACTGATTACGTCTTTTTATTCCGTTATGCTATCCACTTCTCAACTGATGTGCACATGACTAACAAAAATAATATATAATGTGTATATTAGAGTTCTATTATAAGTTTAGCGTATTTATTATATTAAGCCCCATCATCATATAATATCAGACGAGGTTGAAGTTAAACGTTAAAATACATAAAGTATTAAAAAAGAACTACTTAATAACGATTTCTGTGGACTATTAGTAAAATAATATAATAAATATTTAAATTACTATTGCTTATTATTGCTATTTTTATGATATATTTTGTAGTAAACAAGATTGGTTCAGAAAGCGTAATATTCAGATTTGGATTGCGTTATAAAGATTAAATATATTTCAATAAAAGGATGATTTATTTAGTGATAAGGTGTTTTTCAATCTTTGATTGACATCTTCGCTAAAAGATAAACTAACGCGTTTCAGCCAGTCTCGTAAAAGACGACAGTCGGATGTCATAGACCTACAAATTTATTTACTACATTATTTATTAACTAACTTATGCCTCCGGCTTCGCTCTAATAACAATAGTTTTGCTATTACACGGGAACCACTTTTTTTTTTTTTTATTAACGTGGGGAGATCCCTAATGGATACCCATCCTCCCGGGGGAGAGAATGGGTTATGTCCGATTCGCACGGACTAAAACCCCACGGTGCACCGGCCACCGCTTTAAGTTGGAGCGGCATGGGACCGTACTAGGCTAACACCATGCCGCCCCCAGCGGTCAGCCCGGCGGCAGATGGCTGCCGGGCTCCATCCTTATAGGGAGGTAGCTATGTACACGATCAGCTACCTCCCCTCATCAGCCGAACCTTCCTGTGCAAAGAGGAAATGGGCCCCCCGGCCCATCCCCTCAGGTTACACGGGAACCACTCCTTTTATTTAGTTTAACTTATGCTATTTATGTTTTAAGCATTAACTCATTAATGTCATAATTTCATTTTCGTTAAAACAATAAACTTAAACGAGTTTCTTGTCGGACCTGATCGATCGATGATTACCTTCTCAGATACAGATGTTAACTTACGTGTATTGTATGAAATCAAAATTGTAAACAATCTGTACAAGTACTCTGTGGTAATCTTTACAGTTTATTATTACTCGGTGTATAAACACTATAAAGTCCACTTGCAGATTCCTTCCTTTAATTGTCCCTTGTATTTGCTAGTATGAACAAAATAGAACTGGCATCGGTTACACTTTGATGAGCTTTGAGATTGACACTTATACATCTAATAGAAATGAGGAATGGAAATCATTTGCAAACAATTAAAATTTGATATATACCGCAAATACGGTATAAAGGAGTAGTTAAGTTCCAGGCATTCTATTTTTAGAATGAACTTGTTTGTTTATTTACAATATTCGATATGATAATATTTCTGTGGCTCGTGGTCCGCGTATCGACGAGTCACCACGCTTCCTTATGACTTACTACGAGTCTACGAGTATTTAGGATGTTTGTAGAGACTTCTATATTGTTCCAGATATTTCATTAAATTTCGGTAATTATGTCTGTTTTGCGCAGATTGTAACAATACATTCGTTATAATGTAAATATTTATACACTGTAATTTACTTTTAATATAGATCTAAATTTGTTACAATAAAAAAATTAAAATGTAGTTGTCTACCAAGTATAATATTTTAATTTAAAGATCCATCGTGTACTTCCATTCTATATATAATATACATATGTTATATATATATAAGTAATTTTAGATTGTATGGATCGCAAACGAAAACCTCAGATATATTTTACCGCGCCGCGCTGTATCGTCTGGGTACGAAGTGATATGTCGCTCCGTCACAAATCTGATCTATCTTCTCGAAGTTGGATGGAATCAATCTGCATTACTCTGGTTAAGGTGTTGGCTTAAAACGTAAACGGTAGCGAGTGTGATTTCTCGACACACGCTTTTGAATTACTTATGAACTCTGTCTGAGTAGTTCAACTGAATGTTTCGTAGAATATTAAAATAAAATAATTAAATAATAATTTGATGATGCGATTTTTTTTTTTATTAACGTGGGGAAATCCCTTATGGATACCCACCCTCTCGGAGGGAGAGAGTGTGTTATGTCCGACTCGCACGGACTAAAACCCCACGGTGTACTGACCGCCGCTTTGCTTGGGGTGACATGGGACCGTGCAAAGCTATCACCATGTCGCCCCTGCGGTCAGC
This sequence comes from Antheraea assamensis, assembly GCA_035772565.1. Taxonomy (NCBI): domain Eukaryota; kingdom Metazoa; phylum Arthropoda; class Insecta; order Lepidoptera; family Saturniidae; genus Antheraea; species Antheraea assamensis. Next base: position 4,655,665 of record JAQQSE010000046.1, on the reverse strand, counting down.
TCGGCGGAAGTTGGCCGCCGGGCTCCGTCCTTATAGGGAGGTAGACTGGGTACGCCACCAGCTACCTCCCCACATCAGCCGGACTTGTGGAATGAGGAGATGCCCCCCGGCCTCTTTTCTCAAGTCCGGCTTCGGAGGTGGAAGGAGGCATGCAAAGAGCAGTCTCCTTCCACCGGCTCTTCTTTGGTGGAGAGAGCCGCTAAGAGGGTCCAGCTCTCGGGCTCTCTACGCCGCCTCCTGCTGCGAGATGACGTCCTCGCAGAAGGAGGCCACCACTTGCCATGCCTCTTCGCTGCCGAACATGGCCGAAACCACACTCGGCAGCGATAAGTCCGGCCCTACCGCCGCAGCCAGAACGTGTCGCTATCCCTCCTTCGCAACACACTCAGACAAAGTGCATTCATAGTATGCGGCGGTGGGCTTCCTGCGAGCGATCTGGTGCAGGTAGCAGCCAAAACAGCCAGGGCCGGTGAGTACCTACACCAGTCGGGACGTCAGGGAGCCCCACTCCCTACTAAGCCATTCCGGCAGGACCGGGCGGACGGCGTCAATAGTGTAACGACCGAACCGCGTGTCCACCAGGTCCTGCCTTCACCTCTCCATTGACACCTCCTGGCCCTCCCTCCTCTTGGACCCAACCTCCCTGGGAACTGGAGGCTCCCCTAGCTGTTTCCTTGCCGTCGTAAACTCGTATATAGCGGCAAGAACTCCCGCCTCCAGCTCCCAGTGTAGGGAGCCAGCAAGCACAAAGGCCGCCGCTGAGGCCACGGTGTGGTACCCTCTGATCATCCTCAGTGCCACAATGCGTTGCGCAGCATGCAGCGCCCGCACATTAGCGGCACCGAGGGCGTCGGCCCACACCGGAGCCCCATAAATAACCATCGCCCGCACGGCTCCCATATATAGTCGGCGGCACCCGGCACTCGGTCCCCCAATGTTGGGGAGTAACCGGCCAAGTGCCTCCCCGCCGCCCTTGTGATTCGCGGTCTGAGCCCCGCAAAATGGGGATCGAACCGCCAGCACCCGTCCAAGGTGAGGCCCACATACTTCATCTGGGTCCCCATCCTGATACGGGCGTCCTCCACCATTATGTGGACCCCAGGTGGTGGTCCTTGGCAAGGCCCATAAAACAAACGGGCCTCGGTCTTCTCGAGGTCCACCCTGAGGTCAAACCTCCTTACGCGCCCGACGACAAGGGTTGTGGCCGTCGTGGCTAGGCGCTCCACCTCCTCCCAGTTCTCCCCTTGGGAGGTCGCCTCCATAAGCTTTTCATAGTATAATGTAGGCTATATACATATATATTTACATACTCGAAAAGAAATATAGAGTTAACAGAAATTACTTAAAATCGGTAATATAGGTTAAGTGCCAATGATATATTTTCACTAATATTTTACCAGATTAGTGTAGTTCATACGAAAAAACAATACCATTTTTTTAGTAAAATACTAAGTCTCCAGGATTATACTATGATTACAAAGAAGGACAAAATTAAAAGTCTTATTAACCCAATATTTATGAATTTAGAAGATTATTACAAACCGCGATCTTGTTACTTGGACCAAACTGTCCAAACGTGTCGAAAGACGCTCGAAGCCACAGCGATTTCTCAGGATTTGAGAGCGAGAGAGCACTCAAAGTTAAGGTGCACGCATTTTAACCGTGTTTGCACTACTGCAGCACTCTTGGTGCTTATGTATGTACATTTTAAAATTATAATAGTCGGATAAAAACAGGAAACGAGTTCTTACGGTGTAGTTGACATAGAAATTTAAATACTAAAGAAGTAAAACAGCAATATTTGCTTTGCAGTGTATTTAAAGAAAATGATCTATTAATAATTACATCTACATTTTATTCTTTACAGCGATGATTCTCCAATGAGCCGGGCATTCGGTGAAGAAATACATCGCGATGAAACCATAGCATGATGCTAGAGTTTTTTTTTAGTACTCGCCTAGTTAACTACACCCTAATGTTGAAAATTTGCAGCCAGGTACCTATATGTCTCATTCGGCAGTTACACTTAACCTATTATCACGTTATATAAAATCCATTTAACATCAGGTGAGATTTTAGTAAAACGGCTAAAACTAAAAAAGTATAAGATAATCATAATAAGATCTAATAACACTAAATAAGCGCATCAATGCTTTGTAAAATAGTAGTATTAGACGACTGTTACCTTTTAAGTTTAAGAGTACTACAACCAAACCAAGTCTATTGTGTTGAAGAATACGCGCCTAATGATAGAAAGTAGTACTTGCATTCACAAGGAATTACCTTTGCAAATATTTACAATAAGTATTACGTTGTAATGCCGTGATCATATTAATAAAATAGTTTTAACTCTCAAGAAAATGTTGATTATGATAAAGAACATGATTCCTGTGAAATTAACACAATGTACAGTCCTACTATAGTTACCAGAACTCGATATTAACGATTTCAAATCGAATCGAGAGAGAGAGAATTGAGTACAATAATACATTTATTGTAAAATTTTCAATTAGTGATGGAAAATAAACAATATCACTATGTAAATAAAATTACTAATTTATTATTCGTGTGTTATATGTATATAATAGTTGTCGCCGCTACCTGATTTAGATAATGATACATATAACTATCCATGAGAAAATTAGTATAAAAGTATAAAAATAGTAATAGTACAATTCGATAAGCAAACCCGTGTAAAACATAACTGTTGCTGTAGAATGACAAATTTGTCTGATTATTTCAGAGATAACGTATTCAAGTAAATAAATTCTTGAAATTTATAATAAGAGTATAGATAATATATGTATTAATAAACACGTTAACTCTTCTTACCACTATAAAATACTGCATTATTTACTACTAAAAAAAATGTATTTAATTTGCTGTACAAATTTGTATTGTTTTTTGAATATCGACTGCAAATAACTATAAAATAGGCAAAATCTACATCTCAGAATCCAAGATTTCAAGATAGACAAAAATATTTCAATGGCAATTTCTCAGTTGGTCATACAAAAGCTTATATTTTATTTTGTATAGTACAATATAAACACGCAAATATGTATTTTATTCTTTAAATTTCGTATTAATACTTATGGTACTTTGCCCCTGACGTACGTACATTATAAATAACTATCCGTTCAGCATACTACTGTTTTCATCAATTCGACAGTTGTATAATAAATATGATCAAGATAATTATGATTTAACGGTATCCACGTGAATCAAGACTCACTCAGTTTTCGATTTAATATGCAGATTTAACATTCTGAAACCGATAGTAGTGAGAAGAGATACAGGTAATTCTTATCTACGACGACACGTCCTCAGCTAATTCCCAGAAAGCCCTTTGATCCGGATAAATTGGCGACAGTAACACAAGAACGCCTACCGATGTTTGAAAAAGCGTTCTGTTTTTATTGCTATAAAGATTTGTGTAGGCGTATTCCAGGTGTATACTGAAGAATTAATGTTATTCACTTAAGTTTGGTTAAGGACTTTTGTATTGTACTATAGATATATAATAAACTCGCTGTGCCTACGACTTCACTAGCGTAAATTACAGAAGCCCATTTGAGCCCATTCAATTACATATCTTATTTTATAATCATTATATCGTCAGGGAATAATGTTTACAAAACATATTTACTTAAATCACTCATATATATGTTTATGTTTTTTCTAAATTAGTATGTTGTTATTAAAAGATCTATACCTACTTACTTTTAATGTTTACGATATGGTGCTATAATCCTAGGCATAAAAATAACGTAATTCGTCCATTACGAGACTTCAGATTGCCCATAAAGTGTAAAGGTATAAAAACTATAAAAAAGCGCTCCATATATATACATACCACCCGCGGTAAATCAAATAAAGCCCCTGTAAAGTTTCGCTCAGGGGTTTTATAATAATATATCGTGTTATAAACCTTATATTTATATATGAAATTCCGGTGTGCGTATGTTCGCAATTATTCTCCAGATAAACAGCTTGACCGATTCTGATGACCTTTTTATAATTATGGGGTCACTTAGATTATAGTTTAATCTAGTAGGTGGCGCTGTTGTCGATATCTTGATTGTTTTTTTTAATATACTGAATTTTAAATCTAATCCTTATTAGTATTGCAAATGCGAAAGTGACTTTGTATGTTTGTCACGTTATCATGCCTTGACTACTCAAAAAATTATCATAAAATGTTATATAGACATTCTCAGGAGTTCAAAAAAGTACATAGGGTACCTTTTACACATCAAAAATGTACTCTTCCATAGGGATTGGTCAGCTGTACATTAGCACGAAAGAAGCGACAATCAAAAAATAGTGTATTATAAAAACATAACTTTCTAATACGCGGAAAGGGTTTAATAAACCTAAAGAATTAATACGAAGTCCTTAACGATAATTGTAAATGCAATATTATTTTTTTTTATCAAGGCTAATATTAGAAACGATATAAACCTACACATGTACCTACGTGTAACGCACCAAAGACGAATGGGAGTGATCCAATTCTTATAAATTAAATACTTTATTAACTAACTAGTGTAATACGAAACTAGTTATATGTAATTGAGGAATCTTATGATGTTTTAGAGGAAGTTAATTAAATACCAAATTTTTACATTATAATCTACTTAAACCTATGTTTACTGAGCGTTAGGATAGGACCGATCTTTGTATACAACTGAATTGTAACTACCAAACACAAAATGTGACACCTGCTAAAGTGGTACGCTTAAGCGTATCGCCAAAGTGGTACGCTTAAGCCTATTGCCGATGTAGTAAGCAGTAAGCAAGCAAGATGATAATAATTGGTCGCAACCACAATACATTATCATCTTACTTTTATCCCACCTAAGTAGGTTCGGCAGGACATCTTTTTCTCTTTCAATCTCCCCTATCAGATGTCCTCTCAGTGTTCACACCTTTCAACCACATTCATTCTTCACATTATCTACCCTTACCTTTTTCGGTCTTCGACTACTCCTGTATAAATCTACCTTTGTACTTAAAACTTTTCTAGTTACATAACCTTCATCTCTCCTCGTACTATGCCCGTACCATGCTAAGCTGTTACTCCTCAACTTCTCTGTCACTTGTGCTATTTTTAAACTTCCTCTTATATACTCATTCTTAAATCTTATCCATTCTAGTGAAGTATGTATACATAGTACACCCACCTTAACACATGCATCTCTGCCACATGTAATCTTCTCTCGTCTATCTCCATCACATCCATACAAATCGCAAGCATCCGTACACTTGATAACAAATCCGTGACAGTGACTCTCTTTTATTTTGGTATGTTACAGGATCAGCCAGCATCTATCTATAGTAACTATATGTAATTAGCAAATGTTTTTTTTAGAAATCAATATCCGTAATTATCTATTGTAAGTAAAACTGTAACTATATTTTAGATTTGCATGGCGTAGGTACTCCTTAGTTTGAGGCTATAGCTAAGGTTAATTTCTTATAACGAACTTTTAGGAATACAGATAAAAATTATGTATATGTGTTTGTATCTAGCTGTATATCTGACAGTAGTTACCGTTGTTTTTATATTCTGTTGTACTTAGATTCTGGAATTAGGTACATTTATGCTATGCGACTGTACACGGACGGAGCAATTGCGACAAAAATACTCTCGGAGTCCTGGAGGAATGATTAAGAAAATTATTATTTTACCATTATATTTAACAAAAAATAAACAAACTGCTACAGAGTATATACGGATCAATAAAAGAAATAAAGATATGGGAATATCTGAATCGTCAAACAAAACATATTCGAAGAAACAACAATTTAAAATTCGAAGCACGTGTCAATAAAAAATGACAGCGTGCGATTTATATGAAATACATACTCCGGAGTACGTTTATGTTTCAAATCCGAGCTTACGGTTTTGTAGTGCAGAGAATAGGCACAGAGAGGCGATAAAATTTATTGTCACCCGAGCGACATCTGGTGCTTCCCTTATTTAATGTATAAGCCATAAGAGTTAGGCGATATCATTAATCTTTTTAGAGCTGTGTTAGATCAGGCAAAAAAATTTTAACAGATTTTTATCAATTTTTTCCTCAGACACTTGCCCTTATCTAAAACAAAAATTGTCATGATTGTGTCATTTAATATATAACTATTAAAGGTTTATTAAGAAACTACGTTTTTTTTTAAGAACTACGCATTCAAAAACGTGTGAAGTGCGGCAAGCGGTGTGGTGCGCATGTTTAGGAGAGAGGATGTACATAAAATACATTGTTAGGATAATAAACTATGTAGACCAAGCCACAGGTATCAATTAGTATAGAAAGACAATAGATAATTTCATTTTCTCTAATATGTTTTCTAGCCTCGCTCCATCACAAACATGTAAACAGTTAGGAACTAAAATTGAAACAAGAAGTATGAAAGTATTGTCTCTTAAGGATAAGACATATGTCTAAAAAATGGCCAAGGTCTATCTAGATTCATTGAACGTTAGATAGTAACACACAACTTAGACTAGTATAGAAGAGTAATTAGTAACAAGTAACTAACGGGAGCCGTTTCGAAAATGCTTCAAACTATTTTTCGTAACTAGTTATTTAGTATATCCTAAGCCCTAAGGGTCAATATTCAAAATTTTAACAATTTCTAAATTGTTCTTTTTCTTTTCAACTCAAGTAGTTTTATCTGCAGAGCTCTGGCTGGAAGGCTATAACAGAACTCTCACAACATTTAAATTAGACTTAGAATTACAAGATTATTTAAATCTTTAAAAATAAACTGATTCTACTGACACGTTTTTACTAAAACAGATTCTTCTTCCGTCATGGGAAACCCTCTTAACATCTTCTTTATCGTTCTTATTCATAAAACATCTTGATTCTAAATACTTTTTACTTCTTCTATTGTCTAAATTGTAGAATTTTGTTGATTCAATTTACTGAGATCAGTCTTGCTTGGTTCGGTATTATGGTTCATCCATATTATTTATTTGTCCTTAATTTTAAAATTTGCTTATAAATTTTAGGAAATAAAGCCGAACTTTCGCCACCACTTATAACTTGATCTGTAGAAAAAGAAGACGAACGCAAACTGTTCCTCGCACCCGCTCTACACGCTGAAGAATAAAATCTCAGAATGCAATGTGTTTACATTCGACACAGCGGGTCTCAAAGGAGGCCTATATTCAGTAGAGACTGAGTTCACCAGCTGATCGTGACCGCATTGAATATTAAAAATATAGTTACAATGCTAATCTGCAAATTATTATCTACTGAATGATGGTATCTTCTTTAGGAAAGAGCAGAACTTTATAACCACGTATACATGGAATATTCTAAGCGACGCTGGTTATATTATAACAGGCGACAAAATAATTTACTAGCTCCTCCAAATATTAATAAATAGTTAATAAATTACCTTTTTATCCTAATTAATTTTATAAATGCGAAGGTGAGTTTGCTTGCTTGCTTGTGTGTTTGTTATGCTTTCACGCGTGAACTACTCAACCAATTATCATGAAAGTTTACACAAACATGTTATCAGATGTACAGAAAAGGATACTTCGCATCTTTCAGTATTATTCCCGAGTTATAGATCCAATCTTCATTAACACTAGCGAATCTGCGGACAGAAACTAGTATACGATAAATTATATAAAATATGTAAGCAACCATGACTTATGACTATCCCACATAATTAAATTTAATATAATTAATTAAATCTCATTTAATTTTAATACAGGTATTTAATAAAAAAAACCGTGCAAGGCAATGAAATTGGTACAAAAATCGTGTACAGCTCAAACCTCATCCGTGAAGGGCAAGAACATAAATTTAAACACGCTTATCAATAGAGCTTGTATATAACGAACCACGCAATTTGTAGGACAATGTGACTATTAAATGATATAAATATGGACTAGGTAACAGACAAAAAATCAGCTAGTTAGTTATCTTTTTTAATTACCTCATCATCGATACATGTTGAACGAAGAGGATTCTTCTATCAAACCTTACATTTTGTAGGATAAACATTTTTTCAAATAAATCCGATAATAATCTTGAGATTTAACAATAAAAAAAAACCTGTTAGCAATTCAATTTTTACAGAATCATCAAATCGATATATTTGATCCCAGCTACTTCTGTTAGCTACCACAATCGAAAATGTATGTAAGAAAAAAAGTCGGACATCTCATCAGAATTAAGCTACTCACGGAAAATTAGCTCGGTTGTACTCACTGATAAAAATGGACCTGGCGATCCCGGACTATACGGCATTCCTTTGAAAATATCAGATGTTCATTTGTTTATATGCCATTCGATTTTTGTCTGATTACCCTATTCCTGAGACTATGAATAAATCTAAATTACACTTTATTTCCGATATGAATTTCGTGGTGGCTGGCACCAGTGCAACACAGACGGCTTGTATTATCTAAGTTATGAATAAATTAGTTACCGCAAGTAATGACCTTGTTTCTAGTAATACACTCCATGGGCGATCATTTACTGAAATCGATAACGTTGAATTGAAACCGATAGTGAGAGCAGGTACTACTATATTAGCATTCGAAAACATATTATGTTACACAGGTTAGACACAGAGGTGCCAGCCGAACTATATCCTAAAGGTAAATTAAAAGAAATTTCCAGTGGGTTTTTACTGGCATCATTTATTTCAGTTCCTTGAGATCTGAAATCACAACTACCACTGAAATATACCGTGAAGAGTTGAAAATGATGATGTATTCAAGCTTGCCAACAAACAACCCAGATTTGTCAATTGTTGTAGTCAATTCTTTCTTCACGACAACCCTTAATCGTACACCCCACAAAGGACGACTTAAAAGTATAGAAGTGATGACTGAAAACTCTCCCTCACTCACCACTCGCTCCAATTAATTTCCATATATTTCGGAATTGAGATAACTTGTTACAAAGGAAAAATCCAAATCCTTCAAGGCGGTGTGAGCAGCCGTTAAAAAGATCACTACTTCCAATCCCCATTATTTCTACATTAAAGGGCACTAATGAGCTTTTGTTATTAAAATGGTATCGAATAAGTGCATCGAAAGTGAGGCTTCGTCTCATTCATTATGTACTTTTTATTTAAAAAGGATGTTAGTTTTGTGCTATAACTGCTATGTAAAACGTCAATCCCATAGGTAAGAGACCTGTTATAATTTTATATATAGGTGTAATAACACTAGGGTCTAATAATCTCATACATTCGGTAAAGGAGAAGCCTTAGCCAAAGTTACTTACAGATACAGTGGTTTTTATGCATAAAAATAAAAAAAAATTGAAACCAAAAAGTATTGATAATAAACAGAAGGGAACATAATCCAATTTAAATATATTCTCCCTCCATCGGTCTTAAACATTTCCAAGGCGGTTAAAATTAAAACTAATTAACTTTTTTAACTTCTGTACCCACCCCACCAGCAGCCGAGGTGTAATTAAAACGAAACAAAAGTCAAGTTTATATCACCCCATGGAGTAGGCTATACACCCCATTTTTTCGCATAAAACTTTACAGCTGACCGTGTGCCCGAAACGCTATTAAATATAATTAAATAAAGAAAGAGATTAGATTAATGAATTTAAATAAAGATTTTACTATTAACATGATAATATTATATTTTATTAAAAGTATAAAATTCAATCAGATTTTATTTTGAGAGATACTAATTTTGTTTATGACAACGGTAATAAAAGTTTATTCAATGTAGGTCCTCAGAAGGCGCTTATGAACGTCATAACTACCACCGGCTCAGAAAAAAACGAATAATAATATATTGGAGTTTATAAGTTCGATATTTGAAAATGGTTACACAATAAAAATACAAGTCAGAACTAGATGCTAGAAATTAATCGTTACCTTATAAAACTTTTCATGTGCAATATTTGAAGTAGTGTGGTTAGGAATAAGAACTAAAAGCTTCATTGCTTCACCGGTCGTTTGTCTTGCTACTCGTGCAATACGCAGCGTCTGTAGATCAACAAATAAAATGAAATATTTTAGCTTTTCTACGAACTGTACTGAGCCACACAAGCTCTTAAAACGTTTAATTAAAATATAATTTTTATCGTAAACTGATGTTAGCAAAATCATGACTATATGTTGGTCCAACCTTCTCTCAAGTCGCCCATGAAAACTCCGTGAAAAGTCGTCTAGTAGTTTGTATATTAACGTGTTCACACAAATAAACAAAGAGACATATATACAGTTCGTTTCTAATTAGACTTATTGTATTCTGTTACATTCCCTTTATCAACTGTAACACCCTAAATCTTTATTATGTTATAGAGGTCAGATAAAATATGAACTTTTTAACCTTATGCAACCATTTATTGCATATCCTGACTTGGTATCTTGGTAAAGACAAAAGATTACAAAAAAAGGTCGTCGCTGGGAGTCTTATCACATATATCAACATAAAGATATAATATAACATAATATAAACTATAATTGAAAAATATTACCAAAACGTTTACACATATTCTTTGTCTCTATAGTTTAAAGGCAAAATCTTGTAACGGCCAAAATAAGGGACGAAATCTTATATTAAGGGTGATCGCCGTTTATTCCGCTGCTTACCTTTGTATTTGGGGTAAAGTAAGGAAAAACTATTAAAATAATGGCAGTACGATTTCCGTTCAGGTCACGTACGAAGGTAATTTTGGAGGGAATAGAAAGGAGCAGCCGCCGGTAAACGCATCAGAACGCGTTGTCTGGTAACAGATGTTGTGCGACTGTGTTTTGTTTTATTATCATGTATTTAAAAACTAGCAGCCACCCGTGAATTCGTCTATGTTTTATATTACAATGACACGATATATTATCTTCGTATAACTATAACGGTTTATACAATGCACACCAAAATATACTAAAACGATCCTTCCATCCTTACTTGATACTTATCATTATAGTTTTGGTCAGCTTTATTGGTCAGCCTTCATAAATTACAGCCTATGTTTTATTCTGATGGATAAGGAAAGATAATATTAACTTCCTGCCATTCGTTTTTATGTAAAAGAGAAAAAACATCCATCCATCTTCACAAACATTCTCGTTTATAATATTACTAGCGGCCCGCTCCGGCTTCGCACGGGTATAAAATATATAGCCTATGTCATTCACTGAAAAAATTATTAAAATCGATCCAGTAGTTTTGATTTATTCATTACTGCCCGTGGCCCGCACGCGTTATTTTGATAAATCTCGTAGACCTGCGTTTGTTGCAATATAAGCGGAAAATATCGAATTATTTACGACATCGCATTAGAAACCTCAAAAATAACAGTATTTCTCCACTATTTAATGGATGTTATTATACATATAAACCTTCCTCTTCAATCACTTTATCTATTAAAAAAAACCGCATCAATATCCGTTGCGTAGTTTTATAGATTTAAGCATACATAGAGATATAGGGACAGAGAAAGCGACTTTGTTTTATACTATGTAGTGATTAAGATTTATGCAAGCGGAATCTCCCAAATGTTTATATTCAACGAATTATACCGGGTTATAAGGCACACAATATTCACTCATGCATTTGTAGCAGAAGAATTACATGGTTGATAATACTGGAGCACAATATTCTCCGTACGAGAAGAACGACCTAGTCATTACAGAATAGTAAACCATGAGCAAGTTTCAACTGCAGAAGGACTATCATCACTAAACCTGTTTCTTTTATTAATTAATTACTTCCATTTTTTTTTTATGGTAACTAGTACCAAACAGGCATAGAGACCACTACATGTTAAAGAGCACTACAATTCATAGTCATTTAAGAACAACTACAAATAAAACGAGAATTATAATCGAAAGATAAGCTGGAGCACCTTCTGTACCAGTTTATGTTGTCACCCATACCCTCCAAACCGCAAAACAGCTTGGTGTCAAAAATATATATTGTGGTGGTTTCTGCATACGAACCTCACATAGGCTTGCCTAGATCTTCTAAGTGAATTTTTTCTAACTGAACTGCTTGGAATTTGTCTTCTTCATAAGCTCATTGTTAGGGTCTAATTTGATATTATTTTTGAATTACAAGAAGAATTTGACAAACATTGAAGCAATTTGTGAAGCACTGAAATTGAAGAACAGTGATTTCATTTCCCAATCGAGTAAAATACTCGGGAACATCAATCCACGTCCCTGAGGCGGCGAATCGCAATCGATAAACGCAAATCAGTGATAACAGGGCGCCTCTAAACTTTTACCGTTTACTACCTCCCGGCCTCCGGCCCTCGACGCGTTATCGCCTACGATCTACAAATCCAATTTCCTAAAATAGGGATCGATCCGACAAATCATCTGGCCAACTCTATTATCCTCCATTGAAGGGATATCTAGGGATGACTTGCTTAGGACGGACACTGGTCGGTAAAAAGGAGATACAAACCCTTATAGGGGTAAATAGAGATAAATGCACAACACAAATAGTATTTTGAACATTTCATTTTAATATTGGTTTATTGGTCCTATAATAATTCAATTATTAATAGGACAATCCAGACCAATATCAAATCGTTTATAAAAACGAGAAAGTTTGTGAAGATTTTCGTAACCATTTCGTGTAAAAACTACTGAGCAGAATTTGATGGAACTTTACAGTAATATAGGATACACAGAAGAATAATATATGAGCTATGGTTTATATTAGTTAAAGCATAGACTTAAATAGCAAGTTATAACTTACTTGCCTGAATAAATCCTGCCGTTCGAGAGGTACCTCGGCGTATGCTGTATAAATCGGTACACTAAGATAATGTAAAAAGAGACACCTTTGATCACTAGTAGACTGGATAAGTACATATTAAATAGCTACTAAATTACTGCTGTAGTAAACCTACCAATAGTGTGGCTGTCCACATCGGTAGAGTAGATTTAGATATTAGTGTGCCTGGATATTGCCACTACTATAGTCTATCTACTACTAACGTCAATTTTAGTTAAACATAATATACTAGGTATATGACAATTACTATAGCGTATTAATATTAATTGTCACGTACATACCGATTGGTGGTAGTTCAGATCGTTGACAAACATAATAAAGGTGTGGTTACATTTATGACTGACGACCGAAATAGAATAGCAGTGTCATGAGCGTATCGTAAAGCGTCAGACTACGGTAGTCTATTGGGAATACGCCTTTATAAAACAAATTAGGAGCGGAAGCGATATTCGCTATATTTTTTTTTTGTCCCTCCCTAAGTTAATAATAAAAATATTAATATTATAAAACAAAACCGCTTTTCGTGTCTGTCCGTGTGTTCTCTTAGTTCTGGTAAACTATACAAAGGATTTGAATACAATTTTGAATATTATAAGAAAAAGTTTTTTTTCTTGAAGGTTTAGATATAAAGTAGAGGAAAGTCGGTATATCGTAACGAAATCGTAAGAAGGAGTTTTCTCGATCTTACATTGATAACTACGATAACATAAATAAAAATAATATACTAGAGAATTCTACGTCTGAAAAATGTCTAAAGAAAAGTTCCTGTTGGTATATGTCTCGCGACTAGATAACCCAAAATAATCGTATTTATCTGTTACATGTTATTAAAAAACGAATATTTGTGACGTTATTTCTTACAAATATACTATTAATTATTATAGAATTACATACTTTATTTGCTTTAGGTATTTAATGTAGGGCAAAAGTACCCTTTGCAACTTTTAATTAATGTCTTCCAGGAAGTTACAGATTTAAGATTACACGCAACAAAGTAATAATTATTTGTGTGAAGATTCTTACGCAGATTCTATGATTTTGAGGAACTCTAAACTTCAAAGCAGTAACAATAAATCTAAATAATTTACAAGTATATGCGAAGCCGGTGCGGGTCACTAGGTTTCTTATAAATTGGGTACAAAACCGATAATAGTTATAATTTTATTTTGCGCCACTTTATATACATACATAGTAAAGTAAGTAAAATTGCTCGATTTTCTTTTATAATATTTGTTGAGAATACAATAAAAATATTAGATATTGAATGCTACTTTTAAAAAAAGAATTATTTATACAAGACACAGAGTTGTATTGAGCTAGCTTTGTGTAAATAAAAAGCAGAAAGAAAGCTCTGGAACACGGGTTCTAATAAAAGCTTAAAATACGCTGAACAGGTATTATAATATTAAAGGAGTGTATTAGAAAAAATAATGTTATCCCTTAAAATGTCTTTTCTGCACAATTCTAGATAGTAGATATATTAGCAATAAACAAAGCTATTTAAGTACTACACATTCTCTTACAACTTACACCAAACGATAATATTTACATTGGCATACACTACGACGCGATCCCTCGAACGGGGCTCAACCTTAGCCAAATGTCACCAAACCTGGCTTTGCAACACCATCGTATCCAGATCCTCGACTCTCAAAATCATCTTAGAAAATCTATGAACAATTATGAATACTGCCTTGTTTAAAGGTTCAAGATAAAATAGTTTATGATACGTAAATCATAATTTCAACATTGGGGCTCTTGATGCTGATGTCGGGGACGTAAAGGAATATGTAAGCGATTTCCCGGTGTCATTATTTTATTTATTCGGAAATATCTTTTTGAACCTTTGATACAAACTGTTTTACTCGTCCTTCCGATTTTATACTACAACTAGGTATGGCCGCAGCTTCGGACACGATTTTTGTCATTCGTTGTATTTTTCCTTTCGCTTTTCCTTGCAATTTTATACTACAACTAGCTATGACCACGGCTTCGGACAGGATTTTTGTCATTCGTTATATTTTTCCTTTTTTTAAATTAGCTGAGTTTGTGTAAATATTTACTTAATATCCCGGTCGCGTCTTTCGTTCTGCTTACAGCAAAACTCTTGAGATCTGTCAGCCTAGATCTACACTATATTCGAACTCCTTGACTATTGTCACCTATTGGTACCATACGGTTATGGGATGCGTTACCGCGTCAACTTCAAGCCGTGTTATTACAAAAAAGTTAAATACGCATCGAACACTTGTTTTAAAAAAGTTTGTCTTACCTTTGTTTATATATTAATTTAAACGTTGTATAACACTTGTCTAAGTTCACAGTTCTCATTTTATTGTTGTAATTGAGTTTTATTTCTATTTGCCGGTAAAAGACGTTTCGTAGTAAATTATGGATTTCGTGTGTATAATTAATTTGGAAGATGTAGAAAATTAGACCATTTTGAAGATCATAAGTAAATGACAACTACCACAATATGATATTATTGAAATTTCACAATGTATTTATTCTGAGATTATACTGTTGTTCCCCTTTACGCAATTTGGGGTATTATTTTAGACTTATATATTGCTTATTTTAATAACGACATCGTTTTCTTTAAACCAAATGTCACAATAATTGTAACCAATTTCACATAAAATAAATAAGTATTCTTAATGAAGATCTAAACAAAAATATTATTCGTAAATTGGAACATTTTTGAATGATGAGATCGAATTGAATGAATGCTATGCTATTTCATAGTTGATTGCATGAAAAACAAAAACCAGATATTTAGCTAGAGACCGCTTAGACACTCTTTTGTAATAAAGTATTTAAACATGTGTTTAATATTTTGTACACTGTTTAGTAAAACTCGTGTTAAACGCGTGTTTTTGTAATAAGACTGAAGATGTTTTCGTGACTATAGCTAAAACGGTACAAATGTTAATACCACCACCTAGTAGTAAGTTATAGGAAAAAGAAAAAATAATCAGATATGCCTATTTTCTTTTTCACAATGATCTGCCAAGCGGTTTGACAATTCTACTTATACCTAACTCCAATTCTAGGTCACAAAGTCGGTCTTCTGATTGCAAAATAATAGTTTTAAGGTCTCACACTTCACCACCAGCAGAAACGCTGAGAAAATTAAGTTGACAATATTGTAAAGGAAATATCTAATCGTGTTTGACAAACAGCAAATGTCATGGTAGACCTCCAGGTTATCGATCTGAGTGGAGTCAACGAGTGAATAATGCACGGCGCGTCCTGCGTCCGTCCGCCCGTCAATTAGTTGGAAGTCTGCCGCGCTCGACTGAAATACTCCCATACTATACAGTCTAAAATAATTCCACGTTCGTATAAATGGTACCAAAGTTAGACTTCATTTTTAACTAGATATGCTTGCGTGTTCTTAAACGTATTTATATAAATCGCTTGAAATACGTACCGTTACATCCCTATGTAAATTAAATGCCGTTTTAAGATATTTGATTGATAAAAGCGTTACTTTACAAAGTTCCATCGTTAAAAATTAGGGTGGACGTTACTTGGCACATTGGCCGCTGTCTGTTTTACTGCAACAGACAATGATTGTGAAACAATTAAAAGTAATCAAATGGCGTCGTTGATCGGCGACTGAACTCGATGTTGGCGAATGGGTGAACCTGCCGTCGATTAACACTTTTGGTATCTATTTATAAACTATAAAAGATATGTGTATATAACATAATAATAAAGGAATAAAAGATGTAAATAATATAAAAAAGTATATAATCAAATACAAATATGTTGCAGATTGACAATCGGTTACAATCGATTACACGTATTTCATTCCTTCACGGAGCATTTTCATATCGATGCTGACTCTTGTACTTGATATTACAAAATTTTATTGTAGCATAGATAGATGAAAGGACAAAGAAAAAGTACTTCCTACATACCATCAACAGAATAGCAATATAAGCTTTATGGTAGGTAAGGCATTGAAATCCAATTTTCTAAAGGATATCGTGACATAGTGTCTCAACTAGTTTCTCAATTCCGATCTTACATTCTTAGACATTCATAGGTCGATCTGACCCGTATACTAGATTGTGGTATTCTAACTATGAGATAAAATGTTGTAAATTCAGAGTTTGCATTAAAAATCTTTGAAAAGAAAAACCATTTATATATATATAATAAAGTATGTGTTGGCAAGCGATGATGGCTCATTGTTTAACGTGTTCGGAGAGCACGTCACTCGTGATAAAACCATAGCACAGTGGTTAGGCTATTTCTAAGTCCGTTTGGTTTCTACCACCCTCTAGTTGAAAATCTGCCTCCAAACACCTACAGTTGTGTTCCGCCAGTTGTGCTTAAGAGCCGTCCACTGTAGGTTTAGCGCGTTTACCCTCTTAAACCACATAGTCCTTTAACATCAGAAGAAATTGTGGTCAAATGTTAAAAGCTAAAATACAAGAATAAATTAAAAATAAAAGCGAACTTGTGAAATCAACTCTCTATTTATTCCTAATTAGCCTTATAGAAATACATTAGTGCAAAAACAAACGAAAACATTTCAAACACAAGTCGTTAAAATAATTATAAATACTTGTTGAAAAAAAAACTCTAAGCTAATAATATATTACTTTTTCATAAATATAAGAAATGCAATAATAATTGTATTATTATTATTACTACATACCTATGATTACATTCTGGATCGAATTAATTTTTCACTTAAAATTAAAACCATTACCATTTTTCAAATGTATGTACACGCTATACTCGAAACTGCGCTTTAAAATCGTGCATCAAAAACCTGCACGTAACGAAGGACGGACAAATTAGATTTGTTAGTAGATAACACTCGCCAGTTATCGTTTAACAGCCCACAGGTGCTTAGGGTACAGCTGAAAAAAATAATTGACCAATAGTGTTTTTGTGAAGCACTTTATATCCCACTTCTGATATGCACTTCAACTTCTCACATTCAACGTGCTCTTATATCGAATGGATATATACATAACTTTTAAGTTTCTATTATTTCTCCGGGCACATCTCCGAAACGAACGAACCCATTCTGACGAAACTCTTACTGGTAGAAGGATGATTTTCCAAATTAAAATCTTGGTAAACTATCATTACTGTTGAATTATAACCACAAAATTTTCTTATGTAAAATTGTATGTCAGTTGGCGACACTGTGTTACTACGCGCTATATTATTGTATGTGCCTTTTTTCTCTATTAACTTTCTCTCTATACGATTAAAATATAATATATTTAATTATAAAGCAATCTTTCATTATACTAAAATGATCAAATCCTACAATTGCACTTTTCTACAGGGCTAAATAGTAATGATAAAATTATTATAATTTAATTTTAATTGATATATATTTTTATTTAATAGAGATATTGTAGTAATTATTTTTATATATGGATCAAAATTTAGAAGTAAAACTACAAAAAAATATCGAAATTTATTCAGTAGTTTTTGAGTGATGCGCGCACAAGCGCAGACGTCTATTTTATTTATATAAACGAAATATAGAAGAAGATATAAAAACCAAAACATATAAAAACTTTCCAATATCGGTCCTTCATAAAACGAATTTTATAATATTTCAAAAGTGTATCTATTAATATAACAATTTCGTATAAGTTTTGATTTCAATCTAACTAGGTGGTCTACGTTAAAGAATACCGTACCCGTAAAGAACCCGTAGTAATAAATTTCCTCAAGAAACTTCGACGGTTATCGGATCGTCGGTAATTAAACCTTTTATACTAAAACTCGGATGAGATCCGGTAAAGATATACCGGTAAAGTTGATCATCCTCCCTCTGCCAGGATGTCCGCATTTTTATTAACTTTAACGCTACATACACACCACGGTCGTTTCTAAATTAAATGTAATGTGGCGTAATAGAACCGCCGTTTACGAGTATATTGGAAAGCTAAGTGATACCCACGACTTCATTTGCATTATTAATTACTATGTCAATGTTATCATATGTACAGAGGAAAAATCATAAACAAATTAGAGTAAATATATATACTTTGCTTACAAAATTTCTTTGTAAACAATGTTATCCAGTTGCTTCCTCTATTCTGTTCATGCATGCCACATCGCTTGCTCCACGGCAAGAAAACACACTTTACTTCAGTACATTTACACGTAGCGCTTATAAAACTCGTAGTGTCTTCCAACTTTATAAATTTTATGTTAAATGAAGAGATATCGAGATAATTATTGTTTTAAATAAATAAAGATATAGATAACATATTCTAATTGGATATAAATAAAATTAATTCCAAACTAAAAATGGGTATTTAACCTCCAGACACAAAACTGACAATCATGTTGATCACACACAAATCAGTGATGTTCGGGGACCAAGCCTGCAATATCACGGCTTAATAACAAAGCAAACTACCACGACGCGAGGATATAATTAGACATGAAAATGGTAGCAATTTGAATATAATTATAACATAGTGAAATTGATATTTTATCACTGCTACTCCACAAGTGATAAAAGGGAAACCTGGTATTTTTAATAATTATTGTCACCGTAATTACGTTAATTTTCGCCTTTTGAGTAAATGTTTTTTCTGATGTACGACGTTTTTAGGTATTACAGCTAAAACCTTCTTATAATATAAAAAAAAACAAAACTAAAAATAACACACAATGTGTGAAGTTTATTATGCGAGCAATCTTTTCAGTAGGCGTAAAAGTACTGCGAATTTGAATGCAGTTAAATGAAATCACACTCTCATCATATAGAGCAGGTATAATTAATTAATGATATCATATGATAAATTATTTTTCTTTTGATATAAAAATAGTAGTGATACATGAAAATTTCTATCTTACATATAACCGTGCCATCATTATAAACACATTTATGTAATTAGCGTCTCAAAGTATGGATTTTTCTATAGCGAAACGACTTTTTAACTGAACTTTTTCTAAAAATCTAGGTAAATTGTTGATCTAACTATTATTTTTTTCAATCTGCTGACAGGTTTTGTATTAAAATAAAAATGCCACTAAAATAACATCGCTATGATAACCACCTTTTTTTTTTTATTCACATGGGGAAATCCATCATGGACACACCACCCTCTCGGGGGAGAGAGTGGGTAGTGTGAGACTCCTACTCACTAAAACCCCACGGTGTACCGACCACCGCTATGGTTGGGGCGACATGGGACCGTGCAAAGCTATCACCATGTCGCCCCAGCGGTCAGCCCGGCGGAAGGTGTCCTCCGGGCTCCGTCCTTATAGGGAGATAGACTGAGTACACGACCAGCTACCTCCCCTCGTCAGCCGAACCTGTGCAATGAGGAGATGGGGCCCCCGACCCACTCCCTCAGGTCCGGCTACGGAGGTGGGAGGAGGCGGGCAAAGCGCCGCCTCCTTCCACCGGCCCTCCTTTGGCGGAGAGGGCCACTAAGAGGGTCCACCTCTCGGGCCCTCTCCGCCGCCTCCTTTTGCGAGATGACCTCCTCGCAAAAGGAGGCCATCGCATTCCACACCTGTTCGCTGCCGAGCATGGCCGCAACCACGCTCGGCAGCGATAAATCTCCTGCACCTCCCACCGCCGCAGCCAAAATGCGGCGCTGTCCCTCCCACGCAGCACACTCAGACAGAGTGTGCTGCGCGGTATCCTCCTCAGCGCCGCACTCATGGCATGCGGCGGTGGGCTCCCTGCGCGCGATCCGGTGCAGGTACCACCCGAAACATCCATGTCCGGTGAGTACCTGCACCATACGGAACGTCAGGGAGCCCCATCGTCTCCCAATCCAGTCCGGCAGGACCGGGCAGACGGCGTCCACGGTATATCGCCCATACCGCGCGTCCGCCAGGTCCTGCCGCCACCTCCCCAATGCTTCCTCCCTCCCCACTCTCCGCCTCTCTTCTATCTCCCTGGAAGCCGGAGGCTCTCCCAAAAGTTTTCTTGCCGCCGTGCACTTATACACGGCGGCAAGCACTCCCGCCTCCAGCTCCCAGGGCAGGGAGCCGGCAAGTGCAAAGGCCGCCGCCGAGGACACGGTGCGGTATCCCCGTATCGCCCTCAGTGCCACAATGCGTTGCGCACCACGCAGAGCGCGCACGCTGTCGGCACCGAGGGCGTCGGCCCACACCGGTGCCCCGTAGACGGCCATCGCCCGCACGACTCCCATATAAAGTCGGTGGCACCCGGCACTCGGCCCCCCAATATTGGGGAGCAACCGACCGAGCGCCGCCGCCGCCCCTGCTATCCGCGGTCCGAGCCCTGCGAAATGGGGCTCGAACCGCCAGCGTCCGTCCAGGGTGAGGCCCAGATACTTCATCCGGGTCCCCACCCTGATGCGGGCACCATCCACCATTAAATGGGCCCCAGGTGGTGGCCCTCGCCGAGGCCCATGGAAAAGTAGGGCCTCAGTCTTGTCGAGGGCCACACTGAGGCCCAATCTCCGGATGCGTCCGACCACGACGGTTGTGGCCGCCGTGGCCAGACGCATCAAACTCTCCCAATCATCCCCCCCCCGGGCTACGACTAGGGTGTCGTCCGCGTAGCATATGAGACGCGCTCCAAGTGGGAGCGCGCCGCGGAGCACCCAGTCGTAGCCCATGTTCCACAGGAGTGGACCCAAGGCCGACCCCTGTGGAACCCCCCTCCTTGTTTCCCGCCGGACCATCCTTCCATCGCCGTCGACGTAAGCGACCTCCCTATTCTCCAGGTACGCCTCCAACAGCCGCCGCAGCTATGATAACCACCTAAAAGATTATTAATCAACGTCAATTCACGGTCAAATTGGGACAGTATTGTGGAAAAACAATAACGCAGTAAGATTGGAAAGATAGTTTTACACTGTTAGACATGTATTGAGATACATTTAACTGTAAATTGATAGTCAATTAGGCAATCACTAGAAAATCGCTTACCACTTTATGGTTTTGTAACACTAGTATTATTTATTAAATTCAGCATCCTGTCAATAAAAATGTAACATAGTTATGGGACTAATTGTACCTGCGTTTTCGCATGCGCTTTTTCAATATTTCATCATTTGCTGTAATAAATTAATAACAGTTAATAAGTAATTCAAAATAAATATTGAGTAAAAATTTTCCTTACTTAAATATTTGCGCATATCAATCTACATGACGATCGCTAGGACGATAAAAACTAGAGATCAGTTACACTAAAATGTAGTAATATCAGAATATTTATACACTACGCATATTTTAAATGGATAACTAATAGGATAAAAAATATATTTATCTGTTATCCAAGCACAGAATATCCGCGAAAATGTATAAAATATATGTATTAAAAATGTTCTATAATTCGTATGTTTAACTCTCAAAGGTTTGTAAAGGTGACCATCCGGCAATATCACAAATGGTTCGGAGCTCAGACTGACGTTTTAATGGAGTCTGTGGAATTTATTCAGGATGTTCGTAGGATCCACGCGCGGCCAGCGGCTTCTTGACGTGCGATAATATTCTTTTAGAAGAACAACATCTTTAGAGTCTCCTTACTTACTACTATTTTTTAGGTTCTACCAAAAATGAACACGGTTTTTTTCTTATGTATATACAAATAAGACTGAAGTGCCCTGCTTTTCATCCGAGGTAGTCTTTATAATGACTGCCCCGTTCTTAATAATACTTTTGCTAATACATAACGAACTTGCTCAAAGTATTATACTGATGATAAAAAAAAAGAAATATAATGATAAGCCATTACATTCGTAGGTGGTAGAGCTACGCTGAAGCTATTACTGGATTCAGCATGAATGGGTCGGCTCGCCCGATGTAGTACCACCCTCTCACAGAAAACCGACGTAAAGTAACAGTGGTTGCACTGTTGCGTTTCGTTCGGTCAGTGAGAGCGCCGGAGGCCCACATATTTAAAAGGCCGACAACGCACTTGCGACTCCCCTGGTGTTGCTAGTGTCTATGGTCGGCGGTGATCACTTACCATCAGGTGACCCACCTGTTCGTTTGCCCCAGGTAATATAAAAATAAAGAAAAATATAATTATGATTGATGAATTATTTTCACGTGAAATAGGTCGCGGGCACCAACAAACAAATGAGTATACATAATAATGCAAATATATTATTAATTCTGAATAAACTACACCACTATACATTACGAATAAATAAAGACTGTTTAATGATCGTTTTCCAGCCCTGGTCTTTAAGTCTACGTAACAAATTCAAACATCATAAAACACGAAATCATTGAAGAAAACTTATTAAACTATATGCATTTTTATAAAACTGTGCATAGCTGTATGAACCGGGCCTTTCGATGAAGGAGAATATCGTGATAGAACGAGAAAGTGATATTTGAGCTTGTTCTAATGCTTGCCATGCTAGTTTACATGCTTATGTTAAAAATCTATCATCAGGCAAACATATGTTTCGGCAGCTGCACTTGAGAGCCAACCACCCTCTAGGTTTAGCGTGGTTAAACTAAACTAAAACTTATAGAGTATAAAAAATTAAATGACTGAATTTTAATGGAGACAAGTTCTCGTTTGAAATATTCCAAGCAGTTTCGGAAATGTCGTCTCTAAGCATTTTTCTGTACAGTGGAACATGATTTCAGAAGAATACGCTGATAAAGTTGAAACGTAGCTTGAGTAGGGTTTAAGGGGAACCGTCGCGTCGAATGTTCCATGTGCATTTATTAGGCGATGTTTTTTGAATTTTTTACGCTTATAGCTTATATTCCACATAATACAAGACACTATAGTCAATATACAAGTTTATATAAATATCACCAGACTATTTCAATAACTGCTATTAGCATATTTTTTTTTTTTCAGTTCACAATTTAGCACGGGTGTTATTTTTAACTCGAGATGTTTTAATGTTCTTCATTTATCCATATCTAATATAATAATCACCATGCAACAAAAGAGTTAACACCTGTCACACGGAACTTCTTTTAGCTTGTCGCATTTTGTCACCAATCAGTTGCTGAGATCTTTGCAGGTCGTTATATACGTCAATTGATTATAAATCTCTCAGTACTTCGTTACTTTGTCGTGTTATAATAAAAAAATTGGAGAAAACTAAGTCACGGTCGTTAAAATAACCTTCTTGTTAAAGTTAAAGATTTTTTAAAACCCTATAGAAATATAAATATTACGTGTATTCTTAAATGAATTTTGTAATATTTGCATAAATAAATTTGGCTTCAAAAGGTTTATGACGAAGCCAATAAAATCATTATTTAGCTCCCTTCTTTACGTTTACTTAGAACTGTTAATCGTGTATATATATGTAAGAGCATTCCACAAAAGCTTTCAATTTGAGAAACTCCAAATGTGACTGTTTATTTAAATAGAACTCTTTGAAGTGTTTCAATTCCACACGTCGGCTATTGTGTTCAGCGTGCTGACTCATGTAAGCCCTGGAGGGCGGAGAGGCATCGTCTTCGATCCTAGCTATAAGAGGGGCCGTTATCTAAATCAAATGCCCTTCGTAGGGCAGCCGAGACGCGACACGGTATGTAAGAATAGTTTTTTAAAAGGTTTTGTAGAAACGTAAAAATTGCTTATATACATTATAATTTTTTTTATACACATTACATACATACATGTACATTTTAATATACTCTCATCTGATGTTAAATGAGGAAGTGATCTAAGAAGGTAACGGCACTAAACTTAGAAGAGGAACTTACTCTCAAGTGCAGCTTTCGGAACACACCAACAGGTACTTGGTGATAGATTTTTAATTTAACGCTGGTAGCTAGCCAGGCGGACTTAGAAAAAGCCCTAACTACTGCTATGCTATGGTTTCATCACAATGTTTTCCTTTACCGAAAGCTCCGACTCGACATTAAAAATAAATTTATATTCCTTTCTAGCAAATACAATATCTGGCAAAAAATACATATACAGACAGAACTGCAGAGTTATTAATACAGTCACGATATTTAATTTATAAGACACATAAAAGAAATATAAAAGAACTCACGGCAGTATTTTATGTTCTCCAATCACTAGGTTACGTAAGTCTTTTGGCTCTTTCCAATAAAAGGTTTTCGGTTTTTAGAAATGTATTAATCAGAACATAGTTCACTTAGTGAGAATTACAATAACATAAAAAACATTAATTGAAATATATAATTTTAGTAGCATCCAGCAATATAAAAATAAAAATCTACAAAAACTTACTTAAAACGCAAGTTCTTAAAAAAAGATAAAATTATGTAAGGAAATATTTATCCTTCAGATACATTTTTAATTTTGCTTTAAATATATTCAAGGATTCATTTTACCATCAATTAAATACTTTAGCATATCGATAGTTTTGAAATTCGTCAATGCCTTCTCAAAATTGAAAATAAATAAAATTCCTACATATGAAACAGAAAGTCGTGCATAAAAAATGTACGAACATTACAAAAATTGTAACTATTTAATCTAGAAATTAAATGTTTATACAAAAACTAAACAAATACATTGTTTATGTGTGTAATGGAGTATCTACAGATCTATAGGTAATTTTCGCGAATATAAATAAAATAAATATTTGAACGAAATGAGAATGGTAATAATAATTTTTAGATAATCATTAAAAATTATATATTAAACATTCTAGTTAAATTGCTGTTTCGTAAATAGTATCTCGTATTTCTAAAGCGGAGGCTGCAGACACCCCGTACTATGTACCGTGTAGGCAAGTAGCGCGAGCCGAGATTTCCGCAACCACAAAATGCACTTAGGGGAGGATAAACTCTGTATAACATACTATCGTACATCAACAGCAGATGTCACAGCATTCGACACTTTCATCATATTATAAACTAGCCTTCTTTTCAAGAATATTAGAGTGGACGTTACTTTGCACTTCCGCCTGGTATTGATTGACCGTTACCATAGGCGTGTACCTGAAAAGGTTAATTCTGAAAGTAGTAATGGAAAGAGTGAAACTTTGGTAACTGTGACAACGAAAAACAATTAAACACATAGATAGTTGACGGTTGAATCTGTAGTCGGTGGACACTATTGTTATGTAGTTGTAAAATATAAGTTAATATTGATTCAAATATATTACAGATTTACGTGTAACGACGTATAGCTGTCACAAAACATGTTAAGATCGATGTTGACTCTTCCGATGCGAGCACATAATCGCTTTCAAGCTTTGTAGCAGTGACAACTCAATTTTTTACTGAACAAACACAAACCTTTGGTGAAGGAAAATATCGTAAAAAAAACTATAACACGATCCTTAGATGTAATGTAATGTAATATTATTAAAATTTATACTTACATATTTATTAATCTCAGCAAAAAAAAATAGATATTCTATTCGAAATGACCACCTTTGGCTTTTATACAGACCTTTAATCTGTTTGGGCACGAATTTATGGATTTACGCACTGTTTCCAAGGGAAATTTCGCCACTGCTTACTCCAGACATTTTTTAAGAGACTCAATGTCGCCGTGTCTTTTTGAGCAGGCCATGTTCTCTATAACTGACCATAATTTGAAGTCTAAAGGATTGAGGTCTGGTCTAGATGAGGACAAGTCTTCAGCTCTTATAAAGTCCTGAACGTTGGTTTCAAGCCAGGCTTGGGTAGTTCGTGCCTTGTGACCAGGTCCAGAGTCCTGCTGGAAAGTCCAGGGTATATTTTTAAAAAGTGTATTGCTGAGAGGTTTCACAACATGATCCACGATTGTATCTTGATACCCTTTGGCTGAAGTTTTCACTCCTTTTTCACAAAAATGTACTTTTGTGACTCCTTGATAAGACACGCACCACAGTTTGGAGGTTTGGTTTGGATCACTGACGCAGGATGATGACCACGTTATAACTTTCCGACCACTTGAGCAGTTTCTTTAGAACTGTGAGCGTACACTTTATCATTTTGCTTATTGTAGTGTTCTTCAATCGTGAAAATTTTTCCATTGGCAAAGAGGGTATTTCTGTGCCTTTCACTTGCGTATCGCGACAGAAGGCGTTTTGATCAATCCAGTCTCTTTAATTGTAAAGATTGATTTAGGGCATGCCCTGTACATCGAAGATAAGCACCAAGCTTCAGGTCTTGTTTTCATTTTTCGCGATAAGATTTTTTACTTCCTAATGGGGTTTCGATGAATTTTGGCTTTAACAGCATTAACAGCCTTTGTACTTCTAACAGCACGTGGCCGCTCCGATCTTTTCTGGTCTTCGACAGAGGAAGTGTAGTTGTATCTGTTGATAGTACGATATACGAACATACGGCCGATACCAAGTTTTAGAAGTGTCTAGAATATGACCGACGATCACTGCAATCCTATTTTCTTTAACACCCCATTCCATATTGTAATTTGATAAAGAACACGAAAAAATACATGAAATAGCGCAAAATCGAATGAAGTTTTTAAAATAATATATACGTGTTCCAAAATCAAACCAATTAAAAAGTTGCAAAATAGAAAAGTTTTTATGTAACAGTATTTATGGACAGACTAGTTATATAAAGTACTTGTTTATTCATGTTACTAAAAGGTACAAAGCTATATTTTATCAACACTCGCCTAAAGTATCTCTTTCAGGTCTATGTAACGATGATCTTCCAGTGCCCCGTATCAGTATCAAAGTTCTATCAAGTCATTTGAACCTTTGTCACGTGTCGTGGTAAATCGACCCGGCATCGTATTTCTAACATTGCGTGTCCTAAGTAGCCACGTTCGAGATAATTCCAAACGTTTCACATTACAAAATGTTTTTATTCGTATCTTATGCTCAATTTAACGTAGCTCTGTATTATTTTCTTAATAATAACAAAGCTATTATTACTATATATACTTAGCTGTTATAAGTAACAGTATATGTAGCTGCAGGAATAACTGTAGAGACATTTGAAAGATTTTTAATTCTATATAATATTATCCCTCATGAAAGGTCAAGCTTAATATACATTTTATAGAATGGATTAAACACTCAATGCACCACTGCTATTTTTAATATTGTGTGAATTAATATATATAACTGTTATTTATCATATGATTTATTTAAATTTGTATCACCGCTATTTTTTCATACGGAATGAAAGAATATGTATCACTGCTATTTTTTATATTCTTTAATGAATTTGTTTCTTTCTTGTTTTTCCTATGGTAAAATATTGTTATATGCTACATATTATATTCTCCTATATCACGGAAACAAAAAGGTCACTGGTGTGGGAGTTCCTTGAGACCTTTATTTCTTTCTTCATTTAAACATAGCTCATTTTTAGTTACTATTGGTGTTTAACCGTTTTAACGTAGCAACCGTGGTACTGGACACGAATAATAATCTGTGTGGTACTGAGCCTCCATTGCTTCTTTCGAAATGTTACAAAGTCCCTTTTCTAAGTTCAGCTTTATACCAACAATAGCGTCATAAATAAAGAATCCATATATTCGAATGTAATATATTTACATAGAAACTCGCAGTAATTCTAAACCATTCGTTCGCTATAATAAAAACTCAGCAATCAGCGAGAAAACTGAAACGTATTTTAAGCGTCCAATAAAAACTCCACCGTTGTTATTCGCAACCCTAAAAGGAAATAAAAGGGGATGGTTAAGAGTACATAAAATCGAAGTACTTACAAGATTTTAGGAGCTTGAGGGTAGGACGCATCTGTCGTCTCACACGGAACTCTGAGTGCCTTTAGGATTGCACCTGTAACTCACAACTGTTTAAAACGAAATGGCCAATTTATTTTCGAAAGACAAGTAAAGGCAACAAAACAAAAAACCATTATTTTAATTAGTAAAAAATGTATGAACTCGCTTTAAAGGAATGACGTAAATATAATCTTGAGACCACAAAAATTAACGAACGGGAATTCAATTCGCAAGTTATCACCTCAATATTAAAGAGAATTAATTGTTTCTTTTTGGTAACAAATTTTCTAGATTATTTCTGCCATTGTCCAGTACTTAATAATGTTACAAGTGTCTTTGATAATTTTAATGTCCGAACAAGATGGTGGCTCCCTTGTTCGAACTTTCCGTGGAGTTTTTGTAACATCTCAGAATTCATGCTCCGTTGTTTTATTTCCCATCCACTTCGCTTGTGGACAATAAACGAACTATATTACGTAAAACACCACCACTATTACAAATTATAGAGTCAAATAATAGAAGATTATGAATAAAATATAAAATTCACTACATGACAGACTAATCTTTTTTTTCTTGTATCCACAAACTACTAAGAGGATACTACGTATCTTGTATCTTTTAAATTTCGAAACATTCGTTTATTTTTTTAATCAAACGTCAGCTATAGATATGAAAATGAATTTAAATACCAAACGGTCTATTACTTTTGTATTTTCTTGACAGATAATACATTCTGTAAAAAAAGTAAAATAAGGCATCGTATAACTTTTTGGCGAAATTCGTTTTTTTATTGAAAGACACTTCATTAAACTAAAATAGTAATATTTTTTAAAATATTTAAAACTACTATATATACACAGAGTAATGGGCAATATCATGGCAACAAATGAAGACACCATAGTTAATTTGTTTTATAGGCACACGAGACTTTCATGATGGAAATACTCTTCAGGATTACCAAAAACAAATTTTAAAAGTTTCAAGAGTGAAAACATAGATGGGGACAAAAACAAATCTGACGGTACACCTAGTATTATTAAATTGTTCAGCATTTTTTCGAACTGACTACACTGTTGACCTGGCAAGGCCTCTACAGTTTCACCGGACTACCTTGTTCAGCATAAAAATAATCGTTATCTGATTTTCTGTGACAGACAGAAAAAAGATACTTCGTCAAATTAAATATTAGTGATTAGTATAATTGAAATACTTAGTCATTTGAGCACATGTTTGAGGATTTCCTGCGCTATGTTATAGTTCTGTTAAGTGAAAATCTAGGAGTATCGCCCCATAACCTAAAATGCCTTATGAATAAGTCATCTGCTTTAAATTCAGACTGAATCTTTTAACATTTTACCACAATCTCACCTGATGTTAAATACGATGTGATCCAAGACGGTCAACACGCTAATCCTTAAAGAGGACTGCTTCTCAAGTGCAGCTGCCGGCACACATTTATAAATGTATGGCGATAGATTTTCAACTTAAAGGTGGTAGCTAGCCAGTCTTACTTAGGGAAAGCTCAGCCACCATGCTATGGTTTTATCATCATGTCTTTCTTCACTGAGAGGTCGGTCTATTTCGCAAGGATTTGAAACCACAGTATCCGCAGTATCCGAATAATGAATATGCTTACCTCTGATCCAGCATTGCTTCAGAATAATTTGAAAAGAAAACAACATACTATTAACTTTTACTTACACCATTATTACTATTCAATTTTATATAATCGTGAGTAATTTTTTCATTTCATTTTTTTGGTTTCATTTTCACTTCATATCATACAGACATATGTTACGCACGGTTTTTTTTATATCTATTTAATTTAGGTACTTTGGTCCATGAAGAACATGTTAGTCTAATAACCTAACATTACCATATTCACAAACCTATATTAAAACTAATAACAAAGTCCCATAAAATAACTGTACGACTTAACCAATACAATCTCGGCTCTACTTTAACCAAATGGTTAAATATACATGAATATGTATATCAGTCATAATATTATTTTAACAGAAACTTAGTATATATATGCAAATAGACAAATGAAAGTAAAATAACTCCTTACACCACAAGAGTTCATTAATTTAACCATTTATAAATTAGACAATGAAACATTGAAGATGAAAAACTGGCGAGGTGGTTAATTGAGTATATTATTCCAAGCTCGGGAGTAGAACTGAAGCAATTTACCGATGCGGTCGCAACCGTCCTAACTTCAATATTAAAGATTTCATTAAATCATACGGGAACGCAATAAAACAGTTTGATGCCGCGTTTATGTTACTACCGACTCGGGTGACCAACTTAATGACGTGTACATTTTGACCGTTGCCGTTTGGTGGAATTCACAAGCGGTTCTACGAATTTTGGTCAGTCATTTAAATTGTAAATGAATTAATAAAATTGAGAAATGTTGTGTACCAATATAAACACGTACGAACCGCGCGATCTGAAAATGCTTTGGAATATTATTTGAATTTTTACAACAGCACATTCGACTCTACGTCTTGCTATCGTAGTTGCAAATTATACCCCTTATATCCCTTGTTATAAATTTGACAAAGGAATCATTGGCATACTAATCACCTCGCTCATCCCTCAACCTTTGGGTCAACCTATCAAATATTTACAACTCGGGATTAACAAGTTCGCTCGGCCGTTCGTAACGTCCGATGGAGTCCGCATGGCTCGTCTTCTTGAATTAAGGGTCGATTTACGCAGCGTCCTGTTTCTAGACACGAAGCACCGTAGTTCATTCGTAAATGATGATCACATTTCAAGAGGCTAGTTATATTTATGCTTTAGGAGAGTAGTTGAATTAGTTATGCGTTGCTAATGAGTTTTGCAAAATATTGCAAATATTTAATAATAAAATATATTTTTTAATGTGTTTGGAAGCAAACGAACAGACGGGTTACCCGTTGGTAAGTAATCACCGCTGCCCATAGACACATGCGACACGAGGGGCATCACAAATGCGATGCCGGCCTTTAATTAATTAATTTATAACTTAATAAATTTCTTATTACTAATATTAATGGAATTATTTTTTATATTAGCACGGCATAGTGATGCTATGATGCGGTGATACCGGTCGATCTACTAAGGCGATAATGCTAAACACATCACTATAAAGAGTGTTAGACTTGGTTCATGGTTGTCCGCTATGAAGTTGGACACAATTGAAATTCAATATCAGCCGTCTTAACTGGATATTTTCGATATATCTTTAACAAATATTGTAAAACAAAGTCGCTTTTTGGAACCTGTGTGTTCCCTTACTTGTTCTAAACTATGCAATGAATTAGAATACGGTTACACAACCGTTTAGAGATTTTTCTCTGAAAGGTTTCCATAGAGATAAGTTGATGTATTCTAATGAAATGGCATGAAGGAATTTTCGGGCGCTTACATTGGTAACGTTGGCTTAACCTTACTAGATACATCAAAGTAATAAACTAGGTATGGAATTGTATACATCAAAAATGTGTATGAAGATGTCCGCGATGATATATATCTATCTCCTAAGAATAGCCCATAGTAATCATTTTTATCTTTTACAAATTATTATGATGCTATTTTTTATCAATATAGCATTTATTTTTATCTCATTATTTTTTTTGGTTACATTACACTAATTACATTACATTAACAACATATCATTTAAATAACTATCTTAGAAGATATCACAGATTTATAATTACGCACGACAAAAACAGAGTTGTTTCTGTGAAGACTCTTACGCTACATCTATATAGATGCAAATTATAATTACTTAATATAGAGAAAAATCGGTATATTTTAATAAAATCGTAAATATATTTTTCGGCCTGTTTAATTGCTTTCATTGCTAAACCTTATAAGATACGTCAAAATAATGTATGTATGTAAAAATAGTATATGTCTATAGCGATAATCCTCATTAGCCCTTCCTTTTTATTTTTACATATTATTATAATTATATTATTTTATTATTAAAATATAGTGGATTATTTACGATGCCATTTTAACCAGTATTCGTATTGATAAAGTAATTAAATCTTATCCAATTAATATTTCAGGTAGGTTGAGCACTTACTGCAGAATAAATTACCACATTATAGAATGTCATATACATGAATATTTTGAAGGGTATCACAGATGGAAAACTGTATATATAAGTATTGCCGTACTAGAAAGATACAGAATTGTAAAGTGGAAAAAAAATAGTCTGTGTACGCTTTAAGTAATGTTTTAGTCTGAAAAATTATAATTTTTTCTTACTTTTAGAACCTTAATAGCCTTAAAAAAACCTGATCTAAATATTTTACACCCAGAAGAATACAAATGATCTTTGGTAAGTAATATTTATATTTTAAGACGTCTGTTGGCGCGAGTTACATACTCGCTTTAATTTCTAAACGTACAAAAACCACCCCTTCCGCCCACCTCTTTCCCCTTCCTACTTCCACTTCACTTTGCCTCCATCATTAACGCGGACGCATACATATATCATTCAACGCAACGTTAAACTACCAAATCCGAGTCAGTGTGTTATATTGTGTATATAAAATATCACAAATCGCCGCGAATTAAGTGACACGCATATTATTCAACGCATCCTGAGAACTAGATCACGAGTCACTATAATATATTGTGTATAAAACACCACAAGTCGCCGCGAGTGAAGTGCACTTAAAAGGAAAAAACGCATCATACAGACCGGTAAGTCCGCATCCCCTTCACAACCCTAACTATTCCACCCAGAACCAGCACCTACACCACGCATCATTTTTTATGGTCCTTCGTTCCTGGATTGTCCTTTAAAATCCCTATTTTATATCGCAAAGCCAACAACGCAACGCATTTATTTTACATATACCCACCCGCTTGTAGGTATTTACGCACCATATCGAATTATCGTTCGATATTTTAGTTTAATTTATACTTTGATACATTAAAATGGAGCATAGGTCTAAGAAGGGAGACGCAGCTGAGGGCTCAGTCAGCATCCATGCTGAAATATCCCTACTTGAGGGAAAAAAGCAATCTTATTTTTTACGCGCCAAAACGATTTTCGAATCTATACCTCAGAGTTTAGAGGATAGCCAAACGACTTATTTCATTGGTAAAGCAGCAAATATTGATTCTATGCGCGATGAATATCTTCAAATAGTAGATAGTATTAACAGACTTCACTTGAGAATCGATACGAAATACCTACCAAATTATGAGGCTATTTGGGCGTTCGAAGATTATTATTGTGAAATTAAAAACGCATTGTCACGCTTCGCCACGCATCAAAATGTTAATTCCGATCAGACTGTAATCCAAAATACTGGAGAATATCCAAATTTTCGGCTAGAACATTTATCTATACCGGAGTTTTACGGTGAATTTGAAAAATTTCCTATGTTCATCGAATGTTACAATTCAATGGTTCATAACAATTCGAATCTAA
The DNA here is from genome assembly GCA_035772565.1 of Antheraea assamensis. NCBI lineage: Eukaryota > Metazoa > Arthropoda > Insecta > Lepidoptera > Saturniidae > Antheraea > Antheraea assamensis. Next base: position 4,621,870 of record JAQQSE010000046.1, on the reverse strand, counting down.
ATGACTCATTACGCGTCAGATATTTAATAAATAAACTTAAGGGCAAAGCTGAAACCATCTGGTTAAGTTTAAACCCAACCGCAGAGAATTATCATTTAATATACAACGCATTAATTGAAAAATATACGGATAATCGTGCTATCGCTACTACATATATAGAAAAAATATTAAACTTAAAATCGCTTCAAAACGTTACGCCTAATCAATTAGACTCTTTCATTGATGAATATTCTACGTCAGTAGCCGCCTTGAAACAAATAAAAATGGACAATTTATTAGATTTCATTTTTGTTCATTTAGGATTACGCAAATTAGATATTGATACCGCTAAACAATTTGAAAATATAATTCGTAAGCAGTCATATCCAACTTACGACGACTTTATAACATTTCTACGCGAACAGTTCAAAATATTACAAAGAACAACACCTTGCAACAAAAGTAACGCAAGCGTCGCTCGGCAGTACTATGCCGCCGGAGACGCGAGCACGTCTCGTGTCTCACGGTCGTCGCGAGCTCCGCGCACATTTATTATTAATGAAAGCACAGCGCGTAGTGATATACATTGTTTATTTTGTAAAAGAAATGATCATGAACATTTATACAATTGCGCAAAATTTAAAACTCTTTCACCGCTCAATAGATTTAAACATATAAAACATGTAAACGGCTGTATAAACTGTTTAAGTTTGATACACACAGTATTTAATTGTAAGTCTTTGCATAATTGTAAAATTTGTAATAAACGTCATAATACACTTCTTCATATTAATAATAATATTTCCCCTAGCAACTCTCTTCAAAATAAAAATACGTCCGATAATGACGACGTACAAAATAATTTATGTGATAAAAATCCACCCAATACTATTTCTCAAAACTCAACTTCCTTGCTATCTAACTCGACCGTGTGTCACAACGTACTTCTTAGCACCGCGCAAGTTAGTGTTCGCGGCGCTAATAATAAGTATTGCACCGTTCGTTCGTTAATAGATAATGCGTCGCAACGTAATATAATAACTACCGCTTGTTGTAAACAATTAAATTTAAATATAATTCCGCTTTCTAATTCATTTGTTAAGGGTATCGGTTTATCGTCGCGTCCTATTAAGGGCTATGTAAACTTACAAATTCGCTCAAAAAATAATAAATTCAATTTTAACATAAACGCTTTAGTCATGGATTGCATTACCGATAAGATACCTTTAGATTATATAGACACTTCCGTAATGAAGCATTTAGTAAATATTCCGCTTGCCGATGAACATTGGCACGAGCCAGGAGATGTACACCTTTTATTAGGAGCACAGCTGTTTCCTTACATACTTCTAGGTGGTAAGATAATTGTACCTCCAGCGCCCCCCGCTATAGAAACTGTTTTTGGTTATATTCTTATGGGTGACGTTCCTACCGCTATTCGAAATAATAGTTCGCCTCACGATATACATTTTAGCTCGCCTCAAGACAACAATAATACCTCCACTTCTTTCATCATATCTAGTGATCAATCTTTAGATCGCTCGCTTCCTAAATTTTGGAATCTAGAAGAGATTCCTTCGCAAATATTTTTATGTCAACGAGACATGGAGTGTGAAACATTATTTTCCACTACTATTTCAGGCGACTCATCTGGAAGTTATTTGACCGATTTACCCTTCAGTAAGGATCCTCGAGTTAGGTAACTCACGTTCATTAACTCAATGTAAGTTATTATTTTTAGATCGAAAACTTCAAGTTAATAAAATTAATAAGTTATAATATTGTTTAACTCGCTAAATTATATTTCAGAAAATACACCCGCTCATATTATTAATTTATTTGAGAACTTATAATCATAGTTATCGCTTCTTGGCTCGGTTCAGCTATCGCGCCACTTACAAATCTTTAAACAATAATTTGTTAATATTGTTGCTTTCGCGGACGCTAGCCTTAAGGCATATGGCTGCGTCATATATTTACATGTGACGGATTCACATGGTAACATCCATGTACGCTTAGTTTGCGCAAAGTCTAAAGTTTCGCCCGTTAAAGTAGTCTCTTTAGCACGTCTTGAATTATGTGCCGCTGTGTTAATGTCTAAATTAACAAAAACTGTTCATGACGCATATAACGCTCGTTTTAAAATTAATAATGTTTTCGCATTTTCAGATTCAGAGATAGCTTTATCCTGGATCAATTCGTCTCCGCATCGCTGGAATATTTTTATTAGTAACCGCATCGCTATGTGTCATGAAAATTTAGACCCTAAACATTTCTTTCATGTCGCTGGTTCAGAAAATCCTAGTGATTGCTTGTCACGAGGACTTTTACCTGAGCAACTACTTTCTCACAATCTATGGTGGCAAGGTCCACCGTGGCTTCAATTTCCTGTATCAGCTTGGCCTCTTAGATCTGTAACATCCGCTAATCTAGAAGAGCTACCTGAGCATAGAACCTTAATCGCTACAACTGTTAGCTCTATTCCGCTAATTCTTTGTGAGCTTTCCCTTAAAATTTCTTCTTATAATAAATTGCTACGCATTATTGTATATATTTTAAAAGCTTTACGCATTTTACATCGCACGCATAATTTCATTATTAAGGCCAACGATTTAAACACCGCTGAAATTTACTTAATTCGCGCAGTTCAGAATAAAAATTTCTCTGATATTATTGACCGCTTAAATAATCATAAATTACCTCATGGCAGTTTAAGAAAACTTGATCTTTTTCTAGACGAAAACCGAATCATAAGAGTTGGAGGTCGTTTATCGAATGCCAATTTACCTTTCGACGCTCAACATCCAATTTTAATACCTAGAAGGGATCATGTAACTTCTCTATTAATTGACTATTATCACCGCACGCACTGCCATACGGGCGCTCATTTGCTAAATTCAATTATTCGTCAAAAATTTTGGATAATTTCCGCTAGAAATGCAATACGACAACGCATACATAAGTGCAACTTTTGCTTTAAATGTGCACCTGTAGTTTCGAGTCCAAAAATGGCTGATTTACCTTCATATCGTGTTCGAGAAGCAAAAGCTTTCGTGCACACTGGTGTAGACTACTGTGGACCTATTAACATCACTTTATGCAGACGCAGAGGTCTAAAGAGTCAAAAAGCTTACATTTGCTTGTTTATTTGTCTAGTCACAAGGGCAGTACACATCGAATTAGTACCTGACTTAACTTCGGATTCATTCTTAAACGCTTTTAAACGTTTTATTTCTCGCAGGGGTCCAGTCGCTAACATATATTCCGATAACGGTACAAATTTCATCGGGGCTAAAGCAAAGCTTGATCAGCTATATAAATTTCTATCTTCGCAGTCTTATTCAAAAATTATTGCGGACGAGCTAGCTACTCGTCGTATTCAATGGCATATGATACCACCTCGCGCACCCCATTTCGGTGGAATTTGGGAATCAAATATAAAAAGTTTGAAAACGCATTTAGCTAGAGTTGTAGGTACTCAGTTATTAACCTATGAAGAACTTTCTACCGTTCTTACGCAAATAGAAACTATTTTAAATTCGCGTCCATTGTCTCTTTTATCGGAAGACCCTTATCCGGAACCACTCACTCCGGCGCACTTTATAATGTCATCGCCGCTTACATTTTTACCTGCTTGCGATGCAAGTAACGAAGCGTCTAAAACTCTCGCTAACAGAAAAGTATTGCTGGACCAGTTGATACAATCATACTGGAAAAAGTGGCATTTAGAATATTTACATACCTTGCAGATGCGACAAAAATGGTTTAACAAAAATCTAACGCTATTCAAGTAGGAACCGTAGTACTTATACATGAAAATGATATCCCACCATTACGATGGCCAATGGGAGTTATAACGGAAGTTTACCCCGGGTCAGACGGCGTTGTTAGAGTTGCATTAGTAAAGACCGCTAATGGTTATCTAAAACGTCCTGTAGTTAAACTAAGTCCTCTACCTTCTCAGTAACTACAGTATTTATTATCGCATTCTCCTTTGTTTTTGTATATTTATCGCATTTTTTTAAAAATTTTATACGTATTTATAATATTTCATCCGCATTATTTTAGTATTCTGAATTTGCTATGAAATAACGTTTGGCACTTAAATTCCTATCACCTAAAACGCATTTCACTTTAACGCTAAACTTGGTTTATATTTTGTTTCTTTGAGAAAATTAAATTTTCTCAACGCGGGGGAGGATGTTGGCGCGAGTTACATACTCGCTTTAATTTCTAAACGTACAAAAACCACCCCTTCCGCCCACCTCTTTCCCCTTCCTACTTCCACTTCACTTTGCCTCCATCATTAACGCGGACGCATACATATATCATTCAACGCAACGTTAAACTACCAAATCCGAGTCAGTGTGTTATATTGTGTATATAAAATATCACAAATCGCCGCGAATTAAGTGACACGCATATTATTCAACGCATCCTGAGAACTAGATCACGAGTCACTATAATATATTGTGTATAAAACACCACAAGTCGCCGCGAGTGAAGTGCACTTAAAAGGAAAAAACGCATCATACAGACCGGTAAGTCCGCATCCCCTTCACAACCCTAACTATTCCACCCAGAACCAGCACCTACACCACGCATCAACGTCGAAGTTTCTCTCTTAACTTTTACCCGTAATCAACCAGTTAAAACTCACATAAACAGGATAATGTTCAATCTAAATTCCAATTAACAATTCAAAACTGGATCTGATTAAATTCATACAATAGGTTTGAGGTTCAGTCGTAGTCGTCGACGGTCTGTGTCGCGGGCGACCTCCCAACCGCCACTCAATGCGAAGGTATTTCCAATTACTCTCCAATCCTTCAATTTTCTACCGAGGAATTTTAATACTGTCGTCCCTTTTCACCGGCTACGAACTAATGTACGCGGATACGGGACAGCCGAAGGATTTGCCATCTCATGAGGCAGAGTTAATTTACATTCGCCCAAGGCGATGTCTGCACCTTTTATACTGAAATTGAAAAGGTAAGCTGAACTATTTTCCATTTTAGGTTAAGTATTTTACGTCGAATCATTACCGAATTTATTGTGATACATTTAATTAACATTATTTTAATCGTTTAAAAGCTATAGGTAATATTGTTTTTGCGAAATTATTAAACAATTGAGAAGAATGACAGATGATTTGCTTCAATTATTTCTGTGTCATTTGTTTATTTTTTTAAACTAGTTATTTAAATACAAGTTGAGCTATAAATACTGAAATGACTCTATATTTTACTATTAGAGAGGCAATCCTGCCCGAGGTTTAGGGTGTTTGTTGTTAAGATCACATATTCGCTTAAAATCAGGTAGATTGTGTTCAAACGCTCAATCCTACCGAATATATAAAAAAAATTGTCTGTTTTAACCGTGATAAGCCAACACTCACGCCTCGTATACTAATATACTAATCTCGTATACTAATATTCCTATTAACACATCATTCGGACTTGAACATAAATACGTAAGCCCTGCTGATTCGTGGCTGAAATATGTTTAACACTTTTACACCAAAGACGTCCATTTCAGCCATAAGCCAACAAACATAAAAGGATCAAAATTCATAATCAAGTGTCCCTGGGCAACACTAAAGTACTTACAGTCGTAAAGATAAGGTATAACACATTACACAAATTTACGCTCACCCCAAAAGAGAGTTCGGGCCAACACTCGACCACTCCATTTGATGGGTAAACTTTCTTCACACCGAATTAAAATCGCAACGACACGCGGGTCCGGTATAATTGTAAAATGCAAATAGAGGCAACATAGGTACTAAATGTTGCCAGAAAAATATTTCAAAATTGTAATGGACTATCTACTAGGTTAGGCGTTCATAATACTTGCTCGTTTATGGTTTTGGGGCCACACCAATTAATGTTAATTTTAAAGAAGATAATTGCAGTTGAATAAAATATTGTTGGTAACTAATCTATAAATAATCTATTTACATATACACCGACACCGCTTGCCTAATCACCAAAAAATATGGCAACCCTGACACAATTAATTGTAAATGAGACAAGTATTATCTATCTTGTCCGGTCGCATGTTAAACGATACATATTTAAAAAAAAAAATCTCTATTACTTAACATTCCACGTCTTCAAAAGGAAACGTCCTTTGGCCAGGTTGAGAATAAAAGAAATTTAGCGAAGCTACTTATGTGCAACGTTTTTTGCAACGCAACGTTCTTGTCGAAATCAAAAATACTTTATTCAGTTTAGGCCCTAACAAAGCGCTTATAAACACGTGAACGTTAACCTACTATCCGTAGAACCAGCAACAAACTCGATCAGATTTATCTTTTTAACGTAGATATTTTTATAATGTATTAAATTTACAATCGTTTATAGTGGATGCACAGAGAAAGGTTTCAATTCCAGTCATCACCATTATTCACATATAAATAGCCTTTTGTCAAGCAAAGCCCGCTTGCTATAGTGTTTCAACTTACAGTCCGGTAAATCGGTAATGAGCTTTAGGACTTTATTGTAAAATCTAACACTATTACACAAAACTTGTTACTGGTCTCACTGTTTTGAAATATCGGATATTCAGTTTTTCACAGTTTCTAGTATTTAAATCATGCCGATCTTTTATGAAATCCAGTTTTTCTAAGTTTTTGCGGACACACCTTAAATTATCAACAATGTATTGGAAAGGCAGAGTTATGATATCGAATTCCTGAAACATAGTATTTAATGATTCGCGAGGGAGGTAGTGAAATTACAAAATATATTATGTACATATTCAGAGAGAAAAACGAAGAAAGAACTGTGCATAAACCGAGGTGATCGAGATAGAATGAGACAAAAAATGTATTACAGAAAGGTAAAAGGCATTATCAATTAATAAGTATTATATTTATAAAGAAATCATTAAGCTTTCAATATCACAGAAAAGAAACAATGATGCATTCTTAAATATTACAAAAGACAACGTCTCTGTATCTATTTATCTGTTAGTGTATTTATAACTTAAGACTTCTAAACCTTCTTATTTTTCAATCGATAAGTTAATTATTTGTACTGCTTTTGTTTTATTATGTTTATTACTTAGAAAATATATGGAACAAGTTTTGAGATTAAAAATACATTATAGTTTAATACAACATTCATTATTAATTACTAAAAAAAGCGCATTACCATATATATATACATAAATCACAGTGACCACATTTTTATGTAGCAAAGCAAACAAAAGATGTTAACGCGACACCCAAAACATAAATTATATTATAATTAAACTATTTCTGCATCATAATTTAATATGTTAATCAATTTAAATACAAATATTGTATAAGTACAAGAAGGTCCTTCAATTAATATTTAGATATAAATATTGAATATTTATAATCGTAGTTTAAGCGAGTTGAGACGCGGGCACAGTTAGTTACATTTATACGCAGACCTACTTCTCTTTTTGCATTCGTTTATATTCAAATTTTCTTAACAGATTTTGACGAGGTCTAAGACATTCTAAGCAAATACGAAATCAGAGTCTGTTTACGGTGCGTTTTTTCTAGCAATTTCTATGAAGTTCAAGATAATCAAAATGTTTCATAAATGGCATTTTGTCAAAATGATTTTATATGTGGCAACCCCATATACCTACAACACTGGGATATACCAGTTATACCCCCAGGGTCCATTGATAATTATTACACGGTAGAGCTCGAGACCCGTCTTGGGCTAAGGGTCCCTAAGGGAGGAGGGGATTATGCCTCCTATTAATTAATGCTGAAAGTATCTTTGACGTGACTTAGATACTTATTTGTTTTGATGTACAGGGAAATAAGTACGATGATTCATTTGTTAGCGTATTCGGATAGCACGTTGACAAGTTCGAATAATTCGAAATGGACCGAAGCTTTCGCTGAAGGAAAAGTATCGTTATGAAACGTTAGCATGGTAGTAAGGCTCTTTCTAAACTCAACTGATTGGCTACCACCGTCAAGTTGAAGATCTATCTCAAAAGATAAAAAATAAAACCTATTGTTAAAAGATAAAACCTATAAAAGCAATGGTGGCCTACTACACGCCTGCAAGCGCAAGTGCACCCACGGTTGATCTATAATGCGCCCGCTGCAAGATTTCCAAAATACTAGCCATATTAACCTTAACCTCAGTCTTAACCATATTCAAATTAATTTTAAAGTAAATAATAATGATTTTATTTTAATTTATTATATTGGTTTGAGTATTTGAGTTTGAGGTTATTTTGTTCTCTCTTTTACCCATCCAAAAAAAAAAAACGAACATGGGCCACGGTGTTGGAAAAATTTTTCATTGCGCACTTGCTCTAAAAAAGGTTGTCCACCACTGCTATAAAATATAAGAAAAACGTATTCACCTTATTTTACTGCCGACATATAAATTGACTGTTTCTAATTTCGTAGTTGTATTGTATGTTTTAATGGCCATTGGGCTAGCTACCACTCTCAAAGTTGAAAATCTAATAAACATATCTAATAAGAATGTGTCACGCTCTAAGTTTCGCGTGTTATTATTTTGACCACATCGTCGTATAACATCAGATGAGATTGTGATCAAATGCTATGAAATATAAAATAATAATAAAATAATGTATAGTCTATACATATCACTCATACAATTAACATGAAGCAAACGAGTAAAATCCATCAAATCGTTTAAGCTACAGGAATGAGTGTGCTAAAAAATATACATACATACACTCGGAGTAGTTCTAGGCAGTCGAATGAAAATACTACATTTTTTTTCCGTTTGTTATAGACGTACTTCTCATCAAGTACCTCTATTTAAGGAAAGCCACCTTGATTATTGTTTCAACACTCAGATTTCCTGACGAAGTATTCCTCCATTAGTATATAACATATTATTAGTAAGCCTACGTAGATCTTTATTAGTAAACTAGATGTGCCCGCGATTTCGTACACTTGAAATCCATTTAAAATTTTTCCACAAACAGCACTAAGCTGAACAGACTCCTTTAAAGGAAGATTTTTTTTCATGAGACAATGAAGCCTCATGATGCATGTAAAAACTCCATTAAAATTAGTTTGGTACCCATGGAGATTAGCGTTCTTTAGTTTACTATTACTTCTAGCTTAGTGTGCTTTCTGAGACACGATTTTAATGATAATTGGTCCACTTCTAAATGTTGTAGCGTACTGTTAATGACCTATACCGATCCTCAGTAAATATACTATACAATGCACAAATATTTTTTTTAATATAAGTGAAATGTCAAATATTCGAGTTCTCAAACAGACAAAAAGAGATAAATAATATTTTGAGGATACATTAATAGAGTTAGTAATAAAAAATCATAATCGAGTTTGTAGAAAATAACACAGGTTACATTTTTACGATTTGAAAAAAAAAACACATTAAAAACAATCAGGACAACTGAAATATGAAGTGAAGCACACGTTAGAGTAGTTTGTAACAACTCGTCAACCGTGAGAAGTTTCTGGAACGCAAGTATATAGAAGTGCTCTCAACGTCTCTCGCACGAGGTCCTTACGACTCCATCGCTTTCCGTTGTTACCTAATTTTATCATATCAAACTGTCGACCGCAGAGTTTCTTAAATATTTCTGCGTATTTGAACAAATTAATTATTATTTCATTTGAATAATTATTTGTATCGTCTATTAATAATGTATAAATGTTGAATTACTATATGCGAGTAGTACTAGAGATACAAATATGTTTTTATAATATGCACTGAGGGGGTTTTTGGCGGGAACTTACTTAGCCTGTTATATAGTGGCTTATATATTTTATTCATAATCATGTGTTATTTGACTCTATATTATGTAATATTGGTGGCATTTTACTTAATATAGTTCGGTTATTATGAATAAGCGTAGTGGTTACAAAATAATATCACCGAGCATGAAAAAAACCGATAAGATGCCACAAAAACTCTGCCGAAAATTCTAACAATGGGGCCACCATCTTGTTAGAACATTGAAATTATGGCAAGACACTAGTAATAATATGATTACCTACTTAATAATGGCAGTAATAATCTAGACGAATGGTTGCCAAAATTAAAATAAAAAGCAAATAATTTTTTTTTTTAATTATTTATCCACACGTAATTTCAATATTTTTGGTCAATTGTGATTAGTAGTCGTAATTCATGGCCCACAACTGGAACGCGAATAAATCCTATGATAAAAATACATTTTTTTGCCACACCGCACTATTCACCTAGAAGCTTTTAAGTATACGTACGTAAATATTTCTAAACAGCCAAATATCATGAAATAACAATTGAATTATCAACATTTTCAGATTTCTTTTAGTTCACAGTCCCTTCAAATATTACGTTTTACATAATTTATTATTAATTTGATTGATTTATACAGACGTAATCACGGGCACAGTTCGTGAATAAATGTTGAAATAAACACATTTAAAATAATTTTGTAAATGTTCATAGAATAAAACATAAAAGAGTTATATTGTTTAAGACAATTCGTGGTAGCGGGTTGCTCAGTCATCGGCATTATCATTACAACTGGCCCTTAAAGAGGCCCCCAGCGAATCTTAACCAGACTGACCGCCACTAAAACTTGATGTTACTGCACCGGGGGTCTTTTCAATTAACTACGTCTTAGAGATTTTAATCCGACTCTTTAAATACGAAGCTTAAGATCGGGAGATCTTGATTTTTGTTGACATATGTACTAGCAGATTTAATATTGAGTTTAATAACAAAAAGAATCTGAAATAATCCTCGTTTAGTGAAAGTTTTAATGGTAAATCAAATCAAATTCTGTATTCACATTTGAGATTTGTAACAGGTGTTTTATAGTTTTCTTCTGTCTGTAACTTGTATTTGCTTTGATATCCTGAGGCAGAACGCAAGAGTAGTCGGCCTTGTTTCATAAATAAGTTGAATAACAAGGATTACAAATAATAAAACGTGCACCAACTTGCAATCCAGCACTCCTATCTTGAGGGGCAGCAACTCTGGGACTATATCCTGATCCTTATTTAACAAAGGAAGAGTTAACACAGGCAGACACTTTTATGATCATCGTGCGGTTCCGAAAAATATAAGTATTCCAGTATTATTATGTAACAAAGCGCTATATTATATATTAGCTTCGCGTAGTCCGGTGAAACTGTGGAGGCCTTGCCGGGTCAACAGTGTAGTCAGTTCGGAAAAAAAAAAATACTAGCTTCGCTCGTATTAATTGTAAACAGTAGAAAACAAAGTACAGCCCATGTTGCTCGCTGATAATGTATCTGTCTATAAATGATACAATTTTTAATGTCGCTTAAGTATTTTTTTTATTTATCCATTACAATCATAAAATCAAATCTCAAAAAGGATGGCTATGAAGAAAAATTAACTTGTGTCAATAGGTGTCCTTATTTATGTCACGTGTGTACCATGAAAATTAAATATATGTCACGAGGAACATCGTGAGCGCTCAAAACTGACTGATTAGCCGAGCATTTTCTAGAACTGGCGATGTTCCCCGAGTGCGCTGAAGCAAACCGCTACGAACTTTTTGGAACTGGTAAACTCAATATCAATAAACATACAGTTAGTAACTTTCAGAACTAAGGCATCCAATAAAAAAGGTTATTTTTTATAAAATTCGGCCAAACTCGTTTCTTGGTGTACATATATTGCGCCTAATTACTTCACGGTGCCATATCCTCCCAGTATGTAACGCATAAGATACAGACCAGCAACACACCTTATTTCTTGGAGTAAACAGTTATTAATTTCATTTACAAGGCTTAACCACGGCCCGACTATGAATTGCTTATATATCTATTTTCAACGGTAGGTGGAAATTTGTAGACTTCTTTCTTTGTTTGCGAAAGTGGAAACAATAATTTCTAACGATGTTAATCTCAATTTGTCCATCGCCAGTCATTGCTGTAAAAATATCATCTTTTCTATGAATGTATACATGATGTTTGTTGACAGTAATACATTTTTTATAGAGATAGTAACAATATATGGGACGAAATCATGGAGGTGATAAAGGCATAAGAGTTGGGAGTTTTTTTTTACAAAAACTTTTTTCGAGATTAAAGTAGTTTCTCGTTTATTTACTGTTTTAAGCTTGTATAATTTTGAATGACATTATTATATCTATAGTAAATTTAACAAAAAAGTAAGAGAGTTATCATCTAATATTTAATTAAGTTAAAAACGTTCTAATAAATGACGTTATAAAGCAACTTTGTTTTTTTTTTATTGCTCTTATGCGCAAAACAATGTATCATAAAATAAAAATTCGTTGTAGATTCATTTTGGTTTAAGTCGTTGAAATAAACAAAAAACAAACTCCTTGGAATTAGTAAAAAAAGTATAACGAATAAAACCGAATAACGTTCGAAATTTAAATCTTTTGGAAAATCGTGAGAGATAAATTCGGATTGCCAGAAACAACAAAAAAGGTTACCGACGAGAATTATTAAAAAGCTCATTCTTTTATCTCAACTACATACGTACGAGGGTCCGTGATGTTTACCCGCCGTACCGGTCTCGAAATTGATGAACTTCAGTCCTAAACAAACAGGAACAAAAGCCTGCGAGACGTGGAAAAGCACGAAGCAAAACGCGCATTTCGCGTAGTTGCCAAGTGAATTTTCCCCCGGAATATGTCGGAAGTTTATTCATATACTACTGTTTATGGTAACGTTTTTAAAATATGCGTATTTATAAAGTGAAAACAACAAAAAGCTCGCGTTTTTACGAACAGTGACCGTAAGTTAATCGTCACGCTCGGATCGGTGACGCACTGAATTATATATTCTTTATGTCTGACAAGGAATTCTATTTCCACTTCTATCGTGGGGTCTTAAGCTTACTCCCATTTATGTATCATTTAAAATACCGTTTCAAGTTATTTAATTAACGTTACAAAAATTGTTGTTACTTTATATAAAAAATAATATATTATAAAGTTAATATTTCATCAAAACTTTACCTGATGTATTAGTTGGCCTAAACACAACTCACTAAGCTTAAAAGCGCTGGTTCTTAAGTTTAACTGCCAAAACACACTTGAACGAACCTTGTAACTACAGATTTTGAACTTCTAGATTGTATTTAGCCAAGTGCAGGACATTAGGAATGCCATACATTATTTTACGTTGGAATTAAACCAGTAAAACAATTAATAAAGGAAAGGCCATCCACTTGTTTTGAATTAACTGGGGTTTTTTAGTTATTTTTATTACCTGCGATATAGAGCACGTGGAATTTATAAAAAATATGTTGTTCAATTTGGTGCTTTTTTAGTTGATTATAGTTGCAAGAAATGCTATTTTTTCTCAATTCAATTACTCCTTATAACAACAGCTATGTGTCAGAGAAAGTCCCATCAAAACCAGTTCAACTATTTTCGAGACTAGACGGAAGAAACCGACAGACAGGTAAAAAAATAAAAATAGGTTTTTTGTTATAAGTAGATTATTCATATGTTTTTAAATCCATTGAGTAAAAAATTTTATGTGACATTACTCACTTTTATTTATGTGTATGGATGAGTTTTTCATTCGATTTAATACTCGTACTTAAATTAATATTTTTTCACCTCTTTTTATTTATTCACAGACGCCGTATTTAATTAACGTAGTTATAATCTATCAAGCCGTTGAAGTTACAAAGCGTGCCAAATAAATAACCTCGAAAATATTTACCTCTTTTTGCCATTTCCTTCAAAAAAATCTAAAACGAGTCAGAGGAATTCATTTGAAGAGTCTGGCAACACTGAATTTAAAATAAAGTTTAGCTGACCCAGTATACTGATATACCAGTACAACATTGTGAGTGCTTTTGTGTTCGCTTTATATTTGTACTGAGAAAGTATTCCTCGTTCGTACTCTGATTTGAATTCCATACATTTTACAATATGCCTACCTTTATAGAGTTTTATCGAGTTCCGATACACATGCCCGTTCTTGTTTTCCGGTAAACATATTTCGCAATCAAAGAGCACATAAGTTGTAATATTTCACTTGCTAATACTATAATAAATTACAGTTCTATATAATAAAGTACCTTAACATGTTTACACGAGAATAATGAGTTCCAACACCGTTTGACCGGCCACCATGAAACTCTGTACTAGGTATAATGTGATTATTTAATGGTTAAAGTTTCAGTTTAACATAATTCGTCATCAGAGGGCACTGTAGTCCAATAAATTCTATACTTTTCAAGCAAACTTAAATTTGGTATGCCTAGATATCTAAACACAGATTTTTAAATTTAACTAACACTAAATCCCAAGTGTTTACTGCAAAAAATAAGAATCACAATAAGTAATAACACCAAACGCGTGTCAAGCAGCTGGCACAGCTAATTCCTTATAAATTGTGGTTACTTCTTGTAACTTTTCTTTTAATAAAATCAAATATAATTTATTCACTTTAGGCTCTGAGAAGAAGCTTCTGAACGTCAAAACTATCAGCGGTTAGGAAAACAAATCAGTCATCGAGCAAAACCAACAAAAAATTCAATCTGGTTTATCTTTTCATCGTATATATTTATATACATATATAATCCTTCTGCACATGTGTATATGACTGAACTCCTCCTATAAGGCTGGACAGATTTTAATGAGGTTTTTGTGTGTGTTCAGATGGATTCAAGAATGGTTTAGATTAACAGTTGAAACCGATAGGTAGCGCTGCGATCTAATTAGCGGTTCTTCATATATTTTCAGGGCAGAACAACATCTGCTGGGCTCACTAGGATAATGCCTTTTAATTAGCATTCGTTCTTCGCTAATACATAGACAGGACTGTTATTTCCAGCTATTTATCCCTATAATAGCCTTTTGACATCCAAAGTCAAAACTTCTATGTTATAAATTGGCGTTCCTGCGATCAATAATGCAACAAAAGCAACGGAACTTCTGTGTTTTGATGCAACGGGGAAAGAGCAATGATAGACTTGAGAGCCTATATACTAGAACGCCGCGTCGATTAACGTAGGTTGGAATCCTTGCAAATGAGCCGGAGATATGGTGAAGAAAAAACACCGTCATGAGACCATAGAATGGTGGTAGAACTTTATCTAAGCTCCCCTGAGTAACTACCACTCTTACATTTAACGTCTGCCGCCAAGCACCTCTATGCATGATGCCTAATGCTTTTAAGACAACGTAATTGTAAATACCGCGACGGACCGTCACACGCAATCGTATGTTATCTGTTAACTTTGACCTTGCCTGTTATTGTATGAAATTCTCATATCAAGTGTAAGTTCAACGGACGACCTCGTACTATCTCGCTGATTTGAAAGTTCACGAACCTCTCTCTCTGATTATTAGGAAACAAGTAAATTTAATTTTCCAATTTGGGACAAAAGAATACAAGTTACAGAGTGCCAAGATATCAACAATTCCACAATGGATTTTAGATCCACGCACTGCATATCAATGTAATATAAATCATAATAGCTTCTTTTTTCTATTTTGATAACCAATTCTTATTACTAAACATTAGTACTGTGGGTACTAAGAGGGTAAATATTACAGAGTACTTTGTGATCATTTTCAACAAGATGGCGGTCCCTTGTGAGAATATTTCCAAAAAGTTTTTCTGACATCTCAGGATTCATCTTCCGTTTTATTAATTCACATTCATTTGCCCACGATAACCATATTTTATTACGCATTATGTCACCAATATTTCACAATATATAGTTATACAACGCAAGATTCGAGATACAAAATAAAAGTAAAGACTAATATAACAGGCAACAGTCACGCCAAATACTCTTAATTTTCTCTTCTTTTGTAGGTGGTAGAGCTACGCTGAAACTATTACTGGTTTCAGAATGAATGGGTCGGCTCGCCCGGGGTAGTACCCCTCTCACAGAAAGCCGACGTGAAGTAACAGTGCATGCACTGTTGCGTGTCGTTCGGTACAGTGAGAGCGCCGGAGGCCCACATATATTAAAAGGCCGGCAACGCACTTGCGACTCCCTTGGTGTTGCTAGTGTCTATGGACGGCGGTGATCGCTTATCATCAGGTAACCCACCTGTTCGTTTGCCCCCTATAATATAAAAAAAAAGCTTGCATGATGCTAGGGCTTTTTCTTAGCACGCCTGGCTAGCTCAAGCCTTAAGTTGAAAATCTGTTGTCAAGCACTTATAGGTGTGTTAGGTAAGCTTAGCGTGGTTGCTATCTTAGACTACATCGTTATTTAACATCAGTTGGGATGGTGAAATTTCCTTATTATTTTTGTATTTAGAAACAGATAGAATAATTTTTGTTATGCGATATCGCTGGCTGAATTTTATGTCTCTTTTCTTTAAAACTAATGAACATGGCCTCTTATGACATTGTTCACATTTTATTTAAACCTCCAACATTGATGATTTTAAATTGGAAATATGTATAGTAAATGCAATAGAAAAAGAAAAATATTTAAATTACAAAGTTGTGCTCTACTATACTCGCAGAAGTATTTGGAAAGCCAAAAAAAAAGTTATTCGATGACATTGTTTTTTGCATACTAGAGATATTCATACAAGTTTTACGTTATTATGAAAGCAAGCAAACAAAAATAAATTAAGAAAATTACATATAAACATTCTCTTGCATGCTTTTGTCACAAATATTGTTATCGAATATAGACTTTACTAGAATGTTCGTAATGAGAAATCTTGTGTATTTATAATATTGTAATATTAACATTGGCCAATGAACTCGACAAGAAATAGGATTTAGAATTAAATTTAAAAAAGAAATAGAATCTTATTTATTACACAAACTCAGTCCTTGGGAGACAATAAAAGATCTACTACGCACGAAAATTAATTTGACCTACATTTTAAAATTCATGAAAGAGAAATACAACGGACAAATTTTTGACGAGAAAATCTCGTTATACATGAGCCGTAGCAATTTCGGAATAATGACAAATAAAATAAATGCATGATTTTAATCTCGGCCGGCGGCGGCGCGGGCGGCGCGTCGTAAACTGTTTACGATCGGACACTTGAGCGGCGGTGTGTTTTATAAGTGTAGAGCGATTCCAATAAATAAATAATTAGCAAATATTTGTTATTAGAATGCACCGTATCCTTACCCTTGCATCGTCTCAAACATAGATCCTATCTTCCGGAAAGAAACCTTCGAGGTCGTTGTTAGCGCGATAAACTAACACCAACATTAACTAGCTCAGAAAACATTTCACAACTACACAATAAGGGACTTTGGTTTTTTCCAATTATATTTGAAGTATACACTGCATGGCTAGCCAAGCCACTCCGAGGTTCTGGCACTGTAACACCCTTGCGTTAGTTTTTGTGTGTATACTGCGCTACCGTTACCAATTCCGATAAGGTTATTAATACCCTTCAGGGCAACAGCATTAGGCAGTGCGAAAGAAAATTAGAAAACTCTATGTTCTGTCTGAACCATTTATTAATTAATTGTGGGTTATACTTGACTTTTGAAATGAATACTTCTCTAGACACATTGGACAGTGAACGAAAATGGATCGTTACGCTCAGGTCCGTGATGCGTAAACATAATTTTACACGGCTGGACTCGACATCAAGCCCGTTCCGGTTGATGATCCTACTGCCTAATGATATTATACATAAACAAGTTTGTGAGGGGTGTGGATATTTGTTGCTCTTTCACACAAAAAATGCTGAACAGTTTTTTATTAAACTTTACAGTACTATAATTTACATATTATGCCATAGCTTATAAAGATCTTGTTTAACTTGGCGAAAATATAATCATAACGTTTAGTACCTTATTCTCCTCTGTACCTTAAGTGAATTTCTTTTTTTTTTTTTGTTTAGAGAAGCTTAATAGCTACAACGTCCATACGAGTTTTAGTCTTATCAATTACAGTAATTTGATATTGTTCTTTTTCATACCATTGACGAATCGAAGCTTGTATTTCTGAAGTCTCTATTTTTTATACTTCAAAGCCCTATATATACATATATATACGCCTTATTATGGACGCCAACTAGTAAAAATTAAACGCAGGCGAAGTCGAGGGCGGCCGCTAGCGGATTATATAAAGTACAAACGCCCAGTCTCTTGTAACTTATAACGCATTTAGTGTCACGACGAAGGCGTCGCGCGTCAAACGCGGCAGTAACGCGGCCAACCCTTTGTTAATGCGATTTGTGTTTTATGTCAGCAGTGGTGAGCCCCGGAATGTGCCCGTTGATTACATACTATATTGCGCAATGATGAGCGCTTTAAGCTCGGCACGCAGTCTGATAGAAGATTACTCAACCCTAGCCAAATAGACCGATAATTTTATTAGCGTTACCGAGAATGAAATCTCTAATCTTCATGACTTTCTTGACCTCACATATGAAACTACAGATAATTTTGGTCATGTGGATTTCCCAATCATAATAATTCTTCTTGTAACCGTCAACTTGTAATAGCTTCACTTATCATAAGTTTGTAATTGTATAGAGAGATAAAAATACCACATACAATAAATAATAATAATAAATGAATTAGTATTTCAATTTGCCAAATCTCTATAAAGAAAAATGTTGTATAATTAGAAATAAATATTAGAAGTAAAAAGGGGATATTTTCAAGGCAGTGACATTTTAATGCGAATAATACTGGACTTCGGAATTCGAAGATACTCTAACTCTTCAAAATGGAATAGGAATGTACACTGATCAAGATATTTTTAGACTTATCCCAAGATTTACCCAAGACTAGATAGGTACGTAATTATGATCAAGAACGTTCTGGTGCCTTTTGAAGTGAAACCTCTTATAAGAGTGTTTTGAAATTCTGAACAGAATGCTTTTTGTGTGACAAAAAATTGTGGGGGCAAGCACTGTCCAGTAAAGTGCTGAAAACACCTGTTCTACTCCGATCACCGAAGTTAACATGTTCCGTGCCACGTGTGCTACCGATGGTACACGTTAAACTTGGTCTTTCGGTCACAGGTACCGCACACTTGTGATGGAATACTTACACTACTACTTACTTACATTTACACAATGTGATAACTACTGAAAGCGAAAGAATTACTTATGTATTAATATTGTAATGTAACATTATACGATAATATATCAATTTTTAGTCAAAATAGCGGGGTAGGGGTTAAGTGAAAGCCGCTCGGCAGTGCAGCCAAGGTCAATATGGTGGCACCCATGACTCAATTCGATATGATGTAAATAAATATTGTGCTCAGTTTTTAAAAAGATTAAAAACACTATTTTAGTTTCCTAAATCGAATAATTTTCCGAAAATGTTTAGTTAAATGCCTCCGATCCGAAAAAAAGTTTCACTTGCGTTGTGGTTTCATAAAACCACGAAGTTCTTTATTTAATTCGGTATTATTTTTACTTACATTTTTAGTTTATATGCTATCGATTATTATTTCTCTGATAAACTTGACAATAAAAGTCTTTGTCCCCAAACTTTATTACTGCAAGCAATTAAAACTGAAAGACGGCATTCAAACAATAAACGATCGCCCACAAAAATATTATATTTGAATGCACGTTCCAGACAAAACCCGAGTCGAAATCTTCCAACAATTTTTATTTATTGTCAAACATTTTACCAAGAGCGCAGATTAATTGAATGGTGGGCAGTTTTGGTTCGGGCGGGCGGCGGCGTCTCCGCACCGATTCCGGTGGTGAATGATTTCCCGACTTCCTGTTTTGAGACGATTTAACGATGCCCACTATCTGAGGGGGACTACCTTTATAATGGCGAAACTTATTTATTACGTTCATGAGAAATTGCTCGTCCGGTATCTTTACATATTACTAGTAACAGCCCACGACTTTGTCCGTTTCAAATTTTTATATAAGATTTAATGACAACAAAGTACACCTAAGGATGAGTTATAATAAAAAGAATAACAAAAAAAAATCTTATCCATAAAAAACCGCATAAAAATGAACATATAAGCAACTCAAGACTATCAAGACCATTTTTTTCGCACAGCAAGAAAATGTAATTGCTGAACAAATTAAAGTGCTAGGTTCGCAATACTATGGACTCAGTATTGCAGATTTGCATAACTTGTTTATAGATATGCTGACGTTAACAATATGAAAAATTATTTTGATCGAAGCAGCTAAACAGTAGCAGTAGATTGTCTACACGGCTTATGAGACGGTAAACCTTCAGTTTCTGTACGTAAGTGGCAAATGTGAAAATGGATCTCAGTTCTTATTTTCTAAAACACAGGTTTGAGCATAATTACCCCTTGACCTGAGCGATATTACCCAAAGTTACTTAACTTAAAGTACTGACCCCTAAACCTATTTTTTATAAGTTTTCCTATCACTTATACGTCAAAGATACATAAATACGTTTCGCGTTAAAATGTTGGTTAATTTATAGGTAAAGATTTTGTTAGTGTTCTTAATTTTAATTTTAAAAATACAACGGGTTTTCCCTAAGTGAACGCCATTCCCCCTACTCACCCTATCACCCTATAGTCCGCGTCAATCTTTTTGGCCGCTTTGAGTATAGCCGCAAGTTCGGGCTTGCGCGTAAGTAATATCCTTAAGTTGAATACCGAACACAGTTAAAATATTATTATAGGTATCTTAAATTGTCATTTGTTTATACTTAATTTGTCTCTCCGTTATACATACAATATAAATGCGTATTTATAACCAAATTTGTGTTATGCGCACCTATATTTCAGAGCGCTCAAAAAGTTCTCGTGGATGTACCATTTGTGAATTACAATCATTACCAAAGTATAACAAAGTAGATAAATACGCTATCTGATCCTTTGACGTCGAAAAACAATAAGGAAAAGCGGTAATGAAGAGTTGCGGGGGGCACAAATAATCTACTTTGGCACGTACGTGACCAGCCGACGTACAAACCTACATTAATTAATATAAAGTCGAGACAGCGTGCTACGAGAAAATGATATCATACGACTTCTAGGTACGCATGAATACTTCAACATCAGAAAGTAAGAAAAGGGAAGTAGTTAATATACAGTGTGGACTTTTGAAGAAGCCTCTAAGGACAAATACCTTAACGTTTGACATTTGTGTAGACATTTTGACCTGCATTCATAGATTATGAAAAATATCTACAGCCAGCAAAAAATGGATCATTTACACAAACAAATTTTTTGACGTCAATCGATCCTTATAAGAAAAAAATGTTTTACTAAACTTACTAAGGTTTTAATAAACACAAATGTAAAAATAGTAAAAAGAAAATCCCATATATTTCGTAGAAATATATAAATACGAAAAAATAGGAAATGTATAAAATATATAAACAAATTATATTATTTGCTTCAGTTGGAATCGCGGTAGTATTTGCCGGTGTCATTATTTTATCATATACAAATGAAACGTTACCGTTCTTAAACACTGATTCTTTACTAAAGAAATATAAAGAATGTTTACGATTTTTAATGACGGATCTCTCTTGGATTAATTCCAAAATAACACTATTTTCATTAAGCCATTTACATTTGACTCTTACACTTCTTACACTAGCCGGCTACGCGCATTTACATGCATTTCATTTTTTCGACTTCAGACCCACAAACCCCACAACGTGGCCAGCCCGCACTATAATTTCGTTCTTCCTAAGTGTACTTTTTAAATTTTGTATGAAAATTGCTCTGCTCTTATTGGCAGTAGCGTGATGTTAGATGGCCAATCATATTTCTTGCTATTAGACTATAAAATGCATAAATAATTTTTCCAATCTGTCTGGTAATTAGTTTACAAAAAGTGTTACCTGATTACATTCCTTCTCTTGCGTATGCTTACCCACACCACTTGCCGCACTTCTGTCACATATCACTGACTTGTTTCTTAAAACTTTATAGTAAATGAAGAGATCGTAATAATTTATAATATATACCTAAGCATCAAAGAAGAAAATCTAAAAAAATATATATATTCAAATCTATACAGTACTTTTGACCTGTATAATTTTATTTATATAGATAATAGATCTAGAATTTATAAGATCACAAACAATAACAGCAAATAAACACTGAACATTTAAGAGGCTCACCTCCGGGAATCCTCGCTGCCTCGCTGTCAAACTTAGATTTCATTGAGACGGCCGGACGCTGAGCCTTAACGTCACACGAACATTAATTTCTTGAAACGACCCTCTACCACATGTTTTAGATGCAAAAGCATTATTTTACTTTAACTAGCTTATTAACTACCTTCAGCATCGGACATCATTTATACAATTCAAAAAAGTATCCTATATCCTTATCAGACGTATTTAACATACAATTTATCACAGTATATTTTGTGTCGTATTTCACGAATGACAAACATTGTGCTTAACAATTGAGAAATACAAAATAATCTATTTAATGTACATGGCATTAAGTTTACTATTGGACTTTTTTCTTTTATATCGTCTTCAAAAGCATCTATTCTACTACATAGTCGACTTGCTACGACAGATTTTATTATATTCTAACTGTGCTCGAGTCTCCGCTTTATTATGTAACGAATTATTTACGATTTGTAACATAACTATTAACAAATATTATAGGGTATCAAGTTTTGTCATAATATATTTACCCTGAATATAAAATTACATTAAAATCGGTAGAAATTTTAAATTAAAATAAGTAAAATTAAAGTTAAAGTAAGTACTTATGAACAAATAAGAACCTTCAAAGTAACGAATCAAACGACACGAAGTTAAAATGAGATTTCTGACACAGTAGCTTTTGTTTTTTAATCATAATTTCACGTTATTTCATACTCGTTACATAATATTGGTGATATCATGCGTTATGTAGTTTAGTTAATGAGTACAAATAAAGCGAATGGAAAAATAACAAAGATCATTCATTCTGGGATATCGCAAAAACTCCTCAGAAAGTTCTAAAAAGAGTGCTACGGTCTCGTTAAATTAATGCAACCATCACAAGGTAAAGCTACACATAGTATAATAATTGTCCATAAATATTGCAACATTATTATTAATTATATAGTAATATTTTTTCAAATATAAAGTATCATTAGATATTCTGGCAAATATTACGAATACTTATTTATTGTAAACATATGAGAATAATAAATGACAATTGAACGGGCTAATTGAAGTGCGAATCTAATACAAAATGAGAGATGTATGCAGTTATTTGTAGGAGCAGAATAAATTTGTAAGTCAAGTTTTTGGCGGGATCTTAGTCTATCATGTAGTGGCTTCAGTATTTTATTCATAATCTTTTATTATTTGACTCTATATCTTGTGATATTTTTGATATTTACGTAATATAACTCGGTTATTGTGCACAAGTGAAGTGGATGGCAAATAATACCAAGGAGCATGAATTCTGAGATGCCACAAAAACTCCCTGGAAAATTAGGGGAAAATCAACTTTTTTGAACATTAACATATTCACAAGACACTTGTAGTATTATTATTTACTCGACAATGGTAGTAATAATATAGAAGATTGGTTAAAACAAATATTTGTACGTTTCAAAAACGAGTGAGAAACATCGAGTAGGGGCTTTCATCTCGGACTGAACATTTTTCATCATTTACCCTGCAATAAGCGGATTACTTTTTATTTTGTCTGGGACGTAACAATATATTACGGTTAATAATTAAGTGGACACATAATATAAAATAGTTTAATTATTGGAAAAGTAAATTGTACCTCTTACGAGTTAATTGTGTTTATATTAAAATTTCCAGTCAAAATCTGCTTCGGAATCTTACATATGCCTTGTTAATTTAATATTTATAGAAATACAGTGAGATTTTTAAGAGGTTTTAATGAACTTGTAATTAAATTACTTCAGTGATGGAAGGACTACTCGACTACCTATTTTTACGGTTGAGTCCTTGCACTTTAGCCAATTTTTTTTTTTATACAAAATAGGTTTTAGCGTTTTACCACACTCTCGCTTGGTGTTAAATGACAATGTTGTTCGAGATGGTCGACTGGCTCTCAAATTGCTGTCGGAAATTTTCAACTTTAGGGTGATAGCTAGTCAGACACCGTGCTATAGTTTCATAACGATGTTTTGGTTCACCGAAAGCTATGGGTCATTCGCAAGGGTACGAACCTACGTCGATCGACGAGAAATCCGAACACACTAAACACTGAGCCATCATCGCTTAATCTTAACCTTTCTACCGTGTATTTCTAAAAGTGTAACAGACGAAAGGGATCAAATAAATTAATTTGATAAGTATGATCTTGCATATCAATTACGGCAGAGAAATTTACCTCATGCACAATTTGTATAGCTATCGACTATTAATCATAATTTAGATTGTTAAGAATAACATTTTGACGAATTCATGAACAAAGGCCATCTTTGTATTTTTATTTAATTTACTGAGTCACCATAAATTTGATGTTAAGTGGCAATGTGGCCTAACATATAATAGGAACACACTTGCTTGGTAACACATATTCAATAGGTGAATAAAAAAATGCGTACCAAGAGACAAGGGTATCATTATAACTTTACCGAAAACTCAATATCATTTTAGAATTCGAATTCACGTCGATTTCAACATGCTGTAATAAAGTCATCAACGTCTGAAGTGCTCATCGCACATGTAAAGCAAACACTATGAAACTTGATAGCACATTTACTTTACCTTTTATAATCAGACCGTTTTACACAGCTGACTGCTGGCTTTGCTCTTGTTAAATATAGTGATCGCGGTGGACGCCGTAAATCCTAACTTCTCAGACTTATTTTAAAATATACTTCACTTACCATCCAATATTGAGCAGGCACTTTATTGAGCTTGATATAAAAAATTACACAACAAAATACTAGTATAAAAATAGCCATTATATTTAGTTTATGTGTGTGTATTTATTATTATAATAAAAACATAACTATTCGTAGAGAGCAAAGCCAACAAAGAGTGCATTGTAAAGGCAAAAAGGATGCAGAAAGTTAAAGAGTATCCCTTTGTGTAAAACAATATGAAAGGCGAACGCAGACTACAGTTTTCATATAGACAATTTTAATTCTGTTTAATATTATGAACAAAATTAATACTCTTTTACTACTTTTATTACCTTCCACATGTATTATGTTTGTTGAGGTAATTATCGGATCATCGAAATTTTACGCGTTATTTACATTACGTTAAATAGTTTTCATTATTGTTCCATAAAAACTGAATTTATGTTATTTTAGCCATCTAATATATAATTTTAACCAATCTATTTCTATCAAAGTGTATATGTCAAAAATTCGCTACATTCCAGCAGTGATAAGAGCCAACGTAGGCTAATAATAAACTTGGCAATTTGTACACGAATATGTTTAGATGCAAAATAAATGTATAAACATCTGGAATCTTTTTCTTCATGACCTAGATATACAATTATCCTCGAGATTCTGTGATTAGGATTTTAGAAGATTCTAAAGTACTTCTAGTGACTTTTCAGTGTAATAAGAAATATTATAAAGTTTCTTGAACATTACAGAGAGTAGCGATGCGCAGTTGTTTTGCCAATTACTTTACAAGATGTGTGATAATAATTATTGGTCTATTTACAGTGAAAGCGAGAGCGATATCGCCAAACGTTATCCGCCCGGGAATTCTATTGTTTTATTCAGTGTATGCAGAACGCAAATAAGTCCATATCGTCGTCAGAATACACTATTTAACCCAATTTATCTTGCCATCAGGGGCAAAATGCCAGAAAACGATCTCGTGCATTCTGGCATTCGGGTCGACGTACCGCAAATCTTGAATTAAAGTGGCTGAAGATATTTTCGTAAGGTACTTACAATCTACCTACAGCTCAACGCTCGTTACAAATTCCTATTATTTGATGCAGAATTTATTTTAATCATCTCAGTGTTTGTTTATACAAAAGATACAATTCAAATAGATTTTTTTTATGGACGTTAACATTTCTAAACCGAAATATAAGAACAATGCATTGAAAGGAATTTATTTATTGAACTAACACCAAAGCAGGCATATGTATCACCGGCGCCAACTTCTTCATAAATTACAGTCAATTTGAACACGATCGATTATTTTAAGCTTATCGACGATGGAACCCTAATTCAGATTTCAGTGGTCACATGTTCGGACACAATTCGCCATTGACGCAAGTTCGAATCCCTGTGAGGCGGAGCTTTCGGCGAAGGAAAACATCTTGATGAAACCGTAACATTCTTTACAGTGTCCATCTAGTTAACTTCCAGTTAAGAATTAGACGTTGAACATCTCTAGGCTTGTCTCCATCTTTGGCAACAAAATAATTGAATATCAAATGGATTAATGAGTTGAAAACGTCTAAATTCAATTCTGATGAGTAAAAATCAAAATCTGATGAGTGTAGTCAAAAATTAAATATAAAATGTAATTCAACCATCCACATTGTCATTAAAATGGCTGGTTTGACGGCTCAGTGAAATACCAATCTTTTAACCGCTGGTTCCAGGCTTTGTATATACAAAACGATGTTTTCTATAATCATATATTACAAATAAACTGACTTCAAAAAGGCAAAGGTTCTGAATTCGATTGTATTTTTATAATGTGTATTCCCTCTGAACTGGAGTTCGTAAAACACAGGCATGATTTTAAAACTAGAAACTGTGACAAACTGGTCGTTCCATGTTTTAGACTCAGTAAAACCAGTAACAGTTTTTTAGGTAATAGTGTTAGGTTTTATAACAAAGTCCCAAAGCATATTACTGATTTGCCAGACTATAAGTTTAAGTGCCATGTTAAGCGGGTTTTGGTGTCAAAGGGCTATTATAGAGTGGATCAATATGTGAACGATGGTGATGTCTGGAATTGACTCCTCTCTGTGCATCCACTAAAATCGATTGTAATGTATAATGAATTTTAATTATATAAGTATATGTTAAAAAGATAAACCCGATCGAGTTTCTTGCCGGTTCTTCTCGATGACTGGGATGTATTCCGAACCGGTGGTAGTTTTGACGTTCATAAGCGCCTTCTTAGGGCCTAAAGTGAATAAAGTATTTTTGATTTGATTTGACTTTCGCCATTTATAAACCGTTCTGATTTTTTTTTTATTGGTAAAGAGATATTTTCAATTCGGTTCCATTTTAGTATTCCATTCCATTCAATTTCCGTAGTATTCGACCTTGGATTTCAAAGTTACACCAAGGAATTTCCCTTAATCGAATAGGAACTGTATAAAAGTTGAGATATTAGTAGGTGTATGACAATCCAAAACTAAGTAGGTACCTAACTATGGTCGAGAACCTTCCTGGGGTTTTTTTGAGTATCTTTTTTATGGTGTCGGTTTTCATTATAATATGATAAAATAATTATTCAAATACAATGCGATATGATAAAATATAATTTCTGTAAAGGAAAACATTGTGATGAAACTGAAAGATTCGTGGTTAGAGCGTTTTCTAATGCCCACCCGGTTAACTACCAATCTAAACTTGAAATTCTGTCGCCATGCGCCTATATATATGTTCCGACAGCTACAATTGAAAGCCAGTCCTCCCTCCAGTCCGCTGTGTTACAATCTTAAGTCATATCGTCATTTAACATCAGATGATATTGTGGTCAAACGCTAACAACCTACAGATTATAAAGAAAAGATATTTCTATTTATTTAAGAACTTATGGAATCCTATTTTTTTTTTTTTCAAATTAGTTGCTTACTTCTCAAAGTAATTTATTTGTGCATACATTTACATCATGTTCATATTATAGACATAGATCCTATTTTCCTGTTTTAGTCGAAGTAATTATCATTTGGTAAAGGGCTAAGGATCCAAATCAAGATGTCGCATCAACCGATTTGTAAATAAATAAATATACATTAAGTGAATGAGGTTGTAGTACATACCCACGATATGTTTACATTGTAACACTGGAATTAATAGGGTATCATTAATGAGGACAAACAAACAAACACGCATTAAACCAAGCTAGGAGAGATAAGAGTATAGCGATGCATCATAATATGATCAGGGTTGATGCATTGCTAATTGAATAATTTAACTAGTATAAAGGAAATAAAATTTCATCAACAGCCTGTAAGAAACCCATTGCAGGACCATAGGCCTCTTCCGAAGGAGGTATGTATACATTCACCACGCCAACCCACGACGTATTGGCGATTTCAAACTCTTAGAAATACCCAGTTCTATATTTTCCCAATATGATGGTACTACAAGAACATTTCTCAGGTTCAGATTTCCTCAAGATGTTTTCCTGTCACCGTTATCCGATAGTGTTACCAATTTAATTTAGTAAATGTACGCGAATTACGAAAAGTTCGTTGGTACATGCCGGGGTTCGGACCTGGTGACATCGGATTGATATTCCACCGTTCGCACCACTCGACGCCCACTGATTCCGATATACAATAATAAAAAAATATAAAATACAATAAAACGTATTTAGAGAAAAATATTAATTGGTGTAAATTACTGTGGCAATTGGAACAAATAAATTAAAAAAGTGTTTATTTGGTGTTAGAATTACACACACAATAAGTACAACATACTGGCCTTAAGTACCGTAGAGGACACATATCACCCTGAAATTAGGGTGCCTGTTTCTACCACCTACGGGCGACCTAAACGCAAGACCTGAATAACGGAATATGGTCGCTGCTATCTCGAGATCTTGGTTCACACACGCGCAAGCTGATAGAAGGATTTTAATTAGTAGGAGTCCGGCATAACGCTCTCACAATCACCCGACAGTGAGAGGGTATATAATATAATTTTCTCCTCTTCAATAAAAAAGAACCACAGCGCGCTAAGTCTAGACGTAACGGATTTAAGGTTTATTCACGATCTGGCTAATTCTAATAGCCTGGTGGACCTTAATAGCTTCACCAGACTAATGGGACGTGCGCTTATGACGCTCAGCCGCTTGGCAACAAACTCAAGCGTGCCAAAGCTTAAGTTCAACTATAGGAACACATATAATATAGATGTTCGACAGGAACTTTTCAAATTAAATTATATTAGTACTGAAACCTAATATTAATGTATTATGAGGGTAGAAACTAAATATTTTTAATAAGTTAATTAATTTTTACTTAACAACCGTGACATCCCTAAGTATATACAATAACCAGCATTGAGGACATCCGATTTTAAATTTCAACGTTAGCTTTAAATAACAAGCAATAACCATTACTAAAAGTGGTGTAATTACAGTGGAGGAAAATATAATGTCGTCAAAACCACAATTCTTTATTTATAGCTGACCGCTTTGACGTGGTATTTAGAAAAAGAACAATGAATAATTAATAATTGTCAATACCAGAGTATTTATGCTTGTTAATGGCCTAAGAGCGTTTTAATTTTATATTCATTTAACGTTTCATCACAATCTCATCTGATGTTAAATGACGATTTAGTCTGAGATGGTAAACACGATAAACCTAGAAGGAGAACTGTCCCTCAAGTCAGCTGCCGAAACCAACCAACCGGGTGTTAGCTAGATAGACGGACTTAGAAAAAAACCTTATTACTATGGTTTCATCACGACGTATTCCTCCACCGAAAGCTTCGACTCGATTACAAAGATTCGAACCTATATCTATCGACGCGGTTTCCGAACTCGCTATCGACTAAGCCATCATCGCTTTAGCGTTTGGGAATTGCATACTAATGTTTTATACTTATACTAGCTAGTGTCTGCGACTTCGTTCACCTGAAAACGGTTTTTTTCATGGGAAATACGTGTTTTATTTAATTATGACCTATCTTTTTTAAGTGGTAATTTGGCTATTACCACTTAATACTTTAACTAAGTATAAGCTACTTCTATGTTAAATTCTATCATTACTACTTAGACTCTATGAAAAAGGAAAATGATATATAAGTTATAATAATCCGAGAAATCTTTTATCTGGCAGTGAAAAAGTCTTCACAATCAGTTAAGCCCTTTGACAGATCAGCGCGAACAAAAAACAGACATTTTAATTTTTATTTATATGCATAGATTAATTTACGTCCAGCTTTCAGTTATAGTTAGTGAATCATCATTGCTCTATATTTGAAGTGTTTTAAACACTTTTTGATTCAAGACCCTCAAGACTTCATTATATATGGCATCATGATATAACCATAGCATAATGGTAGGAACTTCTAATCGCACAACTGAACCAATTAAGAGAATTTAGAGTTTAGTTTAGATCTTCGAAAAAGTTTTAGTTTCTGATTCATTCATAATTATTATTAACTAATTTTTGTTATACGATGTGCAGTCAGTTATATAAAAGGAATCTAGTATAGTGCAATTGGTGTAAAGACAGCCGAAGATTTACATTGTGTAAGTGGATTCCAAAAAGTCTTGTATCCGTAACTATATACCTAATAGTTTTAATTAATGATTATACCATTGTATGTATAGTTTTAAAGCGTTTTATCGTTCAAGTGTTTTAAAGCGTTTGTGATTCAGAAAGTATTAAAAACTTGTATAAAATCTAATATAAAATCAATCTTGTGTATTTCTACGTTTTAGTCATTGTAACGCGTCAGTTTTTCTTCTGTTTTTATTCCTTTATTTATTAGGTAACATCTGTTAACTACATAGGCTCACAATAGAAGGCAATAGTATAGCAAACCCCCACTAAATCTTATTTAAAAGAAGGTCAATAAATCTCTATCTACAACTTTAGAGAATACACATAAGAACTGTATTATGTAGAAGGTGAGCCAAAAAAAAACTATTTTCTTTCTTTAGTTACCGTGAAAATATCGTTGGAGAAGAGGAAAGAGAAATCTAGTTAATTATAAGTTTTTAATATTAATAGGTGCCACTTTTTTATCTTTGATTTCCCATTGCAAAAAAATTGTGGATGGTCGAAGGTTAATTTTAACGTTGAATAACTTTTAAACGAGTCGACGTGGTGAAAAATCACATTGGACCGTTTTTGAAAATCGTTCAATTTCCTACAAAAATAGGTATTGATTTGTACAAAACACTATTTCGTTACAACGTAATAAAATTACAAATAAAAAAAACATATGTTATTTCAATGGGAAATATAAAATCATGAAAAGGCACCTCTTAGAATTAATACTAGAAACTCCAACTTTACCATGATCGTAAGGCTTTTTAAGAGCTGTTCTTGCTAGCTACCAACCTCAAGTTGGAAATCTATCGCGAAGCACCTATAGGTGTATTCCAACAGCTGCACTTGAGGGCTAGTACCCCTCTAAGCTTAGTGTGCTTACCTTCTTCGACCATATCGTCATTTAACATCAGTTAAAATTGTGATCTAACACCAAAACAATATATAAAAATTTACCTCTTCTAATTAGTGGAGGAAAATATAATAAAGAAATGATTTATAGAAATCGATGAAACATGACAAACCATACGAAACGTTCCCATTTAATTCGGTACAAAGCGTTCATCTGATGTCCTCTCCAGATATTCCAGTGTTGTGTGTACCGCAGCGAAATGTGGACGTGCGTGGCGGTGCTCGCTCTAGCGGCGTGCGCGCACGCTATCACGCGTGACCAGTTCTACCCCCACGGACCGAGCCTCGACCAGAGCCTGCCCAAGGGCCATGAGGTTCCATCACCCGAAGTGCATTTGAAAGTTCCAATAACGTTTTATGGGGAAACCTACGAAAGTATTTACGTAAGTCGTTATCTTCTTTTAAATAACAGTAATTGAGGGTGATAATTATCTGCATGATAGTTTGGAATGTCTTATCACCATAGTGGGCTTATTCACGATATTCTCGTTCATTGATTCAAATACGCGTCTGAATTAAAATGAACTCTTATCGCCTCTCAATGTCCAGGCATTTATTATACCTAATTATTTAGAATTGCTTTAAAAATTATGCCTTCTGTATACCTACTTGAGTAATTTTTAATAACAGCAGGCCTGGCGGACGTTGCTCTGCCCTGATAATAAAAAAATATATACTTATGTGCATGAAACGCCTAAGGCGGCTTGACTTTTTCCAATTATTTAAACAATTATCATTATATTTCAACCAATTTACAAAAATAGACCTTGACAGATTATACACATAAACCTTCCTCGTGAATTACTCTATCTATTGGTGAAGACCGCATTACAATCCGTTCAGTAGTTTTTAATTTTATCGCAAACAACCAGACAGACAGACAGACGTGGCGGATGACTTTGTTTTATAATATGTATTGATATGTATGTCTATATACATTCAAATAAAACAAAAATGAAATTTGTTTGTCTGAATTAATGTCCAAAACACGTGAACAAATTTTGACGAGATTAATATTAGCAAATAGAGAACGTTTCACAATATCACTATATATAATTAACCTATTCCATAAGAGCTAAGCAGTATTGATACAATTTATGACGTTATGACGTAACTCAAAATCAGTAAGCGGGCTATAGGGTAATCAGTTATGCTAAAATTATACAAAAAAAATTATTAGCCCACTTACTAGTTTAGATAAAAAGTATTTTCACGGGAACATCGTAAGTTGGGAACCGCTTTGTGCGATAGCGAGTGCAATGGAAATTTGCAAAAATGAAATGATAAGTGCATTATTGGGGCGGACGGAAATGCACGTGGGCGACTATCGCAGAGCGCGCTTGCGGTCACTGACTGCATCTTCATGTTTGTTCCAAGAAAACAGTAACTCATGCATTTAGAATTTCGCGGCTTTATAATTTGTGACTTTTAGCGTTTGATCAAACTCTTCAACGTTAATTGACTTAAGTTATGTTAAATGTGGCTTAAGATTCTAACACACTAAGTGTAGTTCGGGACTGGCTCTCAAGCGCAGCTGCCCGAGTGCGTATCTATTAGCGTTTGGCGACAATTTTTCAACTTTGCGTTGGTATAGGATATTGTATGTGGTCTTAGATCCAAAGGTTAATATTTTTTCCCATCAAAAATAAAGGGAACTGATTATTTATCTTAGACAAATCTACTTCGTCACGTTTTGATGGTTATAGTGAAATTTAAAAAGAGTAACAATATCCAAGAAGCGAGAATCCATCAAGGATCATTACGATACATATATACAATATTTATATGGATATGTTCGCTAAGATATGAACCAAAGTACACTAAAACTAGCCATATTTTTAAACATATGTAATGTTATTGCAAGACGACCAGTCAGGAGTCTTTCGCTCTACGCATTACTTTGCCCAATGTCTGAATGTCTTGGATGTCTGAATTTTTTTTAGATAGGTACCCCATACACAATCTGTTCATGTGGTCTTCGATAAGGCTACGTAATTGTCACTAGTTGAAACAGATTAAAAATATTTTATCATTTAAATTGGTTTAAAATCATTTTTTTGATTGTATCATAAACTAATTGACCGTAATCAAATCTGGTGTTAAGCGATCGTGAACTTAATAAATAGTAGATACCGTAATAACTGTCCTTCCCCTTTTTTTTCAATCTATCCGATATTTAAATGTATTTCTATTGATAATTCTATAAATTGAAACAAAAGCAACGACTATTGTGTAGTCAAAAATTATGCATGTTATCTTACCGACCAAGAGTCGAGACCTTTTCGTAGAAACTACCTAAATATATAAGATACGAAGTTATCGGTCATACCGGGTCACAAGCCCGTTTATATAATATGCCTAAAAATAATTAGATACGGTTACTATGTATTGTAATATAAATTGAATTTTATATGAAAAAAAAAACAACACGGATTCTAAACATTACATTATCAAGTGACCTTCGGTTAGAAATATAACGAACATAATTAGAGACGAAGATTATTACATCAGTAACCAATATTAAAATCTTTACATAATTAGTTAATTATTACTTGATGTATTTTTATTATGGTCATTCAACCTACGCTAAAGAGAGAGTCTGGTATACCCGACTGTCTCCTAGACGACCGAACCAGTGCAATGAAGAGACGGGCAACGTGGGTTGAGCACTGAGAGGATTTTTGAAAATTCATCTAATACCATTAACAGTATGATTCGTAGCTACTACGTAGCTAGTATATCCGTATATCCTAATTCTTAATTTCTTCGTAGGTAAATAATCATGGAGTGTTAACATTCAGAGCAGATATCTCGCAGTTCATTAACACAGAATTTCCTCTACCGTACTCCTCGATAGCCGCTTTCTACACCAACGTTGATACAACAGATGAAGGAGCAGTTTACTATAGGGAGACCAATGAGTCGCACGTCATATCCAAAGCCGAGGAGAGCGTACAGAATAATTTCCATGAGTACTATGACTTCAAACCGACCAGCGTTTTTATAGCCACCTGGATCGGAGTCACTTATTCCGGTCAAAACTCCGATCGGAAGAACAGCTTCCAAGTGGCGGTGATCAGTAATGGAACGGAGAGTTTCGTGGAACTGCTTTACCCTGAAAGAGATATTCAGTGGATACAGAGGGATACTGTTGTAGCAACGTTACCGGACGCTAAAGCTCAGGCTGGCTTCATATCAGAAGACGGTCGTGTTTTCACACTGCGTGGTTCTGGCAGCCACCATGTCAGGAACATTATTTCGTAAGCATTTTATTTACATAATTTCTTTATAACGAATATATTATTTTATAAACGAATGCTTAAGATTAGAGGGAAAACCATGCTGTACCCGATAGCTTCAAACCTGCGCATTTGTTTTTACTACACGTAGTTTTAATTTTGACACTATGGTACGCTTTAACAACGCAGGAAGACATGGAGTAAAAAGTATCAAGAATAAGGATTGTTATTTGTAATACTGTATATAAGGAAAACAAAAACCCAAACAATTTTCGGGCGGTTAATATTGCTAACTGATCTGACGTGGTGAAGAAGTCCGTATAATTTCCCGGGAAAAACTCGTTAGCTTATTAGTGAATCTCGATATGACTATAATTCATGTGATACTAATCTTTAGCATGAGAATGAAGATAAAGCGGAATTACTTTGTTTTTAAGAATTCCTTTAATATAACTACAAACAATATACCAATATAGAAATGAATAGATCTCCATTGGACAAAGAAAACAATACCATTTGTGTATCATGTCATTTTATCTACATTGCTTAACTTTAATGTTGTCTTCGGTTTCTTACATATCTTGCCCAATTTTTGTATCCACGTAATATGAATTATGTTTACTCTATTTTTAAATGTTGCTTATGTGTTTTTATTTCTGTACGCACTTTTTCTAGGTGGTCGAACACTCACGAACCCGGAAAATACGTATACCGTGTCGGTGACATCCCACCAGAAGGTAATATTGCAGTTCCCGATCAATATAATCAAAATGAAGTTGAAGTGGAAGAAGAATCGAAAACGTGCGCGCAAAGCGGTCCCAGCGTCTGTCATATTCAAGCGAGATGCGTCGACTACCAAGCCGGTATTTGTTGTCAATGCAACGAAGGTTTCTACGGAAATGGAAAATCTTGCATCAAAAATGACGTTCCACTAAGAGTGCACGGGAAACTGACAGGAGTTATTAATAACGTCAATCTTAATGACGTCGATATCCAATCATATGTTGTTGTGGCTGATGGCAGAGCATACACTGCGTTATCATTGGCCCCACCTTCACTCGGCAGCAGTTTACAATTACTAAATGTTTTAGGCGGTGTCGTAGGCTGGCTATTTGCTAAACCGACAGGATCAGCCAGAAACGGCTATCAATTAACGGGGTCCTTATTCAACCATACCGCAGATATTTGGTTCCCTACCACAGGTGACAGAGTAACAGTCAATCAAGAATACTTCGGGCATGATGTGTTTGATCAAATAACAATTGAAACGGATATTCGTGGAACTTTGCCCGTTATATTCACTGGAACAAAACTGGAGATCGGAGAATATGAAGAACAATATACTATTGTAGAACCAGGTCTTATTCGTTCTGAATCGACCCTAACCTTTACCAATAAGCTTACAGGAGAAAAATATACCGAAAGAGTATCCCAATCTTTTTCGTATAATCCTTGTCGTTATGCACCACCGAATCCAGAAGATACCATTCCTTTAAAACTGAAAATAGGCAAAAGTTACTTAGGATATGAAAATAATGAGAACATTGTAAGATATGGCATGAGCAGCAAAATTACAGCACTGGGCCAAGAAGATCCTTGTATCGAAGGCCGGAACACATGTGGTCCTCACAGCACGTGCGTCGTTCAGGGAGATTCATTCGCCTGTATCTGTACGAAAGGTTACAGTGATATATACGGAAATGGTGATTGTATAGATATTGATGAGTGTTTTGCTGGCATACATAATTGTGACAGCAATGCAGAATGCTACAACCAAGACGGTGGCTTCGAATGCAGGTGCAAACCAGGATTTAAAGGAAATGGTATCAGCTGCACAAAAATATATGCTTGTGAAAACAAAAAATGCGACATAAACGCTCAGTGTATAGAAAACTATGGTGAAGAGCCTTTCTGTGTTTGTAATGCTGGTTACACTGGCAACGGACAGTCATGTTACGCAACTAATGAGTACGTATGTGCCAGTTGTTCCCCGTATGCAACCTGTCCTTACTCTGAAATTGCCAGTGTTTATAGTTGTAGATGTAATACTGGTTATTCTGGTGATGGTTTTGTTTGCGTAGAAAACCCTCCTGAAACAACAACAGCTTCATATAACGAAGCGTCAACTACGAATAATGAAGCGGAATATAACGAAACATTTATTTTGCCTCAGTGTGATGGCTTTGGTTGCGTTTGCCCATCCGGTTACACTAGTTATAGAGACGAAAGGAACAATGAACTATGTCAAATCAATACTTACGAAATTCCAAATCCTCTAACTGAAAACAACGATTCTTCAAGTAAGTTACATTTGAAAGTAAAGCATGCTAATAATAATATATTAAATATTAAACAAGTATTATTTTTTCAGTCAGATGTACCAGCGACACTGATTGTCCTCCAAATGCTGTGTGCTCTGGCGATAGTGCTACTTCTTCGGACGGCGACTTTGCAGGGCACTGCGTGTGTCCTGAAGGTTATGAAGGAGATGCTTATGAATGTATAGAACGAACCGGACCAAGTTGCACTTGCGGCCCCAACGCCCATTGCACAGGAACACTTGCTTCCGAGCTAATATGCGTCTGTGACTCAGGTTACCACGGCGACGGATATGTATGCCGACCGAACTTTAGTTGCACAAACAATTCCGACTGTGAATACAACGCCGAGTGCAGAGCCGATGCACTCAGCCATGAACTAGTTTGCCAATGTGTTGATGGTTACGTGAAAGATCAAAACGAGGCTTGTATTCCAGATGCACAGCTATGCAGTGGTGCTTTATGCGCAGAACACGCATCCTGCTTATTTGATCCAACACTCGAGATCAGTTACTGTCATTGTGATGAAGGTTACGAGGGAGAGGGTATATCGCAATGTGTACCGATAGGCCGCACATGCGATGTTGCAAACGTCTGCAGTCCCGATGCACTCTGCATGCCTTACGAAAACTCATACCAATGTATTTGCAGAGACGGGTTTGTTGGCGATGGTTACTCGTGCACTAGAGAAATAAGCTGCAGAACAGACCATTACTTATGTAGTCCATATGCGTCTTGTTTAAAGAGAAACGATGCTTATGTTTGCGAATGTAACAGAGGGTACAACGGCAACGGAAGTGTTTGTGAACTCAATCCTAGACTCGAAGGAAATTTCTTGATCACGAGTGATGGCACCTCGATCTACCGAGTCCCGTTCAAAATAACCCCAAGAGACTTCCCGACTCCCGTTAATAGCGGTACATCTCAAGTAGCAGTCGGCGTAGAAGTAGATTGTTTATCCGGTAGAATTTACTGGGGGGACGTCGTTAGCAGCAACATAAAAAGTGTTGCTTATGATGGATCTGGATTTGAGCAGTTCCTATCACACGGTGAGAAGCGTGTGGGCATAGTTTAATTATGGTAATACTGATTTAATTTTAAGGGTTACACAATTAAATTATAATTCTAGGTATCACATCACCGGAAGGTATAGCCATAGATTGGGCGGCTAGAAATATATTCTGGACTGACTCCAAAAAACTAACCATTGAAGTCGCTAACTTAGATACTAAAGTAAGAAAAGTTCTCTTCGCAGTCGATGGTATTTTTAATCCCAGAGGAATTGCTGTACATCCACAAAGAGGGTAAGTATAATCCTACAAATTTATTTACTTCATGAGGAGTTATACTCCATTATTATATTCTACATCTTAAACACCAATTGAAAGATGGGAACGATATGCATTATGTTCCTTTTACTATTTTCCCATCTTTTGTATTCGTATTCTGTAATATTACAAAATTGTTGTATAATTTGTATTTATGGTCGTATATAACTGATAATTATTCCATATTCATCGACAGAAAAATTTTCTGGTCAGACTGGAAAAGGGCTAATCCAAAGATCGAGTGGGCAAACATGGACGGTACGCAGCGTGGTATTTTCCTGGACAGTACTGATGTGAAACTGCCCAACTCAGTGGCTATCGATTGGGTGAGAGAAAGACTGTGTTACGCCGACGCTGGTCTGCAAAGCATTAAATGTGTCGGAATCGACACATTAGAAAGAGAGACAATTGCTGAAAACTGCACATACCCGTTTGGTCTAGCAGTTCATGGAGATAAATTCTATTGGAGTGATTGGAAAACGTAAGTAGTGTTATAACGTTTAATATTTTGATTCATAAACATAGCATTTATTAATAACGACTACAGCGCCAGTTATCGGATCTACATAACTTTGAATCATCTTAGCAAAAACACAATTAATATAAATATATCTTAATCAGTCAAGAAAAAAGTAATAAGTAACATAATTACTAACAGATACAAAATAATGTATA
This sequence comes from Antheraea assamensis, assembly GCA_035772565.1. Lineage (NCBI taxonomy): Eukaryota > Metazoa > Arthropoda > Insecta > Lepidoptera > Saturniidae > Antheraea > Antheraea assamensis. The sequence goes on along the minus strand of JAQQSE010000046.1, from coordinate 4,583,138 downwards.
TTAGGATGATGAAAAAAACGTTCTGTTTTTTTTTCAAGTCTCGTAAGAAAATATGTTAATTTATCATGTTTTCAGTGTCCTCATCCAAGATCAGCACGATTTTTTTATCTTTCTAACCACGGTTTCTTTGGGTACCATATAAATAAATTTCATTAAATTACAGTTCACGTTATTCCTTATAACTAACTAATATGCGACGCTAGATTATATTCTATTTTTATTGGGCTTACAATTGTAATTTTGAATTTTAACATAAACAAATGCGAGAGCGACGACAGTATATACAAAAAGATATAACTTAAATACTTTTGCAATTTGGTTCAAAAATTGATTTGAATGTAATTTTCATAAAGTAACTAGAGCGAAACAAATGTCGATATCTGTCGAAACTACGAAGGTAAGGAAATAAGATAAAATAATGTGTCGTTTGTTGCATTTTCATGAAAAAGAGCACATTCTTTACAGTAATAAAATTATGGAGGGTAGAGATAAGGAGAGCGGTCTCATATGGGACACATATTGAAAAAGTGTTTGTAGTCCGGTGAAGCTGTGAAGGCCCGTCAGGCCAACAGCGTAGCCAGTATAAAAAACAAAATTGAAAAAGGGTCCAGCTCTAAACACTACATAACAGTTCCAAAACCCTTCGAAATGGCGCTAGTATAGGCAAAGGGTATGGTTAACCCGTAATAATTAACCTCTAGACTCCATATACAGAATATAACGCTTACAGTTTTTTTTTATTTCCACAGCCTCAAAATCGAATACGTAGACACAAACACCAAAGTCAAAGGTCAAATTGACATACCAAAATCAACATGGCGGATTTACGGAGTGGCGGTGGCAGCTAACCAATGCCCCGTGGCGAGTAACGTTTGCATGCACAGAAATGGCGGTTGCCAGCACAATCAGCTCTGTTTACCCGACGGTCAAGGAGGACGGTCGTGTGTCGATGGAGATAAAAGCTTAAGTTTAGATTAAATTCGCAACCCTAATTGTCTGTACATTTGTTTCCTTAATAAGTATATTCATCGACATAAACAAAAAGTACAACCAGAAACTTTATTAATTAAACGTTTGAATAATTTACAAACTATTAAATGTTCACGGAAACTTTCTCAACCATTGGTTTTAAAGTGTTTAATCAGACACACGATTTTTTTTTGTTATTTATTATTCCAAAATAAATATAAAAGATATAAATCAGTTTTTCTAACGAAACAAATCAAAATAATAACATCATTTTTTTAAGCTAGTGCTTCATTTTAATCTCGTCGTCACTTTGTCATAACTAATTCCACTTGAAAAGTTACCAATATTATGTGCTGCAATAAAACATCTTGATATTTTGTACCTTCATATGTATATCACTGATATTAAATAATCTATCATCTACGAAGGAAGAAAGTCTTTATTGAATAACGATCCCAAATAATTAAATGTACATAGGTAGACATTATAATAGATATTAAATATACAAGAGTAAGATTGACTAAAATACACCTGATATTAAGCCACGCGCAATAATTTTATTTTCCTATGATTTTATAACCAATTTGAAGCAATGATTTATAAAAAATTATTAAGTTTAATATTATCCTCAGTCAGTACAAAGTAATAACTGAAGTGAAAAGAAGACTCCATTAAAAGGTTTTTGATCCTTCAAAAATGTTTAGATGTTCATAGCCTTTTATTTACCACATAGATTCAACTGTTTCGTTTCTAGAATTAGAAATAGTGATACAAAAAATAAACAATATGTAAACTATAAGATCTTTAATGTATTTTATTTGATGTAATTTATTGAATACAAAAGCAGTAAACTTATTTATTTATAGAATTAAACTTTTTCTTTTTTTATTTGTAATATTTTTTTCCTTTATGATTCAACAAACTTTAATCTAAAATAACAACTAAGTTCTGAATATTGTATTAATTACCATAAGGCTCATTATTAGGTAAATAAATTGGTGACATTGACATAAAAGCCATCAATATACTTCTGTTGTATTCAACAGAATAGTGTTCAATGAAATCGTAATTAAATACTATTTAATTATATGACAGCATTAACTATAAATTAAAGGAGGTAAGGTTATACTAAAAACAGAATGTATGCAGTTTTATTGCAAAATTATTTTATATGTACATGTATTAAGAGTGTTCACCTTTAATTAAATATTTGTTAACCTTGCACGTAATAGTTTAAAGTTTATAACACTTTTAGGAAGTTAAATATCCTAAAAACACTATCAAAAGGCTAACAAATTTAGGCATTTAAACTTACACATAAGAAAAAGAATTTACTGTAAAAATCAAGTGAATACATATAAAAAGAAATATAAATCCTTGTCTCGTAAATAAAACTTGAAGCGATTACGGAACTGTCACCATTCTATTCACCAATACATAAACGTATATATATATTTAATCTGGTACATATAGAAACTCTCCTCACACAAGATTTGACAGCATATATGTTATTTAGTACCCATCGTCAGAATTTTTAAAGAGATTTCTCATGATTTAAAGCAAATATATTTTACTTTCACCAACTAGGTAAGGACATTGCCCTTAGTAAAAGTCCATAAGTAATACCAAACTTTGATTTAAATCGATAAGTGTTACATGCTTTGCTGGCTATTATCTCTATGTAATATATTAAAAACTAAACAGATTCATTACCAATTTATTTATAAAAGAAAAGTGTCTGTTGTATCGATACAGAATATTAATTCTCTCAGGCTTAGTAGGAAGAAAAGACAACGAAAAATAACATATAATTAATGTGTGTAATTACAACTATCAATTTTTTAGAATGTAATAAATTTAAGTTGCACATTTTTAACATCCCATTGTATGGAAAGAATACTTCATACCTGACTCTAATAAAATATAAACGCTCAGGTATTAGACAAAACTAAATAGTTCAAAAACCTATCCCCAGAGGTCCTCAGTGCGTCCGAATTTAAAAACAAGCGAGCCGGCGAATATCAAAGCATTCTGCATAAAAAGACTCACTCCAGGTGATGAAGGCTTGCTACTACCTGTTGACAAGTTTTAACATAATTTTTTACTACAAATAAAAGTGACTTCAAAAAATAATAAAAAAAGATTACACAAAATGTAGTTACCCATTTTATCAAGATGACCAGAGTTTAACATGTTACAGCACTATCTAAATGCATATAACATTGATAGCACTGCCAGAGTATATATTTATAAAGCTCATTTAATTATTTTTTTTACCAATCTGATACTGTTTTTTCTGATACTGATTTTATTTGTAAAATCATTTTTTTATTTTATTTTAAAAATGTCCGTAATCAAAGCATGTTCAGATCCACCAAAGGCATGCCTAATTCAAAATATTTTTGCTCTTAAAACAATCTTTGGAACACACTTTATTCCTGTTATATTTCAAAACATTTTCTGTTTTATTGCTGATAATATTGTTTCGAAGATTGGTACATGTACAATGTTGTACATTATAAATAATGAAATATATAACACTACTAAAAAGTTATAGTATAGTTAAATGTATACTCTATACAAATGAAATCTGCACTAAACATTTTAATTTAATAAGAATGCACCCTTTAGCATAATTAAAATTAGTATAACAAAGATTATTACGTCTTACAGTTACATTAGATACAATCATGAAACTTATTCACTTTAACTTTTTGAATCACTTTTTTTCTTCTGTTGAGATTTCAACTCTAATTTACCATGGCTATATATTTTTTGTATGTTGAGTCTGTGTAATAAAATTATCCTAAAATTAGCTCTTTATGTTTAGAGGTGAAAATGCATCATCTTAAGAATATATCGATTAACTAGTAAAAATGTGCTTTTCCCAATGTACATTTCTTTAGAATCCTATGTTCACGGGATATTTTATCAACTGGTATCTTTAGGCAAAAAGCTTAATAAGCAATACATTTATTTAACTATCTTACATTATTGAAACTTGTATAGAGGATCAGTATTTCGATGTTACCTGCATTAACATAATTTGCAAAGAGTATCCAACAGGATGCAATGAGGGAAGCAAAACCAACAACAAAGCCCAAGAAAAGCCAGAGCCGAGCACCTCGAGGACCCATACAACCACCAGTGTAAGTCTCCCCGCGTACCTGAAATTAATTGTAATAGTGATGAGAATTACTAAATTTGATTCAACCACTACCTCTTATCCGCGATTTAATAGGAGTGGAAATTACTAATTTTATTTTTTAATGTAAATGAGCGCGTGGTTCGTGTGTGGTACTGGGACACAATTGTTCAATAATAGGAGTAACCTATACTACCCCTTATAACATCAGCTATCCGCCTGTGAAAGCCTTGTCATAATTGGTATAACTGTTTAGGAGGTACACAGGCACAAACAGACAGACAACAATTTTTAAAATTGGTATTATGTTATAACTATCATATATACTTTGATATCCATTTCATAAAAAGCTTTAATTTTATTTATTTCAATCTAATAATTGCTAAACAAAGGATAAATATGGATATAAAAATATGGATTAATCAATATCTCAACCATATCCCATGTTATTATAGGTAGTCTGGTGAAACTGTAGCGGCCCTAACAAGCCAATAGTGTAAGTCAGTTCGAAAAAAAAAACATCTTATTATTAATTATAAAAATGAAAACATTATTTTGGGCTTCATTAGTTTAGTCATTTGTCAAATACTGCTACAGTATCCAAGACCTGTATTATAGTTATTACCAGCTGTGACAACATATACCTGTACTGTGATTATTTTTGAGTCACAAATTTTACCACTCATTAACTAACATGCATTGTACAATGTTCAAAACGTATTTATTATGCAATGTATTGTATGTAGGGTAGTGAATATAGAAATTAAAGTAAGAAATCAAGATTATATCAAAAGTAAAAGACAGAATTATCATATTCAAATGAGGTTTGAAATTATTCTCACATCCACATTGTAATCTATATATATATATATATAACATTTATATGATTGTTGTTTGTCTAGCATAAGGAGTAATCAAAAGATTTAACAGCAATAATTTAAAATCTGTAAAGAAATTATAGAGGATAATTAGTAATGATAAATTCTCAATTCAAAAGAAATAGAAGAAAGTTGACAACTGATCCAAATAAAACACTTAGTTTCCGTGATTACAACAAAACACATTTCATAAGAATTATTGTATTTTAGCTAACCTTCAGTATTAAGCTCATTTTTATTTTTTTATTTCCACAATACTGCTTGTTAGCTGAAAAAATTGCCTAGCAGCAATAAACTCCCTAATGTACAAACTAAAAGCTATAATAAAGAATGAATTCAGAAAAAAAATTAGGTATTTTTTTGGCAAATAATTAGTTAAAAATTTATTTTACCACCGAAAATAATATGGAGCACCATTTGTTCAAGAAAATTACGAATTATTCTGATTTTTAGGATATTTATTCAGCAATTCCCCTTAAATTGTGTAGACATTGATCAATAAGGTTGTTTGTCTTAAAAACAAATTCAGAGAAATAATAACAAACAGTTTAAAAACAAATTAAACAGAAGCACTATCAGTTATCATTAACAGCCTTTTAGTTAAAACTTATAAAAAAACTGTCTTTTATTTGCTGTATTGATGTTTACTATTAAGAGTTTAGAATCCCTTTATTTATATAAAAAGTAACTTAATTTTCTTTGGAAACAATAGTAAAAAAGTGTTGCTAATGTCCTATCATCACCAGCAGATGATGATCACAATTTCATGTTCATATATATTTCTTACCTGTGCATTTGAGACAGAATTCACCATTATAAGTGAAAGAGTCCCCATCACACCACAAACATGGGCAGCATTGGGCAAGTTATTTGGGTAAACTGAAGCTGCATCAATTATGAACCACCAACCTGCAAAGAACTGTGAAAGACAAAATTGTACTTTTATAATGTAGTGCAACAAAATAACTGTGATGCACCTGTCAGTAAACACAGTCCAATCAAAATCCTACAGCAATTTCTTAGAGATTGACAAATGAATGGCTCAGTTGATAGCATATTTGAACACCAGGTTGATCAACATAGGACCTTTTCTAGCTAGCTACCACTCCCAAGTTAAAATCTATCATCACCAAGCACTTGTTGAAGTGTTCCAGCAACTGCACTCGAGAACCAGTCACCTCTAAGTTTAGTGTATTAACCATCTTACATCGCTTTATCATTTTACATCAGATGAGATAGTAGTCAAAGGTTAAGACCTAAAAGTATTTTAAAAAACTATCGGCATTTGTCATGTGAAGCTGACCTGCAAAAAGGCTTTACTGCTTGGTATACAACTATCCCAAAATGTGACATACTAAAATAACTGTGCTTGATGATCATGACTACATTGGGTACAAATATCTACTATCCCATTACAACATACATAAAAATAAAACAATTATGAGTTTTACAGGTGGCGTATGGTAGTTGAAATCTAGTCAGACATAATTGCCAAGTCAATTCTATTCTATTCAATTATACAATTTTGTATACTGAAATCTAAAACTTGTTTCTTATTATGTAGTGATTCAAACTTTAAAGTATCTTTATAATTAACACCTTATTACATTACTATTATAAAAGTAATAAAGCAATAATACTTTTCGTAATAACTGAGATTTCTAGTACCTACGAAAAAGATATATTTATTAAATAGTCTGCATATGAAATTAGAATAAATATTTGAAGTAGTTCAGTCTATTCACAAGACATATTCGTTCAGATTATAAAATTTTATTTTGCAACCAATGACAATATCTATGAATCATCAAAACACATACCAAAAATCCTGCAAAGATCGATGCGACAATATTTCGTTTATCACCGTTTTCGAACCACACACAACTCGGCATATTCACATTCTCGAAGCAATTCATTTTTTACGTATAACTCTTTTATTTTTTATAAATCCAATCCCTTACATATAAATAATTGTGACAAATAATGACAATTGGCAAACAACGCAAAGTGCAAACAAGTCTTCTTCTTCTTCTTGTTTTGGCACCGCAGAAACATTTGCCATTGTCAATGTTTTGTTTCAAGAGGCATTATAGTAGAATGTTTACAAATAATATAAGTTTATTAAAACGTAGGAAGTTCCAAGTAAGTGTCTTGTGATAATTATAATGTTTTAACAAAGTGGTGGTTTCCTTGTTAGAACTTTTCATGGAGTTTTGGTGGCATCTCAGAATGCATGCTCCGTGGTATTATTTCCCATCCACTTCACTTGTGCATAATAACCGAACTATATTATGTAAAACACCACCAATATTACAAAATATAGAGTCTAAAAACACAAGACTATGAATAAAATATAAAAGCTAGGTACTACATGACAGACCAAGATACCGCCAAAAACTCCTGCAAACAAGTCACAAGTTGACAATCATAAAAACGTAGAAAAAGAACCGTACAGAAAAGTAATACTACAAAATTATGCACTCTGTGGACGATAGTATTACAGATTAATTATCGTACAGGTTTAGACAGTAGCATGACCAAATTTTATTAGACAAATCTACTAAACAGAGCAGTAACAGTCTACCAAATTCTACTAACTAAACTTTACTTTCTACTTAATATCCACTAAAATACATTTTCCGTAATATATTACAAATATTACTATGCAATAAGTATAATTTATACATATACAATACTAGATAATAAATAGATGCATTGTTATCAATCTCTAATGGATTCAAAATTTTAGTCTATCGTTTTCTAATTAGATAATCATTATAAATGATAGGTACTTATACATATTACAAATACAGAAATTATTGGTACGCTAGATAAAATTGGTAAATTTCACGCAGTTGAAGTCGCGGGTAACAACTAGTCAAAAGAATATTTTTCAACGCGTCGTATGAAACAAAGTTATGAATTTTTAATCCTTTAAAAATGACATAGTTGTAGCGACACACATACTATCTACCATCGGTGATCATAAAATTGCATCCCGTCGCGCCGGCCGCATGTGTATCTGTGCGGCCCGCGACATAGCAAACAATTTTAGTAAACGATTAATATCAAAACGGATTTTACGTATACCATTACCTAAATGGAAGTACACAAGAAGAAAATACGAAGTACAGTGAGTTAGCGGGAACATGTTTGTGTATATAAAAATAAAAACTACCAATACATTATCCTTTTTAAACACAATTCAAGTGTATGTGTACATGTGAAGAGGTCGTTTATGTAGAATTTGGAATTGTCGTATGGCTTCCCAGTTGCGTACAAAGCGCTCTGAGGACACCTGCAACGACATACCCTTAGTGGTGGTTTATATGTTCATTAGTCATTAATATAACGTTAAGTTTAGAAATAATTATATTCGTTATAATTATATAAACTATACATCTGCTATAATACCTTATATATTAAAAACAAAATGATAAAAATATCGATTTAATAGAAATAAATAGTTCAAGTAAGCGTCGTCTAATCAACAGAGCTAAAACTTATCTAGGCGGAATTAGTTAGCATCAATTTATTCCATATGTCACTTTTTAACAAAAAGTTATAGACGTCACTTTTAAAGTTTGTTTGAAAATGAGGTGCTGTGATTGTTTTCAAATAATCTTTTGTCAAACAAATTGTTTTGTCCTTTGTAAACAAATACGAACTACATCGAATAATTTTTTTTATTGCTTTTACATTGGCTAAAATTGTTTTTATAATGAGATTCTTGAACTTCAGCGAATACTACGAAATACGATTTTAGCTATAGCTATTGCATTGCGTTGAGCTGCTAAATACGATAAATTGCATTCATTCCGGACGATATTAATTCAAAATACGATTTCAGCTTAGAATAGTTTACAATGATTGTTAAATTCTTGTTTATTGAATCATTTTATTTTCTATATCATATTACAAATTGTTGTTATCGTTTTACCTATCTCGCCGTTTATTATTTCGCTTTATCCTGTTACAATTAAATTCAGGACTTTTTAAGTCATTATTATTGTAGCAATATTTATCGCGTCCGAAATATAATTAGCTAGTAAGCTAAGTATAAATAGTAATCATTCTCATCTTTGCATACCATGCAAGGTGCGAATCGCGTGTATATTATAATAATTTATACAAACTGTACACATACTTTAGTATTGTTTATTGTCTGTTTCATCTGTTATGTTATTGCCATCGTTATTACTTACATTGCATTGGTTTCTTATAATTGTCTTTACTAATTTTAAATGTACTTATTGTAGATACTTGTTTTGTAATTTATTTGGTCATTTCGTTAAAAAGAGATGATATTAGCTTTCACAGATATTTTCAAGTCAACACATATATTTATTTAACTGTAGTGAAAGTAACAATGATATGGCAACGCGGATCTCATGAACAATATATTTTAAAATGACGAGCACGACGCGACGTGATCATTCTACCTTGCCGACATCATCTTGCCGTCCAGAAATCCAGTTGGTCTTCTACTCGAGCGACGACGTAAACATTCTGCCCAAAAAAACATTGTGATAATTATACCTTTTTTTTTATTATTAGCGTGGGGAAATCCCTTATGGATACCCACCCTCCCGGGGGAGATGGGTTATGTCCGACTCGCACGGACTAAAACCCCACGGTGTACCGGCCACCGCAACTATCACCATACCGCCCCCAGCGGTCAGCCCGGCGAGAGATGGCCGCCGGGCTCCGTCCTTATAGGGAGGTACACGGGGTACACGACCAGCTACCTCCCCTCGTCCGCCGAATCCGTGCAATGAGGAGATAGGCCCACTGGCCCATCCCCTCAGGTCCAGCTACGGAGGTGGAAGGAGGCGGGCAAATCGCCGCCTCCTTCCTCCGGCCCCCCCTTGGCGGAGACGGCCGCTGAGAGGGTCCGCCTCTCGGGCCCTCTCCGCCGCGCCTTCCGCGAGATGACCTCCTCGCAGAAGGAGGCCATCGCCGCCCATGCGTTTTCGCTGCCAAGCATGGCCGCAACCACGCTCGGCAGCGAAAGATCTCCTCCCACCGCCACAGCCAGAGTGCGGCGCTGCACCTCCCACGCAGCACACTCAGACAGAGTGTGCTGCGCGGTGTCCTCCTCAGCGCCGCACTCGTGACATGTGGCGGTCGGCTCCCTGCGAGCGATCTGGTGCAGGTACCAGCCAAAACAGCCATGGCCGGTTAGCTCCTGCACCAGTCGGAACGTCAGGGAGCCCCACTCCTTACTGAGCCATTCCGGCAGGACCGGGCGGACGGCGTCAATAGTGTAACGCCCGAACCGCACGTCCGCCAGGTCCTGCCTCCACCTCTCTATTGCCACCTCCCGGCCCTCCCTCCTCTTGGCCTCAACCTTCCTGGGAGCCGGAGGCTCCCCCAGCCGTTTTCTTGCCGCCGTGAACTCGTACACGGCAGCAAGAACACCTGCCTCCAGCTCCCAGGACAGGGAGCCGGCGAGGAATATCCCAATGTATCCTCTTACAACGTCCTGCTAAACAGTTTTAAAAAAATGCAAACAAAATTTCAAAAAGTATGTGACTTCACGTCATATCATTAAATCACAATAATTTTGTTTCAAAATGTTGTTGCAAAATATTTATGCTATATAATATTACACTACTACAGACAATATAACATTATTGCAATAAACCTGTCTTGCCGTTGTGTATAATTAAACGGATTTGTTAGAGACTTACTTTTATTCCGTCAATCATTACATTCACAAGTAGACATGAGTGTCACAATAAAAACATGTATATAATCGCTTAAGTTTACATAATCAAAACTCTAATTTCTAGATAGTTTATGCAATTCTGTTGAAACCGTTGTTAGACATCAGTAACTACATATATTGGGCTGAAAACCATAAAATAAATATACATTATTTTCCATTTATGTTCAACTTTCAATTAACTAATTAGGTTCATTGTAGACTTTTCTAATTTGATTATTTACGAAATATATTTATTTGCTTAACATAAAGATAGTATATCAGTGATTACCTTTTAGTTTAAGTAACCTTTTAGAATTATTTTGTAATCGATATGTATATTTATTTTATCATTCATTATGTAATATAATTATAACGATCGTGCAAAATTATTACAAATCAATTTTCAAATGTTTTATAATATTTCAATAAAAGTTTATGATAACATACAGAAGTATAAATATCAAGTAGCGTACGCATATTTGTAGTTATCAAATTACATTGATGTGTGCGACCGGTGAATAAATTGTGCGTAAGTCTTTTCAATTACAGTGAGATTTGCAAAGATGTTAATACAACCAATATTTCTCTTCACTCTTGGGACGAAGCTCGTACAAACGTTTGAATTAGCAAGGAAGATGGACGACCCACTCGCCAAGAATCTCGCTATAGCTGAGCCTTCAACAAATAATATTATGACACCAAATGCATCACCTCAACAATCAAATCAGGAGATGAACAGTATAAATTATTTTTCCAATGATCTCATAATACCTGATTCAGTAATAGCCTTAAACAACCAAGTAAATTTTGACAACCTGAATAGGCTACCAAGAGAATTATCATTTAAAGAATTAACTAACGATACAATAATCAACTGTAAAATTAATAGCAATACAATTTCAGAACAAATCACTAAAGCACTCGCTGGTCTAACGAAATTTATTAGCGGTATGGTTACACGGTCGGCTGTAGGGGCTCCTTCTACTGAAAGTGTATCGGAAGCAACGGATGTAACCAACAGCCTGACAAACACTAATGCGGGTGAAGCTGCTACTTTAGTTAATTCACTGGGAGCTATGGGACAACTAAGCACAGCTTCGATGCCTCCAAAACAGATGAGTCCCATAATATCAGCAAGCTGTGGGCATATACCAACGGGTGGGATTACTGTCGGTGTAGTAAATCCTGCAATTATATCAGAATTTTCTCCAGGTCCGGTCAGATTACCGATACCTATTATACGTGATATAACCAAAGATACTGTTATGCTCAACGCTGCATCTAACCCTATAATATCAGAGTTAAATGCATTAACGAATCCTAAAACTTTTGCTCGTAATGACGTAATTATTTCTAATAATTTAGCATCTTCTACCTCTATGGAAGGCTTTCAAGGATCATTTATACGTAGAACACTAGAGAGTCTATCGAGTCCAAAAAAAATATTCGCCGCTTTGACAGGTATTGATACAGGTGATGTGGGTGTCAGAGCAAAGCTAAGCGTGAAAAGTTCGTCCCCTATCGCGCCAACAGGGATCTCGTTGTTAGCGGAAAACTTACTTATGGACGGTAAAGTAGCTGTCATGGGCAATTTACCTTTCTCGAGTGCGCTGACTGTGGATGGCATGTTGCCGAATAGCGGTAAAGGTAAAGTTCTTTATGAATGTGGCCGTGGGAATGTGGGTATAATAAACGAAAGTACAACTAGTTCTACTAATTTAGCAGCGATAAACAGTCTTAGCAATATGGATTTTAACAATGGACTACCGGTACAAAATGTAGTATACAATAATAACGTCTATTCCAGAAGAACTGGTGTTCTCTAATATATGTTGGTCAATGTTTTTATAGAGTTAATTTTGGTAATTAAATAAATTATTAATTTGAAGTGAAACTTCTTTAGGCGCAACGAGAACATAATTTTAATGCAATGTTTCTGACGCAATCCTGCAAAAAACAAGTATGTAGGTACATACCTGGCCAGAACAAGAAGGAACTATAAATCGAAAGCTAGCGATGAATACGACAGAATAAAACAATCGTATGTAGGTGCGTAATAAAAAACGAGGAACAAACATGGTTATCCTGTTCTTTAAAAGGCAAGATGTATTATTAATTGAAAATTTCTCGTCTGTTACATATTCTAAAGTATATATATAATAAAAATTTGAAGACGTTAAGAGTTTAATTTCCAAATGCTTCGCTTTGCTTACAATTTCTGAAGATTTACGTACGAGTGACGTAGGTAATTTTACTAGAATGGTCCGCTCGCATGAACCACAAAGTGATCAATGGCAGCGTTTAATTATTACGCAAGCAAAATTATAGTCATTATTGTCACCTCCCCTTTTTCAGCAATAGTAAGCAAAGTCCTATGCTGACGAACGACGTATCAAGATTATTATAAAAAATCTCTGACAAGCTTCGCAAAAACGTAATATAAGAAACGGATAATAAACGAAATACGTTAATATCGCTTATGTTTTTACTATTCAAATTTCCCATCCTCATGTCATCATATATAAGCAAATTATAGTACCCACTTTTCGGTGGTTATGTAATACTTGAAATTCCTGAGAGGTATATCTTCATAAAGTTTTTTAAGACTAAATTACAATATCTAAATATGGCAGGCTTTATGTACACATTATTTATTACCTGAACATATGTAATATTACATATGCAATAATAATAGTTATAATGACGAAATTATTTAATTCTATTGAATATTGTTTTTTCACATAAAAGCTGTGATTTTAATGTACCTTTTTGTTTGGATATATTGTCATTTTTTTGGAATTTCTAAATGATTATGAACTGCAACATATGTGTTAATATTTAATCATTTAGGTAAAATATTTTAACAGAATAATCTGCTAGTATTTTTATTGACTTTAATTAGTTTAAACGTATAAGCTGTTCCATATATTACAAGGTAACAAAACGTATATCAAAATCTGGCTAGAGAATACTTACGAATCATGTAAATCGGTTCGGTGCTTTCCGTAAAGGGACACTAACGGATAGATAGAGAGACAGATCAGGGAGTTACCTTTTAAAATAGGTAAGCAAATCTCATTTCGGACATCTACGATTTTGTGATTGTAATATGGATTTTTCCATTACAAATTAATAAATAAGAAATTTAAATAAAAATGAAAGTATTGTGTTTTGTATGTTTTATTTATAAAATCAAACAGTAAATTACATTTAAATTTAATCTCTTCATTCTAAATCACAATATAGTAGTAAACTTACTATAAATACGATAAAAAAAATTACGTGCATATGAAATATATCGTTGTGTATAATTATTACTATAAAAATGTAAATCACAGTCCAGTAAACACATATTCTTAATTTGAAATCACACACACATAATATATGTTACAATAAACATAACATCATTTGATGTAAAATTTAGGACATGCGTTTACTGCGAGTTACTTATTTATAAAAACTATTATATCGCAATAAGAATTTTAAAATACTGTTCATGTATATAACTGTGAGAAACGGAATGTATTAGAAAAAGAGAGACAGATCGATTGTATATTTTTATTATTTTAACACGGCGTGCTTTTAATTCAAGCGGACAGACGATTGTAGATTCTCAGTGAAATAAAGTATACTTCAAGTTATTTATAAATTTAATTCGCAAAACACGAGCCACCATATAACTATACATAAGATGATCTGTAATAAATTTTCAGGAATTAATCGAATCGATGTTTTTTGAGTGAATCCAATATTTGTAAATGTGACTCTAATAGCAGCACGCTATGATGGCCGTTTTGACGTTTGTCCGCTCATGAAGTTTCATATAAATTAATAACTATGTTGGAAGGAGCTAGTTGCTGTTTTTTATTGTCAATTGTGACGTACGGTTAGTCCTAAAATTTATCGAGTTTATAATTTTAGGACACAAAATTAATTTAGTACAGTGATTTCTATATCTCGCTATATAATATGGTCCCGCGAATAAATCTTATCACGTTTATACTAAGAAAAAAACAGTGCCGTTTGACAGAATCCTTAATAGTTATAATTATTAGTGTAAATACAAACCAAAAGTTTACAATGCAACTCGGTATTTATATTTTTCATAATTCGATATTATTTACTTATATCTCATATATGATCATATGTATAGGATCGCTGACCAGCACAAATACATTTCTGGGAAACACGCGTCAGTGCTTCATGCAAAATAAAGCAGGAGTTGATTACATTTTTTCGATAATAAATCGACATTTCACGGCACTATTGTACTGTGTCGAAGCGGCCATCATAGCATGCCGCTATTATAATCAACGTCTTAATAATTCCGTCAAATGTTCAGTATCAATATTATTTAAAAAAATCTACTTACTTAAAGTCTAATTATCATTTTTTTTCTGAACACTCATAAAAATACACGACTTGGACGGCTGATGCGACGTATTATATAATCAAACCGTTCAAAATCAATTATCAGTCGCATTTATTAGTAAAATATACGAAATTATATGGAAAGTGATGTAAATAATCACAGTTTATTAGAATTTATTGATTTTATATTATGTAGGACATCAGTTATAGCAGTAACCTTCGTTCTGGTAGCACCATTCCGGTTCAAGTGATTCTGCATGTATGCCCATACGTACGAAACGTTCCCTGTAAAATAATACGACGTATTAAACAACTACTTTTATTTCAATTATAACATAACAGTACCAGCATTACAGAGTCCCACTGCTGGGTCAAAGGCCACTACCCGGCTGAAGGCATAGGCGTAACTATTACGCTAGCCCACGATATACTGGCAACACAGAGAATTCCAAGGTTCTATATTGTTGCTTCAAGAACATTTCGCAGGTTCAGGATTACCTCACGTTGTTTTCATTCCCTATCAACCAACAGTGTTGCCAATTTAAATTAGTAAATGTACGCCAATTCTAAGAATTTCGCGGTACACGTTGTGATTTGAAACTGCTGACATGAATCAATATTCGACATGTCAAATTACTCGACCACTACCGATTTTTAATCTTTTTATCAAAATTTAAATTAAACTAAGGTTTGTAAGCAGGTCTGTATGTAATTTCGAAACTCGTATGGTTATTTCGACGTCACAAATTCATAGACAAGCCTCTATTGATATTTTGTTTGTTTGTCTGTAGTTGATATTATTCGTAATAGTTGGCGGACCCTATATTGACAGCAAAAATGTATTTCACGGAATTATCTAAAGTATGATTACGCTGATAAATGATCTATTTTCAGTACTCAGGAGTAAAACAGAAGAATATATTTAAATGTTGCCACCATGTATGATCTTCGGCGTTACCTTTACAGAAAACAAGCTCGGATGAAATCAGGAGCATCTTTTTTTCGAACTTCAAATAAACACCCGTCACATGCATGGAGATCGAAGGATTTGACCGGTTGAATGTTACTACGACATCCGCAGGTTTGAACACCGGCCAGTACCATTGAACTTTTCGGAATTCACGTACATTTACTGATTTAAATTGATAACACTATCGGCTGATGGTGAAAGAAAACATCGTGAGGAAACCTGAACCTGAAAATGTTCTTGTAGTACCATCGTATGTGGGAAAATATATAACTGTTTCTCGGAGTTTGAAATCACCAATACGTCATGAACACAGACTGATGGTATCTCAAGTTCTTAAGTTAAAAAAAGTCTCTAAAACAAATAAAAAATGATGGATAGGCTACCTGATATTGAGCATCCTCTGCTCGGCGTCTTGCCACGTGGTGGCGGGTTCCGCCCACATCCTCTCGGCAAAGGCGGCGGCTCTCGGCCACAGTCGCGAATCCAGAGTGGAGGAATCCGCCTGCTCCGACCACAGGGCCACTTCACCACCTTCAACACGATAATATTGTAAACGTTTACAGAATCTCAGTCTCTCATATAGTAGCTTTTATTTTCAATTAGCTCATACCCGCGACTTCGTCGGTGTTGCGTATCTTAAAAATATATCAAGAAATGACCACAAAAAAAACATAAAAAATTGAAATTAAAAATATACTTCATTTACAACATTTCTTGTGTATTTAGTGGTGCTAACTAAAATCATAGTTTCTAATAACTTTATAATATTATATTCAATGATAATTCCGAGATATCACAAAAATTCTCTGGAAAGTTCTAACGGGGTGGCGGCCATTTTGTAACTAGAACAGATCGGGAATGTCGGCGACAGCTCAAGCCGAGGTGCACCGAGTGCCCTTGAGGTGATCGCCTAAAACAAATCGGGTGAGTGCCCTAAGGCGCTCCCCTTAGTAGTCCGGTGAAACATTTTGTAACTAACTTCATTAACAAGTAACCAAAAAGCCACTAAAGCATATAATACTTCTATAAGCGAATTAAGCTAAAAAATTTGGATTAAACTAAAAAATTTGGATTATTAAAATTATTTTTTTTCCCTTCGCACGATTTAAACAAGACTGACATTATTTATCACGTCGATAAACGACATGTTTAAAAATGAGACAACAAGCGACGCTATTTACATGTAGCGCATAGTATTGTTTTGATTTATGTAATCTAGTGTATACAATTGTTTTGATGTTATTAAAGGTAAGTATTTTATTATCGAAAGCACACACTAATAATCACATATATGTACTAATAAAGAACTACAGATAGTTGTTATAAATGAACAATTCATTACGTTATTGTATTGTTTTACAACAGTTATAATTATAAACGGTTATCAATTATTCTGCTATTAGGTTATTTACCATTTATTTGAATAACGAAATGAAGATTCGTTTTAATATGATTCTCTGTCTCTTTTACACCTATTTGTTGTTGCATAATGCTTGTTTGTTTTCACGTTACGATAACACCGGACAACAATAATAATAATAACAGACAACGGATAACAAACGTAATAACAATAATTAATGACGTCTTCAATAATGTATTTTAATTAAATTATATGCTTTTAAAATAATTAGCATTAAATATTAACGTATGTTATGTTTAGTTATAATATTTAATTAACTAACCGAGTATTTGGTTCTTATAATTGAGGGCCATTACCGCTGGACTGTTATCGTAGACTTTCTGCCAACCGATGTAAGGTGAACACCAATTATTACCTGAAATATACATACATAATTATATTATATAAGCAATATTTTTAAAACTTACTAACGCTATTGGCTTGAAAAGCCTTTACAGCTTGGCTTGGCAACAAGCTCAAGGGTGCCGAAGTAAGCTAATCTAATCATACATATAAGAATTAGTGTGGTAGACATGTGTAACAGCTTATGTGCCTCACGAACTCAAATATATATTTTGTATTTGTCAACTCGGCCAAACAATATCAAGGAGAAAAAAATTAAACCCTTCCACCATATGAGTACCTTTACCCGTGTGTGTGTATGTGCACGTATATTGGGGGTGATCTGTGTTGTTGTGAAGGTAATCTGTATTGTATATATGCAATTAGATCAATAGTAATACATATACAAATTACAACGAATGTTCAACACCTACTATAGCGATACGCTAAGGTGTGCCGTATATAGAATGATCCGATGTATATTAAATAATCAGGAGTGTGGTATGAATTTGTATGTAGGTAGATCGCGACCACCATACATGGTGTTAAACGATTCACTGTGACTCTTAGTTTGTTGAGTTCCGAGTACGTCATAACATGACAGTTATGACCGGCAATGGATTATGTTCTTTTAGTGGTCACCGTGATTGTTGAATATTACACCGAATACCAAGCACAGTACATATACTTTGTCGCAATCAACAAAAAGACTTAGAAACCCACCGGAACCAACCCACGCACCAAACCCGCAGTCGAAGTATAGTGCGTCATAATTGGAGAATATCAAACGGTAGCCCTTCTGCAGAAGCCCTGATATCTGGGGGTCGCTTCCCGTCGTCCAAACCTGGAAATGTTTCAAAGGCACGTTTTTACGAAAAGAACACACAAGACAGTCGAGTCTTGACAATTCGTAAAGAACCTGAATATTTATCTCATATGACACCTTTTTTGTTTGATTGATGGAGGCGTTACTTTGCGCAAATCCATCATTAAAATTAGGTTGGACGTTACTTCGCACTTCGGCTATTGGAACTTCAAGCGGAGGTATGAAGTAACGCACATCCTAGCTTCTTTTTCTGCTGTGCAAATAATCGACAATTTACTCTAATATTATAAACTAGCCGTTGCCCATGGATTTGCTGGTATTAATATATATTTGATCTAACCCTCAGGCATAGTACTTTTTTCTTCATGATAGGTATTCTTTGTCCTTTTCTGCCAACGTGTATCCAAAATCTGTTGATGATTGATTGAGTAGTCAAGGTGTGAAAATTGAACAGATGACCAGAGATTTTGCATATACATTGTCAGGGGTACTACAAAAAAGGACAAAGGGTACATTTAGTCGGGTAATGGTACTCAAATCTATATTAACAGGTGGCGAAATTGCTAACAAATGCTAGTCATCTATAAGTTATATAAGTATCTATAAGTTATAGCTTATATATAAGTTTAAAGTTACGTCTGTATATTTAATGTTCTTCCGAAATTTCGTGTTAGACAGATATTATAAAGGAAAGTAATCACGAATATGACGATAAAAAAAATGTCTGCCGTTGTGTATGCCCAAATTTAATTCAAAAACTGCTCGACCATTTGTTATGAAATTTTACATAAGATTATATCATTCTTCAATTAATGGGATACTAGAATAGTCAAAAAATAATTTTATCAATTTTAAATAAATAAAATTGTAGTACCCGTTGTTTAACTGCGCAACGGCCTGCACCCATTTTGATAGAATGTTATCAACACATAAATGATTCTTCAGAATGTTATATAGTCCCAACGATTTTCTTCTGGTTTTATTGTTTTTTTATAAACCATTTCACATAGATTAAAAAGGCCTGATGATGTGTAGTCTAAATAGTGCTCTGAAAACTTTTGTATTTGGCAGTAAAAGTCCTGTCAAAATCTATTCTACCGTTTTGGATATAAAGCTAAATAAACGACAGACAATTAAATTTATACGTATGGATTTCATTTCAAAAACAATTAATTTACTTACCTGGATGATGTACTCGTCCTTGTCGAGGAACTTGTCAACGTGGGTGTAATCTGTTAAAGTGCTTGTCCACATGATGAGGGGCAACTTCTTCCCGAAAGCCTGGAAAAAGTTTAAATATAATGTTTCAAAAATATTAAGTGGTTTTATGAAACCACAATGCAAGTGAAAGTTCGGATCGTAGCGTTTTAAAAAGTGACCACAATATTTATTTGAATCATTGAATTATTTTGAATTGAGCAATGAGCACTGACATAATGCAACATTCGATAAATGGATGATTGAGGCAATGTAAAAAAATAATTCACTTTAATAATCACGGGTTTACATTTTCACTTTTATTTTTTATGGAAAGGGGGGAGGGGGGATAGGAGGGAACCTTTGATCCAGAAAGAATGTACTGTCCTCAAGGAGTATATTAAATCTACATTGACGTGAACGAAACCGAAAGCAAAAGCTTGTGTTTAAATGTTTTTGTTACTTTCATGCATAGTGGAAACCCTTTGTGTCAAACGTTGACTCCAACTTTATTTGCCCAATGTATGAGCCCACAAGATAACATTGCCTCTAACACTTTCACCAACGTGAGCAGTTGGCCAACGCATAATTGGTGATAGGTAAACAATGTCTTAATTAGAAATAATTCTACGCCAAAATCAACAACTGTGACATTTTACTAGGATTATCTTACAAAGCTTATTTTGAATTATATAAATATTATCAAAAATTACTTCAAAATATCGTATCTATTTTGGTTTCTTCCCATTGCTGATGTGCTCACCTTGTAAGCTTTATCCTGAGCTTTGATCTGGAAATAGTTCCACAGCTTGAGGAAACTCGTTTTGTCCAGGTCCCATCTATTCTGCACCATGAATTTCTGGATCTCTTCCGAGGAATTCCAGCAGCGTTCGCTGACCTCGTCGCCTCCCATGTGGAACATATCCGTTGTAGTGAATGCCTCTGCAAATAGATACGAAGTTATTTTTACGAACAATATGTCTAAAGGAGTATAATTTCAGAACACCGGAGACTGTCGAGATAAGAATCTATCGAAAATATGATATCAAACAGAACATATAGTCAAATCTAGGGAAGGGGATAAATCAGGGCAGTCACTGATGGGAGGCGTTAAATTAATGCTTAAATAACTTGTTTGACTGAAACAAATACCTTCTGTTCTACAAAATTACTTAATCAACTTTGTAAGAAAAGATACGTTAATTTTGAAAATCATACTAAGTGGACCTTGGAATACATCCTCAACTGGTTTTGGGGCATATCCTAAGCTGGTTTTCGTAACACGCCCCTCCGTTCGTTCCACTACCACCATCAAAACAAGTTTTTGTCAGTTGCCACCAATTTTAGGTGTTCGTAAGTATGTATATGTTGTAAATAAAAGATTATATCACATAGTTATCACTTTTAATCAAACACATTATTAGCTAATTTGCCATAAAATTCAACATACTAAAATGCCATACTATTCAGTGGTTGGCAACACCGCACATGTTTTCTAAAACAGCTTAGTATAACAATGTCGTTGAAATGTGTCTAATTAATATAATATTTTGGTAATAATTTATGATTATGTATAAGAAGAAATTAAAGAATAATATATAAATAGCAAACATTAAATTTTGTTACTGACGACATTACACAAAAAAAAATAAGAAAAAATTCACTCATAATTTAACGTTTATATTTTTGGTTGGCTAATGTGATCAAATAACTCAAAGGTCATAACACTACAGATATAATACCACGCCATTTATTTATTTAGACATTATAAGTGAGAACCATAAAATCGTGGACGTGATTTATGCATTTATTACATTACATAGTAAAAACCAATTGCATTACATTATAAAAGGAGTCATACATACCGGCCATTCCCTTGTAAATGTCAAATAAGTAATCGTACAGCTCTTCCTTTGTGGGATTTAATTGACCACATGGCGGCTCCACGCAATACTTTGACCAGGGTTCAGCCTAGAAGTAAACATAATCCTTACTTAGTTGAAAGAGCCCCACTTGATTCCATTTCTTAGAATTTTATATTCCTTTGGTAAATAACATTTTTATCGACCTTTCCAAAAATAAGAGGACGTTAGCGGGTATACTGTACACTTGTAGCAACTGGCAATGAATGCTGGCACAGTTTGATAATAATCATAAAAAGAAGGATTTGATTTCTTTACCTGTAAACAGCAGTGATGAGAGGAAAATGATTTCAGAAAGAAAACTATAATTTCCATAATACAATATTGAATAAAATACAATAATACTACTCGATTTAATCTGCACGATACAATTACTAGTATAGTTCATAATCTATCGACGTAAAGGCCAAAATTCAAGAAAAAATATCTTCCTCATCTCAAGTACATATTTTTGCCTTTAACGCCACCAAATAAAATACAGTTTGTAAGCCTAAACCACAGGTTACGAAATAATTAAATGTTTGAAGTGAAAACTTCTTTAACAGCGTTCACCGATTTTTGGTAGAAGAAAAACGTTATGGGTTTCCGTTACCGATAATCCCAACATGCTCGTGAAGTATTGTGCTTGCACCAGTTTAGCGATTTGATTAACAGAAAATTGTATAAAAATGTATATAATTATTACTTGGAATGGCAATAGATGTAAAAACCAGATTAATGTTAAAAATTACAATTTACAAATTATTCAATTAAAATAATTCAGCCTATAAATTATTTCGAAATACAAATAAGGACACAGTTATTCCATTGTTTTGAGTTTTCCTTTCTGGCGATAATACTTATGACTGTCTCAATTTTTTTTTTAATTCAGAATCTGCGTTTTGCAATTGAGGACGTTTTACGTAATTGCACTTCGATTTTTATGTGTCACAAAAATTCTCTGGAAAGTTTTAGTAAAAGGGCCTTCATCTTGTTGGAACAAGTAATCATAGGACACTTTATAAGAATTAAAAACTGATAATGGCATTAATAATCTTTAATAATAAAGATTGACTGCCAAATTAAAAAAATAAGAGTTTGCCATTCACCTTGAAGCAGACAGTGAGTCCCGTGTCTTGCCAGCCTTCACCGACATGCGCGGGCGCGTCGAACTCTGGCAACACTCGAATACCTCTAACGAGACCGTACTCCACGACCTCTTGGATAGCTTCCTTTGTGTAAACCTGAGAACATTAGCTAAATAAATTAAACAAACACATGTGTCACATCCAATTCAATTATTATAAATCGATAGTAAAATGACTCCCAAAAAAACACTACCGATTAGTATTGAAATGGAATAGATAATATAATAACCACTTATTTTTAGAGTGATATTAGTTCTTTGTTTTCTAATAGGATTTTGAATGGATTTTAAAAGGTATGTTATGTAGGTAAGAACATGACAACCATTAATGCTATATTTATTTTGGCTTATTTACTCAGCATTTATTATCTATATTAATAAATGTATATTTATGTCTGTACATACAATGTTTTTATAAACAATAATTCTGTAGGACACTAATCACGTATTAAATATTTAGAATGTTTTTGTCTGTTCTTCCGTTTGCCTGTCGAGATTTAACTAAAAATCAGCTTGACATTTTTTATAAAATTCTGTACACGGGAATTATGTATTATTTCTAAATTGATGGCTTATTTCATATCAATAAGGCGTTTAGAAATCATAAATTAGGAGCAGAAATATAATCACGAAACGTAAAATGACATGATACATGTGAAAATACGTTTGTCAGACATAGGCATGGAATTCTGTTACGTCGTAGAATAAGACATAGATCCTTGATTATTATTTTGAATTGTAAACATGTGCAAAAAGATTTTTCATATCTTACTTACCTTACTCGGTGAATAGGCACCGTACTTGGATAAGTTAGGTCTCTCTTCCAGCACTAACGGGAAGCTCTGACTATCGGTGATATGCCAATGGAAAGTGTTCAGTTTCACGAAGGCCATCGCCTCTGTTGGCATAAATATAAATAAAAATAATAGAAAATCCTATATGTTATAAATTCATATATTATAGCCCTACCTCCACCACCCGTAATCCATCATTAAGTCATCAAATTTAATCTTCGAATTTGTTTCAGTTCGCGTGGTGAGGAGCGTGAGGTGTTTTTTTTTAATATCAGCACGATAAAGTGACTGTCCCTATACGTGATTGTAATCAAAGTGCAATCAAGAAACAAAGGAGACCACCAAGGAATCTACAATTTATGGGCAATCATTATATCAGCCTACAAGCTTACTGGCAGCAATTGTAGCTCAGTAGTTAGCATGTTCCAACACCGCATCGATAGGACGTAGGTTCGAATCCTTTCAAATAAGCTCGAACTCTTAGTTGAAGGAAAACTTTTCTATCAAGATAAAATTATTTCGCCAAGCACCTGTTGGTGTGTTCCGGCAACTGCACTTGGGAGCCAGTCCCCTCTAGGTTTAGCGTGACTACCATCATAGACCACATCATCATTAACATCACGTGAGATTGTGGGCAAACAGTAAGACCTATAAAATATAGAAAGACTAGAAATGAGTCACTATGACGAGTTCCACACGAATAGACAACCCCAGCACATCACAAAATTGGTGTGCGTTGAGTTTGGACATGCAAGGTAACACCCCACACACGAAATAACCAGGCTTCGATGCTTATAAACAAAATATTTAACAAGTTTGATTGAGACTATCCCTTATTACTTAATACTTTTATTTCAATTGATAACACTATCAATTGAAATAAAATCAAAATCATTATAAATGGTTTAAAAACGACGAAAATATTGATGAACATACGTTGACAAAAAGAGGGTGAAATTTAAATAAACGATATTTCCTCCTCTTAAGGTTAGAATATTTTTCATTTGACCGCCCCTGAGCATAAAGAAATCAAATTAAAAAAATAATAATTAAAACCGTTAGCAATTAACTTCCTCCTTTTTTGAAGTCAATTATAAAATACCAATCGCATTTCTATTACCTAGAGTTGCCTTTATAGATTCTACGGTGTAATAATTCCTTGCGGTATCGAGCAGTATGCCTCTGTAAGTGTATACCGGACTATCGCTTATTGTTACATCGCGTACGATCTGAAAACAAATTCTTATATAGGTACATACAGTTACACGATTACTTACTATTTCAGAATATACCGATGATAATTCACTGATACTGTGTTTATATATTACATCGATTAATGTAAGTTTCACATAATAATAACCCTAAGCTTTCAGCGAAGGAAAACATCGTGATTAGACATAGTACTAAAAAAGGAATACACCGATAGAACGTTCCTGCGCCAGATTTCCAAAACAACATGAACATGGCAACTAATCAAGGCATCATAGCGGCACGCTACTGCTGGCAGTTTTGACACATTATAATAGTGACGTGAAATGTCGATTTATTTTCGATTAAATATATATCAAACGCTGCTTAGTTGCTGCATTAAGCATTGACGCGAGTTTGCCAGAGATGGCAATTGTGCTAGCCAGCAATCCTGTATATAATCATATATAGGATATTACATATAATTTTGATATATATAAATGGAACAAATTGTTGTATATAAGCATGCTATAGGTGCTTAATAACTAAGCAAAAGATTTTGCCTAAAAAGGGAGAGAAGTTTAATAATAAGACCAGATAAGAACATACGGACAATTCGAAAGAAGTATAAAAAGCAAATTAAAACATAATTTATGCATATGCTATCATTGTATCAGACACAGTAAATCTCATTGATTTTTTTATGATGGAGTTAAAAAATTGTATTGGACTTAGCAACACAACTAATTAATACTTCTTATATGACTTTTCTCTCTCTCTGCCTTTTTCTCTTCCGCGAATTGTAACTATTGAAATTCATCTCTTTCTGTAAGTCCTTGTCTACAATATGTGCCTTAAAATTGCTTAATCTGCTTAAAATAGATTCATATTACCAGAAATTGAACGGTCACAACTCACCACCATATGGTTACGTATATCATCATATATTATCAGCTGCGATAGAGTTTCGAGACCGTGTCGAACACCGAAGAAAGTTGGGGCTGTGATAGTCACATTCACTCTCTCGCGATCGTAGCGCGCCGTCGACACCTTCAGAACATAACTCTCATCCATGTCCAAAGAAAATTCTGGAAATGAATCATTCAATAACAATACAATCGTATGTATCGGTTAGTAGTAACTAACCGCCCACGATTTGTGAGATGATGAGTTGATCCGTGTTAAATTACAATTTAAAACTTGATAACAGATAAATATAGCTTAGCAGTGTGACAAATTTCACGGTGATATGAAACCCGGATAAAACTGCGCCATTATTTTATATGACTGTAAAAGTGTAACCAAAATTGGTTCAGTTGTTTCAGAGATTAACTCTGACAAACAAATAACATTTATTTTTTATAAACTACAATATTTGTATACCCTTTATAAAAAAATCCCTGAATAATACTGAATCAACAATAATGAATGAGTTATGGTCGAATTCGAATCGAATCGACTACCGGACGAACACTATTTAATGGGATTTTTACATAATATATTGTTCTTGGACGTAATTGAAGTGAATTTACTATACATGACATTTTATTACATAGTGGATTACCTTGGTATACACGTGAGAAATTTAGAAGGACTCGTATTAAACTCAGATGTATTGTGTCCATTGAAATAAAAAAATGACAATGGCAAATACGTGTATGTACCACGATACATTTGTCGTAGTATACGTATTTGCCACTGTCATTTTTTTCATAAATATTTGCCATATTATTTTTATTTCATTTTCGTGTGTTGTCACCAGGACTGAACAAATATGCAAAATTGCAAAGTCATAGATCTAAAGGAACTGGTTCTAATTCGTTAGCAAGATTTAACGTAAACAAACTAACAAGCTTTGTTACTAAAATAAAAGCTTGTAATAATAACAGTACGACAAGATAATCTCAATTTATCAAATATATTGATATACTAACATAACCTAAACACGGTATAGATATGTGTTTCTGACTGTACCTACTTGTACCGATGTATATATAAACATAATATATGATGTTACCTTCACACGAGTATATAGACCTCGATTACAGTCAACTCACATCTGTCAGCTCGATATGTGACGTTAATATAAGCTTTGAATAAGAGAAAAAAAACCGTCATAAATATTTAAAGTGAACACGCTCATAACAAAAAAAAATGTAGAAATCGTCCTATCATTGTCAAGCTGTTATTAATTCTGAAAATAAAATCTCAAAATTATCAAGCTGTTATTATTGTTGATAAGAACAATGGTAAGCGGTATTTTAAAGAGTATATGCATATAACGAAAATACAGATTTTTTGAGGCTAAATCACGTGAAACTACTAAACGTATCGGAATTTAACAATGAGTATTCAATGCAGAATTTTTCTTAAATGATTTTAGACTACTTATTTATTGGGTTTTGATTAATCCTTTGCTGTTTTTTAACACTCAACGAAGCAGGCGAGAATCAGCTGGCAATTAATGATATAAACTTTAATTATTTTATTCGGAGTTTTAAGTTATGTAATTAAAGTTATGATTTTTTTATGTTAGCTAAAAATAGGTGATGTTTAGTCATTTGAAGATTCATTTATAGAGGGCTAAAATTTTTGGAAATACTTTATCAGATACTTTAAGATTGTAATCAACCGAGAAATCAACAGTTACGTATTTTTCCCATACATAGTGGTGCTACAAAATAATCTCAAGGAAGGATAATGCGAAGCGCGCGCGGCCGATCGTAAAAATTAAGACAAATCATACATTATAAAATGACAAACATGTTGTGCCGACCCTACTTAGGTGGGATAAGGGCAAGAAGAGGACGATACTTTTAGATTTTCAACAGCAAAATCAATGAACCCTTTCAGGAGAAATAATTCGCAATCGCAATATTGATATATAGTCGAATGTAGTTAATCTCCGGAAATACTAATGCTATTCTGAAAAT
Organism: Antheraea assamensis; assembly: GCA_035772565.1. NCBI lineage: Eukaryota > Metazoa > Arthropoda > Insecta > Lepidoptera > Saturniidae > Antheraea > Antheraea assamensis. The sequence goes on along the minus strand of JAQQSE010000046.1, from coordinate 4,555,368 downwards.
TATTTCACAAATAAGAAGATACATCTAGTTTATCCTACTATTAAGGTATTCTACAGCCTTTATTATTACCAGTATATTCTAATTAACTTTCACAGCGTCGCAGATGATTAATAATTATTTGTAAATCAGCCAAGTTACCTTTAACGTCAGGATTCTCGTTGACCAGATAAATCGTGACGGCTTTTCCTGATGTATTCGGCGTCAGCCCTTTGGGTATCGACCGAGACGCCAACGTTTTGAACCTCTGTAAATTAACATAGATTATTTCATTCATATTATTTCATATAAATATGTTTTTACAGTGTATAATAGGACTACGTGTCAAGTACAGATGCCATAATTAACCAATAGGTGCTTGACGATCGATTTTCAACTTGTAGGTGAGAATTAGGAATTACTCTAGCAACATGCTTTTGTTTTATCACGTTTTTTTTCTTTATGAAACCTTCCGTCTGATTGTAGTATTTGAACCTATACGTTCATTGATGTGACGCTATGTTCAAGCGCTCTAATACTACGCCATTTTTGCTTCTTACAAGATAAATTACTTAATGACCTAGTTGATGAATGTCAGAAAACGGAGAAATCAAAGGTGAAATATAAGTTGGTTTAAAACTATCGCATTATAACTAATAAATGGCTTAATTGTGTTTGTTCTAATCATTAATTATTGCATATTACAGCTGTTAGTAAACATAAAACAACAAATATAAATAACAGAACGAATTAAAATAATTAAATTAATTCATTGTTTTTATATTAAGTTAACCAAATCCCAAGGTCAGATTTGCAGGATGGAGACACATAGTTCAAATGCGAGAAGTTTTTGAAGTGAAACTTCTTCATCATTATCATCTTAACCTTATCCCATCTAAGTAGGGTCGGCACAATTTGTTTTCCTGTTCCAGTCTCCTCTGTCAGATGTCATCTCAGTATTCACACTTTTTATACACATATCATTTTTCACACAATCCACCCACCCACCTTTTTCGGTCTTCTTCTAATCCTATATCGTATTTCCTCCTAAGTGAAACTTTTTATGGGAAGCTTTTGAAACTTTGATCCACAGCCTTTTTGTGTGACGAAAAGTGGTGGAGGTAAATAGTGTGTCGAACACCGTTTCTCGTCGTATCACCGCAGTTAATTAACATCAGGCGCTATTAGTACTTTGATGGGTGACCGCCTGGGTATACTGCGTGACGTTGGCTTTTTGTTGTACATTTTATAAAGAAGATTTATTTGTTTCGTGTAGTCATAGACACACACACACACACTTTTTTGTGCTATTAACTAACAATAAGCTAACATTTTAATCATGATTCCCCTCTCACTCAAAGTTTTCCCCTTATACTTAAGTAAGCACTAAACATCTGCATATTTTTTATAAAATCTCTCATGTCTTGTTAAGAGTTTAATTTTTAATAAAATACAAAATTAATGACTAAATATTGCTTATGGTCCAAGCTGTATTATAAAGATGTTGCTGGCGATCCAGATCTCCTATCTCCAATGTCACCAAATAAGCAAGGCATAGACTGCCTGAGTATTTGTAGCTACATATAACATATGTCAAACGGACAACAGTCCAGAAGTCAGTTATATAAACTCGATATTCCTTTGGAATGAGTAGTATGCCTAGCGTGTTAGTAATTGTTACGAAGCACACCCTTCGAACAAGAATACAGTATCGCGAGCACTGATCCTTTGAATCAGAAATAGGTATGGCAGTTTTGCTTCCGCAATCGAAACTTACATAAGCCCTATAACTCTCAGTGGAAATAAATCAAAAAGCGCAGTATCTAGCTAAACTTTTATGAGTAATACATGATATTTTCAAGAATAGTGGAAGACAGGCTTTTATATTTTGTTCGATTCTGGCTTAATAACCATTCCTACACGTATATTAAACCAACTATGGAAGTTTTAATTGCAAATCGAACAAACACATTAAATATTTATAAACTCAAACGTCGTCGATACTTTACGACCGAAATAACACAAAATAACTTGAAAAAACATGTCCGCGAAAATATAAAAAGACTAAACAACAAATTGATAATTGTCATCAAAACGACCTTAGACACACTCGTTTCATTTTATCTACGTATAAGCTATTTTAAAATTAATTATCGTGTGGAAAACTAGATTAGAACCGTACTCAAATATAATTATATAATTATATTTAATTTAGCGTTCTATATTCAACTCTCGTAAGACGTCTATTTCACAGAACCCTATAAGTGAGACATTTTGGATTTATAAAGCAAAATTAAAAGCATATCACTACATATTATAAAAAAAGTCGTCCGCCGCGTCTGTCTGTCTGTATGTTCGCGATTAACCCAAAACTACTGAACGGATTGTAATGCGGTGTTAATCAATAGATAGAGTAATACATTAAGAAAATTTAGATATATCATTTATCAAGGTTTTGTGTAAATTTGATTGAAATATAACGATAATTATTGGTAGTGTTGGTAAAAGTCAAGCTGCTTGGGAGCTTTCATCGAAAACGCTGCCTAACTCTTTTGAGATATAACAAAGCAATGCATAGTGAGATATTCCTCTTTTATAGATCTACAAAAAAGCCTTCTAAAAACATTGTCAAATAAAATGAGGTAATTGGAAAGCTATTTAGACGGATACAGTATTAATGCTTATCAAATTAAACACATTAGTTACCTTAAGCATTTCATGCACATAAGTATGTATATATTTTTGTTATTAGGCCAGGACAACGTCCGCAGGGGCCTGCTAGTATAATATACAGTCTACCTAGATGATAATGTTCGAAGAATATTATTAACTTGAAATTTTACAATTATATGAAAGGGGTTTTAGAAATTTTACATTGTACCAGCTTTTGCTCAAGGCTTCACTCGCGTCAGTGTATATTTAATCTATCCCTAGGCGACAACACACTTTTTTTTTCATAAAACATACCCCCTATGTCCTTTTCTTTACCCATGATAAGATAAATGAAAAATTTCATAACCCTCGGTTGAGTAGTGAAGACGTTAAAGCCTAAATAAAGACAAACAAACGTACTTTTGCATTTGCTATAATAGTTAGGATATTATTTCCCAAAACTTGATTACTGGTGGTGTAGAAAGTGAAACAGAATACAACAATTAAAAAATATATATGTCTATGTGTCTAGAGAAGACGATGTTAGGAGATAAGGGAACAAGTTTTTCCCAATAGAGAGTTGTAATAGTAATAGGTTAGCATGGTACGAGAATATTATGAGAAGAGATGAAAATCATGTAACAGGAAAGGTTTTGAGGTAGAAAGTGGACGGATATAGGGGTAGAGGAAGACCGAAAAATTTGTTAATAGATTGTGTGAAAAATTATGTGTATAAATGGTGTTAATGCTGATATGGCCTCTACCAGAGAAGAATGGAAAAGGAAAACATGTTATCCTGACCCTACTTAGGTGGAATAGTAAGATGATGATGTGTCTGTCTGTTTGAACATGTTAGTCTCTAAAGCCACTGATCATTTTTTTACGACAATTTCACACGTGGTTTGTGTAGTATGAACCAATATATAGGCTTTGTTTCAGAAAAATTAGATCACAAAAAAGACATAACTTCCGTTTTAAGAGTTTTCTCAGATTAGTACAGTTTGTAGAAAAGTCAAAAGATAACGTTGCATTTGTTAATTTCCTGACACACTGTGTGTCGGTACTGTCGTGTTAGTGAATCAAACAAACTCTTTGTTTATGTTCCCACCAATACCACCACTTCAACACAAATAAGCATCAAAAATTAATTCAATCGTACGAACTGGAGTCCGCTAGCCAGTAATAAAAAGGCATCGTCATAGATTTGAACTACATACCTTACGAAATAAATTTTGCAAAGTTTGATATTTAAATAACAAGTTATACAACATAACTAACGGAGAAACTTTGCACTTAACAAAAAACTATTTAATGGAGTCATCTCATAGCGAGTATCAAACTTCGACTGGTACATAGATCCGGCTTATCTAATCAACAGTTCTGTGGGTGCGATGCGCTGAAAACAGAATGGACTATGCAAAACGGAGAATTCGTGCATTAATGCATTTAACCGCTTCTGATTATTGACTAAACTGAAAATAACTACAGGGGTTTTCTGTATTATTGTCTGACCTATATTACCAGAAATGACGGTAATGCGTCTCAAAATAAAATTAGCTTTTAATCACAGATACCAGAAGTCGCTAGGCATTTGGAGAGTTTTGGTAGTGAAACTTTATATGGGTGGGCTTTGAAATTCTGATGCGCAAACTTTTTGTATGACAAAAAAAAAGAGATAGGGATAAACGCTGTGTCGAGTAGAGTGTTGAAACTACTGGTTCTCGTCCGATCACCGAAGTTAAGAAACGTCGGGCGCGCGGTCAGTATTTGGATGGGTGACCGCTTGGGAACACTACGTAACGTTGGCTTTTTGTTGCATTATTTTTAATTAAAATGTCTTCCTGTAATACAAAAGTTTCACTTTTGTCGTGTATATTTACGTCAGACCCTGTTTTTTTTTAATGTAGTGTATAGCTAAACCGTCCATGCATTACCACATGCACAAGCAAATTTTTTTATTTTTTTTTAACTTATATTTAGGAGCATTTATTCTATTGAATATATCGGCCCCATTGTTCCCCATTTTTTCGAGCTTCAACAGAAGAGTCGTTGATGAGATATTATTACAAAGTCATACAACATCTTTGCTTCTTCCGAACAGGGTTCTGCCAAAATGCTGTGACAAATACCGATGTCTTGGCAATTAACATTCATAATTCTCATCAACGACTCTCTTTCAATGCTATTCTTGGCACACTCCATCAATAAGTGATGCACATCATCAATTTTGCCACATAAATTGCAGTTTGGTGACTCCGCTTTCTTCATTAGATGTGCAAAACTTTCCGATGGATAGTGCCCTGAACGAAGCCTTAACGCTATTTTGATATATTGTCGAATTAAATTGCATTTGTTAAACCAAGGTATATGAAGAGGCTGACACTGTATTGTTTTATACCAAATACCTTTTTCTTTACTCCTTTCATCAAAGTACTCTCTCCAATCATTATAACAAATTTCTTTCAATTTTGACAACCTTTCCCAGTAATTTACTTTAACCTCCTTCAATATACCGTGCGTCGATCCTAATTTTGCACTACGGTCAGCCTCTTCATTCCCCTTAATGCCAACATGAGATGGAATCCACTGCAGTATCATAGACTGGCTGTCAAACTGTTGCCTAAAGATATGGTCTAGAATATTATATGCTACTGATACGCCTCTATAACCTGTGGCACATTGAACCAGGTGCTGAAGTGCACTTCTGCTGTCAGTTAAAATTACAATTTTTTTAATTTTATTTTTAATGGCATATGTTATTGCCTCTGCTATTGCATAAAGTTTCAATGACATAATTGACACATCTTGAGTAATTTTATAACAAGCCGTAATATTTGTTTTGGCTTTGTAGTAAGCCATTCCTAAGTTATTAGTGTTCTTGGAACCATCCGTATACAATTTATACCATCCTTCATATTTTATATTTAATTCTTTTTCAATGTCATACTTAGTAGAAATTATATTTAACTTATTTTTGTTTGTTGTAATACAGTTTAGATTTACTTTGACCATACTCCTAATATTTATATAAGAAACCCATACATCTAAATTATACATTTCTAAAATGTTGTAAGAATTAATTTTAAGTACTTTTGTTTCCTTATAAGCTAAACACAGTAAGGGTTTCTTCTTTCTTTCCCAGTACCTTAATTGACAAAGTGCCCCAAGCTCATTAATTAGATCGCTCACAAGCAAATTGATAGCATTTTTATTTTCAAACATAGGCTTTTATCACGATATTTTATTAAGCCCATACCCAGTGCTGGATATGTAACCATGGAAATGAAAGACCTTTGACGATATAAATATTTGGTCAAACCTATCCCAAACTTTTAAGTACTTCATAATAATGCATCTTCATGCTATACAATATTTTAATGAACAAAAAGAAAAAGTGTACATTTCATATCGTTTTGATCAGTTAAGTAACAATCTGACCTAAGAAGAAAACACACTAGAAGAACTAGTTCTCAAGTTCAGCTGCCGAAATACACCTATTCGTGTTTGCCGGCAGATTTCCAACTTGCGGGTAAAAGCTATGCAAGCGAGAATTAGGAAACTTCCAGCCACAATGCTATGACTTCATCACAATACTTTTTATTCAGCAAAACGGATGCTTATTAAAGAATTCCAAACCACATTCATCGACGCAGATTTCAAACACGCTAGCACACATTTAAAATAACTTCATACTCGCAAATCTTACCAGTTGTAAATAAAAGTTTTTATAATTTGTTTGGTAATGTCTACATTTGGTTATGACAAGTTTCACGTTGAAACAGATACAAGGACGTTCTACTGACCATTTTTATGAACGTAGAACCACATATAAGAATAGTCAATGCAATTATAAATGTTATGGGACCGTCAACTTTACCTACAAACTTAACAGTTTCTTAAATTAACAATTTCATGAAACAACTTTTGGTCATCCCATCACCCATGTTTCAGACTCAGTAAGACTAATAATAGTATATAATAGTAGTATTAACTTTATTTAAAAAGCCCTAAAGAACGTTACCGTCTTACCGGGCAGTAAGATTAAGCATCATGTCAAGCGGGTTTTGATGTCATAAGGCAATTATAGGGTGGATCAATAGGTGAACGAGGTGATGTCTAGAAGCAAAACGAGTTTCTTGCCGGTTCTTATCGATGACTAGGTTGTTTTCAGAACCGGTGGTAATTTTGACGTTCGTAATCGCCTTTTCAGAGCTTAAATTAAATGAAATATTTTCGATTTTAAATCAATTTTAGTTTGATTAATATACTTTGACCGGATGGTAGGATATGGTAATTGTGTCGGGCTAAATCGATCATCATGCACCAGCTGTAATATCCGTCTTAGTAGCACGCTTAAGCGTATTGCATTCAAGTTCTAACCAGTGTATATATAATCAAACGATGTGGTAGGTATGTGGATCGGAATGGATCGCGAATAGCATGCACAAGGCGATAAATAAAAATGTATATGTAAATAAGCAAAGACAAAACAATTTAGTTCTTTTTCCATCTCTTAACTGATTTTCTTCTTTATTTTTTGTTTAATAACTATTGTTAAGCTCTAGTATTATAATAAAAAAAATGGAAACAGTTTTTTATCCATACTATCGACGATTTGAAGCCTTTATTTATAAGTTTCTATTCGCCATATTTCACGATCCTTACGTCTATAATCTACAATATGTGTGCAATCCTCAATACAGATAATATATATATATATCAAGAAAAAAGTTTATACATTTTGGACGACCGCACGTTCTATTAGAATAACAAATAAAAGTTGTAATTATAAACATCTCTAAACAAAAAATAATTTATATTCAAATTTGGACTTTATAACACTTTTAAGTCACTAATAAACATGAAAAGACCACGACCTTTTCGAGGTAAAAATTCCAGTGGGCGAAATAAGCTGACAAGAAACTTTGAAGTGTTTATCATATTTTTTATAGTATACAAGTACTGTTTACAGCCGTACATTATAATTTTAGTGGATAGACATAGAGTGAATTAATTCGTGACGTCACTATAGTTCATAGACTACTCGACAATAAAATTTGCTTTACTAAAAATCCTTGAATTTATTAGCCAGTAAATAGACAATGTGCTTAAGAAGCTAGAAGATTTCTATACAAAGTCTTCGAGTGGGGCTGTCTGTCTTTAGTATTTACTTACTGATATAAAGATACAAGAACTCAATTTCTTGGATCAATAAAAATATGCACATAAGACTGAATCTCAGGTTTCTAATAATTTCTCAAATAAAAAATCAAGTCTCATTTTATGTGCTACATTCCACTAGACAGCCGAAAGATGCCGAGAACTCAATGCGGTTTTATTGCATTTTTGAGCTAATATATCCTACTAGTGGATATCCAACATTCAAATTTCTTATGGCAACATTTATGTATGTACCTTGTCAAATAAAGTTCATTCGTTTTAGTTATTTATTAATGAAACCATAAGAAAAGTTGTAGAACTAGGCAAGATACAACTACGGGAACAGAATACAACACCCAACTCTGCTGGATGACAGCAACGATTGTGCTACTTCAAGTCTGAAGGGTGTGAACTAACTAACACACAAAATGTTCCAATCAACCCCCAAACGAGTAGCAATGTACTAACATTGATTACAGAACTTGGACCCTCTTCAACTTAATTATACACAGTCACAGTTTTCAGTGACCTCTTAACATCACGTGGACTGCATTGCCGTATACTACTAATAATCATAGAAAAAGTATTTATATTTATAAAATAAACTTACGTCACCGGCTTGTTTCATCAGACTGCTACTTCGTCCTGTTTTTGTCATTTGTATATCTATGTTGTTTATATTTATTTTTGATATGTACCCGCCTAGATCCACCTCTCCCGTCGGTCTTGGCCATAGCACACCTGCAAACAAAATGAAAGCGTCAATTAAATGTAAATAGAACAATAAAACCTCCTTCGAGATTGTTTTTTTTTTTTGAACAAATTTAAAAATATTTTCTATAAGAGTTGAATTTATTGTGCGTACATACGTCATCGATCACACCACACACGTGCATACACACACATGTAGATTGATTTCACACATGTGGTTGGGTTTGTTTTTAATCCCTTTTTCGAACTGAGTTACTTTAGATTAACCTAGTAATCAAATATATTTATGAGATCGTGAAACATACATGCTTGGTACACATGTATATTTCGCGAATTCATATATGTATGAAATGGATAGTTTAGCGACAGTCGAAGCCGAGCCAAGCCGTGCGCCCTTGTGCTGGTTGCCTATGTAAAAAAAACAATATACCTTTTTTATTTATATCTGTTATCGTTTTTGAAACTATGATGGCTTCCAATACCGATCGTTGCGAATAAACCGGAGCTTTCGGTAAAGGAAAACATCGAGATGAAACCGTAACTTTATGGTATGGCTTTTCTAAGTCTGCCTTGCTTGTTACCACCATCAAGTTGAAAATCTATCGCCTGCGGGATGCAGCTGGATTTGAAAGCCAGTCCATTTAGATTTAGCGTGTATACCATTTTGAACCACATAGTCATTTAACATCAAATGAGACTGTGGTCAAATGATAAAACCTATAAAGTATGAAAAATGTAACCTAATAAATAGATAACTTCTAATGTTCAAGACTGTTACGGGATACATACAGTACTCTGTTTATTCATGATATCAAGGGAAACTTTTGTTACGTACCTACAATATTATATGTTCAAAAAACCGTTAGAAATGTATTCTTACGTAACACATTCCGAAAAATCGAAAAGTCTTGCCAAAACGGGCAATTTACATTCAATATCGGATCCCAAAACGATCGTAAAACATAATATTATTTATAGAAACCGAACGAGAGACGAATTAACATAACTCGACAGGTCAAAAACCTACGTTTAACGGGTTAGGGGTTCTAAATATAACACTTTATGCGAAACAATACTTTATGCGAACAATTACATTCGTTTAACGAGTTTCGAAGACCTCATTTGAATACACTTATGGAATACAATAAATAGAAATTAGTTCAGTGAAATCAAGCAAAGCGAATATAGTTAACTGGGGATATTTTTACTGGTAATTACAAACCGACTTCAACGATTTGTCTTTTTAAATATATGTTTTCCTGTAAGAGGAAACGTGGTTGGCAAGATACTTGAAGGACACGTTTTAACAGAAATATATTGCTGTCGCGCTCTGCCTGAACGACAAAATATGAGCGCGAAAGAGACAGTTGCAGCTTAAGCTGATCGTTTCCTTTTACAAAAGAGGTTCTATTCAATTTTTTTATAAACGATAATATAAGAGCGACTTTAACTATATCTACATGTTATTTGTCCAATTTGTTTGCAGGATATCTAAAATCGAAGAAAACTATTGCAATTTTGATAATTTTATGAAGCTTCCTACATGTAATAATTTATGAAAAAAAAAACAAAACATAGAAACAAAACAGTAGTGGATTTAGATTATATGATTTAGCGGACGCGGGAGCGGCGTCGCGTCACCACTTTAACGGAAGTGGTAGTGTGATTACCACTTGCTAATATCAGAAGGTTGGGAGAGAAATGAAATATCTGACTCCGTTTGTGTAGACTAGTAATCGCTTTGGCAGCTGGATTACGAATCTCTTTTATTGAGCTGAGCAGGTTATATTTAAAGGGAACAGAACACGTGTACAGGATTAAAGTCGGCAAAACACAAATAATATTCGAGTAATAGAATCTGGGAAAAACACGATATCGGAGCAATAAAGCAATTGTAACAATACGCAGTGTACAATAAAAACCAGTAATAAAATAAAAGTAAAACTACAAATATAAATAAGTACAAAATAAAACAAAACAATAATAATGCACTGCGTCGTAAATGGGTTTTGTCGGCGAGATTATAATTACACCCAGGTATCATGTGGCCGACACCTGGGCTATAATCCGTGCTCTTAATCTATTTGTTGTTGCTGTTTTAGAGTATCGCTTTTGCTTTTCTATGTAAATTATTGTAGTACACACATACCACGATGTATGTGGTTATGTGTGTCGCTACAGTGCTCCCCCTTAAGCGAAGCGTACTGGTGGACGAATGGCACGCCCCGATCGGCTGATCGGTATGGGTTGCGTCTGGCGAGTTGTAGGGACTGGTACGGTTTGGTTGTTATCTGGACGTGACGTATCGTTGGAAGATGAATTGGGCTCGGCGGTATCGGTTATCATATATGCAGGCTTAAGACGATCGATAGAGATATTGGCTTGGCGGTCCTGAAGTTGAACAATGAAGGATTTGTCATATCGCTTGATGATCTTGAATGGGCCTTCGTATGGTGGTTGCAGAGGCTTCTTCACGGAGTCTGTACGGATGAAAACATGGTCGCAAGTGTGTAAATCCTTATGAACGAATATTGAACGGTTGTTCCTGTGAGACGTAGTTGATGTTGACGGTTTCATCTTATTAATGTTTTCCCGTAACTTTGTGACGTAGTTATGATCAATATCATTAGGCGGAGACGTTGCTTCTTGGAAAAAGTCGCTGGGCAGTCGTAAATTGAGACCATGTGTGAGTTCGGCGGTACTTACACCTGTATCGGTGCGTGAGGCGGCGCGTAAGCCCAACAGCACTGTCGGTAGTTCGTCGATCCACGTAGTGTTGTGTGAAAGACGAGCCTTTAAGGCTGATTTTAGAGTGCGATGCCAGCGTTCGACAATACCATTTGATTGCGGATGGTACGGTGTCGTTCGGGTTTTGATAATTCCGAGTATGTGTGTCAACTGAGTGAAAAGTTGGCTCTCGAACTGTCGGCCTTGGTCACTCGTTAGCGTAGTTGGACAGCCGAAACGAGTAATCCAATGTTCGTAGACGATTTTCGCTATGGTTTCAGCAGTAATGTCATCTGTAGGTACAGCTTCGGGCCATCTCGTCAGTCTGTCGATCATGGTGACGAGGTATCGATGTCCTTGTGGAGATGTAGGTAGCGGTCCTACGATGTCGACGTGCAGATGTTGAAAACGATCAGCTGGTGGAAAGCTTGCAGGTTGGCTAGTTGTATGGCGCTGTATTTTGCACTGCTGACAGCGTGTGCATCCCTTCGCCCAAGTGCGAACGTCAACGTTCATGGACGGCCAAAAGAATTTTTGAGACATAAGCTTGCGTGTTGTTCTGGCGCCAGGGTGACTGATGTTGTGGACAGCATTGAAAGCATCGCGTCGGAATTCGTCGGGTATATAGGGTCGGACATACTGTGTTGAAACTTCGCAGTAAATGGATGGTGAATTTGCGAAAGGTAAGGTAATCTTCTTTAACTGAAGATTATCTTGTTGCGCTAATTGCTTGATACTATGGTCACGACATTGTGCTTGAGCGATAGCTTCGTAATCCAATGTAGACGGGCATGTGGTTGTTTCAACTCGGCTGAGTGCGTCGGCGACTATGTTATCTTTACCATTGATGTGACGGATGTCTGTTGTGAATTCGCTTATAAACATTAGTTGACGAGTGCGGCGAGGTGTTTCGGTTGGTGAAGGTGATTTTTGAAGTACGTAGGTAAGCGGCTTGTGGTCGGTGAAAATGATAAGCTCGCGTCCCTCAAAAATCTTGCGGAAATGTTTCACTGCCATGTAGATTGACAGTAACTCCCGGTCGAATGTACTGTAGTTTTGTTGTGCGTCGGAGTACTTTTTCGAAAAATATCCAAGTGGCTGCCAGCTATTGTTGACTCGTTGTTGTAACACGGCGCCTGCTGCGGTATTTGATGCATCGCAGAATATAGCGAGTTGAGCGTTGTGCGATGGATGAGCTAGCAAAGTAGCGTTTTGTATGCTTAATTTGCAAGACTCGAATGCGTGTGTTGATTCAACGTCCCAGTCGATCGGTGTTTTGTCTCGCTTTTTTGCGTTATGTAAGTGTGCGTTGAGTGGTGCTTGAATAGTTGCTGCGTTCGGAATGTGTTCACGATAGAAGTTTAGCATTCCGAGAAATCTTCTTAATTCTTCTATGTTCTTGGGTTTGGGAAAGTCGACGATAGCTTGTACTTTCTCGGCAGGTGGTTTGATACCCGTGTTTGATACGGTATAACCGAGAAATTTTACTTCAGGTTGTCCGAATACGCATTTGGCTGGGTTGATTGTTATGCTGTTTTGTTCAAGGCATTTCAGTATTTCGCGAAGATGTTCTCGATGTTCCTTTTCGCTGCTTGACGCTACCAGGACATCGTCGATAAAAGGAAATGCGTAGTTTAGTCCGCGTAGTACTTCATGAATAAAGCGTTGAAAAGTCTGACCTGCGTTTTTCAGTCCGGGACACATGCGTGGAAATTCGAATAATCCCATAGGTGTTATTATAGCAGTTTTCTCGATATCTTCTTCTCGAACGGCAAGTTGTTGGTAGGCACGATTGAGATCAATAGTTGAGAAAATTGTTTTGCCGGAGAGTTGATAAGTGAAATCTTTGATGCGTGGAATAGGATATCGGTCTGGCTTGGTTACGGCATTAAGACGTCGATAATCACCGCAGACTCGAATGTCGCCATTCTTTTTTGGTACGACATGAAGTGGAGAGGCCCAGGGTGACTTGCTTGGGCGGCAAAGTCCCTGCTCCATCATATCTTCGAACTCTTTTCGAACTTGCTTGTAGCGGTGGGGTGCAATTGGTCGAGCACGGCAATGTACGGGTGGACCTGTTGTTTCGATGTAGTGTTCAACAGTGTTCTTGCTAGTAAGTTGCATCGATGAAAGACGTGTTATACCGGGAAATTCAGAGAGGATGTCGTGGTATGACTGTTGTATGTCGATAGCACGTATTGTAGGCATGTTGTATGGCCGGCAGATTGCAATTGACGCGATGTTGGTTTTTCCGTCGATTAGCTTGCTATTCTTGATATCGACGATCAATTGATGATATTTCAGAAAATCGGCGCCCAATATTGGTTGTGTTACGTTTGCAATGATAAACTTCCATTTGAATGCACGACGTAAGCTGAGATCAAGTTCGAGCGTTTTCTCTCCATAGGTTGGAATTACGGTATTATTAGCGGCATATAGTTGAAATGGCAGCGGTTGCGAAATGTCACCTTTCCTTCGAGGTATGACGGATATGTTAGCCCCCGTGTCTACCAAGAAGGTGAGTCGGTTCTTGACGTCGTGGACGAAGAGGCGATGTGATTCGCTGATGTTTGAATCTGCTGATGCGAGTGTCTGATCTTGTGGCGGTGATGATACAGGTGTATTGTTGTGGTTAATTTGTTTTTTATAAATGCACGGTGATGTGCAGTTACGTGCGTTTATGCCAAAACGACGGTGATAGTAACAATAACCATTTGACGGTTTATTGTAGGGTATTCGTTGGTTTGAATATGAACTTATGCGACGATGATTATACACATCTGATCTCTCTTTGTGTTCTGAGATCTCTTGGGCTGACTCGTTTATACGTTGCGAAAGGTGTATGCAGTTGGATCCGCACGTTGTATGGTTAGTTGATACAGCAGCTGTCGCTGGTGGCTCGTTGAACGTAGATACTCCTTGTGTTTGCTCAAGAATTTTATCAGCTAGCACTGCGAGTTCATCTAGCTGTTTGTCCGAGTTGATAGCAGCGAAAATGGAACGTATGTAGTTTGGTAAATGACTCACCCACATGAGTTTGAGCGTTGAATCCGGAAACAGATTTCGTGCTAGTGTTTGCATTCGGCAAAGTAAGTGGGATGGCCGTTGGTTGCCGAGTTTTGTTTCTGTCAGGAGCTTGTGAAGTCGACGACTGTCAGATTCTTCGTAAGTAGCGATGAGTCGATTTTTGAGGATAGTGTATTGATTTGTGTTGGGTTTGTTGTGGAGTAAGTCTTCGATTTGTTCAATCTCTTGTGTTCCAAGTTGTGTTATTAACTTTTGTGCAAGTCGAGCTTCGTCTCCTCCGAGTTCGCTGGTTGCTGCCTCGAACGAAAAAAACCAGAGTTGTGGTTTGTCACGCCAGAATGGCGGAATGCGCATGGAGAGTGCCATAGAGAGTTCTTCGTAGTGTAGTTTGTGTGTGTCTTCTGTGATTTGGGCTGCTTCGGTCGTCATGTTGACAATATCCGGATTCGGTGTACAGCGTTTTCTTTGGGTGTTCTTCAGGGGTGTAGTTCAGCACCTCTTTGCGTGTTTTTGCGGGAGTTGTTTCAGCGTTTTGCGCGTTCTTTGGGGTCACCACTTTAGCGGACGCGGGAGCGGCGTCGCGTCACCACTTTAACGGAAGTGGTAGTGTGATTACCACTTGCTAATATCAGAAGGTTGGGAGAGAAATGAAATATCTGACTCCGTTTGTGTAGACTAGTAATCGCTTTGGCAGCTGGATTACGAATCTCTTTTATTGAGCTGAGCAGGTTATATTTAAAGGGAACAGAACACGTGTACAGGATTAAAGTCGGCAAAACACAAATAATATTCGAGTAATAGAATCTGGGAAAAACACGATATCGGAGCAATAAAGCAATTGTAACAATACGCAGTGTACAATAAAAACCAGTAATAAAATAAAAGTAAAACTACAAATATAAATAAGTACAAAATAAAACAAAACAATAATAATGCACTGCGTCGTAAATGGGTTTTGTCGGCGAGATTATAATTACACCCAGGTATCATGTGGCCGACACCTGGGCTATAATCCGTGCTCTTAATCTATTTGTTGTTGCTGTTTTAGAGTATCGCTTTTGCTTTTCTATGTAAATTATTGTGGTACACACATACCACGATGTATGTGGTTATGTGTGTCGCTACAATGATATAAAAATATATGCTTTAGTGATAAGACTATCCAGAGATCAAACAGAAGAATAAGTTTATATGGTCAAACACCGGGCCACTTGTTTTCCTTTGTATTTTTTCGTCTCTTAAACCTTATAATTAAAACTTCCTGCACATTTAAGCTAGTTCGTTTTTTGTTCACACTTCGTGTTCACATCGAATATAGTTATTACGATAAAGAGGTATTTCATTCTTATCAAGTTTAATAGCTCATACCTTTACACAATAAATGCATTATTATCAAAAAACATTAAACAAATGTCGGAAGAAATTTCTAGAATTCTCTATAAACATCGTCTATAAGCTCGTAGAAAGAGATAGAGGGACACCTCAATTAGAGGGACATTAAAATCTTATTTTTCAAGTATGGTAAACAAGCAAATGAGTTCTATAATTAGTATTCCTCCATGTTTCCTCCTTCCTTTAACCGTTATAGGTCTATCGTAGACCAAATTTTCTCACATTTTAAAAATTTTAAACCACCCAGTTTTATGGGATACATAAGCAAGATACTGTGTGACCAAAGACAGTTTTATTACGGACTAGTCCGGTATGTTTAAAGTTTCCATAATGCAATAAAAATTGACTTATGACAGAGCACTAACGGTTAAATACAAGAAACGGGAACAAAAAGAACGTTACAAAAAATTACGACTGCAACAAAGACCTATAACAGTCAATCTTTCTGTACAAGTAGATTATTTCACTGCAAAGGACGTTTTACCTATTAGCTGACAAGGAAAAAAACATGAGCACCTCACCGCTTGACCCATTTCTCCACGACAAAAAACCACATCGCCGAATGCTTAGTGCTTATAAAAATCGTAATTTATAAAACTTTAAGGACCTTATATTAAATTAAGCTATTGTGATATTTGTTTTTTAGATAAGGCAATCGTTAAAGTAGTAAAATAAAAAAATAATCATCGAAATCTATCGAGTAGTGTTTACGTGATTCGCGCACAACGACAGACCTCTATAAATTTATTTATATATAAATGATTATGACGTTCTTAGTAAACATGTGTTGTATCCAGTTTTACGAGATACATAATATTATTCCATTGGCATTGGAGTCAAACACCAATCTCCTATATAGAAAAATAAAACAATCGCAATTAAATTAGAAATACGCACACATTGAACGTGAATTATAGCTATCATACACATTATTCTTACGCTACAAAAGTCTAAATTTCAGTTCAAATTCTAAACCTTATCTGCTGTCAATATAGACGAGTGAGTTAGCATGGTATATTTGTTAGTGTACAACTTTTTATTATTTGCTATGTATATAATATATATATATAATATATACTGATACCTATTACATTTATTTTACATGCACTTATTATATGATACTACATATTGAACTATACTCCGCGGTATATACTTTTCACTACATGGAACACCACACAACACATATGCATATCATCGCTCACACACGTATAACTCTATCTCTTTGCGTCTATTTTATATGTACAGTCTTTACATAATAAAGTACCCACGTGTGTTACACATAAGTGTGTTTTCTTTCTTTTTTCTAAATTACTTAACTTATCATATTAGACATTTATCTAGTCCGGCGTAATCGAATCATCAGCACTTGATCAATTATGTCAACGTAGATACTTAAATAATAATTATTTTTATTTATTATTTAAAATCGATTTAAAAAATATTACTCTGAAAAAAATCATCAAAACTTCCCGGAGTCTCCTAGACTAGTGGTCAGTAAACTCGTCCCTCAAAAGAGCCCAATATAAACAAAACAAAAATGAAGTTTCCTGACATAGCCTGTTCTTTAAACTCAAGCTTTTCTTTAGTAGAGACATTGTTATGGAAATAATTAGGACTAAAAGTATACTCTCGAACTAGTTTTGAGTAAGTATATCTTTTTTGCTCTATTTTCTGTAGGCTTACGTTTCAAAAACGATTTGAATGACCAAGACAAGTTCAGTTCAAGACAAAAATGTGTCTGCCCTAAATATTTTTAGGAAGAACCACAGAGAAGGAGTGAAAATGCTTTATCGACCACTGACACTACACATTTTCTATTCCATTATAAGGAGTTCCCTTATGTATCTTCGAAATGCGACGTCTACTGCTAATTTAATTAAATTGAGACCTTCTCGAAAATATCTTCATTCCAATAAAAAAATAATTTTCCAAATTTGTACATAAATGACAAGGTACTAAGATATCAAAATACATAAAAAATCCATCCGAAATGCGAACCACTCCCCTTTTTGAAGTCGACGAAAAATAAAAAAAGCGTGCATTTAAAACGTCTAAACCTTCATGATAAAATAACCATACCTAATACAACGTAAAACTAATTCATTAATATCATAAAAATACCGTGTAAAAAATAACAATAGACAAATACCTACTTTCCAATCGGTAAAGGTTAGCGCGCGTCGACATTCTAAAACCAGTCTACAAAGCGAAAAGGACGGCGTCCACAAATATAATTGAATGTTGCGTAAATTTAACGACTTAATAATTCCATATACGCCGTGAAACATAACTACGTGCAACTGGTAGCAATATTTCTAATAGAAAGGAAATGTGAATTCTTGTTTTTTTACATTTGACCACAATCTCGTCTGATGTTGAATGGCGATGTGGCTTAGAATGGTAGCACGTTAAGCATACAGGTGACTGACATATAAGTACACATTTATAGGTGCTAGCGATAGATTTGCAACTTACAGGTTGTAACTAACCAGGCGAGAGGTATAAAATACTAGAAACCTGCGCTGGCTTCGAACGTTCGTAATGTACTAAATTGGTGTCATGAGTGTTTAAAGGTTTTAGATCCAGTTTTTGGAATTTGATATTTACAGATCATTAAATTCATTAAAACTAAGCTATGTAAGAAGAGTCTTCACACAAATAACCGTATTGTATCGTATGGGCTCCCATTGAAAACCAACGCAGCAGCACCATTGTACTGTACCATATTGCTGACTGGTGTTCCCAGACGTTGGACATTTTTTGTTAATCTGTATTTGCATAATTCAACTATTTCACTTTGGTTCCAATAATAAAACTATTTCATTCTTTCTTTCAAACATTTTTGTCTATTCTGTGTAGCATTAAATCTTTGATATTTTCAAAGTTATTTATGGAAAATAAGATGGTATGAAGGGCATTTCTGATCTAGATCTAATGTCCATTGTAACGAAAATATTGAATTAGATAAGGGTTAATACTGTAATATTTACGTCACCATCACATCAGCCTCTAAGTGACCCACTGCAGGGCCATAAACCTCTTCCCGAAGGAAGGTATGGATATTATCACTACACCAGTCCACAATCACAGTTCTATATTTTCCCACATACTGTGAACATGTTTTAGGATTAGATTTCCTCACGATATTTTCCTTCACCGTCATCCAATAGTGTTGCCTATTTAAATTAGTAAATGCACGTGAATTTCGTAATATTCGTTAGTATGTGCCAGGGTCCGCAATTGAAGCAATCGAATTATTCCAACGGTCAAACCACTCGACCAGTACGACTTTCATAATTATAATAAATTAAAAAACAATAAATCTAAAGTAGCTTTGCAAATAACCAATTATTTTTTAATAATTTGCAAAGGATAAACATGATTGCTGTGGGTTATCCTTAGAAGTAAGACATATACCATCGCGGACTTTTTAATATACATATTACAAATATACAATGTCATACCTAGTACATTGATGTTTCTCGTACGGTGTAGCTTGTTTTACTAATGTAAATGTCCGAAAACTCCCTCTTACGACTTTATTGGATTACATTGACTTGTCTCCCTTTTAAATTCTCTAGACCACAATAAACACCGTATCAAAATCCGTTGAGTAGTTTAAAATAAATAAAGGAATACACGAGCAAAGCGACTTTGTTTTATAATATGGTAACATCATCTTCTTACCCTTATCCCACTTAAGTAGGGTCGGCACAACGTGTCTTCTTTTCCCTCTCCCCTGTCAGATGTCATCTCAGTATTCAAAACTTTTATACACATATCATTTTTCACACTATGCATCCATACCTTTATCGGTCTTCCTCTATATTCGTCCATCTTTATATTTAAACTTTTGTAATATGCTACTTTGTTTTATAATATATAGATAGAAAATGTTGTTTGTTCTTTATCTCATCTCTTTCTCATGCCTGCCCATTTAAATTGAATCTGTCGTGAAGCACCAACTAGTATAAATGTTATGGGCCAACTGTTTAACCAGGAGAATAAAAATTTTTCCTGAGTAATATGAAAGTATTAATTACGTAGCCCGAATTGGCTTGTCATTATTGCCCAGGTGGTATAAATAATACCCTGACTAATAATTTAGCTCATTCTAACAATATTATAAATGCAAATAGGAGTTTGTTTGTTACGCTTTCACGCCTTAACTACCCAACTGCTCTTCAATAAATTTTGCATACACTTTATCAGGGGTGCAGAAAAGACATTTGCATCTAGAAAAAATATACTATTCCGGAGGAATAGATCTAATCTATAGTAACGCAAGCGAAGTCACGAGCAGAAGCTTGTTACATATATACTAAAGTAGCTGCTTTTAGATTCACCCTGTAAGTATATATTCCGCAAGAGCAAAGTGAAAGGAGTTAGGTCCGATCACCCGAAGTGGAGCCCTCGAGCACGCTGCTAGCGTGATACAGTGACACTGCATTCAATAGTTCAACACAGATCTCCTCACATACGTGCACGTACATACAGTAGGTAGGTACACATGTAGTAAATGGGTTTTGCTTTTTTTAATTCATTCTTCAATTTGTATTGTCAGATTGATCAGGTTCAAACTGGATGTTTGCCTTAGGGAGGCACAAATGCAGGTAAAAATGTGCGCTCATATACATTACCTATGATTAGCTTAGCTAGGTTAGCTTAATTAAATTTGCGATTTTGCATTCAAGACAATAACTGAAGCCGGCCACTTTTGTGCCCATGTGCTTGTTGCCATATAGCTGAGAACCTTAAACGCTCACCCAAAAAGCCCAGTGTAGCTGTGAAGGCTCGCCAAGCCAAGTTCCATTCAGTTCGAAAAAAAAGCGATACACCTACTTCTATATCTGCTTGAAAACGACAAATTCGAATTGTCTACTAGTTATAACCAAGCATTAGTAAGCAATGACAGCGCTTCATCAGTATGCGTGATATCAAAATATTCCCACGGATAACTAAAGACTAATAGACAAAAGTACGAACTATAACTTATATTATACATATTTGGAATTTACAAATTTGAAGCCGATATTTAACCATCTTTAATATCGCTTTACTCTTACCAAATACGGAATTAATGAGCCGTTCCCCTTTCTAAGTTTAACACAATATAATATCCTTACATAACGCATCAAATGATATTATGATGTAATATCAGAACAGAACAAAAGTATTACTTTTCACATATTATGCAGCGTAAACGCGATCTGTAGGGTATTTGAGGATTAGATTTTAACAGAAGTCTATTACCGTCACAGTTCTGCTCGAACTAACGAATTGATTGCGAGAGAATCAACTGCAACTCGGACTGACTTTGGTTCTTCCAAACTACGGTACGTATTTTGATAGAATCTTCTCTAAATATTTAAGGAATTTCTCCCACAAAGTATTTAAAATGAAACTATTTATGGGAGGATTTTGAAATTCTGATCTGCAACCTTTTTGTGTGACGAAAAGTGTTGGGGATAAACACTGTATCGGGTGGAGTATTGCAATCACCGGTTCTCCTTCGATCACGGAAGTTAGCAACGTCGGGCGCGGTCAGTACTTGGATCGGTGACCGCCTGGGAACACCGCGTAACCGTTAGCTTTTTGTTTTGTACTTTGTATAAACAAATTTTCTCTTCTTTCAAGTGGTCATAAGCACACATACATGCACTTTTTATTTATGTATAAGACGCGTATATTATATTGATAAGAATTCATTGAATTTTGTAAAACAAATTACAAAAGACAAAAATAACAATCTGCACGCAATTTCCAAAACCATAATCTGTATGGAACATTATAAAACCGGTCCAGTCTGTATAAATGCATCACTTTACTTTTCTTAAAGCCGATCGTTAATGTTTAACATTTTACAAGACTCAATGCCGCTAATGGGATCGTTTACCTTACCCAATCCTGTGCCAGACTCAGCAGAGGGTCGAATACGGGGGACATTGAAATTGGGGGTTTTGATCGAACTTTGATATGGTTTAGTGGTATCAACCTTTAACACGGTAAAGTAAGAGTTAACATGGTACCTCATTTTTTAAATTACCCGCGATTCCCCTATCAATGTTGTGTTAAACATTCATTATACATCTTTAAAACACTAAACACTGCTGATCTATGTGACATAGCAATTGTATAATTATCAGAGTCAATTGGAGCATGAAGTAAATCCAAGTTGTAGTATTGCCAAGCCTCAAAATTCTTTGATTTTCTAAAACATTGGTTGCCTAGGTTGCGATAATGTATAGACAAGTTTTTGACATTTTTTCACTTCTAAATCATCCGGGAAAGGCTTCAGAACGATAGATCCCTTTCACTGTACATATGAAATATAAATGTAAAAACACCCCCACCCCATCTAAATAAGTGCGAACGTATTTTTTAAACACACAATGTACTGTAATTCAAATACTACCATCAGGCATATACAGTACCCATTACAATAGTAACTAACCAACAAATATACAAGTAAAACTATAAATCAAGTAAAACAAAATACTCGGCAACATAAACCTGGTTTTTTTCTTCTTCAGAAACATGATATAGCCTGTAGCATTCCTACAAGTAAGACAAAATGAATAGCACCTCATATGTTAAAATCCATGAAACCGATTATATCACAGAGCGTGCCAAAAAAATAAACATATGTATGTATACATACGAACGTTGCACTTGAAAAATATTTATAAACAACCCAAAACAAAGCAAAACAAAACTTTCATCACACAAAAGGCCATTTTCTGCTAATAAATTAATTTTAAATGAAGATAATTTACACGTTTTGAGTGTGTCATAGCATCTGTACATGTATTGTGGAACAATACCTCTTATTGTCCCCTCTAAGTACGGCTACGATGTGAAGCCTTATTTCCGACAAGGTAATCCCTAATTGACCTGTTTATTCTTAATTTATCTATACTTAAATCGAATGAGATTATCGGATAGAGAATTTAACCCGGATTTGTGTAATATAACTTTAACAGAAAATAGTACAGGACAACTGATACATACAAATAAAAGGCTAAACAGTTTAATATCATCAACACTTTAATATTTTATTTTGTACTTCCTTACAAAACAATATTTATAATAAATGCAAATATGAAAGCATCGTAGTATACTTATCTCATTTACTCTTTAGTAAAATTATGTTAGTGTGAACAGTGTCGCCAGTTATATTGCCATTAACGCCCCTAGCCACCTGCACTAAAGTTAGGTAAAGTTTTTGCAGCACACTCCTAATCTAATGAGAACAAATATGATATGTTACGTTTTACAAACTTATCATTCAATAATAAACATCAAGTAACACGGTCACGTCAATTTAAAGAACTACAGATTATGTATTGAAATCAAAGATAAGATAATATGATGCATTCGATCTTCTAAAAACGTGAGGGAATAAAAAATAAATTTATTTATTTCAAAAAGGAATAAAGTCGAATAAATTTGATCAAGGAGATTTCACGATCAACTAAAACTCGTTATGTTTTGTACAATTCGATCATCTTTTTGGGATTTCATTGCTCTAATTAATTAATACCTTTTTTTTTTAGTTGTAGTGAGCTTATTAGTAAGGTCAGAAGGAATATAAATTCAATATCAGCCAGACGACCAAATTGCAGCACACAAAAAATATTTTCACGACTTTGCATATATTAATTTACTTAAATGTTATTAACAACAATACTGAACGAAGATGAACACTTAAGAAGTAATGTCGTAACACATCATGTAATTAAAAAATAAAGAGTTATAAGTTAATAGAACCCATAATACATTTTTTATTAATAATATTTCGTTTCAATTAAAACTGCTACAAACATCATATTCCTAGTCAGCTCTCGCTAGACATAACGTATTACTAATATCCTGCGCCACAACATCACATTACATTATGATGAAATGATGGTTATAGATAATAAAAATAGAAATATTTTAATGATCACAATATTCAAACATATTACAACAGATTATGTTAATCAGAAAACGTACAAAATAAAAAAAAACTATGTACCTACATAATCTTATATATTGTCAAATAAAGACTCAATTCGATTTATTACCTTAATAAAATTAAAAAAACAATACACACCATGGAAAGATATAAAAAACTGGGAACCTATGTGTATTACAAAAACACGTAGTTATTCTTCGTTATCGCGCGTTTATTTCGTCGAACAGTTTTAATTAATTCATAATACTTGTTCCATTATTTAAACAATATTGGTGTTGATTCCGCCTGTCTAAATAAATAATAACTTTATTTTAATTATTACACGTTCTGTGCCTCGTGTACGACCGTTGGTACACGTTTAGCTAGATCTTCAGGCCGCGTGGCACGGAACGTGCTAAATTGGTAAATACTGATCTGTTTCTCATTTTTGGCACAGTCTTTACACCTCTAGAATTATATATACGAGTATATACATATTGCTTTTCAAGATAGATGTAACCTGACTTTGTTCAAATAATACCAATAGTAATTACCAAGGCTGACGAATAATATTCATAATAGTATGTGCTATTTTTAAGCATGATTTTATTATAACCCTATGATAAAAAGTATGTACAACAAGATAAAAAACTAACGACACGCGGTGTTCCCAGGCGGTCCCCTATTCAAGAGCTAACCGCGGCCGACATTGCTTAACTTTGGTGATCAAACGAAAACCGGTGTTTTCAACACTCTACCCGACACTGTATTTATCCCCACCACATTTCGTCACACAAAAAGCTTGCGGATCAAAATTACAAAGCCCTCAAATAAGAAGTTTCACTTCAAAAGTAAACGGTTTTAAACTTTTTATAAAACTATTTTTTTTCATAAATAACTGATTTTTCAGATGCTTTACATCTCCTGGTCTAACTGATAAACGTGAAATCAAAATACTGAAGATATAATAATAACCCAATATAAGTATGCATTTTTGTAGAGCATGTAGTTTTTCGCGTTTATCTATATTAACTTGTGTCACAGCCTGTAGTGTGAACAGGTTGATGAATTGTGATATATAAGGTGTCATTACATTCTTCTTCGTAATAATGTAAATTGACTATTTAAGTATGAAAATTACAAATAACAAAAATAAAAGCTACTAAAAAAGTGGAATGATAAAATTATTATGTTTTCCTTGCTTCTTACTTCATGAATATAACTAAAAATGATGACACATGCCTATAACATAATGAAACTACACAACTACTCCCAACGTTATCTGTAAAAACAACTAAGCGTCAATTTTAACCTGAGGCCTATTTTTAGCTCGAAGATTGAGAAAGAGGCACGAAATTTTTAGCCGTAAGCAATTTTGTAAGTAAAGGTAGTCATTATTACACAAAATTATTGTGAAATGCATTATTTCTTATGCAACTGATAACAAACTGTGGAAGAAATCATTATTCCCGCATAGCTTATCCGTTGTCCGTTATTGAAAATAACAATTATTCAACAACAGAATAACTGACAATAATTTATAATAAAAATAATTAACACCACAGCGTAAAATATTAAAAAT
Source organism: Antheraea assamensis (assembly GCA_035772565.1). Lineage (NCBI taxonomy): Eukaryota > Metazoa > Arthropoda > Insecta > Lepidoptera > Saturniidae > Antheraea > Antheraea assamensis. Next base: position 4,530,205 of record JAQQSE010000046.1, on the reverse strand, counting down.
ATATAGTCGTTATTATCATATATATATATATTAATAAAGAATTTTTGGAAAACCAAATATGAAAGAGAAACAAAATATTTTATAGTACAAATCGTCTCCGATTTTAGAACAATTTATTATATACACATCTCTTTCTATGAATCATTAAAAAACGAAACAAAAAAGTTTTACATACCATAATCATCACAGAACATTTTACAAGCTTCCACGCACAATACGGGATCTTTGCTTTCCGGGTCATATTTTGTTTTAACGCATTTCTGGTCTTTGCACACCCACGTCCACGGTGTAACGTCTTCAGCTATCGTTAGGCTACAATAAAAAAACATAAAAGCCATTAAAAAGGACAATAGTACACTTTATTTTAAATATTTAAACATATTAGTATCAAAATTCTATAGGATAAAAAATATAACCTCCAAAATTGTTAAATAAAAATAACCGAATAGTAAAACTGATTTTAAATACATTTTTTTTATTATAGGGGGCAAACGATCAGGTGGGTCATCTGATGGTAAGTGATCACTGCCGTCCATAGACACTATCAACACCAGGGGAGTCACAAGTGCGTTGCCGGCCTTTTAATATATGTGAGCCTCCAGCGCTCTCACTGGCCGAACGAAACGCAACAGTGCAAGCACTGCTACTTCACGTCGGTTTTCTGTGAGAGGGTGATACTACCCCGGGCGAGCCGACCCATTCATTCTGAAAGCAGTAATAGCTTCAGCGTAGCTCTACCAGCTACAAAACACCTATACATATATCTTTATGGCTGTTCCTTTAAGCCGAATATAGTAACCTGCTTGGAGTATATAAGTATAGTTTGCGGCTGTCAATAGCCAACTCCATCCGGACGGCCTCGGACGTTAATCCCACCGGAGATTCAGCATTATAAGTCGCACCTAAGAACTAAATTTGGACAGAGTAATTAGCTAACTTCTATTGTATACCAGAATTAAGAGAGCTTCCAAAGTTCAACACTATATGGATTTTATCTATTATCGAACAGATAGGTCTTCAATTCTATGTATATAGTAACGGATCGAGCATGCAGACGTTGTGCTGCCATATTGAATTGAAAAATATTAAGAGATGCTGAGAGATTGATAAATTTAAGGTATTATAGCAATTCCTTTTTTTCAGATGAGAAATAAAAAAGTATTTCTGATAATTGTAAAAAACTTAGAACTTTACAAGAGCATCACCTACTGGATCCAACTACAGCTAAGAACCACCTAGGCAGCCGCATAAATACAAAAGAATACATCAAAATTGGTGAAGTCGTTCAGAAGATTAATGAAAATATTGAAATATTGGAAAACACTGGAATTTTATAAATATGTATATTGGCTGTTTCATTACCAGAATACAATACTTACATAAAACCACAATTAAAGCGATGACGGCTCAGTTAGTAGTGTGTTCGGACACAGCGTCGAATGAAATCAAAGGAAAACATCATGATGAAACAATAGCTACCACCCTTAAGTTGAAAAACTGTCGCCGAGCACCTGTTGGTGAGTTCCGGCAGCTGCACCCGAGAGCCAGTTTTCCTCTAGGTTTAGCGTGACTCCCATGTTAGACCACATCATCATTTAACATCAGATGAGATTGTGGTCAAACGCTAACCTATCAAGTATTAAAAAAACATGCTTAGTTTGAAAATGAACAGTAAAACGTGACAGTGTCAAGGAACAATAAACTTTTGTAATATGTTTTTTTATGAATACAAAATAAGGAGACGCTACAATTATTTCAATAGTAATATATTACATTTCACATTAAATTAAGATTAAGATTCAAGAGATATTGCGAAAAAATCTCCAGTAAAAAATGCAACAAAAAGTTCATTTGAAAAAACTCTATCAAACCAATAAAAAACGGTAGTTATTGTGCGTATATTATACGGTGGTAGTGTTATTGGATACTAATTCAGTTTAATGGGTTGGATCCTACAATTAACTAATTCTTTTTGTGAAGTCATGATGGAACCATAACATAGTACAGATGTATACTAGTTACAATACTCAGTTCGAAAATCTGACGTCACGCAGATAGAAGTGTGCTCGAGCAGTTGCACTTGAGAGCCTATTCCTCTCTAGGCTTAGCGTTTACCGTCTTAGACCGCAACATCATTTAATATCAAATAAGTTTGTGATAAAACGCTTAAGCTATATGTAAAACTTGTTCGCTTATGGTGAAGTTGAAAACACTCAAACAGAAACATGACTGATATAGCACGTTTGTTCAGTTAATAACGACTCACTGCTTCCTCAATAACTCCCAAATTAAAAAATCCTACATTGTGATTAAGGACAAACATACTGCATCGGCAAGCGGTTTAGTCCATGTAAAGCCCCGTCCAAATTACACCGAGTTATCGAAAAACTTCGCACGTTAACAAACAGGTAAGTAATAACAGGCAATACAGTATTCTAATAACATATCTAAAGTTCTAAACTATGTCGAAACAAGACGACTCAGAAGCCAGTTTCTTAAACCGTTACTAAAAATGTTTTTTTTTTCCTAATAAATATTTATAAGGACATAAATTCGTTATTTATGGTTGTTATAAATGAGCTTACGGTTTTTTTAATAGGTAACTAAAATAGGATGTTTGCTAATAGCCTTTAAGGTAATAGTAAATGTGTGTAAATATTGTACAATATATCGAACGTAGCAATGTTATAAATTCATTACTAACGTATGAAAAATAACAATGATACTCATTCATTCCCACCACATGTAAAAAAGTACGGAAACAAATTCATTTCCGCTATATGAAAAATAACAGTGATACTCGTTGATTCCCAGCATATGAAAAATAAAGAATCGTATCGTTATTGTAAAGATATAATTAACTAGTTAACAAACTTATAAAAATTATAGCCTATTTCAAAATTACTATTTTTTGTTGAATATTTAGAAATACAAATATATTGAAACTTCAAAATCATTTCCATTATTCAATCAAACACAAAAATTATTTAACCACAAACTTCGATCAAAATAGCCAATCGAACTTATTAACGACAAAACGAATGTGTTCGGACAGTATTTATTTTATTGTAATTGTAATTCTTAGATTTTAACATTCATATCAAATTAACTCACCATTTCGTAATTATCACTATGCTTATAAGGTATATATGAAAACTGTGACGCCACATGTTACCTGTAACAAAAAAAACACATTACTTATCAATCTTTGTTTTTCAATGTTATATTATTTTTATCGCATACAATATCACTCTGATCGTAATGGATAATTAATATAAATAATTTTACCGTTTGCACTGCGTAAATATTTTTAACAGACATTGGGAATGTTTGAACATTCACGATAGAAACAAACACAGAGACACATCACTATTTAAATTTACAAACGTTCGTAAGTTTAGATTATAAATAACTAATTTCGTTGGCGTTCTAATGACATTTCATGGAAACTTTTCACGTTAATTCGCGTGATGAACATTTTATAAACATTATTAATTAAAAGTGAACGTTAAATTTTATAATCGAATTTAACTCTTACAAGTTACAAGACAGTGTCCAGTGCTAATAACTTAACAATATGGGTTAGAAAAATTATAACACCTCATAAATGCAACTTAACATAACCTATTTGAATGAGCAAATATATCCATTTGCAAATACTGGTTTTTAAAGCACTTTACACAGGGTGTAGTTATTAATTGCACACGTGTGAAACGACTAGATTAAGTATACGAGAGAAATATAAAAAATCCTTTTTAGTGTAATTCATATCGAAATCCCTCAATTACGTAATTTGAAGTTGCTAAAATAATATAATCTCTTGTTTTTCTTCTTTTAAATATGGGCTGGATTTTAAGGCAATGATAATAAATTTGTAAGTTATTAACTCGTAAAGTACATTCTTTCGAAGGCTACAATTTTAATGAGATTTAGGTGAATTAAATATCGCCATAAATTAAAGTTTAGTCTGGTTAGTTCTTACTCGCCCGTTGAAAATAATTTCTCAAGTTTTTTTTAAGTTGACTAAAGCTGTTGTCCTAAAAAGACTTGACAGATTCACCCCACTTTATAGCCAGTGAAGAAGGCACTCTGTCAAAATTGTAACAAACATCCTTAACAGAACCGCAATACTATGAATTTAGGTTGTTGTCGTGCATACAATTCCGAAAGTTTAATGCAACGCATCTGTTGATGTGTGTCCTTAGTTAGTTAGGTTATTAATTAGTCAGCACTCTGTAACCAACTAAGTTTTCGACCACATATTTTTAGTATAGTTTTGATTGTAATTAAGCGCTAACCTAGATAGAAAAAAACTATAAAATTTCCCAAACAGACACTAATGATCTTGATGTAGTCATATATCCATTGTATTGTAAAATCGTATGCTAATAATTTATGAGGCATAACGTCATTGAACTTCGTTAAAACTGGTTTGCAAAATGTCAAAGGACTTAAAACTAATTCTTATGCACGGTATATTGAAACAACATCTATTTAATCTCAAGTTCACGAGATAGACATAGTCACATACATATATTAATAAATTACGTAAACTGTACATCAGTAATAAAGTCTGAATTTAGTCTTAAATAGTAATTATTAACCTATATTACTGTTCGAAGTTGATTCACGAAGTGAAAGTAATATTTTTTGTTATTTACCAAAACAAAAATGAAGGCTTGAATTGAATACGACAGTGGCTATAATATTCATAACTACCAAATTGTAACTTTTTGTTATCTAGTTGAATCTATACATATATATAAAATCGAAGACTTTACTGGCATATACAAGAATTTTTCCGAGTATTATTTGGGCAATATATCAGTACACTTTATATGGACTAATCAGTAAAGATATATTTTAACAGAGGTAATTTAAAATCGGTAATTAGCTTAAGTACAAAATAAAAAATTAAATTAAAAAAACAACACTCAAGAATTAATCCAGATAACACAAATAATTTAAATAAATCAAGTAAATATCTCCACAAGAACGATGTAGTGGGCACTAATTACATAGTTTATTTATAAATAATCATAAGGTACTCGATTACTTTGGATTGAATCGAAATACGAAAATATAGAACACGCTGTAGATGATACGTTTAGAGATTTTAAAATTGTAAAATAACTTTTCCTTTTCTAATCATTAAGTTTAGGCACAGGTAATACGTTCATACGGAAAATAAATAAAAGTGCAATAAAACATACCAATATCGAGTGACGCGTGCAGACTGTATAGCGGAGACAACACTTATGACAACGATAATATTTATCCCGCGCCCACACTGTACCGGCTTGCGAGGGAAACTTGTTTCTGATCAATTTGCAACATTTCTCTACACAGAAATGGTAAAATAACACATATAGAGTACATTGCAATCCTTTCATTCTATATCGCGATATTTATTAAACAGTTTTTTAACAATTTCATTGAACAAATAATAAGAATTCAACTCGAACTCGTTGTTATAAATATGTAGAATATTATACAAAAAGTAATACCCGGCGTTGCTCGGTTTATAAGGTTTAATCTAATCGATAAAAAATTCGAGCAACATTGCAAAACAATCATTGAACCATTGAACCATTGAACCAACACTGTTCAAACCAGTAATTAATATTTTTTGTTCCCTCAGTGTACCTAATTAATCATGATAGAAGATTGCGGACGTCTCTATGATAAAAAAAGTCGAAGCAGTGATAAGGTCTGCCGACAGAAGTGAAAACCCAAAACAATAGAATAACTGTGTTCTTTTTTGAATTTTTACATCAATTATATACTGAATTATTTAAAATGAATAATTTGTAAATTGAAATTATAAAAATTAGTCTGGTTTTCACATTTATGGACACTCCGAGCAATAAACACATCTTATTAATTAATTAAATATACGATGGACCGCACAAGTTAAATACAAAATTTAAATATTGCATGTACGCAGGCCGCTATATTACGCGTCGTTAGTCTGGCTCAAGCGCAATACATCACGTGCATGTCGACGTCATCGGTGACACGTACCCATAAGTTTTTCCCTTACCAAAAACCGTACAGGACGGCCAAAACAATTTTCACTTAAATAACATATTATAGTGTTAGGTCTTAAAATATTCAGGATCATATGAAAATAATATTTATCAAAGCCCGTTAAATAGACGTTAAGATACACCCGCTCTAAGAAAAAGTGTGCGTACTTATTGTGTACGTAAAAGAGAATTTATACTATTTGGGAGTGAATATAAAAAATAATGTTTTTACATATTTTAACCGTTTTGAGCCGAGTCCAAAGTTCAAATGACGAAATTAAATACAATGAATAATAGTTTAAACAAAGAACATACACAAAGTTTCAAACAATATTCAATTCGTTTCCAATGATTTGTTATAATGCGCCAAAGGAATTCTAATTTCAATAAGGAATATGCATAATTACCATATACCTATACATGTTATAAAACAAAGTCGTCCGCCGTATCTGTCTGTCTGTCTGGATGTTCGCGATAAACTAAAAAACTACTGAACGGATTTTAATGCGGTCTTCACCAATAGATAGAGTAATTCCCGGAGAAGGTTTAGGTATATAATATATCAAGTTTTTTTTTGTAAATTGATTGAAATATAATGATAATATCGAAAAAAGTCAAGCCGCCTGGGAATTTCGTCGAAAACGCTGCCTAAACCCTTTGAGATATAACAAAAAAAAACAATACTGAGATATTCTTCTTTTACAGATCTACAAAAATGTCTACGATAGCATAAACCTATCTTTTTAGGATAGCTTACAATACCCATCTATCTTCTAACAATGGTCACATATAATGAGGTAATTGGGAGGCTATTTAGACAGACATACAGTATTAATTCTATAATACATTAGTTGCCTTAAGCATTTCATGCACATAAGTACATATATTTTATTATCAGGACAGGAAAACGTCCGCCGGGCATGCTAGTACAAACATATAAAGTTAATTCAAGTCAAAATGTATGATATCGCAGGTACCTAAAATTACTTTTATCCTTACAGTTTAACGTATGGCCACGATCTCACGGACGCGATGTCGTCATCGCTCGTTACACGCACAACCCGTAGGATTGATAAGGGTTGCCAACTTGTGGGGCATACGATAGACTGTGGAAAATCTTAATTAGTTTGAGGATTTTCTGAGCGTTGGCAACTTGTGAGAAATACGCAAGGATTGTATCGTTTCACGTTTTATTAAATTAGATCAAGTTTTAGATGATCAACAATTTGATGTGAAAGAATTGAAACCTCATTTATAATTATTCAAATCGATACTTTTGAAATACGATATGCCCTAATTTTATTCAATAATAACGATACATAACGTAAATATTTATTCCAATAAAATATTTTTTTTCTTTGTATAATACGTATCTGTGGAATCTATGGTCATATAATAATTGGATGGCAAATGATAAACTCGTTTTACTGAGTTAGCAGTTATGTACAAAAAAGTACGAAGATCAAAAAATGTTTCCCAACAAATCGCTTTCGATGGAGTAAAACGTTGTGATAAAGCCATAGAATGATGGTAAAACATTATATTAAGACTTTTATGAAAATTGAGTCCATTCAAGTTGGAAATCTGTCCTCAGGCACTTATAGGTGTATTTCAGTAGTTACCATTTTAATGTCAGACCCACCAAGCCGATAATAATATCGCCTTAGACAAAATCTGCAGACATTGTGTTTAAACACTAAATCCACAATAAAAAAAAAACTAAAATAACACATATTAGAAAAAGATTTAAATTGAATACATGAAAGGAAATATTTAACATCAAATGAAGGCCAAAAGGCAGTGAGCGAATAGATACAATTAGTTAGTATACTTCTTTTAATTTTATAACATATATAGTAATATATTTGTAATATAATTGACTTCATGGCTTCATAAACTATGAACATGTTTTGAACAGTTATCTAAATAATAACAGATCAACAAACCATCCATGGTAACCAATAATCCGTCCAAACACACCACATATCTATGCACTGATATTTGCACACACTTACTTTAGTTCTACGTTTATTAAATTAAGCACTTATTGCATAATGTTAATTACAGCATCTAAAATAATGAAATTCAAACGTCCTTTACTTTAAACTAAATTATAAATGTTTGTATGAAGAACCGATTTGAAATTTGTATATAAGAAATTGTAAAATTGGAAATTGTGTATATATTTTTCATCACTGTACTCAACTAGTGCATTCAGAGAAGTGTTAGTCGCGCCTAGAAATGTTAAATGATATATACTCTTTTTTTAAATCACTTATTTCCTGAAATGACTATATGTGGGAGGTTTAGGAGTGATTGAATTTGTGGAATATGTATGATGTATGATTTTTGGGGAATTTTAACAATTCTCTTTAGCAACACTGTGAATGAATCAAGGGCAGTGGCCGGAGTACTTTTAGGTACTTAGCGACATATTTTCATATTAAAGATGGTAGCTACTAGCTACCTAGGGGTGCGAATATGGTCCCACCTCCACGTGGTGCATCCTGGGCAGTGGGCAGCAGTACTCCTAGTTGGAAACTGCTGGCCACTGGCGAAGAGGACCATACCAATCCAAGGTGTTATGTGAACCGTGCCGAGGGATGCGTGGCTGAGGGTGAGCTCAGTCACTAACGGTACCTCTCCGACACCAGGGCACCTCGGAGAGTAATTATGCCCTTCTACCGACATGCGGGGCTCTGTCGGTGTGTGACTTTTTCTTCCCTAGCTTCTCGTGGGAACAAAATGGACGAAATTTTGTTAGACTTAAACTCGTTAGTAGATGCTCTGGATGATTCCAGAGTTGATAACGCATCTGGGACGGGGGGAGGTAACGCCTCCCCGACGCCTGGATCTACCATCTCTACAGCTGAGAGGACGATCCCTGGGTCGGACGTTGCCTTGGTGACTATACCGCCCATGGAGACGGACTCTGAGCCGAGAAAAGGAAAAAGACAGAAAATGTCGGGAGCAGCAAGGAGGAGGTTCCGGAGGCTAGTGCAAGCGGATATAAGCCCTGATGAGGCGCTGACGCTTTGCCGAAAGCCCTGGACCGAAATCCCGGTGGAAAATCCTGCAAGACCGAAGGCGGTAAAGCGAATTCGGTCTGAAGAGGTATCTCCCAGCACCCAACCTAAAAAGACCTTTAAGCCGACCACCGATACCAAGGCCAGACACAGCTTTGGAGAGGTAGCCGGGTCTACGCGAGTGGGGATACGCAACGTGAACCCCATGAGCGTAGAACAAATGAAGCTGGTTCACAGTGCCCTTACAGAGGAAATCCTAAAGATAGGAGTTAAGGGTGCTGGTCCTCGTTTCTTGGGACTCAGTCATCGGCCGGGCTGGATGTTAATCACCTGTATGGATGAGATGAGCAGGAATTGGTTAACAGAGACCACTCCCAAAATAAAGCCCTGGCCGGAGGCTGATTTAACTATCATGTCGGAAGGTGAACTACCAAAGCCGGCAATTGGCTCGACTTTCTTGCCGGATAACGAGGCTGCGACCCTTGAAAACGCACTCGAATTATTACGGCTACAGAATCCGGACCTAAATCCTGAACACTGGAGAGTGCTACACTCGAGGGAGGAAAAGGGAGGAAGATTTGTTGCTTTCGCCCTTGATGATCCCTCAGTTCAGACCCTTCAGAAAAACAATTATAAGGCGATGTTTGGCTTTAGGTGGATTGTATTTAAAGTCAAAACTGGAACGGAGGGAAACCAGGACGGTAAACCACTGGTTGCTACTTCCTCCATCACCAAGCAAAGTGAGAGAGTACCAGCCGTAGCGGCAACTCAATCCTCACTACCCACTACAAATGTAGGTGATCCTGTTCCCTCGACCTCCACAGCCTCTGGGCCAGGAGGAAGGCTAGCGCCACATGTGGCGCAAAAAAGCCTTCATCCACGACCCTTTGGTAGGGGGGGCCGGCATGGAAAGACTGGTGGAACCCAACCAAGAGGTGGACGTACACGTCCCCAGACAGGAAGGGCGACCAACAGTCAACCACCTGCACGTAAAAAACAATAGCGTCAACTAAGGGTCAAGCGAGGATACTCCAAATCAACCTCCACCATGCTGTTGCAGCAACGGCGGTGTTGGAGAAGTGCCTCGCAGAGGGCGCAATAGACCTCGCTCTCATACAAGAACCTTGGTTACGCAAGAATAAAGTCATGGGACTGAATACCGCAGGGAGTGTCTTAACATATAACTGCGGGATCAAGCCCAGAGCAAGTATAGTTTTTAACAAGAAAACTAAGTTTTTACCTGTTCCAGAGCTCTGTTCAGACGACCTGGTTGCAGCGTACATCAACCTCAACGGGTGGCAGGGCTCCAAACTACTCGTTTGTTCAGCCTACCTATCTGGAGAGAAAAGCAATCCAACGGAAGAGCTTGTGCGGGTTGTGGACTACAGTAAGAAACACAACGCTGAACTATTGGTAGGTTGCGACGCCAATGCGCATCACACAGCCTGGGGAAGCAGCAACATCAATGAAAGGGGTGAGTTACTTCACGATTTCATTACTACTCACAGTCTAGCAATTTTAAATAAAGGATGTAAACCAACCTTCATCACACGTGCTAGGCAAGAAGTCTTAGATATCTCATTCGCCACAAATAACATAGCTAGGCATGTAGCTAATTGGTATGTAAGTGACGAAAACTCTATGTCTGATCACAGACATATAAAATTTGAACTCTTACACTCGCTAGAGAGTCAGACCCTTATGTATAGGAACCCTAGAGACACCTCTTGGGTAGACTATAGAGATGCTTTAAGGTACAACCTGGAAGCAATCCCTAGATCCATCAAGTCAATTGAGAGTCTAGAGGTAGCAACAAATGCTCTTACAACGGCGATTGAGGACGCCTTTGAGCGAAGCTGCCCTATACGTCAAAAGACCTCAACAAGGCGAGTGCCTTGGTGGAACTCTAAACTCAGGAAACTGAGGGAAAAAACTAGACGACTTTTTAATAGAGCCAAAAAGACCAAGGAATGGGATGTATATCAAATGGCTCTAACCAACTATAACAAAGAAATTAGGAAAGCCAAGCGGGCATCCTGGAGGAAATTCTGTGAGGAAATCAATGGTATGCCTCATGGAGCAAGAATCCACAAGATGCTGGCTAAGGACAAGCCTAATCAAGTAGGGCTCCTTAAAAAACCAGACGGTACCTTTACAAGTAGTGAAAAGGAGACCATGGAGCTTCTTACCTCAGTTCATTTTCCAGGCTCTGAGAGTCTTATGTCGCGAGACAGAATGATGCCCTCTAGGGCAAAACCTCATAATGAGGATTGGTGTAGAGCGACGACTATCATAAGACCACAGAACGTGAAATGGGCTATAAAAACATTCAAGCCATATAAAACCAGTGGTGAAGATGGAATACAACCTGTGCTATTACAGCAGGGATTGGAACTCCTAACACCACTTTTAGTTAAGATCTTCAGGGCTAGCCTCGCATGGGGATCTATACCTGAACTGTGGACAAAAGTACGAGTCCTATTTATACCTAAGGCAGGTAAGAAGGACTATGCCTTGCCGAAATCCTTCAGACCCATAAGCCTTACGTCATTTCTTCTTAAAACATTGGAGAAGATAATTGATAAATACATTAGGGAGGTCATATTGATCAAAAGCCCTATACATCCTAACCAACATGCCTATAGCAAAGGTAAATCTACCGAGACTGCCCTGCTCTGTCTGATAGACAAGGTTGGAAAGGCATTGGAGGACAAACAGATTGCACTGTGTGCATTCTTAGATATTGAGGGCGCTTTCGACAACACACCGACTAAAACGTTGATTCAGGGGCTCATGACCAAAAAAGTAGAATCAACTGTTATTAGGTGGATTGAAGCAATGCTCACAAATCGTACAGTTAAACTGACACTGCATGGCACAAATCATGAGGTGGTAACCACACGAGGATGCCCACAAGGTGGTGTACTCTCGCCCCTGCTATGGACCTTGGTGGTTGACCAGCTCCTGCATAAGATGGAGAAACTGCGGATAGATGCCCAGGGCTATGCTGATGACCTGGTGATAGTGGTTCGAGGTTTCTGCCAAAGTACTATTTCGTACCTTATGCAGAAAGCTTTGGTTGCCATTCATAAATGGTGCTATGACAACGAATTGAGGGTTAATGCAGATAAAACAGTATTAGTACCATTTACAAAGAAAAGGCGTCTCGACAAATTAGTTCAACCCACACTAAATGGAAAGATAACTGCCTTTTCAACAGAGACCAAGTATCTGGGAGTAATCATAGACCAGAGACTTACTTGGAATAGACAAATTGATGCTTCAATCCAAAAAGCAAAAATAGCAATGGGTATCTGTGGACGACTGGCTAGTAAACGCTGGGGATTAAACCCAAGGTTAGTCATTTGGCTCTATACTGCAGTAGTTAGGCCTATGATAACCTACGCCTGCGTGCTTTGGTGCAAGAAGACTAGCCAACTGACTGTCAGAAATCACCTTGCTTCAGTACAAAGAACTGCGTCTATCTTAGCGACGGGAGCCATGTCGACCTCACCTGGAGCGGCTCTGGAAGCCATGTTAAATCTTATGCCCCTTCATCTGCATGTGGAGAAGGTGGCGAGGTTAACAATGCACAGAATGTACGTCCATGGGAGAACGAAGTGGTTATCCCTGTCCCTGAGCTCAGTACTGAACTCAGTGATAGAAACACCAGTTTTAGGTATGATATCAGATGCAATGATACCCGAAACTAACTTTAATAAACTTTATACAGTAGACATTCCTCCACGGGACTCCTGGGTTAATAAGGAGATAACGTGGAAGCCTGGTAGTCTACTGTGGTACACTGATGGTTCCAAAACTGGAAACAATGTAGGCTGTGGAATACATGGGGAGCGACCGAAATTTAAGCACCACATAAACCTCGGTAAATTCGCCTCCATCTTTCAAGCAGAATTGTATGGGATACTAGAATGTGCCCATATCAATCTGCAAAAAGCCTACTTTAATCATGTAATTTATATCCATTCGGACAGTCAGGCCGCTCTCTTGGCTCTTGCTTCAGATTCGATCGAGTCGAAACTTGTGGCCAATTGTGTGGCAGTATTAAACAGTCTGGGTAAGACAAACAGACTAATCCTGCGATGGGTCCCAGGGCATGCGGGTATACCTGGCAACGAAGTTGCTGATGAACTCGCAAGAGCAGGTGCTACGGGAACACACATTGGACCCGAACCATTTTGTGGAATACCCAAAAGCCTAGCTCAATTAACCCTAAGGAACCACTACAATCAAGAAGCCAGAAGGCACTGGTATAATTTACCAGGTCAAAAACATTCTAAAGAACTCATCAGGGCATTCAACCAGCGTAGTGCGGGAGAGGCCCTGATGCTCAGTAGGAATCAGATACGGATTCTAGTGCGATCACTCACTGGACACTGCTGTTTAAAGAAGCATCTGTATAACATGGGTGTCCAGAGCACAAGAGAGTGCAGATACTGCGACAGCAGTGACGAAACCCCAAAACACCTCTTGTGTGAATGTGATCCACTGAAGCCTACACGCAACCGGATTCTGGGAAAGCATGTATTGCTCCCGGATGAGGTACAAGCGCTCCCTGCCAAAAAAGTCCTACAGTATATAAATGCCATAGGATTAGGTAGCGAGCTTTAACATTGTGGGGCGATCACAATAGATCAACTTGGTCGCAGTGATACAGGTCTAGACCTGCATAGCCCCCCCTAGTAGAATATAGAATAAAATACTAGCTACCTATATGTGGGCATTAGAAATATCAATACCATACCCTACCTAATATTATTCATACGAAAGAGAGTTTGTTTGTTACGCTTTCTCTCCTTATCTACTTAACCAATCATCGTAAAATTCTGCATACAATTGTCAAAGGTACAGAAAAGGACATGTGGTACTTTTTATGCAAAAAATACACTATTCCCGAGGAATGGAGCAAATCTACCATAACCCCTCGGCTGATGTTTTCAGACCCAGATCTTAAAATCGCGGATTAAGTTTTTTTTTTATTTCACGACATAATACATTGTATATTGGATGGTTTAGTAAATAAATTGTATAAATGAACAAATAATTTAAAAACACTTTATACTTAAAATCTTATAAATTTACAATACATTATTTGTTATTTTTCAAAGTTTTGTAATAAATCAGGGAATTTTTAAGCTTATACCGCCAACAGTAAGTTGACCTGTGCCTCATGATGTATACATTCGATTATATGGAACTTAAAACTTCATAGTTTTGGACAATCCATGGGTTAGTTAACATGAGCGAAGCCGCGATCTAAAATTAGTTTTTAATGAAACAATATTTTTGAAACTATATTAATATATTTATATTTACTTACTACATGATTTCACAATTAATTTAAAGTCTATCGTATCCTTTATAAGGAAATATTTCCATAAAATGTTTACCTCGGTTCTTACGAATTGACTTGCCGAGTTAGTTTAATATTGTTATCATCTTATCGCTACCAGTCACATTCACACAAAAGAACAGGACCCTTTTATTGTCCAGGGCATAATATCTTCGTTTTAACATTTTATATTTATTGTGCGCCTGAGTATTACAAATCAAATTATTATATGTTATGATACAAGTTACAACTTAATTTTATACTTTATCATTATCTATTTCGGTAAATTTCTTAAAAAAATATCTAAAGTAATTACATAACCCAATTGTTAACACGACGTTATTTTTTCTGTTCAAAAAGTGTAAAAAGCAATTTTACGAGCGGCTTACCAGATAAAATTGGGTATGTTTCGGACCGAAATAACAAGTCTATATTAAAAAAAATCTATTATTTTCATATCACTCGAGACTAATAACAATAAATATTATATTAACAATTGTAGCGTACAAATTTGTTATTAATATTATATAGTAAGTAAACGTTAGATGAATACATTTTTATAGACTTATATCTAGTCAAGACTCGGTATAACTGTAAGAGATTTTTAAAAAGCATAATTTATTTTGTCCTATACAAAGGAGAGTTTTTACAAGAGTAACTTAAAAAACTAAATACAATGCTGTTTCGATTGTTTATGCACCACAGGTGACTAGCTAATTATACCGACGTAGTAATTTCTTATCTTAGTTTAGACGCTTATAGCTATATTTTTGTGGCCCATACCGATCTGCATAATTATGTATTAAATAGTGTATTGTATATTATAAAATATTTATAAATGTCCATCTATATATATTTGACTCATCAATCAGTAAGTAATATGTAAAAGAAAGTTGTTTGTCACGTCTTTCTGTGCGGTCCTTCATTTCTCTTAAACTATGGAAGTGTTTTAAATACTGTTTGTACAACACCTACGTTTTATATTTACTGAAAGTAAAAGAAAATCATTGCATTTTAATCAAGTCCTAAAAATATTTTTTGGGCTCTTACATTAAAGACACTACGTAAACTTTATGAAACACATTAAAATAATGAACTACGGGATAAAAGACTACAAAAAATATCTGATGGTAAATATCTATCTCCAAGCCCACAGTTGTATTTAGCATATTATTAAAAAATAATGGGTTATTTGCGATACTATTTTGACCAATATGGTATTAATCGTCATCCAATTAAATGTTTTAGTTACGTTAGGTATTCAATATCACAGAGCATATTAGAAGTAATTAAAATTAGTCTTAGTCCGGTGGAACTGTATAGGCCTTGCCAGGCTAGCAGTGTAGGACAGTAAGAAAAAAAAAAAAAAATTAAATAACGCGCAACAAAAGAAGTTATCTATATGGAGATATTTACAAAGTACCAAAAAATAGATCAAAATTGTTTAAACGTTCATGGCACCATAACGCCACATTAGACCGCTATATACATTAAAAATCTATTATGCTATTGCACAACTGGGGCGCATCACTTGTTTCTTATAAATAAATACTAGATAAAAGAATAGAGAGAATAAAATGTCATACTAGATAGTGGACCACCGAATGAGAAAACGCATTGTGGAGTTTATATTAAATATTATTCTCAAATAATAATAAAAACTAGAATTTAAATACATTTTTTTTAATGGCGCCTGTGGTGCTTATTCACAATTCAGCCAGTGTCATGTGGTTAATGTAATAATCCATCTAATAAATAAACAACAAGAAAATTTTGAACGGAAGCTGAAAAAACTAAAATTTTAATATAGGTTAAAAAATAACCACATCTAAAGCAAAAAGTTAATGACCACAATAATTTTCATTGACAATTTAATGCACTATTTTTACTTGCTGGACATTTTATATAGCATACGTTTGACATTCAACAAACGCATTCACGAAACCTGCATGATCTCCTATATTTTATTTATTAGAAAAACATTTTTATATTTAAACTATCGTGTGAAATTGCTCAAAAGTGAACCTTTAAGATTTTACAACAAGGCCGTATGATTTACTATTATTTGCTCTCTGTATTGTCAATAGCGTCAGTGTCAACGTCATCTGTCAAAATACAATATTGGTAAAGGAGCGGATTCAAAAGATGTAGAATAAATAATGAAATAAACTTACTTACCAAGTACTAGTGTAAATAATTCACGATGGATCCTGCTCTACTTCGAGAACGAGAGGCGTTTAAAAAGAAGGCACTAGCAACGCCGAGGTATTTCACTTACAATTGTGTGGATGACGATCGCTTACCAACACATAACTAACTAGCTAACTGGTCGTAATAACATGGTCGATGGCGATGTACTTTCTCCCTCACACACGCCAAGCTTGTATATATGATTAGTTGATTGCCATCAATTTACTTCCCGAATGCGTGCGATAGTCATACATTTTCTTCTTCTCGCCTATCGATTTACAGGTAGACAGTGAACTAGAATACTGCATTCCAAGTCATAGGTAAAGCGTATAAGTAGTTAGCATTATTTGAATAAATATTACTCTATTAATTTTTATTTTTTGATGATGATAAATCTGAATTAATTATAAGATTTTACTTATTGAATTACCATTTTTTTAAATTATAATTTCATAATATATAAACTATAATATCCCTGGACTTACACTACAACTTTATTTTGTGTATGTATTAGTTATATGCACTCTACTTCTACACAACTTTAAGTAACAAAATTATAATACTGATGAAAAGAAATAAATTTATTAATATATGCATTGTAAAAAAATGTCACATGAAAATAATCTATATTTTTTCCTAACAATCTAACTTAGTACAATCATTGTAAAATTAATGATGAATTAACTGTTATTGCGGTACAAAAACTTTTAATAAAAACATTATAAATGTATATATTTCATTTCAGTGTAGAAAAGAAAAAGAAAGATGATTCTCAATCTAAAGATGACAACAAAAAGAAGTCAAAATCATCAAGTTCAGCCAGTGCCGGGCCGAAGCTTGATGCCAATAAGTAAGTGAACAACATCACATATATTAAATATAACAGGTAATAGAGGTCTCTCTGATTAAGATTTTAACATTCAATCCTCTTTCGAAACTTACCATGTTACAAATGTAATTACCACTTAATAGAAAGTATGATAGTCACTATAAGCTTATAATTTGCAATGAAAACAGCTATGTATTCCATACACTACCCTACTATTATGTATGTATGTTAAAGTAATATCATAACATAATGTGAAATAAAAAATAGAAATTTAATATATCTCTGTTATTCTGAAAACTAAAATAAACCATCAAACAATTACCTTTTCAGCTATAAGACAATGTCAGGTAGCTCTTCATACCGCTTTGGTGTGTTGGCCCGAATTGTTAGGCACATGAAAGCGAGACACCAAGATGGTGATGACCATCCCCTAACCTTGGATGAGGTGCTAGATGAAACAAATCAACTTGATGTGGGGAATAAAGTAAAACAGGTAAAGTGTCACATTACTTCATCAATAGAACTTTATCTCAAATGAGTGAGTAGTTAATGCATGAAATTCTCAACACAAGCCTGAATAACACATGAGGAAATAGGTGAAGTAAGGTTGTGGGGTACTTGTACTGTACTAGATCAGAAATAAAAGGCATGTGAATCACAACTGTGCATTATTTTGATACTAGGTTTTGCCCATGGCTCTGCTCACTGTAATGTAGATTTTACCAATATCTCAGGAACAGTAATGTTGTTTCTAGATTATGCCTATGTATTTTTTTGTACCTGCGATGATATTTAAGCAAAATTTCAAGTAGATTGTTTGGATAGTTAATCTGTGGAAGTGTAACAAAGTCACATTTCACAGTATTAATTAGAATCTTTTATATCAACATTGGAAGTCCTCATACAGCACATATCTAAAGACCTTTACCTTTGTCTTTCAATAGTATCAGATTATCAGTTCTCATACATCAGTTTATTTAATAAAAATAGGATAAAGTTCAATTTTTATAATTTCTGATACTGGCTACTTATTTATTAGTTACCACTACTTCAGAGGTGGATTGAAGTGCCAATGATAGATGTTACTAAGAGGACACAATTATAATGTAATAATAGAATAAATATAAGAAAAACTATCAAGCAAAAATTTTACTAATTAAAGATTGTCTGCCTTAGGCTTAATGTACCCAAAATCTTTTACTTATCTCATACATATTCAAGTTTATCTTCTACTATGTATAAATTGATTCAAACATTCTAGACTTAACAGAACTTAAAAATTACAAACAACATGTGATTGTCTCAATTTGTTCTTAATTCTTATTTTCTTACATGAGTAATTTATAGTCAGTTCATAGTTGTAATTTATCTTTTTAAGTTATATTTCTAGTAAATACTGGTTACATGTACTTTAACACAATGTCATAAAAACAAACATTATAAAATTATTTCAGTGGCTTCAAACGGAAGCGCTCCAAAATAATCCAAAAATTGAATGTACTCCAGATGGGAAATATATATTTAAGCCTGTATATAAGATAAAAGATAAGAAATCATTGTTAAGGTTCGTACAAAGATTATATATGCACTTATATATAAAAAAGAAATATATAAATAAATATTAGCACACAGTAACTGAATTTTAAAAGTATAATGGTATACATAAGAGAATACATATACACAGAGATATACATGAATTTTAATTTCAGATTACTAAAACAACAGGACCTTAAAGGCTTAGGAGGAATACTATTAGAAGATGTGCAAGAATCTTTACCACACTGCGAAAGAGCATTGAAGAGTTTAGCCCAGGAGATATTGTACATAGCTAGGCCGACAGATAAAAAGAAGATTTTGTTTTATAACGACAAAACGGCTACTTTAGATGTAAGTACTACTCAATTTAAACGCTAAGTATATTATTTTAAGGTTGAAAAAAAATCATGTGCCACCCCTAATCAAAGTTCATTTTTCTTTAACTCTGAATGATAAGGATATGAAAATTAAGATGTTTATGTTTGAATATTTTCGTCACGCAAGTAAAAAAGCGTTATGTTCTCTGCATAAAACTGTCTCTTTCTCTACCCCCCTTCCCTCTCCCTACTCCCCTTCCCTCTCAAAAAAGGTTATAAACTATACACCTGTTTAAAGCGAAACATATTTGAATTTAATAGTATATATACTATTTAAAATATAATCATTCAGGATGCATATTTTTGCAATTCTTACGGAAATTATAAAATCCGCAGGCAAAGCCAGTAAAATATTATATCAATTGCATTATTCAAACTAAGCAATTAAAGCCTGTTAATAATATTAAATTAAATAATTAATTTATATAATAACAATTGTACTTTACATACAGTTAACATAATTATCATTTAACACTATAGACCATTAACTTAACTTCCGTAACGTAACACGTAAAGACGTAGCATTTCCGTTACCATTTATTTTTCTTTATCCATCACAAAAAGGTTTTACTTCAAAGAAAATAACGCAAATTATGAATGATTAGCTTTGCGCATGCTGCCTTGCTCGCGTTATTGTATATTTGACATATCTCTTAGGAACGGTATTTTTTTTTTTATGAAAGGTACCCTATGTTTATTTCTGTACCCCTGATAATATATATACAAAATTTTAAGATCGGTTGAATATTTAAGGCGTAAAAGCGAAACAAACAAACACTCACATCACAACAATGAAGTAAATTTTTTACTGTTCCAAGGTGGACGACGAGTTTGTGAAACTGTGGCGAGCGACAGCGGTGGACGCAATGGACGACGCTAAGATCGAGGAGTATCTCGAGAAGCAAGGCATCAAGTCTATGCAGGACCACGGACCTAAGAAACCAGTAGTTCCTAAGAGAAAGAAAGCTGTGCAAAAAAGGAGACAGTTTAAGAAACCCAGAGACAATGAGCATTTGGCTGACGTCCTCGAAACATACGAAGATAATACATTAACACAGAAAGGAGTTTCAATAAAATAATTGTTGATTATCGTATTTCCGTGTTTGATTATACCTATCTCTTTCCGATACGTGTCGATTGCCTACCTCTGTCACTTTTTCTCTGATGCAAAAAGTGCTATATTAGTAAGAGTACAAGGCAACCTTGGTTTTATATCACAAAAATAAAGAAGTAATAAAATAAACATCTCAACTTATGTCTTAGATAATTTGAAACATACCTGTGATAGTTAAAAAAATACATATTAAAAATCGTGTTTTATGTACGCACATCATAATTTATACTTCTTTGGCGTGAAGATAACAACAGTAGTTTTATATATTGTAACCGTCCTGAACCTAAAAGATTTTAATAATCTATATTACCAGTCTAATGAACACGAACATTCTCAACTTTCCAAACATAAACAAATTCCTACAAACTCTTTTGACGACAGAAAAAAAACTTTATTGATCTTTAAATAAATAATAACGTCACAATCAATGCAATTTATAAAGAATCTTCTTTATCCGTGTCTGTAATTTTAACTTGCTTCTTAATCTCCATTTGTAATTCGGCGTCTCTTAGGGTGCAAAAAGTGATACCAGCCCGAAATTTTTTCATTATAAGTTTATCGTGAAAAACGTGGTTGTGTGTGCATCCCCTACGAAAAAAAATTAACCTCTTATTAATAGATTAAGTTAAAAATGTTTTTTTAGTTACTAGCTCATAAAAATCATGTCCTATTTTCTGCTATGATGGTCTTCTTCTTTATTTAAAATGATTACTGTCATTATCAAGTAGATAATTATTACAAATTGTCTTATAAAGATTTAAAAAAAAATTGTGACTCTCATTCCTCTCCCACTCCCCCCTTACTATACGAATAATAATTACAAAATCTCTCGCAAGTTTATTTACTAGTTAAAATAAAATAATAACAAAATTATCGTCATTTAGATAACCCGTACCCCAAAACATGAAAAATAGACTAAGAAAAAAGGATTCCACGGGGATAAGTGGGATGACATTGAAAATGGCTCACCTTTCAGTCACACGATCGTTCTCTGTCATCACGTAAGCGGGACATTTTAATTTCCCCGGGTAATGTATACAATTCCAACGACGTCGAGTCGTGTTTTTACTCATGTAGCGCATGTTGTACACGTAACGGTTCAGTATCAATTGTAATCCACCCTGATTCGAGATTGTGTACTGGACTACAGAAGTGCCTTTAATTAACATTAACAAAAAATCAAATTCAATTGACAAAAACCTAATAAAGTCGACAACAAAAGAATACTCCTAAAACGTAGCCAGAGTCAAAAACAGCTTTTCAAATACATTTCTTTACTCTTGCCGTTTAACTAGACTATTATATTATTTTAAATGACGATGGGGTTTAAGATTCCACACTAAGGAAGGGAAGGCAAGGAAGTTGTTCAACTATTCCATAAACCAAATTTATTCATTTATGACCCGCCCCTCCCATTTGTCAGCAAATCAGATATGGAAGGTGGTAGCCAATCAAAGCAGCATTGAATATAGCCGTGTTATGTTTTCGTCACGATATTTTCCCGAAAGCTGCGGCTCATTGTAGATTTTTTCACAAAATATCTCATTTTTATAGCTATTATCCTATATCGATATAAAAACGGAACTATACGTTACTAGTTGTTCTTGAAATTCACATTGAAATATAGTATTTTTGAGAATAGTGTTCTATAGGCGGTCTAAACTGGGGTAATTTAAAAAATATATTTGAAAAGTCATTAGGTGAATTGAATCTAATTAAAGTCCATGAAATTAATAATAAATTAGTGTTGCCTTACATTAATAATATTTTTACCCCCGCCCTACTTTGACGCCTTCGATTTTATGCGACTAATTTAACCTATGAATTAGTATATACAGTACTATGACATTATGAAAGCGTCTTCTGTTTCCGTTACCTGCCACAGGAAGTCTCGGTTTCGCCACAGATTTCACCTGAACATTCTCAACCAACCTTACAGAAGTGTCCTCGCACATTGATATATCATTGTTCTTGGAATATTCCTCAGTAACTTCCATATCACTGTTTGAACTGAAAGAGTATTATAATTGTTAATACTTTGAATTTAACGTGCAGTAAACTCTAAATAACTTGTGCAGTTTTCCAAATAACTTTATTATAAACTAACTTTTGCTCGAGGTTTCGCTCGCCTTAATATTAATTTTGTAAAATAAAATAGAACCCACGTTACTCGCCGTTTAAAATTTTTTTTTTTTATTTGAGTGAAGGATTTTTTGCATTGGTTAAGTATTTTTTTAGTTTATCCATTATAAACAAGGAAACAAATATTTTATCTTTATAATATTAGTTTAGAGCTAGCTATTACTCACGGCTTACGCATAGATTTTAAGAAAAAAATGTGGTCATTGTAAACGTGCACATGGGGTGCTCGCGGTATTGGGCACCGTTTCTGTTTTTTATTATAGGAACCCTATATACTTTCATATCCATTTAGTAAAAAGCTGTTATTTTGACCTTACAAACAAACACTTCAATTTTATTTATTTGTATAGATACTCCACGCAATGTAGGATTTATCTAAAATACTATTCATTTCACAACAATCGTGTTCAACTAGATTGCAACCAAAATACACTAGGCATATCACATTGTAATAAATCAGTCACAGTGCCTCGCTTTTGTTTTATCGCGTTTTGAGATCAGCCAGCTTAACTCCAGCTGAGAAGACGCATACAGACAGATGTGATAGCAACAAATAGATTATAAATATCACATTAGTGATTACTGTTACTTTCGGAATATAATGTGCTTATCATCAAGTACAGTCACTTTGTAGTACTGCGATAATAATAAAAAAAGTCATAGGAACTAGAATCAATGATACAAGAGAATTTTTTCCTCAAAAAAAATTACAAGTCAATTCAATTTCTGTGATATTTCATACCAATTTTGTAATGTACCCATCATAACAATCTAAGAAATCTTGATATTATGGCAAGGAATCTATGTATAAATAGGCAGAGACAAAACAGTGAAGGACATCTTCCTCTGTTTGTCCGATTTGAAATGCCAAAATAAATAGTGTCAGATAATAGACTATCATTTACCAGTATGGAAATGGCCGCATTAATGATAATCATATCATCACATTGTTCATACTTTCACGCCTGCTTATCATCCGGCTTCCAATGGAGCCACGGAAGTTGCAGTAAAATTTTGTAAGCAAGCAATCAATAAGAGTCCAGTGGAAGGTTGCAAGCTAGAAGTAGCTTTGCTGACGTATTTAATGGCCTACTGAAATACAATCCACAACACTATGAAACAGACTTCAGGTATTACAGAAATGCTTTCTTACATTCAAGATTAGATTCATTACAACCGAAAGCAGAATTAGAAATGAAAGTGAGAACAACAAAAAAAGAACTATAACAATATTACCGTTATGATATACATTACATTTTGTTTAGCAACTATGGAGGACCATATGAATTTGTTTGAAAAAATTCACTTTTTATTCCTTAATATTGAAACTTAATGGACTGTGGTCGCATTACGGCCACTAGATGACAACTAATTATACAAAATATACACAATGTGAACATTTTAAAAGCTTACTTGATAACTTACTCTTCCTTTACAGATGTATTTAGTTGGTATTTATATTCAACATCATTGTTTTCTAATGCTTCAGTATTCAGTTCATCAATTAATGTCTCCTCATTTTGGTCAGGTATAGTTTCATCCTGGCAGATATTTAATGCCTGTATAAAAAATATATTACATTGTCAGGACTATAAAGCATTAAGTGAAGAAAATATACTAAGGAAAGAAATGTAATGGAAGAGGGAAATGACACTGCTTTAATTTTTGAGAAATATGACAATTAGTCCAAAGACACAATCCTTACATGTAAATGGTCATATGTATTTCTAAAAAAACTTTTTTTTGTTGTCATAAACTATTTCCCAGTTTAAATTCATTGGTAATCCAAAATTATTGATCAATATACAATACCATGTCAACAAGCCCTTTTATGTGCAGTGCCTTGCCAGCCTGGATTAATTCCTTTAGGTTTTCTCTCTGTACCATCACTTCTCCAGTGTATATGTACTCCAGTATAGAACACAATGTTGGGTAAGAGATATTCTGGTAAACCAAGTTCATTATTCATGATACCATTCCAATAAAAATAATGTATTCTAATAAAACTTTTAAAGACAGCTCCCACACTGTTATCACACCTTAACATGTTCCATGCCACATGTACCACTAGCGGTTCACATTAAACTTGATCTTTCGGCCACATGTACCACACACTTGTGATGTGATACTTACACTTCTTAATTACTTACATTTATATGATGTGATAACTACTGAAAACGAAAGAAATACTTATGTATTAATATTGTAATCTACCATTGTATGATAATATATCAATTTTTAGTCAAAATATCAAATGGCCTGAATGACATGTCAGACAAAATTGGTTTGGCATGGAACATGTTAAGAAACATATAATAATTAACATATATATAACACACCTGAGTTAAACAATATGTAGTGGTACACACAATTAATTTTATTATGTGGGGTCGAAACAATGTGGTAACAGTAGCAGGTCAAGAGCTTAAGCCACGTTTGTGCAGTCATTTTCTAAGCATTAGTATTTGCTCTCTAAATAATTGGAATTAATTGTAATTTTTTTTAAGGTAATCAACACATTTATCAACTGGCCTTTCCTTTGCATCAAATAGTATAATGTATTTTCTGATAGAAGTGTAGTATAACAGATAATAATATTGTAAAATCATACAACTCACATTTAAAAATATAATTGGGTGAGGACAGTCCACAGAGATGATGAGATCCTTAATGTAAGGGCTGATAAGGGATAGCACCATTCTGTGTACTTTAACATAATGACCATCTGCAGCAAGTGTCATGTCAACAAACTCGCCTCTCTATAAGCAATACAAATGAAGACATACAAAATATTTTAAAATCATCACCTGAGTTGCAGGCACAAAAACTGCACCATATTTTGTACATACTTGAAGTTAATGTATAAGGTCTAGTCTCAATACTTTTAAGTTCATAGTGTTTATTATAAATTAATTACATTTCCATCAGAATTTTATGTTACTTACATTTTATAAATTGTACAGTCTATCAATTAAGGAAAGAATTATTATGTATAAAAGATCACACAAATCTGTTGAAAATAAATAGCAATGATTTTTTTTTTACTAGTTCTAAAAGGATTATTGACAATCCGTATAGCCTAAAGTTTAAGGAATGATAAATCATTTACTTAAACCGTTTCTGAATGAAATTCAGATATACAAAGAGACAAAAATTTAATGTTGTATTTCTGAACAGTAAATAATCTTTATAGTAAATATTTATCACAAGAGTAAAGAAAGAAATTACATATACAGACTGTACTAAAGAATTATCGGCATAGGGAACTCGTTTTAGTTTATTGTGTTTAATTTTACAGAGTAAATTCTGTGAATATATTTGTAGGAGGAAACTACATTACCCTATAGAATATGTTGGAGTATATATAATTGTATGTAATATCTTTTGCTGTTATTAAATTGTACATAACAATTAAGCGTACGAAGTTGGTTGTTACTAGTTACTTAATATACCAATCAGAATATGTACTTCTATATAAATTGGTTGAAAATACTTTGATGTATAGGTTATATTAATTTTCAATAACTAGAAAAAAACAAAGTCATGCCTGTTATAAATTATTGATTTTTCTTCTATTTTAAAGAAATACTTTACCTCCTGCATAAAACTGAGTCCTTTGCAAACATTCTTTTGATAAGCATCCCACGACACAGCTAACTGTGTCTCGGCCATAGCTATTAATTAACAAATGGTATAAACAGGTTGTAAAATTTCTCAAGTACGAATGTATAATTAAAAGACTTTCTAAAAAATTATGCTTAAATTTATATTTTCCTCGAACGCAACAGGTTTATTTATATGTAAACAATAAATACCACAGAGTACAAGTCGTACAGGTAACCCAAAAAATGATTAGTTAAATTTATTACGCCCACTGGATACACATTTTTTAAGCATATGAGGAAGTTTTATATTCAGGAAAAACCTGTTTTATACGTCGTAAATAATCTAACCCATGGTAAAGTAATTATAATAAGTATGAAAAAACCAATATTAATAAGTATATGGCATGTTATCTGTTATGGCAATGTTATAATATATATATGGCAAAAAATGAAACAAAAATGTGATTATTTTCAATTGTGTATTTTATCTTATTTGTAAAGTCACTCAAGTATTTCAAATTCACCTTCTTGTGTTACAAACATTCGGTAACCACAGTTCGCAATTACTGACAAGAGGACAGCACGTGTATTTGCTACTATCGTGATAAATACTAAAAACGTAAACTGTTAAGCAAATAAAAAATCACCTTGAATAACAACTATGTCTAAAGATAAACACCCAGTAATACTTACAATTAGGAAAGCATTGTATGAGTGTCACAATTTAGGTTTTAGTACGGTTCTTGCCTGGATCCCGGGGCACTGTGGTATCTCGGGCAATGAGACTGTGGACTCCTGCGGAAAATGTGCTATTCAGTCTGGGTCCTTGGACCACTACAGGATTTACGCGAGGGACTTATGCTTATTGTGTAAACCGGGGTTGTTTAATGCATGGCAAAAGAGTTGGAATATGTCCCGAAAATTAAAGGGCAAACATTATGGCTCTTTGCAAATTGATATCCCACAAAAGCCATGGTTTTTTAAATTTAGAAATTTAACCAAAAATGTTACCTCCATCATTTGTCGTCTCCGCCTTGGTCACGCCTGTACACCAGTACATTTGGCTAAATTAAGGATAAGGGATCACTCTATTTGTGAGTGTGGCTTAGAGGATGGATCACTTGATCACATATTTTTTAATTGTTCTAGAAACCGTTTCTCTCTATATGATATTCTACCTCCTTCTATTCCTCGTCCTATTAACATTATGTGTCTCTTAACTCTTGTTGCGAATAACCACCTAATTGTAGAATGCTTATCAAAATTTATTAAAACTAACAAAATTAAACTTTAGGTTTTAGGGTCTTTCTCTTTTTATTTTTCTGGTGTGTATTTGTAATCTAACAATATGTTTTATATGTAGCTTACATGGGTTTCTTTTGTGGTTTCTGTTTGTAGGTAGTCCGGTCTGGAGATGTAAAAAACAAAAAAAAAAAAAAAAAAAAGTTGGGTATAATCTCTATCGTTTATGGTTCTATTCACTTGACATTGGCGAAATTGTGTGCACACACATGTTGCCATTTTAAAAGAAGAAAAAGAAGAAGAATAATATAAAACTCATCAGGTCAAGGGCCCAGGCAGCAAAATAAAATAGGAAGTAAAATAAATATATGTAAAATAAAATAATAATTTCAAACCTCTATAACTGAAAGCAATACATTCAGAAAAAATAATCGTTAAAAGGGAATAATGTATGGGATATAGCACTGTAGAGTATAACCTAGCTAATATATTAACTAGGCATGAGAACGATATATCAAAACGTAACCAGTATCCGATATGAACTTCATATCAAAACATAACGATATCATAACCCATATATCCGTTATACTCATAACGAACACAACACACGATTTCAAGTAACAAAACTGTCACCGATATAATCTGAAGAACTGTTCGGATTGATACCTGCTGCAGAGTTCCATTACCGAACGACTCGCCATAAAAAGAAAAAATTCCATCAATGTCATCTCGATGGTTGGAAGTCGTCTACTGTGCGGTTCTCACGTGCGTTCTTCCCACTGTACGTCGGGATTCTGGAATGAACTCCCAGCGGCAGCGTTTCCGGACCAATACAACCCACAGACCTTCAAGAATCGAGCCTACTCCTTCCTCAAAGGCCGGCAACGCATCTGTGATACCTCTCGTATCGCAGGTGTCCATGGACGGCGGTGATTACTTACCATCAGGTAACCCGTCTGTTCGTTTGCCTCCAATCATATAAAAAAAAAAACAAATATCAAAACTAAAAGATATCTACGGCGCCCGATATGCGCGGCCGTGTTAGAGATTATACAATTCATTGAATTTAAAAATTAATAATGTCATGACTTCTTTAATATTTTTTGTTAATGTTTGTATAAAATAATTGTTTCATGACATACTTAGAAGAAAAAATATAACATTTTAGTTACGTATAACATGTAAAATATTAAAAAAAATATTGTATTTTAAAGGGTGTTTTGAAGCTCATAATAAAAAAAACTTATATTACTAATATCTATTTATTCAATGTCCTCATATACTTCCTTACTATGTCAAATAAAATAACTCTGAATTACGTGTTATCGTATGTTATTTCTAATGATAAAAGACCCAAAATCTTCTTTATCTGTGTCAGGAGTCTTAGCTTGCTTTTTGATCTCCATTTGTGATTCGGCGTCCTTTAGCGCGCAAAATGTGATACCAGCTCGAACCTTTTTCATTATCAGCTTATCGTGAAAAACGTGATTGTGACTGCACCCCCTACAAAAATACAAAATGATTATTTTAACTTACTGCTTAACGTGCATATTATTAAGCTAAGAGATTGCGACTTTCTTACTTTTTTTTGACCTGACTACACTATTGGCTTGACAAGCCTCTACAGTTTCACCGGATTAATAAGGGGAGCGCTTAAGGCACTCACCCGAGATTTGATTCCGTAACGGTAGACTTTTATATATACATAAACTCGCCTGTCTACGTACGTCTACGTTTAAGTCCCTGTGTTAAATCTAATATTTGTTTATACCAGTCATGTATTTTTATACTTCATAAGTTTTAGTGTATTTACTTTGTATTTCTTTAAATCTTTCGTTAAATGGTGTTGTGGCCTAAGTCGTTAGATCTAGAAAATTGTTATTCAATTGCGTCTAACAGAACACGCCTGTAGATTTTTGGCAACTTATTTTCAACTTGAGTATGGTAGCTATTCAGATGGACATTAAAAAAGTCAATATTAGCATGATATATGAATCTACTATCACTGAATCACTATCGCTTCTACAGGCCTAAAAGCTATTTAAATTACAGTTGTAATAGTTTCCGACTAGTCTACATACTTGTGATAACTGTACCCCAGCCTTAGAAATACCTACCATAGGCGACTTACGGCCATAATCTGTTCGTAGACATTTTTAATTGTTTTTATAAACTTGGTTTTGTTTAACTTAAAAATTCTGTTTACACTATCCAACCATACTACACAGGTTACAAACAATTTTTTTTTGTGATAGATGATAAAACTACAAAAAATATCTTTCCATCCATTTCTGTTATCGTTTTGATATGACATACGTTGTTAAAAAGCCGATATCAAATTCGTCTCATAAATCTCTCTTGTCATAAACTGGTTTCAAACTAAAGGCAAAATGTATTTTTTTCTATAGACTTTTTATCTTACTCTTATCAGATGTAAAGAGGACTTGGCGTCTGGCTGTCATGTGCTACTGCATGAGCAAATCGATATAACTCTGGCAAGTGATTTTCCACAAGTTGGTCGCTTTGAAATACTAACGAATTATATAGTTTGCGTACTCACGATGTTTACCTTCTTCCTACTATTTAGAAATATTAAACCCTTATTAACATTTTTTTTGTGGCAGCCTAAAACTCATGTTTCTAAACAGGACGAACAAAACTCGTCCTAAATTGCCGATAACAAAAATATACATCTTTAGTGTTTTATAACTCCATATATAATATCCATGACGATTTTTATTTCAAAAAAGTAATTAATGTTTATTCTTTCAAAATACTACGAGCAATGCAATGCTGTCATCTGTTAAATCTTTAGTAAAATACTTTTACAGTCAATGTTATCAAAAACATACAAAACTCATTGAATTATATTTTTCTGAATACACTCAATAATTGTATTTTTCAAAAGAATGAATATCGGATTTATTCATACTTCATACTAAAAGAGTTTAACATAATAACGCTAGAACTCAGTAACTAAATAAGTACATAAAAAAATAAATGTTAGGGACATACAATATATTCTTTTATCTAGTTATTATTTATAATCCATTTCACTTATGCTCAATAAGCAAAATAAATCTCGTAAATATTACGTAATATACGGTTAAATAATGCAATTTCAAATTCAAATAACATACACGACAACACAAATGACACATCAAGGTTCCGTCAAAAACTGTGGCATATATTTCTGTGTTGCCAGGTTAGTACATTTTTCCACGCCCTGCAAAATAGTTAAAGCGTAATAAAAATTAAAAACTCTTGCCTTTCAACCACTCGATCGTTCTCTGTCATCACATAAGCGGGACATTTCATCATTCGCGGATAATTAATACACCTCCAGCGACGTCGACTCGAGTTTTTACTCATGTAGCGCATATTGTATATATAACGGTTTAGGATCAATTGTAATCCGCCTTGATTTGACATCGTGTACTGGACGGTGGTGGTATCTTCAAGTAAAGTTAAAAAAAACGTTAAACTCATAAAACAGAAATCTATAATAAAATCAAGTTGGTTATAGAATACGTAGCGATAATAGCTTAGTTATAACCTTAGTTCAACTCCTTAGAATGGAGCCTGAGCCTTCGGAAATCATCGTGATGGAATAATAGCATGATGGCTTTCTAAATTCGACTAGCTAGCTATCATCTTTAAGCTAACAAATGTTGACTTATAAGTCTGTTCTGGTAGCTGCTTTTAAATAGTCCCTCTCTATGTTTAACATGTTTAACCACAATGATAATATGGTAAAATATAAACCATATGGTATGCTATCTTTTCGATAATCACATATACTCACTAGACCTGATATGGGTGAGTAGACTTGAATATCACCATAGATTGACAGGTTTATGAGTATTCGAATTTTCGAAAAGGCTTGACGAGGGGGATGAGAGCGGTTTTAAATGGCCGGCAATGTGTGATCATCCAATTAAATTGGCTAATTTACGAAACTCATGCGCTCGCGTTTCTTTGGACGCATACATATCTTTACTTAACACGTATTTATTTACCTGTCAAAGGAAGTTTATGTTTAACCGCACGTTTAACTTGAACATTTTCAATAATGGTTACAGGTGTATCCTCACACATAGATGTATCATTGTCGTCAATATACTTCTCATAGATTTCTGTATCACTGTTTAAAGAGAGAGAATATATAATATTAAATTTAAGATATGCTACGTATACTTTAAGATCCTAATAACGCAAGTGTAACATCATGAGACTTTGGGGCATGATATGAAATGAGGCATGCAGTATATGAATAGTTTTAATCTAGTTGATAGATTACAATACTATAAGGATATAGATAATGAAATAAAAAACAACAGCGAAAATAAATTTTGCAAGATGACCAGCAGTCTAGTTTATTAACGAAATTATAAACAGATGATGGTACATCCTTTGAACCTTTTACAAGATTATCTAATACAAGTTTAAACATAATCTACCAACTGTTTTGACTTACATAAATGTTACATAGAATTCATTATGTTTGGATACCTATATGTGCCTTAAACATGCACATAATGCCAATGATGCAAGATATACAATTACTGTGGCATATGACTTTGTGCATGCTATAATGTCTTAATAAATGGGACCTAACACATTACATTGCATGCCATTCCATATCTCTAAATGATTCTCTTTATTATACACAATACATAAGATACATCATTTAACTAAAATACTATAAGGAAATTGAAGAAAATCGAAGAAGGTATTGATGGACTGTTTGAAGAATGTGTGTAAAAACAGAGATAACAGTAGAGAGATGTGAGTAAAACAGGAAACAGTATTGTGCCAACCCAACTTGATAAGAGAGGTATAAAGGTAATATTATGTTATAATTTATAATAGTGATAGCAAGAGTGGAATTACTGCAAAAATCAATTTCTCCTCAATAATTTCACAATTATTTTGTAAATAAATAATCATGAAAATTTAACAAAGCAGAAAAAAATTGGGCTAAAATTTTTATTAAAACAAATACACATAACTTGAATATTTTAAAAGCTTACTTGATAACTTACTCTTCCTTTACCAATGAATCTGGTTGATATTTCGATTCTGTGTCATTGTTTTCTAACTCTTCTGTATTCAGATGTTCAACAAACATTTCCTCATGTTGATCAGGTGTTGTTTCATCATGACAAATATTCAGTGCCTGTTTAAATATGTATATATTAGTAGATCTACAATTATTTCTGTACAGTTAATTTTAGTTCAATTTTGTTATTAAAGTGAGTGATCAGAAATATGATATCAAAATTTGTTTTGTCTGTTTGTAAGTTAGGATGTAACTCAAAAACGATATACTCAAAGTTTATGTAATCCTATATAGGATTCTAAATTGATAAGGCGCAAGAGTTATCAAAAAACAATGCAGTATATGTAAAACATTTTTTTTTAACTACTAGTAATAGCTTCAAAATAATTAAATACACTAATATTTTAATAATATGAAGTAAAATAACAAGTCAAATACAATTACTCCTAAAAACGTGTGCAGGCAGATGCTAGTTTTTAAATATACACAAATTAGATGTGCATACATTTGTAACATTTCTTACAAAAGACTTTTTGTACTCATGCCATAACTTGGATGGTTATTAGCTTTAGTTGGAAATGTTAGATGACACTATTCAAAGTTCTAACTCACCATGGAGTTAATTAATTAATAAACAATTTCGTTTTAAAAAGTGCATAAACATATTTATTTTCTATATAAATATTATTTCATATAATTTGTGTATATCATTTATATCAATTTTTATTCATAGCATTTAATTTTCTCATTCAAAGCTTAACTTGGTTAAAATGTGTAAAAAGATAATTTTTAATTCATTATTAAAAATCTTAATTGTTTATAGGTTCTACTGTTTCACAACAATCTACAGACATTAAGTGTTGATATTGTGTAAGATGGTAATAACACTAAACCTAAATAAGGATTGGCTATCTGCAGGGGCCTACAGGGGCTTGGCAACAGATTTTCTACTTAAGGGTGCTACTAGCCAGGCATTTATGGTAAGCCATCAGGCTCTTAAGTGATTACTATGTTATCCTCCACAGTCAAAATACATCACAATCAAAATACAATACCATATCAATCAGTCCTTTTATATGAAGTGCTTTCCCAGCTTGAATAAGTTCCTTCAGATTTTCTCGCTGTACCAACACTTCTCCAGTGTATATGTACTCCAGTATAGAACACAATGTTGGGTATGAAATATTCTGGAAAACCAAATTCGTAATAATAATAATACTATTTAAATCAAAAAGACTATCATATTAAAATCAAATTGGATTTATTTTCTCATCTCAACTAATCCTATAAATTAAGCTTTCATTTAACATCCTAACTAATATTATAAATGCAAATATGAATTTGTTTGTTTGTTACACTTTTATACCTTAACTGTTGAAAAGTAATATACATCATCAATCAAAATGCTTTAAATGTTGAACCAATCATCAATCAATATTGTATACATATAGGAAACAATAGAATAGGTGACTTTCATCCAGAAGAAAGTACTGTTCCTAAGAGATAGATCAAATCTACATCAAAGCAAGTGTTAATCACTAACAGGGTTTTAGAATAATAGGAGAATAAATTGTGCAAATGTATTACTCACATTTAAAAATATAACTGGGTGAGGACAGTCTACAGAAGTGATAAGATCCTTAATATAAGGACTGATGAGAGACAGCACCATTCTATGTACCTTAACATAATGACCGTCTGCAGCGAGTGTCATGTCAACAAATTCACCTCTCTGTAAGTAAGTAATACTTTACATAAATACATGCATTAATTTAGATATTGGACATGAATATTTTTACCATTACATTTTTTTTTAAATATTTCTATGAATAGGTTATATGAATTTAAGTAACTGAAAAACAAAATTATACTGTTTGATATGACTTTTTGTAATGTTCATTTATATTTTATAGACAAACACAAAAGTATTTCACCTCTTGCATAAAACTAAGACCTTTGCAGACATTCTTTTGGTAAGCATCCCATGAAACAGCTAACTGCGGTTGGGCCATGATTATAAAATAAACATGTAATCTTTTAATAATTTTTAAAATATGACTATAACTTTCATAATATTTATGAAGATATTGTATAATGATTCGTATCGGAAGAAGTTTGTATTCGTATACATGTAAACAATAATATAGATACAACCATAGACCATAAAGTAATCATAAATGAATTAGTTCTTGGTCCAGTATTACCAGTAAACAAAAAAAAATCCGTATAAAGTACCGAAATATATTTCATACAACAAAGATTGATTATATACTACATTGAAGACACGGAAACTAAAAATTTCAATAGTTTTAAATATATTTTAAAATTTGTCCAAAATTTTCTAGTACATTCAGTTACAGATAAAATCACAAATACTTTATTCAATTTAAGCCTTAAAAAGACGCTTATAAATGTCAAAACTAGTACCAGTTCACAAAACAACCAAGTAATCTAAAATAACTGGCAAGAAACTCGATCGAAATGATGACTTAACTTTTTATAATGCATTAAGTTAGAATCGATGCAAGTGAATGCCCAGACAGAGATGTCAATTCCAAACATCACCAACATTCATATACTCGTATTCATCCACGCTATATTATTTTGACACAAAAACCAGCTTGACATGACACCAAAGAGTATAATAAGTATTTGCATGGCACTTAAACTTGCAGTCCGGTAAATCGGTACATAATGTCCTTCGGGACTTTGTTGTAAAATCTAAAAGTATTACTTACAAACTGTTACTAGTGTTACTGAATATAAAACATGGGATGTCGAGCTTGTCACAGTTTCTAATATTTAAATGATGCTGGTCTTTTACGAGTACAACTTTCCAAATTTAACGTATATTAATTAAATTATTAAGAATTAATTGGGAGGGCAGAGTCGTGATATCGAATTCCTGGAACTTTCTCTTTAATGTTTCATGAGCTCCCATGTTGTATATTGCTCGAACTACCCATTTTTATAATAAAAATATGGTGTCTATTTTATCTGCTGTCCCTACTAGTAAAATAACATAGGATATTAAGCTATAGAAGATAGCGAACTAGACTAACCTAGCAGTGGCAATATCTGTTAGCTGGCAAATCTTACGTACTGTGAATGCAGCAGAACTTAATCTACTCGCCAGTTAGTCAGAACCCCATATTAATTTAGAATCAAGTATAATACCCAGTAATACAGTATTGCCAAGTAAGCTTATTAAATTTAATTCGATCTTGATTCTACTATCAACTTATGGAATATCAGGCAAGGTAAATCGTAGACTTTTTTTATCTGCATTGTGTAACAAATTACTTAACGCAAACCAATGGTAAATTCCATTTGAAGATTGTTCAGAAGCCCAACCTCCAAATCTATGCATTTCGCTTTTAATACAAGTGAAAAATTTCGTCTGCAAAAAGCACCTTGTCAGTACAGTTATCAACCATTAGAGGTAGATCATTTATATATATCAGGGACGCTAATTCGTGCGACTGATTCTGCAGAGGTTGCAACATGTATTATAACTTTCTGGCAGTGATCTTTTAAATAAGAGACTAGAAGCCCGACAAACACCATAGTGTTTTAATTTAAGAACAAGTGTACTATGGCTAACGCAGTCAAAGGCCTAAGACAGATTACAGGACACACAAATTGCATTCTGCGATTCCTTCTAGGCCCTTAATATATGTCTTATGAGCGTTGCACCAGCGTAAGTAGTAGATTTAAAACAAAACTATCGACCACATAGAAACTTTTGTATTATTATTATATTCTACTAATTGCTTGAGCATAATCTTTTAAAAAAGTTTATTTAACGACGGAAGTTCAGAAATGGGTGTGTAATTTCCAAGACTACTTCTGCAGCATGATTGAAATAAAAAGAAACGGCTTTCCTTATTTTCTTGAAATTACGGAAGTTTCTTTTTTTATACACTGATTAATATATTAGCCAAATCTGGTGAAATATTAATAATTAAGAACAGTATACTGCTATTACCGATATTTCCCAATGTCTTCGGTATGTTTCAAATACAGGTGTAAATTTCAATTTTTAAACAATAGGTTGCACCTATATTCAAGAAAATGCTACAGACCCTAAGCTTATGATATATTTTTTGTTACTAGTGAAGGTATATTAATCAAATAATCTTTGAAAATAGTTACTTACTACCTCTGAACTTGTGTGAAATATGTGCTCCGTCTACATTTCATTATTTCCATTTTATAAATGATATTCAATATGTACGGAAGAAGAGAAGAATGGAACCGATAAGTAAACATGATGCGTTAAGTTTTCCAAACACGAATTCAATTGGTAATTATAGTAGCGGCACGCTATGAGGGTCGTTTTGACGTTTTTCGTCACATGGAATGTTGTATAAATGAATAACTAAGAAGCAGGAGTTTTTGGTGTGATGTTAGTCTTTCATGTAGTGGGTTTAATATTTTATTCATAATCTTGTGTTAATTGACTCTGTATATTGCAATATTGGTATTTTACATAATATACTTCGGTTTTTGTGCACAAGTAAAGTGGAATGGGAAATAATTCCACGGAGCATGAATTCTCAGATGCCACAAAAATACTTGGAAAGTTCTGACTAGGAACCCACCATCTTGTTAGAACATTGAAATTATCACAAAACACTTGTAATATTATTACCTACTTGACAATAGGTGGCAATTATCTAGAAGTTTGTATGCAAAAGAAAATGCTATTCCTTTTTGGTCATAGTGACCTGCAGTTACTCTTAAAATTTTGTACACTCATTTCAACAATATATAT
Source organism: Antheraea assamensis (assembly GCA_035772565.1). NCBI lineage: Eukaryota > Metazoa > Arthropoda > Insecta > Lepidoptera > Saturniidae > Antheraea > Antheraea assamensis. The sequence goes on along the minus strand of JAQQSE010000046.1, from coordinate 4,492,923 downwards.
TTTATGTATAACTATATATCTATCCAACTATTACAATATCTAACTGCATAATATGGTTTCGCAAACAAATATTTTCACGTGTTTACTATTAAAAACAGTGCTGTTTGAGGGAATCCTTTAATGAATTGTAATTACTGGTGTACTTATTTCCAACACAACTCTGCATTTATATTTTTCAAAATTGAAAATTATTCCTATATAATTACATGTATAGAATCACTGGTAAGCAGAACTACCACTTCTGGCAAACTTTCATCAATGCGTAATTAATGTTTTATTGTATTTATAATTGAATGCAATTAATGCATTTTATTACTAAAATTTATTTTTGATAGCTAATTTTCGTAAGAACAATTTGCTACATCCCTATTTAATGAATTTTAGCAATATTTTGCGCATTGCTAATGACAACCATAATTCTAAGGAAACGATCAAAATACTTTGCATGTTTTAAAGCGGCACAGCCGAAAGCAGCGACGTTTGTTACGAATTTGAATAGAGTTCAAACTTTGAATGAAAAACATCTTAGCCTGATTTCCCCCCAATATAATTTTAAGTCTTATGTCCAAAACAGAGAGATTAATTTTAATGTGAATATTAGTTAACTTAATTTGTTTCAGATTAATATTGCTTTTGAAACATGACTGGTGTTTCATTAGTAGTTGTACATTTTGTTTGTGATTTTGGCAAAGCCTATCCTTCCATCTGTGTGAATCTGTGGTAAAGCTCTGTATATACAACACTATTTGCAGTTAACTTTATTTGTTAAATTATTATAGTCGTATAATCAGCCATCTTTTATGAAATCCAAAATACATTCCAAGAGAAATAATTCTACACCATAATTCTTTATTATGCCTAATGTTTATAGTGATAATTAAAATATGCATTCCATGGAAATGCAAGCTCCTATTATTTTAAACAATCATTATGAAATTAAGCTTCATATTAATTACTTCCATGTGAAAAGAAATCAAGTAATATGAGAATCACAAACATCCGAATAATGATAGTGGATAAAAACCCCATAAGAATGTACCAAATTATGCAATGGAGCAACAATTTGATTTTTGTAAAATAATTTACACAGGTTATGAAAGCACACATGATCCCTCCGGTGTTGCAATCATTCTCAGGATGCGGTAACCATTTATCATCAGGTGGCCCGCATGCTTGTTTGCCACCATCGTGGTATAAAAAAATCTTGAAACTGAGGTTAAGTGTGTACATGTAACACAGCATTAAGGAATTCTTTAAAACATAGATATTATTTTATGTCATTTGTAAATAAAGTATTGTATTTATAAAAAAAGTATAATTAAAATGTTTAAAACATGTTAAAGAAGTATTCTTTACGTTAACACAAAAGAAATATAGCTTCTCCTCTGCATAGGCACAATCTTTATTTTCATTAATAGAATAGAAAGAATCTGTAATATAAACATATTACTGTAATTTATTCATTGTAACTAGACAATTAAGTTTCACTTTTCTTTATTGAAATGTTTTTCTCTTTATTCTTCTGCACCACCTGGCCTTCTCTTTGTGCATCATTAATACCAGAGAATATAACGCCAGACTGCATTTTTCTCAATATTTTCTGATCATGAAATGGATGATTATGAACTCCACTCCTGAAAAATGTATAAAATTAAGTGACAGCAATTAACTCAAATGTATTTATATCAAGTAAAAGTAAGATAGTATTAGGAGTAGAATAACTTGAGAGTCCTTGTAATTATACATCTTAACTGATGTATCTTTCTATTATCGATTATTATATTATCTATTTCTATAATTCTTTCTATGAATATTTCTATTCTATTACATTCCAAGATTTAAATGTTGTTGCATCCAGTTTGCTATTCATAGATAACCTTAATGTAAAACTTAAAATAGAATCGGTTTTTCACAAATAAGGCAAAAATATATTATTTAAACGTATCCAGAAATTTATAACAAATATGTAAGAAAAGAAAATAAGTTAAAAATAAAATAAAATAGATAACTCTAGGAACGTGCTGTCATCAGTAGCAGTGTTAATGACGTCATTATGTTAAAACTATATCAGGTTTCCTGATTTAAAACAATGTGCTGCATGTGATTTTGTATAAATAATAATTGTGATGTCACCCGCGCTAGGATTTGTTCGGAATCTATCGGAATGATCGCGGAACCGGATTCAAAAATATTTTTTCAATTGAATAAAACTTTTTAATTATAACGAAGAAAATTATAAAATATAAATCTATATATATAAAAGGAGAACCTGACTGACATATCAACGCAGGGCCTAAACTATAGATGACACGGATATCCGGTAACTATCCGGTATCCGGCCATGTTTTCACTATTCGGCCGGTTACCGGATAGTGATTCAGTATCCGGCCGGATAGTAAAATTTAAAAAAATCTTATGGTTATACAAAAGGCAAATAATACTACAATAGGTTATGGACAACTTTTATTTTTATAATCGCACGTCAAAAGTGATTGTTTTATTAATTAGTTTGTTTAATACAAAAAATTAACAAGTGGCAAATTGTGGTGAATGAATACCAAATTTTCCGCATTTGTTGGTAACAGACGACTCTGCCTGGCTTCGTATACCACACCCGCTTCTGAAAATAGTCTTTCGCTGTAAACGCTACTGCCAGGTGCTGGAAGATAAATTCTAGCAAACCTTGACAACTGCGGGTACTGATTTAAATTAATTGATCACCAAATATATGGGTCGTGATTTCGATCGATCCGAAATGTCTTTAAGAAAACGTCAATCTCGTTAGAAATTGGATTTTGTTTCTCTTGATCGCGAAAATCACTACTATTATCCTTTGCCACTTCATTGAAACAGTCCCAAAAAGTGACATGAGCTTCACGTGTGAAGTTAGATCCAGTTTCATCTTCATAATAAAAGCACAACGACACGCATGAACAAAAACAAATGGACACTGCGCGAACACTCGAACGCCCCCGAGGCGTTGCGATTTTCGCTCACGTGTGACAACACCCGAACGCGCACGGATATTTCCGAAAGGGCCGAATATCCGGTAGCCGAACACCAGGCGCTCCAGCCTCGCAGCTTGCCGAATATTCGGTATCCGGTATCCGGCCAAACCACTATCCGTTTCAGCTCTAGCCTAAACTATAAAGATCAGAAAATTGAAATTTTGCGCAAGGGTTTCTTTTATAACACAGGGGAGAACAAAAAAAGGGTTTTTGAAAATTCACCCCTAAGGGGGTAAAACGGGGATGCAAAGTTAGTATGAAACTTTGCCGTTTTTGAAGTTGTTCGAATGAAATTCAGTATAAAGGTTCTTCATTGAAAGTCATAAAACACGAGTAAAACATTTTTTTTAAATCATCCCTTAAGGGGGTAAAAGAGGGGTGCAAAGTTAGTACAGAGAACTTTCATATTCTCTGATTTTCAAAGTTATTTTAATAAAATGTTGTATTTGGGTTATAAGTTCCTAATAATGATTATTGCCAATATCCCTTTTTGTGAATTCAATCCCAAAGAGAGTAAAAGAGGGGTGCAAATTTAGTGGGTATAAAAGTTTTTCGTATTTAACTACATTATTTCAATGAACTTTGGAAATTCAACCGTTACGGTAGTGAAAAAGGGAGTGACATTTTTTATAAAAATCCGTCATTTTTGAACCTACACCTATGAAAATTGGTAGTTAATAATCCAGTTATTAAGTAATAATAATAGGTTTCATAGTTTTTTCCAATTTAAATAAATATTTTATAAAGCCCTTTAAAGTTACAAACGCAGACAAAGTCGCGGGCGGCTACTAGTTTTGTTATAAAACTAATTTACAATCATTCATTTTTTTTTTACTCGACTCAGACTCAACTGAATAATATACTATCAAAGGAGTAGAATCGTTTTTTATTTTATTGAAACGATGTTGGCTAGTTGATAGCGTGTTTGGCCACTGTGTCCATCGACGTGGGTTCGAATCCTTACGACTGAATCGGCGCTTCCGGTGAAGGAAAACATCGTGATGAAACCATAGCATTAAGCATCTGGTTGGTGTATTCCGACAGTTGCACTTGAGAGCCAATCCCCTCTAGGCTTAGTATGTTTACCATCTTAGATTACATTGTTCGTTGAATATCAGATAAGATTTTAGTCAAACGCTAAAACCTAGACAGAAAAAAAATCTCTTGAAAATATTAAATAACACTAACCTTCGTAGAATCGTGTTATTCATAGTGACAACGACTGCGGGACACTTTAATCCCCTCCAGTGTCCATCGATGCATTGCCACTTACGTTGATTTGTTCTTCGAGAGACATATCTCACATTATAAATGTATCTATTCATAATCAATTGCAAATGGCCTTGGTTTGATAAACTATATTGGATGCTTGCAGATAGTTTTGGACCTGAAATTTATGGTAAAATATTACTTTCAGACATGCTCAAATAACTTAGCATTAGCAAAGTACTGTCTAGAATTATGCAGTGAGATGTTTGGATATGGTGCACCCTGGACAATGCAAGCCAAACTTTGGCAGGCGACTGACACCCTGACTGGTAGTAGTTCTCCCTGTATACCTCTGACAATCATATGGTTAGTTCTCTGTACACCCTTGATTAAATTGTAATTCCGAGAATGTGTTCTCCTGTTCTAACTAGGGGCGAGAAGACTGATCTACGCCTCGGGGAAGAAAACTTTTTTTAAATAACCTGAACAATCTTACTTCTTGAGGAAAATAGATAAATTTGAAAACCAGACCAAAATTAATCATTTCAGTTCTAATTTGCGAAATGTAAATAATTCAAACAATAATTGATGTAAAGAATTCCAAAAAGGACAGTTATTTCATTGTTTTGAATTTTCATATCTGTCAGCAGTCCTTATGACTGCCTCAACTTTTTTAAAGAATGCTGTTAATTTATGTCTTCTTTAAATACTAAGGCTGAGTTGCACCAGTTAATGTTAAAGTTAAAAATTCGGTTAAAGTTATTGTTAGGCAAAAAATAGATTGCACCAAATGACAACGGTTAAAATGACGTCACGATTTAACGTTAACTATTACTGCTCCATCTTGGCTGGTTAACGTTATTGTTAATGTCAAAGTTTGAATCGGTTGTCAGGTTCACTTCATTTTAGCTGAAGATAATGCTTCTTTCTCTAAATAACAAACACAGAATAAGAAAATGCACACAGGACGACAGAAGCTAACGTTTTGTCGTTACAGGATCGAATGCTTGTATAACACTTTTATTACATAGTTTTAATAAATTGAATACTTCTTACTTTATACTGTTCTCGAATATGGTAACCAATGTAGTAATATTTTTCTCGGAATTAGCCATTGATAATAATATATTGATAAAAAAAAATCCATATACAACATCACAGAAAAAGACGAAGTAAATAACAGAGCAAAATAATTGTAACAAGTTGACATTTGCGTGCTGGTGACAGTCACAGAATAACAATAGTGACACTTATAACAAAGTCCTGCCAAGTAAAATATGTTACCCTTTTCGATTTTAGGGACTAATTGGTTTATTGAAGTAGCAACCCTAATAACTTTAACAATTACAAAATGTTTGATGGTGCAACTCGTTTTGGCAAATGTAACTGTTAGCAACTCTTGTCATTGTTAAAGTTAACTTTAACAATTACAATAACCACGATTTTGGTGCAACTCAGCCTAAGACTTTTGTTATGAAGTAGAGGTATGAATAGTTACTGTAACTTAAAGTCATGTATAACCAACATTTTAAATACTTCAAGCATGAGACCAGTCATGATAGGTTATTCCTGACTACTTAGCTGGAACAAACAGAACGGCTAATGTTCTAGTAAGGGTTATAATCTCAGTATTTGAACCGAACCACTAGTACCAATACTGTTACTTTATGGCAAAAATAAGTGTAACTGTAGTGATGCTACAGTAGACACAATATTTTTTGACCAATTATATGACAAATACCTATTACCTTTTCTGTTTACTGTTAAGCATACTACAGATAATCAAGGCACAGTATCTTCAAAACCCTAAACAAATGGAACTAACTCTACTGCTGATAAAACCAAATGGAGATCTTGAATGCTAATGGACAAACATCCACTATAATGCGGCCTAACAAATATCATTGGCTCATATCTTAGATATTTTTATTACAAACCCTCTGTTTTTTTTCGTTTCACTACATGTGGCTGAAACAACTTCATATCTTCACAAGTTTCTTCCTGACTCTGTTCATGATCTTCATGAATGTCTGTTGTGTCAAAGTCACTGTAAGAAAGTTTAATAAAACTGATTAATTTACACAATGTCATAAAATCTCTGTAAAAATAACAGTTTTAATTATTATTCTACTAATTATCATGTAAAATCAAATTCAACCACGTCTTCACCAAAACTATTGTCATCTTCATCTTGTTCTATGTACAGATGTTGTGCAAAGTTACTTTTATTTTACAACACAATGTAGCTAGACTTTTTAATGAATATTGCTACATAACAGATATTTTGAGATTAATGCTGAAATTTACTGATTGTCTAAAGACTACTGAGTTGGCTTACATAGATTTACTTAATCACCAAAAGTCAACATTATTCTGAACTTACTGAATTCTATTCTGTTTAATTTGCTCATACCATATTTCGCTATAATTACATATTTATCAACAACTTAAATTACCAATGTTATCTATATATATAAAAGAAATTCGTGTTAGTTACACTATTTATAACTCAAGAATGGCTGAATCGATTCGGCTCAAAATTGGTGGGGAGGTAGCTTAGAACCAGGAGACGGACATAGGATACTTTTTATCCCATTCGACCGCGTTCACGTGTAACGTGACATAAACCGTCAAAGAGATTACAAGTCACTATAAAACGTCATATAACAAAAACGCATCTGACATGGAAAACAAAACGCAAATGGCAAGTAAACGTAATTTGGTCTTTGGTTAAGTATGGTTAAAAATTCTGATATTTATAAATTTTGACAGAAATCAATAATCAGTGGGTTGTATTCTCTTTGAATCGTCATTAACAATGACGCGACCAAGACGATCGAATCTTTGCCGACAAAGCCGTAATGTAAGAAGGATACGAAACATTGCAAATGAAAGACTGAATAAGAACAAGAAATTGCCCGTGAAGAGCGCCGTTTGAGTATGGCTCGACTTCTAATAAAAAATTGAACTTAATAAAATCCAAAATCTGCATATTTATTGCCTCTAAGGCGGAACAGAGTGCGCCGGGTCAGCTAGTATGATATGATTATAAAGCTCTCTTGATCTTATTTCTTAATTAGGCACTTCCCCCCTCACTGTATTGTTTGCATAATAATCAATATCAATACCCTTTTATAATAAGGTACACCCTTTCATGGAATTTTCGGTTTATTATGCTATCCTTTTCAAAATAACTCACTAATAGGAGGCACTAAGGTACATTTTATTGTCATTAATTTTCCCTGATCCTAACCTAACTCAAATCATTCAGGGTCTATGTAGAAAGTACACATATCGGAAGAGAATCTAAGGTTTTTTATATTATGTACACAGATACACCTGAAATAATAGCAACTTACTTATCTTCAATACATCCGTCAGATTTATTTGATGAACATTCTGAACTCTGTTTAGGCCAATTATCTGTGAAAGATGTCCTGTCCGTTGCTCTTGGTGATTCTTGATTTTCAGATAAAAAGACATCTCCATAGTAACTGCTTTGTTGTAAACCCTGAAATTTAAAAAATATTAATATAGATTTCTGACCGAGTAGATCCAATGCAGCCCTAGACTCAGAGCCAAAATACAAATAATGGGATCAGATACATTTTCACACCCACTCACCCCTCCTTCTTCTTTTCAAATCTGACAATCATGATATTTCCAATGTGGTAACACTGTATTTATGGTTGGAAACAAAAAACTCAGTTTACTTTACAATCTAAACAAAACATGTTAATTAAATGAAATACATTTCAATTAATATTTCTTTTAGGGATTTTTATAACTTGAAACTGAACACATCAAATTAAATTCATAGCTAAACTCCAATATTGTCTTTGGCGCATTTACTTTTATTTTAGTTAATACAAAATTTTAAAACTGCAGTCTTATTTTAAAAACGGTATCTGAATAATAAACTTTCTTACTTTAATCTGTAAGCCTTTTATGTTTAAAGCAAATCCTGCTTCCATAAAACTTTTAAAATGTTCTCTGGGAACAACAACTTCCCCCGTGTATATGTATTCCAGTAGCAGACATAATGTTGTATAGGAAACTTGCTGAAAAAAGATATTTTTATTTAACTTTAACACATCAGATTAAAACATAAATACTAATTTTAGAGTATCATACAATAAAGATGAGAGGAAAAAGGAAACATGTCCCAATCCTACTCAGGTTGAATAAGGATAACAAGATCATGATCATTGGTTGGTGTTACAAATTTTAATACAATACAAAATAACAAATATCGATATAAAACTATTGAACGGATTCAGAAGATATTGGGTATAGAAATTATTTATGTCATATAAAAATACTCATTGCCCATAAAAGTAGGCAGACAATAGATAAAACATGAAATAGAACTCACATTATGTAAATTAAGACATACAATATTTTAAAACTCACATTAAGAAATATGACAGGATGAGCACAATCAGTACTTTTAATCAAGTCCTTAATATATGGGCTGGCAAGTGAGAGTAACATTTTGTGCACCTTGACATAATGTCCATCCGCTGCTAATGTCATGTCTACAAACTCACCATGCTGATAATAAAAAAAATCATTTTACTTGTCTTTATACTTTATAGGCTTTAAGCCTCTTAGCAAAAAACAATAAAAAATTAAAGAATCTAAGTAATAGGTTAATCCCAGGGTGTAAAAGTAGAACACATGCTATGCACATACATACAAATATACAAGCTATGGTTTCTTTACTGAAAACTTTGGCTCACTGCATGATTTAAACCTACATCATTTGACAAAGTGTCCACATGTGCTGTTACTAAGCCTCCATCGCCGTAATTAGAATATTGACAGTATGGTAATTATGGTAGGAATTAAATCTACATATTTGTAGATGATAATTTTCTATAAATAAATTTCCAATACTGAAAGTTGTTCCATAAGTATAAGTGGTACTTTATATCTTTTATATCCCCGATCTGTACAGACTATATTATATTGTTATTATGTTTTCTAATGTAATTAATTAATACAAAGTCTTAGATATATTGATAGTATATAAATACTTTGCTGTTTTATATTCCCTTTTCCTATGCAGCCACAGATCTTGAGAAATATTTATGATTGTTTACATAGATACCTTATAATACACTTTTATCTTTTTTGATCTAAAACTAAGTTAACATCTTGTGGTTTCCTCATCAAGCCAGATTAAAAGACCTAATAAAAGATTTCAGGAGTATGAAGCTGAAGAGTCTTGAATTGACATTAAATTTTACTTAAAATTATTATTTCTGTTATTTGGAATTACGGATAAGTAATTTAGGTAGAATTCAAATGTTTATAATTTATGTTTCTCTATATAATGTATTTAATATATGAACCTCTTTTACAAGTCGACTATTGTCGACACACTGACTGAATATATTTTATACAAGTTATGCAGGTTACAATATTCAAGATTGGTAAATTTTTAAAATCCGACAACGAACACCCAGAACAACCCGTGTATGTTCTATACTCAGTGTTTAAGGACGCACAATGTTATGGCAGTTCTGTAAAGTCTAGACACAAGCTTTTAACTAGTGGTTATCCGGAGATTATTTACGCTTCATAGCAAGTTAATAGAAAGTTTATTCGTTTCGAACAAAGTATTTTCTCTGTATACATATTCTTTACTTCATTTGGCATTAATAATAAGAATAAATATTAAACATTTTTGTTATCAAACAACTATAACCAAACATTATATCCTTACTTGTTGAAGTGACCATAATCCGTTACAAACATTTTTAACATATTCATTCCAAGACACAGAAAGCTGCTGTGTGTCATTCATGTTTTGGATGGCGATAATAAAATTATATGTGCAATAAAACAATTTTATATTCGTTTCAAATCTTCCAATGGGTAAACACACAGATTGATAAAAATTCCGTTGGGAGTATCAATCTGTGGATATTAAAAAGTACACAGTCTAGCAAGATTAAAACAGATTATAAGGTATTTTACAACAGAGGCAACTAAAAATTATGTCACACCTTTGCGCACAGAAGCTGTGTTGCTGGACGCCAGAGATATAATGTTACATACTGATTAGCAGTACTTACTAATAACAAAGGACTTCTAATATCAATTACAAAATAAAGTCTTTCTTCAGTGGTATACTATATTATTAGATACATATTTTAGAAATAGTATGAGTTGGTTTGTAAATAAAAAGTGTTTGCTACATTTCAAAATAAATCAAGTCCAATGTTAATCGTTCATATAAGATTTTTAAATTATATAAGATTTTTAGTTTTTTATATGAATAGGCTCGTTTCTTGACGGTTTGTTAGTTATTTTGGTCTGGAAACGCTGCTGCTGGGAGTTCATTCCAGAGAACCGACGAACGTGGAAAAACGCACGCGAGAACCGTACCTTAGACGACATCCAGCTATCGAGATGACACGGATGGATTTTCATTTTGTGGCAAGTCATTTGGTAATGGAATTCAGCAGCAAGTATCAATCGAACATCTCTTTAGAACACTTTCCGTGGTAGATCTTGTAAAAATCGTAAACTGGCGCAACGTCCCTAGCTGCAAAGTGAGCCCTGACGAAAGTACTCGGTCGTCGACGATTTGAGCCGCTCTACTTACTTTAAAGCTCTTAATTGATGAATGAATGAATATTTTATTGCACTTTTATTTTGTACACTGACGAGCTTAATGCCACTTGGAATGATAATGAAGTTTCATACCTTATTTTAATTTATTTATATTAAATTATTAGATGATACTCCCCGAAGGACATATAACACATCCGTTTATTTTTAATTATACTGTCATTTAAAATTGTATAAGTAGGCAATAAACCATTACAACAAGATTTATTTGGGTTACGTAAAAAGAGTACATACAACTGCTCAGTCCTGGATGTTAAAACATGACTTAGCACAAATTGAGTGCGCTGGTAAACTACCCAAATTCATGGGTGACTCGCTACACCTTCTTAGTACTTTCACTCTTCTCTTTCTTCCGTGATAGTTAGATACGTACCTATAGCCTAACAAGTTTGTGAGTGACTGTAATAAGTGGGGCTTGACTTTGGCGGAGACGAGGTACTTTATTTATTAAAGGAGGAAGGTGATATAGCGGGGAAGGGAAAACGACGTGATACATCATCCCGTTTACGTGGCCTCAACAGATTCACCGGACTACTTCGCACAAACTTGTCTACATATAGTCTTACGCTATCATAAATCTACGGATATTTCAAATACTGTACATTTTATATCCTATTTAATTTTGAAGAGGTTCCTGGTTTATCATTCGAAATCCAAGATCCAATATGCTAATAAAATTAAATTGGGCCCCTTGAAAATATATCCTTTATTCCTTATTTTAATGAAATAAGAAATTATCTAAATCGGTTTATAAATGACAAAGATATGAGGTAACAGACATTAAAAAAATATAAAACCTCCTTTTTGTAGTCGGTTAAAAACGGGTTAATGTACTTATTTCATAAATATTGTCTTTTTTATTGTATCTGCACTAACACATGCGTGTTCTAACTTCCCTTTAAATTTAGACCTAGACCTTTTATTACTATTTTATATTTAATTTAGCTACACGTCCAAGAAATAAAATCAAACATTTTTTTGCGGGGATACAAGGCAAGAGCCAATCAATTTCTGGCAGAAGTAGTAAAGCAACATTCGCTTAAGTACTTATGACAAACTTTCCCTAAGTTACGACTGCATCAATCAAGAGAAACACAAACAACATTTATACAATACATCTTTATTTTGAATCATCAGCTTTATCACTACTTGTGGAAGCACTTCGACCATTTCTCTCGTCTTGCAGCATCTTTCCCATGTTCTCTGCTTGTTGTAAAGCCGAATATATTGAACCTGATTGCACTTTTCTCAAAATTTTAGCGTCATGGAATGGATGATTATGAGCAGATATCCTGCAATAAAGATTCAGTTAATGTGTATTGTTACGTTATTCCATAAAAAAAATCGAAAAAAATTCAAAGTCATTATAATGGTCGCCCATTCATCAAAATTCGACTATAATAAGGGGTACAGAGTTTTTCTCTACGTGTTCTAATAGCAGCACGCTATGATGGCCGTTTTGACACATTACAATAGTGACGTGAAATGTCGATTTATTTTCAAAACCCATATAATCAAATCCTGCTCTGTTTTGCATTAAGCATTGACGTGATTTTGTTCGAGCTGATAGATGTGCTGGTCAGCGACCCTGTACATATAAATACATGTGGCACATACATATATAATTTCTAATAAAAAAAATATAATGCGAGTTGTGTTTTAAAAAATTAAACTAATAATTAAAACCCATTATGGATTCAGTCAAACGACGCTGTTTTTTTTGTTAGTGAAAACGTGAAATTATTTGTTCGCGAGACCATATGATATATAGTTCGATAAAGTAGTAGTTACATAGATTTTATAGTATATAGTTATACGTATATACAATTTAGAAACGAGTGTAATAAATTAATTTTGTGTCTCAAAATTCGATAAATCTTACTAACTAAAGTAACTAAAGTCATTATGGACATAAAAAAAAACAGCAATTTGCTCCTTCAAACGAAGCTATAAATTTATACGAAATTTCATGAGCGAATAAACGTCAAAACGGCCATCATAGCGTGGTAATAGTACCTATGATAGGTACAATAGGTACTAATAATAGTACTAAATAGTAATTTATAACTATAGTAGTAGTTATATAAATGTTACTATCTGTATTTATTTTTTTCGGAACAGTTTACACTGTATTAAGTATTATATAAATATTGTAGATTAAAAACATAAGATATGATGTGACTAATAGATTTATAAATAAAGGCTTTGACTCCGTCACTGCTATTGAAGAAATTATTTCCAAACTTTTCTTTTATCGATAACACAACTCATCAATAGCTACTAAATAAAAAAATAAAGACAACCAGTTGACCAACAAAGGAAAAGAGATACTATAGCTTCACCTATTTTAAATAAAAAATAACAATATCTATGGTGCATTTTGTTAATGGTAAATATAAAAAGTAAATGAAGAGATAAAGTTATGAAGGAGCCAAGAGAGTGAATAAAAAATACGATAGGAAGAATAAACTATCATAATAATGTGAAGGAAATTGTATCTCCCACATGTATAATTGTGTTACATATAAAAATTACTCACCTTTGTACGATAACACCGTTTTTAGTAACCACAGCTGCAGGACATTTAAACTTTCTTACATGATTGTCGATGCATTGCCAGCGTCTGTGCCCAGAATTTTTACCCGTGTACACCAAATAATACAAACACCGATTCAACACCATTTGTAGATTACCTTGATTAGACACTGAATACTGTATAGATGGTGTATGGCCTGAAACAAACTTTCTTATACTTTATACTTATTCAGTCAATTGGTTGAATTTTCTTTGATATTGTAAGTATACACTAAGAACCAAATTAACTGATGGGAAATTATGCTTCTGACATTAGCTGCAGTTAAAGTGACTGCTTATTACTATTATTTTTTGTTAAATACTGTTTCTTTTTCTGCATAGGTACCAGCAACATGGATACTGTGTGACTATTTTCAGTTAAACTAATTTTGCTTAAACTATACAGCACCACCATCTACTGCAAGTTATAGTGTAATAGTTAACACAAAACATTCGGCATAAAAGAACACTCAGGTATACAAAATTTCGCATTCATTGTTCAAGGAGGTGTCGTAGATACAAAACCAATTTAGTTAATCCTTACTATACTACACTGTTGTCTGGAACAGCTCATCGTAAAGAATTCATTGGAGTGATATCATAGAATACACATATAATTGTGAATATGTTTATGTTTCTCTATATATAAATCATATTCATAGTTCTAGGTACAAGTTATTTTAATACCACTAACATTATTTTTTAGCATGAGCGGTTCCAGTATTGACACTCTACATCTCCACCTCAGCACAGTATATTGATCTGCTGATTCCAGGGCACAACACATCTAGGCATGCCACTATAGCAGGTATATGATGGTAGCAACCCAGCTGGGTACAAACACCCTACAACACCACTTGAGTACTGGATATACATCAACTAATTCCAGAACACACCACACCTTGGCATGCATCTATAGCAGGTGTTACAGTTATTATATGTGAATAGCGTTTAGTGGTATTGACTTCAGTTGGATACAGACATCAAACCTTGGCTACTGAATATACATCGACTAATCCCAGAAACGAATCCCAGAATGCGACTCGCTTAAGTGTATTACAATGGTGGATAGCACACCTGGGGTATGAAGTAAGTAACCCAGTCGGATACAATAACTCTGTACTACGGCCTAGAAATTACTATCACCAGCATACACACTTGAAAATTATCCAGTATAACCAAGATAATAAGGTGCAAAAGTACCCACTTGGATTTTTTGTGTTACTTGCGCTGCCAGTTTGGTTTTGAGATTTCGTATCCATTTTAATATACTGCTGTTCCACATCATCATCGTATGAGTTATCCATGTCGTCGTCAGCAGGGACATCTTCTGGTATATACACTCTGAAACCAATCGGAGCCGTTTTTATCCCATTTCAATTGGATTTGTTGATATAATCTGTATTGCTTTGTTTAGAATAAGAACTCATTTCAAATACTGTATCTATTTTCTTGAAACAAATATAAGATATTAATTATTGTATTTGGCATTACATTAATGACAATATGCAGTGTAAAACAAAGTCGCTGTGTATAAATGGCTTTGGTACTTATAACATCCTAATTAATATAGTGACTTTCTTTTATTTACAATGTATTAAACATTGCATATTAACATTTATCATTAAACATTAACAGAAGAGATTTCTTGGTATATTTCATACTGAATAGTATAATCATATATGATTAAAATCCCTATAATTAATAATATACATGATCAGCTAATGACCATGTAATAAAAGGTACTGACTCATGTATATTTTGGTCCATAGTCGCAGGTATAGCCATCTTGACATCTTCTTTGTTCTCCTTTATTGTGGTGCTTGAATTAGAGTCAGTGTTGTGTATCTGAACATAGGGCGCTCTGATTGTTGGTAATGTGTGATCTACACTCTGTAATTAAATTATTTAATTTTAAGCCGTTACACATGTATTGAGTGATCACCAGAAGGAACCCCTATATTATGTATATTAATTATTAAAAGAGTATAAAGGAGAAAGATTAAGATAAAATTTGAAAATATCGATTTATTTAAAGTTTTAAAAATTTATTAGGAATAAATATAACATTTATTTAGTATTTTACTAAGAAATGAATAATAAATTAATTCATGGTAATTTTTGTAATTCTCTATATAGATATAGCATACATCTATAATAGAAAAATATTAGTCGGACCATTATTTTTTTAAGCATGACATTTAGGACTCTGTACTTAATAGCAGGGGTAGTTTGTAATCACAATGGTGATCACAGAGAGATGAACATTCCATCATATATCCATGTCAACCTCACTCAGTCTCAAATATGATTAAATACAATAAAATTACAAAGTATCATACACAATACTTGTGTAAATACAAGAAGCTATATTGTTAGTAAAATAATATGTTATTTGCAAGACAATGAAACTTACAAAATCTTATTTCTCATAATCTTTTATCTTATTTTAACTACCTTGATATTCACATTTAAAAAATATAGGCATTGAAATTCAAAAGGTACATTATATAAATAAGAAGCACAGGCAGTCCTCGAGTTAGATCATTTCAGCATAAGTTGCCTCAACTTGCGCCAAAATTCCTAGCAAAATAAATAGTTTATACTTGTTTTGATTTAAGTCTTAAAGTGTATTCACTTGTCTCATGATTGAATAAACTCGAATACGTATATTCTCCAAACCTTAGGTTGAATATATTTAGGTTTCGATATTTATTGCGATTGTGATAAAAACACCAAATGAAAAGTATCCACAACTATCATAAATTATTACTAATTCGACATATTTGTTATAGTAAGACATAGTTACGGTGCTGTGTCTGATGGTGAGTACAACACAATAAATAGCAACTAACAAAACATCTGTATTTGATTAATGGTCATTGATATCATTGTTGCCTGTAAACCTCTCAGCTGCTGGATATACGCTGACTGATCTCGAAATGTGATAAACTTAAAAAGTAACAATGCCATGTCGTTATTATTCAGTGTATTATGTAGGCAACCTAGTCAGGTGCAGACCCTTAACAACCTACTTGGTTATTAACTCCGGAACACAAAAGGTCATTTCAATTGGTCTATGGTGATTGTGGTGGTCACAAACATTGTGTCTAACCAACCAGAAACCAAGTACATGGCTATTTTCAGATATTGTATTATGAAACCCCATGGACATTTTATTAGGATAACATTCATTTCTGGTTGACTACTAAGGTCATTTGAACTTCAACGAAATACAGGAACGAAGCATACTGTTGTTTGACCCATTCTGAATATAGTAGTAAGTTTGGATTTACACACAATATTATCAAGAATTTCATACAAAACAAAATTTAAATATTATTATGGGAATTTAAATTGATATGTATTTATCCTTGGGTTGTCTGCATGTTATACATATAATATAATACATATTTATACCCACATGTCTTCCAGGTGCATTGCAGAACCATCAAAGAGTTTGGCGAGGACTCTGCCTATGTTGTTTTTTTTCCACCGTCATATTTATAGTGTGAAATATTCGACACTTTGGGACTAAATGATATTTACAATGTGTATGGAGAAGAATGAACTTTGTTGATATAGATTGCTTTGATATTTGCCCTTTCACTGGTAAAACTGGGTAATTTCTTATGTAAGGATTTATACGCGGGAATTTGACAATATCATCATGTCAGTGATGACTGTTCTGGCTATACATGACATAATAATACAAACATTGACGGAAAGCTGCTAATGTGGTTACAGCATGATTAATATAATTTTCTTTATTATAAATTTAATTTATATATAATAAATCTAATCTCATAGGTTTTGTATGAAATTTTATGAAAATAAAGGTCACGACTTACGTCAATTTAGTTTACATAGTGTACTTCAAAACCTAACATGTCGTAATTACGAGGACTGCCTGTATTATGTAAATTTCCAACACACCATTTCCTCTAGGCCCTTTATGTGGAGTGCTTTTCCAGCTGTAATAAACTCATTTAAGTTCTCCTTAGTTATGAGTACTTCTCCAGTATATACATACTCTAATATTGAACACAGAGTTCTGTAAGATATTTGCTGGAACAAAATGTATTTACAGTTAAAAGTCTGTCAATTCCAATTTATCATTTGCTTATAATAGAATTTTAATGAATCTATCAATTACTATATCATTACAAGGATGAATGGAATACATGCATGCATAGGTAGCCTACCAAATTAATCTTACGTGCCTATTAATTTGGTTAAATAATAATCCTGTGATAGTAAAATATTTCTTGATATTCCACAAAATAAACAAAATTAAATAAATAAATAATATATATTTAGTTTGATATATATACATGCAAAAAGATATCAATAACAATTCCTGTACCTATGTGATATTGACAGAAATGGTACACCTATTCATATTGGCATTATACAAAAATAAGAAATACAGGCCAACTCTCCTCTTTGCAGGAAACTTTACATTTTAGTATAAATATGTAATATATTGTAACTAGATGAAACATGCAATATTTTCTCTGATAATATAAGGAAATAATATTACTTACTATTACTTGAATTGAGTTTCATCATTTAAATATTATATTAATATTAAATCAATTAATTTGTTTTATTACTTTTATGACAATATTAAGAATGTATGGGGACAATAATAGGAGAAAAGGAAGACCAAAGAAGGTATGGACAGATTGTATGAAAAATGATATGTGTTTAAAAAGTGTAAATACTGAGATGACATCTGACAGGGGAAAGTCGAAAAGTAAAACATCTTGTGCTAACCCTAGTTAGGTGGGATAAGCGTAAGAAGATAATGATTTTGAAGATTTTGAACGTTTAAGTTGTTACTATTTGAAATGTAACAGATATTTCTTAAAATTTTATTTATGAAGATGTAATTGAGGGAAAATCCATCATAAGTACTTGATAGGATGTTACTTTGCACATTTGCCTGTATTTAGCAGAGTTCAATGAATTCCAGGGAAAAGTATAAGACAATACCTATCATTTTATCTTTGTCTCATGAGTATGGAGTAGATATCTCTTAATATAATAGCAAATTAATTTTATTATAAAATTGTTATTCTTAAAAAGTAACTAATGCGTCCTAATGTTGTTGTTCCATAATAAACAATAGTTTAAAATTAAAGCAAAATGACATACATTTAGGAATATGACAGGGTGTGAACAATCAGTAGATGCAATCAGCTCCTTTATGTAAGGACTCACAAGGGACATAACCATGCGATGCACCTTCACATGATGACCATCCGCCGCTAAAGTCATATCAACAAATTCACCACGCTGCAAAGAATTAATTCCCATGTGATGTCATAATAATTTACTGAAAACTAATATATTGCATTAAAGAAGAGATATTTAAATTTATAGAATTCATAAAATAATAAAAAAATAATTCAGCAGTCTATTATATTTACAAAAAACTATAATTGTGTGAAATTCTAATATAAATAATAATTTTTGAGCAATTCACATTTCAAATAAATATGTTGGTAGTATACAAGAAGTTATTACTTCTATAAATATATGACAGTTGCATTTCTCACTACTTAAATGTATCCTAACATTAAAATTTGAGATGATTTCAAAGTCTACATAGAATCTGAGCAACTAATACAGGAAATCTTCGTCTAATGAAAAAAGTGTGTGTGATATACTTCTTTGACGTAACAAGATAAAAATCTTTTCAAAAAATTTATCTTTTGCTTTATTATACGTTTGCAGAAAAAACGACACTAACAATAGAAAAAAGGTATTTAATACATACATACTTTTTGTAATAAAATGTTGACTATAGCTAACTTCAGGGTGTCGGTTTTTCGTGACGGTGTGCGCGCGCATCGTAATAAATTACTCTCATAATTTTTCCCTAACGCGCCAAAAGAAGTATAACTTCAAAAATTAAAAACAATATGCTAGTGATGATTGGTTAGCATTCTCAAGTTAGGGATCTATTATCCACTGATGTGTTCCAGCATGTATAAGTTATGGCTAGTAAACTTATAAGAACGTGCCCTTCTCATAACCACACCGTCATAACAGAGCACCTATCACAGGTAACACATATTTGAGCTTTACTTCCCCGCTACATTGCATAAAACTTATAAGTAAGCTACCTCTAATAGGATAATTAGTGTCTCGTACCATATCATAGCAGTATCATATACAAACAAACCTGCTGTAGCGAGCTGAGTCCGCCGCAAATACTTCTCTGATACGCGTTCCATGATACAGTAAAATTTGGTTGCTCCATTGTAACTTAGTCTTATAAGTTATTCATTCATTTATTTAGTATTTTAGAATTTACTATTGTTAGAAGTTTATTTTTATTCTCGGAGACACAGACGCAAAAGCCAACTTTATTACGTATTCAGTGTTGTCAACTTTTTTATAATAAAAAGTAATTTTTACTCGTTTTGTCTTGAATAAATAACGTAAAATAACGTGGGCTTCATATAGAAATAAAAAAAATCGTAACTAACATTTTATGCATCTACATCAAGAGGTAAAATACGCCAAATTAAATCTGTAACTCTATACAATTTTATACATTCCCATGTCCAGGACTGGGTTCAGTTGATAAGCTGTATACATTTTAGAAGTTATATTTTTATGATGCATTGTGAGAACATTTTTAGAGTTCGAACTAACTTTTTAGCTTAAATAGAAGTCTCGCTCATAGATGTAACACACCACAAAGTTAGTTGAAACCAAAGAATTATTTGGTAAACAGTTTAATTTAAAATATACATTTTTATTACATAAAACATAATTCGGTCCCTGTCTAAAGCGGCGCCCCCTGTAGTCCGACTTGCATATAACGTTTATATTTATTTCAGCAATTCTTCGGTAAAGCATGTGATTTTAATAAATAGATTATTCCTTAATTTTATTGAATTTATTGGTAAAGACATATACATTTTAGTGTGTAATGATATCATACATTAGCATTAATATTTTTAATTACAATTTTTTTTATAAGTGCTGTAACATTAATGACGTTAATCCCATAGAGCTACGTTGAAGCTATTACTGGTTTCAGCATGAATGGGTCGGCTCGCCCGGGGTAGTACCACTCTCTCACAGAAAACCGACGTGAAGTAACAGTGGTTGCACTATTGCGTTTCGTTCGGCCAGCGAGAGCGCCGGAGGCCCACATATTTAAAAGGCCGGCAACACACTTGCGACTCCCCTGGTGTTGCTAGTGTCTATGGACGGCGGTGATCACTTACCATCAGGTGACCCACCTGTTCGTTTGCCCCCTATAATATAAAAAAAAAACTCTATAATGCGACACAGCCTTGCAATCCGTTTTTACTGTATGTAAAGTCCTCGTCAATCTTTTTGGTGGCTCTGAATATAACCATAAGTTCGGAGTTTTCGATGTTATACATACACGTATTTATACCTAAATTTGTGTTCTGTGCAATAATATTCAGAGCAGTCAAACAGCTTGAAGCCGAGTTTATTTATGGCTCTGATGTATATAAAAATGTAATATGCATATACGATAAATATAGGTACTCTCTGCGATAGAACTGCTACTTTAATTTACTCTATGTTTTCTGTACTGCAGTCTGTGGTGTAGGTTGAAACATTATTTCTCGGGATGGCAATTCTTCCTGAAAATAATCATTTTTTCATTTGCGAATCGTGTAAAGAAAATATTGTGGTTTAAAAAATTGATTAGTCAAAAATCGTGTCTAATTTTTTTGTAGCTTTTCCTGTATAAAAATCTACAACTACAACATAGTAATCGATGATTCATAGTCTGTAATGTTAATTGGGTCATAAATAGTTTATAATTTCATGTACTTTTGCAAAACAAAAAGCTAAAGTCTCGCGGTTTTCCCAAACGGTCACCTATTCAACAACTGACCTTTTTTTTTTTTCTTTTTTAATGTTGGAAGAAATCCTTCATTGGACACCCACAGCCCTGGGGAGCTGTGGGGTGTCAGACTCTTACTGACTAAAAAAACCCACAAGATACCGTCTGCCGCGCTATGGACTGGCACGGGATCGAACAAGCAAGCACCATGCCACCCCGGCGACAAGGCCCAGCGCGAACGCCCTGACCGCGACGACAGCCCGGTCAACCTGCCTACCCGTCTACCGATCCAATGTGCAATGGAAAGTCAGGTCCCCGGCCTTTCCCTCCTTGGTCCGGTTTGGCAGTCAAGGGGTCACCCCCTCCAACCACCACCACCTGTAACTTTTTAAGGTTTCCTCCCTCCCGCCGCCCGAAGGCACACCCGTCTGTAACTTTTTAACGTGGTTTTCTCCCACGGTGACTTTTTACCGTGGTTTCCTCCCTCCCGCCGCCCAAAGGCACTGCCCTCCGTAACTTTTTTACGTGGTTTTCACCCACGGTAACTTTTTAAGGAGGTTTTCTCCCTCCACCCTCAGACGGGCGAACCGAAGCAGGCCCGTCCTTACCCCATCCCCTGTCCCCTCTGATAAGCAGAGGGGTACTGTGAGGGGCGCCGTCTGCCGGGGTATACGCCCCGACCCGGTTCTGGAACCGAGTCCCAGGAGTGTTTATCGGCTCTCTAGCCTAGATCCGTAGTGTTCTGCTAGACAGGGTCACCTCGTGTAGGATGTGGCTCTTCACCACGCACTGACGGTCTTGGGAGGCAGGCTAAGGCTCCACGAGGGAACTGTATTCGCCTGTGGGTCCACCCCCTGCTGTTCCGAGGTACAAGTATCTCATCCTCACTTGACCCTGATTCAACAACTGACCACAACCAACGTTGCTTATATTCGGTGAGCGGACAAGAACCTATAATTTCAACACTCTACCCGACTTTTATTAATACCTCATTTTATTGTTGTGATTTATTTTATTTCTAATTACCGGCAAAAGACGATTCGTAGTAAATTATGGATTTCGTGTGTATAATTAATGAAGATGTAGATAAATTAAACAATTATGAAGATTCACAAGTAAATGACAACAAGTACAATATGACATTATTGACATTTCACAATGTATTTATTTTGAGATTATAATTTTGTTCTACTTTACGCAATTTGGAGTATTAGTTTAAACTTATATTTTGCTTATTTTAATAATGACATCATTTTCCTTTAACCAAATATCACAATACTTATAACCAATTTCACTTAAAATAAATAAATTAAAAATCTTAATTAAGAATTAATTAGGATCTCAACAAAAAAATATTATTCATTAATTGGAACGTTTTTGAACGATGTTGCTTGCATAAAAAACAAAAACCAGATATTTAGCTAGAGGCCGCTTAAACACTCTTTTGTGGTAAAGTATTTTAAACATGTATTTAAAATTTTAGACCCTGTTTAGTAAAACTCGTGTTAAACGCGTGTTCATTTTTGTTTTTGTAATAAGACCGTTTATGTTTAAGTTTTTTTTATCCAATTAGATAGCGCTGTTTATGAAAATCAATTTAAATGCGTTAATTCGTCGATTAATTAAAAATTGACAATACTACTAAGACGAAAAATTATTAGAAAATGATTAACTTAAATGATTAACTTAAATAAATCGATTATTTTTTAACAGCCCTACTTAAATCGTCATCCCTAATTCTGTCTGTGTCAGTCGGAGTTTAAAAGACTGAAATATTGTTATTATCTAGAGTATGTATCAACAATAATACTATACCTATTTAAGGCACTGGGTTAATATGTCGCAGTCTCAATTTTCGTTATCATGGAATTCTTATACGAAGAATTTAAATAGTGGATTGAGCACTTTTCAACAAGTATGTCACTGTTACAGTAAATTGTTTACTCAACGACTGTTTTTTTATTTCTATTGATCGCTTTATTACGTATTGGTTCAAAAAGATTGGAAGGCCGCATAACTAATTCTTCTTTACAAGTAATTATAGAACAAAATTCATAGTGCCTACGTCAGTATAGTCTCACACTTGTTACTACTATCAAAGTATTTAAATTTCAAAAGATTCTTCATTTAAAATATATTTGACAATTGGCTACAGATAAACTTTTGCCTTAACACAATGAATAGAGCGGAGTTTCATAACATGGTATTCATGGATTCCCAGGGGTCTATGAACCAATCCTAAATTGTCAGCAAATGAACTATAATTCAATAAATCATATTCCAATTTGATCATGGGTAACTGGGTATACTGTAGATTTTTATCTTGTAAATTACACTTTTGTAACTGAGAACATCAGTTTAATGTGTGGGGCTTTAATTAAATGTCTTGAAACATCAACAACTTGGCTTTAATTAAAGGGAAGGCTATAAAAATTATTACTACTACTAAACCCATCATTTTTGTAGTAAAGTATACACTTTGTTATATAAATAACATATTTACTGATATTGAAATAATTTGTTATAACAAAATATAATAAAGGAAAATATCATAAGGTCAACTGGACAAGTAAGAAACATTTATACCACCAGCATTCATTGAATTAATACAGAATTGTACATTTTATTTCTGTAGATTATATTCCACTGATGTGAAATTTATATATTTGAATATAGTATTTCCCACAATAACCAAGTGTCATAGAGCAGACCGAGGTATGTTAATGATTTCTAGCATTGCAGAACTTTATCTCAACCTGTAGTGCCATCACAATTAGAGAAGGAAAAGCTGGAAATAATCATCAAATCATCTCTCAATAAAGCACTATCTAGTATCTGCGACAGACCTGAATCTAGCCATTTGGTTGGACCTATATAGCTTGACCCATTGAAACTATACTCTTAGTTCCAGGTACCCATGGTCACATATGCTGCTGCATGTTATCTGTGATAGATGTATTAGGCCAATGATTGCATGGTAGTAAGGCTTTTTCTAAACCTGCCTGGCTAGTTATCACCCTGGAGTTGTAAATCTGTCATCAAGCACCTGTTGGTGTGTTTTGGCAGCTGGATTTGGAAGCTAGTCCCTGTCTAGGTTTTGCATGTTTACTATCTTCAACCACTTTATCATTTAGCATTAGGAAAGATTGTAGCCAAAAGCAAATGCTGTAATTCCTATAAACTATATAAAATAAATAAATTATGGTAAATTTGATATTATTATTATAATTAAATTATAGTCTGTTAATTATATTTCAGAATGGTGACTTTGTAGACATGACTTTGGCAGCGG
This sequence comes from Antheraea assamensis, assembly GCA_035772565.1. NCBI lineage: Eukaryota > Metazoa > Arthropoda > Insecta > Lepidoptera > Saturniidae > Antheraea > Antheraea assamensis. The sequence continues at coordinate 4,468,352 of JAQQSE010000046.1, read as the reverse complement.
ATGGACATTTTGTGAAAGTACATCAAGTCATTATAGCCCTTTCAAGTCCATACATAAAGGAATTGCTATCATCTGCTCCATGTCCACATCCCGTTTTATTTCTGAATGTATGTATGTACTCAGTTAGAACATGGTAATCAAAATGTTTATTAATTAATATATAATTATATATTTAAGCAACCACAAATTAATTTTATGTATAAAATATATAATGAAAATTCAGTTTCTTGCTTGTGTTTCTCAATAGTCTACAATCATTAAGATTTTTTCCATTACCTACAATGTTTATGAGTAAAGGTGGTAAATATTTAAATAATTAATGTAATGCATCTTTCCTGTTCAATGGATAACAAATGATTGACTACATCATTATTCTATTGGCAGATATTTAAAAAAAAGAGAAATGTCAGTTGATGTTCTTTCAATATGTGAGCAACAAAGTATAATGCAACATCCTATAGGTGTGAAAGACAGAGCAGTGCATGTTGTTGATACTCATAATCACAATACGATCAATGAATATTAATTAAATTATCATCTTGTTACAAATTGCTATCCGAAATACAAATGTGAGTTTATTTGTTTGTTATGCTTCTTTGTCTAAACCACTCAACCAATCAACATGAACCTTTGTCAAAGGTACAGAAAAGGGCATAGGGTACTTTTCATGTAGAAAAATAGTACAGTTCCGGAGAGGTAGGTCAAATCCACATACAAAGCTAGTGCAATATAAAGCAGGAAGATTACCCAACAGCAGAATAATTCGTAACAGTGGCTTTGACGGCCAAGTAAAATACAATGGAATGTGAATACCCCAATAGAGATAATAATGGATTGCTTAAACACATATATTAAGGGAAGTAGTTGCTCAAGTTGAAAATCTTTCATCAAGTACCTCTTGGTGTGATCGGGGAGCTACACCTCAGAGCCAGTCTGCTCTAGGTTTAATGTGACTACCGTTTTAGATCACATTTAACATCAGATGAGATTGTGGTCAAAAGCTAACCTATAAAGTATAACAAAAATGTAGTTTATACAAATATTCTATATAATAAATAGGATTTCTTTATAACAGATAGTTTTATAAATCACATGATGGGTTTAAGGCTTCCGTATTTAAAATTGTGATTATTTGTTTCAGAATATATCATACACAACATTATGTACTTTACTAGAATACATATACACAGGGGAAGTGCATGTTTCATGTGAACATTTAGTTGCTCTCAAAATCGCTGCCAAGGAGCTACATATTAAAGGTCTTGAAGACATTGTATGTATCTACATGATCTACACTATACTGATATGTTTTTGTTGCTTTTACTAAAATCTTTGTGATGATTCGATATAGAATATTTCTAGTAGATAGTTATTAAACACATCAATTTAGATAGCATAGTTCTGCAGCTCGAAGTTCGGAGCTTTCAGTGAACATTCTAATAAAATCATAGCATTATGGTAAGGCTTTTTCTAAACCTGCCAGGCGAGTTACCATCCTATACTGAGTTGAAAATCTGTAGTCACATACCTAAATGTGTGTTCTGGTTCAGCACTTTACAGCCGATCCCTCTGGATTTAGTGTGCTTACCATCTTAGACCACAACTTCATTTAATATCAGATGATATTAAGGTCAAATATTAAAACCTATTAAGTATTAAAGAAATCTATGCTATGTTTCATAAAGATGCCATAATATGAATAAATGGTGTTTTATAAAATACTCTATTCCAGTACATACATATAGGCTTTCTCGTTTCATAAATATGTTATTAAAATCAATTACAGAATATACCCCAGTCGATTTCAACAAATAATGTTGTGCACACTGAATCGGAAAACCTTCAGGATAATATGGAATCAAGTGACACAAACATGGTAGTTTTAGATGACAATATGTGCTACTTCGAAATAACGAACCCCAGAACTGAAGAGGAAAAGGAAGCATATAATATGTATGTCTATATTTAATTTATGCTTTATACTGGAAATTGTACCAAAGGAAAATGATTAAAACCTGTTATTCGAGATGGCAGGATATCTGACTAGATTGCATTCGCTATACATATAGTTATAAACCTATCTTAGTTGCTTTTTGGGTGAGCAGGTTTATCTTAGTGACTCACGTGCCGGGATTAGGTAGTGTATAACCAGCTTCGGGGAGGCTTGCAGGCCAGTATGATAACGGCGACTGCTGAAAGATTTTATATCTCTCACTGTTCACTGTTGTTTTTGAATTGAACTATTCTTACAGTCAAATAAAGAGTAAAAGCTTCATTAAAAATGTATTTAATTCAGACGCGGTAGAAGCGAAACCTTGGGAAAATGATAAATATTTACATACACGATAATATATTCCATCTCATTCTCTCGCACATTAAATCCTAAAGATGTTTATGTTTGTCTTTTTTTAATGGTGCTATTTCGTTTAAAACAACGAGTCTAAACACGTTTTCACTTCGAAAATACTGTTTTTATCAAAACTAAGTGAACAACATAAATACGTATTATAGATTAATTGCTTAATTTATGTTTTTAGAAATAATTTCTGATTTTCACTGTCAAGACTTCTTTCCATATCTGTCGCATGATTTAATATAAATGATACAGTATGGAATTTACAAGAGATACATTTAGTGTATATTTAGAGTTACTTATATATAATCAAGGGCGGCTTGTACCAAAACCTTAAATCAGATTTCAATCTTTAAACCTTGGTTAAGGTTTTCCTGTTCCATACAATTTGCGACGATGAAATAAAACTAGATTTTATTTTTTGGTACAAGCGACCTCAGGATGTTTAGGGTTTCTCATAAGAAAGGTTTCTTCAAGGTAATTATCACGACAGCCCACGACTCATTGGTGATTTCAAACTCCGAGAAATCTACAGTTTTATGTATATCTCCTATATATGATAGTGCAACAAAATCATATCTCAGGTTCAGGTTTCCTCACGATGTTTTCTTTCATCGGCAGCCAATTTAAATTAGTAAATTTACACGAATTCTCAAAAGTTCATTGACACATATCTGTGTTTTTTAACCTGCGGGCTTCGAATCGACGTCCTATTGGTTAAACCACTTGAGTAAAATATTTTTTGCTAACAGCAATCTCTTTCAGGCAACCTTTGGACGGGTAAGTATAAACAATATTTAAACTATTATGCCCTCTCTGACAAACCCGTATTGTTAGAAGGAAAATTGTTTATTTTTATTTGATAAGGGAAGTCTATAATGTTGGTGATTCATAAATAAATCCAGATTTACTTTTAGATTACCAGAAACTAGAAAAACGTTAAAACAAGATGATGACAGTTTACATAGTGAAAATTTCAGTTATCACATTGAGCATGACAATGTACCTGATAATAATTTAGAAGAAACTGATTTTAATTCAATTAAAACGGAATCGAATGTACCGACTAATGAATCGAGTAAGTTAATTATACGAGTATGTATCAGTATGTTTATTTTATATAGTATTGTTGGAGAAATAATAATATAATATGTATATTGTAAAAAGAAAGGTGCTTTTTTTACGTGCCTTTATTTATTGTTGCATAACAAGGTAGCGGTCGTGTACATGATGCTAAATACCATCAAAACGCGAGGGTGACCACCGACAGATTTACGATCCATCGACAGTCGTCGATGAGGATCAATGTAGAGGCATATGATTCATTACGTTCCAGAGAATAATAGATTCCATCTATCAATAGATATCGTTTTATGTTTGCAAAATGCTAGAAATAGAGCTTATCCTTGCTGCTTGGAATGTGATAACGATTTAACTGGAGTTCTTGGCGAGATCTTGGAATGTCATGTAGTGGATTTTATATTTTATTCATAGTCTTGTGTTATTTGGCTCTGTATTTTCTAATATTGGTGGCGTTTTAGTTTGATTATTGTGCACAAGTAAAGTGTACGGGAAATAATCCCACGGAGTATGGACCTCATCATAAAAACTCCATGGAAAGTTTTAACAAGACGACCACCATCTTGTTAGTGCAATGAAATGATCGCAAGAAACTTGTAATATCACCTACACAACAATGGCAGTAATAATCTAGTAGAAGATTGTGCGCCTAAAAAAACGATTTTTTTTTTTTTTCGAACCTGACCTACACTGCCAGCATTATGCCTGAATGTAATGTACCAGCAGTAGTTAATTAACCAGAAATCTACGAGTCTTAGCCTTCGTATATTTTGTTTACAAAATCTATATTGAAGGCCAACAGTTATGATATTATAGTTCATTCTTCTAATATCTCAATCTATATTGAAACTTTTATAAAATGTAAATGTAGTTATGGCGAAGTCATTATAACTGGAAATTCAATTGAACAATAGGAGCAGAGTAGATTTATTCAGTTCTAATAATTCGAACTGCGCACCCACGAATCTGATCGGTCTTTTCCAGGGATAACGCCATTACAATATACGGTGTCTAACCAGGGTTCGTTACAAATTATATTGAACAGGTACGTTTATTATTTGAAACATACGAATCGGAACAACACCCAGCAGTGGAGGTGCGTGGACTACTTGACTAATTGTAAATGCCCAGCGCACGTACTAACCAAGGACGGTATTGTAGCGGTGAGGTAAGTAATTTACGATTATGTAGACGCTAACTTGATTTCTTAAAGAGTGTTAAAACAAAGTCAAAATAAGTCATCGTAAGACTCCTGGTATATATGAATATACGATATTTTTTGATAACCCAAATTGAAATAATTATTTTTGATTAAATTAACTTCTTAAATACAAGCGAAGTTATGTCGGTTAATTGATTTTATAACCAGAGGAGAAATGAAAGTCAAAGAGCCAAATACTCCCAAAAATAACGGAAAGAAATTTTAAACTTTCAACGACGTTTAATATAAATATAGGATCTGGCTTAATATATATTATATGGTAAAACAAAAATATTAAACATTTACCATCGTAGTACGAATGGTTAGTCGATAGATGGCGTTTAAAACAAACGTGTTGGGTACGCCGCTACGAGTAACGGTATTTGTAATCATATGCGTATAGCCAATGATGGATTTAAGCTCGGCCATAGACGAAATATTACAATAATTGCAGTCATCTGTCAATTGGCGGCGAGTCTAGACACTCATGCAATTGACCACCCGGAACTGACTTATTTGATCAGTCTATCACCTGGATATGGTCCTTACGCATATATTTATAACTCCACTAAACGCTCCAAAGAAACTTAAAAAATATACTATTATAAAGTAGAAGGATTCCATATCATACTACAAGGGTTTAAACGGGCCTAAAGTAAATATTTTAGTTGTTTTTAAATATGTTCATAGTCGTCAAGATCATCATACTATTTCCACACAATTAAACCGTTTTTTTATTATAATTGCAACTCTATAATTATGTTTGTAATTGTTATAGGGTCTCTGCGCATACGCATCCGTTTCACGATAAAAAGATTTTAAAGAAGTTACGTGCCGGCGCTGTCTACTCCGCCATTAGCGAAGCACAGGAACAAGGACAAAATATAAGGAACAGCAGAAACACTGAAACATATAATGAAAGTAGCGAATAAAATATCATTTTATGAAATTAATTGTTTTTTTTTAATTATTTTAATTATTGCAGCATTTCCAGCTATTATTAAGTGGATAATTATTACAAACTCTTTTGTGATGACTTGGTGTTGATCACAAGATGGCGGCTCCATCGCTAGAACTTTTCAGAGAGTTTTTCTGGCAACTCAAAATCCATGTTCCGCGTGATTACTTCCAATCCACTTTGCTAGTGCACATGACCAAGTATTTATGCAATATGTCGACCAAATGATGAAATATAAGATGAAAATAATGCAAGGTTATTAATAAAATATATAAGTCATGATAATCTAGGCTAGTGATTCCCAAAGTGGTCTATATCGACCCCTAGGGGTCTATGACAACCTGCAAGGGGTCTACGTCAGCGAAAAAAAATTTGGGGGTCCATGAAATGAAAATGGGGGTCCACGATAGTAGATCTCAACACATATACTGATAGTACCTATTTACTTACATCATACTATCTTATAATATCAAAACATATACATTATTTATAAAAGTACCTATAAGTAAAAAAAATATTATATATGTTTTTAAAATTGTGTAAGTTGTAGGATGTTGGTATTCGCTTTGTGGTCGCAATACATTTTGAACTTGTAAAAACCTGAGAGTCGCAGTCTCAGAGCTTCGCTACCTTGCACTGACTTGTTCAATTCGTCACTCTATAAATACGAATGTGGGACAAATACGTTTATTCGTTTCCTGAATCTTGAAAAGGAAAGTGCTAAGAAAATATTTTAAAAAATATGAACAGATTGTATTTAAGTTTTTAACACTAACTTCACTACAGTTAGAAATTTACAGGAAATCAATATGAGGTAAGTTGGGGGTCTACCCAACACAGAAAAACATGGCAAGGGGTTTACGACACAAAAAAGTTTGGGGAACTCTGATCTAGGCCATACTGAAGACTATCTTTGGTTTATCATTAAGTCTTAACTAAGCCTCCCAATTTTTATATAAATAAATTTTGTTGCATACTAAACTTACAGAAAAAAAACGTATCAAAACAATATGATAAGATGTTTCTGGAGACAGTAGAGTTATACCTTGTTCTACATTACAGTCAGTTTTAAGGTCTTTTATTGATTTAGATGTTGATTCATAGCATGAAGGAAGAACACTTGCATGTGGGCCCTATTAAGATGGGGGTTTATTTTAATAGTTTGTAGGTTTTCTCGTTTCACCACAATCTCATTTGATGTTAAATGTTGATATGGCCTAAGATGGAAAACACGAAAAATTTAGAGAGTGAAATGGCTTTCTAGTGCAACTGGCGGAACACACGGAAAGGTGCTTTACGACAGATTTTCAACATGAGGGTGATAGTTAGACAGGCGGACTTTGAAAAAGCCTTATCGCATTGCAATAAGAAGTATAAATAAAAATTGTAGTGATTACGTATATTCCATTTAATTATCTTTCTTTAGCTACTCTTATAAGGGCTGTGTGTCAATATTTCTTATCCACAATAACGCCTAACTACGTAACCTTGTCGCTACTAGAACCTAGGAATTCAACCGTTCTGTCAAGTTTTCATTATTATTCACTAAATGTGGATGTATCTATTTCATTACTCGCCGCCAAGTGGCGCTACATCAACTTATGTACGCGCTCAACCAATCGTCAAAAAGTGATAATCTGTACAGATACTTGAATACGGTAAATATTTACATAATATTCACTAGGGTGTTTGAAAGGTGGTAGAGCTACGCTAAATCTATTACTGGTTTCAGCATGAATGGGTCGGCTCGTCCGGGGTAGTACCACCCTCTCACAGAAAACCGACGTGAAGTAACAGTTCTTGCACTGTTGCGTTTCGTTCGGTCAGTGAGAGCGCCGGAGGCCCACATATATTAAAAGGCCGGCAACGCACTTGCGACTCCCCTGGTATTGCTAGTGTCTATGGACGGTGGTGATCACTTACCATCAGGTGACCCACCTGTTCGTTTGCCCCCTATAACATAAAAAAAAAATAAAAAAAAATTAACTTTTTTTCTTGAAATGGTCGGAAAATTTTCTCAGAGGATGTCAACACAAAGACCTTGTAAAAATTTGAGCTCTTAATTTGAAGGTTTAGAGGTAGCGGATCGCAATTTTCTATTTCCCGTTTAAATAACATAGGATTGTTTTTTTACTTTGAAATTGTATACATCTGTATCAAATCAACTTATGGCAAGGATTATCTTAGATTTCCATAGTAAATTTAAAGCTCTACAAAAAAGATTCTTACATTTCGATAGATTAATTTCTTCCAGAGTTGTTAGAGGTCAAAGTTTGATTTACGTGAAAAATAAATGGGAAAATTTTGCTGATAAAAAGTAGTAATATGAGGTAATAATAGAAAGACTCATAAAACAAACAAACAAATGTTATTTGCTTGTTCTGTACACTTTCGTGCATAAAAGTTAAATACTTCCATCAATAAATCTAAAGAATAACGAATTTAATGAAATTAAATAATTCACGAGGGCTCCTGTATCGTTACTGTTTAAGGTAATATTTTTTTAATTATATCTACGTCATAAAAAACCGAGCATATCATTGAACCTGAACGAGAAAAGATATTCTTATAATAGAGCATTATTATACAGTCCTTATGCAAAGCAAGGATAAGAAATCTTTGTTTTTCCATTATAATTATGTAGCTCAATGTCAGTCGTTATACATTTAGTTTCATTGTCATAGGGAAATTGAGTGATTGTCAATTAATTTAAAAAATAATACTTATCATCGTGACCGTGTTGGAATAATAATCTTGTATGTATAAATAGTTAAAGACAAAACAGTTCTACGCCTTTTTCTCCTCTATTTGTTAACCGATTTTCTTGTTTTTTTTTTTTGTTTAGTAGACACTGAGCTTTAGTGTTATCAAAGATAGTTTAAAAAGTTAATATTTTTTTCTGTGCCTTCGACGAGGTAAAGGCTTTATTCATAAGTCTCCATTCGTTATACTTCAGGCTCTTCACGTCCTCAGTCTATACTTTAAGAAGTTATTGTTCATGGTCAAAGTTCTACCACTGAACGACTGGAATTAAATGAAATTATCATTAGTTCCAAGAAATATAAAGTTATTGTATAAAAAAACATAATAAATGAAGTCGAGTATCAATTAAAGATAATTTCCGATCAGATCCACTGAGGTTCGTCACCATGTTATTTCGATATTGCTGTTGTGTCTTTATGTACATACTAGCAGCCGCCCGCGACTTTGTCTGCGTTTGTAACTTTATAAAGGTCTTTATAAATATTTATTTAATTTGGAAAAAACTATGAAACTTATTTTTATTACCCTTTATAACTGGGTTGTTAAATACTAATTTTCATAGTTTCAAAATGTCATCCTTTTTCACTACCGTAAGGGTTGAATTTCCAAAGATCATTGAAATAATGTAGGTAAATACGAAAAACTTTTATACCTACTAAATTTGCACCCCTCTTTTACTCCCTTAAGGATTGAATTCACAAAAAGAGATATCGGCAATAATCATTATTAGGAACTTATAACCCAATACAACATTTTATTGAAATAACTTTGAATATCAGAGAACTATCATACTAACTGTGCACTCCCCTTTTACCCTCTTAGGGGTGAATTTTCAAAAATCCTTTTTTAGCGCTCCCCAACGTCATAAAAGGAACCCTGTGCAAAATTTCAAATTTCTAATCCTTATAGTTTAGGCCCTGCGTTGATATATCAGTCATTAAGTCATCGGCTTCTCCATTTATATATATATATATATATAGATAGATATCAAAATAATGTTAGTTACATCTGAGATTGATAAATTGCATTACTGTTTACCCGATGACAGTAATAGTGAGTATAGTTTTCTGATTGTTTTTTGTTATCCAGAATTTTTTTATGATATTGATTGCACTATAACTCGCTAGTACGTGGTTCTGTCGTAATTGGGGAAGGAATATATCGTCAGGAGACAAGTCGTCATGGTCAAATGGTTTAATACATGGTACAAATGGTTTAAAGCATTACTGATTTGCCAGACTATAAGTTTAAGTGCCATGTTAGTCAATATGTGAACGATGGTGATGTCTGGAATTGACCCCTCTCTGTGCATCCACTAAAATCGATTGTAATGTAAATGAATAGACAGTCGTCATGGTGAAATGGTTTAATCGGTGGAATGTCATTAGATGTCCACAGGTTCAAACCCAGGCGTATACTCGTACCATTGAATTTTTCGAAATTCGTTTACTAATAAAATTGGTACCACTATCGGCTGACGCTGATGAAAAACATCGTGAGAAATCTTGAACCGTATGTTCTCCGTATGTGGGAAAATATAGGACTGTGAATTTCTCGGAGTTTGAAATCGCCGATATGTCGTGAGCTGCCATGGCGTGGTGATTAGGCTCTGCAGTGGGTTGCTTACAGACTGATATGAGAATGATGATGGTGGCAGGGCTTTTTCTAATGTCCGCCTGGCTTAGCGCTTAGCGTAAGCGTAAGCCCATTACTAACATAGTCATTATCGTTACTTAATATCAGGTGAAGTTGTGGTGAAACATTTAAATCAGTTATTTTTTAATAATTATACATAACTCATATTTGATATATAGGACACATAATTCCTGTAAAATATTAAAATCCTTTCAAGTAAACAAAGTTGCGAGCATCAGCTTGTTACTAATAAGATGTTATATTAATTCAATAATAGAATAATGTATATCCCGACGCAAAACAAATTTTTGCCATATATATTTTACATTATATTTTATACGGTGGGTAAAATATTTTATGCATATATACAATCGATGCACAAAATCATTAGAGGTTGCAACTTTTGCGAGTATCGCTTTTGTCACCGTTTTTCTAATAATAGTCAGTTGTTGTTCCTATTGCAATTTACTGAGCGCAGTCAATGCACGGCTATCTCCTAACTGACACGCGTGTAGTGCTCATACATCATGTATTTATTATTCTTTGTGTTATTAATAGCCCCGGGTAACGCCTACAGAATCCTTTTCTTGTTGCCGTATCCTGGAAAAAGTCACTATATGATGTTCGACCCCATCATAAAAGAGTTGGCGTATCGTGGTCACCAATTGACTGTCGTATCATTTTTCCCTAACCCACATCAGAACAGGCGGGATGTGAGTTTAAAGCATTTAGGCACCCATTAACGTCGAAGTCATCGATCTAAAGGGCTACGATCAAACATATTTCGGCTTCGAAAGATATTACGAACATATTCCCGTGATAACAATGCTGGCCAAGTCGAATTTAGTTTTGTGTGAGAAGATTTTAAATTCTGAGGTTTTTGAGGAGTTCGTCAGAGGAGATGGAGACTATGACGTGATTTTAGTTGAACTATTTCAATATGGATTGTATGCTTGGTATAGTCCATAATTACGGGAAACCTTCGGTGGGTTTGATATCTAGTACTATGTTGCCTTGGACACCACCGAGAGCGGGGGCTCCGGATAACCCTGCATACGTCCCTAATACGATGCTACCGTTCACGGATGAAATGTCCTTCTTCGAGAGATTGGAAAATATGGTAGTACTATACTTTTATAATATATGGTATGAGTTTGCGGTATGGCGTACGGAGCAGAAATTATTGGAAACCGAGATTGGGTCGAGCGTTACCGCGTTTGTGTGACATCGGTAAAAATGCTAGTGTAATTCTCGTGAATACACATCATACGTTGAATGGAGTCAAAGTCGTACCGCCTTCTATTGTTGAAGTTGGAGGCATACATCTACACAATAGAACTGTTCAGCCGCTTCCCAAGGTAAACGTTCTCACGTAAAAACATTTGGATATCATGCTTACTTATTAATTGTAAGTAATTGACTCTATACATCAATAATCAATATTATCATTAAAGAGTCTAAAACAAAGGCTCTTTCAGCTGATATTTTCTAAACTACGTAAGAGATTTTGATACGGTTTTTATAGAATTTTCTTTAAGAGAATTTCTTCCAGAAGGTTTTATGTATATGCATATTATATTTATAGGTAATAGATAAGTCGAAGAAATGTAAATCAATAACACGATTGGAGTTGCAATTTCATTCGAATTTGAATCAACTGCAGATCGAAACGATTAAAACGTTTTAATTGCAATTGATAATAATGTTCTATTGAGACGACGTATTACATTTTTAGGTGTTAGAAAGCTGGGTGAACGAGGCACAAGATGGTTTTATATTATTCAGTTTTGGGTCGCTTATCCGTGGTTCGTCTATGCCGGAGAAACGGGTTCAGGCTTTGCTGAAAGCTTTCTCTCGGTTACCACAACGGGTGTTGTGGAAATGGGAAACTGAAGAAGTACACAACCTCCCTGAGAATGTTCGTATGATGAAATGGCTTCCGCAGTACGATTTATTACGTGAGTGTATTAAAAACTTTTATTTTCTGCCTATTGTCACGCAATTTCCGTATTAAAAACGATCATTTCTTCTTTATTTAATTACTTGCTACTTTTTCAAAAGACAATATATTTAGTAACAGTTTACCCCAATTTTGAATTTGTATCTTTGACCTAATCCGGTGAAACTGTAGAAGCCTGGTGAAGTAAATGACGAACTGACTATACGCTATTGGCCTGATGGGCCTTCGCAGCTTCACCGGACTAATGGGGCGAGCGCTTATAGTGCTCAGCCGCTTAGCAACAAGTTCATGGGAGCCAAAGTAGCCGAACCTCGTCTTGGGCTGTTGGCTTGATCTTAGATGCAACAACGCGACTCTTACTAAACTAAACTAGTCGTAGATATACAAATTAGTGAAGCACACAAGTGTACCAGCATAGGTGCCTCACGAACTCAACATGTATTTTGTATCTGTTAGTTCGACCAAACGTAAACTAACAAGATTCGAAAAACAAAGGGAAGAAAATAAAGCCCTTCAACCTTATGTGTACCTGCAGGTATGTGGGGGTGATCTGTGTTGTGTATGTTAAGATAGTGAGTGAAAATATTCAGTGTCACTGTATCGCGCTAACTGTGTGCTCGAGGGATCTACTCCGAGGATCGAACCTACGCTTGAGCCCGCTGGCGAGGTGAGGCTGCGGTAAGTGTGCGGGATCGAAATTAACCGCCAGACCACGGTGGCTTGAAGTTACGACAGCGTGAGCGTTCACACGTTTGTTTGAAAAGTCAGAGGGGTACTGATCATTCGCTACTATTATTTTATTGGGAGGATTGGAGTAGATATTAATTAATTAATGATACAATACTTTATCTTTATGTAACTCCAACTGGTTTATAAAGCGTATGCCGTGATAACTTTCAGATGGCAGGATATTTTTCAACTTAAAGACTTATCGTTACGTTTTGGCCAAATTGAACAATACTTTTATAAATTATAGCCTGTGTGTTATTCTGATGTATAAACTATATTACTCTAAAGTTTCATCAAAGTTCGTTCAGTCGTTTATTGCTTGAAAGGGTAACAAATATTTATGCACCATCACAGACTTTTCTCGTTAATAAAATTAACTAGCTTTTGTCCGTGACTCCGCTCGCGATATTGTAGATTTGTCCTACTCCCCGGGAACAATACATTTATTCTAGATGCAAATACCCTATATCCTCTTCCGCACTCCTAACAAGGCGTCTACAAAACTTCATGGCATTTTGCATTCATTGATTGAATCCACTATATTTATACGATAAACTCGTTTTCTAACTGAGCTACTAAGATTAGAAAAATACATTGTTTTTTATTACCTTGCGATAATTAACAGCACAACTAAATGTTTATGATTATGGTACGTAGTCCTCATTTATGGTGTCTATGCAATTATTTCTATTTTACACTAGACATGCAACTTTAAATAAAAATTCTTAGAATTTAGTGTGGTTTAGCTGAGGAATAAATCGCAGGAGTTGCAATGCGATGAAAATTGGCCGATCTTTTGTTTTTACTTTGTTGCTTGTTCTTTGGACTTCTATGAACCAGTTTCGATGACGCAACAAATCTTTTACAGCATCCTTAGTCAGAAAATCGACTTCAAGCTAGCACTTTCCAGATAAATCGTTACTGACAATGAAAATCGGTAGATCTTTTGTTTTTATTGCTCGCTCTTTGGGCTACGCTCCTTCGATATAGGACTAAACAGCAACTACTAGCATACACTTGAGGGTTGAGAAATGGAATGCAAGATGGCATGTATTATATTTGTTTCATCAGTTATAATCATTATACCTAACTGATTTTTTTTTTATGACTGTTACTGCTTACGTACAGCAACAAATTGTCGCCCTTTAGTTGATTCGATATCCAATGATTTACCTTATTTTCGTGCTACCTTTATATGAAGATAGCAGTAATTGCAATTTCTTTCAAACAACACAAGTAGCAAAATCGTTGTTTCCGTAACTAATTAGCAACAAATTGTGTTGCACTTTTCATTAAATTTTGCTAATTTTCCCATGCCACCTTGATAGTGCTCATATTTGTTCAGTAATAACACGTAGCAAAAATATTAAAACGTGATGCACTGTTTGTATGCTAAAACTATTATTTTATTAGTTATCTGGAAAAATTAAAAGCTGAGCCGCTTTTAGTTAACATAATATTGTAGATTAACGTATTCTGAACATCAAATAGGTACAAACACCTACGCAGAGCGATTTCTTTAGGTGCAAATCACAACATTTTTCGAAATGTAATTCATAAAGAATAAATGATATTTGCGTCTGATATAATTTTTTTTGGATTGATAATCATTAGCCTAATATATTTTGTTCAAAGACAACATTTAATAAAGTTAATAATTTTCGAGAATAAAAAAGAAAATTGGGTAAAACATATTTTTATGCTTTCAAACGGTAAAGCGGTTTCAATTGGGCAATGTAAAATTAATATATCCGCAAAAAAAAGTATGCTAGGAAACTTATAAATGGCCGTCATTCATGCCTAAATACTTAATTTTAATGTTTTCGGTTAGCTGTATGTTTTCCTAAGAGTTTAAAATAAAATAATATACAATTCTAAACCTTGTACATAACTACTCTTCACATACATCTCCGGCCGCGCCAGTTTATAAGGTAAAAAAAATTGTTATGTATGTTGGTTTTATTTCTTTTTGTTTATTTAAAAAAATTGGTGACATTGGTTCTAATCGATTTATTGTTCTACAGTAGCCTATTCCTAAACCTCAAGTAAAAAAAGTACCCGGTTACCGCTGCGTTTGATGCTTTAATTTGAACTTATGCAATTTTCTGTATACTCGTATGTTTTTAAATAACGATTACAATTCTGATCTGGTTTTTTTGTTATTTAGGTAGATAATTAGTATACGAATAATTTTTTACTTAGACACATTTCGATATAGTCGATAATTTGTGCGAGAAAAATTGTGTGTCGTTAATTTTGCAAAAAGTGCACTCTAAATGAGCATAATTCTTGAATGGAGAAAATATTACAAAATGCCTTTACACAGTTTATAGAGTTCAGATGACCAGTTTTATCGCAAAGGTTTTTTATTAAATTTCTATTTAAATTATCTTCCAACGAGATGATAAAAATGGATAGACAAAGAAGGTAAATATTTTGATTAAATAAATGTATTTTATCCTAAAAAGAGAAATATTTTAATTTTTAAATACGAAAGGGTAATTTCATACTTTAAGACCTGATACTTCCGTTATTCCTTATAAATTTATACAAAAAATAAAAAACTTGATTTATCCCACACTTTATAAATGTTTTTTTTTTCTCTCGAAAACTGTTTATCGAATTTTATGAATTAATAATAATAATGGTTAGAGGTTTTCTAAAACAAGAATCAGAACAAGAACCCATGTTCTAAATTTTGAATTCTTTAACCACTGTGCCAAATCAAAAGCCATTGCACTAAGAAATCTGTACACTTTTATTATTTGCTCTCTTAACGTAATAATTTTCAAATCCTGCAAACTAACATAACATCGTTTTTTATAAATAAGATTAAATGAAATGAGTAGTAGATAGTATTTTTCCTTTTCTACATACAGATATTACAGGTTTAGATTAAAAAGAAATTGTACCGTATAAAGCGTTCACTTAAGCTCATCCTTTTGGGCTTTTATGACTATTAATTTTTGCTGATTTTTATCGATTTATGACGTTTTTTTTTGTTGAACTGACAACACTGTTGACCTAGCAAGGCCTCTACAGTTTCACCTCAGTATAAATATGTATTATCTATGGTTTCACCGGACTACAAATTTTGTGACGGTCGTTACTAAAACGTTATATAGATTTGTACTCATTTTCTTTGTTCATTTTATTTCGCAGAGTAAAAATATATGTCACCAATAAAATATACGGGCGTAATTTCAAATGGATTTATGCTTTTGGTTGATTTATTATTTAGTCATTTTAAGTATACTTATTTATTTCCTTATATAAGGGAATACTTAAATGAAAATGTTGGTTGCGCTAGTTCAAAGGATAAAATATTTGTGTGGAAGCTAATTTTGTCCTGGTAATAATTTGGTAACTAAAAAGACATAGTTCGTTACGCTAGACGTTTTTTATGTGCTACTGACAAAAGTGCGGTATATAATGCAAAAAAGTAACTAAATACGCATATCAATTACATCAATGGTAGTTGTGGAGCTATTTGATTTTCGTAGGCGTTGTTTTATCTTAAACAATTTATGTTTTTGATGGCAGTGAGGGCCTTCACGAGGCCATACCTGTATAGGATATATTCGATTTCGAAACATCTGAAACCATCTTATCAACCTCTAAGAAGGAAGGTATGGGCATAATCACCAAGCCTGTCCACGACAATTTGGCAATTTCAAACTCCGACAAATGTACATTTGTATATTTTCTCATATACAGGTGGTATCGCTGGTAACATTTTTCAGGTTCAAGTTTCTTCATCGATGTTTTCCTTCAGTCGATAGGTTTACCAATTTAAAGTACTACATGTACGCGAATTTCGAGAAATTTGTTAGAATATTCCACCGGTCAAACCACTCAACGACCAAAATTCAAATAAGAAACAAAAATTCGTGAAGAACAAGTGAATATATTTATGCATATATCAATTTTCAGTGTATGTGTGATCATCATCCTTGTCTTCCTGCCAAGCTGAGATTTTGATGATTTTTTTTTGTTGTTTTTACCGCTATGGTTCTTAACTACAGTTAGACTTGGTAAGTTGCGCCGTTGCGATCTAAAATATTGTTGTTGATTTATCATAGAAAAACAAATATAATCCCAAATTTACAAACTCTCAATATTTTTCTTAAGGACGCTTTCTCACAAAAAGGTCAAGTTTGCATTGAACCTTTAACGTTGATGTCATTGTTTTATTTAAAATTAATAGGTTTCTATTGACAAAAAAATTCTTCGTAGCTTCTCTCGCGTAAGACACCCTGATTATCATCCGCACGAAAATCTCAGTAAATTTACAATTTTTTCAATAATCACATAATATCTTCTTATGCTACATATAATCAAGTTTAATATAGAGGACATAATATCCAAGTTATCTTTACCATATCTCGGAAAAAAAATCAGTTTTAATAAAATTTAACTCGTATGGAATAATGTTCAAATTAGTTCTTTAATTAAAATCGATTAATCTATCCATAACTTCAAAAAGTCTGTGGTAGAAAAACATATACCTGACGGGAGTTTATTATAAAATAGGATATTAAATAACTAGGGAATTAAAATTTGAGCATATGCATCTGCATAATTACGTAGGCTTAAGAGCGGATTAACTCTGAAAATGTTCAGGTTTCAACCTATACTTGAAACCAACGTATAAGACGAAGTTATTAACGTAATGTGAGTTGATATTGCGAAATCTTTAATAGATCATCCAAACTGCGCAGCGTTCATTACTCACGGTGGTCTTCTGAGCCTCACTGAAGCGATGGCGGCTGCTGTGCCCATGTTAGTCATCCCCATCCTCGGAGATCAATTTGGTAATGCGGCTCACGCGTCCCGCGCCGGGGCGGCGGAGGTCTTACGCCTTAAGGACATTAAAGAAGATACTGTGTATGAAACTTTAAATAAAGTTTTGTCTAAAGAGTAAGTAGATTTCTTTAATTTAGGAATATCTATAAGTTATCTTAATAATATATTTTATGTGCAGAGAAAAAAGCAAGAATATAGTTTACTTACTACATTTGTTTGAAAACAATGCTAACAGCTTACTTTCTCTCTCCTGCGTATGCGCACCACACCACTTGCTACATTTCACACATCGCTGAAAGCGTAGTGCTCGTAAAAACGGTATTTTCTTAAAACTTCATAAACTAGACTTTTTCGCGACTTCGCACGCGTTAATGTTGATTTTTAAACTAAAATACAGTTCATGTTACTCGTTGGTAGAAAGCGTAGTGCTCGTAAAAACGGTATTTTCTTTAAACTTCATAAACTAGACTTTTTCGCGACTTCGCACGCGTTAATGTTGATTTTTAAAATAAAATACAGTTCATGTTACTCGTTGATAATGTAGCTTCCTGTAAACGTCAAAATTTATTTCGATAACCTTATAACCACGACAACCCACTTCGACGAAAGTCGCGTTATCGTGACAATTGTGGCCAAAACATTTACCATTCCCACGAAGTTTTTACTAAGTTCACAAAAACAAGCAGTCCGATAATTTTGTTGTCGATATAATGGCAAACATCTAAGTTTTGTTCGTTCGGTTACACTTCGTCTTACTCATTAAGCGACAAAAACTTGATACGTGTAAATGGGGGAAAAAGACGACTAGAGAGTGTTATTTTCTATATATTTAAAGTTTTAACATTTGGCCACAACCTTACCTGTTGTTCAATCACGATGTTTTCTAAGATTGTAAACATGTTATACCTAGAAGGAGATTGCCTTTAAAGGACACCCGCCGGATCACACCTATAAGTGCTTAGTGGTAGGCTTTCAGCCTGAGGGTAGCTAGCGAGGTGGGTTTACAAAAAGCCCTACCTTCATGTTATAGTTTCAGCACGATGTTTTTCTTCACTGTAATCTCCGGCTCATATATAAGGATTCGAACCATTTTAATTAAAACTAACATTGCTCCGTATACCGTGTGCTTTCTTTTTATAATAGTATTATAGGTTTTATAATCTGCTCTGAAACAGAGTCAGATTTTAGCCCTCATTGCTTTTTCTAATTCCTGTTTAACTAATTAGCATATTGGAAATCTCTCCCTGACTACGATTTATAAGTCATTCTTGAAAGCTACTTAGTTTTCCCTCTCTATGCGTAGCGCGCTACCCCATCTACCTCATCACTTAACACCAGGTAAAATTGTGGTTTAAGTTGTTAAAAATGTTAACATAGTAAGTTTGCTACCACATTTTGTTGGTTTACGATGTTTTACTTCACTATCGATGATTTTTTGAAACTAAATTAATGCTCTTTCATATTCGTAAAACTCGTTTCTTATTAACTACTAGCTTTTTCTTGCGGCCTCGCTCGTGTTAATATAGATTTCAGCTATACTTCAGGAAAAGTTATTTTTTTATGAAGCGCACTCTATATCCTTTTCTGTACTCCTGACAACGCATATCCAAATTTCGCGTTGGTCATATGAGTATTTACGGTATGAAAGCAGTAATAAACAAACAAACTTCCATTCGCATTTATAAACATTAATTAATACCTTAGTTCATATTTTTTTACAATCGTAACATTATATTGATTTATAGGAAACGAGACCGCGTGCGACTTCTCAGCGAATTATGGAGTCACCGTCCACAATCACCGATGGAGACGGCGATTTTTCACATCGAACGCACTGCGCGTTTCGGTGTCACTGCCGCCGGAATCTCTACGTCATCGCACGCGCGCTGGCTCAATGCCTTCCAACTAACTTTATTAGATCTTATGGCATTCTTGATTGTTTCAGTTGTGTTTCTTAGTCTTTAGTATTCGATATGTTTGTGGTTTCAAATGTGGCAAGAAAGAGAAACAAAATTAATCATAGCCATTTAATTGTCATGATTAATCTATGGTATATGTACATTCTTCGTCAAGCTTTTTGACCGCTCTGAACATAATCTTAAGTCCGGGCTTGCGCATAATACAGTTAAGAGTTTAATACAAAACCTTTTTAAAATACTACTGTAGCAATCTGAAATTGGCATTTATTTATCCTTAAGTTGTATTAATGCTATACACATGTAGCTCTAGAATGTCATCTTTTATGGAGACTGGCTGAAATGTGTTTTATCGTGTGTATCATTATGTCAGTCAAATAAATGAAAAATCTTTTGTGACTATAAAAGGGAAATAGGTATTTATTTCTACTCAGAGGTCCGATCCTCGGGAATGGAGCCCTCGAGCAGATTGTTTGCGCGAACACAGTGACACTGATGATCAAACCCTCGTCCTTACAACACAACACTGATCACCCCACACACGTGCACATGCACACGTCTAGGTACACATAGTGGTGGGCTGTTTTCTTGCCCTTTTTTTGAACTCTAATAGTTTAGAATACAGTAGTCAGATACAAAATACACGTACGGGATCGTGAAACATACACTTGTGTATTTCACGAACTCATATATGTATGCTACGGATAGGTTTAGCTTAGCTAGTTAGATTCGGGATATTCGGCGACAGCCCAAACCGAGGTGTGCCGTGCGCCCTTGTGCTAGTTGTCTATATAAAATCGGGTGAAGGCCTTAAGCGCTCCCCTTAGTAGTCCAGTGAAACTGTAGAGGCCTTGCCAGGCCAACAGTGTAGTCAGTTCGAAAAAAAAATATAATTCAATCGTTATTACGCACTCCGAGTTTTAATATTAGGATATCTGAACCAATATGGGCTTCCACACATATATTATTAATATACGTAAATTTGTATTTTGAGTGGTCAAATAGATTTAGGCAAATAGAAGACTGTGGGCATGTTGCTCCGTTAACATAAAAATAAAATAGATGTTTCTAAATTACGCAAAAAAATACTTTTAAGGGAATTGTTCCCACCTGGTCTCCCGAATAAATTGTATGCTTCAGTTTAAAGTATTTTATGTATTTGAATTTATATGACATACGTGTTGTATATTTCTTTTAACAGTAATTGAATACGAACTAAATTGCTAGGTATGGATACAGTTGCTATATAGGATTACCTTGCTTAATTATGGTCTTTATTTTAATCTAAAGATATGTTCTTAACAAATAACAATTTTTGTATTTTATGAAGGATATTATAAATAATTAAAACCAAATTTGCTTCCAAGAATTGTGAGCAGAGCATAGTGATGACATATCGATGTACTAAATTACAAAGGTACCTTCCAGAATTACAAAGCTAGCATGTGAAATTACAAAGCTGCCATCCAAAATTACAAAACTACCACGAAGAATTACAAAGCTACCACGCAGTATTACAAAACTAACACGCAGAATTACAATCTTACCACACAAAATTACAAAACTGCCACACAGAATTATTATACTACTACACTAAATTATAAAGATGCTCAAACCAACTTTTTTTTTATTAACGTGAGGAAATCCCTTATGGATACCTATCCTCCTGGGGGGAGAGAATGGGTTATGTCTGACTCGCACGGACTAAAACCCCACGGTGTACCGGCCACCGCTTGAAGTTGTGGCGGCATAGGACCGTGATAAGGCTATCACCATGCCGCCCCAGCGGTTAGCTCGGCGGAAGGTGGCCGCCGGGCTCCATCTTTATAGGGAAGTAGACTAGGTACACAACCAGCTACCTCCCCCTCGTCTGCCGAACCTGTGCAATGAGGAGATGGGCCCCCCGACCCATCCCCTCAGGTCCGGCTACGGAGGTGAGCAAATCGCCGCCTCCTTTCACCGACCCTCCTTTGGCGGAGACGACCACTGAGAAAGGTCCGCATCTCGGGCCCTCTCCGCCGCCTCCTTCTTGGTCATCCCATGCCATGGCCGCAACTACGCTCGGCAGCTAAAGATCTCCTCATACCGCCGCTGCCAGTGTGCGGCGCTGCACCTTCCACGCATCACAGTCGTATCTGTAGAGGCCAAACAGCCAACATGCCAGTTCGAAAAAAAGTTTGTTTTTTACATTTTCACGCGTTAACTATTCAACGATTAGCATGAAATATTCCATACACATTGTTAAGGCTGCATAAAATAACATAGGGTTAATCACGTAGTCATCCAGAAATAAAGTACTGTTCCAAAGGAGTAGTTCAAAACTACAAAAACTGTTTTCTTTACCAGAAATGGGTTATTATTTTAACTAACATAGTTGTTCAAATGAAAAAGTAATTTATTTTAAAAATACATTTATTAACATTTCCAATTTAATATTAATAAAAAATATATAAAATTGTCGTAAATAATTAATATACAGTGTATATATATATATATATATATTATCACATTGAGCAAACGTTAAAACATCGAGTAGGTAGGGATTTGTGTAAAATGCGATAAATACGTATTATTATTTGGTATTTTTGTGTTATCGTGTCGGTGTAGCTTTTACGGAGCAGATTCTAGCTTAAATCACAATTCGTCAATATCTCTTTGAGTTTTCTCTTTGTCTAACTGAAGGACTAGAGAATATTTTATTGCTACATAATAATATGTATATAATATAATTGTTTGTACAGTATATATATACAATTTATTGTGTTATTTTAAAGTATGTTTAAAAAGTAAAAGCTAAGATTAATTTACACTATATTAGAGTATTTAAAATGAGTGAAAAATAAAATTTGAAATTTATTTATTAGACATATTTATTTCATAGGTAATATAAAAAAAGTAATAAATCTTATTAAGATTGCCAAGTACCACCTCCAACAAGTAAATATTTTAATATCAATGGAGATATTAGGGAATAACTTCGATTAGGTATTAAATATTTAAAATTTACTTTAAAACCCCCTTAGGAATGATACGGAATGTAAGGCACTGAAGTATACAAACGCTTATTGATATATATTTAAAATGATTAACTAGTTACATATACCTTTGTTCGTAGAACTCAGACCTACAAAATCACGTTCCATTAATCATTAAAAACGTTTAAAAATAAAATTAGTTCCATCACAAACAAACATATAATACAGTTTCATTATATATTTACACTAGTTGTGCCCGCGACTTCGTCTGCGTGGAACGGTATACAAAACACAGTGATTAATGAAACAATCTGAATTTATATCTGTGTATCTTGTATATTTGTAATGTAGTGTCAGGCTAAAAACTAATAATGGTCACACCTCTTTGTCACTTCAATAATAACTCAAAATTAGGGCTTTCGAGTTACTTTGATGCGTGTAAAAACCGTGGGCCTAGGTATAGCGCTGCATCTATCGCCATACAGTCAGATAGTTCGTAACACACGACAGTAATGTGTGCCCACATCTAAATTTATTGCGAACATGGACAAAACTTCGTGACGATATATGCAGGTATACGAGTAACATAACACTAATATTCTAATTTAACATCTGTAAAAACGATATTGGATTGGATTTGGATTGTTCAAAACCATAACGATTTAACTTCTATACAAACGAATGTAGACCTCATGAGGCATAGGTCAATATACTGTTGGCAGCATACGCTTAAAAAATACTTGATTTATTACAAAACTTTGAAAAATAACAAATGATGAATTGTAAAATTTACTTTGTACCTTTTTATAGAGTTAACCGATTTTAATGAAAAAATTATGTTCTTCCCGAATATGCTTGATTATTTTCTTGCTGGTGTTTTATCAGAAACCTAGTACTTTACCAGTGATACCTGTTCAAACAAACAGACAGACAGACAGACATTTCTAAAAATGATCGAAATGGGTTCTATTACTTATTCCTAGACACCTGCAATAAACTTTATCTCAAAAATAAAAAAAGTACAGACACGTTGGATTTACATTCTTATTATATGTATAGATTAACAATATTATGCATTAAAAAATCAGAGGTGTAACAATAAATGCAGATTTAAGTACTGGACTTTGTTAATAATCTCAGACTAGTCTATATTTCACGAATGTTGGTAAAACGAAGGCTGCTTTGTGGATATCGCTGTTGTAGTATCTTAGATTCATCGCCTTCTCGTCCTCCCGCGAGAAGACCATCGTAGGCTGGTCAAATTTTATGTTCTTATCCAATGAGCCTATCACGAAACCTATTTGCCCTGAAGGGTATGTTGGGACCGTTGTGTACGCATATGCAGCCGCCGGGAATTGGTTCCTGCAGTAACTTAATGTGCTGGACACCAGCTCCAAATCGTTCCATATTGTCCCAGCTTGAGAGCAAACGATTCCATTCGGTTTTAGAGCGCTCTTCATCAGCGAAAAATAGTTCTCCTGGAAGAGGTTCACAGCCGGACCGATGGGGTCACTACTATCTGTAATGATTACGTCAAATTCCTGGCTATGGTTCTTCATAAATTCGAAGCCATCACCGACGCGCAAGTCGAGTTTTTCACTCTCGAAACCGACCGCCATGAATTGTAAATATTTCTTAGATACTTCTATCACTTTCTCATCTATTTCTACCTGGAAGTAGTATAGATATAAATAAAAATCAATTACCGAATATCATTCATATCGATATGTAAGCGTATCACTGTGGAATGGCTATGGCTTATGAAATATTTGGGTAATTATATTTGAAAAATCATATGGAAGAGGGAGGAAGAGGGAATTTGGGTTAAAATATCTCTATATTAAAAAGTGAGTAAGTGAGACAGAAGGGAGATCTTTTGAAAATATTAACAGATTGACATTCATTTGTTTTGTTCTTGTTGTTTATTTCATTCCATGATCGTATTGTAAATCATCTCGTTTTCCTGTGCAAAGCCAGAACTTGGAGCTAGTTTTTATTATATTATTGAATACAAACACTGATATGTAATCTATATGAAAATAAACTAGAACTATATTTATTACATTAATAGCATTACACTGTTTGATCCATGGCACTGTGTACTTCAGATTCAATTCTCCATCGCGAATAATTCCTAATTCTATAGATGTACAATACAAAATGTGTTTTATTTAAAACTGCCTGAAGTTTTTTATATTGTTGTTTAGCTAACTCAACATTTTCCGTGGTAATAAACTCCTCCCTCCCTACCACTTATTGATTGAGATTTGGCCTATGCCTTGGCAACAGTACCTTTTTTCTGAATGAACGGTATCTTTTTGTGTACCCCTAACATATATGCAAAATTTTATAGTAATCTGGTGAGTAGTTAAGGCGTAGAAACGTAACAAACACACAAACTCACTTTCGCATTAATAATATTACTTAGGATATTCTGCTAATAGATGCACATTTAATATAATAATTGTAAAATTATTACAAAATTTAACTATACTGGTCAATCCCAGAAAATGACTAAATAATACTTTTTTCTGTATATTATCATGGTTGTGGTTAAGTCAAACAACAGTCTTTATTAAGTTTCATTAGTCTTATTTTAAAGTGAACACATTTTTGATAACAAGTGAAATACTGTACAAAACTATTATGACTTTTACGAGTTTACTCCTTATCTACCTAATATTTTATTAATAAAATAATGTTATTGTGAAGTTAACATAAGCATATTTATATAGTGATCTCTGTTCCTTATCATGCTATGTCACTGAACTGACTATTGAGCAAGGAATTCAATATGAATGAGACTTAATTACTAATTAGAATCATTAACAATAACAGATTGTTACCATGGCCGATGAATAAAACAGGGATTAAGAAATACAAAAGTAATGCCAATTATAATTTGCAAGTTGTAAAATAATTTACAAAAATAACACATTCATATGTAAAATATTAAACACTTTCATTTTAAAGGCCAAGTGAGAACAAGCCCATTAAATGAATTTTTGACTTCAGTTTCTCAACTAAATTACCTACAAAATGACACAGAGCAAAGTAATATCTGCATATGGGAGGTTTAATTAAAATACATACCTGAACAATTTTTTTAACTTTAGGATGTTTTGCAACTTCCCTTGCAACACCTCCATCACCACCACCCACTATTAAAACCTTCTCTGGGTTTTTGTGACAGCACAGGGGCAGGAAAGAAATCATTTCCTACAAAATCAACCAGCTTCATAGTTAATTAAATAACAACTATGGTGGTCTGATTATATATTTTTGTGAAATGTTATATAGCAATTGCCTACTAGTTTAGTCCTGGTATATATCAAGACTTATTACATACCAGGAAATTTTTAGAAAAGTATGTATGATTAATAATTTGAATGTTATTATAGCCACCTAACTGTCTGTAGGAAAATGTCATGAGTTAATCTAAATTTCTACACAAATGTTTTTAGTGAACCACAATATTGAATAAAAATACAAATTTTTAGCTATGTACCGTAATATGACTACATTAGCATTAGATTACACATACAATAATAAAAAAAATGTGAGGTTGTAGAATTTATTCTTATTAAGCCTTATTGAACTTTTAAGATGAACACATTATTTGCTATGATGTATATTTGTCAAATTATGGGCTTCTAATAAATTATATTATTGGAAATTCAGTTTTTTTTTTGGAAATGGTTTTTCAAATTTAACAAAATTATTAAACATAGCATTTTATAAAGAAAATTGATTGCTCTCTTTAAAAATAAAATCAAACTTGGAAAAAATTTCTGAACAAAACGGAATGGAAACATTTCAAAACAAAGTATTAGTAATTGGATGATCGTTTTTAATTATTTTTATGACAAAATATAGCTGAAAGTACATTTATAGGAGAGTTAAGTGTATTCTAATATTCTACTGATTGGCTGGTATTGAGAATTCAAGGCAAATATTTCTAAAGCCAACATACGTATCAAAGTAAATATTTAAGGGTAGTGAAATATACAATAGTTGAACCCAAAACCCGACACAAGAAGATATACACTGGATAATTCTTGACTATTTATATATAGTTATTTATTATTTACATTTTGGTTGTTTATGCTTTAACTATTTTTTCTATTTTATTTAACATTGTGTATCATGGATAACTCGAGATTTCATTATTTAACATACCATATAAGTAAAAATAATCATTTGAGTAAAGAAGTTGATATCATTTGCCCCTCCCTTTATTATGTATGACACTTTAATTAGACTCCAAGAATAACATGAATCAGACAGAAAATAAAGATAAATACTTTTTCTCTTTGGTGAATTGAAGGTTTAACAAATGTCTGTTACAAGTAAATTTCAGTTTTTACACATTTTTTTAATATCTTGAACATAAATATAATACCACCACCACCACCACCACCATCAATGAAAATGAAAACAGATAATAATAATGTAAGCAAATCTCAAATCTGAATTATGTAATTACTTTCAACTTCAAATAAGTCAATATTAAGCTATGGGGTCTAAATAAGTTGCAATAGTTATGTTAAACTATGAAAATTGTGATGTATAACATTTTTATATGTACCTGGTATGAAAATTCATCTTTCTGTGTACACTGTATAATATCATCAAGCACCAAAACTCTACCGTGGCTTGTAGTGTCGAACACATTTATTTCTTGGTACTGTGACTTTTCTGAGTGGAGCACTTCCTTTACTTCGAAACTAAATGTACCGCCAGGCCACATCTCACACGACTCCGTGAACCAATTGTTTTTCAATTTATCCATTTATAGACCTGAAATAAATGAATATGCTTTACTGAAGTATCACAAAGAAACTTCAATAATGCTAAAAATATAATTTTAAATTATTTCCAAATATACCAAAATAGCAGTTACTCTCAAATAACAACTAACACAGATAATTGCTTTATTATTATAGCAATAAAATAAATTACCTGTAAAATTTTAATATACACTGAAAATGAACCTAACGTCCACGTTGCAATTAATGGAATACTTCAATGGTTCGCCACGAAAACGGCAATTATTGAAACGTGTAGTTTTATTCTAATGTTATCGTTACACTGGTTTCAAGTCACTGACGACTGTTGACCTTAAAAAAAATATCAACTAACCGAAACCCTAGATAACTTAGCTATGTTTGTGGTTATATTGGTGTATATCGCAACACTGATAATGAGTGTAAAACGTAGAGAATAGACCAATTAAAATCATAGAAGAATTACCTACCTACTTATCTCTAAAATTCAAGATATCATTTCATAAAGTGTCAAAAACACTGTTGCCAGATCACAGGATTTTTTCCTTGATCTTTACTCGGAGAAACGCACCTGTGTGAAGTGTTTTTGTTTTGTGCGATTGTTATTGTAATCGTAATCCGCACTTTTTAATGCGGTCCACGTGTTAAAGTTAACAGTGACAACAAGCGAGTGGAGTGAACCAATAATTTGTTTTCGCGCACCCCCGTGCCCCTCAGGCAGGAAGGTAATTTTGTATCGCACCTTGCCCGTCAAACCACGGAACGGCATCAATACAGGAACAGTTCGATAGGCTGCGAAATTTTGTCGCTACTCGCGCCCCATCGTTATTCACGGAATTCGACAACGATGCCCCTACCGCGTCCTCAGAGAATGTTATATTAGTGCCCCGTGTGGCAACCGCGAAATCTTTCGCGTCATTGGCGTCATCTTTGTCTCAGGAAATTCCGGAAGATAGAGGAGTACTTGAAGCTCCCATCCCAAGCTCTAGCTCTGATTCCGACATGGAGCTCGATACCGGACGTGACCCCCGCAATCACGAACGACGGTTTCATAACCGTAAACCGAAAGTGGCAACGGCCCGTTCCCATCATCTCGCACGCCTCAGATTCCGAATCGGGTACGGAATACCCGGTAACTACGAAGCCGCAAGTAAAGGGTCCATCCGTCTCAGCCAATGACAAGCCGACTGACTCAGGTAGGTCTAGTCTAGCTCTCTCATCCCAAGCCTGAGCTACGGGTTCTGTAGCCGAGACTAAGAGGCCCCGCACCCCGCCCCCCGATACTATACAAGACAAGGCATCGTGGATCACGATATCCACTCGGTTAAACGAGAAGAACATCCGGTACACGTTCGCCTTGAATACTCTGCAGGTATTCAAGTAAAACTCTCATCCACCACCGACCACCGCAAGCTTACATCTCTTCTCCGAGAGAGGAAGCTCGCTTATTTTACTTTCGCGCTCGAAGAAGAGCGCCTCCTTCGCGCCGTAGTTAGACGTGTCCCGGTCGAGTTATCGACCGATGACGTCTTAGGCTCTCTTAAGAAGCAGGACGTCACTGTCCGGGGGGTACATAGGATGTACCTACCCCCGTACCAAGGCCCCATACGCGATGGTCCTGGTCGTCCTCGACCAATCACGAGAGGGTAAGGCTATTTTCGGCCTCACGTCTGTCTGTGGCCTCACCGGCATCACTATTGAGGCCTCTCGCAAGTACCATACTCCTTCGCAGTGCCATAAATGCCAGAGTTATGATCACTCAGCCCGCAACTGCCATCTTCGTACCAGGTGCGTTAAGTGCCTAGGGGATCACACTACGAAGGAGTGCGCACGCACTCTCGACACTCCCGAGCCCCCGAGCTGCGTTCTCTGCGGTAACACGGGTCACCCTGCGAACTATCGTGGGTGCCCTCGTGCGCCGCGCACACAACGTTCCCGCTAAGCGAGACAAGCCCATAGGGCGCCTGTTGTCTCCGCCCGCCCCCCGCCTCCACGTTTCTTGTCCATGGAGGCCTTCCCTGACCTGCCGGGTACCTCCCGTGTCCCTGTAGCGCCGGTTCCCCCGCCACGTGAGGCACCCTCTGTGTCACGCGTCCCCCAGTTCTGGCGTGCGCCCTTAGCGCCTTGGACTCCTAGACCCCAGCCTCAGGCTCTCAAGCCTCAGGTGCAGCCCCAGCCACAGAGAGTGATACCAGCCCAGGCTACCCATGCTTTCTCATTCTCCCAGTCAGGCATCGATTGGCTGACACAGGTACTGCTCGAACCCGATATTCAGGAGATCGTCGCGTTCAATAAAATAGTTAACAGCAATAGGGACATCGGCCTCCCTGAATGGAGCCCTCGAGCACGTTGCTTGCGCAACTACTGTGACACTGAATTAATTTTCAAACACTAGTTTTTACAACACAACACCGATCACCCCACACACGTGCACATACACACATGTAGGTACAAGTAATGGTTGGGTTTGATTTTTTTTAATCCCTTATTTCGAACGGAGTTAGCTCAGATTAACTTAGTAGTCAGATTCAAGATATATGTATGAGTTCGTGAAATATACATGCTTGGTACACGTGTATGTTTCACGAATTTATACATGTATGAAATAATAGTTAGCTTAGTTAGACTCGGGATATTTGGTGACAGTCCAGGCCGAGGCGCACCGTGCGCCCTTGTGCTGGTTGCCTATATAAAATCGGATGAGTGCCTTAAGCGCTCCACTTAGTAGTCCAGTGAAACTGTAGAGGCCTTGCCAGGTCAACAGTGTAGTCTAAACTTGTTTTGTATGTGTATTATTATCATAGCACAGAAAAAATAAGTACAATATAATAGTTATTACTAATACCCTTTATTCTACTGCAGAAGTTGTATTTAGTGTTGTCTCTATGATGATATACTATGTAATGTATATGTTTGCTTATTGTATCTATGATTATAAGTATGATATCGTATTTATGACAATAACTATTGTCAGTGACAGGTAAATGGCTATAAAACTCGATTCATATATAAAATGCAAACATGAATTGCTCAAACGTAAGTTGTACAGAATTCTTGGAAGCAGCTAGAGAATTCGCCAGAATATCGAATGAAATCAACGATGGATGGAATTTGGTCGAGAATAGTGAAATGCACAAATCGTTTCTTATAAAAAAATATTTTAATCAGATCCTGAATAAGAACAGTGAAACTTTACTGAGAACTGAGTATATAATCTTCTATAATATGAGTTATGGGGTGCCCTCCTTTAGTTTTAACATATGGAATTCTTCAGGTGTTTTATTAAGTCTAGAGAATATTAGAAAAATGGCTTTCTTAAAGTGAGTTAATTTAGTTATTTTAAAAACTTAATTTTTATTATAAATTCAGAAGAGCACTTTCAGTAGTCGTGCCTCATGTCTCAATGTCAATGAAACTATTTATACTTTGTCATGAGTTGTTTTTTTATTAAATTCATAAAGACTTATAAATATAAGCCATTTAATTTAATTCAATGAAATTTTATCAATATGAGTATAATAGTTAACAAATAGTTAAAAGTGTGAAATGTTTTTTATTTATTTTATAATATTTAGCATTTGACCCATGTTGTGAAATTATAAACATGCTATAGAGGAGAAATGGCTCTCAAGTGCAGCTGACTAGACTATGTCTATAGGTTCTTGGTGATTTTGACATGATGAAGTTTAATAAATCGATGAACCCTGGCTGCACACATGAAAATGCATGACTCATTGTCACCTTTCACCAAAGCCGAGTGTGCAAGCGAAAGCACAGAATAAGCGATAGAGAGACAAGATTGGCTTAAGCATTCTGCTTGTGTCACATCTATTTCTATTCCACTGCATCAGTAATTCCGTGATAATAATTAAATTCATAAAAGTATACAATCTTTCATCAATGCTTTGTTATAATGTAAAATTATCATCCGTAAACCGACTTTACAAACAACCATTGTTTTTTACTTAAGGGTTGTAGCCAGCTGGGTAAGCTAGGAAATTGACCTACAACCGTGCAATGGCCTATTCACAATCTTTTTCTTCACCAAAAGCAACTCATATGGATTTGAACCTATAAAAGTGATGTCCAAGAACACTATCACTGAGCTATAATCACTTTATAATTATGTGCCTGATGGGATTTTCCACTTACACCATCATAGGAAATTTCTTATTTTTCATCCCCTATTTGATCTGCTTAGGAGATGAATTTTTCAAAATTCTGTACTAGTGTTAGCTTTGGTTATTATGAGGAATACTTGTGTAAAAAGTCATCCTTGTTGATATAAACTGTGCGTTGTTTCTAAGTCTTAAAAATAGTAATGGGTTGGTAATCATGTTTAAGAAAGTTGTTCAATTTTATTTCAGCATAAATGAAAAGGAGTTCTACTCAGTAATAACACAACAGGAACATCCAATTTTCCAAAGACCATACTTCATTGTTCACCCGTGTCATACGGAGACTTTATTAGCTGCATTTAAGAACAAAACCAAGAATATTGTAACGACATTCCTAGGACTGATAACACCTTTGATTAAAATTGATTTACCTTTGGAATATGGCTTATGAATATCTGAAGTGGAACACAAATGGAATACAATTTAGGATGTACATCTGCTATGTGGCATAGCAGATATGCCTTATAAATCAAGTAGATAAGTCTGCAATGTGAAGAATTGAAAGAAAATAAAAGAAATGTCAAAATTGATTTTATTTAACAGGTATGGTTGTTGTGAAGAATAAATGGCAAAAACAAAATGGGATACCAATGAAGTTTATTTATGATCTTCTAAGGAGAGATTTGTAGACTAAAAATACTTGTGTATAATAAAGGATTTGTCTTCATTTCTTAAAATGTTCATACCATATTGTTGGGTATGTATTCATACCCAGAGGGATGAGGTCCCCTCTTGGACAGACATGAAACTTGTGGACTTTCATTAGTCCAAGATGGATAGCCTGACTCTCCTGATATTTGTTCTGTATGTCGAGATGGTTGGTGACCATTCACATGAAGGCAAAACTGTACAAATAGTGTGAAAGTATGAGATGCTTTATTAGGACAAAATAAACGGCAAACCGAGTGTGTCTTATGTTTGCAGAATTTTTCTGTTCCTACACAGGTAAAGTCTCGACTGGGCTTAGGTAGTGTGGGACTTTATCTTGTTTAGAGCCATACAAATCATAGTTATTTCGATTATAGTCTCACTTCGATTGACTCGGTTTTCATGTCATATTTATTTCTGTAACTTATGTATGTACATAAAGAAATGTATGTACATAGAGAAGTTTAAAAATAAATAGACACACATCACTTAAATGTTTAAGTTAAGTTTTAAACTTTTATCTGTTCCTATAAACTGCTGACCAATATAACAGATATGTGTATATATTCTGAAATACCCACAGATAATCTGCCCTACACTTTTTAGTTTTCGGGTCTCTGAATAAATGTATAACATAGTATGTTTACATTACAATTTGTAGTTTTACCCTCTACACATTATTTGTAAGTGTACATGAACCAAAATTTAAAGTCTTATTACGTTGTGTGTACATACCTATTATGCTTTTTGTTTTTATTCTTATACTAGCGGCCCGCTCCGGCTTCGCACGGGTATAAAATATATAGCCTATGTCATTTACTGTAAACATGATTAAAATCAATCCAGTAGTTTTGATTTATTCATTACTGCCCGTGGCCCGCACGCGTTAAATTTGGAGTAACCTCAAAAATAACAGTATTTCTCCACTATTTAATTTATGTTATTATACATATAAACCTTTCTCTTCAATCACTCTATTTATTAAAAAAAACCGCATCAAAATCCGTTGCGTAGTTTTAAAGATTTAAGCATACATAGGGATATAGGGACAGAGAACGCGACTTTGTTCTATACTATGTAGTGATGATATATAAGTAAATTAATTCTATACCCGTTAACCATTTAAATGTTCATAATGTCATAAAAATAACTTATTACTTTACATACTCTAAGAAGATAAGTATCTCCAACTCCAAATATCTAAACAAAAATTCCTTTTGTTAGTAAATGAAAAGTATAAAAAAAAACAAAATTATCCATTAATATTATCAATATGGAATTTGTATCGTGCCGTTCCTGATTCTCATAATATAACACTTTGTAATAGTTCAATAAATCGGTTCCATCAGTTTTTGATTAATGTTATCAAATAGCCATATAAATGAAGTACTTATTTTGAGTAAAGGTGGGCATTTAGATTTGACGCTGTTGGGAGCGTAAAGAGACGAGGCGAGGTGCTAGAAAGAGATGGGGAGAGGAAAGTATGGTTTGATTTTGTAAATTTTGTAACTTAAAAAAGTATGAGATTCTCAATTCTTTATACCTATTGTTTTATACTCTATAGGTTACCGTTTGACCACAATCTCACCTGATGATGATGTTAAAAGATCTTGTGGTCTAAGATGGGAAACACGCTAAACCTGGTCTCAAGTGCAGCTGCCGCAACATACCAACAGGTGCTTGGCGACATATTTTCGTCTTGAGTGTTATCACACTCTAGCGGGCGGACTTAGAAATATACCCTACAACCTTCCTATGGTTTCATCACGATGTTATCTTTCACCGATAGCTCAGAATCAGTTGCAAGGATTCGAACCTACGTGCTTCGCCGCTGTGTCCAAACACGGTATCAACTTATCCATAATCGCTTCGAAATATATTGAAAAGGGGATATTTTTAAGGGGGTACCATTTTGAATTAATTAGCATTGGACCTTGGATTTCGAAGACATATACCAGGGAACTCCTTAAAATGAGATACAAAATGTTTAATGATTCGGATATTGATAGCTTTATGATAATCTAAGGCTAGATAGGCACTATGATCAACAACGTTTGGGTACATTTTTTGCAGTCAGTTGTACTATTGTTACAACTTTCCTTATACAAATTTAGCGTGACCAGGCAGGGTGGTTATTGAAATATAATTGGAGTACCTTACATCTTATTTATTTAATTATCTTGTAATAATAATTATGAACTACAGACTAAATACATTTTACTGTGAGATTTTAGTACTTAGACGATATGAGTTTTAAATATAATTATTTATATGGAGTCTGTTATGATCTGTGCATATAGTATGAATTTACAAATACAATCAAATATATAGTTTATCGTACTTTTCAAAAGTGTTTCTCTACGGTCTTTAAAGACGGGTAATAGATAACGAATGATTTGTATTTCAACCATGTGAACGATTAAAAAGGAGATTGCGATGTCATAAACACGAAGTAAACTTGTAAATTAAAGATAACTGCAAACTGCTGGATCCGGGATATTGGTATGTGGATAGATACGTCGATAGAAGGTCTAGGGCTGGTTCGCCGCTGTTATGACATCACGAGTAACAAGACGGTCGGTAACGTCGACTTTTTATTGATAGGTACCGTATTGGATGTCGATAAGATAATTTTTCGCTATCAGATTAGTCCGTTCGTATATTCATTGTCGTTTTCGTGCCTAACAGGGTCACTGCTCCATACTCTGTTTTGTAGTATGTCGAATATATTTCGCTTGTATAATGAGACAGTGTGGTGAAATAATTCACAATTGGTCAGTGAGACTTTCCGAGTGTGTGCGTTCCTTTTTTCGGCTATTATGTTGCTGCTGTGTAAGTTAATTTACGTTTATAAGTTTTGATAGTCGGATACATGTTAGTTTGTATGTTGCCATTGAACAATGTTCCCATTTAAATCATTTCGTACGAATGGTTTTATTTTTTCTTCCATTTTTTGTAGACTCAATTATAGTAGGCACATTATGTATACTGTACAAGTGTTTCTAATTTTGTAAACAATATAGATATGCATAAAGTAACATCGTCTCTCACCATGGCATCGTGGTAGGGCTTTTTCTAAGTCCGCCTGGCTAGCTATCACTCTCAAGTTGAAAATCATGTCGCCAAACACCTGATGGTGTGTTCCGGCAGCTGCACTTTAGAGTCAGTCTCCCTCTAAGTTTAGCGTGACTACCATCTTCGACAACATCAACGTTTAACACCAGATGAGATTGTGGTCAATCGCTAACCTATGAAGTAAAAAAAAAGCGAAATACATTTTTCATGCCAACATAAAATGGGTAACAGAATAACAACACAATTATTTTAATTGAAATTACAATCTTAATCCGTCATGTTTGATAAAATAAATATAACTATCATAGAAGTTTATCAACATTTTTTAAAGATCTAATTGGATACCAGTCGCGGGGACGGGTGGATTCGATTATTTCTTGATCGATAGAAAAAGAAACGAGTACGATCTGACCCGATCTAGGTAAATCGTTCAAATAGAAGTAGCCAAAGCAACATTCTTATGATACACAACTAATCGACAAAGCCAGTGACATAACAATCAAAACAAAGAGTTTTAAGAACAGTTTCATAGGTTATAAATCCAGTGTACTTATTTGTATTGTAATGGCTTAAATTTCGAGATTATGAGCTTAGGAAATGTATACCTTTTATATAGTAAGATAAAACATGAATTCTAGTCACATTTTCTCGTGTGTTATATTAAGTGTTAAACAACATAGATAATAATAACCTTACAAATTCTTACTCGTCATCATTATCGTCCTTTTGCGTCTATAGAAGACTGTTTAAACATGAATACGAACATTTATTTTCGTAGTTAAGAATGTATATTATGACGGATGAGAGAAAACTACATGTGGCAGAGACGCGAATGTTAATATGGGTGTGTGGTGTAACAAGATTGGACAAAACTAAAAATTACTACACCAGACGAAGTTTGAAATTAGTACCAGTGCCAGAGCAGTTGAGTAGTAATAGGTTATTATGGTATAGGCATGTCATAAGGAGATACGAAAGCCATGTGACTAGAAAAGCTTTAAGTAAGAAGGTGGACGGTTATAGGAGTAAAGGAAGACCGAAAAAGGTATGGATAGATTGTGTCAAAAATGATGTGTCTAACAGGTGTGAATACTAAGATGGCACCTGACAGGGAAAAATGGAAAAGAAAAACATGTTGTAACCACTCAATTTAGGTGGGATAAAGGTAAAAAGATGATGAGTTACGAATATATATTATGTACATAATTATATATGCTGATTCAAGAGAGGCAACGTTGTTCATAAGAACTGTAAAGAAATATTATGATTGTCTGAAAAGTTTTAACTTATTGTATCACCTACCGCTCTAGCGGTTAAGTCGCCATGGGCAAAAAGACAAATGATCGCCATTAACATATCTTTTACCTATTATAATATATTAAAATTATATAATTATTGTGAAATTTGTGAAAATATTTGTTAAAAACGGATTGACCAGGATGTAGACAGTGTACATTAACAAACTATTTAACTGTGATTTACATAAACTTAGTATACATATAAACGTAGTCCGGTGGAAATGTAGAGCCGCTGCAAGGCCAACAGTGCAGGTCAGTTAGAAAAAATAAGGTGTAGCTATAAACGCTAATATCCAAAAGTATTAGACCTATTTTCATGGGGTTTTCATAAATTACTTGAATATAGCTTAGGACATATATCTTCTATTTCATCAAAATAAGTTCACATAAAAAAAAACCTTAATTAACAAAAAACGAATTCTGTTCAAACTACTGCAGTTTCTAGTAAAGTCAAAAGATGGAGCTGTTTGGATGGGGCTCGATTAGCTTATTTCTAAACGCTGCAAGTTGCGGACGTGGAATTTGGTATAAGTTGTTTTTGCGTGGTCAGCTATACAGAGCTGTCCCATGTTAGTGAAGCGAACAAGATTTTAGTTCATATCCCTAATCCCTAAAGTACAGCTAATATATAAAAATTTATATCATTCATAAAAACAAGGTATTTGAATATGTAACATAACATTCATAATGAAACAGCAAAAAATAGTAAACATGAATGAAGAAATATTTATAGCTATAAATCGTTAAGGATATAATTTCTGCCAGTCTTACCGTCGAAATCCCGACCATGAATTTTATCGCGTCAAACAAATGTCCAGGTTGTCTGCTCCTAAAACAGGTGCTGATTGTATTGTCGTTTAATTCGTTTTTCTGAAGGTATCTCGTCCTATCATTACCCGTCGCGTCACATTTATATACACGTTTCTATACTTAACAGGCTCCTCTCAATGTCAATTTAAAGATGCGCAGCAAAAGTGTTCGAAGGAGGCCGACGTGATGCTAAAAGAGAAACTAGTTTGTGAAATGCCTACCAATTATTACAGATTCCTGTGTAATTCACACAGATTTTTATCTAAATTGCGATGATAAAATTAACATTATTGACGTAACTTTAAATTTATACATATAATAAGAATGTAAATCTACCGTGACTGTATTTTTTTATTTTTGAGAATAAATTGTTGCAAGTTTCTAGGAATAAGTAATAGAATACATTTTAATCATTTTTAGAAATGTCTGTTTGTCTATTTGAACAGGAATCACTGCTAAAGTACTATATTTATGATAAAATGAATCATTAAACATATCCTTGGGCAACATTTAGTCTTTGTTTCATTAAAATCAGTTCATTCTATCAAAAGTTATCGTAATTTTAAAAGTCGTACGAGAGAAAATTAGATACGGTAATGAACTTCAGTCTCAACAAAAAACCAGGGTATTTTATAACATAACTAAACATTACTACAATATTATAGGCAGACATACTAAACGAAAGAATAATGTTTAATATTTTGTTTTCACACCAAACAAATGAATATTAATGCTATAAGAAGTTCAGTAATTAATTAATGTGTTAATGCCAATAGATGGCGTTCAACAACCATTTTTAAAACCTATTACTGCCATAATATATAGTCTACAAATTACATATATTACACATTTCTATTAATTGAAAGGTTACATTTTTCATTCATTATTTTATTTTTATTTTTATCTGTCTGTTGTTTGTACAAGAAATATATAAATACTACTGGATGAATTTTGACGAATTTGATAGTTTATAGATCGGAGTAACATATCTATAATATAAAAATGAATCGCCGAATGTGTTGCTAAGCGCAAATGTCGAGAGCAGCTGAACTGATTTCGCTAATTCCTTTTTTAGAATATTCCTTGAAGTACGAGGAAGGTTCTTATGGAGAGAATTTTTTTTTAAATTGCCTGGAAAAGTCTAAAAACAACACTTTTCTATACTCCCATAAAAAGGATTCGTAATAACATTAAAAAGTCAATTTGAACTTTAATACCTATACTTATAAAGTTTAAGTGTTAGTGGAGAGATTCCGGGAAGGATAAACAATTGAGTGACGTTAGTATCGTATAAATATTAATGTCAATATTTACACGATGGTAACATTTAACATTATAAAGCGTCCCGAATAGCAGAATAAGTATTAAAAAAATAATTAAATAACCGACTGTTAGGCGGTACGTAGTTCGCCAGATCAGCTAGTGTAATATAATTGACATTGACATATATATGTGCACATTTTACTTCTTTGTAATAAGACACTAAAGGGATGAAGTGGTATATTAAATATATCTAAGAAAAAAAAACTGGGGGTTTTAGAAACGATGGCAGAGCGCATTTTCATGGTTTTTGAGATTTTTGTTTTCCTGTCGGTTTGTTTATATGCGTATCACGTATCAGAATCAACCGATTTGGATAATATTTGGTATGGTCATATTTATACACTGTAGTAACATATATTCTTATTACTAATTATTGTACGTTATAGCTGTTAGTCTTTCAAATAAATATAAGATAGTATATAAAATGTATGATAATCACAAATGTATACATTAATGCATTATAGATGTATTGTAGACCGAATCGAAATGAAATATAACTAATCCAAGTAATTTTATTTTCACGTGCTTTTAATTAAAAACATGATTTTCACGACAACAAATGGCGCTAAATGTATCGTTTTATTGGTTTACTATCCTAAGAATATTGCAAGGAAGAGTATAGACAACAATGAGATTATTTCTGTGTTTGTTAGGTTTATTATAAACTGATAATTTTGGTAAATTTACCTTGATTTTAATGTGTTAATTACGCTTTGAATGCATCAATACTTTTTAGTTTTGCATTAGGGACCTGGACACTTTATTCCAGATACACATGGCTATAAAAAAACTGTATGCAGTGCAAATAAAAGAAAGAATAATATAAAGTTACTAATAAGAATGATCTACATTAAATATATTACAATAAATGATTATGTAAGAAATTAGTGGATATAGCTAAAATGCAAATCATTAAATAAAACTAAATATTAATTATAGCATTGTTTTTACAGTTGTTAAATTAGAATATTAATTTTATGTTACTCCCGTAGCTGCGTGTATCACCACAAAGCTTTGTCTATGTTCCTCAATAAATATAGGTGTGTCTATAATTATTTTATTTTGTTATTCTTTCGAGTGACTGTGTTACTAACAAGTTTTTTTTAATTTTACTGATAAGTTTCACATTCGGACAGTATCCGGAAGTTGATAACAAACGGCTCTTTTTTTTCTTTAAATTCATAGTTTCAAAGACCTGCATGTCGATAATATAAAAATAACCAGGTGTTTGAAGCACGGCTAATTGTTTTTTTGAGTTCCAAGCTGTATCTTGAGAATCAGATTAAAAATATACAAGATATACATTCAGATTGTTTTATTGATAACTGTGTTTTTGCATTCAGCTCCACGCAGACGAAGTTAGTTATTAATAAAATGGATAATTACTCGTTTATAGTAAATACTTCATAAATCCACGATTTTAGTATAATCATCTAAACTAATAATACCTCAGAAATAACTATGTTCTTTTTAAAATAAGCGTCAAACAGATATTGCTTTTTATGTACCAGTTTATATATAATTAAACTTTAGATTCAAGATTTAAGGTCCGAGTGTTTGGCACGTAGGTAACTTATATACCCAAATTTTGCTTTGAATTTAGGGTACAGTAATCGTACATAATGGAAATATTAACAAAGTTGTATATTTCAAATTTGAAATTCGAGATAGTTTTGACTGGAGTCTATTATGTCTTCCTTGATGAGAACCTATTGCTAAAAATAGGCACATAGAACGACAAGTATTAAAAGGTAGACCAAAGCCTACACGTATACGTACAATCAAAACGGCAAGTTTTACTGCCTTATATGTAGTATGTGATTGGGTCTTCAAAGTAAGTTCGGGTTCGTGTGTCACATTAGGGCCCATGCTCGAAAGAAATGAAAGCAATGAGGGTCTACATTATCCTTTATATATTCGGTAGGTATTATGTATATATATAGTTCCATTATATATTGATTTAGATATCTTCGGGATTACTATTCTAAATAGACAAAATGGTGTTAGACATTATCGGAATAAAATTTCGTGGTCTAGCTACATTTATGTGTTGAGATCATAATTTAGATAAATTCTAAGTAGTTTACAATTACTTTCTCAGTACTTATACACACATCTATTGATATCAAATACTCGTTTGTATTTACGATAGAATGATTAATTGATTTATGGTCACTAAGCTCGTGCTAATTCGGCTCGAAGGACCTAATAGTATTGACGATAAAAAGAAAATAAACAGAACTGATGATTAATGAGAATATCGGATTCCATTGCTTAACCCTTAAATGGACGATTTTTGTTTCACGTTTTAAAAATATATATTTGTGTAATAGACATGTATTACTGTCTAGGAAAAATGAGTAAAAAAATCTAGACATGAATTTACTATACTTTTTGCCAACATTAGAAAAAGTACAAAATTCGTTCAGAAATAAGAACTAGTTGTCAAAATTAACAAAAAATTAAAAGAAGGTCAATTTTATCTGTGATGTTTAGTATGTTGTTTAAAAACAACATTATCCATTTAAGGGTTAAAACAATGATATAATATACTTTCACTGTAATTGTCGTACTTTTCCGTAGAGTTTTGGTTTCCTTCTTTGGTGTTTACATGCCATCCGGTTTACTTAAATGTATCTAATATTATGGCTCGTGTAAAATAGGCTCGTTGTCAAATTGGTTTGCAAATGCCACGACAAAAGAATCTAAACTACATTTACTGGTTCATCAAACATGACCCAACGGAAAGAGACATCATAAAATAAACTATAATCTCGTTATTTTTATGACGGTCAGATTTGTAGTCAGGTGAATCTGTAGAGGCCAAAGCGTCAACAGGGTATGTCAGTTTGAAAAAAAATGTTAATACAGAAACGATGATTTTCATACTTTCGTTTGTATAGATTCAAAATGTAAATAATTTTATCAGAGACAAGTATTGTCACATTATGATTTGTTGCAAAACTAATATATATACTGATACAAGCTGTGCCACGCTCTGTCTTGCACTGTATTTGTATTGTACTTTCTGTTATATATGTTCTTAATCAATCACTATAATAAAGTTACAACAATATAATTAAATGACACATCTGACACAGTGCAATCCAAAAGTAGTCGCGACCACAAATAGATCTGTAGTCCAGCTTCCACTGTTATGCCTGGCCTATAAGGATGCAAGCAAGCCTCTCGACTACTGGGTTTACACTGAATGATTCCGAAACCTGACAAATCAAAAGAGAATAATTGTGGCAAGTTTATAATATAATGGCAGATTGATTGTCTTTTACAGTTACTAGTCTGTTTCGTAGAGTCATATAGAGACGTTATATAACTTATTACATTCCTTAATAATCATAAAAAGATTTATCAAACAAGACTTATAATTCCTAAGATTAGCATCGTCAAACAAACAGACTCTCCAGATACTATTGGCATAGATATGGATATGTTGTACAATGAACTCTGTTCCTATTATGTATTGATGAATTTAGAATTGGATATAAAATCCAGTAGTAATATAAAAATTGTGAAATCTACAGGACTAACATAAATTATAATTGTGTCATTGTATACAAGAGTTTTTCTCTGGGTATACGTTAAAATATATACTCGTACTATAATAGCGGCACGCTATGATGACCGTTTTGACACATTACAAAAGTGACATGTAAATTCGATTTATCATATAATCAAAATTTATATAATCAAATACTGCTTTGTTTTGCGTTAAGCATTGATCCGAGTTTACCGACAGTGGTAGTTATGCTGGCCAGTGATCCTATATACATACATGTAGTCATATATAAGATATAAATATATAATTTTGAATTCTGAAAAATATAAGTACAGGGTTATGTTGTAAATAAGTACACTAATAATTATAATCCACTAACCTTTCGTCTAATATTTTAAGACCCTATCTTAAAATGGCGGATTATGTTTTTATTTCTTTTTTTTATTTCACTACAACGTATATTGTAAACTTCATGGTTTAGAAAAAGGTTCGTACAAATGAAAAAATAATGTAAAAGTTTATTTTATATATAAAATTATTAGTTTACAATATATAATTAGCTATTTTTCAAAGTTTTGTAATAAATCAAATTATTTTTTAAACTTATGCTGCCAATATATCTATATAATATAAGTCTATATTCGTACTTAAACTTAAATCTATATTTGATTGATGAAGGCATTACTTTGCGGAAATCCATCATTAAAAATTAGGGTGGATGTTACTTCGCACTTTCGCTAACAATTGTTTGGTCGCTGTTACTTCTTACTGCAATAAAAAACGGTTGTGTAAGTACTACAAATAATAAAAAGGCGTGGTTGTTATGCAGTAAAACTCGATGTTGGCAGGTGGTTGAACCTATAGTCGATTAATCTATCAGAAATATATGAAAAAATATGTGTATATAAAAAATGAAAAAAAGGAATAAAAGACTTAAATAATATAAAAAAAATAAGTTAATAATGAATTAAAAATAATTAACGATTACACGTGTTCCGCTTCTTCACGGAGCATCTTCAGGTCGATGTTGACTCTTTCGACTTCTCGCCCGCTTGCGTCGCGGATTCTTTGCGGAAGTGCGAAGTAACGTTCACCCTAATTTTTAAAGCTAAACACATTCCAGGGGTTAAAGATTCTGTCAAACAGCGCTGTTTTTGTTAGTAAAAAAGTGATAAGATTTGTTCGCATAAGCGTATTATATAGTTCAGTATAGTAGTACTTAGATAGATATAGTATATAGTTATACATATATAAAATTTAGAAATCAGTGTACTAATGAATTTGATGTCCTAAAATTTATCGAATGTTAACTGTTAGTTAACTGCGCGTCAGTATTGACGACAAAGGACAGCAATTTGCTTTTTCAAACGTAGTTATTAATTTATACGAAACTTCATACGGTCATCATAGCGTGTCGCTATATAAATAATTTACGATAATGCTCATTACGAAAAAACCACACTGAATTGTGATTCGGCAAAAAAGAAACAGATTATATAAGACATTATTTGTTTAATCTTGGGATTGAAGTGTAGATACAAGGTTTTTCGATTTAAACCTTATCTGTGATATGACGGGTGGAAATGATAACGGTTAAAATATGACTAACCTTTTATTTTGACTTATTTTCCTTATTTTAGATAATTGACGTAAATAAATATCATAGGACAATCTCTCGCGCGGCCATTCGATATAAAATCACATGTATCTTGTACTATAATAATCAAACAGCTTATATATTATATAGATCGTAATATACATAAATAGATCTAGGTATAAACGGCCTAAAAGCTGAAACGGTTCCT
Source organism: Antheraea assamensis (assembly GCA_035772565.1). Taxonomy (NCBI): domain Eukaryota; kingdom Metazoa; phylum Arthropoda; class Insecta; order Lepidoptera; family Saturniidae; genus Antheraea; species Antheraea assamensis. The sequence continues at coordinate 4,424,535 of JAQQSE010000046.1, read as the reverse complement.
ATGAAATCAAATATTGCAAAGCAGAGATGTGGTAGAACTTGAAAATAAATAGTTTTTGTTTAAATTGGTAACCCTAGAGAGATACTAACTTTTTTTTTCAATAGCCATATCATAGGTTGGATCTATCTACGAATTGAAATTCTTTGATTACAAATGCACAATAAAGTCATTTTTCGATTGTCGCGATTACTTGGATCAGACACTGTTACGAATAATTCAGAAAATCCTATGTTTTTCAAACGATTCTCTTTATTTTTATTATGTTTAAAAGATATTGATGAGCTTTGATTAACAAATTAAAACATTTTGATAAGTAGTTTTTTTTTGTACAATCGGTTAGTTTAAGCCTTTTTTTTGTATCTCTATTCGTCATACTTTACACTCCTTACGTCTATAATTTAAAATATTACAAATATTTAAAGGCGGTATTAGTATCTCTATATATATATATATATATAATAGCACGGGGAAAAAGATTGTAAATGTTATTATGGTCGAATTTTGAATACTGGGTGACTTCAATATATACCTAAATATACACAGAGAAAATTGTTAAGTATGTACATTTTCCTCGTTTGTTTTTTAACTGGTTATTTTCTTCGTTTTTTTAGAAGATATTGACAAGCTTTAGTTTTATCTTGAAAAACAAATTTGTTAACAGTTAGTTATTTAACTAATTCTTTAAAGGTAGGTATGGGCATAATCACCATGCCAACCCATGACGAAATGGCGATTTCAAACTTCGATAAATTATATATTTTCCCATATACAGTGTTATGATAAAAACATTTCTCAAGTTCAGGTTTCCTCACGATGCTTTCCTTCGCCGTCAGCTGATACTATTACCAAATTAAATTAATAAATATACACGAATTGCGGAAAAAATGTTGATACATGCTGGCGATCAAACCTGTGGGCATCGAATGACACTCCCCCGGCCAAACCATTCTACCACGATAAGGTCAAATAACCCAAGTTAATGAATTAAGTATGAAATTACCACAATACGGATTAAAATGATAACAAAAGCAACGAGCCTATTCCTTCTTCAAAGGCCGGCAGGCAACGCATCGGTGATGTCTCACGTGTCGCAAGTGTCCATGGGCGGCGGTGATTACTTACCATCAGGTAACCTGTCTCTTCGTTTGCCAGTTCCTGGTGTTAAATTTATCGAAAATGTAGTTTTTTTATAGATTAGAGATCTTCTTTTATAGCGATAGAGCTTAAATATTCCCGCGTTATTACTATCAATAACTTAAAACAAATTCCTTTAGTCTTTAATTCGTAATGTTAAATATATATTCGTAGATATTTATAAAAAAATCCAAAAATTAACAATGTTGACATTGAACGAAATAATGCGGCCATGAATATAGCAATTGTGTTAGGTACTTTAAAAATTTAAAATTATCGATCACATCATAATCTTCGATTAATGTGTAGGAAAGTATTAATTTGCTGTAGTCATATGTTTAATTTCTCACGCGTTCGCAATAGCGACAGTGAGGTGAAGCAATGCTGACATTGTCGGGAGTCGCGCGAGGGCTCTCCAGCCGCTGTGACCGCGACAATGGGCGCCCTTCAAACTGGATACCGAATTACTATAAATATGCCTGAACTTTTCAATTACAAGCAACTAACGACGAAGGTAATATTTCTCTGAATCTATTATGACATTTCTTTTTTCCATTGTACTAAAAGAATTTTTAGCGGAAGTCGTTTTGGTAAGCGTAGGTCGCTATCGAAGCAAACGGAACAAGGGCTCACATTGTGCAGTAGAAAAACTAAACTAACAACTTTTAATATGGATATATGGGTAGAACATAAGCGTGATTCGGAAAAGGTTTATGTCTTTCTATGTAACAGATAAACTAACGTGTTATCTACAATATATAAGGTAATTAAAGCCTAGGCCCATCTACAAGCAATCGCAAAATTGCTTATAGTAATATCCGATGTTAATTTTAGACAGGCTGCTTGTTACTGTGAGAACTTAGTTGGGATTTGATATTGCGCCAAAATGTGTTGGTAATTGTATGATCACATCGTGTATGAAAAGTATTCTTCTAACTATAGCATCCCAGGGAGGTTAATGCTCCTGCATATGTGTCTATGAAGCAAGGCTTAGACCACCTAAGCCTATCGGAGACCTGGCAATGCTGTCAGATGACTGATTCACTTTTTCCGAATTCAACAATTTTGAAACAGAATAGAGATTTTGCGGACAGATGATCTTATTTTAAGGTTTACCTTGCAAACTGGTAGCAAACCAAACTATCTTTTTTAAAATTAAATGTAAAAAATATTCTAAAAAACGTTTCAAATTTCGAAGAGATTCCTTAATGTTTGATTTCGTTGACTAGATGCTTAGTGTGGTTTACCTACGTTTACCTAAAGCTATCCACTGATATGAAGTTTTAATCAATGATCTACATGGTTTATACTCCCTTGAATATTTTTGACATATTGGTGGAAATTACCTTCTGCATCAGCAATCTTCAGTTCAGAACCAAATTTATAAGAGTATTTATTGGCTTCTAACTTATTGAAAAAGCGACCTTATTAGCTAAGGTATTCTAATATAACTTTATTTGTATGACGATGTTTTTAGTATTTATTTATTCTTCTTTAAAGAAGCGTTAAAGCCTTTAAATCCGGTTGTATGCAATGTTATGGATATATTTTTGATTTTACGTAGCGAGAAAAAAAAATACCTGATGTTAAATGAACTTCAGTTAAAGATTAGCAGTGACTTTTAATAGTCATTGGGGAAAACAGAAATATAATTAATTTACTAAGCTCGGAAATATACTATTACTATAGCAACGAGAGAAAATTGAAAAATTTGTTTAATAATTCGTATACAGGTCACGGCAAACTATTTTCAATGAACTTTCAAAATATATTTGAATCCTTTAATAAGTATTAAACACCAATTCGCTCGGAAGTATCCAGTATCATATGAACCAGCGAATAAGATATTATACATTTTAGACTCTAATTATATACACAACATACCGCAAAGTGTACTGTATGATTGTTTATTTGGATAGATTTAACCATAATAATGTGACCATTTGAAATAATTCCCTGGGTAAAGGATACTACTTATGAACTTGTGGATGATATCGATTACTACGATATTGTAAGAAACCTTGGAGTCAACACTCCTATTCGCACAGACAACGGTTATAATATAAACGCAGCTAGTAAGGAGACGACTCATAAGGATTTTTTTTTTGCATAGGTATTTAGCGCTTGACCACATTTAATGTTAAATGAAGATGTCATCTAAGTTAATAAACACGTTAAACTTAGGGAGGGATTCGCTCTCAAGTGCAGCTGCTGGAACACACCCATCAGCCCACAACACACACACACACCTATAAGGTGTTTGCCAATGTTTTTTTACTTGAGGTTGATAGCTAGTTATGCGGGCTTAAAAAAGGCCTATGATAATACAATACTTTATTAAGTAGAATAGAAAATTGGACTATGTAATTGCACAACATGTTTCGGCCGCTGAGTAAGTTATTTAAAAGGTTATACTTTTTCGCCGCGATATATGCCAACGTAGTTCTTGTCGTTAGCAGGCTGAACAGGTCATATTTTTTAAAGAACTAATCAACCATTCAGAGGACAAGTACCTGAATGTAAAACAAAGCATAATGGGACATCCCAGGCATAGATGAAGCCAGGATATAAATGGTTGGGAGCGAATGAATGCGTCAGGCTTAAAATGGAATATAGTGGAAACGTAACACAGTAACTATAATGAATTCAATTTATTTTAATTTGAGATTTCCTACAAGCAAAGCGTATTTACTATGTATACTCGTATCTAGGAATAATTTCGTATAGCAATCAATTTTATCCATATACGAGTATGCACAATTTCAATACGAAGATATTTCGTACAAAAACGAAGTAACATTGCATTCGGTAAAAAGGCAGAAGAGATACGAATAATTGTTTATTGAAAAATATCAATACATAAATTAGTATAACATAGAGTAGATTCAAATTCGAGAGGATTAGATTAGAACTGATAGGAATACATTGAAGCGCATAAAAGTGTTTATAAGTAATGAATTAGGATTGAATGTTGGATAGAACAGACGAATAAGGTCGAATTGAAGAATAAAAAGAGAAAACCATTATGAAATTTCAGTTCGTTTTCATTTACTAAATAGTAAATGATAGTTTGATATGGAAAAAAGGGGTAAGTGAAACTGCAAAGTAGATGTATTGCGTCAACTACATATATATGGAGCTCTACTCACTTGCACTTAACATACAACAGATTGGTCGTAGGTATATACTTATTTTACGTGACACATATAAATTGTGCCTTTATTCCGTGGTGATTTGACATGGTTTGGACGATATGTCGAAGATATATTAAATATGAAACCAACTTGGTCAAAGTAAAAAAAAAAGTAATTATTGATTTCCACTCGGCTCGGTCTCGCGGTTTACAAACCACACGTCACAGAAAGGTCGATGATGACCTCCAGCTACTGGTAGTAAGTGCATACGGGCGATGGATACGAGCAACTCCGTCGCCCTGGCATTTCTTGCACAGGCCCATGTGATTAGGGCGCATGAGTGTTCGTTGCGCCTCCTACTTGTTCGTCAGGGTCAGGGTCTAACACCAGGTCTTCCCTCTTAAGACCGCAAGTCGGGGCCCTTCTGAGGATCCATTAGAGGCCGTTTCTGTCCGCTCGGTTAAAAGGTGCGAGAAGTATACCAAGGATCCAATAAGATGCCACCGCAAAAAAAAAGTTTGTGTGACTTCCCTTTGACCGAACAGTTTTAGGGATCTCAGAGAGGTCCCTGAGTTCTCAATATATTTACAGAATAGTGCTACAAATTTTGAGTCTTCTAAGACCCCTCAGAGACATGACGAGCCCGTCCACTGACATATATATACCTCGTATGCGACAAAAATAGCTGTTGAACCTAGTTTATATCACCTAATGTTTGTAATAATAGATCATGTTGTAACTCAGTTTCAGAAGCTCTGATTTAATAATATTGCGAAGTTGAATTACCCATCACTAGTAGATTGTGGGGACTTTTTCTTCATTAAGTATTGCCAGCGTCCAAGGGCAGAAACTTTCTTTTACCTAGTTAAGGTTCAATAGTTTACGAACAAGATATTATATTGGAGGTTTTAACAATTTTTGTGTTTGGTATTTAATATAGTATAAATATGAAATTAGATTTACTACTAGTTATGTTTGTTAGTAAGCTCGTCTGTACTCCAAGTCGTCAATAAAAACGGTGACATTTTTGTAATTTAACAGTATGCTATACAACAAACAAATATTTTTACATAGAATGGGAGTAAGGTGTAATCTCAATGAGGGTTTATGTCAGTCGGGCAGTCGGCTGACAGTAAAAATTAAGCAAAATCATCATCACAACATGAAAAACATGTTGTGACGACCCTATTTAGGTGGGATAAGGGTAAGAAGATGATGATGATGGGAGTAAGGAGTAAATCATAAACCTTACGCATAACAAAAAGTATAAAAATATAGGATTATTGCTTATTAAAAGATGGTGACTTCGTACATGTCGCTATGTAATTATTAACAACATTAAAATATAGTTTTAAGCTTTCCTAAAATCTGAACAGAGTAGTTTGAATAGTAATCAGTTTAATAATAGTCTAAGTAGTTCATACGCACTTATTTACACACTTTACCTATCTGTAATACTATTAACAGCCCGAACTAGCTTGAATCAGATGTATTAACATAGAAAATAAACTCCATCTTATCTTATAATACGACAATGTAATGAAATAAAATGACAACTAAACATCAGCCTGTCCATTCTGTCAATATATTTTTAAATCTTCATACTTTCTTCTATCACTCACTCACATAGGCAGATTTTTTAAGAAAATAATTTTCACTTATTCTTTACGATTATTCAAATACATTTTAATTCAAACCTTGTCCTGACAATTACAAAATCAGCAAAAAAAAATATTAGTCAAATAGGTGCAGCTGTTCTGAAGTGATGAGCTTACGTACATCGGGTAATTGTTTTTTATTGATATGTATAGATTACTATAGGATAGTATCACAGCCCAAATGTAAAATAAGCATATATCAATTTGTGTCAAAAGGGTGCATTTTTTACTATAAATCGCGTTGTACACATTTACTAAGTTAAAAAAAATTGGATCGATATAAAAAAATATATATTCTATTGAAACTTATCAGAAATAATCAAATGTTTTACGAGAATCCGAAGAAACAAGTAAAGCCTCTGACAACAGATAGATTACCTTATCTATGTTATCAAGATTTACAACTATCAGATATTATCATTAATTATAGTAATCAAAGTTTTACATGTAAGGGTAAAGCTGAAATATAGAAATTACAAATAATAGCATTTTTCCTTGATAAATAAATTCATAGATCTCCAATCAATATGTACAAATATTGAAAAAAACTCGACTGAAGAAACACTGCAAATTTTTAGTGAACGAGTTCTCAAATCAGTTGATAAAATAGATTTTTCCCTTCCTCTCTTTTTTTTCATACACTTCCTATTAGACGAACCTAACACCACCTTACATGATATCATGTATCGTTATATGTTATGTTATCCATCGAGTTTTTTTTAAATTTAATTAGGGATATATAGCTGTATCAGTCCCGTAGTACTCTTCATTTAATTTACAGGCTGCAGAACATAACTAAAACCAATTATTAAAGCTAAGCGTCACTAATGGCGACTCAACAACTTAAATAGACTCAGTGCTTCAACACTATTAGGTTTCAATAACCCATAAAACATTCCAATATCTTGCAAATTCTCCATCGAGTTAAGGGCTACAGGGCGTAACATAGTAACCGTAGTAGAAATCTTATCAAAATCCGTTATGTAGTTTAGAAGATCTATGGGAACATACAGACAGACGCGATAAGCGACTTTGCGTATAATATTTACATATAGTATAGATTAGTGGACAGCATCAATAGAATAAACTTCATTAAAAAAGTTAATGGTAATATTTATACAGTTTCAACGGAACAAAGTCTCGACGTCGTCGGAGACACGCCAAATCGAAGTCGGCGTCGTAGACGAAGCGGACAAGAAGAAGCACAACAAAATAAAAACTTCAAAGTACACGCTACTGATGTTCCTGCCGAAGAATCTCTCGGAACAGTTCCGGAGAGTAGTCAACTTCTACTTCTTGATTGTTACAGTCATCGCTATTGTTATAGGTGAGTGCTTCGTCTCAGTAATTTCTTTTATTGAAAACACCTTTTATTTCTGTCATCCCTTTTTCTTTATATACATATGAGGACCGGGATCAGAGATAAATAAAGAGCAACTTTAAGAGAAATATATTTGTTATTTGTAATTATAAAGTTATGAGCCACTTCTCTTTGTACGTCGTATTCGCCATCTTAATTTTCAATCGCGCCTCTCCCTTGCACACTCCTCCTTTTACTTACTCCTTACGTTTCGTTTCCCACATACATATTAAATTAACAAACTAGAAAGTTTGTGAGAATGGATGTATGTCTTTTAATTTTTTCACGCAATAACTACTGAACGACTTTTTTATAAAATTTTATAGTAAGACATGGTCATATCACCAAGCCAGCTCATAACGAATTGGCGATATCAAACTCTGAGAATTCCACAGTTCTATGTTTCCCACATCCAATGGTATGATAAGAACATTTGTAAGGTCAGATTTCCTCATGATGCTTTTCTTTACCGTCAGCCGATAGTGTTACAGATTTTAATTCGTAAATGTAAATTTCAAAATATTTTTTTGTACAAGCTGGGCTTCGAATCTGCGAACATCAAATTGATCTTCCACCGGTCAAACCATGCAATCACCATGACTGACAGTAGGGTTGCCATCATCAAAATCATGAAAATTAGGATTTGAAAGGACATCAAGGGCATTCCATTTTCTAAACAGAATGAAGCTTTAGAATGAAAAGAAGATAGATTAAAATAAAGCAAAATATACACGTAATATATAAAGGTGAAAAAACGCTATAAAAATATACGATGTAACTTAAAACTATGCACAGCACCCTAGGACATTCCAAAAAATAATTAAAAGGCACGGTTGGCAACTGTAATCTGTGAGAATGTTTCGGCAAGTGTATTATTGGAGAAACAGTTTTCATCTAGACTTAACATGTCATCATTTTACGCAGTTAGTTAACATCAGCTGTATTTTGGTCAAATGTTACAAGCTATAAAGCATTTTTTTTTCGAACTGTCCACTCTGTTGACCTGGCAAGGCCTCTACAGTGTCATCGGACTACTCTATAAAGTATAAAGAATATGGCATATTCATTTATAACTATAAATATAATTTAAAGGTTAAACGTAATGTTTACTGCATTTATTATTCTGCCCGTATATGACAGATGTCGTGTTACCACAAAGCTCTAACACCGCTGCGTATAATTATTATGAATATGTACGTATGGTCTCTGTTGAACAATATTACGTTAAGTAATTAGTAGGATGTTTGACTAAAATAACACGGTCCAAATAAATGGTTGTTTTTATTTCATAATTTACTAGAAACCATTTGCGATTTCGTTCGCATTAAATTATAATTCAAAATGTAATAATAATCAAATATAACTTAGCGACACCTAGTGGCGGGTTAATGTAGAATGGATAAAACATTATCTACGGTAAAAAATTAGATGTGCTAACTGTCATAATGATCGATTATACGGTGTTTTGGAGTTTAGAGCTATTTTTGTAATTAAATAGCGTTCCATGAAAATGGTGGCTCATATGGTAGAACTTACTAGGGAGATTTTAATTCATGTTACTAGCTATTTTTTATCTATACCACATGTGCCTAATAAAAAAACCGTATTACGCAAAATACCACCATTACACATGACAAAGTTTTTCATGCCGGGGCTGTGTGCCAGATGTTCGGTTTCAATCACATCGCTAGATGTCTTAATTCGTTATTTAGTGTTCGTTATCTTCAAAGTATTGGATATATTATACCCCTAGGTAACAGTAACTGTTTGTAGCAATGTATACATACAAATTCTATTTAAACATACAAAACAAGGATACCTGATATAAATTTACCTTCTGTATAGTAAAGGCGCAACTATGCATTAGTTGTAATATGAAAGCCGTATATGGTGAAATCTGGTCTTCTGATGGCACACGTTTTTTTCTTTGTTTTTTGGCGATTTGGTTGCCTCGAGGGTTTCGTCGTTATTATTCAGTCGTCCTGTGTTATATGTGAGACGTCTTGTCTCATTTTTTAGAATAACGATATTCATTTTTTTGTGTCAATGCGCGTTCGACCAGAGAGTACATAAAAAAGGCCGAACGCCACATCACCCCCCCACGGAGAAGGATAAGTATCTAAAAATATAGGTAATCCTCGGTTTTCCGGAATTTTACACGACGACCGGATCGTGTTGCATTTGGTCGTGAGTTAGGGGAGATGATATCTGCAGTTGAAAGCTTCGACTCCTGAGGTGGGTCTGGAGGAGATAAGTCAGCTGAGCCTTCGGTTGCAGGACGTTTCCAGGAGTCAGACTCTGAAAAAGCTGGTTTTACGCGGTTCACGCTCACCACAATCTGTCTGCCCTTAATATCTAAAGTCAGGGTCTTCCCATCGGTAGAACGCTCTAGTATAGCGAACGGACCGGTGTAAGGAGGTTGTAGAGGGCGCCGTACCGTATCGTCCCGTAGGAAAACGTGAGAAGCTGAAGACAATGTTTTAAATATGAAAACAGCTGGATTTGCGTGACATGAGGCTGGTATAGGTCGTAGGTCGGACATCTTACGTCGTAACCGAACTACATAATCGGCCGGGTAGTTGGGACCGTCAGTGCCAGAGGCAGATGTCAACATTTCTCCCGGCAAACGCAGCGTTTCCCCATACAGCATTTCTGCCGCTGTGGACTTTATGTCTTCTTTGAATGCTGTTCGCATTCCGAGCAGGACGAGGGGAAGAGCCCGTACCCATGATTCTGTATGGCACATGAGGGCTGCCTTCATTTGGCGATGCACTCGCTCAACCATCCCATTTGCGCAGGGGTGATAGGCGGTCGTCCTAATGCGTTTTGTGGCGAATGTTTCCATGAGTCGGCGAAACAGATCAGACTCAAATTGAGTGCCTTGGTCTGTCGTAATAACCGAAGGCACACCAAAACGCGATATCCACCCTTGAATGAGGGTGTCGGCTACTTCTTCGGCGGTAATAGATCGCATGGCCCACGCCTCAGGCCATCGTGAAACTCTGTCAACAGCAGTTAAACAGTATCGATGTTCATTGCAGACGGGCAGAGGTCCCACAATGTCGATATGGATATGCATAAACCGACCAGATGGTTGGTCGATGGTACCGAGGGGAGCTGAGATGTGTCTGGCTACTTTCGCGCGTTGACAGGCCGTACAAGACTGAGTCCACTGTCGACTATCCTTCCTGATCGAGGGCCAAACATAGCGTTCAACCAGAAGGCGAGTGGTTGTTCGTACGCCGGGGTGACTCAAGTTGTGAATCTTGCTAAACACCGCACGGCGAAATGAAGAAGTCAAGTAAGGACGAGGCTTGCCAGTAGACACATCACATAGCACGGAAATGTTAGTCCCTGGAATGATAACCTGCTTAAATGTGAGGCCAGATTTCCCTTGACGTAGGCTCGCGAGTTCTTGGTCCTCCTCCTGTGATTTTGCAAGAGTCTCGTAATCTTCTTCTAACGAAATTACCTCTATCCGCGACATTGCATCGGCCACAACGTTATCCTCACCCTTGATGTATCGTATATCCGTCGTAAATTGGCTTATGAACGATAGTTGGTTCAATTGGGAAGGCGGCAGTTTTTCTCGTCGCTGTATGAACGCATACAGCAGCGGTTTATGATCTGTATAGATCGAAACGTGCTGTACTTCGAGAATATGGCAGAAATGTTGCACACTTTCGTACACTGCCAATAATTCTCTATAATAGGCTGGCCATTGTGTCTGCTGAGCAGTTAGCTTTTTGCTGAAAAAGGCCAGCGGACACCATTGGCCGTTCACTTGCTGCTGAAGGCAGGATCCAATATGGATACTTGATGCGTCCGTATACAACCCAAGAGGTACACCGTTGACTGGATGCTGCAACAGAGTAGCGTTCGAAAGGCTCGATTTGCAAGCTTCGAACTGGACCAAGAGCTCAGGTGACCATACAAATGGCTTATTACCTTTTCCATTGGTAGCGACAACAGCTTCGATTAAGGGAGCCTGAAACTGAGCGGCGTGGGGTATGAAACGGCGGTAGTAGTTTAACATACCGAGAAAACGTCGCACGCCTTGTACAGTCTTAGGAGGGGGAAAATTCAGAAGGGCTTGAATACGGTCTTGAGGAGGACGCGTGCCCTCCGGGCTGATATTAAAGCCGAGAAACAAAACCTCTCTTGCACCAAATACACATTTAGAGGGGTTGACTACAACACCATAATCTTGCAATCGTTTAAAAAGGGTTTTCAGATGTTCCTTGTGAAGAGCCTCATTTGCTGAATAAATGAGGATGTCATCTACATAAGGAAAAACAAAATCAAGACCCCGTGTGACCTCATCGATGAACCGTTGAAAAGTTTGACCTGCATTTCGTAAGCCAAAAGTCATGTAAGGAAATTCGAAAAGGCCAAATGGGGTAATAATGGCGGTCTTAGGGATATCCTCTTCAGCAACAGGTATCTGATGATAATCCTTGACAAGGTCAATAGTGCTAAAAATCGTAGCCCCAGAAAGATTATGAGCAAAGTCATTAATGTGTCGGACTGGGTAACGGTCCGGTATGGTCCTGGCGTTCAGGGCGCGAAAATCGCCACATGGACGCCATGATTGGTCTTTTTTGAGAGCCATGTGTAACGGAGAAGACCAAGCACTTTGCGACGGTCGCGCTGTGCCGTTCTGTACCATATTCTCGAATTCGTTTCTAGCGGCGGTCAATTTGTGAGGCGCCAAACGTCGAGGACGGCAAGAAGTTGGAGGTCCTTCTGTGGTCCGAATATGATGCACAGTATTGTGCTTTATTTCCCGTGGTAGTCCGGGAGGTTTAATAACATCAGGAAACTCGGCTAGCACTTGTGCAAAAACAGAGTCCTGAACATTGATAACCTTGACGCTGGGCTGTTCACTGGAGGCATCAGAAGCAGTGATGCTTAAACCGGTAGTGCCATCAACTAATCTCTTTGAGTGGCAGTCTGGCAGGAGGTGGTAGTGTGCTAAGAAATCTGATCCTAAAATCGCAGTGCTGACGTCAGCAACCACAAACTGCCAAACAAAACTACGGCGTAGTCCAAGGTTAAGTTTAAGGTTTATAGTCCCAAAAGTTTTGATAGTGCTGCCGTTAGCCGCACTAAGTTCCCAGTCAGAAGGATACCTCTGATCTCGAATCCAGCGGCGAGGGTAACAGCATAGGTCAGACCCGGTATCAATTAGGAACTGGTGTTTGGTCACCTTATCTGTGACATATAGACGGCGGCTATGATCCACTGAACAGCAATCAGGTCCCGCCCTTACTGATTGCTGGTTGAGTTTTCCTGCTTCCAATCACAGGGGTTTGTGCACTTGGTAGCCTTGGTGCCATATTTTTTATGATACCAGCAACGCTTGGCTACCGGCGAGCCACTTCGGCTGTTGACCCGTGAGGCAGTTCGATTTTTAGATCTGCCACGTGACTGCAAAACCATATAATCCATAAATTTTTTATTAAATTGAATTAGGAGGTCTTTGATCGTGGGGTCTTCATTAGGTCCGCTATTTACGGCGTATACCTGCGAGGGACCAGGTGTCACCTCAATAATCTTATCTGCTAGCTCAGCTAGTTTTTGCAAGCTGAGGTCCTCTTGCGCAGCCAGTATTGCTTGAACCTGGGTGGGCAATCGACGCATCCAAAGTTGTCTAACGATGCTGTCATCCTTTGATTTCCCAACGAGAGATTGAAGGCGTCGTAGAAAGGCCGTTGGTTTCCGGTCTCCCAGTACCTCGTCACTGACTAGGCGTTCAACACGTTGTTGTTCAGAAATAGACAGCCTGCGAATAAGTTCTTTTTTCAAGATCTGGTACTTATTTTCAGGCGGAGGATCCATGACGATGTCCTCAATTTCGCCAATTAGTCGCTGGTCTATTGTGCTGATGACATTGCTAAACATAGTCATATCGCTTTTGATTCCTGCCAGATGAAATTGGGCTTCAGCCTGAGCAAACCACACTGCAGGTCTATCTGCCCAAAACGGGGCCAGCTTCACGGATATTGCATGAACTGGAGATGATTTCTCCTGGTGTTGTGCTGGCTGTGTATGAAGGCGTGCCTCCAGTGCAGCGTTCTGTGCCCGCAGGCTTTCGAGCTCTGCACGCAGGTCTTCATCCATTGTGATTGGCAGGCAAACTGGGAAATACCAAAATTATTACTAGACTTATCCTTCCCCGTGAATTGGAAATAATCGCATAATTAATAATTATACATAAATGTAAACAAAATTTAACACAACAAATTACACAATTATAAGAATAACCAGATACAAAACAAAGGCAGAAAAGGATAGTAATTAAGAGTTAAACGCACACAACCAAACAATGAAAAAAACAGAAAATAAAATAGTTGGTGTGAACCACATACATCCACTAGTTAAAAGTAATTAAATAATATACAAATGTTTGTGAAACATACAATTAAGAAATGGTTAATTGCTATTTCGAATAACAAAAATATATATAAAGTTTTGTTTAGGTGAGGAGAAAGAAAAAACAATTACAATAAGCACATCACAAATCACGAAATATTATAAAAGTAATTGTCTAAAACTCCTATACAAAAAAAGGTTTTATTTTGATTCAGGAACTCTCATGTCATGTGTGTGACCTTTTTGGATGACGTTTCTGTAAAAGTTTGATGCAAAAAAGAAAAAAAACAAAAGAAAAATGACGTCTCCGTTACAGAATGATCATCCGAGATTTTTTAAGCTAATGGTCGATCGATGACCGCCGGTTTTCGGAAGAAAACAAAACTTAAATTAAAAGTTCGATGATGCACAACAATGAAAAATGTTCAGCATGATTAATAACGAACTAGCTATAAAACACACACACACAGATAACACGAAATTGCACTCAGAACACAACACGGTTTTTAAAATTGTAATGCCGGTTGAATAAGCACGCTGATCTCGAGGAAACTATCGGCCGCCAGATACCGATGCAGCAATTGGAGATGAGTGATATGCACCCAATACACACTGCGTCGTTGCCGGAAAAGAAAAATCCGGGTGAAAATGCAGGCCACGATTCCGTCTCCGATGCGTTGACTTAGGTGTCGTAAGTCGAGGGTCACCACTTTGGCGATTTGGTTGCCTCGAGGGTTTCGTCGTTATTATTCAGACGTCCTGTGTTATATGTGAGACGTCTTGTCTCATTTTTTAGAATAACGATATTCATTTTTTTGTGTCAATGCGCGTTCGACCAGAGAGTACATAAAAAAGGCCGAACGCCACAGTTTGATTACGTATTATTGACAAATTTATCTGACAAAACTGCTTGTTGCTTGTCCACGTAAAACATCATTGAAATTAGCTATAAAACGAATCACAGAAAAAATTAAATGTGTTATTTACATTATAGATATGACACTTTCTATCAATAACGTCTGATCTTATTTGAGATCCCATAGATATTTAAAAATTTTGTGTTCAGATGTATTCTGCCAGTGTTTTGTTTACGAACGTTTTGTGGCTAACTTTACAACGGCAAACATGCGCGCTAGGTTTTGCTATCAGCTTATCTAATAGAGTGTATTACGGAATTAACTCAAAGTCTGTAACTTTTTATTATTGTAATAAACGAACTGCCATTATTTAAACATAAACAAAAGCACCGTACTTTTATTTATCGAACCGTAAATGTTGCTGATAATGATATGACCATCTTCGATAACGACATTTTATTACAACGCCTATTTTCCCTGATTGCGCTGTTTTGTATTTTATGATATCAAATTGACTATAACTGCCTTATAAATAATACGAAACTCCAGTGACTTCGTCGATTGGCGATTGTTAAACAATATATCGGCATTTGGTAATATCAGTGAAATAAATATTACAATTGGATCTTTAGTTGTAAAGATTGTTTGCTCTAAATGTATTCGCAAACACCATCCCTTCTACCGTTGAATATACATATATAGCATCTGCTCAGAATTCGGCGCTTGTTTTTAAGCAATAATTATTTTCGGCTTGTTATTTGACTTGACTATGAGTAATTATTTTTGACTTCTAAAATTGTTAGTGATAATTTTTATTAGATATTAATTTCACAATAATTTGTATTTCTCATGTACATAATTTCATCAAAATAGTTTATATTAAAATCTTTTGGGAATGAAATAAGTTTTTTTTATTGATTTTACATGTAAAAGTGATATGGACAATATTTATGCCTTACTATCTACTGTATACTAAATTCTCTATACGCTTTTTAATCTAATCCCTTTACTACACGTTAGAGAACTAAAGTCACATTACCGCAGACATTTTTTAACCGACTTCATTGTTTTATGCTAATCTTTTTACCATAGTCGTCAAGTGGCGCTGGTAGCCGTTTCTTATTGTTATTAGGTTTAATTAAATGTGGACCAAGTCGTGGGCGGTTGTTAGTTATATCATAAAACTTCTTCCCATAATAAGTATAAATTGTAAGTAACTAAACGATTTGATCAGAACCATCAAAGTATATTACAGTACAACAGAAAACTAATGATTAATTTAAAATCATATTCACACATGTTCTTAAATTTGGTATCCATATCTTTTATCTATCAAGTCGATGATAACATTTCGCGAACCACTTATCGGCGGATTCCGGCAGCTACACTTGACAGCAAGTATCCGTTTTCAGGCTTAAATAGTTGTCATGAAACCGTCACTTTCAGTTGAGATTAAGGTCAACTATTAAATAAGCATAGTTATTAGTCAAATAAAAAAAAGTCAACAGTAAAAATGTTTAAAAACCTTTTCTTTTACTCGCGGGACAGTTTCAGAGGGTGTCAAAATAATTCTATAATATGATTAAAAATTTAAAAAAACTTGCATCACAAGGCGCTTAGCATATGAAAATCTGGTTGGCCGACAGTAACGACTTGCAAGAAAAAGGTGCCACATAGGCTCACACCACAAGTGAACTTGTGCACCATTGAACCAGTGCAATATTGAACATGTGGATTCGAAATTCCGATTTGAGATTAATCGTATCCACAATTGACATATTTTTACTGTCTCTCTATTTTTTCTCGCCAATGTAACTTCATATCAACCAATAAAAAAGTTATTACGAAATAGAAAATAAAGAGTACAAATAGAACTCTTATTGTGAAAATTGCCAACCCTTATGTATGTGTCATTTTCTTTAAGTAATTTATCTCAAACGCTGGAGAGAGGGGCGCCACTATCTAGTTTCAGCCCCGGTTCGGAAAAACATAGATCCGAGGTTGTCGCGTATGTTGTAGTAGAATGTAAAAGATAAAGTCGAGTTAGATATATACTGTCGAGGACTTTATTTAAAGCATTTTTAACATTTAGCATTTACAATACTATAGTATATTAATTTGATGTATCTAATAAGCCAACGTTATTAATTTAAGCACCCGAAAACTCCTTACGGCTTCATTAGATTATATCGACTTTTGACTAATTTATTTTACATAAACAAATTATTCTCTGTTGACAGATAGCCCAGTGTCGCCGTTCACGAGCATAGCTCCACTGAGCTTCATGGTCCTCGTGACGGCGGTGAAGCAAGGCTACGAGGACTGGTTGCGCCATAAGGCTGATAATAAAATTAATAATCAAATCGGTAAGCTGACAATACTTTGTGGTCCTTTGTTGTCCTGTAAAGCGAAATATTAAAATTATTTAAGTCTAAATATACCTTGTAATGTGGTACAGTAATAGAATTATATTATATTACTAACTGTGCCCGCGACTTCGTCTGCATTGTCCTGCGTATGTACACTACACCGCTCGCCCGAGTAGTGACTCCACGGTAAGAAAACAGACATTGCGTTCCTATAAAAATGGTAGTTTCTTAAATTTTAATAAATCTATGTTAAATTCATGTATCGGGATAATGTATTTTTTGAATAAGAACCAAGTGCCTAAAAAAATTCAACGAAACCTACCCATTACTTTTTGCGTGATGTGTCCACAAGCAGACCTTTTTATTTATATGGGTATATTATGAAAAAATGCCTTAATTTTTTAATGACACTGCATTGTCATTTAACATCAAATAGGATTGTGGTCAAAAGGTTAATCCTATAAAGTATAACAAATATCACAAAATCTTTTTAAATCATTGAGAGCTTTTTTTGATATTCCTATAGAATTTCCAGTGTTCACTTTATAGTTAAAAATTTTTTTTGGCTTTGAATATTCATGTATACTCATAGATTATCATATCTAGTGGGTACTAATAGAGAAATTGAAAGGTTTTTAAATAGTCCGTTGATATTTTGGTTCAGTTTCAGTTTTTTATCAGCAGATAAAAATAATAAAATACTAAGCGAATTATGCCACGATTTTATAAAGGTCACAAGAAACCTACGCGAGAACACGTTACAACGTCATAGAGTTCTTGGCATAAATTATTTACACTCCCACATATAAATCTCGTCGATCTATTTGGTCACTCTGAATATAGCTGTTAATTCGGTATTACGCATAATATAGTCGAGATTTTAATAAAAAACAAAGCTAAAAAAATCATATTATCCTTTACTTTGTTGTGCAAAAGTTGCCAACGTTTGTGTTTGGGCAGCTATATTCAGAGTGGTCAAAAAATTTGCCAAGGACTACTATTATGAAGGTTATTCATTCCAAGGGCTGTGTGACGTCACAACGTGTTGTCACATCGTTTACTTTTTTTGTGGCCTTTATAAAATCGCGTCATAATTCGCTAGTGTTTTATTATCTTAATCCTATGATAAAAAATTTAATTAAACAATAAATCGGAATAGATTTTGATATATTAATAGAACAATGCAGACGACAGTAATGAATAGAGAGTTTATAAAATGCTGTATGATATCTAGAAACTGACTAGTCTTTTTGAATTTTCATATTCACTTTTATTTATCTCTAGTAGATGCCCGCGACTTCGCTCTTGGAAAAACTATTTTCTTTTTATTTTTGTTGTGCAATTGTTTCATAAACCTTTTTTTACCTATTTGAAGTTACTTATGTTATACCCTATCATTATTGTTCAACTTCTAAATACTCTGAAAAGCCCTTTATCAGATAGAAAATGTCACGTAAAAAATGGTTTAGTCTTTGTGTAGATTAGTCCCGACAAACAGTAGACACTTTAATTTTATTTATATTTCTACATGTAGGTAACAAAACCGGCTAGAGATTCAGAGTCTGCTTATAATCCACTTTTTGATGTCGATAATCGACCTTCTTTTTCCTCGCGCTTTCCCGGCTTGATGCTAGGGTCCGCTTTCCGACTTAGCTTATTCCACTTTGGACTGTCTTCGGCATCCTTTTGTGCGAGGTTGTTCTCCTCCATATCCGCTTTCACAAATAATCGACCAAACAAAAATTACCGAATATATGAGATATTCCAGTACTTAAGCAAGGCTGCATGTATTTCTCTAATTCAATTTTGTCGACTTTGTAATTATCAGGGTAAGGTTCACTTAAAAGAAAATATTTGAGAGATCGAATGAAAATGTGGAAATTCGGCTAAAATATCTCCATATACCAAAACAGTGAGAGTGACTGACACGGGCAAGATAATAGCCACAGAATACACATACCTGTAAATAGTGTAGCTGGTGCTGGTAAACCGGCATGCCGGTTATTGGCATTCAGTAAAGCCGCGATACACATGCCTGTGGTGGCATACTACTTTCTAAAATTAAGCTTCTTCATGCTAGTGACGTACTCCTCAATTCTCCATGACGGAAAAAAATTAAACGAGCTGTGATCTCTTGGTATGCTTTGTAATGGCACGCGAGTTACGAGCAGAATCTTGATACGTATGCCAGTAACTTGTTTTTACCAGTAATTGGTATGCTTTTGCGCGAATAACAAATACGGGCTTAGGGAGATCTTCTAAAATGATGAGAGCATTGACAGATTAACGTTGAGTTATGCAGTTGCCGTTTTATTTCATGAAATAGTTGTAAGTACGTACGTAGGGAAGATTGGGCACGATTTTATTCATTAGTACACCTCTGGGAAGTAGAGGTGGGCTGCAATTTATATATTATAAAAAAATCACACGGTATGTCAAATGTTGAGTATTCACTTTTGTAGGTGGTAGAGCTACGCTGAAACTATTACTGGTTTCAGAATGAATGGGTCGGCTCGCCCGGGGTAGTACCACCCTCTCACAGAAAACCGACGTGAAGTAACAGTGCTTGCACTGTTGCGTTTTGTTCGGTCAGTGAGAGCGCCGGAGGCCCACATATATTAAAAGGCCGGCAACGCACTTGCGACTCCCTTGGTGTTGCTAGTGTCTATGGACGGCGGTGATCACTTACCATCAGGTGACCCACCTGTCCGTTTGCCCCCTATAATATAAAAAAAAAATCATTTGTTTTTAGATAAATATTTGTTATTTTTTAAATCATTCATGCTTAAGTTCATTTTGTTTCATTGCTAATTTGTTTTGAAATAAAAAAAAAAACTCTTTAGTTTAGACATAAGGAAACTAGGAGTATAAACGTGGCGGTGGGTGGGACAAGCATACGTCATAACACCTTGCCCATGACAAATAAATTTTATCTACGTGAGTATACGTTAGATCAGTAAGCTTATTGCCATTTGGAATTTTATCAACTTTGTCAATATTATGTTTGGTTACGTATGACTAACTAAATGTTCATTGAACACAGCCTTACATTTGGTTAGCTATTGCTTCACTCGTGTTAACACAGATTTGACTGATCTCTCAGAAACAGTTCTGTTTTTTTAGATGAAAAGGTACTCTATCTCTTTTTCTGTATCCCTGACAACATGTATATACATTTTCACGATAATCGGTTCAGTAGTTAAGATATGACATCATAAAAAACAAAGAAACCCATATTCGCAAATATAATATTAATTAGGATTATGGGTTGTCAGCTATAATATTTTTCGGAACTTAAATAAGCTTACTTGTGAACATAGCATTATAAGCTTACTTGTAAACGTTGCATTATAAGCTTACTTGTAAACGTTGCATTATAAGCTTACTTGTGAACGTAGCATTACGACGACCGGAATTTCAACTATAAGAGATATCAAAGCAAGATTTCATTTTGTTATCAATTTTATAAACGGTTTGCTTCTAACTATTACTGTATAAATATTTAAATGTCTCATATATATCCCAGAAATATATACAATTAATCGCAGATTGTTACTTTCCCCTTTATTTGCTTCTGATTTGTTGCGCCCGATCGGATTATTACGAATTAAAAAAAACTGGTTTACATTATTTTTTTAAAGTTACTTTTAAAGAATACAAAAACATGGTGTTATGGTTCAACCCTTGAAAAAATATAAACTGAAAATAAAAATGTTTAAAAAACTAAAAAAACACGCTTTTAGAGATAATTATTGGAATCATTGGAATGCCATACAAAGCACCACATGCTTTTATAATAGTGACATTAATTTTCTCATCTGTAATTGTATTCTTATGCTAAGAATTATTTTTTAATTTTTAGTTTGATTCTCTCTATACCGTATTTTAGTTTTTTTTTAATATAATTTATTTTTCGCTTTATAGTTCAATTTGCTTAACATGAATGTCAAGTTACATTCAAACCTAATTGCTTAAAGTTAGGCAAAATCGAGGCTATAAAGTCCGTTACAAACATACAAAAATGAGTCAGTTACATACAAACAAACATACAGGTGAAAATAATATGAGCGCTTTAAAAAAATAGCAACGATATGAAAAACGAGTATTTTCACCAGTTATTGTACCTTTTTGTTTTTTTTAAATACTAAAAAAACCTCCAACTTTCAAGAGTATCGTTCGAATAAAACTTGACCAACTCGACCAACCCGAAAATGTTGTTCTGAGAAAAACGCCTTTCAAGTTTGAGATACAGTTTCGACAGTGCAATTCAGATAATAAATAGTATTTAATAGTCACAAGGGATTTAACAGCGATGCCTGGATCCATACATTGGACGTTCTTCTATTGTATATTCTATTCTATAAGTCCTATTACTTCTATGAGTATTATATAAACCAGTCTATTGTTTGATTCGTTCTGCTCGACTGGTCCAGATGCCGCGTCACAAAAGTCGCTGTAATTTCTAAAATAATTAGAGTTAAAAAAAAACTTTGACATATCCTTAAGGGTGTAAACTTTAAAGATATGCAAAATAAACGATTTCTTCAAATTTGTAGGCCTAAATATCTCCCCTTAATACATATAGAAATACGTGGCTAATAAAATGAAAATTATTGGCAAGGTATATTGCTGATATAGATAATGATTGATAAGGAAACAGGAAAAATAGTATCCGAAAAGTATAAATACGTACAATTTTATGAGGAAAAATACGTCCAAGTACATAATCATATTGTAATCAATAATTTATAATAATCAATAAGCGGCCACTTGCTTATTCCATAATATAATTATTTCTATTGTTATCAGTCACGGACTGATATATCAAACGTTTATTTACCCAATTGGCAAACGAGATAAAATATGAACTTTGAGAGTATTTATTTTTACAATAGCCAATTTCTCTTATAGTAATATCCCATTTAAATTGATATTTATTAATAGCTTTTATCTTTCTATTAAAACATTTTTTATTAGATCATACTATCATTAAATACATGAATGTTGGTAATTAAATAATATAAAATTGTATGCACTTAATGTAATGATTTCTTTTTTTCAAATAATAATGACACGGAAAGATGTTGGCCATCACAGATTGTTCGGTAGATGTGAAATATTGAACTCAAATATATTATAGTCGGATATAAATAGTAAAGAACTCATAGAGATGAAACGAAGTGTTTAGTATACGCGCGCAGACACAAGTTAGTCGAGAGCGGTGGCACATGACGTAGAAGACGTTTGACAGTATAAGAGAGTGTCATGCCATTTGTTGTGACGGCATTCGGGTTAATTTTACTACCGAGGTGCTCCAATAAATGTTTTTTTTTGTATCGTAAAAATGATGACGAGGGTAGGTCTGATTGGGATAGTTGTATGTATAAAATGTCATCAAAGGCGGTGCTTACTTTATCATATTTTACCATGATGAATGATCACTTGGCAAACTCTGGTATCATTCATATCTCAAGAAAATGTGTCACTACTATTTTTTGAGATGTTATGAAAAATAATTTAACTTATGAAATTATAAATTAATAAATAAATTTTTATGGTTTTGGTCGTCATATGACGTTATGAATCCATCATCCAAGTTTAATTCCCAGAATTTATACGTTTGTCATATATTTGGTCGAAGAACTATATAGTATTTAGACCAGTGTTTTTTGCGAATGTATTTTTCTCTTTTCTTTAAATATACTGAGGAACCAAAAACAGTCGCTCATATATATGACTTTTGCGTATGTAATTGCCTTTTTGTAATGGAAACTGTCGCCACTTATTACGGGTAGAAAAATGAATGTAGGTAAGGTGTGATAATAATTTTAAAATATAGCAGGTTTTCATTTATCACCTGTGAAAAGTAACAGTGACAAAATTAGTTGTCACTGCTATATATTTATATTAAAATAACTATAATTTTAGTCCTAGTGTAAACAATTTGACAATCACATTTTCATTACCAACGCTGTGAGCAGTATTTATATGGACATCTCCAACAGAAGGCCTATGTATTACAAGTATGTCAAACACGTAGGCTATTAAGGAATTGACGCTAGTGACGTTATTTGTTAACCATACGTAGGCAAAGCTTTTGCCTTAACGACATTAACTATAGGGTTACAGAGCTGGCAAAATATCACGGGTCCCCGGCTTGACGGGACCCCCAGAATTTCCGGAACCTTAAGGAACTCTGTAGAACAAGACAGACTACGTACCTTGGATTTACTAAAATTAAATTATAATATACCGATTTTAACTGGGCCCCATTAAATAAATTTGCTACGGGCCTGAGATGGTATACTTACGCTACTGCCGAACGTTCACATAAATTATAATGAAAGTGAAGGAAACTTAAATGATTACGTATTTCGGTCAAAATCATTGTCGTAATTGAATAACATTTTCTAGTATGTTTGTAGATTTGTTCGTTTATCTAGTTTTGTAGTGATATCTCATCTCGTTTAGATAAAGCTTTCGTATCTCGATAGCGAAGGTCTACGACTCAAAGCGCCAATGGTTTTGATTTTCAAAGATAATGTTCAACCTTGAAGAATGTCACATGTTTAATTAAATTCACTTCTATTCGGGACTTCATGCTCGTTATTTATTCCAATATACGAGAAACGAGAAACATTTTGAGGTAGAGTGTATGTTTCTTACTATTTCATGCAATAACTACTAAAGGGATTTAATGATACCTACCTTCCAGCATATAAATCAGATTAATACATTGGGTATAAATTTTGTAAATCCTGACATCTGTAAGCTATCACAATGTACGCTGCAGAAACCGTTAGAATTACACGCAAATTATATACGGTGTGATTATTTGTAAAAATACAAACACAGATAAAGTTAGTTAGTTACTCAGATGATGACGAAGGGGGTCCAGTCAATACACGTTGGTGGAAACTCTGGTATAAATATAAACCTTGATTGAAGAACAAATACGTTATGATACGGTTTTGCTAGGCATTTCTTAATGTTTGCTACTCTCTCTATCAACAATTACTGGTCAGATACAACTCTCTACTACTCTCTTAGATCACCTTTACAAGCCGAACCGTTACCGTTTTATAGGCATATTATGTAAGCATTCTTAGTTATATCGCCTGTACGATTAAATGAAACTGCTATAAAATTCAGCTTATACAAAAACATTGTCAAAAGTTCAAAGAATATGCAATTTCATTGGGTTTTAATTTAGAGTCGTTGTAGGATAAAGTCACAACCACGAAAACCGAATTGCTGCTGGGCCCTTCAATAATACAATTCGGAGTCGTGACCAACCCTAGTGGAAACTGTGATACACAGCACACTTTAATATAAGTAGTTGCATCAAAATTCACTTACCTTATAGTGTCGCGTAGGCGTTCTTGTTGTTTCCAGTGGATTGTGTGTAGTAAATATGTATAGTTTAATTGTATGTATGAATGAGTGTACAATTGGAAACTTACAAAGCTGGAGCTGTATTCACCCTTTTTATTCACAAACACTCAACTCAACAAAGTTATTATAGTCGCGTTAGACGTCGTAATGCATCAGTACCAAAAAGTGAACAGTTTTAAAAATACAGTTATAAATTCAAAATATCAAATTAACTTTTACGCGTTAGACGTCGTAACGCATCAAAACCAAAAACTGAACAGAAATGTCTCATATGATGTGACCTAGCGCAGGGACCCTTTTTTTTATAATATTTTTTGCGCCACTCGTAACATCGCAGGTCAACATTCCTTAACAGTCGTTAAGTATCTCTTTCGAAGAGTTATAGAATGTGAAAAGTGTGTTAGTAAGTTTGAAGTGAAACTTATTATGGGAGAGCTTTGAAATTCTGATCTGCCACCTTTTTGTGTGATAAAAAGTGATGGGGATAAACACTATCGGGTAGAGTGTTGAAAACACCGGGTCTAGTCCGATCATCGAAGTTAAGCATTGTTGGACGCGGTCATTAGTGTGATCATAAGCACATATACACTTTTTTATAAAACTGTCATCTTAGAGCAGTTCAATATATGCTTAGGTTTTCTTAAACATTTTTCTTGTGACTGAATAGTTATTAGAGAGAAGTTTTTCTGCGGGCTTGATCTATGTGGCCTCATACTTGTTCTAACGGGATATTTTATATTTAGTGTGTTTATCAGTAATATAATCTGTGTTTTTATTTTCTACTAACTACTTAATTAAGTAACTTTTGGTTAAGTAAAAAAATTTTAAGAAAAAAAAGTTCTTTATTTACGTTGAGTCGTATGCTCTCACGACTAGCTCATATGATGATAATGCAGAGTGGAATAATAATAATAGTCTGATAGAAATTAAACTTAAGACTGGACATGTCTTCTCTTATGATTTACAAAATACAACCTTTCTCTGACTGTTTGTCTTTCCATTAGTGTGTTTATAACTGGAAAAGCACTGAATCGATTTACGTTCGAATTGCGATGTGTGTTTTCTAGCCAGGCTTTAGTTTTATTATATTTTGCTAAAAATGTTATATAATATAAGTGCAAAGAATATTAATTGAAATAAAAAACCTTTGGATTAATTTAGTACCATTTATGTTCAACAGTCGAAGTTGTCCACAAAGGAGTAATAAAACAAATAAAGAACTCAACAATAGCGCCGGGAACATTGGTACGAGTCAAACGGGGGAAGGAGGTCCCAGCAGACCTCGTGCTGCTGTGTTCCGCCTCAGAAAAGGGAAAATGCTACGTGACTACTGCGAACCTTGATGGAGAGACGAACTTGAAGACTTTGAGAGTGCCGCCACCTCTCATTGGATACACGCCAGGTATTTTAATTACCATATTTAATATTGTTGAAAACGAACCTAACAAAATAATTTACGCATCTTGTTTTGTCACTTATTTAGATAATTATGGGTTCGACTATATCGCAAGTTAAATAGATCAGGTTTAACTTTTGCAATTAAGACACGCTGTGATGATTGTTGAATTGAAAATACACAAAATGCTCTTAAATCTTCTCTGTGCAACATGTCCATACAAAGATTGCCAGGAAGAGTTTGATATCACCAATAAGACCGCCCTTTCTATTAACTATACAATCTGAAATTTTCAACTACATGTATATGCAATAATGTTTAAATAAATAAATAGAAAGCTGCGTTATTTCTAAAGAGTTCCTTTTCATCAGATATACTACCTCAAAACATGCGCATTGAAGTGCCTCACCCCGTCGCCGATCTGTACACGTTTTACGGACGGCTCGAGATCCCCGGCTTCGAGAGTCTCGTACTCTCCACTGACAACCTCATGCTGAGAGGATCCAGAGTAAAAAATACGGAATGGGCCATTGGTTGCGCCATTTACACTGGTGAGAATGACATTATGCTACGGTAACTGATACCAGAGAAAACTAGATTGCGCTAGCGACAACACTCTTATGAATTTTTTGCTATATCTTCATCAAGTATAATATTTCTATCCCTTAAAATGAATCTGATCAGTATCTGAAACTTAATAAGTTAATTAATAAAATGCCTCCGTCACAAAAACCAAATATTACACTAGTATAATACTAGTTCAACGTTGTTGAATGAACATGCTTGTTATTTCTTATTTAAATGGAATTATAAAAGTATATCAGCTGAGTGACTACTTTTTTTCAGGGGAAGAAACAAAAGTAGCTCTAAACTCAAAATACACTGGTAACAAATTCTCATCTTGCGAACTGGCTGTCAACGGATTCTTACTGTTCTTCATACTGCTATTAATTTTGGAAATGTTCGTGTCATTAATTGCGAAGTTGATTATCGAACGACGGAACCCGGAGAGAGATTTATACCTGGGGCCGGGCACGACCTATCCTCCTCCGGTGTCATCCATACTACAAGATCTCTTCTCCTTTCTGTTACTTTACTACTATATAATTCCGATGTCATTATACGTTACAATAGAGTTGTATAAATTTATCGGTGAGTAATATTTGTTTTCATTCATTTATATATTTAAGCCCATAGAGTTGGCAAGAGCGTTGATCCAGAAACTCATCTGATATTTGTTGGCAATGGCGCTAAACCTCGAAAGAGGGTTGGTTCTTAAGTGCAACTGTCGAACGATGCCGACAGATTTTCTTAATGATACCTATTAATTAAAGTCTCCTTATCGCCGTGCAATAGTTTCATCTGGACGTTTTTTCGTTACAGAAAGCTTAGACTTCTTGTAGAATCGAACAATCGAATATGCAAATCGATAAGATTTACTAGCGACTTGTTATTAATACGCTCGATATTTTAATGTCTCTGGACCGGCTTTGAAAATATATTGTATTGTAGTTTTCTTTCATTTTGTCTCCTTGGATATTTTCTTACCGAATTATGTCTACAGTATTAAATGAAAAAATTGGCTAATAGCTTAATATCTTAACACATTGTATAAGGTTTAATTATGTTATGTAATGATAATTTAGCATGACATGTAGAAATATCAGTTCGACGCTGACGGACTTATCGTAATCATTCTTATATCTTACACCTGAATGATAATTCAAATATAGCATCAAGATTGTCGAATATAATACATTTATTTGTAAATATAACATCAATAACGCCTTAAAATAATGATTCTAATCGATATATCTCATCCACAGATTCAATACGAACACAGATTATAATTTTGATAACAATCATCACGTAACTAAAGTTGAATTGTATCCGTGTTATTACAAAAAAGTTAAATACGCGTCGAACACTTGTTTTAAAAGAGTTTGATCACAAAAGAGTGTCTTACCTTTGTTTAGAAAAATAGGCACTATTTAAATTTAAACATTGTATAACACTTGTCTAAATTCCAGTTCTCATTTTATTGTTGTGATTTATAATATTTCTATTTGCCGGCAAAAGACGTTTTGTAATAAATTATGGATTTTGTGTGTATAATTAATATGGTAGATGTAGATAAATTAGATAATTTGAAGATTTACAAGTAAATGACAACTACTACAATATGATATTATTGAAATTTCACAATATATTTATTCTGAGATTATACTGTTGTTCCACTTTACGCAATGTGGCATATATTTTAATCGTATATATTGCGTATTTTAATAATTTTCTTTATACCAAATATTACAATAATTATAACCAATTTCACTTATAAGAAATAAATATTTTAATGAAGATCTAAACAAACATATAGGTCGTAAATTGGAACGTTTTGAATGATGAGATTAAATTGAATGAATGCTATTAAAGTTGCTTACATAAAAAACAAAATTATTTAGCTAGAGACCGCTTAGACACTCTTTTGTAATAAAGTATTTTAAACGTGTGTTTATAATTTTAGACACTAATTAGTAAAACTCGTGTTAAACGCGTGTTCATTTTTGTTTTTGTAATAAGACCGTATATTTTTAATTTTAATGATGTTAAACATTCTCGCCTTTGTAGAATTGATTATGACAAAAGAAATTTCTAAAAAAACCTCTCATTGTTACTATTTATGTTTACTTGATAATGATGCATGTTAATAGAAATTCTATTGTGACATTTTGTCTACTCTAATGAATATCTAATGGGTAGATTATTCATATAGTGTTTATATTGAAGTTCAAGAAAATGATTTAGTTATAATCTAAACATTACAATGTAAGATATCAGACTGAAAGCTTAAAACTTGAATATCCATTAATGTAGAAGGTAGAAATTACTGAACCGACCAGAAAAAAATATTACAGGAAAAATGAGAATGTCAAGATTGCTGGAGAGGCTTGTACAAAATAGAGGAAAGTAAGCGTCTTTCCTTTCTACCAGTTCCAGGAAAAAATATGAAGCAGTAATGGTTGTTGTATCATTACCGAATAATATCCTCCGATTTATTCATCCGTTGACTATAGATCATTTCATTCGTATTTTGTATAAGCTTCCACTTAATTTCTCAACCATAAGGGCAGTTTGTTGCGGACCTATTTCGCTGTTCACCTTTTCCTCACATCTTAGTACCGAAGTATCTACAGCAGACCTAGGTCTAAAGTGAACTTATTTTACAAATAGGTGCACTCTTCATTGGCTGGGACGAAGAACTTCGTTGTGAGGAAACCGGTAGGCCAGCTATGGCAAACACATCAGACCTCAACGAAGAACTCGGGCAGGTGGAAGTCCTGTTCTCGGACAAGACCGGTACCCTTACCAAAAACCTTATGGTTTTCAAGGCGTGCTCCATAAATGGTCGCGTTTATGAAGAAAAGGATTCTAGGCTATACGATATTGAGAGATTCGACGAACCGGTGGATACGTTTCAGGTCAGTTTTCAACTTGTCTATGTATGTCGTACATAATTTAATTTTGAGGCTAGCTTAGAAGTTCGAGAAAGTATTATTATGTTTTAACATATCATGGATATTCTCCCTTTTTATTTCCAATAAAAAAACTTAGAATTTCTTAAATACCAATAAACTAATTTTTCTAGGAATGTTGAGGAATAAACCGTAAACATTTTATAGAAACATATTTTCTGTTTCTCTTAGCTGTTATTTAATCTTGAAAGTATTCGACTGAGTTCAAAAACATAAAACGCAAATTTTTCAAAGACCCGAGAACCCTGCCTTTTGGTAATCGTATTAAAGATTTTTTTGGTACTTCGGCAATAAAAAGAAAGAGTCTCTATTGAAATTATTAATTAGATTCTTCTGATAAATAAAATAATACAAAGGGCTAAATGTCGTCCCGTTTGCAGGATTAAGGGGATGAGTCAAACAAGATATCGATTAGGTGTCTTATCACTCAGTCATGTTTTCTTCTCTGATGGTTATGTATGTCAGACTGATAATATTTTGTGTTTCCCCTGTCAAAACGGTTAAAACGTAACAGTCATTATCAACTACTTGACAGTTTGTTCTATTCAGAACATTTTCTAT
The DNA here is from genome assembly GCA_035772565.1 of Antheraea assamensis. NCBI lineage: Eukaryota > Metazoa > Arthropoda > Insecta > Lepidoptera > Saturniidae > Antheraea > Antheraea assamensis. Next base: position 4,394,763 of record JAQQSE010000046.1, on the reverse strand, counting down.
GTATGTTAGTTGACTATAAATGATATTATCTAATACACACTACTCACCAAATCAATTCGAATGTCACTATACTATCAACAAGATATGATTCAGATATTACAGTGGCTGATTTACCGACTTCACACAATGCTTAATCTGTTTATAATTATGTATCTACGCAAATCTTGAGTAATGGAGGTACTTAGTCCGGTGGAACTGTGAAGGCCTAATAAGCCGGCAGTGTAGGTCAGTTCGAAAAAAAAAAAAAAAAAAGTAATGGAGGTACCGATGTACTGAGGTTCTTGAAAAATATATTTTTTATGGATGGCATGAATATAGAACTTTCATAGAAAGAAACAAGAAAAATGAAAAAGTTCTTATTAAGAAATCCACGAGCACTTATTGTTTTTAGTTTTTGCGGTTGATTTTTGAAACAGTTGGAATTTGGGGGTTGAATGTTGGTATAAAATAATAGATATTCTAATTGACTAGCAATCCATTTGAATTTTGTATGTTAGTCATTACTCTATCCTTCGTCGATATTTTAATCGCATTAGATTTAGGTGGTAGGCTAAAAACTGGCATATAATGAATGAATACAATGAGGTAACAGTTCCCTCATAAACAAATAACTTACCTCATTTAATTATTCATGAGAATTTTTTTACGGAATATCATCTTAACACTAATTAATTTCTATTCCAGACAGATATTAAATTTTTCTTTACAATACTCGCGATCTGCCATTCCGTACAAGTATCCAGCGAAGATATGAAGAAGCTGAGTGCCCGTCTGTCAGGAACAGGGAACATGCAACTCATGAAAATCTTCCGAAGAAAAAAAATGAATAAAAGTGCCGGTAGTAATGGAGTTGTAGACAACGTTACGTGGAGCGCTTTAATCAATGAGACAGGCACGAAGATGGATTACCAAGGGAGCAGTCCAGACGAGAAGGCCCTGGTAGAAGCGGCTGATAGAGTGGGCGTTACTTTTTTAGGTGAAGAAGGAATCAATTTAGTATTAAAAGTTGGCGACAACACAGAAATGTATGAGAGATTGCAGGTTATCGAATTCACTTCGGAGAGGAAACGAATGTCTGTTATCGTTCGTGATAAAGATGGCAAGGTATGTTTTATTATATTTCATATAAGTTTTTCTTTATACTTTGTAAGTCTAACGTTTAACTATAATTTTACCTGATGTATATGACCATATGCTCTCAAGTGCAACTGCCGCAACACACTTATAGGTGCTTGACGGCAAACTGTCAACTTGAAGGTGTTAGCCGGTAAGGTAAACATTAGAAAACTAAAAGGTACGCTTTAGTGCAAGGATTCAAATCTAGGTCAATTGACATGGTGTTCAAACTTGCTACCACTTAACAATGAAAGCTCCAGCTCCAGCACACATGTTCTTTACTGTCTTTGTGACTCATACCATCTATGAATGCGATACGAGCTGTTTAGATCTAAATGATAAACAGAATTATAAATTGTAAAGGCATGTCTGATATATTATCACATGTGTTGATGTGATCATTAAACTGTTTTTTAGATTTGGCTGTTCTGCAAAGGAGCCGAAAGTTCAGTGTTTCCGATCTGCAAGGATACGGTGATGATTGAAGATACAAATAAAGATATAAATACGTTCGCTAATAAGGGACTTAGGACATTAGCTGTAGCCTATAGGGAGATACCAAGTGATGAATATCATAAAGTTGCTGAAAGTAAGTATTACTCTGTAATAAGTAAGCTGTATGAAAATCGTGAAGTTGGAAATGCTGGTGAACTTTTACTTCATTGCGGACAATTGCAAAATATAAAGGACTACATTTTTACTCATTTATGTGTCTCCATATTTTCCCGTTGCATGATAAGAGAAGCATTTGTAAACGTTTTATGAACTTTCAACAGCTGTTGAAATAAGAGGTTGGTTTTAGTGATTTGTGTTTAGAAAATATTTTGCAAAAACTTTATTTCCTGTCATACTTCACAAATATCTTTATTATATTGGTTATATTTGTTGAGTTATAAATATAAAGAGTGTGAAAAGAAATTGCTTCATGTTATTTATATAGAAAATATTTTAACATTACCAAGCTATAAGTAAGATCGTGAAACTAGTAGTCGATTTTTGGCACAGTTTTCGAAGTCGTTGTTTTAAGAGTTTAGCTTTTTTCAGTCTTAAACTAATAATGGTTATTTTTACGATTTGGATAAAATTTTGTATTTAAAAGTATATAATTTTTTGTAAGACATCCGAGATTTTAAGTCCTTCAACGAGACATTAATTTTTTATACTTAACTTCTACTAAACTTAAGAATAGCAGATTAATTTCTAATTAATATCTACAAAATAACAGTAAACATGTTTCTATACATTTTTTATTTTCAGCTATTAAAAAAATAGACGGCAAAAATGCAGAGGCTCTGCAACAAATTACACAACAGTACAGAGTGTTAGAGACACAGCTGACACTCTTCGGAGCTACGGGTGTCGAGGACTGCCTTCAAGACGACGTGGCGGACACTCTGGCGTCGCTGCGCCGAGCTGGGATCAAGACCTGGGTACTAACTGGAGACAAGGTATGTAAAATCAGTAAACGACTACAATTATGTCACTTTTAGTATCCTATTTGCGTTAGAACGTGTTTTGCGTTTTGATATATTCTCACACATGTACATTCTCATTTGGTTCACCAATCTTTCCTTTACGATCATGTCATTAAATAAAATGGCAACTGAACAATTGGGCCCGAATTTATGAATTCCCTCAATATTTTTAAAGGTCTCTTGACTGTTTTCTGTCTCACTAATTTATTTGTATAGCAATTTTTTATCCCAAATTTTTCACTTTCCCATACGATCTTTATACATTTCTTTTTCACACAAATTTTGTCATGCAAATTACAAACGCAGCATAAAATAAAATCTGCCAATTTGGTGCAGCCGTTCTCAAGTAATGCAAGTAAATTCATTCATTGATTGGTTTTTATTTGCATACCTATATATATATATATACACACATTCATTGAATGAAAACAAATGATCAAAAATATTTAATTCCACTTTCCTCATATATCGATATCTTTACGTCTTTTGAGTATACGTTGCGTCCGGGTAGACTTAAAATAAATCTATTTGCCTAAATTAGCAAATCATATGACGTAGGCATAATTGCGATAACGTAATCCATTATTGATAAATTTTATTACATTTTATACTTAATAATAACAGTAAGAATCGATCATCATAATGGGAAGTTATTTCACGTATTAGATACGCAAAATTAACAGATAGTATAGCTGTGTTTGCGTTCAACACACGAGAAACTTGTGTAACTTTATTTTTAACTCAGTAGTTTTATCTAATAGGATCTTTCATCTGACCATATCATTGAACGGGGACGAATATCGCTGATTATGTTTAGATATGTTATATGGAACGTTTACTTTAATCATAAATTTTTTACAAAAAAAATAAACCGACTTCAATATCAAGAAACACTGACGAAGCAAGAAGGCTCTAAAAAGCAAAAATGATAAACTATTACATTAATCAAATTAAATAAAAATATTTGTATATGCGTTACTAATGTGTTAATGACAAAACACATAATTTATTAGGGAAAAGTTTTGTTGCACAGGATGTAATAAATATACAGTGCACGCCACAGGGAAAGTGTCATACGTAGAAAACGACATGGGCACATGCGAGCATTTGAGCCATTCGTTAAACGTATTCTGACGGGCACTCACTAGAGACTCTCGTCAAGCCAATGTAGAGATGCAACGTGAAGACACACACGTGGATTGCACTCACTGGCGGTTCACATCTACCAGGCATTTAAATACAAATGGGCGGTAGCACAGAGACAGGATAGCGTATGATCAGAACAGACAGGCGATATTGCGAGAAATATTTCGAGTTGGCGCTTTACGATAAGAGATACGCGGTGACAACAAACCATAGTAAAATCTGTGGACAATGACTCTCTCTACGAGGGACGAGTCAACGAGCCACAACAATATTTTGTACTACACAACTTGTATTGTATAAATAGAACGCATTATAAATTATTTGGATAGAGCGGATTTACGACACATATATTCGCAACAGAGGGTGTAAGTGCAACCTTTACCTCGTAAAAAAGTTCCGTGTTATGGAATTTAGCAGTAAATCTCTCTTTAAAATTTCATTGGAAACATTAAATATTTCACATCGAGCACAACACATATTGTATCGAAAAATTCTTTGGAGGTTAAATTTATCAATGGTAAAAATTTTAAATATCGTTACTTTATCCATGCAATTTGAAGGAGATGCGTTCGACAAGCCTTTTGTGTTATCGTCCCATGTAATATTTTGCAAACGAATCTTTGGTATCGGTATTTGGTATAGATTTAATAATTGTGTAATCTGATCCTGTTGTGGCTGTGGTATAATCAAGAATAGTGAAAATTGTTCAATATTAATTAGAAAAGTTTCACTTCGTCGAAATAAAATAAAACACTTTTTGAATGAAAACTAATGTCTATGAAGAGGAAAAAAACAACGGAATTGGTTTAACATCGAAGAAATATGTAGACGAGAAGTGAATGAAAATCAAAGTGGTATTTTATCCCTATTAACGGTTGAATATTCTCTTCAAACTTATGTGGAACCACCCAAAATTATAGCCAATCCAAATAAAAAAGAACAAATAAAATAGGTTCACAATTGACGAAAAATCAACAACGACGAGAAAGAAACCATCGAAATTAGTTTAACGTCGACGAAAATATGTAGACGACAAGTGAATGAAAATAAATTCAAAGTCAAGAATAATCTCATTTGAAACAATACATATACACGTACTGTCTACTTAAATAATGCTTCTTTATTGAGTAAAGACATTTATATATATGTCTTCATAAATGACAAAATCATTTATTCAAAATATATTTAAATTTGAAGAATTGGTAAAAAATCAATATCAGGTAAGCAGCGACTTTACCCAACCGAAAGATATGGTAAGTGGTCTACGAGATAAAAAAGTTTGAAGATCCCATGGTCGAGCCAAATTAAGGATAATACCGTTCGTATGACTACCCTTCATAAGATTATTAATCATAATGTCACCCTCGGCGACGTTATCATCGGTAATTACGATTAATAAACATAAATATTTACGACATAAAAATCAATAATAATAAAATATATAGGTAGTCTATATCAGTTGAGGATAACGTAGCTTATTTTATAAGTGTAAGAATTTTTCAAATTGGATCAGTACTTCCGAATATTATATGCCACAAAAAACTTACACACTAATGTGAAAATTCATGGATCGTAACTGAAAAATTAAGAAAGCAATAGGTCTTTTCTTTCTCACTTTCTTAGCCACCATAATGGACACGGTTTCAAAAACGATACCTGTCCTCAATTGACATTGGAAATAGTTGATTCTTCACATTGGTAGATTGCATTTTAATGATTTTCCAGGTGGAAACAGCGATAAACGTGGCGCAGTCATGCGCGCACATATCAGAGAACGATAAACGGATGTTCCTCGTGGGCGTACCCAACACAATAGCTCTTGAGGCCCACTTAGAAGAGTGTCAACGCGTGGTCCGAGAGCCAGGTTATCAAGACCTCACGATGGTTGTGGACGGAGCCAGTATGGCTTTAGTATTGGACACGCCGGCTGCACCCGTCTTCGTTGACATATCGCTTCGGTGCAACGCAGTTCTGTGTTGCAGATTGTCGCCGATTCAAAAGGCTAAGGTATCGTTTTCATTTTATGTTTTCGTTAATTCGTACAAACATAAAAGTTGCTGCTGTTTATGAATATTTGCCGGTATTTGCCAGGATTATTGCGTACAAATCTGCTGCAAATGACTTGTGCTTCTAAGATTTCGTTTAAAAAATAAATTAGTACATGAATTTAAGTTGTTTATGTGTATGTTCAGTGTTTCTTACCCTAATACATAATTATAAGGCTTCCTAATAAGATCTAATAGCTGCCTAATGATTTAGTGGTTCGAATGAGACGAACACTCATGGACAGCGGCTAAAGGAGGTGACGTCAGCACCACAATATACCAGTTCTTCAGAAAAAAAATCAATTCGTCCTGTTCAGTGCATGAGACATGTGGAACTTCTCTAAATAATGTTTAAATTTTTTGTGCGTTTTATATAGCAATATAAAATTTACGATAGAATGACAACATTTTATTTAAACGCGAAGTCCTCGGCTGCTATGTGGACTATTACCTTGCTTTATACCATAGAGACCATTTATCTCTATCTATTTATAGCATCTTTCTTTCTTTTTCTGGCCTGATATATTCTTCTGTTTGTTTTTGTCAGAAACGTTTCGTTGAAAAACATTATCAAATTTGACTTTTAAATTTTAATCTCATCGCGCTTATATTTTATTTTAAAATTTGTGTGGTTTTTTGAAACCATGATGCAAGTGAAACTTTTTTCGGATCGTAGACATTTAACTGAAAAATTTCGGAAACGTATTTTAAAAACTGAGTACAATATTTATTTAAATCCTTTTGAATTGAGCCATGGGTGTCGCCATATTGGTCTTGGCCTCTACCGAGCGTCTTTCACTTTACCCCTAATCCGTGGTCGGCTGTAATGCGACTACCGATAAATGAACTAAAAAAAATTGAGGCGATGTAAAAAACGTTTCACTTTAAAATTATAATAATTTATTTGAAAATATTATTGTCTTTTTCACAGATAGTAAAATTAATAAAGAATAGTCCGCGACGGCCAATAACAGCTGCTATCGGGGACGGCGCTAACGACATTTCGATGATACAGGAAGCGCACGTCGGCTTCGGTATATTCGGTAAAGAGGGGCATCAGGCGGCGAGGTAATTATAAAGAAATATATGTCTTGTACGTTGTCGTAGCGAAAACATCATTAATATTGCAAGACTTACATTTTCAGATCAGCAGATTTCGCCTTCACAAAATTCTCAATGATAAAGAAAGTGCTGCTAGTGATGGGACACTGGTATTATCAAAGATTAGCAACACTAATTCATTATTTTTTCTATAAGAATCTAGTCCTTGGTAATATTATGGTAAGTTGTAAGGTTGATACCTTTTAATTATATTAATGTTGCGGACAGCGATCCATATGCGAGATATTTCGTTTCATGTGATCATTTTAAGAATTGTCAGACACTTATATTACGGTTTTGGTATATGTTATTGCTGAATACTTAGAAACTCACAATGTGTTCGTTGTAAGTTTTTGTTTCTAAGATCATTGACGATGGTTCAATATACAAAACACGTAATTTATTAGGGACCAATTTTGTTGCACAGGATGTAATAAATATACTGTGCGCGTCACAAGGAATTGTGTCATACGTAGAAAACGATATGGACAATGCGAGCATTGGGGCCACTCGTTAAACGTATTCTGACGGACACTGCCCAGGGAGACTCGTCGCCCGTCGTGCCTACAAATAATACAAGTGGGGCCACAAGGAATACAAATGGAAAACAGAACGTTGTAGTCCGGTGAAACTGTACAGGCCATTCAAGCCAACAGTGTAGTCGGTTCGAAAAAAAAAGAAACAGAACAGAGACAGGGTAGCATCTGATCAGAGCAGACATACGGCAGAACGACCAATAGTTCGAGAGGGCGGTTTAAGATATACGGCGATAACAAGCCATAGTAGAATCTACGGACAACAACTATTAATAATAATAAAAAGGAATATTTTATATTATACAACGTGTATTGTATAAATAGAACGAAATAATAGATGATGCGGATAGACCTGATTTATGACCACCTCACATATATTTGCAATAGTTAAATAAATACATATTGAAAAACAAATTAATGAATAGTAAATAGGGTTCTTGTTCTAATTATTCACCAAGTCTGAGATGTCTGCCATCCATACATTCAATATTAGGAAATCATAGGATTTTTTTATCAATATAAATTTATTACTAATGATTATGCTTCAGGATTTTTTATAATAAAGTATACCATGAATATAAACTTAGATTATTATTGATAAGATGTTTCATTTTTTTAGTAAAAACTATTATGAGGTCACTTCTCATGAAAAAGCACTAAGGCTTTTTAAGGCTTCAAATCTTGCTCAAGTTTTTTCACCATAGAAATATTGTTTCTTAGCTCACATATCGTATTACAACATAATTCACCAGTAAAGCGCCCTGTCATATGAAATTTTGATACTGGGTTCGTTTAGGATTATCTACTCCCCTGACGACGGATAAAATATATTACTATACGATCTTATAATAAATCGAATATCGGTTCAGAAGTATAATTTTTAGAAATAATATGAACGCCTAATATTAGTGTCATTGTGAATGTGAAAGGTGTCTGAGGTAGTTTGTGACCCACGAATGCCGTTAAAACTTAAGGGAAAAGTGTATAATTCTATAATCAGACCAGTCGTGTTATATGGATCCGAGTGCTGGGCTACGTAAGAGACGGATGAGAAAAGATTACATGTGGCAGAAATGCGAATGTTAAGATGGATGTGTAGTGTAACAAGAATTGATAAGATTAAGAATAAGTATATCAGAGGAAGTTTGAAAATAGCACCAGTAACAGAGAAGTAGAGGAGTAATAGGTTAGCATGGTACGGGCATATTATGAGAAGAGATGAAAGTCATATAACAAGAAAAGTTTTAAGTCAGAAAGTTTACGGATATAGAGATAGAGGAAAACCGAAAACGGTGTGGATGGATAGTGTGGAAAATGATATATGTATAAAAGGTGTGAATACTGAGATGACTTTTGATAGGGGAGAGTGGAAAAGGAAAACATGTTGTGCCGACCCTACTTAGGTGGGATAAGGGTAAGATGATGATGATGATGTTGGCTAGTAATTTTATTTTTATTTTCAGTTTATTTTTCAAATTCGGTCTGCGTTTTCAACGCAGTCGATATATGATTCGATGTACTTGACATGTTTTAATCTGGTGTTCACATCGATGCCGTGCCTTATATTATCAGTTACCGAACAGAGGTGGCCATCAGACTTACTGCTTAGGTATGTACTGAAATTGATCATATAACGTTAGCCATAGACAATCAATACTAGCCACTAACTTTTATATCTCGGTCAGTAGTAAAATTGTCTAACCATCCATCGGGTTCATAGCAACGGCTATTTATCAAGTTAAAACACAATATTGACAGAATACATTTTTATAAAACAAGTAATCTTTTTATTCATATAGTCCATTGAAATGTTACAATTTTTAGGCCTTACCTTGCGTTTTTTAGAGGACGCAATTTTATTTTTTTGATGTGTAGGGGGGGTCAGTGTAAAGCTAAAATCAAGTTTGTGGGGTCGCCACCCTTGTCCCACGGCCACCATCTTGAAAATAGGAGTTGAAATGGTTATTACGATTTATCTCTTAAACTATTTATCTGATAAAAAAAAATTATTAAAATTTTTTGTTGCAAATTTAATCCTCTACAACTTTGGTCCAGTATCTTTTTGTCGTAGAATTATAAATAAAAAAGTTATAAGCGAAAATGTTCAGAAATTCGAGAAAAAAATTTATATATTTCGATATAACTTTTTTTTATCATTTTACGAAAAAATGATATCAGACCATTTTTGTAGATCGTTTTTTAAGGAATAACTTTTATAAGCAACATTTTTAATTAAGTCAATAGCTAAGGTTTTACAGCGCTCCAAAGTATTATTTTTCAGTACTTTTAACTATACATATATTATACGTGTGTACTAATAATGTGTCATCAGTTATTTTCTTTTTTTTTATTTTGTTATTATAATTTTTTTAATTATTAATTTTGCAATATTATTAATAATTCATTATTGACTATTTTCCACTCCGTTACAGAATTTTACAATTATTGATTTATAAAATAATTTTAAATTTGATGGCCGTTACTGAGAATACTGTCCAAGTAGAAAATACTTAAAGTGACCACAAAGAACATCTGCCTGCTATTATTATTATTATTTCTAACCTCTCTTATTGTAAGAATAGCTGATGATATTGTGTTGTCGTTCAAGTTATATATTTCAGTTGTGCTACATATTTCTCTACGTGCGGATGTATTTTATTCTGTTTTTAATTGTGAAGACGATTTCGAATGATTTTAGACACGATTTTAACTTCAGTAAAAAACGATTTTTTTTATTAGCATTTAGAATTTTTAAGCGTGCTTTTTCTATTATTCCATCATGAGAAAATAAGAAAATTAAATTAAATTAAGAAAATTATAATAACGAAATAAAAAAATGAAAATAACTGATGACACATTATTAGTACACACGTATAATATATGTATAGTTAAGAGTACTGAAAAATAATACTCACTTCGGAGCACTGTAAAACCTTAGCTATTGACTTAATTAAAAAATGTTGCATATAAAAGGTAATCCTTAAAAAACGATCTACAAAAATGGTCTGATATCATTTTTTCGTAAAATGATAAAAAAAAGTTATATCGAAAAGTATACATTTTTTTCTCGAATTTGTGAACATTTTCGCTTATAACTTTTTTATTTATAATTCTACGACAAAAAGGTACTGGACCAAAGTTGTAGAGGATTAAATTTGCAACAAAAAATGTTAATAATTTTTTTTATCAGATAAATAGTTTAAGAGATAAATCGTAATAACCATTTCAACCCCTATTTTCAAGATGGCGGCCATGGGACAAGGGCGGCGACCCCACAAACTTGATTTTAGCTTTACACTGACCCCCCCTACACATCAAAAAAATAAAATTGCGTCCTCTAAAAAACGCAACCCCAAATGTAACTTTTCAATGGACTAATAATTTTTATATATTAAAGCATAATATCTGATGACATAAAAAACCGCTACTGTTGATCATAAATGCTAAAACGTCCATTAGTGGCCGATAAGGATTTGGTTGATTACTATTGCGTTAAATAATAAGCAGAAGTTTTTAATTTTTTAAAAGCGTTAACTACCATCCAGAAATACAATATACGCACTGGGAATGCTGTAGATATCAGAATCGAGTATGTATAAAACATAGTACATCAAAAAGAGTAATCTAGAAATAAGTAATAGTGGTCGTCAGACTTTATCATATACAGGCTTCTCTAAAATCTCATATTAAAGATACGTCATAATTGAAGAGTAGTAAAGACTATTTAACTTCTCATAAACGTTATTTATTCACATGTCTGTTTGTGAATCATTATCATCATCATCATCATCATCAGCCTGTGAGAGACCCACTGCAAGGCCATAGGCCTCCTCGCGAAGGAAGGTATGGGCATAATCAGCGCGCCAGCCCATGACGTATTGCTGATTTCAAACTCTGTGACATCCACAGTTCTATATTTTTCCCACATATGGTGGTACTACAAGAACATTTCTTAGATTCAGGTTTACTTATTGATATTTTCGTCACCGTTACTTTAACGTTACGTTAACCGATCGTGTTACCAATTTAAATTAGTAAATGTAGGCGAATTCCAAAAAAAAAAACCTTTGTACATCCCCGGTATGTACCTAACCTATGTCAACCTGTGCGAGCATCGTAAGAAATTCTGAACGTGTGAAATGCTCCTGTATTACCATCATACGTGGAAAATACATCGAATGTGGATTTTTCGGAGTTTGAAATTGCCATTACATAGTCTTGAAGACTGTTGGAGTGATGATAAAAATTACAACATACAATAATTAGTCCATATGCAATTAATATAGAATTAATAGAAGAGAATAGAGTTAAATAGAAGTAACATAATGTTGCTTCAAATTCATGCAAAAACATATGCGGCATATATAGATTTATGTATTTGAATAGAAGTAATATCATGTTCCTTGAAATTGAAGCAAAAACAGGTGCTGCATGTTTGATTTATATTTCAGGAATCCAACATTGTACAGAGACATATCTAAGAATAAATTAATGACGTGGTCGCATTTCAGTGCGTGGTGTATTTCCGCCACATACCACTCTATCATCATTTATCTTTTCACGGATTTAACTTTTACGTCTTCAGTTATCAGCACTGATGGGAAAATTGTGGATTTGTGGTGAGTGTATTTATCTTTGGTCAGTTTCATTTAACACAAGCCTTTTCTTTTTCGACTTTTCATATAGAAATACATAATCTATTTATTTAATGGAATTCTTCATTAGATAATAATTTTAAGACTTTGCGTCAATTTTTGTGGGAAACGTATCTCCAGTAGCGGATATATTTATTTTAATGTTATCGATTTACATGTCCGGTTAATCTATTTTTTTACACACAGGGCGTACGGTGCAGCTCTGTTTCACTTAACGATGCTGATAGTGAGCCTCAAGCTCTGGCTGCAGACTCGTTACCACACGCTTGTCTTCGTCGCTTCAGTAGTTCTCTCTATGCTCATATATATTATCGCCAATACACTGTACTCGATTTTTTATCTGTGAGTATACTAAATAATTACAAAATCGGAATTAATAATTTTTTGTAGATTATGATAATCGATATATTTAAATGTTTAATATTTTATTCTTTTAAAACTATACGACATCTATATTGATAGAAGCATATTATAGAAAATAAGGAAAAAATCACGGATACTTTTTGTTAAAAAATTTCTAGTTTTCAAAGTTTTCAATTTTATATGTAGTTATGGCCAATTTTAAAGTAATTAGTCTAGAATAAGACTGTTATTAAAATCTCAGACTGACTAATCTTTCCTCAAAAGTAGTTGATTTAATGATTAACTAACCAATGTAATATGTCATGGTAAAAGAAAATAATAAAAGTGTATCATACTCCTTCCGCAGGCAAATCGACGGCGACGTTTTGGGCACCTACACAAGACTTCTGTCTTCACCATCTTTCAATTTTCTGAACGTGTTGGTGGTCATCGCGACACTCTATCCCGACTTCTGTGTACGGCTCATAGCTGATAAATGGGGCAGACCGCGTACTAGTATCAACAAAACGACTCGAAACATTTTCACAACTCGATTATAAAATGAATGATTGAATAGTAGGATATTATCGATAATCTTCGGTTTCTTGACTTTTATGGTACAATTGTATCGGCCCTATTATTAACAAAGGAAACAATTTTTTCTGTGATGTCATTTAAGTGTGTAGGGCCCAAGAGTGACTACCACGTTGCTACTTTCAGAAGGTTGGAGGAAAATAATGGATCCTATTCCATTTCTGTAGGTTGGTAAACGCTTTGGCAGCTAGTTTACGAATCCCCTTCATTGGACGGAAATACTTATAATGGAAAAAAAGTAAACATGTGTAATGATTTATAGGTGACAAAAATACAACCGATATTAGAGTTGTAGATACTAGGAATAGATACAATATCTGAGCAATAAAATTAAATTAAGTAAAACTATTAATGAAAACAGAGAATAGAATAAATATGAAAGCAATAATGAGCAGCGACGTGTGCAGTAATTGTTTCTTTGTGGTTTGTAGTTTGCGCGTCGCAGGGTGCGTTCTTGATCCGAGTAGCACGCGCGCACCTTGAATTCTCAAAACGTTTGGACGTATAACAGAGCTGTTTTTCGTATCTCTTGTAAATTGTTGTGGTACACACATATTATCACGGTTGGTGTAAATATGTGTGTCGCTACAAGTGTTTAATATCAGTTTTGTTTGTTTATACAATATGAAAAAATATAATTAGGGCGGTTTATACAGATATAATTTAAAATTATAGCAAATATATGAATTTTCGATTTAGCTAAATGTATATTTATTTATCGAATCGGAAAATGAATATTGCCGTTTCGTTAATTGAGTAGCTGTTAATAATTACAGATAATTAATAAACTATGTACAACGCATTGTTTTGTTCTGTTTTAATTATTACGAATGAGTGTTCGTAGTAAAATTTGTTTTTTAGTTATTGCACATAATAAAGCGTGTGAGAGTGAATTAGTTTTAAGTTACGCCTATCCGGTGTAGGTCTTAAAATTTTTATTTATAAAATGTATTAAATTGGTTTTCCATGGAGCTATGAGTTCCTAATTCGATAATAATTAAATAAATACATATAATCTAAATGTTTGTATGTTAATTTTTATTTTCTCATTGTAAATATATATATAGTATTATGTAAATTAATATGTGTCCAATAAAGAAGTGCCTATTGAAGTATATTCAAATGTATTGTATATTTTTATGTTTAACTTAGTTTGGTAAATAAATATTTACTAAATTTAAGCGTTAACTTAAATTGTATTATCAAATGTACTAATAATGAAAAAGGACATACATATTTTTGATAAAATAAGATTTATAATGAACATTGATCGGAGAAAATATATATCAAAAAATTGCGTAGCACAAAATGGTGAAAATAAATATAATTTAAATGCACAATTCGTTTTATTTAATAATCAAAAATATCACATGGTGGCTATTATAGCGTATGCTCGTACACGTAATTCTGAAAAGATGTACATAATACTCAAAAGTGATTCATAAGGAGTATCTATAAAGTTGATGGGTTAGATTAAGCTAATACAAAGTTTGGGAGGATAATCTCCGTCACCTCGTATTACTATACTAACTCCAGAGAGCGATGGTTCTTACAGTTGTGCCAAAATACTGTACGGTCTTGTTCAAGGATGCTTTCGTATTGACCTAAACTGCGCTATGGGTTTTTAAGGTGGTAATCTTACGCAAATGTTCCATTGTTGTGAGGCGAGCTACGAATGCTACTACAAACCGTGGCATGCTGGGCTTGAGTACTCAAACTTATACTACATCTGACATTTTTGGCTAGAGGGTTTTGAGGCGTCTTGGCATTCTGACTTTTCGCCTCTGGCAGTTCTCTCGGAACATAGTTGTTTTAGGGCCGACAGAACGCACCTAACCTTTCATTGCGCTGATTCGATGGACTGGGAGACAGTTAAGCCTAGTTATCTTGATCTGAATTTCGCTCTGGGCCTTGCCGCCGAGGCGTCGCAGTGCATGCTCGCACGATCCCATAGTTCCTATTAGTGGCAGACGATTCACGTCATCTTTTAGTTGCTAAAAGTCCGTCACTACCCACCTTTCCCCTGAGAGACTAGGTGTCCTATATAGAATTTTCCCACGTTGAAAAAAGGCTGACAGTATGCACCAGGGTGGCACTCATTTATACAAAAAGGATTTTTCATTTATTATAACACCATGTGTGACGGTTCTATGTTTGATGGTAAGCGCAACACTATTTAAAAACAACGGCGACCACCGAGAGATATATCGTGAGATATAAGTAGATCTACAATGATTACAAGCCATCGGTGTCGATCTGCAAAGATTTTGCCAGCTATTTAATAGCTCTGATGATGTCATAGCTAAGTAAGTGCATAAAAAGCATGGCACGTTCTTTTATACAAATATTTTTAAATAATTATTTTTTCAAGATGCACGTCTATACACAATGAAATGACACAAAAATTACACATTATATAATACTAATTGTATCAGTAATTATGAATAAACAGGATACATAGTGTGAGAGAGAGAGCTTATACCTCGCAAGTGCCATGTGGATTTATGCGAGTTATAAACTGAATAATTTAGAAACGTGACAGTTTCGCAGTGTTGGGTCTATTATCATGTGCATAACGATAGTGATACAGTCGGGTATAGCGATTCTACTCCCATGTTTAGATACTGGAGATAGGTAGGTTTATTCCACAGCTCGACATGTATGTTACTATAGCGAGGATCATACCTAGTATATGGTGGTCGTGAACCTGTCATACACAATTGCAATATCTTTCCGCCTTTGGCTTAAAAAGCTGAAAGTTTCAGATAAATATATAATTACCAATCGGTTAGTTACATACAATCCAACAATCAATACGTCTATAAATATATTTATGGAACTTTTTCTGCCATAGGCTTACAAAAAAAGTCGCAATCAGCTGATACTGTCAAAATGACAAATCTTAAAAAGTCAACACGGGATTTCGTGTTTATGGGTTAGAATATTTCAATTACATTTTATATATTCATTAAAATAAAACTCTTACTTCTTCCTATAGAAATAAATAGAGCCAATAGTTATTAGAAGTGAGTACAAACCAATAAAATGGCATTGATGAGGGCGAGAGATGTACCGGCAGACGCCGTGGAATTAGACGAAATGGAAGCTACTACCTACGCCTGGGACCTTGTCAGCGAATGGGGAAATGTTTCGGACACGTAAAAATTTTATATATTTAATCTTTATTTCATGATTTATAACTAACCCTAGTAACAAAATTCATATCAAGTAAGATTTCACACCTAGTTAGGATTTCTTGTACATTTATAAATATAGCTTGTATTGATGACTTTGAGGCATCAGGTCACATCTAGCAGATGTCTCCTTGTGAGGGTTTATTTTTAAAACTGATAACATATTCATTTACTTCTTACAAATAATAAGCCACAGAATATTAACATAACAGCTTATCCCATAAAAGCTTGTTATTAAAGAATGCTGTCCACCTAACTTATCTAACCTCTATATATAACTTCAAGATGGTTAATCACAGTTAGATAAATTGATCAACTAGGATTTAAATGATTATTTATCAATAATGTTGAAACTGCTAGAAGAATCCTATTAAAATTTGGCATCAAATCAAATCATGATGAAGTATGATATAAGATACTTTAGGTTTTTCCAGTCAAATCTGTGTACAATATCTGATATATACAGTATATACTATATGAATATAGGGTCTTCCTTCATCAAATAATTGACAAATTCTACTGATTAATGCTTAACCTCTCGGCTGATTTTTTTAGACCCAGATCTCATAGTAGCGGATTATGTTTTTATTTCCTGACATCTTGCATTGTAAATTTCATGGCTTAGTAAAAAAAGATCGTATATATGATAAATAATTTAAAAATACAATTTACATAAAAATTATAATTTTACAACACATATTGTGTAATTTTTCAAAGTTTTGTAATAAATAAGGTATTTTTTAAGCTTGTGCTGCCAACAGTCTATTGACCTGTGCCTTATGAGGTCTACATTCATTTGTAATGGATATTAAATATTTATGGTTTGGACAATACACAGATTAACAGAAAATCTGAGTTTGTTGTCACAAATATGGCCTCTATAGAGAAATAGTGAGATTAAACCTGTGGCCTATATATGGACAAAAATCAACTTTTATAGTTCCTCATGCCTATGATTTTAGCAAAGGTCCACATTCAGTTTCTATCACTGCTACCTTAAACAGAACATCCTTTCATCATACAAGATAGTGTTATGTTAGAAGTCCATGTGTGTTGGTATCATTTCCAAACCATGTATTTTTTCAACCGATAAGCTCTTTGAAACTTAGAATCAAAATACTATTTGTTAAGCAATATATTATTCACATTCCAGGTGGGCTCTAAAATACTCTCCAGTGATCCTTGGAGTCATGAATTCAGTATCTGGAATTTTAATAAATAGGCACTACAGATGGAAACTAAAATTAGGAACATATGGTTATTTGTCTTCTGTTATACCAATCTCATTGATGCCAGGATTAATGACCTCCCTATTTCATAGGCATGTGAGTATCAGCATAACTGTAGACCTTATTTATTATAAGATTTTTGTGTTCAATTTTACAGTTTAGCTGTAGTTCTTTAAAATTTTAAGTGTGTTAAATTCCAAGTGAAAATGTCACTCATAACACAAAATATTGATAGTTTTTTCAAATGGACTATTATATGTAAATTATACAGAGAACACAATGCACTATACTAATATTATAATTGGATAATAAATATTATTAATTTAGTTTAGGAATAACTTTTTTTTTAATTTTCAGGTAATTTCAACAGGTTTGTTACTGATGAAGAATGACGGTTGCCCAGTATGTTATGAAATAAAATCAGCCATCATACAGTGTGGTTTTGGCATTGTATATCCTATGGTATTAGGACCTACATCTGCTTTAATGGTAAGCCTTCAGTTATGTTGGCTTTGTGATCACATATTCAAATTATATACAGAACAATGTGCTTATAAATAAAGTATCTTTGAACATGTTCTGTGCCGTGTGTACTTTTGGCATTATGTACAGATAATTTCTTTATGTATTATAAAAGGCAAAATATCGCACCCTTAATGAAGTAAGGGCATATATCGAATTTTTAGGTATTTTAGTTTTTGCAATAGGACTCATTTTAAATAGTTGTACAAGGTGTAGCTCACAGAAAGAGTAAATTTTCATTGCAATGACATTGTAAATCAGGGAGTTAGGGCTAATTTTGTACAAAAAATGTGATTGTTGATTTGTTTTTTTTTTTTCCATTTCCCAAAAAACTACTTTTCTAAGTTAAGCCTTTATTTTACTAAGGGTGTGTCTCTATCTGTTAGTGAGTTTATAACTGGAAAACCACTGAAATGAATAATCTTGCTACATTTATTTATTTCGGTATAAAATAATATAAGTAGAACTTATAAAGCTTTATAGAAAAGAGAACCCAAATAATAATTTAAAATTTACTCGAATTGAACATTTTTGTTTACTGGGTAATAAATGTAAGAAATTTTTTTGTTACAGTTCGCACACAGATATGCGACTTACAGAGTGCCTGACTTATTTAGTGGGCCGAAAGTAATGTTGAAGTTTCTAGGGAATATAACTAGACCATTAACAGGGACACTGGCAACAATGGCTGCAATACAGTTGATGGCATCGTCAGTGTTAACCTATTTTGAAATGAAAAATAACATTCGCTTGAGAGAAAAGATATCGGCTATAGAGAAGAAAATGCTTGCTGAACAGGGTCAAAGTGCCAGTTGAATTTATGTCCTAGTCATTGATTGTAAATAGATTTAGTAGTGGAGAAATACTATTATATAAGAAATTGAGACTTGAATTATCAATTTTAGCCCTTTGAAGGTTGAAACACACACGTCTACCAACCGTTAACTGGAGTCCAAAACCCAAATTTCTTGTGTCTTTGGTGCAATAGAATAGGGCAAAGAGTATGGTTTAGTTGGTAAGTTAATGTCATATCAGGTTTTTTTTGGGACTAAGATCTTTTCATATTTTAAAGAAAGAGGTATTTACTCTTACTTATGTGGTGACTCTATACAGAGAGAAAAATAGAAATTAGAGCTTTAGGAAGGACAGAGAAGATGGTGCCGCGGCCTGGCTGCAGAAAAAGGATCTTATGTTCAATGAAATAGTTTCAATTTACAGTTAATATTATTAGGGAGAGAGGATAAACTACAATTGATATCAAGAATATAATTTGGTAGAGTAATTATAAATGTGCTTAACGGTGGTAGACAGGAAGGGCTAAAAGGGAAAGGTTTAGGACACTTTGGTTCAATAAACGGAGATGATAAAATTTAATCCAAGTGAATATCTGCAGAAAGATGCAGTAATCGCAGACATGACTCCGACATACACTACTAAGAACTTGATATACCAAGCAATTTGAATGTCTGTGTTTTATTTGCTATCGTTATCTATCTACTTATATAAATAAAATTGTTCAGCGTTCAGTCTCTTAGTTTGGTAGGGACTGTAATAATTATGTAAATTTATAAGGTGAATTGACGGAACGAATAGTGATACCGAACATCGATACAATAAGGTACATCCCTATTATCATATATTTCCGAACGGTCGAACTGTTAACCGTTCAAATCGTTACGGTCGTGTGTGTTCAACTGCAAACTGCTAAAATAAGTGTTTTCGCGCCGGACACAACCATAAGCAATATACAAGTGCTACCTTATAAACTGTGTAATCACGTCGACCGAGCCATTACGGAAAGCTGAACGTTCCAAAAGAACGGTTATTGGATTTAGACTGTTGATTGCAAACCTGGCATTGGGTATATGAACACTGAAATTAGGGGGTGTTATCCTCTACAATTTTGTCCCTTCGTAAAGACTAGTAACCGAACATCTAAAGTTGGTGTCATTCACCAACAAAAAAAATACACGCCTACGTCAAAAGGCTTTAAAAAAATCATTATATCTTCATGTGACAAAGTATAAAGAAGCTACGATTTTTATAAGTATTATGCGTCCAGCGATGTGTATTTTCTTGCCATAGAGAAGTGGGGCAAGCGATGTCATGTACATGCGCAAAACAACGCACATGAAGTCGCAGGTCTCAGCTGGTAGAAATAAAAGTATAGATATCGTTTTTTAAAATTATCTATATTATTATTATTATTTTTAAGAATTACAAAATATGGACAACAAACTGCACGCAACATTTACAAGAGAAATATATCTATGTACAATTTCTAAGTTTTGAACACTTACCATTTGAATACCCTTTAAAGAATAAAAATTAATAGTTATTATTTTGCACACATTATGCTTTTGAATTTATGTAACGTGCTGAAAAAAAATACTAACATCAAAATAGAGGAAAATGACGAATTAAACCAAATAAACATTTATTGGTTTTATGTAAGTTAACTAATTATATACAAATTTTAAAATTTAAAAAATGTAGTGCGTGACAAATCCGACGCTTGACTGAAGTTTACTCCTCAAAAGCAGTTGCCAAAAAAAAACGCATACAATTGACGAAAGGAATAAATAAAGGGTAGTCTATATAATACGATAACTTTGTAACTATGTGTGTATGTATGTATACTCTTGTCCATATTTATTTATATTGATTTGATAAAATATATAATATAAATCCGGTTACATACATAAATGCATTGCATATTTAGTAACACGAGAATATGTTGCATTAAAAGACAATATAATGGTATTTGATAACATTAAATTTCATTCCTGTTCTAATTTGTGTACCTCGGGTTTAAGTGACAACCGATTCTTTTGGAGTAAACTCCTTTAAATTTCGCATTTTATACAGAACATAGTCACGGTTAAACAATTGAATTAATTAATATTTGAATTGATCATAAAAAAAATTGCATATCTCTTAGAAATCAATTTTTTAAATTTACCTTTATTTAATAGTGATCCAATAATCCATACTAAATTATCATTAGCCTTAGGGTGAATCGTCGCCATGTTGAATACAAAACACAAACATACCACGACAATTATTTTTTTTAATATTTTATAGCCATTATAAGGCAGTGAATCAAACATTACATATTAATGTGATTTAAATCATTTCTAGCATCTTACTAAAAACAATATATATAATGATAATTACGTACACATTTATTATATGAAAGAATGAGAGACTATAGACTGTTGATTTTTTTTTCTTAATATTACAACAGGATGGTTACATTATTTTAATTAATAATACGCGCTAAAAACATACACACACTGTAGCCATTAACAGTGTCTTGATATTGTGTCTTGTAATGGAGTCATAGCACATACCAATTATTTTTACAGGTACGTATTTTAGCATTGTGATAAATTAAACTAGAAACATATCCTTTATCGTTCAGCAGGATAATCAAGATACAAAACAATTGTATATGAAAGATTAAAAATTATTCATAAAAGATTTGTGTCGGTTTTTTTAAAAAAGCATTATTTTAAAACTATCGAACCAATGTGTATCCCTTATTAATATAGGAGTGAACTTGAAGAAGAATCTAGATTAAACGTCATAACGGTTTTCCACATAGGTTAAGTAATTATGATAATATACAATAAAACAAATTTTGCATACTTTCAAGACATGTGTTTTTGTGAAACAAAGTTATTCTATGTGAACGACTTTTCTACTACATTTGCACGTGACATCCCTCTTGCAACATAATCGATTAGAATTGATCCTGTGCACCGATATCATTTAGATCGAGCAAATATTTTTATCATCTCGTATACATATTATTCTCAAACACTAAATCAATTTGAGATCTTGCAATCAAAGCAATCAAAACAGGTGTCCAGTACAAAAATTATATTTAAAGAACTGCATAACTATAATATATTAATTAACAATAACGTCATATTTTTAAACAGCGATATATGCACCCTATTATATCGATATGTTATATTAGAGTAATTGGCAACCGTTCTACAGCTTTCTCTATACAATTTCATGAACATTCTGTCAAAAATAAACTCGTGGGTTTAAAAATCCAACGCAAAAACTATTATGTCTCTTTGACTTGAATTACTCAGAACAATCTATTTTATTATGTTACACACTAACAGGTTGGCCTCAACGTCTGTACAACGTCTGGTGGATCCCATCCATCGCTAAGTTTGCTAAGCGTCCACACTTTAGCCAACATGTTAGTAGAGTTCAATTCAAACCAACGTAAAAATGCTAATGTAGAAATTATTAGAAGCGCTTTTATCGGAGATGTGAATTATTTGTAATAAAAAAAAAGTGTTACTATTCTAAATTTAAAATACTTTTTAACAAGTATCTTCTATTTTATTAAATATCTTTTAAAATCTGCATAATTTGTATTATTAAGATATAAAATGCTATCCTTGGTGTTTTTATTTCATACTTCGTCTTTTTCATTCATGCTATGAGCTATTTGATAAGAGCTAGATGACGTGATAAGGTCTTAAAACATATACGTACCGGTTACGTATTCAAGAGTAAATGATTAAACTACTAACGTGTAGATGCTAAACTGTTCCTTTGATAGAACCGGCACGCGTAGACTAACAACCAACGATGCCGCGAATGTTGGAACCAATACTCGAATCGAATCACACGATGGCGTAATAGCGTTGTGAAATCGGCCTTGAATTTTAGTTCAGTTCACACATCTCATATTTATAATATCCGATATAGCGTTTCCCATTTCCACCATATAATGTAATGTATAACCTACTTATATGATAAAATATTGTATGCCAGTTTCGTACTGTTTTAACCCAACCTATACCACACATTTTCTAGGACGGAAATAGAAATTATTATATGCCAAATATTCTTATTATCGAATCGATACAGTATAACCCTAGTTCTTAGTCTATTGTATTTTGTCACATGCAATAAACAAACGCAGTAGTTACATATACTTTTTTGTTAAGCGATAACTTAATCTATTTTAAGTTCTACAATTAATTAGGTATACAAAGAATATAATCGTTCTATTATAACAAAATGTACGATTTAGCTTTGTTATTTTTTAAAAGCTTATTTCCAGAGGCGGATTAAGCCAGCGTAGTGGAAGCCTATAGCAAATGTTACTAGGAGGCTCTATAAATGATCATAAAAGGAAAAAGCAAAGCAAGACCAATATTTCCAAAAAAGATCATCCATACTAATTTTACTCCTCTGCTGAGCTTGGTAAAAAATAATAAAGTCTTCCACCTTGAAGGCTCGTTCTTGTTATACTAAGCCCAGCAGGGCGTGGCCCGTAGCACTGGGTAGTTCTAGCTGATCCGGCCCTGTTTATTTCGTGTACATAATTTTACTTTTAATAATTACGGCGATATTTCAGGGAGGTAATTTATGAGACTTGTTACTTGAAGATAGATATGGTGAAGTTGTTTCATTTTTATTTAGTTCAGTCAAATGTTTCACATAAAACCAGAGTATGTATATAATTTACGTGAATAATTAATTATGGGTTTATTTTATCATTGTATGAAGCAAAAGAGGATTCTCTTTAACTATACTGATATTAAGCTATGAAGCTCAAGATTGTTTGGCCGCTCTAATTTCTGCAAGTGACCGTAATTTTTCATATTGCATTTTACAGCCTACTTATTGATGAAGATTGAAGAATCCAACATCATGCGACGATATTTGGTATATTTATGTATATATGGTAAATAACATAAAAAATGTAAGTTATAAGAATTCGTTAAACGGTTAAGAAGTAATAGTGTGAGTAGGCCGTGTGGTGCGATGCGGGCAGCGGGGGTCGGGGGGTAACTTAACTTATTTAAAACTAAACTCAAATCAAATAGCCTGGAATAGTTCGTTTACATATAAGTACGTACGTGAAACAGATATGGAAACATTTATTTTTATGTAGAAAGTTAACAATATGACAAAGAACTTATTAATTGATGGACTTAACAAACATCGGGCATTTATTTTGAGCTAGGTGTCAAATTATCGCTTGTAATAATTAAACGTCGATTCAGATTTGAAAACATTAACAGTTCGAAATTTTCAATTGCACAGCTACCTTATAAGTAATAAAGCCTTAAAATAATTATATTTTTAATTGTTTTTATTAAAAATATTTCTTTTTTTTACAATTTACGCTTACATAATAAAACATAAGTTGATAAGTTTAGAATAGTTTTAACAGACAAGTACACAAATAAATTATTCGAAATATAGACAAGACAGTGCAGTTTCAATTTAAAAAAAAAACAAACGATGTCTCCGAGTTGTCATAGAGATCTATTGAGATCTAAGTTTATACTTTATAAAAACATGTCTAGAGAACTGAATTTTACAATATAAGTGATGTACTACTTTTACCTTATCATAATTAATTTTATAGTTAACGCTAAATATTCGTATCGACGCGTAATTTTTATTTATTTGAAATTAAACTAAAATTACGTTTCACATTGTCCGACAATATAAGGCATATGCTCATTAATGCCCAAAAATAGATATATCCTTTGCTAAATATCGATATTTTCTATGAGCGTTTACTAAATACCAGTATTCATCAAATGACATTCAATAACTATTGAAAGATTATAAAAAAGGTGTGCGTCTCTTTCGTTCTTATGATACGGTATCACTGTATCTTTCACGACGATGTTTATCAGCTTAGTGACCGCACTGTTCAACGATTAATGATGAGTTATTATGGGAAATAAAAATAGGAGTTGTAAGTTAAAAACATTTAAAAAAATCTAATTTACCACAGTAGACACCATTCAACATGTACCAATAAATGATAAAAACAATATTTTTTTTTAAAAACAGTACCATACGATCATATATATTTTTTGAGTATAGGAAGTTGTGTATTGTCTGAAAAACTTAACAAAGACGCTTTGTTATTATAATACATTACTAGCTGATCCGACGAACTTTGTATCGCCTCAGAATGAATAAATGATTTGTTAAGTTATTAGATCAATTAAATTCATTTTTTTATTATGCTACTCCCACACCTGCGTGTATCGCAAGAAGTTTTGTCTATGGTCAGACTAAACGCAGATGTGGGAAGATATTATCGTTATGCGTTACGAACTATTGGATTGCGTGACGATACATGCAGCACGATAACGAGGCCAGCGGTTTTTGCGCATATCAAGGGAATTTATCGGACGCTAATTTCAAGTTATTGGAAAGACAAAGTGTTGGAACGGGAACTCTGTGCCTTTATCGGAATAATTTTTGATGTTAATTTTAACGCGCGACAAGTAGTCGAAAGGAGTAGCATTACGATAAAATGGATTAATTTCAATAAATGTACAAAAATCGAAATAAAAAAAGAATGTAGTTCATGTGGCAGGAAAACGTTTGCTTTATTGAGGCGAACTGTAACGATCCGCGTAGTATTGTTGCGCTACTTTTTATTAATTTATTTGGTGGATGTATTGCACTCAAGTCGATTCCCTTCATTGAAGCACCTAGTAATATACGAATAAAGAAATCAGTTAATCCGTTCTGGAGTTAGCATAAAAAATACCGTTCAATACAAGATGTATTAGGAAATAAATTTATGTAAACCTTTTTTTCTTTGCGTATTTTTTCTGATGTTTTAATATTTATTCTGCTATTCGAGGTGGAGACAAATCCAACATATCAAAGCTCACAAAAATCCGTCAAGCCGTTCTTAAGTTATAAATGATGAAAGTGACCCGGTAATTTCTATATATAGAAGAAAATAGATGATATATTTTTGTTTCACAAGTAAATCAAAAAGACTGGTTATAATTAAACAGTTAAGTTTTACGATATCTTCAAAATACACCTTTATATTAACATAATCTTCACAAGTGGCCCGTAAATCAATTTAATTTTTAAAATGGCTGACAGAGCGCTTACCGTGTCAAGCATTAGGATGTACAAATCCGTTTGACATTTCCAACATAATTCAGAGACACATAACAGTTTATAAGAGCTAATATTAAAAATTAATGAAATGAAACAAAATCTGTTCATAGTTTACAATCAATCACATATTTCACATTAATCAGTTAATCGACAGTAATTTACGATTGAAGTTCTTATTTAAATTATTAATTAAACTATTATAATAAAATTCCATCGTAACCTAAATCATTACAATTACTACGTGACAATAAAAATCATATCAGATGATAAACATTCCTATGAATAATTGTAATTATTGGAATATAAAAAATTCCAAGACCCACATTCTAATATCTTCATTGGCCTACAAAACTTTGTATTATGGTGATTGGCCACAATCACACTTAAGCATATTCGTAGGGGCAAAACACGCAAATGAATTTTAAAGCGATAATGGCTCAGTTAATATCGTGTTCGGACACCACATGGATCGACGGAGGTTCGGATCCTTACAACCGCATCGCAGGTTTCGGTGAAGGACAATATCGTGATGAAAACATTGCATTGTGGTAGGCATTTTGTAAGTCCTTCTTGCTAGCTACCATCCTCAAGTTGAATATGCCCTCCCTCTAGGTTTAGCGTATTAACCATCTTAGACCACAACATCATTAAAATCATATGAGACTATGGTGAAACATTTAAAGTAAGTATTAAAAAAATGCTAAACTTAACAAAATTTCAACTTGAGGATAGTAACTAAGCCAGAAGGGCATAAGATAATGCGCTACCACCACACCATGATTTCCTAATGATGTCTCCCTTTATCGAAGGCTTCAACTCAAACGACACGGCTAACTCACCTGAGCTTGAAAAATAGGAAAGCGAATATTATATTGAAATTGCATACTTAATTATTATGCGTAATTTCTTAATTGATAACTTACGTTGTGTTTCGATAAAAACTATATATATATGTTATATATAAAATATATATTAGATAAAATTAGAGTGTCTGTTGTTGGTCTGGGATTATCTGTGAAATAGCTGAAACAATTCTGGCAGGTATTTTATTGATAGATAAAGATTTTTTACAGTATTATCAAAATTACGAGTCAGTGCACTTTTACATAAGAGCTAAGCACTACTGGTAAAATTTGCAGCTCGCTAACAGAAAATCGGTAGAAGAGATAAATAATTTACAATTAAAAAATAAAGGACAGTCTAAAATGAATACAGATTAAATGATTTTCATGAGAATGAAATGCAAATAATTTTATATGGATTAAAATACAATACTAGATTACGGACTGTATACTAAAACAACTTTATGACATCAGTTTTGACGTTTAGTTATTGTGTCACAGCATTTATAAGCAATCAAATATATTTTCACTTCTGTAATGAACTGTTGGTCTTGTTTATTTAATATATTCAATGACTCGCTCATTTAAAAAATGAAACTAAAATTATGATCGAAGTGCACTTGTACATAATAGCAATAACAATACGTAAATTAGTTTAATAATTAATCACACGCGAAGACGAAAAGTGAAATCGAAACACAGTTGTGGTATCAAATATCTATTAACAATTATTCATAAGAGTTTCTCTCATCGTTCCTTAGATGGCACCTCACGGAATGTCATTTGTAGTGTACATTATTTCTGTATACGTTAATGCTCCATACTTTGAATATATATAATCGCATAGATCGGCAACGCGAAAGAGAAAAACTATAGTATACGCGAATGTTAGAGCGAGATAGCAAGACGAGACCATTGTACAATAACCGGCTTTTGATTTGCCAAGTCCGTCCACAATATCGATAAAAAAAAATACGATACATTTTACAGCACTATTTCACAAACACTAGTGAATTGTGTATTTGTTTGGCCTTAAACCTGAACCTATCGCCGATATGCCGATAGCACGACATCGGCATAGGATATATTAAATAATTTTAATCAGACAAGATCTATCATTTTGATTGTCACTTCGAACATAGCGCTGGCTTCTTAAAGAACTTATGGAGGTGTCGAAACTTTCATATTTTCCACGGCCCCCATTTAAACTATATCGGACACTAGACATACACTTAGAACCTAGATTATTACTAACGTGTTTATCACTGTGCTCGCCCGTATTCCGACTGAGATTGTGTCTGTTTGTTTGTTGATACACAAGACTCGGGTGGTCGGGCAGTCGGTGTGGGTAGACGAGCGTGTACGGCATCTGCTAGCAACGTTGGTTGATGTATTCGTTATAGGTGGCAGATACCTCTTCTGATTGGTATCTAGTTAATTTGATGCTACGTCTGAGGTCAGCCGTGATCGCGGCCTTGTAACCGCCCTTTCTTAACAATGAATCAATCGTTTGAATTTGGTCCCAACCTGTAAACACACAACTTATGTTTGAACAGTACTCTTTATATATAGCCATGTTCCCATACACAAAGTTGATATATTTAACTTTCTATTATGTATTTGATGTTGATAATTTAAGGGGAAACGCGGTCTATAAGACATTTAAAGAACTTTTGTTCTTTGTCTATTACTATCATTCTCTACACAAACCATCGCATAAAGTATGAGACAGATAACTGCAGCTTATCCTGATTATACCTATACAAAATAGATGGAATCATGATTTAATAATGTACCTATGTTTTATCTTCCAAAACTGAGCCAATTTTTTTTATTAATGTAACGACTTGAAGACTCCTAGATCATACAAAATAATTAAGTTATGAAAAAAAATATATAACTTTGAAAATAACTAAAGAAAATTAAAATGTAGAATACATAAACATTACAGTCTAATGCTAGTCCCATACCTGCGCGACGAAGCTTCGGTCACTTGTGCCGCTAAAAAGTAAACTCAAAATTAATTCCGATAAAGGCGTAGAATAACGTTTGCACACCAATATCATTTCAATAGTAACTCGAAATTAGCGTCTCCAAGTTCCTATGATGTGTGTAGAAGCCGCGGCGCCAGTTATCGTGCTGCGTGTATCGTCATGCAATCCGATAGTTCGTACCGCATAACGATAATATCTTCCCACGTCTGCATTTAGTCTGACCATAGACAAAACTTCGCGCCGATACACGCAGGTATGGGAGTACCATAAAATAATGTGTGCTTGCATGAGTACGATGAGTATATGTGTGTGTGTGAAAGTAAGTGAGTGTACGTGTATGTATTTGTGTGGCAGAGACGTACAGTTTTTGGACTGGTAGCAGATAGAGTGGCTTGAGTAGATCTTCTGTCTGTTCATCGGAAATGCTAAAGAATCTTCAGTATCTATACATAGAGATAGGCAGAGACAAAACAATTAAGTACATCTTCCTCCTCCATGTCACGAGTGATCTTCTTTATTTATTTTTATGGTTAGTATACATTGATGGAGGTTATGTTATCCATAAAAAAAATGCATTTTGTCCCCTTAATATACAAACTCAGTCGAACTTCGACCACTAGATGACCACTAGTTGTTTATAAAACTTCACCTTGCTCAGTTGCAACTTGTGGTAAATAAGTCGCGGTACGTTTAGAGCCGCGTTCGCTTATGAACTCGATGCGGATGCCGTGCTTGCCGAGCTTCCAGTCGAGGTAGTGATCTGCCTCTTCAAAATGCTGGAGTATCGACACAGACACCGTCAGCCGAGGCACTTCATCCCTAGTGATTGGCGTGAAGCGTGAATCTTTCAACGCGCTGGTTATCGCGTATTCGCGTAAACCTGTAAATAATTATAAATACACTTATCTATTACTAAATTGTCTTATGAATATGACTACTGTAATACAAAACCAAGTGAAGCTGCATATAAAAATACATGTAATTTACTGTGCAACTGACAACTGTACTTCACCATAGTGTGGTTCTTACTTGCTTGTTTTTTATTATTAACTGAATTCGAATTAAATATCTATCTAAAGTACTATTCAAAAGAGAAGTAATTGATTTTTTGCTTCTAATGGACAAACTCAAAAAAATATTAATTAATTTTAAACATTCTATTAGCTATAGAAAGCTACATTATCAGCAAGTAGCATGGGCTGTATTTTATTTTCAAAATTTACATTAATGTAAGGCCACGAAAAAGTCTAGTAATATATAAGATTTCAGTGACTGTCTGTAAATATTTCTTTTGTATTCTAATAACATTCTAACTGTACAACAAAAAGTAAACACTGTTTTATTATAAAAATGTAACACATATTGTATACATGTTTTAAAATGAAATAATAAAAAACGATTAAATTTAAAGAGATTGGATATATTGTCTAATGTAAAAATAAACTGATAACTATCTTTTTATTGCTGTTTCACTATATTTAGGTTTACCAGTAAAGGACACTTAGTAATGATAGATATTATAGATTTTATGGTTTTTATTAATCTTCTGTAGATAATATAAATCTTGTTTGTGTTAAACATAGACTGACCTCTGAAGACAGGTATAGGTTTAGTGCAAAGTTAGCCTGTGAAATACTCGCTTTAAACATAACCATTTAATGTCATTCTCATGAAGGGACTATACTGTCAGTGACAGTAGGGTTGAGTATATAGTTGATAACATAGTAATATAAGAGATCTATTAAGATCAGGAGTAACATTCTGAATGAATAAACTTGCGAGTTAGATGGTTTCCTTTTATGCACCAGTCTACACTATATACCTGTCAAAGTGTACAATTAGTTAAACAAAAGAATATAGTACTTAAATACATTAATAATAATACTGATATTAAGTTAAGAATATATACACAATATATTTAACTAAATTCAGATTCTTTTGTCAGAATAATATCACTTCTTTTTAACTGAAAATGCCGGAACAACAATAGAAGTGTTTTATCTTGCAATAAAATGCATATCAATTTGCTTACCTAATTAACATTTAATATGCACTTCCATTTCCTGTCTGCTTGCCAACTTTGACAAGAATGTTTGACCTTCTGGTCAAGTACAGTTGTTTATGTATAGATCTTCTAACATACTGACAGGCCCATAAGTGTGCAGAATATATATTTATCTATTATTTAAAAAGATAATTTTTTCAAACTGTTTTTTTTTTTAAACTGATGGTTTGAAAACTAAATAGAAATAAAAAACCAGTTTGGCATCTAGCAGTAAAACTGTTTGGAGCAATCTGTTCTAAAATAAAGCTAATTGTATCCCATTATACAAATAAATTACTGAATAGGCTATTAAAATATCATCTTTTAATGAAACACTTTGCTTGCTTTTTACAATAGGGAACCATCACAGTCAGTTCTAAAAATATTTTATTCTACAACCAATATCAGTTATTGATAGGATTTGTGTATAGGTTATGAATTTGTCACCTTATTAACACATTCTGAAACAGGTCATAAACAAAATAATGTTTACCTGAATGTAAATGCATTGCATTGAAAGTACCAATACAACCTCGTAGTCTATGTTCTTTGCCAATCTTCCATGTCACAAACAAAGGGCTGGAAACAATGACAATAAAAACGAACTTACTGTATTAGATATAAACAAAATAATTATTGGGAGAGTTACCATTGTCAATCAGAAAATTTACTACAAACATATATTTATATAACATTGAATTATTTATATATTTGAAATAAAAAATAGTACATCTAATAGTTTTTTTTTGTTTATTTACTTCTGCTCTCAAATTACACTTCATTGAAAACAAATTAGACATATTGCAGGTTAAATATTGGCAGTAGTATACTTATATAGCTGTATGTTGAGCAAGTCTTTTGTTTTAGTTCAGCATGCATTTGAGATCACATGACCATCCTACTTCTAGTATCATTTAAATAAGAGCGTCAAATAATCTTTGTTTGTATTAAAAACCTTATAAATTATATATTTGTGTAATTTTTTCAATTATTATCTCTAGGTTAAAAAAGTTAACTTATCAACTAAACTAATATTGTTTCAGCAATATAAAACTCAATTACAAACGCTTAAGGACGAAAATTGACTGCATTTTCAAAGTGACAACAGTTTAATTAATGGATAGTAGGAATGAGTTGTATAAAAATTAGGATTCTATGCAAATTAATTAAGTGAAAGCCAAAATTTTACTTCAGAGCGGAAGCAAAACAAAACAGTTACAAATAAAGTTTTATTCATCACGGTGACCTCATTTCAAACAAAAGACTTGAAAGTGACTTCACAAAGAACTTCTTTTAGGGGTTATAAAGAAATATAAAACTTACTAAGCTTCGTTAGTGAAATGTGGTGTTTGCGGAGGATCCATACTGTGAAGCTGACAGTATAAAACATCGAAACAAAAGTAACACATATCAGGAATAGCCACGGATTCTTGGTATCCATTCAAAGGTCGATCTATATTATTACTGTATGAGTTATTCAATTTTTGTTTTTTGGTTCCGCAACACACTGAAGACATTCTGGTTGATTAAAGATAATTAGCCTAAATTCAAAACGAAACAATGAAGTGAGTCTAATTACAAAAGTAAAATTAAACACTAATTCACTTCAATGGGTTTGAGCAACCACAGACTAGAGCTTTTTAATGACATATGCACAGAGTTGCTACCACATATGGTAGCATAGAGTATATACCACATATAGCTATTTTAATATAGTTATATCACAGTGACATGATTTGTTTATCACTGTTATTGCCCACGTGAAAAATTAAAATTAAGTGTTCAATGATTCATATCTACTGGCTCGTGTTTTGTGTGATGAATTGTTTTTGTGTTTATTTTTTATTAATCGTTCAAATTTACAGACAAGTACATTATTTGCTTCTTAGCAATTACTTAGACTAATATAATTGAAGTATAACATTTTATTTTATAAACAAGTGACCACAATATATTAATACTTCGATTTTTGGTGCAAAAATTAAACGTTTAGTTGCTACATACATTGAACCAAATCACTTTTAGAAATTAAAAATTAAGTAAACAGGTTACGAAACGTACCTATACTAGAGTTCCGTTCGGGCCGCGGTAGGGTACACTTGTGCGCTCTCTCGCAGATCTGACGGTTCGATAGTTCGATAACTCGCGTGAAGTTATTCAAATATTTTTTGTGAGTGTTCGTTCGGCTGTTGACAGCGAAAACGACACTGCACCTCTACCAGTGCACTAAATAAACCACACTTTTCGGTGCGCCCCGAGCACATCGTGTGTAGTGCGTCGAGTCACCGTGCAACGTGTCGTGTGTTGTGCTGCGCGTCAACAGTCGTGTAGCGCGTCGTGTGCCGTGCAACGCTTTGCAATCACGAACCAGTCCGATGGCGATTCCGCAGCGGGACTTTCCATCTCGAAGCAATCGAACGTAGTTAGCGCGTGGGTGCCTCGAGTCTCGCCCACGCCCTCTGTCCCATTTTCGGCTGAAGCTCCTGCTGCCGAACCCATAGTCTCGGCTAAGAAGCCATGCTCTTTGCCCCCCTCACGATTCGCGACAAGACTCGCTGGGTAGAAATCTCAACGGACTTACATTCCTATAAGATCTACTACACGTCGGCTGTTAAACCCCCTCAACTTGGTACTGGTCACACTGGACCGCACTAAGGAAGCTAAGGCCATTTTCAACCTCACCTCTGTGTGTGGTCTCTCCATATCTCCGTAGAGTCCCCCTCGCAAGTCATATCTACCCTTGCAGTGTTATAACTGTCAGGTGTCCGGTCGTTCCGCTCGGCATTATTACCTGCGTCCCAAGTGCGTCAAACGTCTTGGGGATCACTCCATTAGGGAGTGCCCCCGAACTTCAGAGTCCTCCAAGCCTCCTAGCTGTATGCTCTGCAGGCAACCGGGTCATACCGAGAACTATCGCGGGTGCCCCCGCACACTCCGCTAGACACGTCTCCGTCCTAACGCCAGACATGCGATCCCGTCCAGGGCGCATGTCTCCTCTTCTCGGACGCAACCACCTCCCCGAGTCTAACCCGTGCGGCGCATTAATAAATTCGCGATAATCACAAACAGTTCGAACCCGCGTATTTACGTCTATTAGACCGAATCATTAGGAATCATTTGTAATTGTAAAGTTAGTTCCCGGCTTCGTGGTTGTTTTTTCTATTTCTCGTTCGATCTCCTTTTAAAAGATGCGTGTTTGTTTCCACGCCCGCGATTCTCTCTGCTCACGCTGCCGTGAACGGGGGTGATGATACGATCCCCCACACACGTTGCGTTGTCTCTGGTAGCAGCTCGATCCTAGGTTTGTCCCTCGGTGTGGAGTTGTCAAGTATGTTACTGGTGCGAATACAGTGATTCACACTAGTTTTACATATAAACAAATCACCCCCCAGACGTGTACACAATAGGTACACATAGTGGTTGGGGTTATTTTCCACCCCTTTTCGAACTGAATTAGTTCACAGAATTTAGTTGTCAGATGCAAAATACATGTATGTTCTTGTGAAATATACATGTTACTTATGCTGATTGCCTATAAAATCGGGTGAGTGCCCTAAGCGCTCCCCTTAGTAGTCCGGTGAAACTCTAACGGCCTTAACAAGCTAACAGTATAATCAATTCGAAAAAAAAAGCCCATACTACGTGATCGATGGTTGAAATTTTACTATCCCCCCCTTTCCCCTTAATGACCATCCGTAGTATATAAGAAGACCCTCCTCCCCCTCTAGTTTTCATGTAGTATTTCATAAATACGATTTTCCCCTTTCTCCCTGTGACCAAGCGTGGCACTTTGAAGACCTCCCTCCCGCCTGAATGGGTCACGTACTAGCGGTGTGATATGGGGGTGATCTGGGTATGGGTATCCATTATGTAGTCAATGTATATATTTCGTGAGTTATTACCATTTTATCAAAAAAACCATTATAGGCATTGGTTTTATAAAAATATTGGAAAATCAATATCTTATTTTGAAGGAATTTCTGAAAAATACGTAACATGTTTTTGTTTTTGAAATATTATTGATCTGGATTCAGAAACTGTAATTATGGTTTTAATTTCTTTCAATAAAACTGCAGTTGTTTAATAATTATTCAAATCTTCCATATTAACTGTTTAAAACTGTTATACAAAAGTATTTAAGTAAAAAAGGACGCTCTTTTGAAAATTGAAAACATATGTCACTTATATTTCAGTAATGTGACTAACGACACCCGCCTGCCTTAAATGGGTCTGCTAGTAACGAACTTGAGCATGTTTGTGACCGTGTATTAGGAGGCGACGCAGGAAGAGGGCACTTGAGTTTACACCCCCCGAGTTTATTTGGATGTTTTCCAGTTGTCTTCGAAAACGGCTAATGCGTGCCCTAGGGGGAGCACTACATGTGTTAGGACTGCGGAGGTATTTGCAAGCTATTGTATTTCTATCCTCGCCACAGATGTTAGACAAACACCGAATGGTTTTAATTGGTGAGTGCTCAGCATTACCTACTGACTGCTGCTCAGTGCTACATGTCACCCGTGAGCTTGTATCCTATGTGGGATTTTCACACGTTAAAAAGAAGTATTGGTAACTATTACTTCAATAACAATTATAACTATAGACATTACTTGCTTGAAAATAAATTCTGTCACATATATTTGTAGTATTGTATCAATACTTGATCGTAAAATGGTAGTGTCATCTGTGGACGTATGTCAACTTTTTTAAAATGTTTACTATATTGCTTATGGTACGATGGCTGTCATTGAGTTTTATATTACTATCATAAAAAATAATAAAAGGATGCTTTCAGTGTAGATATTGAAAATATTTTCGTTTATCATGTACATATTATACAATTTCCCGTTAGTTATAAGTGAAACAATTATATATCAACAATTAGAAACATCTAATTATGTTCAGTGAAAAGGCTTTTTGAGTTTCTACGATGGCGTCTGATGGTGAAATTTCGTGCGCGAATGATCCTAATTTTGCTGTTATATATTCGTTTTTGAAAGTGTTTGGCAAGTTGTATGGATTGGAGGTTCCTAGTTTAGCTAAATTACAAGAATATATCGAGAACACGCAGGAGGGTGAGTAGTAACTGCAAACTATTCGTAATGACTTATAAACAAACATCTTATTAGTTTTTATTGTTGTCAGTTTCGGAATCGTTGAAGGAGCTACACTTGAGACTATTACGTCGTGCTTTGAAGTCAGTACTGAGCACTAGATGGGAGAAAGGTTTGATAAAGTTCTGTCATCAACAAGGTCGTCATCAGGAAGCGTGGGAAATAGAGAGATTTTCTTACAAGAAAGCCAGCACGCAAGTGAAACTCGAGGTGCTAAAGGTAATTAAACACGCCTACTCGTAATATTTAGCAACAACCTACATATTAGAGTTGATTTATGAAGTTAGTGTGTATGCCTATGAGTCATAATTATATTGCTTGCCAATATGATATGAAATGTATCTTGAGTTTTGTTAAGTATATGAGTATTTAAATAATATACTCATAAATATATTGAACTGAAAATAAATGTGTGAAATAGCTATATCGTTACAGAGTTTTATATTATTTGAATAGAGGAAATGTTATTAAAGTATTCACTTTAACAATAAGAAATATTAATGTCAGTTATAAATAATGCTCAACAGCTTTTACTGGAATACCAGTTTGCATGCCATCCTAAGTTTAAGACAGCAGTAAATGCTATATCATGCAAGGAACTTAGGCTGAACCCTATAGGGAGGGACAAGAGTGGTTGTGTGTATTGGCTGGAAATAGACAACGATGCAAATCTTTGCTTGTTCAAAGAAGATCAGGATGAGGAGACATGGCAACTTGTAGCGAGGTATGCATAATATATTGGTATACAAATATCACATTACATATTGAACAAGTCATGTATATTCATTTTTTCTTGTTATTACTTGTTAAATCAATTTCAGGAACAGAGGTTCCTATGCTATCATGTAATCTATGTAGTCTAGACTCATAACTGACAATTATGTTTCTCCTATAATTTGATGTATTAGTAAAGAGAAGTTGCAACTTCTCAGCTCAATAGTAAACTTTGAATATGTTTGTGCTACGATGTTTGTTTAACAATTATGTTTCTCCTATAATTTGATGTATTAGTAAAGAGAAGTTGCAACTTCTCAGCTCAATAGTAAACTTAGAATATGTTTGTGCTACGATGTTTGTTTAATCAACATCTAAATATGATAGATATAGCTTTTGTTCCATATCCACATTTCCTTAAGGATGTAATTAAAATCAGGTATTATAGGTCATGTGGTATTTAAAAATGTAATGAATTGATTACAGTAATTATTTTTTTTTTAATAATATATGTTATAAAAGAAGTAGTTTTTTATTTGACTTTGCTATTAAATGATTACTACTTAAATGCAAATAACATGTAAACAAAATAATCAATTAAACTTTTCAGAAACAGAGATGAGTTAGTTAAAGTGATAGCACAACTGAAAACTGGTGAAGAAGTATGTCCACTGAATACATGTAATGTTAATGAAGACTCAAGCAGTGCTGAAATAACACCAAAAGAAGTAACTATCTGTTTATCTTTCTTTAAATTTAAATAAAAAAATAAATGTACTTAGTTATATATCAGTTATTTGATCAGATTGATTATATTATTGGAGTACATATCAGGTAATTATATATGTATTTTTATTTATATATATTTTTACAGTCTGGAAAATCTGAAGTTGAAGAGGATAATGAGGAGGAATTTCTAAGTCCTGAATCTGAATCAGAAAATGAAAGTGAATGTAAAAAGGATGGAGTGTCACCACAAGAGGAAATAAAAGAAGCAGAAGATTCAAACCATGGCAAGGAAGAGGAAGTTGGTAAATGTAGCACTGACTTGGTTGAAACCAAAACAGTTGATGTAGACAATAAATCAGGTAACCTAAAACAAGAGGAAGAAGTAGTCACAGCTAAACCTGAAGAATCACAAACAATTAATGAAGAGGTAGGAGAGGTAATAGAAGAACCTGTGATTATTGTTACTGGCGAAGGCAATGGAGCAGATTGTGATAGCTCTTATTATATTGGAGAAGAAATAATAGAAGAAGTTATGTATTTTTATGGAGATGGTTGTGGATTTGATAATAATACAGGCAATCCTGAAGTTATAGAACAAACAAATAGTCCAGAACATCATTCTGATGAAGAGAATACTAATGAAGAATTTGTAAATGGTGAATGTGAATTAAATTCTAGTAATAAAATTAAATTAGGCAAAGATGTTAAAGTAAAAAGTAGTTTACCATCAGTAAATAAAAGAACTTTGAAGAAACAATCTAATGATACCAATGAAGTATTAAAACCAGAGTCTAAAAAGCATTGTATTAGAGATCTAGATAAATCTGATAGTTCACTTTGTAATAACATTGAAAATGAGTTAAAACTTGAAGCTAATATTAATGATAAGACGACAACAGACAGTGAAAGTACTGGAAAGCATTATATAAAGAAGGATAGAAGAAGTAAAGTTAAAAAGAAAATTGTAGTTACAAAGCAATTAAAAATAAAAGAAAGTAAAGAAGTAATTACCTCTATATCTGAGACTGATAATGGACATGATTGTAAAACAAATATTATAGAGAAGAGAAAAAGCAGTGTCTCGTCCGAAGAACACGAAGAAACTTCTAGAAGTGACATTGATAAAGATAAGAGTCCAGAAAAAGAATTAAAAATTGAAGACCCATTACCTCCCAAAAAATTACGTTTAGAGAGATTATCAGAGGTTGATGCAAAAGTAACACATTCCAAGGCTAATGTAAAAGATAGTGTAGAAAATGATAAGGAAGAAGACATTTTAAATTATCCTGTATCACAACGGAGAAAAATTAAAGCAAGCAAGGGTAAATTTAAGAGAAAAAACATAGCAGACAATAGTTTTATTAAATCAAATAAAGATAATATTAAGGATAGCAATAAGAAAGTGTCTAAATCTTTAAAGAGATCCCTTTTAGATGCTACTATGAGTGATAGAAACAAAACCGAATCTCAAAGTGATAGTGAGGATGATGAACCTGTTACTAGTGGAAAACGATTGAAAATTAAACCAAAAAAATTTATAAAATCAGCAAGGTATATATTATATGTAAGGAAATTGCTTGCAAATTGTGTTTGATAATGAATGTTTATGTGAATTTCTTCATTTTCAGGAAAAAAGTGGAAGCCAAACTGAAACAGACGCATTCTAGCGACGAATCAGATGATGAAACATTGTATAGTTTAGGTAAAAAATACCTACACAAATGTTTGGTTTATTTAAAGTTTTCATAACTAATGATAGTTCTTTTGTTTATCATTAGCTGGAAAGAAAACATTCAAAAAATTAGTGAAAAAGAAAACAAAGAACAAAGAAAAACATAAAACAGAGAAGGAAAAGAAGGCTAATAGCATTCAAGCTGAAGATAATTCAACTCCGGTACGCACCTCACGCCGAATTGCTCTCATGAAGATCAAAGAGCAATCTCAGGGTAAACATGCTGATGAAAATGTTGCTCCAGGGGATGCTAACAAGAAACAGGTATTCATTTTTTTTTATAATAATGAGACAACTATTGCAAAGAAGAAACTCTCTTTCTATGTTTATGCCATATGTCCTACCTTTAAAGAGCTTTAATAGGTAGCTTATGTCAATTTTCATAGAATTGTATGTTAATTATTATATATATCTTGACCAATTATAAAAATTTTTAAAGTTAACTTATTTTTTCAAGGTTTTCCCTGTATCATATATATTTAGGACTTAACTGCTATAACCCCTTTACCAGTTTTCAGTTCCTTCTGTTCAATTTTAACCCCCTATGAAAATGTATGATCACATAGAGCTTAAATAATCCTCTCAAAGATTCTCTATCCGCCATTCCAACTATTGCCAACCGTTTCAGAGATTAGCTGTGACAAACAACTGACACTTCAATTTTTTTTATATGTTTGTAACGATTTTAAGAATTTTAAGTGTGTATTTTTGTGATATTGTTTACACAGAATGAATGTCATTTAATAATCAATATTTATTAAGAACTTATTAAGACTATGTTGTGTAAAAAAATGTATTCACAAAAAAGATGTCTGCTGCTCAAGGACTTTGAATTTGCCAATAAGTCATAAATAAATATCGACTTTTGTGCCGTCGAGTGATTGATGAAGTGTGATCGATGAATAGTGTTCTATAATAATATAATTTAATTCAAATATTCATAATAAAGATATACAGTAGGCGATGATAATTTCTATTCAAACTTTATATGTAGTCCAAATTATTATTTTTTTACTGACTATATGCTGTTGGCTTGAGGGGCCCTTACAGCTTCACCGGACTAATTGTAGTCCAAATGAATTGCTCCGTTCTTATGGATGGCAAGAGCTAATGAATTATATCAATTTAAAGTTCTCACGACAGGATGAGAGAGAAAAGGAAACAATATTTATTTTTTGGTTCCACATAATACTTAAATAAACATATATCAATAATCTATGTTTATTATAATATCCATATATTTTGTATTATTTATACATGTTAAACACTGTATGTTACTAAATAAATTAATTTAACTAATGTATATGGTTAGATTTGAACCTGAGCACATTCAATCGATACTGTTCTTAATTATTTGAATATATTCATATCCATTGTTTTCCTTTGCTTTCAACACTTATTAAATACAGTTATAGTTAGAAATAGAAATGTGTATATTTTTCGTCTGTCCACATGTACGTTATAATTAGATTGACGCCTTCAGTTTTTTGATAATAAGTAAAAGATAAAAATGGTTACTATATAGAGTTATTCTTAGGATATAGATATATATCATCATAGACACTTTTGAGATTTAAGATACTGTAGTAAACAATTCTGATGTATTTGATAAGGTTTAGATCGAAGTGTCTGAAGAACATTTTTACGACTTAATTACACTACATCAACTTTTCTCCATTGTCTATAAATATATGATGTGTATTTGATAAACATAAATCGTCCTGAAGAAATACTCCAAATGAAAATGTAAACTGTATCAAAATCTGTTGGGTAGCTTAGAAGTACTTCAGGAATATACAGACAGAGACATAAATAGTTTTTGCGATTGATTAATATAGGAGTCTATATTCAGATCTGTTAATGAGAATAGAGAGACGGGACGAACTTCTTAGCCATCCATGGATTCACCGTGTGGGTGCCGGGTCCATCGTGTGGCAAGAGAGAGAAACCTCAAGTAGCTCCCGAGACTTGTGACATGGGTGTAGGTTTAAGGGGCCCCTTTGTGACGTACGTCAACACTCACCTTCACTACTCGTGTTTCTCTCCCTGCCCAGCCAAATCTGGTATGAACCTGCTAATGCAGCTTTAGATACTCGTTCTAGTATAGAACCTACTACACTTCTGGACAAGCCAAGGTCTTTCAGCAGATTATAGTGAGATTTTGCTGGTATACCTCTCGCTACTACTTCTACAGCGTATAAATTAACTACGTAGCCGTTTTTCGTTAATTCGTTTAGGAGGTCGTAATATTTATTTTGTTTTATCGCGTGCTCTTTAGGTATATTAATTTCCTACGGTACGGTGAGCTCTACAAGGACTATGCATTTCGTAGCTCTAGAAAAAAGGAAAATGTCCGGTCTGGATGGTGGTACCCCCACATCCCCTGGGATTTTATAGTGCTTCTCATATGTGTCTATTAAAATAGTCCAATCAGGTGCTGTATGCAGGATTGAATAAGGCTTGTTCTTAGAGTTTGCGGTTGAGCCTATACAATTTACGAATTAATGTATAATTGAAAATCCCTCATGTTTAGCTTTATAACAAAATATATATATAATGTTTTAATAATAATGACGAAAAAGGCACAAAAAAAGGGAAAAAAAATACCATTGAACTTCCTGAATCAGATTTGCAGGAAGAAATCCTCATGGCTACAAAATCCTTAGAACCAGAGCCTGTGGAGATGCATTACACGGATACATTGTACAGAAGCCCGTTGTTTGTATGCTTACCACCTGTTATCGAAGAGTTAAATATCAACGTTTGGCATCCAACTTGAAGTTATAGTGGTATACAAAATAATCTCAAATAGGTTTGATTTAAGGCAGGCAGGCGGCTGATCGTAAAAATTAAGTCATCCATCACAACAGTGACAAACATATTGTGCCAACTCTACTTAAGTGGGTTAAGGGGATTACTAACGGGGTCTATACTGAGTATATGGAATATTGTTTTTGTAGATAAAGGAGGAAGAGGAGTGGCGAGAGAGTGGGGCGAGCAGCTCAGAGGAGGGGCGCGGTGCGGGTGCGGGCGCTGGCACGGGCACGGGCAGGAGACGAGCGTGGCGCGGCTCCGCCTCCTCGGGACCCGAACCTGACTCTGAATCGGATGAACCACTGTTCGAATTGGCACATGAAGAACCCGAATGTGAATATATTCCTTTATAATATTTGCTCATTACAATTTGATTCAATGAAATATATCCTATGGTCAATGTAAATAATTAATATTTACCATATTCCAAACATTATAACAAATTTCAGCCATACTTTTGTACTGTTTTGTTTAAAAAAAACTATAATAAAATTTAAATTTCGTCTTCATGTATATAAATCCAGTATGCATATATTCATAATGCTACTCCTAAACAGTTTGATACGACATTGATATTTTTTTTTTAAAGTTCCTTAACGTGGCTGGCGGTAAAAATCGTCATGTAAGGAAAAAGCAGCTATGCGGCTTTCTTTTTCTGTTGCATACAAGTGATGTGTATGTGCGTGCGAGTATTGTAGTTTGAGTT
This sequence comes from Antheraea assamensis, assembly GCA_035772565.1. Lineage (NCBI taxonomy): Eukaryota > Metazoa > Arthropoda > Insecta > Lepidoptera > Saturniidae > Antheraea > Antheraea assamensis. Next base: position 4,352,190 of record JAQQSE010000046.1, on the reverse strand, counting down.
AATGGGCATCGTGCGCTACCGATTGTATAACCTCAATATTGATCGCATAAAAAATTCATTAAAATTTATTTGCCTTTATTATATAATTTGTGATTCATTATTTTATATCTCATTTTAGTAAGTGGTTATTTTTCTAGAGTATTAAATGGAACTGTTTGATTTCATTCCTTACTTTAAAGTTTTTTATATTAAAAAAAAAATACAAAATGACAGATTACACAGAGAGGATAGAGTTGCATGTTGGGAACATAACGGTTTTTCTTTACGTGATGAAAATATGCAAATATAAACAACCTAAATCTACATATCAAATACTATTTGGAATTGAGTAAGAAACTCTGTTCGTGACGAGGGCCCCCTGACCGCACACGTTTTTTTATTTATGTCGCCTGGATGGTTGTCATAGTCATAACAGAACCCAGTAGGAGGCGATGTTGACAAGGTGTAGATTTTTTGTACATGCCCAGACAGATTTTGTTATTTGATTTTCTCATAAAATAATGTATGATCTCAAAGTACTAATATTTCAGCACCTATCAATAGTTTTAGTTGAATATGGTAAATCAATATGTCTGCCCTTAATTTAGAGAAGGCATATATTCAACTTATTAGGAAACATAAAAGCGTAGACCAAACAATATCATACAGGTTAAACCACACAATTATTACAGCATCAAATGTAAGTTAATAATAATATTTATTACACTGTGCATAATATATTGTTTTACAGAGTAGAGAATTCTTACAAGTAAACTATTATCTGTAATAATTTACTCTATTAGATATATTTAATTCTTATTAGCATAATTACAGTATTATAGAAACACTAGCAGGCCCGGCAGACATTGTCCTGCCCTGCAAATAAAAAAGGTCCTCGCAACAGATTGCACCGTCACATACCAGTTTCAACTATTAATCTAAACCATTTTCAAATCCACCTTATCACACACAAAGAATTTAATCAAAACCTGTCCAGCCGTTTAGGAGAAGTTCAGTCATATACACTTGTGCAAGAGAGTTATATATATAAAGATATTGTTTTGGAACTAAGCTCATTAACCCATTTTGCGTTCACTGTCGGAAATCGTTACGTAAAGATAAAGCGTTATGGCCCATATATATTAGTTATATATATTAATAGACATGAAAATTTCTTATATAACTGGATCGGTATATTCGATAGTAAACTTCGATAAATCGGACCACGAGTTCTCACCGGAGTCGGACCTCGAGAGTGGCGAACCAGTAGAACCTTTGAAGCGGGCGCGGACCTTACAAGAAGGTATTAAGCTTAATTTCAAGTTATACTTTTACTGAATTTGTATTCGTATTGTATAAAATCGACACTGGTTTGTCAAAAGCTGTGTATACTCTTATAAAGAATTAAATGTTTTCTTTAAGTGAATTTTGTAAAATGAAACTTTTTATGAGAGGGCTATAAATTACTGACCTTTAACCTTGGTTAAAAAATCCTCAAAAACGTCTTACGTAATTAATGGACGCTCTTTACATGTTTCCGTGTAGTGTAGTAGTGTTGCCATGTAGGAGAAAGATGTTCTTAGGTGTTTTCCTTGTGCTTATGTATATATAGATAGTTAGTAATAATTCTAAATGTACATGTGAAGAGCAAGACGAGGGTTTCTGTAAGCGGTGTGGCAGCGGGGAGCAGCCCGAGTGGATCCTGCTGTGTGACCGCTGCGATGCCGGGTATCACGCCAGCTGCCTCAAGCCCATGCTGTTCCTCGTGCCTGAGGGTGACTGGTTTTGTCCTCAGTGCAACCATGTTAGTATAACCCCACACCCACACTCATGACCTTACATGACTCATGTATACCCCTTTTTTATTATTAACATGGGGGATCCATCATTGACACACCACCCTCTCGGGGGAGAGAGTGGGTAGTGTGAGATTCCTACTCACTAAAACCCCACGGTGTACCGACCGCCGCTGTGGTTGGGGCGACACGGGACCGTGCAAAGCTATCACCATGTCGCCTCAGCGGTCAGCCCGACGGAAGGTGTCCTCCGGGCTCCGTCCTTATAGAGAGGTAGACTGGGTACACAACCAGCTGCCTTCCCTCGTCAGTTGAACCTGTGCAATGAGGAGATGGGGCCCCCGACCCACCCTCTCAGGTCCGGCTACGGAGGTTGGAGGAGGCTGGCAAAACGCCGCCTTCTTCCACCGGCCCTCTTTTGGCGGAGAGGGCCACTAAGAGGGTCCACCTCTCGGGCCCTCTCCGCCGCCTCTTTTTGCGAGATGACTTCCTCGCAAAAGGAAGCGACCGCATTCCAAACTTGTTCGCTGCCGAGCATGGCCGCAATCACGCTCGGCAACGATAAATCTCTTGCACCTCCCACCGCCGCACCCAAAATGCGGCGCTGTCGCTCCCACGCAGCACACTCAGAGTGTGCTGCGCGGTAGCCTCCTCAGCACCGCACTCATGGCATGCGGCGGTGGGTTCCTTGCGCGCGATCCGGTGCTGGTACCACCCGAAACATCCATGTCCGGTGAGTACTTGCACCAGATGGAACATCAGGGAGCCCCATCGTTTCCCAATCCAGTCCAACAGGACCAGGCAGACGGCGTCCACGGTATATCGCCCATACCGCGCGTCCGCCAGGTCCTGCCGCCACCTCTCCAACGCTTCCTCCCTCCTCACTCTCCGCCTCTCTTCTATCTCCCTGGAAGCCGAAGGCTCTCCCAAACGTTTTCTTGCCGCCGTGAACTTATACACGGCGGCAAGCACTCCCACCTCCAGCTCCCAGGGCAGGGAGCCGGCAAGTGCAAAGGCCGCCGCCGAGGGCACGGTGCGGTATCCCCGTATCGCCCTCAGTGCCACAATGCGTTGCGCACCACGCAGAGCGCGCACGCTCTCGGCTCACACCGGTGCCCCGTAGTCGGCCATCCCCCGCACGAATCCCATATAAAGTCGGCGGCACCCGGCACCCCTAACCTAACCACAAAAATGTTTAATAAAAAGTCTATATTAAAAATCTAATTAGACTATCCCAACAAAGCTTTAAATACAGTCAGAAATGTAAAATACTAGCGCTTAATCGTTTAAAAATCGCTTGCAAACAAAAAACATATTTTGAAGTGAAACTTCGGAGGTCTTTGAAATCAATCTTTTTATGTGTCGAAAAGTGCTAACGGTAAAAACTGCGTCAGGTACAATATTGAAAACACCGGTTCCCGTCCGGTCACTGAAAAAGTTGGGTGCGGTCAGTACTTGGATGGATGACTGCTTAGGACACCGCGTGACGATGGCTTTTTGTTGCATTTTTTTTATTAAATTGTTTCCCTGTAAGACAAAAGTTTCACTTCTATCGTGTGTCTTTACGATACAACCTGTTTTTTATATATAGTACTATTATAGATATGTAATTATAGGTCAGAAAATATGTAATTTAGTTATGGATACAAAAAAGGAAAATGATTGCCTCTATCATCATCAACAATCATAAACTAAGCGTATGTCGTTTTACTAACTACCCCCTTTCCGTATCACGCTATTCATTAATTATTATTATTTATACTAGTACTAAATCAATGACACTTTACTGTATTTATGTACTGTATTATTGTTTATATTTGTGACGTTTATATCCACCTAAAAATTGTTTACTTATGTATTATCTTCTATCAAGAAATAGAAGTAACAAAGTTTGTAATAAAAGACTGAATAGCAGAGAGATTTCAAAGGTAATGTCGGAAGCTTCGGGGCTTATTATACCATAAATAATTTCACAGGACAGATTAATAGAGTCGTTGGAGAGCGAGTTGGCGAAGTACGATGAGCTATTGGCTGCCGTCCAGGCCGAGAGAGAGCGGAGAAAGGAGGAAAACCCTCCACCAGAGAACCGAGAGGAATGCGAGAACTATAGTGAAAAGGAGAAAGAGAAGTCCGAATCTGGTAACAACTTTTCTCTATTTCTCTTTTTTTTAATGATTTACCTTTTTGTTAATACTCAATAAATATAGTAAACTGCAACAAAATCCCCGTGAAATTCGATTGTTGTGATGCGAGTCAAAGGAATCACGGACCTCATAACGTAGAGGTATCGGCGCCACTACTCGCACTTACACAATTCTACTAATGTGTAAGCGAGATAAATATACTGAGATGTCTCCGTGTCATCATTTACAATACATATTATTTTATGAAAAAAAAAACATTTTGCATTTTTTTATCTAAACGAGCTGCTTAAAACTACTGTACTAATTTGAATGTATATTTCAGACCAAATTCGAAAAAGGAGTTGTGTCTATTGGGCCTAAGCAATAATAGTTAAATAGTTTTACAAATAAAGTTCCGGGCGTCAATTAGTGCGTAATGATATATAATCATATACTAATAAGTGTTTTTGTAGGAACTAATCTATGGAATTAATAATTTGATTCTGAAAACTCTTTCGCTGATAGGAAGTTACATTATCAGGGGGTGCTATAGAGACTATTTTATACTCTTATTAGGCTTTGTATTGTAGCTAACGTGTATAATGTTGCAGGCAGATGTTAAATAAATATAAATTAAGTCAGATGTATACGAACTTCATAGAACATTCTAGATTGTTGTCTTAATTTTTTTATAATATAGTGAAAATACCAGTATTTCAAGTTAAGGTTTTACTGTCTCTTACTCAAAAAGTACTTTAATTATTAAGTACGGAATTATTAACATTACATTTGAGCATTTTAAATATAAGAGTAATGCGTAACATTCTTCAACTTTAAGTAATACATTGTCTTAAATTTTCCGAAGATTGTCATTGAAATCGAATAAATTTTGTTTCGGTAATGGGTTATTGGGGATTATTGTTGATTGTTAGATGAGAGTGGCAGTAGCGGCTGGTCCTCGTCGTCGTCGTCGTCAGAGGGCGCGGTGTACCGGTTGCGCACGCGCAAGCAGCTGCCTGTGAGCTACCGCGCGCGCGAGTACGACCGCCTCATCTCTACGGCTATCAAAGTAAGATTTTCAGATTAGGTGGTGCGATTCCCATGGCATTGTGACAGGAGGCACGAATTGTTGTGAAGGTTGGAGCGAATTATGATGTGGGTATGAACGAATTATTGTTTGGGTAGGAGCGAATTAATGTGTGGGTAAGAGCGAATTAATACGAGCGGTGGCACGAATCTTTCGGAGAGGAACGTTATTGATTTGAGTGGTTATTAATTTATTTACGTAAGTAACCCTTACATGGTAATATACACATTGTTTCTTCATGTGAAACCATGCCAGATATTTGTGTCGTTATTCAGGAGGAGTTCGTGGAGGCGACGACCAGTGCTGGGAATCAGGGTCGAGGGAAAGACATATCCACTATAATAGAAGCTGCCGAGGAAGAGAAACTCAAGGCCGAGAGAGAGGCGATAGAACAGGTGATCCATAAATGATATCTCAAATATTTATAACTAAATTCCGTCCGCGGCTTTGTTCGCGTTTATGTAATTACTTCTGGGATGAAAGGTATACTATGCCCTTTTCTGTACCGATGACAAAGTGTATGCAAAATGTAATAATGATCAGTTGAATACTTAAGCGTGAAAGCGTGAGAAACAGACAAACTCATTTTCGTATTTATAGTATTGGTTAAGATTAACAAGACTTAATTGAATTATTTATAGAAATTAATATATATTCATTAAATATTCTATGAGAGTTTCATTTTTGTGCTTAAAAAAGAACATTTATTCCTTAAGAAGTTTTTTATAACTCGTGTTGCTTAGGGTTTAAACAATAATTATAATTTTGTTCATAGAATATATCTAAAGTTTTTATTGTTTGTAAAACATGAGAGACCACATCGACATTTTCATATACCAAAATCATTATCTATCTAAAATCTGCTCGATTTCTTACTTTATGATAACGAACTTAATTCCTGACCCACGTTTTTTCTCAAGTCTATGATTTCTCTGGTCAGAAATTATATAATTTGTATTAGTAAGTGATTGTACAAATAATATTTGCAGGGTAAACCAATTGAAGTTAAAAAGACCAAGAGAAAGCAACGCCGGAAACCAAGGAAGCTGAACTCTCTGGACGTTCCCTCAGAGGATGACGATGAAACAGATGAGGACTTTAAAGACACTGGGTAATGTGATAAGAGACACCATATTAGATAATTCTATGTAGAATCAACCATGTTTAAACAAAACCCCTTTCGGTTTGGGTGTTCTTTATATTCACATTAAAACCTTTTTTAGGAAAATTTCAAATTCTTTGAAGTTATGAATGAAAACAGCGCCCGTATGCACCTGGTTTTTCTTATTTAATGAAACACAATGCTTTCTGAATGTTCAAGATTTTTCATTTTATTCTATTTTATTGTCAAACTATGGTGTTTGTTGCCGGTTATGATTAAATTGTAATTTAAAACAGTAAAAATATCTACAGTAAACTTATATTGTACTTTCTAATATTAGCGTTTGACCACAAACTTGCTCTGATTTCTTAAGTGACAATATGATCGAAGTTGGTAAAATTCGTAAGTGGACTTGCTCTCAAATGCAGCTACTGGAATAGACGTCTAGATGCCTGGGATACTTTGTTTCTGAGCATGACAAAGTGTTACTGCATTATATTTTGGTAAGCACAGTACGATCACTGTGACGGGCTTATCACAATGATGTTTGTGTGTGGTGTCCGGTTTAGACTACTATCAATCACCCTGGTTGATTACTACACTAATTAAGAATTAGTTTACTTCCCAACAATCTTGAAAAACCTTCATTTTGATTAAAAAAAGCTCGAAAAGAAACACGTTACACAAGATGGTCCAAGTTATTTTTTAGTAAAATCATGTTTTTACGAATTGATGTTTATTTTAGGAAAAAATACTATTTATTATGAAAAAAATTCGAAAAAAAAAACATTATCTACTGCAAAACGAACTTCGATCGTTTTGGTTCACGTGTTGTTTTTAATAGAATAAAAAATATTTATCATAAAAACCATGTCTATAATTCCTGAATGTCACTATTATGGATATTACCCCTTATGTGTGTTAGTCGATATCTAGTCGAGTGAAATTTTGAACTGAACTACCTTCAAGAAAACCCTACAGTTTTTGCAATTAAAAGGTTTCCTACAGTATGGAATCGTCTTCTGAAGAAATATCGTCATCAGCCGAGCGAGAGAGTACGAACGATTCCAGATCATCTGATTCCTTACCCATCAGAAGGATGTGCAGATCTGATAAAAAAGGTATATTCTTTGAATGTATATTCATACAATCTTCTACTGTGGTTTCGCTCGTGTTAATATAGTATTGACATATCCCTCGGAGACAGTACTTTTTACAGGACCCTATGGTCTTTTCTGTACATGTGACAAAGTGTATGCAAAATTTCATAATGATCTGTTTCGTTAAGAGAACATACCCATACTACGTGACCCGTTTAGGGTCTGGGGGATCTTCAAAGTACCACGCTTGTTCATAAGGAGGTGGGAGTGACGCTAGTTTTTCGTCACGTAGTCAATATCCTGTAAAGAAAAACTCTAGCTTTATCGATACTCAAACGTGACGCGCAACGTTTACCACTTTTAAAATTCGCCGTTGGCATATATATCGAAACAAAAAAGAATCTAGAACTTTATTACAACCCCACCTACTGGGTCCAATTGTAAATCAGTCATCCAAGGACTTACTCAAACACAAAAAATCTCAACAAAATCGTTACACACGCTCAATAGATAGTGAAAAACACACATAATGAAGAAAATAAATATCTAAATGTAATTAATTTTATGTCATAATGTGAAATAATAAGTTACAATATATTATATTGTAATTTGAACAGAACGTCCAAAAATGACCGAGTCGTCTCCTGAAGTGAAGAAAAAGAAGAAAGGTGTCTTTACTGATAGCTCAAGTGATTCCGTTGGAGGCAAGGAGTGGGCAGCTGAGAAAAAGTAAGTTTGCTTTAAGTTATTTTACTAAGATATAAAGTTTTATTTCATGAATGTCTTTTATGGCATAGGCATATATTAATTCAGGGCTATAAATATGATAGTGGTTGACTGTGGTGCAGTATAAATATGATTTACAATTAGTAAATAAGTAGATCATACTCCTTGACGGAATATAACATATAAACTATTATACTACGATTTATTTCGATCGTGTGAAATAAGTACATATAATCGCTTTGTTCTGATATCAAAAACACGATTAAGTACTAATTGAGTGTGTGTTCGGTAAAGTATTTAAATTTATGGCCTATTTTAGCACACCTACTAGTACTTCCATTTGTGAAAAACTAGTTAATTTTTTTGTTTTTTTAATACTTTACAGGTTAGAGTTTGACCATAATCTCATCTGATGTTAAATGATGATGTGGTCTAAGATGGTAGTCACGCTAAACGTTAGAGGACCTGGCTCTCGAGTGCAGCTGCCGGAACACAGAGTCTCAACTAGATTTTCAATTAGAGAGTAGTAGCTATCAAAGCGGACTTACAAAAAGCCCTACCACAATACTATGGTATCGTCGCAATCTTTTCTTTCGCCCCGCTCTCCGATTCAGTTGATACGAACTTACGTCCTATGACGCTGTCAAGAAGGCCATAATCGCTTGTCGACTGTTGGCAGGTTAAAGAAATCGAAATCATCGCACAAAAAGCGAGAGAAGCGCGATAAGTCGAGGAGACGGCGTAAGGGTGGAGGAGGAAGGAGCGGGGGCGGAGCGCTCACGCAGTACGACGCGGAGGGAAACGTGATCCGCGCGCGAGTTCTCTACGGCGGCCTCTCCGACGACGCCAACGACTGGTCACCCAAGCACAGGACCAGGCAGAAGAAGATCAATTACACCGAGATGCCCAACACCGAATCTGAGGACGTCAGTACATCCTCATGAATATCTTAACCCCTCGGCTGATTTTTTAAGACCCATATCTCAAAATGGCGAATTATGCTTTTAATATTATTTTTTTACTTCACGACATCATACATTGTAAATTTCATGGTTTACTAAAAAATAAGTTCATACAATTGATTGAAAAAATAATTTAAAAACACGTTTAACATAAAAATTAAACTTTACAATGCATAATTTGTTATGTTTCAAAATGTTGTAATAAATCAGGTATTTTTTTAAGCTTGTGCTGCCAGCAGTCTGTTGAATTTTGCCTTATGAGATCTACATTAGTTTGTATGGAACTTAAACTTTTGTGGTTTTGGACAATCTAGTGGTTAAATACACAAGCTTAGCTATATATTTCTAGATATTCCTACATATGGCTGCAAGGATACCAGCTTGAGTTACTAGTCTTCAAAGAAGAATTTGAAATCTTAACGAGAGACTTCATTTTCGTGTCAGTGGTTAACTATTGGTGATATTGTATTCTCAAAAATTGTTCCACGTGATATCAATGTGTATATATATGTACTAGTTATGGGTAGGGGGAGTTCATCCCAACACCTTGAAACTTATCTAAATGATCATGAACTTTTAGAGGAATTCTACTCATCTGCCTTCTACGAATTCTGAGGGTTTGGAATCAGTATCTTGTTGAGGTTTTTTAGAGGAAATTCACCGGATTTTAAAGAACCAGCAATATTCATGTTACTCTTTAGGTGTTGAAGGGGTTTATAGGCTGCTGTGCCTTTTTACTGATTGTAGCATTCCCAATCCAGTAAGGGATTGTAAAGTAGCGTCTCCAGTGCAGCGAGGAATTGTGGACCAGTAATCCCAATCCAGTGAGGGATTATAGAGTAGCATTCCCAATCCAGTGTCCAATTTTAAAGTAGCATCACCAGTACAGTTAGGGTTTGTAGAGTAGCATCCACAACGTAGTGCGAAATTTTAGAATCGTGCCCCGAACGGCATAAACGGTTCTGGAGTATCGTATCCACTGCGGGTTTGTCACCCCGTTTGACCACTTGGAGTGTGATAGGGGTTAAACGATGGGGGTTGTATTCCAGGAGATGCATAAGTCGAGCGGGAAGCACATGCCGGACAGTTCAGACGAGTTCAAGGTGTCGGACTCGGAGTTGTCATCGGGGTCGGAGGGCGGGGGCGGTGCTGGCGGTGCGGGGGGTGGTGGGGTGGAGGGAGCGGCGGTGCGGGAGGGGAGCGCAGAGAGACGGAAGGCGTTGAACGACCTGATTAAGACTGCCGTTGTGCCGATAGAGAAGCTCCCTGACGACGTCGCGCGCGCCAAGACCGAGGAGCTGCACGCGCATCTCAGTTAGTACTCCGGTTTTTATACTATTACACTGTCACCGTATTTATCAAAGTGATTATATTACTTATATGTCAATGAAATTTACAATTATTGCGTCTCGAATACCCGTCATTAATTTATATCACTGGTCGTCATACGTTTCTTCTGGCCAATGGCAACATAGAACTATGTGAAGTATAACTGTTAACTGCATATTTATGGATTGGGTAGTTGGCTACACCAATCAATTGGCATATATTTTATGAACTGTCATAATGCGATTGCCGTTTAGATTTTGTATGGCAATACCAATCTGTGAAGTTTCTTTGCCAGGAACAATCAACTAACTGTTAATTGATTTCAAAGTAACTAATTATATAATTTCCGGTTACTATTACTGGCAACATTATAGTCTATCCTAGAGAAATTGTGTCGTGGAGTTATCGGTTAAATGTGTCAAATACACATAATAATTGTATGTAAAATGAGTATGCAATGTGGAAGCTCTGAAGGTTGGAGAGCTGCCATCATCCTGTCTCTTCACAAATACTAACAAGACAACGGTATCAAAATTCGTTTTACTAGTTTTCAAAATAACTACAAATACAAATTACAAACATACAAAATACAATTTAAATACCACGTCATAATGCACCAAATCTGTCAAACATTTGTTTCTATTCTATTTTTTGGGCCATTAATAAGGGTTTCCTATCCACATTACTTAATATACATACTCTAGTGGCAGAAGTTAAGTGAATAGAGATTTTTTTGCTTTTTCCCCTCATGATTTATTCAATATAATTGTCGAAAAACCCTAGATTTGTTTCATTTTGTTCAAGATTATTGAGTGCTTGAGAACAAAAAACATCATCATCATTTTTTTTGGAACATTTAATGAAAGGAAACGCTAAAAAACCACTTAATGGATTTAATAAGTAATTTGTGGGAGTTTTCGTGGGTATATTGAACTGTGAAAGGCTCACTTAAAATTATTAGTATTCTGAATATTTTAAATTTCGCTCTTGATTTTCTAAAAAGCTGTCATAACGTTTTTTATAATTTTATAATATTTTATAATAGCGTTTTTTTCTTCATCATCCTCATCAGCCTGTTAGAGACCTAGTACAGGATCATAGGCCTCTTACCGAAGGAAGGTACAGGCATAATCACCACGCCAGCCCATGACGTATTGGCGATTTCAAATTTAGAGAAATCCAGAGATCTATGTTTTCCTACATGTGGTGGTTCTACAAGCATATTTCTCAGGTTCAGATTTCCTCACGATGTCTTCCGTCACCGCCAGCTGATATTGTTACCAATTTAGTAAATATACGCGAATTCCGAAAAAATCGTTGATACATGTTCGGGTTCGAATCTACGTACATCAAATTGTTATTGCACCGGTGAAACCAGCTAGACCACCACGACATCTATGAATATGTAAATCTTGATTTTTTTAAATTCATGAAGAGTTCGAAAAACGTTTTGTTTTTTAAATAAATGGTTTATCTTCACTACAGATTATAAAACAAAGTCATGCGCCGCGTCTGTCTGTCTATCTATCGGTATGTTCGCGATAAACTCAAAAACTTCTGAACCGATTGTAATGAGGATGGTTTAGGTGTATAATTTGTCAAAGTTTTGTGTAAATATAATGCTAATTGTTGAAAGGATCGGAAAAAAACAAACCGCCTGGGAGCTTTCGTCGATAACGCTGCCTAATTCTTTTGAGATCTAACAAAATAATGCATAGTGAGAGATATTCCTCTTTTATAGATCTACAAAATAGTCTGTGATGGCATATACCTATCTTTTAAGAATTAACTTACTATACCCATGTATCTACTAAAAATGGTCACATATAATGAGGTAATTGGAAGGCTATTGAGACGGATACAGTATTAATTCTTATCAAATTCAATACATTAGTTATCTTAAGCATTTCGTGCACATAATTCACATATATTTTTTATTATCAAGGCAGGACAACGTCCGCCGACCCTGCTGGTTATTATATAAAAGAATATTACTTCATAAAGATACTAGCGCAGATACCCGCGACTTTGTTTGCGTCGTTTAGTCTTGACGATATAATTTATTTACACAGGCAAAACAAGAAGCACGACACCGATTACCCCCACTTCTCCACGGCAATAAAATCACACAGCTCTGAACGCGTAGTGCTTAAAAAAACATATTTTTTTACCCTTAGATTAAATGAAGATGTTTTTTTTTTTTTTTGGATAAGGTACAAGGACAGACATCCATCATTTCATTTGTATAGATTAAATGACATGGGAGATTTACCTAATTCTGTATACTTATTAAATCTATTACTTTTACAACAATAAACTATTATTACTATAATCATAAATTAATTGAACTCGTTATTAATTTCAATGAACTCTCATTATTTCTGCTGTATAAACAAGTAATTTTCTTCTCAAATGTGTTTTTTTTTCTCATCATAATTAGTTTTATTTCATATATGAGGATATCTATGGTCTATATATCCATCTTTATATCTATATCCATGATCCTGTCTATGGATATGTAACCATAGATAATTAATATCTATGGACTTATACATAAGTAAATTTTGTAACTAACCATTTCGGAAATGTCTTAATTTATTTTGGTAAGGAATATTTTTTGTCAGTTATACTTATGTGTGTATATTTTTGCCATAATTCTAGACAGTATAAATGTTGTTGTTTTTTTCAAATATTATGTTTTTATAACAAATGACGTTATGACAGACTCCGGCTGGTTAATAATATTCAATAAATAATTTAAGAATACTGAAATTAATGTATTGATTTATCATATATAGGTGCGCAGGCGGCGATGAACGCGCGACCACTTCGAGGTCGCGGTAGCAGGGGACGCCGCGGGGCGAGGTATGTTGTTATCATTTATAAAAATAACAAAAGAAAAGCAACTATTAGAAATATAGTGTACATTTTAAGTCTTCATTATACTATTTAACTACCCACAACTGGGCAAAATATATTACCAAGAGTGAATTTTTTAATCTGAGTAAGTGTTCGATTCTATTCACACCTTAATAGGAACGGATAGTATTAAGCTTAGAAAACGAAGACATGATGGCTCAGTGTTTAGCGTGTTCTGACATAGGGTCGATTTATGTGCTGTCAAATCCCTATAATGAGCCAGTCCTTCCGGAAACGGAAAATATCGCGAAGAAACCATAGCATGGGGTGGTAGGACTTTCTTCGAGTCCTGTCTGGCTCTCAAGTTGAAAATCTCTTGCCAAATACGTGTTAATGTGTTCCGGCAGTTGTACTTGAGGTAGTACCTTATTAGGTTTGACGTATTTACCATCTTAGACCATATCGTTTAACATCAGGTGAGATTGTGGTCAAACACTAAAATCAATAAGATTTTAAAAGGAACAGATCGTCAAAACGGTTTTATTGAACTATCGTCGTTATAAACGACTAATGCCCGGTTTCTGAAGCCGTAAGTTAAACTATCAATAGCTATTGATTCAATAAAGTTATCCATAAGATAAGCGGCGTTTAACTGTCAATGCGTTTCTGAATACACAACGAGCCGTCAAATAATTATCAAACCAATAACGAGTTCTTTCACGTTCACTAGATGACTCTTTTTACAAATTGGTGTATAAAATTGATTTTATCATTTCAATTTGTCATTAATAGTTGTTCGATTGTAACAGTTTTTTGCCAATTTAGATACGTGGCTTTTTTTATTTTAGTTATAAAGTTTGTATAATGATTTGTTACACAGCTGTTTCTCAAAGACTGAAAATTGACCTCTCATTCCCAAAATGTCAAACATTATAAAAACTTTGATTTTGTTATTGCTTGAATCGTATTATTGTCATGCATAGTAGTATTATTTTTGTTGATTCAGTTAGATTTTATATTCAGCAATCTTGTTGAAATCGTTAATTGTATGTATTTTATAAATAGATAAAAAAAGATATGTACGATAATGAAGCACGGAAACGGTATAAAAATATTATATGGTTGCTAAAGAATTTGTGTCGACAAAAAATAAACATAAAATGATTTTGAAGTACAGAGATTAGAAATTATCTACAGTATTTTTATACGGAATTACGATGAATTTTCGGATCCTTATTCATATTATGGAACATAATAAACAATATTTAAAACAACATTTGTGCTAAAATTAGTATACCGACACAAAGAAAATTTTTTTTTTTCAATTTTGGTAGATGAAAAGTCAAATAAAATTTACCGAATAGATAAACGCCCAATTTTGGCCAGTTAAGTTGAACCGAGGTTAACTGACATATAGCGTATGATTGTGTGTTCAGAAACCCAATTTGAGAAGTTATCGAACCGATAGCGCTATTGAACAGATAAACTACAGTTAAAATGCTTTAGAAACCGGGCATTAGAGACGGCTGGAAGAGTGTTGGCGGATGGTATAACAACTAATTCGCGGTTTACATATGTATTTACCAGGGGCGGTCGGGGACGACGCGGGCGTGGACTCAGTGCGAGCGCGGGGTCCAGGGTCGCGGGCGACGGATCCGCCGGCGAAGACCCCATAGACGACGCGCTCGCGAAGCTCGTCGGGGTTAAAATTAAAGGTATCGAATTACAAATTTTAAAACTATTTTATGTAATTCGCGCAACCAACGATTTAATTCTAGTAAATGTATAATTTCCGAACAGTGAATATTCTAGAGTTCTCTATAGATAAAAAACAAGGTAGCATGACGACATGGCGGGATGCGTGGGAAAACACGGATAAATTTAGATCTTATCGCTTTTAGTGTTTTAAATTAAAAAAAAATGTGTGTTACTTCGTATTTTACGCGTTCTATCAACTACCGTAATTGTGCCTGCCAATTGCCGTATTTGAATATTAATTATTTTAATTCTGTTTAATTCCAGATCTCAGCCAAGACACTATACCTCTGAAACATAATCAAGTAAGTATTTGTAATTAAAATTGTAGTGGTGGCTTTAACTGTAGAAACGAAATACATACTAATAGTCATATTTTGGATATACTATGATCATTGCTCTTGTAAAATTCAAAGTTAAAATTCAAAGCTGTTTAAAATATTAGATAATTTTGCATATGCAAACGAGGAAATACTTAATCACGTACATTGTACTATAACTCAATACTTTGATTAATTTTTAAGTCACTATCTTTATTTGATACATATATTTTATTCACAGGCGGAACGAGAGAAAAAACGTTTAGAACGCGAAGCGAAACAGGCCGAGAAGGAAGCGAGGAGAATCGAAAGATTGCAAAAGAAAGAGGAGAAGGAGAAATTGAAAGAGCAGAGAGCGAAAGAGCGGGAAGAGAAGCGACTCGCGAAACTCGCCCTCCAAGAGAGCAAGAGGTTGAAGAAGGAGAAACCGGATCTCGGAATGGCAGCAGGGTACGGGATGCAGGTGCGGGGCCCGCGACCCCCTGGGTCCCTAGGACCCCCGGGGGCCGACATGCAGGCGATGAACCTGTACGGGAACGCGCCCATTCCGATACGACATCCGCCTGATTACCAAGACCAGAGGTTCCCGGCGACGCCCAGGCTGCAGGTACCTTCTATATTCACTTTTAAAGATGATCAGTTCGTTACTTGTTATCAATGTGAAAATATGCCTTTCAGACAATCTAACTATATAACTATCAATATAGTTTTATCTTATATCAACTTATTTAAAACTAATGGGATGTATCTAAAGTATGATGTAGGTACCATCTTAGTAATTTTAAACCACATACCCATCAGTTTACGACGGAAATAGTTAATTTTGACACCCTTCTATAACTACAATGTTAAGACTTAAGATTTTTTAAATTTTTATTAAACAACTTAACAAAAGCTACAACTTGAAACCCTGTTATTTAATAAGAATGACATTGGATGTAACCATGATAAAATTGGTCTTATTAATTTTCAAATAATATTGTACACATTGAAATCGATATATTATCTATGTCTCGTCACACTGCTTTGTGAGGAAAATTAAGAAAAAATAATTTCCTCAAACGCTAAATCTAAGGATGTATTTCTATTACTCCTACATCTAAATGGGGCAAGTGATTGACCCTAGACTTAATTACCTTGTACTCGAAAGCATCTAGACCAAATTACATAATATCTGAATACCCCTGATGTTGGATAGTAATGCAGTTTTATTTTCCGTTGTGGGTTTCTTATACAACCCTCTACAAGTTTTATCTTATAGAATAATTACACTGTCTATCCATTTAACCTATTCAGTTTCTTACATTTTATATTATTATCAAAATATTTTATGATATGATTATAATCGTAGTGCAGGTATAATTTTCTTCTTTGTTCAGTTTTATTACATGTTACTGTCATAGTATATTGAAAAGATTTGATTAAAAAATGAACTTTGTTATATGTTTTACAATAAATGTCGCACAATGTGTGCATTCAAGCAAAAGAAAAGTCATTGATTGTGTTGCCAGACTCAAAAACGAAATATTGTAGGTATTTCGGTTGGTTGCCGAAACTAAAGTTAATTGGATAATTCTTTTTAATAGAAAAAAAAACCATACACTTATGCATATCCAGTCTATTTATTATTAGATTTTAGATCTATCAGTGAATGAATAGTCTAGTTTGGTAGTGAAATGTATGTTGTCGGCTTGTGTACGCACAGGTGCGAGCCGAGCTGCGTCGCGCAGACGCTCCACCGGACGCCTTGAGGGACGGTACGTACTCTTTACCTTATATACTCACTAACTCTCTCCTCCGGCTCACCATGCTGTTTTTTTATCCTGAAATTATTTTTTGATCGCTCTTAATACGTGTATATTTTAGGAACTTTTAAAAATACTAATAATATTTTTATAACCTATAAATTTTGTAATGACAACATTCTCATGTATAACATTCATTAAAATCTTGCATGTTTAATTATATATAATAGCCGCGTATCACAAAATTTTACAGATTTATATAAAAAAAAAACCTATTACCAAAAAATGAAAAAGAAGATTGTTTGAGAATCAGAACAGGAAAATTTACTTAACTGTTTTGTCTCTTTCTAGTTATATATAGATACAAATGCCATAGATAATAATGATTAGCCCATTTAAAGCAAGACTCATCTATTGCATTATCAATACATATCATAATAATGTAAATCCAAAGTGTCTTTACTTTTTGATTTTTGAGAAAAAAATTGTTGCCGGTGTCTAGGAATAAGTAATAGAATCATCATTTTTAAACGTCTGTCTGTCTGTTTGTTTAAACAGCCTTCACTGGTAAAGTACTAGGTTTCTGATAAAACAGCAGCAAGAAAATAATCAGGCATATTAAAACCAGGATATTTTATAACATAAATAAACATTACCACAGTATTACATGAATAAGACATAAAGCGAAAGAAAAAAATGTTAATATTTTATTTTCTCATAAATAAATATTAATACCCTAAGAAGTTCAGTAATGAATTAATATGCATTATTGCTAATAGATGGCGTTCAACCGCCATTTTCTAAATCTATTACTACTATAATATACAATCTAAAAATTGGCCAATTATTACATGTTTCTATAAATTGAATAACTTACATTGTATAAGTAAAATATGATTTTTATTTTTCGATCGCATAAGGTTTATGATTACATTTGTAAATTTCGAATTAATTTTGAGTTGTAAATATTACAAGTTATTGAACCTTATCACATTTTAGGACAATTTTTTATTATAATAAAAAATAAAGAGACTAAAACTGTTCATTGAACATAAATGTAAGAAAAAATCGTCTTTAGAAGCAATAACAGACTACACTTTTGACAACAGATGGCGCTAAACTTATAATTTTATTGGTTTACTGTCGTAAGAATATTATGCAAGGAAGAGTACAGATAACAATGAGATTATTTCTGTTTGTTAGATTTATTTCGAATTATAATTTTCATAAATGTACCATCATTCTAATGTCTTAATTACGCTTACAATTAATGAATACTTTTTGGTTTATGCATAAGGGAGCTCGCATTTTCTTCCAGCGGTACCGTGGAGAAAAAAACTGGAGGCAGTACAAATAAAATAAAGGATAACATAAAAATAATAATAAGAATGAGCTATGTGAAGTATATTTGAACGAATATTATAAGCCCTCGGCTGATTTTTAAGACTCAGATTTCAAAATGGCAGATTATGTTTTCAAATATTTTTTTAATTTCACTACATCGTACATTGTAAATTTAATGGTTTCGTAAAAAAAAAGTTCGTACAAATGAAAAAATAATTTAAAAATACATTTTACATGAAGATTATTATTTTATAATTCATCATTTGTTATTTTTCAAAGTGTTGTAATAAATCAGGTATTTTTTAAGCGTATGCTGCCAACAGTCTATTGGCCTATGCCTCATGAGGTCTACATTCGTTTGTATAGAACTTAAATCTTTATGGTTTTGGACAGTCCAAGGGTTAATATTGTTTTTACAGTTGTTAAATTAGAATATTAGTGTTATGTTACTCCTATAGCTGCGTGTATCGTCACGAAGTTGTGTCCATGTTCGTAATAAATTTAAATGTGGGCCCACATTACCATCGTGTGTTACGAACTATCTGAGTGTATGACGATAGATGCAGCACGATAGCTAGGCCCACGGTTTTTACACACATCAAGGGATCTTGGAAGCCCTAATTTTGAGTTATTATTGAAGTGACCATTATTAGTTTTTAGTCTGACACATTACATTACAAATATACAGATATCAATTCAGATTGTTTAATTAATCGCTGTTTTGTAATCCGTTTCACGTTAACGAAGTCGCGGGCACAGCTAGTGCTTAAATAAATTAATACTGGCTTAACTATATGAATAAATAGTATTTATTAAATACTGATGTGTTAACTGTAGTTATGTCAAACCAACATGTATTTAAGATGTAAATTCAATTGTAACTCAAAGTTTTTAAACCTCCTGTATGTATATGAAAGGTATTAGAGTGTGTACTGCTCAAAATGATTCCTAATTAAATTGATATTTGATAGTGTCGAATTAATATATCATTTTACTCTAAGGAGTTATAAAACGGAGTGTAAATCGGACTTTCTTGAATCATGAATTAAAGCATTTACATATAGTTTAATAAAGTTGTCTTTTTGGTTGATAGGTACATTGTCGGTGGCTGGTTCCCCGCAACCGTTCAAACCGGTCTCAGAGGAGCCCAGCATCATCACAAGGATGCCGCACATGATCAACCACCAGTACAGGTATGATGATTTATTTTTTGTAATCTTACATTATAATTAAATATTATATTTAACTTAAATATACTATATATGACAATGTTTGTAATATTTCGATTTGAATTGAATTACAGTTTGATGTATATCAGTTCTGTAGTATGCAAATCGGTAAATATAAAAATATTATAAATATAAAATAATTATAAAAATATATGTTCTCAAGTTCAACCAATTTTTTTGTCAGTTAACCCCATTCATTATGACAATAATGTTCTCCGAACGGTGCTACTGCAGATCATGACTATTGTCTTCTCATGAGTTAAAGGAAACAAATGTTTTATTTCAATGTTAATTTTTATACCTACTTAATAAAAATAATGTTTTCTTTATAAGTTTCTCTGTTTACTCATCCAGTTATATTTGAATTAACAGGGGTCCTGTAATGTACGGCGGCAACAATCCACCGTACGGTCCCCCGCGAGCGCCGCAGAACGTGATGTACCCTCATCATTTTGGTGTACGCGGCCAGTACCCCCGCGGGTACTGTCCCCCGCCCCCTTATCCGCCCCGCCCTCCGCTCGTGCCAACCTCCTCCCCCGGGCCCGCCCCGCGTGCCCTTCCCGCCTCTCCGTTACCACCATACCGCACGCAGCCGACCGTGGGACCACCGCGACCACCCATGGGTCAATTTGGCCCACACGGGCCCGGTCCTATATCAGGTCTACCAGCGAGACCGCCTTCCGGGCCACCGCCTGGTTCGGTTACATCCCCGGCGACCCTTCCGCCGCGATCCACCCCACCGGCTGCCCCGGCCGGTCCACTATTAGATCTGCCCATGCGGATAAAAGCAGAGGTTAAGACCGAGCCCGAGTACCGATCTCCGGTCTCGTCCCCGGCACCTCCTTCCCCGGGCCCTGCGCCACAGGAACCACCGCGTCATCCAAAAATAAAGCATACTGAGAATAAGGACCGCCGGCCGCGACACCCGCTCGGACCCTATGCGCCACACTACGGACCCTACGGGCCGTACGCACCAGGTCCAGGACCTCCGCCGGATCGATTGCCGGCGCCGCCACCCGATCACCCACGCCCACCTTTTGGACCTCCACCTTATCACCTGCAGCGACCGCCTTACTCGCAGTTCCCGCCCCCGGCCGGACAAGACCTGCGGCCGGTGGAGCGGCCACGCAGCCCGGACCCGCGACCACCCGGACCCGTTCCCGAGCTGTTGCCAGAACCTCGGACGCATCCACCACCAGAATCATATATACCCGCACACCTGCGACCTCCAGGCGCTGTTCCCGAGCGGCTTGCAGAGCCTCGGCCGCCCCCACCAGAATCCTATATGCCGGTGCACTTGCGACCGTCGGGCTCTCCCGTCGAGCGAGCACCGGAGCCGCGACCGCCTCCACCGGAATCCTACATTCCTGTGCATTTGAGGGCACCGCCCCGTCAGCCCTCGCCGTACGGTCCTGGTGCTGGTAGCTCGCGGTACGGCGGGACCGGAGGAGGGGGAGGGGGCGCGAGGGCAGAGAGTCCGGGCGCGTTCCCGGCTGCGCGCGGGTTCACAGCGCACGCAGTGCAGCGGCTGCTGGCGGAGCCGAGTGGGGAGGCGGTTCCGACGGCGGGGGGAGTGGGACCGGTGGTGGAGGGAGAGGAGGGTGGGGGCGTGCGGGAGGAGGGCGGAGTGTTCGGGGGCCTCGTGAGCTACTTCTCGAGCCAGCACGAGGCGGACATGGACGCGTAGCGCGCGCTCCAGTGAACTGACATATGACATAGAGCTCGAATAGGCGTTGTATTATTATTTTGGTTACGTTGTAAGTGAGATTTATTTATACACGACGACATAGGTACTTACTGTATACTCTGAATACGAATTCTATTAAATATATGTATAATTTTTTGTGAAAATAAATGATTTCTCCTATAATGTATGTTTTAGTTGTATACAGTGAAGGAAATGGTATGTGTGAAAAGAGACATAGTATTTTCTGATTTTTCATTTTATTTACGAGGTCGTCCTGCCACCTTCTTATTGCCAGCTGCTTGCTTGTTTTTTCCACCAAAAGCTAATGGTTGTTCTGTGGACATAGGAACACGTTTGAATTGGGTCTGTAACCTCACTTGTTCTTGAAAGTTTTCATTATTGATTAATAATTTCCATATCATGCTTCAATATATTTCCAATTTTATTACAAAAATAGAAACTGTTTCGTTTTTTTTTTAAATAAGACAGCTTTATACTTTAGAAAAAGACTTGTCACACAATAATTTCAAAATAAACTTTTCACGGATAATAATATAAAGTTGTTAAAATTAATCATGGATGTAATGAAATATAAGAAGGAAATAATTCTCTAACCTGGAGGGGCAATTTTCAATGATATATCATAGGTTTTGCTCTTGGGCCTTTTGGCTGCAGGTTCCATCTTCTCAGGTGTTTCCGTTGGAGTGACAGTCTCCTGCGTGGCTGCCCAACCGTCCTGTTAAGTGCAATATGTATATTCATGTGCCTTCATGTTTGTAACAATATTTATTACCTTATGTATTTGATGATTATGGATAATATTGTTTGATTAACAGTAGACCTGGGTAACTTCAATAGTGTAGTGCGATATTTTTATCATCATTTTAGAAACCTTATGTTACCTTACCTTAGAAAAAAATATTTAGTGGTTTTAGTGCCCGCAGTCTATTGTTCTTTTACACATTACCGAATGACTATAAAAACGTTACTTATACAGAAACAAAAATCTAGTGTGTCAAAATTACCCCAAAAGACTATAAAGTAATAACAGTACATTGTCGGTAAAAAAACGTCAAAATCTGTGAACATTAACTGAGAAAGTTTAGAAGACGCAATACAAAAAGAATTTTATGTCTGTACTTTGTAACAGATATAAAGATGTTAGTATATATATTCTCAGATCAATAAACTTCAACACAGTATTTTGGATCACCATGAAAGGTGTTTTTATACAGACTTTTATACTATAATTCAATACGAGGTGGCACCAGTTTGTGTTTCATTTTTATTAAACCGTATATTGTAATTTAACGCGGACGATGTTGCCGGTGCATGATGGTATGTCAAATATAAAGGAACGTACCCATACTATGTGATCCATGTTTGACAATTTTTTCTCGTCCTCCCTACCCTTGGTGACCGCCCCTCTAGTTTTCATGTAGTAATTTACAAACACGGTTTTTCTCTTATTTAATTAATTTGTTTTTTATATATTGGTTGCATTTACAAAGAATCCTTATAACATTTAATGAACGCATTGTACAGTCGATCGTAAATTGACATCATTTTTGTATGGGCACAAACTGTTATCGATTTTCTTGGTAACTGAACTGCAAAACGAACTGTTTTCAATCAGCTGATGTCCCTGTATATGTGCGTCATGTTGCCCCCTGTGAGTTTAAAAAGCGCTAAACGCTGCGCGCCATCTTTGATTATAGCTTGAAATAGCGAGAGATTTCTTTTAGAAGATATTCATGACGAAAACCTTAGCCCCAACCGCTCCTCCTTCTGACCAAGAGTGGTACTTTCAAGACTTCCTCCCTTCCTGAACGGGTCACGTAGTATGGGTAAGTTCTCTAACTAGACCGAAATTAGTTTGGTTTTACAAAAAACATCTACCTTAATACATTTTTAAAATAAAACATTATCGACATAAGATTTTCTCACAATCGTTCGGTGTTGTTTGAGAGAAAAAGATACAAGACCTACAAAATTGTTGAAATGCGTTTTGTATAAGCAATTTTATAATCATTTTCGTTTAATACTTATATGTAGTACTCACTTCTGGATCCTCTATCTCTGGTGCTATCGGTAGAAACAGCAGCATATTCTCGTCTTCGCCTTCCTCATCAGAACTGCAGAAGGCGGCGACGGGTTCGCATGACGTCACATCTACCTGCAGTAACAATTTTTAGGAATCTTTGTAGGTCTCATGACAATACAAAGGAACCTAACTGATTTTATGCAGCACGTATTTATAGTGTAGTTAAGTCTGAACATGTATTTTTTTTTTTCAAAATTCTATAATAGATTACTTATAATAGGACCTGATCTCGACTTTGCCGTTTAATAAAATTTTGTCCTGTATGTCCGGATTTAACCCAAAAAAATTCACTGAGGTTTCATGACATTTTGAACACTGGAAATATATTGTCATTTCTCGATTGATAGGCTATAAAAATTTTCATCAATAATGCTTTCCGAACTCGTTTAAAACTCTAATTAAGAAAAAAAAAAACATTTTTATGCTGATGCCAAACATTTCAGCCAATCATGAAGCGGCAACAATTCACATACGGATCGTATTGGTCGATTTTAGTCCTCCATGTTTTATTACTTTGATCGACATTTGCATAATAATTACAAGACTATCTTTGTCTACTTCAGCACAATATACCTTATAACACCTCTGGACCCCTCGGTTATCAGTAAAATATTTTTACATAACACTTATATTAAATAATTTTTTACATAAAACTTACAATTTACATAAAAAAATAACATCAAACTTACTTCGACTTCTTCATCATTCCTACTCTCCCCGGTCTGATCAATAGATCGGTCCTCATCTTCGACATCGAATTCGCTTTCTCTCTCTTCGTATTCCACATTCTCATCCAGCTCCTTGAAGTCCGGTGCGAAGGCTGACCAGTTTTCCACTTGGTTCTGAGCCCATATCGACACCACACCTATATGAGTTAATATTACTTAGCGTTGATCAATTTACTATTTAAAGATAATTATTGATTTAATAAATCATCAAAAGACCTGAAGAGAGTTTATTACTAAATATAGTTATGCGCATACGACAATCTTTTTACGTAATGATCTTTAAAAAGTATACGAAATTTTTTCTCTATAATTTTTAGAAACCAACAAACTGTTAACAAACAGCGAATTCGATCGCGTGAAATTTAACAAAAAAAAATTGTCAAAGGTACGCGTAGTGCGCGCACAGTCTTAACATTGCTTCTTTAGTTTTTTACATATGCGCGAAACTCTATTTTTTATAAAATAAAAGCATAAGATACTTACATTAGCTATATGCAAGTAAAAGTCGCGTCAAAATTGGACCAACCGTTTCGGAGATTAGTCGGAACAAACAAACATAGACATATTGTACTAAGAACCTTATACATTTTCATATCCATTTAGTAAAAAGCTTGACATTACAGATATTTTCATATAATAAACAGACACTTCAGTTTTATTTATGTGTATAAATTTTCAAGAATTGTTGTTTGTCGATGAAATCTAATCAGACCATGAGAAATGAATGATCTCTCAAAATTACAATAGATTTGACAGTGACAGATACGTCTATTTCAAATACTGTACAAATTGCACAAGTCGTCTATTACATAATATAGAATAAAATTAATTTTATATAATTTGATCGGCAAAAAACCTTTAATAAATTGACATTTAATTATTAGCTTTAACTTGATGATTTTAACTAATGAAAGTGTATTAATAATGTGACTTCTTTGTCTGCAATAGTTTGGATTATGAACTTTATTGTCTTACCGACAGCCTATATTGATCAAATCATTTTAAAATATTCGAGGTTCTTGTTTGTGTAGATTGTAAAAGGAATAGATGAAATAAAATTTTCGAGATTGATAGCCCTCGGGGATCTCTTTATAGGCGAAGTTTTGAAGCAGCCGAATGCTTATGAGATGTATAATGTATTTATGTTGATTTCCAACGAACCTGCACTAATACTTGCTATGATAGGTCTAATAGGATGCCACACAACATCTAGAAGTAATTCTCCCTTCGTCCCGTGGAGGATCTTCACCAAGTTCCCGATGGACTTCTCCCAAATGTAGAGCGCGTGTTGCCGCGCAGACCCCGCGCATATGTACTCCCCGTCCCCGGAGAAACAGCATTTCTTCCATGTTGTCCTAAACATAGTAAAAAATCTATGTATTCTATTGTCACATTACGGTTCACAACAATAAGTATAAACATCCCATCCATATCAGCCATAGGTTATTAATTTTTCAATTATACTGAAATATTAATGTTTCAATATTAAGGAAAAAAACGATTTTTTTAATTTTGTTTATTGAACACTAAACCTTGTCATTACTAAACAAAATAAAAGAATTACTGCCCTGGTGTCATGCTGATGAAAATTATAATATTTTAAAATAAAATAAAAATATTACTACCCTGGTGTGGTGTTATGCCGATGCAATTTTTTGTAGCTAATAACGAGGTTTAGTGTTCATTAAAAAAATGTAAATAGTTCCTTTTTCCCCTTAATATTGAAAAATTAATATTAGTAAATTAAAGTTTATAACGAATACTTTTCGAATAACGAATTATATTCATTAAGATGGTTCTGAAAGTAATCTAACGTGGTGATGGAATAGTTACATCTGTCAAAATATCAACAAATACGAGTATTCTAGATTGAAGATTGAGTTTCTATACATGAGAGTTAGTGAATACCTCGGCTAGATATAGCAGTGTTCTAATAAAAGCAGTTTGAATATACAAAAATATACCTAATTTATGTATACGAATTGTAATTCAATCATAAATAAAAGGGAGTGCGGTTCCAGATGTTTTTCCTCTAAATCAGTTGTGTCTAGCACCAATATTGGTGCCGCAACATTGTTATGGTTCAATATTTTTACTCATACACTAAAGCGCGCGCTGCCTGGATAAAATTTCTCAATAATATATATAAATTTTCGTTACAGGATTTAAAAATGGATGACTGTGGAAGCCTCCAATAAATTTTCAGTAGAGGCTAGTTAGGCAGTTCAATTCTACCATACCTCACCACAGTAAATCAAGGGTGCGAAATCGAAATTTATCATATGATAGATTGATGCTGATCCCATTACAAAAAGAACATGATATTGTTTTACATATCATTCACATTTTGCATCATTCCGTTAATTATGACAGAAAAATGTTTTGAGATGTTTAAAAACATTTTTTTGTTGATTGAACAAATTTTGAAGATATTCAAATACTTGTGTACAAACCACATAACCTTGTATAATTATCGCCGATAGCTGATTACTACTGCGTGGCCTATATAATACTCATTCTATGAATATAGTATAATGACTTCTATTTTTAATATTAGCAACCATTCACACTCAATAAAAAGGGCTTTGTTTTTAACTATAACAAAAGATGTGTTCTATGAAATCTCAAATGAATGTATTGTTATGATCTTACTTGTTAATTAGATCTTGTAGTTTTTGTATCGGTTCTGGTTCACCATTGGTACCGCATTTTAATACGGTGTTCGTATCATAAACTCTTATGACGCGGTCTGACGTGTTCACTAAGAAACAACTGTAATTAATACATTATATATATTATAATTTCATGAATCTGTCATTTGAGATTAAAAGGATTTATGAGATATTCTATGAGATTTTATCAATAATTCCTTCAAAGAAAAAGAGATGTTTTATTAAAATATTGAGTTATATATTAGGAATCAGAGAACAGGAACATCTAATAGTATTTTTGGTTTGTCTATGGGTCTCTGTTCTAAAATGACCCTTCATCAAATAACGAGTTAGATATACTTCCCTAAAGTCGTAGGCTAGAGATTTCAACATTTCTCCAATTTGTATTTTAGTCAAATACAGCTCTTTTCCTTATGATAGGAGAATTATTGAAGTTATTATCATTTGAAATCAGCCTATATAGGATAAATGTTTTTCAACTATGTTTTTATAGGATTCTACTTTCTATTTGTTACTAAATGCTGATGATATAGTACTGTAACATACTGTTGTGTTATTTCACAAAACTAAGGGTTATAAACTGTTATAACTTCTTATGCTGTTAGATATTTGCTATTTTTATGATATTACAATTTATATTACTCTTTCATAAAACAAACGTCTTTTAAACATGTCTTTTTTAGTTTTCTCATACTCCTATTGGTTGTTGCATATTTCTTTTTTGTTCGCTGTTAAAATAACCATTGCCAATGTCAGAAATAAATAACAGATAATGAATAATAAATAACCAAAAATGTGATAAATAACCAAACAATGTTTTCAATAATTTGTTATTATATATTTGTAATATGTTGAGAAATAATGCATTACATTTTTATTTCTTTTAATAATTCCACTCTCTAAATATTATGTACAATAATAAAAACTATTATTGCATATTTACTGATTTTGGAGCTGGTCATTTAAAATCTGATATTATGGTTAATTGTTAATAATTAATGACCTTGGTAATTTTTTTTCTTGGATTGTCATGTCTCAACCTAAGAAGCAGTGCAATAACTTTGCAGACAGAAGAAATTAAGTAAAACACTTACTCCCCTCTTCGAGCGAATTCAATGCTCTTAATACCCGTAGTACTTGATGCACCAACTGTTATTTTAAAACTGGCTTTTACTGTTAATGTTTGAGTGTCTAATATTAGAATTTTTCCTTTGGCATTACCCGTATAAACATAATCACCTCTACGGTTGAATGACGCTATAACATTTATATCACCCTGAAATAATACATTCAACATTAATTAATTTGCTCAAGATGGAAAACTCATATAGAATATTTACTAAGAAATTAATGTAGAACTTAACTGTACTGTATTGTATTGTATTTAGATATAATGAGTTTTACTTTTTATTTATTATAGAAATCAACAGACACACAATAGAGATAGAAAAAATAAATGAATAATAATTACGAAGGTGGCTATGAACTTGGCTGTTACATTGTTGACCAAATTGTACCTTATGGATAGGATATTATGCATACATCATGATGTAAACACTTGACGAATAATAGACACTTGTTTTTAAAATAACTAATCAAATCACATTTCAATGAATTTTCTAAAAAAAGGCAGATACTAAGTTATGGATATTAGAAGAATCCATATAAGCTATGATTCATGTTAATATAGAATGTCTTTGTTAATTTTCTGTTAGTTCAGAATTTAATAAGTAAGTTTTTTTCTCTTTCTTGCTGCTTACACACAGAGTTCAGACATAACTTGTTAGTAATCAATTGTGAGATTTTTTTCTTACATAATCTAATAACATAACCTCTACTTATTATTAACTATGAAGAAGAATATGTGGAAAGAACTCACTACATTCTAATTTATTACATTTTTAATCTCTTTTGAATAAACAAATAGTATTCCATATTTTTTCATATTTATTTATTAAGGCATGAAAAAAGACTTACATCTTCATCAATTGGCAATACTTTATGCTCTCCTTCTGTATCAACAAGCAAAGCGGCATGTCTCATGGGACAGACCAGGAATCGCCTGTCATTTCTCGGATCAAATTGAACTCTGAGTATTGGTGTCGGAAATCTGTACCTCTGCTCACATTCACCAGATAACACATCCCAGATGCAGACATTGTGGTCTGTTGATGCTGATAGGAGCTGAAAATAATTTTTATCTTTTCCTTATTAATATTAGCTTCCCCATTTTACACTGTATATTTTTATTTTATATTAACCTTGTGGCTCTAGTAGCTTATTAAAGTCATTTCTTTTACCCAATTGCTAACACCCAATATACTGTGTGACTATCATAAGAAAAGGAAACAATTACCATGGCCAACGTTTGGCATTTGGCCAATCCAGCAAATCAACATGGTGAAATAATTAAGTAACTATTAGCAGATCCTGAAATTAAATATACTAAAAAGGGTCAATATGATGTGTTTTTTCATTAGATATTCAATATTATTTGCATCATTGACAATTGTCTCACATTACAAAATGAACTTTCAAGGCTTTGTGACTATTGTAATTTAAACAAACTACATTTAAATGTAAAGAAATGTAATATTATAACATACACTAGAAAACATCAACCTATAAATTATTCTTATACACTAAATACATTACCAGTACAGAGAGTTTCTGTTATTCGAGATTTGGGGGTGATGATGGATTCTAAACTGCTATACACGTATCATTACGATTACATAGGCCAGAAAGCTTTAAAAAATATTCGGTTTCATTTGCAGAGTCGTGAAACCTTTCGTAAATTTAAACTCCTTTAAAATATTGTATTTTTCTTATATATGGAGTCGTCTCGATTATGCTCCTCCAATATGGTTCGCCAGAATAAATAACATATAAGTCTGAACTGAAAAAAGTTCAAATGAAGTTTCTCAAATATCTAAATTTTAAACTGAATAAAGACCATAACACATACTCAAATAGTTTGGACTATTACAACTTAACATCATTATCAGATTGACGAATTATTTTCGATATGAAATTGTTATATGATATTTTAAAGTACAATATGGATTGTCCCGAACTCTTAACCAGGGTTCACTTTAAAACACCTACGAAAACGACCAGAAACCCGCAGTTATTTGCACCACAACCAGTTAAACATAACTACGCAAAAGAACTCTGTTCTACACAGATGTTTTAATGTGTATGACACGAAGTTTCATTACCTTGATTTATTCCAGTATAACAGGAACATTTTTATCCAGAAACTGAATTCCAAAACAAATTAATATTGGTAGAGTCGATTGGAGTAACGAACAGGAACATAATATCAAATACATCAACGCAAACATTCATAGATCCATAGAGCACATACACATACATACACACACACGCGCAGTCAAATTTTAGTACATATATAAAATGTAATAATTATTACTTTGTAAGTGGCACAATATGTTTACAAATATTAATTTTTATTAAATTATTATGTGTTAAATGTGCTGTAAAGTAATATATAACAAATAAATAAATAAGGAATTTGTTATTTTCAAACACCAAACTCTTGTTTTCTGGTAGATTTGTATACAGATAAAATAAAACTACCTTTTTACAATTTCTTGACCAACTCAAACTGCATACTGGGTATACATGTGCTGAGAGTGATTTAGCTATTCCTCTGGTCAGAAAGTCCCAGATGAAGATCCTACCATCATTGCAACCAACAGCCAGGAGTGTACCCCGACGATTGAATGCACAAGTTGCAGCAAGGGATATTGAGTCTAGAGTTCCATCAAATTCCTGGGGATATTAGCGAATGAAGTATAAAAGATGCACTAATAAACCATTAGTATGTACTATAGAATAGATTTAGTGTAAGACTTCAATATAATAATTACTATAATTGGTTAGATATAACTTTTTTTTAAATATGATATATTATATGAATATTTCCTTTAATGATTACAATGAATACTTTACCTCTGGATAGTTTTGTCCAAATGATTCTGAAAATATAAAAAACATGAAAATTGACGTTTATTATTACAATTGGTTTATTATGTTATTGTTTGTAAACATTGTTCGTTATGACAATGAGTTACCTAGTAGTTCTAAATTCATTTCACCGGTTGCTCAGTCTATTTCAAATGTAAAGTATATAAAGCACTTCCAGTGAATCTAATTGTACATAAAAGAACTACTTGATAATTTAACCCTTTTATATGTCTGACTTGAGTAACGTTCAACCAACAAACTTTTATAATATTTAGCTGTCAGATTTAAACAGGGTCGCCAGATTGCCGTGTCATTTCCCCTTTAAATTCTGAACTACAAAAATTTCAAATGAATTTTATTTTAATTTCAAATTAATTTACTCAATGTTTTATTTCAAAGTATTTAATTTAATGTTTTTACAAACAGGCCATGTACACAAATTATATCACATTTGAGATACGACGGTAATTGTCATAATTCATATATTACCTAAATCAAAACATAATTAAAAGTATAATTCTTTCAATAACTGTTAATCGTTTACTTTATGGCAAGTATTATGTCACTCACGCATTGAAAGATAAGGCAATATAAATACAGTACCACCACTCATCATAGATTAACTTTGCATATACCACTACTCTTCAAAAATCTCCTCGCCTTATTTGAGTTGGTACGACAGAGTAAATATAAAAAACACTCAACTATAGACATCCTTTTTTAGCTGTTAACTCTAAAGCTTCACATTGGTTATTCAACAATTAAAATCAATTGATACTTGTTAATTTTTTTAGTAAAACGTACAAATATATTACGATATTTACAAATTAAAACTAGTGCAACCTACTTATATAATAAAAACTCCAAAAACACATTTTTTTTCAATTTATAAATATCACCGTACATTTTGTTTTCCTAGGTTTACCCCTGAAATTTTATAATATCTCTAGAGGCTTGGATGGAAATCTTGATCTGGTATCATTGGTTATAAAATAATGTTTCTCTCTCAAATAACAAAACCACAGACAAAATAACACAGATGACAGAGTTAAGAAATTAATCAATGTGAAACGAATAGATATATAGCTATAATATAATATTTGAAGGTCATTTATAATAGGATAGTTAATCTAAACGTATAAAAAAATATAGAAAGCTAATCAACCTACTTAAGAGATAATGTCGCCATTTAAAGCTCAAAGTCCAACATAGCTCAAGCCTATTTAAATATAGCCACAAATTTAGACATATCGCTGTACCCATTGCGTTTTTATTCCAGGAATGATTATTGATTATGTACTATTTAAGAGCATATACTATTTTTTTTATTTTTTTTTTTTTTTCGTGGGGAAATCGTTCGTGGACACGCCACCCTCCCGGGGGAGAGGGTGGGTAGTGTGAGACTCCTACTCACTAAAACCCCACGGTGTACATCTGCCGCTATGGGATTGGGGCGGCACGAGATCTCTGAAGCATTCATCGTGCCGCCACAGCGGTTGGCCCGGTGTCAAACAGCGTCACCGGGTCCCGACCTTGTCAGGAGACGACCATGTACACACCGGTCGTCTCCTCCGTCCGCCGGACCTGTGCAATGGGAAGATGGGTCCCCCGACCCACCCTCCCAGGTCCAGCTAAGACGGTGGAAGGAGGCGAGCAAAACGCCCCCTCCTCCCACCGGTCCTCCGTTGGCGGAGACGGCCACTCCGAGGGTCCAGCTCGCGGACCCTCTCCGCCGCCTCCTTCTGCGAGACGACTTCCTCGCAGAAGGAGGCTACTGCATTCCACATACGCTCGCTGCCAAGCATGGCTTTTACCACGCTCGGCAGCGAGAGATCCACACCTACCGCCGTAGCCAGAATGCGGCGTTGCTCCTCCCACGCAGCACACTCCGACAGAGTGTGCTGCGCGGTGTCCGGCTCAACGCCGCATTCGTGGCACACGGCGGTTGGCTCCCTGCGTGCGATCTGGTGCAGGTACCAACCGAAGCACCCGTGCCCGGTTAGCACCTGCAGCAGACGAAACGACAGGGAGCCCCATCGCCTCGAACACCATTCTGGCAGGACCGGGCGGACGGCGTCGATAGTGTATCTACCGTAGCGCGCGTCCGCTAGGTCCTGCCTCCACCTATTTAATAACTCCCTGCGGAGTCTCCCGCGCATAACCTCTACCTCCCTGGGAGCTGGAGGCTCCTTCATCCGTTTCTTGTCCGCCGTATAATTATATACGGCGGCAAGCACCTCTGCCTCCAATTCCCAGGGAAGGGAGCCGGCGAGCACCATGGCCGCCGCTGAGGACACCGTTCGGTACCCTCGTATCGCCCTCAGTGCCACAGTGCGCTGCGCATTTCGTAGTGCACGTATGTTAGTGGCGCTGAGGGCGTCGACCCACAACGGTGCCCCGTAGACGGCCATAGATTTCACGACTCCCGTATAGAGGCGGCGGTAGCTAGCACCCGGCCCCCCCGTATTGGGGAGGAGTCGTCCAAGTGCCGCTGCCGCCTTAACTATGCGCGGTCCGAGCCCCTCAAAGTGGGGCTCGAACCGCCAGCGTCCGTCTAGAGTGAGGCCCAGATTCTTCATTTGGGCCCCCACCCTGATACGGACACCCTCCACATAAATGTGGGCTCCAGGAGGTGGCCCTCGCCGAGGCCCATGAAACATTAGGGCCTCGGTCTTTTCGAGGGCCACCTCTAGGCCCAGCCTTCTGATGCGCCCGACCACGAGAGTCACGGCATCCGTGGCCAGGCGCACCAGGTCAACCCATTCTCCACCTCCCCGGAGCGTATACTATCGTTTAACCCTTAATAACCTAGAGTTTCAATTTTGATACCAATCTTTTAAACCGAATGTTCACATTACTGGTCACACATGCACTTTTCACGAACTCATATGTGTATGAAATGGATAGATAGCTTAGCTTAGCTTAGTCAGATCGGGAAATTCGGCGACAGTTCAAGCCGAGGCGCACCGAGTGCCCTTGCGCTGTTCGCCTAAACAAATCGGGTGAGTGCCTTAAGCGCTCTCCTTAGTAGTCCGGTGGAACTGTAGAGGCCTTGCCAGGCTAGCAGTGTAGGTCAGTTCGAAAAAAAAAGACCAGAAAGGTTAGTGATTTCTTTTCAAACTGACTACGCTATTGGCTTAATAGGACTTTACAGCTTCACCGGGCTACTAAGGCGAGAGCTTAAGGCATCCAACCGATTTTTTTTATGGTAACCAGCTTATTAAAAATTCTATTTCAAAATATATCTTTAAATGTGACATATTCTATGTCACTGATTTGAAAAAAGGCGATGAAAGTAAATGCATAAAAATCTGCAAATTTAGTATTTTATTAAAAATTTAAATCTAGTAGACTGATTGTAAACACGAACCTGAAATTAACATCGCTCATGGGCGCACTGCGCGTTTCGGCTTGTACTGATGCCTAGAATATAGTACTGTGATCTAACTAAGTACACACAGTACAACACATGTGTATTATGCATGTGTACCTTACAAATTCAAACATGTATTTTGAATCTGACAACTAAGCTAAACTACATTAATTAACTTAGTTCGAATAAGAGAAAAAATATAAAACCCTTCCACCATATATGTACCTACTTGTGTGTGTACGTATAATGGGGAAATCTGTGTTGTGTTGTTTTTAAGGTAATGATTATATCACAGTATCACTGTATCGCGCTAGCAGCGTGCTCGCGGTCTCCAATTCGGGGGATCGAACCTAGGTTTGAGTGTTGTTGTGTTGTGTTGTGTTGAGTGTATGTCATCAGACCGCAGCGGCGTGATCTTTGTTTCCGCTGGTGTGGGCGCGCACACGCTCTGATTAGAGAGACAGACAAGTACTGACCGGTCGCTGCCGTTACTTCATAGTGAGGATCGGTAAGAGGATTGGCGAGCACTGCACGCATATTCATAATTTATATGAACTGTCTAGTGCTTTGAAATAGGTTTTTAATAGCTGTCAAAATTTTTACTTGTATCTGGTCATTAATATACAATAGGTACGTTGATACCGTGTTGCTACGCGTTGTAGTCTGTGCTGTACTCCGCTAGGAGTAATATTATTCTGTGGTGCTGTAGCTTTTAGCTGTCAATCTTATCACAGAGTACTTTGTAATATAGGTAAATCTTATATATGAGATAAAACCCAGGTCAGGTATGTTGTCGGTTATTCTATTTTGATTTGAGGCAATAAATAAAATTATCAAAAATATATACATTTCTTCTATTTCGATTCACTGGAAGGTAAACAATACATAAAATGGAATGTTTGGCAAATTACATCAATTTGAAATGTGGATTATGAACTTAAAACCTCTTACTTCCAGTTTATTTATAAAAAAATTACAAGTGCATACAATGAATTTGGGATGTGATCAGAGTAACTGGAGGGGTGTGCCTGTAACAGAAATCTACGGTTCACAGTCGCCCTGGGGAGCTCCAGAATTTCCTCTAGTGGCGCCTTCTCATAACCACACAGTACTTTATCATGTGCCAACCAGCGGTATTTTAGTTGGAGATAGGCCGCCTAAACCGCAGATAGGCCGCGATAAATGGGACCACGATCACGTTACGGATGCCATGCTCGAGTCAAAGTCTATATCCTGTTGAAGAGGTAATGATACTTCAAACATTCAAATTCATCCTGTTTTATGTAATTACTGGGTTAGATTTAAAATCGCTTGTTACAAGTTAGGGGCAAGAGTTAATAAACCATAGTATACAGTTTTCAAGAAAAATTTTAAGCACAATTTTAACATAAAAGTCTTTAGAAATAGAAAAACAAAATCTGAAATATAGTGCTAAATTCATAGAAATATAAATAGCTAAAACGACTTAATTGTATTTGTATATTGTTTAAATGAAGCTAAAAAAAACTGTAATTGTTCCAAAATAAAAAAGGTAAAAAAAAAACAGACACAAACAATTTATCAATAAACCTATTGTACATATGAGTATAGTTCTTTTTCTGTCTCTTAATAAAAATACATTGAAATATGTATTCATCTGGGTTATTAAGAAGTTGTAATCTGTTTTTATTATATAAATAAATATGCAATGATGAATGATGATCAATAGCTTAAGGATAACCCAAGAGAATTTATACTTGTAATATTCTTGACATAACAAATTTTGTTAATAGTCATTAATGCTATGATTTTTTTTAGAAGAATGGGGATACCAGTTTGAAGAAAAGATGGGATATAATAGAAAACTCTTTAAAAAAACCTATAAAGAACAGTCATGACTTAGCAAATACAATACTGAGTTACAATACGAAATTTAAAAATATATGGAAGTTTAAAGCATTGCATCAGCTTTTTAATGAGGTATTACAATTTTTATTTTAGAATATTATTACTGTTTTGGTAAGGAATAGTATTTATTGAAAATCTTCTATAGGCCGAAAGGCGGAAATGATATCAGGATAATTTTTCCATAGTTTATATGTATAAAAGAATGTCATTGTAACTGAGATCAATAAACATCTATAGTAATTGACATTTCACTATGAGAATTGGCATATTTTAGTGTTTAACGGAGAAAGTTTATATGCAACCAATTTTGTTGTAACTATCAAAATGACATTACAGCAAATCAACTTTTATACTATTTAATTGACTGACATATCAATGGGTGTGCATAGATGTATCATCATCAGCCTCTTAGAGACCCACTGCAGGGCCTTAGGCCTCTTCTCAAAGGAAGCTATGGGCATAATCACAACACCAGCTCATGATGTATAGGTGATTTCAAACTCTGAGAAATCTACAGTTCTATTTTTTTACCACATATGGTGGTAATTCAAGAATATTTTTAAGTTCAGGTTTCCTCACAATGGTTTCCTTTTCACTATAAGACATTAATATTACCAATTTAAATTAGTAAATGTATGCAAATTCTGAAAAATTTGATGGTACATTCAGGGGACACGTACCTGCAGACATCAGATTGATTTTCCACCAGTAAAACCATCAGACCTCCATGACTGTCTCTATAAATATAAGATGTATTACACCTGTAAATAATAGAAATGCATGCAAAGGTGTTGGCACAGTGAGTTTCCTATGCTTTATAGCATTAAGATATATTATTTCGAATAGTTACAGTATTAGGTACATTAGAGAAAATTGATAATGCAGAAAATATTTGTATGTTCTTTAGTTTCACACATTATATTTATTGCAGGAATTAGAAGAGCTAGAATCACAATATTTTTTTGAGGTCACCTTGCCACAGATAGCAAAATTGACACTGTCACTACCAAAGTTAATACAGTCACCTATACCTTTACTGAAGTAAGTGGTGTTTTGATACATTTTGGAACCTACATATTACTAATCCCAGACATATGAATAATAATAAACTTTGATGTAAATGTGGGAATATTAAGAGAAATAAAATGCAAGGTGTGATTGGAAGAGGTAGTGATGGTTATGTTTACGGAAGTGAGATGTATGTGAAATAGCTAATATACTATGTGTTCACGTTAAGACATTTAATAGTTAATATTTAAGTGGTGTAGATTTGTTTGTGGTTAAAATAAAATGTAAAAATACTCATAAAGATTTCATTGCATCACATATACATATAATTATTTAATATGTTATGAAGTATTATTTATATTATTATAATTATATTATTATAATTGCTAACATATAGCATAACACTTTCTATTTTGTCTTGCATTTAGTTTAATAAAAAAACCAAAGGGTCTCTTAACTCATTATCTGAATCTGATAATATAATGCTTCAAAGTTTTAAAGCCTGGTAAATTTATCAGATTAGATACCTACAAGTGGTTATTTTTCTTGACCCTCTATACAGGGTCTTCGTAGGCCAGGCCCTTCTTTATACCACCAGTAGTTGTTTACATTCCTTGTTGTATCACAGGGTAACATAGTAGCATATTTTACTATGCGTTGTAGAACTAACACTTCATAGTTTCTATTGTAATTCATATTTGTTTTCTTTCCAGACAACAATCACATCATTCAATTTCACTGTCACAACAACAGATAGCCTGTCTACTGGCAAATGCGTTTTTTTGCACGTTCCCGAGAAGGAATACAACGAAGAAAACTTCTGAGTATGCTTCATACCCCTTCATTAATTTCATTTCGTAAGTGATACCATTATGATTTTTAATCATTATCATTTTAATCATTATGATTCGTCATTTACTTGAGTATTATTATGTAATACTATATTACATAGAAATTTTTAACAGAATTTCAAATATTATATCCAGCAGACCAATAACTTCAAATATTACATCCAGCACATCAAAAACTTTGAATATTACGTTATATACATTAGTGTTCATAATATTTCAGATTATATCAACACAGAGATTCAGATACCACAATGGAGAAATTGAAAAGCCTCTGTCATTATTTCAAAAGAGTTTGTATCAAAGGTGATAATTTTCATTTATCTATCTTATATTAGTAAGTTCCGTCCGTAAATTTAATTTTGTTTTCCAAAATTTTGTGACAGATAAATATTATAGAAGTTACTTTCTGGTCACGAATATATGGTAAAAAAATAACGTCTACCTGTCTGTTTTATGTACGGATTTAACTTCAAAAAGGCTTGACTGATTTTTATGAAATTGTGTTACATGGGAATCTTGTATTATTGCTCAATTGATAGATAGGGAACTAGAATTATCAATAAAACTTAGAAATCCGTTTTTCATTTTCAAGGTGGGTGTTATGTTACTTTCTTGTTTTTTACACGAAAGTATCGATAATTATTAACAGCAATGCTATGAGTAGTTGCTGTCCAGGATTTTTATCTTCTGAAAAGTGATTTTGATTACATGCCTTATCTGGATTCAGGCTTTATTGTGGATTATATTTGTAATTTGAATATATAGCTCTCAAACTTGATATTTTGCCGAATTTTAAGAATATTTTTAAATTGGTATATTTTATTACTGCAAAGTTACATCAAAATATTCATAACTATACTCTTTTACTGAGTTTAAGTTATCTCTAATAAATTCTATTAGTTTGACCTCCATGGAAAAGTATAAAGTGTGTGTCGATGGCGACTGTTACAAAATCTCCCTGGAAAGTTCTAACAAGAGGGTCACCATATTAATTGTGAAGTAATTACCAAAAAGGACACTTTGTAATAATCTTCCACTTGATAATCGCAGTAATAATCTTCAATAGAGAAGATAATTTGCCAAAGTAAGGAGCAGGAGGAGTAGAAAGAGAGTTGGGAATAAGTGTGTTTTTGTTTTTCCTTTAAAGGTTTCACTTGGGTTTGTTTTGGTTTAATACAATTTGACCTGATGTAAAATGACGATGTTGTATAGGATGGTAAACATGCTAGACCTAGATGAAACTAGCTCTCAAGTGTAGTTATCGAAACACACCTATAGGTTCTTGGTGACAGATTTTTAAAATGAGTGTGGTAGCGCTAGCTCAACGGGCTTAGATAAAGCCACTGTGCTTTGGCTCATTCGAACGTACGTCGATGGAGGCAGTGTCCGAACACGCTAAGCACTGAGCCATGATCGCGTGCGTGTTGCAGTACAGTCCCAGTAGGCGTGGTGACGTTCTCGCGGCGCGCCGTTAACGTTCGCACTCGCACACATTGGAGCGCAGTGGATACGCCGTTCGCGTCCGTCCCCGTGCACGTTGACTCCGACAACACGATAGAGGACGCGCACGGTCTCATACAACTCGATTTCGCCAATAAGTAATATATATTTTAACCTAAATTTAGTTCATCAAACACAGTATAACTAATTATAATTTATATCTAATTACAATATACAATTATGACTTGTACGTAGGGCATGCAATGTTCGTCTGATTTCACCTATCTGAGTTATACGAATATCACTATTCGTATTATTCGAGTTTTACGATTATCTCTGTCTGTACTATTCGAGTTTTACGATTGTCACTGTCTGTACTATTCGAGTTTTACGAAAATCACTTTTCGTACTATTCGAGTTTTATTATTACCACTGTCCGTATTATTCAAGTTTTCGCGATTACCACTGTGGGTACTATTCGAGTTTTACCAATACCACTATCCCGAGTTATTCGAATACCTATTTTATTATTACACATATAAAATGTTTAACATGTTTTACTTTTATATTTGTTTAATTTACTCCTTTTTAATAACAACAATCATACTTTATTCCTCTAACATAATCAGACACATGTACCGACGGTTGTCAGGAGAAAAGTATGTAGCTTAAACCTGTGCTTTGTACTCAAACCTAAAGCATATTAATGAGTATTGCTACAAGAACAACTCAAGAGTAATATTCTCAAATATTAAGTATTACATTCTCTCATTTATGGTTTACCTGGTGAGATAAAATAGAAAATAAATCAAATTAGAAGGTAATAATTCTTACAAAGGAATATCACAAATAACAAATCTAATTAATTATAACAACACATGCTTAGATAGAATAGTTTAGAAGTATATTGTGTGAGAGTATAGATACTAATTATTCGTTTACCACAAGCTGAAAATGATGAAAATCGTTCCTTCGGTTATAACCCAAACGTTTTTGAAGCATTTCTATGAACAGTACCTTTTAGAAATACATGAATTGTGCTGTTTCTCTTAAAAATGTGAAAAATGTTTTTTTTTTTCCTTTGTAAATACTACAATAGCGTTGTGTTATTTAGGTACCTCGGTGGGGGTGTTTTGGGTCACGGTTGTGTTCAGGAAGAGATTAGATTCATCATATGTCCGGAGCTGATGGTCTCTATGTTGTTCACTGAGGCGATGAAACCTAATGAAGCTGTTATGATTATAGGTAATATATGCAAAATTTTGAGATGGTTTGGATGTAAGGAACCGCTACACAGGACAATTAAGCGAACACATTTATTATTTCAGTTATGTCTATACGCGAAATTAGATCGGTTTTGAAGGAATCTGAAACGTTTTGAAGAAGTCATTGTAGTATAATGTACGAGCAGCTATTATTTCATGACTTTTAGATTTACTATTATTTTTTAAATGCCTTTTGGCGTTTGATCAAACTTTTGCCTTTTGTTAAACGACGATGTACTCCAAGATGGTAAACATGCTAAGTCTGGAGAAACTGCAAGCATTTTCAAGAGTTGTCACAAAGACACGGGGAAATTCATAATGGATACTCATGTCCGAGTTGCACGAACTAAACCCTATGGTGCTTTTC
Source organism: Antheraea assamensis (assembly GCA_035772565.1). Lineage (NCBI taxonomy): Eukaryota > Metazoa > Arthropoda > Insecta > Lepidoptera > Saturniidae > Antheraea > Antheraea assamensis. Next base: position 4,311,362 of record JAQQSE010000046.1, on the reverse strand, counting down.
CCACACCTTTTGGCCGAGGGAACAGAGACTCTCTTACAGCTACTGCGGCTACTCTATGGGACAGGTGTTAACCTTTCCTAAGGGTCGTCGTGACTGCGATTTGAGGGGTAAGATGGTAGACGGCTCGAAGGGTTGTTAGAACTGTGGGAGTCGCATCGGCTGTATGTGCCTCCACCACAAAGACATGTGTTCCATGTGTTGTACCCAGGATGTGAGCGTTACAGTAAGTATGGGGGGTACGGAGGCTCATTCGAGTGGGCGGGCGAGTACGTGGACAGCACGCCGTACGACTCGTCGGGGCGTCGGCGTTGCGCCGTGCTCGCGCTCGACGCGTTGCCGACTAGTTCGCGCGCGGATCAGTATACGCGACAAACTATCGACCGTGAACTCGATAAGGTATGGGATACATTTGACCACAGACTACATTATACAATACACATTTCACACATCTACATATGAATAGGCAGAGACAAAATAGTTTTCAGTACATCTTTCGTCTTTGTTTCTCAATCGATTTTTTTTTGTTTACTAGTAGTAGTTTACCAGTTTAAAAAAAATGAATAAAAAGTTACTTTTTTGCTTTTGAACTTGATGGAATGAATTACGGTCAAATTTTCACGACTGTACGACCACTCGTTTTTTAAAATCATCGTTTCTATCGATTCGGTTTAAAACCAATACATATACACATGTATGTAGAGCAGTACTGCGTAGTTTGTTTACAAGCTTTTAATCATTTATGTTTATAGTGGAAATATGTTCATCTAGTTCTAAACATGACATACATTTATTTTCATGAAATAATGTTAAAGTACAGTTTCGACCTCAAGTCGCTAAAATGTTGTTAGTCGTAGAAAAAATGACAAAGGCTCCAGAATTACATATTTGCTTCCCATCGAATGATGTGTGCAATAGCAAAAAATTTCCATTAAAATTACTTATAACTATATATCAAACAAGTAAAAAGACCGTTGCGTTTAACTGAGTCGCCAAAATTTCGACCACTGTTTATACCTTTCGGGCCGTAAAAAGTTATACGATTAACATTTCGTGACTAAAGTAATTTCCATCGTTTTTAATGCTTCATTATGAATTTTAGCTTTTATTGAAATTTAAATAAAGTGGTTTTGATTTTCATTGTTTTTTGCTTTTCTTGGTTGTAAAAAATCTACTATACAAAGGTAAATCGAAAATAAATAGCAAATGGTTAATGGAATCCAAACAATATGTATGTTAAGACTATCTACGAAAAGAATTATGGTCAGTCTCCAGAATAAGTAACTTATATAATAAATACAAAAACTTAGAAATATTTGGCATAACATTATCAAAATTTAAATACTCAATCAGTCATAAAAATTGTTAATTTACATGTTTTTTATATTTTTTACGTTTAGCATAAAAATGTCTGCACTCTAAATTAATATGTATTATGCAAGTTGTGCTTACATAAGAAATTGAACATCGTAGTAAATGATGAAAGAAATAATGTTTGTTTAGAATAAGTCGATGTAACAATGATTGTAAACCTATTAAATAAATATTAATATAATTATCATTATCTTATATTTGCGAATCGACATGCTAATGTCCCATCTCTAAATCCACCCCCTGCCCTCTCCAACTACAATTCTACCATAGTTGATTTCGGTCCGCGGACGACTTATTTATTGTTGATCGTTGAATCGGCTCGCTCATATCCTTTGGCGCAAGTCGCACGTGTCATGAACTAAACCCGACGCACATGTATGTGTAGTTCTTATAATTCGATGAGCAGCACGCATCATCGATGTGGACCACTCTTCTCACACCTATTGTTTCTCATTATCACGTTGATTCACAAATATTAAAATTTCGCTCCGACTTCTTCAGTCCACTAAGTCGCTTTACCACCAAGTATATTGTATGATTCGGCAGGCATGGATAGGATTTTCGTTCTTTACGGATCCACAAACGGAAGGGCTGCAGTACCCGGGTCTCGCTACCGGGAACTGGGGCTGCGGGGCGTTCGGGGGGTGTCCTCGACTGAAAGCACTATTACAAGTAATGGCGAGCTCGCGGGCGCGGCGCCCCCTCGCTTACTACACATTTAAAGACGTCGAACTAAGAGATGACATCATCAACATCACCAACTTGTTGGCGAGACATAACATTACAGTCGGTCAGTTCATAGTATTTTATGTTTAAACTAATGCTGTTGGTCTGATGGTCTTACAGTTTCACCCGATTTACTGGGCGAGCGCTTAAGCCAAATAGCAACAGGGTCAAAGGCACCTAAGTTGTCGAACCTCGGGCCTTGATTGTAGCATCGCGATTTTTGAATGTGACTAAGCAAAGCTAAACTGGTCATACATGTCTAAGATAATGAGACACACGTGTGCCTCACGAACTCAAACATTTACTTTGTGTCTTCAGTCAGTTCATAGTATTTTGGTCTTTTATATATATTAATTAGACTTTTAGGCTTAGTGTGTCCTAGCAATGACACTTCTAGGCTTAGTGTATCATAGCAACTATACTCCGAGGCTTAGTATCTGACAGAATACAATTACTATAAAATTAGTACGCTATTATACGCTTCAAGAATTTACTACTCCCTCATTTCTAGACTTAACACGTTATGATTGTGCTCAAAGTCTACTTTTACAGTAAATAAAATGGAATCTTTCTTTCAGCTCAGTTATACAAATACATAGTGAGATTCTCGCAGACCGACGTAACGAAATCAGATCTCTATAAGTTTTTACGTCAAGAGCTAAGAGATGAACCCATAAACAAATTGGACGTCCATGTACAAGAAAATATGGAAACTGTAAGTGTTTGTTTGCATTAACCATCGTTACAATTGTAATGAGTGTTTCGAAGAGGTGGCGTATTTCAATTTAAGTTAATTTTAATGGTATACACTTGTTATTTATGTTATTGCTGCTATAACTAAAAAAACTTTTTTAATTAACCTTCTGCTAGGTCATTTGATTTATACGATACATGTGAGTTTACTGTGAATTTTGTGTGTGACGGTCTGAATCAGTAGTAAGTAAGTAACAGTTTAACGGTAGTAAGTTGGAATGATGATACAATTAAATAGTATTTGGAATTACAGTTGTATATTTGAGTAGTTGACTTTAATTTGACGTTTAATCCTTAAGGACCTTCTAAAGCTGACTATTGATTTTCTTATTTTTATATATGAATAGACGAAGAAATAGTTACTTTTTATCATACCTTCCTCTATATTTTAATAAACTGAAATCTAATATATAATGACGAATTTGTACACGCTCGTAACTGACGTAAACGAAAAAAGGTATATTTAATGATTATAGTTATTTCCTTTGGCAAAAAAGCATGATAATGTTGCTATCAATAAAAATATATTTTGGTCCACTTTCAACTACTGGATCGATCACACTATTAAAGTATAATTTTACCCACCACCTTGACCTTGATTGTATTTTATTCTATAATGTGGTAGGTTTTATGTTTTTGTTCATAAATTTGCGTTATTTGACTGTATATTGTGTAATATTGGCGACATCTTTCTTAATTCTTTCTTCTTTCGTTATCATGCACAAGTAGATTAGAAATAATGACACGGAATATTAATTGTGTAATTTCATAAAAATGCACAGGAAAATTCTACTATAACAGGTGGACCACTAATTTGTAAGAACTTTGAAAATTAGAAAGTAATAAAAATAAAAAAAGGTAGGCCCAAAGGGCTTGTAAATAGTGGGCTTAATAAATAAAGGAAATAATTTTATATATCGCCATGTATCGTTTTAAGTTTCATAAACTATAAATATGAAATGTATCGATTAATGTGTTCAAAGTATATGGAATAGACCAATTAAAAACATGAGTCAATAAGGTCATATAAAACATTTTTTTTTATTCACTTTATGACCTAAATGAAAGTGTTATGTCGATATGTTTATCCTGTTTTTACAGGGGTAAGGGCAAATAAGCTTAGAAATTAGAATAACCAATTTAGGAGCGCATTTCTGTAAAATTAAAAATCTGTAACGAATCACCTTCACAGAGCATAGAGTCCGGAACGTCTCTAAACGAGCTGTCGAATTCCTTACAAAAGGAATTTAGCAGGGAGTTAGAGAACTCACCTGACTTGTTCAGTCAAGATGATACAGACGTCAGTCTGATAGAAGTGAAAGTGGAGCCGCCTCGACCGAGAGCAGAGAAGAATGTAGATGATAATCAAACCGCGAAAACGAGTTTGATTGAAGCTATGCAAAAGATTGATAATGAAAATATGGAACTAAATATGACACAAGAGTCGTCCAATCGTATGAGTCTGAATATAGCATCATGCGATAGCGAAGCGACTCCAGAGAAAAAACAACGCGATGCTACCACTGAGTTGAAGAAAAAAATAAGTAGAAAGATAACTGATTACTTTGGTAAAAAAACTACTTAACATGTTTTTGAATAAATCTGTATAAACTGTTATTCGCTTTGTATTCATTATCCATAGAGGGGTATTTATATTCATTATTCGTGTATGGGTAATTCATATAGGAGTAATTATATTTTTTTTATTATTTGTAGAGGGCTATTTACATTTTTTCTCTTTATTCATAAAGGGATAAATTATATTTGCAATTAATTATTTAATGAGGGCTAACTAGATATTTATTTATTATTTATAACCATATACATCAGTATGTGACCTGCTGAAAGATTTTGCTCTCATAGGGCCCTTTTGGAGACAATATATAGAACACCACTTCTTCTTTAATTAAAGTTACTCGTCACTAAACTTTCTTCATCAAATTTGCTAAGGTATGGAAAGGGGTGCGAGGAATGGAGATCTTAATGACGGGAAATCGAAAGACCTACGTTTCAACGTATATAATTTCAAACCGGGGCGACTTATTATTTCGGTATGGGAATGATTTCAATGAATATCCTTACTACTTAAAGTACTTTAGTAATATTTAAGAATTCAATATAATTGAATCACAATCATTTCCAGAATTAAACATTTTACAGTCTCTTCAGTGCTGCAAACATTCTAACCGTTCTAAGATAAAAAAAAGAATAAATAAAACGCATAACTAATATAATTAAAATTATTTATTATCCTTCATCATATTTCTAGCATACTAAACGTAATAAGTGTATAATAATAATAATAAATAATTGAATAGTATTTTAGTTTTGAAATATTTCAGCAATATATTATATATAATAATCGATAATAATCTTTGAAAGTTCATTTAACCAAACAATGACACGCAAAATAGGCAAATTTATTGTATTAGTATTTCCATAATAATGTTTCACTATTAAAGTAGTCCGTTTGGACAAGTTATAATTCAGCTGGTTATAATCTAACGTCAAAGTACCGACGGAATTTAACAATAACTTATAACGTTATTTTTGTGATAACGTTATAAGTGTTATAATGCCGCCGGTGTCATAATAAATAAATTATTAATTAACTAGCGACGTTCCAATGTCAAAAACCCAACACCTATTTTACAAATCTTTGGCGATCTAAATAACAATGTACTATACATTTTCAAGTGGCTATCTATTGTGTACATATTGAATCTTTAAGACTATTTGTCAGGCTCCGTTATTTTTTTTTTAATTTAATGATTAGAATATATTTGGTTTTCATTATTAACTGACATAATTAAGCACGCATAATGTATTATGCGTTACTTTTCACATACTATCACACTAAATAATCGTATGTATATATATAATTAATTATCATTAATTAAGAAGGCGTTGTAACATTGATTTGGGGCCGAGTGGTATAAATAATCGAAGTCAAATCCTAATGGCCGATTTTAAAATAGATTCTATCACGCCAGAGAAAATATTTGTGAATAATAGTGATCTGTCACAACAGTTGTTTACACAATTCATGTGATATACTTTTCTGACGTGATAAATAACAGTTAAAACTCCTTTATAAAATTAACATATCGAATGATTAATTGAAGTTAGTTGACTAATTACTAAATTATCTTATCTATGGCATCAAAAATACATTGATTTAATGTACACTAATATAGGTACAAGCCGAGTTTACGTGTATCAAGGGAAATAATGAAAGATTTTTTTTACTACAATATTTATAATAGGTACAGGAACACTCTATTTACAATCTCGACGTGACTTAAAATCTTAACAATTCTCATCTTGATGTCGACGTCAAAAAGTGAAAAAGTGTTGTTATTTCCTATGAATCATGTAAACCCGGCGAGTTTACATTTTTTCTACAGCAATATTGATCTCTATTATCGTAGCAAAAAGAGCTTAGATTGGAGTGTCACTTTACAATAGATTAGGTTCAATGGACGATCGTTACAAGCGTATATCACAGGCGCCTTCAGGCGTCTCAACTTTAAGCTACGTGTACTTGAATTGCTAGTTTGTGGTCTGCTGTTTTGGATTATTTGACACGAATTTCGATCCTCAATTTTGTAACACAAGTAAATTATATTTCTGTTGCTATTTTGACGACATACATTTGAACAAAACGTTTACTCTGTTATTGAGCTGTACAAAAAACTTTTTTTGATTACATAGGGTTACTTTTGGTTAAAATTTTAACTGATATTTAATTCTGTGGCTTCTTGTTATGATCGAGTAATTATTATGTATTTTAAAGGCAGATTTTATTAACAGCTATATTCACAGGTAAAGTCGATGAAAGTTTAAATAATCCAAAACAGATTTGCTTTTTTCCACTCTTAAACTATTCCCATATAAGTTATCCAGAACAATGTGGAGGGACATAATTTATGAGTAGGGCCATTTAATACGGTATATATTATTTTTGCAATGTATTATAATTGTTTTTGTGACCATTTAACAATATAATGTTAAAATTCATAATCCCCGTCGTTTAACCATATTTTAATTTGATTATTTATTTATTTACGAATTTCGCCTTACCAAATCTATTTAAAACGTGTTTTATTCGTAAACGGTTAATGATTATGATTTCCACTTAGCATTATAACAGCGACACCCTGTCACCCGCCCGAGCGTACTCGGGACAAAAGGCTAGTAAGCTCCTAAAGATATGACGTCATATTATATGTATGTACAAGTTTAATTGTCGTGGATCAAATATGTTTAATCGCTACCACGGCCATACGAATTGATCCGACATATTTTTTAATCTGATCAATTATGTCTTTGTTCTTAAAAGTGGACAAATTAAAAAAAAAATGTCGTATTATCTTGAATAAATTTGCAAAAATAATTTAAATATGTGTAATAGTTTACGGTCTCTTTAATTAATTATTTGTAAATAGATGCAATTAAATAATTATAGACATGTCGATTGTATTAATTGTATAATCGATTATCAATGTATCAAGTACATAATCGATTATTGACTGTAACAGAGGCTGACATGTTTACCAATTGTAATCATATGAAATTTCGATTTCACAGGTCGTGGTAAAACGATTTATAAATTAACACAAATATCGACGTCCAATTAAAACGCAAGTTGATTTTAAATGCTATTTTAAAAACAGGTTTTTATCTTATAATTCATAAGCGACAGAAATTGTGATAAAAATTATACTGTAATTATACAATTGAGAGATCTTCACGGACGGCGCGATTTGGTTCTAATTTTTTTTTTTGCTGGCGGTATATACAGACAGCATTTCGTCGGATTCTTCTTCCCATTTAACTCTTATTTAACAGGTATCTCTTACGTCAACAGAGCATTAGACACACGGCAAAAGAGTGCGTTAGTCTAGGATCGAAATCAAAATTTGAAAGTATACCGTCAGCAAAACAGGAACAATTTTTAATAGGTACTATAAGAGTTACATTGTCTCTATCTATACCATTCAGTTATTCGTCCTAAGTTAAATTTACTTCTAGCTTAACCAAATGGATGAGGTTAACCACTTTCAATAATTCTCTATAAATTTCTAGAGATCGAAGTTATTTCAATTAAACTTATCTACGTAGAGTTATTTAACCATAAATATATTAAAGGTTTTACAATATTCTGGATAACTTATTAAATTTTAATAAATCTAGTAATAATAATAATCAAAAGATACTAATGTGTAATCACACAATAATGAAACATTGTTGATAATCTAGAAAAAATACACGTATCGTAATAAGATATAAGTATAAATGTATTTGAAGAGGTTATTTGTTTAGGATATTGATTCATAATTTACGTACGTTCTATAGAATACATAAATTATAATTACTGCCTCTAATATAAAATAAATGGTAAATAAAGTATTACAAACAGGTGCTTGAAGCTAAACTATGCTAAGCGATAGATAAAATAAATAACAAAAAGAGATATGACTAGATTGTTTTGTTTCATTACTAGTACCTACAATTCATAAAAGCACTATGCGCCTCTCTCCATATTCTTTTATTATATAAATAGATATAATATGATTAATTATTTCGAATCCTAATTCTTGTTTTTTTTTTTTAATTATTATTATTATTATTCTGATTAAAATATTGGCATTTATCTTATATACTAATCAGCTTCGAACGGTGTTGAGTTAACGTGGTGAATATTGTTCGACACGCGTGGTATGTCACGCGCACCGTGTCACACACCCTTCGCACCATCCGACCGCCTAACTACTCGCCTCGTCTACCTAACGATCTGCCTTCGACTTCGAATACAAACTGTTCATACTTCCTCAATCGCATCGAAAATGCTTCTATACGAGCTCTACCGCGTATTTGAATATGCGAACTATATAAATATTTTATAAAATTTCAAGAGCTAAATAGATTTTAAGAAATTCGATTCCGTAAGACTAACAATGTTTTTAAACAAGGGTGCAGTCGCGAGCTAGTTGTGCCGGCGAGCGCTCTCGCGGTTCCGACTACCATCATTAACAATTAATTCTAATAAGATTTTGACCAAACAGTTTGGTTCCTTAAACTCTAACATTTTGGTTCCTGGCGGGTGTACCGCGCTGCCACGAGGTCGTCTCGCCGCACTCGCTGTGAACTTCGCGAGACATGACAAGTGAATGAGGATACTTAGTAACGCTCGAAGGGCCTCCCTGTGAAGGGTTCTCAAATGGGACTTGGTTAACATAAAAAAAACACTTTTGAAGCGAAGCGTTAATTCCGTTCGAGTTGCGAATGTTCAGCGGTGAGATGAGGATGAATTCAGAAACACTACAATAGTTCTAAGAGAGTATAAAAAGTCGCGATAGACTAGTCAGTGGACCCGAGAATGAGGCGTCGCGGGCGCGTCCGCCCGCCCGGTGCCATTTTAACGACGACGTACCGCAATCTAAGTCAGAGTGCGGCAATATCTGCCTACATGAAAAACATTTAGATACATTTAAATAATTGCAAAGCATACCCTGTATCCTAAAATCACTTTTATGGGCGATTGTTTTTACATTCAGAGAGGACTCATAAATCTATTACGAACGTACGCGTCTCCACAATAATATATTTTTAAGGATTTTTATTCATTTTAATCAGTATAAAGATATAAGTACACAATATTATTATACGCTCGGAAGTGCGTAGCGTCGTCTCCGTCGAATCCGAGCGCATTACTCCTACATTTCACAATAATCACGAAGTGATATTATCGATTTTCGATATACTAAGTATACGTGTTCCGATTTGGCATCGATTTATTTGTAACCTAAGTTGCGGGTGCGAGCCGCCTTAGTGACCGTGACGTAGTTCCTACAGTAACACAAGTGAACAGTAAGTCAGTTTTAAAGCTTAGCGTTGACTAGGCATATTGGACCGAGCTTGATACAAATTAGAGTCGCTTATCATCTGCTGGCGGCCGCACCCGCCGCTGGCGCCGCTCCGCTGCTGTCACACTCCATTCCACTCATCACACTCGACACGAGCGAGGCCTGCCTTGCGAGACCTTTTCTCATAATTTTGCCGCTAGTTGTCTCAGATTTTCGTTATTAAAACAATGAATTTATGAAATACGCAACCAAAAGATTCTTATCTGCCTTTTGTCATAGATTACTCTCATTTCTTGCACTATCGCAATATTGACTCGGTCACATATTGAGTCCACGCAATTTTTTGGGCGTATACTGTGGTCAGTTTCACAATCAATTTACAAAACGACACTATGTCGAGAATTATATCTATAATGGTAACATAAAGTAGGTATAAAAATAAATTAAACAGTTCGTTATGTACAAAAACGAAGAAAACAATTTAAGAAGCATAACAACGTATTGCACAAACTTGAATTTCCAAGAAAAGAACTAGAGAACCGATACAAATTTTCATATCGTTTTATACATAGGAATTAATCGTAAATCATAAACGCCTAAAACTAGAATACAATATTATTATAATATAATTATTTTGTGTAAATATAAAGTTCTATGTCTTGTGGTGAGTGTAATATTTGACTAGTGGCGGGCGGCGCTGTAGACGACTGCCCGCTGTCACGTGCGGGTATTCTGTACGTGTACCGCGGTGTTAGCATATACGTTACAAAACCTTTCCAGACTACTTTCAGCACTAACGTTGCCAACTTTCAAGCAATTAGCGTACTTACATTACTGCAAAAGTAAACATGGAACAGCGTTTCAGAAAAATGGTATGTAGTCTCACCATGCGCTGCACTATGTCATGCAAGCATATTTTTACTATTCTATGTTTACTTCTCTTTCACTTTTATTTTTAAAGCGTTGGCAGTCCTAACTGAGGCCAGTTTTATTGGCATCCTGAAATCCGCATCTCGCGTTTAAAACGTTGTTAACATACTGTTTGAACATTACCTGTGACGTTGGCTGTTTCCAATCGCGGCCCAGGTGCACTGTTTATATTTAAAGTGCTGCCAGTTGTCAAGCGACTAATGTTTTGTATGGTTTTATTGGACAACCAGTGAAGCCTAAATTATTGTTAAGACTTGTTGCTGTTCATTCAGTAAGTATTATAATTAGACTTTAGTTTCGTCTGCGCCGCGATAAGTTAGGCCGATTCCCTGATTTTCCTTATTCACCGTGGTACAGAACCCGCCCGCGCGCACATAATATATCTAAAAGTATTATCATTTTATATATATATTGGTACATTTTTGATTATGAATCTATTATCTTCTCTGTATAGATAATTACGCTAAATTTTTTTTTGTAATTTGTTTCACGCACCACTCACTGTTGACTCCCGGGACGCATTTGGTCACAGCATTTAATACCTTAAACATTTACGGTTTTATAATAATTATGTTATATATATGTATAGATAGATATACACACGAATACTTGAAACGAAGATGAGAAAGCGCGATCTTATAGAATTGACGTCGCATTGAGCGAATTTGAGTGAAAAAACCTTTCGCATACTAAGTTTACAGCGTAAGTAAGTAATTTATATTACGTATTAACTTTATGATTACTTTCAATGTCTATGGTGAATATCTCAGATTTTTGGGTGCTACCAGAAATATTCTCTAATATGTAAAAAAATATATATTATTTTTTGGAAATAGAAATCTCCGATAATTCCCTAAAATCTAGATATTTACGTAAACAATCTCACATGAAGAATAAAATCAATATGGTTATTTACATGCTTGTGAGAGATGTTGAAGTGTTACATTTTAAAATATCGGTACGTTATTTAGCATGCGGAAGGTGGCCAAGATATACAAATATATACCCAAAAAAAAAAATGCGAACGGCTTGTAAGTCCACTATGTCGATATTATAATTTTTATATCACAGCCCATATTGGAATTTACAATAGATAACACGTTCTTTCGAAACGAAGGCCTAAGTATTTCTGTCTTATCTGAAGTGCACTTTCATTTGTACACAGCGTTTTATACAACATTTAGTTTTGTTAACAACGTATTTCTCTAATATGTACGCTTCTGGGTTGCTGAGTGTACCAGACGTTTTCTGATTTCCGGGTAAGGAAGACCGATCTGCTATTTAGGTTAGTTTGTTTGCGTTCCGTTTTTCACAGCATCTTGTCAAAGTTTGTACTGTACATAATTTGGTTGTATTTTGTTTGGTACAACCCAGCGAACTAGCTTACCAGACATACGTAATACAATATAACAAAATATAGGATATAATATAATTCACTTATTATTAGTGTGATCAGTTCGGCGGTGGGAGACAACAGTGTCCGCGACAAGCCGGGGCCTCGCACCTGTATCTTTGGCGCATTAAATCTATAAAGTAATCTAAGTGAAATGGAACGCACCGCGTGTGGCTTCAGAGAACGCGCACGACGACTAACGCCATAACAATATGTCATCTAGTACCTACTACGATAAATAAACAAATAATATAGAAACAAAGATGCATGTGCGCCGCCACCGACGAAACATTCGCAATATACAATCATTAAAATACATTATTTCTTTTTTTTGTTCTTATATTTTCAACTTACTTAATAAATTCAGTTTGGCTTAGTTCAAGCAAATAACTAGTATAATAAATTTACGTTAAAAGTTTCAGTTAAATGTTAAGTACTTAGAAGTAGAAGGTAATGATTACGAATGACAAAATTTTTATAACGTGTTTTTTTTTTAATAATAATAATAATAATTTAATCAAAGTTAATAAATTGTATATATAATAATATAATAGAGTAATTCAATGATTAATCAATAATGATAATGAAGCAATCCTACGCGCTGAATTAATAAATTACTTTTAACTAATTTTTAGTATACTCGCCCGGCGCGGGCTTGCATAATTAATTCTTTAAGTTAGTATGTATTTAGTGATATTTCCTATACATTCAATGTGTTTTAAATTCCTTGGAATTGTTGATAATACGCGATCAGATGCGCCGTCGGCGTCGGAACAAATCCGCACACCTCCTGGAACACGGACGTACAAATTATTTTGATATTTATACTCTCGCTATTAATATGTCGACCAAAATATAACATATTGACAACAATTAACAACAAAGCGTTTTTCGTTAAGAACGCTCCAATTTTCAAGTGAAATAATACAAGCCGAATAAAAGATATTGCCACATTTTTTTCATATATTATTCATATTGTCGACAAGATACTTCTTCAAAGAGTCGTCCCTTTTGTCTTTATTCTTTAACTGCGTGTGGTCACCCTAATGACTCGCTTGTTTGGAGTAATTTATCCATTTAAAAAATTGTTAAGATATGATAGAATAAATCTCTTATTTTTTCAAGTGTTTTTCTCTCTTTTCAAGCATTTAATACGTATGATTTTATTTACCATTGGCACGTCTAGAACGCGCAGGGACGGCGTTCTGGGTTAGTAAGGTCGATTGGCGTCCTTGGGCCGTTTCAGCTGAACCTTCAGCCGCTTCATGCCGATTTGGAAGCCGTTCATCGCCTGGATAGCAGCCTGCGCCGACGTCGGGTTATCGAATGAGACGAAACCTGAAAAAAAACAAAACTTACATATATATACATGCACTAGTAAAGTGCATGACATTATGTCTAATAGTAAATAGAGTACATTCGAAATACAGTCCGAAGTATGATCGGTACAATATGTTTTCCTCTTCTACTCTCCATTATTAGATATCAGACGTTTTATACGCATATCATTTTTCATACAATCCATCCATACCTATTAGCCTGTTCAGACAAATACATCGTAATGTAACCAACATGGTATAGGTCTTTTTCTAAAGCAATAATCTTTAAGTTGAGAATCTGTCGTTGAGCACTTGTTCTAGTTGTAGTTGCACTAGATAAACAGTTTTTTCTAAGTTTAGCGTGTTACCATCCCGGGCCATATCATCACTTAACAGGAGGTGTTATGTCATTGTAGTCAAATACTGAAAATCTATAAATAATAAATAAAAATGTATATGACTGGGAACTATTTGTTGCTTCAATAAGATTTGTCCTATTTAGCTGGCACTTTACCATAACAAGCACTTAAGTGATGCCCGATACAATACATTAATTATTATAGATTTTTAAGTTGAATACAGTATGTTCACAAAATCAACATGTACCGTTTTATCCGAATACAAAGGAGAAAGTGTTCTTTATTTATAAAATATCTGAATAGTACTGTATTGTCTTAGGCATCATAATTAGTTAATGTATCAATGAAATACTGATAATCTTCATAGCGACAGCTTTGTAGTAGAAGTCTATCGTTTCGCTTTTATTTCTACACTTTATAGGGTAAACCCTAAAGCGCTTGACTACAATCTCATATGATGTTAAATAACGATGTGGTCTAAGATGGTAAACACGCTAAACCTAGAGGGGACTCACTCTCAAGTGCAACTGCCACAACACACCAACAGGTACTTAGCAACAGTTTTTCAGCTTGAGAGTGGTAGCTCGCCAGCCGGACTTATAAAAAACCTACCACCATGCTATGGTTTTATCACGATGTTTTCCTTCACCGAAAACTAAGCCATTATCGTTTGTTCGCCGTGAACCGATGGACATACATGAGGACGTAATAGAATGAACTAACTCACCAAAACATTTGCTTTGGTTTGTAGCGCGGTCTATAAACACTTTGCTGCTTATGACATTGCCGAATGGTAGGAACATCTGCATTAGTTCCGCGTCGCCGAACTCCTGGGGCAGGTGGTAGATAAAGAGGTTGCACCCCTCGGGGCCCGAGATCGAGCAGCCTGGGAACATGAGAAAATCTTTAAAGAACTCACAAATCTGCCTCTGGACACAAACATTCGTATTTTTGTTTTGTATTATTTTATATATTACAATTAAATATTACTATTTTTAAAATGAATCGCTTAGTTTTGAAATAAAAATAATGATAGGTTTAGATTTAAAATAATTATGTATATAAATAAAATTTAAGTGTCTGTTAATTTCTCTGGCTTAATCTCTAAAACCGCTGAATTGATTTCGACGCGATTTTTACTGACAAATAAACGATTTTTCACAGTACTGTATTTATTATATCATTATGTTCGGACAAACAGCAGACACTTAAAATTTACATATATATATATATCTAGATTATATTACAAAAATGGTACGCAGAAGTGTAGTTTCAAAGAAGTAAATAGTTTTACAGATATGACAAAAGTAATTAGAAGAGAAATGTAATTAGTAATAGTATATAGTACGTACGTTAAAATCGAGAAGTTATTATAGTAACGAAATGAAATAAGGAAGCTACATTTATATACAAACAACACTGATATACAACATACACAACACAGAAGTGCACAACACATGACAATCATACACAGTATATGAACAACAGAAGTAAGTCGGAAGCCATGAAAAGTTCGCTTTGTAAAATATATAGCCGGTCGATGGATGGTCAAGTTACAATATTTTTAAGTTACAAACCGATGTACGAGTATATCGCTTTACACCAGACCAGGCTAGTGTAAAATGAAATTGATCATTTTTTCCATTTAATTAGCCTGTCATTAACTTTGTCTATAACCTCATATATAATACTATATAGCAAAATATTTCCATTCGTTTCTTTCATTGTTAATTACATTAGTATATTCACGGACTCCGTATGCCGGATGTACACAACAAATTAATAAAATTTCGGATGTCTATTGTGAATTATTGATTAATAAAACGAACCTTATCATTTTTTTAAATTTATTATTGTATTATTTATGATTTTAATTATTATTGAACAAGGTGAGCTCAAGTAAATTTGCAATTATTATGTCTTCCGGGGACTTTTATTGCATGGATCTTTTTCATTCTTTATTTTCATTTAAATGTAGTCATTACGTTTTATTTCTATTTAATTTCATTTAGTTTTAACGAATTTGCGCATAATGGATTTAATGGCGGGTTAGAGCTTCTTGATAACAGATGTAGTGGAAGTTCTTTTGAACAGTTTCTTCCTTCTCGGGGCTCCACTTACCCTCTCTCTGCGCTGTTGCTATGGTCGACATCGGAGGAGCGATGGGCTGTGGGAACTGCCCATAAACCGCTGGATAAGCTGTCGAACATTAATAATAATATGCACATTTTAACAATTAACACCTAATAGTTGCGTACAGATACATGCATGAACTTTTGACCGCCATAGCCATTGTCATAACAATGATTTTGCCATATTTTTGGCCGACTCCAAATAGGAGCAGGTCCTCAACTCGGTTGTATGTTATCTCAGAACTTCCTTATTTACCAACAGATTAGGAAAAATATTTTCTTTTTGTTAGAAAGGGGATGTTTTATTTTCATTAGCATTAGACCTTTGAAATTAGACAATTTAAAACTATAATAAGACCAGTCGTGTTATATAAATCCGAGTGCTGGGCTACGAAAGAGACGGATGACATGTGGCATAGATGCGAATGTTAAGATGGTTGTGTGGTGTAACCAGAATGGATAAGATTAAGAATGAGTATATCAGAGGAAATTTGAAAATAGCACCAGTGACAGAGAAGTTGAGGAGGAGGTTAGCTTGGTACGGGTACATTATGATAAAAGATGATAGTTAGGTAACAAAAAAAGGTTTGAGTTTGAAAGTGGACGGATATAGAAGTAGAGGAAGACCAAAAAAGGTGTGAATGGATTGTGTAAAAACTGATATGCGTATAAAAGTTTTGAATACTGAGATGACATCTGACACGGGTGAGTGGAAAAGACAACGTGTTGTGCCGACCCTACTTAGGTAGGATTAGGGTAAAATAATGATAGAATTAGACCTTGGATTTCGAGGATATTCTAGAGAACACCTCAAAATCAAATAGGATAGTGATTAAGATATGGGAATGTTTATAACGATCAAAGACTAGATAGATACCTAACTATGGTCAAGGACGTTCTGAGGCATTTTTTAGAGTAGATATTGTAATATTATATTTTATGTAATATTTTCTAATTCATGAATATTTTTTTATTTCTTTATTAGCAAAAAATGTAGTTTGACGGCCAAAAGTTATAATAAACCAGTCGTTTATAAAGCTTCATATATTATATGATATAATAACAATATAAATGTAATCTAAATATCTTCCTCTTTCTTTTAATTGTACCATTTTTTTTATTAATAATATAAATGAACGATTAAAATTTTGGATAATCTTCACTTTCTATTCTGTGTACTCGAATATTTCATACATAATATATATATATATATATATATACATAATAATTACGGGAATAAATATAGTTTTATGAACAATATTAATGTTATAATTAACTAGATTCAACAATATCATACTACATCGAACATTTAACTAAGTCATATACTTAGCGGCGTGATTTAAACAGCACATTTCTCCTACGAGTACATTACAACGATTCTTTTTACATATATTGATCTACCAAACTTATAAAAATAATTAAAACGGTATGTAGATAACTTTTATAAATGTTAAAAACGTGTAGCTTATCGCGTAATAAAAAAAAATACTTTAATAAAAACGAAAAATATCAATTATTTCCGAGTTGTCTTAAAAGCTTTGTAGATCATTACTAACTGCAATTACCAATACCATCAAATTTCTTGCATATACTGCACAGAGATATCTTATACGATCCGCCGAAAATAATACGAAATAATAATTTACTATTCGCGTATTGATAAATTCTCATTTACATAACAGCAAATACTTGTTACCAAAGGCATATGTATAAACGTATAAAAAAATGTGTAATAGTTACATACTTTTTATTATTTTTTATGATTAGCAAAATAACGCTCGGTTTGAATATTATAACGCTAAGTGATTTATTTTTCTATAAATAAAAAAGTTTTGTAATTTGGTAACAAATATAATGAGAGTCTCAATTTAAAGTTCCCTGCATATTCAAAATGTCTGTGGACCTCTAATTTAAGACTCGTAAAAGCCTCCCGTTTATTTGACAAAGAGTTTAATGAATAAATATGGATAATAATAATAACTTTAATACTTTGAGCATGTGTCAAAGAATGAACTCGATGTAGTTCAAACGGGAGGATAAAAGCGTGCCACGAAAGCATTTACCAAAACATATCCGAGCAGGAATACGTGACTCACCGACTCCCGGGAACGGTTGCATGTTGGTGTAGGCGTGCTGGAGAGCTGCCGCTTCCCCGTTGGGCAGGCCTTGGGCGGTGACGGGAACTGCTGAAATTGTGTACAATAACGTATGATATCTTTTACAGTCCTTCTCGTATTCTGTGGTCTCGGTGTAGATTTGTGTTTCACTACAATTATATTTATTATGAAATGGTGATATCACTAAATGTTATTGCGAGAAGAGATGGGATATTTTTAGAGATTGTGAACCTAACCAGTTGAGTATAATATGTGTGTATAATCTTACGTGAAAAACAAACATACATTCAGATGGCGTACATGGAGAAGACCGTGTCGTGATTGGTCTGTTCGAAATGACACAAAGTAATAAATCAAAACAAAAGTGAAGTGTTAATATTTGTCTAAGCTAATCTCCGAAACGGGTGAATTGATTCTAAATACACTTACAGGAAGATAGTTTTCATAGTATTATACTGGACGCCGACCAGTCGAGTAGTATTAATATAAAAATAAATAAATAAAATACATTATAAATAACCCAGATACCGGAATATAGCCCAAGAAATAATACAATAATTTTCATGAGAACAGAATGGGTGCCAGTTACTAAAAGTAATGTAGCTATGAATTAATTAAAGATTAACTACTTTTAATAGTAAATTTAACAGTTTCTTTTATGTTTTTATTATTCGAAAACTTGGTAACTAATGATAGCCGAGTCATTTAGAACTTATAACCCTTGGTCATAAGTGGTAGTGTTGGTAATAGTTGTTTAACTTATCCAATACATGATATAAAATATACTACGTTTATATTATATTTATTATCTGTAGTTAAAGCCCAAGCTACGATTTCGGTGTGCTAGTACAATGAGTTATCGAAATAAATAAAAAAAAACGATGCAGTAAATTTGAAGAGACAAATAGAATAAAATTGTGCATAAAGTTTAGCAACTTACGTCCAGTGAATGTTTGGTGTATGCCGTTAGTGTAGACGGCTTCTTGCGGTGGTGGCTGTCCGTTGCCGGTTTGCGCGGCCATGTTGAATCCGGGCATCGTTGGGGACGGCAGCGATGGTAACGCACCGTTCAACGGCTGCCCTGTGCCTATCGCCAGGCCGGAGAAATTATCTGAAAATCGTACGACACTCATAAGTAACAGATCTACGATAATCCTATCAATATTATAAACTAGAATGTTGTTATTCCTTCACGAAAAAATTACTTAAGAGATTTTGATTTACATCAGAATCAAAAATAGGCTATCTAATCTACTGTTATAAAGAGAAAAGATTTGATTTTTTGTTTGTAATGGATAAACCCGAAAAATATTTAACCGATTTTAAAAACCCTTTCACCTGTAAATCAAAATCAATCAAAAATACTTTATTCATTTTTCAGTCATCAAGAGTAATCGGAAAGGAACTAAATCTGGCTTATCCTTTCATAACACATAATATAACACATATTTTTACGAACATACATACATAGATAAGTTACAGTCAGTTTTGGTCGATGCACAGAGATGGGCGTCATTTCCAGACGTTACCATAGTTAACATACATAAGCTACATTATTAGTAAGTTACATTGCAGAGTGAATCTGCGAGTAAAAGCTAGTAATTAATAAAGATGCTATTGAAATTGGGCAAAATATAACGATAAATGTGACATAAGTTGAAAAAGTTCTTTTTTTTATGTTATAGGGGGCAACCGAACAGGTGGGTCACCTGATGGTAAGTGATCACCGCCGTCCATAGACACTAGCAACACTAGGGGAGTCACAAGTGCGTTGCCGGCCTTTTAAATAAGTGGGCCTCCGGCGCTCTCACTGACCGAACGAAACGCAACAGTGCAAGCACTGTTACTTTAGTTCTACCCTTTAAGAAATGTGTCGGTGTGCACTGCGTAAACTATTAGAATAAGACGAAGGTAAAGTCTGATGTCTTATCAGATGAGGATGATAAACATTTGACTCATTTATCTCAAATGTATCGTTATACTTTGGTCAATTTTCCATCCAACAGCATCTTTGGATAATGTTAACAGGATGTAGCTTACTACAAATAAAGACCCGTACAACGTACGTTCGTTCAACACGTATTATTGAAATTATGACGCGAGCCGGTGTAATGACTACGCACTCATATTAAGAATGTTCTTCCCATCTGTAAATATAACAGTTTAAATGACGATTAGGATGTGCTCACCCGACGTGGAGGGTACTACCGAGTTGGTAATACCATTTAGAGCGTGCGATGCGAGCGCTGTCATCGGGCTGATGTAGCCTTGCGCGGTCGCTGCAACCATCAGCGCTGCTTGTTGCTGTCGAAATTAATTTCATCGTTACCTAACTGTGATAAATTGAATTGAGGAACAAGCGTAATTCCTTATACGAGCTGGAATTATGAATTATTTTGTATGGTAGCTAGGAGACTGAAAGTATCATTTATCATTTACAATTGGCATGATGACAGTAGTCACGAATTACAAAAATAATCTGTTTATCCCATAGAACCATATGAATAGGTTAGGAAAAATGTATTTATTTTTATATTCAGGTTGAGATTGATAGTTTATTTAATAAAATAAAACTATAAAATACAGCAATCGTCCATCTTATGTATCGGGTGAGTGCCATGAGCGCTCCCCTTGGAAGTCCGGTGAAACTGTAGAGGTTTTGCCAGGTCAACAGTGTAGTCAGTTCGAAAAAAAAAAAAAACATCTTATGTTGAACACCAATCAGAGTGAATTACGTCACACTTCTGCAAACGTCACTTCGTACTAGGGCTGTTGATATTTTTATTATATATATTATAGTATTATATTTTATTGAAGTATTAATGCACTGAGGAACAGCACACCACTTATACACTTTATCATTCATATTTATAACGCAAAATAACTAATTTGTTGCTTTGTTCACGTTAAGTTCTAATCTATGACATAAAGTACTCTGTAGTTCACTCGTTATGTGCTTGCTGTTTATATTGTCTATATCATGACGTCATAAGCAGATGCCATGACACGGGCAAGCGTTTAGGCTCACATTTTAAATTTAAAATTAAAATTGCGTTTATTTTGTAAAAAATCTTTGTTTTCTCCAAAAATATTATGTTTTTTGGAAAGAGTATATAATCTAGAGTATTATAGGACAGGAATTGAAAATCAGTCATCATGCCAATCGTGAATAATTTTAAATAAGGGACACAATATGCGTTGAATCTTTGAGTAACTTAAATCCAATGCGTCTTCTATACGCGCTACAGTGTGGGCTAGAAGTACAATTAAATTTGTAAAATTATCTAAATGTCGGATATTCAATGATTAAGGTATTTAAATCGAAGCACTGAGATTGAATGTCTCGTCCAAAGAAATTGCATCGTGTCTATGTAGGACCTACCAGAAGACATTTTACTGCTTTGTCATGATTATCAACCTATTATAATAAAATGGCAATTTACCAATTATTTTAACGCATACTTCATATAGACCTCGATTGAGTGATTCCAAGTAATAATATGTAGTTCTATATTTTTTAAGATTGAAATACAAGAACAAGTTTATTTTTTTCTAATTGTTTCTGCATACAATTCTGGACAGAGTTCTTACTTGTTCGGTAATGACTTGAGCGTATGTGCCGTAAGCGCCGAACTGATTGAAAACGAACGGGTTGAGGAGACTCATGTTGCCGGCCATCTGCTGCATCCGTCTCAGTTGTCGTTCCTTTTCTGTGTCAGCGAACTTCACTACGAGACTCGAGGAAGCGCCCTGGTAATAAACGGAAATAAATGTATTGTTAACATTTTGCATGGTGGTAGTACTTTTTTTAGTTAAAAGTGTCCTTATTTAGTGGGACTGAGTACAAACGAGAAACGTCTGTTATCTTATTGTATCATGTTGGACGTCTGCATCATATGAGTCTTACCATTCTATGGATATATTTTGGTATAACGTTACCGGTTACTTATAACGACCAACCTACAAAAATTTTAATTATTTTTACGAATGTTGTTTGGTTTTTGGCTTTCAATTAAACATCGCCACTGGAATTTTAAGTTACAAATTGGCTGGTAGTATGGTGCATCGTGATATATAGTGATTGATCTTAAAATATTTAATGGACTTTGAAACATCTGTTGAATCATCTTACGTTTACATACACCATATAACTTATTTTTGTGACTCTGTCATGCCATTATCATGTGACCCGTCAACGGTAAGTAAAATGATACGTATCGACTTCCGGCCACTTCTTTCTCCCTATACCTTATTAATTTAAAAGGCGAAAAGAACTCAATAAAAAATCTTGGTCTTGGCACTTCATGCACGATTATATGGTGAAAAACAAACCGTAGTCAGTATTATTTAGTTTGCTGCGTATCGAGGTACACAGCAAACTACTTGCTTAGAAGTCGGTCTAGCAGCGACGATCAGCGATGGATTCATGGTCTCTCGATAGTCGCCGTAGTTTTTGGATCATGCTTCACATGGGGCATAGTGCCATCAGTTTGGTATGTAATTTTGAAAAGTACATACTTTTAAACAAGAATCCATAGGTCACACATAAAATTACATCTAAATTGATCCATATGTATGGTATGTGGTATCAAGTAATACCAAGGCAGTAACAAAGTTGCAAATTTAAAATTTGCGTACATAGATAGTAAAAGTTGGGTCAGTGATTGTATATATAAGGAATAAAAATGGAACACTCGACGACATTCGAACATTCGATTTGACACTGGCGAATTTTTCTGTGATGCTAATTGATGGAAAAAATAAACGAATTTTACGTCAATCAAGTAGCAAGTTATTACCATAAATTATATGAACTAATTAAAAGAAAATAATACGTCACGCTATTGACTCAAATAAATATTATTAAGCAAAAGAATCACATTGTCATGAAGTTTGCTTTAAATGCAATTTGTGATATTACATAAAAGAAATAAGGTGCTCAAATTTTTTTTGTGAACAAATTTTAACTTTGTGGCGAACACATTTTAAAAATTCAATAAAGCTCTACATTATATTTTGAATAGTTGAAGCAAGAACTCCCCCGACAATAACATTCATGCAAACTGGGGGTACGTAATGTTTCGCACAATGCCGTCGGAGCTAAACGGTAGCATTCATTATGTATTTGTACTGGAGTTCGGGCAAAAATGGCTCGGCGGCTCGATTCGTGTTGCCAGATATATGAATATTCTCGAGTAGTAAAAGCTTTTAAGGTTAATTTAATTATAGTAATTGTTTTTAGTCTTAATTTAATGTAAACAAATTTAGATATCTCCGATTGTAGTGAGAACTTTGTTCCAAAAGGTTCTAAAATTGCAGTAGAAAGCTCCAAACGACTAATTAATTATTGATTAATTAAATTTGTATACTGCTTGTGTAAAAAGTAAGAGAAATGTTATTCAGTCTCTTATGGTAGACTTCGGTTATTGAAAGTTACGATTTTCACTTAGTTTACGTAATAAATAACAAATTACAATTTATAGTGTATACGTAGAGTAGGTTTTTGGATCGCAAACTGAAATAGAATACTTAAGATAGGTACCACCTATCCAAAGTTCAGACGCAATTTAACGATCGTTGGCACAAAAAATTACATGTTATTCCATAAATCATATTTTATTATCTTACTTCGCTAATGGAGTTATAACAATAAAATAGTATATAAAAATATAACCTACTCTTCTACTGCTTACAAACAGTATATATCAATTAATTTAAAAGGCAGTCCAAAATATACATATGGGTAATAGTGTTCTTTTTTTGTGTATTTAATATTTTTATAACGCCTTTAAAATATATTTGAAAAGTGACACAGTTTATAAATTCACCTGTGTTGTAATGTGTGTCGTTCTCTCTAAATATTTTTTTTGTATAATAAACTATAATATATACATAAAATTAAAAAGCAAGTGTCTAGGGCGAAATCTGTTTGCCTAAGAAACGGGTAGTACAAACGGATATTTAACAGTTTTGGTCAGAAGTATAGTAAAATTAAAATATTTATGTTATAACGGGAAACAAATTATGGTTGTGGTAACCCCACAGCAGGGTAGGCTCGTCGGTGGCGTTCGCAACAGGTGTCATTCCTATCGTTGCAACAAGTTATTTGGGCTCACATCCAAAAATGCAACGGCCGAGTGCCTGCCAACTTCGTCCGGGAGTCTTGCGGATAGGCGACTTCCTCTCCTAATAGTTCAGTTAATTGACAAGCTATTATGTTAAGTATTCCCCTCCATGCATAATGTACGACCATGAATCTTTTCATTAATTGATCCAAGCGTTTCTAATTGTTAGATTTATTTTATTTAATTATTTCTAGCCCACTACTGGAATAATGACCTGTGTTAAGACGTTAGTCTTCTATAGTTTTTCAGCTTTACTGTGATTTTATTTGTAACTAGTGGCCTGTTGCTTTTGTTCCAGTGGTTGAAATTAGAACATAATATGGGGCGTAAACTTTTGCTTCACGTGTTAATATACAAGTATGATTATTTGTATTGTATAAATATTGTAGATCGTGAAGTATGAAAAATAAAAAAAATATATTTCCAAATTTTTCGTCATAACACTAAATCTCGATAAAATTGATAAAACAATAAAAAAATAAGAAAAAGAAAACCGGTTGATAAATTAAAGGGGAAGACGTCCTTACCGTTTTCATCGCTAAGTATCTAGTTACACATCCAGTTGGCCATATCATGTATTGCTCGTATAAGATTGTAGAGTAAACATGACATTAGTTTAGATATAAGAACTAATAAAAAATTTAAATATATTCGGAAACTATTGAGTGCAGTTGTCCTTGATAGACAGTGTGATAGTTGTAGTTCGTTTTAGTTTGTATATGATAATGTTTATATGAAAAGGGATGAAAGGTATTGCGGATGCTCCAACTGAATTTATTTCTTATGAATGCCCGACATCCCTAATATGATTTTGTAGGTAAGTGTTAGTGTAATGCATTGTTGTAAGCATAATCACGGTGGACAACTTTTCAGTTACAGGGATGTCCTACAGCGTCACATTAAAAAGTGTGATATAGAGACTAATGAGAAAAACTGACAGCTAAATATCACGAGAGGAGGGCTTACAATCCTTTGAGGATCATCCACTGCACTTAATGCCCGATGTGATGCATGAAATGCTATACTACCATCATCATCAACCTGTAAGAGACCCATCGCAAGGCCATTGGCCACTTACCTAAGGAAGGTGTGGGCATAATCACCACGCCTGTCCACGAGGTATAGCGATTTCAAACTCTGAGAAATTGAAAGTTCTATGTTTTTCCACATATAGTGGTACTACAAGAACATTTCTCAGGTTCAGGTCTTCTCTGAATGTTTTCCTTCACCGTCAAACGACACTGTTGCCAATTTATGTTACTAAAATGTACGCGAATTCCGAAAAAATCTTTGGTCTTTCTTGCTTATTCATTATGTATATGTTCAGAAGAAGATTAATTATAAAACCTTAGTATTTAAGCAGTCGTAGTCTCCGAAAACGATAAGGGGTATCATAATCATTAATGCATTATATTGAATTGAAAATGCATGTAATCACACGGCTTGACTGTATTGCCGCCTGACATAACGTCAGCCTATGAAGACTAACCATGCTTAGATACTGCGCCGAATCAGTTCACAAGGTGAGTGTAACCTTTCCATGCTATTATGAAATCGTATAGTCTCAAGTTGGGATTAATCTTCAAATACCTATCGTTGTGTATTCTGGCAGCTGCTGTTTATTGGATAGTGAACCCCTTTTATACATGTAATAAGCTATGTCTTTGTCTACAATGTGATTTAACAACAAGCCAGAGATCTAATGACAGACTTTAAATCGATAAAAAAATTATTCGAATATAATTATAAAAGTGGAGCTTAAGTTTCGTCGTATATAGGGTATAATTCTCTGAACGTAGTATGAATTTACTTGCTTTTTTAATTTTTTGTGGCTTTTGTGCAATTCCCACGTTTCAGTTCATTAGTAACCAAGGTAAACAATATTTATCTATTTAACAATAAAATGCAAGTGTTTTTTAATATGTTTGTATATAATAAGAAATTCTAAACTAATTAAAAAAAAGAATAACGATTACAAAAACGCTTCTTTATACTTGCTTTGCTAATAAGGCTTTTATTTTAATTTTTTTTTACTTTTAATATTGAACGGTAGGTATTGTAGGTATAAAGGTAAAAAAAATAGATTTTATATCCATTTCGATTTACAGACATCATAAAGCAATGACTAATCTAACGATATTTAGTGCTTTAAAATCCATTAAATTCTTTAGTCAACTAAAAAACGTACACTTCAAAATATTAACACTTCAATTCAAAAACGTCAAAAATTTTATTCCTAAAGACCTTAATAAAATCCGCAAACGGTTGTTACTTTAGGTTATGGGCAATTATCGTTCGCATGAGTCGACACAACCCTAAACGTAACGACTTACATAAGAGCCATTCATTACTATATCCGCTACAATTAACTGGATATTATTTGTACCTTAATTACTGTTGTTCTGCAACTTCACTTCGCATAATTTACGGGTTCATTAATACGGATTAGTGCTGCGATGCCTTTGGGTTGTCGCAGATATCCGAATAATAATTAATCGAATAAACTCATACTGAAATATTCGAATAATCGATTATGGAATAAGTTAGAAATAGTAACCAAGCTATGTTAAATCTGTGTTCAACTGGGTCGATGGATTATTGGATAAAATCATACTTCCAGTAAGGTGTAGACATTTTCCCGTGTATAAAAAAATTTGCCTCACAGGTCGCCCAACAGATATGAATATTTAATTTACATTAATCCAATTAATTCCTATTTAACAAAAACAATAAAGAAAATCTAATAGCTAATATAAAATATGGAGCACAATAATAAATAATTTTACCACTGATTAAAATAATTTTAAGTACTTTAAAAACAGGAATGTTTTAAAAAAAAGATACAAATCCAACATACAAGCGATGAACATATCAAGGATACCTACTATAGGACTCAGAAGGATACAAATAGTACGCAGTTCACACAGAGGAGCAACGAAGAATGTTATAATATAGGCGCACAGACATCGGAGAGTCAAGAGCGGTGATAAAGACGAGGTTTGACGGCGTAAGAGAGTGTAATGCCGTTTGCTGTTACCCGTATGCCAAGGCGCGCCAATAGATACTTCACATCAAAAATATTTAAAAAACCATATGATGTTATTTATAGATACTTAAAAAGCCCTATCTGTGCTAAGTATTATATATAAGATAACATATGGATATATTTTTTCTAAAATCATCTGAGAAAAGTAAAGATAAGATCGAATAACATCAGAAACATAGAGTAAAAATTTGAATTAATTTTCTGCTCGAATGATCTCAATAATCGAATTATTTTATATAAAAAACTATGTATAAGCACCTATCACTATCAAAGAATAGTTTAGTAATGTGAGCTCGTGTGAATCTAAACCCTCCTTTGAGAGAAAGTTTAAATCGCATTTTAAACTAAACTAGTCTGGTATTTGAGATACAAAACTTTTCTGTTTAAGACAGAGGAGATCTGATTAACTCAGGTCAAAGGATTCCTTTGGCGTTTTTTAATTTTCTTTTAACTATTAATGTTCTCGTTGCATAATATTATATTCTTTGAAGGCTTTTTGATGTAAAAAATATTATAGACGAGCACAATCGTTGTGCGCGTATTACGCAAAAGCTACTGAAAATTAACTACAAAAGTTATTAAAGTTTTAAAATACTTCGACATCTATAAGCACTACGCGTTCTGCGCTATATGTTTTCTTGCTGTGGAGAAGTGGGGAAAGCGGTATGGTTTTCCTCTGTACCAAAAATATACTGTTAAGATAAAGAAACGACGTAGATGAAGTCGTGCGTATCAGATAGTTATTAATATTATTACAAGTCTGTAAGTATATTTTGTATGAACAAACTCAATTTAAAATCTTGGAGATTAAAATAAAAAAAAGCATTTTATGGAAGTTTGACATTTATAAAGCACTTATAAACGTTTAAACACTACCACCGGGTCGTAAGATTTTTTTTATCCTTGACGGACAAAGTGACTGCACTTCTCTTCACTGTGATGGATGGTGATGGTGCCACTTTTCGAGTATTTCCACGTGGTGTAGTAGTAGTTGTATTAGTGGTAGACCTACGCTGAAGCTATTACTGGTTTCAGCATGAATGGGTCAGCTCGCCCGGGGTAGTACCACCCTCTCACAAAAAACCGACGTGAAGTAACAGTGCTTACACTGTTGCGTTTCGTTCGGTCAGTGAGAGCGCCGGAGGCCCACATATATTAAAAGGCCGGCAACGCACTTGCGACTCCCCTGATGTTGCTAGTGTCTATGGACGGCGGTGATCACTTACCATCAGGTGACCCACCTGTTCGTTTGCCGCATATAATATTAAAAAAAATACCTATCTTGGTTACTACGTGGTAAATTCCAGCAATACAGTGATTATGCTGCTTTTATTTGTACATCACAATCTATCTATAAGTAAATAATTTGGATCCTACAAGTTTGATGGCGCTGTGGTTAGCGTGTTCGGACACCGCGTCGGTACCGACAAAGGTTCGAATGCTAGCGATTGAACCCGAAGTTTCGGTGAAAAAAACATCGTTATGAAACCATAGTATGGTGGTTAGGCTTTTTATAGGTGTGTTCCAGAAGTTGCATTTGAGAGCTAGTTCCTCCTCTAGGTTTAGCGTGTTTACCGTCTTAAAACACATTGTCATTTAATATCCGGTGAGATTGTGGCCAAACGCTGAAACTTCTTTTTTGATAACACTAAGCTTATTATTATTCACTGAACAAAAAATGAAGAAAGAAAATAGGTTGAAAAATAGAGGAGGAAGATGTACTTAACTGCTTTGTCTCAGGTTATTTATATACAGAGGTATACATTTTTAGTATTTTTGTAACTGTACGAATACTGTTCACAGTTGTATATTAAAATTTTTGTCGATAAGAATGGAATCACTTCGAGACATCACTATCATTTATACAATGGTCCACCTTATAATGACTTTTTGGCAAAAGTCAATTGTCTAAGTACCATTTGAGGTTATTTAAAGGTCCAATAGTCATTTAACATCAAACAGACACAATGCCTGTCTTTCACCTTCACATAAGTTTAAAGACGGTGCTTGAGATTTCATCGAAAATAGGTAAAAATATTTAGTTATGATCTTTGTAGAATATCATTAATCTTGACACGTTGATCCCAGAACTGTGTCGGTACAAACAAACAGTGTAACCGTACGTCTATGTACACGCTGCATACGAATATGTAGCCGGCGACAGATCAAGATTAAGCGTAAATAACTGCCTCGGAGACAGAGGGTTTCCTGCCAAACTGACACATAATGGTGTAGCCAGTACGGGACCGTATTTAGGCAAGTGATAGATTTGATCTATCTTATATTCTACATATATGGATTCCATTGACCCTTTGGCATTTTTTGTAATTTGTTTAATGCACAGCGAAGTGGGCTGATATCAGATGGTCATAAATATAATTCTGCTGTACGTATTTTTGACACCGTATTACTAAACGTCTCGACCGATTGTGATTAACGTGTGATTTTATATGTGTTTTTGTATGTATTTGTATTTGATTCACAATGGAACTCGGCAGACGGTGCTGCGATCTGATTCCAGAATATTTATTATTATAAAGGCAGGACAACGTCTGCTGGGCCCGTTTGTAGGAAATAAAATAAAAGTGTCTATTGTATGTTAGGGTTAATCTCCTCTGAATCAATTTTGACAAGATTCCCACTCAGTACTATTCCAGGCAATATATATATATATGCTACATATCGTTAAACTTTTTCATACACGGTGAGTAGAAACAATAAAATCTAAAAGAGACATCTTAAAATCAGTAATAGAAATTTCATTAACAAAATTACAATAAAAAAGGCTAAATAAAATTCATGTGACAATGAAACCGATTTCACGCAAACGAAGGCGAGTGGTAAAATATATTTAGCCTCTATAATACTTTCAAAATATCAGTTTTTTAAATGTTTTTTATAAAGGATTAATATAAAAAATCTTGCACACGTCGTAACTTAAAAAAATAAATACACCTCTATTCTTTCTCCCTAAGTGCGCTCAAAGAGTGATAAATATTTATGACATAAATTCGATTATTGGATAATTATATTTTTTGTAAGTTTCGACCTTACTGAGGTTTTTCTTTGTGGTATTATATTTATAACCATTACGTATATATATTTTTTCTTTTAATTGAATTAATTTTCGGTATACTTCGGCACTAGTCAGAACGATTGTTTGACCACAGACTAATACCTGTTTGACATTCCGTTTAAACAATGAATGTCCAATTTAATCGAATGTATTTGTGATACATATAACATAGGATCTTCGTCTTTCTGGATTCTTTTTGAATATTAATATTTAATTATACCAAATTTCATACATATCCGTACATATAATGTGCTTAGAAGGAGGTACTAAATTTTTTTTTCGCATATTAATATCCTAAATCTTAAACAAAATCGTTTAAAAATATATACTTAACAAATCTACATCGGTATAATTTTTATTGAGAAAACGCGGGGGAATCCGCATGCGAATTATATACTGAAATGAAACTAAATCCATTCCTGTAGGTGACAGCGGAAGCAGGATCTGGGTGGACACATGCGGAAGGAGAGATATGGGTTTGCTGGAAACGTGGCCTTACTGACTATCAAAGTGAGGTCTTAACATTGAGAATATCCTTACATACAGACTATATGATACATCATATGCACTATAAGTATTTGTAACCCTTTATTTAATATATATTATTGCTATACTATATATTTATATACTTTTCTGCACATTATTTTTTACATATTATTAGCATCGCTATGTAGATTTTTAGTGCTTAATTGAAAAAAAAAAAATAGAGTAAACGCATGTGTGTTAAGCATGATTGTTGCTAAAGGGAGCCGGTTACGCAATTAAGCTACATAAACATTAAATAGGCATTCGCAGTTCGGCTCTTCTCGATTCTTATCAGGCGACCAACCTCGGTTCCATTACTCTGTCCCGAGGCATACGGTCCGTCCGTACTGTTACATCGTTCTCGCTTAGCGTATTTTCTGACCGACTTCTAAGAGCGTTATAGTGATGATATATAACATTCTTTAATAAAACAGCTACAAAGTGTAAGAATATTTTTTCAAATCTTACTGCTACTTCTACACATTAATTTAAACTTAAAATAAATCATCTGTAAGGCTTCATAATATTTTATATAGAAAACGCTATCTAATTAATGAGGTGGGCAGAAAGGGTAGGCACACTTTACTTCCTTCAAGCGTCTGCTTGAGTT
This sequence comes from Antheraea assamensis, assembly GCA_035772565.1. Classification (NCBI taxonomy): domain Eukaryota; kingdom Metazoa; phylum Arthropoda; class Insecta; order Lepidoptera; family Saturniidae; genus Antheraea; species Antheraea assamensis. The sequence goes on along the minus strand of JAQQSE010000046.1, from coordinate 4,280,011 downwards.
TTGTGTGGTTCAAATTTTCTATATAAACTAAGCTTTTTAGTTCATTCGTATATATTTACTAGGTTTTGCTCGCGACTTCGATGACATTAATGTCGATTTGACATATTCCACCGGGAACAGTACATTTTTTCTACATGTAAGGTACTAAGGTAAGCTACACCCTATGTCGTTTTTGTATCCCTGAAAATGTGTACGAAAAATTTAATTATGATTGGTTAAGATAAGAACGAATAACAAACAAAATAAAATCCTATACAAACCTAAAGTTATAAAGACAAATTTCCGTGTTTAGAACTTTATTTGAATTTGACAAAATTATTCTAGCAATTATATTTAATACGAGAACAATGTCATTTCTGTAACTTTAAAGTTTCGGAGTCTGAGGAGACGTTAAATAACGTTAAAAAACGTTACGTTTGAAATGTTCGATAAAATTTTATCCTTATTATATTATTTATTTATTTTATTCAGAGTAATAACTTTCATTATGCACACAAAAGGTTATCTCTTCAAAATACATTACCTAAGACCATGGACTTGATGCCGGCTTTAGTTACATTCTAAAGACAATAGCTCAGGCTAATCTGCACGGGTAAAGATGTGACGCCGTCAGATCGGAAACCCTCGCCGGGCTAATGGCGACTGACAAGATACTGAGGCCGAAGAACCTTCATACAGATACGAATTCAGTATAGCTCTGCTAAAAGGAATTACACTAGCTTTCGTCCTGTAATAAAAAGATTACCGAGGTTTCTAATTAGAAGACTGAGTTTAGTGTTTTTGTATATGTCGGGCTATTTCTTATGTAGTAATTATATTATGATTTCTGAAACGATTTCTATATGTGTTTTCTTTGTACATATTTTAAGACATGGGTTAAAAAAATCCTCTTTTAAAAGTATCATTCATTTTTTGTATAACCTGTCAATTAAGGAACTAGTCTAATCACTAGGAACTAATCACGTACAAGTTATTTTTTATTTATATCTCGACACATATACAACACATACTTTTTTTTAATATATACTAGCGGCCTGCTCCCGGTTTCGTACGGGTATAAAATATATAGCCTATGTCATTGACTGAAAAAAATGATTAGAATCGATCCAGTAGTTTTGATTTATTCATTACTGCCCGTGGCCCGCATACATTATTTTGATAAATCTCGTAGGGTTCAACCTGCGTTTGTTGCAATGTAAGCGGAAAAAATTTAATTATTTACGACATCACATTAGAAACCTCAAAAATAACAGTATTTCTCCACTATTTAATGGATGTTATTATACATATAAACATTCCTCTTCAATTACTCTATCTTTAAAAAAAAAACCGCATCAAAATCTGTTGCGTAGTTTTAAAGATTTAAGCATACATAGGGATATAGGGACAGAGAAAGCGACTTTGTTTAATACTATGTAGTGATTCGTGATTTGTGTGATATTGTATAATACTTATCTATTATGAAATTTTAAAACATCGGTACCTACAAATACATATAGATATATTAATATAAATAAGCTAGCGTTGATTACAACTCACCTGATGTAATACAGCTAAAGATAAAATGTATATATTCAGATATAAAATGAAATGTAGAAAGAATTTACAAATGAAGGTGTGTGAGTCTACAAATTTTCGATTTAATGTAATTTTCAGTCTCATTCTTAACTATTGTAAATTCTAGTCTTGTGTAATGATTGTAATGTAATGATTGTCATAGCCAAATACTTAATAAAATTATAAACTCGAATGTGAGTTTGTTTGTTTGTTACGCTTAACTTAACTCTTCAACCGATCATCATAAAATTGTATACACACATTTTTTCATGGGTATAAGAAAAGGAGATAGGTTACATCATATTCAGAAAAAAAATACTGTTCCTAAGGGATACGTCAAATCTACATTAACACGAGTGAAGTCGCGGGCGAGACCTAGTATGTGATAAAATTTCGTTACAAATCATTTTTGTGAAATTCTTTACGCCGCCACTGCTTTTTATTTTTAACACTACAGTCCGCGCCAGACTTTTTGACCGCTCTGGATATAGAAATATACGCATAGAAAACAAACTTAGGCATATATATGTATTATATTATGTGTATAATATCGAAACAACTTAAGGATAAATAAATTGCTATATATTTTAACTTTGTTTTGTATATTGTATATTGTATATGCGCGAGCCCGAAATTACGGCTATATTCAGAGCGGACGAAAATATTGATGATAATTGTAACTAAACTTGTTAAAATATTATTTCAGAACAATCACTCAAATTATTATAATTGGTATTCAAATTCACAAAATTCAGCGCGGTGACAAATCAACAGCCAAAAGCCATCTTTAAATTTATGCTGTGCTTAAAATGCTACTTTTGTGATTCTTTGCGCATATTATTGAAGTCATAATACAACGGAATATTATTTCAAAGTTACATATGAATGTAAGTAAGTATAACAGAAAGAGCAGGCACAGTATGTACAAGAGCTCATCGTAACATCTGTTGCGAGTACATCAGAGGCAAATCCCTTCTTGTACTTAAGTAATTCCTCCTTTATTGCCAGAGTAAACTTTAAAAGATTCCAATTAAGCTGGAGGCGTACGCGTAGGGTTGCCTGCCGCGTGCGGATTACCGATAATTATGGGATCCGTTTGTACCAAGCTCCTTGTTCAAATAAATTCACTTTTCATTTTATTAAAATTAAAAATTCCCTATTAGTGTTATTTAAGTACGTAGATTTTAGACTGAAGGTGGCTTAGTTAGTTAGACAAGCTTTATATAAGATATACTACTATGTGTAGTATTCATTTCATTTAAAATTGGAATGTAAGAACTAAGTATAGAATTCGATACAAAAAGCCATTTGATGAAATGTCATAGTCTCGTTAAATTATTGTTTAAGCAAAATTTGTGTATATCGATGTTCTTTTTTTGTTTTGTTAACTTTATGTTAATTTTTCTTTTCTGATACATTTTAAATGATTTTCGAGAATATTTTAAACTGCATAAAAATGATTTTAATACATATATGTATAACTGATTGATATATCAACACATAGTCTAAACTACTGAGGTTAGGGAAGTGAAAATTTGTAAGCAGGTTCCTTTCACACTTTTTGGAAATTCAACCTTTAAGGTGCTGTTAAATCAGAAGAAAGTCTATTTAAAAATACATCATTTTCCGTCAGCCAGTCGTTCCGTTGTTCTTATGTATATAATACATGTAAAATAAAGAGTTGAAAATAATTACTTCATAGAAAAAGAGTTCGAAGCTGTGGGATATCGGTAGTCTACTATGTAATAGACTAGTTGTGTGTAGCAAATTCATTTGCATTAAATTTCTATAGCTCCTGATAAATAGCGTAGCACCTCACGGTCTTTCTTTCCTTATTTTCTGATCTACATTTTGTATGGTAGTTGCTTTGGTACTGTAGGTGATAGTGAGATGTTCCTCCCTAAATAAACTACAAAATCCAAAAATTATATATATAATGAAACTGATAGTTAGTGTGCTCAGGCAGACAATCTCAAGAGCTTCGTGATATTAGTTTAGATTCATCGATAAAAACAATGAGTTCTGTTTCTAAGGCCTCAAATATCAATGCAAACAAAATACTGACAGAGCGTATAAAACAAAATAAGCTTATCCTATGCAGTATTTAAAAAAAATAATTAAACATTTGTCTCTACATGATGTAAAAAACAATGAGCCTATTTGTTTGATTTGATCTGGCAGCCCTAAGTAGAGCTTTTAGCCTACCCTCGACCGATGGGAACAATGCCCTGCTAGCCTTCGACGCTGCCATTTATATGAGGGCATTACGGCCGACCGTCTATGGGGCTCGGTCTCATAAAACGGCCGGCAAAGCCTCGCACGGATCGAGGCTTAAGGCGGAGGGGCACCTTTCTTATACCGGCGTCCTCAGTTTCAATTAGCCGACGGATTTATGTTTTTACTTCTATATCACTTAAATGCTCAGACATATGAGTGATTGTGTATCGTCTGTAATACCTACATATTTACAGAGTACATTTCTTTATAGTACTTCTATTACAGATGTTACCATGTATTCACTAGATATTAATATCAACGATATTAAACCTTTGAATGACATAACGTGAATAAAAATTAAAATAAGAATTTAGTTTTAAATACATAATAAATAAATCATAAAAAAATAGAATTATTAATGAACTTAATAAGTCTATTGTTTCTCTGAATTAATCTCCGAAAGAGACTAACAGACTTTGACAAGACTTTTATTGAATACAAAGAACTTTTCATAATATTTACTATTAAAGTAAAATTGGTAAACCACTTGTAAAACCATTTTACACTAGAAGATGACACCAATTTTAATAATGTATAAACGAAAAATAGTTTGACAATAAATACCTCACGTGAACCCAAAACTGCATACATTTCTTAGTATTTATGATGTCATTGTTACCAAATGAATGCGCAATACCAATGTAATATCAGTAGATCTTACATTGTCTCATTCTGTACTAAAGATCCAAAAGACCTATGTCTAGCAACGAGACATTTGCTGTGAGGCTGCTATTAAAAAACAAACTAACAGATTGATTCATTTACTATTGACATGTGACGTAGCCAAACTTCATAAATTATTTGTTGATAAAAAGGCTGAGTTATAAATTATATTCTATATACAGTCTATATAAAAGGAATATAAAAAAAGTAATAAGACAAGTTCTACATTTTAATTGTCCAAAGAACTTGATCAAATTTTTGTGAAATGTTTATTTTAGTCAAACACTATCGATTTTGTTCTATCAAGGTAAAATTACATGTTGATTGTCGGATGGCTTTGTTATTCAATTGCAACTGTATTAATACTCCTAATATTTATATAAGGTTTTTAGAGATTTAAGTAGCCTGTTATATATTTGTCATCACTGTTTAGCTACTATGAAAAGCGCAGTGTTATGTATTCTAAGTAATATTAGGATAATTCTTTTATATGAGAATAAAAGTGTCGTCATAATCGGCTTAGCTGTTTTTAATTAATAGACCGGAAAATTCACCGGAAAATTGTTTTGTTTACGTGTATAAATGAATATACTTGTATCTATAATCATATCATTCTTCTGTATCTGTCTATGTGACTGAACTAATCCTAAACGGCTGGTTAGATTTTGATGAAAACTTTTTTGTATGTTCAGGTAAATTCCAGGATAGTTCCGTTTCACAATTGGACCCTGTAGGTGGCGCTGCGATCTGATTCTAGGATTTTTTTAATTATTAGAGCAGGATAACGACCGTCATACCCGCTAGTACTTATATATAAATAAAATGGTAGAGATCTAGCATTGTGTGTTCATAATCAAAACACTACTTAGAGATTTCGGTCAATTTCTTTTAGTTTTATGTCTTAGACACTTGGTTCTTATCTAAAAAAATAACACGATATCTTTATTCAACATAAAGTTATTAATCTACGTTTTTATAAGCAGTACGCGTTCAACTATGTGCGTTTTATTGCCGTGAATAAGTTAGGCAAGCGGCGTGGTGATTATGTGTTTTCCTTTGTACATAAAATATATTGTTAAAATAATAATTGAAGCAGACGAGATTCATTATCAGCTAATTTGAAACATATCCCCTTTGTTCAAGCAATTTAATAATCATATCACTAAGGTGTGAATTTAATTAGAAACTGTACGTCTGTAATTCAATCGTTTTGATATAAAAACATAGTAAAGCCTCCCCGCCGCGGCCCGGCCACTTTAACATTCACACCCTTTGTGAGGGGTTTGAATCGCTTTGTGCCGGCTTGAACTAGTTTAATCTCACCATCGCACCAATCACACCCAACTATTTGTGTTTCAATTAAGGTTACTCCTGTGTACTGTGGTTTTGCGATGATTAATACAAACCATTTATCGCTTTGTTGATAATACTGTTCGCGAGATTTAGGTAAATTCAGATAATATATATTATATAATTAGCGTAAATTGATTAACTTTTCTTTATTGCATAGTTCACTAGTTTTTGTTTCAATCCAAAACAATAACACTTTATTCAATTTAGACTCTTGAGAAGAAGCTTATGAACGCCAAAACTACCATTGGCTCGGAAAACAACACAGATATCGAGAAGAACCGGCAAGAAATTCGATCCGGTTTTTCTTTTTATCAGGCAGATATTTACAAACATAGATAGTTGCATTCGTTTTTGGCGGACGCATAGAGAGGGCCGTCATTTCCAGACATCACCATCGTTCACATATTGATCGACCCTATAATAGCCTTTAGACTTTAAAACTCGCTTATACTTAATATTCGGTCAATCGGTAATCGGAGTTTTTTCCGAAATTTGCCTGTCTAGCTACAACGGTCAAATTGAAAATATGACGCCATATACTTATAGGTGTATTCTGGCAGACGCACTTAAAAGCCAGCCCTGCTTTAGGTTTAGTGTGTTATTGACTCAGATTACATCGTTATTTGATATCAGTTGTAATTGTCTGGGGTAAAGTAAACAAAAAGTTATTTACTTTTTGATCTTGTTTTCTATGAGATGTAGTTAATTACTTCTCAGGATATATTAGTAATTTGAGAAAAGAATAAGTTCTGCGTTCTCGGTAACGGTCGAGTCTTGGACAGCAATCTATTCTAATCACATAAATTTACTGTGGAGGTAGCGAGATAGAAATATGTTTTTTTTAATTACGTCTATACGGATTTCAAAGTAACGCGTTAAATAATTACTAATTTTCTTTACAGTATCCCATTTAGTCACAATGAATACTGTCAATAAAAAGGCTCTGCAATAAATATTCATATATAAAATTAATTATGCAATGTTCATGAAGATTTATTAATAAAAAAAACATCTTAAAAATTACTTTATAGCTTACTAATCAGTCGAATAAGCCGATCGTGACATTTATCTAAAATAAGTAAATTCTATGGAAAACATTTTATAGTTCCTTAAACAAATAATGATATTTAGTTTTTTAAATGAGACCCTATTTCCAATGCCTGACTAATAAATGAATAAGAATCTTTATTCGGTAAGGCATTTTATCAAAAACCGGTATTATACGGCGAACCGAGCGTATTTTCGGTCCCTCACGAGTATTTTCAAGTTACGTCCTGCAATAACTGCCTTTTGTATTATTCATAGTCCAATTATTGTAAAAGGAGTTTTCTGTTTCTTCCCGCCCGGCCTAAGGACTAGTGATGTGACTTAACTATCCGCAGCTGAGGATATTCTGTCGTATATTTTCACCATTTTTGAAAAACAAATACTTTTTTACTATGAAATCAATCATGAATACTGTGTCATTTATAAGATATACAGTATTATCGTAAACCAATACAAAATATCTTTAATATATAATTCCCGTATGTGTATATTTATAATTCTTTTTCTTTTAAATGATTTGACAAATTCTGTTAATTTTTGTAACTCATATGGGGTGACTTGGATGGTCACTAGTAACCTGTTAATCTTTAGATGTATGTTGTCGACATTTTTTTTATATATTTTGAGGGCTTATTATGTCATATTTCATTTTTATTCTCACATTTTTAGTCTCTCAGCATTTCGTACTATATTTTTATTTAATGTTTTATTTCTATTCATTATATGTCTACTATATTATTAATGTCTGTTGTAGGACAATATCTGCATCGTTTTCCATTTAATATGATATATGCGACAGTAACGTTGTCTGTTTGTTACAATTAAACCTCTGATTTGGTTCAACTGAAATTCAGTATAGATGTACTCTGGATCCTGGGGAAGGACATAGGGTACTTCTCATCATGGATATATTGAAAAAGACGTAGACGAAGCCGTTGAAAAAGCTGTCATATACATAAAGCTTTATATAGAAGGGTCAACATACATAAAGTCGTTAGTAACATAAGACGTCAAATTGTAAACAAGAGCCTTCGAACCGAGACTGAGAACAGTAAATTACAATTTATTTGAATGAAAGCATTAAGAAATTAATTTTGAATATTCATTTGACATCAAACATGATGTCACACACACGCGAAAGTGCATCATAATACCTATACATAAATAAAAGTTATACTGAAATAATTATCGCATTATACACACACCTTTGCTTTCTATAGCAAACTGCCATACAGCTGATTATTATACCCTAGAATAAAAAATATAAGCATAAATTATTCGATGTTGCGGATAACGTACGGATATATTCGCACATCACTATAAGGGACGTGCCCACTCGGGTCCAGGTACGAGTGGCCTTGTTTAGTCCAACAATTGGCTACGGTCCCACTCGGTACTGTATTTCCATTATTCAATATAAGATCAAACGGCTACGTGGAAATTCTCATTTCTTTGAGTCGTCGAAGGTCTAATTACTCTTTGTTTTGGTAAATGATTTATTTACTGTCATATTATTTGCTTAGTGTATTTGTTTTTAAATTATTTTGTGTAGCGAACAGGATTAGACCTAGGCCTTCACTTGTGCTTGTTTTATTCCTTATTAGTAAAATTCACTTTTAAAGTTCCTTTTAATTGTTCCCTTAAAAATGGTGTTTATTTGAAGGTAAATACAGGCACAATTGTAGTGATTGTTGAGATATGAGGATATATTAACGGTTACCATCCTTTTCCCTGTGAATACATCTGGCTGAACTTCTAAAGAGACACGCCAGAGTAAGGCAATGTGTGGAGTGTTCTACCCTGAGCCCACTCTCACCATTTCTTCTTCTTTCCGTAGGTAGGTTTGTTACCACGTCAAAATGATACTGGGCTCGTCGGCTATCAACGTAATGTGGAGCTTCAATAAAAATAAAAAGTCACCCGATAGCAGAGTTCAGCCTCCGTATACTCACGTGGGCCTTTTGTAAGTAAATATGGAATCCTGAAGCAATTTATACAGTTAATAAGACTCGAAAGGTACGTTTTTACTGCCAATTAGGGTCTGCTGAGGTCCGTACGTGTTTAGACTTACTCTGAAGGTCACTCGTAAAATGTAATCAGTATCCTAATCAACGTCATGTACAGGCGCCATAAGAACACCCTTTGGATTATTTAAGTTAAGGGTGCGTTTGTATCGTTAACATATATAATGACATCTTATTATATTCCTTCATGAGAATTTTAAAAAGATTTTCAAGTGTCATTTATTGTAAACTAATGTTATTCGTATCGTACGGTGATTTAAGTCTTTGCCTCATCGTTTCGGTTCGATTGACACACAGGACAATTATTTTCTTGATTCACAAATAATTATTCTCAATCTGAGTGTCTTTTGTAGTCGTTAATTGTATGTTTGTCATAGTCTAATACGAAAGAAGTCGTGGGCGGTTATTAGTATATATATAAATTAACTCATAGTGGTCGAGTGATTCGACCGGTGGAATATCAATCCGATGTCCACAAGTTCAAATCCCGGAATGTATCAATGAATATCGGAATTCGCATACATTTACTGATTTGAATTGGTAACACTACTGGCTGACGGTGAAGGAAAACATTGTAGGGAAATGTTCTTGTAGTACCACAATACGTGGGAAGTTATAGAATTGTGGATTTCACAGAGTTTGAAATCGCCAACCCGTGTTGGGCTGGAGTGGTGATTTTGTCTATTTCTTCCTGCAGTGGTTCTCTTACAGGTTGATGATGGTCATGATAATGCTTGTAAATTTTCCCGAACACTCAGGATTTGACACTTATTTTGAAAGCTGTCATTTCAGATAAAACAAGAAAACATCTTTCAAAATTAACAAATTTCAATGCCACAGCAACGCTACGTAGCTCTTGGACTTCCACACTAAAAGACGCTGTTTCCTTCTATACTATGTCGTCTCACGCTACCAATGCGCTTGGTGTGCCGTAGATTTTTTGTTGTGTTAACACATTTTCTTCGAGTTATCTGACTATTATACGTTGGTTTGGTAGCTTTATCCTTTTCCGTTCTATCAACATAACCAACCCGTTGAAGACGACGTTCTTAAAATCTTGCCTATTGTTTTTATGTCGGCTATCAGATATTCAATTTCAAAGTTTCTACGGATCCTCTCGTCTTCTATAATCGTCCGTACTGTTATTTCCAATTGTCTAACATTATTGTTAAAAGTTGATAGTGTAAATATTGTAAATATTTTGGATGTTAGTTTCCTATACGACCATTTAATTCTAAGCTACGTGGTAATTTGTTATAATCAAATATTTTTAAATGACAAACTTGCATATATATGAGCTTATGGTCTTATTGGACCTTGTAATTATTTATAACTGTCACTATTCTTCAGGAGTTTATTAGAACAGCTTGTTTCTTAATGCGTGTTGATAACCACGGCTTTTCGAATCATAATACAGCAGTGCAGTAAGCATTGCTGCAGAAAAAGGTGACCTGGTAATGTATTCATAGTCGAGCATAGATTCATTATGTATTGCACAGCATTTGCAAGTGTATTCTATAGGTTCTGACATTTTTCATATATATTGTACACATCGCGGTTTCACTTGCGTTTAATTTGTAAAATGTTGAATGACTATTGACTTACTTATCTACTTTAGAATCGACATATGTATTGTATTTGCTGAGCTCCTAAAGATTGTGATGTAATGATAGATAGTCTTCCTCAATAAATAGACAATACAATTCGAAAAACAAAAAATGTTTAAACCTGTTTGGTATTTCCAGAGATTAAAGCGTTTAGATAATAATCTTTAAATGTACAATTTTACAGAAATGAAGAAGATATATACGAATTAAATAACCCTATAACGTTACGCAGTAGTTTCCGAGGTAAAAGCAGTTACCTTTTAGGGTTAAAGCAAATGCACCACAAGGCCTGCCACTCCATAAATATGTATACTCTATATAGAACGTATAAAAAGCTTTTATATTTTTCCCCGACTGTCCGTTGACAAGCGCCCGCAATATATCGTGGTTATTCTTTAACCATCGTAAATATAAATAAGGCGTCGTAAGGTTCAGGTGATCGCATCCGGATATACGGGCAAAAAAAACCTTTTTAATCCATCGTAAAACGGCTGTCTTAATAAATTATTTTACGATAGATTTAGTGCTTGTTTATTTCTACTTCGCAAATTATTATTTTATTTCGCTATAAAAATATATACTCATAATTATTATTATTATGCAAAAAGGGTTTTAATTATAACAAGTTTTAAATACGTTGTTATTTTTATAACCTAAAAATAATTGTCTGATTGTGAGGGATGTCTACGATAGTTTCTAATTTTTTTGACGGTAATACGGGTTGTACCGGCAAAGTAATATATCTTGATATACATTTCAAATTTATCACTAAGAAATGAGATGAGAGGTATGTTTGAGTAACTGCACTTTACAGCTAGATCTCGTCTAGGCTTAATGTCTTAACATGTACGGCCACATAATCACTAAGCACGAAGTGAGTTTGCAGTAAACATTAAATTAAATATAAAATATGCTCCTCAGATCTATTATGCAGTCATCGACAGTAACTCCTATCAGTCCACAGCACGCATAAAGATCAAAGATATTCTAATATAATTGTGAAGAAGTAAAATGTCATATAATTCCATTTCACAGGTAAGGCATTTCATGTAAGGCGGACTCGAAAAAGGTGAGGTTTTGAAATTCAGCCTAATTGCGCTTGTAGTAGGTGTGATTATGAATATTACCAACTGCAGTGCCATAGGTCTTTTTCCGAAAAAAGTTATGGGCGCAATCACCACGCCAGTTTACGACGTATTGGCGATTTCAAACTCTGGGAAATCCAACATTTCAATGTTTTTCAATATACAGTGGTGCTACATGTACATTTCCCAGGATCAGGTTTCTTCACGATGTTTTACTTATCCGTTAACCGATAGCGTTACCAATTTCAATGACTAAATGTACGCGAATTCCGAAAAAAATCGTTGGTACATGTCTGAGTTCGAACTTGCAGACATCGAATTGATATTCTACCGGTCAAACCACTCGACCACCACGACTGAACCGTTGAACATACCCATTTTTTGGTGCTTGTGAAGTTATACTCTCCTAAAGAACAGCCATGTTTGATATTCGGAGTTTTGGGTAGTAGTTTTTCGAACTGAACAAATTTACAATAGAATATTAAACGTAGCGATTTGTATAAAAAACTTATTGCTCTTTTCAAAAATAAAACTGATTTTTTTCCTTAAGGTAGATAACAAGAATTAAAGTTCCAAACAAAATTGCAACACCTTAAATGATCGCTTCTAATTCATTTTTATTTCAAAATATAGCTTAAAGTTTGTGTTTTAAGCCCATTTTCAAGCGTAGTTTAATATACCAGAACTTTTCAAATGGCATTAGTATTTCCGGAAACGATTGTTTTTGGCCAGTACTGTTCTAACTATGACCCACAATGCAATCACTTTGTCATCATCTATTACTGTATGAAGCAGTTGAATATTTTCGTGGAAATTTGATTTTTCTATTCGTTCACCGACGCATAATGAGATCTTTCCCATTCCTTTAAAAGTACGATGACAAATCACGTTCCGAACGACAAATTGACGTGTATTGTCAGACGGGAAATCTAACAGTGTTGTACTCTGGAGGGTTGTCAATTCTTCGAAAGTTCATTGTATTTGTAAGCTGTATTTATTATAATTCAAAATTACTTTTCATATAATAAAATATATACCAATTCACTACTATGCAAGGAAAACTTTATGTTGATTTTAATTATTCTCATTCTATCGTTGTCATTACTAATTACTTCATATGGTAAAAGCATGTTGATACGTATCCTAAATACGTATTAAAAGACTCAATTTAAGTTGTACATGTGTTAAAATTAAAAATACTATATCGTATTTAAACCCTTACAATGTACTTATGGACATTAAAACTTTATAACCGCTTCGGAAAATATTCCGGTTATCGATAAGAATTGACAAGAAACTCGATCGACTTTATCGATGTTATTTCTTGGTAGCTATAAAAATTATCATATTAAGCGCTTTTTTCAATATTTAAAAACTGTATAAAAAAGGTGTATACATTTTGTTATCTGACAACTCTGACGCCATAGTGTTTTTTTAGCGCGTTGTGTTTAGAAATCAGCATGTATATTCACTACAGACATTTGTAGTAGTATGTATAAAACATAGCATATAACAAGACCAGGCTTTGCATTGGTGTAATAATGAAGAACATGGGACCGAATCTCTTTAGAACCTTAATTAAAATGGCAAGTGAACGTTGATTTATCAATATTGTCCATATTTTTTAAGGTTTCCCTACTGTCTTCTGTCTTACTCACTTTTCACTGGAGATTTTTTAGCACATTTTTTTTCTGTAGGATTTTTCAAACATTTCTTCTCACGCAAACCTTACTATAACAATTATAAACACAACAAAAAAAGATTTAGTTAAAGAGGCGTAGTTGGTCTATAGGAATGCGGCAATCGACTTTTATTTATACGGATTGATAATTATATCGCTTAAAGGCAACATAACTGTTATTTGCAAACTTTTTCAAGATAAAAGACAGCTGAATTATCGAATTCCGAAAGCTTGTATTTTATTTAAAAATAAACTACACCAGAATCTATCATGTTATTGAGTTAACCTTTATTTTGGAATGTCTCTGCCCTTCAAAAGTCCAGACGTCGTCTGGCAATTTGATTGTAGTATAAGCTCGCTTTGCTTTAGCAATTCTTTTTTTACTTGACACCTTTGTTTTTGTATCGTAGCAATAGACTTCCTTTCCTTTTTTAAGCAAAAAAAAGAAATTATACTTTTTTTTTTTTTGCGATTTTGTAAACCGGCAGCCCTAGGCATGGGCGCATGAAAATTACAAGTGATATAAAAAGGGCAGGAACGAGGAACACATTACTTCCAGCGAGCCGACTATCACGGATAAAGATATAATACCCGGACGGACGGAGAGATGTATGTAGGAAAACATTGTGATTGTTGGAACAGATGAGTGCGCACCAATGATACCGAATTAAGCTTTATGTTCACATATCAACGTTGCGCCGGACGAATAAATCAGATACGTTGGTTGGTGCGTTTTTTTATTAATTTATTATACCTTTACAGAAATATAAATGTTGATTTGATGTCCACAGGTTCGAACTTTGGTGCGTATCAACTAATGTTAAAGAATTTGCGTGCTTACGCTCTCTAAAAAAAACGTATGTGTGTACTTATGTACGCACGTAAGAAGTTAAACCTCCTTAGCTTAAAAAAGACGATAAATGCAACTGATAACCATTTATTAAAAAAATATATATTTAGAGCCTTTTTTTAGAGATTTTCTCTTTATCTGTATACAGAACCGTAGAATATACCATAAAGAAATAAAATAAATTATTTATCTAATAATAATGTTATAATAATTCAATAATATAAATTAAAAATATAAATTAAACATAAAAATATAAAATAATAATATAAACAAATAAAAGAGCATATACCGACAGTTGACCTCAAATCTATAAACCCACTAAAAAAAATAGAATATTAAAAATCATTTTTATCACGAATACTCACAATAAATTATCATTCACCGCCATATATCATTTAAAATCATACACAAACACACATGTATAATTATGTATGAATATTTTTTTTATCTCTACTGACATAAAACACGTGTTGTAGATTCATGTATATTTGAATAACTATCTCCAATATACTCGTAGTTATCAGTTCTCACGAAAACTTGACTGACAATTAACAAACAACTTCATGGTGTCGCTTTTAGGTGTCGGTGTGCTCGCGCATCGTATAAATTCATTCTCATCATTTTATCCAAACGCGCGAAAAGAAGAATAACTTCAGTAGGTAACACTGTTGACTAACGATGTAGAACAACATAGTGAGGAAAACTGAACCTGAGAATTGTTCTTGTAACGCCACCGGGATATGAAATCGCCAATACGTCGTGGATTGGTGTAGTGATTATGTCCGTAAATTCCCTCGGGAAAGAGCTCTTGGCACAGCAGAGGAGCATCCTACAAATTGATATTATTAATATTATCACAAAAAGAATGTAGATGGTTACACAGTTGTGTATGAATATAAAAATATGTATAAAAACGATGTATAAATCTATATATTACGCGAAATGTATAGTATTTCCTTGAGCACAGCGAATACATATGAATAAAATTGGAGCGTATGTCATTTGTCCGGAAGGGTCTTCAAATCAATTGAACCGATTTTGACAAAACTTTTATTGGGCAATAGAGGACTTTTAGAATATCAATTAAGTTACATCTCATTATATTTTCTATTAAATTAAATTAAAATAAAATTAAATAACAATGATACATTATAAGCGTGGTAAAATTCAACAGAGCATAACAATATGTATAAACTGGATGACCCGGTGAACTTCACATTACTTACATACATTTGTGTAAAGTATGGTCAAAACTTAATACAAAATTTTAATTTACATTGCAACACAGTTATGTACTTAATCAATTTAATTCTTTTTCGTGTACTATTTTTATGTCCGAAACGTAACTGTTTTGTGTTCCAACAAAACACACCAAAAAGATCGGACCTCATACTACATCTATAAAACAGACAAATTTCTGAACACATCTTAACAAATTGACAAACGCATGACAATTTTTTATTTTTAAATTGACAAAAGACATCAAATGTTACAATAGCTATGAACATTTGTATTTGAAAATTAAATTGTCTTTTTTAATATTGTCCATTACTTATTATATATGTTTCTCATCGTTTCAACCATCCTGAACTTCCACAAACATTTTAAGATCAAAATTAACCAAATCGGTCCAGCCATTCTCGACTTTTGGCGAGACAAACGAACAGTAATTCAGTTTTATATATATAGATAAATGATTAATATACACATAAATAGGTGAAGCTAAAATAGTCAAGAGTCTTTGTCTTCCCTATTTGTCAAGCGATATTGTTATATTTTTCTTTTCTTTTGTAGCTTTTGACGAGCTTTAGCGTTGTCAAATAAAAAATTCGGAAATAGTTTTCTTCCTATAAGCCTTTATTTATAAGTCTCTATTTGTCATATACTTCACGCTCCTTGCATCTACAATTAACAATATTTGTATAATACTTGATATTATATTACATGTGGCAGAAATGCGAATGTTAAGATGGATGTGTGGTGTAACAAGAATGGATAAGATTAAGAATGAGTATATCAGAGGAAGTTTGAAAATAGCACCAGTGACAGAGACGTTGCGGAGTAATAGGTTAGCATGGTACGGGCATATTATGAGAAGAGATGAAAGTCATGTAACAAGAAAAGTTTTGAGTTTGAAAGTGGACGGATATAGGAGTAGAGGAAGACCGAAAAAGGTGTGGATGGATTGTGTGAAAAACGATATGTGTATAAAAAGTGTGAATACTGAGATGACATCTGACAGAGGAGAGTGGAAAAGGAAAACATGTTATGCCGACCCTACTTAGGTGGGATAAGGGTAAGATGATGATGATGATGATGACTTGATACAGTTTTTACTATTAAAAAAACTCAAAATGAAATAAGCATTGAAAAAAAATATTTGTACTCATTATTAATGGTCGAATTTCAACTTATGGGCGACCACTAGCACAATAAATTATACTACTAAAAACGTAAGGTACAGAATAAAGAAAACACTAAATGGAAATAAAACAAAATACCCAGCTTCCATGACGATCAAAGAAAGACAAGAGACCCGTAAACGTATTTTAAACTAACTCTTGGCTAAAAGCCTCCGCTGTTGAACTTCAAACCGTCTCCTTTGTCAAAGTATGCGAGCACGTAAATTGGATTCATCCGACCAATCAACAAAACGGTGCCACCTTGCTCGATTCCATTTTGTTTTACCGGTTCACTTCTACACGCGGTTTTACTCGCGCATCTTTAACAAATCAATATAATAGGCAGGGGTTAAATAATATTTAGTTACATAATAACAATTATGTTAGTTGAATCCATAAATAAATAAATAAAATGTTTTACCTATAAACTTTCTTCAGAAGATCTATATCAATTGTTATAAACAATATTTCGTACGTTTCTCAATTTACAACAATATACGCTCGCATTATCTATACTTATACCTAAAATTGAAAAGTTTGTCTGAATTAATTTTCAATACGCCTAAATCGATTTGCATGAAATTTTCACTCACAGGTAGCTAACTTTTTTAAATATTGTCCAGGTTTTATATCATCAAACTTTGATTTTGGGACTAAGGTAATATATAAACATGAGGACACATTAATTCCAAATTAAGTCTAACCTGTAATATAATAACTCAATAATTGATATACTACGCACAAACCTTTGTCATATGTAAAAATCGAACCTGCGTTTTCTCGGTTCAATATTAAGGTTTAATATCGCAACGCCACAATGTCTGCTAAAAGTAAAGACATATAAAGGTCATGGATTGTTCATTTACATGGTGACATTTATCCAAAAATTACACTTGGATTTTCCAAAATTAAAAAATTACGTTATAATTTTTAAAACGCTTTTATTAGTTTGACTTGTTTATGTCTATGTAAAAACATTGTATAAGAGTTTGTACCCACTTCAAGAAATCGGAATAGTTTTAAATTTTGCACACGTCTTAAGAACCGATGACAACACAATATATTAGGTAACTAACGTTTCGATTAGATTAATCACGGTAAAAAAAAATGCTTAATTTTTAAAGGTTACTAGCAATTTTCCGCGGCTGCGCACTTGTTGGCTATGCAGTAATTATTATCGGTGTATTTCACTCGCACTCTTTGTTTATACAGGAATTATTTTTTTTTAATGAAATTTATGTGTTTCCAAAAGTGCTTCCTTAGTGCTCAGGTCCAGTGTATCTATATATAAGTGTATGTATATAGATAGTGTCAATATATATTAGCTGTTGAATTCATTGTAAAAATGCGACGTTGCCACATTGCCATATAACGTGATGTTTCTTACTACGCTGGTAAAGAAATCGAATTACATCTCCAACCGAACTGGACAGAACCCGTTCTATTAAATAAAGTTCGTTAATTAGTCTCCTGTAGCCGATATAAAAAAATATACCTTTTCATAAGGCTCTTAGCGGATTCAAGTTTTCCATCAAACAAATTAAGGTGCGCTCATGAACTTCGTCTAATGGATTTGGAATTTTACATTCATACCAGCCTTTTGAGTATTGAGTAATCGAGTTAGAAGGACCTGTTTACATTGGTCTTTGTAGTGAGCGAACTTGGAAGTATAACATCTCTATTAGGCGTAGTCTACATTGATGTAAACGTTTGTTTTATAAGTAAAAACTTCTTTAACCGCGTTGAGCGATCTTTGGTAGAGGAAAAAAATGTATGGGTTCGCAACACCAATGATCTCGACATTCTCATGACGCTTACGCCAGACTAGCGGACTCGTACTACAGCGGCCTGTGTAACATGTAATGTTGATATTTTCTATTGAGTTTGTGCAGCCCATCATGTTTGATTAATCAATATACTGTAAAAAAATGTATATAAATATTGCTGAGAGTGTCAATACATGTGAAAACCAGACTAATATTAATAGTTTAAATTTACAAATTATGAACTTTAAATAGTTTTAAACTATAATTGATTTAAAAATTTCAAATAGAACACAGTTATTCCATTGTTTCGAGTTTTCACTTTTTGTCGCGGTGGCGTACGGTTAAAAGATACAAAATACACGTAAACTCAGGACGACCTTGTAGATGACACAAAAATGTATCCTGTGTGAGATTCGAAACCACGAGGGTAATAGCGCGATGATAGCGATGAGGCTATCCGAGTATAAATGAATTGATTTGTAGACATATCAAACAATTTAGGCATATTTTCTTTATCCACGCTAATATCGTAAATGCGAAAGTAAATCTTTGTTACATTTGCAATAGCGCTTTATCTAAAGCTAATATTAACTAGTTCTAATTCTAACTTATATGCGAGAGTGAGTTTGTTTATTACGCTTTCACTCCTTTACTACTCAACAGATAACCATGAAATTTTGCAGTCACGTTATCAGAGGTACAAAAAAGACATTAAAAAACATCGTCCTGTGCTCTGTACTGTACCCGGTATAGATCTATATTTTCAAATGTATTAACGCGGACGAAGCCTCGGGTAAAAACGAGTAAGAGCAAAACATTTTACTGTACTCGATTACAGTTAAAACAGATTTAGAAGGGGCTGCCCTTAATAAAAGATAATGATTCTTCGATAGTCTTTCTGAAGACCAGAAAACTTAGTGTGACAGAATCTTGGGCACAAAGTAACCGCATGTTAGTGTTAGGTTTTATAACAAAGTCCCAAAGCATATTACCAATTTGCCGGACAGTAAGTTTATTAGGCTAAATTAGTAAGGGCTATTATAGAGTGGATCAATATGTGAACGATGGGGATGTCTGGAATTGATTCCTCTCTGTGCATCCACTAAAAATGATTGTAACGTGAAATGTATTTCGAATATACATCTATATATGTTAAAAAGATAAACCTGATCGAGTTTCTTGCCGGTTCTTCTCGACGACTGGGTTGTTTTCCGAACCGGTGGTCATTATGACAATCATAAGAGCCTTTTAGGGCCTAATAATAGGGCTTAATAATTTTGAAGTATAATTTTGTTATTTATTACATAGCTTCGCTAAACTGATATTTAAACATCATTAGACATTGCTCGGTGTCCGTGATTTCTTTCTCCGCGAAAAAGTTCTTATTTTTTATAGAAATAGCGTATTTTAAATTCACTTTTGTTAAATTTTATTAAACTGTTTAATCCACCTCGGATATGCGTTATGATATGTCACATATGTAACACTCTGAGAAGTCTTCTATATACCAGTAAAAGTGTCGTCAAAATCGGTTATGTAAGTTCAGAGATGAAGCCGGAAAAACTGTAGCCTTTAATTTGATGTCTTCAATTTGAAGGAATTTTAGGTCGTTTGCTAAGAGATGAAGTAATAGATGCACAAACGTTTGCTTTAGTTACGAGCAAGCAAAACTCCGCATCGCGGCGTCGCGTTGTCTTTCTCTCTCGAACGTTCCATGTAAATACGCCCTAACTTGGATGTTATTTCTACCCGTTGTATAAATTATGGGAGTTTGCGAAGGAGAGATTCCGAGCACTCCATCTCCTCGTTTAAATAATATCTTGGTTTGTTCTGACGTCTGATTAAATACGTAATTCAATAATACAATTAGAAGGTGGCTTAGATTGATTTCGACTGAATCTGTCAAAACTAAATCTTATATATCGAAAAATTCCAATACAGTTATTATGAAAATTGATAAAGCTGGTTTTTCATAGATAAGTTTTATATTCTCAGTAGACTATAACTCGCCACTAGTTGGCGTTTAAGTGTGTATTATTGATATTAAGCCTTTATTGTAATTTAATATGGAAGAAGTCGCGAGCGGTTGTTAGTACTATATATATAGAAATGAAGTTGTAGTGGTCGAGTGGTTTCACCGGTGGAATATCAATCCGATGTCCGCAGGTTCGAACCTCGGAATGCACCAATTGATGTTTCGGAATTCGCTTATATTTACTAATTAAAACTGGTAAAACCGTCGGCCGACGGTGAAGGAAAATATTGTGAGGAAACCTGAACCTGATTAATATTCTTGTAGTACCACTGTATGAAGGAAAATATAGTACTATGGATTTCTCAGTGTTTGTAATCGACAATACTTCGTGGGCTAGCGTGGTGATTACACCTAGAGCTTTCCTCGGGAAGAGGCCTATGGCCCTGCAGTGGGTCTCTTTACGATGAATATGATATATGTATTTTGGTATATATATGGTGTTAACTCCAACATCTAAAAGTCTTTTTATAGAGGAGGTATTTAGTCACAGTATTCATATAGACTAAGTTAAATGTGTTTATTATTATAAATAATAGATATGAATAAATAAACATATATATTAATGTTATTAAATAATTTAAAAAATCTGGTTAAATAATATAAAGTAAGATAATTATTAATGACACTATATGTTAAAAAAAGTTAATGTCTATTTATGTACGCACGTAAGAAGTTATTTTCTTTAACTTAAAAAGAATTTGCAATTGACAATGTTTTAATTAAAACACTATCACAAACTTTAAAAGGCTGCAATTTTTTTTTCTTTATATCTGTATACTGTATACAAGTAAGATAGCAAAAAAAAGAGGTATGAATTATTTATAAAATAATATTTATAATGTAAATAAATGACAAGAATACATATCAACAGTTTAACCTGAAATGTATAATCCCACTTAATAAAGTAAAAAAACAATTTTATCACGAATACTCATAATAAATTATCATTCATAGCCGTATATCATTTAAAATGCACACACAAATACACACACATACATATATATATATATATATGTATGAATATTTTTTTAAATCTCCACTGATATAAAACACGTTCAAAAATACATATTTTTACTTACCTATTACTTACTTACTATCTATTACTACTAATATATACTATTACTAGCTATACTATACTATAAATCTTACAAAACAAAAAAGCAAACACGTGGGGAGCACAGTAAATAATTAAAGAATAATGAAAGAAGTAATGGTTTCACTTCCGATACCTTAAATATATAGAATTAATTTGGTGAAGGCACCTAATGTTAACATCGTTTTGTGTTGAAATTAATTTACTTGACATCAGAATGTTCGAACACGATTTAATTAAACATTGAATTGAATGAACAGCATTTTAAATTGAAAACAATGTCTCACTTTAAACACTGGTCGTTTAACGGGGAATTTATCTTTGAGACGACAAACGACCCGCTGGTCATTAATTCAAGCCGGTGCATTGCCACTGGAAAAAACTTTAAAAAGAATCAAACGGCATTAACCAACTGAGGTTCGGGCACATTATGTCCACTCCACGTGACATCGCGCTACGTGATCCGGTTTCAGATGGACGCTGCTCACAAATGAACACCGAAATTGCTTTTTGAATGTCTGTAACACTACGCGCGGTGCAATCTGTGTGTCTTTGACGGAGCTTGCAGAAAATATCACCTTAGCAATTTCCGATACAATATTGTTAGGCTAACGAATTCTAATGTGCTCACTAATATAGAAAACCCGTAGCCAAGTCCTTATAAATGTATACTGTCAGTAGTATTCGTGAGTCAATCCTCCTAGAAGTTTAATGTGTTACCATCTTAGTTCACATCAAAACCTACCACAAACCTGTTTTAAGCTGACTTTATTTTTAATAAGATGTTACTAGAGAACGCCATCTCAAATAACTGGTGCAATAGCATAATAGTGTCAATCCTTAAGATCAAGAGTGATGTATAAGACTGTAACAATTATCTGGGAATAAAGCTCATATCATATAGTATGAAAGTTTGGGAAAGGATGATAGCAAGACGAATAAAAGATGACACTGAAGTGACTCAGAATCAATTCGGCTTTATGCCTGGACGTACAACAACTGATGCCATTTTCACCCTGCGCGAAACGAAACAGACGTCTGAACACGAACGAAATGGTGTGTGTAGATATAGAGAAGGCATATGATCGAGTACCCCGAGATGTTTTGTGGTAGACTTTAAGAAAGAAAAAAGTGTCTGGGAAGTGCCTACAGTTTATTCGTTGTATGTACAGTGAAGCAAAAACACACGTTAGGTCCGAAGCTGCAGTTGCCGATAATTTCAATGTGGCTGTAGGTTTGCGCCAGGGTTTAACTTTAAGTCCATATTTACTCCTTCTTGTTAGGAATGCGTTAACATCAGCCATACAGGAGAAAGTACCTTGGTTTCTGCTGTTTGTTGGTTTGAAGATTAGTAGAACAAAGCTCAACATTTGTTTTGTAACTTCGGTGGTCCATAGTTTTTCTCAAATAGACTTATATGATGTATCCTTACCAACCAGCTCCAATTTTCGGTATCTCAGTTCCTTGATCCAAAACGACGGCGGCATAGACAAGAACGTGAGGAGTAGACAAAAGAGGCGGATGGCAGAAAACTGTATGTGGCAGAGATGCGAATGTTAATATGGATAAGGGGTATTACTAGAATCGATAAGATTAAGAATGAATATTCCAGAGGAAGTTTGAAAGTAGCACCAGTGACAGAGAAGTTAAGAGGTAATACGTTAGCACGATATGGGCATGTCAGGAGGAAACGTGAAAGCTATATAACTAGAAAAGTTTTAAGTATGAAGGTAGATGCATATAGAAGTAGAGGAACAACGAGAGAGGTATGTATAGATTGTGTAAAAAATGACGTGTATAAAAGATGTAAATGCTGGGATGAAATCTAAAAGGGGATAGTGGAAAAGGAAAACATGTTGTGCCGACCCTACTTACGTGAGATAAGGGTAAGAAGATGATGATGTTATAACCTATAAAGTAAAAAGGTGACAAATTAACATAATAAAAGTTTAAATTATAGTATCTATAGGAATACATTAATTTTGTATTTATATACCATCATTGGTCAAATGTATAATTAGCTTTACCAAGGTCAATTTGTTGAATTGTATTGGACATTAATCTTAGAAACTACTATATCAGCTTTCAATTTTCATGGCTCAATTTAAAGGCTATTGATTTTCGTAATAATATTAAAATTAGATGTTTAGCATTTTAGTGCCGTGACGTGGTACGTTCGTATTGTGCCTCACCTTCGACCGTTTTAAGTTTCGCTCGCGGCGGCGTCGCATCGCGAGGACTCACTTTTAGCTCATTAATTTTCATCTTTTCTCGAAGCACCTAACATAATTCACCCTTGAACGCTTCCATACTATGTGATAAGGGTACTTTCATACTAGGCTACTCGAGTACCGTTCTTTTTTCCTATTAAATCTCGTGTCAAGTCGCTCGAGTGTCGGCGGCTGATAGCGGGTCGCTCTGTTTATTTACAAAACAGCGCTTTTTCCGCTTAAAGTATTCACTCACGGGTTTTTTTTTTCATTCGCTCCGGTCTACATTATAATACGGATATGCGTATTGTTTCGTCCTTTCAAAAGTAGGGATGCGTTAAAAATGTCGCTGTATTGTTTGTTGGGTTACGCAGAGTTAATGTTGTTACGCTCGCTTTTAACGCTTTCTGGGACCGAAGTTAAGTGGACCAAAAAGGTCGTTCAGCGACGCGTGATTTATAACTTCTATTATATACAAAAAATATTTATTGTATGTGGTACATTTTTAAATTAAAGTACTCTCTCATGGTTTATTTTTTACCGTCCTTTGCCTGTACTACTCCGCGTTACGCCACACTGTGTCTTCGTTCTCACTTAGCGTAATTTCGGGCCATAAACTTTGTATGGTAATTGCTCTTGTTCTAAGGGTTATAGCTTGATATTAGAAAGTTTAGCCTTCCTCAATAAATGAACTATAATTGCATTTTTTTATTCGATTGGAGGCAAACGATGAGTCGGGTAGCCTAATGGTAAGTAATCACCGGCGCCCATGGACGACTACGACACGAGGGGCATTACAGATGCCTTGCAGGCCTTTAGAGAAGGAATAAGCTCGTTTATTGAAGGTTTGTGGGTCGTATTGGTTCAGAAACTCTGCCACTGGGAATTAATTCCAGAGGACCTAAGTACGTGGCAAAACGCACACGAGAACCGCACAATAGACTTCTTCTAACCATTGATATGACACGGATGGAATTTTATTTTATGGCGAATTGTTCGGGAATGAAACTCAGCAGCAGGTACCAATTCGATTAGCTCTTCAGAACACTCCCTGTGGTAGATCTTGTCCAACGCAACGTCCCTACGAGGTTCCAAAGTGTACAACCCTAAGGAATTCTGATCGGTATGTGTAGAGAAAAACTTATTCAAAGAAACGAACAATATATTTAACTTTGTAATTATCTTACTTTTCATGTAAAAATTACGAACAGTAAAAGAAAATCCTAGAATTTTGATATTTCATATTCATTAATTCATTACTGTAAATTACTTAATAAAAAATACTGTGATGTGTGTTATTTTTCGTTACCGGTTTAATTAAATCATAAGAAACAAAAAAGTATGATAAGAAGAAAGCCGCGATCACTAGTTAGTTAAAAACATAAGCGGTAGGCGATCAATCATTGTTCCGCACAAAAAAAACAAATGTTATTAATCCTCTCACAAAATAAATCGCAACATGTCTTCCGGACCACTGAAAGCAGAAAGATTCTCAGCAAACTTTTTGCATCTAATAATATTTGATCAATCAATCATAACTCGGTAATAAGTTTAGTACCACACGTAGACGTATTCCCTTTACGGTCACTGGATTCGTTACTAAGTTTTTTAATCATACTTCGTTGCGACCGTGCCAACTTTATCATGAACTCGGCGATATTATACGTTCACGAAAATACAGGTAACAAGGGAATAGAGAAAAATTTATACGTTATTTACACTTTGCGAATCTTATAAGACTTGGATTAATATTGTTGTGTTCTCTTCGCCCTTGTCGTGTGAAACTTTTCAACGACACTTTCTTCAGTTAAATATTAAAGGATATCTTTTAGCGTTTTATTTTGTTGCCGATTTATAGTTTCAGAGTTATTTTTTATTTAATAGCAAGTTATTCTAGCTTAGCTTTTCAAAATCTACGTTAAAAAATTGGTTTTGTCTTATAATTGTTTATAATATAAAATTGTATTATAATTCTTATTATTACTGTCCTTAGAAACGGCACATCAGCCAGCGTTTGTTAACTTATCGTAAGTAGGTAAATATAGTCTTCATCTATAGGTTTCGGTTCTTCGCTATTTTCTGCAGCATTCATAATATGGTTATAACTGATAATATGTAATCTGTTTTGTAATATGGTGATAACATTTTTCGTCATGTAAAATGATGAATAGCTAATACAAAGGACCTGCAGTCAATACTGAGAGAGAAAAAAAGAGAAAAGAATATCGGTATATAAATATTGCGCTGACGGACAAAGAGTTCTTTTTGACGGGAGATACGGGGTTAATAACCGTCCAACAATGTATTGGTGTTTGCAAATGCCGCAATATCTCCTTATAATATCATCTTTTACCATTATTCGATAAAATTATTTATAAGGTTTAAATTTCTATGCAAATTAATAAAAAAACTGGGGCATGTGGATATCGTATCAGCTCGGATCAACTGTACTAAACAAATCGGCCACCACTATTTAGAGACGAAATTCTACACAAGGGTATCGTATGCAAATGTTGTTCACAAAAATAAACATTAATGAACGTTCTAAGTTCAAAATCTGTTCACCGCCGCCTCAAATGATTGGGACCAAATAGCGCACAACTGAGATTTCGCGCAAAAGAGCTCTTTATTCTGAGCACCGCAAGCTTTCCCTTGTTATTTTATGCAAATTACAGACCTCGGCCGAATGTAGACTAAACGGGCATTTCGGAGATTCGAGTTTTTGCGCAAACATACCTTAGTTATTCAAGTGCGCGCGCTTTTGCATGAAACTTGCATACAAAAACGGTTGAGTGCGACCACGTTTACGAGAGCACCGCTTCTATTCTAGCGTACGTTTTATTGCTATCTTGTAAATTGGTCATGCTAAGCACAAATAGCTAGTTGAGCTAATGTGAAAAATATTAATAGACACTTTTTATTTTTACACCTCTTTATATGTACTAGTTAATGTGTTTTCACGAGTGTTACATGTCATGTATCGTAGTCGCAATACCATTGGACACAATTGCTATGAAATACATTGAGTTATACTAACGTGTACCTTAAGATAATCTTATGCTTTTTCATTATATTAAATTATTTTTTTATTTAAGTAAATGAGAGTTTTTTTATATACAAGCTTGAAGAAATGAAAAACAAACAATAGTCTTTGAGAAAGCGCTTCTTTCTCTCTTTATATAAAATGTGTTTATAAGTATATTTGTATTGCGGATTCAGTAATCCGCCACTGCAAAGGTTTTTTCTAAACCAACTGTTGCATTGACCGAGTTGACAGTATTTGACCAGTACATTACGTAACGGGTAACTATCGCTTAAGTAGTTATAATTATGTTGGTTATTAGAGCGAACATTTTTATGGATGGATATTGGATATACCTCAATCTTGGCTTTCGACCTGAGCCATTATGTCTGATATTTTCCCTCATGTATTACAATGGTAATCTAGTCAGACCGGCGCGACATATAATACATGGAACTGTTTTATAAAAATATATTTTTAATTACTATATTTATTAGTAGTTTATTATTAGTAGAATTGTAAAAATTTGTATGTGGCCACATATACCTAAATATGTGTTCTGCATATGCGTCTACGTTCAGAGACATTTGGCGAGGACAGTACATCATCATCGTCATTTTACCCTTATTCCACCTGAGTAGGAAGAAAAACACTCCTTTTCCACTCTTCCTGTCATATCTGTTATCTCAGTATTCAGACCTTCTGTACACTTATCATTTTTCACAAAACCCATCCACACCTTTTTCGGTCTTCCTCTACCCCTATATTCGTCCACTTTCAAACTCAAAACTATTCTTGTCACATGATTTTAATCTCTTCTCATAATATACACGTACTATGCTAACCTATTACTCTTCAACTTCTCTTTCACTGGTGCTATTTTCAAACTTCCTCTGATACACTCATTCCCGAAATGCAAGAAGTTGTCTAAATGATAGTGATAATCGTATCAAAATTCGTTAGGTGGCTTTAGAAGAACTGATGAATAAACAGACATACGCGAAAATCGACATATTTTTATAGTATTTAGAGGTACAGAAAATATGATCAGAAAACTTTAAAATTCCTGGTGACAAAGTATCAGATATATATCAACAGTATAAATAAGTCGTTGCAGGTTGAATATTGTCCGAACGTATCGTCTGGCGCTTTGCCAGAAGCAATCGGATACTGTGTTTATCATTCGACACACACACATATATATATAATCAGATTAAATAAAAACATGTAAGCATATACAATTGGGAATTAAGTTAAGAGTTACTGTGTTTTTTTGCCGAATATCTCTTGAAGTGTGTAATTTTTTTTTTAAATATTATTTTATAATATTATTATATATTTATTGACTAGCCATTACCCGCGACTTTGTTCTAGTTAAATCTTTAAATATATAATTCCGGTGCGTGTGCCTATTCGTAATTAATCTCCTTTTATAATCGGCCAATTTTGATAACTTTTCTTTGTACTTATGAAGTCACTAGTGTCGGTCTTAGCTATATTTATAGCTATAGTCGCGGAGGATGCTTGCGTGAACCCCTGGCATCCCCATTAATACGGCGCTTTTTAGCCAGTAAGAGTCTCCGAAAAAAAAAAAGAATAAAATAGGTGACGCGCGCTGTTGTTTCTACTACAGGTTTTCAAAAGTTTACTACCAATCTTTTTTTTATTCACAATAATTCTAACTCATAAATGTGAAAGTCAGTTTGTTTGTTTGTTACGCTTTCACACCATAATTATTCAACCGATCACCATGAAATTTACACATACACGTTGACTAGAGTATAGAAGAAGATATAGGGTACCTTTCATACAAAAAATGGTACCTTTTCCAAGGGATAGGTCAAATCTATAATAACGCAAGAGAAGTTGCGAGAAAAAGTTAGTAAACATACCATTAAAATATTCAGACACCAGCACCTCTTTATATTTTGACGTGATAACGTCTTTTAAATCGATAAACGCCAGCTGCACGCACGAAAAAGCATGACTCATTGTCACGTTCCGCCTGAGGCGAAAGTGCAACTGAGAGCGCGGAACAAGCGATAGAGAGGCGCTATCGGCCTAAGCGTTCGGCTTGTGACGCATCTATCTCTCTTCCACTCCATCGGCCTATGCGTCTGAGTAGAAGAGAGACAGCGGAAGAACACAATCTACACGTGAACTGTTTTGTGTCATATGTTTATAATGTGAGTTGAAAAGTTAATGTGATTTTCATTGTTTATTATGAAAACAATTGCGGCAAAAAGTATGCAATTTTTTATTAATGTTTTCTTATGACGTTATCACGTAAACATTTTGCCCGTAAACCGACTTTACACACAACCAATTTTTTAATTCAATAATATGTTATACCGTATCTAACAGGTACAATACAAAAGTTTACAATAAACATAGTCTAGCTCCATCTAGTGTCGAGATATTGTGAAATATGATAGTAAAATATATAACCCTTCTCCATAAAAAACAATTAAAGAGTGCCAACTTTTATGGTGAACGGTCAAACGACATTAAAGGTTTTCAATATAAGATATGACAAACTTTATGTTTTATAATTATTGGTAATTCTATCTTATACAAGTAGTTGTACCTACATCGACATCTATTTATTTACATTAAAGCATACTCGTATTGTTGTTATTGCAGTCTGCGAGGAACTATAACTAACTTTAATTGTTTGTACGATGAATCCAATATATATACTATGTCGCCATTCAGCGATGGTTAGATTTAGTGCAAGTTGTGCTAAGTCAAAAATAAAATAGATAAATTAGTAATAAATAACAATGTTCGCAGGTAAGTTACTTCTATGTTTGGCAAACGTGTCCTGGCGTTGCGCCAAAGGCGAATGTACGCAACTCCACAATACAATTATGTCTGTATTAGATACATAAGTAACGAATGATATTTTATGTAAATGATTATTTTGATTTGATTCACAATTATTGAAAGATGGACAATTTGATGGGCTTACTCATGAGACTCTTAATGCAAACGGCATAGTTGTAAGGAATTATTCAACTCATAACTGCCAAGTGTAGAATATTTACTCTAGAATATAGGTGATAAATATTTCAGTAACCAATTACGTTGTTTTGTTATTTTACAACAATTTTCATTGTGGTAGGGCTATTTCTAAGTTCGTCTGGTTAGCTACCGTCCTCAACTTGCATGTCTGTGGCTAAGCATCTATGGTTGTGCTTCGGTGGCTGCAATTGAGTTCTCCTCTAGGTTTATCCTGTTTATCATCTTGGACCACGCTGTTATTTAACAAGTGATATTATAGCCAAACGCTATAACTTACAAATTAAAAAATATATAGACTGTTGTCAATTACTATGCTATTGCTTAATTTTCTGTTTTGTTCTCATGAAGCGATTTGTAACAGAAGTACGATAATCATTATTCATAGCTCATAATCATAATTACTCTTTGTTCGTATAGTGATTTTCAATGTGAGCTCCATGCTGTGTTGTCCTTGTCACACCTATTGATTCATACGTAAGGCTTAATTGTTCACACATTGCGTTAGTACTGGATGACTATTTTCATTATCAGTAAAAATAATAGGAAACAGATAATAACCAGCAAAGAAGTTATGCCTTGAATAATTTGTTATCCACTGCGTAGAAATAAAGTTATATACCTTATTAGTTTATGTCAAAATGGTCTAGTCTTTACCAATTATAAGATGTTAGAATCTTCATTTAAATAATTATTTGAGATCAAATAACCCATTTTGGAGTTACAAAAGGTAAAGAAGTAAATTGATTAAAGCGTAAAGGCATTAACGTAATAAAGGATCTTAATTTATTCAGAATTGTAAATCGTGTAAGCGCCGCATCTCCGCACCATAGATTGGTTCTCGCTAACGAGTGAATAATTACAGAATGATCCCTATTACAAATGCAAAAATGAGGGGCCCTGCTGCATACATAATAGGCCCTTGTCATGTGGTATAAGTCAGAAGAATTCCAATACTTTTTTTTTTTAATATTATATCTATATTCCTAGGCACGAGAGATTAACGTCGCTTCCGCACACTCGTCGCGTTTTCTCACCGCAGTGACTCTAGCCTAGATCTGACCCTCCGGAGAGGAGTCCTTGAACCCATTATTTGTGCTGTAATATAACACTATAAATCAATAGCTTACAACACAAACGATACTGCATTGCATACTTGCATACCTACGCAGTAGGTACATAGGTTCTGTGAGAAATAATTTTTTCTTTTTAATAAATATAGATTTTTCTAGCTAATGCTAGTACACTTAACGAAAATTGTTAGATGAAATGTATACATATATGTATATGTAGTTAGCTGGAATGGATAAGTGGACAACCACTTTAGTACATATAAGCATAAACAAATACAATGAATGGAATTTTGAAATAAAGAATTTGAGGTACATATCACAGGTAAGCAAGACAATGTCTACCGATTAATCTTATGTTCAGGCAACAAGGATAAAGAATACGGGCTGCAGTCAAAACACGTTCAATAAAACAACTGAAGGTTTATAACAAATATCATAACAAAGGATGGATTATTTTGTAATAATAAATATTTACTAGTCGCCCCGGCGGTTCAGCTTATCATCAGCCTGTAAGAGACCTACTGCAGGGCCCAAGGAAGGTATGGGCATAATCACCATGCCAGCTCACGGCGTATTTATGATTTCAAATTTAAAGAAATTCACATTTCTATTTTTCCAGATTCAGTGGTACTACTAGAACAGTTCTCAGGTTCAGGTCTCCTCACGAGGTTTTCCTTTTTGAGGTTTGACAATAGGTATATGGTATATAGGTAGTGTGCAATTTAAATTACTATATGTACGCGAATTCCAAATATTCGATGTTATATACCGGGGTTCGAGTCTACGGACATTAGAGTGATATTCTATTGGTGAAACCACTCGACCACCATGACTTCCTTTTCGACGTTCTGCTTGTGTGCACTATAAATGTATTGTTACGGTGTTTTTTATAATTACTTTTTAAAAATAATATGATTTATCTTATATCTAAATATTGATTACACGGCTTTTTCGTATACAATAATTATTACGAAAATAACGAGATCAAATAGTATATCATAAACGGCGAATAGATATAAATACAATGACAAAATAATTTAATTTTGTTAAGATGACTGGTTACGTTTAAGATATTTAGTTAATTTCTCAAGTTAAAGTAGTCACTGTACAAATAAAACAGTTAGATTAATAGTACAACTAAATTTAAGTAGCAATTACTATTCGAAACAACTATCTACTGCAGAATATTCGATAATATTTTAATAGTTTTGGTAAAATATTGCAACATAATACACTAATATTCATTTTGTGTCGACTTTATCTACTTTTAACCTAATAATTTGTTTCTTACATTAAATAATGTAATAATATTTACTCATGCTAGGCACGACAGTATATGTATGATTTAATGCATACAAACGCACAGACGAATAGAGAAGTGTAACTTGTCTAATATGCAAGGATGATACTGGACTGAATATATTTTGTTTTACATTTAATTACTATAATATTTATAATGGTTGCGGTAGTCATTTTCATAACTAAAAAAAAAATACAAATCTATATAATAAGAACTGTAACTCTCGTGAGTTGAGCCACGCGCTCCTTGCACCGCACAGTGCGGTGGCCGCCCGGAGCGAACATCCCGGCATTAATGACTGGACAAACAGACATCTGCATACGGCCTCCAACTGAGAAACGGCTGCGAATCGTTACCTGTGCTTTTGTTGAATTTATCAGCTTCTACCCAAATTGGTCATTTTAGTGTTCTTTGGTAAATTAAAACTATCCGAGATAGTCTAAAACATTCTTGAATATACTTGAATACACCTAAAACATTTCATCAAAATATATCCAACCGTTTAGGAGAGGTTTAGTTTTATTGGTATTTTATTGGTTACGTACCGCGACTTGCACTGGGTTCCAGCTGAAAATCAGCGCTGAGTGTTTTGTTTTACACTTTAGCATATGCTGAGCTGGCCACCCTTTCATAATGCTGAGGTGTGCAGTTTTTAACCACTTTTGTATACTTGTATTGTGTAATGCATTATGAATAAACGATTTCTTGTTCTTATTCTTCTTATATACGCGCGTACAGAAGAAATATAAAATAAGAAAGATAATATAAATGTAAAGATAAAATGATGGAGGCCTATCCCTGTCTGCGCATCACGAAAAACTATTTCGATCATTTTTTTGTATTTAACTTCTTAGACACATGGTCTTAATTTAAAGAAAAGACTGACGATAGCTTCATTTAATAAACAATTTTTAAAGCTTTAAGAAACTACGATTTCAAGCACTACACGTTCAGCGATATGTGTTTTCTTGCGGTAAAAGAGTGGGCGAAGCAGTCTAACGCTTATGTTTTTGTCTCTGTATATAAAAAAATATCATTAAGATAATAAACTATGCAGACAAAGTCGCGGGTAATAGATAGTTAATAAATAAGTAAGTTATGAATGTATTAAAAAGAGTTCGACAAACCCTACTATTATATTACATTTCATAAAAGTATCTGCTACGACACGACACTTAATATTTTCGTAATTCCAGCAGACGTCGTGTTTTTCGTACCGTAATAAGAGAGATTCGAACAAATTTCATTTCGAACGCTCATCGGGGACCTATTCCGATGATTTCGAAACGATAAAGGGCCCCGAGCGAAAATTCCGTCACCGGAGTCGATCGAAAATATTCTATCATTACCTTAAGCCTTACTAAATCGACGATTTCTCAAGTTTGATAATATTCGGTGCCCCTTTACAATATGTCACGAGCGGTATGTATGGAACTCGGTCACGTTAGGGTTGTCTAAACGGAAGTTATCTAATAAAATAATTTTTATTCGATTTTTAATAATACTTTATAATATTACGAGTATAATTAAAAAGAAAAATGTACTTTCCCAACCCCAAAACTATAGCTGTTTACAAACGTTCATATTGAAAGAGTCCCACGGCAGGGTAAAATGCATCTTACTGACGGAAAGTACGGTTACAATCGCCACTTTAGTTCACAAAATATTTGCGATTTAAAATACAGAGAAACCGACTGTTCTAAATTTTTTCTATCCATGGTGGTACTACAGAAATATTCATCAGGTTCAGGTTTCCTCACGATATTTTCCTTTACCGTCATCTGAAAGTGTTAGCAATTTAAATTATTAAATATACATTATTTGCGAAAGATTCGTTGATACACAACCGGGATCGGATTCACGGAAATTGAATGTGGTAGCTTGTTCGGACACCATTTCGTCCTAAAGTTCGTGGTGGTGCGGAATGGTAGTACGGTTTTTCTAAGCTCACCTGGCTAGGTAACACCGTCAAGTTGAAAATCCCCAAGCACCCATAGATGTGTTCCGGTAGTTGCACTTGAGAGGTAAGATTGTGGCAAACAGTAAAACCTTCACAGTTAAAAGTCTACTATCTCGATTTTATCTGTGGTTTTATAATTTGCAAAAAAAATGTCATCTGTATGTAAATCTTCTCGTTCTATACACAAAGCAAGATTTTAACATTGTTTCGATTAAAAACATACCTACAATTTATATTGTGACGTAATTTCATTTCGATTGCAAAGATTGTCGTCGTAAGAAAATATCTACTTTGATAAAAATCGTTCAGCCGGTTCAAGTTTCACTGTACCGTTTCAATACGTAAAATTTACTTACATATCGACTTCTCGTACCAGCCCTGCAAAACATACATATGTAAATGTTTTCAATAAGGGCGTCGGAGGTATGCGAAGCGTTCAACACCGTATAGAGATGATAATTTCGAAGCTCGCGGACTTTGAGGTATGTTTAGACCTCGATATTTTTAGGAAGAATTTCGATGGATATCTAGACGTCTCGTTAGATTTACAATTGTATACGGAATTCCTATATATCGGAGCTTACGGTTCGAATGTCGCATTTCTATTCATTTATTCCGGCCGAAACCTTGTTATATTTAGGATTTATGGCCTTAAAATAGATTATTCCTAGAGTTACGATGACAAAGACGTATTACGTAATAAATGTGTACGTACATAAGTATATATTAGGGAATATACGGTGTCTTTATTATTTTTGCAACCAATGGGCCATAAATAAACTGTAAAAAATATCGCGACTATGATTGGAGAACTCGATGTAATGAAAAAAATTCTTTGAAAAGGAAACAAGCTCAGAAGTAAACGAAGTACAAAACAATCGCTTTTAAATCACACCAATAGTTCTCACGTATGTGATTCGAACCCATAGCACCTAACGCGGCGTCGTGGCAGAGGCGACACAAGCGCTTAAACCACTACGCCACCCATACAGTATAAATATATTATGATATTTCTTCGACATAGATGTTTCTAATACGCTATACGTTATAGTAACTCAAAGATAGACCTAATTCATAAATAATTATGCTATACCATCTTTTACTAGCGGTTTCGCTCGGGTTAACGTAGATTTAACCTACCCCTTGAGAATAGAAAAATTTTATCTGGTTTAAAAGGTACCCTGTGACTTTTTCTGTACCCCGTGAATATGAGTGGGTAAAATTTAATTATAATCGGTTGAGTAGCTAAGGCGTGACACACAAACAAGCACGCTTTCGTATTTATAATGTTAGTAAGAACTAGCTTTTAACCGTTGGCCTTGGGGGTAGTATATTTTTTCTGAATGTGTCCTTTTCTGTATCCTTGTTAATGTGTGTGATGTTACATACACTTTTTTCACAAAGATCCGTTTAGTAGTAACAGTGTAAAAGCGTAACAAACAGACGGACATTTACATTAATAATATTACAAGAATTGTACAGTGACAGTGGATGAATGAAGTACTATCAATTGTTTTAATCGCTTATTGTTAGTCTATATTTGGAAAGCAGGAACATATTGAATATTAGCTTTTGTTCCCGGATTCTCTCGCATTAATGTGTATGTAATTCATCCTTCAGGAATAATACATCGTTAGTGGATGAAATGTACTCTATGTCCTTTTCTTTACCCCTGACAACATGTGTACAAATTTACATGATGATCGCTTGAGTAGATAACACTGGGACTGTCTAGAGTCATAAAGGTTTAGGTTCCATACAGACGAATGTAGACATCATGAGGCAAAGGTAAACAGACTGTTGGCAGTATAAGTTTAAAAAATATCTGATTTGTTACAAAGAACTATGAAAAATAATAAATTATATATAGTAAAATGTATTTTTTAATTATTTTTTCATTTGTACGGTTTTTTTAATAAACCATGAAAATGACAATGTATGTCGTCGTGAAATAAAATAAAAAAAAGCTAAAAACATAATCCGTCATACTGAGATCTGGGTCTTAAAAAATAAGCCGAGGAGTTAAGACGTGAAAACGTAACAAACAAACAGACTCACTTTCGCATTTATAATATTAGTAATACTTTCCAAAAAAAAAGATAAATTAATGAATTTTATATTCTTTTTGTTCTATTTTTTATAAGACGTTAAATTATATTGACTTCTAAACAAAACTAACGATGGTTTAATTTAATTATTACCTAACTGATATTCAGCTTAATAATTGACTCAATAAGTATGATGCATCTCTAACATATCCCGATCAATGTATACGGTTTGTTCGCCCTTGTTATAGTACTAAAAATTATGAATTATTTTCCTTTAAAAAATCCTCAATATCCTATTCATACTATAACCGATGAATGGATGGATATAACTCTTTGATGCAAAGATTACCGAACGTATTCTGAAGAAGATTTACATCAACATATATTATACATTAAAATAATACACGGGATATAATTTAAAGATATATTTTTATATTAGCGAAAATATAATGGTGTCAAGTATGTTAGAAACAATTCTGCAATTTTAGAGATCTACTATTACACGAACATGATGTATGATACGATGTGTGATACAAATAGGGACAAAGTCGCAGGCGGTTGCTAGTAGTCTACAATTCGTTATTTTAACATTTTTAAAAACTGAAGTAAATGAAGTGTTTTATAATTTATAATGGTCAAATGTAACCGCGAACATAAAACACTTGTCATATTTAAACCACAGTAATTGCGGGTATATAAATTCGAGTTAAATAATTACACTTCAAGTCATGAAAAGCCGTCCTTAGAAACGTGCGTGCCATCAACTTATTAGGCAAACAAAATATTGTAATGTGTGACAATAAAATCCAGAGCGGTTTATTCGCTGAGCACGCAATAATCCACACCTGTTCGCACGCGACCGCCGTTTGCACTATACCGGTCGTATTTTACAATCGAATAGACACACACTGGTTTGCACGGGAAACAAATTATCAAAGACTAGCTTTTGCCCGTGGCTTCGTTTTGCATTAACATATCTACATTTTATCTATCACTCAGTAGTAGTACTTTCTTATGGATGAAAGGGGATTCATGTCTTTTTTTTTTGTACTCCTTATAATGTATTTACAAAATTTAATGTTAATTGATCAAGTAGTTAAGCTGTGAAAGAGTAACCAAGAGACAAAGTTATGGGTTTACTTTGCTAGGGCTTTTTCTAAGATGGTCTGCTTAGCTACGTGCATTCAGTAGAAAATTAGTTGCCAATACCGGCGCCTGCAATTGAGTGTCAATCCTATTGCTTTAGGATGTTTACCATTTTAGATGATATTGTCATTTAACGTCAGACGGGATTGTGGTCAAATACTAAAACCTGTAAAGTATGAAAAGAAATAAAGTCACATTTCCATTTATATTATTAGTTAGAATTAGAATTAAATTTCTTTAAACTAATTTACATTACAAATGTATTTAACTAATTAAAGGATCATTCAGAAATTACGTTACACATTAAAGTGGATGAGATATCGAAGTGTGACTTCGTGTGACAAAAGAGAGTGTTGATTTATAAACTTCATGAAGTTGTATGCTTAAATAAGAAATATTAAAACTCTTAACTTCAATTTAACGTCAGTAAAAACATATAAAAGGTTTTTTTTTGTTATTTAGAATTATATATTTTATTTAGAAATGTATAAATAATGTTGGTAATGTTGTTCTAATTTTATAGTTTTCAATTTTCAGATTGCAAAATATGTGACTGCGAAAGCGGTAACGAAAATATGGTTAACTGTAACAAGGATAGTGGTGGGCTCCAAATATAATGAAGCATGTGTAACGTAATTTATGGATGATTTCAATATGTGACACAATTTAATATAACCTATAGATAATATAAGGTATTGTAATTGTAAAGGTAATTGTAAATACGTCACAGTACTGCATGCAAATATATGTAGAATCAGTAATCACATAAAAGGTAATATGGAAAATGTAAGAAATAAAATGTGACAAAAAATAGAAGGCGTACATTTTTATTCCGTTTCACAAATTCAATTTTCTTTCAACTTTGTTTTAAAACGTTGAAATAATTAAATCAGAAGCAAAAGGCTTAATAATTCTAGAGAGAATTATTTAAATCAGCTATGAATATAAGCAGACGTCCGGACTATGAATAAGAACAGATATCTAAAGTGTAATTACAGCGCTACGAAAGTGAACAAAGTTCGTAGAATTCCGTAGCGCCCAGGCGTAGACTTCGTAGCGGGCGCGCGGCGCATCGTGCTGCTACGTAGCATTTGTCTCTAATACAGTTTGTGCTGAGTTATGAGTTAATTTTTGAGCTTAGCGTTCGTTGTAATTTACTTTGAATACACGTATGTGAACCTTAATTAAAGTACACAGTTCTCACTTTTATCTTTATGTCAGTGTTCTGTATTATTTTACTGTTTCTGTAATATTTCAATTTTAGTATTATGTACTCTAATTTCTTTATGATTTTCATGATTTACTTTAATGTTTTTCGTAGTATATGTAGACTCGATCATAATTAGATCAGCGATTCTTAAAGATATAAAAATCAATTATATTTCTCGTCGTGTAATTATTGGTTATTGTTTATTTTATTTTGAATCTTATCTTAAACTAATTAGTGCCCGCAACTTCTTGCTCGTAAAAGTGGTTTTTTGTTTAATCAGAGCTACACGTTTTATTTTTAGTTACCTTGCTCATTTGTATCAGTACTGTTTACCTACTATGAATATACGTTATTATATATATCTTAATTCTACATAGGAAATCTTCTATCTATCCATAAAAGTTTTATTCTAAGAGGGGGAAATGGAGGGTGAAAAATAGTATTGTAGTAACCATAAAAATACACAAATATGAAATCAAAAACATATTTCGCACTTGATAGCTAACATATTTTAGATATTCTGAAAAACCTTTCACAAGAGAAAGAATCTTCAGCTTTTTATCAGGCGATAATATTCAGATGAGAATTTATGTAGATATTTGAATTTATTGAATAAAATATTAGGCATTCAGTGTGAATAAGGGTAGCGTCAAATAAAAATACAGTTATCGGTTATTTACAAATGAAAATGTTACGTACTCAATTAAAAAAAAAAACTACATTAAATGTAGTATGTTTGATTTGGAGAAATATTTCAAAATACACCAACAATTACCTGCGACTTTTTTTTCGTCGAAACGGTTTTTTTACTCCATAAAAACTAGAACTCTGCGTCTTTTATATATGTTATGTTTATTACTTTCAGTGATTATAAGTTACTTTAGTAAAATTTTAGCATTACGTCTTGACCCCAATAGAAAAGAAATTATTTATAATGTAGGTAATACTCTAAGGTGTCCTGTGTCTGTCAATATAGGCTGGTATAAATCAGTTCACTTATTTCGTAGACTTTAATTATTTTTTCTGAATATTTAGATGATCTTTAAGTTTATATATAACTAGCAGGCCCAGCTGACGTTGTCCTGCTCTAATAATATAAAAAAATATATACTTGTGTGCGTAAAATGCTTAAGGCGGCTTGATTTTTTCTGATTCTATGAACAATTATCATTATGTTTCAACCAATTTACAAAAAAACCTTGACAAATTAATATACCTTCCCCGTGAATTACTCTATCTATTGGTGAAGACCTCATTACAATCCGTTCAGTAGTTTTTGAGCTTATCGCGAACATTCAGACAGACAGACGGACGCAGCGGACGACTTTGTTTTATAATATGTATTGATAAAGTAACAATTAACTCGGTATGTAAAGCCGAACGAGCAAATATGAGCATTTGCATTTCCAAGTATTTCCAGTACATCGGCGACCTGCACATGGCAGAAGTTTATGTTGTAGCTTCTCTGAAATTGTTACAATACGAATTAATTTATTATTTCACGTATATACCACAACACCACTAGTTTGTTTGAAGTAAATACCTTGTGGCATTATACTCACTCATATACAAAAGTAGTTTATAGTATGTCAAGAGGTAACGCGCGCGGTGTTTCTTCTCTACCATTGTATTCCTATGTTATATCCGTGGATAATGGAATTACAGTAAATATTCGTATACCACGCAATCTATATCTATCGCTGACATATATCTATGTTTGAATTTTTCTCCATAAATTATATATGTAAATACCTAGGAGTCTTCTAAAAGTGCTATAACCGCTGAATGATATCCCCGTTTTTAGACATTAAGTAATTAAATTTAATAAATCTATATCTACAGCTATTTAGCTAATTTCTTTTTTTGTTGTATGTCAATTGTTAGGACAGGGTTTGTATGACAGAAAATGTTTAAAAAATTTTACGGAAGAGGAAAAGAAATTTGGTCAAAAATCTCCATATAAAAACTGAGTGACTGAGTGAGACTGAAGGCAAGGGGCAGATTTTCAAAAATATTGATAGAATTGACAGTCTAGCGTTCAGTTATTGAGTAACCATTTCATTTAATTCCATGGTCGTACTGTAAAGAGAAGAGATAGTCTCATTTTTTTTCTTAGTACACTTGTGCAAATCCTGGGGCGTGTAGCTAGTGTAATAATTAAAAGAAAAATATATACACAAAGGTAAACTCATTCTTATGTTAGTTATGAAAGGATAAATAAACTGTTTGTAGGAAGAAACAGGGGAATATGAAATCGTAATTTGTATAGTTATAAGCAGTCCAAGCTGCATTTGTCTCAATCATACTTTATTTAATATATCGAGGAGAGTGCGACAGTAGTAGACTCATACCTTTTATTCAATTTTTGCAGGCCGCGTTTCTCTTAATATTTTTTTTTTATATATTATATGGGGCAAACGAACAGGTGGGTCACCTGATGGTAAGTGATCACCGCCGTCCATAGACACTAGCAACACCAGGGGAGTCGAAAGTGCGTTGCCGGCCTTTTAAATATGTGGGCCTCCGGCACTCTCACTGACCGAACGAAATGCAACAGTGCAAGCACTGTTACTTCACGTCGGCTTTCTGTGAGAGGGTGGTACTACCCCGGGCGAGCCGACCCATTCATTCTGAAATCAGTAATAGCTTCAGCGTAGCTCTACCACCTACAAGAAATCTTAGCTTGATTAGCTTAAATTTACTGTTTTTGGATTGTCGAAAAATCCCAATATTTTGGTGGTCGTTGATATATCCGACCGCGGGGTAGGAGGGTGATGTTTTTCGAGGATATGCGTGTGTTGTGTGTATGCCTATTTACTTGGCACAGCCTGTAGCCTATAAGGTTTGATGAATAATAATATTAATAATATAATAATAATATTTAAATATAACCTTTGTAAATACTAAAAAAAAACATGCCGTCAGAAAACATCCATCAGGAACGAGCCGCCTTAAAATAATTTAAGAAAGACAATCAAAATGCTAAATTTAATATTTTAGGAAAAATACTCATTTGCGAAAAACTAAACATGAAATAGTGAATTATAAAATATATAAAAAATGAACCTGCGCCGCAAGAATTAGCAACCGACCGCGTTTTCTTCTGTGTTATTTCTTTGTAAATTATGACGTCATGCATTATCAGAATAAGATCTGCACCAGCTAACTGCACCATCTCCGTTTCATCTCAGGTCTACCAGACGCCGAACAGGAATCCAACCATTCACAGTCGATGTACCTTTTATTCGCATGAAGCGCTTTGTATCTTCATTCATTATGCGAACCGAAAAGGAATAAAACGCTTTACCTGCTTCGGTTTTTTCGTAATGAGTAATCGTATAGAGGTATTCAAAAGAAAATTGAATAAGTTTTACTGGGCGAATCATTTTACATCGGGTTACACCCTAAAGCTCGTCTTCGCTTTCCAACAGGTGTGACTGAGGTCAAGCGTCGTGCAGTGTAGTTTATAAAAAAAACTTGTAACTAACGGTTTTTGCACGCCGAGATTGCTTTCAGATGGCTGGGTATTTTCCAACTTATTTGCCATATTTTATTTTAAATGACACTCTTATAAATTATAGCCTATGTCAAAAGACTAATAAACATCCATCCATACTCTCAAACATACTCATTTATGATATTCATAATTTTACTCTTTTGAATGACTTATTTAAACGTTGGAAAGAGTAAATTTGTAGGTCATTAACCCGATAATATAATAAGCGTGAAAAAGTAATCAGTACACACGACATGTAATTTTAAAACTTGATTACACACTGTCTAACGCGGCCTAAACAAACAAACTCCGATATAGCCGGTGTCTTCATTCTAAAGCAGGGCTTTTAATAAGGGTCGTTTCACAGTGTTTGTACTGGGGCGGGAAATCTCTTAATTTCGCCCTCGGCTCGAACCGTAAGCTCGGTGAATAGTGCGCGGCGCCCTCTAACGGCGTTTATCGTCGTCGCGCGAGTGCCGCACGCCCGGACACATTTTATTGACGTCACGATATTTCAAACTGCATTTTGCGGGTGTGTTTTACAAATAATTTAAATTAGAGTTAATTGGGTTGTTTATTTCGTTTAATAAAACGTTTCTGTTTGTTGTTATATTTGACTTAAGTTTATGAAATTAAACGTATTCAACCGTGAACGAAAGTATACCGTCACGCTCAGGTCAGTGACGCTGAATCATATTTATGTTTCTTGTCTGACTAGGCCATTCCAACAGTTATGTTTTTATTAATATGTATTATAATAAGAAAATAATATTATGTATATTTGTGTATAATCGGTGTAATATTTCATTTACATACAAACATTGATAAATCTATATGAACTTTGACGTGTATGTATTTATTTATACATTTTCACTTCTATCGTGAGGTCATAAGCCTTCTTCATATTCACCTTTTTAAAATAATTTTACATATTTTATATTATAACATCACATATTATCTTCGTATAACTCTAACAATGTCGCGTACGCCGTGATAGGTCTGATATGACAGGATTTCTTTAATTTTACTTTATACTTATCGTTATATTTCGACAAATTTAAACAATTCGTGAATACAATCAAAACAATATA
Source organism: Antheraea assamensis (assembly GCA_035772565.1). Lineage (NCBI taxonomy): Eukaryota > Metazoa > Arthropoda > Insecta > Lepidoptera > Saturniidae > Antheraea > Antheraea assamensis. The sequence goes on along the minus strand of JAQQSE010000046.1, from coordinate 4,236,994 downwards.
TATTATAGCCCGTGTGGTATTCTGGGTATAAACTATATTACTATGAAGTTTCATCAAAATGTGTTCAGTACTTTGTACGTGAAGGAGTGATAAACATTCACCAACAATTACAAACTTTCCCGCTTAAAAACCGAAACATTCTTCATTTTTGACTTTATAAATTCTCAATTCGGTTGTATTTTTTTAATATTAATTACTTCAAAACTTCTTCATCTATAAAACGATTAGGATTTTTCTCATTTCTTATTTAATTATCATTTGCCATTGGATTTTGAAAATACATCAGTGAATACTTTAAAATCTAAAAGGGAATGTATAGTGGTTTCGATACTGCTAGGTTCATGATAATCCAAGACTATATAGATACTTAGCTATGGTCAAGGATGTTCTGATGATTATTCTATAGTATATTTACTTAATTACTTATATTTTAAAATGGACACATATTCGCATATAATTCATCAAACATTTTGTTACATGTTATATTCTTTTTTATAAATATATACAATCAATTTAAATTGTGAAATTTATTTGTTCATTTAACAACAGTTAATTAGATTTCAGTTATACAAAAGGCAATAAACAGGTGAGTTCGGATAAAACTCGAAAAGTTTATTTCTAAAGTCAATTATTTATCGTTCCTAAACTTAATTATTTCGTTTCTCCACACAGAATGAGAACTGGAGGCGGTTTTATTATTTACTTTGTTATTTTAGACGCCGTTTGTACAGAAATATGCGACGTTATATGAATTCATTTGAGATTTAAATAGCACGAGAGCGCTGCTTGTACCTATTTGTGTGAACATTAACTGGGCACAGTTGTTCGTGCAGACATATTCAAAACATATGTTTGTAGAATACTAGACATTGTGAAATGTTTAAAAGCGCGGTAAAGATGCAAAAAGAATTAAATCTGATCCCATCGCACCTTTTAAATGTTTTGTAACCAGTAACCTCGTGTTTACGATATTGCATTTCGAGAAACGAAGTTTTTTGTGTTTTTATTCTATAACAATAAACTTTCGAGAATATTTCTCAACTTAATAGGTTTCCTCATTAAGTTTTCTATCACTCTCAATCAATAATTATCGTTAATATATATATAAATGAATTGCTGTTCATCTGTTTCGCTAAAACTCGAGAATGGCTGGATCGATTTGACTAATTTATATCTTGAAATATGTGTGGAAGTTCAGGGAAGGTTTACACGGTGAGAAACATACATAATAAGTTAAGGAAAAATAGTGAAAAAGACAATTTAATTTTCAAATATAAACTGTTTCTAGCTATGAAATATTTGATGTCTTTTGTCTTTTAGAAATAAAAAAATGGCATTCGGCTGTCAAATATTGATAGGTGCGTTTAGAAATTTGTCTGTTTCATAGCTATATGAGTTTCGATCTCTTTGGTCTGTTTTGTTGGAATACAAAACAGTTTTGTTTAAAAAAGAAAATAGTGTAAAAATTATATGTGGTATGATGATAGTTGGTTGTCGAAAAAAGAAAATATATAAATTAGCTTCATTAAGTGCATAATCGTGTTGCATTTATAATATAAATTTTGTATTAAGTTTTGATCACATATATGTAAGTGATACGAAATTCACCAGGTCATCTAGTTTTGATATATAAAATGCCAATATGCGTATGTTCGTAATTTCCGTTAAGGATCTAATCGATCCTGTTGATTTTTTTTTAACTTAAGGGGTTATCGGAATGGTTTTCGGTAATAGTTTGATCCGATAGATAGTGCTATTGACGTGAAACAGTTATTTTTTGTGTAATTATTTTTTTTTCTCCAATAAAAACGCATATTCCCACATTTTCAGTCTGCCAGCACATTTACTAATAATATATTTGTTAGTATTTATTTATATAGTACTAATTAGTATTGCATACAGAGGTCTGCTAGTTATCTATATATGAAGCGTTTCACGTTAAAAACGGATCGTTTGAAAATATTGTGTTTTCATTTTCAAGAAATTTAAGTTCACAAAATATATATATTTTTAATATTTTATCTTTTGAGCAAGTCTACAAAACGATCTCTAAAATTACCAGGAGGGCTACTTTGAGAGGTATTAAAACATGTCACAAAATTGAGGAAATAAAAGATTTTTTTTCAAACCGTACGTGGCACACCCCATATGTTTTTTTATACTTTCTAGGATTTAATGTTTGACCACAATCTCAACTGATGTTAAATGGCGATGTGGTCTATAAGATGGCACATAGGCTAAAACACAAAGCTAAATTTATCTAGGGGACAGTTTTTCAATTTCGGCTTCGATCGTACGTAGGTCGATGCGATGCTCGAACATGCTAATGACTGAGCCACCATCGCTTCAATATTTTATGTTGTTATAACGTTATTAATTGTAGCGAATACTATAAATGTGAGACTGAGTTTGTTTGTTTGTTCCAATTTCATGCCTTAACTATGAGTAGTTCCGATAACCGATAATCATGCATAAGATAATTTTGCATACGCGTTCAGTGGTACAAAAAAGGACAAAGAGTACATTTCATCCAAAAAATTGCTGTCCCTAAAGGACAGATCACATCAAGTAAAAACTAATTGACTATAAACTTTTTCAAATCGCATTCGATTCGTCAGTAAAATAATAAAACAATTTCATACAAAAACATGAATGAATTGTTTGTGATTTTTTTTATTTATTCTTAAAAAAGTGAAATTGAAAGATAAGTATACATAGTTTAGGTAATATGGCTCCGACAGTCGGCACCCAATCTCGGGCACATTGTTACAGAGGCCTTTCAAGGTCTATAGGGTTGCCACATAATAATACCATGCCAAATTCTGTATATACTTTTTGCCCTTACCTAATATCGGATCACAAGAATTTAGAGAATAAGTTTTATCATTGAATAGAAATACTCATTTGTTAATGGCTCTTAAAGGAAGTGAAAGTTAATTGATTAACTTCTTTATCTTTTTGCAACAAAATATTTATATCGAACAATAATAGTGTACGAAGCAAATTATAAACTAGCAACCGCTCGCTTTCTATACTCCTAGACAATGTGTATGCAGCTTTTTATTACAATCCCTTGAGTGGCTCAAACGTGAAAATGTAACATACAAATAAGCACGCATTCGCATTTAATACTACGGAAAAATTTCATCAAAAGTAGTTAAGTAGAATTTGAGTGAAAGAGTGAGAGAGATTCATCCGTCTTCACAAATTTTCTTTATAATATTAACAGGAATAAAATTGTCCTCTTTTGGCAGATAAAATTAGTGTCACTCTTTTATATTCTGGAATTATTTTCAGTATAGTTGTCCCAAGTAGAATATAAGCCAAGATAATTAACTATTTCCTGTAACATTTTTGTTGCTTCGCAATTATATTATGGCACACACACACGGCAGCCCTATTAGATTTTCGGACGAGCGAAACACTTGAAATTTTCTGTTAATAAGGTGCACCGAAAGGCTTCGTTCTGTGGTCCAATTATTAAAAACAACAAGCCCGCCGCTGTCCGTATAACTTGTGTTATTTCAAATTTTATTTAACATGTGAAATGCCATATTTATGTATACGTATATTCGTTGTGGAATTTTTTGTAGATGGTCGTAGGCTTCTTTTTTGAATTCGATTGGCCCTTCAATTTTTTTAATACCCTATGTAGCGGGTGGAAATTAGCTAGTTGAATGTACTTTCGTAAACCCAAGGCTAAGTAATGTATCGGTATGGAGAACGACGCGCTCGCGCATGTCGCTGTAGAGGTGATAGGGGTGGTAGGGGTGGTGCTCTCTGTTTCGCGTGCTATCATCATTACATATTATAAAACAAAGTCTTCCGCCGATAGTGTGACTCACGAGAAAGGCTTAGTAGGATTATATAATTTGACAATATTTTTTGTTAATTTGGCTGAAATATAACTGTAATTAATTTTATATTATTAAATTTTAAGGTTAATTTTAAATTTGAAGTAAGAAAGAAATTTGCAATAAAATTGTAAATTTCACTAAAACATAACTCTGACACTGTCAAATATTTTAACAGTGCCCCTCTAAGAAAAAAAAACATTGAAAACACTTTCAGCTTATTATTTTTTTTTTGTTATGTTGTTTGTGATTAAATTATTTATAATTATATTTCCTCACTTTAACATATATACATTTTATTTGACAATAAATAAAGTTAGATATCGAATAATCGTGACCCCAAAGCGAGACGGTGAACCCCAACCGAGATACGAGATATAATACAGATGACCTTGTCAAGGATTAAGCCCGAGTACCGTCGACAGATTTCAATGATTTTTTTTTCATTCGCAACGACGAACGGACTTGTAGGGTTTGTTTATTCAGATTACATAAAGGGTTCAACGTTAATTACATTTATATTTATTTTTGAAATAAGCTATATACATTTTATACACTATATTTATTCACGATTATGCATAATGCAATAGTCAACAGTTCGAAGAATAACAATAATAAAAAAGTACATACTAGACTAAAAACCTAAAACGCTTTATCACATTGATAAAATTTACACTATTAATAATATTAAAAATAAATAAATTATGTAACATTGAATGTTGATAAACACTTGAAAAATAAAATAAAAAATAATGAAAAAGTGAAAATGAATTCATTTAAAAAAACTAATATTAAAGTAGGAATGAGAAAAAAAAAACAAGATGGGAAAAATATAATTCAGATTAATGAAATACTGAAATTAATGAAATATTTACTATACTTTAAATGTGTCTCGAATGTTATTAATATAATATTCGTTTAATTATCCGTTTGGATTTAAAACCTCGATTATTGTATTTCACGTAGTGGTAAGTGAAGTAGGAAGTAGGATAAAACAACAGCACGTGTATTTTTAAAATAACAACAATTTTACATATATCCAAGAATATTTTTAGCATATTAGCACAAAACCGTGTGATGTTAATTAACCGTGTGGCTAAAGATGTTACCATACTGATACTAAACGAGGACTGATTCTCTAGTCACTAGTGTATTTTATGAAACACACCTAGAGTTTCTTCACGACGGATTTTAAACCCGAGCGTGGTTGTTAGCCTGGCGGGCGTAAGAAAAACCGTACCATTGTACTATTTTCATTGCGATGTTTTTATTCAAGGAAAGTTTAAGCACATTATGGGTTTAGAACTAACGTCGATAGACGCAGGACTGGTCGGTGAAGGGAAACATCGTGATGAGGTTATGGCATGAGCGTAGGTCTTATTCTAATATTTACCTTGCTAGAAAACACCCTTATGTTGATAATACATTTTTGATACATGATCATGTGATCATGCGAACCGTAAAGGAATAGAACGCGCTACCTGCGTCTGTTTTCCCCAAAATTTACAATATAACGGTCTTCAAAAGAAGAGTGAATAAGTCTTTACTCATTTTCTATCAGGTGTAAATGAGGTAACGCATTGTAGTGTAAAAAATAATACATCGTCGAGCATCTCTAAGTGTATTTTGATAGCTGCCCTTGTGAGTCAGGCCCCCTCTAAGATTGTACCGTGTTACCGCCTTAGACTATATCGTCATATAACACTACGTGAGACGGTTGTAAAATGTTAAAAGTATAGAAAAATATCGAATTGCCGCTTGAAAATATATAAATCCTGTCGGTACCTGGACATATATTAATCAGAATAAAATGTGAATCAGACGAACAGGGCCGGGACAAGCCGCACCGACCGAGAGGTTTCCGAACAGAATTCGGCCACTCCGATAATTCCTTTCTGCACAAAAGGCACTCCGGTCGGATTTGTCCTCGGCTCTACTAATGACGTTTTTGTCTGTCCCCGGCTCCCTCGCGTCTTGTTCTCTACAAATATTGATTGAATATAACCTATGTTCACTATTTAACTGTTCGCTTTTTCAAGTACTAACATTGCGCTTTCATTTTAGTGCCGTTTACCTTCCAATCTCACGATTTTGGTGGGACATTGGGGGGCTTATATTATTGCGTTACCATGTAGAGAAGGTCGCATAAGTTCTGATAAAATGTTGTTTTTTTTTTTTAAGAATCTTCGAGTTTTAAAATTCTCTATCAGATTTTTAAAACTTTGTCATACGCAGTTTTAAGTGAATTTATACGTTACAATTTTTGTAATGTTTTTGTATGATGAAAAATTACAAGTAATATTTCTATGAGAAATGATAAGTTTTTTGATCGTATATCATTAAAATTTACTAGGCCTTAAAAAGATTCAATGAATATTCTCGCTATTATAAGTTCTAAAGTGAATACTTCTGCTTTAATCCTATCAATGAATGAATGAGGATGGCGTGCTTTTTTTAACCAACAGCAAATATAAAGAGATAAAAAAATGCTATTGATATATTCGTAACATTTGTATAGACTATTAATTACAATATAATGTATCTTACGATTACTAAACATCATAAAACAACTGACATATTTTGTTTACCGATCCTCATAAAATCCTGACTTACTTATGAAGACTCGCTGAAAATGAATTTTGTTCTCACTTCATTTATGAGAAAATGAATTCATCGGAATTTTATAAATCATAGATAATCAAAAGCTGATTGTTTATCTCATAGCTTTATAAAATGAAACCTTGTTCAGATGGAATATAGTTTGGTTATTATGTAAAAGTAAAATTAATTAGAAATAATAACATGAAACATGAATTCTGAGGTAGTATAAATAAAAACTTTTTGAACATGTGGGCCACCATTTTGTTATACCAGTGAAGAGACACATTAACAGATATTTTCATAATATGAAATGAATTGCGATCGATTACTAAAATAAAGAAGAAGGGGGCAGTTTTTGGTGAAATCTTACGCGACGCGACAAATCGTGGAATGTTATTAATTTTTTATTCCAAAATATTGGGAATTAGTAGTACCTTTATATTTTGTTATATTAGTGGCATCTTGCATAATATAGCTTAGTTATTGTGCACAAATTAAGTGCATTGGATAGAATATCATTGAACACGAATTCTGTGATGTGACATAAACTCCCTGGAAAGTTCTAGCTCTATAAAGGTAGGTAGCTGCCATTTTGTTAGATAATTTAGACTTGTAAAACTAAATAATTACCGACTTGATAAATGCCATAATATAGTTGAGTACTAAAGATAGTTTACCAAAGTATCAAAAATATTGTTTTCAAACGTCTTTAAAGTAGCCGGGGTAGTAATCGCGACTCTCCATTGATCCTCATTACACGGTTGCGACTTAAAAAACTCATTTATGCGTGTCACAATAACTATAATTTTAGAAAACATACTGTGAATGATTCTCATGTTATATATATATATATATAATAAAAATATATTTCCTTTGAGAGTCAATTATGTCAAAATTACTGAACGTGTCGGCATAGGACTATGATTTCTCTGGTATCTCTTCTCTGGCTATGATAGGACTATGATTCTAGACTACTTATTTTTCAGATTTGACTGACTCTTTGCAATTGTTTTTTAATGCCATTACACCTAGTTAGTAGTATAATTGTATCTTTTATTCCTGATACGAGGGCGACGGAGTGCCAGCGCGGTGGAGCGCACCACTAATTAAAAAGTTAAGCGCCTGTGTCCGACAGCCGATCCCGTAGTCCGGGCGTTTTTGCCACAAATCCGCATCGGGGATACGTCTCTCGCTGCGTGAATATAAATCCGCCAATACATTGTTAACATGCGAGTATTCTATTTCTAAAATGAATATTCGCGTTGAATTTCAATAAGTAATATATTTCTCGTTTTATTTATTTTTTATTTAAATTTGAAGAAATAGCATGTTATATTATTTGGTGTAAATTCTAACTAAAATGTTACACATGCATATGTGTGGTTGTTTGTTTGTAACACTTTAAATAATAAACGGCGCTATTATAAATATATAATATAAGGACTTATTAAATTTTTTGTATACTTTATAGGTTGGCGTTTGACTACAACCTCATCTGATGTTAAATGATGATGTGGCCTAAGATGGTAGTCACGCTAAACCTAGAGGGAGACTGGCTCTCAAGTGCAGCTGCCGGAACACACCAACGGGTGCTTGGCGACAGATTTTCAACTTGAGGGTGTTACCTAGCCAGGCGGACTTAGAAAAAGCTTTACCACCATGCTATGGTTTCATCACGATGTTTTCCTTCACTGAAAGCTCCGACTCAGTTGTTAGGATTCAAACTTACGTCCTTCGACGCTGTGGCCGAACACCCTAACCAATTGAGTCATAATCGCTTTACATTTTTTTTTCAAATAAACAAGTAACTTGATAACCGTGGTATAGACAAAACACAGATTTATAATTATTTTATAAGCTTTTCATAAAGCGGTGAAGCTAGGCCGTTTAATCAAAAACTTTAGACTAGTAATAATGAGGTCCCAAAACGCGAATCAACGGTGATGTTAGACATTTGCTGAATTATAACGAACGGAAACAATTTACCTGCGAGAGCAAGCGACGTTGTGTGGTACAATGCGTGAAAGAATAGCGATTTAAAAACATACCTACTAAATACATCATTACTTACTTATCAATGTTATAAGTGGGAACGTATCTCTTTATTTGTAACGTTTCCCCGCCTTAATTTCGCGACCGATCATTACGAAATTTTGCATAATAATTTTGGCAAAAGAAGAGATATAGCGCCACTTTTCACCCAGAAAAAAATTGCTGGTATCGAGAGATCGGTCAAATTTACAATAATGTGAGAAAAGCCGCGGGCAAATGCTAGTATATTGCATTCCAATACTAAGTCTCCATTTAGATCCAGGTAGATAAATCCGGTTATTAGACTGCCTTAAAAAGTTTAGGTTAGTTTTATTTTTATTTTTTTATATTCGATTAAGGGCACGTATTCAAAATAGGGGAGGGCATTTTGAATAATTTATTGAATTACTATTACCATTACCATTCATTTTATATGTAATGTTTCAACAAACTTCGAGAAGTTTTTAATTAATTACGTTAAAAGTCTATGATAGAATTTATGACACGACTAGGTATACTAGGTTTCCCTTAGAAATATAGTTATACAATTTGTCAGTGATAGAGTATGCAGACATCGCGTCGATAGACGTAGGTTCGAATTAGTAGAATGAGCTAGTGCTTTTATTGAAGGAAAGTCTTGTGATGAAGCCATAGTAAGCTTTTTATAATGCCTATCTGGCTAGCAACCATCCACGAGAAGAAAACCTGTCGCTAGCATTAAACAATTATTCAGAATAGAACTACACTATCAAGAGGTTACGGATTCTATCCATCTTTATTGACTTTATCTCAGAATATATATTGTGTACCAACTGTTTTCTTATCATCATAAGAGCTAAGCTTTGTTTAGATTTCAATGAATTCTTATAAAGTTGTTACCCTGTATTTTCCCTAATAAAATAAGATAATTATTTATATGCGTAAATTAAATCAGACGACTGTTGTTTATTCGGGATAATCTCCGAAACGGATAAATCGATTTAGATGCGATTTTAGTGACAAATAGAATACTTTTCAGAGTAATATTTAAACTAAATATCATTACGCTTTTTTGTATAGACTGAGCAGTAATATTAAAATTAAATAGAAGCGGCTTAAAATTGATAAAAGAGTTTATAAGTATTATTGAAAAAAAAAACTTAAAAAAAGCTATTGTCACGTGAAGTCGTGTATACTAGCTAGTTGAAAATACATTTTCTATATTCGAAGATTACTTGATGAATGATATAGTGAAGACGTAAAAGCTTGCGAAACCCTTGTTCAGAGCACTCAGTATTACCTGGGTATTAGCCCGGCGCGGCCTGATTACTTCTAAGCAGGGTTCGCGAAAGTTCCATTATCGTGAACATAATCCGCTTCGTGTATGCATGTTAAGCATATTTTCTTTCCTAAAACAATTCACCTTTTGTATTCACATATGATTCTCACGAGTATTTGATAATTTAATAAACGAAGTAGGTATATCTCTCTATACAGAAATTAAAAAAGTGTCAGCTGTTTGTTTGAGACAACAACTGGACCGATTCTGATGTTACTTTTACTGTTAGATAGATAACTTTTCAGAGTACTATCTAGTATATAATTACGATTTTCCATAGTTTGTTAGCAGTAGGTAATAGTTATATTCACCTGGAATAATTTAAAACCTGTAAAAATCCTTCTAGAGATAAGTACTACAGTCATAGCTGATCAGTTATGACGAAACTGTGACAAAAAAATATAACTATATATCGAATAGAGGTTAAATACGCAGTTTTCATGAAATAACACAATCATGTTAACGTAAACATAGCCACGGGTAGCGTTAGTGTTCTAATAAAGAGAAACACAAATTTAAAGCCTTTCTTTTTATCCTTAAATGTCATGTTTAAATAAGGCATGTTATTCACGCTATTAAGACGAATTTAACACTTTATGTGTTAAAATCCATCAAATCCTTTAGATTCTACGTCGAAGAGACAAGCATACCAACGTACATACGATATGTATATGTGTATATATATATGTATATATGCTGAATTTTTTGTCGATGGTTCTAGGTTATTTATTTTTTGGATTTAATTGATCCTTTGCCATTTTTTTAATATCCAACGATGCAAGCAAGAATCAGCTAAGTACATTTATGAACAAACTTTAAAAACAATGTGTACTGATAAGTAAATAAAATAGACAAAAGCGTCGGCAATAAATGTTAAGGACTTTCTCAGATATTAATTGGTTTAAAAATGTAAATGTTTGTTTGATTGTCCCGTATGCGTTCCCATACTAATTATGCAATTACGACGATACTCTGAGGTGTTACTGTACACTCATCCGTGGTGGCTTCTAAATCAGTACGAGCACTCTGTAATAGATGGCGCGCGAGTCGTTTCATTTTAAAGATAACGGAAACCAACTTACAGGTAACGAAGTTGAAACCGATGGGTTATGACTTATTCGGATCAAAGAAAAACTTACCATCTCAAGATTAATTAAGTAGCCTTTGGAATTGACGTAGAAATGTGAAGAACTTGAAACTCGAAGTAAGCGAAAGAGGTTTGCTTTTCTCTCGCTAGGTGAATATACATAGATAAATTAAATAATGAATTATTTCATGAAACGAATAATAGTAAAATAAAAGTATTTTAAAGACTAATCACCGCTTCAAAGTAGAAAACGTATGTCTACAGACTTATAATGCTCGTTCGTGATCTTCGTAAAATATACGTGATAAACGCAGAACATTAAATGCATTCTTTAGTATATTAGACGTACATTTTTAGAAAATATGTATTAAAACATACAAGACTCGTAAATAGCACTATCGTTGAGCGAGCAGAATACGCTGAAACTCAGTTTGATATATTTGACAAAATTGGTAACTGTATTTTTTCCGGTTTATATGGTAAGATTTTCGTTAACTTACATGCATGGTTTGACTTCCGTGCAGGGTTGTGATGGCCGCTTGCGCTTCTTGGTGTGAACTGAACTTCACGAACGCACAGCCTGTAACAAAAAAAAAAACAATTAAGCCATCGTAACCAATGCTGCACAAAGTTTGTAATGAATATACGCTGGCCTTATAATGAGGTACGTTGATGAGAGATAGACATGAAATATAAAAGGATGAAATGCAGCACAAGGAATATGAGAAAAAGCTCGACCAAGAACAAGATTTTGACGGGACTTTTAGTGACAGAAAGAGGACATTTCAGAGTATTATAAAGGCTTACATGTAATTACACTTTTCTATTTGGGCTAAGCACTAAGTATAAGATGTCATATAGATAATTTAACATCGGTGAAAAAATTACAGAATAGTAATAAAACCTTTCCACATTTAATCCAAGTTAAATATATGGTTTTTACACTAGAACAAAAATGCGGGTATGCGCTAGTATAGAAATAAAAAAACAACAACGAGAACGTTCTAAATGAATAAGAAAAAAAAATGCCAATGAAAAATTCCTCTTCCGAAATAAAAACGAAATCTTAAACAAAGCCTCAATGGGATTATCGTTCAATTTTTCAATAAGGAGCTGTCAGAACGTTGTGGTTACCGCGCGGGTATCAATCTTGGCTCTCACAGGTGCGCGGGTGACGAGGGTCCGGAAGGGGGTGAGAGGGAGCCGGAGCGGGCGGGAGGTTTTCGCTACCCACCGTCATGTCCGCTTAATGACGACTGATGGATCTCTCGTTATGAGGATAGGATTACCCAAATCCGCCAGCTCGGGTATACTGGTAAATCAGTTACCCGGTTGGCCCGGGTTCATCTTTCAGGAATATTGGGGGTGGCAGCTGTGTTTTGCGGATTGTAAATTTGTGCGGGACGTTATTTCTGATTTACGTACCGCGGGACAACTATTTATGCGATTGTCTTTCGCCCTTAACCACTGTGTTATCTAGGTTACAATATTTATTAAGCGTTCGTAAATTGTCGAACACTCAGTGTGCAGTTGTTACAATGGAACCATCCGAACAACATAAAGTAATTTAAATATAAAAAAAAACATGTGTGATTGAGGAAGGATTGACGAAATTTCTTCATGTTTTTTCTTCAACTCGCAAGTGTTATTTGATATGGAGATTTAGATTGTTTATATTTCTATATTTTCGTCACGTAAGGTAAAAAATAAAACTACTAAAATACTAAAATATGAATCAATATTTTAAAACACTTGTAAATATATTCAATTACACGCAAGTATCTATTATCTTCAACAAATTGTATTTGCAAGCAACTATTAGTTCTGCCTATATCGAAAGTAAATAACCCAAAAGGGATTGAGCAGCGAAACTTTGTTGTCTAACCAACTAACTACTCTCAATTGATTTTCATATCTAATAGCGTCTCGGATATTTTAAGAAGCTGTTCAACAAAGCAAAATTGAACCTTTCCACAGTAAACGAATGTAAACAATGAATAAACTCGTTCCGACAGCGACAATAACACGGAATTTATATTTTATCGAAGTTATAAAAGCAGCCGTACGCGTACCCGCCACACGCTAAGTACGATCGTAACTTCTTATTGAATCAGCTTTGAACCCGACAAAAAAAATCCGCAAGGTAAAAAAAACTGTACGGGGAAAATTGCTGTGACTATTTTATCTCTCGCGAAGCTCTCGACGGCGGAGTACGATTATGCTCGACTGGCTTTTATTCGTATTATCCTTTGTTCAACTGGATAAAGAAGCGCGGTCGAAACGTTTTCCGAAAAGGCGGCTCAAATAAATTAGGACTCACTTTAAGCTATACCATGTTTACATTCATATAAAATAAACGGTAAATAAACAGACATTAATACGTCGACGCGAATAGAATACGATTTGCGTCACTGCGATCGGCGAGCGTAAAGAAATTCCTGATTGCACGGGGAACGCAATTTTAATGGTGACAGTGTGAGAGCCGAACTGTAGGGTCCGCCGGGGAGGCACCGCTGGTGGTCCGTCGCCGCTTACAAACCCTTAGTTCTACCCCCGGTAAAGCCATTATGACTATGTCAGCCAGCAAGCGAGAAAGAAGTCAAAACTTCGCCGGCAAACATGCAACTATCCACAGTTTCCACGTACGACGACGTGTGCCGCGTAGTTGGGCGCAATTTGTTAAGCCTTTACCGCGGACTCTGGAGCTTGGGGGGGAGTGCGTGGCGCGACGGCATCTCCACAGCCAGGTGACTTGGCCGCCCGCCAAAGATCTGTTTTCCTGCAGTCGCCGAACAAACTCACAGATCAGTTTTTATCGCGCGAAAGGCCTTTATGGTCGACCGATAGGGGGCGTTCCCCCGCCTTAATGTTTTCGCATCGCTAGCCGAACAGATATTATTCGATGGTTTTATGTATCGGAAGCGTTACTCGCTAAAAACTTTGGCACTAGACTCCAGTTATGGCGACACTTAAATGTAACATAAAATTGACACGAAACAAGAGCTCTTACAAACTGTGCTATATCATCTGAATATGAATATGTCATCGAATTCACCGACACCTAGATATACAAATATTATGTTAAAATGACTTATTACTTACGGTAACACTAATAGCACTACTAATTGTACTAATAGTAATAGTAGTACCTACTAATACAGTAATACTCATTAGTACTTAAAAGGAAATGCGACCGGCATTTATGCCATATAAACGTATTCCTCAGTTTTATCTCTGGATAATGGAACAAGAGTAAATATTTTTATACCACACAATCTTTATCTATCACTGTCATGTTCCTATATTTTGATTGTTTTCAATAAATTAAATAAGATCTAGGAGACTTATAGAGTATCTTTAGTATCCGCTGTGAATATAGCTGTAAGTGCGCGTTAATGTATAATATTGTGTAGTCCGGTGAAACTGTAGAGGCCTTGCCAGGTCAAGAGTGTAGACACTTCGAAAAAAAAGAATAATATCGTCAAGAGTTTAGTAAAAAGCAAAATAAAAATATTATTATGGAAATTTAAAGTTGGTATTTATTTATCCTTAAGTTGTCTCGATGTTATACATATTTTGTAATACGTGTCTTTTTATATTTAAATTTGTATTCTACGCTTACGTTCAGAGCTGTCAAAAATTTGGCGCGTACTGTATATTGATGTTTTCACGACATTCAACACACAAAGTTAACAAATATGATAAGTAAATGAAAATCAAATGGACACAGCCAAAAAGGCCTTGTTAAAACAATTTTAAAAAAATAAGTAAAGTATGTCCGGTTTTGGAGCGAGACACCGGCGAAAACAAAATCATGATTTTGTTATTTTTATATAGGTATATAAATAGTCCGACCTGCAGTTGTCTCTCTTGCACTCTATCTGATAGTTCGGGCAAAGTGCGACAGTAATAGACTCTTGTCAAAAACCTTTTCTAGAAATTTCTCGCACAACGCGTTTTCTCTTAAGGAGATAAATTTCTGTGGCCGCGGTATGAAGGGAAAAAATTCATTGCTGTTACAATTTTCATTACTCTTTTATAAACCAATCGATTACAGGTAACCATGTATGAGTGTGAATATAAATATGTATCACGAGAATACCTTAACTAAAGAATATATAGTTTAGTTAGTAGGGAAGAGTGTGTGATACAGCACACAGTGTTATGTCTATAAGAAACTGTATACATAGGGTGATAGTGAGAGTGACTATTTTAAAGACGTGAACTTTGAAAGTCATTGTGGTCGAGCGGTTTGACCAGTGGAATATATACCTGATATTCGCAGGTTCCAACCCCCCCAGCATGCACCATCGAATTCTTCGGAATTCGTGAACATTTACTAATTTAAATTGGTAACACTATCAGCTGATCGTGAGGAACATCGTAAGGATACCTAAACCTGAGAAATGTTCGTGTAGTACTACCGTATGTGGAAAAATATAAAACTGTGGATTTCTCGGAGCTTGAAGTCTCCAATACGTGATTATGCCTATACCTTCCTTCGGGAAGAGGCCTATAACTCTTTGGTGGGTCTCTTATAAGCTGATGATAATGATAATAAAACGTTATTAAGAGAAGTTTCCACCAGCCATCAAATAAGGAGATAAGCTAATCGTGTTCAAAAGGTTTTCAGTGTATCATTTTGAAAGGAATTAAAGTGTCTGTCAACTAGATAAGTTCTAACAATGTTTGCGTCTCATGTTAAAAGGATAATTTGTCAAAGGTTTCTTTGAGAGTCATTTTTATAGCCTTGAAGAGGCGCGTTTTGTATCTTTGACAGACGTCATGTTAGGTAAACACACGTCGACATGAGGGCTCCTCAAAAGGACCTCTCTGGAGGGAAACGCTCCATTATATTTTTTTTGTGTTGTAGGCGAAAAATTGTTCAATCATTACATCACAATTTGAGGTAAAACGTCCATGTAACGCTGGAGAACAAGGGTCTTGACCAAAATGTTTTTTGTAAACCGGATTTTATCTGTAACATTTATTTTCTATTTATAAGATGATAAGTTATCCGCGTAGAATTTCATTTTGTTCAGTGTAAGAGTACTCATTTGACGTGCGCAGTTCTGGACATTGCTTCTTTATATTATTATGTTTGAGTGGTACCTTATGTTTATTCATAAAATAAAAGTAGCTCATATCTTCAGCTATCTGTCAGTGAAAGTATCTTCAAAATCGGTCCAACTGCTTCGGACATTAGCCGGAACAAACAGACAAACAAAGATGTTAATTTTTTTTTTTGTTTGAATTCCCATATATATACTCACATCTATTTAAAAAGCTGCTATTTTAATATTACATGAGTTTTTGCCGGGATCTTGGAATGTCATGTAGTGGATTTTATTTTTAAATCATAATCTTGTGTTATTTAGCTCTATACGTTGTAATATTGGTGCCACTTTACGTAATAGTTTGGTTATTGTGGGCAAATGAAATGGATGGGAAATAATGCCATCATGGATTCTGACTTGTAACAAAAATTGCCTAGATTGTTCTAACAAGACGGCTACCATCTTGTTAGTTTATTGAAGTTATCGTAAGAAACTTGTAATATTCTACTCGACAATGGTAGTAATAATATACTAGCAGATTGGTTACCAAAAGTAAAATAAAATTTAACGTTATTACAAACAGATACTTAACTTTTATTTATTTGTATAGATAAATAACAAAAAGCTAGGTATTGCTTATATAATCTGTGGTTATTTATGTGACATTCTAAAGTCTAATCAATCAATTCAATTTGGTTCAAGTCATGTTCTTAAGCATGCGTTCCCTAAAACATTGTCCATACCTGAATGCGACAGTTCTTGCACAGCCTTGCGGTAACTAAAGGCGAGTCAATATTATTTCAATAACTGATTTTTGCAGTTTAATCATTTATGAGTAGAGATCGCTTTACTTATTATGCCGAAAATTCAGTTTAGTTTAGATTCGTCGTTATAAAATAAAGGATAATGCCGCGGTAGTAACTATGTTTGGACAGTGCCGCGATCGACATAAGTTTGAATGCCTGAAGTATTCTAAGGCTGTAAATTAAAGAGAAATTGTAACACCGTTTTCGGGCTATTTGTAAGATTATCTGACTAGCTTAAGTTGAAAATTTACCATCCTTTACTCTCGACATGTGTTCCAGCACCTGTACTTAATAGCCTAACCTATGTTTAGTATGTTACCATTTTAGCTACACCGTTAATTAACATTTAGTAAAATTGTGGACAAACGCGAAAAACCTATATGGAATATAAAAAAAGTCACTTGCAATTTTGTACTGAAAATAGTGACACTCATTAGCTTAGGACTTTTTTCAGAACCTATTAATTATACGTTCTATGTTTTATTTTAGACAAACTAGACTACTAGACTAGACTAGACTACTTCATTTATGTATTCCGTTTATGCCTTTTTAGTATTATTTTAAATATTTGTACTACATAAAGTAAACACTTTTATCTCTACAATACCCGATGGTTAGGTAGAAGAAAATTCCTTGCCAGTGTAAGAATTTAAAAAAACATAATGTATTGATTAATTTATTCAATGCCTGTCAATGGATTCACAATGCAACCGATGTACTATAGCCCTAACTTATTTAATTATGAGATTGTTTAAATTAGGTATGATTAAAAAGCCTTCAATAAGGCCTGAATTCAGACTGTGGGACTTTTTTAACATTGATGCTTAGATAATTATGCATGATTTTCATATGATTAATTTTATTGAAAGATTGAGCTATAATATTTTTGTCTCTTTCCTTGGACTACTTACTAACATTTTATACGGTTATCGGTTAAATATCGAGGAAAAATCCACGCCCGAAGGCCGTATTTTACGCCATTAGCGTTAGTTTTTGCTCGTGAAACTGATAGTTACTGTTTATTACGCACTGGATAATGCTATGTTATGAGTATATTTAGGATCGCTAAGAAGTCATTTTCTGATATTACTATGTGATAAAATGTTAGCTGTCTCAGTAGGTATAGTCAAGAGTTCTTGTTAAAAGCTTCACCATTTTCGCTGAACGAATTAAATGTTACTTTAAATTGAGACGCTTAATAAATCGAACATTCTAAAAAAATATTACGGCGTGCTTTCATTATTAATACAAAAAGTGTGTTTCTCACAGGCATTTATAAAGTATTTAGGGTAGAGAAGAAAAAGAATATAAATCTTAACTAATATTACAAATGCGTGAGTGATTTGGTGTGTTACGGTTTCACACTTTAACCACTCTAATGGTCAAATTTTGTACACACGTTTTCAGGTATACAGTAAAGGATACAATAGGGTACTTTACATCTGGACAAAATTAACCATTTTCGAGGGGTAGGTAAAATTTAAATTAAAGCGGGCGAAGTCACGAGCATAAGCTAGTAAATTAGCCGTAGACACATGTCAGAGATATCGAGAAATTACCAGTTAGTTTTGTTAATTAAAGATTTATAATATTTTTATAGTTTATTTACTCAAGCCATCCATACATCGTGCAAAAAGTTTGCAAATAATTAAATTCAATCTATAAGTATGTGTAAAATTGAAATGAATGTTATTTGTCCAAGTTAATCTCTGAACTGGCTGAGTCGGCTTCGATAATGTGTTGCTTGGAGATAGACAACTTCTGCGCATATTATATTGTTTATAACGCTTTTCCATAGGCGGTGACCAGTAATGGTAAAATTCTATAGAAATAACTTTAAATCGGTATAAGAGTTGTAGAGAATAGGTAGTAATGACATGTTATAATTAAAAAACAAAAGACAATTCCAAATGAATCCTAATAAAATTTTCATAAAATAAACAAATCCATTTTCATGGGGACGAATGTACACATTTTTTAGTGTCACTTGATCTTCCTGTAGCACAAAATACTGTCGATAATCTGTAACCAAACGGTCACGAACAGAGATGAAAGCTGGTGTGTACTTAAGCGTTAATTCATGGAGAAGGTTTTATGTAGCCATATTACTATAAATCGTCATTAGATGGTGCTAACGTGCGTTATAGTGTTATTTAATTTTATATTCCAACGCGAATGTAGTCGCGGGTGGTTGCTAGAAAACTATGAATAATTGAAATCAAAACAGAGCTGCTTCAAGAAACTCTATAGTATACAAGTTTGTTATTTCTGTACATTGTCTTACTCTGTTACTTTAGTATTATTTAATAAACCCACTATTTTCCTAGCATAATTTGATGAGTCAGTTTACTAGTGTTCGGTGAAACCTACTGTGGGAATATGTAAACAATACTCGAATATATAATTTTACTGTAGCTGAAATAAGTTGGGTTTAAATTGAACGACTCTGTACTGTCCAATACTCAAGTGATATGACTAGTGAATTTAGTAAATAATTAGCGTTTGCTGTAAAAAAATATTTTTCTAACCCTCAGAAACCCTTTAAGAGGATTAAATGTTCTACTTATATTCTTTTATGTTCTTCTGATAACGTGTATGCAAATTTCATGATGATCAGTTGGGTAGTTAATGTGTGAAAGCGTAACATATAGACAAACTCACATTCGCTTATTATTAATGTTAGGATACACCGAAAATTTTGTTTTCGAAATATAGTTGAGCGTGTTCTTTTTCATTAACTGTAATTCAGTAGTGTCTATATTGAATCTAATGCCAAGTAAAATAATGTACACAGGAAGGAGGGGATTTAACGGTAGTCACCGTTATCAGTTTAATTTATAAATTTCACGGCTATTTGATAACAGAGTGCGACGCACCAATGTGTGTGACTGCCGTGATTTTCACCCGAATATTGATGTGTTATTTTATAACAATAATCGTTATAAATTGTTTACACTCATTCTGTTATTAGGTAATTTGTTATTTTATATCGTACTCCAGTTTACAATAATAATACGATAATGAAACGAATATTCGTTGTTTATATAGTTACTATGAATGCGAGCAAAGTGAAGTGCTGTCTCTTTCACATCTGTTGCCTATTGCATCATGCTCGCTTATTCGCACTATGCGATACTGTTCGATGATTGTTATTGGCAATAATAATAACAAATAACGGTTAATAAAGAGCAGAATAATGATGTTTATGAATACTTTGCTATTAACTGCTTAGAAATATTTTATTACATTTTTAATTTTATGACTACTTACAAGCGTGTGTATGGTAGCTGCGAACGTTCAGTCTTAGCGTTTCACTGTTAACAATTTCTAGCCTTATATGCTTACGAACCGTTCGGAGGCTAACGTTTCCCTGCACAAAGCGTTTAATATTAATACTGAAGTGAATGCACCAGTAAATTCAAATATGCGTACGAAGCCTACTGAGCTTCTTGGAGAGTAGAACGAAAACATATGGAAACAAAAATGAAAAAAGATATATATATATTTGTTTGCCCCCTTCCCCCAACTTAGACTCCACTAACGCCGAAAAGATAACAACTCAAATGAAACACCCTCCAACTTCTGCGTAGTCCTTATCGCTTCGCGAATTTGTTACCGTTTTTGAAATATCGCTTCGTTTTTGACATTCGAAAACATTTCGTTCAGTTAGTTGTGTTTGGGAAATATACTGGAATAGTTGGTGAGAATAATTCAGCGTCTTTAAATTTATTGCTCATATCTATATTAATATTATAAAGCTTGAGAGGATGTTTGTTTACTTTGTATGTTTCAAAGCGCTAATCTCTGAAAGTACTATTTAGTATTTAAAGATTTTTTTCCGTATTATGGCCTATCTATCAGAAGGTTGTAAACATTATTTAACATTATACTAAGACTATTAGGGTCAGAATAATTACTTTACAAAGTGCAGATCAATAAGTAATGCGAGAACGAAGTGACGTGGCGTATTAAGAGTAGTTCGTGAGAAAAATTAAAAGCGAGTAAAACCGCGAAGTATAATTAGTTGCGCAATAAGTGCATGTCGATAGATAGAGAATTACTCTTATGTATAAGCTCAGCAAATTCCAATTCCCAATATTATAATTGTTAGTTTGGTTGAAAAATGTGAAAGAAAAATAATAAAATTTCAAATACCTTTTTCTATTTAATATCTAAATTAATGCGACGATATATATATATATGTAGGATTTCTTTGGAATTCTCTTATAAATTTATTATTTTGATAGCATTCATGCAGTTCTTCTATGATGGCAAAGTATTTCTTAAAGTGTGTTTAACTAGTTAGCTTTTAGTTGAATTTATATAATCTATCACTAAATATGTTCCGATAGCTATATTTCACATTTATGGAACTGTAGTGGCTTTGCCAGGCTAACAGTGTAGGTCAGTTCGAAAAAAAAAACATTTATTTAAATACATTGATATTACAATTATCTGATAGTTCCATTAAAGCATTTAAAATAGTTTATTTTGTAAAAAAAATGTTAAAAAAACATCGTGATCGAGTAAATCTGTGTAATAGTTTTATTATAAAATTTGTAACAGAGATTGTTGGTAAAACTGCGATTATTAAAACGCCAACATTAAATATTAAATAGCGGGCGTGCTGCCGCTCCCGGCGCGCCGTATCACTTAAAATAATAACGGATTCAGCGTCGCCGATTACGCAGTTACCCTCCAAAGCATAATTAATGTTACGCGAATATTAGCTATCCAATTAAACTGCTTTTATTAGGTAT
This sequence comes from Antheraea assamensis, assembly GCA_035772565.1. Classification (NCBI taxonomy): domain Eukaryota; kingdom Metazoa; phylum Arthropoda; class Insecta; order Lepidoptera; family Saturniidae; genus Antheraea; species Antheraea assamensis. The sequence continues at coordinate 4,215,480 of JAQQSE010000046.1, read as the reverse complement.
CTCTTGCTTTTTGAGCACAAAATTCTCTCTCTTCATTCCTTATCTGGCCACTTTACCGGCATTACAAATAAATGAAGTCTAAGTATCCGCTGTTTGCAAAAAGTTAAGCCACTATTTTTGATTTCCTCTGATAACTGTCGAAAAGTGTATTATGTGATACGTTTGGGCATTCCGAAAAGAGGGAGAGGTTAATTGAAAATCGCAAGTGACTTAGTTTTTCGCCATTTGTACTAAGGTCCGTATTAGGTTTATTCTAATATGTGTACTAGTAGTCTTCCAGTGGTTCAAAGTCGACCAAAATCTATCATTTTTTAAAGTTTCAATAGTATTAAGGTTTTTAGCCAAAGAATGTAAAAATATTATAGATTTGCTGTTATCAACAACTTCGACCGCGTGGACTTTAGTAAAAAAAACTGTTCATTGTAAATGTGTGCGTAGAGCGAGCACCTTGATCCTTTAGTTTATTACATTTGCGCAAAACTCTAGTAACAAAAATTAAAACAGAGTAATTTACTTCTTATAAGATCACCTATCTGAAAGTGAAAGTCCTGTCGAAATCAGTATCATCGTTTCGGAGATTAGCCGGAACAAACAGATAGACAGACAAATAAAATTAAATTTAGTTTTCTGTTACAAGCATCTACTTTACTTATACTTTCATATCCTTTTAGTAAAAAATTGTTATTTTGATTTTAAAATATTACAAACAGACATTCAAGTTTATTTATAAATTAGTAGATATAGGTAAATAAAGACTTTGACTAGTCAATCGTGTGAAAAAATTACTCGCCTAATTTTTGTTATTAATAAGACTAAAGCTCGTCAATAGTTACTAAATTTAAAAAAAATAGGATCATCTGTTGACACACAGAGAAGAATAAGGTACTGCATTGATTTATCGTAGTCTACTTATATATAGAAGATTATTCACAAAATGCATTAAAGTAATTTTGTCTGGTCCAGAAAGGAATTCATCATCTATTTCTTCAGGTTTTATTTGGATTGTACGTTTCCTACGTATGATTTTATGAATATTGTATATTTTGCTTCAATAACTTGTCTTTTTAGTGCTTGCCACATGTATTGGTGTTCTAATGAATCAAATGCTTTAATCAAATTCAACAAACTTTAGATAGTACGTTTATTTGTGTTTTTTATATTACTTTTTTGTTCATAATTATAACTACCTGTCTTTACGCTTTTCCATAGTCAGCCTAGAATCTAGTTAGATAAAATATGTAGGTATCATGAAACAACAAAATTAATTTCTCAGAATCGAATTCGTGGATATCACCCGGGTGAAATGAAATTCGTAATATGGCGTTTCCATGCGTGGGAGACCAGAGAAAGTCACATTAGTTGTAAAGTCAAGCTCAACTGATCAGGTGTTAGTTTATCTGCTTAACATTTGTACATAGTTGCTGGTAGTTCAGGTGGGGCCAAAAATATGTAACAAATAACTAAAGATTTTTCAAATACTGAGAATTCGAAACGCACATTTAGGAAAATATAAAAAGGAAGAAGAAATAAAAAAAATGTAATTTCTGTTTTAGCTTTTTAGGCTTTCAGAACAATAACTAAAGTTGCTTAATCTAGGTATACTCAATAGTAAAAGTAAAGCTCGCCAGTTTTTATACAGAACCGGGAGTACTGACTGGGTTCTTTGTTGGGACAAAAGACTGTCGCAGTGCTAAAGTTTGTTGGGAGTTTAGAGCCAGTCGTCTTTTGTTTTACAATCAAGTTACATTAGAACAACGAGCCCATTTGGAAGTTCCCGAACAATGGCCGTTTTAAACGTCCCGAAGTCGCGCTGGCGTGTTACCCGTTTTACGCACGATTGACGTGGAGTCGTAACCCGATCGAATTCGATGCTGGCTTCTCCGCCGTCGACATCCACGTCGCGCCGATAACGGCGAATTAGCTTTGGTTCATTTTCCCAGTTTAACTTTAAGGTTAATGTCCGCTTATCTCGTTAATATTGCTCGTTTAAGATATAAGGCAGGGATATGATGTTTTCACACAATTGTAGTATTATAATTGCATGTACCTTGCGTTTTGTTCTGATTTGTAATGGGTTTACTTTGACTGAGTTTGTTGAATAAATACAAATATTGGTGATCCAGTATTCGAATTTGTACCATAATAAAATTTACAAAGGTTTTTTCTTTATGTGTTTATGTATAATTATATTTACTTGTACATAGTGCATAGGTTTATTGATTGTAGACGTAAGGAGCGTAAAGCCTGATGCATAGAGATTTGTAAACAAATGCTTCGGCCCGTCGATGGTATAGTAAAAAACTATTTACAAATTTATTTTATAGAGAACACGAACTAATACAGAAAATAATAAAGAAATAAATAATATATTCATGAACATCACAGAAAACACATTAGAATTCATAATGAAGTAGAAATTAATTATGCACATAGACAGACCGCAATGTTCAATAAATAATCTACCAACTGGCTCCTGATAATGGACAGTTATTTGAAACGGCCCGTTGTCACATGAACGCATGAATCGGTAAAACTAGTCGCATCTCGTACGCAGTAAAATAGCTGAGAGAGCTATGAAATCATCTCATCCTTTGTTTGTCTTCACTTAAAAAAATATTTAAGGATAGACTTTCTGTTTTTCATTAGATTCATTTCGATGTTTTATGGTTATTTTACGATATTCATTTTACGTTTTATCTATATGCTCCTTATTTATTTTATTAATAGAATATTTTTAGCAAAACCTACATTTATTAACGTATTTGCTAACATTCTTTAGTTTAATTATCGAACTATATATAACTTTATGTTTCATATATTAATATACGATCTGATTTATATTAATAATTTTGTTTTAATCTCAACACAGTTAGGCGAGATTAAATAAATTCTATACAAAGCACAAGTGTTACCTTCAGAGCCGACCGCGTGACTGGCCCGCGCGGCATAGTACTTTGTTGATATAGGTATTAACATTTCACCCCGTCTTGATAATGCTCGGTTCTCGTCTCAACTCGCCCTCGATCCCCGTTACCCTCCGCCGTACCTAATACTTCACTCACGTTTCGTTCTTGCTTTGTACAGTAATTACTTTATTCCAGAGTATTTTATCATGATATTAGATAATCTATAATCTTCCTTAATAAATACGTTATAGGATGCATATATGGTTTTTTAAAATTTGACTGGTAGTTTCAAAGATTAGTATGTTCAAACACACCAAAAACAAAAAAAATGAATTTTGTAATATTAATGTAAATTTAAGAGCTAAATAAATAAAAAAAACAGAGGCAGTCTAAGGACTGCGGACAAAAGTGGGAACACGAAAATAATGGAATGGAACTATGTTCTGTTTTGAAGTTTAAACCAACTATAGTCTGAATTGTTTAAATTTGTAAATTAAAATTATTAACATTACTCTAGTTGTCATATTTCCGAGCAATAATTATATACAATATTATTATACAGTTTATTATTTAATCAAACATATGATGGGCTGCACAAGATTAATATAAAATATCAATATTACATGCACACAGGCTGTTATACGCGTCTCTAGTCTGACGCAATACGTCACGAACATGTCGAGGTCATCGGTGACGCGGACTCGCAAGTTTATCCCCTACCAAAATTTTTATTTCAAAAAAAGAAAAAAGGTAATGGCAATATTGTCTTAATTGTTTTACTCGCGCCTGAAGAAATACCGCGTGATAATCACCATATCAGTAATAACTATTAACAATCAAAATATGATTAATTCAATTAACAAGTTCACACAAAACATCAAATTTTGTTATTAATTTTACGCTTTAATTAATATGTCAATAATATTCTACTAATGAAATATTAATTGATGTGAATAAATTACGAATGATAGTATTCAACAACAAACTAAAGTTCACCAACTAGGATAACTTTGATTAATGTAATTTTGATCCAATTATAAAGTAGATCACAGTAAATTAAAGTGTAAGGGAATTGCTCCGGCTCGATGTCTCTGGTTTCGATGTTTTGATGTTATGCCATTTTATATATTCACTAGATGTGCCTGTATTTATTATTCATCTGTTTGTTAATCGTTTTTGTTAGGTTTTCCAAACCATTGTTATTTATAAGTATTTATTAGTCATACTTAACGCTTGTTACTGCTACATTACTCATTACTAATTCCTATATGTATGAATAGTTTGCTTGGTTAAATTTGCAGTGTTATATTCGAGGCAACAGTCCAAGCCAAGGCGCGCCTTGTGCCCTTGAGCTGGTTGCTATAAATATAATATGAGTGCTCGCCTTAGTAGTCCGGTGGAGCTGTAAAGACCTGTCAGGCTAATAGCGTAGATACTTCAAAAAAAGAACCATATTATCTTCGTGTAAATTTAACGATTTACACAAAGACTCCGAGATAGCTCCCTAATGCTAGATTAGTTTCAACTTAGTTGGTATCAATCGTTATGCCCAGTATATTATATATTTTTTTAAGTTATAGCCCTTGTGTTATTCTAATGTATAAGCTACATTACTGTAAAGTTTCATCAAAATTCGATTAGTTTTTGTATAAAAAAGTAACAAACATCCTTCCTCCTTTTTTTCCTTATGAACTTTCTTATTTCTAATATCAACAGGATAGATGTGAAAGTTACCACTTTACCTGTTTATAGTGGTGACGGGTTAGATTGAGGTGTCAGCCCAATTAGAGCTCAAGGCTTTTGGCTTGTATCCGCCGCTTGTTACCGGTCACGCGACTTGTCTATAGTCACAACACAGTATTGAAGTTATGTTCGTTTGATCACTACATAGTATAAAACAAAGTCGCTTTCTCTGTCTCTATATCCCTATGTATGCTTAAATCTTTAAAACTACGCAACGGATTTAGATGCGGTTCTTTTTTATAGATAGAGTGATTGAACAGGAAGGTTTATATGTATAATAACATGTATTAAATAGTGGAGAAATACTGTTATTTTTGATGTTACTCCAAATTTAAAGCGTGCGGGCCACGGGCAGTAATGAATAAACCAAAACTACTGGATCGATTTTAATCATTTTTTCAGTGAATGACATAGGCTATATATTTTATACCCGTGCGAAACCGGAGCGGGTCGCTAGTTTTAAATAAATTAATGGGTCGTGAAGGCCCTTCTTACCTAAATTTTTTTACTAGAGCGTGACAAAGTGACAGGATTGTATTTAAAAGAAACCAGCACTATCGTAAATTTTATTGATATTTACTTCCTTACATACCGTGATTTGTATTAAGTTCCAGCCGGATATCAGTGTTGAGTCCTTCACATGACACTCTAGCATATGTTGAGCTGACAACTCTTTCTTAATGCTCGTATGTACAGTTTTTATTTTCTTTTATATACTTTGTATTGTATTGTGCTTTTAGAACAAACAAATTCTTTCTTTCTTTGAATCTAATGAAATGGTGACTACCGAATGGTCTGTAACCCATCGCCGCTGTCTTGTCAATCTGTCGGTTTTACATCAGTTGGATAAACTTTAGTTCATTTCTAAACACGACAAATTAGAAGAGTCTCCGAGACGTATTTATCAGTATGTGTGTGGTGATTTAGATTTAGTCGCGTATGAACACCACACTACGTGTTTATTTATTGCTGAATATACATGGCGAATAAACGAATAAAGTTTGATCTCGGGACACGGGCAGGCTGGGACACGTCGTGTCATTATTGTACGTTTTACGCCTTGGATGTAATGAATCTCTTATCACGGGAAAATATACATGATAGTTAATTCTCAAAGATTCTATATCAGAACTTCATGGTATAGAACACAAAAGCACAGGAATAGGATATGTTATAATATGTTGTTCAGTAGTAATCAACAAGTTCGTAAAGTCATATTTTAGTGTATATGTGTATCTAGAAAAAAAAAAAGAAAACTACTAAAGTAAATGTGCCAACGGTCACCCAAGTTTCGTTAGTTTTAGTTGAGATAGATTAGATAAAGGTGTCAGTGAAGTGAGCCGACGCGGCCGGTTATCGAGCCATATCCGTCGATGGCGGTCACGCGATGTATCCGCCGTGAGAAATACTGTCACCAATATAAATCGGTAAATTCCAGACCAGTTTTTACAAATAAATTCCTTCTACAATGTCGTAAAAAATACTGAACTAGTGTTGAGAACGGCGAACGTCGAGGAGTTAGTTAGTGGTTAATGTGTTGTGTAGTGTACTTAATATGTTAGTTCGTAGTTATACTAAATGCTCGACTGAAGTGAAGGCTACGCTGCTTACAGTAGTATACTGTCATTCTTTTTACATATGCGGTCTATACTTCAACTACACGCTGAGGGCATACAGTGCTCTGCGCGTAAAATACAACACTGCATTCAGGATGCTGATGGGGTTGCCGCGCTACTGAAGCGCTTCGGGCTTGTTCGCGGAGGCGAGAATTTATGATTTTAATGCCGTCACGCGCCTCACTCATGCACAGGGTACGCGCCAGCCCCAACGGCCTCCTAAATGCTGTAGCAGACAGGTGGGACAGTCACATACTGAAAAATTGCGTACACCTACATACCACTATGTCGTTACAAAAATAATTCGTTGTTATTTCTAAGTACTAAGACCAGTTTATAAGTTGCGTATACAAACCAAATGGGTTTTTATCTGCAATAAAAGGTTTTATTATTATATATTACATAATTGACAGTCAGTGTTTCTAACCTGACACTTATCTGATATTAGATATACAATTCATCCGGTAACTCAACTAATTGCTATAAGTCAGAACAATAGTTTTTCACACTCCAACACATATGATCCTGTGATGAACACAAATGATACCAACCGCACAATCTTTTTGGGATCATCATTGTGTCCTTACTGATATTATAAAGTCGAATGTTAGTTTGTTTGTCTGTTACGTTTTCACGCCATAACTAATTTACCGAACATCATGACATTTTGCATACACATTGCCAAAAAGGATATAATTACAATATCAAAAAAAGAAAGTTGGTTGTCTGTAAAATCTGTGGACGGGCGATAATTTGACGTGATACTGTCATAAGAAAATATGCGTCACAAGCTGAACGCTTAGACCGACCGCGCCTCTCTGTCGCTTGTTCCACACTCTCGCTTTTACGCTCGGCTCATGTTTAACGTGACAATGAGTCATGCTTTTTCGCGCGTGCAGTTTGTTGATTTATAACACGTTATCACGTCAAAAATTCACTGTTTCTGAGGGATAGGTCAAATCTACATTAAAGCGAGGGAAGCCGCGAGTAGTAGCTAGTGTTGCAGAAATATATCCATATATCAAGCAGTTTTCCGTATGGTTGTAAACTAGAATGAACGCAATATCGCTATATGAATACTAGCATAGTTCAGTTTAGCTTTTTGACCGTACAATGCAGACGGTGCATGATAGAATATGTAATATTATTGTCGAACTACTATAAACTATTTGTGTGTGTTTTTTATTCGACCATCTCTCTTCTCTTTGATCAGATTAACTAAGATGTGTTCAGGCTCATCTATGGCTCACGTGAAATGTCTCTGCAAGCTTTAATAATTCAATTTATTTTATATAAATGTGTATTCTCAGCGCTAATACTAATGTCTCTTGTGGGAATTCCAGGCATATAGCATGGTGGTAGAGCTTTTTCTAAGTCCGCCTGGCTAACTAACACCCTCAAGTTGAAAATCTGTCGCCAGGCACCCGTTGGTGTGTTTCAGCAGCTGCACTTGAGAACCAGTCTCCCTCTAGGCTTAGCGTGATTACCATGTTAGACTACATCATCTTTTAACATCAGATGAGATTGTGGTCAAACGCTAACCTATAAAGTATTAAAAAAATAATTACAATAATAATGTATATTCTCCAAATCAAACAGCTGAAGTAATGTTCTATTATGCCAGCCCTTTTTAAATGAGATTTTGCAGGATCTCTCTCTCACTTTGAGCTCACGTACATACAGACAGAGACATTCTAATAACAAAACGCATTCACTTACTGGTTACAGTGAAAAAATATTATACCTAAGATACATAGGGGTATAGTGATAAAATTTCCATGTTATACATATAGCAGAGGCAAGCTGATATGTGTTTACCTTCTAATCGTTAACGCTTAATCGAAAGTGCGATCACAAAATAACGTGTAAAATTTTAAAGGTTGCTATATTAAATACCCATAAAAGATAAAGTCTCCGGCACACGTACGATTTAAGTGTCTTTAGTTTCGTGCCGCCAGCAGTAGCTTTTTATAACTAGTTTGCAAGCAAACTGAGCTCAATATAATCGTACGAGTAAAGAGCGTTACAGAGTGGTGACTACGTTGCATATTCGAAGTTAAATATCGATGAAATGCGCACGAAGAAACGAAAGTGCCAGTGTTGCGTAGAGAACCAACCATGCGACTAAGTCTTGCCATATGATATCTCGCTGATATAGGTATTTTACCCAGATTACCCTTCAGCCCTTCTCGGTGATGCTCAGTTTTCGTCGCGCGATAAACACTTACGGCCTAGTCGTACTATATCTCGTTTTTATTAAGCATACTTTCTAACCTACAATTTACGTCGCAATAGCTCTGCTCCTAAGAGTAGTAAAGTGATGTTAGTAGCTTATAATAACTTACTACCTCAAGTGATAAGCTATAAAATATGTAAAGAATTCTTCAAATCTGACTATTACTTCCAAACATTAACGTATTCATACAAACAATTAAATTATAATAATTTTATATTAACAGGATTGTTAGTTACTAACCATGGGAGTATGATTATTCTGATACTGTATGAATTCCTATTAACTGAGTAATTAAAAAATAATTAATCTATTTAATTCAGACATTACATCCAAGTTCCTTTGTAAATTTAGCTCATGTTAGTAAAGATACACAATTTGTTTTACTAATATATTTACAGTCTACACTCATGCAAGCAAAATCATTAACTTATCTAAGTGCACACACTTTTGAAGGATATCATCCAGTTGCGAAGAAATAGATTACCAGTTCTGGCTAACGATATTTTGAATATACATTGTGAGTTGCAACACAATCGGTTCATCAGGAGTTTTTAAGAATTATTGTATAAAAATCATCAACATGAGCTTCAGTAAACATGGCTGAAGCACTACAGCGTGGAAGTAGACCTAACTATGCCTTGACTATATTGTGGTGTACACGTAATGCTTTATAGGTGAGCCGTATATATGAGGTCCAGATGTTGCTGGTATAGAAACTCTAAGAATAGGCTTTAAACAGTGTTATTTTTACACATGATGTGCCACAAGTGAACTTCCGAACCAGCATGTTACCACTCTCTGTCTTTGTCGTCTTTCATAGTTTCCGTGATGTACTCGTAGTGTCGCGTGTGAATTGCTAAACCTATTCTAAAGTAGTGCTGCTAAAACTCACAGGTAAATAGCCTTCTCACGAGGATTAAATAGAATATATTGAGTTTTATGGTAATTGCATTTCAGACCGTTTAAATTAGTATCAGTTAACCTTCTTAGGGAATGAATTCTTAAATATTCTATTTTAGTACTAACCTATCCTAATTTAATACTTTATGTTTGTTTGTTTGTTTATTACGCTTTAAAGGATATATGATTCGTCCAGAAGCAAATTTACTGTTCCCGAGTGATAAATCAAATCTACAATAATACGTACGAAACCAAAAGTATTATATGGAGTTCCTGTGCAAAATTGTTTTCTTCTCGAAAATCAAACCGGTTAAAATAGTATGTTGTTTGACAGTCTATCTTAAGAGTTTTACTAACTAAATCTAAAATGGTAATAAGCTAAGCCTAGAGAGTCCAGGTTTCCAGTGTAATTATTGGAGCTCATTTATAGATACTTGGCTAGCTAGCGTGCATTAGAAAAAACTTCTGCCACTGAAAAATATTATAATGTTTTTTTTTTTTTACTGAAATCTGCGGATCATTGATGGATTGGAATCTACGTCATTTTGCGCGATGGATGAACACGGCAACAATAAGTAATTGTTTTAAATTATTTTTTACGTATATAAAAACTTCAATACTGTTTCACCAAACATAAATAAAATTAACATGTTTAAGTGTTTGTTCATAGAGGAAGCTTTTTTACTATGCATTTTACTTAGGGATGCGCTAGGTGAGTAAATAAGTAGTGTAAGTAGCAAACGGTTCCCAGTCTTATTTAAACTTTAAAATATAAAAGAACAAAGAGCTGTTCCTACATTTGTATCTTTTCAATACTGACACGATACATATCTTCTTGTAACGGTAATGTTTACGAAACGCATATCGGGATATCTCTCAGGTCGCAGAATTTTCCCGAATTACTTAAAACTTATTATTTTGTTTTTTAAGCTGTATACTAATACAACCTCATCAAATTCCATTCAGTAGTCGTTACATGGAAGTGTAACACTCATCCATCTACCCTCACAAACTTTCTTGTTCAATGCAATTGTTTACCACAATTAACACTGTGGAATATACGGAAGAAACATTCTGTACATTCTTTATTCATATGGTCTAACAGCGGTATTCATATAACCACGCCCTTATGGTAGCAGTGAAAAGATATAGCGAGTCGCCGCGCGTGTTTAGAATGAGAATGCGGACAGGCGCGGCCCGAGTTATAAGCCGTTTCGGGGCTTTAATATTGAGTGTTTTTATTGAGAGGGGTTTTACGATATCGGCGAGTGTGTGCGAGAATTCTGACGGTCTTTAAGGAGTTGTTACGCGTTTACGGTCGTGGTTCTGGGAATGATCGCGCTAAGTGTTAATGCCGCTGTTAAGTATAGATTGTATGGGCTTGAAAAAACGGTGTAACTGTTCGAACTGTACGGAGTATATCGTATTTTCGGAAAGACTTAGATATGTTTGAATTTGTATTCGGCACAACTTGAATATTCAAAATGTAAAATATTGATCTCGTCTTTTAGTAAGATAAGTAAGAGGTTTCTTGAAGTCGTTAGCGTGTTCAGACACCGCGTCATTCGACATAGGGTCGAATCTTTGTGAATGAGTCCGTGCTTACTGAAAAGGAAGTTAAAAGGTAATTAAACCACATCATGATGGTAGGGCTTTTCTTAGCTAACTCCTCAAGGTGAAAATCTGTTTGGCGCCCGTGGGTGTATTCCGGTTGCTTCATATGAGAGACAGTCTCCTTCTTGGTTTACCGTGACTACTTTCTTATACCACATCATCATTTAACATTAGATGAGATTGTGGTCAACCGCCGAAGCCTATAAAGAATAAAAGTATTTTATTTAACATTGACCTTTAGACTACCAAGATATACCAGGGTATACCTTAGAGTTGAATAGGAAATACATAGACTAAGATATTGATAGATTTATGTCAATCTTTGACTAGGTAGGAGGTACCTCACTATGGATAATGACAGTCTGATGCATTTTTAGAGCAGATTTTTTTTTTGTTGTCGGTTTTATTTTTATTTTATTATAATCATTGGATTATTATAAGGTGGAATAATAGGTAAAATATAGTATCTTTCTGCACACCCGCCATATATTATATTGTTTACTTAAGAAAAAAAATATTAGCACACCCGATCGAGTTTCTAGTTGCTTCTCTTCGACGATGGGAATATCTCCCGAAATGGTGTTGTTTTTGACATTCATAGGTGCTTTTTTATTTGTTCCCCGGATTCTTTGAAGCGACTAAACCGATTTTAATGAGACTTTTAATAGTTGGTGACAGACTTTTTAGAGTATTATCCTAGCTACATTTTATCATAATTTTCCGTAATGGCAAACCAATAATAATAAAATTTATAACAGACGAGTTAAAATTGGAAAATGGGTAAATTTATAAAACAGTACATAGCTAATTCATGCAATACCTATGAAAGAACAAAAATATTTTCGATGTAAAAAAGTCGCCAACAACAGTTAGTCATTTCTTACGATATATAAGCACGTTAAAATTAGCAGTTGCACCGTTAACGTAAACTCAACATAAGGCCAGTGGGTTATGTTATACGTAATAAATGCAAAACTATTCGTATACATACCCTTTGAAAATTTATTACGACCAGCTATAGTTGCCACCTAAAGAATTATTCCATACCCATAGGCTTTTGTTTAATGAAATAATTTTGACCTGTTCACGGAAAGTAAAGCTAGTATCTAGTCTGGACAATTAACCACCGCGCCTTATCTATCCGGGCAGGCCGTCTTACGAACTAAACCCCCCACGGTCCTCGGCCGGTAGATATGCCTCTCGGGGAGTTATTAACATTTATTGTATGATGCGAGCTTTTATTCACTACATCGATAAGCTGGTGAGAATATTTATAGTCTTTTTTTATATATCTTATTTATATTATAGACCAGTAAGCTTGTAAGGAACGATGGAGGTTTGTTATTATTTCACGCAAAAACTAGTGAGAGAATTTTGATGAAAACTCTATGGTAATGTATTATTAATTTTTATTATTAAGATATTAGAATTATTAAGATACATCAGTTAAGCACTTTTGATGCGATATCAAATCAGGCATTAATACAAAACGATAGCATCTAGAGCTAAATAGGTATTTTATATTTTTGTTACATTAAAATTGATTGTTTGGTTACATTAAAAATAGCTATAATTCGAAAGAAATAACCGAACAAAATTAGAGTGGGCGTTACTTAGTAATTCCGCTTGCATTGTTTGACCGCTGTCACAACCGTTTACTATTGCAGTAAGACGTGACAGCGGCCAAACAGTTCCAAGTGGAAGTGCGAGGTAACGTCTAGCCTAATTTTTAACTATGGTTATCCGCAAAGTAAGGCTTTCATCAATCAAATAGAAATAGCCAAGAGTATTTTAAAGATCCACGAAGAGTATTTGTACAGATGTTTATTAAGGCTCGGTTGCACCAGTTAATGTTAAAGTTAAAAATTCGGTTAAAGTTATTGTTAGGCAAAAAATAGGTTGCACCAATTGACAATGGTTAAAATGACGTCACGATTTAACGTTAACTATTACCGCTCCATGTTGGCCGGTTACCGTTATTGTTAATGTCAATTTTTGAATCGGTTGTCATGTTCACTAGAAAAAACTTTATAATATCATGTCGTTGCTAAGAGAAATCCTGTGGGAAACTGAAAATAGTTCTTCCGATGACGAAATCAATATATTTGAATATAATTTGCGTCTTAGAAAGAAAAAAGTTTAATTTCCTAGAATTGGAAAATGTCCACAGGACGACAAACGCTAACGTTTTGTCGTTGACATCTGAAATCTGTCATCAAAAATCTGTTGACAGTCACAGAATAACAATAGTGACACTTGGTGACACTTATAACAAAGTCCTGCCAAGTAAAATATATTACCCCTTTCGATTTTAGGGACTAATTGGCTTATTGAAGTAGCAACCCTAATAACTTTAACAATTACAAAATGTTTGATGGTGCAACTCGTTTTGGCAAATGTAACTGTTAGCAAGTCTTGTCATTGTTAAAGTTAACTTTAACAATTACAATAACCACGATTTTGGTGCAACTCAGCCTAAGTTTAAAATGGGTACAGTACAACGGGCATATCTAGAGTTACAGTGGGGGGATCAGTCGGGCGCGCGCCCATTATTTTTACGCTCGTCGGCCACCACTCATCGCGATCGCGATTCTTTGCTACCATACCACGTGAGTGTACGTACACTGCTTGCTAAACTGTAACATAACCATTTAGTATACGATAGAACTGATTTAATGTTATTTATCAAAGTTTATTACGTAGTAATTATTTTCATCTCATAATTGTATGTACTTTATGACTTTTTTAAATATCATCGATAATTATTAAATGCATTCTATATAGAAAGTTTTATATTATAAACATAAACCAAATAAGTAAAGAAATAAACCGACATCATGATTTTTGAAGATATCATTGTCAATTCTCAGGAATCATATATATTCTAATTTGGGTTAAATCCATACATACAAGACATGTCAATACAAACAGACAAAAAAATTATATTATATTCGTGATCAGTGTTTTTCATAGTAGGTATCTAACACAAAAACGTGCCCATAAAGAAATACAAATTTATTAATGTAGAAGATGTACACGTTCGTTCTGTCTGATTGTTGAAAAAGTTATTTGTATTTTAATCAATCTCAAACAGAACTGTAGTCCTATTAACATTCAGTCACGAACTAGGTCTTCAAGGCGAGGTAGGGACTGTTTTCGTGCTAAAAATATTTAGTATTTGTACATACATGAATTCGAAATTACTTTTATGTTAACCATATTCTGCATATAACTTTTTTTTTAAACAAGTGTTCAATCGACGTAACGTTTTGTCAAATGTAAATAGATTTAATGAAAATAACACAAATGATGAACGTAACCATTGGGGCTTAATTGATTGTAAATTTTGTTAACCGTTACGTAATGATCACATTTGTTTAAGCGCCATCTATCAAACAATTCTTCGTACTAATTTGTTAGCTATGCATGTCCTTAGATCATTGTTTTTTTTGTTATGGCTTATAAGTATTTTATTAATTGTATCAAAAAAATGTGTATTAAACATGGCGTTATAGATATCCGTTCATTAGTCAATATTGAACTTATAATATTTAGTATAAATATTATTTCGTTCTAAATTAATAGAAATAGATAAGATACATCGATGTGAAATGTGTACAATAATAACATTTGCGTTGTACAATACGGCGAACGTATCTCGAAGTTTTGTTCGGGAGCGAGCCATTATTTTTGCGCTTGTCGGCCACCACTCATCGCGATCGTAGCTTTGTGAACTTTAATATTCTTCGTTGACGTACACACTACTACACATTCTTCTTAAAGTTATGCATTATTACGCTACTAACTTTATTTCTTACAATTACATGCCAATACAGCTTAAAGTTTAATAACTCATACCGTATAACAATCAGGAACAGATGATCAAAACTCCATAGTCTAAGAAGTATAACACTTAAGTTATTCGTTACAATTGTACGTGAAGAAACCGCTAAAACCATGTTTTTTATATTCAGGATTCATAAGCATTTTTTAATGCAACAAAAATATATCAAGGAACTGAGTGAAATCTCGAAGCCCTGGAATATAAAGGGTTATTTTAACAACGTTAATTTTATTATTCAACAACTTTAAAACTTCCTAGTCTACACAATAAAGTACCAATAAGGCATACAGTTTGTAATATTTATTTATATCTTTAATTTTCACAACTTCTTATAAAGGCACGTCAGCCCACTCGATATTCATTTGTCTCTCCATAGCCCTCGAGATTATGAATAAATATTTGTTTCTAGCCAGTACACTACACAGTTCATTATATAAAATCTAAATATGTCATTTAAGATGTTTTCAATACACTAGTTTTTAATTAAGGGTACTTAATGTTATTGATGCAATAAAAAATGTTACAGAATAGGATGCAACGTAAGTGTACCGTGACACGGAAACTGTAAGAAGGCAGTAATTCCGTGTTGCGGCTGCCTTTTTCTTTTCCTCTAATGATCTGTACTCGTCGAGAACTGAAAATATGCTTTAAGACTCTATAAAACACAGAATCCGTTAGTAATGCTATTAAGTTCCATTGTTATAGTTCGTTTAAATCAGTTGTTAAATTGTTTTCATGATTGATGCACGTTTTTTGCAATATAATTGAGACGCTTAGTAGTGTTCCCATTATATCTTCGACATCACTATGCTGAATAAGATTAAAAATTTACAATTTTTTCTTGGTTTCACGTATCTCATCTCCCTTTATGCTCAATATAGAGGGACTACATTTCAAATGTAGTTGCCGAAACACAGTGTTTCCTCACAATATTTTCCTTCACCGAATAGCCATGATTATTCAAGGTTCGGACCTTAATCGACCGATCGATTGGTGTCTGAATACTGCATCACTGCACTGAATAAGCTATTGGTGCTTTTTACTTAAATCAGTCAGTTCAGTGGATAAAAAAGTTTGTATAAAATAATCAATTTATCACCAGTTCAACAAAAGACGGCAAAAGAATCAGTGCTATTATCATGTCGCGGCAATCAAACATAGAGCAAAATGCCAGTAAACATTTAGCCGTCTGTCTCAATAAGCTGGTAGTCGACTTTACTTATGTAATGAACCGTCCATACTATAACTAATTTAATCGCCCCGTGACATAAGTGTTCTTGGTATTGGTATACTTTCTATCTCGTCCCGTAAGTTATCGGATTACAATTTTTTATCACCACGTCAAAAGAACTTAAGAATATGAGATTTTATTAAATTATATAGATGCTGGTTAATGCCGAGTTAAATCCAATCATACTCCTCCAGCAATACATTTCTTGATTTCCAATATTTTTGTATTCCACTTAACTTTTCCAGAGATCATATGTTACATTCCTTAATAGTTATTTAATAGCCATTAACTATCAGTCTCTGTGTTTCGTGGCTTAAAGTACCTACGTCAGGTCTATCTGCAATCCTAAAATAGTCTATTTAGGGATTTCAGTAGTATGATACCAATTTCTATTAAGTAAACTAAATATTATATGTGAACAGTTCTTGATTAATTGTGTTCATTAAGTTCGAATACAGCCTGGGATCCGAATCCAGTTTAATCTCACAGTCTTAAGTTAGGCATCCTAAGTTATTAATAATATTTGCATATTGTTACACTTGTACTAAGAAGACGTTCAGAAAATACCTATTGAACTTGGAGTTTCAAGGTATATATCATTTGAATGTACTTAATAACGTTCGAATTCAATATAACGAAACCCTCTTGTTTGAGAACAACAGTTGCAGTTTTAAAATAGGATATACTACCGGTCCAAAAAAAGAGGAGTACATTTTCCGTTTTTAGCAATACTGAGCGTTACGTAATATGTATACAGAGTCAAGAAAAAAAGCATCATCTAATAGTGTTTATTGTTATGAGTTTTTGTTCGTATAGTACACTTAAAAAAAAGCGAGTTAGACGTACTTCGTCAAATGCGCGGGCTACAGACTTTTCGTTATGTTGCATCCTTTTTTCTTACAGCTGCAGAGTAGTTGTAAACCACTAAAACCTATAAATAATATAAGTTTGTGAAATAAAGTCTACCAAAACTCTGTAAATCAATGAGCAAAATGTAGAGAAATATTTTTTAAATGTCATTACTCCAAACTTTATCATAAAATCGCTTTGAAGAATAATATTAATTGATACATTTCTTTGTATAGTTACATCATATTAAACAGTTTGACTGAAATCTTAAAAGATTTTTTTATTTATAAATATCATTTTAATCATTCATTTTTGTGAAAACCAGCATTTTTATGTTCTTTCTTATTAGCAGGTACATTATTTTAATTATATCTATCACAATTTATAGCAACGTTTTAAAAAGTCGCAAGAGGATATAAATAGTTCTGTTGCGTGCTAAAGAAACAATTTTGCGTGCGGGTCCATGTTAAGAGCGAGTAACGGTAATTAAATAGTAAAATGTTATCACACAGGACACGGATTTCTTGTTAAGTGGCTACGGGTTAGTGAATTATTTATTATTATGCTTTAGTCGGTAGCGTTGTTGTCCCGATATCGTTTTTTTATGCTACAGAATTTGTTTTCTTTTTGTCATTATTTGGATTTCTGACACAAACATCTAAACTTTTCAGCGTCCCAGCATTTCTCGAGTTCTTTTGATTCAATATATAATTTATTAAAGTTTATTGCAGGATTACATCTACAAAGTCCGCTACTATACTTATATAATTATGAAACATAAGAAACAAAAATTTCAGCAAATAAACATTTCCGACCAATAAGAACATATTTTGAACTTATGGTATAGATCCGTTCGTGTGTTTGTAGGTAAAGTTTTGTAAATCTACGGCTGAGACAAAATCAATACCTATTTATCACATCTTTCGTATATCAACCTGTATATATTTGAATATTTGTTAATATGTGCTATGTCTATGCCAAGTAAATGTTTTCTTTTTTCTTTCTTTCATTATTATTCGAAAGCGTACGGCAGTTTATGAAAATTTAATTGTTAATTGGTAGTGCATTTAAATTTCACAAAGAAAGATTTCGTTTTCAATACAACAAACATGACATTTCCTAGCATTAACAAACAGAAAATACTATCCAACTGAACTCGAGAGCTAGTCCACTTTGTTGGACACACATGTTTAGTGGATTATTATCTTTTACAAGATTATGCTAAGGAATTATCTTAATTAATATGCTAGTTTTAGAGAATAGCGTTTGACCATAAACTCATTTGATATTAAATGATGATGTGGTCATAAGCCAAACCTAGAGGGTACTGTCTCTCAAGTATAACTGCCGGAGTACACTAACAGGTGCTTGGTGACAGATTTTCAACAAAGACAGCAAAAGCCCTACCATCATAATATGATTTCAATACGATGTTTTCCTTCACCGAAAGTTATGACTCAATTGCAAGGATTCGAACCTACGTAGATCGATGCAGTGTCCGAACGTGCTGTCAACTAAGCCATCATTGCTTCGAAACTACATATATTTGTGCAGCTATAGTAAGTATATAACACAGTATAATTATTTTGTAAATGTCTCGAAGTAGAGTATATTAGCATTTTGGTTACTCGCTTGTCTCTCATCGCGTGAACAGTACTATCAATATTTATCGTAGGCTATTAACAGTCGGGCGCACGCGCTACACCGCTATCAATGACAGTGCGTCGTTCCACTATCTTAATGATGGTTCAGTTTGCACTGGTGCCTTCTGATCTATTTATTAAGCGCTTTGTCTATTCACTACTGGAGAACGGCAAAGAACTTTGTAAGCTTAGACTGTACATAGTATATTATTTTCCGTTTGTATTAAATAATTTGATATAAACATTACTAATTATATTACTTTCAAATTTATATCGATTTTAGTAGTATAAATATATAGTGGATATCATTTCTATTTCTTATGATATATCTAAAGATTGAAATAAACTTTCTTAGATCATTATAATGCTGAATTAATTTGCGAATATTTCAAAAGATCTGCTATTAAAATTGGCAATTTGACCAAACAGATCTGTTTTAAGTACTCTTTTTTAAAATAAAATGAAATCCTATTACACAAATATACCACTAATTTGAGTGAATACTTAAATGAACCGAAATTTTGATAAACATACGTTTTTAGTGCTAGATTTAAAAACTTGTTGTATAAACGCGGTAAAACAAATCAAATGTTGGAAAATAATTAATGGAATACCTAGAACAGACTTTGTAACCGTTGCTGATAATAACTTAAAACTAATAATAACAGTCAATCATTGAGAAGATATATTAGTTAATAATTAACATTTTTTAAAATTAATTTTTGACCGCATAAATATATTTAAAATTAACAGTACATTGGGGAAAAGAGGTGGCAGTAATTTGATACGAGTCACTTCCCTTCCCCTTGACGTGTTGCATGAGCATGTTATTATAAGGTCACAAAGGTTAGCCATGTCATGATTTAGATGTAATGAAGAGAGTAACAACAATGTCAAAGTATGTTAAATGTCTTGAGATTAATGATTATAATCTTTACAAAACTCTTTACATACTCTTTATCCATCAGATCAGATCATCAGATCTTTACAAAATATTAAATGCCCTAATCTCTTCGAATAAATTCTGGGGTCATATTGATGTAGATGTCCAAAATTTTGCACACATGTTTTATCATAATTTAGAATAGTAAAATGGTAGAAAACAAGTGAGAATGTTTATGTCTGTAATTTCTTTAAAATGAATGACGACCAATCAGAGATCAGGTCAAGGTTAAAAATTATGGATGAAAATTTATTCCGCTACTTGCCACAACTGTTAAAAGCTTATAACCGCTATGAAAATAATGTACATGATAATATAATAGGTATTATTACCGTCGTTTCACTAGGAACGCGGTGATATTCGTAAAATAAATTCATCAGGTTCATCATAAAACATTTTAATAACGTTTAATTCACTTTGTGCCGACGTTCGAGCTCTTTTGGGGGCTAATTGATGGAAATTGTGGAACGCGGGAAATCAAATTCCGTTTTAATTACAACGCCGTGACTCACACAGGGCGTAGGTAAAACAGTATATTTTTATTATTATATTCTTTACTTGTTTCCAATCAGTATTACTTAGTCGTGGTGGTCGAGTTAGATGACAATCCGATGTCCGCAGGTCCGAACCTCGGCATGTACCAACGGATTTTTTGGACTTAACTCATTTAAAAATGGGAACACTAGCAGCTGATGGTGAAGGAATCTGAACCTCAAAAATATTCTTGTAGTACGATCGTATATGGGAAATATAGAACTGTGGATTTTTCTAAGTTTGAAATCGTTGATACGTCGCGTCGTGGGTTGACGGGGTAATTGCTGCCTTCCTGAATTGATATCTTCCTTCCCTGCAGTCGCTCTAAAACAGCCTGATGTGATGATGACTATTACTTACTAGCTTGCACTCGCAGTCTCGTTCGCCTTAATGTAGATTTGATCTATCCCTTTGGAGCAGTACCCTATGTTTATATATATATGTCTGTTTATCTGTACCCCTGACAACATATATACAAAATTTCATAATCATCGGTTGAGTAGTTAAAGCGTGAAAGCGTAACAAACAAACAAACACACACACATTCGCATCTATACCGTTAGTAAGAAGGTAGCGATGGTTACAATGAAGATTTTTATTCTACAAATGTTCAAGCTTTATTAAAAAAAGCAAATAGTTACTACTCAAATATCTTTGGAGTTACTACATGTAACCGGTGGTTTCTGTCATGTTAATTTTTTTTACCCTCTGCTCCCAACAGCCCACATGGCATCACACGTTCAGCTCTCTCAATTACTTCTTACTTGGTCAAAATTCTTTCTAACTTACATTTTGTGTGGTAATTAATACGTTCCTAAGCACCGTAGAGTAATTTCGGATAATCTTATTTTTTCAATATATAGGCTATAAAATGCATAGAGAATCTAAAGTAAGGTTCAAAGCGCGTTCATACAAACAAATTAAAACCAATTGTCTCTTCAGCTTTGTGCTATTACTATTACTTAGTTATTAAATTTCGTACACTAAATTATGTACATAGCAGTATAAATATCAGTTAACTTTACCATTAAATTCACGTTCTCTTTCAGTTTACTCTTTGGTTTATATTCAATAGTAAATATCATGGAACCATCCGCGAAAACATATTTAGACGTAAAAACATCGAAGACAAACATTTCCCAGCGACTCAATAAAGAAGCAAAAAAGGGCCTCTTTTAAAGAGGCGCACATCAAAGACTCAAAATATAAGATATTATTGGAACTCAATGAAACAATTTTCCGTGTTCACGGTTACAGTACATATTTGAGGAAAATATGTTTGAAATATTTATCATACAGGCCAAAGTTTGGTTTTAAGGGTGGAACTATGTTTACACATTACCGACAGAATGTCGACTTTCTTTAATTGGATATTTATTGGATGGATGTATGAAGACTGATTAGAAGTAATCACTAATGATTTGTCAATATTTGTATTATCATATTTTTTGTATTTTATTGGTTAACCTTTGACCACAATTTCATCTGATGTTAAATGTTGATGCGGTCTAAGTTGGTAGTCACGTTAAATTTGGAAGGAGAACGGGTCTCAAGTGCAGCTGCCGGAACATACCAATGAGTTGTTGACGACAGATTTTAAATTTGAGGGTGGTAGCTTGCCAGGCGGACTTAGAAAAAAGCCCTACCACCATACTATGGTTTCATCACGATGTTCTGCTTCACCGAAAGCTCCGAAACAGTTCGTAAGATTCCAACTTACGTCCTTCGACGTTATGCCTGAACACACTACCAACAGATCCATCATTCCTTCAATTTTATAAAGTAACTGCAAATACAAAAAGGTATATTTAAAAAAGAACTTGTTTTTGGTCAACCGTTACACCAATGGTTACTCTATCCTTCACAAGATTTAATTCGTTAAATAGTTGTACCCCTGGATTATTAAGTGAATTCTCGCTTAAAATAGATAGTAGACAAATGTAAATACTTTTTCATATGTCACATTGCATATTTAATTGCAATTCGGTTCACCACCCTCTCGCACTATTACTTCATTCACACTTGATGTACTTTCTGATTAATATTTTGTAAGATAACTGCTCCGCTCTTAGAGATTGTAGTGTAATGATAGAAAGCTTATAAACTTACTAAAATTGTAAATATATTTTATTTTATTAGATATGCATATTCAGAGCTATGTGCTTATAAAAATATGCTTGCTTTTATTATATAAGTAAATAAACAAACATGTAAAGCTGTGAAATATTTTTCGCCTTTACTAAATAATTTCCATTTAAAATAAAATTCTATTGTTTTATTAAATCTGACTCTATTATGCCAATTGAATAAAGGCTTCGAATGGAAGAATAACGAACTTCAGTTGTTTCAGTTCACAATTTTAAAGCGGACAGGTGAGCGTTCCGGGCACATTGCAAACTGATGGGTGATCCATCTAATCTTGAAAACGAGCACCCAATCTTGTCTCCGATCGGATCCTCTTGATTACATCCGACGCTTCGTTCACCAAATGCACGGGGGGTTTTGATGTATGTTCATGTCTCTTCAACTTATTTAGTACCGATAACTTTTCAAAATCTAGATTTAAGATAATAATATAATTAAGACACTTTAAAGCATGTAAAATACCAGGGAAGCATATGTAAGATGGAGATGAATCATCTTGAAAATAGTCTACCCTTAACTACGTTAAAAACGGTAAATAATTATTGTATTACAAATCAAGAAATGCTATTACGCATTCTGAATACCATAACAAATGTATTAAAACTCATACGGTTTAACGATTGCCAACCGCTGCCGTGATCGCGCTATTTTTTATTGCAAGACCAACCTTTTTTTATTAACGTGTGGAAGTCCGTCATAGACACGCCACTATCCCTGGGGAGAGGGTGTGTAATGTGAGACTCCTACTCAATAAAACTCCACGGTGTACATCCGCCGCTTTCGTTGAGGCAGCACGAGCTCTCTGTAGCATTGATCATGCCGCCCCAGCGGTTAGCCCGTCGTCAAGTTACGCGCCGCCGGGCCCCATCCTTGTCAAAAGACGACCGTATACACACCGGCCGTCTCCTCCGTCCGCCGGACTTGTGCAATGTGAAGATGGGCCCCCAACCCATCCTTCCAAGCCCGGCTACGGTGATGGAAGGAGGCGAACATACCGCCCCCTCTTTTCGCCAGCCCTCCTTTGGCGGAGAGAGCCGCTCAGAGTGTCTTTTAGGGAAGTTCGGTCTGGTATCCGTCCGGTATCCGTATATCACCCTCAACGGCACACTGAGCTGCACCCTTTGCAACGTTCGAACATTGGTGGCACTGAGGGCGTCCATCCACAACGGTGCCCCGTAGGCGGCCATGCATCGCACGACTTCCATATAGAGACGGCGTTTGCTGGCACCCGGCTACCCCCTGTTTTGGAACAGTCGTCCGAGTGCCGCTGCCGCTGTGACTATACGAGGTCCGAGACCCTCAACATAGGGCTCAAACCGCCAGCGTCTATCCAGGGGTGAGGCCCAGATACTACATCCGGGTCCCCACTCTGAATTGCAAGAGCAACCTAGCTTGATAAAACATTTCGTTGTTAATCGTTATATTAACACTAGCAGTGCTTACCAGTTTTGAATTAGTGTTAATGCTATTGGATAAACTTATAGAATACCGTATCAAGCACGATTGTTGTGTAGGGACCCGATAACGCGACTGAGCCGTGTGGCACACGTGGACACGTGTGAAGGAAAACATAGTGAGGATCCTGATCCTGAAACATGTCTGTAGTACCACTGTATATGGGAGAGTATAGAACTATGGGTATCTCGGAGTTTGAAATCGATAATATGTCGTGAGCTGACGTAGTGATTATGCCCAAACCGTCCATCGGGAAGAGGTCTGTGGCTCTTCAGTGCCTCTCTATAGGTTGATGTATTGAAAGATAATATTATATATAAGTAATTATTAGTGTAATTAGGCTAATAATCATATATTTTAACATAAGCTAAAAGCTATTTATATAAGCTATATAGCTAAAATGTATAGCATGTATTTCATAGTAGTATAAATAAACCCGCAGAGCGCTATGATCAGTTGATAACGGGCGTGTTGGTAAATACAAGCCCATTTAAAAACAACGAAAGCAAACACGGTATTACACTTTACTACGTTTGCAACAGACTTTAATTAATTAAGGAAAGTGCCGGTGAGTCTCCTGAGATTGGTCATTAATTAAATGGGTCTTTGGCTATCGATCCGCCGGCAAACAATACACTTTATTATTTCTATTATCCGTTTCATTTGATGTCTGTCCGTTGTTGATGGGACTGATTTTTTATTACAAAAATGTACTTTAATGGCGATCACACGATCGAATTATTGTATATTATTTTATATTCTAATTCTTTATAATTCCCTCCTCGATTCCTGTATCGCGGAGAACTTTATAAACATATATGTTAGTACACCTAAACTCGGAACAATAATTTGTGAAGCAAACAAATAATTTAATTGTGTGGGATTCAAACTTACGGCACTCAGAGTAGCGGAAGCAGTGAAGCGACCGTTTAAAAGGAAACGCGGTCTACAAAACGTTTGGATATAAGAACCAACATAGAAGCAATTTTTATTTTCAAGAGAGAGAAGAGATGAAAGTAACAAGAAAAGTTTTGAGTTTGGTAATAGACGGCTATAGAGGTAGGCGAAGACCGAAAAAGGTGTGGATGGATTGTGTGGAAAATACTATGTGTATAAAAGATGTGAGTAGTGTAAATAAGGCCATTTAAAAGTTCACACAGATATAAAATTAATAATAACATGAAAATATTTACAAAAAAAAATATTGGTAATTTCTTAACTTTCTTAACTTTGAGATAAGTCGTGTGAAAGAGGTCTATCTATATCATAGATTATACGTTTTTATTAAGAATGAATTATTCGATAGGATAATTTATTTAGGATGATAGGATTATAGATTTTATGTATTACATTGCTTAAATTTGTTTTCTGAATATCTGGAAACGTCAGTAAAATTTAGTAATCATCGTACTTTTAATAGGCTTTTAATTTTTATGATATTTAATTCATGGAAAATATTAAAAAAACATAGAAATATGACTGTGGTAGGCATAGATTTAATGGTAAAAAATTTGCTTCATTAGGTATGAAACAGAGGAATACTTAAAACATCGCATTATCAGTATATTCTTATACACTTTATCTAGAATTGTTGTTTGACTGCAATCCCGGGAATCTTAAGTGACGCAGGACTTAAGATCTCTGAACCTAGTATGAAGGCTGTTGTTACCATTATATGTATATGACGTATTTGAATCCTAACCCTCAGGATTCACCACTTATTTTTACTTCATTGGCCCTATAATACCATCGTCTTTAAGGATATTGGCTTTATGAAATTAAATAGGCAGCAGGTACGAATGTTACTACTTTTACATTAAAACACAATGAAAATAATAATCAAATTTAATTACAGCTATTAATGACCACTTGAAAACAATCGTAAAGTAATTTAAACCTTCAAACAAACGTTAATAACGAAAAACGTGACATCAAAAAACCAATAATAAAATGAGACGAATCGTAGAACGGAATTAATTTTATATCATTTTAATTTGAAGCGATTCAGATTAAATATTCATTCGACCATTAAAAGAATCCATTAAGCTAAACCCCGGCGACCACAATTCGAGAACGTTCGAATTAAAAATCACAAAAACGTGTACATTTAGGGAGTAATAACGGGAGTATCGCTTGCTTAAAAGCTGTTGTTATTTTGGACACGTTGTTCGGTAACGTTATCCTTTTATAACAATAACTATTTACTTATTGGGAACGAATTTTTAATAAAGACTAGTTGTGCTACTGGTATCACACGAGTTTATTACACTCTAATTATTTCTTCTTTTTGTAATGCCCTTTTTTACTCCTTACTAATATTATAAATGAGTGTGTTTAAAGCCGAAGTTTTACGCTGGTCATATTATATGAAACGTAATCTAAACTAACCTATAAGTTTTGGAACAAAGTATATATAGTATATGTATAAATATTGTTAAAGTCGGTTAGGGATAAATTTTTAATTATTGAAATTATTATTGTGAGACGATTTCCAAAAGTTTTGAACGATGACATAAATACTTTTCGAGTACAAAGTTTTATAACAATCAATGCTTTTTAAAATGATTTATAAAAATATTGAATAATAAGATAAAAGCTTATTGAGAAAAAAAAAATCATAAAAATCGATGCCCCCGTTTTTTAAATACTTAAATCCTTAGACTAATTCTTATTTTATTTTAAGTTTTACACTTAAATCCTAGTTAGATGTAAATAGAAGAAGGCATTTTTTTAACGTCATACTCGTGATTGGTGTCCTTTAAAATATACTTGGTATCTATTATAACACAGGAAAAGATACACATAAGACATAATTACAGATTTTTTACATAAATATTGGTGTGAACATTGATACGGTGCTATTGACTGTGCGGTTTGTATTAATTACCTACTATTGACTCGTGCTGAATAAGATTCTAGTAAATAGCCATTTTTAATTTGTTATTTCTCTAGATTTCTCTGGTATACTGCTCGCTCTAATTTTCATTGCATATAAATTACCTACATACTACTTTAAAAAATGTTATATATAAGTCTCAAAGGTATTCCTTCGTTTTATTTACTCTTTTCATTCATCTATATCATTTTAAATGTAAAATGCTATGTAATTTTTGAAGTTAAAACTTCTTTAGCCTGATTTTTTGTAGGGGAAAACTTATGGGTTCACATCACCGATGACCTCGACATGCTCATGACGTATTGCGTTTACGCCAGACTAGCGATGCGTAGTATAGCGACATGCGTACATGTTATATTGATATTTTATATTGAGCTTGTACAGCCCATCATATGTTTGATTTATTAATAAATGTATTCTTGCTCGGAATGCCAATAGATGTGAAAATCAGACCAATGTTGATAATTTCTATTTAAAAATGAAAATGAAATTGAAATAATTTAGACTCTAATTCATTTAAACTTTTAAAAAGACTCCAATTTTTGCATTGATTTGAGTTTTCACTTCTGTTGGCAGCCGTTATGGCTGTCTCGACTTATTTTTATTTGTGTAGTAAAAATGTTTGTTGCTTCTCACTCCTACGATACAGGACTACAGAGTTTTGCAAGAAATAGAGTAATTAATTACCAAAATACTTCAATCTATTATATTCATGCATTTACCTTTAGAAGATATGTTCATTTGTTTTCTGTTTCAATTCATTTAATCTCTCTTTTGTTATCATCTCGTTTCTCTTGAATATAGTTTGGCATTTTGCCGGACGTCCAAGCATGAGTTCCGGTTTTATTTCCCGCTGTATTACGATGCGATTGAAACGGTACTCAAAGTTCAATTGCTTGAGAAAATGTGTTTAAACGCGACTATTCTGTTATAATGTTGTCTCTGATGACGTCCGTGTTCAAACGTTACGTTTTGTGTATTGCTATCAACTGGAAACGATGAGTTTTCTAAGAATAAATATGTATATCCAACACTACAAATGTCTTAAGAGTGCTAATATTTACTAGTAATGAGAATAACAGCTTTATGAAATGTTCCTAATGAGTTTTTAATAATGATTTTACTATCGAGATGCCTTAACGTTACCATAATATGTTCAAACGCATAAATTATTGATATTTCAGTGCTAATAAAAGTTGAATGTGTGTATAGTTACTAGATGTAAGTTCGGTATAAAGTTTGCAATAAAATTAGCCGTGACCCGCGGTTTCATTTGCGTTTAATTGTACAGGTTCTGAATTACTATTAATGCAGTTAGATAAAATTAAACAAACCTTAACTAATACGCGAATACTAATGCGAATGTTTTGTTTTGTTACGCTTTCTTGTCTAAGATGTCTTAGATTCAATCGATATGAATGTGAGTAGAAGCTAGTTCAATTTACACCTCGATTGACGAAGTTTTTTATGCTATTCATTTTATTATAACTCGCTACTGAGAGGCGTGTGCTTATCAGTAATTACATAAAAAATATTACGCTAGCCTTCTGTGTCGCTTATTGTTAACCGATCAAACTGTTTTATGTTTGCGTTGTAATTTCCCACAGAATTATCTCACGACATCTTTGTGTTATGATAAGCGGACCCCTCAAAGGGTTACTTCATTCTGGAGTCGGGCAAATCCGTCAGGTATTCACGGCTTTTAATAATCTTTCGAATGCTTCGAGAACAGTCGCGTATTTAGGCGATTTGATTTATTACTAACGTTCGTTCGCGACATTATTTGCGTTTGTATTTTATAAACAATGCTATTACATATTACCTTTGTAAAGTTGTAATTGTTTATACAACGTACAACGAGGTAGCTCTTAGATGATTGGATTTTTTCCAATTTACTTGACACTTATTGTTATATTTTAGCTAAACTAAGCAATACCTTCATAAATTGTATTATATGCATTATTCTCATGTATAAGCTATACTACTGTAAGGTTTCAATAAAACCATACAGTTGTGTTTGCGTGACAAATTTTCCCATTTCTAATATTAATAGAATAGGAGGCTATACGGTCCCGTGGTTTAATTCTAAATCAGTACCTGATCTTGCTTTCGAATTGTAAGACATTGGGTTTGGCTGAACCGTGTATTTACGGGGAAATTGTGAAAAGATGTTTTAAGGCTATTGAGAGTGGTTCTAAGGACCGGCTGCGCTCAATTGCGATTTAATACGATTATGGGAGGAAACGCTTTTGTGTGAAATGAGAAGAGGGGGTTCTTTCTTGTTAATTTCCACCGTTTTACGTTTTATCCAAAGTCGCATTGGCTTCGAGAGTTTTTGTTTTTTACTATCTGTACGCAGGCTTGATATTTTACCTACATATATGAATAAAATTGACATGTCTGTAGTCTGTAATTTACACGAGCTAATCTTCAAAACTGCTGAACCGATTTTAAATAGACATTTATTAATAGACAGAAAACTTTGTAGACTATTATTTACGCTACGTATCATTCAGCTTTTCCATTAGGGCTGAGCAGTAATGGTAAAAATACAAAGAGGTGACTAAAAACCGGTGTAAGGTTTTTATAAGAGTTAAGTATTCATGATGAAATTACAATTAACGAATTAAATACCACAATTAATGTAAATAAAACGTCTAGTAATATACAAAGTAATAGTAAACTGTTTTATAAGAACAAAGTCGTGGTTAGCAGCTAGACTAATAATACTACTCGACTATGATTCTCAAACACAGGCACTATCACACAAATCTGGTATAAATTTCCACTTAACGGTTGTATTAAACCATTCAAATGTTGTACCCATAATAAGGAATACAAAGATTTTTCTTCACGATTTTCATTCAAAAATTTTGTTATATATATTTGTTATTGATTTTTTTTTCTATACGATAAAATCTGTTTTGGGTATGTATTGTAAAAAAATTGTAGATTGTAAGTATAAAAAGCGTGAAGTACGAAGTGAATTATAAATAAAGGCTTCAACAAAGCGAACCAAAAAAGTCAGTTGACAGAGAAGAAAGAGTCACTTAACTGTTTTGTCTATGCCTATATATATATATAGAAAAGTATAGTACCATTTCTTAGTTACCTACGCAGTTCACACAGAAGTATCGAATTTTTCGTAAGCACTAAAGTGGCAATTTATATAATAAAAAAATCATGCATCACGGAAGAGCACTCTCGTTTACCATTTCGTTATATCATATGTCGTCTCCCTGCGTAATAGAATGAGACAAGTAACATTAATCTTGCTAATATACTATAATGAAAAAATGTTTATTTTTGATTATGTTTATTCTTAAAATATTATAATTTCGGATTAGAATATATAATATCTCTTCCGCAGTATAATTTAATTTATATTAATAAATTGATGTACGGAATAACTATGGGACAGAACTTGATATTTTTTTCTATTTTACGTCTTAGATACTCGGTCTTAATCTAAAAAAATAAGAATCACGATAGCCTCAGTTAAGTTTTCGTAGTTTTAAGAAAATACGAATTTAAATAGCGACGTGTATTTTCTCGTTTTGAAGAATTATGCAAGCGGTACGGCACGCATACGCAAGGGAGGGGAAGTAAACGGATATTTTCTTTACAAAAAAAAAATGTACTTGAAATATATTTTTGCATCAAAATTTTATGTGTTTTTCTCTGAGCATAAAATATATTGTCAAGGTAATAAACAACATAGACGAACATATATTTATTAAGCATAATCCTATTATACACGGGAATCGAATAGTGAAGTCTTTCTTAAAATTCAGCATAATACATAGTAAAAACTAATCACCGTAAGACCTGCCATAGTGGGCTTAGGACTTAGGCGTCATCAAGTATAGTCAAGCAGAGCGATATGACGCCTATAGCAGACTGGTAAAAAATATGTCATAGTATCTCTATTTTGGTTTGGTTCGTCTCTTCTTATGCTATAAAAAAACTTAAAAGTATAATGATTACTCAACAATTTTAACCTAAAACACCAGGAATTCATAGCTTCGTATTCTTCACTACTCTAAATTACTTTTTCTCATTTGAACGGTGGAATATCATACCAGAATACGGAGATGAAGATATGCAATCATTCCATAGATATAATAAAGAGGTCGCCGCGTTAGCCTCGACGGATAATCCGGAATCAATGAGACGGGAGAGCCCTCTTTCGATACTATTTCTTCAGATTAAGTAGCTCTTCGTATCTTATGCATGCCTAGTACTTGTGATAGAAAAATATTGTTAGAACAATTCGATACCATTGGCTATTTAGCTATATCTATATATGGGAAAAAGGTATGTTGGTATGTCTGTAATAGACAATCATTATGATAATAGGTACGTCTTGTTTTTTCACGGAGAAGGTACTTCTGACTATGGCTGTCTTTTCTTGTAATCAAATCTTATGTTGTAGTTTTAGACGGATGAAGTATATCGACAAAGTATTTGTTTGGAAATTAAATATACTTAATAATGGTCTACTTAATGGTAAACTAGGATCTAGAATTATGCCGTTGAATACGTTTAAGTGTTATACGATATATATAGGACAATAAATACGAATGATTTGTAACATTATTTATAAAAGATTATAATTGCGGCACGCTGTGATGACCGTTTTGACACATTATAATCGTGACGTGAAATGTAGATTTTTTTTTGACAAAAATAAAATTAAATTGCTTCTTTGTTTTGCATTAAGCATGTTTGTCTGAGGTGGTAGTTGTGCTAACCAGCGATCCGATATATATATATATATAATTCCGAATTTTGAAAAATATAAATACCGAGTTGTGTTGCAAATAAGTACACTAGTATTTATGGATCCATTAAGGATTTTGTCAAACGGCGCTGTTATTTTATTAGCAAAAACGTACAAACATTTTTTCGCGGGACCATAGTAGTTAGACGGATATATAGTATATAATTACACATATCTATTATTTGGAAATGAATTTTGATTCTTATAATTCAATAAATTTTAGAACAAACTGCACGTCACTATAGACAATAAAGAACAGCAATTTACTCCTTCAAACTTAGTTATTGTTGGTGGTAGAGCTACGCTGAAACTATTACTGGTTTCATAATGAATGCGTCGGCTCGCCCGGGGTAGTACCACTCTCTCACAGAATGCCGACGTGAAGTAACAGTACTTGCACTGTTGCGTTTCGTTCGTTCAGTGAGAGCGCCGTAGGCCCACATATATTAAAAGGCCGGCAACGCACTTGCAAGTCCCCTGGTGTTGCTAGTGTCTATGGACGGCGATGATCACTTACCATCAGATGACCCACCTGTTCGTTTGCCCCCTATTTGTTTTTATATAAAAAAGTAAGAAATTTCATGAACGGATAAACGTCAAAATGACCATCATAGCGTGCCGCTATTATAGACATAAAACAATATATATTCTTTCTCCGAGAAAGTTGTACTATGACTTTTCTTAAATAACAATGTGAACAATACGCTTGTAAACGTATAACTCAGTGTCTTTTATACCATATCTAGTTAGTTTATATTGCCGACATCATTTTAAAATGGAAATAAATTAACTATATACAACAATACTAACAAAATACCTAATATTGTTTTGATTTAGAAAATGACTTTAAGCGACTATTCTACGAGAATAAAAAAAAACTACCAACGCAAACACATTACAACGTTGAAATGTGTGTATTTCTGCGGCTGAGATCGCGGCCCTGTTTATATTTCGTCCGCTCTCCAACCCTCTCGGAGTGACACTCGCATTATTTACCGAACCTCTGTGCCTGTTTGTCCACGTGTGAGCGCTGGACTCCTTTATTTACGCCCGCCGCGGCCGCAATCAAAATTATTTATGCTTTTTTTATTTGTATATATGGTAATCTCTTTTCGGGCGGTCGCCGGTTTTTACGGTTTAAATTGCCCTCGACCGCTGACTTTATGATATTCCTCTAATTAAAACAGTCGAAAAGTTACAGGAGGTCGTGTTATAGTCGTATTTATCGGTCTGTATTGTTATTTAAAAGTATGTACTTGTATTTTATGTATATATTGGTATATAAAGTAGGATGTATTTAATACAAAATTATATAAAAGGTTATTTTAAGATTAACATCAACCTATAATGTTGTAGTATATGGCTACCGATCGAAGTGTGATCAAATATCGATCGAGTAATCAAATTTTTAATGTTCTGTGTTGTTATTTTTTTTAATCGTTGTATTTTGTTGTTGTTATACTTTTGGTATGTAATTATTTGCACTTTTTATAATATATGTATCGGTGTATAAAGTGGGATCTATTTAATATAAATTTATAAAAGAGATTATTTTACGATAAATATTAACCTGAAATGGCAATGGTATTTGGCTACCGATCGCAGCGTGATCAAATAATTATACGACCTAACCTAAGAAACGTAACCATCGGTCGAAGTGTGATCGAATAGTTACTATAAAAACTTAACCTAAAATATGTAATTAATAGTCGAGGTATTATCAAATAGTCACAGTTAAGACTCAACTTACGAGACGTGATTACCGATCAAACTGTGATCGAATAGTGATACGAATGGAGTTTCGTTTCGAATTAGCTCGCGGTAATGAGCTCAAATTCCCTGAGTATCTTATCCAAGATAACAGTAACAACAACATCAGTATAACTATGCTGTTAGCGGTTCTCATGTTGCAATCATTATTTATGTAAAAACAAGTAGAATTTGCCTGTAATAATGCAATTAATCACGACGGGTTAATGAGAGAATCGTATTTATTTTCGAAGCTTGAATAAAAATTGAGGTAATATAAATGGACAAATATGGACAAAAGTTCGTTCATAAAGACACACGAATAAATGGAAAGAAAAAAACACACCTATATTATATATATAAAGTAAAATACAAAGAATTTCGTTTTTATTCCATAAAACTTAAAGCGTAGAACACCAATATCAAAATAATTTAGTATATGAATGTACATAATATGTTGCATTTTTAAACAGTTGTACTGAATTACGGCTTTAAAGTGATTTTTTTTTGTAATATAAGTTCTGAGATCAAATATTTAAATTGTGGCTGAAAAAATTTAAGAGTACTTAGGCTATAGTATGAGAATGTCATCAGGAAGGATGCATGTATATAATTAGAAAAGTATTAAATGGTGGTAGTAACGAATATTTCGGAATTTATGTACATTTACTAGTTGAAATTGGGAACAATGTCGGCTGATGGTAATACGTCGTGGGCTAGCGTGATTGTTATACCCGTACAATTCAACCGAGAAGAAGTCTATAGTTCTGCAGTGTATCGCTTCCAGGCTGATGATGATGATGAAAGTGGAAAGTAAAAGAAGTCAGGATACATTACAATTAATAATTCAGTTAGATTCATTCGGTTGTTTCAACGCATAGAATAGTTCTAAAAAAACAACTGCTCTTCATATCTCGCTGACGCAAAATACAAAATTTCCCATATGACGTAAACAATACGTAGTGTTATTTCAAATGTATTTATTGTTTAACGCAGTTCTTAAATAAAAAGAATAATCTTAATATATCCTCAGGCCGACAAAGGTGAGCACATGCGAGCGACTGAGGAGCGACTTTACGACGAGCATAAAGCGGAACGCGCGTGCCCCCATAACCTACGCGAACCATTACTTAACACCATAAGTTCTGTTTAGAACGGGGACGAGACACACCTTGATCGTCGTATTTTAGTGATAGGCGGAGCGATTTTTTGTTGTGAAACTAATCAGGAAAATTATATCGTATTTGGTTAAATTTTAAATTATACTAAAATTACTTCTATATTGCTAAATCTTATGTATAAGACAAATAAATGTATTTGGAAAGTTTAAGTTACATTAAGTTTTATCTCGGAGTAATCCGCAAAGATTTTTAAAATTTACATCAATTTTCAGTTGTTATTACTAGCAAAAATTCTTTATATTATCTAATTATTATTATAAAGTTACAATGTTTGTAAGAGGTATTCTCCGGACGTACTGATTCAATTTGATTTATCAATTCAAAACATCAACAAGATTTACTCTCGGACACAATTTAAATTAGAGCAATTAAAAGTTAAAAATAAAAATTATATTTACAATATTTACCAAGCATTTTTTTAAATTATTTCTCTAATATAAAGTCATATTATCTATGCGTACCATATATTACCTCTTATTCTAATCAATTTTCATAATAATTGTATTTTAATTCATATAATGAATGCATATGAATTCCCACGTGGTTGATGGTATCACATAAAGTAATCTAATTTAACATTATAATTAAGCAATAAGTGTATATTTTACAAAACAAGCTGATATTATTAAAGGACATGCTAGGTTAGGTTGGACCATCTCCTCATTGCACAGGTCCGGCGGACGAGGGGGAGGCAGCTGGTGTGTACCCAGTCTGCCTCCCTATTAGGACGGAGCCCGGCGGCCATCTTCCGCCGGGCTATCCGCTGGGGCGGCATGGTGGATGCTTCGTTCGATCCCATGCCGCCCCAACCAAAGCGGAGGACGGTACACCGTGGGGGATAAGTACTTGCGTTAAAATGCACATGCATTTAGATGCTTATTTAAAATAGCTTGATGAGTATAATGAATATTGTTTTAAACAGTTCTTATTATTTAGATTAAATCGCTAATCGCTTCATCATAACATGACCTTAACTCTTACAGTAAATTCATAGCGTGTCAGTTTAGTTGTATGGACGTCTCATTTTGCCTTCTCCCCCAGGCATGGGTGTACATTAAGCCCATTGTGAACTGCGTTCTTAGTTCATACAGCACTATGACATAATGCGAGCAACACACATGATATATCATTTCTATACTTTGTGACAGGTCGAGTACGGACGAAGTTGGATTATATTGGACAAACATTTTACACTTAGACTTCTTTTATTCTTAATATCGGGTAAGAGTGTCTTTCTCTCGAATGCATAACAAACAACAGACAATCCTATTTTGTTAATATGTAATGGATTCATCATTTATTGATTTCGCAACAATAAGAATCGAATCGCTGTCACACGAGTCGTCTAAATTCACCAAAAATAGATTACAAATGTGTATAATCTGTGTGCACAAATATAAAGAATCTTTATGTACATGTTTTTACCATGAAAGTGGAATACCTAACTGTCCCCTGAACCGAATAGAATAGAGATGGCGCGTATTAAATATTCCATAAAACCGAGATACGCGCAATGTTTATCATCAGAAATTTCAATATACACATTAAACTTTCGTTTTCTTGGCACCAAGCCCACGACCGAGAGGTACCGCTGTAAACAAATTCGTTGGGACCAATGTTTCTTAAACTTTCCCCGCTGGCAGACCGCCAGGAGGAGCTCCCGCGGCCTGCCAAATTGGAGACTTTCTCTGAAGGTGCCTTATGAATATTTTTATTACGTTTTTTTCACGTGATTCTCGGTCGTCGTTACGTCTCATGGCAAATTTTGTTTTATAAATATAAAACAATGATGTTGTATTTAATAAAAAATAATATTATAAAATCTCAAAAAACAATTATTAAAGTTGACATTGTGCAGTGAACTCATTAATACAAACTGAAGCATAAAAACCTAACTAATACCAGCGTGAATCATTGTACTGAAATATTCTATGTTAATAAATTCGTACTTCTATCTGTACAGGTTTGAATATTCTGAAGCGATGATGGTTTAGCTGGTAATGTCTTCAAATATAGCGTCGAAGGACGTAGCTTCAACTGAGTCGGAGCTTTCGGTGAAGGAAAACATCGTGATGAAACCATAGCATGTTATATGTTATATGTATATATATGTTTTTATGTTATATTTGTACACGGGATGTATATTGATTATAAATATATGAATATCTTATCAATTGCAAAAAAAATAAATTCTGGCAATGAATAATAATAAAAACTAGTGAATTAACATTTATTATTACTGCACTATAAAGAAAGAGTCTATAATAGGTTAACAGATTCTTTTTTTAAATTACACGCAGGATGCCTTTTACCGACTCACGACACAGCAACACTTAGCAGTCCATTGCTCCATGTATTTCGATCTTACTTTATATTTGAATTAATTTAGATACAATATATTACGGCAACACGCAATGTGTATAATATACTCGTAAACAACTGACGAAATTGAATATTTATTTTTCACTTAATTGTGTAGATTCTGCTCTATAAAAAGATATGCTTCGCCCGATTTCTTTATCTGACTTTAATTATCCTGCCTTAAATAACTGTAGTGCACCTGACGGTGAATATATTCTCGAATAATGGCGATCAGTTTGATATATTCGGCAATTGACGTTTCGCGGCAAAAGCTAACCTTTATATACAAAACATGCCCCGTGTTAAATAGCTATAGTTAATAGAAAAACAATCCTGTGTCTACATCAAAAGGTTCATGATGGCGTGTCTTTAAGAATCCAATTTAGAAGTAAGATTAGGTTTAATACGTTTTACGTACGATCTAATCTCCCTTATGCGTTGTACATGTTTATCAGGCACTCCCCAACTATATTATGGTGTCCTTATAAAGTATCTAGACTTCACGGACTTTGAAACAACGTTTTCAAAACATAAGTATATAAAGTGTGCATAACGATACGTTTATTTAATTTGTCTAATGAATTACTGCTATGAGACTATATAAATGTATAGTCAGTATTACTTCAGCATAGTAGAAGAAAATATAGACAATTCACTAATCTTGAGTTTGTCTGATTTCCCCAATCTGCAATTTGTATGCGATCAGCGCATCATGACTTCTACATTCGTTTAGATGGAGCTTAAACTCTTATGGTTTTCGACAGTTCAGGGGGTTAATAAAAATATAGTGGCAATATTAGAATTTCAATATTCCTTTATTCAATTTTTTCTTTATTCAATTCTTTATTAATTAGCACATGTTCTTATGTGAAACTTTCAAGACACTGTATAAGTTGTGTTACCCGTACCAACTCGTTATAAGAATGACCAATATATTAGTAGAATGTATCATTGTTGTGCTTTAAAAAATCTCAACAAGCCGATAAGTGTGCACAATTTCGCGTAAGATTCGAGTGTACAAGTCTTTCAGGCACGTTTTGTCTTGCTCGGTTTTTTTTCGAACTGACTATCCGCTTTTGCCTGATGGGCCTTTACAGTTTCACCGGACTAAAAACTTACTCAATATTTGGCGCATATACGCAATTTAAATGTAAATTAGCTATGGGGTTCTGGGGTAGGGATAACTCATTCAATCACTCATTATCAGTTCATTTTGTAAAAGATCTCTTGCTCAAAATAGTTTGGGAATTCTTGGTCTAGGTACTTAAGTTTTTTCATAATTAATCCGTTGCACGATGTTTTTCTATATGTATTAGGAGAATTAAGAATATACTAACTATTTAAGCTTTTGAATATTTTATAGTAATTAACAATCACGTATGCAGTGCATTCGTGATATTTGGCTAGTGCAGCTCATGGTAATTTATAATAAAATGCAGTTTTATCCTTAGTCAGTTATAAATAGTTAAGAACTTCGTACCTCTATGTACTGCCGACAATACACTTCAAACGAAAGTAGAAAGTCCTGGTAGTTGTAGTAGACTCTTAGTTTACACCATCATCAGGTTATAATCCATTTTTACATGTCATTGTTTCAATATAATATACTATGCTACCATATAATACAGTATAATATGCTACCGTTTTCCCGTGACGTCGTCCGTCTGGTTATCGGTGTATTTAGATTGAATGTCAGAAGAAAGTTTTAATCCAAATCTTAAGGCATTTCTATGTTAAGCTATTACTAGTAAATGTTCGCAACTTCATTCGCTTTAAGTTAGGACCTAAAACTGAATAGTTATGCAATATATCACACCGCTATCTCGGTAGGAGTTATAATAAAATGGATAGGAAAAATATATTTATATATGTAGATAAGTGTACCAGAAATCATATTGTCTCTCTGTATGTATTATAATTAACGGGCTTCTAATGGTTGAAATTCAATCACAATTAATTAATATTTCAATATTCAATATTAACGAAAAGGCGGACATTTCCAATATAATTTAATTTCCAAATTATTTTTTCAACTATTTCAAACAAAATAATGGAAATAATCGGTTGAGAAACAGATGAGGAAGATGTATTTAACTGTTTTGTCTCTGTTTGTATGTATGTTCTAAGTATAACTAAAGTTAATAAAGTTTCGAGTAATTAACTACAGTGCAAACTAACTGTACGCGTTCGATCACACGTTCGACAACATATCATAGGAACGTGCCGGCCGTGTGTGATACAAGTTCGCCGGCGTTATTAGCTACGTGATGCTGGCCCAGCCGTTTTCCAACATGTAGAGTGTTATCGTAAGCTATTTACCTACAACGCGACGGGTTATTAAGGTATACATTACAATCAGATAGGGTTTTAGCTTAACGGGCCGGTCGTGTTTTCTCAAAGGTGAATTTTCATATTATTAACAGTAAAACATGTGTGCAGTTCGAACGCGGTAGAAGTGGAACCTTCAAAAAATGATAAATATTCATATAAACGATACACGTAAATAATACACTACGCTGGTTGTGATACTTTTTCCTAAGGCTTCATAATACGCAGCCACACATACGTACACGCACACATAAATATACATTCATGTAACGTTCGGATCAGAGCAAGTATTAAGTAGTGCAATACAATGAGGAGATCGTGAATATAAGAAACATTGTACAATGAACTCTATCTCATTCTTTTGCACGTTACATCTTATTCTTGTATATATTTGTCTCTTTTTCATTTCGTCGAGTTTCATATCACAATAGGGCTCAGAATTCACTTCAGAAAAAGTATCCACACCAGACGTAAACGCGGGATGTGGTTATAACGTTTGCGTGAAAGAGTCTAATGAAACCATTTTGACTGAGAGGATTAATTAAAAAAGCATCTCATTTTCGGCCGGCAGTTCGTTGTTTTTTTGTTGCACGATCTCCTAACTTAGCGGCATAAGCGCAATAGTGTAAATTTGATAATAAAACGCACGCACTCCGCTAAACTATTATTGTTTAGGGGAGTATAAAGCCGAGCGTTACACGTCGTCAATCAGACAATATGTACGATATAATTGTCCTAGTAAAGCTTTACAGCTGGCGCCAATAATATTTTGAGAACAACGAATTTAGATTATATCTCCATTAACACATACCAACTTCTTTGTCGGTAAATATGTATGTATATAAAACGTCGATAAGTATGTTTGATACTATCCGAAACTTATGTATGTTGTATCCATTACTTTCGAGTTTATTATTTGTGCGTCATCAAATACTAGAGATCACGATCATATCTAGACGTATAGGTATTTGAATGAACAGTCCAGAGAGGTATATCGAGAGACTGACTATTGAGGTATTTGTGACCATGAAATCTTACACAGTAAGATTAAACAATGGCTTAGTAGCTTGCGTAATGTACTAGAAGAGATATTAGACGATCGCAAAAGTTTTCAAATCAGACAATATGTATTCAGGTACTACTTAATGGATAAATTGTTAGGTACTAGAATTTTTACAACT
The DNA here is from genome assembly GCA_035772565.1 of Antheraea assamensis. NCBI lineage: Eukaryota > Metazoa > Arthropoda > Insecta > Lepidoptera > Saturniidae > Antheraea > Antheraea assamensis. The sequence continues at coordinate 4,175,342 of JAQQSE010000046.1, read as the reverse complement.
GATTTCAATATTGCAAGAGAGGAAAACGTAAAACAAAAATAAACAATGATTATATAATACTAGCAGTTACCACCGACTTTGTCAGCGTTAAATGACAATATAAAACGAAATCACAAAAAACATATTGATGCCCTGTAGCGTAACCTAGTGGCGAGTTGTAGTTAAAAACCTTCTGAATTATGATGATAGGTTAAATAGTGTTGGAATTTACACATCTCAGACTCAGGCTCAGGGCCACGATATTATTGCCAAAGGAAGATATGGGCATAATCTCCACGTTAGTCCATGACGTATTTGTGATTTCAGACTCCGAGAAATCCACAGTTCTATATTTTCCCACACTCGATGGTACTACAAGAACTCTCCTCAGGATCAGGTTTCCTCGTGAAATTTTCCTTCGTCATCAACCGATAGTCTTACTAATTTAAATGACTCAATGTAAACGAATTCCGAAAAAAATATTATTAAATGCCAGGGTTCCGGCCTATGGACATCGAATTGACATTCCACAGGTCAAACCAATCGACCACCACGACTAATCAGATATACCAGCCTCCATATATGTATAATTATTTTTTATTCTAATTAAAAAAAAGTTAAAAATGTAAATACAATTTTATATGGTAAACTAAAATTAGGATTGATATACATCTAACTTGATTTGACATCAGAAATTCAAATATTATGAGATGGAAATATGTTGTTTACATCTATATTACCGTTTTAGATCATATCAACATTAAATATCGGGTGAAATTGTGGTTGAAATGCTAAAACCTATACAGTTTATAAAAAAAGATAATCAATTTGACTTTAATAAGGAAATAAAACGGCTTTATACGTCATTCGATTCTGGGTGAATCGTCAATAGCTTTATTTTGTCACCGATCTTGATTACTTATGCGTCGCGCTTGATGTTTATGAATGGGCAGGCGAATTACGTCGCCCCCGTGAGTGAAAAGGACGACGGACGAAATTCGTTTTCGAAGGAATGTTAAGTGAGTTAAATCTTCAAATATAAGGTGAGGCTGCGTAGTCAGCAAGTGCTGACGCGTAACTCAATGGTAATGAAGTCCCAGTAGAGTTTGAAGAGTATAATTTTGCTTAAAACATCGAAAACGGCCGAAAAGATTTCATTCGTTGTTAAAAATATATACGTCAGTAAACATTATTTTGAATTATTTTTTACTACATTATATACAGATAATTATTTAAACTGTAGTTAATTGTCATGTTCTTTTATAATTTGGGTGATTGCATCGTACGGTAATTTGTGACAATATTCGTTGTTTATATCATGACTTTTAGTGTGAGCAACGTAAAGTGCTCTTCCTTTCGCACCTATTAGTTGTTGCATAATGCTTGCTTGTTTACACTTCACAATAACATGATCATATTTTTGTTGATTACAATGTATTATTTATTACTAATAACATTTAAACAATGCGATTTCCATTCTATTAAGTTTTTTTTTTAATAATATTATTTTTTATCTTCTGATTTAATTGTTCCAGACCACTTGTACTATGCTAATGTGACTGTGTTAGTTACAGAAATAATTATTTTATAACGTATTTAACGTAACGTATTGTTGATAAGAAAACCATCATGTCATATAAAAAGACAGTAAAATATTTAAATCGAAATTACCCAGACTTTCTATGAAATTAAATAATATATATTAATATAAATTATCCAAATATAATATACTTAAAATAGAAATAACAAAAATAAGTAAATATCATTTAAATTAAATGTTGCTAATATGTAATAATTTATAATTTTAAATATCTTTGCTAAGTTTAAAAAATATATTAAGATCTAATAATTTGGCAACAATTTCGTTATAGTAAATGCCAAGCATTGAGACGTAGGCATAATTGGTAATAAAATATTTTGCCTTACATTCGGTCTACGTAATTTTCGGTAACGTTTCGGCTTCATTTCGTGGTTACCCGCGACGCACTAGCGTTTGTAAGTTTCCTTTCCGTTCGTCCTTGTACAAAACAACCCTTATCTCTGACGATGATCAAGAGGGACCCACAGTCGGCAGTGATTACGGACGCCTCGGGCGCGCGATTGTTTCAGATAAGCCCATGTAAACTGGGTTATCGGTTTATTTACGTCACTTAATGATGTAGTTACAGGGCAAATATATTACATCGTAATCTTTTTTTTAATATTTTCATTTCATGAGAACAATAAGAATTACTACAATTTTTTTTTTCACCAAATTGGCTCGGCCCACTAAACCGGCCCGTATTATGAACATGAAAGCAAGAAAAAATACACTATGAATATTATATTGCGGAATACTGGAAAGGGGCAATGTATTTACCATCGGGAATTGGTGCTGGTCAGTGATGGAATGGTTTGGTGAAAGTTCATTCATATATAATACATTCTATTTTTTGTATGTGTCGATACGGTTATGATCATTGTATGTGACGATACAGTGTGCCTAGACCTCGATTTTAGAAAAACAAAAAAAAGATTAACATTTTTTATTGTAGAAAGGCATTGCAGAGTACTACACATGAGCACAGTGCCATCCAAATTTCTACAAATCATCGACAAACGTCACTGTTGTCGTGGCCTGCCAACCTCTCGGCTGAAATGGGATAAACGAAAAAAAAGTCACTGTGATGGGTTTACAAAGTATAGGAGCCAGAATATATGTGGCTAGATTATTAATTTGTGAGAGGTAGTTATAATTATTGCCATAATTAATTGTGGCCTTTAGTTTCAATATTACTGTACCTTTTTTTTATTAAAGAGTATATAAAAATTGTAGATTATTAGACGTAAGGCTTCGGAAGTATGACGAATACAGATTTATAATTTCAGATTTTGAATCGTCGATGGTAAGGATAAAATCTGTTTCCATATTTTTTTACTGCTAAAAAGTAGATCGACAAACCGAGGAGAAAAGACTTTTAACCGTTTTGTCTTCCGTGTGACTTGTAACCGGTTTTTTAACGAACTGTTGAAAGTTAATGTATACAGCAATATAAAACAGCATGAGTTATCTATAAATTACCGAAAGAATAAAAATCAACGTTGCACTGCCTCAAGCGCACCGATAATGTTTGGCGAAAGTTTAGTATGAAACTTGATACAATATACTGCTTCGTTGAGAGTTTATTATTGCTGAAATCAACCGAGACCGTCCAAGTTCCCCGCGATCTGATCGTATCTCCGGCGATATTATCTGCTTATAGCTAGCAGCTGCTTCTCATTATTACGTTTGACAAATTTTCAATAATAAGAGACGAATTGTTCCGATTCTTTTGATTTATTTTCGTTGTTCAATAGACAGAGTATAGTATAATTATATAAAATAATTTTCTATATACTAGCTGTCCGTCCTGGTATTGCAAGGGTGCACTGACGAAGAAAATGTAAGTAAATCTTTCATTTACAGACCATTTCATAAAATAAAATGACAACTGAACGACAGAACGTCAATCTGTTTGTCTGTTTGTTACGTTTTCATACCTTAAGTACTTTACCGATCTTCTTGAAATTTTACATACACGTTATTAAGGGTACAGTACAGTACATAAGGTACTTTTGTCCAGAAAAAATCTACTGTTCCCGAGAGATGGACCGAATCTACATTAAAGCGAGCGAATCTGAGAGCAAAAGCTAGTATATTGATATATTGGAAATACTATATCTGTCATCTTTAATGAAGGTAGATATTTAAAAAGCAATGAATTATTTCAAATTGCATGTTGTTAATTATTTATGATATCTCTAATTATTGCTGCGAATACACGATTACAAATGACTTGTTAATTTATTATGTTTCTATGTGGGTATAATATGACATAAGTAATGGGGATGAAGGAAGCGAAATATCCCTCATATATTACGAATGGCGCGGCGTCACACGGTTGCCGGAGTTTGTCGCAATATCGTAAAGATTTCCCACGAATTCATACCTCTGGGAAGGGGCCAGCAAAAAATTTGTTGAGGCGAACCGCCGTGGACAAATTAGGGGTTCCTACGACGTCTTCCGGTATGTATTACTCGGGAACTTGACTTTGTGCCTACTAATGGATTACCCGGATTTCGTTTCGAGTTCATTTATTTATGTTAACGCATACATATCTATTGCTAAGGTACGTTTGAATAGTTTGAATATCCTTTGGAAGTTTTTGTTGAACGTATGTACAATACTTTAAATAAATAAAAAATAAAGTCCTGCCGAGTGGATAGCTTAAAAAGTATTATTGGTAATTTTTATATACTATTTTGCAAATACGTGTACTTCCCGTCTGCAAAATTTTATTAAAATTCCATAAGATTCGATAATATAAGTTTCAAGAATTCAGTATTTTGACTCTACTTTCCCAATACATTCTTGATAATATAATGTATGTTCGCAAAAACTCTGAAAAACTTGAATTCGTAAAATACCGGCATGATCTGAATATTAAAAACGGTGACAAACTGGTCGTCCCATGTTTCCGGCGAAATCATACTATTTAAATAAACATAAAAGTATCATAAAATAAACATATAAAATAGTAGTAAGTTTATAGTAATAGTTTATTGTCATACCATATCAATTAAAGAATGATGTAAACTTACTGAGCACAGATTGTCATAAAATCGTGAAATCGTATTTATGCAATCCAGATATACAAACAGACAAACCGACATGTAAACGGAGGGATATACAGAGAGTCGTCCGAACCGACAGATAAACAATATACTAATCAAAATTTAACTACATGTTGGTGATCCTTGATAACAGATATCTATCAGAAAATTAATATCCTAGCTACGAAAATTCAATATTAGTTTGTATTCGTAAATATAAGAACTTTTAGAAAAACTTTTATAAAACATGATTGACAGTTCAAGTAAAAATTAACAGCGCTATCTATCTGTTCTTCAATATACTACACCATAATGATCCCATCGCTAAGAAAAACATCAACAAATATCTCTATCGTCTTTTAACAATCACTGTAATGCTATCGTAGACTAAATCTTTAAGATTTTTTTCTTGAATCCGTTTTGATAACTTAAAACCTATATGTTAGCCCTAGCTAAGTTTAAGTTACACGTGAAATCTCCATGGAAATTTAACTTTTAATTTTAGACATTTTCAAACAGACAAAGTACTGCCTAAATCACCCGCAATCAGTTTTGGGGTGATGTATTCAGTATACAGACACGGCGGTTCTAGAGTTGTTGTATGAAAGAAAATTTTAGCACAAAACATCGACATATTTTTTTTCATTTATAACGCTTACCAGTTCAGGTTTTTTGCAAAGCTTTGCATTAGCTGTTATTTTTATAACACATTATTCACGAAGTTTCTGTTAAGTGTTGAGAGCACTGCAAAATACCTACATCTTATTATATCAAATGACTTGTCGATAAATCCGAATGAAAGAAAGCAGCGAATTTTTTTAATAAGTTTATTTTATTACTGGTTATTACATTTATGAAAAACATTAATAATGTAGTGAAGTGCCGCCATTCTTGACAGTATTATTCAATCTGTTGTCTATTAAAATATTTATTATTCACAGTACTTTTAGTGTAAAGCCTGAGAATAAATTATTTATTATTATTATTATTTGAATATAAAATATAATTGCTAAAACATTTAATTTTGAAATCAAATTACAAAAAGTTAGGGATTTTCTAAGCCTTCGTTAAATCGTACTTCCGTTTTTTGGCCAAATTAGGCTGTGATGGAACGTGATAGACGTTTTATTGATTAAAAATGGTATGGTGAGTCTCATTGTAATTGTTTGTAGTTTACTGATAGAGAAGTTATGTTGAAGTGTTTTCTTAAAAGTAAGATATACATATATATGGCTGTACATATGTAAATATATCATATATTTTATACCATACCAAATTTCGTCAAAATCCGCCTCGTAGTTTTTGCGTGATGCCCGTACAAAACGAAAACAGTAACTTTAATAATTTTTACATAATACCGCCGGTTAGTTGGAAGAAAATGGTTTATGACATTTAGCTTGTCAGTGTATGAAATAAAATATGTAATAAAGTATTTATTTATTCAGAATAATAACCGCATAAAAACGCGTGAATAATCGTGACGAATTACTAGTACAATAACAATTCTCTCTAATCTCTTATGTTCCATTGCTTACGTCTCATATAATGTTTGGATCTTTCAAATAACAGTAGAGGCAAATGTGTAAAGTTTATCTAAAATCTGCCGCCGACTGGCACGACTAGAGGGTCTTTTATTAAAGCTTGTGATGGTCTATGAAGTCTTAAACGTCTTAAACTTTCAACTCTGATACAATCTCCTGACACATCTGCACATCGGACTGCTCAGGACGCAGTCGTCGTTAAGTTAAAGGCTAATTAAGCCCCGGAGGAGAAGTCTCCCGCTGTGGTACCGCTAACTTCCTTCTCTGTGTCGTTATTCATAAGACGGATTAAATGAAAATTAATGGCCCGAGATAGAAGAGCTTTCGTTTGAACAAAAAATATTAAAAAACAACCTTTTTTGGTTGAAATAATTAAAAGAATTGAATAGCAACATATAAATTTATGGATATTGCATCCAGAAAAAATAAGCCGTTGGCAAATGCTAGTAAACAATAAAGTAAGTATTTTGGTCTACAGACTGGTTAGGTTTACATATACTGGCTGTACCCTGTGGTTTTATTCACATTTAATTTTACGCCCTATGTATAGCATGTGTCGCGACACACGGCTCACCAGAAGTAACTTTGTTTAGTTTAGATTTTATTTAGAACTATGCTTTGTATGGTACTTCTGCTGTCTCTAATGATCGTAGCGTGATATGAGGTAACCTATAATTGTTAAATAAAAAATATTTTAAATCAGAATTTTAGTTTGAGATTAAATCGTTGAAATACAAAAATAATACGAACGATATGTTAAGCTGTAGCTGTATTCTTCCATGATTTCATCTGATTGTCAAGTGATGATTTGACTTAATCCTTCAAATAGGCTAGTTCTATATTTTTTTATAAAAAACATGATTTCAAATTGTTTTCGAGGATATTATTTCACGTTAATTCCAGTTCATTTAAATTTGAATGCGTTGAATAAATATAAAACTTTCCAACACATGCATGACATTTATATGCGTGTGTATTTATAGGAACTTTGTGTGCGTAGGTAAGTATGGTTATAAATCGCTATTCTTTCATGCGTTGTACCACACAACATCGGTTGCTCTCGCAGGCAAATTGTTTCCGTTCGTGACAATTCAGCAAATGTCTAAAATCACTGATGATTCGCGTTTTGGGACCTCATTATTACTAGTCTAAAGTTTTTGATTAAACGGCCTAGTTTCACGGCTTTACCTAGAAAGCTTATACAATCGTTATAAGATTATGTTGTATGCACACCAAAATTATGTTATTTGTTTATCTCATAAGAATAAGTTTATAAGCAGTTTTGTATAATAGTCGATACCTCCAATTTCATACACAGGAAAAATATAAGCACCACAACGCTTGCCCTATATCACCACGAAATGAAAGCAGATATAATTGAACACGTAATACTTATAAAAATCGTAGTTTTTGTTAAACTGTAATAACTATGTTAAATGAAGCTATCATGATACTCTTTTTATAGATAACGATCAAATGTCTAATAACTAAAATAAAAAAATATATCGAAAGCTATTGCGTAATTTTGAGTGATGCGCGCAAAACGACATACCTCTATCATTTTATTAATATAAGAAGATTAAAAATAAAACATACAAAAAGAACAGTTAGTAAAATACATAGCATAAGTATTTGTTATAAAACACGTCAAAGTATTGAAGTAATCCATTCGTCAGAATGACTAAAAAAATGAAAATTGGAAGGTCATTGTTTAGTTTCACTGAATGAGAACATTACAATTATGACGTAAATTTACTGAATTTCTTATTCATTTCAATTATTAATCAAGTTTTAAACACGTAATATATAAGTATGAGATTTTAATTTTGTAGCATTTTTATAAATATTAAATTATAAATAATATATTATATATTATAAGAAAATTAATGATATTAAATGAAATATCTCGTGCAAAAATATTTCAAAGTTAATTAAGTATGGGTGAACTGAATATTTGAAATTATAATATATAACTTCCAAATACTTCACGAAAGTTATATTTATTTAATATATTTTTTATAGACATTTTTTTATGTGGACCAATTATATGGTACATATTCAACACTGTATAAATGTTAGGCTTCGTAGACTAATCGTATTAATTGTAAGATCTATTACTGAGCCAAGCGGACGCGGATTCAACCCCATATATAACTAACTATTGTGTGATATGCAACATGAAACAATTTAATACACTCGACCATACTTTCAGTTTATTTCATACTACTGTTAACTTACTTAAAAATAAATTAACATCTCCATTCTTTCGTTAAGTTTTTTACTTTTTCGAAACACTATTATCAATTGTTTGTAATTTCTTTCTTGAATGTTTGTAACTTCTATTTGTGAAAACTTGTAAATGGCCTTTATGTAAACCACTCTTTGTTTTATAATGTTAATTTAGTTGTAAGGTTTCCGAAAAATTGTAAAAAAAAAGTGCATAGTTGACAGTTCCGTGATAATAATAATATAAATAAATGTATAGATTAGTAGATAAGTTTTGGATATCACTTATCGATAATATACGAGGTATCATTTATCTTTATTTCATTGCATATTTAATGAAAAAGTTGAGAATCACTGATTTCTGCTGCAACAAACGTCGGCGTGCTGGTCACTATTAGATTAATATTCCGTTATGTTTAACGGACTCATAAACTTTAATATAATACGCATGAGATTAGAACATTGATTTAAGGTACTTCATTATTCCGATATTCTTACCTGAAACAAAGGAAAAGATAAGATTAGGACAACATTCATAATTGACTGCAGTATAGACTTAGAGAATAGACCTTTCTGCAGTCCGCTTTATAGTAAACAGTCACCACAGCCTTTGGATAACATTTATAACGGATGTGCCTTATTTTTCTGTACTTTAATATTCCTTTACACTTCCATATTGAAACAGTTCACCATAAAATGGATGATTTAGTTTTTAAAGTCCAAAGTGCTTAAAATTATCGTTAGGAAATTTAATTAAGATATTTATGTTTGGTGTATTAGTCTACTGTCTGTCCAATTTATATAAATAAAATGATAGAGGTCTACGGTTATGTTCGTAATACAGAGAAACTACTGGATAGATTTCGAGTTTTTTTTTTAGTTACACTTCTCAAATATTTCGTTTTTATTTAAAAACACCTTATCACGACGTCTTCATTTCATTTAAAGTTATTAAAGTATATTTGTATAACTACTACGCGTTCAACAATGTGTATTTTCTTGCTGTGGCGAAGTGGGGCACGTTGTGTAATGCGCGCGCATGCAAAGGACAACGCAGAGAAAGTCGAGTGCATTGGCTCCTAAGCCGCCTTTTTAAGAAAACTGTACTGAAATCCCGTAAGAACACTTCAACGGGGTTTTCATTTCGCAATATGAACTCCACTGAAACTGGACTATTTATGATGGACTCCTTTTGATAGCTATCGGTGTCTTTGTGAAAAGTAGATTTTAGTGTGATGTTGAAATATTCTCACAAAGCAATCCATTGTTTGAATGTAGAACATGCATGTAGAAGCGACGACTCCTTAAAATTAAAGGTTCGATTTCGCTTATTAGTTATGAATTGTCAGTCTCAAAGCTCATTTTTGAGCTGAGTCAAATGACTCAGGGTGGTATTCAGGTAGTCCTTCTTTTAGATGACAATACTACTCTAAGGGGGGTTTTTTGTTGTAGTATTCAATGGTCGTATTGTATTTACATAGTATTATACTGGGTATGGTAAAAAAATCATGTTTGCATATAAAAAGTTAAATTATAGTTATAGTCCTGTTTTTAAAATACCTATATTATTTGGTGCCTTACTGCTGGATGAGTTTTATTATGAGGAGCAGGATATTTAGATATTGAGTGTTATTTCAATTATTTCTATGGAATTTATACATAAAAATTACAATAGCAAAGTATTTTCTGTTTTATAACACCACGATCCTTATGTGTGGAGCAATTATTATAAAAACTCTAAGACAGAACTAAACGAGAGCGAAGTTATAGTGCGGGCTGACTATAATAGTACGTGTGGATGATAGCGACTGAAGCCGAGTATACACGATTCAATCCATCCCGACGCGAGCGTGACTGAGTGAAACTAATAACCGATTTATCTACAAATAAAGAGTAAAATTATTTTAAAACGAACTTGATCAGACATCAGAAGGTTTGCGACTTGTATATATTGAAATCATTTCTTATTGTAAACTTAACAGGTGCGTATTCACGTGGTCCGGTGAAGCTCTAGTAGAAGCTGTTTGGCCAATAGCGGAGTCAGTTCTAAAACAAATGTTGCGTATTCTTTGGGTTTATGTTGGAATGTTGGTTGTTACTAGTTAGTATGAATTTAGAAAATATAAACACTATGAGGCGGATTATAAAACCTTTTTTTTATTAGATAAGAAAATATAATTTCAAATACATATATTTAATAATCCAGTCCATCATTAAATAGCTAAAAAGAAATAGGTAGTTTGTATTAAGAAAATAATTAATTCAAAATTACCTTGTATTTAAAATGATACGAAATAAAAAGAAATATAACACTCAACTGCAATCGAGTAATTAACCCCGAAAGATCAAATTCGATTGCGTACCTGACGGGCGAGCATCTTTTCCTATCTTATATCAATTTGAACGCTCCATTGATTGCAGATGCCTGAAGCGGTCTTCTTTTGCACTCCTTCGGAGTGACAGGGATGGAGAAATACGAGATCATTGTAGAGCGAGCGAGGCCTCAGATATTTTCTTAGACGGAATACGAAAATATCGAAAAAAGTTATCGTTCAGTAAAGGCTTCATTAAAAAGCTTTGTGTGAGAAATTCTCATAGTTTGAAAGGTTGGCAGGTTCATCTAAATGTACTTGTATTATTTTGTGTGGCAAATAATGGTATCACTACATAAATGAGAACAGTATGAGTGACTCAATTAATCAGTACAATCCGATAAAACTGCCTCCACCGAGATATACAATCCATCGTCAGTCGCCGATCCTTGTCATGCTGGCCTGCAAACTTAACGGCAGCTGGATAAAACACTGTTTGGTTTATTGTCGGGCTTATCATGTGTATAGCGGTCTCTTGAATATTGAGGGTGCCATTATTGCGGGTGTTATACAAATTGACTCGCCTTACCACCTGATATATAGATAGTTAAGCATAACCTCACACTACCTGCTCGCCTCGGATTCACACGAGTATATTGACGATCGATTTTTACATATATCGATTGTAATAGCGGCTTACATTGGTCCCTCACCTCTTGATTTTGATTGCGTCCAATAATTTAATGTATTTGTACTTAACCTATAAATTAAAAATAGAAGTTTCACTTTTCTCACAATGTTAAACAAACTTATCTAAAAGATTTAACGCTTCGATAAATGAGTCAGAATCCATGTTACCTCGCAACAAATATTGAACCGAACGCTGGTCCGTAAACAAGATTTTCGCACGAACATTGTCAATAAACATTCCCCGGCACGGTGACACAATTGACAGATGCTTTCGAAATAGAAAGTCGTATGTCAATAACGGCTGGATTTATTTTTAAAATGTGTCATTACTTTTTATGTTGGGTGGCGCGGGTAAAAATGTACTTATTTCGCGCTCCGCTGACCTGAGAATGTGGCATCAGCGTGTGTGAAGACGGGGGCGTCTACGTTCGTGATTCTCGCAAGAGATTGACGTTACTGACAGCGCAATTTTTCTGAATCCATAGAAATCATTAGCTTTATATTTTGTAACAGCGTCTTGTCTCTACTCGCTTATAAGTAAACTAAATAAGATATTTTTTAAATAATACAACCAACGATTACCATCATCAAGTCAACTAATCCTGACAAAGGCCTCGAATTAGATACCCTATAGACAGTAAAAATAGCAAACTAGTGAAAAAACAGACTTGCATACAACTAGCATATTTTCTGGTTCTTTATAACGTTTGAAAAATATTTATTTGTAGAAATATAGGATATTTTAGCTTCATAATCATTATCTAAACCTCATATTCTTCTTTTTCTTCATTTTTTCTCACCTAAATAAGACTGGCAAAACATTAATTTATTTATTTATGATATCAATTGAGATTTAGCTTATTATTTTACAATCGGCAACCTGCCTGATGTCAACTCTTCTTGGAATCTCTTTATTTGTGTATATCCAACGATAGCTAATCAACTACTATTGTTACCTTGAATGCTTTCCACTACTACTATACAAATATAGGAATATATAAACTCTTAATATTGTAATGAGACCCTAATAGATCCTTTTCATTACGTTATTTCACAATCATTTTTCACCGAAAATAAAAACATTACATTTTTACTAATTACAAAAACAGAAAGATAGATATATATATGTTATGTAAATGAAAATTGATTACAATAAAAGAAAAAACAAATATATTCTGTTAATTAGTTGATATTTAATAGAGACCCGAAACTTAATGACATTGACCAAAAGGATCTTATTCTAGTTTAAAACCATTCGTAGGTTGAATTGTTTTCTTTGAAATTGGTCACTTTAAGCTTCAGTACAATGGAACACGACTGATCACTTTTGTACTAACTTGATCAGTAATTTGTCAATATTTAAGTAAGGCTCTAAATGTATTATCGCTTACTATTTCAGTTCACAGTTTGAATCTTATTTCAAAGGCGGCGGTCACGAGTAGACCGCTGTCTATAGCATCTTCGCTATGATGGAGAGTTTTCGTAATTATCCCGCCCTGAGCTTAATTAATAGAAATATCTAGAGATACAATATCACTGTATAAATCAATAAATTCAATGTTAAAGTTGTATGCCCATAGAACTGAAGCTGAAATATATGTTGGGTTGTACCAGCTGATAGAGTGGTTTGTGTTCGAGTAGTAACTAAAAGAGGCAGGCGAAATGTAGATAGCACTATGAAGAGATAGATTGACACTATTACAATTGTTGAAAACCTTGATAAGCTTGGTATAGAGTAGAAGGGAATTAAGAAACAGCGAGAAGTTATATACCTTGCATTGGGTAGAAATAAGGCTGCTTAGGATAATGTACTGGCTATATTTTTAACCTCTATTCCTGTCTATAAAATAATGTGTTCTACTCTTTCCATAGTTTCTCTTATTAAAACAAAGAGGTATATACTTAAACACAATACGTGAAAGATATTGGTCACTGCGAAAATAACAACAGATAATGCTGTACGATTTTTTATGTTTTTTTTTCGTAACGGGTGGAAGTTGGTAAAATATAGCCAAAAAGCGTTTGTCTCCACTTTCGGCTACAAAATAATATTACGGCTCAAAATACAACGACTAACTACATAGGTAACTATGTATTTACTTTGTGTTGAGTAAAATATTGTGAATAGACTTTAGCTTCCAATTTTTCCTAAATATTCTATATATGATACGTTGATCAAAGTGAAGTGATAACTCCGCGGAGACGCTTTAGAGCTCGACGGCTCCACGGCGGATTTTACGAGCTGATGTCACACAACACTCAATATTACGGTCTCTTCACTTTACGGTCGCTGATTTTTATTCGGCCGACAGTGAAATAAAACGGACACGGGTACAACTATTGCATGGTATTGTGCAAAAAAAAGTATGAAAAGCTTTATTTTTTTTTATGCGAAGAATAAATGTGTAGTATATGAAAAGTGAAGTATATATAAATAAAACGATTGATTAAAGATGGTAAATCAACAAACATAGCTTAAAATGGAAGTTATTTTTTTAAAATAAATACTGGGGATTTTGCGAAACCAATTAAAGGGAGCATTTTATAGCATCATTTTCACCTTATCCTATGCTATACAAGTCTTGACAAATTAGTCTTCCTCTACTCCTGGCCTCTCTGTACGCAAACTTTTATTAGCTTTTCATGTCTCATTGTTCTTATCCTATATCTTTCATTTCGCTTCACGTGATGCCCCTGCAACGCTAACCTATTAAGCATCAACTTATCCGTTACTGGTATTATTTTCAAGGCTTTCAAGATTTAAATACACTTTGAAAACTGTATAGATATTTGTACGTAGGCATCTCTACGACTGCAAACATTAAAATTCATCCCACGACCTCGTACGGACATTGTCAAACGATTGCTCGTGTCCGTCCCTGATTTTTACACGATATTTCAACGTTCCGCAATCGGAACGTATTTTTTTACTATCCCCCGTGAAACTGTCACGCCTGGTGTTTGTATAAACCCAACGTTATATTACCAATGTATTTTTGGAGTTGTTAAGCAAGGTTAATCATTTGGCTTGAACTTTTTAAAATTAAATGAAAGTGTAAAATATGTTACTTAAGTTTGAGAAGCTCAGAAGTGTAGATAACGTGGGTTAACTTTGGCTACATTTTCAGTGAACGAGATAGCACTCAATCGCAAAACTAAAACTTGCTAAAAACAACGTATTTTACATATTATTTATACTTTAGATATTATGGTTGAAGCGAAGCGAAGGATGGTTCAATTGTAGTGTGTGGAGATATTATCGATCGACATAGATTTGAATTCTGCAATTAGCTGGAAATCTCGGCGAAGGAAATCATGGTAATTAAATCATAGCATTGCAGGTAATTCTTTTCATAATTCCTGCCTGGCTAGCTAGCCTTGAAAGCCTTGAAAGTAGCTACTTTCAAGTTCAAAATCTATCGCTAAGCAGCTATAAGTTTGACATTTATCAATTTTTGGCTACACTATCGTTAAAAATCAGGTGAGATTGTAGTTGAACCTAAAAATGTCAAAAGTGATGAAAAAATAAATATTCCAGCAAAAAAGCGTAATTCAAACGAGGTGTGATCCAGTGATTTTGATAAATCCCCATGTTTTCGAAACAAGGGCCCGCCGCGTGTTAACTAATTGAGTAATAACACCCCCAAGTTCATAAGGCTCATATCCACTGTCAAAGGCGGCTTAATGGCGCGCCCGTGTAACTGAAGACGTTTGTGTGTTTATACAGTGCTTTGTTCATTGTTTACAGGTTCATTACGTAAAGTATCGTGTTGAAGTTACGTTTAACTGTTTTTATAGATACATAACGAGGTCCCGTGTAATATTATATTTCTGATCCTGATTTTCTCTTAATCCAATTTTCGTAAATTCTGATGTAGGAGCTTGCGGTGTGGCCAAAAGTTAATTATCATGGAGAAGTTTTTATTCTATACATTTTGGTATTAGATGTGTAGTTTATGAATATATTTGAGGAGGGTCATTCTTTCTTTCTCGAGCTATTGAACTGATACTAAAAGCTTTTTTTTCTTCTTTATTGGATTGAGCGTTTGATCACAATTTCAGTTGATATTAAATGACGATGTAGTTCAAGGAATTAAACATTAAGCCTAGAGACCCTACAAATTACCCTACAAATGCATCTGCCGGAACATACCCGTAGGTGTTTGAAGGCAGATTATCAACTTGAGGGTTTTTAGCTTAGTAGGTGGGCTTAGAAAAAGCCATACCACTATGATATAGTTTCATCAATTGCTAATGTTAATATAGAATTGTCATGTATGTGTATGGTGTTTATAATTACATTGTACATAGCAGAATGGTATCAGGATGGTACGGTTTTGCACCCGGTTTCATCTCGACCGTCACGCACATAATGATTACATCTGTTGTAATTACTCTCTTTCAGTTTATCGCATTTTGGTATTAGGCATTGTATTAAGACGTCTTAGGCGTCTCGTATTATCCAACCTATTTTCAGTCACGAAGCGGGATGATAGGAATCTATATCCAAGTGGAAATTGCCCACCAAACACATAATAATCCTATCACTCTATTCTGAGTTATAGTAGCCGAAAAGTGTATAAGCCTTGTTAAGTCGGACCTTTTTATACACTTTATAAATTTTAGCGTTTTGTTGTAAACTCTCCTGATGTTAAATAACGATGTGTTTCAAGATGATAAATCTGCCAAGCCTAAAGGGGCTGTCTCTCAAGTGCAACTTTCGGAATACACCCACGGGTGCTTAACGGCAGATTTTCAACGAGGGTCTGGTCTTAGCCAGGCAAGCTTACAAAAAGCTCTATCACCATGCTCTCGTTTCATCACAATGCTTCCCTTCATCGAAAGAATTCGAACCTATGTCGATCGATGTGGTGTCCGAACATGCTAACTACTGAACCAGCATCGCTTCAAAAGGTCAAGCTCTCGGTGATCACCGCTGATCTTGATCATTGTATCATATAATAAATTTGTAATTGTTTATTATCTTGTTGGATATGAAAGAAGCCAAAATAAATGACAATGCCGTAAAATAGAATCCAAAAGCCCGTCTTAGTAGAAGGCATTGTTTGATCTCATCTGAAAGCGGCAGCGATCACCTGGGTTTTCAGACTATATTTAATCTGCCCCTTCCATTCCCTTTATCCGAGGCCTTGTTGGGCCTTCAGCCGTGCGTGAAAAGGTCGGTCCGTTGCGATATTCCGTACGCGTTAGGGTTGTCATTCTATTGTTAGAAAAATCAAATGTTAATAGTGTTTGGACGATTTAATGTGATTTCTCTGATCATGTTTCTTTCTTTGAATCAGATTTAATGTTGAGTTTTTATTACTTGACGTGAAATATCAGAAATTAATATAAGTTGTATAGATAAAAGAGATTAATTTGAAAGTTCAAGATTTATAAATAGATGTATGGTATTGTATATCTCTCAATATATCTTTTTGTTTTTTTTTTTAAGAATCTTCTGATTAAAGATGTTGTATTCTAATATATTCCTTATAGTCTGATAGTTCTGCAGAAATTGAAATGGATGACATCGCAACTATATTTGAGACTAGCTCGTGCATGTGAGTTAGTCCTCCTGTAGCTGATTTTGTTATTTCATGGGAATTACTAGTTTTATCTGAATTAATTGTGAGCTGTCTGTTATGTTTGATTATCACTTTATCACTATTATTTTACACTTATTACCCTTTTACCAATTTTAAGTTACTTCTAGTATTTATTTTTTAAATTGCTTAGATTTTATAGAAAGGTTTAGTAATATACAACCTAGATAATATCATTAAAATTATTTTACTGGCTGAAAAAAATTCTCATCATAATCGGATCTCCCATTTCGGAGATTTGTCCGAACAAACAACATATACTGTAATTTTGTTTATATGTGTAAGTTGGTTACAAATGATAACGAGGTGCGTTGACAAATTAATATAGTCTGTATTAAATGTAATATAATACTGGTCTTAATTTTGAATAAACTGTCTTTAAATATTTGGACTTGTGTCTTTTTTCTTTGTGGGGTGTTTAATTTTGATTTAAAATTTACAATATTTTAATAGGAAGTGTAAAAAAAATATTTTCTTTCATTGCAGCTGCTTGTATAGGCTGAGAATGTTTCATCGAGCAAAAATCTTTGATAGAGAAAACTATGGTGTATGCGGCAACCCTACTGTCAAATTAGAGACCAAATACGATGTACTGCGACCAACTTTATAAATAGATTTCGACAACACATTGGAGTGCTTTCAACTGACACGGTGTCCCAGCGACCACCGGTCATGTATATTTCAGTGAGTCCGACTTGGCGATTCGAATCGTGAGTAATTGGCCTCGCTGGCACATTCGTTACTTAAAGTTATTATCATTATATTTTTGTGTTACAATAGTTGAATAAATAGAGATTATATTTACCTTTAATTTTTTGCAATGAGCTCTACATTACATTAGAAGTGCTATTCGGTATTGAAAAAGGGCAATCAAGTAGCATAAGATTGTAAGAAAGTATTTGTTACTTCGTTTACGTTGTTACGTTTCGTGTATAGATATTTGAAGAGTTGTAGTACTTGGTATATCTATCTCTTTTACTCTTTAGTGGAATTTTGAAGCGATAATAGATGACTTTTTGGACGTCAGATTGATTAGCCTAGAAAATGTTAGTAAGGAAAAGATTGTGATGAAACTGATATTAGCTACGCTCGTCAAGTCGAAAATCTCCCGCCAACTACTTACAAATATACTCCAACGGTTGTCGAATAATTCTTCTTCTTGGATTTGCATGTTACGGTCCACGATCATACCGTTACTTTTTTATAAATTTGTAGCATAAATGTAAATATATTATGTATTTAAATATATACATGTGTTTGTCTCGATATTTTTCATAATATAATCAAGATCTCTGCCATCTTGTTTATCTTTTCTTTTGATCCGCTACTTTTCTGTTTTATTTTGTGCGTATGAGAATGTAAGCTGCCATAAACGATAAATTTAAAATATGTATGAAGAGATTAGATTGAATGCTAAAATCGTTAGATTATTGAAGTCTCGATGAGAACAAAAGATCAGCAGTTTTGCTTTTCGATATTGATACTCGGTTGAAATTGTGAATTGCGTGTCTAATAAATGTGTAAATAACTACTATTTATTAAAATGATTTTAATCAACAAGAATTAGAATAAAGTGATTTTAGGAAGTGTGTAGGTATATAAGAGATAGGCGGTAGATTCGTGACATAATCGAATGCTACTCTCGCAGAGGGATTCGTAAGCCAATTTGCATCCTGCGAAGGGCGGCGTCTCGTACACCAAGCTCAATGTTTTACGTGAACTGGAATAATATAGATTAAGTATTTTTACTCGATTCCAGATTATTTTGTTCTATATGCTCCTGCAAACAGTTTAATATTGTCAGACTACAAAAAAAAAAAAAACAATCGTTTCCTATTTTCAACAAAATGTAGCTTAAATTGGATGTATTTTTGTCTGTTTGACGCGTTAATTTCTGGAAGTTCCACACACATTAGACACAATTCTTTCGTATTTAATAGTCTATATATTAAGAAAGGTTCTCAGCTACCTAATATTATTATATTACCTTTAAGAATACAGTAACTACCATAGAAATTGAAGGTTAGAAAGTAAGAGAAACAAGAACGAACTAATAGTACAGGCGAACCGTGAGATGCAGCACTGGGTATTGGGGACCAAGGGTGAGAAAAATTATACAGTTCCACCGGATTACGATTTTTACAATGGTCAAATAACTAGACAAATATATATTATCTTATCTTGGAATAATGAAGTATGTAAATAAGATAAATATATTACGGTGGTAGGCTGGTCCGTGTGCTTCGTAACACCATACTACGTATTACACCTTTATTTCTCCAACCACCATGTTTTATTCGAGTCACTTCTACCAGGGTTCCCAAAAAGTAAATAATAATCAACGTATTCGGAAGTATTTCGTATTCAAACCCAGAGGCTATATAAAGTTTTCCGTCAGAAGCTTTATTGAAGCGGAGCGTATCCCAATCATATCTGAGTTGGGGACGTTCGCTGATTGATATTTGATCCGTCGCCAAGCAACCCCACCGTGCCATAGCGATAACACATAACTGTATATAATACAAGCACAGTATACAATACTAGCGGCCACCTACGTCTTTGTCTGCTTTTAGATAACTACTTTTTGATTGCGGCTTCGCTTGTGTTGATGAAGATTTGACCTATCCCTCGGGAACAGTACTTGTTTGTGAATAAAAGCT
Source organism: Antheraea assamensis (assembly GCA_035772565.1). Taxonomy (NCBI): domain Eukaryota; kingdom Metazoa; phylum Arthropoda; class Insecta; order Lepidoptera; family Saturniidae; genus Antheraea; species Antheraea assamensis. Next base: position 4,155,696 of record JAQQSE010000046.1, on the reverse strand, counting down.
GCCCTACATCCTTTTCTGTGCCCTGCCTACGTGTATACAAAACTTCATGATGATTTGTGTAGTAGTTAAGGCATCAAAGCGTAACAGATACTTAGAATCATTTTTATAATCTATATCATAACGGTTAAACTTTAAAATAGTTAAGACAAAGAATAATGATCATCCTCTAAATATCTTTCTGCTGAGAAATGAAAGGATTTTTTTATTCATAGATGAATCCCAATTAATGTTAATTTATAGCTACAACTTACACCTATGCGTCAGAAATTGGTCATACGATACGTCGGACTAATTAATAATAGATTCAGTTATGAGTTAAGTCCATACTTAAAAAAGGATTTAAAACGTTTCAAGTGCCAATCAATTCTTTTTGGTCGGAATATAGCGGTGTAAGCACAGCTGTTTGTAGAAAAAATGAGGCTGAAGGTGTATTATTTTACTAGTTATAAATCTACAGCTTTCATCATCTGTAATAATCTTTTTCTTTAGTTACTCTTTGTTTCTACTGCGATATTTGGTCTGCTTTCAGTTCCAGTGGACTAATCTTCTACAGCCGTTCACATTGTATTTTTTCGTTATTTCGTCATACATACCTACATTTATACATACCTTACAGAAACGGCTTAAGTTAGTGGGTATGTGTTGAATAAAAATATGCGTACAAAGAAACGCGAGCGCGTGATTTTAGCAGATAGGTTACTCTATTTGGATGATCACATATTATCGATTATTTTGATACCCTTTCACTCCCAGGCAGTTCCTTCTTCTTAATGGCTACCACTGCGTGTGCACCTAAACGGTCCCTGCCACTTGCAAAACTTCGTATACAATTTAAGAAACGGTGAACCTGTAGTGCATTTCCAAGTGTCCTATAGCAGACATTAATCTGGTGTGTAAGTGTTATTAGTAACGAGGTGTTTGTAGCAAACCTTACGTTTTGTTCAAAATTTGACGACTAATGACTGATGCTATATTGCCTAATCCGGAGCTAGTTACACGTGTTCAGACTCAGCAAGTATGCTTTTAGTTGTTTTGGTGACTTCAGACAAGCCATTCAAAATATCTTTATGCATGCCAGCGATTAATGAATGTATCTCCATTAGCAGATAGAGCAATCCAACGGAAATGATAAAGTTGGTAATAGAAAATGAACGTGACAAAATAAACCAATTAAAAGATTTAATTGCGTAAATATAAACTGCACACACCTACGGGGTGCCGTGCAAATTGAACGGCAAAATTTCCTCCTTAAATTATTGAGGTTGAACAAACAGGGCGTGCGATGGCAAATATCGGCCGGCAGGCAAACACGGGACGCCGTTCATTAACTTGTACTGGCTCTGCGTAAAAACATAGCCTTCGTTCATTGTCAATACGTGCGGATACTACTTTGTCTGGATATGGCGATATATTTTTGACCTATTTGATGCAACTTTTTTTGGTTTAACAATTACGCAGGCCGGCGGGATGTGAGCGTTTTTTTGGATTATATTGTACTTACCATCAGGCACAGTGTATTCACTTTATCGTGCTAAAATAAAAGAGGGTATTTTATATATTAGGGGCTTAATATGCGCGTCACCAGTGGTTTTGTAGTATAGTCTCATAACATATCACTTATTACCTAATTACATTTCTCCAATTAAAAAAATGACAGGACCATCCCGCATACTTATATCCTGTATTCTGATGTATTATAGTTTGCATTTCAAAAGAGATGAATTTTATAGTGATTATCTAGTACAATAAACATATAGGATGAATATAATAGACTGAAAATACTCTGCCATCTCTAAATATGCACTACTACTTTTTGCCCGCGGCACTGCTCGCGTTACTGTGACTCGCATTATTGCATTTAAAGCAACAACCCAAACCGAGTTTAAGCAACTATGGCACCCTTGAGCTTGTCAAGCACCCATTTGTGGCTCGTCCTAATAGTCGCATAATGGTGTGAAGGCCCATCAAATAACGTTAGTCAGTTTGAAAAAAAAATGTTTTAATGCGACGTTATAAGTATCTAAAAGATTTAGATCCATTATCAGTCGCTTTGATACGTACAGTTCATCAAAATCATTCAAATTGTGTAAGAATTCTCACACATACGATTTGTAATGGATAGTAGTGACGTACATTAAACGCCCAACGTAACTAAGATATTTAATTAGATAAGATTTAATAATATATTGATGAGAACAGTGTCGTGAATAATCTATTATTCTTTTTAATATGTGTAGGGTAAAAATGGTTACTGTCGGTCTGTCTGTTATATTTAGAAGACATACATGGAATATCGTGAATTTTTCTATAGATATTTTGATGATATACAATACTGTTTTATATCACTTTAATATATGTCACATGGTGTAAACAGCATTAGCAATGTAAGTGCCTGAAACATATTTTTGGTGACTAGAATGCGATTTTTTGATAGCGTCTGTACCAAAATCTTTTTACGTAGTTTTTATAGAGGAATCTAAGTAACATATAGCAAGACGTGATAAGCGACTTTGTTATATACAATTTTGTGATTATAGCATAATTATAAAATAATCACATCTAGGAAACGTTTGGCAATGTTGTTCGACCCGTCGTGTTGTTCCACACAGCACGCGCCGCGTCCGCTCGCCCTCACGTGCCTCTCCAATGATCCGGAAAAACTATACATATTTACCTTTATTTTTGAACGTACGTAAAAAATACTGACAGGAATCAAAATTAAAGTTAAATTATATCTTGAAATTCACTCGTCTGAATTATAAAAAAAAATTCTAAGACGTGTTTCTAAATAAAACTTTTTAAACATTACATGGATTCTTTTATATCTAAATATTTATAACGAGGTGTTTTTAAATGACTTAAAAAATAAGGTTCAGTATTCGGATGTTTTTTTTTCTATATTTTTTATCTCAGAACTTCGTCGCTTATTAACCAATTTGGAAAATCCTTTTTTATTTTTAAAGGGATCATGTTTTAAATTCATTTATCGTCGGATTTCTAAGATTCGCCAGGAAACTCTTCGAAGTTCGAATAGGGAATGTAATTTTAATGGAAAATTGGTAGGTTTATAATAATCCACGACTAGCTAAGTACCTAACTGTGGTCAAAGACGTCCTGGTGCGTTTTTTAAAGTCTGGTGCATTTTTTTTAACACAATATTTATTAATTACACAATTGAAGCGAATACGGTAAATAACGAATATATTTTATAGTGACGATAAAATTATTTACTTTGTTTTATCATATAAAAGCGGTCAGTAACTGCATTATAAAACTACCACTGGTATTGCTGTTTTTTTTTGTAATATCTTCTAAATTGTACTAATACTAATGCCTTATTTGGTATATATGTCACGGTTCAGGTAAAATATAATGATATATCAAAAGTGTTGTATATATTATCTAACGTAACAAAACATATACTAATAAAATTTAACAATCCAATACACCTATAATTTAAAAAAAAACGTATAAATCTGTTTAGTTGTTTCTGAGTTATACTCACACTAATAGAAAAACATCTAGAGAAAGAGAGAGAGATGTTGACATTTATACTAGTTAAAAATATTGACATTATATGTCGTCTTGGTTCCTCCAAAAACCGATAGATAAAAAGTGCAAATATTTAATAACAAAAAATGTCTTCACATCACCATTAAAGTTTTTAAATGCATATAATGTATTTAAAAAAAATATTCTCCTTAAATTGTTGCTTTCGACTGTGATGTATCTTATGTATCAAACAACGTACCTACTTAACAACTCATTTCGGTGACGAAAGATAATGAAAATCGAGTTTCGTTGATGAGCCAGAAGTGATGAGTTTTTAGAAATTTCAAATTAAATTAAATTTGCGTGAAAAGACTGTCAAATAACATCACGTGGATTCTGTAGGGCTGTCAAATATCCCCCATTTCTCGGCAGTAATTACCGTTTTTCCCTCTAATTCACTTAGAAACTTTAAACATATATTAGCTGAAACAGAAATCCTAAGCAATGATAATCGTTACAGACTTTTCATTTTTTTATTGTTGTCAGAATATTGGTTTCTAGCATACACAGTTACAAAATTAAACATATATATATAGATTCAGATTTTGTAGGTTACTTTATACATGTCCCTTGAGTAGGATATTAATTTATTTTGTACACAACACCTAACTCTAGAACGGATGGAAATACAGTTACTTTAAAATTTAACTACATCAAAACTAGTGAACATATCGGCAAAAGACTATGACCATTCGATACGAGATTTAATACTATTTTTTAGACTCCACTGACCGTATACAATTTTTTCATTAAATTAAAAATTGCACAGCGAAGCGGAAGGCGTAAGCTAGTTTTTCATAGAATTACTATGTATATATATTATTAATATTTGGGTGTTTTTAATAAACAATAATTGTTTTTCGGTCTTGAAGCAAAATTTTGTTGGAAACATAAAAAAAATGCCTGAAAATTTGAACCCTTAAAATTTATTCTAAGAACGTGGGAAGATTTCCCATATAAAATACACGTAAACTTTGATTTTTTTTTGTAACTCGGCGGTAATTTGTGCTATCGTATCGTTCGAACTCGCGAATTATTCAAGATTAAGCTCTCTACACTAGCGAATTAAATGTAACTTACACCGGTCGTGGTGAGGCAGTACAGATCACTGTCAAATTTTGTAGAAATTGTTGTTGTCCTTTTGTTAATGGCAGCACCAACAGGAAAAATCTTAATGAAATACTTGTAGGACATTTCATTATTTACACAAAATTTTGAAGAACGAAATTTCTGAGATTAATATAATAAGCTCCATCAATTTTTCACGCATCGCGATGATAATGTGAAGATTTTTTTTTTATTATATATTATAGATTATTAACAGTACTATCGTGATTGAACGCAAACAAAGTTACAGACGGTTGCTACTAAAAATAAATAATACTAGCGGACCCAACAGACATTGTCATTCCATGAAAATAAAAAAATCCTGTATAATCAAATCGCAGCGTTATCTATCGGATTCAATTGTGAGCCTAAACCATTTTTAATTTCCACACCGAGAGACCTTCAGTAAAGCATCTAATAATACTTTCCTAGTACCTGGTGACTAAAATATCTGAGAGTGATAGGTACATTTTGTTATTCGATGGTAAAATAAAAAGTAATTATAACTTTGTCATCCCTCTGACGTTATCTCGATCATTCCGCCGGGAGAGAAGAGAGGCCGCGATAGTTAAGTATCTCTCTTATATTAATTTTCATTACAGACCTCTTTGGAAGACGTGTTTTGTTTTACTTGCATTAATGTTTAAAATCAAATTGCTATCTCGTAACATGTTCTAAATGGAAAAGTATAACTTTATATCAAACCGTTCCCTATATATACAGGATTATTGCTAATGCGACGTATTACCGTTAGGAAGTGATAGGGGTGACTATTAATAATTAATAATTTTAATCCCTATATTCAGTATGCAAAAGTGAACCATTTTTGAGTTATCGTATTTTTTAGCTTTTTTCAAAATAAATTAAAAAATGCAACATCAAAAAAAAAGTATCAATTTAAATCACATTTTTTCTTCTAATTTATAAAAACAATTAAACACTGGCTATTTGTCAATATTAAAATAACAATTACTGGACCAAATTTCTAAATGCGTAACGAAAAACTATATTTTTATTTTCCCCCACAAAAATGCCTTAAAACAAAAATAAAACGTTATGAAACTTGGCTTGCAGATTATTTTAAAAACAACCTTTTTCTTGCCTCTCCAGCAAAGCCTAACAACTAGGAACTTATTTTGAAGAAACTGGCCACCCGTGGTTTTGTCTGTTTTTATCCTAATTATAATAAATGCGTTAGTTTGTTTGTTACGTAATCAGATCATCATGAAATTTAGCATAAACTTTCTTAAGAATACAGAAAACGTCATAGAGTCCGCTTTATAACGGGACTCACGGCCGCTCGGAACCGTTCGGCTGTGATCCACGTCGCGCTTCGTGCGAGATCGGTTCACCTGCGTACTCAATCGAATTCCAACTCCGACGCTACCAACGTATTACAAGATATTACGTACCTTTTACGTACGCTGGAAATTATAATATTGTACTTACACAAACATTGAGTGTATTCAATAAATTAGTGCATATAATATATGTGGTAGTTATTTGTACCCCACAGTTTCGTCCTCAAAAAACTGAACTGTACTCGAGGGTTACATCAAATCTATATTAAAGTGGGTGAAGCCGCGAGCACAAGATTAGGATCTTTATAAACGGTGACACTGTATAATGACTTAGCAAAACTGACGGTTTACGTAACGCACTCTAAGATAGCTATCAGATGACTAGATTTTCTCCAATTTACTTGACACTAGCCATTATATTTTGGTCAATATAAACAATATCTTTATATAATGTGATCTATGTATTATTCTAATGTATACACTATATAATTTCATATAATATATTTTCATATTTCTTCGATATCCATTCGGTAGTTGTAGTGTGAAAGACTAACAAAGATCGATCCCTTCTCATAAACTTTCTCGTTTTACTTACTATCAATTATTATCAACGTAAGCGCCCGAAATCTCCTTTTCACGATTTCATTACAATATATTCACTTTCTACTTTACATAAGTTACTATAATATAAATGTATTACATTTAATTTTTTCCGGATGAAATTTTCTATATAATAGTAATGAAAACTAATAAAATTATTTATTTGCGTAGCTTAAAAGAACTGAGAGAATATACAATCATACACGAAGAGCGATTTTATAGCATTTATAGAATAGGATTTACAAGTCGAGCATTAGTCGATATCGCGCCAACACGCAAATACCACGCGAACGTGATGGATTTGACGCCTGTGTGTTGTACGTTCGCCTGAGTTCATAATTAAAGCATCGCCTTTTCCTCGATACAGACCTATCGATAATGTACATACCAATAAAGCTATCGTAAATTATTTTTTAATTTCACTTTTGGCAACCAATCTTCTAGATTATTATTACCGTTGTCGAGTACGTAATAATATTATAAGCGTTTTGTGATAATTTCAATGGTGGATCCCTTTCCATAGAGTTTTGTTGCGTCAGGATCCATGTGCTGTGGTATTATTTTCTATCCACTTCATTTATGCATAATAACCGAACTATATTACGTAAAATGCTACCAATATTATAAAATATAAGAGTTAAAGGACACAAGATTATGAATAAAATATTAAAACCACTACATGACAGGTTAAGATCCCGCCAAAAACTCAGAGTATGTATTAACTGAGATATCACGAATAAGCACAGCACCATCTCTATCTTTGTGGAGTAACTAATAATATCCTTACAACTAAATGTCATAATAATAAATGACATGGGTACATAGCCGTACATAGAGCCCGTATATACAGTCTGTGACAAACGTTTTGACCGCTCCAAATATAGTTGCGCAGAATATAAATTTAGGTATACATATGTATAACATTATATGTATAACATCGAGACAACTTAAGGATAAATAAATGCCAATTTTAGATTCCTACAATAATAGCTTATATTGGTTTTGTCTTAAACTCTTCACTATATTACGCACAAGTCCGAACTTACGGTTATATTCAGAACGGTCAAGAAGATTGATGAGAACTTAAAATGACTTAAAATTCTTATGGCTTTCTGGATCTGTAACCTATACAATAGACGTAAGTACAACGTTATATTATAATACAATATACAAAATAAAACAAAACAGTTGTGAGAATGATATTCAAGTATTAATAAATGTTTTTTCAAACTGATTTCTTTTTTAATTTTTACGCATTGTAGGAACTTGTGCCTTTGTGTAAAAAACCACTGCGGTAAAAAACCAACCGTGTCACAAACTATAAACAAAATTAAGTGTGATCATTTCAATATTTTTATCGATGAATAAGAAATGTAGTTTATTATACGTGATCCTGATCAGTAAAGTTGTGGTTTTTTTTTATTTATGTCCTTGTGTAATTTTACTTATATTTCATAGTATTGATGAAATTTTTGAGTATTATAGTTTAGTTTTAATGCACAAATTATTTAAATATAAATAAGGATAAACTTTTAATTTGCCGCAAAATCTTCTCGGAAAGTTCTAGCAATGGTTTCATATGGTATTTTTTTATTTTGAAGATATAAAATATATTGTATCTTTGTAACATTAGTAGAATTGCGTATAAATACACGTTACAACGAAATAAGCCGGAAAAAAGAACTGAATCCATTAAAATCAATACTAAAACATAGTTATTATATGTACAGTAAGTCTTTACTTAACAATGGTTTATTTACCTTTTATACATAATAACCATATAAAGTCTCATTCATATAAAGAGTAATCTTTGTCAGTAAAAGAATTCGCAAACAATGATAGTGTAGTTTCCCAGAAGACCACCCACATACAAAATTATACGACGGAATATTAGAACCCGTTTTGTTTAAATTGGTTTATAGAGTAAAACGAGTTACATAATCGTTTTGGCGCCAAATTACATCCGAAGTTCTAATATAATCTAACTGTCACTATTATTGGAGTGTTGCCAGAGGAAAACAAAATGTAACAAATAGTAAATATTAGCTTGTAAATAAATACTGGAAAACAAGGCCAAAGGCCCGGTGGATCCAATAGTCATTAAACTCTGTTTATTTTGGTCCGCCCACCCCCTGTCCGACTCGCCCCTAGTACCGCGTCACCTCTCTGTAAATTGTCTCTCGCTTTAATGAAATTGTACATTTATTGCTACTATTCTAGGTTTCGAATTACGGTCAGTTTGTTTAACACGGCGACTCGGTAACATGTTTTTTCTCTCTTTATAATCCGTTGTAAAAACGTCGAGATTGCACGTTGAATGTTGTAAATTCAGTATAACTGACTTCATTTTTAAAAGCAGAAGTTGTAATTTAACTTTTTTTAAACTAGGTGATAACCTCCAACTACGTTCTCTTTGGAAATAGTTTTGATGTTCTGTAGCAAATTGTGTGTTTTACTTTCGATAATTGAGGATAGTCTTTTTATGTTTTGAAGTTTACGTTTTGGTTTTGTTTTATCAATCTAATATTATTTCTATTACCTATAATAAATTGTAATGATACGAAGACTAGTTTGAAAAATCGTCTATATGTTAACAAAAAGACATACAAACAGTTAACTCTTTGGTGTTATTTATATATACAGACGTTATAATTTAATAAGATTAAGGGAAAATAACGAATGTAAAGATCATCTACAGGAGTGCCATCATCACACCCGCCGTAATGTTTATCTCAAGAGCATCAACCAATTACGTATGACTTCAGAACTGCAGCCCTTTCATAATTGGTTCTACATCCAATACCTATTTGATGCAGTAACCATCCAACATCAGATGTACTGTATACCTTTTTGCTATTTAAGAACAAAAATATGTACTTTACGATACGATTCTAAATAATCAGGTCTTTCATTATAATATCTGATGGTATGATAGTAAAACTGATAACTTTTAAAGAGTGTAAAGTATAATAACCATTTTTAATGTAACACTTTTTATGAGAGAACTTTGATTCTGATCCACATCCTTTTTGACGAAAAGTGGGTGGAGGTAAACAATTAAACAATATGTTGTAAATACCAGTTATCGTCCGATCATCGAAGTTAAGTAACGTTGGGCGCGGTTAGTACTTAGATGGGTGATCGCTGGGAACACCACGTGACTTTGGCTTTTGCTGTACTTTTTATAAACAAGTGTTCGTGTGTACAAAATACATACAGACACTTTTATTATACGTAGATTTCTTATAAATAGATTAAATTTGTTTCATCTTCACTATTAATTTTTACTGTCTGTCATGTAATTTTGAATTTGGTGCTATGCGTTGCATTTTAGGAGAATGTAGAGTGTAACCACTTAAAGTATCAGTTAGGCTTGAAAAATGTTTTGTATTTTATAGTCTGTTTATTAAAACAGGTTATAGCTTGCGTAACAACATGCTACAATACTTAGAAGTAAAACAATTGCCATAGAATAAGTGGTAAAGAAGATACTCTAAGCGAGAAGTAAGAAAAAAGCCAGGTGGGGTATTTTATTAATATGATCGCGACCCCGTCAACATAATTGTTGCGTTGTATTGGGTATCGGGAACCGTAGGTAGTAAACATGAAATGTGAGTGCAACCTGGGTGGAGAGCTAGTAATTTGTATTACCGAATGATTATTCTCATGTAAACTAATAACATGGTTCGTTGTATATCCGATGCTGTTCGGTTTTAATTATTTTTTTACGGGTATTGAGTGTGGCGTGCGAGGTGTCATTGAATGTCGATGCTTCACTTTATACTACTTATTATGTTTTGTTTGTCTAATTTCATAGGGTTGTCACTATTATTTATAAGTTCATCTTTGATCAGAATGTATTTCGACAGTATTATAAATTAATTTCTAAATAATTGTAATATTTAGAAAGTTTTGACGTAAGAAAAATTATAACTCAGCACAAAGTACAAAATATTAGTCACGTGTACTAAATATGTTCTTACAATCGATGTATAACGTTGCATTACGGCACACGGACCGACCGCATTATTATGTCATTTTTGATTAATATATTTTCCGACTTACATTTTAAATAATATGTTCTTCATTGTAAAAAATTACAGCATGATATAAGATACTCTTTTAACCTATAAACTTTCCGCAATAAATTCTTAAATACACAATAAAACTAAATAAATATACAAATACTAAACAAAAATACACAATTAAAACAACAAGATTTTCTGAATTTAACTCGATACATTGTTGCGTCCAAATAAACAATCTCTAATATGTATATATAGTATAGATTGATTAAAATAATTATAATAACATTCAGTATGCAATAGAATTCCATAACCCAAATTTTCCACTTATCACACTAGAAACCTATCCAGGAGTGGGACACCGCATAGTACATAAAAAATGCTAGGAAAATCATTTTTAACACCAACGTAACCATGTGGTTCTTTATTATGGACAGTATAATACAATATGATCATAGAATACCACGATAAAATACCGAGTATAGAGTAATGCCTGGGAAAGAATACCTTAAGCTTAAATTCAAACAGTTTCAAACTCACAAACGATGCGTATCTTCAACTGTAGGGAACCATCGCCTTCTTAAGTAAAAAAATGCTATAACTGTAGTAGAAAATTTATTCATTAACTGGCAACCCTAAACATTGTAGAAAGTAATTAACGGCATCGTGTTTGATAGTTCGCGTGTTTCGATGTCACGTGACGCCCGCAGTGAATTATAGATGCTTCAATAATTAGTGAACAACGGTTTTTATGTCCGCCATTATTTTTAAGTGTCTCGTCGATGTGTTTGCAATGGTAGACGTTGGAGTGTATTAACACAAATTGTAATTTAATTAAAGTCGCACGTGAAGTCTAATTCCATTAATGAAATAATAATAATGTGGAATTGTATTTTTTATATTACTCAGTTTTGGGAATGTTTTGCATAGATATATTGTAAGAACTTAATGCCCGTAATATAACTATTTACAATTGAACTGTTATACAGTTTTATGCTGTATTAATAGTATGCCGTTAATTCATTTCGCTTTGTGCATATTTTTCTCTTTCAATTAATACCTTTAAAATGTTGTATTTTCAAATCTTTATTTTATTTTATTTATCTTTAGTAAATATTCTTTTATGTACAAAGGAAATAAATCATTCATAAAATATATTTTTAGCAAGGTCTTAAAAAATAATTTCCTCATTTTTTATAAAAAACATACAAGGAACTTTTAAATTTGAATACAGCTCCCTGCGTTGTTGGAATTGTAATAGTTGGTAATAACATTATCAGTGTAATCATATCATCATCATTCATTCAGGACATGTTGTCTTCTTTTTATATTATTATCGTTAATAGATTTTATGTTGATGTATATTTTGCAATAAATAGTAATTTATCTTACAATTTAACTTCGCTTTATTTTCATTTAAATATGACAATAACGTAGAAAAAATATTTAATGAAGGTGTAACAAAATCTTACGTAAGTGACATTATGACCACAAGCTTAGAGAGATAGTCAAAATACCATAGTCCGAAACCTTATTGCAATATTTTTAAAAGAAAAATTTCATCTATCGACAACCATGGCCTTTAGTAACGAAATAAAACTACAGAATATCATTCGTCAGTATTCAAAGTTATTACATTACATATCCCGATGGAATCCTGATGTCGTTAGGGTTGCCAGTTTGTTATAGCTAGACATGAATTATTTTTATATTTCAAAATCACTAGTTTATACAAATCCTTGTTGTGTAAATAAACAAATATTATTATTTAGATTTTTATCTATAATTTAGTTTTGTATTTTACATATTTTATGTGAAAATAAATACGCAACCCACTTGTATACTTGATATGGTAACTAGGATTGTGTAGTTACGCTCATGTAATTGATGAATGAGTGTATCCCATGAAAGGTTACGCTTATGATCAATATGCGACATGAACATAAGGCCGTCCGTACGTCCCACTGAAAATCAGCGCTGAAGTACTGATATATACTGTAGCATGTGGCTGAATACGAGGTGCCTCTTCTTGGATATTTTATTGTTTCGACTTGTGTGCTTTTTGATCCCAACAGAAAACTTTTTTTTATGTGTTATCTATTAGTGTTATACATGAATTAATTATGTTAATATCGTTCATAGTATATAAAGTCTGTGGCATATTTCAAGATTCAGTGTCATGCATCAGTTGGCTTTGTGACTTCAAGTTAACCAAAAAATGGTAACGATTATTAAATATAGCTTACATGCACCTAAAATCGCCTTAATGTAGATCATATCTATTCTTCGGGAACAGTTACAATTTTTCGGAATCAAAGGTATCTACCACTCTATGCCGTTTTATCTACTCCTAATATATATGAAAAATGTCATGATGATGAAATGAATAAGTAAGCCTCGAAAGCGTAATACAGACAAACTCACATTCACATTTACCCTATTAGTAAGGATAATTATAGTCCGCGTCAAACTTTTTGGCCGCTCTGAATATATCTATTTAAGTTCGGCCTTGCACATAGTAAAGTCAAGAGATTAATACAAAACAAAGTCAAAATATTATTATAGGAATTTAAAAGTGGTATTTACTTATTAGTATAATTATGTTGTTTCGGTATTGTACGTACAATATAATATGTTTTTAATTAATTAGCTATATTTGAGAGCGGTCGCAAAGTTTGAAGCCGATTATAGGATTAAGAAACCAGGTTTATTGTAGGATAACAACAGAAATAAATAAATTTAGAGAATACGCTAAAAGTGTTTATCGAATTGAGTGATATACACCTCTTTTATTTTTCATCTCTAAACTCTATTTAGAAAGCTGGAATGATTTTTGTTATGTAAAGAATATTTTTATAAAATAAAGCAACTTAACGTAAGTGACTAATGCACTTGTAGCCATTTTTTGTTCGATACGTCCACTGGTAATTGTGAGTCGATGGGTCCATGCTTTGTAATAGTTCACTGAATAAAAAAAAAAAAAAACTGAAAAAACGGGTGTAGAAATATGTCAATCGGACAACCCTACGCGGGGGGTAAAGTACATCTGAGGTAACGCATATATTCAAGATAAAGGTAACCACACACTCAGTCTTTCGCGTTACACCTCGTAAAATGTAAAGGGATACGAGGGAAATTTATCTTCCGAGTCGTTAGAGCGAATAATGTTGCTACCTATTTTATTCGTATGCCGGGCGTGGAGCCGTGATGCGGTTTTGTTTACTATCAAATATAATTTTATGAGGTGAGCAGAAGTTAAGGGTTATTAACACGTTTTGGGATTATTCACGTCTGTGCCAGAGTCGCGGTCGAAAGTATGTGAAATGATACCGAAAACTTATATAGTAAAAATTGTATGAAACATAACATTAAAACTCCATTTTTGTACTTTTTTTCATCTGAATAGTTTTTAGCTATAGGTAATCCCAGTAGGTAGCGCTGATGCCGAATCTGTTTTTTTTTACTTCTACACAGACCGTTTTTGATACGAACTTCTTTAGTGCAGCTTGCGGTTCTAATTGACTGGTAGAAATAATCACGTAAGTATTATATATGTCAATGATATTATTATCATTGCACTTCACTACTCTAGAAGAAAAACGTCTTCGTGGTGACCTTATAGAGACATATAAGATGGGTAGCCATAAATACAACCTGCCGCACTTACGTGAAATGTATATAGTATGAGACACAATAAGACCTACAAGAGAAAACCAGACTAAAATATTACGAAAACTTACCCACACAAAAATATCACACAATTTCGCCAGCAATAGGGTGGTATTAAGCTGGAACCGATTACCTGACGAAATAGTATGTGGTGATTCAGTAAATTCTTTTAAAAACCGTCTTGTCATTTGGCTACAAACCAATAAACTAGCTTTAATAAGTGAACATGTGTAGTGATAAAAACTCTAATAACTTCGACACTGTGATATAGACATACCAGCAATTATGCTGCTCGTCTATTAAGAAATAAATAAATATATAGAAAGCGTTATGCCCCCTCTAAATGAATTTCTCTCTCTTGTTCCACTGTATACGAGAGTGTGATTTGATTGCTTACTTTACGTTAGAAATAAATTTAGAATAAAAAAAATTAAGTACACAGAGAAACTGAGCAAGTTGCGTCGAGGAAGCCATATAACGCTTTTTCGTTACGTGGTGAAAATATGCAAATGTAAATAATCTAAATCTCGAAATCAAATTACATTTAGAATTGAATAATTTTTCTCTGTCGTTAGAGTATCCCATTCTCCTGGTATTATCATGAAATAAAACTAAAAGAAGTGCATTGAAAACATTAATCGGAATTTAATTATACACCACTATTGTAGGGTATACATTCAATAAAATAAAGTAAAAAATGAAGTAGTATAATAACTTTTAACTGACTTATTTTTATGATAAAGTACAGTGTATGATAAAATTTAGGTTTACACGGGTGAACAAACGAAGGAATTTAGACCGAACCAATCCTTTAATTTAGACCGATTCAATTCTTTACCCTACGACGATGTATAGAAATAAATGACAACTGAACAACTCCACCTCAGGTTGTCAATTCAGTCAATATTTTTGAAGCTCTACTTACTGTCTTCTGTCTCACTCACTCATTAACTTTTTATATGGAAGTTTTTCATCCAACATTTTTCACTTTTTCCGTGCGATTTTTCAAACATTATATTTCATAAAAACCTTGTGAAACCAATTACAAACACAACAAAAAAGGATTACCAAAATACCACGAAGTCGTTCTGATGTGATGCGCTTACATAAATTCCGCGACAGATTTTTATTTTTACATTTTTATTTTAGATAATACTCACCGTCTACGAGAAAAATACAAAAATCTGGTGTTTTTGACATATGGCGTTAAATAAATTACTGGCACACATAAGACCGGTGATTAAGATTTAGCAATAACAATTTTCAGCTCTGTGCAAAGTACAGTAAATGGAATTTTGACTGAATTAAAACGTACACATCAACTTTAAAAAAAAATGTCACCAACATTTCACAATGAAAGGTTAAATATCTCAAGTTATGAACGAAAACTAAAAATATTATAACAGAATTAGAAGATCCGGATTCCTATTGTAGAAGTCATTAAAATCGTATTGTCGGCTACATACTCTGTTAAAACGGCAGTCGAGCGAATAAAGCGCTTTCAAGCGTTCGCGTGAAATCCAGCCTTTGATCCGAGTTTACGAGACACGTGATGCACGCCGCTCTGTAGGATTCATCCTCGGGTGTTGTACAACTGAACGCAATTTCAGCGTCTGCAGCGTCTAGGCCCCAGCAGATGGGAGGCGAGGCGACGCGGCTCGAACGATATGAGCACCTTATTTTTCGCACATTACACTTTGAAATTGTTTGAAATATATTATAATAGCCTGCATGTTGTGTATAGTTTGAACGGTTGCCTTACAAAGAGTAGGATGTAGCGGAGTTTGTTACAAAAATAATAATTTAGGAACTATTATAAGTGCTATGGGAAACATTGTAAAATATTTTGTTGTTAAGGTTTTGTTATTAATAAAGCTTTTTAAACATGAAGTATACTTTTCTTTGTCAACTATCGTTTTAATCTGTTGCCTTCTTGCCTATTACAGTATAATTGTTGATAGTTAAATGTTTTGGTAAAATATTGTATCCCTCATTTTATGCCGATTTAACTTAATTTTAACGTCATAACTTATTCTATATATTATGTCATGTAATAGAATATGTACTAAAACCTGGCTATAAATTACGATTATGATTTAAAAAGAAATCGTAAATAGTGATATAGTGGTTTTAGAGTTATAATCACACTAACAGACTCAAAGAGAGAAAAACCTTGTCTTTTATAGTATTTACAAGGACAGACGTATGTATCACGTATAATTGATAATAATTTATAAAAAAATAAAACGCCACATAGAACAAGTTCCAAATGAACCACTCTATACAATATTCCAGGCAAAACAAAACGTTCCAACAATAAACAAGTACATTAAAGAGTTAACAAGAAATCGGAATTCGCGATAAAGTTAAAATCCTGATCGTAGGCGGTTCCCGAGTTTTGGTAACAAAGATCTTACGACTCACGGCTCAGTCGATGGGACATGCTAACGCCTATGCGTATGGTACAATCTACAAGCTCAAGCGGGTCGTTTTATTTGCAGTTTTCTTTCGTTTCGTATTGTCTTTATTCAGTTTTATGATATTTAATTTAGTTAATATATATTGTCTTAACTAATATCTTATATTATTACGAATGATAAGACATTTGATTGCTAAAATATTTTATTAGTGTTTAAGTATTTTAACGTTAAATAGTGTCTTGCTTTGTCAATATTTTCTAGTAAAAGTAGTTATTCATTAAGATTTTTTTGAATTGAAATGATAATAAAAATAAATTATCAAATCAAAAATACTTTATTCAATTTAGGTCCTAAGAAGGTGCTTATGAACGTCAAAACTACCATCGGTTCGGAAAACACCCCACTCATCCAGAAGAACCGACAAGAAACTCGATCGGGTTTATCTTTTTAACATACATTTATATATTTAAAATACGTTGTACGTTACAATTGATATTAGTGGATGACACAGAGAGGAGTCAATTCCATACATCACCATCGTTCACATATTATTGGACTCTATAATAGCCTTTTGACACCAAAACTCGCTTGACATGGCACTTAAACTTATATACATACAGTAATCTATGACATTGGTGAATTGACGTTTTTATAGATTGAGCTGTTTTAAGGTATCCTGATTATAGTTAATATATACAATTTAATAATCAAATGGCTCCGATAACATTTGCTTTTTTAAAGTTATTTTTGAACTTTGATTTATGAGAAAACAACGGGTTACATAAATTTATGACCGATATTTTTCTTAGTCGTGCAAGATGAAGTTGTAGTTTTAATGGCTAACCATCCAGATAACGCATCATACGAAATAGTTTAGAATACGGGTGAAGTGAATATCATGATGAAACCATATCCTTGTGGTAAGGCGCTTTCTGATACCGGCATACTTCTTAGTTAGCAATATATCGACCTAAAGGTTCTTATTTAACCATTAAGTGGAAGATGTTTGTTTTGAATTTTGAAACGAATTTTAAAACAACAACAAAAAAGAAAATACTTTACCCGCCAAAAGTAATGTCAAATTTTTCTTTCACACGTAAGGTACTTTCTAAGGTTTTCAACATTCTTTCGGAAACGCATATGCTCAGGTTTTTTAATAAAATTTTGGTGGATGTGCAATGTAGTTAATTGATAAGAACATGAATTTAAGCGTTAAGTGTCTAAATCTCTCTAAGCCTAGCGTGTGTTACCATTTAATACCATCATCAGCACATCAGACTATAAGAAACCTACTTTAGGGTCATAGGCCTCTTTTCGACGTAGGTATGGGCATTATCACTATGCCAACCCATGACATATTGGCAATATCAAGTTCCAATATACACACAATCCTATTTTCTCACAGACGTCAGAGTATCAAGTACATTTCTCACGATGCTTTCTTCACCGTCATTTGATAATTACCAATTTAAATTAGTAGATAAACGCAAATTCCAAAAAAACCGTTGGTACATCCCAGGGTACGAATTTGTGGACGTCGAAATGAAACTACTCGACCGCCAAGACTTTTTAAATGTATACCTAAGACCATATCATCACTAAATATCAGCTGAGTTTGTGTACAAATACAAAAAAATAAATAAAACAAAAAGTCGTTCAAAGTATACAACTTACGCCAGACATGTACAGTCACATTTTATTAAGCCTTCGCATAGAATCGAGATCAGATCGGCGTAGTTGACACTTGTCGAGGACGTGTCGATGAACGGTTTGGAAGTAAAAGGAAAGAAAAAAAAGGAATCACTCCGGAACTCCTCGGATAATGTGAGCTCGTAATTCTTGAATTTGTTTAAAAAAAATCTTTAGTCCCATTTTTTTTTTATTTCTCAAGCTGCCTTTTCACTTTACGACTTTGAATGTAGTGAGGACTGCGGGATGTAGCACGTGTATGCGACTGTAGCAAGCTGTATAGTAATAGATGGGGAATGATCCATTTACCGGAATCACCATTTACTATTAGTATACAAATTCATTATTCGGTATAATTGTCAAGTAAGAATACTAAATAGTTATATAAATCAAAGACGTAGATGCATCTGCATTATTAAAAGTAGTTTTAATAATAGATTTCAAATAATATGCGTTCCAAGTCATGCAGAGATAGTTGATAATGAAAGATGAAATAGTGTTGCAAGAGGTGGAATTAATGAGAATGAAAATTAGCATTGTTACTTATATAAAAACTAGCTACCCACCCCGGTTTTTCATGGCTGTACTGACAAAATAAATGAAACAAAATCTTTCCTTTACGGTACGACCATGTACAACTATTTTACTTAATAAAATAGCAACTATACAAGTGAACGTCAATCTATCAATTCTGTCAATATTTTGAAGATCTTCCAAATGTCTTCTATCTCACTAAATCACTCGCTATTTTGTACAAGATTTTTCTACCATTTTTTAAATAATTTATTTCATACGAACCTTATTGTGACAATTACAAACGCAACAAAAAAGAATTAGCCAAAGATCATGCTAGATATATACATACAATTACAAGTTTATTTATATAAAAGATTGCCATTATTCATACTTTTTTAAACTGTACACACATCTGAATTTAATGTGGTCTTCTTTGCCATTTAAAACCATAACACTGACCAAGTTAACACATCTATATCGCAGCTCATCACATAATACATATATAGTTTGATGTTATTTTTAAATAATTTAATTTTACTAAACATATACCTTCCACATTTTGTATTCCTAAATCAATGACCAGGTTGAACTTTTATCGGGCATGCCTCCCCGTCAGATTGAGGGTTAAAGATTTGCTCGTTTGTATTCAGAGCGTGCTCGAAGAAAGAACCCTCCGGTGCCCTATCGGTGGGAGTTTTCAGTTTCACCGGACGCTAAATACCGAGGGATTCTATTAGCGTACCTGTTTTATGGATGGATGGAGAATATTCTAATTCTTAAGGCGATGTATATTTTTCTTTTAGGTATTTTTTTTGGATAATGATGTTTAATACACATTTATATGAAGCTCTTTGTATGTCGTAAAAAAATATATCTTTTTTATAAATGCGAAAGTGAGTTTGTTTGGTTTTTACTTTCACGCTGCCGATCGTCATCAAATTTTGCGTATACGTTGTCAAGGGTGCAGAAAAGGACATGGGGGTACTTTTCGTCTTAAAAAATGGCTGTTCAAGAGGGATAGTTTTTAATTATACATTAATGCTAGTGAAGGCGGGGGGAAAGCTAATATTTTATAAACAGTTATGCACGTGTAAACTTTTTTTACACACTTTGTAGATTAATGTTTGACCACAATCTCATCTGATATTAAATAGCTCTCAAGTGCAGCTGCCGGAACACACCAACAGGTGTTTGGTGACATACTTTCAACTTGACTGTGGTAGCTAGCCAGGCGGACTTAGAAAAAACCTTATCACCATGCTATGGTTGCATCACGATGTTTTACTTCCACCAAAAGCTCCGACTCAGTTGTTAGGATTCGAACCTACGTCCTTCGAAGCTGTGTCCGAACACACTATCAACTAAGCCGTCATCGCTTCTACTAAACTACAATATCTATGCGTGTCCCAATTTTTATGATGATCTGTTGAACAGTACAGGAGTCGATACCCTGTAGTAACGACCAGTAACCACCTAGTAACGAGTAGTTGAGTTTAGTATAAAAACCTTCTCCATGGGAAACATTTGATATCCACACTCGCAGTTCACACACTCGTTGTTCAGACTATTTTTTTATTATTAAAAAAAACAAATTTGGACCACAATCTCATCTGATATTAAGCGCCGAGGTGACCGTTGATGGTAAACACGCTAAGCCTAGAGAGAACTGGCTCAAGTGCACCTACCAGAACATACATATACTTGCGACAGATTTTTTACGTGAAGGTGGTATTTATCCATATGAATATTAAAAAACCATACCAGGATGTTATGATTCCTGCACGATGTTTTTCTTCATAGAAAACTCAGGCTCAATAGTGATGTTTTTTTTTTCGAACTGACCTACACTGCTAGCCAATAAGGCCTTTACAGTTCCACCGGACTACTAAGGGGAGCGCTTAGGGCACTCACCCGATTTGTTTTAGGCGATCACCTCAAGGGCACTCGGTGCACCTCGGCTTGAGCTGTCGCCGACTTTCCCGATCTGACTAAGCTAGCTAAGCTATCTATCCATTTCATACACATATATGAATTCGTGAAAAATGCATGCGTGACCATGCATGAGAGTCACGTGCGTGGGCGCAAACACGCGTCTTTTAAGAGGACATCGAGCGAAAAATAAAGAACAATGGCACGGTACCGACTTAACTATACAATGACGTACGAGTTCCTAATGTATCGGTTTATTGTATATGAACACGCGGGTTCGAACTGATATTTTGATTAACGCGAATTTATTTATGCGCGGCACGGGTTAGTCGTTGTAACGTAGTCGCAACGGCCGGGAAAGCTGAGATCGCGTTTAAGAGCCCGAGCTCAGACGTACTATTGACGAGTGCGTTGAACGCGAGTATTTCTTGTACATCGTGTACTAAAAGAAGTTGAGCTATCCAGTCGATACCGGTGGTCGATACTGAAGACGCGGTAGGTGGCGCAGGAGTGGACTGAGCCTTTGGAGGCTGGGGCTTGGCTTTAGGAGCCGAGGGAGCTGGCGGGGAAGGCCTTATCCGCCAAGAGAGCGCACTCGGCGCGGGAGCGGGTGCTGCCGGTGTTCTGGAGGTGCCCGGCAGGTCAGGAAAAACCTTCTAGCTTTGTATGGGCGGAGGCAAAGGCAGTTGCGTCCGAAACAGCGGGCACGTTGCACGTCCGCCGCGGCGAGAACGGGTCGGGCGAGGCGCGCGGGGACATCCGCGATAGTTCGCGGTATGACCCGTTTGCTCGCAGAGGACGCAGCTCCGAGGCTCGGTGGACGCAGGTGTGGGGGGGCATTCCCTAGTGGAGTGATCCCCAAGACACTTAACACACCTGGGACGCAGGTGGCAGTGCCGGGAAGAATGAGCGTACACCTGGCAGATGTGACACTGCGAGGGTGCTTGGGACTTACGAGGAGGCTCTACGTAGACACGGGACAGGCCGCACACAGAGGTGAGGCCGAAAATGGCCTTGCGCCACGGTCGCGGCCGTGGTTACCGTCGCGGGTGCGGTCGCGGGAACGCCGTCGAGGTCCATGTCGGAGTCGACGTCCGAGAGATTCGCGAACGGGTTCTCGGAGAAACAACGCGGCTTACGGCCGGAGGGATTGCGCGCGAAGACTTTCGGAATCTATTGTACTCGGAGACGAGTAGAAGGTCTTCCTTTTCGACGAACATATGAAACGAAGTAGTTCTTCGATGTGGGCGACATTTTCAAAGGCCGGATGGGCCGGAGGGGCACGCGGGGGCGCGGGGGTAGACATGACTAACCTCCCTGCCTGAGGGGAAAGGGGGTGCGCCTAATTAAAATTTAACGGACAATCGGTGTCCGGGCCAAAGGGAGACACGTCGCGAAATCTTCTCTCTTCGTATCTGCACACGGCGCGGCGCGAAGAACGACGCTCTGCACGGCACATGACGCGCTGCACGACTCTCGAAGCGCAGCACGAAGCACGACGCGTAGCACGGCGAATCGACGCACCGCACATAGTGTGCCCGGCTTCACACCGAAAAGTGCGGTTTAAATGGTACACTAAAGTAGGTGCACCGTCGCTCTGAAAAGAACGTGTCGATTGACAATAGCCGTACGAACACACTATAAGTGCGGCTTCGCAGCAGATGTCTTGTTTCTTCGAATTTCAAACGCTCGAACAAAAGCACCGGGCGATGAGTCACTCGGCAACAATGCGTGGTCGGGTGGCGACGAAATTGTTGGAATGCAAACATCTGGTGCGCAGGTAGGCGAGCGCGGCGAACCAAGCGAACTGTCAGAGCGGCGAGCGGGTGCACGTGTGCACTCGACCGCTGCTCGAACGAGCCTCCAGTCAATAGCGATGAATACGACTTCCGAATATAACACCGCTAGGCCGTGATTGCTTTTAAATTATGACTCGAATTGACAAAGCTTCGTCTCGTCTCCTGAAGAGTGTAAATTCGGAGTAAATATATATCATAGTCCAACGAGAGAGGTGATGAGTAAATTAGTGTCAACACACGACACAACCAAGTGAGAAACTATGATCAGTGTCTCACAATGATTACAATAGCCAGGATTCAAGCGGCTATATATGTGACCTGCGAGGGACTACGTACCACTCGGCTCTTTCTATTATGTCACTTATTATTGAAGACGGTTGGAATGGAGTACTTGACAATATTTATGCAATCAAATTTTTATACAAATAATTGAAAAAAAACATGATCATCTTAGACATCCTTAAACTAAACTAACTGGTAACTTCGACGTTCCTAAGCGCCATCTCAGGCTAAAGTAAATAAAGTATTTTTGAATTGGTTTGAAACCTCCACTGTAGTAAAATCCTGAAAGCTGACCGACAGACAAGTTACTACTTGAATTGCTAGGGTTAGAAGTTTTTTTTTCTTTTCGAAAAGACTACAATATTGGCTTGTTAAGGCATCTACAGTTTCACCGGATTACGGTTAGAAGTGTGAAACATAGAACATGAATACTTTATCTGTACATATAAATAAAACTGTGTGACTATTATTTGTCCTGGTTAATTTTCGAAATGACTGAACCAATTTTGATGTGACTTCTACTGACAAATACAGCTCTTTTCCGACTATTATGTAGACCAGAGGATCCTAAACTTTTTTCTCATAGACCCCTTTCAAAATTTTACGGATTCCGGTGGACCCCATGCAGGTTCAATACCACCATATGAAGTCAAACCAACATTGTTAGTTCTTCACACTATCGAAAATACACCAATTTTCATACACCCCCGCTTACTAACTGTGCACCTCCATTTCTTTCTCACGCCAACGCACACCCCCATCGAGTCTTTGGTGGACCCCTGGGGGTCCACCTGGACCACTTTGGGAATCACTGATCTAGACTATATATAAAATTATGTATTTCCATAGGAAAATAGCAGTAATTTTAGAACTAAAGAAAAACAATAAAATCGGTAAAAGGAGTTATATTGGTTAATTGTTTTTTTTTTTGTTAAATACCTGAATGACTCAAAAATGAATTCAGTTAAAGTAGGTAATTTCCATGAAACAGCAAGAAGGAAGTCACGGCAACAAGCTAGTATGATGTATAGTAGATAAGCATCAAGTATATTAGCTATATAATAATTCCTAAGATATTGACGATGGGAAATCCGATGAGGCTTTCTCGTCACGCACATTTTTTGTAATATATATGAATACATTTTTTTTTATAGAAACCTTTTTAATTATCCCCAAATTAAAAAGTTCCCAACAAAAAATGCTAGCAGCATAAAAAAGAAAGTTTTAAATAATCAAACCTTTTAAGTTATCGTGAAACAAAAAAAACATTCTTCATTATGAAGTACACAAGGGAACTTAATAATGTAATTTACGAAGTAAGAAAGAATATAAGGAGGTTTTTTTCTAACAATTTCTTTTCAGAGCATAATTACGCGAAACGAGTTCTATCAAACGATTATTTACTTTGCATAAACCAGTTGGACCCCTGACTTTGGTTGAAAAAACCTAGAACCTGTGTTTTTGTGTTAATTGTATATATTCGTATAGTAATTAATACAATTAATGATTGAATTATTTAACTATTTTATTACCAGATTTTGGTCTTGTACATTTTATTTATCTACTACTAACGGCAGCCCACGACTTCGCCTTTGTTTACATTTATTTTTATATTATAAATGATGACATTATACATTATCTCGTGTAACAGTGACATTTTATGTAGCTCATGCTGCGATAGCTCTAAGATGGCTGGATTTTTTCAATCTTATTCGACAATTATCGTTATATTTTGGTGAATTTCATTATTATCTTTATAAATTATAACCTAACGATTCTGATTTATGAGCCAAATTATTATCATCAAAATCCGGTGAATAATTTTTGCACACGAGAGTAATAAACATCATCCATCCTCACAGTATTTTCTTTTTTATTTTGTTAATATTGACAACTTTGAAGATGAATATCGTCGGATTCACATTCGTCCGTGTGCTAGAACCGAGTAAAATAAAACAAAAACATAGATTATATCGTATATAAAAGTGAAGGTGTTCAGCGAATGTATTTAGAAAAGTCAGTAATGAGAAAGATGTTTTTTCGGTAGGTACATAATATTACTTACAAGTCGCTCACGAAACGGTGAATGAAAGAGAACTTTTTACATCAAAACTTTCGTCAGCGTTCCTTGCGTTCTTTCCTACGTGAGTCGGTCTATATTTCGTGCTGATTACCGTGGTTTCGAGGTGGCCACGGTCTCAGCAACTTTTCTCCCTTCTTACCTTTCATATAGCGACTGTGAATGCATTTATAAAGCTGTACGTATATGTATATCAAAATTGTGATTGATGGGATTGCTCTCAAAGTGCGATTCTATGTTTCGTTTAAAGTAATTCAGTGCGCTTATAAATGGAAAAGTTTGTGAATATATTACAGTTAATAATTTATTTAGGAGATCGTTGGATCATGCACATTTTGGAATTATGGGACGGTCTGCCCAGTATCTCTATGACACTGTGTCTCATAAAGACAGAAAAACCTAGGTACATTAGCTGGCAATGTAGCGTCTACTGCATCGCTTTTATGCTTTTTAAACACAAGTGTTTTTTATTTAATATTTCTCTCCATTTCAGATAATAGTTTCTATGTCGAAAAATGGTAAATACTTTTGGTAATACATTAACTGCGTTAATTCAGTTATCTTAAAAAATTTATCATTTCATTCATTGATTTTGTCTATACTTATAAATTAACATGTACTTGTTTTATAAATATCTACAAATTTATTCAGTATATTATATTTTTATTATTAGGTTGTTTGCCGTTGTTATCGGTGCTTTGCATTTTAACATTTTATTTAACGCGCGCAATTTCTGATAAATATTTGTCTAAATATAATTTTTGGAAGTATATGTCCAACTATTAGCTGATTTCCTGGCAAGAGTATTTGCAAAAGCATTGTCTAGGGATGACATTTACCCACAAGTGCTAGATACCCAATTTAGATTATATATATCAAAATGTATCATTATGTGACAGTTTTTTTTATTATAGAGAATGGTAAATATGTACCATACGTTGGATTCTCAGTCGGTCTGCTGCTTTTTTCGATAGGCAACCCCTTCATTTCATTTTGTACAATTTAGTACCAGACCACAACCATATCTCCTATTAACATAGTTAGAAAACAAGTCTAATATTCGACTAAACTCTCAGGCACACTTATTAGTGTTTGTTAAATTAAAGATCTTACCTAAAACGCGAGAATTAATAAATATCCGACATTATTATAAAAATAGGTATATGAACCGGTGGTTATTTCAGTCTATATGTGGCATTGACACTTGATTTGGACGTATTCCTTATTCGGCAACGTGTTCGGGTGTTGCGTTGTGTAAAAGTCACTCCACTAATGGAGTAACGATGGAATAGTTCTGACAATAGTTCTAACGCGGCTAGATGACGCAATACGAGGAAAATGGATGAAATATCGTTCATTTTATTTACACGATCATAATTGTTAGCGAGTATATATTTATAAATTCGTTTGTTATTTAACGTTGTGATTAAATATATTCAATAATTGATAATGATAAAAATTACATTCGTGTGTTTCTTTTTCTAGTATATTATTTTTTTAATTTTGAACAAAAAGGTGAAGTAAAAAAAGAAAATATACTTTCTACTTTCTGTTGTTACTCTTGACTTCGTCCGCGTGGAATTTAGCAAAAAGAAATTGGACGCACGCAGTACTTCATACTTAGTTTATTATATTTGAACGGAATTGTAATCTTTTTCCTTTAAAATAAAAGCAACATTCGACGTTCTTCCTTTTAATATCAGCAATATACCAGTGAAAGTCTCGTTAAAATCGTTCCTAATAGTTTCGGAGATTAACCGGAATAAATAGACAGACAGACACAAAATTTGTATTTTTTGTTATAAGTTGTTACCGTATATACTTTCTACTCCATTCAGTAAAAAGCTGTTACTTTGGCATTAAAACCAGACTCTTCTATTTTATTTACTTCTATACAATTCATCAGAACATCGGTATGCTTTTATATCGGAAATAACAGTATTGCGTCAAATTTGGACTAATCGTCAAAAATGCTATTTATCTAGAAATTTGTATCGGTAATTTTTTTTTGTGTCCATTAAGAGTTTTTCGATTGTTACGCTATTATGAATTATTAATTGTGCGTGGCCAAAAAAATATTTCTATGTAAGGTTTATTACGTGATACCATTCGGCCAGTATTTCCAATCAATACAAATGACACAAAAGCTGGTTTTGGGATGTTAGATGAGACCACATGATAGCATATTGTGTAATAGTGAAATCGCTAATGGATTAGCGGTGGGCTGTCTCTGACAATGGTAGCACGGTCGCATGTCCGAGCCTCGACAAGGCGAGCGCGGAAATTGGACAGAATGCCAAATTACTGGTCTGCGGTTACGCTTGCAATATGGATACAAATTTCTACATAGTTTATGTGGTCGATGTGGTTTATAGACAGAAGAATATGTAAGGGATTCTAAAAAAATGTATAGCGTCTTCATTAGAGGTACAAATGTATATTTTTAGAAGTATTTTAAAATACGTTCGAGCACAAATTGGTGATTGAAATCAGTCTCGAATCTCGAAATCTCGGAATAAATAATCTCTAGAGTTAATTTGGAAATTGGTATTTGGTGAACGTCTAGAACGAAGGCATTATCGATGGCTAAAGGAAAGTGAGCCTTCATCCCGGTTTACAGTACAAATATACTTGGCATTGATTTTTTAGGGTTCGGGTGAGTGCCTTAAGCGCTCCCCTTAGTAGTCTAGTGAAACGCCAGGCCAACAGTGTATTCAGTGCGAAAAAAAAAATTATTAGGGTTTAGCCAATTTACAAATATGGTCCATTGCCGAAATAGTATATTCCGGCATGCGTGAGTTTGGTTGTTGCCACTCCAATGTATATTCGAAATGGAAAAGTAATTATATCCTATTTTATACTTTACAGATTTAGCTTTTAACGAGAACTTCAAGGAGTAAGTAATGATGTAGCTTAAGATGCTAAACATAGAAGAAAGCTGACTCTCAAGGTTAGTTACCGAGACACACCTATAGGTGCTTGGTGATAGATTTCCAGCGTGCCAGGCGGATATTAGAAAATACCCTACTACTATCGTTATACCCAATTTTTTTACGTTCAGAGAAGACGCTATAATATTTGAAATTAAGTCAATCGACGTGCCGTTTGAACATGTTCCTCATAACAAAACCATCACGAAGACAAGTAAATCGTTTCCAAAAATATACAGTTTTCGTAAACTTTTCGCTAAAGGTAAATTAGTGCTGGTTATATTCTTGCCGAGCGTGTGAATACGTCGAGAAGTTATAAAAGTGTAATTTTCACGGCAACATTTTTAACTTTCTGTATAAAATTTTCTATTTCTATTACTTTACGAAGTAATGAAGTTTCTCGTGAAATATTATGATTTTAGATGTATTCAATTGACACGACATAACAAGGCGTCTACTACATAATGTATTTTTTTAATTATCAAAGCTTCGGCATTCGGATGTTTTTTTCGATACTAGGTCCGATTGTAGTACCTAACATGGAAATGTGATATTTCTGAGTTAGTTATTACAGCTATTTTCTTAACATACGTATGATGGTAGAGGTCTGATTGTATGCTCTACCGAAATAGGAACCCTAAATTAACATCATATAGTCGAATAAATATGTTTTACCACAGCCACGATCATGGCTATATAATCGTCTTTGCTTATGATCACAAATACAAGTTGCTTATTTAATAGATAGCAAATATAATCGAGGTATTGTACCTAATGGTAAGCACAACGCTGTCCAAGAACAACGGCAACCCCCAAGAGATTATTCTCATACCACCCTGGACGCATTTCTGCTGATTTCGAAATGCGATATACTAAAAAAGGGACACTGTGACTCGTTTATTACCATGTGCATGGTGGTCGAACCCATTCATTTTAAGATCGTTATGAACCCACTCGGTTACTGTATATACAGCGGCACAACGCGACATATCTAACTCTGCCATTATAGCAAATGTTACACTTACTGTAGAGGAGTCGCTATCTAGTCACATATAGTCAGCATATCTCAATTATTTTAAATAAACTTTACTTATCCAAATATAAATGAAATATAAGTTAATAGCTTTAACGAAATGACGAGAGAAGCGTAAAGACTTATAATTTAATTGGATCCCAGTGTTCCGATTCTGTCAGTGCGTATGTTGAGTCTTGATTTATGACGGCTGCCAAAACTTTACTAATTACTTAAAATATTAACGTTTTTAAAATAACTTATTAATTTCAATCTCTCGAAGTCTATTTTGATTGTAATTAAGGAAAGATGTTCCTTTGTTTGAAAAGTTGTGTTTATTTTTGGATTTGTATCGAAGAAATACCCCGAATTGCTATGAATGCATGACATTGAATATAAAGGAAGTGAAAAAAGTAATAAAGTAGTCGAACAATGAGTCAATCGATGTAAATTAGAATCATGAAGTGAGCCGGAATTTTCGGTGAATAAAAGTATCATGGTAAAACTATCGCACGTTGGTAAGGCTCTCTCCAATGATCATTTGGTTGGTTACCACCTTCAAGTTATCAATCTGTCGTCATACACTTATAGGTATGTTCCGACAAGTGCACTTAGTAAGTCACGCCTCCTGAGGCTTTAACCCGTGAACATCTTAAGCTATATCATCGTTTAGTACCAAATGAGATTGTGCCAAATGTAAAGCATGAAAAGTAAAAATAAAAGCACAACATATTTTCCTCTTTCACTCTTCCCGGTCAGATGTCATCTAAGTATTTACACCTTTTATACACATCATTTTTCACACAATCTATCCATACGTTCCTTGGTCTTCCTCTAATCCTATATTCGTCCACCATCATACTTGTAGCTTCATATCATATGGATTCATATATATTTACTATTTAATTGTAATATAAAAAAAAAACTTTAAATGTTAGTATGTAAATGTGTAGAGATTTTTGGCGTCAGCTTTTTCATCAAAAATATTTAAGTGAATTGTAGAATATATTATTTCGCATTGTGATGTCTTCTGTTATCGAAAGCTCAGTAAAAGCTACTAGATTTAAACCTACGTATCTCTATGTTACATTTGGTTGCATAATCGTCGAATTTTCATGTATCTTTTTCATATAATAGCATTATTTTAAACTTGTAAAACTTTAACTGGATACATTCTTAAATGTTACCCATTAATTTATGAATTTTGTCATTATGTTTATTAAAGTAATAATAACAATAATTGTGAAGAACGGCAATCTAGTAAATTACAGGAAATATGTCACATGAAGTTATCAAAGACAATAATAGAGTTAGTAACTTGTAACAATGTTACCTAATTGCCGTCCTTAACCGAAAAGTAAAGTTACCAGAACCGTGAGCCGGAAGAACGAGCGAACACAAACGAGAATGAACGGAAAGCGTAAGTAATTAGTCAAAAATATTCCTGCGATATAAACGGTAATGGTTTACTAAAATATTTTTTTCTTTTAGATGAGAGACCTTAATTGACGACTGCTTATAGATACCGATTCACAAAGAACGTTTCACTCGGAGTTATTATGGACCTGGATTTTTGTTAATTCAAGCGTTTTATTTCTATTCTAAGGCCGAATAGGGAAACCATTCATTTCGTTTAGTGGTAAGGTGTAATCGCGATACATCGTATATCTATCAATGCAAAGTGACACGAAAATTATATAAGTTACTTATTGTTTCCTAAAAATGGAGTTTTTAATTCGCAGATGTTTTTTTTTATATTTTCAATATTTAAATATTATTTTCGATAGTGTAAGGTTTGAGGGCTTTATTTAAATCTGCATGGCTAGCATCCACTCTCAAGTTGAAAATCTGTGATCACGCACTTTTTGGTGTCTTTCGGCAGTTGCACATGAGAGACAGTTCCCCTTTAGGTTGAACGTATTTACCATCTTAAGCCAAATCATTTAACATAAGATGAGATTGTCATTAAACGCTAAACTTATAAAGAATAGAAAATAAAAAACATTTCTGGGAATAACCTGTCATGTTCATTTAAGCGTTAAAGTATTCATGAAACTAAAGGAAAATGATATGTTTATTTATAGAAACCCTTTAAATACAATATATAAATTACAATAATAACAAAGAAGTAATACTAATAGCAGTAGGTGCCGTGAAGAAAATATTCAAAATGGGAACAGTAATCCTCCGTGTGGACCCGGTGAGATAATTTTTTGTCGAGCTTGTAGAACTCTGAATTGATAGATTCTACTTAGACGAGATTTATTTCCGAATGAATTGACCTAGCCATAAATTATAGGACTGTCTATAAGTACTTAATATATTCTATAAAGCAACACATGCCGAACGAAGGTGATCTGAAAATGTGGTCTTTAATTTTCTCAAGTGTTTTTTTTTTATTTCACTGTGGTTTAATAGAGGAAGGTTAATGGCGAAGCCTTGTATGTAGTAAATTGAGTCAGTTTCATTGCAGAAGCATTAGAACTTGTTAATTTCTTCCTGATGTTTCTCGTACTAGTGTACGTTCGTCTCAAAGATGTTATACATTATTCCGATTGAGGCAATATGTATCTACCTATTTGTGATTATACTCTAAAACTATACATAAGTTTACACTGGTGCTAATTTTGGGTGTTTTTTCCATATCTACACTACCATTATACAGATAAATGTATTGTTTGTTTCTTGATAATTACTGAAATAAAAAAATAATCTCAATGAAATTTAAAAACAAAACGTTTAAAATGAAAAATAAATGAATGAAGAAGACTGTAAAGTGCATATATGTATAAAATATATTTTAACAAACAGCAATGAGTAAGTAAAGATGAAGATACCGTTCAACCCACGACCCGTCGTTTCATAGCTGTCGTGATTTTTAATGAACGGATATAGATAGTCATGTACTATAAAATCCTGTATATTACTTCAGTTCATTGTAAGAACAGTGCAGTGCAAATGCCAACAACGGAGAGCTCTACAATCCGTCGGTAGTCGTCGTTTTTATATCGGCCTGTACGTCTCTGAATAGCTGGATAGGCACTGCCTATTTCCGAAGGATAACAATCGAAAACAGTTTCTGTAATGGGTTAATCACCATATGTGGTAGCAAGCCAGTCAGGTACACATACCTATCATCTCGTTCGGATACATACAACCTAATTTCTGATTAGTGGTGCATTTCATCATAACTCAGTCAAACACTTTTACCATGTATTACTACTCATCATAATATTGATACAAAAAATAAATTACAAATTTAAATGTTTTCTTTATTAAGTAATGACTACTCATCTAAAATATATGACGTGAACACAGCCGCAGTTAATTTCAAACATGACATCAAAGCCGACATGATATTTTACGAAAATTGAAACGACCCCGCGTAATATAAGTAAGTGCGTTATGAAATATATGCGAACATTAAAATGCGACGCTTTAGTGGAAGCGACATAAAGACAAATATTAGTACACTCCCTTTACGGTTACGATCAAAAAGTTAATGAGTTTTTCATTGCTACACGAGTATAAAGCGTCGCCGACATGACAACCAGTCGTCACGTAATAAAAACGAAACGGTACAAAATATGCCGTTGAAAAATGAGCGTCGTAGTAGGACAGAAAGACGTGCGGCGCTCTCATTAGCCTCTAATTACGGGGGTCCGAGACCCGAGCGCGCCGGTCCGCTGCGCGGAAATTCAAATTTGAATTTTCGAACGTTCGTTTCGACGCTCCGATCGCAAATTGCGATTTTTTACTAATAAAAAAAACAAATGGCCAATACGAAAATTTTAAACGGTTATTGTTTCCTTTTTATGTTAATGACTCGTATTGAAATTTCGTAACCGATGTTCGAACCGGGTCGGTTCGTTTAACTTCGGTAACGGACGACAAGATTGACTTCCGAACGTTTTTTTTTATTGTTGTTGCTGGCGCGCTATTATTTGTTTTTTTTTTGTAACGGCCCTTAATTGTTTTTCCCTCTTGCGTACACGGCCGTGTAAAAGTGATGCCGGGAAAAGTGGGTATAATACTTTTCTCATCAACTCGCCGGCGCTTTTAATAAAAAATATAATAATCATCTCCACGGGCTCCACTTCATTAAGAGGCTCGGGAGAGATTATCTTCCGCGATACCGTTTAGCACGGCAACACCGTATTATATTTAATAATTTTTTTCGTTGGCAATTTTATCTTTGACCGCGGGGCGTAGGGTCTCGCACTTTCGTAATTATCATCATCTCGGCTGTCATCGTATCGGTTTAAATCTTGCATATTTAATTCTGATGTTTAAGTACGAATTTTTGATGAGGGGCTAATTGTATTTATTACAGATCGTTATTTTCTAACCCGATAGATACCTACTTTATAAATTAAGATTTGTATATCGTTTCTTTGAGAGATGTGAGATTAATTTAAAATATACTAAGTGAGCTCGCTATTTTATTTGTTTTAATAAATAGTCGAGTTAAAGCAAAATGGACATTGTGACATGGACATATCAATTTCCATGGCGATCAGTTAAATGGTACAGACATATGTATATCTATATATGTATGAAGTATGTAAGTATGTATTGCAGTCTAGTAGCTTGGTAGGAATAATCTTCTCTATTTAAAAAATACTGCGAGTGTCAACTTCTATTAATTCAATGGCAATAGAGTTTATCAACTTTGGTATACTAGCATGCACTTTGACATATTTTAAGAAGATATTTATTTTAAAATTTCTTATAACATTGTATATACAAAAAAACTACAGATTTATTAATATAGGTATATTGGTAACCATATTGGCCTCGTATCACATTAAAATGTTCCGCGCTTTCACAAGTCGAGTCACCCGTAAGAGCTACCGGACCGTGATTATTAATTCAACTTTGTTTTATACAGAAAACGTTACGGTATATTTTCTTTATATTGGTTCATACTTAATTTATTTGTATACACTCTTACTAGTTATTTATATATGATGGCTTCATGACAGAGTATGGGACAATCGCGTCGGTCGACTTTCGAATTCTCAAGTTTTCGGTGAAGGAAAAGAACACGATGATGCAATATCATGCTTTTAGGGTATTTTCTTAGAGTTCGGTAATGACACAAATATATATTCTCGTAGCTGCACTTATAAGTTAGATTGTAGGCTTAGCTTATTATCATATAGGCCATATTATCGTTTAATATTAGTGAGATTGTTACACAAAAGTTAAAAAAAGTTACACGTTTTGTTTCTTCAACAAAAAAAAAACACAACCTTATTTTAGGCAGTTAAAAAATTTATATCGTATTTTCTTACAAAAGCAGATTTATTTTATATATCGGCGTGGGCATTGACACCATACTATTGACTTTTCTCACAGCTCACTCGTGCTATTGATCGGGTGCACTTAAAAATTGACTGACGACTGTACTAGGGATATTTGTACTTGGTTCGTCGGACTAGATATTCCATTATTATAACTGTATAACCACATAGTCCTGTTTTATAATGATGTATATAATACAAAATACATATCATACAAAAAAATGTTTTATACTTTATAGGCGTTTGACCAAAATCTCATCTGCTTTTAAATGATGATATAATCTAAGGTGGTAGTCACGCTAAACCTAGCCTGGGACTGGCTCTCAAGTGCAGCTGACGGAACACACCAACAGGTGCTTGGGGACAGATTTTCAACTTGAGGGTGGAGCAAGTTGGTCGGACTTTGAAAAAGCCCTACCACCATGCTATGGTTTCTTGAAAAATGACTTGTCATTGTCATATGAAACTTTTAGTAATATGTCTGATACAGTAATTTTCTAAAATCATATCGTGGACGAAATTCTCGGCATGATTCCTGTAGCGCGCCCAGTGGGAACGAATTAGCAGGCGACGTGATCTAATTCTAACATTTTTTTTATTCCATTGAGATACTGCATGCCGTTCACATGGAACAAGTGAGGGGTTGAGTGAATACATTTTTTATGTCGAGTGCGAATAGATAGTGTTTTGTTACCTTCATATTATTAAGAATGATATGAGAAACATTACAGTAATACGTAAAATTTACTTTGTGTAATTTTGTAGTAACAAGGACTTTAATAAATTCCTTTCATCCTATTATCTAGTTATTGCTTTCATATGTTAACCTGAGTTTAAGTGGTAGGTGTAACTGACACAGAAATAGGTTAAGCATTGATAGATGGCGGGTATTCAAATATTTCAAATAGAGTTTGTTGAAAATTTAATTCATTTTTAGTTATAAAGAATTTTTAGCTCGAAAGTGATAGCTTATTAGGTGAACAAAGGAAAAAGGTTTATAAGGCTGCTGTGGTTAAATTAAAAGCTCCACGTCTCGATACTATTGAGGCATCACCGCCATTTATAGCGGTGTTGTTAATTGAAGTACTACAATGTGACGACACTATATAACGACCTCTGACAGATTCCTTTGCCTTCGCCGGTGTTATTTTCTTGAGAGCTTTCAAGTTTTTTTTCTTATATATTCATTTATTTAAATAGCCCTTGAAGGAGATATGAATATTTGCTAACATGAATATAGTTGATTACCAAATATTTAAGATCGTGATGTGGACACTTTCTGGAACAATGTTTAAATAATATTATCGAACCATTTATACAATTACTATATTTGATCGCGGTTTCATTTGACTTATCCCTTGAGAATAGTATCTTTCTGGGTGAGTGGTACTTCTGATTATGTGTATGCAAAATTTCATGATGATCGGTTAAGTAATTAAGGCGTAAAAGTAAAATAAACTAACAAACAATACCATATTCGAATTTATAATATTAATTAGGATAAAAGTAATTATTTTATTCTTATTGGTAACCCTTAAAAAAATGTGTACGCTTATGACCACACGAAAGAAGTGAAAAAAGTGAAAAGTACAACAAAAAAACAGCCTCACGCGGTATTCCTTGGCGGTCATCCTCATCCAAGTACTGAACGTATCTGACGTTGCTTAACTTCAGTGATAGGGTGAGAACTCGGTGTTTTCTACATTCTACCCGACACAGAATTTTCCCCCACCATTTTTTGTCAAACAAAAAGGTTGCAGATCAGAATTTCAAAGTCTTCCCATAAGTAGTTTCACTTCAAAAAATGATACACAGAAGGATGAATTATATATTTTTTTGAAAGTTTCATAATAATAGCATGCATTCAGACATATATGCACATTTGAAAAAAGTAAATAAAAGTCGGAAGGTCGTTTTGTATCACAAAACATATTTTATTACGAAGGAAAAGTTACCGAGCCAGTGCTGCCTAAACGACATGAAACGGCAACTTCGCCCGCGTAAACCGGACTATACTTCCTCCTGAGGCTTGTTTTTACAATGGCCCGGGTTGAATGTTATCGACTTTGTTGACTTTTAACGACTATTTTATACAACAATATGATAATTAAGGAAGCATCGTTCCCTTTCTAAATGTACTGTGACGCTGTATCGCCGATCTCGCTTCAAGTTATGCCGGTACTTTCCAAAATAACTTGCAGATTTTTTGTTTCCTCGAACGTTTCTTTTGACTTTTAAATAAGAGTTATAAACAAAGTTACTGTGTTAACAAAGTTCTTTAATATTTTGATTTATTCGACGAGGTATTTTTGATGGGTTTAGCGTTTTTAAGATTCCACAGTGAAAGTAACATTTCGGTGAAGGAAATTACAGTTATGAAGTTATGGCATCCCACGTGGATGTATTTTTTATTACTTGCCCGGTTATCCACCATCCGTGAATCTTTCGCCTTGCAGATGCAAGATATCAGTGTATTATTGTAACCTTTTAAGTTTAATAAATAAGTAACTTACCTATAAAAGCATTTTTAATTACAGTTTTCGAATTTCATAATTGTTTACTTATTATATAGCGAACACGTAATTTTGGCTAGATTTTATAATTACTTGAATCTCAAGTCAATATACTTTAAAAGCTCACTTTAATTAAAGTAAATTAAATTATTATTAAATTAAATTAATTTACTTTAATCACTTTATTTATTCTTTGATTACCTGAATTTTTCATATTTTAAATTTATCATTACTGCTTAGTGCTTAGTCCTGATGGATAGTCCATAATGATAATATTTTGAAAAGTCGTCTATATTCCGATAAAAGTTGTCAGAATCCGTTCAACGATTTTGTCTAACAAAAAACACTTCAATTGTACTCATATACATAGTGGATTAGTTTTATTTCAATATTCATATTGGATTAAATAAATAAATACGAAGTCAAAGCAAAGCAGTTTTCGTATGCATGTCATTAGATTTATTATAAACAAGAGTACTATATCGATTTAGTCTGTGGAGGTATCCGCTTTCACGGAGCTCGGGAGCGGTCACCGTGTCACGGAGTTCGTCAAAGCTCGTTAGGTTACCCGGCAGTGTTTATTAATTACGCTCTCTACACGCCACGTCATCGCTGCTACGAGTATCCTGTGACTTGTTTGTCAACTCACGGGTTGTGTCATGATAAATGTACTACTGTACAACTGAAATTAAGCTATGTCGCTATTAAAAAATGTTTTCTGTCCAGTTTATTTTTCACCACTTTCATATTTTACTCAATGTGCTCGTGACCCC
Organism: Antheraea assamensis; assembly: GCA_035772565.1. Lineage (NCBI taxonomy): Eukaryota > Metazoa > Arthropoda > Insecta > Lepidoptera > Saturniidae > Antheraea > Antheraea assamensis. The sequence goes on along the minus strand of JAQQSE010000046.1, from coordinate 4,118,193 downwards.
GTCCGTGTCGACGTTCAGTAAGAGTGAAATTATTGTGAACTAAAATTGTTAACGTAACAAATAATAAGAATATAACAATATTACTCAATAAGAAACATTATTATAATTAATTCAATACAGAACAAAATAAATAAAAAGACCAGCATAAGAAATAGCTAAAATGAATAAAAATTACGTTTAAAATACACTAATAATTATAGAAAATAAAAAAAGTTATATTTCAATCAAATGTACCATTATCCTCTTTTACTCTTTCCTCTTAAACTAATCTAATACTAAATGTTACGAAAAGCTTACTAAAATAAATCAGTAAAACCTGCATTCACATCGGTTAAGCCGCTTTTGAGATTAGCGTGCACGAACGTATAGACAGATTTTTTTTCTAAAATTTATTGTTTAAGCCTTGACAATATAAGTTTTCTGATGTTATAACGTCTTATAAATCGATGAACGCCGCTTGCACGCATGAAATAGCATGACTCATTGTCACGTTCCGCCTAAGTCGAACGTGTAAGCAAGAACGCGGCACAAGCGAGAGAGAGGCGCAATCGGCCTAAACTTTCGGCTATGGCGCATCTATTTCTCTTCCACTCCATCGGCCAAAGGGTCCGAGTAGAAAAGAGACAGCGGCAGCACATAACCTACACGTGAACCGTCTATAAAGTGAAATGAAAAGTTAATGTGGTTTCCATTGTTTATTACAACACCAATTGCAGCAAAAAGTATACAATTTTTCATAAATGTTTTCTTATGACGTTATCACATAAAATTATCGTCCATAAACCGACTTTACAGACAACCAATTTTTTTTTTATAAAGTATTAAATCTACAGGACACAGCTCGATTATAAATTTATTATATGTATAGATTCAACTAAATAAGTGTCTTACATTTGACACTAGTAATTTAACCTCATTAAAGTATAATTATTAGGGATTTCTTTACCATGTCTTTTAATTAAATCGTTTTCTTATATATCTGTTTGGGTGGAATTTTTTAATTATTTTTAAGGTAATAGCTTTCAAGGTATTAGCAAGAAAATTAAATGGTTGGATTTCCTATTTCAGATGTCTGAAAAACCAACATATATCTGAATTTCAAATAAAAACGTAGAAATTTATTATTGATAAAAAAGGAATTGTAATATATTTGCATTGTTTTAAAATGAATTAAAAAGTATACCATAATTTCAGTTGGTATCGTAAAATTTTAAAACCTAAAATAAATTTCTAAAACGTTACAGATTGTTTCGAAAATGTGTAACTGTAAAAATTTTATCGCTATGAGAATAATTGGAAAATTTTACAATGTAGGTGCATATAAAAGATTATTGGGTTGATAAAAAAAAATTGTAATAAATGCATTGATCATATATACATTTTATAAGAACATATACGAGTATATGGTGTTTTTTTATTTAATAGAAAAGTCGTATTAATATGAAAATAAGCTTTTGGATATTCCGACAGTTTCTGAACAAACCCAAGCGTGTGTGATAATGTTTATGACGTCACAAGTAGTTGATACAACTATTTTAGATAATGCACGCGTTGAAACCGTCGACACTCTATCGTTAAATTATTTTTAGACAATGATGTCACAAAAAAGATGACCAATAATATCACGTTCGTAGTCAAGCCATTCTTTGTAAAATTTTATCCATTGTATAATGTTTATAATTATACACTTTTCGAAAAAAAAATCAGGATGACATTAAACATAATGTATTATAAAGTCTTAGAATATATAAAGAAACATTTTTTAATAACACAATTGATGCATTAATAGTTCTTAATCTGAATTTCCTATTCTTAGGCAGAGTCCATATATGTTATGTTGTTAGTAGACAATACATTTAATCTTATCTTGATCGCATGTTTGGAGCCTCCATACAGCAGACAACATTCAAATCAAATCAAATCTAAAGTACTTTATACAATTTAGGCCCTCAGAAAGCGCTTATGAACGTCAAAACTACCACCGGTTCGGAATACTCGTACATCCCAATCATAGAGAAGAACCGGCAAGAAACTCGATCGACTTTATCTTTTTAACATATACTGTTATATTTAAAATTCATTATACAAAATTCTAACAAACATCTCACAAAAGAACAGAAAAGCAATAAAAAAAAAACAGAAACTGAAATAAAATCTTGATATATTATGACGCCGTATTTACAAAAATTACGCGGGAAATATTGCAACAACAATTTCGTGTCAAATTATAATCCTATGGGGCCGAGCTGTATAAATTGTAGGGTCCTATAACAATCGTTATTCATCCCCGCATATGCAGGACAGATGAAATTAATTAGGTCGACGTGTAATTATTACCAGCGCGATATTGTTTTTATGACAGTATTATGAGCTATTCGTTATTCACTGGACCCTTTTGTATTTGTTTCTATATTATAGTTTACTTGAGACGTGATAGGTTGTTTTAATTACAATATTGCTTCATCTAGCTTATAATTAGCCCATTTATATGTTCGTCATAACCTCACCAGATGTTGAATGATAATGTGTAAAGTAAAGTAAAGTGCAGCTGCCAAAATATACCTACAAGTGTTTGGTATCAGATTTTTACTTGAGAGTGATAATTAGCCCAGCGAGTTTAGAAAAAGCCTAATCATAGTTACCTATATATGTTTCCTCTATCAAAAGTCACGGTTCTTTAATATCTATTCGAATCTATGTCGATCGACTCGGTGTCTCAAGACGCTAACTACTCAGCCAACATTGCTTCAAATATGTTATTACTCGGCCACTAAAGTGTCGAAATTTTCTAATACATTCCTCCCATATCGCCCCCTATAGGTTACTAAGGAAGACGCATTGTCAAATCACTGTTCATAATTGAATAAAACATGGTAATAGTTTGAGAATGACTGGCGATAATATATAATTTATAACTCCACTTGTTGCGTCTTACGTTGCGTTTTGATTTACTGTTGCGAAAATGTAAGCACCGCGAAACATTGGAATTCATATAAATCTATCTATAGCTGTATAATTACAACATAATAGCTTTTTTCTTTAATTAATTCTTCTAAAATATGCAACGGATCTAGGTAAATTTATGACCAGCGTTTAGATGATATATATCGAAATATTTATATGTATAATACATGAATATTATACTTAAATTAAGCGGAGAAAAGTAGACGTAATTTAATGAAATCGTAAGGAGTTTACATTGGTAATGATGATTACATTTTAAGAAATCGACGCTTCTATTTGGTCACATTTCACATCTTTGATACCTATTTCGAAGTAATTTTATTATGAGTTTTCTGTAATGGCATTTATCACTAGATGTCGTGGTTATGTTATTTTGAATCCTTTGTCATTTTTTCTCGACTAACAAGAGCTTGTTACCTATACAACAAAACTATACTCTATTATTATTTCATAAAAATAAATATATATCCTGTTATAAAGGTATTTTGTTTGTACTGTTTTATACTCCTTTTTCTTTTTAAATGTTTGTTTATATCTTTGATAAACACAGTTAATTATAAAAGTAGATGTACACATTTCATTATAAATATGACTAATTAAAAGCTTCTATACAACTTGCGCGGTACCGCTCTATATATGCATAGATAGGTCTATCTATATGTATATAGATATAGGTCGCAAATATTAATTCTATTCCATATAACTAGAGGCGCTGATTAAAAAAATAGTGATACCGCGATATCCCTATTGCAAAATATACTCTGTAGTTATGAACAAACTGGTGGGATGCGGTGACTTTCTTTATGAGGCGGGCATTGTGGGCGGTTTTCGTGGCAACGCCCGCCTACAGTGTTTAAAATTTAAACATATACACAACATTTTCTATAGTGGAGTTCCTTTAGATGCCGCAAACATATATAAAAAATAAATATGAATAAATAAGTATGAGAATATACAGTTTACAACAAATGCCACAGGATGGCTTGTGCTACAAAATATACAAGTCGTGTCTATAATTAGTGTATGTTACATGTTTGTGATATAAATTCTTTTAAAGACTTGAATATAAGCAGTGAAAAACACGTGGTCTATATTTTTTGACAAATTTTATTTAGTCGAAATAGGTATAATAATACACGCCACCTGTTTTTTCTCCGAGATAAACGACGATAAAAATTTCTTACATTAAAATAAATTTCTCGACGGTTCACTGAGGGGTTTATTAGTACGAATTTTGACAATCGGATAATAAGCATTCTAAAAACATGCTGTCAAAAACAGACATGGATAATAACCGTCAATTTTACGTTCATGAATTCTTATACAGCATGATTTGGCTTATATTTATTATAAGGAGGATTCATTATGACGCAGCAAAATGTTGACGTTTAATCGGCGTGGGGCGACACAGCCACGCGATAACGGTTTATATTACAAAAGTACGCTCACCTGCAAGGTACATGCTAAAAGAGTATAAACAGTACTTCGATTAGTAAATAAAAATGTATTGTATTAAATAGCAATAAATAAACATCGTATAAATTTACAAACTAATTAATAATACAATCATTATTTTAGTCTCGTTATTTTATTTTTACTTATGTTTTGTTTTCTACTAACATGTTATTGATAATTCTCATAAGTTGTCCGTTTTGGAATAATATATAATTCCTATTAATTAAATTCCTTTTATTTTATTTACCAAGTCCAAAAATATTATTGGTGTTGAATTAAATTCACGAATAACATATATTTCCTGCGTACGAAATTTCATTAAAATGCATTTTGAGTTAAAACCACACTTATAAAAAAAGACATACATACAATCTTTTTAATGTCATGTTCATAACCACTGTTTATTATAATACATAATTATGACGACATTAATAAAAAAAAAATACTTAAAAATGACTACTACATTTGTATCTTGCCACAGATTATCTTCGTGTAATTAACAGTTTATGCTACGCACACTGAGGTTGCTCTCAAGTAATAGGATTTTTTCTAACTTAATTGAGACTTATCCTATATTTGGGCAGATTTAACAATATTTACATGAATTAGAACCATTAAGTAGTTTGTTAAAGTTGATATAATAATAAACGTCAATTTATCTTCACAAACTTCCTTGTTTAAAATAGTGATAGAATATAGACAGATAAACATATTAGGTTCGAATAAATTGTATAATCGTATATTATATATGCCCACAAATATTACTAAATTGTGATTAGAAGAAAATTAAAGGAGGTAACAAAAGAAAGGAAACATTTAGCGAATCTTGAAATCAGAAGGAATCTTGAAAATGTGATGGAATTTAATATACATACTGTATTCTTTATCGAATAGAATGAAATACCGTTCATATAAAATGTGCTTCGTATTAGAATCACAGCTACACAACGGTTCCGAGGGATATACGTTGTTAAATATTAATAAAAAATATATATCGTCGACGTATCGATAACGTTTGAGTGAAGAACAGCTTGAGTTGGCTTCGTAGCGGTCGAGTCACGATGACGCAGCGTTATCGTTGCGTTTACCCGCCGACGTGAATTAATCATACTGTATATTGAGCGATTCGTTTCCGTCAAAGGGACTTAAGGGGCGATTACGACGCGCCCAAAGAGGCGGCGGAGGTGGAATATTGTTTTGCGAATCGTTATTAAATTTTTAATGAAGCCCGCTGTAACACGAATTTAATTAAATGTTCCGATTGTGTTTGTTTTATGTTGTTACTTGATTTTTGCTTTAGATTTTAGTTTAAAGGTTTGTCTTTAATACTGACTCTGTTTCGCTTAGTTAAGTTTCAGAATCATCGAGTAATAATATCCAGCTGCTACAATCGTTATCGTTATTGCTCATTATCATTCCAATTTCCCAATTTTTTAGTTCAGATTAAAGACTTTAATACCCTAAATCGAATAATTTTCCGAAAATTTACAGTTAAAATACCTACGATCCCAAAAAAAGTTTCACTTGCATATTGAAAGCAATATACAACCACACGATTCATTTTTCTTGACTTGTTAATATACATATATAACTACTGTACGCACATTGTTGCCGTAAACGTAAGTAACGTGCAGTATGACGTATCCTAACTAATGTTATAAACGTGAGTTAGTTTATCTGTTACGCTTTCACGCCTTAACTACACAACTGATCATGATGAAATTCTACACACACATTGTCAGAGGAACAGAAAAAAACATAGGGTTCATACCATTCATCACCTATATTTTGGCCTATTCAAGCAATGCTTTTACACGACACGTTCTTTCCTGCGTCAATAAACTTTCGCACGGGAAAGACTGCATGCACATGTATAGACAAACAATAACAATCACTTGTAAATTCGCGTACATATTTTCTCGTGTCCAATCCTGCACACTCCTATTAGTTCTTATTCAAATATATAAAATATATTATTGAAAAGTTTCATCAAAATCCGTTCGGTTGTTTTTGCATGAAAGAATCCATCCTCGCAGACTTTCATCGCTTATAATATTAATACAATAACTTGTTAACAGTACGCGTCAATTTTAAAGCAATTGTCAATTAGATAAAAGTTGACTGCAACGCTTTAAGCACCGCAGTAATAAAATTAGTAATTAATATAAATGTTCTTACAATAATAATTACACAAATATCAATTACTTCTGACGACTAGTTTAAAAACAAAAGCTCACAAATAGACGGGGCTTGGCTGTAGCGTCGGGTAGCGGTCGCCGGGGAGCGTGGGCCTCATAATGTAATGTTAATTGATATTTTATGTTATTTCTCTTTACTAACTCATACCTCGAAATACCTTTGTTCTTTTATTTAGTATGAATACTAGTTTATGGTCAAATATCATATCAAATACGAATACTTGCAACAGAGCTGCAGCTTTGCTCTGAGAGCTCTGATAATGTAAACATTTAAACAATATGGCTCGTGACTTCACATAAATTATTATTATTTCTGGTAATACATAATTGAGTTATAGAAAAATTGTTATGTTTTTAGATATCTACGAAAATGTTCATCACTCTCTGTCAAACAATAAAGAATGTGATGTGTGTTACCTTTTTTTTTTTTTTTTTTTTTACATGGGGAAAATCCATAACGGATACCCACCCCGTCGGGCAGCGGGGGGTGGGTTATGTCCGACTTCCACGGACTAAAAACCCCATGGTGCCTCACACACCTATTTGGCCGGGGAGCAGGAACTGCCTAAGGCATTACTTCTGCTCCCCGGCAGGTGTCGGCCCCTCACCAGGGGCCCCCTCTGCGGTCTGAGGGGTCAAGATGGTAGACCCCTCAGGAGGGGGCGGGTGTTAAACCCCCCCCGACGAACTGTGGGAGTCGCTCGGCACAAGCGCCTCCACCACACGGGCCTGTGCAGAAAGCACTGCTCAGGGCGACGGACGTGCCCGCCCGTCCCGTCGCCCGCAGGCCCTTTTTACGGCGGCATGAGGTCGTCGCCGACCCGTCGCCGCCGTGTTCGTCGACCGCGGGAGGGGAGCCTGGTGGTCTGCTCCCTCTCCCTCTCCGCCGCCTCCTTCGCGAGCATGACTGCTTCGCAGTATGAGGCGACGGAGATCCACCCGGTCTCGCTCTCGACCATCTTGACGATGACGGTCGAGAGCGAGAGATCCGGGCCTATGGCCGCGACGAGCTCGCGGCGTGGCTCGTCCCAGGCGGGACACTCCTCCAGTGTGTGCTGCGCATTATCGGCTGCGCAGCCACAGTGGTGGCACCCTGGCGTTGGCTCCCGGCGAATGCGACACAGGTAGCTCCCGAAGCAACCATGCCCCGAGAGCACCTGTGTCAGCCGGAAGCTCAGGGTGCCATGCCGCCTGGTAAGCCATTCGGCCATGACCGGCCGAACGGCTCCTATGGTAGCCACAGTGTGTTACCTAGTGACGAATTTTAGTAAGCTGGATGTCTAAAAAACTTGCTGAATGACAAAATGTTTACGCGTGGCATCTTTGATGAGTTCAATCAAAGGGTGTCGGAGATTATAAATCAAGGATTTACTAATATCCATCCTAACTAAAATTATATATAACAAATGTGAATGCATGTGCTTGTACGCTTTTACGCCGTATGTACTCAATCCATCATCGTACAATTTTACATATACGTTGGCAGGAAAACTGAAAAGAATATATAGTTTCTTTTATCCATAAAGAAGAACATGGTCTTGAAGAATAGACAAATAACTCCGACACTAGTCGTGGTGGTCCAGTGGTTTGACTGGTGGAATATTAATCTGTTGTCCGCAGTTTCGAACCTAGGCATGTGCCGGCGACTCATTCAAAATAAATATGTAATAATTTTTTACTTATTAAAATAAAGTTAGGTAAATAAATATAGTTTCAAATGACTTAACAGGTTTGTTGGATAATAATTTCAAGGACCACATGAAATGGACTTTGTCATGGAAAGAAAAATTACACTGAAATAATAATAATTTGAAAATATCCTATCTGAACGCTGGTTTCAGTTCATCATCGTAATCTTTATATTCTGTGAAATTTTTTTTTTTTCTTTTGAGCATTACACATACCAACACGTAACTGCACTGTATTTTACTATAACTATATGAGAAAAGATATCCAACTATACATTTTAATTTTAGTCTGCGTATTAGAGTACGAAATACATACACAATAATATAAATACAATCATTCAAATGATAGACACATTTTAAACAACGAGTACAATATTTATTTAAATCATTGAATCATTTTGAATTGAGCCATGGGATACGCAATATTGATCCTGGCTGCAATGCGTTCGTCTTTCACTTTACCTCTATTCCGCCACCGGTTGTAATGGGACATGCGATAAATGAAGGAAAAAAATTTAGGCAATGTAATTTAAATAAAGTTTGGACCGTATTATTGGCGAATTTTGACTTCTGGATGACTCCTAGTATATTTAAAACACCAAGATATTGTGTAATAAATATATCGAATATAGAATGAGGAGAACTATTTCTTAAATATGCGGTAATATATCATAGAACATACGTGGAACATGTGCTGATGCGGTCGCGTCAACCGAGCTCATAGCGCATGTGACGGGCGCGCGTAAAGCCCGTGACACGTGGTGTGCGCCCGTGACGTGACAGCTGCGGGATAGCCTGTTACTAATGCTCTGACGTCTTTCTGCTTTAATTTTATTCGGGTTTCGGTGCGGACGTTTCGGGTCACGTTCTTAATACGATGTTTCAGTCCTGTCTGTTATATTGTGTACAAACGTGAATAGTTTACTGTGTAAATATGCTTATTAAGGAAGCATAATAATCTCATACATACTAATCTAGTTTCAAAGTTAGTGTAAATTATATTATTGGAAGCCAACCAGATGTTTTATTTTTTTAGTAAGTAAACAGGTGGTGTTTAAGTACTGTTTAATAAAACAAATGTTTGACTAAGTTATTGAAAGTTATCAGGTGTTAATTAGACAGTAAATATCTAGATAATATTTATTGTCTAATCAAACAGCTGTTTCGTACACATCTCCCTAATTACACCGGCCGACAAATGAAAACTTTTGAACGTTGTTTTGATTTGAGTGAAAAATATCACTAAATTATAGTATTCTAAACACAAAAATACACATGTATTTACTTCATCACGTCAGGTTTTATTAGAAAAAGAAAAAGTGATTATTTTAAAATTTTAAGAAAAAACCAATAGTTATTTTACAAATAAATATATTTTAACATTTACAGCGAAAATAACAAGTACAATCATTGCCCTAGGACTATTTTGAGTGACATCTTTTACGTTTAGCTATAAAATTACGTCTTAAAAAAATCCAGATGTGAATCTAAAAAATGGAGTTTTGTACTCATATTGCACCCCAATTTTTGATACTTATTTAACAAGTTAGTCACAACATTTTAATAATCAGGGTGTTTATGAATCGGACGTGTAGCTGAGGTTACATTAGCGTAGACTATCGTATTTTTATTTCTAGTGTTAAAACCTTTCACATTAGTACAGCAAAAATAACAATCATCAATATGATTTGTCTGTTCTCTCTCCATATCATAGGTCTACTAAAAGGTAGAGATTGTCTTTTACGGTATGACCAATTTCTCAAATGTTCGACACAAATGGTACAAAATAACTGCGGAGTCCACGATTTGAGTTTTAATATGAAGCCAAAATACGCATTATAGGTATTTTCCACAAAATCAGTGATTTTCAATTTCTGATTTGAAGTCATAAAGTTAGCACAAATATAGGAAAACGTATCCGGACTATTATGGCACTTTCTTGAGGACATTATGTTTTTAGACGTTTTTCAGCCACAAATCATGAATTTAATTCATTAAATACCAAAAGTAAAACGTAAACAATGATTGTAAATAAACACACTGATAAAAGTAAAAAGTTTGTAAACAAAGTAACTATAATGGCATATTTTTATGTAACGCGTTTTTTTTGGGCGTGTGGCTATTGCAACTAATATATTTTCTCACGAGAGGCCGCCCAATTCGAAGAAAGAGCGCCAAAACTCAATAAATTAATTTATTTTTACTAAAAAATGTAAAATAGCGAATATATAAATATTATAAAAAAACCTCATGTGATACGATAAAATTAGGTTGAATTTCGTAATCAGCACTACAAAAATGGTAAAAAAAATAATTATATCTTGGACAAAAAACCATGTCGGCCGGTGTTTTACATTTGTTTTATTAAATATTAAAACCTTAGTAAATATATAGTATCTAATCAAACAACTATTTGTATAACTTATTGATCATATCAGTTTACTGTCTAATAAAATAGCTAAGTAATTAAGTTATTGATAATCAAGGAGTTACTTATATAATTAATAGTATATATCTAGATGAGATTTATTGTCTAACAAAAATACTGTTTGGTACACCTATCCTTGATTAACCAGACGCTTAATTAGGTACCTAATATTTAGAAAATATTTAGTATCTAATCAAACGACTATTTAGATAACGTATTGGTAATTAATTAGTTGTTTAATTAGATATTTAGTGTCTAATAAAACAATAAATTGGATAGTATAATGCACATTACGTTAATTCTGCAATCGAATGATTCCGTATTGGATTATGCATACTGTAGAATTCCTGAAATAAAATATTTACATAGAACGGAAATGTACACAAATCTATTTACAAAAATTAAATTGAAGAGTCTGTTTGTAATATTAAAATAACATGTTTCATTCCACGAATATGAAAAAGTTTATGGCATTTATAACTAAAATTAAATATTAAGATCTTTGTTTATCTATCTGTTTGTACTGGCTACTCTTCGAAACGGTTGGACCGATTTGGACTGAACATTCACTGATGATATAAGATAAAAAAAAATTAAGGCTTCACACCAATAAAATAAACTAAAAAAAATCAGAATCGTGTGCGCCCACACACATTTTTATTCGGAACTAATTTTTTTTGCTAAATTCCACGAGGAAGAAGATGGATAAAGAACTTAAAAAAAAAGAAAGACTTTAGATAAAAAAAAATGTATATTAGAGAAAAGTTTATTAAGCGAGTGCTGAATCCGCGATCTCCTTGTTCAATAATTAAATTACATGAGAATTTTCTTATTACTCTCATCAAATCTGAGAGATACAAATCTTCATACATGAACAATTTTTTACTAAAGATACTTTATAGAAAAAAATTACATTGTTATTTCAACTTAAGGAAAGAGGTTCTGTATAAAATTCTTTATTATTAAATTCCTTACCCTCATATCATTACGGCCGGTCATTCCTATGACCATATTAATCATGGGTATCTCATACATAAAACGTTTCGCCCCGGGCGAGGGTGTTCAACTATGTGGAAAAAAACGTATCTCTGCCCGTATCCTTACATATGAAATACGAATTTAATTAAGCTCTATATATCGTATGTAGATGATATTGAATAGTAAAATTAGTGAAATTGATGGATCTTTTTAAATATATACGTATATATTTAAGTACGTACACATGCGAGCGTGATGGGCTTCGTAGATTATTTGTAGTAACGTTTTTTAAATAAACTTTATAAGTTTTTCTACCATTTATCACTATCTCGTCTAATGTTAAATGACCTTATGGTCTAAGATTGTAAACACATTAAACTTAGAGTGGTACTGGCTGCAAGATATTTATAGATTCTTGGCGACAGATTTTTAGCATGAGGTAGCTAGCCAACGATAGAACAAGCCTTACTACCATGTTATGGTTTTCCCCTCTCAAGAACGCGAACTGACGTCGTTCTACCTAACTTCTGAGCGATCATCATATCGAATTTACATAAATTAATTTCCATTTCAGTGCGAAAAAGACAAAGTTCGCGATCTTTCCTTCACCGTGAAGAATTAAAAACATCCCTCGATTACTTTTCCCTCCTACCTGTAACCTCAGGTAATTCAAGTGTACAGTGAAGAGGGTTTTTTTTTTACCAAGATCCAGCATTACAAGTGATATATTGTGGATCTTTCGTTGGTCCTCTTTATTTTTAAATTGAACTGTTCTCAACATTAGACACAGAACCGTCATTTTGTCATATAACTATTAAAAAACTTTCGGTTTAGACCAGAGGTTCTCAAACTTTTTTTTCTCCTAGACCCTTTTCGAAGTTTTACTGGTTGCGGTGCACCCCCTGCAGGTTTCATACTATCATATGAAGTCAAGCCAACATTGTTAGTTCTTCACACTATCGAAAATATACCAATTTTCCTAGACACGCGTTTACTAATTGAGCACCCCCATTGTTTTGTCACGCCAACGTACACCCCCATCGAGTCTCTCGTGGACTCCTGGGGGCCACCTGGACCACTTTGGCAATCACTGGGTTAGACTAACATTTCTGATAGGTGTAAAACATAAGAGATTGTCTGTTCATTTATACCAGAAATAAAAAATATAAATATTTTCGCTTTTTATATCTAGTTTATTAGTCTTAGGCCCTTAGGAGCATAGCAACACATACATGCAGCAATACGGCAAGCATACATTGTATGTCCAAAATTACTCTAAGCGAGCGAGCACCAGTGGGCAGTGTGATGAGATATGGGGTGTCGCGGACCGAGGGCTGTAATCAGTAATTTAATATTTTTAAAACTAAATAAGTGGAACTGTAGTGTATAGTTAGTATTACGTATAAATGCTATGCTAAATTCATTGTCTGCTCTGTCATTTAATATTTTAGTGTGGTTATATCTCTATGCTAAGTTCGTTAGGTACTTGGTCACCTATAAAAACGTCGTCACTTACCGCCCGGTGTTATTATGGTCGCATATAAAAGAATAAAAAAATATATAAAAAAATAGAATTACCGTGTCACGGAGGTCCATATACCCTCGTCGTGTTGAATGAGATTTCAATTTTACCACTCTACACATTCGGCTTTGGGTTATGCATACGTGACACACAGTTACTTAGATAATACGATTTATGAAAAATTATTTTATATTGTTTGAATTTGATTAAGTACTTTTTTAATATACCTATTCCTATGAACCTTGAATTAATAATTAATTTAGAAAAACTGGGAAATAAGAAACCATGACGTAACATTCGTCATGGTGATTCCCTGAGGTTAGGCGTCTAACTCGCTCAACGAGGAGCGCGATCATCGTTTCTGGTATGCAGATTTGAATTATAATATTCTTGTTAATATATTTAATTCTGTATAAGCAATATATAAAGTGTTAATAAAATATTTGTTTAATATATAATTACACTCGAAAATAATTATAGTACAGAAAACGCGTGTGACGCCGCGGGAAATTGCTAGTCAATATAGATGATAGAATAACTGACAGAGATATCAACACATAGCACAAACTACTGAGGCTAGGGCCGTAAAAATTGGCATGCGGATTTCTTTTACTGTGTAGGTGATGGTAGGGAAGCGTTTTTAGAAATTCAACCCCTGAAGTGATGAAAAAAGGATGAATGTTTCTATGACAATCCGTCATTTTTCGGTTAGTCAATCAGTCACTTAGTTATTCTTTTACATATATTAAATGTATATATAGACATAAAATAAAGAGTCAACAATATTTATTGTATAGAAAAAGCGTACAGCAAAATTTACTAATTTTAAATCCAGATAAAATTAATATTACAAGCTTTGTATAATTGTTGTTTAATTAAAACATGCATAGTATTTACAATACATATTATTTGTTATAATGTTTTAAAATATATACAAAAAAAGAAACCGAGTTCCACGCCAAACGACAAATCATTATTGTTTGAGAACTGTTTAAAAAAATCCTTTAACTATTTAGGATACGCACACTATACGAATTATATACGCTAACATTTTCTAAGCAATGTAACTAACGAATCACGACTTCTTGATTTTTATGAAAGCAAAAACGAACCGTTGTCAGATAGTGAATTAGTTGGATGTGAGTTGGGTTAAAACAAAATTCCTCAGACATTTTATTGTCTAACTCGTATGTCGAACGATAAATCTGTGTGTCGAACGTGTAACATACTTTTCGGGTGTAACCTCACTCGTTTTCCATTACAAAGGACAATAATAAATGTGGGCGTCCGCTACATACGTATGCGGTTATGTTTCGCGGTATTCGTGGATAGAGTTGGTTTGGGAAAATAAATCATCTTCCCAAATAATTTGATATTAAGTAAATATTCTTAGTATTAGCTTATTATGCAATTTATACATCAATACATATCGATAAACTTGCAGTGCTTGTTGTTTTTTCGAAGTAATATCTGTAAGTGCTGAACCAATTTCGACTTTTATCGTCTCATAGAGGACTTTTAAAAGTACCTACACAACTAACTACAACTGTACATTGTGAAGGTTTTCCGTAGGCGCTAAGCATTATGGAAAAATTAAAACGAGGTAACTTAAAATTAGTTAAGTATTTATATATATTAGATACTGAGTCAAGCTGAAAAATGTTCAAGTAGAGAAATAAAAGGTGGTCTATAATGAATCCAGATAACACTATAAAACTATTTTCTTGAAAAGGATTCGCCGCCATAAACTAGTCCCAAATAAAATGACATTTAAGCGACATTATTACTTTTTTTTAAATTAATTTAACGATTTATATTAAATATAAAATCAAACCCCATTTCGCAGTATATTTAAAGACTTTTATTTTAATTACACGCCATAATTACACTAATATTCATTACATTAACGAGTCTTAAATATAATGTGATTTGTTCCAAAATCAAAAATACTTTATTCAATTTAGACCTTAAGAAGGAGCTTATGAACGTCAAAACTACCACCAGTTCGGAAAACAACCCAGTCATCGAGAAGAACCAGCAAGAAACTCAATCTAGTTTATCATATTATGGTATAAGTTTTTTTGTTTTTTGACTTCTCAATCGTTTTTAGCGGACGTACAGAGGAGGGTCATTTCCAAGCATCACTATCGTTCCCTTAACGATCCACTCTATAATAGCCTATTGACATGGTGTTTGAACTTACTATCCGCCAAATTAATGTCAAGATTTGCCAATATATGACAATCGCGCTACATTCTTTTTATGTTTCTTCAAATATGCCCACTATTCTCTAGACGGTAATATTCGAGTGATCCGCGACGTCTGAATATTGTAGTAATGCGATCGTTTCGAATGACGAGAATTGCTTGCTTTTTTCTCGTTCGTACATTCTATTGCTTCGTACGTCGAGTCGTAATGGGTGTTTATATCGACTAATGGAATCGTTGGCTGACCTTTGTTAATTCAACGTATTATCTGTTATTGTACAACCTTGAATACTTTTCGTTTTGTAATTTATAATCCTAAATTCTATTCTAAGTTTGTAACAATGGATGTATGTTTATTACCCTTAAACTAAAAACTACTGAACAGATTGGGTGAAACATTACAGTAATATAGCTCAGACTAGCACATAGGTTATAATTTATCATGTTGTATTGTAAATATGGAAGTTTAAATTATTTGAAAATGTCAAAGTTGCATGAAAATAATCTATAGCAATATCATTGGAAACATACAAACGCAGATAAAGTCGTGGGTGATTCCTAAAACACAAGATACTGTTTTTTATTTGTTTATTTGAACGGGCTACCCCCTGGAACTACCGAATAAATCTGATACAATATTTTTGCATTTTATAGCCTAAGCATTATTAAAAGTTATAGGTTATCTAATACTTTGGAATGATCCTCAAAAGCGGAGCAGTTATCAGATAGGTCATAAAGTACGTTAAGCGACAACGAGTAATAACGCAGGCGGATCGCGTGGCGCGGCGCTGAATATCTTGGTACCAGGGTGGCTTGGTCGCCCGACGAGAACCGAACATTACTGAGAGGAACCGAACCGTGAACCTATCTCAGCGAGTTACTATCCCATGTGCGTCAGTTACTGGGTCAATACTCATTGCAACAATCGTATTTTAAACAGAATTTCATTAAGCTCATCTACCTGTATGGTCAGTAATTCAAAATTAAAAGAAACACAGGGCACAACTTTATTTTTATGTCAACAGTAGACGTATATAAATAATCGGAATAAATTACAAAAACATTAAAGTTTCTGGTCAGAATAAAACTTCTAACCGTTATCATGAATTGAGGTGTCGTCACTATTTCCGCCTACCGTTTGTGGATGTAGCGTGATAATAAACTGTTATGAACTCCCATCACAACCATCATCGTATAAGTAGAAATTTCATTATCCTTACAAGTTACGTGAGTTAAGGGCCCACAGTATTATTATACCTAAGGGCGTCTCACCACCGCGTCGCGATGCTATAGATCACGGCGAACGCGGCGTGGCGACGCGCTAACTGTGAACTAAATTGGCGATATTTTACGAGCGGGTCATTACGGCGCGCGTAAAGCGTGGATGCCGGTTTTACGATGGATATACCCGTGACCTTATTACAAGCGACGACGTGCCTATTACGCGCGTCTACGATACCGGAGACATTGCACGACCGTACGGGCTAAATTGTCTTTATCCTTACGTGATATTAATCTTATATATTTAAAATTAATGAAACAGTAATATTGATCAACATCTTTATCATGTCATGTTCTTTTTTACTTCCATATTCGCTGATTTGTCGTCATGTAAACCAAGTTTGAATTAAATTATAATTTCAGGTAAATAATGTAGATAGAGACTAGAAGATATTTACTATTTGATACATTTTTTTGTGATTGTATTCAGTTAGTAATTGGTAATAAACTACAGGTTAATGATGTACCTGGTTATAAAATATGAAACCAGAATATAGTAGAATCTATATATAAATAAGTGTAAATAAAACAGTTCCTTTGTTTGTCAAACGATTATCTTATTTTTCTTTGGAAGTAATTGAAGAGCTTTAATGGTATTAATAAATAAAACTGGAAACAGTTAATTTTTTTTCCATACAATCGCCTACATCATCGCTGAGGTTAAAAACTGTATGCAAGGATTACAGTAGTACACACTTTAGCAAATAGACGATAATAACGTTGAAACTTATGTAATTAATGAATTACGGTTGAAATTCAACAACTAAATAAACCACTCGTACTTATAATTAGAGAGTCTACGTAGTACAATCAATGTATCTTTAAACATAACATCTAGCGCAGTCTCCAGACACATTTCTACAACATTTGATAGAAATCATCCGTAGACAGGTTTCACAAAGCAAAGATGTTTTTCTTCTACTTGATTGTAAAAAAAAATAGAGTTGAATAACAATACTAATTGAATAATAGTACCAGTTACATACATTGTTAGAGTATGTCATATTTTGTTATTTATATTATCATTTATCATAATAATTATACTTCGCAGGCAAAAGTCACTATTGAGTATATTTCGATCTGTGGTATATTAAAATTGGAGTTGACAAGAAATTTCAGCTGTGACATTAATTTATGTTTACGATCGGTTAATAATATTCTTTTAGGCGTTAAGTTCAATTATATATTTGTATAAAAAATGCGATAAAAAATAAACGTTCATAAATATGATCTTTTTTTGAAGAAATTGTATGTACTCGTATGTGTTCATTATGAGATATGAATTATCAATGAATGTATGATTCACTAACTAATCAGACCGTATTCGTAGAAATGACTATATTAGAAACGTAAGAAGATTTTCTCCACCATCCCTTGGGAAGAAGCCTTTACCTAGTTATGTAACATTAGAAGATACTAAGAATATTAGTTATAAGATATTTCTTAAAATGGTATGTAAAAGATCGAATAACATTGAAGAAAATAAATATATATAAGAATATCCCAAACATCATAAAAATTATATGAAATACTTACGTATAATAATAATCTTATTAGATGTATAAACGAAATTTATGTGACGATAGAAAAACTAATGATCGGATTGCGATTTTTTTATGCGATTGGAGTCAAACAAACAGACGGACCACTTGATGCTAAGTAATCACTACCTCCTATAGAGAGGTATAGCTTACAACAGTATCATCATCATCTTACCCTTATCTCACCTAAGTAGGGTCGGCACAACATGTTTTCCTTTTCCACTCTCCTCTGTCAGATGTCATCTCAGTATTCACACTTTTTATACACATATCGTTTTTCACACAATCCATCCACACCTTTTTCGGTCTTCCTCTACTCCTATATCCGTCCACTTTCAAACTCAAAACTTTTCTTGTTACATGACTTTCATCTCTTCTCATAATATGCCCGTACCATGCTAATCTACTACTCCTCAACTTCTCTGTCACTGGTGCTATTTTCAAACTTCCTCTGATATACTCATTCTTAATCTTATCCATTCTTGTTACACCACACATCCATCTTAACATTCGCATTTCTGCCACATGTAATCTTTTCTCATCCGTCTCTTTCGTAGCCCAGCACTCGGATCCATATAACACGGCTGGTCTTATTATAGTTTTATACACCTTCCCCTTGAGTTTCAACGGCATTCGTGGGTCACAAACCACCCCAGACACCTTTCGCCAATTCATCCACCCTGCATTTATCCTATTCCTCACGTCCTTGTCTATTCCACCGTAATTTTGGATTAATGAGCCGAGGTACCGAAAATTGGAGCAGGCTGGTAAGAATACACCGTTTAAGGTAATATGACAAAAACTGGATGGACCTCCGAAGTCACAGAACAAATGTTCGGTTTTCATCCCACTAATCTTTAAACCAAAATTCAAAATATATATCTATAATGTTTAAATAGGCTGAAGTACAATAATAGGTGTCAAGTAAATTGTAAAAAAATCTGCCATCTCAGAGTTATCTCGGCGTACGCCGTGCCGTTGGAGTTGCACAAATATGATGTATAGTATCATCATTTATAAACATACAAACACGGTCAAAGTCACGGGCAGCCGTTAATAATAAGTAATATAAAGTTTAAGAGATTATTTGTCTATTTCTAATCTGCTAATCTCTGATAATACCAATCAGATTGAAAAAAAATATGTATCTTGTAGTATATTTATTGAAGCAAGTTATAGGCTATGTAGCAATATATTATCACCGTTAGAACCGGGCCAATTACCATATAATTTGTAAATCAGAATGTATATTAAGTGAAAAAAGAAGTCATAGAGTGGATAGGCCGTGTGGCATGGCGCTTGGATTATAGGGACTGAGAGTGAAAACTATAATGACAGTGAAATGGCAGGCCACAAACAGTTTTGTAAAATCTACACTTATTGTTATATATATATATAAATATGATTCATGGAAAAGACGATAGGCTTAAATAAATAAATAATAGGATATATAACGTAAAGTGATAAGAGAATAGTAATATTTTACGAGGGGTCTATCATAGAGCGCGTGAGTTGTTGATGTCGGTTTACGATTAATACATCCATGACCTTATTAATAAATAATGGACGATGTCATAACCTTCGACATGTTTCATTCCGTGTGGCTTTTTTTTTTTTTTTATACAGGTTCGGAGTAATACACGGTCATTCGACTCCTGCTATATACAGTCAGTAATTTAACTGATATTAGAGTATAGGACACATATTCGTCAAATAACTAAGTCTTTTTTCTGCAGTCACACAGCTTAATTTATAAATCTAAAGATCTAAAAATGACTTACAGCTTCGTGTTTTTGTTTTTCTCTTCTTATGTATATAAGTAACAGTAGTCTATAGCTTAATGTCTGTGGAGGACTAGTTTCACTTAAAGCACATTATGTGAAATTAAAAAGTTCAATAAAAATTATGTAACTCATTAACTTAATAGATTTTCAAATCAATCATTATTCATAACTTTGAAACAACTTTTCTAATATAATCCACCTCTGTATTTAATTACAGTATACGCAATGAACGAGTTGCTAATCAACTCCTCTTAATTAGCCAACGGCGCGTATAGCAAAACCTTTTATACTGAGATGGGCTTTTACTGTGTTTGAAGAGATCTTTTCAATCCTATTTTATGACATAATTATACTTATTTAGATACTTTATAAATGTTTCGAATGTTATCAGAATTAATTTTATACTTTATTAATTACCATGTGCCTCGCTCTTCATCCATTTTAGTCTGCTAATCTGGATATAGGAAGAAAACTTATTGTTTTTTCCTATAGGTTGTGTCTAATCGAGTTAGTCATGGAGGTCGAGTGATTCGACCGGTGAAATACCGATTCGACGTACGCAGAATTGAACTTTAACGTGCACGAAATTATTTTGCGAAATTCGAGTACATTTACTGTTTTAAATTTCGTACCACTATTGGCTTACGGTGAAGTAAATCTGAGATATTTGAGAAAAATAATAGAATCCGAGATCGCTCGGAGTTTGAAATCACCAATACTTCGTGCGGCTAGCATAGTGATTATGTCTATACTTTTCCTCGAGAAGAGGCCTTTGGCCTAGAAATGGAACTGTTACAAGGTGACGTTATTACTTTATTATAGGGTGTACATGCCTATTAATAAACTTTCGTATGCAATAAAAAACATACTTTGTCAAATTGTAAAAAATGTGATTGAAAATGTTCCCGTAACTAATAAAGAAAGGTTTGTGATATGGAATCTTTCAATATTTCAAGGTGTTTTTCATGCTATATTGTCAGGCCCCTTTTCTGTATACAGCTTAATTTATTTTTATGTATAAAATCCAGGCCTGCGTCTTTTCATTAGTGAGGGATTTTAATGATTCTTTTTTAGTTTTGATGTCATCTGGATGGTTCTCATCTATAGTCCATTCCTGATTATGTGCATGCAAAGACATAAGGATAAATTTTCAATGTTCTGTTTTAAATTCGTGCTTTACTAAGGCCTGTGACAGTAGAACATTTCTCTACAAGGCCAGTCAGTTCTAAATAAAATTTGTGAAAATATCTATGCTGATGAAAATATTTATCTATGTTATCACTGATTTCAGTTATGAACGATTTAAACTATCAGAAAAAAAAGCCAACGACATCTTCAAGTATTTCTGTTCGTATTACAACTGGACAATAAAAATAATAAGTCGTTATAAAAACGTAAATATACATTTAAACTTATTCCATTTCTCTGTACTCACGAAGAATTATTTGGCATTTAAATTTTATCTTCGCCTACAACTGTAACAGATTGAGGCCAAAATCCCCCTTAATTTATACCGAGAAAACATTAACGATAATGCTCCGTGGAATCTCGTAAAAATTACTTTATCGTCGGCGGCCGTGGTGCTTGTAATTAACTCGAATTAACAATTTTACTCGGCGATTCGGTACATCTGTACTGGGCACTTAATAACTTTACCGTTCAATAATGACAAGGAACGCCCCGCTTCGAGCGTAAAAATATTTAAGGGCAAGAAAACGTCATAGCCCTAATCAAAAATAAATGCGAATCGAAACCGAATTTGTAAGTAAGATTATTTATAAATATTAAATATAAAAATAGTAGATAATAATGTACTAATGAATTTACATAACAAAGGACTGCGTCTTTGACCGTGTAAATAAATATTTCAATAGAAAATTGAATTATAATAAGCTGTAGCCTAATACCGTCTAGTCGCGAATTGCTGTAAAGCTATTATTAACTCGCAGTTTCGCTCGGGTACATTCAATTTTGACTAATCCCTCGGGAACGGATTTTTTTTGACCAAAATATACCCTATGTCCTTTACTGTACCTTTGATAATGTGTATGTAAAATTTCATACGAATCCGTTTGGGTAATTAAGAAGTACATGTGTAACAAACAAACAAACTTAAATTCACATTTATAGTATTAGTAAGGATAAATAGTAACCTTTGTATGTTATACCCTTATGTCGACTTGCCGATAAAGTAACAATACTTACGTATACACAATACGGTACAACAATGTCTTCAGAGTTTGCGTCAATAATGCAGTATTTCGGGCATGTATTTTGTAGCTCTTGTCGATGATTTTAAGCAATGTTTCGAAGAAAAAGAAACTGAATGATCGTTTCACTGTAGTAGCTCTAATAGTATCTTAAGAATGTTAGACGACAAGATCGTTTGTTTTTACATCCACTGAGTGGAATTGTTACAACGTGTGCACAGCTATGCAAGTTAAGGATTTTTCTTGTACAGATCATAGACGGTAAATGTATTTGTAAACCATATTGTGTATCTTTACTAACATGAGTTTACTAACAAATTTGACTGTAATGTCTGAGTTAAATAAATGATTAATATTATAAAAACCTTATTCATCTGATCATATATTTAATAACTTTGGACAAAAAATATGATTGACGGCCCTACGTGTGTTTCCAGCACCTTAACACGCAACATAAAGAATATTTCGGCGACTGACAAACCGCGCGGCGCGCAACTTTACGTCCCGGGCGCGATTAAAATCCGACAATTTCGCACCGAATGCAAAACAAGATTACCGTCGCCTAAGACGGAGTGACACGCAATAATATGTATTATGGCGTACGTTACAAACGCTTTTCGTCATCTGGATCCTTGAATTTGCTAATATTTCGTGGCATGAATTACGTCGGCCGGTTTTATTACGTCAACAGAATTGGTTTAAAAACGTGGTAAAAGCTTTGTACTTATACCCGTGTTTACTGCTAATTTTTGTTTCATATAAAAAAAAAACAATTGCCACATAACCTGTTGTAGTGATTTGCTTTGGTTTCAGGGCGGTATATCCAAAATGACATTGTTCGGTAATAGTATTTTGTTATTTATCGGTAATAGTATTTCCATTTAAGATTGTAATTAACTTCTTGAAACGTATATCGGCAAAAATCACCACTTCAGAACAGCTGTTATTATTTAGCTATTATTATTTTGACGAGCTAACATTTTATAAATCGATGAAACACCGGCTGCACGCACGAAATAGCATGACTCATTGTCACGTTCCGCTTGAGCCAAGCGTGCAAGCGAGAGCGCGGAACAAGCGATAGAGAGGCGCAATCAACCTAAGCGTTCGGCGTGTGACGTATCTCTCTCTCTTACACTCCATTGGTAATACAGTGTTAATAATTCAGTTCAATTCATAAAAATATGCAATTTTTTATCTATGTAATCCGACTTTATAGACAACCAATTTTTTTTGTTGCGTATGTAATTGTCATGACAAGGCCAGTGACAAAGAGAATGTTTGAAAAATTGTACGGATAGAGAAAAATTTTGATTGAATAGTCTCTCCACATAAAAAGTCAGTGGGGTGAGTGAGGCAAAAAAAATTGAGGAAGTCATTTTCTTCATTAGTAGCCAGGACAGCAAGGTAGTAATGTATATAAGTTATTATAGATCCGCGTACATTTATTAAAATGTTAATGTCATTAGAAGCTACTAAGCTCTCATATAAACACCCATGTTGGTATATTTGAAACCGATAAACTGACCTAAGATGGCTCACTTAAATTCTTTTTCCATGCACTAGATTTTTGGCAGCACTTTGTTGTATTCAAAGTTACTGTAATTTAATTTGGTGTTTTTTGTATGGCGTAAAAAATTCCTTTCAGGACTTAAAGCAGTTTATTTATATACACAAAATTGCCGGTTGTAGTAATGTTATGCGTATCGTGTACTATAGCAATGGAAAGGAGTATAAAGTACGAATCAAATTTACAAGAAAAAATAAATGATCAAATTACATATATCACCATCACTAACTGGTAACCGTACGTAGTTGTTAGTGTGTATTTAGATATGTTTGTGCCTTCACAATACAGACACAAACGAAAACTAAACAAAACGTTAATAATTCATCGAGTTACCGCATCCATAATAACTATCTCTGGTATATATAAGTGGTGGGTGTAGTGTTGGGCGGGCGACTGTGGGCAGGCGGACACTCCTTACCTACTTCCAGAACGATT
Source organism: Antheraea assamensis (assembly GCA_035772565.1). Lineage (NCBI taxonomy): Eukaryota > Metazoa > Arthropoda > Insecta > Lepidoptera > Saturniidae > Antheraea > Antheraea assamensis. Next base: position 4,093,932 of record JAQQSE010000046.1, on the reverse strand, counting down.
TTCCGATGAGACAAAGAAAATATAGTTGACTCAAAGTTAGTATCATTACTCTGGAGTATAACATTTTAATGGGTTTTAATATCATTGTTCTAGCTTTGTACGTTAGAAACTCACATTAAGCACTTACAGTAGGTAACCTGAGTTAATTTTCAAAAACTCGGCTACCATTGCAATAGTCGAGTGGTTATGAAAGGCTGTTCTTTGTATATTACTGAACACGTATAGTGGAGAATCGGAACTCTATGTCCAGCAGTGGAAAAATACTGACAAAAACGCTAAATCAGTGTTCAATCACATCTATTTTATCTACACAATAAGGTCCAACAGATTAATACTGATAATGTTAAAATATTAGTAATGGACATTCATACAATTATCGTGAAAATATCATAAATCTTATAAATAAACATAACACTTACCTTTACTCACACCGTCTGGGCCTCGGAGTATCGAACACTCCTCTATAGTGCCGAATGGTGTGAACATTTGGCGGACATCCTCCTCAGTTTGTTGTTTACTCAACATCCCCACAAACAGCTTTCGATCTGCGACGAAAATAACCATATTAATAATGTCATAAAGTAAATTGCAATGTGAAAATAAATTTCCGTGACCGGCTTTTGCATAGTCAAACCTTTCCGATACTTGCTACGACATGCTACGGTTTTGCTACGACAGTCTACACCACGCTACGGCGGGTATGTTATTATCTCGTAGCGAAGGGATCTTACACGCGTGTCAACGCGATATCAACAATATGATGCGCGAGAAAAGCTTAGTTGTGTTTTTTACTGTTAAGGTGACCGCACTCGCCGGTTACGGTAAGAAAACAAAGAGCCACACCACAATAAGCCTAGCGGTGATGCGTGGAGCGGCGGACTTAAACTAGACTTCGATGTTTTTCCTGAAATTTTGTACATTTCAGAGAATACATCGCCGGTGATTAAATAACTGTAACATGAAATTTATCCTATAAATGTATTAGAAATTTAAAAAAAGTATTTTCTTTCAGTGAAATAAGATTCTAAATAAGTGTATTAAAATATTTGTTGTGTAAGCAAACACTAGACAAATTATTTACTTTAAAAAATTGTCCCTATCGAATCTATGCCTCGTCATAATTATACTACTGTAACAGTTCTGTAATCACCGAAATCTTGTTTAATATCTTCATGAAAAACAACTCAACATTTTTATCTTTCTTTTCTTATATATTTACAAAACGTAAGTAAGTGGTTTTCCATAACATCACATGTTTAGAAATCATAATATTACACGATCACGCGTATAAAGTTTTATGCTTTTCATTATTACTTTTCCATTTTAATTTAATCAAAATGTTGTGATACACATGATTATGTAAAATATTCGTGGCGCTGTGTGCGCGCAGCCTAGTTGCTACTGTTGTCAATGTAAAAAAATTGAGAAAAAGAAAATCCTAACAATTTTTTGTACGTATCCAGAAAATAAAAATCATTTAACAATTTATTTTATAGTATGTTCTTATTTCTGGATGCGATCGATATAATCCGAATTTACTAACAAAAACAAAATATCTTAGTAATTTAACTATGACATCACCATCCATAGTAACGGGCGGTGGCCGTCATTACTCGTGTATACCTTCACGCCGATCCTCAAAGGGACAGGCGAAACTACATCGTCACTTACGACCCAAGCACCGACGTCGAAACAACATCCATATAGCTCTCTAAATAAAACACAACACACAGTTTTAGTTCAAACAACGTTCAACGAACAAAATCCAAAAATTCAGGTCAAAAACACATAAAATAATAATAAATAATTAAATTAGCACATTAACACTAAAACGTTGCAATGGTGATTTCTCTGAGAGTTCCGTAGTGTGAACATTAAAAACGGGAGTTACAACAAATAGCTACGGAACCCTCTAGGATCATTGTTCAGCTGGATTACATGAGACTTCTGTTCGAACTTTAAATACTCGCGATATCCAATAAATATTTATATTTTTTTTTATGAAAAATTAATTTATATTTAGAATGTTTCATAAATTTTGGACGTACCAATCGGCTCCGTACAGAAATCAAGTTTTTTTTAAAAACGTATTATATTAATGATATAAATAACATAAATTCACACTAATTACGCATCAAAATGGTAACCAAAAAAAATAAAATAAATGAAATAAATTGTTTACAGCACGACGATTACTAACTGTGCAGAGTGAGTTATATATTGTTCTACGTCGAATTTGATTTTGAATTAATAATTTATGCGCTTTCTCGAATTAAAAAGTTACGATTATGATCTTTGTCTGTGTAAAATAGAAAAATAAATTGAATTGTCACCGAGACCACGAATTAGGTTAGAAGCGCATGTCTCGATTCGACGTGGAACTGTCTCACTTCGCGCGCTATTTGACAGACAGTGACAACAGTACAGCCTAGGGCACGCACAACAAACGCTACCTGTGTCCGCCTACGCCCGTCGTCTTCCCTCGCCCCCTGTAACACAAAAATATGCTACACACGCTTACTCCACCGCTCCATGTTTTAATACATCATCGTGCCTATTATCCCTTTTGAAAAGATAATAATTTCATTTCAAATATTTACACGAGTGTTTATTTCCTGCTGAATCGATTAAACGAATTCGATAAGTCTCCAAAGCAGTGCTACTATCATAATCTTCTTCGAAGTTCTTTCAAGTGTCTTTTTTTGTACTGAAACTTTAATAATGACATAATTAAATATAAGATGGAATAACAAATAAACAGTACATCGATTTCGATTTTGAGAGCCAGTCTCCCTCTAGGTTAAGCGCGACTTACCATCTTAGACCACATCATCATTTAATATCAGATGAGATTGTGGTCAAAACGTTTACCTACAAAGTATAAAATAAAAAGAAGGATTTTTATACGTCTTTATATTCAGCGGTTTATTAAATGTTGTGTTATAACAAATGTTAATATAGTCATAGTCAATGTTTTTGGCCGCTCTGAATGTAGTAGCAAGTTCGGGTTTGCGCGTAATATAGAGTCGAATACAAAACAAAATTAAAACATTGTTATAGGTATCTGAAATTGGTATTTATTTATCCTTATATTGTCTCGATGTTATACATATAATATAATATGTATTTGTTAAGTAATTGTCAATTTAGAGTTTTTTTTATATTATAGGGGGCAAACGAACAAGTGGGTCACCGGATGGTAAATGATCACCACCGTCCATAGACACTAGCAACACCAGGGGAGTCGCAAGTGCGTTGCCGGCCTTTTAAATATGTGGGCCTCCGGCGCTCTTACTGACCGAACGAAACGCAACAGTGCAACCACTGTTATTTCACGTCGGCTTTCTGTGAGAGGGTGGTACTACCCTGGGCGACCCGACCCATTCATGCTGAAGCCAGTAATAGCTTCAGCGTAGCTCTACCACCTACAAAAGTTACAGAGTTGTATATGACATATGTTTAGTTCATTCCTTCGCCGTTTGGGTGCTCTCTCTTGTGTGTTTTTCAATGTGTTGAAAGTGTACCGTTAATATACAATAAAGGGTTTCAATTGAATTATTACTCATTTTAATAATATAAAGCCTAATATTATTCATAGTTAAATTGGTATTCTGCGTAACTACCTACATTCAGAGCGATTAAGAAGTTTGACTAGGACTGTATATATATTTGCTTTAATAAAATAAAATAATTAACTTAAGATTTAGTAGTTCTTCGTACTTTAAATTTTCGCAAAAAGTCTTTTGAAGTAGGAAACACAAAATTTCATAATTTTAAAGGTACACTTTAACCAAATAACATAAGAATATGCCCAGTTCTCTCTCTATACATATAAAATCATTGAATTGTCTGTAGTTTATCGGGGTTTATCTTTGAAAGTACTGAACTGATTTTGATGAGACTTTTACTGGAAGATAGACCGCTTTTTAGAATAATATCTGGGCTACATATTATTACCTTTTTCTTTAGTGGTTATGTAGGAATGTCAAAATTATAATAAAAAGGTTAAATACAACTTACAAGTCATCCACAGAGAATATATATTATTCATGAATTAAAAATAAGTACATATTTTTACGAGAAAGAAGTCGTCAGGATAGTATTACATAAACTGACCATCAACATCGTGCATATACTATGTACGAATATTACATAAAATTAGTGGATCGGGAAGATATTGTCAAAATTAATAAAATAAAATTGTAATAATAAAAAAACCTTTGTGTTACACCGCGGCGGCACTTACCAATTATAAATCTGAATTATCCACTCAAACGCCCACAGAAAGTTTCATCAAAGTTGGTCCAGCCGTTTAGGAGGAGTTTAGTGGCAAAACCACGTATAGAAGAATTATATATACACTAGCTGTTATACGAATCTTTGCGTGAAATTGAAAAAAAAAACAATGTGAACGTGATTGTGGAGCGCGAACGGTACTGGACAATGCTTTGTAGTTTATTATTATTTTTTTTTTTTTTATTTTTTTTTTTTTATATAAGTTCGGCAAAATGACTGTACGATACCTGATGGTAAGTACGGTACAGTCCAAAAACAACGGCGACGTCATCATGCCGACCTGCAAAAGTGCCTCTTCACGCCTCGTTTGAAGGACCCCATATCATAAGAGGGAGGGAACACACTAGTCGGGAGGCGATTCCACATCTTCACAACACGACAAAGATAAGAATTTTCGAACTTCTTCGTTCTTGCCGAGAAGGTTTCTACTGTGAATCTGTGGAGCCGCGTACCCGCCCGTGTGGTTCTGAAGTGGAAAGGAGAAGATGGGATGAGGTTGAATAATTCTTCAGAACACTCGCCATGATACAGCCGATAAAACACGCTCAATGAGGCGATGTCTCTTCGTAACTGTAGCGGTTCAAGGTTGTTAGTGATGTCTGTATCATTCACAATGCGGACAGCCCGCCGCTGCAACCTATCTAGGGCATCGAGGAGGTATTGGGCGGAACCATCCCAGAGATGCGAACAGTATTCCATACACGGCCTAACTTGTGCCTTGTAAAGAAGGTTTAGCTGGCCGGGCGTGAAAAACCGTCGCACTCTGTTCAGGATGCCCAATCTCTTAGATGTTGCGGAGATAACACTCACAACATGGTCCCTGAGGTTAAGGTCACAGCAGATATCGATCCCTAAGATACTTAAGCTGTCACTCTTTGCAAGCGAGTCATTCTGAAGAGTGAGGGGAGGAGAAAAAGGGGATTTTTTGCATGAGAACACGCAGACCTGTGTTTTCTTGGCATTGAACTCAACCAAGTTGCTTGCTCCCCATAGAGATAGGAGTTCCAAGGACTGATTGAGTTCAGTGACAAGATCAGCCCGCATTTTCTCAGTCTCGCCACGACCACTCGAGGGCTTACTGCTATACCCACCATGAATTGTGCTGTCATCAGCATAACAATGAATGCATCCGGAGGCTAACATATCGTTAATATGCGTTAGAAACAGGGTTGGTGAAAGCACAGATCCCTGTGGAACTCCTGCATTAACTGACATGAACTGCGAACTGTGTCCATCGACAAGAACACGTATAAAAGTAACGTAAGTTATGCCTTATAACGTCACGTATTTGCCAGTAAAAGCCCAGTTAAATCGATCTAAACGTTCAGGAGATTAGCCGGAACATAAAGACAGACAGACTTTTTTTTCTTTGTTATATCTAGCAAATATATTTTCATAACCATTTAGTAAAAAGCTGTTATTTTGAAATAACAAACAAACATTTCAATATTATTTATTTGTAGAGATAGCCAGCAATATATATGTACATTATGAAGACTGTCAATGTCATACTAATATAACAAAGTATGAACTTTTTAAAATATATAGATAGACCCGGATTAACTTTGTAGTTTTCTTTCTGTCCACGAAAAACCGAAAACCTTCGGCATTGTTTGCATTAAATTCTGTTGGAAGACAAAGCTTCTCTTTGTGTATAGTGGAAAAGAATACCTTTTAATCTAGGAAGGAAAGTAAACAGTACTGGTATATATATATATACTATCTGATGTTAAGTTATCAATACAGATTATATCTGACCTTAAATTTAATCACAGTTCTAAAAAAGAGGTCGGTTGTAACGAGTCATATGTTAGTACTTGCTGGCAAATACACACTTTATCATTATGGGAACACAGCAAAGAAAAGAATGCTGTTTTGTACCATGAATATATGGCGCGGTGGTATTTTCACAGGAAAAAATAGATAGCTGAGAACATTTAAATTCGATTATACAACAAATATAACCTAAAATCACTATTTCCCATTTTATTTATTCCACTATCTTTAAGAGTCATCATCTTTTTAAATATAAAATAAAGTACGAAAAGTTAAAAGTAATCATTATTTGGAACACAAAGTCTATGTTGAAGTATTCTTACATGAATATTTGTACAAATATATCTGTACCGTATTATACTACCATATATAAATATACTTCCCTAGAGATTTAATAAATAACTGTGTTACATAGTTCGGTAGTATTGTAAAATAAATTAGTTCGCTAAAAATTCAACACATTATGTATGTGACGTGCATAGTTTAATTTGTTTGGAAAAAAAATGTATCATTCATGTATATACATATAAATAAAATTGGAGTGTCTGTTTCTAATTTTAAAGTAACAGTTTTTAACGAAATGCATATGACAGTATATAAGTTGCTCACATAAAATATTTCTTAAAGTTTCTGTCTGTCTGTTTGTTACGGTTAATTTCTGAAATGGTTGGATCGATTTTGGCAGAACTTCTACTATTAAATAGCTGATGTTATAAAACTATTTTTTCTTTAGACTAGTTGATAGTCGTGACTTCAACCGCATGGAATTTAATAAAAAATATATTTTCAGTGTAAACGTGCATGTGGAGCGGACACTTCTTTAGTTTTTTTTTTTTATTATTTCTATTATTTTAGAAAAAAAAAGCGGTCTCTGAAAGATACGTCAAATTTACATTGACGTAAGCAAAGCGACGCGCAAAAGCTAGTACTATAATAAAATTAAAATTAGAGTTTAAACAGTTTTTTACAAAAAGATAAAAATTATAAATAACGATTACTCGATTTTGTTGACTCGTTGCTGTTGTGATTACAAATAAAAAAAAGCATTACATAGAAATATTCCAACTTGAAATTCGTCGCCACGGAAATGTTTGTATAAGTGATCAGTGTTCACTCTAAATTTAGAACTGAAATCACATAAATCGACCACATACTCTCCTAAAGGTACAACAAGAGGCTTTGTAACTCCATTTGCTAAAACATCGCCACCGGATTCGAATCGGCCGGCACTGGCGGTCATTAAATTCGGATTTATAAGCAGTCCAGTCGGATATCTCGGCTGTGCGATGCCGCTAATGACCGCCCGAATTGAGATAATTTCACAGAGGAGTCACTAATAAAGCCGGGAATGTATGTACGTACGTCTGTTAGTCAGAGTTACTTTTGGGAAAAATATGGTATAATTCTCGTTAATTATCTTATTACAGTAACCAAGGAATTATAATATACTAAAGGTTACCTGCGATTTCGTCTACATTTCTTTCATTATAAATTATGATGAGGTATCAGCTGTTTATAAGTATCTTTATTAGTATTGGCTTTTTGGTTTAGTTAGACGCCTTAAAAGATGGCCGACAACCTGGCATTGGACATCCATATTCAGCAAAAGGTTCGCACTCACTTAACAGGAATTGTCAAGACGTGCGATTTTACTCCGGCACCAATGTCGGTGGACACGTTGGCGACAGCTAGCCTTATGGCGTCTGCCAATTATTCTATTCCTACAGAGACTAAGACGGTGAAGCCCGCCAGAAAAGCGAATTCCCGAGCGAAGCATTAGGCGATTCAGCAGCCATAGCTGCCTGGGATAAAATTTTTTTTCGAACTTACTACACAGTTGACCCGGAGACCTCTACAGATTCACCGAACTACTAGCTGTCTGGGATAACAATTTAGTCTCCAGATATAACGAGGAAAATCATAGACAACATAATAGAATTTATCGATCTCAACTCACAACAGAAGTGCCTGAAGGGGCTGTCAGTACTTTTACGATCTGCTGGCCAGCCTTCGCAGGATGCATCCCGGCCAACAGCCCAATACATCACCGCTAGCGAATATATGTGAGATCCAATGCCCAGTTCGTATACAGGGGCCGCGAAGTAGGCAATTAAAGCGGCATAAGCCGCGTCAGAATATTATTGCCTGTCCACAATAAGGGATAGATAGAGAAGATCTCCAACAGCACTGGGCATTCTCACTTTAATCGTTGGATTGTAAACGTCCTATGAATAATTAGTAACTATAATCAGTATTGTGTACTGTATTGGTCTCAGTGACTTCATCGATCAAATCATAAAGGTGATGTCATTATCCGTGAATTCATACGCATTCATATTCGCTTCATTGTCGTCATCCCGATATATATGTTATTCTAATATATTAGCTGTATAACTGTAAATTTTCATCAAAATCCATTCGCGTGGAAGGGTAACAAACACCCATCTATGCTCAAATTTAAAGTTGTGTTTACTACATATGTCCATCTCGTTTATTATTTGGTAGAATTATGTGAATGAGAGTAGTGTTATATAGAGGATTTGGTGTGCTTAGTTGTTAGTTAGGTTTTCCAATTTCTGAAGCAACTATGTCTCTATAGTTGTGTGTTCGGACATTGGTAAGTTCGAGTCGTTACGATGACCTTGGGCTATCTGTGATGGGTAACACCGTGATGAAACTATGAAATAATGGTTGGGTTTTACTAATGCCCACCCAGATGGTAACCACCCTTTAATTGAAAATCAGTCGGCAAGCACCTATTGCTGGAGTACGGGCAGCTGCACTTGATAGCCGTCTCCACCTTGTTTTAGCGCGTTACTATTTTATGTTACACTTAAAATAAAGTGAGATTTTAGTTAAATGTTAAAGCCAATAAATTGCATAAAAAGTTCTAGGTAATCGACTAATTTAAGCAGTGAAATGTCAATTCTTTGTCCGCAGGTTCGAACCTCGGGCATGTACTAACGATTTTTTAGGAAATCGCGTAAATATTCTCATTTAAGTCGGTAACACAATCAACGTTCTTGTAGTACTACGTACAGCTCTACCTATGTGGGAGAATATATTACTGTGGATTTCTGGGGTCAGTACGTAGCGGGCTGGCATTGTGATTATGGCCATATCTTCCATCGGGAAGAGGCTTACACTGGAGTGGATCTCTTACAGGCTGATGTATGATAAAAAAGGGTTTCAAAATACTGTAATATACCGAAGTGAGTGACCTTAAAAGCGATCACACGATTCTGTATTAATTATTGAACGTCCGCAAATTGATTGCAGGTAGTTCAAGGTTTCTGAAGCGCAAAATTTCAGTGTACCATCTATTCCATTAATTAGTCGTGCTATGCGTCTCGTCGCAAGTTGAATAGCCAATTACATCGATAATTGGCGACCGCGGAGGTGTCTGCCGGGACAAAGACGAGTTGGGTCGTGGTACAAAAATGAAGATGATAGCGTATTTGATTTCTAAAGTTGGAATTTATTTGAAATAGTTATGAATATTGCAAAGTCTTATATTATTATTGATTGATAGCCATGAATATGTTGTATACTCATTTTAGATTTTAACGGTTAACTGTAGTCTCATCTGATGTTAAATAACGATGTGGCCTAGTACAAAATGCACCAAAGTTAGAGTGAGACTGGCTTTCAAGAACAACTGCTAAATCTGTTTATAGAAGCTTGATCTTTTTCAATTTGAGTATAGCAATATGCATGGCTATTGCTAATGTGTGATTATGATGTTTTCTTGCATCGTAATAAGTGATTCATTTTGTGTTGTATATATTTATAATTTTATAAACGCTTCTACCAGTATGTGTGGCTAAAAGTTTATTTTCTGCTATATTATATGACGGGGATGGCTTGAATATCTGAGATGTTATTTGATACATTTTTAAACTATTATTTGTACCAAAACACAGTGTAGAGTGTTTCCAAATACAACATTTGAACCAGAACATAACAGCCTGTATAGATATTATGCTACAGAAACAAGATATATTTACCTTCTTGTAGGGTTTAACATTAAAGCTTAAGGGTAAAGGTATACGGTTGATTTACCATCTTCACTTATCTTTTTTTTTATGCGATTTATGCGTTGTCAAAAATTATAGGTAAATAAAATTCCGCCGCACGCTCGAACGTTGGACCGTTTTATTGGAACACCGAGTTTACAGAGTTTGATTCTGTTAGTGAAGGGTATCTAGAATTTACTTGTCAACGGTACGTCGTCTTCGTGATGCGCAGTACGCACTTTACCCGTAAAATTAAATAATACAAAATGAAAAGCAGTCCTCATTTAATCGAGATATAAAATCTAGATTCCATCCGTATTATTTTACCATCTTGATCCTTATTATTTGTACATATTATAAAAAGGTGTTGTTTTTACTTCTATCTATCCGTTTGTGTGCTTACAACTGAAAAACTACAAAACCGATTAACATGGTTATTTTTTAAATCATAGATGTATATTTTGACCACGTTTAAGTCGTTGGTACCAGCTAATATTAAAACTAACAGCTACTATTATAATTAGATCATTATATGAGATAAAAAACTGAAAAATATCTCTTATCAGATCCACAAACTTCATACTTTGATAAAAAGGCTCGCATCTAATTAATTATCTGCAGAAGTTCCACCAAAAAATAAAAACACAACAAATAAGAGATGAATGAATAAATGAACGAGATGGACCTTATGTCGTTCTGTAATAGAATGATTAAGAAAGTTTTGGGTAACAAAGGAAAGTTATGTCGACAGGCGTAACTTGTTTCAAGAACCTAACACGACTTTGTCTACACGTCGATAGAAGTTTACTGTCATCTAATTTACTTCTTCACTAACTATTGTGTTTTATTATTTTGACAACTACAATTCATAATTTTGCATTTCATATATGTAAGGTACAATGAATTGGCAAAAGGTGTCTGGGGTAGTTTGTGACCCACGAATGCCGTTGAAACTTAAGGGGGAAGTGTATAAGTCTATAATCATACCAGTCGTGTTATATGGATCCGAGTGCTGGGCTACAAAAGAGAAAAGATTACATGTGGCAGAAATGCGAATGTTAAGATGGATGTGTGCTGTAACTAGAATAGATAAGATTAAGAATGATTATATCAGAGGAAGTTTGAAAATAGCACCAGTGGCAGAGAAGTTGAAGAGTAATAGGTTAGCATGGTATGGGATATATTATGACAAGAGATGAAACTCATGTAACGAGAAAAGTTTTGAGTTTGAAAGTGGACGAATATATAGGTAGAGAAAGACCGAAAAAGATGTCGATGGATAGTGTGGAAAATGATGTGTGTATAAAAGGTGTGAATACTGAGATGACTTTTAACAGGGGAGAGTGGAAAAGGAAAACATGTTGTGCCGACCTTAGTTAGGCGGAATAAGGTTAAGATGGTGATGATGATATATGTAAGGTACAGTTTTCAATATATGACCTTGCTGATGATGATACTATTCTTACCATATCAACGTTAATACATTAAACAATATACGTAGAAATGAAATTTTGAATGTAGTTATGGAATATTTGCAGAGATACGAGCGGGCCAACGATTTCGACACGCATATCTTTTACTCAGCCGTTAACCACATTTTAAGGCGTCCATCAAGGTAGTCCGGGGGAAGCTGTTAAGATAGGTTCATCAGACTAATACCATAGTAAGTTCGAAAAAAAAAAGTAAGTGTCCAGTCAATAGTCGTATGAAGTAGATAGTCAATAGTATGATCCCTGAGTATATAGTATTTGCTTATTTAAATATTTAGGTGTGCTAACTTATATGGTGACCAGTGTAAATTACTGATCTCAGATATAGTACCATACACTTTTACTCTATTTTTGTCGTTTATTATATTAGCAATATATTTTACGTACATTGCAATGAATATAACTACACCGCTTGTCCTACTGTTTAACGACAAGAAAACATGTATCGCTGAATGCGTAGTATTTATAAAAATTATAGCTTCTTAAATCTTAATAACTGTACATATGAAATGAAGCTATTTATTAATGATTTTTTTTAAATAAGGGTCAAATGTCTAAAAAGTGAAACTAAAAAAATATTTGAAATGTATACAATAGTTTTTGCAAGATGCGGGCAAATCCGCAGATCTCTATCATTTTCCTATAAGAGAATTTCTATCAAAATTAATTCTCTAATTGTTGGAAATATTGTTATTCTATATGTTGAATCTCACGGTGAAATATATTATTTGCGAATAAATAACACGTTAATTCTCTCTCAACTAACTCACTTCGTTTCCAGCCAGACAATAAATCTCCCATACAGGTTTGTGAGCACCATTTTGGAAGGACGCTGTGTTTATTTGTTGCCTGAGTTGACAGATTTATACGAATATCTAAGTTGAGTGTCTCATTTATAGTCGAGGTAATAATTTGCTTCGTGTCACGTTACCGGAAATTTCGTATTCCTTTGTTATCTAAATCAGGAAACAATTTTGTATTTTCATTATAACACACTAGGCCTATATTTTCAGAGAAACTTGTTTAGTTGTTGACATAAGCGTTCATATCTCATTAGTCCGGTGAAGCTGTGAAGGCACATCAGGATAAAAACGTATAAATAATTTGAAAAAAAATAGCTGTGTGGGGTTGCAAGCTGTTGGGTATTTTAATTTCTCTACATTTTGGATGGTCACCCGGCCAGAACATGTTCCGTCCTACTTATGACTTCAGGTCCTTACGTCAAAAAAGATTTTTCTGGTCTAAAGTGGTAAAGAATTGTGGTGGTCTCTCTCGGTAGTTGCCATAGTTTTTAGATTATATTATGCCTACCATCAAGCACAACACAGTTACTTGCCCATGCTACTATAAAAAAATGTAGTAGTTTCTAAAACGCATTATGACTTATTTTCATTAGCAGTATAATTTTTATTTATCGTACCGTTAACATTGTTAGAAGAAAATATTTTAATTTATCAATTTGCATTGTATTTATTTTCCCTTTTCCAAAAGAAGTATTGAACCCTAATATTGCATAAACAGAAACACGATTATGTCCATTTTAGAATATTAATGTATCAGTCGTGTTAAAACTATGACCTTTATGAGACTGGTAATACCATCACAAGTTGATAAAATTTATTATGAATATATTTCAAAAGTTACCTTGTCTGATTTTATAACCTAAAATTGAGCTGGCAACACGGACTCATTGCGCTTGTATTATAAACCGAATATCGCCTCTCATCACCCGCTTATCAGATTAGTTGTACCGAAATTGTGGTAAATAACATGTCGCCGGAGGCGTGAAGGGGATGGAGCTGGGATGAAGGGCGAAAGGCGGGGGCATAATGGTATCATAGGCCTCTACAAGTACACTCCATTCGAATATATTCTAAGCACAGACTATTTATGACTAGATTTGAATTATCGCACACCTGTTAAATGAGAACTATATACGCAAGTTATAATCACTTCCAGTTATGACTGATCTGCGTTTATAGGAGTATAAATTATTACGAGGTATTCGTAACTTCGGTGGTATATTGTAGTCGAATAAGAAATTTATACGTATCTGTGTTACACTTATAAAGTTTTAGGATATTTCTTAGTAAGCGCCTATTTCGCAGCCAATTTCGTTTAAATCAGACTGAATTTTGCCAAGGAGCTAGTATTGTTCTGTATTGTAATTTTCGAAACAAACTTCTAATTATGAATAAATTATATTATGGATCATGTAAGGCATACGAATAAATTTGTAATTCTGTCTGTAAATATATTTTTTACCAAATCTCGTGACAGAAATCCTGATCCTCACTAATATAATAAATGCGGATTAGAGTTTGTATGCTTATTGCGTTTTGCGCTTCTACTTCTCAACCGATCATAATGTTATTTTGCATGCATGTTGTCATTGGTACAAAAAGGACATAGGCTACTTGTAATCTAGAAAAAATATATTTTCTACTACATTAACACGATCGAAGCCGCGGACAAAAACTGGTATGAAAATATTATTTAATAAACTATAATACCCTAAAACTAAGAGTTGGCAGCACTAAGCAAAGTTTATACGCGTGGGAGAAATCACGTTTAGAAACCCCTCGTGGGTTTCTTACTTATTTGGATGAACCATCAACTTAAACGACAATAATTACGTCGGTACATAAATTTATATATTAATTTTGTACAAAAATATAAATTAACCCAGCAAAGCGTACAAATGATTACGTGTACATTAAAATAATTCGTGTGTCCCTTTTGAGTGATACAAAACATTCACCGACATACACGTTTGTTAATAACACAAGTACCAGTTTCGGGGGGTAAATTAATTGCATTGGCTCAATTCGATGCTACCGGTTCAAACCGTCCGTAACCGGACGCCGGCAATTATGACTATTAAACGAAACCGCCGGCGCTCAGCCTGCTTCCTACAACTGACAGCCTTCATCCACGTTAATAAATTACTCTAGTTATAATATCCACCTGTATGTTCACAACGATAGCTATTTTAATTTAACATTACCTGGCGAGACAATCTAAATAATGTATTAATTTACCTTCTCCAGAGAACTCAATAGATGGCGTTGTCCTATAATTTTGAAAGAAATTAACAAACATTAGTGAATCGCGATATAGAAATAATCGTAACGGTAAAAATGATATACAATATTCAATGAGACATATCTTGATGTGTTTGTGTAGTTAATTCTCATATAATTTAGATTTTAAGTTAGTAGTACCTATAATTATGTCGTGTTTTCCAATTAATTACATTGAATATAAGCACAGTGAAGAAATGATATAGATATTGTTGTTAATGAAAACTATATATAATACACTGTAAATATAATTTACAACGAGTAATATAACAACAAATAAATTATGACATCAGGCTAAGTGGTAATGAGTTCAGGTATAACGTCGATTGGCGTAAGAGCTGAAGCTTTTGATGGAGGAAAACATCGTGATGAAACCATAGCAATAATGCTTTTCTAGCCAACCGGTCAAATATAGTTTGTTACTATTTTAGGTTATATTATCATTTCATATCAGGAGAGATTGTGGTTAATCGCTAATATGTATAAAGTATTGAGAAACTTACAAATGACCATAACTGTCAGACGTTAAAAACAACAAAAATACTAGCAAAAAATAATTCGAAATAAAATGTTGACATGACTCTGTCTGGGAGTATTATGTAAAGTAAACAATCAAATGTAACAAAACCGAACAACGTTAAACATGAAAAAGTACGTTATTATAATACAGAGTTTGTTATCACAATACATCCCCTACGCTTTTAATCGCTGCCCATAAAAACTTTTTGATGTTCACGTATAACATTACATGGCAGATTCTGTGTACGTACATTTTTTAGCCTTGTTCAACTAAGAAATACAAGCGTGTTTACGTATGATGGTTTTAGTGTCTTTTATCTAAATTAAATTTGTTGTTTCTGAGGAAGGGAAAATTATAATTAGATGTCCCTAGTCCTCCACGGCTTCCTTAGCTTTAAAAATGTTAACTTACTATCACCACTATTATACTCTATATACTATCTATACTATCAACTTAAAATAAACTTCGTATAAAGCACGACTGTTGCATATGGACCTGTGCATGCGAAAGAGCCTTGTAGTATGGTCACTCGTTAACATAAATATTTATAGTTCGGCCTTTCTTGCTTGGGTTACCAATCTGTTTTCACCTCCAAATATCTCGCGTAACGCTACTCCCTTAGCCGCACTATTACTTCGTTCTCTATTATCGTTCTTTCTGAACTACTATTTGTATGACTATTACGTCGTCCTTAAGTCCGTTCCTTTTTTTACAATACTAATTATACATTAACTTTTGGTTTAATAGCCAAAATAGATAATGTAGTTCGACATTTCAATTTTACTAATGACAGGCCTTATTTATTTTATAATTGTTATGCTGATTTAGATTACAGAAGATTAAACGTATAAATAAGGATAAATTTTGTACTGAAACAAGCCAACTTGTAGCCTCTGAGACGGCTAAGACAGTGCGAGCCATCGCAACTGATTAACAAACCAAATGAAACTAAACTTCGTCCATACAGCGGCTTCCGCCACGGCCCCAAGTAAACCCAATTCGATAGTTTGGAGAGCTGTCTTAAACTAATTGAAGTAATGATTCGGATCAATTTTATTATTTGAACTCGACTAACGTTACGATCTTGACATTTCAATAAATTTTGACGTGAGTTGCTCTTGACAGTAGTTCAGACGTTCGAACAATGTTTTGATTTGTCCTGTATTTGACATTTGAAAGTGAAAGTGTTATACTGGTGGTCGAAAATTGATCATAATTCACGATTTTTAAAGTTTACTGAAGGTAACGCTTTCAGGGCATTCACTCGACTTTATATTGGCAATTAGCTCAAGGGCACACGATACGCCTCGACTTGGACAGTTGCCTAGTATCCCGAATCTGACTAAGCTAAATTAAGTTAACTATTCATAAATATAGAAATTCGTGAGATACACATGTGTACCTCAACTCAAACATGTATTTCGGATTTGGTAACTAAGCTAAACTACATTAACTCATTTCGAATAAGGGAAAAAAAAACCCTTCTACTATGTGAACCAGCTTGTGTGGATGTGCACATATGTGGGGGTAATCTATGTTGTGTTATTAGACTAACGATTGAAAGATTCAGTGTCATTGATTCGCGCTGGCAACGTACTCGAGAGCTTCACTGCGGGGGATCGGCTCTAGGCTTAGGCCGCTGCCGAAGAAGACCTAGATGAGTGTACTGGGCCAAATTCACACCAAGGCTTTCTTAAAATAACTAGTAGTGAGGGTCTTAAGGTACAAATTTTCTAGTATGTGTGTTATTATGATATATGTATGCTATATGACTATAAAGTTTCATCAGTATTTGTTATCAGTTTACGTCGTATTTTCGTGAGAAAGTAACTAACATCCGTCCTACTTAACAATCTGCTCGTTTATATATCACATTTATTTATTGAACTTGGTTATATGCTATTTAACATTATGATTTTTAAGAGGCGGACAACTACCATATAAGAAGTGGGTCACAAAGTACTCTAAGCGAACAGTGCAGATGGTACTCGTGGCACATTGTGTGATATAGGATGGGAAAAATTAAGCGTAAGTGAAACCGCAGGGCACATCTAATATTTATTAGTAATTAAAATAACTGTACCCGACCTCGGTATATACAAAGTGATACATAACATAGTTTTAAAAAACCGTGTAAATATATCACTCAATTATATTAGAAACGGAGCAATTATAAAGTTAAGAATGCTGTCAACAGGGTCGATTCGGTGCTATTAAACGATCAATGAAGCGTGAACAGGCGGGTTCGAATCCGGGTCGGCCATTATTACTTCTAGCGAGCCGCCTCACACTCGAGTTAACTTCCCCATTAAAATTGTTCGCCGATATATCGAATGATAATTTAATTTTAATATTAATTATCATTAATGGTACTCTAGGTTAATCGTATTAAATACTCCCTAAGTTATCATTTCAAGGGGCGAAATCTTTGGGTGAATAGATATATGTCACCATGACGGTGGAAGATCACACGCGAGTTGGAAATGATATTATATATTATGTGTTTTGGGGTGATCGCATTAACAGGGTAGTATCTACGGCTTAATTGCCATTAAATATAATTATATTTGAATGATTATTTGTCCTGTCCGTACTATTCCGCTTACTTATTGAATTCACACTGCAAGATTTATTACATAAATTGTATTGTATAAAAAAATGATTATGAAGAAATTTGTTAGTTATTTTCGTGACGTAGTTCGTAATGACTGATTTCTATAACTAGAAATAATGATGCCTAAATGTTGTACTTTCATTGTTCATAATCACTATCACACAAATTACAATGTATTATTCTTTTGAAATGATATTTGTTAATGCAAAATATAAATCTTTAATTGTAATTCCTATATCTACAAGCAAAGAAACCAGAATGTCGTCAATACAGGAATCGAAACGTCTGATGATATTTTAAAACTATACTTTCTTAAAACAATGACAAACAATAAAGTATTGCAATTCGTTAAATAAATAATTCTCAGTATTGGAGAGCGCTCTGATACGGGAATAATCCATGTTTTACTATGACCTCCATCAATTTCATTTAACTGGTTCTGACATTGTCATTTAACCCTTCGTCTATGCCGGTTAAGTATATTTCGGGAATGGTTTAAATAATAAATTTTATAACGGTCAAAACATTTCAACATTAATTTAAGATCGACTTGAGAGGTCGAACAACCTGAAATTGGAAACTATTTACGACACAAAAAACAACTCAACTTTACAATGTTATTCAAATTCGAATTTGATCTTAGCTACCCAAGAGATCGAAGACGATACGAGACAGAACATTTCTCGCCCAGTAACAATAATATATAAACTCAAGAGTTGTTATTTTGAAAATGCTGGACCACCATGTTATTTACAACATAATCTTATACATGAGAATCCAAATGTTACAGAGCAGTCTCAGAACAAATTACCGTCGTCACTTTTGCCTATTCCAATACAATTATTTTGGATTATTTGCATTTTATCTTCTTCGAAATGTTCGTGCATGATAACGCTACAACTGCTTCGAGGCTTTGCGGTAATTGTGACTGGTTTACTTTACGTAACCACATCGTATGGTTTGACTGGTGGAATATCAATTCGATGGCTGGAACTCTTCGGAATTCGTGCACATTTATTGATTGACAATGGTAATGCTATCGGCTAACTGCGAAGGAAAATATCGTGAGGGATTCGGATCATGAAAAATGTTCTTGTAGTACTACCGAATGTGGCCAAGTATAGAATTGTGGATTTCTCAGAGTTTGAAATTGACAATACGTAACGGGCTGGCCTGGTGATTTATGTCCATACCTTCTTTCGGGAAGAGGTCTTGATGGCCCTGTATTGGTTTTATTTTACTGGCTGGTGTGATGATAATGATGATGATGATTCTTACAATATGCTATAATATAATACATCTTACTGTGATTATTATTCTTTTTTCATGGTTTTTTAACTTTTCTTTGCTCTCTTTCACTTTCAGATATGAATATTGTCTTTTTTAGATCAAGTAATTCATGTAAATCATTGTTGTTTATTTATGCTCTTAACAATCATGTGACTTGTTAACGAGTTAACGGGAGATGATTAGTTTAAAACCTCGGCCCTCTCTCTTACCCACGCAGCTTTTGCAACTAATAATGTAACTGCGTTTTAAGTCAACTTCAATAATGATTGATGAGCAGTTAGCTGTTACATCTACGTATATAAAAATAATATATTTGTATATTATAAATTCATAAATTTAACATCGTTTAAAACTGACCACCATGTAGGCTGAGACACCAAAGAGTTTTTTTCACGCTATTCATTTTGCTATTACTCAACTGATTATTCAAGAAATGGTAATTACATCAAATAATAGTAATGATAACAAGGACATGTACAGCTACAATGATATAAAAACAGGTAACTTATAATACTAAAACATACAAATGTAATATTGAATTATTTATCAAACGATCGGACATTAAAATGTTTTTATAGTCTATAAAGTGTGAAATTATTATTTGCACGTTAACGGCGCCGATAAATTCCTAAAGTTATGAGTTTAGACGCGGCACAATGTTACGGACCGTCCCATTCGCACTCTGTTACGGTCGACTGATTGGCGACGAACGACCATTCACTTGCGAATAATTGAAATTATATGAGTAGTTGATTAGTGGCTCTGACTAGTAGTTCTGAGATCTACTGGTGTATATTCAAGTAATCTAGTCAGATAGTACGGATCTGTACTGGACTGGGTTGAGACGAGTGAGAGGTTTGCAGGCCAGCATGACGTTGATGACTAACAACGTATTGTCGATTTCTCGTTGAAAGCCGTTGTTTTTTTATTGCACTTCGCTTATCATGAGGTAAAGTGTCGCCACTATGCCATGCAATATTAAAAAACGATCTTGGAAAAATAGTAGCACTATCAATTGTAGTCGCTATGGATATGGTTGCAAAAGTGTAGTCAACTTGATCTAAGCCTTGTGATAAAACCATAACTTGTGGATAGAACATTTTCTAGTGCACGTCTATTTAGTTTCTATAGCTAGTTACAGAAAATGAATACTCTTTTTAAATCGCAATCAAAGGATATAGCAAACTAGAAATATTGATATATGGATATTTGTGACAGTTTTACATAAAAACTGTTGAACAGATTTCATGAAACTTTACAGTATACCTTATACCTTAAACATCAAAATAACACAGTCTATGATTTATAAAGATAATGTTCAAATAGGCTAAAATATTGCGAAAATGTCAAGTAAATTGGAAAAAATCGTACCATTTGAGAGCTATCTCAACGTGCACTGCATTAACCGTTTTACAAAGACATATGATATGTAGTCGAACTTGCGGGCGGCCGCTAGTAAAATATATATTTAAGTTCATCCAAGTGAATATATTCGAAACCTGTGAGTTTTAAGTTCAATAATTTTCAAAATGAAAATAAGAAAAAGAAGAGAGTCTCGGATATCAAAAAGTTTAAAAATAAAAATGCATTTTTTTATACTCTATAAATTTTAGTGTTTGACCACAATCTCATAAGATGGTAAACACGCTAAATCTAGATAATGATTGGCTTTCATATGGAACATACTCACCGTCAGATTTTTAACTTGAAGGTGGTAGATCGCCAAGCTTAGAAATATCCTTACCACCACGCTATGGTTTCATCACTATGTTTTCCTTCACCCAAAGCTTCGACTCATTCATAAGGATTAGGTTTTTTAAAGTAATTAGCCCGGTGAAGCTGAGAAGGTTCCTCAAGCCAACAGCGTATAGCCAGTAAAAACAAAAAGAAAAAAATTGTAAAGTCAAAATTAAACGAAATGCTCGACTCTTGTCTATCTACTTTGCCAAGTCACAAAGCGATACACTATGAATGCACTCGGGGGGACAGATTTATCACTTACATGATTTTATTACAAGTTAATAACATCTTTCCTGCATCAAAGGAGATGGTATTAAATAGAACAGTGTAATCTCTGCTTAGACTTCAACAAAGACGTATCAATTTTAATATTCCTCATATTATTTCGCTTCGCATATTGCAGAAGCGAAAGCTCGTAGGTGATCTTATGAGCGCATATCGTCGCATTCGTGACTATATTAGTGGAATATTCTAGAAGCTTACCGTTCTAGATGGTGTGGAATGTGCATTTTCGCAAACGTGCTTTTGAATTGGATGTTGTTTTGAGATTTAAAATAATAAATTGTGAATATTTTTATTTTATATTTTATGCAATAGATGGAGTGTACAATAATCGTGTCCAAATTAATTCCAACAACCATAAAAGTTATTTAAATTTTATCATATATTACTAGCTAGCTGCCCTGGTTTCATATGTGTGCAATGTATTAATGTAGCGTTCTAAATGTCTAAACGATATGGTTAGTTTTTTGCCGCTTTGAAATTTATTCTTCGTCAAAATCATAGAAATTACGTAAAAAAAATTACAGAATCAACTTTTCTTGGTTCCCTATAATTTGAAACCTGTAATATCTTCCAAGACATCCATTAAAATGGTAAGTGGTACAGGGAAATTTTGATCCATATTAAATGCCCGATGTAACTAAAGTATTTAATTGTATAGACATTAAGGCTCGGTTGCACCAGTTAATGTTAAAGTTAAAAATTCGGTTAAAGTTATTGTTAGGCAAAAAATAGGTTGCACCAATTGACAATGGTTAAAATGACGTCACGATTTAACGTTAACTATTACCGCTCCATGTTGGCCGGTTACCGTTATTGTTAATGTCAATTTTTGAATCGGTTGTCATGTTCACTAGAAAAAACTTTATAATATCATGTCGTTGCTAAGAGAAATCCTGTGGGAAACTGAAAATAGTTCTTCCGATGACGAAATCAATATATTTGAAGATAATTTGCGTCTTAGAAAGAAAAAAGTTTAATTTCCTAGAATTGGAAAATGTCCACAGGACGACAAACGCTAACGTTTTGTCGTTGACATCTGAAATCTGTCATCAAAAATCTGTTGACAGTCACAGAATAACAATAGTGACACTTGGTGACACTTATAACAAAGTCCTGCCAAGTAAAATATATTACCCCTTTCGATTTTAGGGACTAATTGGCTTATTGAAGTAGCAACCCTAATAACTTTAACAATTACAAAATGTTTGATGGTGCAACTCGTTTTGGCAAATGTAACTGTTAGCAAGTCTTGTCATTGTTAAAGTTAACTTTAACAATTACAATAACCACGATTTTGGTACAACTCAGCCTAAAACTGTAAGGCTGAGTTGCACCAAAATCGTGGTTATTGTAATTGTTAAAGTTAACTTTAACAATGACAAGACTTGCTAACAGTTACATTTGCCAAAACGAGTTGCACCATCAAACATTTTGTAATCGTTAAAGTTATTAGGGTTGCTACTTCAATAAGCCAATTAGTCCCTAAAATCGAAAAGGGTAATATATTTTACTTGGCAGTACTTTGTTATAAGTGTCACCAAGTGTCACTATTGTTATTCTGTGACTGTCAACAGATTTTT
This sequence comes from Antheraea assamensis, assembly GCA_035772565.1. Lineage (NCBI taxonomy): Eukaryota > Metazoa > Arthropoda > Insecta > Lepidoptera > Saturniidae > Antheraea > Antheraea assamensis. The sequence goes on along the minus strand of JAQQSE010000046.1, from coordinate 4,071,242 downwards.
GATGACAGATTTCAGATGTCAACGACAAAACGTTAGCGTTTGTCGTCCTGTGGACATTTTCCAATTCTAGGAAATTAAACTTTTTTCTTTCTAAGACGCAAATTATCTTCAAATATATTGATTTCGTCATCGGAAGAACTATTTTCAGTTTCCCACAGGATTTCTCTTAGCAACGACATGATATTATAAAGTTTTTTCTAGTGAACATGACAACCGATTCAAAAATTGACATTAACAATAACGGTAACCGGCCAACATGGAGCGGTAATAGTTAACGTTAAATCGTGACGTCATTTTAACCATTGTCAATTGGTGCAACCTATTTTTTGCCTAACAATAACTTTAACCGAATTTTTAACTTTAACATTAACTGGTGCAACCGAGCCTAAGTTTTTAATTATACCGATAGTACGTTTAAACGGCTTGTCAAGCGGGTTACGATGTCACAAGGCTATTTATTATTTGTAGGATGAATCGAAATGTGAATGATAGTGATATCTAGAATTGACACAGGCTCTCTTTCTATATTCACTAAAGACAGACGATAGTAACGTTAATGTAATATGTAACTAATACATTTTTTATGACATGCCAAAGTTAAAAATGATTACTGTGGGTTATCCTTGGGACATGACGTCTTTGACTCGGACACCGAGGTGGAGGAGCGAGAAGCTCCGAAAGTGAGGACTTCCTCTAGAGGGAGGAACAGAGGAGGTTCTCGGCTGCGTGGGAGTGGCCGAGGTGTCATGGGGGAAGCTGACGGCTCATTTGACCGGGCCCTGGCGGGCAACGTGAGTGCGGCTAGCTCTGCTAACACCTCTGCGACCGCCTCGGCTGCCGTCTCTGCCGCCAGCTCGGAGGCTGAGGGGGACGCTGCTCATCCACCTCCTCTTGACGTCGATGCTCTCGACGCTGACAGGCTTAAAGCCTTAGCGGGAAGCAAGGTGGCTTCTATCTTCGAGGTATGCCAGAAGTCGAAGAACCTGAAGGGCCCTTGTATCAAGGAGTTGAAGGGGGCTGCAAGGGTCCTTCAGGAGGTCGTTGAGAGCTTGGCGGGTCGCACAGAGGCTGAGGAGACTCTGAAACTTCAGAGGGAGCTAAAGAATCTGCGCCGGCAGGTCGACGACCTGAAGGCGGAGGTTCTGGCCTGGAAGAGGACAGCAAACGAACGGAGGGAGATGCCTCCTCCTCCATCTCCCGCCTTTAAGCTGGTGGATCCTCCTGCCCAACAGTGGGAGGAGACCCTCGTAGGTGCCGTTGCTCGTTTAGAGCGATCACTTCAGGCGTCGTTTAGCAACATGCTAAACGCGCGCCTGGAGAACCTCGAAGGGCGCCTGCTCCCTGTGGTGCCGGTCCGTCCGCCCCTTGCTGCGGACAAACGGAAGGGTCCCTCCTCGGTTCCCTCGGCCTCTCATCATGCCCCGAAGACTCCAACGGTGGCAAGGCCAAAGGGTGCTCCTTCTGTGGTGGCCGGTCTGAGCACGGCCCCGCTAGGGTTGAGCGGGGCAGAGCTACCAACTCCGGCTACGACGGCTCCCGGCTCCGATTGGGCCACCGTGGTCCGCCGCAAAAAGGGAAAGGGTGCAGTGGATCCGGCCCTTAAACCGTTGGCGACGAAGCGCGTACCTAAACCGCATGGCCCGAAGGTACCGTCCACTCCTCGTACAGCTGCAGTGGTCATCACGCTGCAGCCGGAGGCTGTACAGAGAGGAGTGGACTACAAGGCGGCCCTCCTTAAGGCGAGGGAGGCGATCCCACTTGCTGCTTTGGGAGTTGAGAGTCCGAGGATCCGGAGGACGGCGACGGGAGCCAGGCTCCTGGAGCTGCCTGGCACCCAAGGGGAGCAGCAAGTGGAAGTGCTGGCACGCCAGCTACAGGCTGTGTTGGCCGATGTCGCCACGGTCGTCAGGCCGATTAAATAGGCTGACATCCGAATCGTCGGCCTCGACGATTCGGTGTCCCGAGAGGAGGTACTGTCGGTCGTGGCGGCAAAGGCCAAGTGTGGTGAGAGCCTGATCAAGGCGGGAGAGATTAGGCGCAACTGGGGGGGTCAGGGGGCGATTCATATGAACCTCCCAGTAACGGCGGCGAAGGAGCTTGCTCAGTTGGGCAAGCTTCTTATAGGTTGGAGCGTGACAACCGTGCTGCTGCTGGACGAGAAGCCCATGCGCTGTTATAAGTGCATGGGCTTGGGGCACACTCGCCCCACGTGTCCCTCCTCGTCCAATAGAGGCGAGTCCTGCTACCGTTGCGGTGCGTCGGGGCATATGGCAGCACAGTGTACAGAGGAGGTTGCGCGGTGTGCCATATGCGCCGATGCAGGAAGGCCTTCGGGGCATCAGATGGGGAGCCGCAATTGCAGGCCCCCCACTATCAAGGGCAGGGCCTCACCTGTAGCGGTGACAAGTCCCAGGGCTGTAGCCGCCAGACCGGAGGAGGCTGAAATGGAACACTAATGGATCGTGCCCATTCCAGCTTCCTCCAGGCGAATCTAAACCACTCCGCCGCTGCGCAAGACCTGTTCGTGCAGTCGGTGGCGGAGTGGGACGTTGGGCTTGCGGTCGCTACGGAGCCGTATTATATTCCTACCCAGCCGCATTGGGCTGGGGATTGGTGCGGCTCCGTGGCGATCATGACCGGCTCGGGTTCGCCCCTGGCGGTTCGGGAGAGAGCGGCCGGGTTCGTGGCAGCCGTCTGGGGAAAGTACGCTATTGTGGGGGCGTACTTCTCCCCCAACAGACCCCTGTGGGAGTTTGAGGGGTTTCTCGGCTCCCTGCAGGGGGCTGTAAGGCGGCTGTCGCCGCTCCCTGTGGTTCTCATGGGGGATTTAAATGCGAAGTCGAGGACCTGGGGAGCGGCGGCCACTGACCTACGGGGTATGGCCGTTGAGGAGTGGGCAGCTGAGTTGGGGCTGTCCCTCCTCAACCAGGGGAGCGTCCACACGTGCGTGCGATGGAATGGCGGGTCCGTGGTAGACGTTTCTTTTGCCACGCCATCTGTCGCACGCCGTGTCCGGGGGTGGAATGTACTTGAGGAGGTGGAGACCCTATCGGACCACCGGTACATCAGGTTCGAGGTCTCCACCTCCCAAGCCAGTAGAGTTACCCGCCCTCGGAGGGGCGCGACGTTCCCCTGTTGGGCGATGGCCCACCTCGACCGCGAGATGGCGGAAGAGGCGGCCATCGTCCAGGCCTGGGCCCTGCCCCCGCCTTGCAGGGAGGATGTCGACGCGTCCGCTGCCCGCCTCCGTGATGCTCTCACGGAGGTATGTGACGCGTCGATGCCGCGGAGTGTACACCGCTCGAACAGAAGGGCGGTGTACTGGTGGTCGCCGGAGATCGCCAATCTCCGTGCGGCCTGCTCCGCGGCCCGGCGGTTGTTCGGGCGCAGCCGCCGTAGGAGTCTTCGGGACCCAGAGGAGGAGGCCCGGCTGTATGGTGACTACAGGGCCAAAAAGAAGGTCTTGCAAGTTGCCATCAGTCGGGCGAAGGAGGAGGCATGGGAGGAGATGCTCCAGTCGCTGGAGAGGGACCCGTGGGGGCGCCCATACTGCATGATGCGGGCAAAGCTCCGCGATCGGGTGCCCCCCACTACGGAAACTCTCCAGCCGGAGGTGGTAGAGAGGGTCGTGGGAACGTTGTTCCCCGACCCTCCGAGTATTTTTCCTCCTCCCATGCCTCCACTTCAGGCGGCAGTTGCGGAGGCGGCTGTCAACCCTCCACCAGTAACGGAGGAGGAAATGGGGAGGGTAGCACAGCGCCTCCGCAACAGACGGACAGCGCCCGGCCCAGACGGGGTCCCGGGTCGGGTGCTCAGCCTGGCGCTGGGCCATCTCGGGGGGTGGCTTCGGGGGCTGTACGACCAGTGCCTGACGGTCGGACAGTTCCCGAAACCCTGGAAGCAGGGGCGGCTGTACCTGCTGCGGAAGGAAGGCCGCCCTCCGGACTGCGCGTCCGCGTTTCGGCCTTTAGTGTTGTTGGACGACGCCGGGAAGGCGTTGGAAAGGATCGTTGCTTCCCGGGTCGTCCAGCACCTGGAGGGAGTTGGGCCGAACATCGCGGACGCGCAGTTTGGCTTCCGGACAGGGCGTTCCACTGTGGACGCCCTGTGCCTCTTAAAGTCGTTGTCGGCTGAGGCGATCTCCCGTGGAGAGAGGGTTGTGGCGGTGTCCCTTGACATCGCTAACGCCTTCAACAGTCTGCCGCACGGAGTCATACGGGAGGCGCTCCGGTATTTCGGGGTGCCTCTGTACCTGAGGCAGCTGTTGGAGGCGTACCTCGAGGATAGGGAGATCGCCTACGTCGACGGCGATGGAAGGATGGTCCGGCGGACAACCAGGCGGGGAGTTCCGCAGGGGTCGGCGCTGGGTCCACTCCTGTGGAACATGGGTTACGACTGGGTGCTCCGCGGCGCGCTCCCATGTGGAGCGCGCCTCATTTGTTACGCGGACGACACCCTAGTCGTAGCCCAGGGGGGGGGAGATTGGGAGGGGTTGGTGCGTCTGGTCACGGCGGCCACAACCGTCGTGGTCGGACGCATCCGGCGTTTGGGCCTCCAGGTGGCCCTCGATAAGACCGAGGCCATCTTGTTCCATGGGCCTCGGCGAGGGCCACCACCTGGGGCCCATATAATTGTGGAGGGCGCCCGCATCAGGGTGGGGACCCAGATGAAGTATTTGGGCCTCACCCTGGACGGGCGTTGGCGGTTCGAGCCCCACTTCAAGGGGCTCGGACCGCGGATTTCTGGGGCGGCAGGGGCACTCGGCCGATTGCTGCCTAATATAGGGGGGCCGAGCGCCGGCTGCCGCAGACTCTACATGGGGGTCGTGAGGGCGATGGCCGTCTACGGGGCACCAGTGTGGGCCGACGCCCTCGGTGCCACCAACGTGCGCGCGCTGCGTGCCGCGCAGCGCATCATGGCACTGAGGGTGATACGAGGATACCGCACTGTGTCCTCGTCGGCGGCCTTCGCGCTTGCCGGCTCCCTGCCCTGGGAGCTGGAGGCGAGGGTGCTTGCCGCCGTGTATGATTTCACGGCGGCAAGGAAATGTTTGGGGGAGCCTCCGGCTCCCAGGGAGATAGAAAGTAGGCGGAGACAGGGGAGGGAGGCCGCTATAGAGCGGTGGCGGCAGGACCTGGCGGACGCGCGGTATGGACGATATACGGTGGACGCCGTCCGCCCGGTCCTGCCGCAGTGGTTAGAGAGGGAGTGGGGCTCCCTGACGTTCCGACTGGTGCAGGTGCTAACCGGCCACGGCTGTTTTGGCTGGTACCTGCACCAGATCGCTCGCAGGGAGCCAACCGCCGCATGTCATGAGTGCGGCGCTGAGGAGGACACCGCGCAGCACACTCTGTCTGAGTGTGCTGCGTGGGAGGTGCAGCGCCGCACTCTGGCTGCGGTGGTGGGAGGAGATCTTTCGCTGCCGAGCGTGGTTGCGGCCATGCTCGGCAGCGAGAACGCGTGGACGGTGATGGCCTCCTTCTGCGAGGAGGTCATCTCGCAGAAGGAGGCGGCGGAGAGGGCCCGAGAGGCGGACCCTCTCAGCGGCCGTCTCCGCCAAAGGAGGGCCGGTGGAAGGAGGCAGCGATTTGCCCGCCTCCTTCCACCTCCGTAGCTAGACCTGAGGAGATGGGCCGGGGGGCCCATCTCTTCATTGCACAGGTTCGGCGGACGATGGGAGGTAGCTGGTCGTGTACCTAGTGTACCTCTCTATAAGGACGGAGCCCGGCGGCCATCTTTCGCTGGGCTGACCGCTGGGGGCGGCATGGTGATAGCTCAGGACGGTCCCATGCCGCCCCAACTTAAAGCGGTGGCCGGTACACCGTGGGGTTTTAGTCCGTGTGAGTCGGACATAACCCATTCTCTCCCCCGGGAGGATGGGTATCCATAAGGGATTTCCCCACGTTAATAAAAAAAAAAAAAATGGGACATGACGTCTTTGAGTTATCCTCTAGTATCTTATGTTTATGTATCTCATAAGGTTTAGCTAGTGTTACCAATGAAAATGCTCCAAAGTTTCTCACGACTACATTACAAATCATGAACTTTTGTCTACTTTATATGAAAATAAACAATAGTGTAAACCGTACTGAAATACATTCCGTAATTTAAAATAACTAGGGGAATACACGAACAGACACAATAAACTTATTTATTTTATAATAATATTTTTTATGCTTTGTAGGCTTTAGCGTTTGACCACGATCTCATGTGATAGTGGACACTACACATGAGGTGTAACGCAAACTATAACAGTATGGTCAGTAAATCGGGGTGGTGGGGATCTGTACCTGACTGGCTCGCGACCCAGCCTGATAAATGCATCATAGTGACTATCTTTTAGTCTGTTGCTTTTCGGGATCAGGATCACTTGTTCACAATAATCAGAGTATATCATTCTACAGATATTAAATAATATAGGATTAAAATCCCCTCCGTATGAATTTAAATAGAAGCCACTACAAAATATATGAAAATTCCGTCCACAATATGATTTCGAATTAAATCTAATTGTAAATTTTATGGGAATAAAATAATGACACTGGCAAATGCTTCCGCGATGGCAGTTGAAGAATAAGAAAAAGGTGTCACGTAATATCACTGGTATATATTCCTTTTTAACAACGATGTCGTGCAATGAAATAATAACTCAGACATTAACCAACTGAAGAAATTGCTCGGACCAGTATTTCACACGATTTCCTAGAATATCTATTACAGATACGAATCTGGGTAAGTCGGGAGTAATGACCCACGTTAGTGTAATAATGTAAAAAACAAATCCTTTTGTCTGTTAGTGCAAATTAATTTAGATCTCTACATTCTGTCGATGTAAGTTTACAATATTAATAGCTTTAAAGACAATTAAAATATTTATTGGAAACTCTTGATAACCTTTTCGTTAAGTTTAACCGGAACCGAGCTTATTAATGTTTATTCGGAACTTTCTAGAGTGGCTTAATATAATTATTTGAGTAAATTAATTGGAGCCGTTTGTTTTCGAGAGTAACAAATATTGTTTGATTGTATATCTTCTTTTATTATGTTAGTACATATAATATCGTGAGATGACAATAATTTATTTAATGTTAAAAATAATTATAGCGTAAGTTTAGTGAACCAACGTTTTTGCAAGCTTATCGAGGTAATAGGTCTCATAATTTTATTTTTTATTATAGAAAATTCTCTTTGTAGTAGTACACTTTACAATGACAACGAGATAATTATAAAGAAAAAAAGTCTTAAAACAAATCGTTAAATAAAAGGACTTCAAAAAAATAAAATAAAGCTACGTGCCTGACCGGCGAGCGTTGTAAGAAACGCTCCAAATTCCGTAACGTTCGTGAGTCGCCCCATCACGGCTGATCCTCACTTATAATTTATTAACAGATCATAAGTGCTAAAATGTGTACATTCATAAGTCCGTTGCGTGTACCGATGTAGTTGTTTAATAATTCAAAGCGTTCTTTTACGAAACGTCTAAGAGTTTATATACAATTTTCCTTATCATGGGAAAGAAATGTCCTTCACATATTTCTTAGTCATTCGTCGATTATTCTTTTGTATTCTTTTGGTATATTTTTCATAGTAATATTATAGAATTAAACAGCTTTTGAACCCTGAAATGCTTGAGTAATATTCTTATAATAGAACCGTATGTGGAAAAATATAGTACTGAGGGTTTCTCAGGATATACGTATGTCGGCTTGCGTGATGACCATGCCTGTACCTTCCCTTGGGGAGACACTTTTGGCACAAAAATAGTACTCATATATGCTGGCATTAATATTAAAAATACATGGTAGATAAGTAATGACTTATTTCTTCATACCCATACCCATAGGAATATATGGTCGACGAATTTTCGTAAGTCGAAAACAATGGCAACCTTGTAATGAGGCGACAAATTATCAACATGAGATTTTGATCACCGCAACTTTAATAACATCAAAATCCTAACTACCAAATTCGCAACCAATTTCCTTAACACTCGCATCAAATGTAATAGTAACGGGAAAGCGGAATTACACGTAACCTCGCGCATTAGAGTAGGCGAACCGCTTAAATAAAACTTTTAGGCTTATGGCTCCGAAAATGTTAAACTAAAAAGCATTAGGGCCCGGCAAATTGGATTGCAAAACCTTCCCTTGCTAAGCTATTTACGAGTAACAAGCGGTCTGAGATCCCTGCCGAATGAAATTATAATTGGACAGTAATATAAGGGTTTAGGACGATGCAATACATTTTTACGGGTCAATCATTTGGTCCTTTCAAAGGTCGTTCGCTTATTATATGACTCGGCAGCTTTTTTCCCTCCATCCTTCGCTATATTAAATAAGATGGGAGATACAGAGAATCTATTTAATTAAGTAAGTGTCTATAAATATATTAAATTTCATTTTGAATGTATACAAACTATACAAAACCCGTAACTTCGTGCGCGTCTTGTAGAAAACATGTTTTTTTTTATATGCTTTTAAAATATTAGAAAGTTTTTATTTATTAAACATTTATGGTAGTAACAATTTTTTATCTCTAATTTAAACAATTGATTACTGCATTGTATTCATTAATATTTTATGGCTTATGTAAAAAAGGGAAACAGAATCTGTTGATGATTTTTTTGTGTTGAAATAATATTTCTGTACATTACTTTTTTTTAATTAAAAATACAGTTATTTGAACCTGATTCAAGGCAAAAGTACATACCGACATAAAACTATGATAATGAGGATTTTGGTCATAGATGGTTCTACGATACTTATTTTTATAAATTCCATTGTCCTTTAGCCCTTTTAATCGCCAATAAAAACAAAAAAACGGGCTTAGCGATGCAAACGGGTATTGGTTTGTTTAGTTATATCCATATAACTTAAGTTTTTGGCGGGATCTCGGAATGTCATGTAGTGGATTTTATATTTTATTCATAATTTTATGTTATTTGGCTTCATATTTTAAAATATTGGTCACGTTTTACGTAATATAGTTTGGTGATTCTGTACAAGTGAAATGGATGGGATATGTGCCACGGACCATGGATTCGGGCTTGCCAAAAAACTCCCAGGAAAGTTCTAATAAGACGGCCGCCATCTGATCTCGAAATGATCGCAAGAAACTTGTAATACAATTACCTACTCGACAATCGTAGTAATAATCTACTAGAAGATTGGTTGTCAAAAATAAAAAAAATCCTCATAACATGTTTCATATATAATCTAATGTAACAGAATATATACTAAAAGCTTTTCAGAAAGTACACCCATTAAAAAAATCCTGTAATGCGGTCTAGTATTTTTCAAGGTATAGGCACACAAACAGACAGGTACAATTTCAGAGATGTTGCGTTTTGTAATTTGGAGGAATGGTAACAAAAAACAAAATGAAAATGGAAATCATTAAAATAAGAAGTACAATAAAAATGTTTTTTTCCGACCATTAGACATTCTTACCAACGCGAACTGACTTTTCTTGAGTCCGACGTAAGATGCACCCGAGAACAAATAGTTTTCGCGAGGGCAAACTTTTGTATTCTAACTTTACCTCGCGTTCAGTTTGGACAAGGTTATTTTGTCGATGGCCACCTCGGAGCTCTCCGACGCGAGGCCCGTCAACACTGGGTGTCACTTTTCCACGGGAAGTCACTTTAAAATATTTACGGCTGGAACTTTACGTCCGCTGTAACAAATATTCGAGAACTTTCCAGTTTATAGTTAGGGCGCGGATGTTTCGCATTAGATATGGATTGGCTTAACTTATAGTTAGTTTTCTCTGTATTTTTGGGTTTATGTAACGGTGTTTGTTTTGTACTTTGTGGAATCGCGTTATTAGTTTAGGTGGTTACCCGGTTTTGATATGTGAGATAATTTAACTAAAGGTTGGTTACCCGCTTAAGGCGTAATGTTAATGGGCCTTCATAATTGTTACTATGTTTATGTTTGTAGTTTATATTCGAAATGTGTTTAGTAGACAAAACAGGTTGCAGCGTCGGTCGCCTGAACTACAGAATTGTCGTTTATGACTTGTAAACCACAAGTCATTTATATCAAAATATTTTTAGATAACTATAAGTAAAACACAAGGTACCTAAATTGAATGCCATAAAGGACTATAATATTTAATTATGGTGACTATATGATTTCATTCAATTATGACTATTATTTTGCATGTCACTTTAAATATTGTTACTTTACATTGGTGTATGAGATTTAAATATAAAATTAGTACTTATGGTACTGGTTTATTATTTTAGTAAATTTTATACTTAGCAATTGTCTACTGCATTATATTAGTTAATACTAGCTGTGCCCGCGACTTCGTCCGCGTGGAACGGAATACAAAACACAGTGATTAAGGAAACAATCTGAATGTATATCTGTATATCTTATATATTTGTAATATAATGTGTCAGGCTAAAAACTAATAATGATCGTACCCCTTTATCGCTTCAATAATAACTCAAAATTAGGGTTTCCAAGTTCCACTGATTTGTGTAAAAATTGTGGGCCTAGCTATAGTGCTGCATCTATCGTCATACAGTCAGATTGTTCGTAGCACACGATGGTAATGTGTGTCCACATCTAAATTTGTTGCGAACATGGACAAAACTCCGTGACGATACACGCAGGTATAGGAGTAACATAACACTAATATTCTAATTTAACAACTGTAAAAACAATATTAATCCTTGGACTGTCCAAAACCATAAAGATTTAACTTCTATACAAACGAATGTAGAGCTCATGAGGCATAGGTCAATAGACTGTTGGTAGCATACGCTTGAAAATATCTATTTATTACAAAACTTTGAAAATTAACAAATGATGAATTATAAAATAATAATTTTCATGTAAAATGTATTTTTAATTTATTTTTTCATTTTTATGATCTTTTTACTAAACCATAAAATTTACAATGTACAATGTACGATGTAGTGAAATTAAAAAAAAAATTGAAAACATAATCTACCATTTTGAGATCTGAGTCTTAAATATACTTCACATAGCTCATTCTTATTATTATTTTTATGTTATCCTTTCTTTTATTTGTACTGCCTGCTGTCTTTTTTCTCCACGGTACCGCTGGAAGAAAATGCGAGCTCCTCAATTTTATGTTTTATACTTTATAGGTAAACGTTTCGACCACAATTACATCTGATATTAAATGATGATGTGGTTTAAGATGGTAAGTCACGCTTAACCTAGAGAGAGACTGGCTCTCAGGTGCAGCTGCCGGAACACACCAAAAGGTGCTTGGTGACAGATTTTCAACTCGAGGGTGGTAGCTAGCCAGACGGACTTAGAAAAGCCCTACCACCATGCTATGGTTTCATCACGATGTTTTCCTTCACTGAAAGCTCCGACTTAGTTGCTTGGATTCGAACGTACTTCCGTCGACGCTGTGTTCGAACACACTACCAACTGGTACATTGCTTCATAAACCCTAACTAATAAGCCGAAAGGTATATATTAATTCAAAGCGTAATTAAGACATTAGAATTAAGGTAAATTTATGAAAATTATAATTCAAAATAAACCTAACAAACACAGAAATAATCTCATTGTTATCTGTACTCTTCCTTGCAATAATTTTTTTAAGACTGTAAACAAATAAAATTATAAGTTTAGCGCCATCTGTTGTCGTCAAATTATTACTTCTACAGACGATTTATTCTTACATTTATGTTCAATGAACAATTTCAGTCTCTTTATTTTTTATTATAAAAAAAAATGTGCTAAAAAGTGATTGGGTTTAATAATTTGTAATATTTACAACACAAAATTAATTAAACATTTACAAATTTAATCATAAACCTTATGCGATCGAAAAGTAAAAATCATATTTTACTTATACAAAGTACAAAGTAAGTTATTCAATTTATGGAAATATGTAATATTTGTAATTGAACAATTTTTAGATTGTATATTATAGTAGTAATATATTTAGAAAATGGCAGTTGAATGCCATCTGTTAGCAATAATGCAAATTAATTAATTACTGAGCATCTTCGGGTATAATATTTATGTGAAAAAAAAATATTACCCATTTTTCTTTCGTTCTATGTCTTAGTAATGTAATACTGTGGCAATGTTTATTTATGTTATAAAATACCCTGGTTTTTAGATGAGGCTAAAGTCCATTTACTTATCTATTTTTCTCCCGTACTTAACTCCCGTCGTCATTAAAATTACAATAACTTTTGATGGAGTTAACCGATTTTCATGAAATAATTTAATGTATATTTATGTTGCTCCGGAATATGCTTGATTATTTTCTTGCTGGTGTTTTATCAGAAACCTAGTATTTTACCAGTGATGCCTGTTCAAACAAATAGACAGATATTTCTAAACATGATCGAAATGGATTCTATTACTTATTCCTAGACACCTGAAACAATTTTTTTCACAAAAGTCAAAAAAGTACAGACACGTTGGATTTACATTCTTTTTATATGTATAGATTTAATCATTTATGTAAAATATTGCTATATAATGTACTGATAGCTATTTTGTATCGACTTGTAGCGTTTCTCTAACTTGCAGTTAATCTAGTATAAAAAGTTTAATAGTTTACGAACTATAAACATATTAAAGAACAGAGTGAGAGACGTTGCATTTTCTAATACGTGGAGAATAAATAGTATTTATATGTGTGTCCCAACTGTGTATTGTTATTCCCATAATAAATAAAAATCGAACAATTTGATTAGTTACATAAAAAAAAGAAAAAACAAACATCTAATCTCGCTTTCTAGAATTAGGAAATGTATATTTCCATCTCTTAAGTCTTAGAGATGGTTTGCTCGGACACCGCATCGATCGACGTAAATTCAAACCCTGATAAGCCTGAGCTCTCAGTGAAGAAAAATATGGTGATGAAACTATAGCACTGTGGTAGGTTTTTATTAAAACCCGCTTGAGCAGATCACACACTAATTGAATACCTGTCGCTAAGCACCTGAAAGTGTTTTCTCGCAGCTGGTATTTATAGCCATTTCTATCTCGGCTTAGCGTTTTTCCAGCTTGGGAGATATCGCCAATTAACATCAGGTGAGATTGCGGTCAGTCCTATCAGTGACAATATTCAACTACTAACGCTAATAAGGATGTTATTTTTTTTTAAATAAATAAATTAAATAATCGATAAATTATTATAAAAATTATCGATAGTCGATAAAATATGATATCATGCACTAATTACATTGATGGTATTCGGATAAATGATACATTATCTATTCGGTTGTTAATGTAATACGTGCTACCGGCTAATGGAAACCAAAACTATCATCTATCTATGAATGAAAATTGTTATTTTAACTAATTAATTTATATTGGGACACTGTTTTTAATTACTGTGTTGGTATGTAATTCTGTAACAGAATATAATCCATATAAATACAAAAAATGATGTGTTTATTATTTGTGCTGGCTAATATCCGAAACGGCTGAATCAATTGTGACGATACTTTTATCGGCGGATAAACTACTTTTCTGAGTATTACCTAATCTATATATCATTACACTTTTCCATAGAGACTCAGAAGCAATAGTCAAATTTAAAAAACAAAAATAAAAATCAACTATCAAATAATCCAAACTAATACGAAGTTTCTTTGAAATAACAAAACCATTTTAGGAGGACAAAGTCGCGGGTACCTGTTAGTATTTTTCTACGAGAGTCGATTTATTGTTTCTAATTTTTTAGTAGTCAAATTAAATATACTACAGAGAATTTTAATAAATATTGTCAACCATCATAAATCACAACTGAACCCGTTAAATTTGGCTGTCAAACAACGTATTATAAAGTTTCCCATACCAAGGGTTTCATGAAGTCATACAAAAATAAATCGCGAACTTCAAAAAAGTTTATTTCAAAGTTCAAAGATCAAAACGAAGCGGAAACAAATAGAAACGTGACTACATTGTTTTAAATTCGTAATTAAATACAATGAATGCTTCGGCTTCTATTAAATATAGACTTTAGGGAGGTATGGTCATATCCACCACGCCAGCCTATTGTATTGGTGATTTGAACCTATGAAATTCACACTTCTACATTTTCCCATTTTCGGTGGTACTACTAGGATATTTTCACGTTCAGGTTTTCTCACGATGCTCTCCTTCACCGTTAGTCGATTGTGATACCAATTTAAATTAGTAAACGTACGCGAATTCTGAAAACTTCGTGTATACATGCTGGGGTTTGGACCCACGGATATCGGATTGATATTCCATCGGTGAAACCATTCGACCACCACAACGGGAACAACAACAACCCCTACCAATATTTATTGGCAACTATTGATTGATACTTCTAGAGTTATAAACATTTTTCAACACAAAAAGATTATGTTTTCAAAGTATAATTTATACAGTATTTAGACTTCATTCTAAAAAAATGATAAAAAAGCCAAAATAATTTCGTTTAAAATAACATTATATATAATACCAAAAAATCAGTGTATTACAAATAAAGTAAACATCAAAAGAAAGTGAACATTTGGTAAAAACAGACAGACGTTCGTGACTTATTATTAATTCAGTAAAAATACTGTAATATTTCAGGAAATTCAAATATACTACAAGAAGTTTTCGTATGTTTGGCTTTATGGATATTGAACTCCACAATGATATACCTATACAATTACATATTAATAAAACGCAACTGCCTCGTATTTGCCCGGATTTTGAAAGTGTGAAACAGTTCTGACGAGACTTTTGCTGACAGACTGACAACTGTTTAAAAGATCATTTCGGTAACATATCATTACAATTTACCAGCAATAATGATAATAAATGATAAAAATAAATTAAAATCGATAAATAGTGATGGTAGAAATATAAATAAAAATAGCCCACAGCTAATTTGTATAAAATCCACATAGTTCTCATGAGATACTATTAAACGGGAATAAAGTTACGAACTAGTTACTATATAAAATTACTTAAAGTCAAAACTCATTTAAACGACATTTTGATTCGTGAAGTAGCTGACGATTATGATTGTCGGCACGCGATTTAACAACCAGTGATTATTGTATCATTAAATCATTCCCACAGTTTTGGTACACTTCCTACAATGTTAAGGTGCAATTAATTATGAATGGAACCTTAATGCCCTTTCTAATATATTTCGATGTATATGTGATATGATTTGTAGTGATTTCTAATTTTAAATTAATTTTCATATGTCATTATGGCGCCTACAAAATATGTTATGCGAAAAAGTTATATTCTTTCATAAATATTATTTTTGTTAAGTAAATACATAAATGGAATAAAGAACAATTGAATACTAATAAGATATATAAGAATATATAAGATGTATACACACCCAACACTACAAAAGAAAGTGATTAAATGAAAAAAAATAACTTAAAATCAAATACTAACAAAACAAATACAACAAAAGTACATTCATAAGATCAAAAGTGATCAAAAGGCATACAGTTCAGTTGACATTCAGTGGTCATTTTCTAAAGGTTGAGTTAGCTATAAATTAACAGCTCTTGTACCGAGCATTTCCTTCAAATAAGAAAAATGCTTTACATCGGGCGTTAGTTTGCCGTTGACACTTCTATATTCAAAACTTGTATAGTTCTAACTGATCGTAAAAACATTCGCTGGCCGTGGAACGGTATCCATTTTACGGAGAATATTTAGAATTATTTTGCATCCCCCAAAATTTAATCAAATCAAATCACTCGGCAAAATGATTGATCACACAATCTGTTATTTATCCTCGGCCCGCTAAATAACTTCAAAGTGATTTTTGATCGATTGCCTGATACATTTTTAATAGGACATCAAAACACTAAGGTTTACGGCTCTTTTGGCCACCGTATATATAGTCTCAATTCATTTAAAACACATGACATGCTTCAGTGAAAAATAATTATGTTCAATCCTCTTCGGATAGATATAAAAATTGTAGAAAAAATATCGAAAGACGAAGATGAAAGTCAAATGAAAATGATATATTAGAATTAAATATAGAACACTGGTTGCTTAGAATAATACTTGCATATTACAAAGGGCAACATGGAAGTTTGTTATTAGAAAAGATACAAGAAACAATAACATTTAACTCTTGATTGTGTTTGCTTAAAAATATATATTTTTTTAATATCAAACAATATTAAAACCATTACTTATGAGGCAAAAGGGTGCAAGTTAGGACTTGTTAGGTCTAAATTTGTTCCCTAATAGTAAATCATAATTCATATATTAATTTAATATCATACTTACATATAAATAATATATATTATGTATGTAAATACATTCAAAGGTTAATTATGTATGAATAGAATTTCCATGCACGACTGGCGCCAGACGCCGGTGACATCATTTTGCATCTCTAGGATCGTAAGACACCATTGATGCCAAGATATGTGAAGGTATACTCACAGACGGTGAAATTTAGGTCACCGCTAGTGATATATCCCCTTCGGAAGTTATTAGTGAGAATAATCCTTGAACTTTAAACATATTTACGTACAATGCAAATACGTACATTAATTATTGTCGTCCATCGTTACCTGTTTTTTAATGTGGCGGAATTCGTACATAGTTCGAATGAATGATAACTAATGCTATACGTATTACGTGCTTAACTGCAGAATTAACGTTTTATACACAAGAAATCAAACCATTGCATATATAAGCATCTAATATTTATGTCAGTAAGCGTCTAAGTATAAAAACATGAAAGAAATTGAATTGATATACTGATCGTATCTTGCTGACTCTTTTCAATGACTGAACTATCTTTTGATGGAAGAATTTTGACTTAAATAAGTGGACTTCGTAGGTTTCCTTTTTCAATTGTATAAAGGTTTTTTGTCTGGACCCATCGAACTGGTTTCTTACATCGTAATTTATAATTAGACAGTGACAAATTCACTTCGCTGATAACCTAATGAATTTAATCTACGCGATGTTTGAAGTGAGGCGGTGTGGCGCCGACTACATTTTGTTTGTGCTTCGTACACACATGTACCGTTGACTTCGCTTTGTCTGTACTGGCATACAAATTGGATTCGTGTTCCAGTGTAACTATTACTGTAGGATTCAATAACCCCTCAAAGTGCTTAAATTACATTTGTTCTAGGCACACCTAAATTCCTGACGTGTTAATTTTTTGGGACTGCCTGGTCGGATCTTTATTCTCTCTCTTATACCCTTTTAGTAAGAACCGAGATTTGTGGTAGTGAAGTAATCGCATTTTTTTATAAGCTAAAATATATTACTACTAAAATTGAAACAATCATCCAGTGATAACGTCGTATCATGAAGATATTATAATATAAGAAGTTAACTACCAAAGTTTAATAGCTAGAAGAGCACCCAAAGCTAATAATTGCAGTATTAAATAGTTAATCAAGTCTAGTCTATGCAACTTGAATATTACATTTATAGAATGATATTGGTTGGTGAATGTAAGAGCACGGGTAATACAGTAGTATAAATGTAGCATCGACTCCTCTGACGATCGAAGGTTCTACATTTGATGTTGGTAACGACTAAACTTACATAGAACAAACTGTAAATTTGGTTAAGTACAAGTACAAGAAGGTGTAAATTGTTGAATCCAAGCAAGCTGGCCAGCGTTAAAGCTCAAAATGAAAGTTTTGTTCATTGTGTATTGACAGTTGCTGAGTTATGAGCTTGAGACAGTCGCTTACGATAGGACTTATAAAGCCCAAGCCTACTGAAAGGCGAATAGAACGAATAATTCTCGGAATCTATCTGTGTCATCGAATGAAAATTGAGGACATACACAGATGAGCTAAAGTAATCGAAGTTATCTCCAACATTTGCAAAATCTACGTGGCGGTGGGAGGAGTTTTTGAGTGTGGACCAAGCAACGGAAGATGCAGTGTTAATAGACCTGCCAAAAAGAGGGTGGGATGATCTGGTGCAGCTGAACGAGAACGAGAACGCGCTTATTGCAGGAAGTGCATGACCGATTGTTGTGGTGCTCTTTGGAGAAGGCCTATGTCCAACAGTGAACGTCACTTGGCGGCATCGATGGATGTAAGTATCGCATCTGTTATAGATAATTTCTCAGGTAACTGTATCCGTAGTTATATAAGTGTATTTTATATCAGTCTCATGGGCGCTGCAATAAACTGTCATTTTTTTATAAAATTAAACTCACATACCTATCGTCCAATAAACTAACGGTAAAAGTGAAATTAACACTCATAACACTAGCAATTTACTTATAAAAGTCACTGATTCATATCTATACAGTTTAATTTTGTTAACACCATTTCGACGTCGAAATTACGTTGGACAACCGCGACAAGTGTTTAGTTAATTGACGTCGGCCACTCATTAAAATTACACTGTAAATATACACGCACGCGAACTAAATTTGTTTTACGAATTGACCATAAAAAATTCTCTATTTAGATAATTAAAATTCCTCATTGTATAGAAAAAAAAAATGTTTTGTATTTTCGTAACATTCTTTTTTGGTATTTAATAGATTTTTTATTTTTTTTATATTTATTTTATATATTCATAATAACATTGAAGACAGTGACTCAGTTCAATGTTTGAAATTAACTTATCTTCAGTTAACTCTTAATGCACAAAATGTGACGATAAAAATTTTACAATAATAGAACCGAATTATATAAGTTTAAAACATGGCGTACGTGACATTAAATATTATATATTTCCATCAGTTCTATGGTGTCCAGGGTTGTAAATATATATTCGATAACTGTCGATCAGAAATTTTGGTTATCAGCATAATTTTAAATAGAACCGACCGGATGACGCTTATGCTCTCGAAGATATGGGACACAACATACATCGTTACTATGGCAGCGTTCCATCTTCCAGTTATCTAATTGACACCTGATGCGGCTGCTGTATATTAAGAATTAAGAATTCTGAAATATTAAGTCGTAACGATTATAAAATTCCAGAGGTGCCCTTTCAGTTGATGATAAATGTAGCCAGAAATGGCTTTTTGTCTTGACTAAATTACTATAATAAAGGAATTTCTTAAGAATCAGAAAGCGCAACGAATAGTGAATAGAACTGCTTAATTTGGGTGTTATTTAAAGTTCATAAATATTCCATTATATTCGCGGTCTTTGTTAGAATCACATTTAGAGTTTTATTACAATTATCCTAATGTACCTAGTAGAATGAAAATAATGGATGAATAAGTTGAAACTTTATTTTATGTTGAGCATACTCTTATATTTTATAGCGTATAATTCTTCGAATGTAGATAGATTATTTTTGTAATATTCAAAGTTTGCAGGTGGTATGACCGGCCAGGTGTATCCGGTTTGATTACCATCAAGGTCACCAGGTTTAACACATGCAATAGTGACACGCTCAGGAGTGTCTCGTTCTAGGAACAGTCAACAAATATCCAGTAATCAAGCAGCGTAATGATTACCCGAATTTATAAGCCCATCACAGTACCACAGTACCTCTACATTAGTTTATGACATTTAGCGTTTAGCCAGTATATAACTTCAAAAGGCTTAAGTGGTGGTTTGACAGCAACCACCAGTGATGGGTTGCAGATCTCATGGTAATGGGCGTTGTTTATAGATTGTCCTGTGCTTATCATCATATATGTTGTAGTCACATTGTTATTCTTTGATAAGCTATGCCAACTCGATAATTTGTGATTAGCTTCATCAAATACTTATTTAAAATAAAGAGCCTGTGTACTTTTTTACACGTGTTAAAAGTTATACTTTGTTGGCGTGTACTGAATCAAGAGTTCAACTATGAAATTCATTGATGAAAAATATATTTAAATTATATAAAATATTTAAAATAAATTGTTTATATAATACATAGTTCAAACGAAAACGTTTATAAACTAACTTCATGGTATGTTATATAGGAGTACGCAACTTCCGTCTCAAGCAAAAAAATCACTCTCAACGATTTCTCATAACGCGTCTAAAGAAGTATAAATTCAAAAAATATAGACATCTTTTCTATCTTCTTTATTATCTTATTATATATGTAAATAAAATTATAGAGGTCTGATATTTTGTGTGCATCACGTGAAAACTACTGGATAGATTTTGATCATTTTCTTCATTTTACTCCTTAGACAGTTGATCCTTATCTAAAAAACAATTATTACTATATCTTCATTTAATATGAAATTAGTGTAAAGAAATGATTTTTAATACAATAAAGGACTAAAGAAATTTTGTACCCAAACTACGTTTTCGCTTTAAATTTCTTAAACATATATTGTTAAAATATTAAAATACTCAGACGAAATAGCCGATATCAGCTAGTAAAAATATAAAAATACAGAATCCGAATAGATGATAGAATTGCTTCGATATTTGAAAGCGAAATCAACACGCTCGGTCACTAACTTATTCCATGTTTAAGTTTCAATAATTTCCTCGGGGATTCGGGATGTATTCGCCGATGACCACCAACTGTGGATTATTAACCTCTCCCGGACTTTGGGTTACTTGAAAGCCAGAATTAAATTATTACAACGAGAGATTCATAGTCTATCTGCCTATAGACATATAAACTGTCGAATCGTTGCAATTATATTTAAAATATTTTCCAAACACTGATTGCCGGTGACGTATATAATATAATAAAATATACAAAACCTATTCTTAAAATGTGTCAACCTATTTAAACAGGTTAATCTCTATAACTACAAGACGAATTAGCATGTACTTTTCACAGCTACCTCGAGCAAAGTTTAGACTAACATATAGGCTTTATTGTATTAAGATCGAGTCACGAATGTCTTATGTCTAAGTCTTACTTTAAAGTTTTCAAAGTCTACTTAACACTCTATCTACAGTCCGTATGAAAGTCAAAAGATGGTGTTACAACAGTCGATTTACATATGCTGCACGCTGCGGTCATGGACCTTAGTTTAAGCAACACTACGTAGTTGACTGACGTGCTTGTGAAGCCAATAACCTCTTTGTTCATGCCCCCGAACATGATACTTCAAACGTTTGTATAAGTGAAAATATTATCGCGTATGAAATGACACACACAGGTAGCATACGAATAATGTTATCCTTACTCGCAACTAATATTAAAAATGTGAATGTTAGTTTGCTTGTTACGTTTTAACTAATCAATCGATTATCATAACATTTTGCGTACACGGTATCAAAGTTACAGAAAACCGCAGTCAAAAGCTTGTAATATTATAAAGGTAATAAAAGTAATAATTACTTCTGTGAAAAACGAATACATTGGGTGGATTCTATTTTCTGTGTTCCTAAATATAAAATATATAAGTAAAATAGATAATCACTACATATTATAAAACAAACCTCTTGGGAGATTTAATCGAAAGTGCTGCCTAATTCTTTTGAGATATAACAAAATAATGCATAGAGAGATAGATATTCCTCTTTTATAGATCTACAAAAAAGTCTGCGACGACATATACCTATACCTATCTTTTAACGATAGCTTACTATACCCATCTATATTTTAAAAACATGGTCAGATACAATAAGGTAATTGGATGGCTATTTAGACGGACACAGTATTAATCCTTATCAAATTGAATACATTAAGCATTAAGCATTTCATGCACATATTTGTATATTTTTTATTATCAGGCAGGACAACATCCGCCGGGCCTGCTAGTAAGTATATATTTTTTATTATCAGGCAGAACAAGGTTTTTTTTTCGAACTGTCTACATTGTTGATCTGGCAAGGTCTCTACAGTTTCACCGGATTACTTAGGACAACGTCCGTCGGGCCTGCTAGTATATTATATACTATTAATAGCTACGCCTGTGACTTTGTTTCCGTTTGGATTTGAGGTTTATACTTTTTCTTATTTATCTCGACAATAACGCCATTTATAAAACTAAAAATAAATAAGAAGACCTTACAAGTACGAAAAATCTGTCAAGCGCTTTAGGGATAATTATTATGAATATGCGCATACAAGTATTTTACATATAAAAATCAAATAATACACTAATAAGATCGTTTAGTGTAAAAGAGGTTTTATATTTTACAAAACAATTATAAAGAAAAATAGGTATTGGCTAAAAGAGCATCTAATTCCTTATTCATAATGATAATATAATTATTTTAGTTATACACAAAAATTACTAAGTACATATTAACTTGCATTATTGTCGCTAATAGATGCTAAAATAAGGTACTCCCAATAAAATAAATTCGCGGTTAAGGATGAGCGAGTGTTGGGAAAAAAACCTTCAGAGACCAAACGCGGCTCGGTAGGGTGCTGATGTTGAGTGTGAATCTTTTATGACATGAGGAGAGCAACCATTGGATATCTGTCTTTAAATTTATTAAGTTACGTCGTGGAGCGAGATTCTCACCTCACTTATGTAAGTGCGATTTTCAGGTCAAATTATCGCAACATATTACGCCTGGTTGCGTTAATACCGCCATTTAGCGGCTGCGTTTAAGACACGTCTCTAAATATAGCATTGCATTATTAACCTAAGCATGGGATTTGGTCATATTTACTGCGACTATTATAGTGAAGATATCGTTTCAGTATTAAAAAGTGAATTTTTTTTTCATTTATTAAGTGCAACAAACAATTGAACTCAGATATACATATATATACAGATATATATAACAAATATTACAAAAAAATAAAAAACATAGTTTTTAGAGAACAATCCGCTCCGTCGCCCACAGAGTAAGTATACAAATATTTTGATGGGCAGTTATTACAATACAATAGATAGATGATACTTAACTAGCTAGGTTAAACAAAAATACAATAAAAAGCTAAAGCAATGAAATAAATTTAAATTAAAAAAAAATAAAAAGGAACAGACAAACTAAAACTTTCCAAATAACAAAAAACAAAATAAAATATAACTTGTTAATATTAATGTTTCTTTTGAGAATGAGGAAATTAATACAATACGAGTTTTGAATTGAGCTAGCATTGTATAGATAAGAAACAGTAGGAAAGCTGTACAATGTACAGACAAACAAAGAACTAAAAAGAGATCATCGATTGTAATTGTACAAGCATCTTTATGTACCAAAAGATTATTATGTCCATTATAATGTTAAGATATCTGGCAATATTGACTTGCTAGGTTAGGGATAGACTGGACTTGTAAACGAAAGCGTGGCTGTTGTTGGCGAGCGTATGATGTCATAAATTCCGTATATTTGTGGTAGTACTCAAAACATGTCATTAGCAACGCAAAATGATGTATGTCGCTGTTGTAGCGAGTTTTTTGTTATTAATTATTAACGTAATAGTGATTTACAGCAGTTATATTGGTAATGTACCAATGTTTACAAATAACATTTTTTTGGGCGATTTGTACAATGGTACAGAAGTTGTTGTGCTACAGGTCCACCTAGTGACACAATATTAAGCCGTTTTCATGAAAGGTAAAGTCTGTGCCAAACTTTTCAGTATAGCCGTAAGTTCAGACTTACGCAAAGCACATCAAAAGTTTAAAACAAAACAAAATTAAAATCTAACATGGGATTCTAAAACGGGCATTTATTTATACGTAAATTATCTCGATATTGTACATATAATATAATATGTATTACTACCTAAATTTGCATTCTACACACGCATATTCAGAGTGATGTAAAAACTTGGCGTGGATTGTCAACACATATAGTGATTAGTAAAAATGTACCAGCACCGATATTATTAATATTTCAAACTAGAAAGTTCGTTAGGATGGATGGACGTATATTATTTCACACAAAAACCATTTAAAGATATTTTAAAGAAACTTTACAGTAATATAGCTTTATATAGATAGCTTATCATCAGAATAGCGCATATGTTATAAATATATTATCAAAATAGGCCAAAATATAGGTATCAAGTAATCTTGAAAATATCTTGCCATTTTAGAGCTATGTCAACATGCGCAACATAAATCGCTGGAGATACACAAAAGTAACGATAATGTCATTATTTAAAAATACACAAGAATAGATGAAATCACGGGTAGCTTATAATAAATTTCCCATAATAAATAAAACTAAAAATAATACAACTATATCTCGATGTCCGATGTATCGATTATCGGTTCCGGTGCGGTAAGTTTTGTAAAAGAAACATTACTACTTTGATTGGTCGGAGCGGACTTGAATGCCAATCGTGAATCATTAATGGCGCACAGACCGTTTTCGTCGTTCCTGTCAGCTGTTTTGATATTTGTGAAATAATAATTCAGTTATAGAATATTGATCGAATTCGTTTATAATCTATATGTCTAAAGATCGTACATATAATGAAATCGGTTTTATTATTTCATGGAAACTTCATGTTTTCTTTGTATTGTATGTAGATTGTCATTGGTTTTTTTATATTGTAATTTTATCATTACTACTTAACTTAAATTTTACACAAAAAATGTATAATGCCCTGTATTTGCCAGTAAAAGACTGGTCAACCGTTTTATTGATTAATGCATACAAGCAAGTGTCATTACAATTTTAATTATGTGTATTTAATGATTACAATAAATAAGCAGCGATGGTATTTCGAATCAAGTATACACGATGGTCGTTTATAAAGACGGGTCCAATGTTATACTTGTTTATGGTATATATGTAACTTCAACTTTGCATTACATTTTGAATCTATCACTCGAACGGAAGCTTATACAATAGAGAAATAGTATAGTTCAGTTTGTTCCTCTGATAAGGTACTTGTAAATACGTAAACAACCACTTGTCTGGCAAACAACTCAAGTAGACGTAATTGATGAGGATAGGGTTAAGAATATTCTATTTCTTTTATAAAACGAAGCACTTATAAGTGTATTATCGTAGTTGTATTTGTAAGCCAGTTTCCCGCCAGGTTTAGCGTGTTATGATCTTAGCACACATGGTTCATCATCATTCCCCTATCCTTATTCACCTTTTTTACGAAGATTATTTTTTTTAATAATTTATAGATTTGACTTTGACCACAATCTCACCTGATATTAAATGCCAATATGACCTAAGGTGGTAAATACGTTACTCCTAGAAGGAACTGGCTTTTAAATGTAGCTGCTGGATCATACCTACTTACCTACCTACCTACTTACTTGGCGACAACTAGGCAGTTTACTATTTAATTTGATTTTTTTATTTTTATGGTTTCGTCAATGCCTTCCTTCACCCAAAGCTCTGGCTCATTCGTAAGGGTTTGAACAGACGTCGATCGATGCAGTGTCCGAAAAGGCTAAGCCATCATTGTTTCAAAATTGTACAGAACTAGATTATATTTAAAAAAAAATCCAGAAGTATGCATAGTAGTAGGTAAAACGATATTCAGTAATTTTACCGTACATATTTTATACAAAGAAGATTAACTCGCAAACATTACGTATAGCTTAACGATATAAACACCCTGTATTAGTTTATAAAGTCGACTCGAATGGATCACCATCAAAAGACTCTCTCATAAATTATAAGTCCAGGCTTCATAAAGTTAATCGTGCTTGAAACAAACGCCGTCACGGATCCGGCTCGGTTACGCTGCGTCCACTTATCCTGTTCATAGTGTAAGGAGATCAGTAACGCAACGTAAAGTCACAGAAGATGCAGACACTTCGAAAAACTGATAAAACATTTTTTTTTATTAAGTTACGATTGTCATTTTAACGATAAACGTGTTTCTTATTATCTGATATCTGATAAGGTTAGCTACGTTTTAAAAAAACATAAACATAGTTATACAATTATTAAAGATGTGTATCATTAATTACGTATCCGTTTTACTAGTTATTCAAATTGAACTGTAGTAAAACAAGTAATGTTCATAAGAAAATAATTTAAAGAAACGTTCATTTGTACTACAATAAAGACATAAATGACTTTCGAACATAAAAGTAAAATATTCCGCTGTAGTTTGTTCCATATCAAACGTTCTAAATAGGACATATAAAAGGAGGAAATTTGAATAAATTCGTTTGGTGTCGTGTCTGCACCATGTATAAGTATTTCACAAAATCGTAATCTTCAAGCATTCGATTAGTACTAGGCAATAAAGTTCGTTTGATTTTATATTGAAGAAGGATACTATCTGATGGTATGCATAGTGCAGGCCAGAACAAGCGATAAACGCCGAGAGATCTTTAATCGATCAGCAGTTGCCATTCTTATGTTGACCTGCTACAGTATTTTTTAGTCGAATTGACTACGCCATGGGCCTGTCAGGCCGCTACAGCTTTACCGGACTACTCCTGCTAGACTCGGCAGCTGAATATGTATTGGGTGCTTCCAAAACATGACAAAATTAAACAGAGTAACTAGACGCTATGATGAGTTTATAACCCAGTTGTACACAGATTTCTGCCACACCACATCTATCGTATTTTTCTATTCAAATTAAGAACTTAAAATATACATCAGTACAAAATAATTATTGTTGGTTATAGTCGGCAGTTACTTTTATTTTAGAATAATGTTGATTAACAACCGGTATATCGTGTACTGTTATACCGGTATTATAGTTGCTATACTGTAGCTTAAATTACCTGTGTATATTTAACTTTGCTTTCTCTTCAACACGATACTCTATAATGAAGTTGCAGACTTAACTGTTTTCAATTACTAGCATGGAATATTGCTTTGAGTTCGATCGGATGATGATCGCCATATATTTGAACAGCTAATGTTTATTACACCTACCAAACTTCTAATAACGTATTTCGCAAGGCCCAATATATAAATGTATTGGCTAAATGGCCTGGTAGTGACAAATTCAATTTATTTTCCAGTCGGAGACAAATCTTAGCACCTTGTAATAATGCTGTTTCTGTATATGTTATCAAGTTGAAAATTTATCACCAAAGACCTATAGATATGTTGCGGCAGGTGCACTTGAGTGTCAGCTTCAGAGGTTTAGCGTGTTTACCATCATAGACTACATCGTCATTTAACATCTGGTGTGATTGTGGTCGAATGATACACCTGAAGTCATAAAATAAGAAATAAAATGGAAGAAATACATTCTTGTCGACTACATAATAAAAAAAAAAACTGACATTACATATTCCATGTTAAGAAGACAAATAATTGTATACGAAAATAACTTCCTGGTACTCGATTTCGTAAAACAATTATTTAAATATTCAAGATTATTAAACACTGAATTGTCCAAGTCATTTTAAATGAAATCTTTAAAATCGAGTACCAAAATTGATTTTCTAATAAGGGATAATAGGCATTCAATTAAAATATATTAATATCTATATAACAATTATGCACTACGATACACTTTATTCTGATTTACATATAGAAAAAGATGATATAAAGTTTCGTCTCGAATTTACATAAATTTTAAAGTATAGTAAAAAAATTGAATTACTAATGTGTAAATAAATACCTCCTCTATTTTCACTGTCTGCCGGTTTCACTTGTATCGCTCGGTTCATCTGGAAATAAAAAATAATTGTTTAATTTATGGAGCCGTAAATAAGAGGTGATAAATACTTCATTCATACCGTTTCATTAAAAACATATATATATTCTAACTTCCAAATTGATTATAGTATCATTTTTCAAGGCTTAACTTTATTATTCATAGTTATTTTCCACAATAAATATTTTTATTAGCCTTTCATAAACTATGTTACACCGTCATCTGTTGAGTCTTTAG
The DNA here is from genome assembly GCA_035772565.1 of Antheraea assamensis. Taxonomy (NCBI): domain Eukaryota; kingdom Metazoa; phylum Arthropoda; class Insecta; order Lepidoptera; family Saturniidae; genus Antheraea; species Antheraea assamensis. The sequence continues at coordinate 4,043,619 of JAQQSE010000046.1, read as the reverse complement.
CGAACTATTTTTGTAATCAATATTAAAATGAATATCGTACAGAATGAAGCCTTATTAATATTATTAATGCGTATGTGAGTGGTTTGAATGCTTTCACACCTTAACTACTTAACCGACCATCACGAAATTTTGTTTGCAAGTCGTGATGATAAATCGCAAGAACTATAACAAACTAGTCAACGATACTTCAAACTCGACGGTCGCTAATTTAAAATGTATGTAGCAAATTTATTCGGGAACAAATGACCACTGGGAGGGGCATGCATAATTAAATGGATGCACGTTTAGGTCTAACAGGGCCGGGCGTTTTTAGAGCTCTAACTAAATTAATTATGCTTAAATAACGGTATAGACTATGTAAATAGTACCTAAATACGAAGTGGGACATGTTGAGGCCGAAAACAATTCAGTGGAAGATTAGGTAGTATCGGTCGACCAATCATATTAATCTGAGATACATGGAACGTTCAGACGAATAATCTTGTTTTATTTAAGTGTCGTTCCAGTGTTATACTCGACTTATAATAAAGCCATTTTTCACATAAAAGACCAACACAACACGCTCATTACTCGTCTCGTTCTATCTCGTGGTCCGTTGAGATCTGTTAAAACGAGAAATAACGTTACTTCTGTGATAAATACTTTTTGTTCCGATGTGTTATTGTAAAAGCGATTTTATTTCGATGCAAATAAATTATATCAGATTGTATTATTTAAAAAAAATAGTAACACTGAATTGGCTAATGAAGTATGGATTGTCAAATGTAATAATCGTCATCAGATATTATCATCCACTTTTTGGACGCAAATATAGCAGCCATCGGTTAACCATATCAAACTATCTTTATCATATTTATACTTCAGAACATGCCATATTACTATTGGTTGGGGTTGCGATTTACCCTAATTTGTTAAAAGCGGTAGGGCCGTTGAGAGTTTCTACAACTTACTACACCAATCAGCAGTACACCTAGCCAAGTTTTACGCAATAGCATTTGACTGAAGTAATTTTTTTCACGATAAATCGTTCAGTTTAGTCCGTTGTTTTATGTCACCATTTCTGGTTCAGATAATGAAAGATTTACAGACATCTTAATTTTTTGTCATAAGCACAATAAATGTTAAGAAATGATGCTGAGAGAATAGTATATAATGGTTATATCCATCGTCATATATGCTTTCCTCTATCTATACAACGGTCTTTTTGAAATGAGCTATTAAGGCTGACTTCCTATTATTCCAGTTTGGTACTATTACCTTAACGTTCTAATATCGAAATAGCTTTGTTTGCGTATTTTTTGTGCAAGTGTAGTCGTATGTAATATCTCGAAATATGAAAATGGTATATGATTTGACGTATTAATTTACCATACACTTACTGTGCTGATTGTTACATCTCAATTTCCCTAATGTGTAATATTTTTGAAATGTTACACAGACTAAATGCGGCGTCACTCGCACCACAGAGAGGTAATAAAATACTTAGTTTAGTAGGTAAAATGAATTTTCTCTTGTAAATCAATTGAAACCTCCCTAGAACGGGATGGATACATTGCGTTTTGCAGTAGGCGTGGCCGAATGAATACAACCTCGACGTTAGGTATTAAATGTTTTATTCCTGCTACTGAAATTCTTTCTAGGTTATATATTTGTTTTTTTTATTTTCGTAATAGTGTGTTTATATGTACTAAGAATCTATAACAATTATTTTAAATATGTCTATCGACATAACACAGTAATTTAATGTATGGTTTTAATGAAACCCTTTACAGTAAATTGTGGCAATTATATACATTTCAGCCAAAATAATCTTGAATTCTGAAAATGCGTAAGTATTATGGCATATATGTGCTTTTTAATTATCTCTTTAATAAGGCTTTTACCTCCTTATCATATTTGAAATCTCTAGCGGTTCGTATTAAGGCCTTTTTTCGTGGTTAAATGAGGAAAAATACTTTTCAAACAATTACCCGTACTGTTATTATTAATGCAAGTGTTAATCTGTTTGTTACGCTTTCACGTTTCGATTATACAGCCGATCATCACGTGACACATTGTTAGGAACACATAAAAGGACAATTACATAGACCCTTCCATGCACAAAAAAAGTACTGTACCCGAATAATACAAAAATATCTTTTACTACATTAAGTCGAGCGAAACCGTCGGTAATAGGACCAATTAAGGGTTAACAATGAAATTTGTCAGTTATTAACGTGTAGTAGGTAAATTGTAAAATTGTTAAACGTAAAATTGTAATATTATAAAGCATGTAATAAATTATAATCAGAGGAAGAGAAAGACAAATTAAATTAAATAAGTAATAATAAACCAATGTAATAAAGGGTAATGACAAATGTAAGCAAGCTTAAGGATAAGAAGATATAAGAAATATATGTAATACAATATAATGTAACAAATTAATAAAATTATAGAAATGAAATGTATGACGATGACGGTGGACTGTAACAAGAATAAAAAAATAATAAAATTGTAATTAACAGGTAAGATCTCGGATTACGTCTGAGGAAGGAGGACTTTAAAAAAAAACGTGTTGTAGCGGTTGTGTGTAGTTGATACAAGTTTATCAACGCAATTCGTCTGCTTTCACTGAATTAATATGTAATCTTTGAGCCTTGATACAAGAAGCACTAAATAAACAAAATTAATATCAGCACAGACATATATTTATATCCCCAATTTGACATGACATTAACTTCCAAACTAAACTCTCCACGTAAAGTAATCAACGTAAATGGATGTATTTTTACGACACACATTGTCCATTCCTAACGGTCATTTGGTTACTATAGCTGAATATAGACGTAGATAGCATCTATACACGACGAATACAGTGGACAAAGAGAATGACGTCACCTAATATTATTGTATTATTAATGTATTTTCGTGCAGGGGTGTACCATTAACTGCGAGGAACCGGAGTTATCTTTGTTTCCTGACATTTCAAGATATGATGGTAGAGGGTCAATAAAACTGAGTAGATGGTTTAAAAATATTAAATCTACCATAAAGCCTAAAGCTGCTTGAAAAAAGCAGGTTGTAAACAGATACAACTATAATAGGCAACAATTATGATATACAGTCAAGTATCCGTTATGTAGTGGTCAGTGTTAATAAATGTCATGGAAAACGAAGGAGTTACTATGATTGGCGTTCTGAGAAAAATTGCAGTGTCCAAACTTTTATATAACCCCCCAAATGTTTAAAATATACTACTAAGTATCCATTTATTACGTTAATACCAGATAGAAAGAGGATTAAAACTGACAAACTACATAATGTGGGAGCAAATGGAGAAATCAAAATTGTTTAGCATAATATTGAAATGTTTTATAATAAGACTAACAATTAATTAGCAAAAGGTTAATATTCACATTCAGAAAGCTGAATGAACACTATATATATGTTTTAAGATACTCTTTTAGCTACTCTGCTATTGAATTTAGTTTATTAATAGCGACATTTGTCTTCAATTGCTTTGTTCATTAGAAGCAGATTGTTATTCTGCGTGGTTAATTCTACATATTTTAATCAGTTTTATTATATAGACGACAACATACGATATAAGATAAAAAAATAAAATACAAAAAAATATAGATTTAAGAACAAAGGTTATAAATATTTTACTGTCAAGCAAAATGATAAATTGTAACTGCAAATTTACGCTTAAATTTATCAAACCAACAATCCAATTCGTAAAATTATCTGTCAACAATAAATCCACTTATTCATAAACAAAGCTGAAAAACACGCAGCGAGTGGTCGAACCGTAAACAGGGGCATATTGGCTTAGAAAAAACAGGTTTATTAAAAAAAAGGGAAACAAAATGGAAACAACAACATTTTTGGCCTGTCAAAGTGTCAGGATAAATAAAACACGTGAGAGTGAGCTGTCAGCGGGTGCCCACTAAATAGTTATGGTTGGATACTTGACCTGGATTCGATACACACAGTAACGAAACTTCGGCTTTAGGATACTAGGTATGTTTATTTTTATTATAGAAAATATTATTAATTTCGAGAATGGTGTTTTAAACGCCGTTATTGTCAGCTTAGTCTTTGCCATTGATTATTTATTCACTATCAAGTGTTGCAGCAGAACGTGTTAAATCACCTCATACTTTTATATTTGATAAAGGAACCAAATTTTTTTAATCTATTTTCAATTGCCTCCAATATATATTAATTTTCAATGTATTAATTTCGTTTGTTTTCCTAATCTTTTTTTGACTCAGGCGAGTCTGACAAGGTTTTGTTATTCTTTTAATTTCCTTACAGATGCCGTCTCGGATGAAGATCGTTGAAATTTCAGAGAAATAGATCCCAATCAAAGTGAATTACTTAGTAACAACGGAAAAATATTCAGCGGCTATCTAGTGGGTCAGAATTAAGATGGAAGTGTTGAATTAGCAAAGTTCAAAGGCATCGCGGTTACACCAAGTTTTTGTAACAAATTGTTGGCTTTTGTTACGAAGTAAAACCGATCATAAATTAAAGAGTCCCCTTTATCCAATCCGTGAAGTTAAATAGAATTTATTAAGTACCTAACTTAATAAAATAACTGGCCCGCGTTGAAAGGGCATGCGATTTCATCATAGCTATAATTTTATTTGAGTCATAATATAAAAAAATTAGAGTGTATTATTATATTAAAATCTTTTATCTTAATTTACTTACAACTAATATTATAAAATTTGTAAAACTTCACCTTTACGTGTCCATTATTACTTCAGTGACGGTTGTTCGACACTTTATCTTTTATCGCTTTTAAGTGTTTTTTGTAAATTAACTATTGCTTTATTCTGGTTTTTAATGATCACGATTAAAAGTCACCAAAAGTCTTGGTGGTCTAGTGGTTTGACCAGGGGAATATCAATACGATGTCTGCAGGTTCGAACCTCGGCATGTACCAAGGATTTTTTCTGAATTCGCGTACATTTACTAATTTTAATTGATAACACTATCGGCTTACGGTGAAGGAGAACATCATTAGGAAACCTGAACAAGAGAAATGTTCTGGTCTTGTATGTGGGAAAAATATAGAAGTGTGGATTTCTCAGAGTTTGAAATCGCCAATACGTCGTGGGCTGGCGTGGCTATAATGCCCATACCTTCATTCAGGAAGAAACCTATGGCACTGTGGCGTGTCTCTTACAGGCTGGTGATGATGATGACTACTAAAATGTAATGTAAAATAAAATTGTTTGTTTTTTTCTTCATTTTGACAAGGCATAATTGACGCATCTTTTTCTAACTTGTTTTAAAATATTTGGTTATTCCTGTCTATAAATATCGTAACCACTAACATTTAAATAATTCATTAGTGATATAATGGATAATCAGAGGATAATATGAAATATTTTTTTACATTTACAAAAAAGAATTCAGGATTTAAATGAAAATTATATATATTATGCAAAACGTTTCTCTTGAACGTTAAGAATACTGTTGACGAGCTTAACGATAAAAGCCCATCTACTCGAATCCATTAGCAAGTATATAAAATGTATATCCATATTATTATAGCTTTTGACAATCAAAACTTTTAGTCTCAATGTAGCTTATTACCTGCAATGTAGAGCACTTTAAAAGTGGCTTTTAAACTTTTCGCCCTTGCTTTACCGACAAGATTTACTTTTTATATTTGTATGAGATAAAAGTGCTCTTGGATAATGTGATTCATATAACGATAATGTGTGTTTAGGACTATGATAAAATATTTGTAAGCCTTTTCATATTATTAATTATTAGCCTTTAAACATTTTACTAAGACAATTTAATTGCAAAACATGTATTATCAATCGAACGAACTTTAGGTGAATAGTAATTGTAATGGATATTAATTGTTGTATCAATACGAGCTTGGAAAAACTAACAAAAATATCTCCACTTAATTATGTATCGGTAAGTTCATATTATATACCGAGCGTATTTAAACCTTAGCAATGCAAGGAGATCTGCCTCTGTATACGTGATACCGGAATCTTTCTACGCGTTAGTCTATACACAAAGTGCATAGTATACTTTACATTATGGGCATATAATTAAAATTTTTGCTAAATTACTTTCTTTATGTAAAATACGCAACAGGGCCTCTCTTAATTTTACTTAGATTTAGGTAATAATCGTAATGGATAAATAACTATTGATCATGATAAAAGGACATCGATATTTGCCATTTGATTTAACAAATGAACATTATTATGAATTGGACAAGTTTTAATATTATAAGTATTAATACAAATAATAATATACAGTATTAATACATTTATACCAATTTTTTTTTTGTTTGTTTGTATATACTCTATATCTTTGGAACTATCGCTCCGTTTTGGAAAACTCTTTTTGCATTTTATAGCTTATTTAGTGAGGAATGCTTTAAATATAACTTACGATCTTTGGGAGTAGATTAATTGTCATAAAAGCGTAGGTCAGAAAGTATGCTGACCGTTAACGAAGTAACAGTTCATGTGGGTCGTGTGCGGAGCAATTACCATACATAATCAGGACGAAGTGTTTTATAGGGAATTTATTTAAGCTCACGTATCTGCTTTGACAGTTATTAAAAAATGAAACCCGAGTGTAACTCTCTGTTACTATATAATATGGTTGAAGAGAAAATTTGAGGCAAAAAATATACTTATATATTATATAGACATGTTTTTTTAAGAATAAATGTAAGTACGAAACTCATGACTTGGTTTCGAGAATTTATACTGATCTCATAAAGATCACGACTAATGAAATTATTATTGGAATATAGTACAAGAGAGAAACTTAAAAAAAAACGTGCAGGATACAGATAGGAAAACTATATTATCGTAATCAAATTTAAGTGGACTCGAAATTACTAAAGAAAAAACAAACTTCTCCCCCCGCAGGAGTAATGGGGCGTACAAAGGGAATTCTTTTGCAAGTTTCGGCTCCGTCCGGCTAACTGGGTGGGGTCATCATAAAACTTTTTATGTTCTGCTTATGTGCCCGGGTACAGTTCTGGAATCCTTAACGTGTTCTGTCCTCAGTATATTGGGGCATACGGGCAACTTTTATGAGCTCGAACGATAGGGTTTAATGGAGGGAATCAGTGATTTGTGAATATCATTGCGAGAGTCTCGTGGAAATGGTTTTGATTTGAGGAAACGTTGCGGTCTAAGGTTAGGTCTAGTTTAGTGACTACTTAAGTTTTAAATGAGTATAAAAGTTTCCTTTTTTGTATACAAGCAACATTTTTCTAATAGTTGAATAACATAACATTTTTTTTATTGCTTATAGTTATTACTGTTTGTGCAGATTTAACTGATGAGTTAAGATAGACATGGATGACAGAAGATTACTTGCGGCATAGATACAGATGTTAAAATTGATATGTGATATAACTGCACCAGTGATAGAGTAGTTGAGAAGCAATCTTAATTGTTATCTTGTTAACTACAAAGATTAATAGATATATAAGTAGAGAAAGACCAAAGAAGGTGTGGTGGATTGTGTAAAAAATAATCTGCGGTTAAAAAATATAATATAATATGAAGAATGGAAGAGGAAAACATGTTATGCCTGTCCTATTTACGTAAGATAAACGTAAAAAGTTGGTGATGATGATGACGTATTAAAATGTAACTACAACCTTATCTGATACTAAATGACGAGGTGATCGAACATTATAACAAAACCAACTTCGGGGACAACTGCCTATCAAATACAGCTACCGGAACATACCTATGGATGCTTGGCGATTTTTAGTTTGAGTGTTATAGTTAGTTAGGCAGTTTATAACAAAATGATCTCTGACTATGCTATCTGTGGTTTCATCACGATGTTTTCCTTCATTGAAAGATTTGCTCTACCACTGTGGTTGCATCGCTTCAAATTTACGATACAATTTTATTTGTCTAATTTTGTCCCTATTAGGTAACATATAATCGTTTCACGTATTAGATAGATTACCTTTATAATTCATATTATACATCTCATACTTAAAGTTTTATTAGCATTTCGTATAATGATCCAAGTTGAAACATCATTCGATACATGTTTTATTTTCTGAACAAAGTATATCGGATTAACTAACTGTTAATATGATATTAATGCAAAACACTGTTCGTTGAAGCTCATTATTCTAAAACGTTGTTTAAAACTATACACCATTTTCGATTCACATAACAAAGGCAATTAGTAAAATGCCTAGTGAATATGAATATGAGGTTTTCTTGTTTTTTGTTATACTTACACGTTTTCTTATAACTACTAAAGCAAGCATCGAGAGATTTTTCATACATGTTGTTAGAGTCACAGAAAAGAATATTTAACAATAAGTAATTTCATCCAGCAAAAAATTACTATTCCTGAAGGATAGGTGAGATGTATAAGAGCTCGAGCGAAGCCTCGGGCAAGAGCTGGTTATAAGTATTTCTACATTCTACCACAATTTTAAAACGAGTCCATAGTATAAATAAATATTTATGCAACAGGAATATGTAGGATATTTTACTTAATTAGGTTCCAAATATACGCTATATTTAAGAGATATATTATAAATTATATGTATTTTGTTCTAAGCTTTTTATATGGCGAGTGTAATATTATAGATGATTTTCAAAATTAAACTGTAAACTAACTATATTGAAAAATAATAGATAATGGTATAGTAATCAGTTACGAGGTTGGAACCATGTACATCTCAATTTTGCCATGAACGAATATTTTGAGAAACCATAGCCTAGTCGTGGGATATCTCCTATTCTTACTTAATGTTAAATAGAAAGTCTGTCAACAAAAACCTATTTATGTATCCAGCATATCGTCGCTTAACTAAATGCAAAACTTAGCTAAACAAAAAGAAAACTTTATAAAAGTGGTGAAAGAACTTTATTGTATGTTGTCACTAACTAGTAAGCTTTATTTTTGGAAAGTATTTTTCTTTCTTTTATATAAATCAGTTACTACTTTATTAGAATTAAAACGGTCAGTATATAAGAAAGGAGACTTCGAATTCGGTTCCAAAAATATTCACCTAAATATATATGTTACCGGTACTTGGTTTGTGACGTAAGATATCTTAAGTAATTCTTGCATTTCAGACTTGGCTCAGAGATAACATCGCATACTACAATTCGCATATGTTCAATTTTGTAAGAATAATATTAAAATAGTCATATTGTTTTTGTAGGGACAATAAAAATATCTTTATTTTTTATGTATGTAAAGCTTTTATAGTAAACAAACATTCGCACAAAATAAATAAAAAAAAATGTCTATACTGCTATTTTATAGGGTAACATTTGAAATAAGAAAATATCAAAAAAGTTAAACCATAATCGTGGGAACAAACGTCAAACATCCGATCGTTTTTAGTTAGTACCTACTGTATTTGATTAAATATACTGTACTTTAAATACAGAAAAGATTACAAAGTTTCCTGTAATTAATTCATATATTTCAATTTGTGTTACGACCAGCAAAACATTTTTTTAAATACACGATAAATTTAAAAAAGATGATAAATCTAAATGAAAAATTATAAATAACACAAAATAAAAACGTCTCAGAAAAGTTTATCTTGGTATTTATTTATTACAATAATAATGTAATTTATTTAATAACACAATTTTTTTAAATAAATATTTTAAATGATTCAAATTTACAATTCGTTACTTATACAAAATTAAGATGAGTTTTTAAGAACTATTTCAATGCTTGTATAATACTAAGGTTAAATTAAAATAATCACCCAAAAGCAATACGCCGTAATCAAAACAACACTAAATTATAAAGTTGATTTCAAATTTGTAACTTCAAATCTCGCAAACTCGCCAAACTTTATCTGCAAAGAAAAATAAAAGTAGACAAAATGAAAATAAAAGAAAAACAAAAGATATATAACACTTTTTCGAGTACTTTATTGGAATTTTTAATTCATTGTTTACTTACAATAACAGAAGGTGGGTATTCAACTTTCGCTGAACGAAAAATATCTACGAGATGAACCATATGGACTGATGAATTAGTCTCAATTGGGGAAAAAACTTCAGTGATATCTAAAAGGTACGGGCGCGCGATTACGGTTTACGTGCGTTACTTAAGGCGGCACGCGATACGTCCACTGTTCACGGCGTATGAAAGACGACTGAACACGGGCGGGCGACGGGCACACGCACGCGGGGAGGTACGCACTCACGCAGGCACGACAGCCAATCGCGTGCGTGCGTCGCGCGCACCCCCGCGCCCCGCCCCCAACCCGCACCCGCCAGTCACCTCACAATCGATGCCCTATATTGCATTAATTATTTAGGAAACACGCAATAAGATAACGCGAGGTGGCAGATAAGGGATCTTCGTGTTTTAAATAAATCATTGTTCCTAGTTTGGCCGGTTCTGTATTGACCACTCGCGTGCTTTGGTAAGTTGAGTTGGCTGATAACGCGTTATTTACGTTGTCTGTGGGACGTTTTTTATATGTTATTTATTGTCTGTGGAGGCGTAATACAATGCGAAAGGTTGAAGCCGCGTCGGAAAGTTAAGCGGAGTGTGAATAGGTATTATGTTGACCTACCTATTTTTAGAAGGGACAGATAGAAAGATTTGTATAGTTTGCACTATGTTTATATAATTGTGTAATTTAAAATAGCAATAATATATGTGGATTGTTCATAAATTCAACGTCTCTGAATATAATAACTGCAATTTAAGAATGATAACTAAACACAGTATATTTTTTTCGGAAAAATTAAGCAAAGCGGATATTTGCTTTGTATTGCTATTTAAAAGTTCTACTAAACAGTACTTTAGCACCCTTCTTTCATTTCTCATGCAGTTTTCGTGAAAATATATGTCAATTGTCAATTGGCCGTCTGGGTCGCAGCCATCAAACATAGGTATTAGACCAGCCATGGAGCTACGCTTAGGTGTAATGCATTTCGGGTTCAACAACAATCAAGGGTAAGAATCTGTACCGGATTTGGTCACGACTATGTGTATGACGATAAATCCGTTTATTTTAATTTGTCGTGTTTCGAGATTTTGCAGGCTGGCATGGTTATGTTGGTTATGGTTGTTTATGCTTAACATTAAATAGAATACAGGCACTGTGTCGTGCTACGGTAAAAAAAAGTGTGTGTGTACTTATGTACACGCGTTAGAAGTTATACTTCTTTGGCGTAACAAGATAAAAATCTTTTCAAAAATTTTATCTTTCCCCCTTATTCTAAAGTTTGTAGAAAAAACGATACTAACAATAGAAAAAATAAATATTGTGAATACAGTTGTCAGTTCTCACGCAATACGTAGATGTCCTTACTTTTACTTTTGTTGGTAATATTTTTAGAATAAATTTAGCGACATCTGTTGAAAAAAAAACTAAAATGTTGCCTATAGCTAACTTCAAGGTGTCGGTTTTTTGTGGTGGTGTGCGTGCGCATCGTAAAAATTGACTCTCATCATTTTTACTTAACGCGCCAAAAGGAGTATAACTACAAAAATAATGCTTAGGTTGACGTTGTTGACCTATTAATCTTCTCAGTGTACAATATTTTTATATGATTTCAGGTTTTCATTACTGTAGTAATTGTTGGAAACTTCATATAAAACAATAAAGACTTAATTAGGAAGCTGTATCAACTATACACATTTTTAAAGAGCGTAGGTATATTTTTCTTCAAACGAAAAAGTGCCCCAGATATTTTCCTTCAAGGAATATACTGTGTGATGGGAATAATAATTAATGCGTCAAAAACTTTATTTCCCAAACTTCGGTTATGGACGGAAACAAAACCTATAAAATATATTCGGTTATTTATGTATTTTTGGAATTCTGTCAAATTGGTGTTATGCCAATATTTAATGTTAGCGGAGAGGAATATTTTTATGACTCTTCATACGATTTATGAGCATTTTGTTTTCTTTGCGTCGGTAATGAAAGTTAAAAAAAAAGAAATGTTGGCCAGTTCCGTAATTTTATCATTTCCTGATCATTATAAAACATTTTCTCAAGAAATGGTTGATGAGCTCTTTTAGGTGTGACTATGTGATTAGTCGTTGGTACTTCTAAGTCAAATTTTTACACTCACCTTGACTATAGCAGTTTAAACGGAAAATCTAATGGTGATTATGTTTGAACGTTAAAGTGTTACCGCAATTCCGGTTTCATGTAAATACATTTTCATCCCATAATCACCATAGAGGGAGGTTAAAAAAACCTATCAAATATCGGTGAATAGCCTATTTATACAAAACGACTCCCATTTTCAATATTTCCCACGAAAATAGAGCAATAATACAGTCTAACGCTCATCTAGTGATCATCAACATTCAGAACATGCGCGCCGAATAGTGTGGTGACCGTCACCTGGTAGATCTTATACGTTCCCCGAATCGTAATGAGCTCGCATTTACAGCTATACCTAAAACTACGTATGTCGTACCTAAAAGATTAGTAAAATATAATAGAACAATGAACCTCGGGTTAGTTTTCGTTCGTGATCTTTTTATGAGAACTGATATTGACTTAAGTCGCTGTCAACATAACTTGAATTGACTTCAAATATAATTCAAGACTTAGGTATCTGAAACGACAAATAGGTTGTGATTCTTAAAGACAAAATTAAAATGCTTCGTGCACTATCAGCTGCGGCTTTGAGCAGAATATTGAATCCTCAAATTCTACCTTATTTAAAAATTTATGATTCTCTACCTTCGGAAATAAGCTTTTAATTTTGGCATTCGCAAGATACTTTATTATTAAAATGATAAAGAATCTAACCTCGTCTCCTCGTGTAACTCTAACATTAAACGGAGGACGTTATATCTCCAGTAATGGACCAACCAATCGGAATATAGGATCCAGTAAGAAACCTACCAAAGATTCGTGCAGTATTAAACAAAATACCTTATTGTGTTCTTTTATGTACTGAATTTACATCTTTTGTCCGTTTTCTATTGTTTGTGAGCACTTGTGCCCTTATACTATATCACTTCAATATAGTTTTGATGATTTATATAAGAGGACGATTTTTTTCAAATTGATATAGTATTGTTCTAATTCTATCAATTGTCTACAAGATTTGATATCGTAAATTGTTGTTTTATTTTTTTCAAGAATGAATAAAGACTCTCTAGGGAATATTATAAGGCTTTAGGCTAATTCAATTATCCTGGGCTATCTATATATGATACCACATTAGTTTTTATTATGTCGGTTAGAAAAGTCGAAGGAATATTTACTTTTCTATTCAACTGGAGCCGATTCGAGCTTTGACAACAGTTTAAATTACTTGAGAGAAGAAATAAAGCTGACATTTAGCTTTTTTTTTTTTATTGAGAAATAAGTACAAACCCTCTGACAGCAGACAGATACCTTATCTAGGTTAACAATATTTAGTATAAAATATGCTAGATTAATAAATTAGAAATTAATTAATTTTACTATAATAGGAGCAAAATCAAATTTTATTAGGGGCTTGACTTTTCTACGAAGTAAAACCTTGGAACTCTAGAATGCTAATAGTTTTTAAAAATCTTTAGATTTAATGTTTGGTCATAATCTAATCTACGTGACGTGGTCTAAGTTAGTAACAGGATACAAGAACAGGGTCTGGTTCACAAGAGCATCTGCCGAAATCCGTAATGTGTGACAGATTTTCAGTTTAAATTTAGGCGTTAAAAATACCTTGTCCTTTTGTGTAATCTTGTAGTAGGTACCTACTGATACTTTTTTCAAGTTATTAAATTATGAACAGTTTCTGTCTCTCGAGATTAAATAATTCTATTAAGGCTATTCTTGCCCTTAAGGAATGTAAATAGTCCTGATAAAAATAAACCCTATTTTAAAAGAAATATAAAATATATATACATGACGAGATACCTCAGTACAGGGTTGCCACCTGTTTGTGTAATAAAATGTGGCATTTTATAGGTTAATTACTTGAAAAAATATATTTGCAACATTTTTAGAAAAAAATATGTATTACGATTTTGTTTATTTTATTTTAAGTATATTTTCGTTTTTTTACTTGAATTAATATTCAACGATTTTTATTTATTACATAATTCTTATAACAAGAAAAATAAGGTACGGTCGACAACCCTACTTGAGTTATTGATAGCGTATTACCTGCTTTATAAATTTTAATAAAGCTGCCTACTATGAAGATCATAAAGCGCGGGAGGGACTGGAGGAATGATACTTATTACTCAGCCAGCCCCCAGGTTTATGTGGTACACGGTGCAGCCTTGTTAAAGCGTTCACGTGCGAGAAGATATTACATTTAAAATAACCTTTACTAGGAGTGGGTATTATTTCCTAGAATTTGATGTGAAAGTCGTGTACATTTAATAATTTTCGGGAAATACATGCCATAAATAGTTTACAAAGGAGGTTTGGTTTTACTGTGTGTAATACTGACGTTACTAGAAGACGCATTGGATCATGAAGCATGTTCTATCAACGGTACCATTGCGAATGTTTTAAAAATATGTATAACCCGATTTTAACTCCCCTTTTCAAAACACACGCACACACATTGGATCCCAAAGCGTAACTCTCATCGGGGCCCAAAAAAAGAATTACGACATGCCATGTTATAGGCTTATTGCGAAGCTTTGGGAACGTCTCTCGAGCAGTGTGGTCATTCCTTAGAACATCGGGTCTGCCAAACATAACGTGTATAGACTTTTGAATATGCTAGTATAATGGCGGCGAATGACAATGGATTGTAGATGTTTTGGTAACATCGATTTTGATTTGACGTTTTATACTGGCGAGTAGAGTTTCAAAAAATACTAGTACTAATAATTAATTGTAATATTTTTATTTAGAGACTAAGATATAACCAAGCTATATTGTAATCGATTAAATCAATGAATAAAAATAAAACTTGTAATTTTCATTAAATAATAAATATACAGTATAAATAACTAACTAATACCCACGAATTCATTTGCGTTGGTTATGGTTTTTACAATATAATTGATGTACAGATAAAAAAAACATAAGTAAAATACCGTCTACCCCACTTCTCCACTGTAAAAAAACCACAGCACTGAATGTGTAGTGCTTATAAAAATCGTAGTTTGTTAATCTTTTGACAACCATACGGCCTCTTTCGCGTAACATAAACATTGGCGCTTACGTCAATATAGAATGCAACGTAGCTTTTACAACTTTTTACAAACGTCATTTTTTGGCGGGCGCCTACCGGTTAAAACTGTAATAACTCTAAATCCATTGTTTTTTTTAATCAAAATCTACTTAGCAATTTTTAAGAGATGCGTGCGTCACGGCAGACATGTATAATTTTGTTTTTATAGATGATTGGCTGTGTGTATTAAAGCAATTAATTTGTATAGTTGTATACGCACTGCATTTAGAAGGTCGTTGTCCTATCTCTCGTCCTCTGAATACGAGTAAGAAAAAGGGTCCAATTACGAGTCGTCGTTTAAATTGAAGGGATCCCCGTCGCCCTTCAGTTTTACAATTTAATTGACCTCAAAATCTTGAGAGATGCCCGCGTATTTATAATATTAATTGAAGCAATCCATTTGAACGTAAATCAACATTATTCAGGATTCGTACGTTTTGTATGTATCATTATACGTGTTTGTTTTCCAATTCATGTAATATCTATATTCAGATAGGCGAAGTTAAAACAGTTCAGTACCTTTTTACCCTCTTTGCTTCAACCGATTGTTTCCCCATTTTTTGTAGTGTTATTAACTTGCGTAATTCACCACTAGATGGCGTTAGAATTTATTAATGTTTGTACCACTCAACCGATCGGCAAAAGAACTAGTGTATGCAGATATCTGAACACAAAGAATATTTATATAATAAACTAATCTCATTAGCAAAAGCCCTACTATCAGGTTACAGTTTCATATACTATACTTTTCTTCACTGAAAATTCAAATCTACGTCGACAGTTATTCAACCTAAACGTACTAAAAAGCATGGGAACGCTAAATATTACCCCTTGTCTTCATTGTGAGTTATTTATTTATTTCTATAATTTATACTAATATTGTCGATGTGGTCTAAGATGGTAATAATACTATAAACTAGATACCTAGAGCGACTGGCTTTGAAGTGCAGCTGCGAGAATACACCAATAAGTGCTTGACGAAAGATTTCTAACTTGAGGGTGGTAGCTAGCCGGGCGGGCGGGCATAGGAATGATCATCATGATATGGTTTCATCACCATGATTTCCTTCATTGTAAGCTCTGACACAGTCGTAAGGATTCGGACCTACGTTGATGCCATGTATAAATACGCGGTCAACTAAACTGACACGTTGCTTTAAAACTAATTCATCATTCTTCATCGTAAGTCTAAGTCATTTGTAGAATTCGAAACCATCTATATCGATACGGTATTCGGATACTGTATCAGTAATCAGTGTATAGACCTGACTGAATGACTACAGACATACTGAACTCAAAAACCGAAATTTCAATTATCATTTATGATCAATCCAAAAAGGTGGTTATTCTGCATTTTATAAAATGTTGCCTCTTAAAAGGTAATTAATAGTATGTTACATTTATAAGGCCGCTGGTAAAGTTAAAAAATGATTATTTTGAATACTCACATCGATCGAATTAATTATTTTATGACTCAAAAGAAAATGAAGATAAAATACAATTCATTTTACATAGCGGTTTGGTACATAATGGAATAAAAAGAAAAAAACAAAAGGAATAAGAATTGGTAGAGATACCGTCACTCCAATCTACCTTAGAAACGTAGCGTGAAGTACATAGTGTTTGAGACTCTTTGATCGTGTTTACCTAACGGCAGATCATTAAAAGTTTTTTCTATCCTTCAAGTTTTAACAACCTTCATGATCGACAGGATTTTTCGGGATCCGTTGGAAACGTTCCCATAAAACCAGATGCGAATTGTATTCCCTTAGATTTATTTTTATTCGATAGTTTAGCAAATAACGAAACCAAAATTTGACAGAACTCTGATCGCGGACTTATTTAAAAGGGCCCATAGTAAGAAATCTTTACATAGTTTATTTTCTCCAATTTTGGTGAGGTATTTCTATAATTATGGTAACAAATTAAGATGTACTTCATACTGCATTTGGGAAGATAATTTGTAAAGCACCTAAAGCTTCTCCAAATATAATTATTTTACTCTCTTTATTAATTGCATATCATTTAATTACCACGGCATTTGAATTTAGTTGAAGAATGTGATAGTCAGAACACACCGATGTATCCGTGATGGTACTTGACTACGAACCTAACTTGGGAGTGATAATTATATGAAGCATTATATAATAGACAATCTAAAGAATCTAAATAGAAAGAAGAACATCTAATTAAACATGTACTATGAAACACGTTTACATAATAATCGAAGGCAGAACCATTCGGCTAAAAAAAGTTCTCGCTCGAATTTTTTCCTTTAACAAGTCGGCCCTACAAGTTAGATGAACTTGTGATATTTAAGATGAAGAGAAAACTTACTTCTGTGTACATCAATATTTTGCCTTCAGAACTTATCATAGAAGTGACTGAAATTCGCAATTAGATTTATCTAGAATCTTTTTACCTGATAATAAATATAGTGAAAGTTGAGTAAGTTAAAAAGTAACGAGTAAACTAACTTAAAATTATTATACAATAGAAATAAGTTACAAAAAAGAATTAGACTTTAATATTAATTGAAAAAAATCTATGTTCATGCCAGCGGATTTGAAACTATATTTAAATTACTATTTCATACCTGCGACTTCGTTTGCGTCGTTTGTTATCTTAGCATCATATTTTATATACAGAGGTTAAAATATAAGCATCATACCGTTAGCCACAGTTCTCCATGGCAAGAAAATGCACCTCGCTAAATGCGTATAAAAATCATAATCTCTTAAAATTATATATATCAAAGGAACCTATCGTGATAATATTTTATTACATAGGGATCAAGTTTCTGAGAAGTAAATAAAAAAATATAGAAATCTATCCAGCAGTTATTGAGTGATGTGCGCTCAAAGATAGACACACCACTATCAATTTCTTCATATAGATTTCTTTTACATAAACTTTAATGTTAATAAATATAAATATTAAGATTACGGGTATAGCGTCCATTCTCAGCTAGATATATATCGCTTAGTCTTTAATTACGCTCCTTCATTTATTTTGTTTTTCTGCCTACACACATCAACATATAAATCCAGCAACTTAGCGATGATGGCTTAGTTGGTAGTGTGTCCACAGCGTCGAAGGACGTAGGTTCGAATCCTAGCAACTGAGTCGGAGCTTTTGGTGAACGAAAACATCATGATGAAACCACAGCATGGTGGTAGGGATTTTTCTAAGTGCGTCAGGCTAGCTACTACTCTCAAGTTGAAAATCTTTCGCCAAGCACCTGGTGTGTTCCGGTAGCTGCACTTGAGAGCCAATCTCCCTCTAAGTTTAGCGTGACTACCATCTTAGACCACATCATCATTTAACATCAGATGAGTTTGTGGTCAAACGCTAACCTATAAAGAAAAAAAAACTTAGGAAATCGTTTATATATCTGGTAGTTACAAGAGACACTTTTGAAAATTGCCAATATTATTCAAATAAATATTTAAGCTGTACTGTATTTAGTAACTTATTTATTTCTTACTAGATTTCGACCGCTGCTTCGATCGCGTTAATATAAATTTAATCTATACCTTGGGAACAGTACAGTACTCTATGCCCTTTTCTGTACTTCTATCAACGTGTATGCAAAATTTTATTATTATTAGTTACTTAATAGAGGCCTGAAAGCGTAACAGATAAACAAGCTCACTGTCGTATTTATAATATATTGGTTAGAATTTAGGTAATACTTTATATTAATACTACTGATGAAATGAGAAGAAGAATAAAAGATCGGACATTCCTTTAAAAAAAAATAACCTTGATTGATAGACAATTTCAATTCTGATAAAAAAATATTGTCGAAATAAACCATCTAAGTAAAAGATTCTAAGGATGTCATTTAAAAACAAAACTGCTTAACAATTTCCATCAAGAATCGTTTACAGTTGTCTGAATAAAATTAAATCGGATTCAATCTCATTAACAATCGCCGGGTTATTTAGTCACTGTTCGACCGAAGCCGGTTCGATCTCCGCCTCTTGGATTAGATCGTTCATTTTCACTTTGATCAGCGATAGCGCCTGTTTGCTTGGTTCTATGTGAACCACTTGTATTTTACCAAATGAACGGTTAAAGGGTCGTATGATTGTGGGCTACGTAATGACGTACAGTCGTACGTATTGAATGCTTGGCTTTAAATGAATCGTAGGGTGGTCATAGGTATATCTTTTAATTTATATAATTTATTCCTTTTGTATCTGGATAAAACCATATAATTTGTATAATTCCGGGTTCTCAAATAATTCAGACTGAATATACGTTGGTTTCAGATTCGAACTTCTGTATTTATCAACAGAAACTCCCTAAGGTTTGACAGTTGCAAGTTCTGCTCCAGGCTCTTCGACCTGAAACATGATGGGCACGAAATAGGCACACACAGAATGCTTCGAATGACAGTTTTATTCCTTGGATTTAATTGGGCAAATAATAGGAAAGAAGGAACCTCGAAAAACCTGAGGGCTTGGGATATGACGATCTCATAGTAGTAATTGTGTAGTAAGAAATTATTATAGCGCAAATTTCTTCGTCTATAAAATCGCTAGCACTCTCTTATAGCTTGGTATTAAATATCTAACTTCCTTCGACAACAAATCTTTATTTAGCATTTGTTATTATTAATTGATATTACTGATTAGTATCAGGATTTTGAACATCAATATTAGTTGTATTATAGTCAAAATTACACTATGAACGATTTATTTTTTAATCATGAGCCCTTTGCTCCCTAGTCTTAGAATAAAAACTGCTAACGCATGCAGTTATTCCAATGTTAATCGAATTAGCTATTTTTTTTTTATTATTTCAAGAGAAGTAGTTATAAGTTTTGATAGTTTATACGATCACGGCTCAAGCGATTCGTTCATTTGATATGACAACAGGACTATCAGATATAAAGTTTACTATGCTAAAAATTAAACATATTATATTAGAAAATAATATTGATAATATAAAAACAGTATTTTCAAATTTCTCTCAATTTGTAACAATATATACTTTTTTATTTATAGCTAATTAGCACCTGCTACTCTTTTTATCTACAATACTTTCATTGTTACTTCTTAGATTTTTATGAGACGCTAACTATATGTAGCCTCAATCCTTCCCTTCTACACTGATTTTGTAATTCTCAAGAGATGAATGTTCAAATATGCAAAGTTTATTGTTTTTTTAATATAATAACTGTAGACTCAGATAAGTGCGTAGTACTTGTTGTATGCATTTGTTATTATTATTATTTCTTGTAGTAACTAGTCGAGTTACAACAAAACGAGTATTATGTAAATAAGGGTTAAGTTCTTTCAAACTTCAGGGCGATTGGCTGAATGGTGTTGTATTATATCAATCCGAGGTAAATATACTAACATCCATTTTTGGTTATATAATTAGCATAACATGTTAGTTTTTATAACTCTGTTGCTCATAAATTTTAAACGTGAATAAAACATTAGATAAACTTAACTATCCAATAAATCCACATAACATTTCGAAGCTGCAAAAAAGACCTCGATTCTGTTATAATAAAGCTACGAGACAACTCCGTTCCAATCCGTATCTATCTTGGTCACACAGTTTTTATCCTTGGAAACGATCTGATAATTATATTTTATAGTTAGTCCCTGGACATTTCCCGTACGCCTCTTTATTGCTTTATTATGGGCCGTTAAAATCTTGAATGGGTTTATAAGGAGTGCCCTAAGTGTCTTTTGTAGCATGAAAAAGGGTTGGATGGGTAATAATAGCTAATTAAATTTTGTTCACTACTAATATAAATAAAGATGATGTATCGATTCTTTGTCTGTACGTATTCCTATAAATAATTGACACCTTCAATCAATATTTCAAGGAAATGATTTATCTACTATTCTCTTTATTTAAGCCATGAAACTAACCACTAATTAGATTTTTAGTTACATTGAAATGGATTAGGTAATAGTTAGTTAATTAATTGACCTGGGAAATAAATGATTTCACAGGTACCTAATGCTATACAAAAATATAGGACAATCGCAATTTATCAATTCATAAAAACATGTCACAGGATTGGTGATGCCAACTACTTAGTTTATGTATGTTCTTCCCGCATTTATGCCTCACATGGTTCTATGTTGTCCTTGGCTTGAAAAGTATGATGACCACTGGTCTAAGCCCCGTTACTCCTATGACCTATATGTTTTTATTATTTACTAGCTGTGCCTGCGACTTCGTCCGCGTGGAACGGAATACAAAACACAGTGATTAATGAAACAATCTGAATTTATATTTTTATATCTTGTTATTTGTAATGTAAAGTGTCAGGCTAAAATCTAATAATGGCCACACTCCTTTGTCACTTCAATAATAACTCAAAGTTAGGGCTTTCAAGTTACTTTGATGTGTGTAAAAACCGTGGGCCATGCTATCGTGCTGCATCTCTCGTCATACGTACAGTCAGATAGTTCGTAACACACGACGGTAATGTGTGCCCACACCTAAAGTTATTGCGAACATGGACAAAACTTCTTGACGATACACGCAGGTATAGGAGTAACATAACCCTAATATTCTAATGTAACAACTGTAAAATCAATATTAACCCCTGGACTGTCCAAAACCATAAATATTTAAGTTCTATACAAACGAATGTAGATCTGAGGCATAGGTCAATAGACTGTTGGCAGCATACGCTTAAAAATACCAGATTTATTACAAAGCTTTAAAAAGTAACAAATGATAAATTGTAAAATAATAATTTTCATGTAAAAAGTTTCATCAAATTATTTATTCCTTTGTACGAACTTTTTTTACTAAGCCATGAAATTTACAATGTACGATGTAGTGGAATTAAAAAATAATTGAAAACAAAATCTGCCATTTTGAGATCCGAGTCTTAAAAAATCAGCTGAGAGCTTATAATATTCATTCATATATACTTCACATAGCTGATTCTTATTGTTATTTTTATTTTATCGTTTCTTTTATTTACACTGCCTGCAGTCTTTTTTCTCCACGGTACCGCTGGAAGAAACTGCAAGCTCCCTAATGCATAAACCAAAAAGTATTCATTAATTTAAAGCGTAATTAAGACATTAGAATCAAGGTAAATTTATGACAATTATAATTCGAAGTAAACCTAATAAACACAGAAATTATCTCATTGTTATCTATACTCTTCCTTGCAAATATTCTCACGACAGTAAGCCAATAAAATTATAAGTTTAGCGGGATCTGTTGTCGTCAAAAATGTAGTCTGTTATTGCTTCTAAAGATAATTTTTTCTTACATTTATGTTCAATGAATAATTTTAGTCTCTTTATTATTTTATTATGATAAAAAATTGTCCTAAAATGTGATAAAGTTCAATAACTTGTAATATTTACAACACAAAACTAATGAGAAATTTACAAATTTAATCATAAACCTTTTGCGATCAAAAAATAAAAATTATATTTTACTTATACAAAGTACAAAGTAAGTTATTCATCTTATAGAAATATATAATATATGTAATTGGGCAATTTTTAGAATCTATATTATAGTAGTAATAGATTTAGAAAATGGCGGTTGAGCGCCATCTATTTGCAATAATGCATATATTAATTAATTACTGAACTTCTTAGGTTATTAATATTTATTTATGTGAAAATAAAATATTAACCATTTTTCTTTCGTTCTATGTCTTAGTAATGTAATACTATTGTAATGTTTATTTATGTTATAAAGCATCCTGGTTTTTCGATGAGGATAAAGTCCATTTACTTATCTATTCTTCTCTCGTACTTAACTTCCGTCGTCATTAAAATTACAATAACTTTTGATAGAGTTAACCGATTTTAATGAAACAAAAAATTTATGTTGCTCCGGAATATGCTTGTTTATGGGAGTTTTATCAGAAACCTAGTACTTTACCACTGATGCCTGTTCAAATAAACAGACAGACAGACAGACATTACTAAAAATAATCGAAATGGATTCTATTACTTATTCCTAGACACCTGCAACAATTTTTTTCTCAAAAACCAAAAATGTACAGACACGTTGGATTTACATTCTTATTATATGTATAGATTTTTACATCCAATTTCTAGCCTTAGTAAATTTAAGCAGTAAAATTTTATAAATGAAAAGGCAATTTCTCGAGACGGGGCATCGTGTCATGCTGCGTTGAATATGTGCACACACGTTGAACGACTTACATATATACAGGTAAATTGAAGTGTCAACGTAACTGTGGACCTTCAGTGTGTCAAATGCGCGTTCCTTTAACATTTTGAGTTATTTTACCTTTATATATTGGTTCTATATTGCTAGCTCGGGTGAAGAGGGTCCACTTGAATTTTGTTTTTAAATTTTGAATTACTGATTGAAAACTCACCGTACCTCGGTATAAGCATTATTTCTAGTTTTTCGATAGTTTAATTAACTGGACAACCTCATAATTACTGTTATATCCCAACTGGTTAGGTATTAACCTACTGAATAAAAAAATAATTCCAAAATAGATTATAGGTTATTTAACATCATGCTTCGACACTTAGGAGCAGAGTAGCTAGTACACAAATTGTAAGTTATAAAATATACAAAACGAACTCTACTAAGAGTTAGTATGTACTTTGATGTTATGTTCTTTTTTAATGTACGTTTTTTACGGAGTGCTTTAAAATTATTAATGCAAGTTAGTAGAAAGAAAGATCGCCGTTTAACACAATATTATAGGAATCCTGGATATCAGTTGAAAGATGAAGCTGTAAAGGCGTTGCAGAGAACTCCTTAAGTTAGACATCTTTCGCATTGATTTCGGTCTGCATGAAAAGCTTTTTAATTCAAAAATTCCAATTTTATGTATTACAATTAAAACGAGCATAAAATAATTGACTAAAAGACTATCTCTAGTGATCACAGATATAAATTATTGGCTACAGTTCAATTGTTTCGCTCATAACTAGAACCATAATACGCTTAATTGGATTAAAAGCGAGTTTTGCAGATGAAATTCCGTAGGGAATGATCTAGAGAGCGCTTAGCGATGCCGCCAACAACCTAACTTTAAGGCCACTTAAGCTTTTGTGCATTCAGACGCATCCAGATCGAGTTTATAATATTGTTTCAACCATGATATCCTGTATAAAAACTTCTTGTAAGGAAGTTAATAGGTGATTACAACTTATTTATAACTAATACTTAAGTAACAATATGATCACCAATGTCCCGGTATTACGATGATGGCTCAGCTGATAGTGTGTTCAGATACAGCGCCGATGGACGTAGGTTTGAATCCTAACTATTGAGTCGGAGGTTTCGGTGAAGGAAAACATCGTGACGAAACCATGGCATGGTGGTAGGGTTTTTTCTAAGTCCGCCTGGTAAACTATCACCCTCAAGTTGAGTCTGTTGTCAAACACCACCTGCTTGTGTGTTCCGGCAGTTGCACTTGAGAGTCAGTCTTCCTCTAGGTATAGTGTGACTACCATGTTGGACCACATCATTATTTAACATCAGATGAGATTGTGGTCAAACGTTAACCTATAAAGTATTAAAAAAAATTGAATTCACACAATTAAATAAAATTTTGTTGAGATTCTAACAAGCAGTTAGAAGACTTTTTAAAATATCATCCAGTTTATATACCATTACGTTATTAGTAGACATTAAGAGCAGGAACGATAAAATTAAAATAAAGGGAAACCCACGATTAAATCGGTTAAAACACGTTTTTATGAAACAACGAAAAGATTTCCATGAAAAAGAGGTACCGACTAGTTTTTCGATAAGTTATTATTTTATTTATTGTTATTATAAATTCTTTACAAATTTATTTGGGAAACAATCCTTAATACTCTCGATGTAAAATTAGACTTTATCATAATGCAATATAGATCAATAAAAAAAGAAATAAATCGTCGTGATATTGTGTAAATTTATTGCTGACACTAATCACTAATGAATCATTCTTTTTTAACTAACTAAGCTATTGACCTAACGGACCTGGACAACTTCATCGGATTACAACTAATTAATCCTCACATTTTGTAATAGGCAACGTTAAAAAACAATCTCATATCCTAATTAAACTTCATCTTTTTATACTTTCAAATAACCTAACCAATTAAATCGTATTTACCAAGCTCCCGATACCTATTCTTTAGTTCTAATATTGCCATATATCCGTTAACAAAGGAACCTATACACTTAATAAACGGATACTCCATAAATACTCAGTATTAATCATTGCCTCGCCAATATAGAGAGTCGCTAATTAAATTCGCCTTTATGTTCATATCGGAGGATTAATTTAGGCTTATGTGGAGCGTCTGAATGGTCGCTTAGCGACGGACTCATGCGATTTCACGACTTCAGCGGTAACGTCGGATTATATCTCAAATCGTTGCTATAATTAGCTTCAGGAAGTTTGCGGTTCGATTAGACTGTACTAAAACCGTATAGTAGTCTGTTAAAATTATCAAAATATATTTAAGCTAAAGAATAAGAAATCAAAGTATAAAATATCTTAAACAACATTTTTCTTTTCTTTTTAACAGGTGTTACAGATTATTAAGAGGAATGAAGAGGCTGACTGTAGTGCAAAATTAGGATCAACACACGGTGTATTGAACAAGGTTAAAGTAAATTACAGTAAGTGCAATAGGTTGTAAAAATTGAAAGAAATTTGTTATAATTACTGGAGAAAGTACTGTGATAAAAAAGGCATTTGGTGTAAAGCAATACTTTTTTTTATTTTATTTCGAACTGACCTACACTGTTGGCTTCGTCAGGCCTCTACAGTTCCACCGGACTACGGATATAAAGCAATACATTACCAGTATCTTCATATAAATTGGTTTAACAAATGCAATTTAAATGGACAATATGTCAAAATAGCGTTACTACTTCATTCAGGGCAATCACTGTCCGTCGGGAGTTTCGTATTTCTAATAAAGAAAGACGAGTCACCAAATTGCAATTTATGCGGAAAAATTGATGATGTGCATTACTTGATGATGGAGTGTGCCAAGAACAGCATCGAAAGAGTGTCATTGAGGAGTATTGTGAGTGTTAATTGCCAAAACATAGGTATTTGTCACAGCATTTGTGGCTGTACCCCGTTCGGATGAAGCAAAGATATTGTATAACTTTGTAATGATATCTCATCAGCGACTCTCCTGTTGATGCTTGAAAGAATGGGGAACAATAGGGCTGATATATTCAATAGCATAAAAGGTTCTAAAAATAAGATAAAATAAAAAAGAGAGATAAACACCATATTTACACTATATGGAAATGACGATTTTATATTTACGACTATAAAAGTGATGCAATTGTGTAGTCAATCAATTCAATTATAATCATTACATATATTGCAAATGCGAATGTGAGTGTGTTTGTGTGAACTATGCTAATTATCATAAAATATAATAATATAATATAAAAATAAGGGCAACAAAGTGGCAGACGGCATACGTGACGGTAAATAGTAAACATCGCGTGTGGTCAACAGCAGTACCAGTGGTTCAATCTCTATTTGAAGAGCCTCATGATTAACCCTCCTGGAAAGCCATACCGGGTAACCCATTCTAAAACGCTAACGTTCGCATAAAGGTTCTAGAAAACCTTACAGTTGTCGCTATTTTATTAGGTCATACGAGTGTGGATTTACAAACAGCTAGCATACACGTATTGTCGGGGCTATAGAGAAAGACTTAGGGTACTTTTTATTCAGAAAAAGTACTGGTTCTGAGGGACAGATCAAGTCTACATTACCGCGGGCAAAAACTAGTATATTAATAACTAGTAAATTTAACTCTTCTAATCCACGAAAGGATACGAAATGGAAATAGAACGTTGTTTTTATAAAAATAATACAATAATAGCTATTCAGAGCTTTATTAAATGCCCATTCAACATTAAATTTCTATGACAAAAGCCTAAAGTTGGTAATTGGCACTCGGTGCTTAGAGCAATGAGTTCGCGTTAGGTGTCGGACATTCCCCGCGTCACGGCGAGACCTGTTCACTACAAAATGAAACCAATTAAGCCGATGGTCTAAGTTAAAAGATGTCAGTGAGCGAATAGTAATTCACATTTGGTACAATCGTACAAACGAGTACCTGAATCCAAATTAAAAGAAAAACAACAAGTTCATGCATATATAGATAAATATATATTTTTTATAAAAATCAAACCCACGATCACTCGTTATACCAGTGGGATTATTATCACACAGGAGTGAAACCTATGAAAACAGGACGAATTATTTTTTTTTGGTATTTAGAGGTTTTTATTTATATATCAATCAGCCTTATAGAAACAAATAAATAAAGTAATTAAAACATAAGAAAACAATCCCAAAAAGAATAATAAAAAGTAAAACAAGCACAAGCCAAAAGTAAAATTCAAAAAGGTTAGATTAAGTAAATTGTAATAATTTATTTATTTTCTAATTTTGCTCAGTGCTGATATTGTTGATGTTCTATCTATCTATTTGAAAATGTTTGCCTACCGTCTCCAAACTCGGTCAAAATGATCAGCAAATGAACTTTTGATTTATGTTCATAATAAAATATACTAGCGATCCTGAAAGGATGGAAACACGACCAAGTTTTAATGTCAGGGAAATATAAACTTTTTTCCAAAATGTTTATAGATAACTAAAGTTCGTCAATAACTACTAAATAGAGAATTAATAAAAAAATCAGTTGAGAAACAGAGTAGGAAGATGTATGATATACTCTGCCTATTTATATATAGTAATTAGATGTAACTTTGCTTGGCAATTAAACCGTGTTTTCTATTGTATTTCTGTATTCGCAATTTCAATATTTTTATTAAAAACACTTTTGACAGTTTGCCTGTTGCATTAAGTTGGATAGAATATATTATGCAGTGCAAATATTTATTATTCTTTTAAATAGTTATGAATTTCCTTAAAAATCCTTTTATTTATTGGTTTTAAAATGTTTGTTCTAAAAGAATATTATAAAACGCTTCAATCTTATAACTTGTAATGATAGATCGCTCCAGTTCCCACTTACTTTCAATGGCTAGCTGTCGTTTTTAGCATTGCGTTTCCAGACTCTTCTAATAGGAAAACATATTCTATTAAAACTCAATTTCCGTTTTAAGAATTTTTTTACAATAACCACGACATATTTGATATTTGTTAATGTATCTATTCCGAATAGAAGGAATTAAAAGCGATTTAATGTACTATAATATGGGGCATCACACTGAAAGGACATTTATTTTATTCTCCTAAAAAAAAGTTGAGCGTATGTATGGTGATGAGTTTCTCTTGACTAAATACAATGATTCTAAGTAATAATTTGAATACGTATATCAGTCTGTATGTTACGTTTTGACACATTAATTATTTAAACGTTCGTAATATATGTTTACATACACGTTGTCAGGGTTATAAAAAGGCCATAAGATTCGTTAAATGTAGAAGAAAAGTAATCTTCTGACGGCCCAGGTCAAACATACATCATAGTGAGCGAAGCCACAGGCAAAAGCTATTTAACCTTAAAACCTTTCATTACCTGAATGCATTTTGCTTGCTTCGCAATTCAATAAACGTAGTTAAACCGTTCTCTTGATGCATGCAACAGTAAATTTGTACGTATAGTATTTTTATGAACACAAAGTATCATAGTAATCTGTGAGATCATTTTCAGCCCGAAACGGCTTTATTGAAATTACTTCTTATTAGCTATGTCAATTGAAGATTCATAGGGATAGATACGGTTTGTTGATATACATCTTTGCCTTTCATTTGTGATCTTCATTTTTGTTGTACATTATTAGAGTTCACGGCCTTAAAAAAGATGTGGATTGTGAGAAATTTATAGAATATTAACAATAGTTTATTGTTACAACATCCTGCCCGTCGCCCAAACTATCAATTAGAACAACAATTAGACAACTATAGTTCGGATTGGCTTTACCTGTATAAAATATATGAAATCATGGTTTTGTGTTCGTTTCTTTCATTCTTCGAAACTAAACCAATTGTAATTTATTGCTCAAAATTAAATTAAGAAAGACTTTGGCTGTGTCTGTATGTTTTTCTTTTACTTATTATATGCGTATTTTTTTTTGTTGGATATATGAAAACGGGTGACATAATAATTATATAACATTAATACTTTTAGAAGGCTTCTAGATTTTATAGCATTTGATTTGTGGAAAAAATAAACACCGAGAAACATAACAATAATAGATATAAATTGTATGATACAAAAATATTTGATCTAATTCCATTATTCAGGAATGAAACAGAGTAATACTTTTCTATGGAGTAATAGCCGCTCGCATTTCTGATTAATTATTAAAAAAAAAAACAAATAACCAATACATGTTTACCGTAACAGGAGTCAATCATAAAAGGAAATAGGATCCTTGAAATGCTTAAAAATCCTTAAATGCGTATATTATACTGAGCATTATACAAATATATTACTTGATATCAAGTCTTTGGAAACTGTCCAGACGAATAAGAATCAAAAAACCATAAAATAAAAGAGTAGCTTACAAAACTGGATTTTATTATCAAAGACACAATAAAAACAAAAGTCAATTAGGCCGTGTACAAAACGCTGGACGCCCTTTGTACATCCATAAAGGGGTCTGATACGAGCAATTGGCCCAAAGGTCTATCTAGGCCGCTACGGTAAATGGTTGTAAGGCTGGATGGTAAAATTTATTTTTATGGTACCTTTCTGGATGTAAAAGGTCATTTCACTTTAGGAGCTCAATTTATTGATCTTTGTATAGAATTTCAAGATTTACTATGCGTATCAAATAACATAGGTAACTGTTACGATACCATTTTTTTAGAACGCTTTACAAAATAAGATAGTAATGTAGATAATGTAGTCTACTTGAAATAAAATATGTCGAAAGCTAATTCATACGATTCGCATAACTCGCATACTGAAAAACAAAATATGAAATAAATGCATTTAAGTAAAGTACAAAGGCGGAGTCAAAGCGTTCATTGTTCAACTTTTTCAAAATAATTTCTATTCCCGTCGCTTATTCATAGCTTCGTTGCAAATCTGCATACGTTGCGTTTCGTTCTTTTTGTTTATTTTTAATTCAAAAACTTCCTTTCATCCTATTTGTCATAGATTTTAAAGTTTTTAAGCGATGCGAAATCGCATTTAGCCACGTACAATGGCGGAAACGTTTTCACATTTCGCTATTCGCCACTGAAAGGACT
Organism: Antheraea assamensis; assembly: GCA_035772565.1. Lineage (NCBI taxonomy): Eukaryota > Metazoa > Arthropoda > Insecta > Lepidoptera > Saturniidae > Antheraea > Antheraea assamensis. The sequence continues at coordinate 4,013,265 of JAQQSE010000046.1, read as the reverse complement.
TAACTCGAACGAAACAATACGTTCATCACGCGCCGGTTTTTGTCGGAATCCTATTAAATTAGATGTGTGTACGGACAATTCTATTGAGGCCCAGGTTCTGCGGGTTTCTGTTTGTCGATTACGGATCTTTTTATTTTTGACAAGATATTCACAATAGCACATCGATTCTATTCCGAATCTATTGTTTAACACTTTTTTTTAAACCAAACTATGTTTACGCGCGTATAAACAGTGTTTATACTGGTATGTTAATTAGAGCCGCGACTTTCTTCGGAAACTCGTCTTAACACATTCATGTGTCAATAAATCAATAATATCATGTTCGATTATTACGTCGATTGACGCGAATTCGAACCCTGCAACTAGCTGGAGCTTTTGGTGTAAAAATATATCGTGATGAAGCTACATAATTGTGGTAGGGCATTTTCTGACCTTCGCCTGACTAACAACCATCCTGAAATTGAAATTCTGTCGCCAAGCATCCTATAGATGTGTTCCATGAACTGCTCTTGAGAGACAGCCACTATAAGTTTAATGATATCTTAGGCCACATCGCTATTTAACATCAGGTGAGATCGTGGTCAAGCATCGAAACCTATGAAGAATGAAGCAAGATTATATTATTGTTATGACTCAATACACAATTATCTTAAATCATTGAGAAACTGTTTTTGATAGAAAATTCTGTATTTTTTTATTTCACGATGGTTATAACTAAGTGCGCGGTATGCTTGGTTGTAAGTGGTAACTGAACCCAATGAGCGAATGGATGTTTGCAATGTCGAAAGCATCACAATTCCATTGTCGACCATTTAAAATTATTTTCACATACTTGGTAAATAAATACCTAATTAATAAAATATATTAATTTGAAAACAGTTTAAAATTATATCTACGATATATATATATATATATAGACAAGCGGTGACAAAATAAAAACGTTATCGTTATGACAGTTTTTTTTTTGTTGAAAAAACAGAATTAGTTATATTAGTAGCCTGTCTTTCTTATAGGAAACGAAAATGGTATGAGGTCAAGAAATTCATACACTTAATTTCAAACTAAGAATAGTTTATATGAAGGCAACTATGTAACTGATATACTATAATTAATTTAATTTTATACACCCAACCACAGAACTTACAAATATGCTCATCACATGATAACTAGTCATATGCGGGTATCGAACTTGCGACCTCTACCACCTTCACAAAGCTGAACAAATATTTCTCGTTTAAAAAAATATTGTGGCTAAACTAAAAAAGTCTGATCCGATGCGTAGTGACTCGATATCTGAATAATATTCTGTAAAAGTTGTATTTTTTCTACACGATGATTTTAAGAAAAAAAAAAACATCCTTTTTCAACATAATTGAGAGCTATTGTAGCGCATTAGCAGGACCTTAATTTTGAGGCATAAGCTTTTGAAATTGAATCGTCAGAGCATTTTAGTATAGTTTGACGTAATTTATTAGACAATGAAATAACTGCATAATACATAAAGAATTGATTCCGTCCAAATTGCTTTTATAAGCCAGTCTATCTTCAACTCCATTTGTATATATAAGAATGCATGTTTGTATATCTAAGATTGAAATAAACCAACAACGTTTGACTGATTAATACGAATGTCAGTACATATATATTTTAATTGAGAAAATGTTTAAGCTATTAATTTGATTATGAATAGCTTATAGATGGCGTTAGTAGCTTATGGTTAAGTTATACATTGTAACTTGAGGCGGATGAAGATACGTGGGTTACTAGTACTTTCAATGGATGTTGACCAATATATCTGAAATATACTGAATTCACCTCACCACAAATGTTAACACACTTCAGCCAATTTTCATGTAGAAGATTCGTGTGTTAACATTTACCATCTAGATGGCGCTGCAGTACATCAACTTCTACACTGGTTAACTTATGTATTATTCAACTGACTTCCTTGAAAATTATTAAAACCTTCATTTTCTTATTACTCAACTTTAATATTACAAAAATTAGTATTTAAAACATATATTCTTCTCGATGATTGGGTTGTTTCCCGAACCCATGGTAGTTTTGACGTTCATAACCACATACTCAGGCCCTAAATTGAATAAAGTATTTTTGATTTTATGAAGACTAACGCGTGCAAAGTCATGGTCATAGCTAATATCCTAACTAATATTATAAATGCAGACGTGGGTTTGTTTGTTTGTTATGCATTCCCATTTTAATTACACAAATAATCATGAAATTTAGCATACGAGTTGTCAAGAGTACAGAAAAGGACATATTTATTCCAGAAAAAATATACTATTACCGAGATATAGGTCAAAGTTATATTAACATAATAACCATATAATAATAAATAGAAAACCTTAACCTCTTTTCAGATTCAAAACGCGAACTTGTGAAGAAATAGCGACTTTATAACGAATGCATATAAATCTCATAACCTATACATTCTCCTGTTCACCACAAGAGTTTATAGCGTAATGATATGAATTTACTACAATGTCCTCTAAAAAATACTCACATAAAAGTCGCAACAGAGGCGCGCCCAAGCAATCAATTAACTAGAACCCCGCCCAGTTGTTACACTATATGTTTACCGTGGGTTTTCCCTCATTACTTACTGGCCATGCCTGCTTCTTGCTTGACTTTATTTATGCCACAATTTCTTAGGACTTAAGCACACAGGTTGTCGCGATGCGACCGTAATTCTTTTAGATAACATTGTTTATTAATAACTTAACCTTATTAATTGTGTTGAGAAGAAGAAACGTTGACAAGGAATTTTTAGTTTGAAGCTGAGATTGCGTGTGCCGATGTAACACACCTTGAAGTTAGTCGATGAACGGTTTAATTAGACATATTATATGAACAATTTCTTTGATATATACATATATTTTGTGCAATTTGCATATTTTATCGGACAAAACTTGTATTCATATTATTTAATGTTGTCGTTTGTAATTTTGAGTCGGTTCAAAATAGTTAAAGTGTGTAAAAGTATATATATTAACATCAGATAAGTATATCTTCTCATATGTAAATTTAAGCACACATTTTTTTAACGTGATTAGCTACCCACCTGACTTCGCATGGTTGTAATGAGGTATAAAATCAGACCATTTTATCTTTATGGTACGACCCTGCAATAAAATAAAATGTCAACTGAGCAACCGAATGTCCATCTATCAATTCTGTCAATATTTTTGGAAATCTCCAACCTATTTTCTGTCTCACTTACATTTTTATAGTAAGTTTTTAACCCAATATTTTAAATTTTCTGTACGATTTTTCAAACATATTCTTTCAAACAACTCGTACCCCGATAATAACGAATACAACATAAAAATAATTACTTAAATAGATGTAGCAGTTCTGAACTGATGCGCATACATACATTAGGCAATTGATTTTCTTTTTACATTACTACAATTTACATAGACAGGTAACGTTATCATGTCCACTATATAACACTGTGCTTAATGGAAGCGTAGAGTGCCTAGACTTACATGAATGAAAGATCAATTCAAATAACATGAAAATCACAGGCATCAAATAATTACAATATAGTACATAGACACAACAGGGACAACACATCTAAAGAAGAAAAAATACCTTTTACGAATTGCGCATTGTGTTAGATACTTATCCATAGCATAGTACAGCATCGTTCTGTATGCTCTAACTTCGTTTCGTATTGACAAGGGTCTTAAAAATAAGTTTACGGGGGCGTCTTGCACGATTTAACACACAACTTTTGCCCCGCCTTTAAAGTAACCGCAAATTATGGTGCGTGAACTGTACCGACGTGTTACTGGAAAGTTTAAGAGTTTATCGTTAGCCGTAAACGTGTTAATGTTAAATAATTATCCTTATTCACAGTATTATTAAAAAATTGTACATATAAACTACAACTATAACAGCTGTGATTTTTTTTTTATATTTCAAGTGTTACTATTTTGAATCTTAACATTTGGATATTAAAATCGCCTTATGTTAATATACGATAAAAACATAACCGATAATTGGGATTAGCGAAAAATTGAATAATGCAGCAGTAAGAACGAGGCATGGAAATAATTGCTAGAAAACTTTTTCATCGCTGCTATTTCGTTGGCGATAAATGACAACCTGCTAATGTGACATGTCATGATTATTGAGACATTATTTAATTCTGACTGAAACATGTCTTCCAAGTCAACGACTGTTTATAGCTATTGTAAATCCTCTGACTAAGAATAATAATTCGCATATCTTAGTAAATTGTCCAGCGAATAATTTTTTTAACTAGTAATTTACGTCAATCTAAAATTTAAAGTTATGCATGTGTGTTGTATAAGACATATATAAATTTGGGATCTGCAATGTTGTGAAATGATATCATGTGCTTATGCAATATATACCGGGCATATTCATTTTGCGAACTATATTTGTATAATACAATAGCAAGTATATGAATTCTGCGAGTTATAATTAGTGACGTGAAATCATACTTGTATTATATATAGCAGGCGTTCTAGATTCATGATATACACGTTAAAAAGTATTTTTCATAACAATATTATGTGATAAATAACATTGATACATCATATGTTTCATGCCTAGACGAATACAACGGTAGGTAATTGACGACAATCCAATTGGCACATGGTAGCTAAATTTTTATATCGTAGAAAATACTTTATATTACGTTTGCGTTCTGATATATTTCTTAGTGTTGCCAAATAAGACACATAAGGTAATGTCGTTTATGCACGTTACGTGTGCGAATACAGACTTCGTTGCGGTGATTGTGGCGGCACACAATAAATTTCAAACATTAAGACATTTATAACGTTATCCGGCGAGCGGTCTGAGTGCTGAATGGGTTTACCGCGCCGCTGCCTCTACGAATGCCTTTCCAATTTTATTATTCCCTTTAAAATTTACGCTTTTTATGCTGTTCTATTTAGGTGAAGCAAAGATCGTAGACGTACCTATTTATTTTGCGTTATAAACAATTTCTGATGGAATTTAAAAGTTGTAGCATATATGTATATATATTGGTGAGATTCATACTCGAACAGTATATAGACGTGAACTCTAATTTTTCGATACTAGCTTAATAAATACAGATAACAATATTCCGTTTAGATAAAATTAAAATTCTAATTGACATATCAGTTTAAAGTTATATAATATGTTAGTTTGAAAACACAATAGCTTCGGTAATCTCTGAACAAAGTAGGCGATCGAGAGGAAATAATAATCAATATAAGAACAAATTATTTACTTTTATTATTTACTTACTTTTATTGTTTCACTCTAAGGCTTTTAAATTTACAGAATGTAGAATTTTAATAAAAGTAGCAAAACTGACTATGCGAGAAAAACCGAAATTTGCCCAAGTTTCGTAATTTGATTGTTATATTAATATATTAATTAGTACCTCATTTATGCGCAAGTTTGTTATTATTTCATGTAACTTTTTGATGAGGAAATTATTTTTAATTGGATTCCTGAAGTCCCTGTAATGTTATTGCAAAAAATATGTAAAATTATTAAATCTCCTTCATTACTCCCTTCGTTAATTAATTTATAATTTATCTTCAAAATCATTTAGTCGGCAAAATAGGTGTATAGTTTTTCTGATATCTTACAATTAGACTGAGCATTTGTAGAAGGAGTATTTTGTGATAAAACTATAGCAATAAACAGAGCTCATTTTGCAAGCTTCTCACCAGTTACCTTTTTATATATTCAGATTTAAGAGTCAAAATCGTGCATTATCATGTTAATGTACAACAAGATCTAATATGTCACGAGATTATCGCCAAAACTTTATTATTGTTTCAACAAATACATTTCTTCTCGGATACATTCTAGGAGTATTTTCAAGTATTTCAACTTATTTTCCATATAGACCCATTAAGAATGTGCAGAGTTTATATGGTTCACAGGAACTGCATATATGTATATTGATCTGTATTGAAAAGGTAACCTTGATAACCTTAAACTTTCGGAATAATCTACTTTAATGTACGAGCTTGGAGTGCCACTTGAAGGCATAGGAAAGTATTGCACCTATAACATAATATACTCTAATAATCCTTGACCAACTGGCTACCATTAACAAGCTTAAAATTAACCGATAAGAATATATATCGGTGTAATTTCGATAATCTTACTTAGGTGCCAGTCGGTGTAGGTTTAGCTTCTGTTATCTCCATGAGCATTGTTATATATTGTTAGTATGTTGTCCAGGCGTCATTATAGTTTTTTAATACGATAAATCATTAGTTTTCTGTACGTCCCTATTACGTTTGGAGTGCTTCTAGTTGCTGATTGAATATAGCGTAACATCATCAAAATATATACGAGACCTTTTATGTAATTATAATATACAATTTCAAATTTTATTATTTATTAAAACTGTTTCTAATATGATTTTTGATGAGATACATTATTGTTTGTAAAAATAATAATATGATAAGTGCTAATTTTAAAGGCACGCTCTTCATATATCTACAAGGAGTTGATAGAAACCATTTTATAACATCCATGCACGTTTGAGTTCCCTCAGAAACAAACACACAACAAGTAAGAGGATCGAAGAGTTCACTGAGAACAACAGAGTCATATCCGCGCTACTTCAGTAGCTGGAATGAGTTTGTAATTGCACGATATAGCTATCGGGGAAGGGGCGGTAGGCGGCCAGTTTAGTAAAGTGTCTTGTAGACTGGATGAACACCGCCGACGGTGTGATTTTGTCTATAATTAGTAATAATCAGATATTATTGTTTATTTATTTTTAACAGTTTGTGTAGGAGGCGAAGTAGACGAATCGTTTAGTGGAAAATCTACTTTATACTTAGGTGAGTACGTAGGCGAAAGTTTCCTGAAATAGAGTACTTAAGTGTTATTGTAAATAAGGCCATTTAACGTTATGGACTAGCGTGATATTTGATGAAAAATGTATAGATTTATGTTATAACTAGCTTGTGCCCGCGACTTCGTTCTCGTGAAATATATTTTGGTGTTTCATGGGAATTACACGTTTCATTTTTATATTCTCATTGCTGCTTACTATCTATGGAAAAGCGTTATAATATTTGTCTAAATAATACTCTTAAAAGTCCTTTATCTGCTAGTAAAAGTTTTGTCCAAAACATGTGTACATATTTACACAATATCTATTATAACTCTACTATGCATTAAAATAAATAGCAATTTTAAAGCTTTCCACGGGTATAGTTAGTATAATAGTAGTTGTCACGGGAGAACACTCTATTTAATTTTACGATGGTGCTCCAGTAACTTCAAAGTTATTATAAATTATTTAATGTTAGTAGAGCGCAGAAAGAAATATCCAGAATATTCTCGACCGTATCTTTAAGTCAATAAATTCATCTTATTTAATCAGCCGAGAGCACTTTCAGTGGAATAGGCGGAAATTTTACAAGTATCCTAATAAAACTTGGTGGGAGTTCGAGAATCGAGCGGCCGAACTCGCTTCGGAACAAGCCGAAATATCCAACAAATTTCAAAACCTAAGTACACAAACAGAATACTTCTCCGCGGAACGGTATTTTGCAAATTAGTTTCTTTGAAAAATAACTCTTCGCAACGTTTTAATGAAGTGTCACAATATTATTTTCAATTTAAATTATATCGAATTACTTCATACTACCTATGCTCACGACTTCGGTCCCATTTTATTACACAGTATTTGTTTTTGCAGATGAATTGTAAAAGTATTATTAAGAACTGTTATAATTATGTAAATTTCAATAAAATCAGTTGAGTATAAATTTTTATGTTTCCAAAACGCACAATTGATAATTCTTGTAACCTATTAGTTATTTAGTTTTCGTATGTTATTAAATCCGGTCATATATACATGGTATGGTAAGGTATAAGGATTTTGGTGATAAATTGGTAATGTGTATTCTTGATATATATATTTATCACAAAATTTAGAATAAAAATTACATGTCCACAACTACAGAATTGTTATGAATAAGCAGTGAAATATGACTGTAAATGTAAAGTTGAAGAGTTGGATTATAATTACTAACTACAAAACAAGAAACTAGTTATTCTGAGGAGTATTTTACTATGTGCATAGAATTGTGACCGACTTTTGACATATCCTCACATATCAAATATTTTTAACATAATACAATAGGGCAGTAGATGTTAAATGAAACCTGTTTCATTTTCAAACCATGTTTTTAAATGAAAGAAATAATAATTCATTCTTAACTATTAAGATGTGAAAAGATACAAATTATAGCGAGTGACGTCAGAACTCCTGAAACATTGTTCTGAACTTTATGCATTCTCATATTCATAAAGGAGAAAAATATTGATAATGGCGTGAATTCAACATGACGCCATGACAGGTAGCAACGTTTTAGCGGAAATATTTAAAAAAAATGAAATTTTTTATTTTGAAAATATTTTTACCGAGTTACAAAATATGTTTTATGCCTTCTCCCTTCTATAAAATTATTATTATTTAGTACGTACTGATTCAAATTATGTTCTATACCGTTTCTGATAGATCAGTTAGCTATTTTTGTTTATCTTTTGTGTGCTGTTGATCCACTGCAAAGAGTAAATGTACATAGATGTAGATATATCATACGTTAGGGCACACTCCATGTAGCTTCAACGCGAGGCATGTTTACCGAACTCTCGTGTAACATGTTACGCGTAACTGCGACCGACACGCCTCTATTGGCACCCGGCACACGAATTACCATATGCTTAATTCCTCTAAATAACAGCGAATGAATAAGTACCCGTCCAAATTTCAATTCTATTCTTAGTAAAAAAAAATACCAGTCTCATCTAATTTTGACAGACGATATGGCCCAATAAAAGAATTGATTATCTCGTTTGTCTTCGTGATAGGTTCTTGAAAATTACAAGTATGTTCTAAAAAGTTTACTTAAGTTAGATTTTGTAAAGCAAACAGCATAACTTTAAAACTACAAACAAAAATAAGTATACTGAACCCCTGTTTCAAAAATTCTGAAGTCTACACTAGAGATATACAGGATATTACTCATTTGCCGGACGATATTCTCAAGTTGTATGTTGAATCGGTTTATAGCCTTTTAACTATAATAAGCATGAATTATCATGAATTTTAGTAATGCCTGAATATAACTCCTGAGTGCCTCCGCTAATTTAATACAAAATCAATATGCACTTGTATAGTTAAAAGGTAAGATTAATCCAGTCGAATTTATTGACGGTTATTCTGTTTTGCCATAAAAATGGTACGCGTAAATATTTACACAAAGACTAATGACAACAGGTTATAAAATATTTACTCTATATTTTAATAGAACAAAGATATTAAAGCAAGAAAAGACTTCATTTACATGTTATACACATGGAGGAACATAAAAGTCACCCTTTTATAATTTGTTTGCGTAGAAGGTACACGACCTTCTTATACCGGACAATGTTTTAAAAACATTATTAACTTCAAAAGTGAAAAACTATACTGTTAAAGAGGTTTTCTGTTTTTGAGGGAGATTATTTCCGAAACTACTGATCAGATTTTGAAAACTCTTTCATTAATAGAAAACTATTTTCTTCTTGAGCAATATTATTTGTAATTATCTCATAACAATAGCTGAACCTTCTCCGTAAAAAAATATTAGTACAGTCTGTGCCAAACGTTATGACCGCTTTGAATATAGATGCGCAGAAAACAAATTTAGGTATAAATAAGTATTATATTATACTAGCAGGCTCGGCGGACGTTGTCCTGCCTTGATAATAAAAAAAAAATACTTATATGCATGAAACGTAAGAACATAAGACGGCTTGACTTTTTCCGATTCTTTCAATTATCATTATATTTCTACCAATTTACAAAAAAACCTTGACAAATTATATACCTAAACTTTCCCCGTGAATTACTCTATCTATTGGCGAAGATCGCATTGCAATCCGTTCAGAAGCTTTTAAGTTTATCGCGAACATCCAGACAGACAGACAGACACGGCGGACGACTTTGTTTTATAATATGTATTGATGATGTGTAACATCGAGACAACTTAAAGGTAAATAAATGCCAATTTTAGATTCCTATAATAATAGTGTAATTTTGTTTTGTATGCAACTCTTAACTATATTATGTGCAAGCCCGAACTTATAGCTATATCCAAAGTAGCCAAATAGATTGGCGAGGATTGTAGGTAGTATTCTACAGGCTATCACTAGAGGCTGCTCACTATTAACCTATATATAAATATACGTAGATAAAACAGTTTTGTATTTTTTTCCACTTTGTTTCCCAAAAAATTTTCACTATCCCTTTTTTTAGTTAGTCATTTTTAATGAATTTCCGTGCCGTCAACAAAAAAGAAATATATATATATAAAATAATTTATTTTCCCATATCATAGCAGAGTCGAAGCTTCTAATACTCAATACAGTTTTTACCCCTTAAAGAAATGAAAAAGTATTATAGATAGTAATATCTATATACTAAAACTTGAAGAAAGAACTTTGTACCTCTTATTTTATCACTGGACTGAAATATTCGTTCAGATAAAACATTTAATTTCGATAATAGAATAAAACCATCGTTAGGCGAATGTACCATGTCAATAAATTAAAAATATATAACATCTCTTCCCAGCATATCAAACGGTGTGGCCGCGACCGAACGCAAAGATCGAAGTAAAACTTTGGAAATTGATCTGGAGTTGAGTTTGGGTCCAACGTCGGGTGTGTTCTTGTGTACATCATAATAAGTTATGTATTAAATGGGTATTTAGAACTTGATACAGATTTGTAATCTTCAGGGCAGTTTTCTCATAACCTTTGCATTACTGTTTATAAATATTAGTGATGATGCATGACAAAAATGATTTCAATTGCTAATTATTATATATAAGTATCGTCTATATTTGTCTCTTTATAAATGACTAGCTCTTCCTCGCGTTAAGATTTGATCTTTTCTTCTGGGAATAGTAAATTTATTAGGGTTGCTCTTTTTTATAAACTTGACAATGTGTATGCATAATTCCATAACGATCGATTGAGTAGTTAAGGTGTGAAAGTATATAAAACAGACAAACTCACTTTCACATTAATAATATTAGTAAGGATATAGTATGGATTCTACGTAGTAATTATTTTCTATTATTTACTTTATATCTTTATAAATAAAAGAATCTCTGACTGACAGAAAATAACGAATTTTTATACTAACTTTCATTCCCTTTTTCACCTCCATAGGGGTCGAATTTCCAAAAATTCTTCCTTACTGCTCACCTATAGTGCAAAAGGAACCCGCCTGCTAATTTGTATCGTCCTAGCTTCATTAGTTTGATCTGTGCGTTGATATATCACTCTGTCAGATAGTTGTTCTTTTAATTGTATAGATGGCACCATACGTTACTTTAAGTAACCGTAACACGCGCAAATCGCTAAAATAGGTATATAAGATGATGCAACGCACGCCGCGACATCGCCGCTCAAATGAGAGAATTATTTTTAATTTATTTGACACTTTTCGTTATTTTTGTAAATTATAACCATATTATTCTGATATATAAGGTATATTACTATAAAGTTTCATTAATACCAGTTCAGTATCCTTGGCGCGAAAGAGTAATAGGAAATAGGGTTTTAATATAAGGAACAAGTCATAAACTTAAAATTTGAAAGCCGTTCATATCACGGCGCGATATTCTGAAGCAGCGTATTACCGACGAAGATACGAAGACACAAGTAAACAAGCTTTTAAAACTTAATTAAATGAAGCTTCTACGTAAAATATTCCCGAGGCGTTTCCACTCGTGTGTACGCCGCTCAATAAGACGAAGTAAAACTTCGGAAATTGATCCGAAGTGTACCAAGATTGCTTCCTCTCGCTCTACAAGTACTTGTGTTACCTACATTATTATATTTCATGTTATATCAACGAATTATATTATAATGTACCTACGTACTAATAGATTAGTCTGTACGTGTTGTTTTCAAACGTTCTAATATATACTTATGTACAAAATTTATTTGTCCGTGCATTTGTAATTATTACCCTAAACTGTTTGACCAACTATTATGATTGTTTTTGGATGGTTCTTAGCTACACGGTAGGTGGCGTTGTCGTCGATATCTAGATCTAGATCTCGTCGTCATTTAATATCAAAAACACATACCTATTTGTACACATTTTTTTTACTTAGAATAAAATTCTATATGTTTTAAGCGGTTAGGTACAGGACAATCGCTTTGTCGTGATCGGATAAAAAAAAACGTGTGTGGTCAGAGAATCCCCCTCAGGATTGAAGTTCTTCGTGGTGATTTAAATTGATGATGTTTGTACCTTTTCGTTTCGTAAAGAAAGAGTTATGTCCTTTCCATGTGACTCTCTCTTTCTTTCTGTAATCTATATATATATTTATTATCTATTATTTTTTCAATATAAATAATGTAAAATAAGGAATCAAATTAAAAAGCTTCATTTAATATTTTAGACAAAATATTCATTTATAGAAAAAGATATAAATTGTGAATTATATCGTATATTAAAAAGTTCCTTTCTCAAACTTTCTAATGATATTTCAACGCCTCTAGAATTACGGTTACACGACCGATCGTAAAATTCTGGTCTGCACGAATTTCGATACTCCTCAGACACTCCCACAAGCTCGTATATAATCGAAAAATAGAAAGTTGCAAGGAGGAGACATAACCCTTTCTTCTTATGTGACAATTTCTTCCAGTCAACTCTTACCCCAAGTCGCGTTTATTTATTTTGTATATTTAGTACATCAACATAAATATTACATATTGTTACCAATAAAATTAAGGTTAAAGACTTCATATCCAAAATTAATTTAATAAAAAGGCGATGTAATAAAAATTATACATATAATCAATGAAACCGCCCCCGCCATACATGCAAAATAATCAATAAAGAAAAACAAAAATCTAATTGCAAAGATAGGAAGTTTTTAGTTATGTTGATAAAGGAGTCGTTCAGATGGTTGAGCATTACCGCGTAAAAAACTTTTTATCGTTCCTCTTTTTATTGATTCACTTACAACACGTAGAACATACTTACCTAAATATATAGTATATGCCACACACACAATTAAGATGAACATAACAACATTTCACATGTTACAACTTATCAAACTGTTTAGTCAAAAAATAAATATGAAATACACTCTAAATGCATTACTCTCCTTTTGCGCAGTCGCGTAATTATAATGTTAGTTTGCGCAAAAGTGTTACACTCTATCGCGAATGGTTATAATTGAAAAATGTCAGGCGCAGCACGAACCGACGCCCCACGGAGCTGCTTGGATTAGGGTCCGCTGTCAAAACACCATCCTGTTTGTACCGTGGCCCAAGTAACAAGAGGTAGCAATTTGTTGTATACATTTCAAACATTCAACCTTACAAACGACGTTTATATGAAAATAACTTGAAATTGATCGATTCTATTGGATGGAAATTTGATTGAAAGCAGGATAATAAGTGATGAAAATTAACCCTGCCGAAGTAATCTAGCTTATTCATCAACCACCTGGTGCTTTCCAGGTTATTGTAGTGACACGGTATGTTTTAATGTAATTAAGTTATTACTAATCATACCTGATTACTCTTTTACCAATTTTAATTTTATAATCACTGCTTAGACTTTATCAAAACAATCAAGTAAATTGGTAGAGTTTCTGAATTCTTGGATTACTACATCAAGTACATGGTAATAAATTCTCCAAATTGCGTCTGTTTTGAAATGGTATTGATGTCTACTGATATTTTGTAGAACTCTTGTTCGTCGCCATTATTTTTCGACTACATTATTCTTAATATCAGGTATAAATAGCTTTCTCATGCAAATAATCCAAATATTTAATTTACATTATTCACTATCGCTGTCTCTCATGAATTGCGTCAAAGTAGAAATAGGAAATTATTAGGCCGCGCTTGCCCTTTGCAACCTTTGACTCAGTAAAACTAGCTGATCGCAAAGTTATTTTTAATCATAAACGTCTTTCGCATAAAGCCACGGTCGTTCTATATAATCGCGATGTCAAAGGCAGTTATTTGAATTCATTCTACGCAGTGACATATTTAAACAACTGAATAAAACGAATAACATAGAGCTTATCTTACCGTTTATGTCTTTCCATTTAGAAGGGAATAATTTTCCACTTATTTTTTACCAAAATAGCAACACTTGCAATATTCACCTCATCAAAATAAATAACTATGTATTTAGGCGATCGTCCGTCCAAATATATACGTACTGGTCATAACCAAACCTTAACGAAGTGGCTTTTTATATGTACCAAAATCAACCTACGAGTCTGTCAATAAGACTGTATGCACATTTTGGGTTTTATTGTGTCTAGAACGTGACATTTAACTATTTCTGCTTTCGAAATACGTAACTGGGGAATTTTCAAGTAATTATACAATTTAACACAGGTAATTTAAAATCAGTAAATAGTGTACAAGTAGTATTTGATAAAATTACACTTTAGTTTCTGTAGTTAGTAGCGTAGTTTCTGTGCAAAACAACACAATTTTAAGGAGAAACAAGCCGCGTGTAACGTCTAGTTAAAAAGTAATATTTTAAGATTAAAATCCATCTCATTCTAAGATACCCATGGAAATTTAATTAACTTTACGTCGGAAGACAAACGTTGCAATTTTCTCATCAAAGGAATTAACAATCGAATCCGAAGCGTCCTTATTTCATACAATAGTTCAAATGTTTTTGGTTTCTATTCACCCGAGAGAGTCAGTTTAACAAACAATAATTGTTTCTGACTTTATAATAGGCCGCGTACTGTGTTCTAAATTAAGAACGAAATATCGTTGCAGGTAGGGTCATAAATCATATATTGTATGGTCATGTACACATACGAGCGGTATGCTATTGGTACGAAACTGGTCGTAAGAGGTGAGTCACGAATAGCGCAAAGCGCGCTCATTCATTTGTAGGTATTGTAACGCATAGTATCTATCAGCTAGTAATTCACATTATATAATATTACCAATAGAACTGCTATACCACACTACATGTTGCTGTAAGATCTGTAAGCACAAGGATGTCGATCGCTCCAAATACTCCGCTTCGCTCACATGTTTTATCACTATATCTGCATTTTATTCCTAGTATAAGGAGGATTCGACATGCGAGTTAATATAGTTATTCAGGCTGTGTTTTTCTATAAACACTTACCATGCTTAATATTATATCGTTTGTAACTCAATTACTACTTAATTAAAAGGTAGCATATTCGGATAACGCGTTTATTTAAATACTGAATGACACGGAGCTTTCAATGAAGGAAGACATCACAATGAAACCATAGTGTGGCTGCGTTTGAGCGCCAGTCCCCTCTAGATTTGATGTGTTGCCTTAGACTACATTGTCATATACAATCGGGTAAGACTGTGGTCCAAACGCTAATACTTACAAAGGATGCGATAATATTTGGAACTATTAACAAGATTTGGAAAATTGTTCTAGCAATTTACAGCTATAAATCAAGCTACGACCCACAGAGAAGGGTTGAACGGAAAAGTACGCTAAGTAGTAATAATGCGATCCAGCAGTGTAGCGTAACACGGCATATCGAGTTAAAATAAAGCGCAAATATAATCATGAGACACAGCTATTATATTAACAAATAATTAATTATTTAGAGAAATAAAATTAAATAAAACTTTTTCACAGTTAAAAAACAAAAATTGTTTCCTTCAAACTTTCATTGTTCATTTTCTTTCTATACATTGAATGGCGGCCTTTAATTTCACGTATAGCGTGTTCTCTAGAGCGTTGAATAATGCAATACGCTTAGTAAATAAATCGCTTAAACGGTCGAGCCGTGCCGACACAATGTACTTCGCACCTACTTTAGACAATGAAGTTCCTGTATTAATAGATCCTTGTTAATATACGATGAAATTTCGAAGATTTTGTCTGACTTTCAATAGTATGCTTTATTCTAACGTCGTGTCTATACTAAAATAAAATACTTTAATGAGATTCTTATAAAACGTTTGCTTCTCTTTTCAGAATTTATTAACAAAGTTATTAACATTGTGATAGTGGAATAATAAATACACGATTTAAAATAAATTATGTTGTGAATCTCTGTTCTGTTCTGTTTATTATCCAGTTCTTTTTTTTTGTTTTTTTGGTTATTAAATCGAATCAGAATTTACGTACAATTTTGAAGAAATATACTGTATTTAGCAATGTAGTTAATATAACAAAACTCATCTCGACATCGTTTGTATATTTAAAAACATCGCCATTTATTCAATCCACTTATTCTGCAAATATTTACCCTGTGCTAAGTAAAGATCTCCTTTCACTCACATTGTAACGGATCTATACCGGCCCCTTATAGAAAAAAAAAAAAAATTATACGAACAACTCCATCTAGTTAGAATTATAAAGAGTTTTCCATACTTGGTCAATATTGGTGTATCGAAATTTTGACAAACAAAATAATAGTACAATAACGTAACTAGCGCCAACTTTGGAAACTTTTATAATACAGGTTAAATAAAAGGAATAAAGGGAAAATACATATTATAATATATTCGTAAAATTATGTAATATATTTTAACAGTTATTGTGAATTAGATTAAAGTAAAGATTGAATAAAATCTTTATGTAAATATAGAACATTTGTAAAATCATAGACAAAGTGAAGAATTTCTATTGGTTGTATTTTGTTTATAATAAATGACCAATGGGGAATCAAATCAGGGATCATTGTTTACGTTTAAGATTATGAAAAGTAGGTCAACGATTATTTAACAAAGGGGCTTTATAGAAGTTTTTTTTAATTTTCGATACTTGAAACAAAGAATGGACTGTTGTTTAAGATTATGAAAAAAAAGTAGGTCAACAATCATATAACAAGGGGGAACTATAGAAATTTGTTTACATTTAATACTTGAAACAAAGGATGGATTGTAGGAGTAAGAGGAATAAGTGGTAAATTAAGAACGGAAAAAACCCGAAAAATATTAGTAAATTCGAGGAATGAAAGGACTGATTGTTTGACGAGATTTAGGAGAGGGGCACATGGATAAAAGGGGTTTCAACTAGGGAATCGAGGCAGTTTACAGTTGATAGAATCGGGAAGTGCTTTAGCGGTCGTAATGACTGTCTAGAGGTAGTCTAGGGCAGTTTAGAGTTTTTAGAATCAGTGCTTTAGCGGTCGTAATGGCAGTTTAAAGAGTTTTAGAATCAGAGTGCTTTAGCGGTCGTAATGATAGTTTGCACATAGAACAAAAGTAAATAATGTTCTTCCAAGTTAATATTCGATTTACTAGTAGTTAGGGTGTTAATAGTAGTCTCATATAGTGCGCGTGAGTTTCGTTAATAGGGTCAGGGAGATCCCACAGTAATTTCAAGTAAAAGTTTTATAAATATTGTTAGGTGTTGTAGAAACGAAATATCAGTTATTTTCCGTCGTAGAAATATTGAAATATCTAAAAGAAGAGGTATTGTTGTGTTAAGCATTGTAGTCGGTAAATTGTATTTAGAAAGTACATTTATTAAATCTACGAGACTGTAAGTAATTTAAAATATACATTATTACATATGTACACTATAACTACTATTTATAGAATTCAAACAAAACACACACATACATACATAACACTACTGTACATAGTTTTGTAGTTCTGATAATACTATCAGAATGAGGTAAAACTGGCTCAGATAAATTCGTGACAATGTTATAATTCAGTAATACATCATTCCCTAAACTGAGGTGATTCCACTACACAAGCTTTTACTCATCAGTGTTTTATTATAGGAAGTCCCAGTAGGCGTTGAATTGAGTTGGCACCTAAAGCATATACGCTTCGGCGGTTCTTGAATTCTCTCTCTCTGTCAAGTAAAACTAGTTTGCTGGATAGCGAAGAGGTTCCTGTATGCCTGAAGACGAACTGGGTAGTTGTCGGCGATACGTTTGCCTTGACCCGGGGAATGGTTTGGTCTTAGAAGCATAATTCTTCTTCACCAAAGTACGAACCGGTAGCCTTCATTGTCCGACATCATCTACCTAGTGAATCTTCCGCCTGGTGTTAGTCGGCCCTAGCCTTGACGTAACTCATTCGACATCCTCTTGTGTTTATAATACAAAAGAATGTGTACTGGAATACACTGAAAGTTTTAATAAATCTCTTTGTTAATGTCACAACTCCACACACAACTCTTTACAGACATATCAACTAACTTCAGTAAATATACATCTAATGCTAGAAATATCAAATATCTATTAGAGTTTGAATTCTATAACATAGTAGTAGAATTTCAACAAATTATTAGTTTTATATAATATAAGGTAAGCTAAATATATTTCAACCCATTTAAAAGCTATATTTTTTAGATCTACAAGAGAGCAAGTAATTTAAGATTATACTTTGTTTATTTGTACATTGTAACAATCAGCTATAGAATTCAAACAAAGACACATACGTACATAACACTACTGTACATCAGCTAAAGGTTTGTAGTTCTGACAATACTATCAGAATGAGGTAAAATTGGTTCGGGTAGATTCGTGACAATATTGTAATTCATTAATACATCATTTGCTAAACTGAGGTGATTCCACTACACAAGCTTTTACTCATCAGTGTTTTATTATAGGAAGTCCCAGTAGGCGTTGAATTGAGTTGGCACCTAAAGCATATACGCTTCGGTGGTTCTTGAATTCTCTCTCTCTGTCAAGTAAAACTAGTTTGCTGGATAGCGAAGAGGTTCCTGTATGCCTGAAGACGAACTGGGTAGTTGTCGGCGATACGTTTGCCTTGACCCGGGAAATGGTTTGGTCTTAGAAACATAGTTCTTCTTTACCAAAGTATGAACCGGTAGCCTTCATTGTCCGACATCATCTACCTAGTGAATCTTCCGCCTGGTGTTAGTCGGCCCTAGCCTTGACGTAACTCATTCGACATCCTCTTGTGTTTATAATACAAAAGAATGTGTACTGGAATACACTGAAAGTTATAATAAACCTCTTTATGAATGTCACAACCTCACACTCAACTCTTGTACAGACCTACCATAGAATTATATATATATGTATATAATATCAAATAATTATTAAAGTTTGAATACTATAAAACTCATGTAACATTCTTATAATTTCAATGAAGAATATATGTAGGCCAAGTTTAATTAAAGATAATCTAAATTCTATATTTAGGATTATATGAGCATACATAGATAACTAAGAAAGGAATTATGTTTAAGTGATTGTAGTGTTAAGTTTAATTTTCCAACAAAATCATGTAAATATACACCACACCACACCACACTACACTTTTTGTATTGTTGATTTGCTAAAGGGACAAAATAGCCCTTATGCCTAAATAGTCAACTACCACATTCACGGCTGAAATGTGTGTTAGTAGAGTTAGCACAGCATTATTAAATTAATTTATTGTTATATAATAACAACATTGGTAAAACGAATAATCTGTGTGGGATTCGGTTAGCACATTATAAATTAATGGTGACTGGAACCAATCAGATGTTCAACTATCAATCTAAATTAATATCTACAATATTATTTTGTAATACAAATGCTGGTGCTGACTTAACTCTGCACATAATGCTACTAAAACCTATCCACTATCCTTCTGGAACTAGTGTGATTTTAATAATTCATTACTGGTTATGTCTACCATTTAAAAGGCAGTAATTTAATCCGATGGGTGTGTTAGCGAAATCTCTATGCAGGCTGCTGTGATTCCTCCAAACAATCTGAATACTTGTTAGGGTGTTTCTTGTCTTCCCTATATCCATATCCGTCGATCCACACAGTGTTAGACGCCAGACGAGTGGATTGGAGCTGAGCTTTGTCTCCCTCCTACTTATCCCAGTGTCTATTTTGGCCTTCTTTCCTGTGCGGGGAGGTTTGGATTGAAGCAAGTTACTTATTTTCTCCTCGGTTGACTTTGTCACCTTGGAGCTTTCGCTACTTCGGTGAGGATCATGGTATGTCTGATAGTAGAATAGCTATAATCACTTATTAGATTGAATCATTATATTTTTACATTATACAATTAAGGAGCTAGTTCCAGAATCCTTATATCCTGCCTTTTGCCCTTAACTCCCTAGCAATGCTTGTGGTAGTTGACTATTGGGTGTCACTATAAATTTATAGTCAATAGTGCTTCTAAGAGGCGGGACTTGGGACGGTATTGGGGCCTCCCCCCCTTCCGGGGGAAATTAGGGAACATTTTAACACAACCAACATACACATATTTAAGACACAATTATATTTTTATTATAACTAAGATTAGGGTGTATGTTGAAATTAAGTGAACATATTATGAATACAGTGTTACATATAGATATTATCTTTAATTTATTTATTTGATTTTGAAATAATTGCATGTATAACTTATGTCATGTGTTTGCTAAAGTTCTAAATATACTAGATTTGATCTATGTAATGTTTTCTGAGTACCAGATTAAAAGAATTTGTTTACTATAAATTTGTTTAAATTCACAACGTAGAAGGGTCCTAATTTCTAAACGATCATGGCAATAATTATATCAATATAACGCGTAAACCAGGATTTTATATCTTTGGTTAACTAATATATGGCAGATAGTGAGAGAGGTGTGTAGTGGCGACTAAGCTGTATCAGTATGGCGAAGGGGTGGGTCGTTACAACATCAACTCTCACGGACTTGTGTGAGTTCCACACAGTGTTAATCCTGTCACTATATTGTAGGGTCAAAGGGCTTGCTGTCTTCTTGGCTGTTATTTTTTCCCTTCTCTTTGTCTTTGTGTCTTTAAACATATTATTTTTTATTGTTGCATCTTGAAATGTAGCAAGGTGAAGAACACCTGACTTATGGTGGCGACATCGACAAATTCATCATGAATATATAAATCCAATAGCTTACGCAATACTCTCACTAACAACAAACAAATTCGTTTGAAACCAATTTACCCCGATCCATCAAACGTATAACATAATTAATCCATTGGGCCCCGCAGCGGCACTGCGATATTTCCGATCAAAAAAGAGCCGGGTCTCGGAGACCCCGGACGCACTTTACGCATCGTTTAATTGGCACAAGCATTTAACCCCTAGGAGTCGAAACGAAAATTACATTCGCATACCGGCCCCTTTGATCGGAGCGAGTCACCGCTCGACATTACCAAAGCTGTAACTCGATTACGAAATCTTTTGGACGTGAAACCGTTGGGGCGCGAAACGGGACAGGCTTTTAAAATTGGCTTTGATAAGCACTATGGGTCAATTAATCGTGTAGTTGTTGGCTTTTTAGATGTAACTTAAACATACGTAAAATTATTTTATGCTCCGCTCACATGACTGACTTTATCGTGTATTTGTTTGTGCAAATTAGACAATGCGAACGTCCGATGCTACCTAATTAGTTTCGGTTGTAAAGTTAGCATTAGATAGAAGTCGTTGAGAAAGGTAATTAACTGAATAATAATTTTCTAAATATATTGTTTTTAACAATGATATATTAAACTAAGACACGTATATTAATTTTATGTAGAGAAATTGATTTTACTAAAATTATTTCTATTACTATTTTTAAAATTGTTATCTGTTCCAATTCATACAATGTGACTTGCGTAAAATTTGTACTATTGCTGATTTCACATGTGCAAATAATCTTATTTTGATAATAATATATATATAGTTCACGAAAAAAATTTGAATGATATTATCCATCGGACTACGATTCCAATTTTGCATAAGTTTGTTTATTCAACGAGCGTATTGTCAAGTCGATAATATAATCGAAGTTTTATAAGAATAAGATCTGAGCAGTGATACATTAAATATATCTAATCTGAAATTAGTCTCAACGTACTTGGAAAAGTTAAATAAATTTAGTACACAGCAAGGCTATAGCACAGGGGTGTCAACTACGTGCCTGAGTATCTGGGCTTTCGATTTTTTGTGTGCTATCTCATCGCTTCTGAGTGTCATATATAGACATTAAATACCCTTGTTAATAAGTAACCAATGAAATGCAAAAATAATTTGTCTAATCTGACCGGCAGTTCCAGAGATAAGCACGTTAATAAATAAACAATGTTTTCAGATTTATAATATTCGTATGGGATCGTGTGGGCAATTTTTGAATCAGTTTTCTTTGTTGTTTTTGTTTTTTTTTTATTTCTAATGTAGTTGCAAAGAATCGTAACTGATATTCAAAATGTGAAGTGAAATGTGAGTTTGCTTGTTTATTTATCACGTTTTCAGACCTTAAATGTTCAACCGATCACCATGATGTTTTACGCACACGTTATCAGGTATAAAGAAAAGAACATGGAATAGCTTTCATTCTGAAAATAAGTACTGTTTTCGAGCAATACACCAAATGTATCAAATCAAATCAAAAATACTTTATTCAATTTAGACCCTAAGAAGGCGCTTATGAACGTCAAAACTACCGCCGGTTCGGAATACATCCCAGTCATCGAGAAGAACCTGCAAGAAACTCGATCGGGTTTATCTTTTTAACATATACTTATATAATTAAAATTCATTATACATTACAATCAATTTTAGTGGATTCACAGAGAGGAGTCAACATATTCCATTCAATTCCATATCAAAGCGAGTGAAACTACAAGCAAAAGCACTAGCATATTATAAAGAGGTGTTATTCAGTTATTTGTTTGTAATGGATAAACTCAAAAAATATACATTAAACACGTAAAAAAATATATTACTACCGAGTAACATAGGCTGTATGTTATTTTCAAAATTAAAGCCGCAAACAAAAGCTAGTATTTTATATGTAAAAAAAATAAAATTGTATTTATTCTTAACCAAATAATTTATTCAAGCGCTTTTATCAGATATGGTTTGAAATATAATCGTTGAGTAGTTGGAGCACAGTCCGTTAATAGCTATTAAAGCAATATTACACCGAGTCCTCATAACTAAGGGCTAAGAGGCAAACATGTCATTTAGCCAGCCCCGGGGAGCGGCCCGGGAGCCGCCGGTTAACCTATGTTCGGTTTAAATTGACGATTAACGCCCCCGTGGGGTAACGTCATCGCTGATTACTGATTTGATTTAGTAACCGGACTTTGTGGTATCTTAGTAATTCCACGACGTATAATTCCGCCATCTGATGTTTTTTATCTGGACCGTTTCGGGACGCGTGAACACAACTTTTTAACATTTATATGAGTTCTAAAGACTCTATAATTATCCAAGCTGCATAAATGTTTCTTCACGTTACGTTGGAAGAATTCAATGTTATCAAAAAGAACAACCTCGTCGAGAGATGGACAAATTTCGTGGTATAGCCGATTTAACAAATTCTTAAGTTGTATTTAATATAAAATGTGACTAAGAAGCCCAGCGCGAGTATGATCTGTTATGGTGATGCAGAGAAGAGAACTTGAATAAACTATTCTTTAAACAATCGCAACGATAAAGACTGTAGACAAAGAGAGAGGCAGAGTATACATTCTTAGTGAAGTAATATCCTACGCAACTAAACGGACTCGGTGCATCTAGTAACTTCTGCATCGTTCACAATACGAACATCCCACCTCTGTAATATCTTGTAAAGATATGTTTCCAACCATTATATGCTTGCAAAATATATAAATGTACTTAAAACTTTTAACACATCAGCCGCAATGTAGGATTATGATCGGGGGAACATTTAACGCACATCGTTGTGATGCCGGTTCGAAATGTAGAGCTGTCTGCGAGTTCGGCTTAGTTATGACTTAGCTAAATCCCTTCTACGTGACGTAATTAAGTTCGGAGCCCTTAACTTGATACTTGAATATATAACGGATACTTGTTTTGGTGATTTTTATAAACAGCCAGTATGCAGATAACTAAATTGTCTACACAATATAGTAAAAACCAACAGCATTTTAACGAGCTCCTAAACACCTTTAATGTTATATCAGAGGGCGATTAAATAACATACCACAAATGTTTTCTACTATTTGATTCATCATTGTCACACGTATAACTGACTGTTTATGTCTCGTTACCGTATGTCACTTTTCTAATAGTTTACTCTACTGTCATTTGTTTTATTTCGTACAAACGAAGCTATTATTGTCGACTGATAAATAAATATTCAGCTACGAAACTTAAATGTTATGGGTGTGAATGTGATAATTTTTAGCAGCATTAAAGACTCACTAAGACTAATATTTTTGTATGTTGTACGATAACTGGTGGCAGGGTATCTTCAAATTTACTGTATACTTGTCTTATTATTTCGGCTAATTTAAAGAAGGTTAGATTAATGTTTAAACCTTATTTTAAAAAATACTGTCAAAACAATTACGTGACGTAAAACAAATTTCGTGTAACATACTACTGTTCCATAGAGAGGCGTTCGTTCGTGGAGAGATAGATGACATAGGCATTTACAGTTCGGTCCTAAACGGTATTGCTTGGTATTCGTCAAGCGGTTAATTAGACTCCGGTCCTCATATGTTATGCCACGCCATACAACCTAAATGTATATTACTTAGAATACTTCTTCTTCTTCAGCATACGTCTCGCTTAGCAAAACTTTTTGACCCATAATTTGTTTGGTAATTACTTTTACGAACTTTTACGTAATAGTCGTAGCGTTATATTAGATACTCTATGATCTTCCAGAGGAAACAGCCTATGAAATGTTTTTTATCTTATAGACAGAATTGCTATGTTGCATTCTAGGCGTCAGTCCAAGCCGAGATTCGACCACTTTGGCACCCTTGGACTTGTTGCCAAGCGGAGTAGTGTCTTAAGCGCTGGTTTTAGTAGTGAGCTGAAGCTGTGAAGGCAGTTCAGGCCAATAGCCTAGTCAGTTTAAAAAAAAAAAAACGAAATATTTTTTGTATAAATCTGATACTTCCAAGGATTACAAATAAACAATATCTTAAGCTTTATGTTATTAATATAAATAACTAACTTTTGCTAATGTCTTCGCTCGCATTAATGTACATTAATGTGAACAGAATTTTTTTCTAAATGAAAAACAAACAATTTTACATTTGTGTTTATAATTTTAGGAAGGATATCAACATTTTCATGTCAGTAATAATTATAATAGCGCACCAAAGAGCCCCATCTCTTTGACTCACCTACGAAAAATTCATTATGGGCTTACCGCGAGCCCACTTACTTCGGTATGAATAATATATATGACAGTTGAATAAAGCGAACCTTTTTATCTATTAAACGCATTTGGTGTTACAAATCTTCGCTCTCAACGTGAGAATGATCGTCTTTACCGTAGGACTGTATTTAGTGCACGAGAGTACGGAATCGGTAAAACAATTTAATCAACGATTTGACTAATCATTTATAAAACTATTGACCTTTGCTCGCGGTTTCGCTTGCGTTAATGAAACAATTCCCTATACCTCCGGAACAATAAATATATTTTACTGGATAAAAGGTACCCTATGTCCTATTCTGTACCCTTGATAACGTGTGTATAAGATTTCGTGATAATTACTTGAGTAGTGAAGACATGAAAGCAAATAAACAAAGTTATTTTTACGTTTTATTTATAATATTAGGTGATAGTAGTTTTTTTTAATGCTCATAATGTCAAATCATGTCTCACAATGAACATGATGTAAGTGTTTAGGCAAGACTGTTTTTTCACAATGTGTGTAGTAATCGTGGACCAGTTTGGTTCCAGAAATTAATATCCTAATATATATTTTAAAACTTCTGTAGAAAATGATATAATCACCATCTTGAGGTGTACTTCCAATATATATATATAATCAGTTTCTACAATAAATTATGTTAGTTACACCAAATATAAATGAATATAAATAAATAGAAAAAGGAACAAAAGTTACTTTTTTTAATTATTAACTCCCTTAATGTAGTATAATGATTTATTTCATTTGTCAATGTCCTAAAAGACACGTTGAGAAAAGTAAAAAGGTCTCCAACATACTACAGGAGTAATGCAGAAGTTGCGTGACAGATTTTCGTATCCAATACTAAAAGATACTACAAGACCACATTGTGAAGTATTTATTCAAGGATAGATAAGATTTATGAGTATATTTATAGTGTTTGAATTTAAGCGTGCTAGATATATTCGTATTTTTATTTGGCTTTTCAATATCTATCGCTTATATAATAAAATCGTAGCTAATAATAAATGGCCGCGCACTAAATGCTAAGCACAGTACAATCTAAAACCAACAGATATCTAAAATCCATAGGCAGTCATTGCTGGCATGCTGGTCTGCAAGCCTCTACACACTTAGATGTAGCTATCTGATTCCAATATGTCACAACTAAAAAAATGTTTTCTCTGACGGGCTTATAATCCCCTTTAATTAACAGATGCACTTCGGCTGATACCGGAACGTGATACGAGATATTGGACTTAGTATATGGTAATCACGCTTCAATCTAAAACTACTAGCTTTTCCTAGTGCTCAGTAAAACAAACTCAGTAAAAAAAAAACAAAAGAACGTTTTATAAGAGCTAAAACAAATTTACGTTCGTAAAAGGGTATTTAGAAAAAAACCCGCGAAATAAGAAACACCTGAGACGTCGGTAAGTTAAAGTCTCGGAGAGTTCCCGCAGCGCACTAAACGCTCAGAAATCAGAGCATAATGAACCACCACATCCACATTTGCATTAGAAATGCTCAGTTCCTCGCTGTAGAAAGAAACCGAGTCACCTTTTGCGCAAATTGTATCCACCCTGCTTCTCGTTCCCGTGGCGTTTGTCAAAAGAATGAGTCTTTTTACCTTTGTCGAGCGTGGATATAAAGATGACGGATGTGGCTTATAATATAATAATTGGATATAATTTTTTTTATTGCTGTTTGAGATAAAAAATAACACAATACTCTATTAATATTGTATGATACATGAGAAATTTTGTGAGGACCGATGGGTGTCTTTTCGTATTACACACTAAACCTACTTACACGAATTCATCGAAATTTTCCAGTAATAAAACATCAAAAGAACAAATTGTAATAGATAAACGCAAAAAATACTTATCAAATTTTTTAAAACTCATTTATTTTCAAAATGTACATTTATTTTCAAAGACATAAACACAGACGAGCTCACGAATTTGTCGTCTTTGAACACGGATAACTGCGAAAATCTTCAACTAGTTACAGTAATAATTCTACTATTTACCTATTTCCCTTTTAATAGGTATAAAATAAAAAGTCAAAAGTAATTACTGCATAGCGTAAGAAGCCACGTGAAATTGCTAGACTAGTTTAGTACAATTTTCTGCTTTGTTATTCAACCGAATTAATTATTATACTTTTTGTTTTTTAACAAATTTAGTGTTATCAATACAACAAATATATGTAAGTCTCGGGACACCCAACAGAAGTGATAACTTAAACTAATCGAAGTTGAACTATTTAATATTGAACTTGTTTAACTAGAGAAAAACTTAAGTTATAAGTTAAATTTTATGTATATTAATATTACAATGTAAGAAAAGGTTATTTATTAATAAAACCTTTTATTGATTATAAAATATATTTTATTCTTAGTTACAATTCTTGAATATGTACACCTACCGATGTCGTATGCGTGAGAGAAAGGGAAGCCAGACAGTCTGGCGCCGTAACGCGTTACGTAACGAAGCGGTTTACCCTCCCATAAGAAGTTATCACTTCAAAAATCTTAAACAGTTGGTTACTTTTTTATTCCACCAGCGAGTGTGGGCCTTTATTTATTGTAAGACTGCGTCAAGCCTCAACCTATTATGTTTTTTTTTATATTATAGGGGGCAAACGAACAGGTGGTCACCTGATGGTAAGTGATCACCGCCGTCCATAGACACTAGCAACACCAGGGGAGTCGCAAGTGTGTTGCCGGCCTTTTAATATATGTGGGACTTCGGCGCTCTCACTGACCGAACGAAACGCAACAGTGCAAGCACTGTTACTTCACGTCGGTTTTCTGTGAGAGGGTGGTACTACCCAGGGCGAGCCGACCCATTCATTCTGAAACTAGTAATAGCTTCAGCGTAGCTCTACAACTTAGTGATATTAACAGTCTACCACTTATTACTACTTACTATATTACTTACTTACTTACTATATTATGTCTACAATACAAACTCAGTGCACTTTTTACCACCAAAAATAAATACCTATATTAACACGTGAAGATAAGCTCTATACTCTTTATTATAGACGACCACTGGTATAATGAAGTTAAAACATTCTTGTACAATTTTCATATCCAGATTTTTATATATCTTCGGTTCCAACTACCTTGGCCCGTGAACCAGGCAACGTGAAGCGACATACTTAAACGAAACGTCTACGATGTCGCTGTAATAAGGGGAGAAAAAACAGCAAAATCTCTCCTTTAGAATACTCTCTGTATAGGTGCATTTATATAAATAACTTGAAATGTTATCCTTTGCAGTTTCTCTGGATGGTATATGTCAATTTTTACAAACAATATTTCGTACGTGTTAATCTTCACAATAGCACCAGGGTTTTGATTTATTACGCTGGGAAAAGACCGAGGTAGTCGGGTAAGTTCTGTTTCGTATAGCGTCATCTTTACCGCAGTCATTACGCTGTACGATAGAGAAAACGCTTTACAAAATCGTATCCAACCGTTCCTTGCTGAACCTCTCAGTCTTCTACCCGACATGCCAATTTAAATACCGGGTACTATACTCGAATTACCTGTGACTAAAATAGGTAGTAGAGCTAGGTATTGTAGGTGGTAGAGCTAGGTATTGTAGGTGGTAGAGCTACGCTGAAGCTATTACTGGTTTCAGCATGAATGGGTCGGCTCGCCCGGGGTAGTACCACCCTCTCACAGAAAACCGACGTGAAGTAACAGTGGTTGCACTGTTGCGTTTCGTTCGGTCAGTGAGAGCACCGGAGGCCCATATATTTAAAAGGCCGGCAACGCACTTGCGACTCCCCTGGTGTTGCTAGTATCTATGGACGGCGGTGATCACTCACCATCAGGTGACCCACCTGTTCGTTTGCCTCCTATAATATAAAAAAAAAAAACTGTTTTGTCCGGGTTCAAATCAAACATACTTTATTCAGTTTAGGCCCTGAAAAGGCGCTTATGAACGTCAAAGTTACCACCGGTTCGGAAAACAACTCAGTCATCAAGGAGAACCGGCAAGAAACACGATCTGGTTTAAAACATTTTTAAAACATAGATAATTACATTCGGTTTTGATGGATGCACAGGAAGGGTGTCATTTCCATACGTCACCATCGTTCACATATTGATCCACCTTGTAATAGCCTTTAGGCATTAACACCTGCTTGACATAGTGCTTGAACTTAGTATCCGGCAATTCGGTAATGTGCTTTGGAATTTTGTTATAAAACCTAACACTATTACTTGTATTTAGATTATGTGAATCCTTTACGAAATGTAGCTTATCTAAGTTTTTGCGGACGTACATTAGATTTTCAAGTATGTATTGAGAGGGTAGAGTTAGAATACCGAACTCCCGGAACTTAGCCTTTAATGATTCGCGAGGCCCCATATCATAAATGGCTCGAACTTCCCGTTTTTATAGTAAAAATATGGTGTCTACCTCAGCTCCTGTCCCCCACAACAACATACCATAAGACATTAAGCTATAGAAGTAAGCGAAGTGTACTAATCTAGTAGTGGCAATATTTGTTAGTTCGCGAATCTTTCAAACTGTAATTGCAGCAGAATTTAATCTTCCTGAATTTTTTTTAATATGAAGACCCCATTGTAATTTAGAATTAAGTGTGATACCCAAGAACACGGTATTGTCCACCAATTCAACTAGATTTCCTTCGATCTTCATATTATTTATTATTCTAATATCAATATATGAAACATTAAGTAAGGTAAAGCATAATCTTCTCAAAAATCTTGCTTAAAGACGGAAGTACAGAAATTGGTCTATAGTTTCCAAGACTACTCCTGCAACCTAATTTAAATAAAGGAACCACTTTACTTATTTTTATTAAATTGGGGAAGGTTCTTTTTGCTATACACTGGTTAAATATGTTGACCAAATATGGTGGAATATTAATAATTAAAGATTGAACTATCATTACCGACATTCCCCATTCCTCCGGTATGTTTCAAGTTTAATAGTTTAAAAGTACTTATTATTTCACCTGCACTAATAGATGTGAAATTACATTTTAGATTTACAGGTGCACAACGATATTTTTAAAATGATGCGACACCATGAGCTGATGAAGAAATTAATAAAAATAATGTTTTTGTTACCTATAAAGGCATGTTTGTGAAATAGTATTGGAAAAGAGTAACTAAGTACCTCTGAGCTGTTTGAAATATATACTCCGTCGACATTCTGATTATACTTATTTATACTATTCCAGATTATATATATTATTTATTTATAATATGCCAGACAGACTTTCCTTAATTTCCAAAACGATTGAACCGATTTTGACGACACTTCTACTAGCAACAAGACTTTTCGGAACACCATCAATGTTAAATGTCATTATGACTTTTCATAAAGGCTAAGCAGTCGTATAATATAGATATAAAGGAATTGGTGTTCGCTTGTCTCGCTAAAACTCGAGAATAGCTGGACCGATTTGGCAAAATTTTGATCTTTAAATATTTATAAATAATAAGCAAAGGAAAAAACTAAAAAAAGAAAATTTAATTTTCAAATACAAAATGTTTCCAGCTATGAAATATTTGACGTAGTTGGTCATTTTAGAAATAAAAAAATGTCATTCGTTTGTCAAATATTTATAGGTGCGTTCAGAAATTTGACTGACATACGCCAAAACCGATAAACTATAAGAAAAATCTGAATGGTACTCGTTAAAACCTAAAAAGTCAGCGTTTCTGATTATAATAGAAACGGAATTACAAAAAGAAGTATGTAATATATACATCACATTATAGTTAAGTATGAAAGCAAAGAGAATGTCCCAAAGCGTGACTACGAATAATAATTTATAAATATTGGATATAATCAAAAAGGAAACAAACGATTGAGTAGAGCACCCTCTCTTACCACATTTCCAGTAATTGTTTCACGTCACTATACCATTTTTAACAGAAGACGTTCCCCGGCCGTCGAGCGCCTCCGTCGGCCGGCAGTAATTCAAAACATTAATTTTCCTAATGGAGTAAGGACGGAGACGGAACGTATACACTCAGAGCTGTGGACTTTCGAAACTACACAATGTTATATTTGAAAAGTTATCTAATAAATTATGATCTTCATTAAAAAAACTATCTAGTTCTTCCTACCCATACACAAAGATAAGAGATATTAGGACTTCCTTAAAATCTCTTAAGGAGGTTTAAATTGCTGTTTACCGATATTTTGTTCAGAATAAATTAAAATGTATAACGTGACTGTAGCTTAAAATAACAATTGTTTTTTTTTTGCAAGTGAAAAATTATGTTTTCATTTTATAGGCTCAAATGACGTGTTTGCTGTGCATATGACAGCGAGATACCATAAGCTTTATTTAAACTTACCTAATTGGGATAGTAGTATTTAAAAACTTCAAAAATTAAGCTTGAGTGATACTATGGGTCACAGCTAGTTTCGGTAGAACGATCAAAGGGCTCTCGATAAAAACTCTTGATAAAAGAATTCTCAAATTATACGTGTATAGGACATCATCTCTAAATAATTCGAAATTAAATTATGTACGATTCTGTAATTTCGAAAAATTCGGTCTCTTGATACACGTAAAGACACAGAATGAATGTCACAGAAGTCAGTAGGTGTCTCGGTGCGTAAACACTGACTGTTGCGCTTTACCACCCCCTACCTTCTCCCCTACCCCTTTCTCCTAACGTCGACTCTTAATTAATTAAAATGCAAACCGCTGACTATAGTGAGTTTAATTCTCCTCTCACCGCCTGCTAGCGATTGCCTCTTTTGATTTACGCTTAAGAAAGCGGTTTGTCGCTGTTTGGTTAATTCTGTTTACGTTCCTTATTTAAATAGTTCTCTTACCTATTACATTTAAGTTACCTTATTTGTTTGCTTAGAGACAATTCTAACTACAATATTGTAAAGGTGAAACTAAGTCTCTTTGTTTCGATTTCTCTATTAAATCTCTGAACCGATTGCACTGAAATTAGACATAGAGTTATCTTAGGGCCTAATGAAGGACATACGCTTCTTTCCATCCTGAATATACAACACACATGATGAAAATACACACACGCAGTAGCAGAAAAAACTAATTCTTACATAATATAAAATACAATGTCTCTGTAGGTTTGGTTGCTTATAACACGGAAACCACAAAATGTATTTACATGATTATTATGTCATATATTAGGTAATAATATATGAAATAAATTATAACAATAAAAGTAAATAAAATCGATACAAAACTAATCAGTACATTATATTGGAATATTTCACCAAAAAAAATAATATCAACTGATATAATTCAGTTCTGTTTCTTAATTACTATAAAAACATCGGTATATATCCTTCCATATTTAGATTAACAGTGCAATAAAATACTCATTCACTCGTTCATAAATTGTGATTTGTATTTTCTTATATCCAAATATGTCGTTTAAAAATGATTTTATTGAAAAGTATATTGGCTTATATGTAAAAGTTTATGGCATACACATAAATTAAGATTTATCTCTGAATATCATCTCTATTTCTTCTAAAGTGTATTTTAAACCATTCTTCAATATCTAAACGAATTTTCTTTATAATAAAAGTTATTGATATTTTTATTGCCGATTCAACTGAAGCTAGACATTCTGACATAAATATACTTTACTAGTAGCTACGTCCGCGACTTTGCACGTGTATTTATTAATCTTGTTATTTATCGTAATTTCTATTTATTGTAATAAATAGTCGAAGTATAATCACTTAAATATTTAGTACATTTTATCTTTATTGAAGTATGGAGGATTTTTGTAACGATCGGTTGATCGATAAACAGGTTGTATATCACAACATGTATATTAATAAAAGGAAAATAACATGTAGATGATCAAACTTGAGACGTGATTGTTCAACCTATGCTGGATTTTATTAATCTCATACACCAACATAAATTTTTATACACAGATTACAAGCTTTGATCTATTCGTCAGGAACAGTATATTCATTCTGAATACAAGTTACTCTATATCCTTTACTGTATTCCTGAGAAGGTCTATATAAAATTTTATTACAATCGACGCAGTAATTAAGGCGTGAACAAACTCACATTCGCATTTTAGTAAGGATTACAATCAAGACCCTTCACTAGTTTATATTTCGAATTTGTTTTTGACGTTAGTCTGACGGTTGTATTTTTGTTACTCTACGAGTACATTAGAATCTAGTGCGAACAATTCGAGCATATGCTCCGCAGCACGTAACACGGAGAATGTGACACACCATTATAAATCTCATTGAAGACGCGCCATCCATCACCGGGAGGAAATGAAGAGTCCCCGAGAATCGGTGGGAATTGTGTTGTCTCAGGGAAACTAACGCACGCGGCTCGAAAGCGTTTATTTTTGTGTTTTGAATATTAACTAAACTGAAGCTTTGTTCATTCAGATTTCTATAATGTGATGTCTTACAATTAGGATAAAACAACACTAAACCTTATCATCTTTCTTTAAAACTCTTTTTGGCCTTGGTGTGCATTTTTCAGACATTCTTAATGGATTTGCAATCTCAATAATCGGATATAAAATCTGGATGTGTTAAATGATACACAACCGACACTTATATCCACTAGGAGTCACCCGTGACTTTCTTTGTCTACGTTTGCATTTTTATAAATGATATCTACTTAGATTTGGATTGTGCCGTGCTTACCATTAGGCATAGTGTAGTCACTTTGCCTGTTGCCATGCTACAATAAATAAAAAGATTTGTGTCACGTTAACGGTTTATCCAGCATACACCGAGAAAGTTCTAAGGTGGCAGTTCATTTAAATTTCCTTGACAATTACCGTTAAACTTCGACCAATTTATACAATATTAGCTTTATCCCGTGTCTTCCCTCAAATTAATGTATTTATAGTATTCGTCAGAATGTTTATAAACTATAACGTAGATATTATTCTGATATAAGCTATATTACTGCAAAGTTTCACTAAAATTTATTGAATAGTTCTTGCGAGAATGAGTAACTTACATCCAATGATCCTCACAACCTTTTTTGGTTTCGGAAGAACAAAGCGATAACAGAAATTACTAAATATCGGTTTGAAGATTGCTAATATATATTACATGCACTCTTCTGTACAGACTTGTTCTTAGAATTATTGTGACACTAGCTTTTGCTCACAGCACTGCTCGCGTCAATGTATATTTGATTTATTCCTCAGGAAAACTACTTTTCTTCGGGATGAAATGTTCCCTATGTCCTTTCCTGTATCTCTGACTACGTGTATTCATGATAATCGGTTGATTAGTTAAAGCAACAAAGCGTTAGAAATATTCATATTCGCATTTATAACACCATAAGGATTACATAAACAGTTCTATAGTCGATTACGATTGATTTATGCTGTATTCCTAAGTGGATCTCAGCGCGAATGGGCCGGCTCGTCCGGGGTAGTACCACCCTCTCACAGAAAATCGGCTTAAAGTAACAGTACTTGTACTATTGCGTTTGGTTCGGTCAGTGAGAGCGCCGGAGGCCCTCCCCCTCCCCTCCCAAAATATGATAGCGGTTTTAAAGAGTAATTTACCCCAGGGGGGTACCAACACTCAATGTGGAGGAGAATCCCCCCCTGAGCGTACCCGCTCAGGCTGCCCTTCGTATTCTGGGGTGGGCAAAAATCCGCTTGTCATTTCGGCCAGAGGCAACGAAACGGAAAAATCGTCGGCACCCCCTCCCACGCTGCGCGTGGATTTCTGCAACATAAGGGGAATCCACTCCAACCTTAACTCTGTCCACCACCACCTTGAGACGGAGAAGCCGGCCTTGATGTTTCTAACTGAGACGCAGATAACTTCTCCTTCTGACATTGCATACTTGCGATACCCTGGCTATAACATTGAACACGCATTCGTACCCCGAGCCGGGGTTTGCGCGTTTGTCCGGGAGGATATTTGCGTCCGTCGCCTGGCCAATCTTGAAGGTCAAGATCTCTCTTTAATCATTCTTCGTGTGGATTGCGCAGATCACCCGCGCGTCTATGCATGCGTATACAGGTCGCATAGCGGTGACTTAGAAACGAATCGCCTTATGGAGCACATCCAAATGATGGCAGACTCAATTCTCCATCAGATCCCCTCTGCAGAAATCGTGGTTCTTGGCGATTTCAACGCCCACCACGCTGAATGGCTTGGTTCACGTACCACCGACTACGCGGGGAGATTTGTTTTTGATTTTGCTTTGGCATACTCCCTTACACAATTGGTTACCTCGCCTACGCGTGTACCGGATGTGGAGAAACATATGCCTTCACTGTTGGACCTTCTGCTGACCTCTCATCCGGACAATTATCAGATAAACGTCGATGCTCCTCTGGGCACGTCGGATCACTGCTTGGTTCGGACAACTGTACCACTTACACGTCCAGTTCACTCGCGCCCTGCGAGCAGACGCCAAGTCTGGCACTATAGGTCAGCAGACTGGGATGGGATGCGAACTTTCTTTGCTTCTTACCCATGGCGGCAGGTTTGCTTCTCGCTGGATGATCCTGATGCCGTCGCCAACATCATAACCGACGTTATACTCCAGGGGATGGAATTGTTTATCCCGAGCTCCATGGTGCCCGTCGGAGGGAGATCTCAACCCTGGTTCGGTCACTCCTGTAGAATGACCTGCCGTCGGAAGAAGAAATGCTACCGAGCCTGGGTTGAGGCTCTGGCGTCACAGGATGTAAACACTAGCGCATTAAAGAAGGAGTACAACTTTGCCTCCAGGTCTTACAAAAGAGCAATCGCCTTAGCTAAGTCAGCTTTTATTGATAGAATTGGTGAGAGATTGATTCGTCTCCCTTCGGGAACCCGGGCGTTCTGGTCTCTCGCCAAAGCTATCCTTGGGAATTTTTGCCGGCCATCCTTTCCACCATTGCGGAGGGAAGACGAATCGTTGGCCCATGACGCTAAAGACAAGGCTGATCTTCTAAGCGGTCTTTTTGCGTCCAACTCGACTCTGGATTGCAAGGAGAAGTTACCACCCACCATCCCGCGTTGCGAAAGCTTGATGCCAAATGTTCGGTTTCTGCAAAGTGCTATACGCAAAGCACTCTTCTCTTTGGATATCTCTAAGTCGAGTGGGCCTGATGGAATACCCGCAATCGTGCTTAGGACATGTGCTCCGGAACTGGCCCCGGTTTTAGCGCGTCTTTTCCGGCTCTCCTACTCCACAGGCGTTGTCCCTACCACCTGGAAGTCTGCCTTAGTCCACCCGATCCCCAAAAAAGGCGACCATTCTGATCCATCTAACTATAGGCCCATTGCTATTACCTCCCTGCTCTCCAAGACAATGGAATCCTGCATAAACCGCCAGCTCCTAAAGTATCTAGAAGAGAACCAGCTTATTAATGATCGCCAATACGGTTTCCGTCAAGGCCGCTCAGCTGGTGACCTTCTAGCCTTTTTGACACACAGATGGGCGGAAGCAGTCGAAAAAAAGGGGGAGGCTCTGGCCGTTAGTTTGGATATCGCCAAGGCTTTTGATCGGGTCTGGCACAAAGCGCTTCTCTCGAAGCTTACTTCATATGGACTTCCCGAGAAACTACGCAATTGGGTATCCAGTTTCCTCACGGAGCGGAGCATAAAAGTCGTTGTTGACGGTGCATGCTCGGATCTCAAGCCCGTGAACGCTGGAGTCCCACAAGGCTGTGTGCTATCCCCTACCCTATTTCTTCTGCATATTAATGATATGTTGAACATCTGTAACATTCACTGCTATGCAGACGACAGTACTGTGGATGCTCTATATACCAGTCGTGCAGGTGTTTCTCGGGAACGCGTTAACGAGTGCCGGAACAAACTTGTGTCCGAGATAGAGACCTCATTGGAGCGTGTCTTGGATTGGGGAAGAAAAAACCTAGTCGATTTTAACCCCACAAAAACACAGGTATGCGCCTTCACCGCCAAAAAAACTTCTTTTGACGCACTCCCTAATTTTCAAGGAGTTCCTCTAGCTGCTGAGCCTAATTTTAGTATCCTCGGTATCGACATATCTAGCGACGTTCAGTTTGGTGGTCATTTGGAAGGTAGAGCAAAACTGGCCTCAAAAAAGTTAGGTATCCTTAACAGAGCGGGACGATATTTCACACCGGTTCACCGCCTTCAGCTTTATAAGGCGCAAGTCCGGCCACACATGGAATACTGTTCTCATCTCTGGGCCGGAGCGCCGCAATGCCATCTACTTCCTTTTGACCGAATCCAACGGAGAGCGGCTAGAATCGTTGACGACCGGGTGCTTTCCTTAGGGCTCGACACTTTGGAGCTTCGTAGGGATGTTGCGTCACTTTGCGTCCTTTACAAGATCTACCACGGAGAGTGTTCTGAAGAACTATTCGGATTGATACCTGCTGCTGAGTTCCATTACCGAACGACTCGCCATAAAACGAAATTCCATCAATGTCATCTCGATGGTTGGAAGTCGTCTACTGTGCGGTTCTCACGTGCGTTCTTCCCACGTACGTCGGCACTCTGGAATGAACTCCCAGCGGCAGCGTTTCCGGACCAATACAACCCACAGACCTTCAAGAAACGAGCCTACTCCTTCCTCAAAGGCCGGCAACGCACCTGTGATACCTCTGGTGTCGTAGGTGTCCATGGGCGGCGGTGATTACTTACCATCAGGTAACCCGTCTGTTCGTTTGCCTCCATTCTCATAAAAAAAAAAAAAAAAAAAAAAAAAAAAATTATAGAACAAGATCAAACCTTGACTTTGTACCGAAATGTTATCAAAACTATAATATATCACGTAAAAGATTGATAGACGAAACTTGTTCTAGTGAAACGTGTGGCAGAATAAAATCATGAGACGGTACCACCGGGGCTTCGGGGACCGCTTACTGGGGCAGGTTAATGCATAAGTAATAGTCGCGTGTTGCCCGAACCGTCTTACGGGGAGCCTTTTTAGAAAATTTTCCTTCGAAACCACCAACGCAAGCTTCAGTCCTGTGGGCTGAATTAAGCTCATAACGTGAGGGTAATAATCGTTTCGATGCTAGTTCGCTTGTATGGATATACTTAAAGTCAACTTAGCGTTTTTGTCAAAAAATAGAAGTAGATAGAAGAAGTATTTAGATGTCATTGAGTCTTTTCGAATGAGAGTTTTTTGTAGAAGCTACTATAATATATAACGATGTTAGGGAGATTATTTCCTTCTGAGCTATACGAGAAATATCTTCTTAATTTTGGATGTGTAAATTTTAATTCTTTTATAAATTAATTTGTAGTAGTCTGAAAGTTTTTAAAGTTATCACAATAGCTTCGTTCCATATAAAATTATTAATATTTTCGAAAACTACTATTATCATTGGCACTACGCAGTCACCTGTGTGTGTTTCCTTGCCGTGGAAAATGGACTAAGCGGTGTATTCTCATGAGCAGGAAAATGGAAGTGAATGGATGATAACATTGTTTACAAATATATTTTGTAAAGAAAGTATGTTTATGCTTTAAATATTTATGGTTTTCCCTCTGTACATAAAATATATTGATAAGATAAAAATATCGCAGAAAAAGTTGCAAGTGTCATCTACTTTGCCAAATTTGTATATAATGTGTATAGATACAATAATAACTTAATTACACTAAACAGTGCCTGCGACTTCGTTCTCTTTGTAACGTTTTGTTGTTTCATCGGAACTAAGTATTTTATCCTTCCATTCTAATTGAATAAATAAATAATCTTCTCATCTGTAAAACTTTACGATCATTACTTAACTTTGTTTTATTAAATAATTACTGCTTAGTCCCTGTACAAAAGCCTAATGATATGTAGCCTAAATAGTACTCTGATAGATCCGCTATATGCCTGTAAAAAAAAAACCTCAAAATTGGTTTATCCGTCCTGCTAACTACCCGCACAAACAAACCACATTAATTTTATTTATTTCAGTTATCTACCTCAATAAATCCAACCGAAAGAAGATTAAACAGTTTATTATTTGAACGTTCGAATTAATCGGACTGTAATATAATTACAACGTTTTTATTCTTCTGTAAACTTATTAAATAAAAATGTAAGTGTACTTTAATAAAACGAACATAAAATACTTCATCGTCTTGTGAGAAAAGACGATTTCCTGTATGTCAGAGAAATCTCCCAGTTAGTTTCCTGTGCGGACTCGATACAGCGTGCATCTGATTCGAAAACGTTTCGAAGTACGTTTCAAAGGTAAAAATCTTCCAATAACATACCTGTCTTGACGTTAGGTTTCATTCAGTTTTAAATTGGTTATTGCTTATAAGTTATTTGAGAGACAGTTTATGTTTCGTTAACTACATGACATCCCGGGTATTGTATCTTTCTATTTCTTCTTTCGAACGGTTTCTAAATTACTTTGGTATTTGTAAATATATGTATCTTACATTTTTTTTTATTTTAACTATGAACTAATCATGTTTAATAGAATAATAAATAAAATATAGATTCAAGAGTAAATGTGTAATATAAACGGAACTTCAAAAAGTACCAGAATAAACTCAAATATTAAAATGAAAATAATCCATTTAGGAGTCGAACGAATGTTTTCTTTCACCGGAACAAATTGTAAAACGCTCGGGTCCGGATGGCAGGCCACCGAATTACTTCGGGTTCCGACATCGATCGCGGCTCTGTCCCTTTGTATCTTTTTTATATTCACACCTTTTGTGTTACACATTTCGAGATATATCGTCAGATTTCTATTTCTTTATTTTGACTTGTATAAATTAATTTAAAGAGATACTACGATAGAAGTTCGGGATCTTTGCCGTGCTCTGAAGCTGTCTCCCGGTCAGTATGTTTTCTCCTTATGGTATATGACTAGTGATGGATTGTTTTTTAATTACAATCGAGCATAGTACAGTCACTTTGTCATCTCCTTAAGATATTAATAACTAGTACTAATAATATAACGGAAACAGAAACAAGAGAAAACTAGAAGTGATTCACAAGAAGATTTTGAAGAATTTCATAATTTCATTTCATAGAATTTGTGAAGAAGATTTTGTCAAAGATTTATATTTACAATTCTTCTCAATTTATAAAAATACATCCAATAATGACAAATTATACAAAATAGCAATTGACAGAGTATTGAGTTCTACATAACATTATATCTCGTAATAAATGTATTCATAAATAAATTATGAAAATATTTCAAAATAAGCCATATATTTCCCTTTCCCCAACGTTCAAAGGTCTTGAACTAATATAATAAGGAAAGCAAGAGCATTCCATCTCTTTCGACCCGGATAGTGAGCGACCGTGCCGGAAGCACTTGAAAATATTTCATTTCCCGGACAACCGGGCTTCGTCTATCGAGTGACGTATTGTATATTTTCAACAATTTGTAATATATTGTGTATAAAATAGTATAGATTGTGAAATGTATACTTTACTGTATGTATAAATAATGCGATATTGAAAAAGTCGCATTGCCAGTTCTGGAGGAAGACATGAGTTTACTATATATGTCGATTACAAATTAATCTAAATTTTTGTTTTTTTTATTACTTGAACATTTAATGATTTTAAAAGAATATTGTTCAATTGCTTAAAATTTTTCACTATATAATAGGATAAAACATCGGAAAGATTAGGTAAATTAATTGGCGAATTGTAAGACTCTTACTCTATGTGCATTCAATTTATAATGCATTATCA
Organism: Antheraea assamensis; assembly: GCA_035772565.1. Classification (NCBI taxonomy): domain Eukaryota; kingdom Metazoa; phylum Arthropoda; class Insecta; order Lepidoptera; family Saturniidae; genus Antheraea; species Antheraea assamensis. The sequence continues at coordinate 3,972,460 of JAQQSE010000046.1, read as the reverse complement.
TTGTTAGTCCTTTTCTTATAGTATACTTACCATTTTATCGTACCACGACATCCCGAGTGCACTGTACATGTTGGTAAGAATAATGGAACCTAAAAGCAACGGTATGTATAGAGAGAGAGAACTACTGCTGACTGATCACATAATGTGACTCTCCAAGGGACTGTAACTGGTGAATCACTATATGCATGATGGCAGCGATAGCATCTGGTATAAGTACCGTACTTAATACAATTTGCGTGCTCTATTACGTATCTCTGCTGACAGAACTTGCGATTGTGTTTTATTCTTCCATTTATTTTATACTAGCAGGTCCGGCGGACGTTGTCTTGCACTGATAATAAACAATATATACTCATGTGCATCAAATGCGATTAAGGTAACTAATGTATTTAATTTGAAAATAGTTAATTTAATATTATATCCCTCTAAATAGCCTTCCAATTACCTCATTTTGTGTGGTCACTTTTTAAAAGATAGGGGTATAGCAAGCTATCCTAAAAAGATAGACTTTTTTCTAAATCTATAAAAGAGGAATACTTTACTATGCATTGTTTTGTTATATGTCAAAAATTTATGCAGTGTTTTTGATGAGAGCTCCTAGGCGGCGAGCATTTTTTTTAAACTTCCAACAATTATCATTATATTTCAACCAATTTACACAGAACATTGACAAATTATATATCTGAACCTTCCTTATGTATTACTCTGTCTATTGGTAAAGACCATATTACAATCCATTCAGTAGTTTTTGAGTTTATTGCGAACATAGAGACAGATAAACGCGGCGGATGACTTTGTTTTATAACTAGCAGGCCCGGCGGACGTTGTACTGTCCTGATAATAATAAAACATACTTATGTGCGTAAAACGCTTAAGGCAGCTTGACTTTTTCCGACTCTTTCAACAATTATCATTACAATTCAACCAATTTACAAAAAAACCTTGACAAATGATATACCTAAACCTTACCCGTGAATTACTATATTGGTAAAGACCGCATTACAATCCATTCAGTAGTTTTTGAGTTTATCGCGAACATCCAGACAGACAGACAGACAAACGCGACGGACGACTTTGTTTTATAATGTGTATTGTTATGTAGTGATTAGCTGTCAGCTATGCACGGGTGTACGCTAAAGAAGAAAATGAGAGTAAATTTTCTTTTTACAGTACGATTATGTAATTAAATAAAATGGGAACTGAAGAACTGAACTGAACTGTTAATTCTATCAATATTTTTGAAAATTTTCATATTATCTTCTGTCTCACACAGTCATACGATTTTTTTAATATTTTATTCTTCACCACAATCTCGTCTGATGTTAAGTGATGATGTGGTTTAAGATGGTAGTCACGCTAAGCCTAGAGGGAGACTTGCTCTCAAGTGCTGCTGCCGGAACACACCAACATGTGCTTGGCGACAGATTTCTACTTGAGGGTGGTAGCTAGACGGGTTTAGAAAAAGCCCTACCACCATGCTATGGTTTCATCACGATGTTTTTCTTTACCGAAAGCTCCGACGCAGTTGCTAGGATTCAAACCTATCAACAAAGCCATCATCACTTTTTACGTAGAGGACGTTTAGCCCAAAATTTTCACTTTTCGGCATTTTTGAAACATTTTTCATATGAACCTTCTTCTGACAATTACAAAGACTGCATAAAAAGGATTAACAAAATATGTATAGCCATTCTGAAGTGATGCGCTTACAAATATGCGACAATGGAATTTTCTTTATGTAAATAATTTATCACTAACAAATTTAAACAAAAAAAAAATCTAACACAAGTTTCCATAAACATGATCTCACCTTGAGAACTCCTCTACCCTAACGGTTATTGGCACTTTGATAGCTTTTATAGTAATACACTGGTTATGAGCACATTTGGGAAAGGCTTAAAAAATCTTGAAATTTTTGTTTTACGCAGCAGAAAATGCGTCCATAAGTCTAAAATTTTTGCGGCTTTTTCATTGCCCTCGTAAAGACTACACTGTAAAACCTTCGTTAGAACTGACGCCGACTGAATACTTTATAACATCGAATCAAAATGGATTCAAACGTCAACTGTATTGATGGCTTCAGTTAATTAAAATGTGTTTAAAGAGTTATGAGTGCCAAGATCTTGAGTACGTTACCGAGTTTGTCTATTTCGATTGATATATTAAGCCAAATTTCAAAACTATAGAAATTTGTGTAGAATATGAATAATATAACTAGACAGAATAGGACACGTAGAAACCGATCTATACTGTCAAATATAAGAAATACCAGTGCCATCTTATTCACCTGCAGCCATATGCAGAACCTTTGAGATATGATACTGAATATGTCTGTTGTACATTTCATCGTATGAAAGGAAAAGAATAGGCAATCCATATTGAATAATTTAAAGAACAGTTTCTATACAAGCAAATATTATTTAGATTCGTGGTAGGCCGGCCTTCGTATATACTAGAAAAACTAACATAATAAGTAAGTTAGAGAGCAGATGACCTACAACAATTCCTCCGATTGGAGAAATTACCAAGTATTAACAGATACGTAGCTGCATGTATGCGAAATCCGTCACGTCACGAAAGACGGGACAAGCCGGTAAATTCATATGTCCACAAATATCATATTAATGTAAATGAATTGATTAAAATAGTCCATATAGATTCCAAAAACGATAAGACAATTGAGTTTTCATGACATCAAAATTCAAAGACATTAAAGCTTCCTTTACTTCAACCATTATAACCAAATATAAAAATGCTTATAGAATTGCTCAACTGTCCAATTAAAAGTTACAACAGTTAATTAAATCAGAGACTCTTACTTCATTGCAAATTTAGTTACATTTGTAATAATAAAATAATATTTTGCTACTTGCTTTTACTAACAGTTAATAGTATTTTTTTAAATATATAGGTATTTTTTTAATATTCAGTATACCAGATATGCTAGCACCGGTTTTCATAGGTAATAAATACAAAGAAGAAAAAAAATCTACTAAAACTCACATAATTTTACAGAATCAAATATTTTTGCGTTCAAAGTACTGCCGAACCTGCCGACCGTCATAATCAATTTCGAGTCGAGTTATTGCCTCGTAATTGTGCGTATTCAAACACACCGTAAAGTTTATCGGCGGGCACTGTGATTGCGACGTAAAACACCAGAATCTTCAAGGGAACGTTCTCGATGGAAAATTTCGAAACGAATCTACCTTTACAGAGCTTAAATTGCGAACGGCGTGTGGTCCAAATTGTTATTGAAAAGCGTGAAGAATAAATAGATATAGAAAGAAATATATAAGAAATAATTAAGGTACGATAATCTAAGGTTTATTGATAATTGGTTTCATTTAAACTTCCGCTCTTTTCGTTATTGGTTATAAATGTAAAATACGATTGTTAGGTAAAATTTCCTTTTCTATATTCTTTTTAACAAGACAAGATAACTTCATTAGTAATTGTAAACATTTATACGACAAAGTTTTGCATGAACTTCTTCTTCGTTCATTTTATGCTTTCTAATTTTAATAGTTTATGTTTGATTTTTATATAATTATTTTCTGTACTATTAGATTCATTGGCTATTACTGATATATTATTTATGCTTGATACTAAATGCTTATATGATTTATTATTAGCCTTAGTAGAAACTTGATTTTTAATGACGTTATTAGTATCATAAAAATGGAATCGTTTTAGAATTTTTCCAACACTTGTGGTCTTTTCATTTTTGTTGTTTTCGCATAAATATGTTAGGAATTAGCTATGTAATGGTAGAGAGAGATGGTCGCAATTTGATATGAGTCACTCTCCTTCCCTTTGACGAGTTGCAAGAGTATTATATAATAATGCCACAAGTATCCATCGGTCATAATTTAGGTACAAGTGAGAGAGTCGTGGTAATTTGAAAGTCCGTTAAATGTCTTAAGATTATTGATCACACGCAATACAAGTCAAACGGTTTCATAGCAGACTCCTTCTTAATCAAGTCCAAAAGATCGAAGTCACATATACGTAGATTGTTACAAAGTATATTTATATGTGAATTTCAGTTGGTTACGCAGTTCGAAACTTGAACCACAATGTAAGATCCCAGGGCCCGAATAAGGTCGGCAGTTGAATCCACTCGAGCGGGATTACCATAATTGATATTAATGTAGTAGGAAAGGTTTAATTAACCCGGACAAAGATGTGAGCTCTCGTAAATTCATTGGATCACTATTTTGGAACGTTTCGCGAGTCCCTAAATGGACGTTTATTTTGGTTTATTGGACACGAATTGCATTTCATTTGGATTTTTATGTTATTCATTAAAATATTGTATATCTGTAACTTGACAAAAATAAAATAATCAAACCTGTGCCTATCGTTAATAGACTTAGCGATTTTTTTAACAATTATCTGACGTATAACAATGTATGGAGGTCAAAAAAATCCATTGTGAACATGCGTTCGCTTAAAAACCTAATCCAATGCCAATTAACTTTAGGTAGTTTTATATATCAAAATAGATATAATCAATTAGGGCCAGAGAAGGTTCGTATAGAGTGCAAAATTCAAGATGGTTTTTTTTTGTGTTTTTTCATCATCAAAATAGGTAGTAGGTACATTATTCAAATTCGTACCTAAATTAAAATAAAACTTTTAACATTATTCATTAACTTATTTATCAGTCCACGTTTGAGAAATGCATTTTATAACGATTGGAAATGATTTGATTTATTTTATTACCATTAAATTATTTTCACACCTTTATTACATTGCACATATTAGACAGAGAATGTGAGAACGTTTAACTGAAGGCTACAGTGTTGGCCAGTTCACGGTTGAGATCTCACACATACCGTTTCAAACAATTAAATCTCGTAGTCCGTAAGGGAGTTGCCGCTTGCAACGCAACACCGTATATCGCAACGGATGGAAAATTCTCGAAAATGCATTGATGTATTTCATGCTACAATGTATACGATTTTGTTTTTGAATTGTTAAACTCTGCAATGTTATACCTACATTATTGTTATAAGATTACAGTTTTTTATTATTCTATTATTTTTATCACTTCGCTGTGTGAGCTATAATTGCGTAACTTTCCTTAAAACGGTGATGATTTTTATGTTCAATTGTTAGAATAAAAGGAAGTGCTTCGCAATAGATAAAAAAGAGGAAGAATTTGTGTAAGGTTCGACTTCAGAAAAAACATTATCACACTTTTTTCTGTCGCAGCGATTGCTTTGCTGTGTTCTAATTCAAAATGTATGGTTGGTGACCCATACTATCATATCCGGCGTCCCATATAAATTCTCAAACGGAGTAAGATTTCACGAAGGGAATTCTAAATAAAACTTTTAATTATATAAATAGGCTTAAGTGATGATTTGATAACTTTTTCTTATAGACTTTGTAAGTTTTAACGTTTGACCGAAATCTCACGTAACACTCAGCTAGTTTGTTCCATTACAAAATATGTTTTTATTCTACCGAAGAAGGTTTTGTCTACGATTAAGCTACGTAACTATAATATCTCAAAGTCAAAGATAAGAGGTTAATCTCATACTTAACCGGGGCTGTCTATTCGACAGTCTATAGATCTTATTAATATATATATGCTTTTAAAAAGTTCCTTTTGAAAAATAAGGTATTATTGTAGAAGGCGACTTTTATAATGAGTCATAATGAAATAGATAACATAGAGAGAAATTCTAATTTTAATGATGTCCCAACAACATAATTTAATACCCAATAAACTTATTCATAACATTGAAAGTAGCAATAGTCAATAACCAATCGCATAGAGGGTCGTAACTACAACCATATATTAGTCATTATCCAGTAAACTGATGCTTCTGAGAACTAAGCTGAAATGCTGCATAGATTTTTACTAATCACACCTTTTAGTCTGAATAGTGCCAATAAGAAATATACTGTTTATAGACAAAAAGACGTGTATTATTGGTACTTTTATAGTTGAAGCGTATAATACATATTCATAACTAATCAATAATTAATTTGCTATTTCCTCGGTGAGCGTTATAAGGAATCTAAACAAAGTGTTTCCGGAAATACGCCTGAATAAAACTAAATAATTAATCTGAACGTTTAATTTTGTTAATTTACAACTAATGCTATGATATAATAAAGTGGATGACACAATATATGTAATAATTAATTAATTGGTAACACAAACATAAATGTAACTGAAGTAATTACGCCCAAGGGGTCCAACGCCATATGATAGCACTTTTGTTCGACGCGAAGGTGTTTCCTATTTTATGGAGCTGTATAGTTGAGCGAACTTACTACCTTGGAGAATTACAGCGTAAACGTTGTGAGAGAGAATGTATTTTATTAAATCGAGTAAAATATCAACAACAACAACATTCTAATTGATTCTTTTTGTACTCGAGCTCAGTACCAATCCTAAGAATACATTGTATATTTATATTTAAATTCTTTGTTTAAGCCCTTACTAATTAAAATAAAAAATTATCATGGTAAATTTTTACACGCAACAAACGGCTAGAACATAAAATCAACAAGCCATAAAGTGTCAGTAACGACTTCTTGTTTGTTGTACGAACTTTGTGTGCCGTTTGCGACTTAATTGGATGTAAAAAGTTGTATTTTTTTAATTCTCCTTCAACTCTTCAATAACTTTATATATCGTAAGTATTGCGTATTTACATTCTAATTAGATACTTGAGGATAGAAAACCACGAGATATTTTTTTATTTCAATTTTAAATAACCGAATTTTTTGCGGGGACGTTCATCATAAGTTCTCCAAAAGCCAAGCAACTGGGAAGGTAATTTCATTCTTTTACTGACTAAAATTTCATGGTTTTCTTCTCACACCAGTCGTAGCCTAAGCAGATGCAACTCTAGGCCAAGATCTCCTTGCAGTCCACAATCGGGCATTTTGCAACGAACTGCAGAGGGTGCACGAATACAAGTGTGTCTCTTCTTTCTTGTATATGTAAACACACAGCGATAAAGATACTCAAGTTCCTCACTAGCAGACAAATGTATGACGGCTGGAAGCCGTATACAGTTTATAATTTATCAGCCAAAGTAAAGAGCATATGTCTCTATAAATCTTGCAGCACACACTATGAAAATTGTTTTTAATGGCTATTTTAAAATAGTAAAAACCGGTTGCCGAGGGACCGGATAACCGGAAATAAAAAAGTCGTCACAGTAAAACCGGGACGTTGGTAAATAAAGGAAGATAGAAACGGGGAGCGCTGCCTCAGGAAAGTTTATTACGAAGCTAATGTTAGGGTTATTACAGATTTTTTACGTTGAAAGAGTTGTCAAAAAGTTATCTTTGTATAAAGCATTGGTTTTATGGTTTAGTTTATGACTACCCGGTTTCAGTGGAACTAGTCTCATTGACATTCTGTACGGAATAATTGTTTTACTTTTTAAAAAAGTTCCTGCTAAAAAATTAAATGCACTATAGTAAAACTAGCGGCCGCCCGTGATTTTGCATGCGTTTGTGACTTTATACAAGATGACATTCTACTTTGTCTTCGTCTAACTCTAACGGCTTATCACATAGCGTACACAGAAAAAGCTCTCAGATTGCAGAATGTTTTCTTATAGTCATTTGTTGTCTGCGTGTTATTTTGATTTAAAAGTTATACTATATTACCGCAAACTTTCATCAAAATCCGTTGAGTAGTTATTGCGTAAAAGAGTAACAAACATTCATCCGTTCTCAGAAACGATCTCGTTTTAAATACAATATATAAGACTCTGTTTAAAAGTGAAATCAAGGTAATTATAATATACTAATAACGCTCTACTACTAAAAAATCTATCCATCACATTATTACATGACGAGAGAACTTTCCACCTCTGTTTTGCATTGCACACACGGAGGACTGTGAAATTTAGCATAAAATGATTTAAAAGCATAGAACTCTAAAACTACGCATTGCAAGTACATTAAATTAAATATAACATTTATTGAATGTCATCTGCATTAGTCTGTAGTCAAAGATTGTATCTTAACATCGTACATGCATAACCATCAGTTATAATTATAAAATATGATACGCAACAGCGTCCAAATTCTATCGCGTCTCAATGCGTAATCACTGGTACTCCACACTATTCGTTTATTTAATAGGCTATTTTTGAGTCGTAAGTTTCGATCTACCATCAATATATAACACAATATTAATTCTCTTGTTAGATCTTTATGTTGGCATTACGTTTTATTCGTCTTAATGTGATTTAGTGAATTCCTTAATCAATTCTTCTACGACATAAACTGTTACCATGCTGTACATAGATATGCCTATGTTACAATAAAATAATGCAAATTTATTATTTATATTTATTTGTTTTCACTCGAAAGCGGTGAACAGTGCACTCTAAAACCTGAGCGCATGTTTGATTTAACGCAATATATCCGTCTAAATTGCGTTGCATCCCGTGCGGAATCAATTTTGCAGGTACGCTCCGCTGATTTTAACTCGATCGGGTTACTTGAGACGGTCCCTCGTCGGGTTAAGGAAATTCAAACGGATTGATAACTGTATTGTTATATAAATGTCTCAAATCCGGATTATGTTCGTGATGAGATATAATCTCGTAACCATTCCAAGGAATTAAAGTATAGTGATTGAGTGAGATTCGAAACTAAATAAATACTGATTACAATCATCAATACACAATAGAAAGAAAGAAAGAAAGAAAGATTCATTTATTCGACACAACCAACATATATTTACAAGTATATATAAAATATTTTAAATGAGCTAAGTGTTGCATGGAGTCAAATAGAACTGAACAACTTACACTTTATGAGCAGTCTCTATCATCCTTTTCAAACCTTCGAATAGCAGCAATACCACTCTCAATATCTATATTAGCTCAATATATATATATATATATCTACATACACTGATTGTAGCAAACTGAAAAATTTTTTCGTTGGAATGGCTTGTATAGCCTATATGGGGTCCAACAAATTGTTACTATAAATGTGTTCAGTCGTTGAAGCTAAACTTTTTGTTATATAAAAAACCTATTCTTGTGCGAACTCTGATTACTCTTACTTGCATATTTTTTATAACTCTCAAGTGGTTGATAGGGGTGTTCTGAGATCGGAGTAATACATACATTACATTCGAAAATACATAACACCATTAATACATATACACATAGCGTGTACACATCACATGGATCAAAAGTCACGCCGGTACTACTGGAAACGAGGCAGCAAAACATGCGGTTCTAAATTTTGCACCTACCTACACATTCCCTATGAGTTTCGCCAAGCACGAAATCTGTGCCAAGCATCACCGGGCTAGGTATAACAGGGCTAGAATATTTATATATTCTCCCTTAGGCTATTACGTGTCTACCCAAATTCGAAGATATTTTAAAATTGCGTACACTGATTAGGGTTTCTTTCCATGTATTAACCAAATATTAACCGGACATGGGCATTTTAAACAATATCTTAATGGTTTTAAAATTATTTATGATGAGACCTGTCTGAGTGATAACACAGATGTACAAACTTTTAAACATCAACTTCACTAATGTTTTATATATGATACGAAGAGATAAGAGCACTTAGTACCTATTCAACCTTTGCATATCTTCTTAACATTTTTTCAACTAGATGAAAAAGAAATCTGCCATTAAATCATTTAATGTTCTCTTGATAAAAGTTGAAGCCATTTAATCATATGAATAATATTTATGACTTTATCATAACATATTAATGTGACGCGTCATCGAGAAGCGAAGTTACACGTCTCAACTTGCAGCCACATTTCTCTCTTTCCCGAAATTTTGATAATTCAGAATACGTTTATGCGAAAAAACGGAATAAAAGAAAATTTTAGCCCCAATCTAGTACGTAGTATATCTACGTCATTGTAAACATACAGTAGGTACAGGCAAATGTTCTATAGACCATGTTATTACGTTTCACCGAATATAATCTACATCACATTGTTCAGTACCGCTGAACTGCACACAACCGTCGCATACGTCGTGCGGTTCCAACAGGAGCTTCTCGCTTGTTCCTCCGTCGTCCTTTACTAATACGGTATTCATTGCTCAGACTATTATCTTGTTTCTGCTTATATCTGTATCTACAATGTATCACGTAGCTTTTGTGTCGATGTCATAATTAAACGGAGTAAAAATGTGAATAGAACATCACAGAAAACCTATTTCACTTGTGCCTCCGAAACAGTACTATTTTCTAAATAAAAACATTGAGACTCAGTCATTTCTCAGACTATTATCTTGTTTCTGCTTATATCTATATATATACAATGTACCATGTAACTTTTGTGTCGATTACATAATTTAAAGTGAGTAAAAATATGAACAGAACATCACAGAAAACCTATTTCACTTATGCCTCCGAAACAGTACTCTTTTCTAAATGAAAACATTGAGACTCAGTCATTTCTCAGACTATTATCTTGTTTCTGCTTATATCTATATATACAACGTACTATGTAACTTTTGTGTCGATTTCATAATTTAAAGTGAGTAAAAATATGAACAGAACATCACAGAAAACCTATTTCACTTGTGCCTCCGAAACAGTACTCTTGTCTAAATGAAAACATTGAGACTCAGTCATTTCTCAGACTATTATCTTGTTTCTGCTTATATCTATATATACAATGTACCATGTAACTTTTGTGTCGATTTCATAATTTAAAGTGAGTAAAAATGTGAACAGAACATCACAGAAAACCTATTTCACTTGTCTCCGAAACAGTACTCTTTTCTAAATGAAAACATTGAGACCCAATCATTGCTCAGACTATTACCTTATTTCTGCTTATATCTGTATGTACAATGTACCACGTAGCGTTTGTGTCGATTTCATAATTAAACGGAGTAAAACTGTGAATAGAATATCACAGAAAACCTACTTTACAGGCTTTTATAGGCTTATGCCTCCAAAACACTACGCCCTACTGAATGAAAACATTGAGACTTAGTATTTAAAAATAACAATATATCAAGAAACTAGTTCAGTCCGCAGCTTCGTTCACGCGTACCAAAAATATATTGTAAACGCGTTTTTTTATTTTAATAACGATTTTTAAATATTACATGGCCTATTTTATACATGAATATTTAGTGCCAAGGCCCTTTTGTTCGTAATATTTATTACTTATACGATGGGACCAAATTGAATGCCGTGAAGGAATGATAATAACGTTTAATTCCAATGACGATATGATAATTTCGTTTAGACTATTGTTTCTATGTTGCGTTTAAAATTTTTAATTTACTTTCTGACAAAAAAAAAGATTATCATAATTTTATTATAGAATTACGTTGCGACGTTTGGTTCCGTTGACTGTTTTAGTATTATCTATTCTAAAAATTGATGACTACATTAAATGGGTCTATATTTAATGCTCTAAGTAAAATATTGCAACACAATATACTTATAGTCATTTTATGTCGACTAAATATAGTTTTAATCCCATAACTTATTCCATATAAGTTAAAAAATAACTATCTAAATCTGTTTTGTAGTTTTTCTGTTATAAGTATATAAACAGACAAATAAATGTTGCCTTTTATAACGTGTAAGGAAGATTGAGTTACAGTATGTTTAAAACAGTATATTATATTGTTATAGACAAGAAATAAAAATGTTAATTTTTAAGCAATGGTCGCTCAGTAGCTAGAATCCTTGCAAATGAGCTGGAGCTTTCGATGAGGGAAAACATCGAGGTGAAAGTATAGCATAGCGATAGGATTTTTTTAAGGTCATACGCTTCTATCCTAAAGTTGTAAAACCAAGTGCCTATATGTACGTACTGGCAGCTGCACTTGAGAGCCAGTCCTCCTCTAGGTTTAGCGTGTGTACCATCTTAGACCACATCGTCAGTTAACATCAAGTGACATTGTGGTAAAACAGTATATCCTATAAAGTATAAAAAAAAATAAGAAAAAAATATATTGTTAAACAATCATCAACTAGTAACAGTCCCTGGCTCCCTACACGTATTTTATTCCTTTATTATTTTAGACCTGTTATTTTATTTTATGGAAATAGGAGTGTATTTTACGATGTTTATAAGTATTGTAGATATGGCATATACATTTAAATATTGCATTAAATTTGAAATATATAATTCTTGTATACATATTTCATCAAATTCATTTGGGATCGAACAGAAATTTTATTTGATTAAATAAAGCATGTACTGATATTGCCAATTATTTTATTGTAGGCTACTTTATTAAAAACACAACAATTAATTAAACAAACAAATTACTTAACTAAGTTTATAATTAAGGTTCACGTGAGCTAACATTAATGGCGCATGTAGTTAGTAACATAGGCGAATCTTATTAGTTCGCACGCCATCCGATACAATTAGATAATCTCCTATGAGCGGGTGATATTACAGTAATACTAGACTAACTGTACGGAATAATCACACTATAGTCCTTAACTGAGAATCTAAAACTAAATATTCCAGGGATGAGTAAACTATCGGTATACTATCTTTATAATCTTAAGATATTGTGTATTTTTTTTAGAAACGTTTTGATTTCTGTAATTACCAGTCAGATCTAAAAACAATATTTATACATATTATAGTTTATTTCTTGAGGAGTTATATGTAGTATATAATATAACGCTATGCCTTTTACAAAAGCGGAGATAATGCCACACAAAATTTACATACACTCTAACACAGGCGGGTCGTGTAGTGCGGCGCGGTTTACAAGAACTCGAAGGCGGGAAAAATTGAATACTTAAAATTATTTTACAGTATTTTATGATTGTAACATAAATATTTTTTATTCTATACCGATATTGTCTCCTTTTGTCACGTAGCCCAAAGACGCATGTTAGAGAGATACATTTTAGAGCATAAGCCCTACTTTAAAAACGATGATAGCTCAGTGTCAGGCCTGAAGTTTTTTTTGACGAAAAACATGTTGACACTATAACATAACATGGGTAGTATTTTTCTAACGCTCCTTTTAACAACTGTAGGGCTATTTGAGAGCTAGCTCTCCTTTAGGAATGTCGAGTCATCATCTTAGATTACATAGTCAAACGCAAAAATATATTAAGACAAAATAATAGATAATAAATTTAAATTGTTTAAACTTGTTAAATTTGTTATAAACATGTTTAGCGGATTGGAGAAGCTTCTAGAATTATTGATCGTTACAACACGTCTACATATTAACGGGCGCCGACAGGCATTGCTGAGTTTCTCTACTCTTAACTAATTTCGCACCTCACGTTGCCGCGTTTCGGTGCGCTCTAAAACCGCCGAACACCATTAAGTCCGATGTACAACATTGCACCAAACTGCTGTATTGTAGGCGAGTAGTTACAAACGATGCTAATTACTTTATCTGTATATAAATAGCCGAAGACAATGCAGTTAACTATTTCTTTGTCCTGTGTTTGACAATCGCGTATACTTTTTTTTATTTAATGGCCATTGACGACAATTTGTGATATCATTAAAAAATGGAAATCGTTGTTTTTTACTACACCATCGATGAGTTGAAACCATAATTTACAAGACTCCTTTTGTACAAATTAAGTATGAAGTTCACGCTCCTTATCTACAATTAACAACATGGAAATATATTCTACTAATGTTATTAACAAGATAGGGTATTTTTTCAATTTATTTGTTATGTTATTTCCAAGAATGATTATGATCGAATTTAGGTTACAACAAGGATTACTTGATGGTTATTAAACTGTGAAGGAAAGTAAAATTGATGGTTATTAAACTGTAAAGGAAAGTAAAACAATAAAAAACAATATTTTGTCATTAGACGTTCCCCTGAGACGATACTATCTTACACACATGCTGTAAAATTGGTGTATTGGTTCAATTAGCTCCGAGCAAATAAACTACATTTTTAATTCAGAGAAAAAGTTCTAACTAATATTATAAATGAGAACGGAAGTTTGTTTGTTTATTTGTTTCTTATGCTTTCACGCGTCAACTACTCAAATGATTATACTAAAATTTTGCATACGCGTTGTCAAGAGTACAGAAAAGTAGACATGGTACCTTACATCTAGAATAAATTATAGTTCCCTAAGCGGTAGGTCAAAATCCAGTCGTATATATAAAACAAAGGACTACTCCATTACTCTATTTTATCTTGTAGTTTCAGATATTAACGCGTTTAAACAAATCAAATCTCTTAAGCTTTATAATTATTATAGATAAAATGTCTAAACCGTAACATTTCTTGTTAATTTCCTGCGGGCCTTAATTAACTTAGCTCCTGGTCTACGCCGCATGCAACGTAACATACCGCCGCGCCGTGATCCGGCTCGGTCCAGTCTAAACCGGTTAAGAGCAGTTCCGTCCGGAAATGTTCTTTACTCGGCACTTGTTAATGTAATCGGCCGCCGCAAATCCAATCTACCCTCGAGCGAGCTGCGATTTTATTAAATTTTCTTTTCTAAAGGTTACGGCATTAAGACCTACGGAATAGGGTCATCTATGTAACATTATAATTATCCATATAAATTTAGATATCTAGATATTTTTTTTAGTTTAGGATCTTGGCTTTTGTCTAAAAAAATATCACGTTATCTTCTTTTAATAATGTGTTATGAAAATTAAAAAAAACTATATTAACTGTATTTTCTTGTAGTGGGATAAGCGGCGTGGTGCTCATGGGCAGGACAATACAGACGACGGCGCGGGTATTAACTAGTAATAAATATTATAAAACAGAGTTGCTTTTCATGTGTGTCTGCTTGTTACCATAGTTCTTCTAAACTAAGTAACGAATTTTACCGAATAATATACATAATTTCTATATAAGGAGCAGTAAAGTCAAAGTATTTGAATGGAAGTGTAAGAATCAGTTTTCGGGCGTTTACGTTGATAATGCTGACTAAGTGTGTTTTGATACATAGAAATAATGTAGAACTGAATTGTTCACCTTAAAACGATTATAGAAAAATCTCTAATAGAAGGTATACGTCTATTTTCTAAAGATTTCCTTTAGACTCATTATTACCGTGCCATTAAAATATCAAAATCGAAAATATTTCTTTTAATTTAGACCCTACGAAGACGCATATGAATGTCAAAATACTTCCACGGGATTCTAAAAACATTTCAGCCATGAAAAAAGATCGCAATAAATTTGATCGGGTTTATTTTTTTTTTATTTAGGAAAATTTACAGCTAACATTAATGAAACAACAAAATAATAACATATTTAAAGGTTAATTACAAGTTTTCACTTATAAAAATATATATAAACAAAAAGACAGCTATAAATACTAATAAACAATAACAAGCATAATGATTACAAGCACAAGGTTAGAAGTTAAAGAAAGAAGTCTCTCGACAAACATTGTCTAAGGTATGGTGCACTCGTATAAAATAAATCTACATTATTACCAAAAGAATTAAAATATTTACATGCACGGCTAACAATAATACAAGTAATGTTCACAGTCGTATAGACAAAATAATAATCTCAGTGTCCGATCTTTAAAAAATATATTGTATTTTACAATACACTGTCCAAATATTTGAATAGTTTTCGATTAAAGTCCAGTCGTGCATTAATTCCGCGTTAATGGAGTACAGAGTTTAATAAAGCCATTCCGTGTCCGATACAGGGGTTCGGCGCGATATTACCTTTACGCCTATCTGCACGAAAAGGGGTCGGCACGCCCCGTTTGTGTCCAACGTTTTATTAAAGATTCCCCTTGTAACTGTGTACGTAACATTTTTAATTACGCGTGGTGGGATCACAACATTCATTTCCAACTCGATACAACCACCCTACATTATTTGTAACACATGCAATATTAGTACGTTTAGGCACGAGATCACCGAGTCATAATCATAGCAGCCTGTAAGAGGCCCACTGCAGGACCACAGGCCTCTTTCCGAAGGAAAGTATAGGCGTAATTACTACGTTAGCATACAACGTATTGGCGATTTTAAGCTTTCAAACATGTTGTGTAATCTTATCTCATTCACTTTACAAGACTATGTGTCTCCACAGACACACGGTAGTCACCATCCCGGCAAGTATACAGAAGTTAGAAAATTCTTAACTCTGCAGTAATGTAAAGATATGGAGTCACTTCCCCGCCGGCGTGTTCCCTTTTTCTTACGATATGAGCTTCTTCAAACAAGGCGGCAAACGGTACTTTTGGAGGTCGGCATG
Organism: Antheraea assamensis; assembly: GCA_035772565.1. NCBI lineage: Eukaryota > Metazoa > Arthropoda > Insecta > Lepidoptera > Saturniidae > Antheraea > Antheraea assamensis. The sequence continues at coordinate 3,956,267 of JAQQSE010000046.1, read as the reverse complement.
ATAACGACGACTACTGTACTGTGTCGCACTTCCCAACAGGTTTTGTGCAGTCGTTTTACCGAACTAGGTAAAAAAAAACTGAGCAATCCACATTTATCTTTATCACTTCATTACATTAAGTGAGGTAACTATTTGCAACTATCTTAACACTATGTTGTATTTGCTTTAAAACCTTTTATTACATTATGATACGAATTTACTATGGCATACTATTGTAAACGCATCATGCAATATTTATTATGTCGAAGATAAACCACTTTAAGAAAAATACAATTGAGAGTATATCGCTAAACTGTTAGGTGTATTTTGCTTACAATCATCAGTTATTAACATAACTAATACATAATGCATTTAAGATTAACCATTATAAACAAAATATACTTAGGAGCCTTTTGTGACTTCTAGGTATAATTTGGTTACAATGATCAACATTTAAAGATCAATCATTGTATAACATATACACCTAAAAGCCTACTGCATGACTGTATCCTGTACTGACTATAAAGTGTTTTTTATGATGATTTATCTTTAAATAACTAATACATAATATTAAATAATGCATTTAAAATCAGCGACTATATGCAAAATACACTCGGGAGCATTTTACTAGATTGCTAGGTGTATTTTGCTTACAATAGTTAATTTTTGACATTATTAAAACATAATCTATTTACGATCGACCACTGTCAATAAAGAACACGCAAAAGAATTAGAATTAGGTAGCTGTTTTGAGATAAAGCCTCCATAAATATTATCAGTCGAAAGTGTACCTTTTGTATGGAACGATTATAGCCTACAGGATTGCAAACCCCTTTAATAGCATCAATAAAAAAACCATTAACACGAGTGCAGTTCTAATAGAGTGAAATCATTAATGAATAATCATGAACACTAAGTATGAGCTCTGTTATTGTAAGTGTGAGCCAAGAGGTTTTAGAATTGTAAACTAGAATTCTGACAATCTGTTCTGAAAATAATTTAAAATGTAACTACAGCCTCTATTAACAATTTGAATTATGAATAAAACGAACCGACCCGAGACTCCAGATTAAAAGTGAAAGCGGAAGCGGAAATGCAAACACTGAAATACCATTAAGTCATTCGACGCTGTCGGAGTTAACTTTTAATTTCGCCCGTATAATACTCCCGTCTTTAAAACACTTTCCGACTGTAGAGATTCGTTAAAACGCCTAGCCTCTTGACAGAGTGACTTTTGTTTGTGAACGTATATATACTTGAGTTATACTGTGGAAATTATTGTTTACTACTGATCGCGCACGAATTCGTCTGTATTTATATTCTTATAAATAATTAGTTTCAGTTCGCGGCGCCTTACTCACATTAATGAAAATTAGACCGCAGTACACTTTTCTTGGATAAATTCCATTCCAATCCATTCCTGGTAAATGATCTCCTTCTCTATACTCCTGATAACAAGTAGGCTAAATTTCATATTTATAATATTAGGATATCGTTCATGATCATCAGACTGCTAGAAACCCGCTGCAGGACGCAGTGGTCTACTTTCCGAAGGAAGGTATGGGCATAATCACCACGCCAGCCCACAACGTATTGGCGATTTCAAACTCCAAAGAAACATACTTTCAAACATATCTCAGCTTTAGGTATCCTCATGAAGTTTTCCTTCACCGTTAGTCGATAGTGTTACCAATTTAGATTAGTAAATGTACGCAAATCCCGAAATAGTCATTGATATATGCCAGGGTTTGATTTTGCGTACATCGTACTGATATTCGACTGGTCAAACTACTGGACCATTACGACTTATCGGACAGAAAAAACATCTTCGTGTAATTCTAGCGGCTTATGTAGTGCACGCCGTGGCATGATTTTTGAAAACTTACTAGGCACTTTGCCTTATATTTTGGTCAATTTAAACAATACATTTATAAATTATATACTATGTATTACTCTGATATATAGGCTATATTACTATACAGTTTTATCAAATTCTATTTAGTAGTTTTTGCGTGTAAGAGTAACAAACAATCATCACAAATATTCTCCTTAATAATATTAATAATAGGATTTAGACGACGATATTCTGTAGATAATAGAAAAGTTATGGAGCACTATTTACGTGGTTCGGCCAGTGAAATATCATTCTGATGCCCGCATGTTCGAACTCCGAACATGTAACAACGAATTTTTCGGAATTCGCGTACATTTACTAATTTAAATTGGTAACACTATTGGCTGACGGTGACGGAAAATATTGTAAGTAAACCTCAACCTGAGAAATGTTCTTGTAGTACCACAATATCTGGGAAAGATATAAAACTGTGGATTGCTAAGAGCATGAAATCGCCAATACGTCATGAGCTGGCGTGGTGGCTATGCCTATACCTTTCGTCGGAAAGAGGCCTATAGCCCTGCAATGGATCTCTTACAGGCTGATGAGGATAATTACTATTATGCATTAATTTTGGCTAATTACAGGCTATATATACTTGATACTATTGAGAATGACATTAGTCTAATTATTGTTGGCTCCGATTACAGTTTTTCAATACCGCTTCTAATATCAAAGGCATATGGCAATAATTCCTATCTAAAGCCTGTAACTTATGAATGACAATTGAGTCACATGGAACATTAATTCCTAAGTAGCGTTAGTACAATAAACTATAGTTTAAAATCGTTCAGTGGGAAAGTGATAAAAACCGATCAAAACAAAGGTTCCGTCAAAACACCATTGCAGCGTAGTGACGTAAGCCAGAAGCGTAACCACATCACACACATTCTCGTGCCAGGCCACGTTTGTACCCGTCATAAGGATATAATAAGTGAATGACTTGTTATATTCGCGAATGAGATGTGATGTAGGAGCGAAATCTCATTCGAAATAGTGCTTTTGGTGTTGTTCGTAGTGATGTGATTATTTTGTTGTCGATTTGTCGACATATATGTGTATTAATTATTAAATATATTAACGAGTTTAAAAAAAAACTACTGATAATTGTAAGCATTATAATCCTAACTGATATTACAAATGCGAATATGAGTTTGTTTAATTCTTACGCTTTACCTACTCGACCAATCGACATGAATTTTTGCATATACGTTCTCAGGGATATAGAAAAGGGCATAGAGTACCTTTCATTTAGAAAACATACAGTTCCCGAGGGATAGATCAAATTGAACATTAACGTGAGCAAAAACTAATATGGTATATTTTGGCGGTGTGAAGGTTAATGTATTGAGATATAAATAGTTACGTGTATTCATTATCCTACCTAATATATTATCTTTCATTAAAGAGTAAGAAAGTGTCATGATTTCTATTATTGGTAATTAATATTAACTATTTAATATTACCTTTATAATATTTTATTAACTAATGATATTCAAATGATTTAAACGGACTTCAGTGAACTTCATGTTGTCACTTTTGGTATTTGTTTAGTCTCTTAATTTATCTGTGACCGGAAATACATTGCATTCCTATTTTAACGTCGTCAACGACAAAGGTGGGATAGTCAGTTCCTGTTCAACGATCGGAGGAATAGGTCGATAACAAATAAGTAGTGGTGTTAAGTTTTGAAATGTATTCAGTTAATAATAGAAGTTTAGTAAACGAGTTCTAAAGCAAAATTTTACTTTTATGCTAAAGCGTATTTTCATAATAAGAGGCTTTTTAATTATTTTGTAAAAAAAAACTGATCAAGTTTGGTATAACATATGGATGATAGAAACAGAGATTTTATTTCCTCTTTTGATATTTTATAAGATGTTAATTAGTTATGATGATTTTGTGGACCAAACACTTTTGCTTGCAAGTGATATTTTAGTAAATCCTGTAATCGTTATATCATAAAACAATACCTAAATGTAGTACCCCGCATATAAAATTTCATTGTCTGTTAAATTAGGGAAGTCGAAAAGATGATTAACTGCAAGAAAAGAAAGGCAGCCAACTTTTAATTTTATCCGAGATTTTTTTGTTCTACATTATTAAGGCTCGTTAGCTCTGTACTTTTTCGGACCACTCGGCTGGAAAAAACAACTAAGAGATTCCTCCTGGGAGACTTCAAACAACAATTAAAAAGCCCGATATAAAGTTAGCTAAAAAAAACTTAATTAAAAAATTTCAATCACTAAACAATGTAAATTACACTGATAATTTGAACCGGCAAATTTCTCCTCGAACCAACCAATCAAACTTAACGATTCAATTAAAACCTGAAAGGTAACAGATAGACGGTGGCGCACCAATAAAATCCTTATATCGCGGCCTAACATGGCGCATAAATAACGGTCGAGCGACGAATATTTGAAATATCGACTGTAGGTCGAGGGGTTTAATCGATATCGAGGTGGGCCCACAAATTACTTCACTCAAAGGCCGGTCTCAAGCCAGAATGATACATTACTCGGATAGAAATATTTTTCTGCGTAAGAACCTGTTGCGTTTGATGTGGACGAGTGTGTAGCTTAAGTGTTAGGGTTGTGATATGTTCAGGAAATACGAACGATATTTAATGTACACTACTCGTGATTCAGACTTTTATTATGTTATGGTCACGTCGTAGTTAAGCATGTATAGTCTGGTTGAATCCATAGAGTGTTCGGGAAAATTAAATCCCTAATTAATGTATTATTAAATTCCAGCATTAAACCATTCTACGGCACCAATATTGTGTATCCAGAACTCAGTATTAAAAAAAAACGTGGCCATAGAGGTATATAAATCATAATAAATAACATCCTCCACATATCCCATCACTGGAAAAGGCCATCTCTTGAGGTATGATACGCTATCAAATAACACGTCAGCCCATGACATAACTGTAATATTAATAAACAACAACCCATGATAGAATCAATAAAAAAGTAGCGGAATATCCTTAAAAACAAAATAACTTCTGTACCTGCATAAATTTAATTGCTAATATCTTACGTCACCCTTCAATAATACCTACACTATAAAAAATAAAATATATATTAAATTAACATTTTAAAATTGTATACATTTTGTGTGCCACATACTTGACAACCCTATATAGACCGTGTTTCCAAGCAAAGTACCACTTTCAGGCTATCTCCCTCGGATCGATTAGGTTCGAATGGAGCGTGAACGAGAGCGCGAATTTATCGTTTCTGAAATCTCAACGTTTATACATTATTCTGTAAATTTTTCTTTTGAATTTATATATGGTAAGATTAGATTTCCACCTGTATAAATATATCGGAATCAATAACTAACTCTGCTTACTTATTATTAAGTTTCTTTGTTTTTGTATCATCAAAATTTAGGGACCTATTACTTACACATAATTTACCTATGATACAAAGTACTTCTTTATGAGAAACTCAACATAAGAATAATTGTTATGATATGTGCCAAGTATACTAACAATAAATAATTCAAAAGAATCACGCAACAGATAATGACGATATGAAAATAGCATATAGATATTGTAAATTTAATTTTATTCTTCATTAAACTCGTGCAAAATGTAATATTATTTAATTTGTGATGATTATTCATATGAACTAATAACTCTATGTAATAAAAAAAAATTATAATAATTTCCATCTTGATGCTCTTACTTATTACGTTCCTTTCACTTACCTGAAACAAAAAATAATACATAAGTTAAATTGAAAGATGATTTAATGCGTACCTTATCATGTCTTAATTTGATTCTTTTTATCACAATAAAAATTGCAATTCCTTAAGAGATGACACAAAAAAAACCGATAGAAGTGAAAACTCAAAAGAATGGAATAACTTTGAATGTTTTTGAATTTTTAAATCAATTTTAGTCTGAATTATATAAATTTCATAATTTGTAAATTGAAATTATTAACATTATTCTGGTTTTCTCATCTATTGGCACTCCGAGCAATAATTTATACAGTTCAATAATTAATCAAATATACTATGGGCCTCCACAAGCTCAATATAAAATATCAATATTAGATGTACACAGGCCGCTATACTACGCGTCGCTAGTCTGGTGAAAGCGCAACATGTCACGAGCGAACAAGTCATCGGTGACGCGAACTCACAAATTTTTACCCTACCAAAAGCCGCTCAAGGCGGCGCGGCTAAAGTAGTTTTCACTTGAAAGAAATAAGAAAATTTAAAATGGGAAGCAGATTATAATTTAGCCATAATATGATGTGTATTCTTATCTGTGCTAATTGCTAGTTTGTAGGAATAGAGAACATATATTTTAAAAATTGTATTACATTATACATCGTGTTTTGTTAAGGCTTGATTATAGATGACGCCTAATTCAAATGTGTCATTATGAAACTGACATTTAGCTATTTCTAATACAACTTTGTTTTGTGTTACACGTATTTAGGTATCAGACTATACGACAGTTTGAACAAAACCTACGGTGACTTGGGTCAAATAGCATAATTGTGATGAATGTACAGATGAATTCATCTCTTTTTTATTGCATTTATTCTCGGATTGCGGTCTATAATTTAATTTAAGTACTAGTGCATTTGTGTACTAGTAGTCCGGTGGAACTATAGAGGCCTGACGAAGCCAACAGTGTAGGTCAGTTCGGAAAAAAAAAATACTAATTTCAGTTAGTAACACTATCGGCTGACGGTGAAGGAAAACCTCGTGAGGACACTTGAACTTGAGAATTGTTCTAGTAGTATCACCGTATGTAGGAAAATATGGAACTGTGGATTTCTTATGTGGATTGTGTAGTCGCCAATATGACGGAAGCTGGTGTAATGAGTATCGGCAGTGGGTCTCTTACAGGCTGACGTGATGACTAGTGCATTCGTGTTCAGAAGACGATGAATACTTTAACTGTATTTTTTATTACATTATTTATACGTTACACAAGTCGCCTGTGGCATTATTTCTGATAACTTAAAATGTTTCAAAATGTGTGTTTATCATAAAACTGCAATAAACCATTTCATAGAGACCTAATTCGGTTTAGTGGACAATAAAATCGACATAATATCAAGGTTTCTAAATCGATCTAATTTACTCACAAATAGCAAGGTTTTAGACTATCGGTATTAATTATTCTTTTCTTTATTTCAGTTAAGGTGCCATCATACTTTTTGTAAAAAAATGTTGACAATTTTTAGAATCATATTTGAACCAATATTTGTAAAGGCCATCGAGCATGAGAGTCACTCATCCACGTCACCAAATAATCATAGCTTTGATCAAAATAACCTTTCATTTCATACTACAGGGACATTTCAAATTGCATCGTGGTCGCTGTGTACATATTTTTTATCAAAAAGTAACTCCATTGCAAATTGAAACTGAGACATTTTTATTTGCACCCTCACGCTCCCTAATTTGATAGGGGTTTCATTATAACCGAAATTAAACACTTAAATATGTAATTTAATTATACTATCATTCAAATCGTTTCAATATAGACTTCTTCAGAAGTTGTTAAACAAATATTCATATTTAAAAATGAAGTTAGTCTGCCAAGAAAAGGTTTTTTATTGATGCACGGTAAAAATAGGATAATGTGTATTTTCTTATTGTAACAAAGCAAAACGAAAGGTACTTACTGTGCATGAATTTAAGCACAGTATATCCCAACCGGTTTGCTAGGCTCTCCGCAGCTGAATATATACTGGCTTCACTGGCCCCGAATCCATTTTATCACCATTAACATGTTAGACAAAACCCAAATACAGATACCTACCATCCTGCTAGTTATTAATTGTACTCCGGTAGATCCCGGAATGTGACAGACCTAAGCATACCACCTGTAAGCTATAAACTCGGCGCGGAAACGGGGCGGCTCGGAACGGTGCGAATGCGGCGCGAATACTGACCTTGTTAAATGCAACTCGCAACCGTCCCACTACCGCGCCACGTAGCGACGTACTTATAATGTACCGTTAACATTCCCCACCCTAGTGCTGCCCTGGCAGCACTCATCCGCAATAGGAATTCTGGCGACTCGACCTACAGATCTCTTAAGGGTACCGGTAGCAGTACGTACTGAGACCACTCGCACTCGACCATCCTTGCCGGGAAAGGTACTTTCTACAATGCCTCGTGGCCAAGTACCGCGGGGAGCATCAGGATCGGCGATGAAAACCAAATCACCAGGTGCTAGCGGGGGATGCTTTTCGGTGTTCCATTTTCTACGGGGTAGCATCTCTGGTAATATCTCTTGCACCCACCTTCTCCAAAACATATCAGCTAGTGCTTGAGATTTACGCCATTGTTTTCTTAAAACCAAATCGGAATCATTGAATAAGCCCAATATTGGTAAATTGGAGGAATTCCCAATTAAAAAGTGATTAGGTGTCAGCGATTCATTAGCTCCGGCTTCAACTGACACATGACTCAGTGGCCTACTGTTCACAATATTTTCAACTTCAGCTAATAGTGTGATAAGAATCTCATCTTTTGGTGCACGTTCTTTCAGGATTACTTTTAAAGTAGTTTTTACACTTCTTATGAGGCGTTCCCACGCCCCACCCCAGTGTGGACTAGAAGGAGGAATAAACGTCCATGTTGTACCATAATTACAGGCGGTTTCTTTCAGTTTTCCTTCATCAAGTTCTTTTATGGATTTTCTAATTTCGATGTCAGCTCCGCGCAAGTTCGTTCCATTATCCGAATAAAGATAACTAGGCCACCCTCGCCTAGAAGCCATTCTGCGGAGTGCCATCAGAAGGGAATCGGTTGTAAGGGAGTGTACTACTTCTATGTGAACCGCTCTCACCGTCAAACAGGTAAAAAGAACGCCATACCTTTTTTCATGATGTCTCGCGACAGTCACTTCAATGGGCCCAAACAGATCAATACCACAGTGCATAAATGGTCTTTGATGGTGAGCCACTCTTCCAGCAGGTAAGTTACCCATTCGCGGGACTTGAGGTTTTGCTTTTCGTATTCGGCATATCATGCACTCCATAGCTACTCGTTTAACAGTCGGCCGAATACGTATAATCCAATACCTTTGTTTTAATTCGTTAACCACCATCTCTGTGTTGCCATGAGCAGCTCGAACATGAAAATGCTTAACTATTAAGCGAGCGATATGCTGGCGGCCGTCTAAGATGACAGGATACTTCGCTTCGTCAGGCACATCGCGAGCGGCTCCGATGCGTCCGCCGACGCGCATTACGCCACTCTCATCCAACACTGGCGACAAGGTAAGTAATTTATTTTTATTTCCTAATATATTTTTCTTTTTCAGGTCCGAGATATCATCGGGAAAACTTTGTGCTTGTGCATATTTTATCAACAACGTCTCAGCTCTCATCATCATAGGGCCGTCAATGTCGCAGGTAAGTTTCTTAATTTTTCTATCAATAAACAATAATACATAACATGTTGATTTTAACAAGCGCAACCACGAAGAAAAATGTAACGGGTTTGGAATAGCAGGTAAGTCTATATTCGTTTCTTTTAGCGTTAATATACGTTCGACATCTGGTACGTCTGCTACAGGATCACAAAAGTCCATCGGCCACAATGTTTCGCGTTCAAGTAAAAATGACGGCCCATGAAACCATTCGCGTTCAAATACACTAAAGCAACAGCGTTCTCTGGTAGCTACATCAGCTACATTTAGCTTAGTCGGGACATATCTCCACTCACTTATCTCTGAGAGTTCATCTATCTCTCCAAGCCTATGAGCCACAAATATTTTATAGTTACGAGAATCATTCCTAATCCAATGAATCACAGTACTCGAGTCACACCAAAAGAATCTTTTTATTGGTTTTATTTTATGCTCTGTTACCACTGTTTTGGCAAGACGCACAGCAAGTACTGCCGCCTGTAATTCTAATCGCGGTATCGACATATATTTCAATGGTGCAACCCTACATTTACTTGTTATAAACGCCGTTTGAATACATTTGTTCTCCCAGCGCCAATAGGCTACGGCACACATCGCCTGAGACGACGCGTCGCAAAATACATGTAGCTGTAGATTTGTATAGTCATAATTATTAACTAGCGAGCGCCCATCCCCTCTATTATCAAATGACAAGCGATATGGTTCGGGCTCACCGCGGTTTAGTGCCGTCGCTGGGCGCGAGGACGGCGACGCGCGCTCGGGACGTTGCTCAGCGTTATGCGGTGCATCTGCACTCAACTTATCGCGTTTGTCGCTCGTTCTCACGCACGATTGATAGGCAACCGCAGCGAGCCGGCACTCTTTAGTAGCTGTAACCAATCGATCCATTTATTAAATATGTGGTCAGGTATGACATCGTCCCACTGTATGCTAGAACGCCAAGTGTCCTGCAATATAATTTTCCCTTTAATAGTAATAGGCGACAAAAAACCATACACATCAAATATCGACATTATTACTCGTAATGCTTCTCTCTTAGTAGGTCGTTTTCCATTCATAATCTCAAATGAGATTCGTTTGAATGAAACGTCGAAGCCTAGGGTGTCCTCTTGTGGGTACCATATAAGTCCTAGGGCTCGTTCTCCATCTAACTGCTGACCTATTTTCAATTTTTGTGCATTATTTGCAAGTAAATTATTTGGTAAATTATTTAATACCTCAACACTATTACTCAACCAGTTACATAACACAAAACCACCTTGTTTATGAATATAACTAATATTTTTCGCTAAGTTAATACATGTTATTTCGTCCGGTTGACTATCTATATAATCGTCCATGTAGTGTTGTTTGCTTATCGCTTCAACAGCTGATGGCATTGTTGAAATGAAACGGTGTGCGTTTTTATCTCTAATGAATTGAGCGATAAAAGGAGAACAATTCGCACCGAATATTAATGATGTCATTTTATATGTTTTTATAGGACTATTTATGTTATCTCGCCATAGAAATCTAAGAGTGTCTTGGTCTTCAGGTAAGATTTTTATTCTTAAAAACATATCTTTTATATCACCAGCGATTGCAACCTTATGTTGGCGGAAGCGCAACATAATACCCAACAAGGATGTCAGCATGTCTGGACCTTTCAGTAGGTAGTCATTTAATGAAAAACCTTTTGTTTTTGCAGCCGCGTCAAATACTAGACGAAGCTTCTTTTTGCTCGGGTTGTCTACTGCAAAATGAGGTAAGTACCATGTTCTTTTATTGACATTATTATTATACATATGACTTACTTCTTCAGCAAAATTGTTACTTAACAAGTGCTGAATTCGTTCTCTATACCTCTGTGCGAATTCCTTATTCAAACCCATCTTTCTTTCAACACTTTTAAACCTATTTATGGCACTTGATTTGGAATCAGGCATTTTGGAGTTGGAATCGCGCCAAGGTAGACCCACATACCATCTTCCATTAATCAGACGTGCAGTTTTTTCTAAATATTCACACGCACGTACATCATCAGAATTTTGGCGTGGCTTATTGCTTATACCCATCGACTCAATAGAAAAAGACTTTCGTACCTGGTCGTGCAACTGCTGCAGCATGAATTTTTCTTCATACCGATCCTGCGATACCTGGACGTGGTCGTAGTCGTAGTCTCGCATCACGAGTGTAGTACCACGTGTGTACGATGAATTCACCGGTACCCTTCCATGGATGCACCAACCTAAAGGGGTGAGTGTTGCACAGGGCTCGTTTATTTTACCTACCCTATACTCTAATGGCGCTAAAAATTTATAATTGTCTTGCCCAACAAGCAATTCGGGCTTATCATTATTGTTACAAAAATCGTATTTTAAATTCTTCAAATGATCGTAATTATTACAATTAACAATATATGAATTCTGACCAGGTAAACTAAGATTCTTAACACTACGGGCATACAGTTCATAATTTTGTCCATTGTTAGATGACATCTGTAGCCGCACCACTTCGGTTTCACAAATTAATCCATCATTGTCCCATGCACCACCTACACGTATTGTACTGCGACGTCCGCACAACCCTAGTCGCGATGTTAGGTCGGCACTGATAAGAGTCACTGTGGACCCGTCGTCCAGTAACGCGTTAACACTAATTGTGCCGTTAGGGCCGTGTAATTTAACACGCACAACCTTCAATAACACTTTACACTCTGTTACAGTATTTAAGTTGTTGACACTCTCAGGCTGGTGGTCTAGTTTGGAGATTTCAGGCTTGTCACAAACACGGAGACCGGTGACTTCGGAGTTGGATATAATAACTTTGTTTCTATTGTTGTTATTATAATGCAGTAACCGATGATGTTGTTGTCCACAGTTACCTATGTCGCATACATCGGCCGGGCAGGTTTCTCGCTCGTGTGTAGATAACAAACATTTAAAACAAAGACGATTTCTTTTTGCAAATGACCATCTGTCTTTTCGTAACGCCTTTTTAAATTTCTTGCAATCAGTGAGTTTATGATATGTTAAGCGGCAATATTGGCACTTTTTATTCAGGTATTCTTCTTTATTCACTAAACATAAATGTGAGCGTGTCGATATAGGTTCTTGGCTTTTTCTTTTATATGTATCGAACATACTACGTGTGTTAACTAAAGCCAAATTATTTACTTTTACAGCTTCTTCGTGTAAAAATTCCGCCAAAGTATGTAATGTTGCTTTTTTACCTTGTGTTGTAATCGGATAACTGTAGTCGGCCCATTTCGATAATAGGACTGTAGGTAATTTACTTAAAACATTCGTAATCACATTCGTGGCCACTAAATACTCGTCGCGACCGATCACACTAACCGCGGCTACATAGTTGCGTACTTTTACTGAGAAAGACACAATATCATTATAATATTCATTCGACACTGGTTGCAGCTTCTTCATGTCTGCCATTATTCTTGACAGAATTACATCTGGATTACCAAACTGTAGTTCCAGAGTAGACATTACCATTTCTGGTGTGGTAGCACTGATGAGTAAAGCTGACACCGCTTCGCGTGCCTGCCCTCGCAAGCACTTTCGTAGACGCCACAGGTTCTCTTTGGAGCTAAAGTTGCACATCTGTGAAGACTCTTCATATTCCTGTTTAAAATGTAGCCATTCTATAGGGTCTCCTGAAAACAAAGGTAAGTCCCGTGGGGTGCACAGGCGACTCAGAAGAGTTCGGTTAGGCCCGTTAACCGCAGAGGCAGTGGTTAAATCCTTCAGTGCACTAGCCAGCAGGTGAACAGTACCCTCATCGTTGCCGGCGTTATTTAACGTCAGCGGGCACGGCGCGTCCGAAGTGTGACCTTGATCGGGGACGGGTCGTGCTTTCAGTTCTTGCTGGCTGTGTTCTAACCATTTTTCTACCTCACTATGAGTATGAAGAGATTTGGCGCTGCTTTGTTCCTCTAGATCTGCCAATTCCGCGACAAGTTTTTTTTCAATCAAATTCATTTGAATTTTTGCTTTGGCTTCAGCTGCTTCGTATTCTAACTTAGCTTTCCGTGCTGCCAAGGATGAAGAAGACTTCTTAGAAGAACCTTTTTGAGAATTTTGAAGTGACGGTATTTGTGAAATCACTTTAACGGCTGGCGGTTCGGACTTCACTACACTACTCGCATCCGTCTTTTCTTCGATATTCTGTTTAATTTCTTCATTATCGTTCACGGTTTGTTGTTTACGAAGACCACTTCTTGTTTTCATCGCTGGACTACGATACATTATCGATTCGGCTCGATTGACCAGAATGTAAGCTATAAACTCGGCGCGGAAACGGGACGGCTCGGAACGGTGCGAATGCGGCGCGAATACTGACCTTGTTAAATGCAACTCGCAACCGTCCCACTACCGCGCCACGTAGCGACGTACTTATAATGTACCGTTAACACCACCAGTATTATACATGGTGTATTGTAGTCCCAATCCTGCCAGACATAAGTCCTACCATCCACCAGCTGTAAATATAGTGCAATACAATAAAATATTGAGAACCAAGCAATTCGTTGTCAGTCGTCACTGTGATAATGATCTGTGTACGTATCTCTTCAATTTTTGCTGGAAGGGATCCGGTGCTATAGGAAGGCATACGGTAATGATAAGCCATTAAGAACTTAATTTATGTACAATAGATGTGTTGAAAATTCGAAGGGAAATGTATGACCGACTTTTTGTAAAATGTTTCTGAAGATAAAAAAGTTAATAAAATCAACATTAAAAAAACCTACTGTAAAAGATGCCCTAGAATGATTATGGTAGTGCATGCTAGTATCTAGTCTTGACCTACCAGTATCTCAATTGCTACCTATTTCCGATTCGTTTTGAAGAGTTTCCGGATGTAACTTCAAAATCCAAGTCTTAATGCTAAAGAAATGAAAATAAAAATCTCTTAAAAATGTCTCCTTTCTAATAAAAGAAAAATTCTCCAAAACGGTTTATAAATGCTAAAGTTTTGAATTAATACACAAACAAAAATACAAACGAATTGAGAACCTCAGACTTTTTGAAACCAGTTAAAAAGAACACCTTACGTGTATATTACAGAAATCACAGAAAAAAGCAAAGAGAAATCACCCTTCAAATATCTCCCAATTACCTAAAAAAACTTAACTGCTTGAATGTACAACACTAGTACAAACTAGCCCGATGCGAATAAGTGGAAATTTCTTCAGAAAAAAAAAATATTACCAATTGCAAAATTTATTTTCGACAATCGATTTGTGTCAAGCGAATGAACGTGGCAGGTAGAATCGGAGGCGCAGCGTCGCTGCGGGCGCGGCCAGTAATCCTATCGCACCGGAGCGAACGCCGCGGCGCCGCAAACATTAAAAAAAAAGCTTTGCGAAAATGACATTTCCAATTTTCTACCGTTGCTCACGGGCAAATTCATTTTATTTGTAGGCTCGGATTTTATCCGTCACCCAGTAGCGTTCGAGTACGGGGCAATATTTCAATGCCATCAAAGGAATTCGCATAGTAGGGACGAGTTTATTAACGAGTAATTTGAACTTCCTGCGAAAGGAATATTTCTTAAGAAAATTAAAGAATTTGCCTCCGCGCTTTTTGATTTCAAAATAAATGAGTTGAGTGCGCCCGGCGGCCTTTGCCCTTTGAAATTTTAATATACATCTCGTTTTTTTCTCGTAAAGAATGCGATCCTAATGTTTCGTTATGGAGTTTATTAAGTATTTATTAGGACCGCGCACTTTCGAGTATCAGCGGACACTTATTTGATAAAAAAAATATATAATGGACGAAGTAATTTTATTTCTCAAATAAGCCGGATATTGCGTTCTTTAACTCAATTTTATAAATCTTCGTACCAGAAAATAGGCCATTGGTAGGATAAAAATTAATATCTCTTGAAATTTCATTTAAAGATCTGTGTACAGTTGAAATTTCGTTGCCTTTTCGATGCTTTTCTACTTTAGAGTAATAATTTGTGTATATGGTGTGTATATTGTAAAAGTTTTTGTTATAAGTTGTTCCTACATAAATTGCTTCTTGAGAAACGTTTTTTATCCTATATTTAGATTTCATTCTATACTAGTCCTAAATCTCACATAAACTAAGTCATGCCCTTATGCCTATTTAATCATTCCTTTGAAAACAAAATGTAATACATCATCATTTCAGAAAATGATATAAATTATACCGCATTCAAAGATTTCACATCCATCGCCATTAACTCATTTGGTCTTTAAATCCTTTCAATTCCTTTGATATCTCGAAGTTTGCAGAATAAAAGCTATACGAGTAAACGAGAGTTTTAAAGTGGAGAGAATACTGAAAAATGGCTGAGTATCAACATAAATCATACTTTAACAATGGGATCGAGTTGCAGTCATTATGGAGATTGTGTGAAGCATTGCGCGAAGGTGTTCTGAAATATCGTTTTACACTTTATACAGAATTTAATATAGCCTTAAGGTTTTTATCCAGTATCATTGTATCTAATGGTTAGCATAGCGCAATCTATTGACGGTCATCGTTGTCAAGTCTGTACGAAAATTTCTCGGCTGCAGAATATATATCAGCTGAATCCGATAATCTAAAAAGAGTCGTTACGACTGATTTCTCAAAACGTGTTTGTTGGTTGGTACATGCTATCACGCAGTTGATGCTTGATGATTGAATATGGCACGGGTTCATATTGCACCGATAATTATGTTCCCATTTTCGAATGAATCCCTATCCAAGTAGTTGTCTTCGACTTTGTGAGTTCATATGTATTTCTATTAATGAAAATCGTTTCACTAGTCTATCGGTCTGTTGTTAAAATAATAATATATTTAATATTCCAAATTAATGTGTATATAATTTACAGCAATATCGGCATCTACACTGGTTACAAACTGTATCGCAGATATCACAAATATCCAAAAACTACATGACTCCAGTCCGCTTCGTGGGGCATTTAAGGAATTGTACTGAGTTAGTCGAATTCAAAAATAAGTAGCCTAGTGTCATGCTTTATATTTTTGGTAATTGATTTTAATGGCTATACTATTACTTTTATATATTATCTTTATTATATTTAATGATATTCAAATGATTTAATAAACGGACTCCAATGAGCTTCCTGTTGTCACTTTTAGTATTTTTCAGTCTTTCAATTTATCTGTCACCGGAAATGCATTGCATTCATATTTTAATATCGTCAGCCACAAAGCGGAGTTAGTAAGTTCTTGTTCAACCATCACATGAAAAGGTCTATAAGAAATACGTAGTGGTGTTAAGCTTTGGAGTGTATTAAATTAATAAAAGGTATTTAGTAAACTAGTTCTAAAGGAAAAAGGTATTTTTATAATATAGGTTATTTTTCAAAATACTAAGAGCATCTATGAAAAAATCTGCATTGAAATTGTCTTGTACTGACAGGTTCAGTAGTTTTTACGTGGTTGAGTCTCAAAGAAAAAAAGAGAACTATATTTTCATTATTTAAATGTAATTAATATGTGGTTAAAGTGTGACTGTGTGTCTGAGTGAGTGAGACTGTGTGTGTGTGTGTGTGTGTGTGTGTGTGTGTGTGTGTGTGTTGTGTTATAAATGAAAATGCATATCCTTTAACTAGGTACGTAAAGTTAGTTATATTCGAGACAGGGGCTTACTAGTATTTCTATATATTCTCAACTATGGGAATGTAACCATTTAATAATGAGATTTTTTCATTATATGAGTATTGTATTAATTAATTATGTGAATCTTCGATTATATTATGTTTTCCTCTGAAACTTCTTAGTACGAATATCTTGGTAGGCGTTCAGTCATACAACTGACTCCAACAGTATTAATTTTTAAACAAAGAATTAATGAGGTTACTTTATTAATTGGGCTTCAAATGTCTAACTCTTGAGCTATTGTTTACTGGTCCGAACAAGGTTTCTGATTAATTTGAAAATATTTTGGCACTTTCTAGCAAACACCAGCTACAGGAAAGCAAGGTTTACCCATAATCTCCTGATTTTTGGTAATTATACGATCAAAGATACCATGTTCTAAGCTTAAAGATGCAGATTACAATGTTTTCAATTACAGTGAGCGGAATACATCTATTGGTGGTTGGTAAAAGATTTTCAACATGAGGGTGGGTTAGCGAAATATTTTTACTACCAAACAATTACTAGAGGCATATAAATTTTCACTCAAGAACGGAAAATATCTTACAGATGCGCATTTACAATTATTATTCTAGA
This sequence comes from Antheraea assamensis, assembly GCA_035772565.1. Taxonomy (NCBI): domain Eukaryota; kingdom Metazoa; phylum Arthropoda; class Insecta; order Lepidoptera; family Saturniidae; genus Antheraea; species Antheraea assamensis. The sequence goes on along the minus strand of JAQQSE010000046.1, from coordinate 3,938,759 downwards.
TAAATTATAGTTTAAAAAAAAACAGAAAACACGCTAACTACCAGATCTATTGGTTACGAAACGCAGAGTTAGTTTAAAAATATCATACAAAGCACCCGACGCTTTTATAACAGTGACATTAATTATCTCATCAGTAATTTAATTCTTATGCCAAGAATTAAATTTTACTTTTTAATTTGAATATCTCTAAAAGCGTGTTTATTAAAACTATAATTTATATTTCGTTTTTTAGTTTGATATGTTTGATATGAGTGGCAAGTATCATTTAAATCTGATCACTCAAAGTAGGGCAAAATCGAGGCTAAAGAGTCAATTAGAAACATACCAACAAACATACAGGTGAAACTAATAAAAGCATGTTAAAAAAGGCAATAAAAGGCATAATTTCCCACCCTCAGATTCTTCCTTCAGTAACATGATTAGATGGGGTGTAATTTTGTCGCAAATTCGCCACCACAGCGATAGCGCAGGGCTGAGGCGGAAACGATATGAATTTTACATGAACCCATGTCACACGATTCGTCATTCATTCCCGCCGGCTGACTGTGAGTAACATTTGTTTTGAAGCCAATTGTTGAGTCGCAAACATGTTTTATGAATCTCCTTTGGTTTATATTAAAAAAAGGTTGGCAAAATTTATAGAATCATTATTATTAAAATGGTAATATGATTCCTCATACTGTTTCACTTGAAGAGTTCTTAGTGTGGCTAGTAGACCCTACGGATGTCCTTTTAGACGATACATCTTTTATCTATGTATGTTACAGATGCTTTAATAAGTTATTTTAATGGGAAGTTCCAAATGCCTGCGATGATTTCACCCGTTTGGAAATTACTGAAGGAATGAGGATAAATTAACTGTAGCTTAGCTTTTTTTTTATAAAGGCGTATGAGTGAAATAATCAACCCGTAAGATCGGTGATGCAATTTTAAACAGTTATTTCATGGAATAACGTTAGGACACAATAGATTAAATTAATAATGTATAAGCCCACCCAACAGTAAATAAAGGGAAGTAGATGAGCTTGAGGAAATCTGAAAGCTTTGAGAAATACCTTGACAGTATCAGAATGTAGTAAAAAAAATCAACCATATCGCAAATACATTTGCCCTTTTCTTATCTGTTTTTTGTTGCAGCCTGAAAATTGGCAGCTGTCATTATTGTTACAATTTTTTTTTTCTATTTGACTGCAGAAAAGAAAATAATGTACATATTTTCCCGAAGTCCAAGTAATCTGTTCTTTTCATAGTATCAACATTCAATGTGGCTAATTGACTTCAGCACAACCACATATTAATGATAATTTACTATTGATTTCCATATTGGAATGTTACCAGAAACGTAATAAGTAGGTATTTCAATAGAGGCATAACAAACTTAAGCTTAAATTTCTGTTCGGGAATGTTTGTTTTTGAGTAATGTTCATTCGTATTCATACGAACAAGTCTGATGGAAACTTGAATGGAATTATTCTAGCGCGTGTTGTTTATTAAAAACTTTGGGTACGTAAAGGTTTTTCGGTTCGCCGGGTCCCTTTTAAGGACATGTTATTTCTATTGTATACGTGTTTTATTATATGAAATAATATATTTTCCAAGGCAGTAGATCCCACAAGAACTTTGCACTGAGAAATATCACCGAGAAATTTATTACTATCGACCTCATTAAAACTGTGGTCCTATTTGAAGCCGGTTTTTGATTGATATACACGGATTAGACATTGATTTAAACGGTCGGCTCTCTGCTGCCAGTACGCAGGGAGTACTAGGTTTAAAATCCACACAAACAATTATTTATTTGATCAAAAAGTCTATGTTTGAGTGATTTTTGTATCCGTTATTTAGAGGTTATCCCTAGTAATATAATGCTTGAGATTCTTAGTGTAGGAGTCATTAAAAAAGTAGGTCATGTATTAGTTAAAATGAAATGTTGTCGACTGTATCTTTTTAATGAACTTATTCTACAAAAGAATCGAATAAATAAATAGATGTTTACCTCTTAACCAAACGCTCGGTGGTTAGTGTTGTTGGTAATAATTGACATCTCCTTAACATGTGTAACGACCCACCCCTTCGCCATACTGAGACAGCTTAGTCGCCACTACACACCTCTCTCACTATCTGCCATATATTAGTTAACCAAAGATATAAAATCCTGGTTTACGCGTTATATTGATATAATTATTGCCATGATCGTTTAGAAATTAGGACCCTTCTACGTTGTGAATTTAAACAAATTTATAGTAAACAAATTCTTTTAATCTGGTACTCAGAAAACATTACATAGATCAAATCTAGTATATTTAGAACTTTAGCAAACACATGACAATAAGTTATAAATGCAATTAATTCAAAATCAAATAAATAAATTAAAGATAATATCTATATGTAACACTGTATTCATAATATGTTCACTTAATTTCAATATACATCCTACTTTTAGTTATAATTAAATATAATTGTGTCTTAATTATGTGTATGTTGGTTGTGTTAAAATGTTCCCTAATTTCCCCCGGAAGGGGGGGAGGCCCCAATACCGTCCCAAGTCCCGCCTCTTAGAAGCACTATTGACTATAAATTTATAGTGACACCCAATAGTCAACTACCACAAGCATTGCTAGGGAGTTAAGGGCAAAAGGCAGGATATAAGGATTCTGGAATTAGCTCCTTAATTGTATAATGTAAAAATATAATGATTCAATCTAATAAGTGATTATAGCTATTCTACTATCAGACATACCATGATCCTCACCGAAGTAGCGAAAGCTCCAAGGTGACAAAGTCAACCGAGGAGAAAATAAGTAACTTGCTTCAATCCAAACCTCCCCGCACAGGAAAGAAGGCCAAAATAGACACTGGGATAAGTAGGAGGGAGACAAAGCTCAGCTCCAATCCACTCGTCTGGCGTCTAACACTGTGTGGATCGACGGATATGGATATAGGGAAGACAAGAAACACCCTAACAAGTATTCAGATTGTTTGGAGGAATCACAGCAGCCTGCATAGAGATTTCGCTAACACACCCATCGGATTAAATTACTGCCTTTTAAATGGTAGACATAACCAGTAATGAATTATTAAAATCACACTAGTTCCAGAAGGATAGTGGATAGGATTTAGTAGCATTATGTGCAGAGTTAAGTCAGCACCAGCATTTATATTACAAAATAATATTGTAGATATTAATTTAGATTGGTAGTTGAACATCTGATTGGTTCCAGTCACCATTAATTTATAATGTGCTAACGGAATCCCACACAGATTATTCATTTTACCAATGTTGTTATTATATAACAATAAATTAATTTAATAATGCTGTGCTAACTCCACTCAACACACACTTCAGCCGTGAATGTGGTAGTTGACTATTTAGGCATAAGGGCTATTTTGTCCCTTTAGCAAATCAACAATACAAAAAAGTGTAGTGTGGTGTGGTGTGGTGTATATTTACATGATTTTGTTGGAAAAACAAACTTAACACTACAATCACTTAAACATAATTCCTCTCTTAGTTATCTATGTATGCTCATATAATCCTAAAATATAGAATTTAGATTATCTTTAATTAAACTTGGCCTACATATATTCTTCATTGAAATTATAAGAATGTTACCTGAGTTTTATAGAATTCAAACTTTAATAATTATTTGATATTATATACATATATATAATTCTATGGTAGGTCTGTACAAGAGTTGAGTGTGAGGTTGTGACATTCATAAAGAGGTTTATTATAACTTTCAGTGTATTCCAGTACACATTCTTTTGTATTATAAACACAAGAGGATGTCGAATGAGTTACGTCAAGGCTAGGGCCGACTAACACCAGGCGGAAGATTCACTAGGTAGATGATGTCGGACAATGAAGGCTACCGGTTCGTACTTTGGTAAAGAAGAACTATGTTTCTAAGACCAAACCATTCCCCGGGTCAAGGCAAACGTATCGCCGACAACTACCCAGTTCGTCTTCAGGCATACAGGAACCTCTTCGCTATCCAGCAAACTAGTTTTACTTGACAGAGAGAGAGAATTCAAGAACCGCCGAAGCGTATATGCTTTAGGTGCCAACTCAATTCAACGCCTACTGGGACTTCCTATAATAAAACACTGATGAGTAAAAGCTTGTGTAGTGGAATCACCTCAGTTTAGCAAATGATGTATTAATGAATTACAATATTGTCACGAATCTACCCGAACCAATTTTACCTCATTCTGATAGTATTATCAGAACTACAAAACCTTTAGCTGATGTACAGTAGTGTTATGTATGTATGTGTCTTTGTTTGAATTCTATAGATGATTGTTACAATGTACATATAAACAAAGTATAATATTAAATTACTCACACTCTTGTAGATCTAAAAATATACCTTTTTAAATGGATTGAAATATATTTAGCTTACCTTATATTATATAAAACTAATAATTTGTTGAAATTCTACTACTATGTTATAGAATTCAAACTCTAATAGATATTTGATATTTTTAGCATTAGATGTATATTTACAGAAGTTAGTTGATATGTCTGTAAAGAGTTGTGTGTGGGGTTGTGACATTAACAAAGAGGTTTATTATAACTTTCAGTGTATTCCAGTACACATTCTTTTGTATTATAAACACAAGAGGATGTCGAATGAGTTACGTCAAGGCTAGGGCCGACTAACACCAGGCGGAAGATTCACTAGGTAGATGATGTCGGACAATGAAGGCTACCGGTTCGTACTTTGGTGAAGAAGAACTATGCTTCTAAGACCAAACCATTCCCCGGGTCAAGGCAAACGTATCGCCGACAACTACCCAGTTCGTCTTCAGGCATACAGGAACCTCTTCGCTATCCAGCAAACTAGTTTTACTTGATAGAGAGAGAGAATTCAAGAACCACCGAAGCGTATATGCTTTAGGTGCCAACTCAATTCAACGCCTACTGGGACTTCCTATAATAAAACACTGATGAGTAAAAGCTTGTGTAGTGGAATCACCTCAGTTTAGGGAATGATGTATTACTGAATTATAACATTGTCACGAATTTATCTGAGCCAGTTTTACCTCATTCTGATAGTATTATCAGAACTACAAAACCATGTACAGTAGTGTTATGTATGTATGTGTGTGTTTTGTTTGAATTCTATAAATAGTAGTTATAGTGTACATATGTAATAATGTATATTTTAAATTACTTACAGTCTCGTAGATTTAATAAATGTATTTTCTAAATATAATTTACCGACTACAATGCTTAACACAACAATACCTCTTCTTTTAGATATTTCAATATTTCTAAGACGGAAAATAACTGATAATTCGTTTACTATAATACCAAGATACTGTGGGATCTCCCTGACACTATTAGCGAACTCACGCGCACTATCTGAGACTACTATTAACACCCTAAATACTAGTAAATCGAATAATAACTTGGAAGAACATTATTTACTTTTGTTCTATGCGCAAACTACCTCTAGACAGTCATTACGACCGCTAAAGCACTTCCTGATTCTATCAACTGCCTAAAACTGCCCTAGACCGTCATTACGACCGCTAAAGCACACTGATTCTAAAAACTCTTTAAACTGCTTCTAGACAGTCATTACGACCGCTAAAGCACTTCCCGATTCTATCCACTGTAAACTGCCTTTACGACCTCTAAAGCACTCTGATTCTGAAAACTGTAAACTGCCTCGATTCCCTAGTTGAAACCCCTTTTATCCATGTGCCCCTCTCCCAAATCTCGTCAAACAATCAGTCCTTTCATTCCTCGAAATTATTGATATTTTTCGGGTTTTTTCCGTTCTTAATTTACCACTTATTCCTCCTTCTCACACAATCCATCCTTTGTTTCAAGCATTCAATGTAAACAAATTTCTATAGTTCCCCCTTGTTATATGATTGTTGACCTACTTTTTTTTCATAATCTTAAACAACAGTCCATTCTTTGTTTCAAGTATCGAAAATTAAAAAAAACTTCTATAAAGCCCCTTTGTTAAATAATCGTTGACCTACTTTTCATAATCTTAAACGTAAACAATGATCCCTGATTTGATTCCCCATTGGTCATTTATTATAAACAAAATACAACCAATAGAAATTCTTCACTTTGTCTATGATTTTACAAATGTTCTATATTTACATAAAGATTTTATTCAATCTTTACTTTAATCTAATTCACAATAACTGTTAAAATATATTACATAATTTTACGAATATATTATAATATGTATTTTCCCTTTATTCCTTTTATTTAACCTGTATTATAAAAGTTTCCAAAGTTGGCGCTAGTTACGTTATTGTACTATTATTTTGTTTGTCAAAATTTCGATACACCAATATTGACCAAGTATGGAAAACTCTTTATAATTCTAACTAGATGGAGTTGTTCGTATAAATTTTTTTTTTTTTCTATAAGGGGCCGGTATAGATCCGTTACAATCGCCCCCTTGATTATTATGAAGTTTACCGGAAGAATAATCAAAACTACAAGCGTTATATTTAATTCAAATTTAAAAGTTCCATGCGTCCGGTATTACCCTAACCTCCTCTTTGACCAAGATTTTTGACCTAGAGGCAGAATTAAATTGAATCTAACATATTTTATTTTCATTCCTTATAAGTGATATATTATTCATTAATATGTTAACATTTAATTATCATTATTATTTATCATACTTATATATTTTTAGTTATAATAGATTTAATGAATAAGTGTGTTTATATGATATCATTACTATTTATATCAAATCTATAACTTTTGTAATTAAGCTTGCATGATTAAAAATATAGGTCTATATTTTATTATGGATATTACAATCTACACCTATATTACATAGATTTTTGTTGAATATAGATGACTAAAATATTTGAGAACTACTGTATGTAATTTTTTTTTCTAACAGGTAACTAATTTCATATCGCCTTGTGACTATTTATATTTATTCTGAATTTTCCTAAAATAAACTACTTTAATCATTAAGATTTCTTTTAAGCTCTTATCAAAATTGCACCAGCTATTCTTAATTATTACGCCCCCTAGCTAACTTATCATTTTCATTGTTTAGATATTATTATTCTATTTACATCAATTGATAAATTCATGCACCTAGAAATGCTTGAATTGATAAAATTCAAACTTAAATCGTAAACCCGAAATTTATGAAAGCACTTTCTTTATGACTGCGCCCCCTAAATACTGTAAAATTTTATTTTCTAAACAATGTCATACCTTTAGTAATTCCTAATAACCACGCCCCCTAATTATTTTAAGGTTTTATTATTTATTATTATTATTTATTTTTTTTTTTTTTTTTTAAAGATTCCTAATAACCAATATATTTATACATAATATAGATATGCACAATATAACAAAGTATTTGTATATACACACGGCGATCATCCAACCATTCAAATTCCAAACATAGAAACATCAGATATCTCTACATAACAAATATTCAGATACATATTAGTAACAAGTATGCCTGCCACGCAAAAGTCAGTCGTGTATGTATATAATTGAATCTATGATTCAGGATTCTATAATCTCTACCCAATTCTATAATCACTGAACCATAATGACTAAATATACACAAGAGTACTTAAATTTGTATGAGACTAACTATAAATCGTTAAATGTATCCTATTATGTTTTTAATTGGAAAAATAAAATTATTAAGAAATAGTATTTTATTAATTAGAAACAACCTAACAGTAATATTTCATGTTAGTGCTCCGGCAACACTGATAATAGTAACGCAATCAGAAGTAGTTGATATAGATCTAATATATTGATTGAAATCGATCGACGATATCGATTAACCGTGTATTAATTTTGTAATTTCCGTTATATGTTTATAGATTACCCTACTATAAAACAATGTTTTCTTGTATTAAATTCTTTAAACAATAACTAGATAATTTTAATGAATTTATAAAAACCAGAACTTTAGCAGTTAATTAAATTTATTAATTTATATCGATGTTTCAACTAAATATTGATTTTTCCTGTCAAATCGGATACCTCATTCCTATTGCAAAATTTGTAAACAAAACGGTTGTATACATCGTTATGTATTATTAGCAATGAAATATGTACATTTGTTTTGTAATCTCACCGTTCTCATAGGTTTAGGTACATCTTTATCTTTTATTATTTACGTTATATGCAACCTATTCTCGCAATGTTTTAGTTACTACGCATTTGTTATTTACGCATTTGTTATTTTCAGACGAGATTGACTAATTCAAAGTGATATGATAATATTTGAATGACGTTTAAAATCATTTTGCTGATGGTATCTCACAAAACAAAAGGCGACGAAGATAGTCTTGCTGTGTTAAAGCATGCACACAATTTCTTAACATATATGATATCGTTTCACTTACCTTAAACTGAACAATCCTATATAAAACATAAATATACACAAAACAAGGTAGACACAGGTAATAAAAGTGCACACATAAATAGAAAACAAATTTAAATTACAAAAATATAAAGTCAGTGTTCGCTCAAGCTCTAACATGTTTTCTGAGTTTGAATGACCAGTATCCTGGTCACGGCACCAAATTGTAACGACCCACCCCTTCGCCATACTGAGACAGCTTAGTCGCCACTACACACCTCTCTCACTATCTGCCATATATTAGTTAACCAAAGATATAAAATCCTGGTTTACGCGTTATATTGATATAATTATTGCCATGATCGTTTAGAAATTAGGACCCTTCTACGTTGTGAATTTAAACAAATTTATAGTAAACAAATTCTTTTAATCTGGTACTCAGAAAACATTACATAGATCAAATCTAGTATATTTAGAACTTTAGCAAACACATGACAATAAGTTATAAATGCAATTAATTCAAAATCAAATAAATAAATTAAAGATAATATCTATATGTAACACTGTATTCATAATATGTTCACTTAATTTCAATATACATCCTACTTTTAGTTATAATTAAATATAATTGTGTCTTAATTATGTGTATGTTGGTTGTGTTAAAATGTTCCCTAATTTCCCCCGGAAGGGGGGGAGGCCCCAATACCGTCCCAAGTCCCGCCTCTTAGAAGCACTATTGACTATAAATTTATAGTGACACCCAATAGTCAACTACCACAAGCATTGCTAGGGAGTTAAGGGCAAAAGGCAGGATATAAGGATTCTGGAATTAGCTCCTTAATTGTATAATGTAAAAATATAATGATTCAATCTAATAAGTGATTATAGCTATTCTACTATCAGACATACCATGATCCTCACCGAAGTAGCGAAAGCTCCAAGGTGACAAAGTCAACCGAGGAGAAAATAAGTAACTTGCTTCAATCCAAACCTCCCCGCACAGGAAAGAAGGCCAAAATAGACACTGGGATAAGTAGGAGGGAGACAAAGCTCAGCTCCAATCCACTCGTCTGGCGTCTAACACTGTGTGGATCGACGGATATGGATATAGGGAAGACAAGAAACACCCTAACAAGTATTCAGATTGTTTGGAGGAATCACAGCAGCCTGCATAGAGATTTCGCTAACACACCCATCGGATTAAATTACTGCCTTTTAAATGGTAGACATAACCAGTAATGAATTATTAAAATCACACTAGTTCCAGAAGGATAGTGGATAGGATTTAGTAGCATTATGTGCAGAGTTAAGTCAGCACCAGCATTTATATTACAAAATAATATTGTAGATATTAATTTAGATTGGTAGTTGAACATCTGATTGGTTCCAGTCACCATTAATTTATAATGTGCTAACGGAATCCCACACAGATTATTCATTTTACCAATGTTGTTATTATATAACAATAAATTAATTTAATAATGCTGTGCTAACTCCACTCAACACACACTTCAGCCGTGAATGTGGTAGTTGACTATTTAGGCATAAGGGCTATTTTGTCCCTTTAGCAAATCAACAATACAAAAAAGTGTAGTGTGGTGTGGTGTGGTGTATATTTACATGATTTTGTTGGAAAAACAAACTTAACACTACAATCACTTAAACATAATTCCTCTCTTAGTTATCTATGTATGCTCATATAATCCTAAAATATAGAATTTAGATTATCTTTAATTAAACTTGGCCTACATATATTCTTCATTGAAATTATAAGAATGTTACCTGAGTTTTATAGAATTCAAACTTTAATAATTATTTGATATTATATACATATATATAATTCTATGGTAGGTCTGTACAAGAGTTGAGTGTGAGGTTGTGACATTCATAAAGAGGTTTATTATAACTTTCAGTGTATTCCAGTACACATTCTTTTGTATTATAAACACAAGAGGATGTCGAATGAGTTACGTCAAGGCTAGGGCCGACTAACACCAGGCGGAAGATTCACTAGGTAGATGATGTCGGACAATGAAGGCTACCGGTTCGTACTTTGGTAAAGAAGAACTATGTTTCTAAGACCAAACCATTCCCCGGGTCAAGGCAAACGTATCGCCGACAACTACCCAGTTCGTCTTCAGGCATACAGGAACCTCTTCGCTATCCAGCAAACTAGTTTTACTTGACAGAGAGAGAGAATTCAAGAACCGCCGAAGCGTATATGCTTTAGGTGCCAACTCAATTCAACGCCTACTGGGACTTCCTATAATAAAACACTGATGAGTAAAAGCTTGTGTAGTGGAATCACCTCAGTTTAGCAAATGATGTATTAATGAATTACAATATTGTCACGAATCTACCCGAACCAATTTTACCTCATTCTGATAGTATTATCAGAACTACAAAACCTTTAGCTGATGTACAGTAGTGTTATGTATGTATGTGTCTTTGTTTGAATTCTATAGATGATTGTTACAATGTACATATAAACAAAGTATAATATTAAATTACTCACACTCTTGTAGATCTAAAAATATACCTTTTTAAATGGATTGAAATATATTTAGCTTACCTTATATTATATAAAACTAATAATTTGTTGAAATTCTACTACTATGTTATAGAATTCAAACTCTAATAGATATTTGATATTTTTAGCATTAGATGTATATTTACAGAAGTTAGTTGATATGTCTGTAAAGAGTTGTGTGTGGGGTTGTGACATTAACAAAGAGGTTTATTATAACTTTCAGTGTATTCCAGTACACATTCTTTTGTATTATAAACACAAGAGGATGTCGAATGAGTTACGTCAAGGCTAGGGCCGACTAACACCAGGCGGAAGATTCACTAGGTAGATGATGTCGGACAATGAAGGCTACCGGTTCGTACTTTGGTGAAGAAGAACTATGCTTCTAAGACCAAACCATTCCCCGGGTCAAGGCAAACGTATCGCCGACAACTACCCAGTTCGTCTTCAGGCATACAGGAACCTCTTCGCTATCCAGCAAACTAGTTTTACTTGATAGAGAGAGAGAATTCAAGAACCACCGAAGCGTATATGCTTTAGGTGCCAACTCAATTCAACGCCTACTGGGACTTCCTATAATAAAACACTGATGAGTAAAAGCTTGTGTAGTGGAATCACCTCAGTTTAGGGAATGATGTATTACTGAATTATAACATTGTCACGAATTTATCTGAGCCAGTTTTACCTCATTCTGATAGTATTATCAGAACTACAAAACCATGTACAGTAGTGTTATGTATGTATGTGTGTGTTTTGTTTGAATTCTATAAATAGTAGTTATAGTGTACATATGTAATAATGTATATTTTAAATTACTTACAGTCTCGTAGATTTAATAAATGTATTTTCTAAATATAATTTACCGACTACAATGCTTAACACAACAATACCTCTTCTTTTAGATATTTCAATATTTCTAAGACGGAAAATAACTGATAATTCGTTTACTATAATACCAAGATACTGTGGGATCTCCCTGACACTATTAGCGAACTCACGCGCACTATCTGAGACTACTATTAACACCCTAAATACTAGTAAATCGAATAATAACTTGGAAGAACATTATTTACTTTTGTTCTATGCGCAAACTACCTCTAGACAGTCATTACGACCGCTAAAGCACTTCCTGATTCTATCAACTGCCTAAAACTGCCCTAGACCGTCATTACGACCGCTAAAGCACACTGATTCTAAAAACTCTTTAAACTGCTTCTAGACAGTCATTACGACCGCTAAAGCACTTCCCGATTCTATCCACTGTAAACTGCCTTTACGACCTCTAAAGCACTCTGATTCTGAAAACTGTAAACTGCCTCGATTCCCTAGTTGAAACCCCTTTTATCCATGTGCCCCTCTCCCAAATCTCGTCAAACAATCAGTCCTTTCATTCCTCGAAATTATTGATATTTTTCGGGTTTTTTCCGTTCTTAATTTACCACTTATTCCTCCTTCTCACACAATCCATCCTTTGTTTCAAGCATTCAATGTAAACAAATTTCTATAGTTCCCCCTTGTTATATGATTGTTGACCTACTTTTTTTTCATAATCTTAAACAACAGTCCATTCTTTGTTTCAAGTATCGAAAATTAAAAAAAACTTCTATAAAGCCCCTTTGTTAAATAATCGTTGACCTACTTTTCATAATCTTAAACGTAAACAATGATCCCTGATTTGATTCCCCATTGGTCATTTATTATAAACAAAATACAACCAATAGAAATTCTTCACTTTGTCTATGATTTTACAAATGTTCTATATTTACATAAAGATTTTATTCAATCTTTACTTTAATCTAATTCACAATAACTGTTAAAATATATTACATAATTTTACGAATATATTATAATATGTATTTTCCCTTTATTCCTTTTATTTAACCTGTATTATAAAAGTTTCCAAAGTTGGCGCTAGTTACGTTATTGTACTATTATTTTGTTTGTCAAAATTTCGATACACCAATATTGACCAAGTATGGAAAACTCTTTATAATTCTAACTAGATGGAGTTGTTCGTATAAATTTTTTTTTTTTTCTATAAGGGGCCGGTATAGATCCGTTACACATGTTTTCGCAGTAATAGCCTGTTCGATTGTTTGGTGAGACAAAAAACTCAAGGGTGGTGTGTAGACGGTACGCGGGCGTGAGAACAACCCCAGCCGTGTCCACTCGTTCTTATTTGTTATAAATTTATGTACGCGTAATGTTTGTTTCCCGTTAACATGTTTTGTTCCTGGCAAAATTTTATTTAAGTACCTGTTTTTGTTACTTTCTCGAAATAGCTTCTTATAATTTATAAGCTGTTATTTATTTTAACAAAGTATCGAATACATTATAGATAACTTTCTTATTATTTAATTTACTTTAAAACTATTTAAATGTAACATTAAGGATTTCACAGAACTTAAACCGAGTGTTTTTTTTTATAGTTTGCATTGTAAAATAAACTTTATCACGTTATACAATGTCAGTTTTGTATCTATCTAATATTTATTTTACATAAAAAACATAAAGAAAGCGGTGTAACGTTGATTAAAAAAAACTCCAAAATGTTATCATCGAGTACCTCTTAAACAAGGAACAATTTGTACACCTTACTTTCTTAGACGGATGATGAAGAAGAACCATGACGCGTTCTCAACATTACAACAATTTTACTGGATTTATTTGATATAACCCTCGCTAGCAACAAGCAACTCGTATTATTTTTTAGCACAAGCGTAATCAAAGCTAACCTAACATGTTTGTTAATCGTTATATTAAGTATATAATATACTTATTTAATATTCCCATATGAACACTTTTTAGGTCTTAATTCGTACCATTATATAATATACTTATTTAATATTCCTTTTAGGTCTTCATTCTTACCAATATTGCATAGCCTTCTTTCTGTTTTCATAAAGCTATGATTGAAATAATTTACCATTTTCCAAAATAAGCATAACATTTTTAATATTGCTATATTATATTTTCACTAAATTAGAACTAAATATTGCGAACAGAATATTGGTTTTATTCCTTTCTCAATAAAATTTGTTGGTTTGTATGATTTAATATACATTTAGGAATATAACGTTAGAAATTGTCGCCACTTCTAACCTTGCTGTCCAAACGTTGATAAATTTCAGCGTCGCACTTTGTAATAAGCCATATTGTCTACGAAAATAATAAGATAAGATAAGAAACTTGAATTAAATCACGGTAGTGGTTTAGTAAATAATATATGAGTGGTGAAATAAATAAAAAGAATCTTTTTATTTATTTAAGCTACTTACTAGTTCTTCTCTGTATAAGGGGTTTTTCTACATACTTATTCTTACACATTATGTTAAAAAACAACGTCTGTCTATACTTTAGTGTGTTTGTAACTTGAAAACCACTGAAGCGATCTTCACAATTATTTTTTTATTCGTAGATGTATTCTATAACCGGGTTTTTAGAAATATTGTAATGTTACCTAATATGAGCAGAACGATATACAGTTAAAAGTAACCTGAGTCAACATAAAATGATTATAAGTACGTTTTGTTGTAATAGTTCGTTTAAATCATTCAATATCCTGCATGCACTTACAATCTCAACAGTTTGAATAACATTTTAAGTCTTAAAAAAAAAATAGTTTATTAAATTCATAAATAATAATTATTCAATTAACATTGTGAGTCAAAATTGTACGGCAAGTCAAAAATAATTACTGCAAGAATAACGCGTGTAAAGCCGCGTATGCGGCTAGTTATGGATATTAATGCATATTAGAGGACGTCCAGTCGTAGAAATTCAACAATTTTTTTTTGTCTTAATGTTATCAGGTCATTTTTTTTATTTTTTACAATGAAATCATATGCGAGCGTGTATAAATACGTCATTATTAAAGTATCTATTATAAATAACTTACTTAGCGATAATCGCTACTCAGAGAAACTTGACCATAGACTTATATTATGTGTTTGACATTTTGTGCGCGCCGTGCTTAAAAAAGGGTACAAAGTTTTTCCTCCACTTATTATTACTCTAAAATCAAATATATCATGCAGGTAATACACATAAAAACACATGTATAGAACATGCGAACCATATGTCCGAGTAGACATTAGTCACTAATTAATCCTTAATCCCCATACAAAGCAAATCAATTAAGGGCCAATAATTACAACGTGCAGTATTGAAGGTTCGGCTTATGTAACCATGTATTGTGCGAGCTTATTAATAGTGCCGGTTCGCATGATATTTGTTAAGGGTGATGTATAGGTTAAGTATTTCTCTTTGACGTTATTAGGGAAGTATTTGTGTAGGAATGAATGAACTTAGTCGAGATTGTATTTTTGAAATACTCCAAGAATAAACTATAACATCAACGATAGATAAAAGGACTTCCACCCTACCTTTATAAAACCAAACCTTTATAATTTATAAAAGAAAGTTTATGCCTATGAATTTTTTTTTAGGTTTTCGTTGTGGTTATAATTTGTTATGAAGATATTTCTATTTATAGTTCTGTATTATCTAACTCAATATTAAATAGTATTTATTGGAGGCATCTTGAGTAATATAGTTTGGTAATTACGCATTAACTATAGTGAATATTAAATAATAATATGAAAAATTAATTGTAAAATGTTACAAAAAGTTCCTGAGTAGTTCTAATATGACGGCCACCATCCTGTTAGGATACACAACATTATCACAACATAAGGTTGTATAAATCGAAATAATTACTTGATAATAATAGTAATAATTTATAATGATAAAGATAAGAATTACCTAGTATAAAATAAAAAGAAGAACATTTTAAAAAGAATAGAGTCGTTAAGACGTTTGTGATAGTTTTTTGATTGTTGTGTTATTAAAAAGTATTTAGAAGTCAACTCTTAATTTACATATTATGGTTGGTAGAAATATATTTCTATTCATCGCGGTGGTATCGTCTAGATACAAATCAGGATGAGCAGAACACTCACGCTCGACTGTCATACACGGGATGATATATCATTAGATCGCTCAGTCCATATCTTTGTACGTAACTAGTGCCATCAGCTACTGCTATAACAATAATATTTTCATTGAATCCTCAACCAACAAGGCTCTTTGAAAATATCAAAGTACAGCCATATCACTGAAGTTTGATTGACAATAAATCTTGCCATAAAATACTATTAAATCGTTAGTGCTGTTTGTCATTTCGTATTACGTAGAGAATCACTTAAAGTAACAAAGCCACTCTAAATTCAGAAGAGTATCTAATATAAAAAGTGTATGTATGAATTCTAGAGTAAGTATAAATGTCCAATGAAATACAAAAAGTTATTACAAAAATATAAATGAAATAAGCAACAATAACATTACCGTCATCAAGTTATATATAAACTCTTTCAAGGGTTAGCCAAATAACAAGCCCCTGTGTTTCGAATGACAATAATTGCCTCCAGCTTACAACTACCTCTATTTTCAATACCGGTCTCGGTTTCTGACAATAATTGTATGTACGCTTCCCCTCTCGTATGTGCGAAACGCCACCGTCGTGGTCATTGTAACGTGCTCGCTTTGCATGCAGGTCAGGCCTAATTGGCAATTAATTACAAGTCAGTTTATCCCCAACCGATATACAGCGCTCTTGTTACATTTTGCAGTTTGTAATAATGATGCAGTCATCCATGTATGTAATTGATGTAGTTACCAGTAGCGACGGTTAATAGCACATCACTTAGATTATGTAACCATTGTTGAGGGTCTGGGTTATAATCATCGATGCGTAGATGCTTAATCTATCTTCTTCTATCTATACTGTTGTATTTAGTCTGCATATTGAAATTGCTCACTAAAAACTCTATCTCTGTTTGGACACGCTAATCTCCGAAACTACTAGGCGAATATTGACACATGACTTGAGTGTAACTATATATTATATGTGGGCTTTATTTCACCAAAACTTTTTGACAAAAATAAAACTATTTGAATTAAAAAAAAATATTTGTGTAATGTTGCCAGAAAACCAAAAAATGGAGCTTCATTTCTTGAATATCATGCTATGATGCTTGATATCAATTCCTTTTTGCACAGCACCTATACTTAGATCTACCATGATCGTAAACCAAATAAAATGCGATGAGGATAATCTTAATATTAATATTAAGAGCTCATCTTTTCACAGTAATTTTTTTACACCCAAACGAAACTTTTGAGCCTGTTTGGAAAAAAAAAAACTTTTTTTTTGGGTGACCCTACTGTAGACAAAGAAGCTTAGCAAGTTATAAAATTATTTCACCGTACAAAGTCGCGAGCAGAGCTAAGGACGGAGGCCGGGTGTAGGTAAGTTTCTGTGAACCGAGCATTACCGAGACAGCCCAAGATATGAATGCCTATGATAGCGAGGTACTATGTCGTTCCTCTGTCGCGTGTTTAAGCTTATTAAGCCCCGAAGACGATAATTATAAATTTAAAAACATAAGTGCGAGTATGACCTGGTAGTGTATATATACGAGTATAGATTCCAATATGTTTGTGTTTTTAGATCGATTTTCTATTCATACTTATTGTACAATTGGCATGATGGCTGATTTTCAATTACTGTCCTATAATACTCTAGAATATATACTATTTCCAAAAAACATAATATTTTTGGAGAAAACAAAGATTTTTTACAAAATAAACGCAAATGTAATTTTAAATTTAAAATGCGTGCCAAAACGCGTCTGTTTATGACGTCATGATATTGACAATATAAACAGCGAGCACATAACGAGTGAACTACAGAGTACTTTATGTCATAGATTGGAACTTAACGTGAACAAAGCAACAAATTAGTTATTTTGCGTTATAAATATGAATGATAAAGTGTATAATATATATAATAAAAAAATCAACAGCCCTAGTACAAAATGACATTTGCTGAAGCGTGACGTCATTCGCTCTTATGGCGTTCAACATAAGATGGACGATGGTTTTTGGCGGGATCTTAGTCTGTTTTTATATTTTATTCATAATCTTGTGTTATTAGACTCTATATTTTGTAATATTGGTGGTGTTTTACGTAATATAGTTTGGTTATAATGCACAAGTGAAGTGGATGGGAAATAATACCACGGAGCATGCATACTGAGATGCCACTAAAACTCCATGGAAAGTTCTAACAAGGACACCATCATCTTGTTAGAACATTATAATTATCACAAGACACTTACTTGGCAAAATCTTGTTACTTGATGCCAGCTAGTGCACAAACCTTGACGGAGCCAAAAAATAAAGAAGAAGAAGATGGACGATTGCTGTATTTTATAGTTTTATTTTATTAAATAAATTATCAATCTCAACCTCCTCTCTGTGCATCCACTAAAATCGATTGTAATGTATAATGAATTTTAATTATACTCGTATGTTCAAAAGATAAACCCGATCGAGTTTCTTGCCGGTTCTTTTCGATGACTGGGATGTATTCCGAACCGGTGGTAGTTTTGACGTTCATAATCGCCTTCTTAGGGCCTAAATTGAATAAAGTATATTTTGATTTGATTTGAACCTGAATATAAAAATAAATACATTTTTCCTAACCTATTCATACGGTTCTATGGAATAAACAGATTATTTTTGTAATTCATGATTACTGTCATCATGCCAATTATCATTTCATATTGTTGAAATAACAAACATTAAATACGGATACATTCAGATATTTTGTTTGCGAATATTAATATAAAAAATACCAAATAAAGTATCAAATACAGCGAAACGATTTAAGCTAAAAATAATTTTTCTCAACAATATTCTCACAAACTCAATCCTATACTGTAATTCAAAGTTGGCACACACAGAAAATTTATGTGCATAAAGGAAAATGTCCATATAAAATTGTAGGTCAAGATACGCAAATAAATAAGGAGACCGAGTGGATGTTAGGATTTGTATAATGTAGTGGCAGAGGTCAAAAGACGCGACAGAAATCGGGTCGAAAGCTTTGCCTTAAGAGATCGCGTGAGAGCTTTTATACATATCTCAACTGAATACGAAGGTTGCAATTTGGCAGAGCATAACGTAGTCCAGGTGATCTAGACGCTTGTTGTGTGTTTTATAAGAAATCTGAGAGAGTACATTTCAAAGAATCTAATAAAGAACGTTTCGTATTCTTCCTAGTTGATACGTACTTATGAGGATTTTCTATTTTCTTCATAAATCCAGAGTAGAAAAAACATTATAGCACAAATTCTCGTAAAAATATATTTAAAAATGAGGAAGCAATCGCAAAACTAAAAACTAAAAGAAAAACTGGTGTGAAAATAATGATCTTAGAAATACTTGATTGATTAATTCTAGTAGATCATTACAAAACGCAACCCTCTTGGTAATATATTTATTTATTTCGAACGATATCTGGCGAAAATTTTCAAGTAACGCTCGATTTTAAATTTTCTAGCCGTACACAGAATCAGAATAAAAATAGAATAATGTATGTAGTTTCCACCATACGTTTAGCTTATATTTATTTTTTCATGATTTTGTGTGAACCTTACTTTTTTCGTATGTGAGTTAAATTAGGGAATAATAGGATATTCTAATTCAAGCGTGGTTAACTAATATGCTGAATTTGATAGTAAATCACTATCTTAAACTACTAATGTAGGTGGTAGAGCTATGCTGAAGCTATTACTTGTTTCAGCATGAATGGGTCGGCTCGCCCGGGGTAGTACCATCCTCTCACAGAAAACCGACGTGAAGTAACAGTGGTTGCACTGTTGCGTTTCGTTCGGCCAGTGAGAGCGCCGAAGACCCACATATTTAAAAGGCCGGCAACGCACTTGCGACTCCCCTGGTGTTGCTAGTGCTAGTGGACGGCGGTGATCACTTACCATCAGGTGACCCACCTGTTCGTTTGCCCCCAATAGTACAAAAAAAATAATGTGGCTGAACTGTTTTTTTCTTAAGCTTATTGTATTACCATTTTCAAGTGAGGCAAGGTGAGCTGAAATAAACAGTGGCTGAACCTAGTCGAAGATGAAAAGAATGAACCGATCGAAGTATCCCCGTCACATCTACTTCTACCGCAAAGGACCAATTCAACCTGTGCTGTGTGGCGGTTCACAGAATATGGTTGGCAAAATGTATTAGCATAGAAGCCATTCCAACTTGATTTATAGGAGTAGCAACTTATTTTGATTGAACTCAGGGCTGCGGTTATATAGAATTTGGTTTTAC
The DNA here is from genome assembly GCA_035772565.1 of Antheraea assamensis. Taxonomy (NCBI): domain Eukaryota; kingdom Metazoa; phylum Arthropoda; class Insecta; order Lepidoptera; family Saturniidae; genus Antheraea; species Antheraea assamensis. Next base: position 3,918,713 of record JAQQSE010000046.1, on the reverse strand, counting down.
ATTGCTATAAACTACAGTGGGAAATCAATATCAGTTGAACTTCATGCAGGTCTGGTTTTCTTGACATTGAAAAGAAGAATAAAATCTATTTGCCTTTTTATATATTAACGATTACGGGTCGGTGGCATAATTTCAAAAAAGTAAGTTCATTTCCATTTATTACATAAATGTTATTAATGCTAATAGGCGGTTAAATTGCTTAGCAGAACTCTCCAAGTTGCTGCAGAGTACTCAAAATTGTACAAACTCTATTCAATTAAGGCATAGAAAAGGCGCTCAGGCAAGATAAGAAGACTAACATTATTTAGCAATACAATTATATAAAATAGAAGAAATCAACAATTGCATCAAAATAATTTCATTTTTCTAATAATGATCTATAAGTATAATTAAAACCAGCAGGTACCCGCGATTTTGTTCTCATTATATGAATCTTTTACTGATTTCAAAACAAAGTCATAGCGCGGGTAGGTCGTCCGTCTTGCGTGGCGCAGGATACCAAAAGCGAAAATTAAAAAATAACTAGAAAAGTGAAACACAAATATAACCGTACTACAGCACAGATCGTTTTTTATAAATAGCAATCTCATATCATAGTGATAAGCAGGCACAAAATTATGAATGAAAAACAAAGAACCGAAAGCGACACGATTCTATTTAAGGGTTTCCAAAACAAACATAAAAACTTGGAACGTCATAAAAACAATGTACATAAGTACGTACGTAACAAAAAAAAAACACGCTAATGTAAGGAGTATTATCATGAATAATAAAAAAAGTACAGTCGAGTATCATAAAGTGATGTTATAGAAGTAATAGGGGGGAAAAGCGCCCCGAGGGGGTAGCGGGTGCGTATGCTTGCCGCTCGTCGGATAACGATAATGTTAGAAAAAGTGACTAGATGCGACTCCTATTATTTGCCCTTATTTAGATTATTATACATGATCAGCAATTTCATAACACATTTGATTTTGACATAATTTATATTTAAATACGTTGGTAATGTATCGAATATTAGCTATTTTCATAATGCGATAATATTTCTTGTAAATATTTACTCAAATGTAGAATGAAATATTTTCATTACTTGGTTCACTTTATGTAGCGTAATTTTAGGTACTCATATTACAATATTTAAAAGTTATTTATTAATGTTAGTAGGTTTTAACGTAGTGACACACTATACATAAACATAAGTTTTCTATTTCTATATAATGAATTAACCATTTCCGTAAATTATTTCCGTTTCCATTAGACATATTTAAATTTAGTATGCATTTTTTTTAATGATATTTATTAATTCGATCAAGAATTATAAAACCTTCAGGTAACGTGTTGTATAATTTTTTGATCTAAAAGGTGTTGGCACCAAAACGAATCACTGTAGACATTGCGAATGACTTTGTTGTAGTATGAAAAAATATGTCACTGAAATAAATAATTTGTACAACACACACATCTTGTTACAATAACTGTAGGTAACGTATTGATTATTAATTAATTAAAAACAATCTTGTTTAACCTCAAATAATTATAAATAAACTAATAACATTTTCGCATAATTTTTGATGACACCACGACATTTTACTTTTGTCTCATTAAAGAGAAAAAAAGGGAAAACCATTGCGAATAATAAATAAATTTTACTACCTAACTAACATATTTTATAATGTATGACGTAATGTATCGCTATTACAATCTTTTTTTGAATAAACTAATGGAATTGTTAAATATATTCACACCATTGAAGTATATATTGTTAATGTTACAATTTTTCATTTATTATACCATCAAGGTATTTCCTCAATCTTTAGTTCTGTGGCTAAAGCATATCCATCTCTCAGGGGTCTTAAGTAAATTCAATCTGTAGGCCGCATTCCCAAATCACCTGAACACTTTCCAAGGTAGTATTAGGTTCCCGCGTAAATCTATTTTCTATACACCCGGTATAAGTTCCCCTCTCAAAAGTTACCTTTGATATATTTTTAAAACTTTACAATCTTGATACTTTTGAAGTTTCGTAAGGATGTCGTTTCATTTGTATTATATTGGAGGTATTATGTACATACAATAATTTATTTCAAAAATATCTACAGCTATACATTCTTAAAAAAATAAAATAGTACAAGAAAAATGTTACTTTCGCCAATCATGATTTCAGTATAATATAAATCCATTTTTTTTTTTATTATATGGCTAACATAAACTTTTGTATATACTAAATTACATAACATATAAGTGGAAAATAAATTGAAATAAAAATTTAAAATAAAAACTACTACTAATAAGGACTTATAATCCACATAAAATACACAATACATAAAAATTCTATTACTGACGCACAAAAAACAAACAATAACATATGTGTCTGTATGTGAGAATGAATGTGCGTACGATTTAGGAACTTGCCCTTGAAGTATGGTTAATAATACTTTTTGTGACCTTCGCCTTAATCTATGTCTTAATTTATTTCTGTTGTTTTTTAATAGCAGGTACTTAAATCGATTAGATCGATAAATACGTAGAAGATTATCTGTGTACTTAAAAAACTGTACGAGATATTTTTCAGGCTGAATGGTACCCTATGTCCTTTTTTACCACTGACTATTTATACAAAAAATGTCAAGGTGATTGGTTGAATAATTAAGGGTAAAAACTAACAAACTAAAAAAATATGGAGAAATTGTTCGTACTTTTTACAGTTCAGTTTCTAAATTCACGAATTTTAAAGTCAAAATTGAGGCAAACAGTGACTATGATCTCGCATACTAGAAATATATCTCGCCTTGTACGATTCAGTCTACAATGACCGAAACGACTATGGCATACGGATATGTTACTTTACAAATTTATTACTTCAACTCTTTATTAGGGGTTGCAAGTTATCGTAATACATCGATGTCGATAAAATAATCACCAAAATTATTATTTCTTTCAAAATTTTATACATAGTAATTCATACTTTCATTCATTCGTTTTTCTTAGTATAGGTCTACATTACATTCGACCTGCTTCACAATAACTGCCATACGATTCGGAATGCGTTATCGCGTCAACTTCGAAATGTTGAAACTATCAATTACTTTAAGCCCAACTATGTCGACATTTATCTGAGAAACAGGAAACAGGATGTTCGTGATTTCATAATTTGTATTTATAATTAATTTTTACTGGGTGTATAGTGTTTTATTTTATTATTATTATCATTATTATATGTTTGTATGTATGCCCATATGTGTATGTATATGAGTATATTTATTATTTTATTTATTCATGCTATTTTGCTTCTTCTATTTTTGCACTACTTACAAAACGTTTATGTTTGATAACAAAACCGCTGGTTAACTGCAAGAAAATGCCTTGTGGCATTAAGATCACCGTTGTACAAATTTAGTGTAATAAAGTATTCATTAATTTCTATCTAAGAGCGTACACAACTCCACCCCGTCTAACATGGGTTCGAATCACTCACGATTATTTGAGTGATCAATAACTCACTATCTGTCCTGATTTTGGTATAGCTCTTTTTATTCGTTAATTTTATGTCTGTAAAATATCCCGCTTCATATGACTACACTCCTAGTGCAGGAGTTACTTTTCAAACGAAAAAAATAAAAATACGATACATTTCAAAACATGTCTAATAAAACTTTTTGCAAAATTCACTTGTTTTCTTTGAAACGTAAAACATATCTGTAAGATCTCGCTTTGTTAATATTTACTTTTGTCTTACATCGTGTTATTATTTACAATTATTATGATAAATAACAGACGCTTATAACCACAGGTAACTCAATTACTAAGAGAGCGCAAGTACAAAATAACGTTACGGATGTTAATTTCCTTCCTGTGTAGAGAATATTGAATTTCCGGGAAAAACGAGAGACGGTAGTTAACTAGGTTTGTTGATAAATATGTATAGAATCAAAGCCGGAACTCACTCGAGCCCATTATTAACTTATCAGCGTAGTGAAGTTATGTTATGAAAATACCTTTATAAATATGACGAAGCATTACCAAAGGAGTGAACCTCGTAAACAATCATGCTGGCTTGATGTTTTAAGTGAAGATATAAGATCGAATTTCCTTTTATGTGAGGGTACAGAGATCTAAACAGAAAAGATTAATAAAGGCGAAATCTAATACGATCTAGAAGTAGAAGCTGTAAATCACGTTAATAAAGAGATAACAGATCATTAATATTATAACTCTATGAAATACAGTGAAAAATTAGGTATCTACAATCTTCAATAACCCGATGTTCTGAAAGATCCTTAGCACCTATAAGATAATATTTATGAGTTTTGGTTTAATTGAAAGCCATAAAAAAATCAAAAAAAAAATATTTAATGTTAGATTCAGAGCTTAATTTAAAATTACTGTTGTGTAATTATTGTATTTTTTTCTATTAAATTAAACTATTCGTGCCTGTGATTTTCGCATGACTTTCTTATTTGGTGCTATTATTATTATTTAATGTAATGAATTACTGAATTATAACAACATTGACATTATATAAATATTATCAATATTCAAATACCTACGCCTATCAACGTTTGTGGTGTTTAGTGATACAGCGTTCGAGTTTATCGATCTCAGATCTCACTTTTTAACCGGCTTTAAAAAAGGATGAAGTTACTATATTAGGTTGTATGTATTTTTTTATGTATGCTAATTGTTATCTTCATTAATTGTGAATTGATTTTAATATTTTATTTTATTTGAATATAAACTCCCGAGGGGATGAAATATCATATTTGCGTGAACTTTAAATATATTTTAATAATTTTTATTTCCCTAGGTACCTGGTTGATACCTCGGGATAGTTTCATTGAAATATGAAAAATAATCCTACCTTAACGTTGGAAAATAAAGGGGGATAGTGTTTATATCACTTTAACTCACTCCCCGTCGGCTAATTTTAATAAAAACTTTGCAGGACTAAAAAAGTTTTAGTATATGCGATAGTTAATAATTTGAAGTCGATGCCAACACAAACTCATTGTATCTGCAGCCCTTGCCGATCACTTTGACCTCTCTGAACATAGTTCTGCAGAACACATGTTTAGGTATAAATGCGTATTATATTGTATATATAGCATCGAGAAAACTTAATGATAAATACATATTATTTTTAGATTCCTATACCCGAACTAAAGCCTATATTCAGAGAAGCTAAAACGATTGACGAGTGCTGTACGTAAATAGTTCAGCGTGCAATCTCGAGTCCTGCGACATGTATGCAAGCCCGGCGGACGTTGTCCTGCTGTGATAATAAAAATATATACTTATATATATCAAATGCTTAAGGTAACTAATGTATTTAATTTGATAAGGATTAATACTGCTGGACTAAATAGTCTTCCAATCACGTCATTTTATGTTAGTATTTTTTAGAGATAGATGGGTATAGTAAGCTGTCCTTAAAAAATCATAAACTTTGTGTAGATTTATAAAATAGGAATATATCGCAATGGTTAGTTTTTGTTACATCTCAAAAGAATTGGGCAGAGTTTTCGATGAAAGATCCCGGCTGGCGGCTCGACTTTTTCTACATTTAGAACAATTATCGTTATATTTCATTCAATTTACACAAAACCTTGACAACTTATATACCTAAACCTTCCTCATGTATTATTATTCTATCTATTGGTAAAGACCGCATTACAGTCCGTCGAGTAGTTATGTTTATCGCGAACAAACGGACAGACAGACGCGATGGACGACTTTGTTTTATAATATGTAGTGATAGTATATAGATTTGTGTGCCTATTACAAATTTTGAATTGGGTTTAGCACCAATTTCTAATGGATTATTAGTTACTCATTTATACTCTTTTTTTTAATACTTTATAGGTTAGCGTTTGACTACAATCTCATCTAATATTAATGATAATGTAGTCTAAGATGGTAGGCTCGCTAAATCTAGAGGGAGACTTAAGACACTTAAGAGCCTTAAGTGCAGTATGGAACACACTAATAGATGCTTGGTGATATAGCTAGGCAGACTTAGAAAAAGCCCTGCCACCGTGCCATGATTTCATCATGATGTTTTCCGTCCACATACGTCCTTCAATGCTGTGTCCGAACACGCTATCAACTAAGCCATCATCGCCTCGAATTTCATTAATTTAATACAATAATTTAGTAGTCTTAACGTAAATAATTAACAATTATAATATGTCGATAAATAATTTAGCATCACTATTAGACCAACGTTGGTGAATAAGAAGTAATGAGTTTTCTTTTATACCGCGCCACCTGACTTCTGGTCTCGCCGGCGCCTCTACTTTACCGAACAAGAATACAATCCAATTTTTTTTGCTTGGCTCTTGTTCGTACTCGAGTGTTGGACAAAGATTTTGACGTCTCCAGTAACGTTTGATTTTATTTAACCGCAGAACAGATGTAGTTTTATATAAGGGATTATTAATATTCATTTTGTAATTATTGTTTTACCATGAACTTGCAAATGTTTAATTTGAATCACAGTTGAAATAATAAGAAAAAGATGAAAGGAAGGAAGATTTGTTTAATTGAAACTATAGAGAAAGTTGCGACAGCCTGTATTTTTCAAAGAGAAAGTTTTAATGGTAGATTTTATTATAATTCACCATTGGATAACGCTACAGCACATGAAATTCTGTACCGTTCAACCTATCGCCATAAAATTGATATGCGTAGGTATTTAGAAAAATAATAATTGCAGCCAATAATATTAGCAACACACACACGCGGTCACAGTTAATATACGTCTCAATATAGATATACTAATTATCTGTAGCAATTTGGAATATTAATGATACAAAAAAAAGACTATTGTGTTTAAAAAATTATTAAAGAACTATGCCTTAAGAGTGTGCCTTAAAACATGTCTAAAATTAAATACACTTGTAATTTAAAATTTGATGATATTCAATTATGGAAATTTCGTGTATTACGTATAAATAAAAAAGGATTTTTAATTGTGAATTTTATCAAATTTACATGCAATCATTCTATTCTACGTATTTATCGTAACCACCGTACCGATAACAATAAAATATATGCGTCAGAGACAAGTTCAAAAGTGTAGGTTCAAAATACTCGTATATTAAATACTTAGTGTTGATAATTTAAGAATTCCGGAGTTATCCAGACTAAGCGCGAACTACATTATGGCGCAGCGTGCAACGCAAGCCTGTATGGTCTAAGTGACGGGCGATGAAAGATTTTCTCTGTATAATATTGTTTATTTATTTTATCGTTTTATTAAAAAAATAATATTAGCTTTAATAAAACAATCTAATATTCATATGTCATTTATCGTAATAATCTTATTAGTTTAAAGTAGACTTTCTTCAGCTATTTTTTTATTACTGGAATAGGCTTCTTTTACGACTAATAAATGTTTATATAGCATGCAAAAGGGTATTTTAGTGATGATATTCGTATATTAGTAACCTATTATGTTGCAAATAATACAATTATTATATTCAATAAATGACGTAAATAGTTGTACAACTGTTTTAATCCAATTTATTTCTTTTCATCCTAATTTGTCCCATTATTAAGGAAAATATGTGTCTTTTTTACCTATTTTATTGTATTTTTAAATTAAAATAAAATTGCAAGTATGTATAAATGCTGCGTGTTTGGTCAAACTCGTGTACATGTGATGTAAAATCGGGCATTATTTTTTATCATACGCTCGATGGTGTTATTCAGAACAATACGTCATATCAACAGGCTATGATGATATGACTGTATTTTCGTCAGTTTAGAACACGTGTGTAATCAAATTATTGAAACTTGTATATTGTATAAGTGGATGTAATACCCTATTACATTGAAAAAACTATTATCAACACATTTCCGTTTATGTATAATTTGCTTTTATATTAGACCACCGCTATCTCGGCGACAGTAGCGTCGCGGCGACAGCTCCGACAACACGTCATTTGTAAACTATTTGTATGCTATGAGTGTGCACCGCTCACTTTTCTTACTTCCAAGTGACGACCGACCCACGTCTGCGTTCAGTTTTCCTACAACCAACACGGCGGAGTTTGAGCAGAAGAATTTCTTAAAAATTTAGCACGTCTCCGGGCACTGTGTCTGGCAGACGCCGGTCTACAATTTATCAAACAGTTTTCCAGCTAGAAACACAGTATCGGCTACTGTGTGTAGTATTATACGAACAGTGTTAACTTGTAAACTCCGTGCATGTTTCCTTCGTTTGTTGGAGTAGACTGTTAGTGTAGTCACGTTGGTATTTATACGTTGTGCGGATATCGCGTGCATGAACATTGAATTTGTTCGACGTCTTCTCTCTTGACTTATAATGTTGATTAAGAGTTTCGTATACCTCAATTTATTTCGCGCAGAACTCAATTTGTTTTAATTTATTGCCTATTACATTTCTTTTATACATGTGCGTATTTTATACATGTTAATAAAAGACGCACATATATTCTTAATCTACACGAAGTTGTATGAGTGATAAGACATATCTGAATATTAATTTCTACAGTGAATTGAAAATCTATACATATAAATAATATTCAGAAATGCTTTCTTTTTCTGAAATAACTAAATCAATTATAACAAAACTGTTTCACTGGCAGATAGAGAACTTTTCAGAGTAGTATCTCTACTATTTAGATTTTTTATAGGGACTAAATAATAATGATAACATTTTTACTATAAATTAAAATCAACAAAAGTATATAAGGGTTAAATCGCGATGACATATCTACAATTTAAAAATAATTCATAGTTATTTTGGACAAAACGTGTTATTCATATGAAAGAATAAAACTAATTTCAAGTAAACGAAGTTACGAGCACTAGCTAGTTTTATTTTAAGAAAAGCAATAAGCAAATTTATCATTGCAAATTGCATAGCTTTTAAATCATTCGACAATATAAAACCCATCATAACTCGAATAACAAGACAAGCCATAACAGTATCGCGAAACGACAAAATAAACCTCGTTCGAAACGTTGCTGAGATGCATTTTTATGTCTTCGGTAATAAAATGTTTGAGATGACAACTACGATGCGCTTAGTCGATCATAAACTCTATGTATTATGTACAGTGTTATTCATTTTTAAGTTTTAATTAACATTTAGCTTTTTTTATCGAATTGACTACACTATTGACCTGACAGGTATTTACAGCTTGACCGGACTACTAAGGGGAGCGCTTAAGGCACTTACCCGATTTTATATTGGCAACAGGGTCGCACCGGGCGCCTCGGATTGGACTGTCGCCTGAGTTCGCGAATCTAACTAAACTAACTAGTCATACATATAAGAATTCGTGAGATATACATGTGTATCAAGCATGCGTACCTCACGAACTCGCACAAGTATTTCGGATCTGACAACTAAGCTAAACTAACTCAGTTCAAATAAGGGAAAAAAATAAAAACCCTTCCACTATTTGTGTACATACTTGTGTGTGTGTACGTATGTGGGGTTGTTCTATGTTGTGATGTTGTTCAGGAAGTGATTGAAAGTTTCAGTGTTACTGTATCGCGGTGGCAACGTGTTCGAAGACTCCACTCTGGCGGATTGGACCTACGCTTGAGGCGCCACCGAAGAGGACCTAGGTGAGTGTGCGGGAACAAAATGCATGATATTTATTTATTCAAAACTATCGACTATATGTACCTGTTGTACTTTGGGTTAGGACAGATTCCCTCAAGAATATAATGGATTTGCCATTTCATAGCAAGTGCGATAAGATTTACAATATCCATTCTTTCTTAATAAGATTGATTCAGAAAAAAATTATAAGACTTTATTAATGAATAACTTTAATATTTGAAATGTAGGTGTATATCCACAGTATTCTATCAGAACCGACATTAAATGTTTCCAGAATGCCATGTAGTTGCATTAAATTCTCTGTTACATTTTCGTTTTTTTTTTGTAAGTGGCTATAAGTCGTGATGTGGTTAGTATATTCTTAGTATTAACAGCAGATAGGTGTAAATGTTCAATATTGTCTGATATCATTGAATTGGAATTTACGTTCATTTATACCAGTTATTTTGTAGTAATAACATGTGATCTTACTATTTACAATAAAATATTGGAAAGTGTATACCGAGTTCTCTTTGTATTATGTATATATTTATTTTAAAAAGTTTGCATAATATTGGTCATATCATGTTGCTTCACTCTGTGATTAAGAGATGTTTGTACTCAACGGGTATATATACGGGAAGCGACAGCGACTGGTGCTGATGTGTGCTACGTGGGCACGTACCTACTTATTGATGATCGCTCCAATTACTAAGAATATTATACTGAGATGATTAGTGGAAGTATTACTTATTGTTTCACATTTATAATTAAAATGACAAAATAAATATACAGACATTATGGCTTGTCTTTTAACATTCTATGCATATGAGGTAATAAAAATATAAAGGTATATAATTATTAACATAAGATTTATATAAAGAAAGAAAGAAAGAAACACATTTATTTACCTCACACAAATTCAATTATTACTACAATTAATACATAGCTATAATCTAAAGAAATAAATAAATAAAAAAAAAAAAAAAAATTAAAACTTACAAATAAAAATTTTCAATTAAGTACATTGTGTGTGGCAAATGGGCCCTGAGTCAGCATATGTGCTGAAGGGGATTAATTCTCCAGCGCTGATTTTCACTCATATACTAATTACGATGTTAAATTAAAAAGAAACATGGATGATGGGTGGATGGTTTCAGAAATATCGTGTAAGCTAAACATTAGTTAATCTTGTAATGCAAATAAACTGAGCAAAGAGCCTGTTATCCCGTTGAAGAAATAATTTTAGAACATAGTCCTTATAAAGTTGATAGTAAATATAAACTACATGATGCTAGTGAATTATATAATCGATTCGACTTCTTTGAGACATGATAAGAAAACGTATACAGATAAAAAAAAAACTTTTAGTTACAAAAAGAAACATTATTCAGGAAAATCGAATGCACGAGCAGAAGAAAAATAATGAAAATAAAATAGTCGTAAATTTTAATAACCATTTCTGAGAATGTAACAACACGCCCGGATATGTCTTAGAATCTATTTTTTATTGATGCATATAAAATTTTACTGTCCTGTTTGTCGGGTCTGGTTTTGTGTTTGAATGAACACAGGTGCTTGTAGTAGCAATTCACTTGGATAAAAATACAATAATAATTATACAATATACTACCTTTGCACGCGACTGAGCACTTGTTTGTTAATCATTATTATTATTACTATTTGTTGTATTGAAAAGTTGACTCATTGCAAAATTCTCCATGTTCGAATGACTAGTAAGTAGTATATATAAATTGATGCACTACAACGCCATCTAGTTGTAGTAAAGTACTTCATGGGTGTTACCGTTTGACGAAAACCCCACTTGCTATAAAGCGACGATGTAGTCTAAGTTTGTATACGTGCTCAGCCTAGAGCTGAACTGGCACTCAAATGCAGCTGCCGAAATATACCTGGTAACAAGCACTCAATTTGAGGGCAATATTTAGAAAGATTCCTATAACCATTCTTCCATATAGAAAACACTTAGATATGTCATTAAATCTCAGATGTACAAACATTTTTATATTTTTCTCATTTCTCTTTTTCAGGGTATAAACCTTAACTAACTTTTTTAATAACATTCTTTGCAGTGAAATTGTTTATAGATCCATCACAATAAATAATGTATTTAATTGAACTAAAATTTACTTTTACTTAATTTTAAGTAGTACTGAATAAAGAACTAATTAATGATACTTGAGGAAGCAAAATATGTTGAAAATGATACGAGAGATGCGGTGTTCTTTCTGTCTACACAAATAAGAAATATTATAGTTGTAGATAAATATTAAGTCTTTACATATGAAATTAGGGTTTAACATGGAAATAGTAGAACGAATAAAATATTGTGAAATTATATATTAAATCAACGCTTAACAACGAACTATGTACTATTATTATCGATGACTTTCACCATTTTCTAGGTAGTTCAATGATTCCATTACTGAAAACATTATGGGAGTGAGAATCAATAAAGTCTTTGCAGGTGGTTTGGAGTGTCTCATCGAAATTGTTTTTTTCTTGCAAATAATTGTCCAATTTCGAAAAATAAAAGTTGTAATCTGTTGGAATAAGGTCCATGGAGTATGGTAGGTATCGAAGACACTCCAACTGCAATGTTGTGAAGTATGAGGTCTAGCGTTGCCCTGAAGTAGTAGTGGGCTAAAAAGATTGTCTATTCTCGGTTATTTAACTGCTAGCTTTTCCGTCACGGTTTATAACTGTTGACAATATATCTCTGTCGTAACCATTTGGCTAGATCTTAGTAAGCCGTGGTCCTCTAAAAACTCATCAGTATCTTATACTGAATCAACATTCGCTTACGACAAGATTTAGTGACTTCTTCAAGGTTCAACCACTGCGATGAGTGTTTATGCCTAAAATATTTAATAAATGATCTATAGTCTTTTTTATTTTTTCACGAAAGAACAATGTCGACAAAATGATTAAAATAATATTATAAATATGACTAATTGAATTACTTTATATTACGCTCTGTGCTTTCATATAATTCAAAATTAAGTTCATATTTGGAGTAATGAGCCGTTTTTAGGTATGTCAGGAAATATTTAGCGCAAGCAATAAACTTATACGGGTTGGATACGTTCTATTCCTATCTGTTCCATACAAAATAATCAACAGAAATTAATGCAAAACACCAACGATGAAGAAAAAATAGATCAGGATAAAAAAAATTGTAGAGAGAATATTTATAATAAATTATATTATTGTATTAGCTTCAATGTATACATACATATGTATGCTACATTTTGTTTATTTTAATATTTATATCAAAGAATCTGTAAAATTTGCTGGATATTTTTGGTAATGAAAATTTATTTTATAGGCTTTGTAGGTAAATGCGCTAAACTTATAGTAGGACTCGCTCTCAAGCTTAACTGCGGAACACTCCTATAGATTCTTGGCAATAGATTCTTAACTTGAGAATGGTATCTAACAAGATGGGCATTGGAAAAAAATGCTGTTATCATGCTATCGTTTCATTACGATGTTTTTCACCAGCGAAAGCAAATTGTGATAAATGCATAGTTTCTAAGCGAAGACAAAATAGATATAAAAAATCCTTACTAACATTATAAATACGAATGCGACTATAGTTGTTCTACTATCATGAAATTTTGCACACACTGTGTCCGGGGTCCAGAAAATGATATAGGGTATCTGTCATCCACAAAAAATGTATTGTTCCAGATGGATAGATCAAAAATATACATTAACACGAGTAAAAGCTAGTATAGTATAATTTAATACAAATTTAACATAAAAATTGTTTATAAATCGCTTCAGTTTTTTATTTACACCGTCACAGATAGTAAGTGATTGCGGATATGTTGGATTACTGCAACATTTTTCGGATTCGACATATCACGATGGTAAATGTTCAAATGTATTTTAATAGCGGGATAAATTGCCGGTTTACTGCGAGAATTCACTTGTATCTGATGTTACTCATGCTGTATACGTTTGTTTTGGCTCCATGTCAATTTTCGTGATTGGTAAATTTATTTTCATATTTGGAATTTAAAAATGTTGTTTTGAAAGTTAAGCTTTGAAGATAATTCGTTCGAATTGAATGGATTCTTCTTCTACTGTCCCAAAGAATTGAGGATGATTTGGACAGTTCTAAATGCACTGTCCACCAACGTTCAAACTACTCGAAGAGCTTTGTGCCGCTATATTGTAACGACTCTTTGGAATATGTATTAATTTAATCCTTTCTCTTGTTTCCTACACGCTGTTTCCACTTGTAGTAATATTTGTTAGCAAATAAAGGTATAAATCGTACATTCACATTCTGAGAATATGAATGTATTCTCTAAGTATATTGTCTAATATAATTTTATGTTCTTTGTAACTACATAGAAAAACTCGAGTTTTGAGTCCCCATGTTTATTTAAGATGTAGGTAAAAGTACCGAAATACCTTTTTAATAATATTCGTCAAAGGGAGTCCATAAAAGATAACCCGCTTTTAGATCAAATATGTAGTTTCCTAGGCATAATAAAATTATTTATACCTAGGAAGTTCTTCTAGGACTTCTTACTATATAGTCAGTGAAAAATTACTAACAACGGTCTTATACAATATTCTTTAAAATATGTACAAATATATAGACGACATGATGTTGTTTCTTTAAATAATATTTAAATTTAACTGAATAAGGTAAAGCAATCTCTGTTCGATTCGCTCTGCTTGCCGCTACCTAGGCGCGGTCCCCTCGAACAACCAGCCGTAGTGCACTTGCACTAACTTAAACAAATATTTGACTTAGTAATGTGTCACCATGAATTTAGTTAAAGATGGATATTTTTAGCATTGATATAATCAAGAAAAATGTAATTTTCGAATTATATTCAATTTTGCTTCAAAATATGAACAACTGCTATAACTTGAAAATAACATTGAAAGTCCTAAATGTACGAAGAGAATAAATTAATTTACTCTGACTTTTTATACATTATAGGTTTTAGCGTTCGACCATAACCACACCTGATGTTAAATGACGACGTGGTCTACGTTGGTGAACACCCAAAACCTAGAGGGGCTAGCTTTCAAGTTCAGCTGCCGGAACACACTTACTTATAGACAGCTACAGATTTTCAATTTGGTAGTTAGCCAGGCAGGTTTAAAAACCCCGGCCACTGTGCTGTGGTCTCACCACGATGTTTTCCTTCGCCGAAAGTTCCGGATCATTCGCAAAGATTCGCACAAACCACTCAGTCATCATAGTTTAAGTTAATCACGTTATCACACTCTAATTTTCTCCTCTATAGCTTAAATACTCAGTAGTGTTATATCCTAAAGAATATGTTCCAGACTGAAATTTGAAAAACATCTGTAGTATTGTACATTGTCTTCTATAAAATACATGGTCACCGTGCAACATCGAATGCTCAGAAGTTCACCCGAGCACGCGTCGGTCTTACGGTAATCAAACTGAGGGACAGTGAGTTTGCTCACTTCGCTGCATTGATATCTGTACTGTTTGTTTATATCTCTCGTGTACGTATATAATTGTGTTTGCATTTCTCTAACCCCTTGGATGAACTTTAGTCAGAACGCTACTGTTTCAAATGTATTAAACGATAGCAACTATAATAATAATATCAACCTTATATTAATTTTATAACGCTGAAATGTTTAATTCTTATTTAACTCTTGTCACAGGCTGTTCTCTGAAAGTATTATTTCATTTTTTTTTGCATTTTTTACCCTATTTACTAAGGAATATTATTATCTATCATTATCATACTACGACAATAAGGAGCGGAGTAATTACCAAACAAAATGTGAGTCAGAACGTACGCTACATAAAAAATACCTAATAAAATATATATAATAGTTTTTGACGTGGAGTGTCGTGGATACAGAGCGGGAAAAATTAAACACTAGTAAAACTACGTGCCATAGCTAGTAATTATATGAAAATAAATATTTCAGCGCAATTATGAAATTAATTATTATAAAAGATTTTAATGTTATTTACTTTTTAAATTTCATTTATATACTGTACTCTATTTCATTCTAGCGCTATCCCGGCTTGGTGCCAGAGTCCGCATCTACGACTTTTTATTCGGTACTTCGGCATACTGTAATACATAGAATAATCTTTTTGTTTCAACGACAAAGACGCCATTTCATGCCATGAAATATTGAAAATCCCAGAAAATATTGAATTAATTATTAAATAGGTATATTGTTTTAAATTCTAAACACTTGCACGCAGTTATTAAAAACAGAGAGTTTCGTTCATCGTGTTACAATCGAAAGCATTAGTTGAAAATTATGAAACAATTTTTCACGCGAACACAATTCAATATTTTGCATAGAGTGAAACGCGCGTCACCCGCGTCCCGTTCAATGAACGGAATCGAATCGGAGACCGATGAATTGGGAGTAAATTAATAATCACATTACTTTTTTAGTGAAATGCAAATATTTGATGATTGCGTTGCGGCGAGTGTTGGGCGCCGATACTCCCGTTCACGGATCTCTGAATCATATGGAAGTGACTTAGTTAAGTTAAATATTTTTCGAATGGTGGAATTTTCCAGTGTTATTACATTTCTCTCAATTCCTCTATATTTAATTACAAAGTCTATAAATGAAACGAAGAGGACAGAAAAAAAAAGGATTTTGCTTGTCGATATTAACTCAAAAACTGTTATATAAGACAATAAGAAAATTTCGGTGCTTTGACAATCAAATTTTTTTTTACAATTGTACATGTTACCAGTTAAGATCTTACAAACATTTTACAGGTAAATCGTCATCGAAATTATACGACATCTAGAAAATATAATTCCATGGACACATTTGACGAGTTTCAAAAATAAATGATTTTATATTGTAAAACATTCATAATCAGGTTTTCTCGTCGCGCTCGTACGAAATTTATGAAATATTTTCAATTGAAATTCACATCTATTGTGTTGGATGACAGTTTTAAACGGATTACAAGGGAATTAATGTTACAACTCATGTTATAAAGTTTTGGACAATTTACAGATGGCCGTGCTCGCGTTGGCAATAAAAGTATGGCAATTAACAGTCGAATAGAAGTATGTATATTTGTACATATATATTATCTTATTCATTAATTTTAGATGTTTCACAATTTTAGAATTTTCATTAAAAAAATACTTTAAATACAAGAATAATAGGTTTTTATTTCATTATTTCAATAATTGTTTCAGAATGAATATTAAAGATTCTTGAAATTGATCAGTAATACAATCTAACCTTAACGTTCCAACCAATAGATTTATCATAAATCATAACAGACGTGTTTGTGGATAATTAAAATCTCTATAAATAATGTAGCAGGCATTTGTTAAAGAATTCTAAAACTCCGAAATTTAGCAAAAAATTTCGCATCTCTTGAAAATTTAATCGTTTCAAAACGTGGACCGACCTCAAGCAGTTATATCAAGGACGTTTCGACAATTCATTGCAAATAATCCTAAGTTATTATAAAGATTTATTTATCTGTTAAATATCTCGCCAGGGCGGTGTGTTGTACGACGTATAATTTGATTAAAAATTCATTAAACCGCCCCCGGACGGCCCCGGGGAATAATTTAGTGCAATTCACGCGACGGCCGGCCGCCTCAACTGTAACCTGTTAGCGCTGGAGGAATTATTGTTTTTTTTTTCTATTCTATCGACAATGTTATTATTTCTATAGTAGTTCTAATGGTATTGAAGCGTTAAAATTACGCTGTTGTGTTATATCATTCAAGTACCCTTTTCCTTTAGAACTCTCTTACTGAACACCTTTTATTAATTTGATACACTTCAAAGCTTAGCACCACTACTTATTTACTATCGACCGTTTCCTCCGATCGTTGAACATGAACTGACTATCCCACCTTTGTCGCTGACGATATTAAAATACGAATGCAATGCATATCCGATGACCGATAAATTGAGAGACTAAACAAATACTAAAAGTGACAACATAAAATTCACTGAGTCCGTTTAAATCAGTTAAATATCATTTTAGTTAGTAAACATGTGATAAAGGCAATATTAAATAATTATAATGAATTAATACAAATAGAAATCATGACAGTTATTTTAAAATAACTGTTATCAATTATTCTGCTGTTGGGTATTTTGCTATTTGTATTGTAATACAATTTACAAGAATGACATGGTATCGGCATGAACATTATGAGCAACATGAAGTAAGAGAAAGGGAAGAGAGATCAGGACCTAAAGTCCTTTCCGTATACATATAAATCGAGTATAAATAATGTCTAGCTTCGATGCCTTTTACTTCGGGTTTGATTACTATGTATTCTGTTAAGTAATGGCTTGTAATATGCACTATTTACAATTCAAGGCGATAACTGTCATTAGATCTTCATCTTTCGATGGTCATCGCTGTTTAAAAATCATATATTGAACAAGAATAGATACACTGTAAGAAAAAGTAAGACTTTGAATCTGTGATATTATAGGTATTTCGCAGTAAAGAGATAATTATATAAATTCAAATGAAAATACATTATATTTTATAAATACCTCAGGAACAGTATGTTATATTTATTGGATCACAAAGAGTCTACACTAGCTTCTTTTATGTTCGCTTCAAAACGAAAAGACACATAAACAAGGGTTTAAAGACGGCGCGTCGAAAGCGCATCATATTTTATCTAATATGCATGAGCGTACTGAGGGGACCCTTTTACGTAAAATTTAAGCAAATAAAACCACGTGCAAAGTTACACGGGTCCGTCAATGCAGCGGGCCACAAAGTGAGAGACTTTAATACATATATGTATGATTAAAATGTGCTGGATGTATACTGTCATGTAATTTAAAGAATAGAATATACCATCTAAAAAACGATACACTATGTTAATCAACAGGTAATACAAAACCCAAGTCAGGGTGCATCAATTTAGTAAACTTAACATACCTATAAGATAATTGTGATTATCGAATCATACTGCATAACCGGTTAATAAGGGTTAATACCATTACTTTTTAGTAATGCATAAAATAGTCACATTAAAATAAAAAAATAAGTTTTTTTATAGGTACTTTGCATCACTGAGCGTGTTATACAATCTATATTATAGCGAGGGTTCTAAAAAATTGTTGAATATAATTAATTCGCTTTGGTAACTGAACCCCATGCACTGAACTTCGGAGCCACAGTTTTACTGTAACTTCTACTTGGATACGAATCAAAATGCTTGCAATGTCTTATCTTACCGTGAGTATGTGAAAATACTCTCGTAGCTGTTTCTTCTTTTTTATGAAATAAGGTTCTTTAAGCATCACGCGAAGAAACATTTACATAGACCAATATAAAAGCAGCAATTAGCAAAGGTTAAGTCTCTCTCAGTGTTGGCCAATGACATTCCATTGTATTGTTACTATTAGACATAGTAAGGTAAACTTGTCGTGAAAACATATATTATTTAGTTTAGAATCTTGATAGATAATCTGTGCTGCAAAATCAATAATTTCCTAGAGCTTATTTACTAAAAAAATGTTCATAATTCATCAAAAAATCTCCGATTCATAAATAATTTACCAGAGATTTGTCGCTTCAAATGTAGGCTCAAAGTAGTTTGTAAATAATAATAATAAAATCGGCAAATTCATTTCAAAATTTTAATAATGTTTGTTTTGATTAACTATTCTCAATCATTTATCGACATATTAGATAATTTAAAACGATACAAACAATTAAACTCGCGCGTCTCATAGCCCGAACTGAACACACAGCGGATTAAACAAACCTCGTCGGATTGAAATGTTTCGACAAACACTAAACTTGTAATGAGACGTTTGCTTTGAAGAAATGATTTTCTTATCGAAATGAAGTTGTTTTCTTAATGGAATCCTAACTGGAACGTCTTTAATTCACAATTTAGTGAACGTCAAGATCAAATGTTTGAGATTAATGCCATTTGTTCAAATGTTATTCGAAACCTTATCGCTCCCTGATTAGAAATTTTATAGGTATTTAAAAATATATATTTCCATGTGCTACAACTATAGTTATATCGTTTTTCTTGGATAGAAGTTCCTTAATGTGGTTTGCGTTAAGAAATGGCTGGTAAAATCGTCACGTAAGGAAAAAGTGTTATGCCCTCCTTGCGGCTTTCTCTCTTTTTATTTCTATTGTATATAAGTCTATGTGTCCGTGCAGGTATCGAAATTCGAGCAGACGAGCATCGGGCGCTCCAAGACGTATGGCATAACCTCATGACTTAATTCGACGAAATTTCTCTACAACTTATTTTTTACTTATTATATTTAATTTTTAATGACTGAATATTCGTCCTTAAATATTAAAGGAAACTTTTTGATTTGATTTTTTACATCAAAGATCTTCGTTTTCTAACTATGGTTCTGTGACGGTCTTTTTTTAAATATGTATACTTTTAATAAGGAATTAGGTAAGCTTATAGCTCCGCCTTTTTTATTATTTACTATAATAATTACTTGATCTACGCATACCAATTTTAATAACAAACGGATGAAGCGGAGAATGTGTTGTAGCGACACCAAGACAGATAGCATAAAAACTTTCTCTGTGGAAAAACACGTGTGTTAACTTTCAAAATGTCAGTATTTCAACGAAATAATAATATTGTAGCGTTCTGATTTTAAAATCAAAATATTTCGTAGTTTATTTCCTTGTTACGCTTAATAATATTCAAAATCAGGATAAGAAGAATGCTTTATTCAATTTATACCCTACGGAGGCGCTTATGAACCTCAAAACTCTACCAATAGTTCGGAGAAACAACCCGCCTCTCGAGAAGAGTCCACAAGAAATTCGGTCTGGTTTATATATTTTAAATAATCTTTTGACATTACAACCTGCTTAAGTGCATGAATTTAATATCCCATAAATAAGAAATGTGCTTTGGCACCTTGCTTTGCAAAACCGAACAATATTACGTTAAAGATTTTTACAGATCTTATTAAGCCTATGGGGTGGTTAATTTGTATATATTTTTCGTATTAAAATATTGCTAGTTTCTTATAGAACCTTTAAAAAATGTCTTGACTACACAATTAATACTAACTACAGCTATATCGTTCATGAACTACGTGAAAAAATTATCTAGTATTATTATGATACAAAAACCATGGGGAAATCTTTAGTTAGTTGAATATATTTTGATGTAGTACTTTATCTGAGCATGAGTTTCTAGATTTGGTGAACTTTATATCATACGTATTAAGGTTCAAAACGTTAAATACGAATTATAGTTTTAAAAATAAAAAAGAACTTAACATCAAAGTGTTTATAAGTTTGAAAATAGGTAGATCTATAATTTTACCAGTCTATTGTATAATAATCCACAAAGGGATATCATGATCTCCGAATTTGCTTGTAGTAGATTATTTTTATACAAATAAACCTATGAAAAAATAGCTTCATAAAAGTACAAAGCAACATAAAAGTGATTCCAGTGATACGAACCTGAGCTTTACGTAGCAAACTTAGACGTTTTTTCAACCGTCATCTCAATTCAAAATATAATATTATGTTTTCAACTGAGTTCAAAAAGGAGGAGATTTTCAACTCGGCTGTATTTTTTTTTAATCCAAAAACTTCGTGATATATAAACCTATTTAAACATTTCTGTATTATTATTATTTTAATTTGTATTGGAAAACGTATATTTCCAAGGGGGTACATTTTAATTTCATTTGCGTTGGACCTTGGACTTTGAAGATACACTACGGAACTCGAATAGAACTAGAGAATTGAATAGGAAATAAATAGCGATTAAGATGTCTATCGGTGACGTGCTTCAATGTTTATGACAATCTTCGACTAGTCAAGTCCGTACTTGACTATGACGGTCAAAGACATTCTGGTGCATTTTTCTATTGTAGATTTTTTTAAGTCGGTTTTATTTTTTATTAAATATTTCTTGTCTCTATTGTTATTTCAACTTTTTTATAAATGTAATTGGATAATCAAATAACATTGTTTATATTTCGTTCGCCAATTTATCTTGAAACCTACGTACAATAATATATATGCAAAATTAGAGAAAAAAAAACATTTATCTATCATACAAAACGGGTGTGGAATTTGCGAAAATCTTAGATATAATAAAAAAAAACTTATGCTTCGAAGTACGTAGATAAAAAACGCTTTATGTCTTTCCACATAATGATTTCGTATGAGTTTACGATTATTTTGTTTTACTGTTACGACCCGAAATATTATTATCAACAATACGACGACTTGCACTTCAAAATCTTATATCGAGCAACCCTTAATGGAATCCTTAATGGCCCTATAAAAAGGTAATCGGAGTTTTTTTTTTCAGCAATACTTCAGTACCCCGAGGATTAGCTTAAGCTGAAAAGTTTACGAAATTAATTATAAACTTCGATACAATATAATTCTAGGGTTAGGTTCGATGGGCTTATCATTACTTTAAACGCTTCGAGAAGTTAAGTGATATTTCTTTATATTTTATGGTGCTTTGTTTGTTTGTTTAGTCTTTATGAGATTTGATAATCATTAAAAAAATCTCGCTGCGTTATATTTATGTTACAAATTTATATAGCTAATTCGACTCTTAATTGTTCTTATTATATTTATACTCAATAATCTAATTTATCTCGAAGCTAGCTGATAACCGAGGCTTCATCTGCGTTGTCTTTTTATCGTTTGTCGTTGTTGTGATTTGGCAAGAATTAAGTCCTTAAAAAATATTAGCAACAGCTGAAACTTGAAACCCGGTCATTAGGTCAACGTTGCCTCAGTTTATACTATACCAGCTTCTCACATACAAGCAACTACAAATTTGTTATGTATCACATATGAGAGGACACATTATATAAAAGTAATCTGGACTGGTTATCGTATGTTGATATCTATATGAGATGAAATTGAAGAAAAGTCGTTCAATAAATAATAGGATTATTTTGAAAGTTTATGAATATAAGTGTGAAAGGTAAATAAAAAATGTAAATTCGACATTACAAAACTGAATAAATTGAAAAAAAAAACACAAAATTCTCGAATCACAAAAATGTGTGTACTTCGTAAAATTCTGTTCGACCATCCGCGAGCCGGGGGCGACACGCGGCGGTGCGTGACCCCGCATCGAACTAACGGATTTTAGCCCTGAAACATTCAGATCCTAACGCAAACGTTTGCCCAAGTTTTGCACTCAAAAGAATACGCTATATTGGTGTTTGCCGACTAGGATACCGGACGGGGGCTTTTGATCCGAACGCGATAGTCGACGGCCCAACTTTTGGTTATAAACGCTTCAATTTCGCACCGCGAATGCATTCACACGTATCCAATACAGCAGCGTGTGTTCGAAAATGATAGTAAATAATAATTAAACTTTGTTTTCAGTTGCATATTCAACAACACTCTATTGTAAGTTGTATTGTTTGAGAGGTTAAGTTCATATTTTGTGCAGTAGAGACTTGGTTTATATAGATAAATTTACCTAAATACAAAAGAAAAATATTGCGACTATTTCTGAGCGTTATGGGCTATTATCCGAGAATGTATAGAAAACTGTAGAAGTCAATGACTCGCGTGATGATTAAGCCTGCACATTACTTTAGTAATTACTAGAACATTTATACGTTATTTTTAAATTATATAGAGGACAAAGATGGTAATCATGCTAATTATAGGTGGTTGCTAGCAATGAGGTACTAGTGAATGCTATTAACAATACTGTTACTTTATGACGATGCTTCCCTTAATCGAAAGCACATGCTATTATATGCATACTATTATATTTCATGTTATGAATTTCCGAAATAATAATTTGAAACCATCGATTTTGAAAGAGAAATCGGTTTTAATACAAAAGCATCGAACATTACAAAATTGATACTAATTGAATGACAGATTGCACATTCTGTGAAATAAAAAAAAAAAACAACTGTAGATAAAATAACTTAAATAATAACCTAACATTGGAATCCGAAATACGTCGTGCACAAAGGGCGTAATTACAAGTAACGTAACAACGCGAAACCGAGTCCCCATCGGAAATAGAATTTACGTCGACATGTCAAAGCGTGTTTACTACGACATTATATATTTTGTTCTTTGCCGAGAAAGACCGCAGATTTAAAATACAATTGTGACGTTGGATGGTAAAATCTTTATTGGGTATACTACCATATACAATATGTAAATTAACTTACGAGGACAATATTAAAATAAAGTATAATTCTATGTAATCGCAGTTTAAAGAATTACATAATAACTTCGTAACTTGCATGGCGGTTATAGGTATAGCAAATTGTTATTACTGACACAAAGGCTAAGTTTTTGATAGAACCTACTTGCCTCTGATAGAAGTTCCGTAAGAGAAAGACTACATATTTTCTTCACTACTCTTCCATAAAAAGCGAGAAGCAACTTTTAGTAGCTGAAGCAGAAATGAAGAATGTTTCAAAATCAGCACCGATCCGAGAGTTTCTTATTTATCACACGTACAGCCCTATTTCAGTTTGATTAGTATAATCAAGGTAGCAATCATTCCGATATCCATAGATATTGCCCGTATTGAAGAAAAAAATAGTGAGACAAACTTCTCCTTAGGAGTAGGAGGTTATAATGACTGGCCTTAGGACTGTGATCTTTTTGAGGATAGTTGTACTTAACTATAGATTGTAACCACTTGATATCTGGTGGAGTGCGGCCCTATTTGCTATTATAACGTAACATTTTAATCACATTTGAAATCATCAGCGCGTAGTGTCCCGGCGATACTTCTACCCGAGAAAATGTTTGTGGCCTGGTTATTTAAAATTCTCACGAATTTCAACATTACGCGTGCAATAAATAATTGTGTAAGCCGAACGTCGATAACGCGGTATGTTTGCGAACGCGCCGCGTCGCGCCGTAGATTTTCGATAGGGATCTCTCGCCTGCAGCACCGATATTAAATGTTTACATACGACGTATGTAGGTAAATGTAAACAATGTGCCTTCGACATACAAACGTGGATTTTGGTCCCAATATCTCGTAATCCACGTGTTTGCGCGTACTGAATTTATCGTTCCTACATCAAAGGTTTCTTTCGTATTCGATAGGTTAAATATGAAGAGTTATTAAAATTGTTATTTATATATTTATGATATTTTCGATTTTTGGTTTATATTTTAAGTGAAAATTGCTTATCGCAAACAGCCAATGCATTTTGTATTTTGGTGAGTTTATAAACAGGCGCTATAATAGTGATTTTTGATAGAAGTTTATCTCTCGATACTGTATGGTCAACAATACTTGATACATTTCTACAATAAGGTTCCAAAATAAGCTATTAGGTTTGCTCGATAGTAGGTTCAAACATCAAACTAGTTTTAATATCAAAATTCTAATTTTTTTCATTTCATTAGTGCAGCAGAACGTTAATAGAATGATAGTATTGTATAGAAATGATAACCTCTACATTCACTATTAACGTTGTAAATCTGTCTAAGTTGATAATGGTAGTAACAATCTACAGTATGGAACATTAGTTGCCAATGTAATAAAAAGAGAAGAACACAGTGGAAGCACACACACACAGCTACAATGTTCAAGTTGAAAATCTGCCATCAAGTAGCTTTAAGGTATATTTTGGCAACTGCATTTAAGCGTCAGCGTTCACTAAACTTACGATTTTCGATGATATCACGACCCATTTGCAAATACGCATTAGCAAATAAATCTAAAGTAAACAAACACCAACTTGTTAATATGAAATATAGACATTCTCTTTCGATTCATTGGTACGTAAACTCAAAATGAAAGTAATTTCTGTTATTCAGGTTAATTATTATAGTTCGTGTAATCAGAGCCGCGTTCCCACGAACGGTCTTACTTGTTTATGAAAACAATATTTGCTTAGCATAAGTTTAAATTACTACAAATAATAATAGCTTACACTTGAATTATTAAACCATAGTTAATTAAAAATATTTTTACGGTGATTTGGAATAGAAAAGAATTAAAATAAATTATGTAACCATTGGAATTAGTATTTCTATATTATACATATTTATTTTTCATATATACACTGTCATTAGTTACATGAAACTACATAGTTGATCCTCGCTGGAAGTAGGCTAAAAACAGTCACTATGATGACGGCAGCTTATTGTTTTCTAATGGTTTTTACCCCGTATATAAATCGCAATTAAGATTTTTTTTCCCGTAAATCAACAAAGTAACTACATTGTACTTGATGGAAATAAACATAGAGCAATCCAGATAGAACGATGATATCCAATAGATCTACAATCCACCGGTAAATGTATCTGATATAGCTGTTTGCATGCCTCTGGACAGCTGGATATACAATGACTGATCTAGATACTCGTATATGAGAAACTACAATAAAAGTGAATATGAAGTGTTTGGAGATAGTGCTAGCCGCCACACTTGACGCGATATGCCTAAGCGTGCCACTTTCACAATTACATCGGATCTTAAATCATGATGTGGTCTAAGATGGTAAAGACGCTAAGCCTAGACGCAGCCTGGCTCTTAGAAGCAGCTATCAGAACATACTTGTAGGTGCTTGATGGCAGATTTTGAACTCCAGTGTTGCATCTCGCCATGCAAGCTTACTAAAAGCTCTACCTACCTCTATGCTATGGTATTATCGCGACGTTCTATAGAAAACTCTGGCTCATTCGTAAGGTTTTGAATATGCTAATCTAAAACATCATTGCTTATCCGCTAATATGATTGTCGTACTTGATGTATACCAACCGAATTCCCTACATTACGCTTTGAAGTATTTAAAATATTATTCCTTCCCAATAAATCCGTATAAGGTGTTAACATTTCAATAATTACACTATTCTTATAATCTAAACATCTCTGTAGCACATAAAGATAAAGATAAAGGATGCCTGAATCAATAAACAAAGTTTGTCAAAGGACAATATCCGAAGATAATCACTTGTGCAACAACCCCTTATCGACAAAGACCGCGATTTTAAGCATCACTAGACATCGGTAATTGACGTATCCTCTATTAATATTGACTCGGTATGAACGCGGTACGCTTTGCTTTACAAAACGTCGGTTAGCATTAGTGTTAGGGTGAAAGTTTGTATAATTTTCAACCCCGTTCAATTAACCCGTAGCTTAGCAGTACATATAAGCTAGTGTGTACAGTAGAGTAACTTTTGAAGAGTTAGATTGTGCGTGATTTACTTGAGATTTCACAGTACATAACATAGCGGTGTTTATAAATTTGCAAAATAACGCACACTTTTTAAGTACTTTATTTTTTTAATCCGAAAGTTGACTGACATAAAAGCAACGAATGAGTATACAATTGGTTTTTGTTTTATAAAAAAAAAACTAGCTATCCTAAATCCGTAGATGCTTAATACTGTTGTCAATGTTGTTTGTCGCAATTAGTATTTATTTATAAAAACAAAAGAATAGACTACTTTTTCTGCTCTGTGAAAAGATTTTCTTTGTTTTTGTTTTATTTAGTAGTCATCGCCAAGATATAGTGCTGAATAATAGAAAAAAAAATGTTTTACCTACTGTCGACGACTCAAAGCCTTTTTTTATAAATCTCTATTCGCCATACTTCATGCTTTTTTCGCCTAAAATCTACAGTGTTTGTACAATATACAATACAGTTTTTACCATAAAAAAAAAACGATAATATATATTAACTAATACATGAAGGCAAAACTTTATACCCCTTATTACGGCCAAATTGCGACTACTGGATAACCAGTAGTTTATGATATATATTTTGTAAATATTCTTCGTGTACATAAATAATAAATAATTTATATAGCTTAAAATCCTTATCTATGGAAAAGGCGCAGGTGTGTCAACTATCATATATATATAGATACTAAATATGCTTGTAACATACCCAGACTTTAATTACTCGTTTAATATTTCATAGTATTTTTTTAAATCACCTCGTAATAACTGACTATTGTCAAAATCCTTTTCATTTAACGATCTGTAATCACAGGGTTATAATGTTTCTTACAGAATTATTTATAATCTTTCTCGTTATTACTTTTTTGATTACTTTTACATAGTTTATTGACTTATATAAATATGGTAGCGTTTCCTTGTAGATTTAAATATGACGCAGAATATCTTGTGCATAACGAGATAGTTAGTTGAAAATCTGTCGACAGGCATCTCTTGGTGTGTTCCGGCAGCTGCACTTGAGAACTAGTCTCCGTCTAGTTTTAGCGTGACTACTATCTTAGACCGGCTCAGATCATCATTTAACATCAGATGAGATTGTGATCAAACGCTAACCTATGTAAGTACAAAAAAAATATATACGAGCTGAAATAAAACGTATATTTTTAAAACCATTAACACTTAAAATTCGCTAGTACGGTTTATCTTATTCGAACGACAACTGATCTTTACTAAGACATTCATTTCCTCCAATCTAAATGGCTTAATCGAGCCCTCCGACACGAATTGAGATTAACTGTTAATCAATAGGGGAACTCAACTAATACACACAAAAAAAACATTGTTTTATCTACAGAAAATGAACTCCATGATTTTTTTTGCGTTTGTCCACAATCTCATCTGATATTATATGGTGATGTAGTTGCTAGTCACGCTAAAACCTAAAGGGTGACTGACTCTCAAGTACAGCTGCTGGAATACACCAACAGATGCTTGGCGGCAGATTTTCAACTTAAGGGTGGTAGCTAGCGAGACTGAGTTAGAAAAAGCTCTACCACCATGCTATGGTTTAATAACGATGTTTTCCTTCACCGAAAGCTCCGACTCAGTTGCAAGGATTCGAACCTACGTCTTTCGACACTGTGTCCGAACACACTACCAACTGAGCCATTATCGCTTTAATTACATTCACAGCGAATTTTTAAAAATCCTGAATTTTATACCATTGTATGCAGTTTCTTTTCTATAAAAACACAGTTTGTATGAATTGAGTAAGGTTTCGAAAAATGTTTTAAGTTATTGTTTATAATTTGATTTTGTATGAGGTATGGGTATCTAAATATTTAATGTTGCAAAAACATAAATATGTCACATATCTTTGTTTCTATTTAATTATTCCTTAAGAAATATAATTTACTACACTATAATTCTAATATATTAAAATTTAAATATAGCAGTTTGAAACATGTACTTGTTATAAATATGAGTACATTAAATTTCAGAAAAGAAAAATAATAATGTATTATTAATTTATAACTTCCAAATATATATGTGAAAGAAAAGTTTTCAAAGTGGTCTGTCTCGAACCGGTAACTGTTATAGCCGAAGCAAAGCTGGACCGTTAAAGCCAGGGAGGCGACTCCAGCTATCTATGTCTGGAGTCGTCGGCCCCATAATCATTGACCTCATGCGACACTCGCTTCGAGGTGCATTCAGTTGCACAATTGTACAAGATTCGTGATACGAGATGTGGGCTGAAGCGATTTATATAAGGCATATACTACGACCTATATAATACCTTGTGATATATTATCATATCAAAGTAACTAACGTTGTTGGTCTACATTACTTTAACAGCTTCACCAGGCTAGTACCGAGCGCAGGAGGCACGAAATTGTAACTAACACAAGGGAGCCTATATGTCTGAACCTTAGTTTGAATTGTTGCCTTGTAATGAAATTCGCGAACAGAACTTATCTATTCGAATTAACGAACTATTAATGCTACTAAAAATGCGTACAATATATGTTTGTAATTCATGTAACAATATTCGCTACACATAACTAGCCCAAAAATAACCCTCACAGAACCTGTGTACTTATTGTGAGGGTGTATAAATATAAAGTTCAGTGATGGGTGTTAACTATTGAAAGTTGTAGTAAAAGTATGTAGGAAATGAATTGAAGACTCTATTCCGAAGGATCGAATCTACAGACCGGTGTATGAAAATATTTAAAGAAACCAAAAGAGGGCTTTATGGGTATTTTTCCTGAGATGCAACTATATACCGCATCCTTTTAAATATAATGGGGTGTATTTTTAGAATTTTAGACTATACTATCCAAGATTTTTTAGTTACTATTAGCTGACCATCCATTTGGTAGTCCATTTTATTCTCATCTTTCCATTTTGTATTAAATATCCTCCTATAAATAATTTTAACGTAGATATTTCTAGAATAATAATCCAGTATTCAAGAGATATAAATAATACTTGTAATTATCTCTAGGCTAATACTTAAAAATAGTAATGTCTTCTTGCGCAATAATAGATTATTAAATTACTTTGAAAATATTTAGGTCTCTTAGGCTACTATTTTATCTTATATTTAATAAAATTTTGATGTTATTTTTGCTACTGTCTTTTTTCTGCTTTCAATTTGTATTGGTAAATACTATATATCTTTTCACTATTCGATGAAAAGCCACGTATTATTTTGTTTTTTTTTTGTATATAACAACTAAAATTATCTCCGGAAAAGAAAAGGCTCAATTTAATTATGCTTAACGACCTTATTTTATTATTGAATTCCTTAGATTACTTTCAATTTTATAACCAAGAAAAATGACATAAGATAACAATTCGGTACACAATCTATAAGGATTCTCTGTCGTCTCGTTTTAAACCCTTCCTAAGTATTAATTTAATAGTAACAATGCTTTTATTAGAATCGCTAAGAAGTTGAGTAACGTTGCACCATATTTAAGTAACATACGAGTGGAAAAATACACTGAAGATAAACAACGAAGAACACATAGAGTTTCCGCTAATGTGTACAACTTGAGACACGAATGAAGTGACAACGTTATGTGCCGTGTCGAAATTCTCAACAGCTCTGCAGTGTACCGAGTAAAGAGCGAGGAAACCTTTGAGTTCGTTGCAATTCATTAATCGAAAACTCCATACACCTTGTTATTTTGAAAATTCCTATTGCAACTTTTCGAAAGGCGATAGAAATCACTGAGAAATATTTGTAGTTGAATAATTTAAATAAATATTCTATTGGAATAAATTGAATTTTCATTA
Source organism: Antheraea assamensis (assembly GCA_035772565.1). Classification (NCBI taxonomy): domain Eukaryota; kingdom Metazoa; phylum Arthropoda; class Insecta; order Lepidoptera; family Saturniidae; genus Antheraea; species Antheraea assamensis. The sequence goes on along the minus strand of JAQQSE010000046.1, from coordinate 3,888,146 downwards.
TATAGAGGCAAAGTTTGTTTATTTGGTAGAAAATACTTTCCTCTTTCAGACTCTTTCTTTGATAGAAAATTACGTTCTCCATTAAATACATAGGATGTACTTTATCCTCAAATATAATAAAGAGCTATGCAACCTTTCTCTGTACGTCTAGATTTTTTTAATCATAGTTTTATTCTTGACTCACATTTTAGACTTTGTTAAATTAGGTAATATTGTAGAGCAAATTATTTCCTTTCTAATTCTGTTGAAATATTTTACTTTAACCATTAACTACTAACAAATATGATGCAATCAATGATTATTTGAAACATGCATTCTTAAAAAAAAAAAACGAGAATGTGATACACCAGAACACGATAGAAGTGAAACTTATGTATTACTGTAAAATATTTTAATAAAAAAAAAATACAACATCACGCGCATCAGCCGGTCATCCATCCAAGTCCTGACCGTGCCCGATGTTACGTTGCTAAGTTTCGGTGATCGACTTAGATGAAAAGTAAAATATTTATTGTTTAAAAACTACAGCTAATTGCTAATAAATTGTATAATTAAAGGGGACAATATCACAGGTGGATGATAGTTAATATTCTACGATATATGTATACCTAGGCTGATAGTTTATTTGTACTAAAAGAAAATCTGTGTTGTAAAATAATATTACAGACAGAAATGTCACAATATAAGATAACAAATTTTCGAAGGGAAATCTGTTTTTTATCTTACCGTTCCGTGAACATTACGCGGTTTGTCGCGTCGGCGTCGCCGCGAGCTCCGGCTCACAGCCTATTTCCAATTTACGCCTATCAATCAAGACCAATCTCGCTGAGTGGATTACGTGCGAATGGAATTTGCATAGGCACCCGCGCCTCGCTTCGGACTGCGCGCTTTTGTCTCGTATTTATTAGTGTTACTGTTTTGGACGATGTACGCTTTTTTTTGTATAAAATACTAGTTTCTGCCCGCGGTTTTCTGTATCCGTAATACCGTGTATGTAAAGATACATAATGATCGGTACTGTAGTTAAAGCGTAACACAGAAACTCACTTTCACATCCATAATTTACATAATGACTGTCTTTATGATTGTAGGTTTTTGTTTTGTTTTTTTAGAAAAATAGCATGTCAATGTAGTAAACAAGAAAAAAATTAAGTGTTTACAAGACAGTATTTTTCATATTTAAGTTTTTGTGTCCTTAGATAATTATTTTGTGCTTGCAGAATACGCTAAAACTTGGTTGTATTTGAAAGTTTCATAACTACTTTTGCAATATTAAATAACAAGTGCACAACTAAACAATAGCTGAACGTCAGTCTGTCAATTCTGTGAATATTTTTGAAGACCTCTTACCGACTTTGGTTTCGTTTACTCATTTTTATATAAAAATTCATAAACCATTTTTCTTTCTCGTACGATTTTGCAAACATTATCTTTTATATACAATTTGTCCTGACAATTACAAACGCTACAAAAACAAAATATTCTCAAATTTCTTCAATTGATTTTAATTTCCATTGATTTTGGCCAATTTAAATAATATATTCTAACGTATAACCTATTATAGAATTAGTACAACGTATTATTCTGATGTATAAACTACATTATTGTGGAGCTTAATCAAAACCGGTTTAATAGTGTTTGCATGAAAGAGAAACAAATATTTCTTCATTCTTACAAATTTTATTGGTTATAAATAGGATTACTGACAGTTCACATATCATTGTAGCGGCGGATGTAAATTTCCGCGTTGTTTTTGGAAAGACCCATTGACGATTTCGTCCGACCGCGACTCCGACGATGATTCCGAGGGCTCCGATTCCGACATGGACCTCAACGCCGTTCCCGCGGCCGCATCCGAGCCCGTGACCGCGCCCACGACCACGTCTGCCGATAACGACGGTTTTACAACCGTCACGCGCCGCGGTAAACGCCCACGCGCCGCAAATCCGTCCGACAGTGACTCGGCTGCGGGACTTTCCGTCCCAAAGCAGTACAATGTAGGTGGTGCTCGGGTGCCCCGAGCCTCTCCCGCACCCTCTGCCTCGACTCCGACTAAAGCTCTGGCCGTGGAACCCGCGGTCGCGGCTAGTAAGCCACGGCCCCCGCCTCCCGCCACCTTCCGTGACAAAGCTCGTTGGGTAGAAGTCTCGAAGGACATTACGTACAAACAGATTTACTACACGTCCGCCTTCAACACCATTGCCGACATTTCTATTAGAGTCTCGACCCCCGATGAGTATCGCCAGCTCACGAAGTACTTCCGGGAGCGAAAACTCCCTTTCGTCACCCACGTTCTCGACGATGAGCGCAACCACCGTTCGTCCTTCGCGGTGTTCCCTTTGAGCTCACCATCGACGACGTCTTAGTCTACCTGGAGAAGCAGGATCTCCCAGTCCATAGCGTACATCGTATGTACCACCCCCGCACGAAGGCCCCTTACAACCTAGTTCTGATCACTCTGGACCGGGATAGGTTAGGGGAAGGAAGGACGTCTTCAAAATTAGCTTCAAAATATACACATATACATTCGTGAAACTTGTATGGTCATACATGCATTTGTTACGAATTCATATGCGTATGAAATGGATAGTTAGCTTAGCTTAGTCAGATCGGGAAATTTGGCCACAGTTCAAACCGAGACGCACCGAGTGCTTTTGCGCTAATCACCTAAACAAATCGGATGAATGCCTTAAGCGCTCCCCTTAGTAGTCCGGTGGAACTGTAGAGGCCTGACGAAGCCAACAGAGTAGGTCAGTTCGAAAAAAAAAAATCACATAATATTTTCATTCTTCATTTGAAGCTTTAAAGTAATGGTAGCTCATTACTAACATGTTTGGGCATCACGTCTTGAATTCAAATCCATCACAATCCTCAACTTTTGGTGTAACAAATATAATAATAATGATGGGATATGAATGAGAAAATAATGATGGGATTTATTAATGCTCGCCTAACTAGCTTCACCATCGTAGAAGTTAGAAATATGTCGCCTTGCATTGTCTGTGTTTCTATTGCTGCACCTGAGAGTCACGCCCATCTAAGCTTAACGTCTCACTATTTTAGGTTACATTACATAAGATATGTGGTTGAAGGATACGCCTATGACACCGGCAGAATTATAGTCCGTGCTTCAATAAAGAGTAAAAACTATGAGTTCACTCAGTATTGCAGTAATAATACAATTCATATTCTCTTTCACAAAATACTTATTATCCTTAGAAATTATTAAGCCAACGTAATATAAACAAGATGAAATGGGAAAGTATCAGATGGGATTTGAGCAACAGCAAACATTCAAAGTTAAATTGTACACAGAATTCTGTGATAATATTTACAGAAGGCTTTTATAATGAAGTGAATTCAACATTGCCGGGTGAACTCGCGTAGTCATAACCGTGGCTCGAGCAAACAAATGTTCCGACCTCATCTGTAATTAAGTGAACATTAAATTGAAAATTATTCACTCTGTCTTTTTACTTGGACTATATTGTTGCGCGTCATGTAATAGCTTCTGGCCATATTACAACAAGTGATGAGCGTCATGGTTTTTTATTTCTTGGTAGCAATCATCTACAGTACAATGATTACACTCTATTGGCATAAACAACCTAGATAGTATCATTGCTATTAGTGGTAATCGCTGAAGCCACTCGGACGAAATGGCAACCAGTTTTAGGATACCTAAGTGAATGAACCTCGACTTGGGCCGTTGCCTTATATGCATTTTTTTTTAATTCCAATGTAATATAACAAATCAAGCAAGCTAACTTAACAAACATTTACACAATATATATATATATATATAGGTACACACCTACATATACTATGCGTACATATAAATAGACAGTTTTAGCTAAGACTATTTAACTAAAAAAAGGAAAAAAGTCTCTTACCTAACCTATGCACCGGCTGTGTGGGTATGTAGACGTGGGAGGTATTGTTAGCTAATGAATGCGATGTCACTGTATCACGTAAGCAATGTACTTGAGGGCTTCATGCCGGAGGATGGGAGCTAGACAACGACAGTGTAACTTCTGTGTAGGTAAATAATACTTGCAAAAGATCACCATTCGTTTCTCTTCCTGCTCTTTGCAAGATCTAGCTCGTAATGCTAGATGGCATCAACATCGGAAATGTCGTTTCCACTACAATTCAGAGACACCAATTGCTATTGGGTGCAACTGTTTTTCTCACTTGTTCAGTTGTATCTTCTTTACAAGACACAAATTCGACTGTGTATGGAATACAATTTACACCTCTGATACAGATTCACTACGTATACTGGATAACCTGGATAGGTTGCAGAGACGGACTATTCACGTTGTTAAAAATGCAGAAGTTACTGGGTTCATCGAACCACTTGTGTAGAAGTATTGCATCGCGGAGCGTGTTTTACCGTCTCTATAATGGCGAGTGTTCTGAAGAGATATCAAATTTCATTTCTTCTTTTCTCTTCCATATCCGGACCACGAAGCGAAATTTGATTTGGTCATGAACTAAAAAATTAATTGCTATACCGTGAAGCTGTGGAACAATGTCCTGGACACTGTATCTTCTCCTTCCTATGACACGGGGTCCAACAAGTGTAACATGAAGAGACATTTATGTCGGCCTTTATGACGGTGATGATTAGCGATGGCTACTTTGTCTCTCAATGACTGTTATTGTTTTTGTATTCCACTGTCCTTTCCACAAGGCATAGTGTAGTAGCTTTACCGTGTTACATTAAAAAAACAGTAACCTTGTAAAACTGTGTATGCGATTAATGAGCTATAAACCAAATTACTAAAATTCTAATTTATGGAAACTTTAACTCAACGTGGCTGCAATTGAACACGTTTAAACAAGTTATGAATAGATTTCTTTAATTAATTTTCTTAAGTCGCTCTAAACAAGTAACGTCAATAAACAGATTTAATTCGTTGTCGTTACCGAATAATTAAATCCGAGTTATCGAAGTATACAAGTGTCATTTCGCATCGCGCTGTCTCTACAGTTCTGTTGTTGCCTTCCTCCCTTCCCCTTTGCCCCCAACCCTCTGCTGTAACCCAGTCCACCCGCTGGCAACCCCAAACACTCAATTACGTTTATAATTGAGCCGAAGCGTGTATTTGACACCCATGTCCGGCGGCTCCGGTAAAACAGCTGTATTCATTTTATTAAAAATATTATTTAGCTCTCGCATTTTGAAATATAATGTACAAACATAAAAGATTTCATTTCTTGAAAACTTTATATAAAATCGTTGAAATATTATTTGCTATACTTTTTTTCGAACGGTTTGAAGACTCTTGGATATCTTAATATAGCTTGGTGGCGAATGTAGAAGGCACTCGGCTGAAATGGCAATTATCGCAAGGGTGTCAACGTGTTAGAGTAATTATCTATACAAATACAATAGCAGCGTATTTTGTTTGTTGGGGTTAATCTGCACAACGTCTAAACAGATTTTGCCGAGACTTTTGCTGACGGATATAGAATCATTCTGAGTATTATCTGAAGTAATGTTCTATGTTACATTTTTGATATTTCAATTTACCATAGCGGTTAAGTGACAATGATAAAATTTTAACAGTGATAAATTAACATCGGTACAATGATAAGATGTTGAGTAACAATTGAAAAACAAAAGACGATTTACAATTATTTCACATAAAGTACGTAATTCTCATGAAACAACTAAATAATTTTCACGAGAACGAAATTGGGGACACTAGTAAGTTTAAAATAAGAAAATAATGCCTACTTTTGTTGGAAAAATCGAATGTCAATAAAACTCTTATTCCTTTCTATTATTAAAATTACATACTGATCTTTCATTATTTTACCCTATTATTATATAAAACGAGAAAGTTTGGGAGGAAAGATGGGTGTTTGTTACTCTTTCACTCAACGGATTTTGATGAATCTTTACAGTAGTATATAGCTATATATTTTATACACGTAGACTATATATTTTAAAGATGTTGTTAAATTTGGAGAAATACAACGTTGTGTGTCAAGTAACTTTGCTTGCGGCGGACGCTATCCAAACCTTTAGCCTTTAGTTACACGTTTGCCTTTAGTTGCTACACCATTAACTTTGAATAAGTTTAATTCAACTATGGGCTAACGCAGATGAAGTTTCAGGTGGCTGCTGGTAAAGTGTAAAGCATTAAAAATGTTCTGATATTTCATAGTATAATTTACGTATGAAACTGTGCAAAAAAAAACTCGCAATTTTATTCACAGTAAACGGTGTAGGAACACATCGAAAATAACTGGAAAAGGATCGTACAATAAAAATAAAGCAGCGACTATTCCTACACTATTTTGTATTCAAGTCCGGGATATACAAATCGTTTATATGGACGTGTCTTAACGTTAGGGTTGTCGTTACCAGGGTTTTTGTTTTAAGACTTTATTTTTATTAGCAAAAGCTCCTGAACTTTATTGATCAAGATTTTTATGCTCAGAAAACGATTACTTCAATCATAAGTTGTAACAGAGTTATCACACAAGTTTAAGTAACGGCAGAGAAAAAATTACTTTTAGTACGTTTCTTTGGTTGTTATTTCTCTTATCTTTATTTAATCGTGGAGGTGAATTTTAATTATGACGCATGTGAAAAAGAGAGATGTTGATATTTTTTGAAGTGAAAATTGTTATGCCTTTGAAATTCTGATCCGCGACATTTTTGTGGGACGAAATGTGGTGGGGGTAAACACTGTGTTGGGTAGAGTGTTGAAAACACCAGTTCTCGTCCAACCCACCGAAATAAGCAACGTCGGACGCAGTTCGTACTTGAATGGGTAACCGCCCGGGAACGTCACGGGACGTTGTTTGTTTTTTACAATCGTCTTTATTAGTAATTGTATTTTGTATATTTTATTTTTCTTCTCACTTTCTTTTTCGCTTTTATTTTACATACGGTGATTAGTTATTTACAGCATTCGCAAAATTAATAGTGAAACTAACAAATAAAAATAAATATTAGTTAAACAGTGACGTATTAACAATTTATCTTCCTAAAAATGATTAACTAGGTACTACTTAATTCATATGAAATACCTGTTTCTAAAAGTGTATTATTTTCATATTACCTGTTTAAGTTATTTGACAGCCCTAAACAGTTCTACGCGAGTGGCCCGCTACACAGCTGACACCTGTTCCCGTCACTATCGAATTGGACAAGACGTATCGTCCGACATAGACGTGTTTCTAACGAATTCTCAACATATCGCCGAAGTATCATATTGTTTTTGATAACCCGTAAATAATATTTGCAGAGGAACGTTACAGAGTTCGCTATACTGTACACTATCTTTCTTGGTATAACAATGTTAGTTAATTCTATTTAATAGCGTATGTTATCACCATTTGTGGATATGCAGTCACGAGTGGGTATAATTTAGTACAGTTCAGCGTACTGTACACTATTATACTTTGTGTACATATATTATTGAAATATTTCATTTAATAGTGATAATACCATCATTCGAGGTTATATAATATAATTTGATCCAAAAAATTTGTAGATTTTGTTGACACTACCAACCTATTTAGAGGGCTTTCTTGTGATTTTCTCACTAGTTTAAAACAAATGTATTCTGGCGAGTACAAGAAGCCCCTGCTCTTTGTTTATTGTTTTGGCAAATATTAGAGTAGACAGTTACTATGCAGTTCTGTTTGGAATTGATTAGCTGTTACTGAGTTTCATGGAATTGATTATACGTGTTTCATTCGGTCACGTGTAAACGATTGTGTGAAATGTGGCAACGGCCAGTCAATTCCAGGTGGAAGTGCAAAGTAACGTCCACTGTAATATTTAATGATGGATTTCCGCAAAGTAACGCCTTTATCAATCAAATATACTAAAACTCAACATAGTATAAACCTGTTATAGGGAATTCCTTTAGTTTGTTACTCTTCTAAATCGGTTAATGTATATCGAGAGTGGATTTGCCTTATAGCAACGATGGCTAATAGGCAGTAGATTTCTCTACTGTCACGGCTAGATAGACTTTAGACAATGTTTTTATATACTTTATAGATTTTATCATTTGACCAGTATTACGTACCCGTCCTAACAGTCGTAGCTTTTTCTTTTACTTTCTTTCCATTTTGTGGCTCCGGTATGTAATGTAATGCGATATTACCGGAGCATAATCTGTTTCTGGTTTTTAAAAGGAAATCTGATTGGTGGGACCTGTCTTACGATCATTAGCTCATCATACACATGAGCGCGCCTATTGGCGAAAGCAAAACAACAGTTGTAATACACGATATACGTAGTACACAAGTATCTAAAAAAATTCCTATCTCGTGAGACTCAAGTGAACACGAAACAAGCACCCAGCATCTGTGGAATTCAGTGTCGAGGATACGAATCGACGTCTCCGCCAGCGGTCGATGATGCCAGTGAAGAGAAACCATAGCGCGTAGGCAGATACATTACTACATATTCTTCCGATAGAACCAAAATCTCCTCTAAAGGTAAATGACGGTGTGGTCGTAGACGGTAAAGACGCTAAACCTAAAGGACCGCCTAATTCTTAAGTGCAACTGTTGGAACATACCTATACATGTTTGAAAGTGTACGGTAGACAGATGAGTTTAGAAAAAAGCCTACCACCAAGCTGGTAAAAACGTAATGCATACTTAGGTGGAAATGTACATTTATGTTAAACAAATTACATAACGTATACTCACCGGAGAAACAGTTCAACGAATTGGAAAATGATAAAACTTTGATTTCCTCTTTATTTGAAAACGCATTTATACTCCTTATTCCGTCGTATCAAACGCTCTACTTATTTGAAATTAAAACGGTATTCGAAACATCGAAACGGCTTCGTGTGTTCTCTCATTAAATGTATATTACTAAAAGAGATATCGTCAAAGGAAGCACGACTCTGTATAGCCTATAATTATACGTTAATACACCTTATAATTAACTACAAGTTTTGATGTGAACTCAAGTGAAAAATTAAGTAGGTTTCTCTGGGTTACTGTTAATATGAGCGCTACAAAATTTGTACTATTCTTTGTATGTACAATTTAAAGTCTTTGGCTACAATCACACCTAATGTCAAGTGATAATTGTATTAGTGTTGGCAACATAGAAAGGATCTACATATATAGGTATTTCGTAACCAATTTGCAGTTTGATTATTCCTCATTATTTTCATTAACTATTTGCCAAGGTTATTCGAATAATATTAATCAAAGTGCCACGATCCATACATCTATAAGAATCACACTTTATATTATAAACACCAATGTACATTTTTTACAACAGAAGCGATCGCAATTGATAGTTTGTTTTTTTTTGTTTTTTTATTATAGGGGGCAAACGAACAGGTGGGCCACCTGATGGTAAGTGAACACCGCCGTCCATAGAGACTAGCAACACCAGGGGAGTCGCAAGTGCGTTGCCGGCCTTTTAATATATGTGGGCCTCCGGCTCTCTCTGATGTAGCCTAGAATCTGAAGGAAAATATAGGATTAAAAAAAATAAGACGGTTACCAGCGAGAGTGGCAGTAAGTTTAAAATATGGCCAGTTGATTAAAATTATGATGTGCTTGGACACGATAATGTCTTCTTATTAGAAAAACAGGCTCTTATCTAGTGATCAAAATTTAAGTACAGAAATTTAATACGCAAGTTTTTTTAATATTCGTTTATATCATTTCGCGTATCGCTTTCAATGCGACACAGTTGGCAGATAAAGCAGTAAATTGGTTCTACGTCTACACGCTTCGGGTTCATCCATGTGATGTTTCCTCTGAGAGTTAGTATGGGCGTCTTGTACACCCAACTTATAATTAGTATTTTTCTCTGACGAAAACTTTTTCCATTTGATGAAATCTCAAATACGTACTAAATATTTGATCAAAGGTATCTTGGTAGGAACATATTTTGAATTTACGATATTACATAATTTTAATAAACACCCATGCCATTATTTCTATATTATGTGTTTATTATGAATATATCGTTCGTTGAATTAATATACTACGATTTAACCATAGCACGGTGTTAGGGCTTTTGCTAAATCTCGTCTGGTTAGCTACCATCCTCAAATTAAAAATCAGCAGTTGGTAGTTACACTATAGAACCAGTTTTCACTAGGTTTAATGTATTTACCATTACAGTCCACAGCATGACTTAACACTAACTGAGAATATAATCTAACTTTGAAATTATAAACAATAAAAAAGAACACTATCCTAAGTAATTTTGATTAACACGAGGCAACTATAATGCGTACGGTAATAGTACGTTTAGAAAATAGAATTTTAATAAACGTCATTTTACAAACAGTCAATGAAGTCATGAAAACTATGTATAAAACTCTTCCTTCACCTGTGTGGATAATCGTGAATATATTCGATATCATTTTCATCATGAAGATAAGATACAATAGAAAAATTTTATAGTTGTCATAAATATTTAGGTCGAGATGTTCCATGATTTCAATAAATTTATTTTTTATTAGATTTTTAGGTTGCGTACCAGTTATTTGAATAACTCCTGTATGAAAGTTTAATGTAGGATTTTAACAGTGGTTTGGTTTCATGAGAATCAAAAAGTGCGGCAATAAATTACGATGGAATTTCTTTGGCAACGCAACGCAACAAAATGTTTGGTCAAATCTAACGATCAAAGCTCAATGTAGGTTTCTTCAATGATTCGGGTGCACTGTTTTTATTCAAGTAAGATATGTTATTGTTTTTTTATACAGTGATTATATGGAGCATTTTACACCTTAGACATTTCACAGCAACTGTCATCAGTAATACAAGACGAAATGCTAATGTTCGGCAATTGTTGTTGAATGTTCCCTAATTATCAAATGATACACGTTGATTATATTTTTGGAATACATTTTATGCATAATGGTGTTATTTATTTCAATTATATATTTAGATCCAAGTTAATATTTATTAAAGTTATTATGTTCTGTTTGGTAAAGATAACTTTTACGGGGATTCATCATTCGTTCGCTATAAGCAAAAAGGCTGTTTCACTTTGGGCGGTGGTATTTCGACTAAAACAAAACACAAACGAATGGGCCTCCAGTGTTGCGATCCGTCATTTGGAACTGCCAAACACAGTGACGGCTCCTAACACCTCGGGCAAAGAGTTTTTGTAACGGTATTGTAAAAGAATTTGTACGAATTATGTAGTATTTCGCGGTTTTACTTAACTTGACTATAACTCACTTATGTTTGAAATAAGTTTTTGCTATATCTTTTTACTAAATTCAGTACTTGCGCTTGTAAAATCCCCGACCTAAATATCTTTCTCCTTTTAAAAGGGATTTCTCTCCACAAAGGCTTCTTTAGTTCGGAGGACATCTAAACGCACTTACACTTTTACACTGTTTCTCAAAAATCCTATGTGTTTCCTTATTTTTAAGGTTACTCAAAGGCACATTCTTATTTTTAATCCTTTCTAATACCGTAAACACGATTCTGAGTTTCTTTGTTACGCTTTCACGTCTAAGCTACTTAACCGATCGTCATGAAATTTTGCGTACACATTGTCAATGATACATAATGACAGTACTGTCCATGAGGGATACGTTACATCAACAATAATGCGATCGAAGTTGCAGGCAAATGCTAGAAGTGTGTAATAAAAAATCAAGCATAATATATCAACATTGGTTGTAACATTTTCAGCAAAAGCGACAACTATTAATATCAATTAACTCAATTTATGTGCGAAGCCTCAACAACTGTTTTAAATAAATCATAAATGTGTACTATTAAACACATTACCGATGAAATACCGCGCGACCACACGTTGAAAGCGAGTGACTGGAAAATAATAATCACAGATATTTTTGAGTATGTTATGAAGGCATTTTGACAAAATAACTAATTTATGATAATAATGATATTGACGGATATAACCGAATGAATGAATACTTTATTGCACTTTTGAGTTTGTGTACTGGTGAGCTTAATGGAATAAAGCGTTTTCCTCGAGTTAACCAAAGGTATTGTTATCAAACATAAAAGTTATTGTAAGTAGTACAAATATAGAAGAAGAAAAAGAAAAATGACAATAACTGAACAAGAACTGATAATTCAGCAAGAAAATGGGCAGAGCGAACATATAAGCACGACACTTGTTCTGTTGCCACTGACAATGCCCTAAGCTTCTCTAGCTGACGATTTGTATTCTAAAAATGAAAGGGCCGACATATATTTCGATGTCTAATAATACTCGAAATTGAGAAAAAAGTGTGTTAAGAAGCCACATTGAAACACCCAATGATGCCACACAAATATGTTGTATGAATAAATTCTGGTAATACGAACAGCTGCTAGCACAACTGAGTGTAAATGTGGAATTAAAAACATATAACTGTAATTTATGCTCCAAACTGAAGCATATAACTGACATGCTTATTTATCTCAGAACGCAGACTCTCAGTACAATAGTCGTGCTAAAGTCAATTGATTTTCGTCTCTTAATTTCGGAGTGACATGCCTGCCAGGTTCTAATTCTGGCAGTTGCAGATAAACAAACCATGTTATCTCTACGTGACAAATCAATTGACGTAAAAATTTCGTATATCCAAACGACTCTCGAGCAACGAAACGAGATTATGGATTTGCTTGATCCAATCGTGGAGACTTGTGAGGGAATCTCAACTAACAACTGTAGTCGACCCTCTGTGTACTATCCGGATCCCGCGTAAACTGAGCGGATTATAACGTTTTTCACCTATCATCTGGTTTTGTTAAATGAACGTAAAAGTTACAAATCTTGCCTTTCCCACGGAAATCAAAGTTTTGAAAACCTATTTCGTGTTCTAAATTAATAACTTACAGATTACCGTATTGTTTTTTGTCATTCTTTTCGTAATTTTCGTTGAGGTATTTTCCAATGTCAATTTTGTATTTTGTTTTTCAATATTTGTTATACCTAAAATCGTTAACGTTCCTATTTTTGCAATGGCTGAGACAGTATTATTATACTTATTAATTGATGTAACGGCATAAGTGGGTAGATTCTGTATCGACTATTAATTCATACTCGAAGTTACAATTGTAATATATGTCTACGTATTTTAATCAACTTACATTAACAAAAGTGCTGCCTAAATTTAGTAATTATAAAGTTACGATAATATAGATATATATAGATACAGTAAGACAAAATGCTGATAATTTTTGATACATAATATAGTCTTCAAATTAATGAGAAGGAACTTTTTTCATTGGCTCATACAGATTTCACATATTTTATTAATTAATTCTCTGTATATTTATTAATTCATACTGAATGACGTATTGTATGTCACAATAATAAATTATTAATAAAATTACAACCTGTACATATGCAAGCACTATAAAATTAAACAAAGAATGACTCATCAACCATGGGAACGCAATACAAAGGGAGTTCTATTCTAGAAATTGGAGCAAATACGAAGACAAACAAGAGAGCGATCTCCAAGGTGTCTATAACCATAGCATTATAAGGTGTAATTCTGACTGTAATGTGATTGTGTTATAGTGAGGATTAATTGATTTTTGTCAGTACCAGCATAAAATATTTATATTCTGAGGCAAACAATATTTTATTGACCTTCGAGCGTAACATAAAGATCTGTTATTATAAAAACAGAACATTGGCAAATTATACATACAAAATACTGCTATATTACTAAAGCTTGTTGTTAACATACCACAGGGCAGATTCCAGTGTAATTGTCAAAGCCTCCAAAACTCACCGACAGACTACTACAAAATTGTTGATATGAGACAAAGCTAATTGCATTAACCACAATTGAATTAATTATAAAACAATGCTTATTCAATTATATTTTAACAGTACACGCCGTGTAGCGATAATACAATAGTCATTATTACATTATATTAATTTATCATTTTTTGATACAATTATTTAGTACTGCAATAATTAAATTACAAAGAAAAAAATATTAAAAAATTATTAAATATCATTACTAAAGTCTTTCCTTACTTCACGGCTGGCGCAGTAGTTTAAACTGTTCCTTACCACTGCTATAGAATTATCTTCAGACTTCATCAGATCAGTTGACTTTCTCAGTCTTATGGTACTTTGCGAGCTTTATTTGTATGTTTGTATATCTATGGTTAGAGTTAGACATCTGTTTCTTTCTTGCAAGCACTCAGCAATTTCTTCCTTCTAAACATGACTGAAATATCGATAGTAAAGCAACCCCGTGTGAGTGAACGGTCTCTTTCACAAAATTCTGTACTAGTGAAACATGTCGCGCTCGAACTTAATTAAATTCTATTAAACGGGGCCAAAGATAAATAACTCGCCCGTTAGACGCTCGTCGGCGAAGTTCAAGTTGAAATTTGTGAAAGAATGAAGTAATTTCTTTTGTGGATGGCGGACTAGACCGGGACGGGAATTGTTTGGACTCGTTACTCCGTTTATGGGGAATGTCGTTTGTTGTTTTTATTGTTTAATTTTATTTATTGCGCGAACGAACGTGTGGAGCTTGCGACGTAATTAGAGATATGTGTATAAGTTTGTTTTTGCTATTATTTCCAAATTGTTTATAACTTTCTACATATTAAGTTTTTGATATATCGAGATAATCTTTAAGTTAAAATTTCTTTAGCTGCGTTGAGAGATTCTAAAGAAAAGAAAGTATATTTATTTGCTAGGGAATAAACTTATGGGTTCGCGTCGACTACCTCCACATACTAGTGAAGCGTCATCTATGACCTCGACATGCTCTTGATGTTTTGTGCTTGTGCTAGACATTGTGTATATTGAACTATATTATATGCGTGTTCGAATTTTTGGATGGATAAAATCTAGTGATTTCGTGTCACCGATGACATCGACATGCTCGTGACATATTATGCTTGCGTCAGACTAGCGACGCGAAGTATAGTGGCTTGTGTACATATAATACTGATATTTTATATTGAACTTGTGAAGACCATTATACTTTTGATTAATTAATAAAATGTGTATAATTATTTTTGCGAGTGCCAATAGATGTAAAAACCAGAGCAATGTTCATAATTTCAACTTGCAAATTATAAAACTTAAATAAATCAGATTATAATGGATTTAAAAATTCAAAAAGAACACAGTTATTCTACTGTTCTCAGTTTTCATTTCTGGCGGCAGTCCTTAACTTACCTCGCCTTTTTTTAAGTCCATTGACTTATATGAAGCATAATCTTTAATTATGGTAACAAAGCAACAACTATAACGTACATAGATAGATTTTTAACAACTAGACATAAAACTGACGATAATGCTCATCACGTAAAGTCAGTCAGTCATAAGATGAGGTATTTTATATAACACTAGCTGATGCTCTCAACTTCGTACTCAAGGAAATAGTTATGTTGTTTCATAGAAACCACGGTTTTTATATGAATTAATTATTTATGGTCTTCTTTTTTTGTAATTTTGTCATCACCACTTAACCCTTCTGTTAGATTTTATCATTATTGTTCATTTTCTCTATGGAATACAATAATGTAATATAGCCTAGATAATACTATGAAAAGTCCTGTATCTGTTTATGAGAAATCCTCAATGTCGGTACAGGTGTTTCGAAGATAAACCCGAACGATAAATATCACTTAAATTCTATTTATATAACTATATAACAATTCTCTGGTCAATCAAACTGAAAGTTGTCAAACTTAAGTCATATTCGTGGAGAAGGTTTTAAATTATTCAATTTTAATATAATTCGCTACTATATAGCGCTGTAACACTTCTCTTTCTGTATTGTTGAGCATGAATGAATGAATCCATGATAATTTGTGTACATACATATTTGAGCATGCACAATATTCATATAATGTTCAGTATACTACAAAAAATACTAATAAAAACTAATAATACAGAAAGCATGTGAAGACGTGAGCATAGCTAGTGAAGTAAAGATTATTAAGTAGATGTAGCTTTATCAAATATTGAAGACCACAGTAGTTGATATGGGTCAAAGTAAACGGTGCATTCTAAGTACGCGGCGACCACGGAACTGTACGCCCCGCGTTCATGCATCTCTGTATAAATAATAGTTTCTCTTCCTGGAAAAGTTCCCGTTTGAATTCGATCAGTGAGCGATTTAAGTATAACGAGATTCTATTTAAAACTTCTCCTTCACTGTTTATTACCCAACGGATTTCATATCATACGTTAATTCATAGACAGTACAGTATTAAAATAGCGATATATAAAATAGTTATTGAATTACAGTAATTTATAGCTCTTAGCGTTTCACCACAATCCTATGTGATATTAAAAAACGATGCGCCTTAAGATGGTAACCACGCTAAGCCTAGAGAGGCCGCCTGGCTCTTAATTGTAACTGCTGGAATATGACGTATTTCTTAATATTCCGTAGCTTTCCTAATATAATAACGACAGGAATAATAAATGCTGTGTATTCGTTGACAACTTTATTCTGACTGAATTAATAAAAACTACCACCATAACAATGTTACCGTTATAACATACATTACTGAATACATCAACAGGTGCTTGGTGGCAGGTTTTTTACTTGATTTGGTGGTAAATAACCAGGTGGACTTAGAGAAAGCGCTACCACCATGCTATGGTTTCATCATAATTTTTTCTTTCACCGAAAGCAACGACTCAGTTGTGAAATTTCGAACCCACGCCAATCGACACGGTGTCCGAATGCTATAAACTGAGCCAACGTTCTATTTACTATGAGCGTAAAAAAAACTATGTGTTGCAATTCGGATTGAAAATAAAACATTAATATCAAAGAGTAATTATATATTTCGCAGCAAATAACAGAGCGGTATAATTTAATCCTACAAAGGTCTTTTCCACGTACCCGAGAATAGCGTTCTATCGTGTAGAAGGGCGTTGGGTGTATAGTTCAAAGCGCATAGAATATTTGTCATATGCCACTCATAGAAGGTGTAGTGAAGTTTTGCGATGTCATAGTGCATTCATGCTTGACGTCACCGGACCTCACATATTGTGAAAATGTGTTTATAGTAGCTAATGCGGTGCATCGAGTTCAAGGATTATTATTATATATGCAGGATTTTGTTTTGAACTTTAAATACAAGAATAATAACAATGTTTTTGAATGATTTTTTTTTCAGCTGTTCTAATACTCGGGTTGTATTGCTTCTATCATAAGGTATATTGTAATCCTGATCACTGAATAGTTTATTTACACATCTACATAATGATTTTTTCTATTTGAACCACTTTAAACGTTGTTTAGTAGGTTAAAATACTAGCTGTTGTCCGTGTCTTTGTCCTTATCAGAATGTTTTAGTTTGTTTCTGTTTTGTTTTTGAATACTGTTTTTTTGTTGTTGTAATTAATTGTGCAGTCTAATATATTTTTGTAATTGTAACCTTTCACGTTATTACTTTACCCTTCTAACATTTTTATCGATTTTAATTTACTTGTCTTAAATTGTATAATTACTGTTTTGCTTTATATGATACAGCATAATGATATGTGGATTTGGAGTACGAGTATATCACATAATACGATTTTTTTTTTATATTATTCATTTATATTTCATCACACTGTTAAAATAAATGACGGGAAAAAAGTTAACTAAGCTCTCAATATTAACACTTGCCCATTTGCGATTTTTTTAATCAGAAATTAAATCTAAATTACAATTTTTTTACTAAATAACGTGTTGCACATCATAAAAAGCAATATATTCTCCTGTTGAAATCTCGTCAAAATTTGTTCAGACACTTCAGAGCTAAGCTAGTTCAAATAAGAGATACTTAAATTCTATGTATGTGTGGGTAAATTAAATAATGAAAAAACATCTAAATTTATATCTACAGCAATTAATGAGCATTTTAATAAAATATATATAAGATCATATTTCAATTTGAAGGTTATAAGTTTTGAGAGCGAAGGGGAGCCCACAAAGGCCTGGCTGCCGTACGAAACCGCATCACGTGCCAACATTAGGTGGTGCGATAAATGATTATTGGCATGGTGGAAACGGGACCCTTTCCAAACCACTGAAACCTTAGGAAACTATTCGAGCGAGAGGTGAATTCGAGTTAAGCCGTTACGACGATGTCAATTTAATTGATACGACTTTGAGCGTAGCCTATTATTGATTGTGAGAATATAATATTAATAAATGAATTAGATATATATAGACAATAAAATGTTTATATATTGTGAGTTGATGGCGGTTGCGTTGATTTGTCAACGTAAATGCTTTATGCTTGAAATTGTAAATACAAATAGCAGGCTAATATTATAACAACGTGCAAATAAGCAAATGATATACAATAACTAATAGATGTGAAAAAGAGAATGCTTCATGTCGCTCAGACTGAAAAGACACGGAATCGTTGACCAATGTTTGTTTCATTGACGTGCTATTATTACAAATTAGTGATTCGAAGTAAAACAGCAGAACAACTGATAAAAATCTGTAACAACAATTGTTGTAAAATAACGCAATAGCATAATTCTTTATTAATATATATATATATAACATTTATTGCTTTCTATGGTTTTAAGGAATTCAATAAATAAACTCATCAACAGTCGTGATACGACGGCTATCACATATTGTATAGTTCTATGTTATTGTGTAGACTATAATATTAGGTAATTTACATATAATTATGCCTTTCTATAAAAGTTGAGTGGTTATTATAAAATGTAACAGAAGTAAAATTAAAATCGATAAAAGTTTTCTGGGATTAAGCTGTACTGATAGAAACACAACTAAAAAAATAAAACGTATGAAACAACAAAACCGTTTTCACGAGAACGAAGTGGAAAGCCAGAGCTGGTTAATAATAAAGTAAGAAAGAAACATTTATTTGACACACAGGTAACACATATTAAAATATATATTCACAAAATGATTCAACAGACATGTAATAAATAAGCTTCGCATGAAGATAAACAGGTCTTTGTCTTAACATAACGCTGCAGGCTAGTGAAAACGTTACAGCGTTGATTTTTTGATAACACCAGCGTAAGCAAATACACAGACTAAATTACATTGCTATTTCAAATTAATATATTAACATTTGTTAGCACAATATGTTAAAATAAGGTGTTCAGTGACCTTGAAATGTTCAAAATGAAGGCAATCTGTATGACGTCTTTGTAATCTTGTTTATGACAATCGTGATCCAGCCACGTTTGCATGCCATACCATGCAACTCATTTATTTATACATAATAATTCTAACATTTAAGTAATTTCGTTAAAATTATCTGGTGTAATTAATTTAATGAAGTCGTTTCACGTGCCACATCCAGAAGCGTTATGTCACGTCGTACAATAGAATTCGACCGCACTTTCATAGTGAAACAATCGCCACGTGCGTCGATGCCTATCTTTATGTAAACACACCTCTCCCGAGGCGACAATAACCGGTTTTATGATCGAGGAGCTGA
Organism: Antheraea assamensis; assembly: GCA_035772565.1. NCBI lineage: Eukaryota > Metazoa > Arthropoda > Insecta > Lepidoptera > Saturniidae > Antheraea > Antheraea assamensis. The sequence continues at coordinate 3,868,730 of JAQQSE010000046.1, read as the reverse complement.
GATATTGCAACTGTTTGTGACAGATATTACTTTCGTTTTACGTTCGTGCGTATTTTTCGTAGTAATCATTTGTGACACGCTTCGCGTCAACGAGATCTTTTTAGGGCTAAATATTTTGATGAATTTTATTTTTATTGTTATTATATAAGATAATTTATGAGCATTTAATAAAATATTATTATGTAAATATTGATATTTTGATTGTTTATGGGTGTTACCGTTTCACAACAAGCTACATCTGACATTCATTTACAATATGACCCATGATGGTAAGGTACTAAGTCCAGAGACAACTTAATTGCAGTTTCCAGAATACACCTACTTATGCTTGGTGGCGGATTTCCAGGTCGTAATCTAGCTAACTGACTATTATTAAAAGCCCTATCACCAAGCTATGGTTAAATCACGATATTTCTATCACCGACAGCTCCGGCTCGTTGTAAGGATTCGAACCTACGTTAATCGACGTGATTTCCGAACAAGGTAACACTGAGCTATCATTGTTGCTTTACTACCCAAACACCATCTAATGACAAGTTATAGTGATACTTTTCCGTGACAAAACACTTAGGTATTCCAACGTTCATTACAGTCGGTCTTAACGCTATAACGTTATAACGCTGATCTTGATGACATCTATTAATCTATAGGAATGTTGTAAGAACGCATAACTATTAGATAAAATATATTTATTATTATTGGCCACAAATAGGCAAAAATTCAAAAAGATATTTATTATGAAAATAATTTAATATCAGTCAATTAAATTATACATATAGCTTTCGCTTATGCTTTATGAATATGTGAATTCACTTTAAAATATTGTAAATTAAAAGTAATTTAGAACATTAACGTGTTCAAAGAGAGACACATTGTTTTTAAAAAAAATGTCTTGTTTCTTATTTTATACACTTCTGTCCTCACCTGCTATCATTTTTTGGGCAAATATTTTTAGTGTACAGAAAACGATGGTGCTACAGTTTTACAAAAGTATACACTGAATAATAATAATATAGAGTATGATATATTGAGTTATGCTTGAATTAACATCTAAAAATACATTAAAGCAAAAAGAGTTAACCAGAAATTACTATGCGGTCATATTATGCAATATATATTAATTCTTTCCACCCATCCACTCGCCACTAGTGGAAGTGGGAACGAGGGGTTTACCAATGAAATCCCTACATAACCTACAAAAAGACCTTGGTCTGACGTCAGCAATCACAAGCTCTTTTCTAGAGAGAATCTCTAAAGCGGCCGCACTAGATTCTTACTAGATCTGGCAGGGAACAGAGAGGAATGTGCACAGTGGAGGTCAGGGTCGATGTATATTAATAGGGGTCCCTTAAACCTGCATTCGTGTCTCAAGCCCTAAACACTGTTTAGTTAATACATATTAATCAAATATACCAAGAGGCATTTTTTTATACAATTAAGAGTAGTATTATTTACCTAACGCTTCATTTTTTTCTTAACACTCAATTTCACTCTTCATCATTTACCGCGCGCTATATATGAAAATAGTTTCCAAAGGAATTAACCCCAAATACTAACTCAATGAAAGAGTATGAGGTTTAGCATGAATTCTATAAATGTCATGTTTATTTTATGATTACTTCTTAGACTCTACAAAAGGCATACTAATACTCTATCTGTCACTCATGTCATCTTGTCTGAATCGTTTCAGCTCGGACAAGAACACACTGTAATTTTATTTATATGTGTAACTAGCTAATTTCCGCCCGTTCCATTGGCCATTAAAAAAATGGCAAAGGGGTTAATTGTATGCAAAATATATTAGCCTGGAACTACATATTCTAGAATAACTAGAAGATTCCATATTCAATGGTTATAGTTCTAAGTCGAAACATTCTATAGTTTTGATGTAGTTGAACCTCAAAACAATTATATTTTCATTATATACATAATGTGTGAAGGCTAGAATAAAAAAAAAAACCTGATTTAAACTTGGAGTGTAAGGATAATAACGATTCGATTTGAGATAAAAATTAATTAGCAGATGGTACTTATCGTCTACACCGAACCGCAATATTTTTGAATACGAAATAAATTACGAACGCGAAACGAGAACCGCGGTATACGACAAAACAAGAAACATCCGTTTATTAGGTCTCCCAAAGCCCTCTGAAGTTTTATCAGCTGTGAATTTTCGCTCATAAATATTCGATTGGGGTGTCCCGGCCGGCGTCGCCTCTCGCCCCTCGCCCCGCCTCTTGTATTAAGATTCATAATTTGGCCCCGGCACTAACTCGGAGACCCGGTGAACCCGTCGAACACTAATAAAACAATTATAATACACCCCTATTATTATTGAGCTAAAGTTTTATTTCGTTTATTTGTGAAATTCGTATGATTATTTATTGCAATTATCTGTGGTACTTTGAGTTCATTTTATATAGAAAGGTTTTTAATAGACTCGTTTCGTTGGTAAATTTACTGTTGCGACAAGAAGTTATAGGTTCACATCATCATCATCATCATCATCATCTTACTCTTATCCCACCTAAGTAGCGTCGGCACAACATACTTTCCTCTTCCACTCTCCCCTGTCAGATGTCACCTCAGTATTTACACCTTTTATTCATATATCATATCTCACACAATCAATCCACAAAGGGAGAATAAATTATAGGTTCTTATAAAAATTAGTAAGAACGAAATATCACCTTTAGCATAAAAGTATTGTCACACACTTCGGCTCTTCTAATACATTCTCGTCTCCAGATACTTTGCGCTCCGGCACCCGGCTCGCCTGCACTTTTACGTCTGTTCTACATTTTGGCTGATATTTCCTCCACTCCTAAGGGTTATAGAGTGACGTTAGTCTATAAATTACCGCAATATATAGACTATAAAATGCAAAAATTGTTCATATATCACTAATAGGTTTAGAGATTAGCCTGTTCAAGCAAACAACAACAAAAAAACAACCTCTTGTACTCTCTGATATTAATGTAGATTGTATAAGTATATCGCAAGTTTTTTTTTCACGTAAAAATAAAGCTTAGTTTGGAATCTGAACTATTTGTGAAGTTTTTTTTTCCAATAATACGAATGTGAGTTTGTTCATTTGTTACACCTAACAAAAGCAAATGCACATATGATGTAGAGCCAAATGGTATATATATATATATATTTTATATAACATATTTGTAGTCGTTCAAAAAGAACAACTATGAAGTAATGAATTAAAACCAAATTATTTAGGAAATTTGTTGTTGCTCGCCAAAATACATTTGTTTAGTGTTTAAAGACAGCTGTAACATTACAAATTTATAAATATACACTTTACAAATTTACAAATATAAAATTAGCTTTGAAATTCAGTCTTTGTTCTAGTTCTTCTAGTTACCAACTTAGGCAACATCGTCCCTTGAACATACACTGAAACTCTTATTATCATCACACGGTAAAAATACTACGAATGTTTGAAATCTATATAAAGGTTTTACAGCACAGAATTAATAAAGTTTTTTTTTAATTTGGGGAACGTTGTATTGAAACAGGAATCCGAAAAACTACGTCGCTTTTTATATCAGAGGAAGCTTTTTCGTGCATTCCGATGTTATTTCGTAAAATATCAGGCCTGAGTGACTCTTTTTAATTTTCATAAGTTTTTTTTTTTGTATTTCGTTACTTTTTTTTATTCACATGCACGTGATTTTTTTTTCCAATAATAATATTTTGAATCTAGTTGTCACACAAAGCGGTCGACTTTTAAATTATTTTAAAATAACCGGCTAGACAAAGTGAAAGAGCTAAAGAATATAAATTATTCCTAAAACAGTGTCTATAATCTATTTAATATTTCACATCAATTTCGCTTATACTTACAAATTACCGGCACAAATCTTTAACACCCAGTCTAGTAATTTAAGTGGTCTGTCCGTGAAGCCAACGAAACGTATATATAATAATGCATTGCTCCTTCACAGTTGACAATACCAAAACACGCAAATAACTCCCTAACTCGTTCGCTTAATGCAAAGCTCTTCCGTTCGCGAACGATCACTGAACTCGAGTCTCTAACTTGGGAAACTATCTCGTAGGAGCCGAGCATACCTTTCACGCATATTATGTGAATAATATAGAAGGACGACATACGATAAAGGCCACGTAATTTAAGTAGAATGTTTTAAGCTTCTTTGACTCACAGAAGTTTGGTTAATGAAATATGCTTTTTTAAATAATGTGATATCAATAATTTATGAAATATCCTGTTTTCTCTCTTATTTCCAAAATAATAAAGCCATCAACTGTATGGACATTGGACGATATTAGGTTAGAGAGAAATAGCAAAAAGTAGCTATTAAAAAAACCATAGCCTCACTATTCTGTCAGTATATTTCGTTTGTTTAAGAACTTCATGATAAACGTCTGTTAGAAAATACATGTTGATCACGTATGTAACAATAAAATAAATTCTGTCTATCTATTTCTATGCATAATGTATACACAAAAAGGACTTACCATATTTTACAAAATGTTGTACACGAAAAAAGTATTTAACTCCAATTGACGAGCTATAAAAAATGTCAAAGGATGTTAGGAGTCGAAATACAAACGATTAAAAAAAATCAATTTTAATTTATTCTCAACCGACTATTCTACACGGTAACTATATCACATTATAAAACTGGCACATTATAAAAATTGACACTAGTACTTCTAAAAATAATTGAAAAAACTGCTTTAAGTAAGACACGTGATAAAATACAAATAATCCGAATATGACGTGGCTGTTTGTTTATTTGTTACGCATTCACGCCTTAAATACATCGACTGTCACGAAATTTTGGATACACGTATTCTACAATAGATAGCAGAGGGAACCTCGCGTAAGGAAAAATTGTATTACTGCCGCCGAGGTATTGTTCAAGTCAATATTAACGCGAGCAATGATACGAAGTTAGTTCCATAATAAACAAGTGATAAATCACAGACTTAGCTAGTTGCTTATATAAAATAGTCATATAACTGTATATTTGTAATAGTTTTGGATGAAGAAGTCTTCCGTCTTCTTTTATATACGATCTCAAAAATATAAATAAAAAATCAAATTTTACTTTGGAATACCAACTCAATAACACTTCCCACTTCACAGTTTCTTTTTGCGATGTGGTACTTATTTATCAGCGTTAAACAATAGAATTACCAATAAATTTATTGAATCAATACTCCAATCTAACTAAATAAGTTACTATACGAGTACGTTAATACAAGTAATTAGTGCTTATTACGCAGTATATTTTTATTTGATTTGTGTCGTAATTAATTTTCACTCATATCATATATGATTTCTAAAAGTATTACAGATAATTTTATACGACATCTATTGAAAAAAATATGCTTCTCTTCTTATAGAAAATAAAAATAGAGCATTGCAGAAGCATAGATGTAGATATTTAGCACACTATTGTATGGACAGACAGAACTAAAGATTGATTGATATACTAGCTTGTGCTCATGATTGTGTTCTCGATTTTGTTATTTTATAAAAAGTATATGTGTTATCTAAATTAATTGTGAACTGCCTTTTCTACCTTTAATGTAATTTTTGTTATAGTGATAACAAATGCAAGTACTAACTTATGCTGGAACACATGTGTGCTTCACTAATTTCTAGATGTACAATGAGCATAGCTGATTTAGTTTAGTAAGATTCACGTTGTTGCATCCAAGGCAATAGCCCAAGCAGATGTATGGCCACTTTGGCACTCTTCGGCTTGTTGCCAAGCAACCGAGCACTAAAAGCGTTCGCCGCATCAGACCAATAGCGTATAGCCAGTCGACAAAAAAGGTAGTAACTTAGCCCCTATGAAAAATCATATCGATATGTAGCTAAAATAATATCTTAAAGATTATCCTATTAGCCAGTTTTGGAGATTAACCAGCCAAAGCCAGCCAAAAAACTGTCAATTCTGTTTAAAGATATAACAATAGTTATATAAATCTAAACATATAATTTTGAACGAGAAAGAAAATAATTTATCAAAAGTTAAAAAGGATAAAACGGAAAACCGTCCGCAAGGTAAACACATAACGCCGGCCGGCCAATTTGGCGGAGGGTCTCTCTAGAGGGCCGGCGGTAATGCGAGTGACGTCGACCTAAGCACTCGGAAATTTATCGGCCATACGTGTACACGGACAAATAGAAATATACCTGAAGAGTGGACGCCGTGCCGTGCCGGGCTACACTTACTACCGTTTTGGTATTGAATTTTTGTTTAACAACATTCTTTGCGATTCAAAACCGCGAATTGAATCCTGTGTGTTTTTCTTTATATATGTTAATATAGCGCCAGTTCTGCTTCAACATGTTTTTTTTTTTTTATTTTGGTACTATCCTCTATATCAGTGATTCCCAAAGTATTCCAGGTGGACCCCGGGGATCCACGAGATACTCGATGGGAGTGTACGTTGGCGTGACAAAGAAATGGGGGTGCACAATTAGTAAGCGGAGGTCTATGAAAATTGGTCTATTTTCGATAGTGTGAAGAACTAACAATGTTGGCTTGACTTCATATGGTAGTACTGAACCTGCAGGGGGTCCATCGGAACCAGTAAAATTTTGAAAGGGCTTTATCAGAAAAATAAGTTTGGAAACCTCTGCTCTAGATTATTACTGCCATTGTCGAGTATGTAATAATATTGCAAGTGTCTCATGATAATGCCAATATTCTAATAAAATGGTGGCTCCCTTGCTGGAACTTTTCATGGAGTTGTCACAAAATATAGAGTGAAAAACTCCATTTTAATTTTATTATAAATGTGTATTATAACGGTCACTAGGTATGAAGTTAAAACATTGTTATCTGTTTGAATTGAAGTTATAACTGTACAATAAATGTTAAGAAAATATGGTACTTTGGAATTGTATATTATTCTAGCTAAAAAGTCATTTTTCGTATCTTATCTTGTATTAAAATAACAAACAGAACGATGACAAAATCTCTTGCTTGGTCTTGGGCTACGCTACTGAACTTTTTGTAAGATAAAGATGACTAATAAATTTATTTTGTGAGGTTGTTTGTCTTTAATCTATCGAATGGAGCACGATCACCCTGTTACTCACTATAACGGTAGCGATCCCGTCGGGTACATTTATTTGTGATGTCATAACAATAGCACGAGTTATTATTAGCAACCCGGACGTTGAGTGTAGCCGCATTATTGCATCCTAGCCACGCCCCCATGCGCAGGCGCATACCCGAATGGACAGCCGGGTGAGTCGGCCCCCTCGCTATCATCGCTACACCCGTGCTCAATGTTACGGTACCTGACTGGGATTTTTGTGCGTGCTAGACTAGAAACCGTCGTTTATATTTGTTGTTAATGCCATGGTTATTACTGTTATTGTATTTTATTTTATAATAGAAACCTAAACTGAAGTGTGGTATTCATTCTTATTACGCCCTACATACTTTACCATCCTGGTTGGTAACTGGATATGTGTACACTGTTTGATCCTGGAATACGACAAACCTAAGCATGCAACTATTGCAGACGTTAAATTTGCACGTTAAATATGGTACCCACCAACCAGTCGGACACGGCATTATTATCGTCTCTTTCCATTCGATAAAATATTGTAACGGAAATATTCGTATTGACTAATCATGACTAGTTATTTCTTGCACTGTTGCAATTATAAAGCGAAATAGCAGAAAGAGTAGAGGCGAGAAGAGAAAAGTGCAGATTTATTTAGTAGAAATGTTTCCTGATTTAAAAATTTATATTAGCACAAAAAATAATAATAATATTCAACACTGAACTGGGCTTCGTTCCGCTTACTTCCATCGGCATATAATTGAATTTCCTGGCAACCCTGCACAACGGGAAGTTTCGTCATTTCACGTACACAATATTCCATCGAGCAAGGCCAGAGTTATTATAAACATTAAATGTGTTGTTAGCAACGGTCGAGTTAAAACTACATGTATTTACGATTTATAATGCAACTTGGTTTTAGGTTCTATAAAATGTTTCTAAGCTATGTTATAAATTTACAAGCTAGTAGGTTAAAAGGAAGGTCGTACTAAATGAACTCTTATTTGTAGACTTGCTTCTAGTAACAATTAAGGCAGCATAAATATCACACACTTATAGCACGACAAAGTGACGTCACTGTACTTAAAAGTGAGCATAATATAATCCAAAAACAAGGGTACAAACAACTAATAGATTTACCATCCAGTGATTCATTTTAAAACAAAATCGATTTACTCACGTTTTTTTGCAGATTTTCATTTTATAAAATTCTAAGGCGATACGAAACAGCGGCGCGGTGTTTCGTATAAAATTATTGGTCGCAATTGAATTCCGGTACTGGCGCCTTGTGCGCAAACCGAATTATGTTCAATTGGCTGTAGATTTTCTCACTAAACAACTGATGATGGATTTAATCGAATTTTAAAATTGCAAAGAGTTAAATCATTTTTGATAATGTATTTTTTTTATAACTAATAACTATACATTTTCCATTTTTATTTTTATATCTGTGAAATTTCATGGCAAGACAATTTACATTCAGTTTCTGTTCATACGATTATATTGGAAAAAGGAAATACCTCTTCTTTCCCTTTATTTTGTTACGTCGTTGACATATCCTGTGTTACATTCAAAATTTGATTCCTGTAGGTCATCAGAAAACTAAGAAAAATCTATGAAGGTATAAAAGAAAACGAGTTAACAAAAACATAGTTTAATGTAAACGCTTAAGCTTTTGCTCAAGAAACATAAGAACTTGATAATTGAAATTTGAAATGGGCTAATGTCATCCTTAATTGCCAATTATCAACCGTTTCACAAACTTTTTTACTGTGATAAGAGAAAGCTTGTCATCGCTTTTGATTAAAAAATAAAAATGGAAAGAAAGTGTATTATCGTATTAATATACAAGCTGGTGCCAACGACTTTATTCTGATGAAAATGCTTTTGTTTTTTCATGGGAACTGCAGTATTTAGTTGTATTAATTCTGGGTTGATTTATTTTTTCCATGTAATTTTATTATGAATGTTTACTTACTCCCTACAAAATTCCTACGAGTATTTTAGCTCAGATAATACTTCGAAAAGTGTTCTATCTGCCCGTAAAATGTTCGTTTAATTGGCTTGCTGCGTTCAACCGTCTCGGACATTAGACATAACAAACAACAGATCTTTCAATCTATACGTATAGATTTAGAATTTCGCTTGAGTACAAATAAAAAAGGATGCAGCTTTTTTTTAATTTATTCCGTTTTTATTATATGTTACACTGCCTATACTCGCATATTCCTGTTTTGCTTATTGTCTTAACAATATATTTTATGTATAGAAGCAAAGACATAAAACAATTGAAAGCAAAGTATACTTTGATTAAAAAAAATATTTAGTCTTTTTTAGTACTACAGAATCATAGATTCTTAAAACTTTAATAACTCTTTATTAAATGAAGATATAGCGGTATTATTTTTTTAATAAAAACCAAATGTCTAACATTTAAAATAAAAAGAAATTGATCGAAATCTTTCCAATAGTTTTTACGTGTTGCGCACACAACGGAGAGACCTCCATTATTTTATTACATTATTCATATTTGAGTCAAACAAAAGTATTTATACGGCAGTTTTATTAGTAATTGTTGTGTTTTAATTTATTTGATTAAGATGATTTAATAAACTAACAACGTTGTACGGCTAACAAATAATAAGAGAATATTTCGTTTTTATTTCCCAATGAGTTTATTATTATTATAGTACACTGATGTAAACATAAATTAACCTAGTGTCACAAAAAGTTAGTGAAAGCCCCCCCAAACAATTATTAAATTGAAAATAATCCAGAGAAGCCTTTGATACGCGAAAACTTTAACAAAGAGCGAACATTTTAAAACTCAGGTTGTTTTAACGAACCACGACTTCCGGCAAAGTGGGTTTTACCGGAAATGAATCCCGCGGTATTGTCAAGCGCGAACACTCGAGCTCGCCTATCACTGACAAAGCCTTATTTGCTGTTTTTCACAAATAGTTCGAGAAGGTTCCCCGAGGAGCGGAACAAGGGTACGTCGGGCGGCTGCTTTTCTTTACAACCTGGTATGTGTAGCTAGTCTGAATTGTATTTCTTTTTTATACATATTTTTTCTCTATAATATTATTGTGTACGGACAAAATAGTTTATAATATTAGATATACATCTAAATTTCAAATCCATAATATGTTTGAAGCTCAGTATGTAGCACTAAATCTTTTTATTTGTTTAAAACCATTTATAGTAAAAGGTGAGAACTTAGAGACTTCCTTTTATGTAGTGTGTATGTTGCCTATGAAGTGTAGAAATCAATTATTCTACACATTATTTAGATAATGTGCAAGTTAATTCGGATAATCCATTAAAACGCCGAAAATTATTTCAGTTTTTATTTCGATAATGTGAACATAGGTCGGTCAATGTTAAACTACATATATCTTTTATATTAAGATCTAGTATCGACGTGGTAGGTTAGTTAAGGTTACTAATAAGAGCAAATGCGGGAAACTCTGGATTCGTTACATTAACAAAGCAATTAGCTAGGTAATCTGCATATTAATTATTTTCGGGCCTTAACGGTAACTTGGAAACATTTTGTAAATAGGAATTAAAAAATATTAAGAAAAGTTACCTCACGTAAAATCTATATTTAAAACGATTGTTTAATTTTCTTTTGATAATACAGATTGAAATCAACAAAAACACACAAACTACAAACATAAATTGTAATGGGCAAATATAGTTAATCAGAAGTCTTCGTTATAAATAAAACAAAATTCACATACCATATTACTAAATCAAACAGTTGTTCCATGTTGAAAGTGCTGTACAACTTGGAACTCTGAAGGTTTGCCTTGTGTAAATATGAATCGAGGCGAGGAGAGGTGAGGTGGTGGAGGGGGTGGGGACTAAACTCCTCCACGAGCAGAAGGCCCGCCGGATGGAGCCTTCAAAAACTATTTAAAGAGGCTTTGGGTGCAATTGGAACAGGACGTCCGTAGCGATAACAGATATGATTACTTAAGAATTCTTTGAAGGTAGTTTTTTTTCTTTTCTTCTACGTATCTGTCCGTTGAAATATAATGAATGTTGAATCTGATCTTACTTAAAGGTTTGTTCACTACATGTATTGCAATTTGCATCCATCTATAATGTGTTTTTTAACTGACTTCAAAATGAAGGAGATTCTCAACTCGGCCGTATTTTTATTAATGTTTCATTCCTGAGAACTTCGTGTTTTATACGTCGATTTTGAAAATATAGGGTCTCATTTTAATTTCATTAGCTATGGGTCTTGGACTTTGACGAGACAGAGAACGCCAAAGACGTTATGCTGCGTTTTTTAAAGTAGATTTTTTGGTTCAGCTAAATTTTTTTGTGAGTGTTTCTTGTCTAAAAATTAGTGTCAATCTCTACTCATAATTCAGGGGATCTCAATTGTATCTACAATATGCTCAGATAGCATTAAAACTTCATTCAGGGTGCTACCCGTCGAGACGTTTTACATATCACATGAAAAAAAACGGAGACCCTCTACTGTAATTTAGAAGGAAAGATTTATGACATGACTGATGGACTGTGCTATGAACAGGACCAAAAGAGAGTCACTGATGAATGGTATGAATTGAAGCAGTCGAAATATAAGAGTTAGTGATACATTTTCGCTAAAAAAAATTCGGATGATACCAAAGTGCTTTATAATCGAGTAGTGCTATCTCATATGCGACTCTTTTCATGTTATCCAAGTATCCGAATCTCCGAAGAATCCGAATATTTTCAAGATTTTGGGAGTTATATATTTTTGGAATAGAAGTAAATAATATACAACTAACTTTCATTAAAGGCTTATATAGAATGATTTTTAAAATGTTTTATTGGGATTAGATTGACAACAAAAGAATGAGAATTCTCCATTTCTATAATTAATTAATATAGAAATTGATATCCATAAATAGGAGAACGCGAACAAATCAACTCTACAATAAATCCCGTGTAAGTAGATAAGTTAATATGTAACGTAGTTGTAATCCGATTTATTAATATCCATTGAATGGGACTCGTGCGTGGTTCGGTACTCACGCGACATCGGTCAAAAGGTACAGGATCGGATTTAGACGAAAATGAAATTAAGACATTTAAAAGACGAAAGACCCAGAAACTGCGATCGAGATGGTACGGTGTTTTCTAGTGCACGTCTGATGAGTCACTACTTTTAAGTTGAAAGTTTTTCGAGTGTTTACCTGCGTCTTTTAACAGTAACGGTATCGAGGACTGTAGCAGTAAACTTGGACTTGCGCGTAATGTAGTTAAAAGCTTAATAAATAACAAAGTTAAATTAATTTTTATAGGAATCTAAAATTGGAATTTATTTATGTTTAAGTTGTCTCGATGTTATACATATGATATTATAAATATTTCTACCTAAATTTGTCTTTTGTGCAATTACATTCAATGCGGTCAAAAAGTTTGGCGTGGACTGTACACGATTAAGGGCAGCGTTGACGAGATACCCCCTGTATCACACTGAAGCGAGTACTGAGACCGTCATATGTTACATCCAAATACAAGAGAGAAGGATACCAGTAATCGTAATACCAAAAAAGTGTAAAACACTGTATTCAATGTGGCAAATATTAAGAAAATATTGATAAAAGTTACGTCAATACTAAGAAAAAAAAACTTTTAATGAGCTTGCTTCATCTAAAACATTGAATGGCTAATATGTGATTCTATCCGGTAGTTTGGTTTTTCAAATGTTTGAGAATATTAAATAAATTAAGGATGTATTGAAAGGCTAGAGTTAGAGTACTTATTGAAACTTTTTCTTTAACGATTCGCTAAGTATCAAATTGTAAATTACTCCACTGCTGTCTCCAACAGTAAAATATTATACATATAGTATGTCATTAAATCCCATCTAACGTTTATAACGGCGCGCTACTTGTAACTCACCGGAGCACGACCACCATATGTATGGTGAAAACCTAGTCATAGTGACTCCTCTTTTAGTGTATATGGCTGTGCTGGTTACGTAGTCACTTTATTACGCTTGCAAATGATACAGTTTATATTTTAGTTAGATAATGTGGGTGATCCGTGGAGACCATTATTAGGTCTCGGACAATTATAATTCTTGATGATGATTACACCAATATCATTTTGATCTAGTTTTTGTAATAATGACTGCTAAAATACTCATTCAGTATCTGTAAAAAGGGATGAAAGTGTTCGATACATCGCGAAGTATTGCAATCGGCCATATTGTCAACGCAGCGGTCAGTCGAATGGCTTCGGGACGTAATAATATAGCGATTTCATTACTGTAAACGGTCGGATTGATGTGGAAATTAACGTCGGTAGAGATTTTGGAAATCCACAAAATTAATAATATAGTTTAGCGTATCCGATATGTTTACAGATAAACTGATTTATTAGAATTGAATCGTTTGCGTATAACAATATTCCTTGGAATATTATAGCTTGTCTTACAAATTTATTGTAATCTTTGTATAAATATCCCATATATTTAATTTTGTTTTAATAAATCACTTTTCTAGGTTAGAACATTAAAGAGATACAGCCTTCCATCTTAAAATTCCTCCTACTCATTCGATTATTAAAACCTTTACGATATTTCGGGAGGGCATGCAGTCTTAAAATTTGTTATTAAGTTGTTCTTAGACAGCCTATAATATTCCCCAGTAAATAAGGACTATAAAATTATGATTTTTAAAACCTAACTGTTAGCCTCAGAGATTACCCCGTTTAAACAAATATAAAAAGTAATCTTTTTAGATTTACAATATTTTTATATAAAAAGGCAACGATAAAACAGTTCAGTACCTTTTGCCCTCTGTTTGTCAATCAATTTTATTTTTTGTTTAATAGCTATTAAGCGAGATTTAGTGTAATCGATTGAAAAAAAAAAAAAAATCAAATAGGTTTATTTTTTGCTTACCATGGACGAGTCTTTATAATATGTAAGTCTATATTTGTCATACTTAACGATCTTTACGTCCACTAGTCTACAATATTTGTACACTCTTTGATAAAATAAAAGGGCAATAATATTGAAATATAAAAAAATAATGCATTATTGTCAAATCCCGATCAATTGACTACCATAAGCTAATATAGATATCATCATTATCGCATGAGCCTGTAAGAGACCCTAAAGCAGAACCATAAGCAACTATGTATGTTCGTAAAAATATGTAATTTATTGTTATATTATGTGTGATGAAAAGATAAGCCCGATCGAGTTTCTTGCCGATTCTTCTCGATGAGTGAGTTGTTTTCCGAACCGGTGGTAGCTTTGACGTTCATAGGCGTCTTTTCAGGAACTAAACTGAATAAAGTGTTTTTGATTTTGATAGGCCTTTGAAAGAGAATACAGGCATAATCACCACACCAGCCCACTACTTATTAGCAATTTCGAACTCCAAGAAATCCACAGCTCTATATTTTTCAACACATTTCTCAGGTTCAGCTTTCCTCACGATGTTTTTCTTCCCCTCAGCCGATAGTGATATCGATTTAAATGTCTAAATGTACACGAATTCCGAATAATTCTTTGGTACATGACATTGAATTGATATTCTACCGGTTGTACCACTCAAGCACCACGACTTTTTCATACATGTATTTTAAAATTATGTGTAACTAACCAAAGCCTGCGACTTCGTTTGCGTTTGTATCTTTATAAGCATTTGTACGACATTGATTGTTCTTCGTGTATCTAAAATATACGGCATAGAACCTTATACATTATACGACACACATCATAACAGCTCTAGGATGGTTGGATTTTTTACACGTACTTTTGACATTTGTTCTTATATTTTGGTCAATGAAATTATTATTTGATTATATGATAAATAAAACGAATTAAAAAAAATACTATAACGCCTGCCTAGTCTTGGATTGACATAAACCTATTAATATTTAAATCACGTTACATTTCCTGTCCTTGAAGGTCGAGGTGCATCCATGTTCGTTGCGCCTCCCACCGGTTCGTCAGAGGGTGTCTTCACTTCCGACCCTTCAGACCGCAAGACGGAGGCCTCTGATGAGGGCCCGAAACCTACCGTGTTTATTAAGGGGCATTTTCGTACCGGGTCTAGGGGATGAAAGGCAGAGGCAGCGTTCCCTCCTCTACCAAAAAAGGTGTGTAAAAAACACCACGGAATTTTAGTCTGTGTGACTCGGACATAAACCTCAGCTGCTCGGCAGGGCGGGCATCCATAAGGGATTTCCAATTGTAAAAAAACCTATCTTTCCTATTCAATTTTCAAAAGGTCTCTGGTATATCTACGAATTGAAGGCCCAATGCTAATGATATTGAAATGAGACCCCCTCAAAAATATTACCTTTCCAATATTTTTCTAAATCAATCCTTCCTTTTGAAGTCGTGTGTTTCCTTCAAAACCTTCAAATAAGATTTGGTATTTTATTTTTGTCATAGACGTGGTCTAGAAAAGGATATCCGCTAGTTCTATAAAATATAAGATCATGGACGTTCCTTCATCTTTGGGTATACACGAACCGTGTTCCTTAACGGCTGCAAACACTCCAGTTAATAATTCTGTTTAGTTAAACTAAGTTACTTACCGGCTTTGCGGCCGCTACCCCGGCACTGTTCATCTTACGCGAACTTGTATAAATATTTGTCAGTATAACTAAGACTAAATGAATAAGAGATACGTTAGCTCAGATACCGTGGAATCAAATATTTTTAGTACTATTGAAATTTTAAATAAAGCTCGTTTGAAATCCATGTTTGTGTTGTGACAGCCGAGTTATTATATCAAAATTAATGTTATCGTGATGTCCATAGCTTGCACCATCACAGATTACAAATCGGTATTTTAGGAAATTACTACATGGTAAACAATTACAGAACATATAGGTAGTCCGGTGAAACTGTAGAGACCTTGCGAGGTCAACAGTGTCAGTTCGAAAAAAAATACAGAACATATAGTGAGAAAATAAACACGTTACATCGTTGTCTCCTTAGAACGTCATTATATTTAATTTATTCTACACTGGAAATAGTATCTCATTTATATTGTAAATCAACAAGTTTGTGGGAAAGGATGGACGTATGTTATTTTTATGACGCAAAAATTACTAAAGGAATTTTCATGAATATTTACACTAATATCATTTGTACAACAGAACAACATGTAGCCTATAATTTATAAGTATATTATTAAAGTGTAACTTTTTTTTAAATCGCCTCAAATTTTTTCGTCAACGCGAGTGAAACTTCGCCGCACACTTTGTTAAAGCTTATCGTGGTTTAGTAGCCTTTTGCTTGCCTCATTATCAAGTTTGTGTATGCTACAGTGGTTCATTAAAAATCGTAAGGTAATATGTTAATTTATAAGTAGTCAAAATATCTTAATATTCTTGGACCAAAATATACATTGTTTGTATTTTTTACTATCTAATAGACATAATAAACAGTCAACCTTTAAGCTATACCAGTGAGAGGTTAAAAATAGGTTTAGTATATTGATAAAAACAATTGAAAAATAAAGACAAGAGAAAAAAATTAAGATCGATTAAAAAAAAGGAAACAATTATCACTCAACAAATTCAGTAGAAAATCTCCACAAATCTTCAATAAAACCAACTCGCAGAGGGAAAACGGAGGGGCATAAAAAGTTGCCCACTTAACGGAATGCGGGACAAATGAAAACACGAGTACGGGTAATCCACAATTACGCAGGAACATTGGTAACAGATTCCGGATAAAATATATAATCCGGGGCCAGATTCGGGCTGGATAAAGGCCGATTGCTCGCCGATTCTACCGCGAATGGACTTATTTTCGTCCTTAGAAAATTTGGTCATCTCTATCCTTTCTATTTTAATTATGATTATTTTTGATAATCTGTGTACCTACTTTGAAAAAACTTTCCTACATATCATTACGCTTTTCTGTGGGGTTGGAGCAGTAAATTAAAATCGTTAAAAGAGCTATAGATAGCTATATGTGACAAAATTATAATTATTAAATAGAAGACAATCTAGTTAAAACACGCAGTACTCACGAAATAAAATAACGTCTTTATATACGAAGTCATTGGCAGAAGCTAGTTTATACATTAAATTAGGAAACAAAATATTTTTGTTTTCACAAGCTCAAATTTAAATTGAGTTTTATTAATTGATTAATAGTATTCTTTAATTATTTTCCATATTTTCTTAATTTCAAGAAATGTACCTCTCAATGCGTGCGGCGTGATAGTAGTATTATTATCAGGAATACAATAACGAACTGCATATCAAAATTGTACGTAATTGCATATTCTGTTCAATGTACAGTCATGTACAAAATTAATTATTGGATATTTTTTTCCTATATATATTTTAGTAATAGGAAGCGTGTTACAAAGTTATACTGAAAACAACGTCTTAGATTTGTCGTTGGATTCGATACTGTTCGTTGAAACTCCAGTGAACACTCTAGGGATTTCGTCAGAGTTCGGATTTACTTCGCAACGGGGCGCGGTGTCATCCTGGACCCTTTATGCTACAATCGGGAACAAAAATACTTACTTATGAAGTTATCAAATAGTCGCTAGAATTACTACGTGGTAATTTAGAAAATAGACAATTAAAAAAAAAAACAATACAATTTTCTTAAAATTTCATTCAGCTCAGAGTTTAGTATAGCGTGACACATTGGCATATAAATCAACGTTTTTCAAAATTATTGTATTTATATGTACGTAGCTATATATGTGTATAAATATTTCTTAAATTATTTCTCCAATACTAATATTATGAAGCTATCTGGAACTATCAGTCAAATCTAAACAATTAGTTGTTTCTGTATTTTATATATATCTATCCAATATACGACACATGCAGGCGAAATAATTACAGTACAAAGTGTAGCTTACAAGCTACGGTAAGTTAGAACGAAGTAATTGTGCGGACGGGTCGGGTGACATGAGCTGGTATCAGAAGCAAAGAGCGGGTTGTCCGACCAATAAGAACCGAGCATTACCGAGAAGAGCCGAACTATGAATACTTATGTCAGCGAAGTATCACACCACGCAGTTCAGTCGCATCGACTGTTTCCCACGCAAAAGTCACGCTTTATATAGAATCAATTGAAGCTTAACTAAGTGCAGTGATTATTTTTTTAAATTTACAAAATTATAGTATAGTCAAACTGAGGTCCAAAGTAGAAAAAATCCTAAGTAATATTATAAAGGCGAAAGTGAGTTTGTTTGTTTATTACGCTTTCACGTCTTAACTACTCAACTATATTAAGGCGAACGTAGCCGCGAGCAACAGCTAGCAATCAAATAAAATAAGACAAATAATAAAATCAAACAGAGCAAGTATTTATGTACAATTTGTATATAAGAGATTGTTTTTTTTTTATTTTATATGAATTTCCGATTATTTATTAATGATACATTAATTAAGAAGATCATACACAGGTAAGGATTTAGAAATTATCACACAATAATTATATTTGCGCCCGGGTTCGTCCGATATTACCTTTATTGAAAAAAGTGTAGCAGAACACCTTATAATTTTCCATGACAAAAGCACTTGTGTCAGCGACAGTGCAACTACATTGTTACTGGCGACTCGGAGAACTAAAGATCCACTTCTATTTTCCGATAGGACGGGCATAGTATCCTTCAAGTTTTTTATTATCTCTGAACAGGCCGTTGGACCGGAGCCGAGATCTCGAGCGGGGGGCGTGACCCTATCAGACTTTACATAACTCAGTGAAGGGACCATAGATAACGTTTGTAGACGAAATAAATTTATGTTATTTATATTTGCTCAAATTTTACGATCTCAACCTAGAACATTGATACGTGTGATCTGGATTTAGTTCTATCTCTTTTCATCTCTATTATATTGAAGTGTACATAAAATTATCATAGTTTGAAATTATGTAATTTAAAGCCACAATAAATATGAAATTGACATCTCAATGTAATATCTATACATAAAAATAGAATTGAAGTGTCTGTTCTTTCACGGGTTTAACTCTTGTAGACATAGAAAACCATAACAAAATGAATACTGTGACCAATCACATAATAAGCTTTGAGGATAAATGTCATACCTTCTCTAGATTCACCAAGCTAAAATCCAAACAATTTAGTACTTCTTGTAGTATAAGATCAGTGGTATCTTAAACGAATGCCAATAGTTTGGCAGTTATCCTTTGTTGTACGGCCCATACATTTGTTCCCTTCTCATGCCCTTTTCAATGGGGCTAGATCATCAAAATATTTTATTAATGTTGCTCCTACAGAAGGTGGATGAAATAAATGTTCGAAAGTGTTCAGTTTTATATCATAATGTAAAGCATAAATTGTAGCACAAATGATAAAAAAATACCCCTATAATTTATCCTGAATGCGTGTCTGATTATATCTAACATTTTGCTTTTATCGATTCGTCCAGTCAAATAATACGACGCCTCATGGGAAGAACACGGGAGAAGTTACACTTTGTAAAGATTTTCGAGAGGAAATCATGCCGCTATAACAAAATTTAGTATATATGTACCGAAAACACTGCATGACATTTAGAGTACGACAAAAAATTGTTAATTTAAATCTTATAAGTTAACCATAGTCGTAGGTGTTTGAGTTTAAAGGTAACTGGTTTTAACGAGAAATTTGAATCCTGACTAATATTACAAATTCGATAATCAGTTTGTTTGTTACGCTTTTACGCCTTAACTACTAAAAGTATCATCATGAAATTTTGCATACACATGGACGAGGGTATACAAAAGCATATAGAGTACATTTCATTTAAAAAAATGTACTTTACGCGAGGGATAGGTCAAATCTACATAGCTATTGTCCCTCGGTAACAGTACATTTTTTCTGAATTAAGTCTATATCCTTCTCTGTAAGCCTGAGAATTTGCATATAAAAAAATTTCATGTTTATCAGTCGAGTAGTTAAAGCGTGAAAGATAGAAACACACAAACTCAATTTCGTGTTTATAATATTATTTAGGATTAACAAGCATAATGATAAACATCGCGAAATAGCTATGATAAAATATAAAATCCGTTCACATTAGTGCTAGCCGCCTCACAGTAACTTCGTTTCACTGGTGAAAAATTCAATTACGTCAAACCCCCACACCTTCTCGTGGGCAGTATGAAAATTAGTCAGATTAATTTAAATTAGCTTGGCGACGTTCTGAAAAATTGAATTTGATCCAAGTCTGTCACTCGCGGACCGATAATTGGCTTACCGCGGTGCTCTAATGGACATTCGTGTAAGTGAGTGAGAAAATATTACTTTACTAGCTTTTGCTCGCGGTATTGCTCGCAAATGGAACTTTAAATTTTTCTGAAACGTAACAAACTCACATACGCATTTGTAATTTTAATAAGGATATCACAAAATGTAAAACAAACTTAAATAATATATTGAAACGTCGTTTAAAATATATATTGTAAATATTTATAACGAGATGATACCCTAACTTCGTCTGCGTCGTATATTATTATTCTTCACAAATATTTTATGTACAGAAAAAAAAACATAAAAAATTGCTAACTAAAATATCTTTATAAACAATATTATCCGTTCACTTCCCCATTCCTGCGCATGCGTACTATACCGATTGCCCCAATTCACACATCGCTCAACGTATAGTGCTTAAAAAATCATAATATCTTAAAACTTGAACAATATAATATCGAATGAGGATCTATTATTTATATAAAATTAACATAAGAGTATGTGAAAAAAATAGATTGAAATATCAATGTGTACAATCTATTGACATGTGACATTAATAAATCTAACTATTGCAATGCTTTCTTAATGTTCCTTCTACCATACGTTCGACATTTCCGGATCAACGAAGCATAACTTAATGCATCTCTCTGCTGTACGTATCTGCCAATTTACAGATGTCTAGCCAATTATACGTCGTAACAATTTCACGGCAACTAGATACAAATCCTTGTCTGCTAAAGGAAGCACAATAATACCATAAGGGCGTTTAACAAATATATTTTTTCTAGAAATAACGTTGAAATGTTCATGATCAATTAATTGAGTTTAATATATTTGTTGTTAGCTACAATAATGATATTCATGCATTTATGTCAATGCGTCAATTAAAAAAACTATGTGGTTTTATGAAACCACGATGCAAGAGAAACTTTTTTTTGAATCAGAGGCATTTTTCTAATTTTTTTTTTTGTTTTTTAATTACACGAGTTAGGAGTTAAAGTATTAAAATTGCGTTTTTCAATCCGCTTATAAGAGTATATTATTAATTTATTATAACAAAGTCTGTAAATTACTGCAATATTTAACTGCAGGAGAATTTTAGCAACCTCCATCCAGCTCCTGCCTAGTATAGATTCCAATTAACTTTTTAGCATGCGTTTTGGCTATCTATGAATTTGTAACTGTAAATCCCACTAGACTGGGTCTCTTTGTTCACCTGTTGCAGGTAACACAAGATTCTTTTCAATACTCTTCCGTTATATTGATGTACATTTCATTGTTAACCGTTCTCATGATAAGAGAAAATATAAGAAATACCAAATATCTATTTATTTTTTAGCATAAATAAGCTGGTATCTTTATTCAGGAAGGGTATTTTGTACCTAGTAAATATAGATAAATCGTTAATCCTGTTAATAAATGAGTATAAGTAATAAAAGAAAGTTGGAGTTAATTGAAGAAATCATTACTCTTTAAAAATACTAAAAAATCTAGAGGTTTACGTTTTAAAATAAATATTTTAAATACCTATATTTTATCTTGTATTACAAATGAATGCAAAATTCAGGCATTTAAGAAATATAAAACGAACAAAACATAATATTGCTAGAGATTTAGGTGCAACTAAGTATGACAGGGATATGTATATATCTATAACTGAGCAAACAAAGAATCACCGCCTAAGATCTAAAACAGAAGTAACAGATATCCTGATAGGACGAACCAGCAAAAATGGAGATCAATAGAACAATATAGGAAAAATTGTGCGAAATAAAAACAGATTAGTATCTTAGTAACAGTAAACAGTAGGAAAAAATAATTAAGGAGTTGGGAAGATGAATTAAAGATCCCAGTGGGCCATAACTGCTGGAAAGTGTATTTTGATGGAACTCGGTAGAAATAGGTAGATGAGATTTTTAGTATGAGTTACTCTAAATTAAAAAACACATTTT
Organism: Antheraea assamensis; assembly: GCA_035772565.1. Classification (NCBI taxonomy): domain Eukaryota; kingdom Metazoa; phylum Arthropoda; class Insecta; order Lepidoptera; family Saturniidae; genus Antheraea; species Antheraea assamensis. The sequence continues at coordinate 3,846,490 of JAQQSE010000046.1, read as the reverse complement.
AACCAATTTCTATAAAAAAGTCATATTATAAAAGCTTAAAAAACAATTGCGGAGAAGTTTAATATTCTATTCATTAAGCCTTGAAATAAATTAGAATAGTTTATACAGTTGGTGTATTTTTTTACTAATTACATTGTACATTCGTTAAGTATAGAATTAAAAATAATTTAAAAATGGTATTTATTTTTTCTGACGCATATATAAACCCTCATAGCAAGCTTCTAAGAGATTCCAGGAAGTCGACCTCTCTCTCCAATTAGAGTATACGGAACCCTCGCACAGCCGGGAGCGGTTGCAAAACGTTTATAATTTGATCAAGAGCTGATGCTTCTACTATTTGAAATGGGAGTTTATTGGTCAAAATGCTTTTATAATTTGACTTTGAAAATTTATTTCCAAACAATTAAAGTCTGGACGTTGCCTCGTAAAAGTTGTTCTGTATACTATAATAAACCCAAACTTCATGTGAATAGGATGGTAAATTAGTCGACAGTAAATATTATACATCGAGCTTTAGAAAGAGAAAATCGTATTACTTCGTTTTTGTAGAACACCATCTCTGCCGCACAAAGGGCTAAGGAACCTATATCTGTCAAATCGCTATGAGTGACAGAGATAACGAAAACCGAATCCGAAACCGTATAAAGGCACTTTTTATTACTTTACTATATACTATTTTGTATTAAATTTCAACCTCGGAATTTTCCTCTCATCGCGCACAAAGAAGTTTCCCTTTAAGAAGAATAAAGTTAATTACAAAGCGTGACCAAAATTAGTAATCAAAAATAAATTTTAGATTCCTGTCTGCCAACATTAAAAAAAAAAATGTAACGTGAATTATATATATATATATTTATCTCAACTTATATTATTTGACCTTGCATTGTGTAAATTTAATTGCATCTCGTGTAACAGAGTTTGATTATGTTGCAAAAGCGGACTGGAAATGGAACGTGAACTCGTGAGAAGGTACGAAAACTCTCTGGAAAGTTCTAATCACCATTTTGTTGGAACATTAATGTTATACGAGACTTTGCAATAATTACCCACTTCATAGTTGCAGTAATCATTTTCAATAGCGAGAATTGGCTACCAGATTAGGGAAAGGATTCGAAGAAGTATATGTGTTTATTAATTTTAGCAACTTTCGGTATACGTTTCAATTGTTGATGTTCTTCGCACAGACCATATTATAAATGTAAGTTACAAAGTATCATCCGTTTACTCGTATCTAAATAAAATCGTGCTTCAGAATAGGAAGATAGTATCGTTGAAACTGCTAAACCAAGTCTCACTAGCCCCGGGGCCTCACGGACGCGACCGCTGTAAAGGATTATTACCAAAGTATACAAGGTTATATAAATCTTTGGGGAAGTTAGGGGAAACTTTACAATATTATTATACTAAGTAAGATTTAATATTGATTCCACTGCATAACAATTAACGCTATTGATTTTCTAGGGGTCGAAATACGGCCATTTTTTTTTTAAATGTCAAGATTAATGAGTATTTTGCCCAGAAGTGTACGGATATTACAAATTAGTAGAAGTAAGAAGCTTGAAGTGTCACGAATAGAGACATAAATATAGAAGTCATCGAATCGTCGATAGTATGGAAAAATAACTGTTTTGATTTTTTTATTGTCAATGTTTTTGTATCGTAAATACCCACTAAACAAAAAAAAGCGATTCATAAACAAGGGAGCCAACATTCAGAATTATTTTCTCTGTTATGTACATATTATTTTGTTTAGAATAGAAGATGTAGCAAACATGCATGTGGTCCTCTTAATATTACACAGTCATTGCAGCCTATATCTATGCACCATTATCATTAGCCTGTAAGAGACCCAATGCAGGATCATAGGCTTTTTCTCGAAGAAATGTATAGCCATAGTAACGTTGCCAGCCTTTAATATATTGCTGATTTAAAACTCCGAGAAATACGATGTTCTATATTTTCTCGCATACGATGGTACTACATGGACATTTCCCAGGGCCAGCTTTCCTTGCGGTATTTTCATTCACCGTCAGCAGATAGTGTTACTAATATAAATTACTAAATGTACGTGAATTCCGAAAAATTCATTGGTACATTCGAACCTAAGGACATCGAATAGATATCTCGCCGTTCAAACCACTTTACTACCACGACTTATTCAATCTCAAAAAGGAACCGTAAGACCAATCATATTAGGTTACTTATTACACCTGAACACTGATTGGGAACGATTCTTTTGCCAGTATGTATTGCTAAACATATTTATTGTTTTTTTTTTGAACTGACCTACGTTGTTAGCTTCGTCAGGTCTCTACGGTTCCACCGGACTACTAAGTGGAGCGCTTAAGGCACTCACCCGATTTGTCTAGGTCATATTTATTGTTCACAGACGAACCTTATACAGAATATCATCATTTCCCGCATACATCTATGCATGTGTACATGTGCACGAATTAAGGTGTGGATGGAGGAAGACAAAGGAAGCGAAATTACAATGTCTTGTCAAGGAAAAGAAAATTATTACTCAATTGTACGTGATTATTTTATTGTTAAAATTTAATGAATCATCCTATTTCAAGTATGTAGTGTTTCTCTCGCTTTCATAGTCAAGTAAAAGTCAGTCAAAATCGATGGGTTAAACTGTAAATTATAAGAATATATTAATGAAGTACGTCGTAGTACCAATAAGGTAAACAAAAAAAGACGACCCCAAAAATATACATATATTAATGAATGAGTTGTTCGGTTGGGTAATATGTAAAGTAAAATATATTTCTATCTTTTTAAATCGACAGAAGACATACCTAGATATTATAGAGCTTACGAAATGAACACGAATATAACATAACCTTATATGTTAAAATATATGAAGCCTATAGAAAGCAAAGCTTTAGATACAACACTTGTATTAACACCTATTTCTGCGCAGTCATATAATTGGATTTTTTTCGAATAATAGATCGACATTAACATTTTTTTTATATCCGTATTATTAATTTGAATTTGTAGAATACTTTCAAATATATTTTACCAATATAATCGAGAAGCAGCGACCCTTTAAATACGGAATGGGATGTTTCACTCAAACTATATTATTACGGAGCACAACCACATTATTTGATGAACAATGTAACGGTTGAATGATTATTCACGTACGTAAAGGGTAAGCGATCAAAACCCTCTGGTCAATAACGTGTTCAAGGCGGTATGTGAAACTAGTGTACTTTATATATGAAGTTAGGCAAAGATAGTCGCTGCCTCTGAGAACTAAGTTATGCTAAATATGTTGATTAACATAATTAAATGGAGCCGCTTAGGCTTGACATATTTTTTACCATATTCTTATTTTTATTACAGCATGACAAAGTAGGAGAAATATACTTGATGGTAGAGCAATACAAAAGTAATGTCGAATCACCGAAAGATCGACAACTCATCAGCGTTCGTCACTATCATGCCAAAATGTAAGTCTTTCCGCTGCCTAATATTCACTGACTGACTTTGAAACTTGACGAAATTAGAAGAGAGACACTGTGATGGATTTACTATCAAGCGCATGGTACAGACACCGTATCACTCAGCTTAATTATTCGATAAGGGGCCGCCTGATTAAAAAACGGGAGATGCATAAGCGTGCAACTTTTTTAAATCAATTATAGTCTGAATTATTTAAATTTCTTAATTTATAAATTGCAATTATTAACATTAGTCTGGTTTTCACATCTATTGGTACACCGAGTAATAATTATATATGATGGGTGGCACAAACGCAATAAAACATGTCAATATTACATGTAAACAGGTCGCTAGTCTAGCGCAAACGCTATATACATCACGAGTATGATGTGGTCATTGGTGACGCGAACCCATAAGTTTTTTCCTTATCAAAAATCGATCGACGCGGCCAAAAAATTTGTCACTTCAAAAATCACTTTAATAATTCATTTTGTTAAATCACGGGTATAGCTTTATTTTACTATAAATTAACGTGAATAAACTTGATGTTATAAATCCGTTTTTTATCAACATAATATATCAAGGAAAAATTTCGTTGTTAAAAGAAATTTTAGTTGCTTAACTAAGAAATCCGCATTTAAAAATAAAAACACATAAAATAGATTCCAGCATAAGACGTAAATCAGTCGGTCGGCTCGTGCTGAGGAACGCAATGAAAACACTTTAAATTCACTTAGGGAACATTAAAGTTCTTTCCTAGGTTTAATTAGATCGGCTATTGGCCGCACCTGAGGCGGACTGTTGTTCGTCTGGCCTTGGCGAACGAATCGTGTCTTTTTCGCTTAAGCATTAGGTGGTTTTCACACCGATATGTAATCTACAAAAAAATGTAGATTAAGCAAGACATGAAAGTGTTATTTTTCATTAATAAAATACAAATTTACAGCTCTCTTATAAAGCTCATATTAATAATGATGACAACACTTTCATTTTTTGTAATACGTTATTATATTTATCCTTTTAGAATAATCACAATATATGTATATTAAATGAAGATGAGGCTTAATGGTAACACTCGGAACCTAAAGGAGAACAGGCTCACAAGTGTAGCTACCAAAGCACATGTATAAGTACTTGGTGTTATATTTTTAACCAAAAATACATTAGAAAAACATCTACAACATCTAGTTTAACAGTAATATTTTTCTTAATCAAAATCTCCAGCTCGTTATAGGATTTGAACATATTGCAATCGATGCTGTGTCCCAAGACGCTACCATTGATCGCTTAAACTTCAAAGTTAACCAAACAATGATGATATGGATATAAAAGATAATTAAATATGTATATAACTTGTAAAGTTAAATATATAAACAATTTATCGCGTAGTGTCGAAGTATTTTCACAATCGATTAAAAGTGTAAAATATTCGCACTGGTGTGACACGTGCTGAAAATCGTCGGCTGTGCCGCGTCGTGTCGTAACTGGTTGTATTAGACCGCATAACTCTGTGTATAGTCGGGCGCGTCGAGTTTGGCAACGGTGTAATTGCTGCCTTACTGCCAATTTGGAAGACAAGTGTTTTTCGAGGCAGAATTTGTTGTTTCAGGATTAGTAGCGGTGTCTTTATTGAAACTTAAAATTAATGTTAATACATTTTTCATAACTTTTTAATTATTTGGGTAAGCTAACTCTAATCCAAAATTATTTAGGATCAAGTCTTTAAAGAATCCCATGAACATAGAGCATTTTTTTATATTGTTATAGCAAATTGTGAAGTGAAACTTTCACATCTCCTCAATTTTTTTCATACAGCTATCGCATGTCGTATTACGGTCGACCGCGAAGTAGGGGGTAAAATGAAATACGGTTGACAGAGCAGTCTAGGCCGATATGGTGGCGCATATGGCTCTATTCAAAATGATTCAATGATTTAAATAAATATTGTGTTCCGTATTTATAATGTGATCCGAAAAAATGTTTCACTTGCATCGTGGTTTCAAGCATAATTTAATATGTGCAGAGAAAAATAGTTGTAACTATGATTGCACCAACTTTTATTACAAGTCTTGGCCATATCAGCCAATGTTAGATAAACTTTGAGAAATCAAATATCTGCTTGATATTCCGCTATTAATAACTTTACAGTGTATGGATAAGATGTACTCACAAAGAACTAAAAACGAGCACTCTGTTACGATCTAATAAGTAATCTTACTCTGACTGTCGTAAACAAGTCCCTTAATGATACCAAGGAATCGTATAAAAATATTAAATGAAGTAAATAAAACTTCACTGGATATTTTGTTAGTCATTGGGGGCTTCGATATTTCCAAACGAGAGTTTACACCCAAGGGTTTGAGTGACCGTCTAGAGTCGACTCGTGACCCTGTATGTCCTCAGAGAGATAACCACATTGAAACTATTGAATTTGAAAACGCGTGTCGACTTCGAAACGTGAAGTTGTGTATTTGTCGCTCGAAACGGATCGTTGTTCGTTCATAATGCGGACTGTGAAGATATTAAACTATACCTCATATTATACACCATAAGAGCTTTCTAGAATGCATTAATATAAATTAACCAGACATGGTAATACTTATTTTTCATCTTCAATTACCACAAATTGAAGTCAGCTGGAAACATCTATCTATACTACTATAAATTTTATTTTGCAGCAATTAATATGCAAATTGTTCACAATTATTGGTTTATTGGCCAAATTTTCGGTTATGTCAAAAGGGATATGACACAATGGTATATTTTTAAAACACGAATAACTAATTTAAAATACCTAATCTTGTTTTTTATACGATTGGAAGCAAACGAACAGACGAGTCATCTGATGGTAAGTAATCACCGCTGCCAGTGGATATCTGCAACACTATCACAGATGCCTTGCCGGATTTTGAGGAAGGAGTAGGCTCGTTTCTTGAGTTCCAGAGAATCAACGTACGTGGGAAAAACCGCACAGTAGATGACTTCCAGCCATCGAAATGACACGGGTAAAATGTCATTTTGTGTCCAGTTCTTCGTTAATGGAACATAGCAGTAGGTATCTATCCGAAGAAGTCTTCAGAACACTCGACTGAAAAGCGGCTTCGATGAGTATTGTATATATTATTTTCAGAATAAAATCTTTATCTTCAGTAATATTATAAATGCGAATGTGAGTTTTTTTGTTACACTGTCACGTGCAAATTACTCAACCATTAGCCATGATATTTCGCATACACCTTGTCAGAGGTATAGAAAAGGAATAGGATACTTTTTATACCGAAAAATAACTATAGATAGGTCAAATCTATATTAACGCGATTGAAGCTACGGACAAAATCTAATAAATAAAAAAAGCACATTAATATATAAGCAATGGCGCATTTCATCCGCTCTGTATAATAATTCGATTTCGAATATCATCGCTACTATACTTTTTCCATTACCATATATTATTTTCTCGTTCACAATTTGTTTAAGAGATGATCGCATCGTATCATAATGATTGTTGATTCGATTAAATATATTAATGTACTGTAATTTGTAGTCGCTCTTTAGATCTGAGGTATACATTTTTTATAGAGAACACACAGCCAGCAAAGCCTTAGAAAAATAGGTTAAAAATAATCTACTGTTGTCGCGTCCTGTTCGATCTATAGAATAGAACGCGAGAGATGATTTCTAATAACCAAGTTTGCTCCTCAAGAAATAAAACGATTTTATTTTTTTCAAAAAATATAAAAAATAGTTTAACTGTGCGTTTCCATTTGCTTTTTTTTAATTCGTCTAATTTGTTTACATAATCTCTGGAAAGTTGCGTATAATTAGGAAAATTTTAGAAAAATCAATATGCTTATATTTCTTACAATATCTCATTAATGAAAAAATATATATAATGGGAACATGCCAGTTGTAGATAACAATCACTCTAGTGCCATTATCTTAGGATAAAACGAAGGGATATGATTATATTATATCGTATGGGCTATACTCCGCCCGAGATTCTCCTCAATACTTGACTTATTTCACATAAAATGTAATGAATACTAGATCTATTTCCAAATATTGATTACATGTATTTTGTTTATATAAATATTTAAAATAAACGTGTCAATATTTTATGTAGTATCGATAGTTTATTTTTGGAATACTCAGAATGGTAAATAATACTGCTAATTTATTATTTCATTTTATTTCAAATGTTTCCTGTATTATTATTATTTTATATATAACGATTTATTGCGGAACAATTACGTTTGTCTTTACACGTCGATATTCTGCGCGTATGTTGTCTTATAGAACGTCACTATTATAGTGCATTCAGTGATAAAGTACGATATTTATTTGTTTGAAATTTACTAATAAAAAATACGGAATTTTATAGACTTACAAATTCAAATAGAAAATTAATAAAGAATAGTATAGTGAAATTATAACAAAAATAGTCTTCAATTAATAATAATTATCAGAGTGTATAAAATCGCGGATATCGCTACGACAGTATTTAATAAACATTGAAGTGGATGCAAAACAACCCGATCGCATTAACGAGCCCATCGACGAGAGCCTATTTAAATCTCTAGAGGAAAATGCAGCGGCCATTGTACCCGGACAATGGCACGTACAGACTAATGCTGCGAAACGAATTGAGAGCGGGACAAGTTCATTGTAGCTTGAACATAAATAAGCATTTGCTTGGAACCGATGCGGTACGGTGTGAGCCATGAACTGCAGCGGATAAACAAATTGTAAGTGATTAGCGACATGCCTGCGACTTTTTACGAATTGTTTATACCTACTGCTCATCCAGGCGTCGAAATTTGGTCGTAATTCATTGCTTTTTTTTAGTTTTAGATATTACTAAAAATTGATATACGTATAAATTACAACTTATTTAGAGACTATCTCTACTTAGACTGACCCTTTAGCCATAGATGAAGATATGTTTGATATTAAAAATGAAAGTAAACAATACGTTTTTATTTCAATTGAATTAACATATATTTAATACAATTTATCTTTCTGTCCTCCTTCTCCATATAAACTTTAAACTTAAAAAGGCATTCAAGATATATCCTATATCACTCAGTAATAATCTAGTTTCCTATTGGTTAACTGAACTTTAAAATGAAATCAGAACCGTTTCACTTCAAACCCCATTTTGACTACTCTCGGAGTGACCTATTGTTTATATATATATTTATTTTATTAAGAATTGCCTGCGATGTTATTTTCATCAATTAGAGGCAAGTAGTAGTGAAACGAATAAAGGCATAAAATTTTCTGTATGCAAAACCGAGTAAAACGCAGGTACGGTAATTTTCGTGGTAATCAGTCAAATTGTTTTCGAGTTTCTTAATCTCAGATATTCCAACAACGATTTTATAGTGTATATAAAATAATATATAAAACTTATACGCCTGTAACACGTTTAGAGCCTTAATTTAACTTAAACCGCGTCAGTGGTTAACTGGCACCACCCCTACGGCCACGGCTTGAGTATGCTAAGAATTAAAATCACGATGCTGTGATATATTGAAAATGGTAGACGCATAAATCATAAGTAATTAATTTAAAGCATATGTACGATTTTCCGTTACATTTAATAGTGTAATTTTATTTTTGTATACTTGTTTCATCTTTTAGGCTTATTTTTACATCTCCATATTACATATGTGACGTAGTGATCAATGATAGTGGAATGAGAAATATTAAAATGTAAAATTATATATTACTTGAAATTACTTTTAATTTATAAAAAAATATAATATAAAAAAAAAAAACAAATTTACAGATTGTATTATAGTCTAATTTATATTCCATTTGTGAGTTATGTTATCGCGTTATTGAATAAATGAATGAATTAAAATAAATCAAAACATAATCCATATACATAGAAAAACAATTGAAATGTTTTTTAATCGTCCAGGCAAAGCTCCGAAACGGCAAATTTTTACGAGACTTGTAATGATAGATGAAGACTTTTTAGAATAATATTTGTCTAGATCACAAATTGTTACGCTTTTCCATAGTTTTGGAATAAATTACAAACTTTAACGGTAGTATCTTAAAATCTACAAATAGTTACTTACAAGGGTTTTGCATTAATTATAAAAATTCTCTAAATAAAAGACTATAACATCTAAAGACGATAACAGACGTAATTACTGTGAAGAAAAAAAAACATTTTTATGGAATCGAAGGCGCGGGTAGTAACTAGTTAGTTGTGACTAAAACCTTTTTGGAAAATTTATAACATTATTTTCTTTATTAAAATTATACAGTATATTTAGCTAACATGGAACGTCCGACAATTATTATTATAATTTTCAAATATATGGTGTTCCTGTTTAAATATTTTCAATATTTATGTCCTCGGTGAAATTGATTCAAATTCTTCACAACTCAACATAATAGGAATACGACACACGAATGTTCGCTTTTTCGCTGTCGACATACGATACATAAATATTTCATGAAGTGGTATTGAATAGTGAGTGTACGGGTGAGGTCGACGGTCCGTATCATGTTTTAAGGGTCCCACCTTAAGTGTATTAGGTTTTAAGCTGGTTCCACTTTTGCAGGTCAATTTAATATAACAAACAGCAATACAGGTATTCTAGCACTTTGGTGAATTTGCTGCTGACAAACTAGTTATTATTATTATTTCTGGAAATTAAAACAAATATAATTAATTTAATCAAAATATGCATTTATGAGACACTCAACTGACTCTCGACGATTGTGACGTTAATTCCTGTTCGTCATGCCTTTAAATACGCTGCGAGTTTTGTGAATTGATTAACTCTTGTTCTGTTTTCGTGTAGGGACTTTACTATGTCAGTATAATCAACTATTATAAGATTTGATTATGAACAATTTGCTGTTTGATTTATGTTGCCATAACCGTATTACTTCTTATCTGTAATAAGTTTATAACAACTTCACAATTGTTTCTATTACAAAATAGAAAGCAATGGATGCCAAGAGTAAATAAAAAGAAAACTGTAAATACCTTAAGTTTTTTGTTAAGTTAATGGCAGAATTGCCAAAATATATACTTCAAGATGGTAAAATTCGATTATGTATAAAAATATTTAAAGTAAAATGTACAGCTTTCTCTATAAATGTATTCTGAGAAAGATATATAATTATTAAGTTTGTGTTAACGATGTAGGTAGGTTAATAATTATTCGTGTTTTTTTTTCAAAACGTACATTTAAAAAGAAACACTTGGAAAAAATAAACGTCGCAATAAATAGAATTTGGAAAAAGTTTATTAAGTTGCCGGTATACTCAATACAGAAGAGGTTGCGATGCAAATATTTCCCTTTTGCTAAAAAATCCTAATATTTTAAAGAATAGGGCGTTTAGTAATAGTATAATTCTTGGCAATTTCCGGTTATTTTAAAAGAACATGGGATAAGTAAGCAGTCAGTAAGTAAGCAGTGCGAAACAGAAAAGAAGAGCGATAAAGCAATAGAATAAATATGAAGCATTTTAATTTACAAAAGGTGAGTGTAACTACATCTGTGCTTAATTTCGGTCCTAATGGCTCTCGGAAATCTATGAGCAAATCGAAGTTAGCCTTCCTTTCACGAAAGGTGGTAGTACACTCCCACAAATAATTGGTAAATGTTTGCAACATACTTAAGAATATAACGAGTTTTTTAAAGACATGACATTTCATACTAATCTTTCATCATACCGAATCATACAAAGGTCGATTGAAGCCCGTTCAGAAGTTTATCACACATAGAGAAAATTTCGTTCGTATAAATTTAACAAACGTTTCGATTATTCCGATGATATAAATCTTCAAGGTGTTGATTCAGTAACAATAGCAATATTTTTAAAAATCTGTTTATACAAAGCAGCGATACCGGGAGGCTCGGAAATCGCAAACATTCACGAAAAAAAAATTACGCCCAAAACAATAACGTTTCGGATAAAAGTTTCGCACTTAAAGGAAAACAGAACATAGCAGTTTTCATAAATAACGGATGCCCCTTTTTTTTTCTCTTTTTGTTGTATGATGCAAGACTGTGCTCGGATGCCGTGAAAAATTTACGTGTTTTCATAGCAATTAAGGTATGGCCGTGGACATTCTATTACGTGGAAGAATATAATTGCAGCCTGAATTGTACACGATTGTAAATTTTAATACATAAATAATTTGTGATCATATATACTGAATATCATCGTAAAGCTGTAAATAAATTATCTCCTAGCTATATAAAGTTAGAAAGAAAACATTATTTTCATTTAATTTATAATTGAATATTTCAATTAAAATATGATCAAATGTATTAAAATAAGAAATATGGTAAGGATATTGAAGCAAATAATGGTATTCTAAATTTAATTTTTCTTTTGTAAACGGGAAAATTAATACAATGCTAATTTTATATCAAGATAATATTGTGCAGATAAAAACAAAAAGGAAAGCTTAAACGAGGCTCATCTTGAATTGTTAATAAGCGTACAAGTTTATTTAAAAAAATTACATTAACGAGTCCTATGTGAAAATAACAATGTAGATTCTCTCAAACTCACTTATTCCGATGAATAGCACAAGATTAACAGTATATTGTTATTCGATTTCAAAAGCCAAGGTATCGACAGTTCTATTCTTTCCCACTGCACGCTTATGAGAAGCATTCTCAAGCAATAGGGCTTACTTACGTTTTTCTTCTACCAGTATTGTCACTAAATAATAATTCAAATTAAATAGACGTACGTCATTTTAATTTTCTTATTACCTAAGATTTTCACAAGCCGTATTAAGATTTAACTCGAATAAAGATTATTTTGTTTCGATTTTGGTTATAAACAAATACCTTAATCACAAACAAATGGTTAATAAAACTTATATTTGCTAGGAACAGCATTCCCAGCATTGTTATTAAAGCATCAATAACAAAGCAACAATAAGCCATAATTTAAACGGTACCGAGGTGCAGTATATCTCGCCATATTGCATCCGGTTTCTTTTCTTTCCTATCTTATTGTCGGACTATTGAATGGCCCGGTTTAGATGACGCAGCAATATCGTGTGAAATAAAGTTTATTACTCAGTTTATATTTACACATTCTTCAGATATCATGGAAATATTATACCTCTGCTTCATCTGTATCTTTCACTGCTTATTATTATGAGATATTGTTCTAATTGTTTGCGTGGGCTAACGTTATAACATGTAATTTACTTTCACATTCATATTTTTTAAATTTTCAATCCATTCTGTACTCCAATGAAGGCTTAGTTTAAAGAAGATGATTATAATTTGCTAGAATAATAACTACTAAATTGAAATACAGACTGCGCGTTGTAACAATACTTGGACAATTATGGTCTATGTTGATGAAAATTATAACGCTTTGACACAAAAATTAGTAAAGAAAGTATAGTTTATAATGCCAAGATTAATGTATGTAATAATAGAAATGCACAAAAAGATATACAGTTAAAGTAAGAAGCTACAGTAAAAGAACGTCTATCTGAAATCTGTTGAGTTGTTCCTCAAGCAATAGTACACAAAGGCATAATCCCGCGAGCATTGCGAGACACACGATTCGAATGGATAGCAAATATCATAAAATGAGTCAACAGAACATAAAGCTAATAAGATAAATATTATTTTCTATTACAGTTATTTGATAGGTTACTGTTTACGATGATACGCATATTTGTGATACCCATAGACGTAGAAAATAAGAGAGGTAAGTGTACCTAAACCTTCGATCAAAATGAATTTATTGATGGGTGTGATGATACCTGATTCAGTTTTCAAGGTATAGATATCAATAAAATAAAGTACTTCAATAGACGTATTTGTTTATTTTCATTTGTATAAATAAACATTTAGAAAAAGTCGTACAGAGTTTCCTGTAAACTTATCGGGCAATAAATAATCTTTCCTCTATTTTAACAATGAATGTTAAAAGAATTATGTTATAATATCGACCATTTCTTGTTGAATTTCAACCATTTGAGGTATAGGGTTACCTAGATTAGGTGGTACCATTCATTATATTAACAAATCAGTGTTTTGTAATTTGTTAACTAAATCAGTAATTATACCAGTATTTGCATGATTTTCTTCATAATAATTAAATTAATTAAGAGTAATGTATGATAAAACCTCTTAAAATTGTATACGGTAAGGCAATCTAAAATTCGTTTCCAAAAATGTAATCCATTTAATTTAGTTACTTCAATTAATCGTATTAACGTATTAGTTATGAACAGAATCTTAGAAAAGTCAAGCCCATAGCTTTAAATTAACAATTAAAATAAAAGATTCCAAGTACTTGAATTGAAAGAGAAGAAGTTTCATAATGGAACAATTTTACTTATAGGGCTTAATTTTTTTAATTGTTTCTTTTAAGATACCTTTCCTATTAGATATCGCACGAGATGTCACTGAGATAGTATTACAACGTAATACATTCGGACTTGGAATAATAATTTTTGAAACACACAAATAATTTTCTTATGTGAATCTCGACTCTACCGCACTCAGTTCGGTCGTAAAAGTAGGCAAACCCTTTAACTATTACGCCATCAACTTTAATAACTAATTTCAATATTAATATTATAGAAAATTCTCGAACAATCGCGAATAAATTTCAATATTTTAACGTGATTTGTAATGACGAAGAAAAAGTAAACGTGTCCGAAATAAATTCATAGTAGTTGACGGTCCATTTAAAATACACATCCACTAATTCTTCACTATAATGTATGTACGTCACCATATGTGTAAAGCACGTACCTTATTTCACAAAGAATTTTTAACCTAATAATCGGATATTTGTTTGTCTAGTTTAGAAATAATTGGTAGGGATTATGATATGTACCAAATTAGACTAGACATATCATCAATAGGGTGTCCGGTCAGAACGCGGAATTATTGACAGTATGAAAATGAAAGATATGGTCACAACTAAAACGTCATAAATAGTAACAGAAACCACGTATTTATATAAAAATACTAGCGTTTGCTTGCATCATCGCTCGTGTTAATGAAGTTTTGGTCTGGTCGAGGGACACCTCGGGTACAGTAATTTTTTTTGAGAACCTGAAAACGTGTACACATTTCATGATGATCGGTTAAGTAGTTATAACGTGAAACCGTAACAAATACACAGATAAACTCACTGCTGTATGAATCCATATATATATATATATAAATAAAACGATAGAGGTCAGCTGTTGTACTCGCATCACGCAAAAGCTACTTGATAGACTTTCATCATAATTTTTTAGTTTTACTTCTTAGGTAGTAGGTTCTTGCCTTATAAATAATTAACATGATGTCTTCGTTTGATAAAAAGCTATTAAAAGTTACAGAAACTACGATTTTTATAGCTATTACGCGTTGAGTGATATGAGTTTTCTTACCAAGGAGAAGTGGAACAAGCGGTGTGGAGGTTAGTTTCGTTTTCTCTGTAAAAAATATATTGTTAAGATACAAATGAAGTTGCGAGTATTAGCTAGTAATATATAAAAACGGGTATTGATAATTTTCATGAAGAAAATTTCTATGCAATTTCTATATTGCTACACCGGTTCTCAGGAAAATTCCTGTTCTTAAATATCCGAATACGTAGAATATATACACATAGAATTATTTTTGATATAACACAACTAATGATTAGTAAAACTAATTAAAAAAAACACGGTAGCAAAAATGCGTATAACTCATATTTAGTCAAATAAAATGTCACGTAAATAACATTTTCAAAACATACAATAAATATGAAAAAATAATCCAACGTTCACCGGCGTATAATCCTGTATAATCGCTGTCAGTCGGATCAACAGGAACGCGTGACAAGATGCGACAGGACGCGATGACACACAACACCCTATTAAATGTCGTCGTCGTATCATTATCACGTGCTGTATTTGAGAACATTACAGTAGTTTATATATATACTAGCGTCACCGGTACGTTGTCCTGCCCTGATAATAAAAAATATATACTTCTTTGCCTGAAATGCTTAAAGTAATTCAATTTGATACCGATTAATACCGTATCCATACAAATAGCCTTCCAATTACCTCATTGTATGTGACCATGTTTTTAGAAGATAGATCGGTATAGTAAACTATCCTTATAAAATAGATATATGCCAACGCATACTTTTTTGTAGATATATAAAAGAGGAATATCTCATTATACACTGTTTTGTTATATCTCAAAAGAATTAGGCAGCGTTTTCGATGAATGGTCCCCAGCGGCTTGACTTTTTCCAACATTTCCAACAATTATCGTTATACTTTAACCAATTTCCACAAACTCTAGACAAATTATATACCTAAACCTTCCTCGTGTCTTACTCTATCTAATGATGAGAGGTAAGACCGCATAACAGTCTGTTCAGTAGTTTTAGAGTTTATCACGACCATACAGACAGACAGAAAGACAAATGCAGCGGACGACTTTGTTTCAAAATATGTAGTGATACAATAAAACTAAATAATCGGTCGATTTGCTTAACAACATCAAATATTAGAATGTACGCAAGCCGTTAGTATTTGATAACATTACTCGTACCTGCATTAATTATACCGAAAGAAAAGCGAGATAAATTAATTAAATTAAATAGAAGAAGAGTGTAGTAACTCCATTATATTGTATACAATAAATATTTTTTCACAAAGAAATACGAAGATTGGAGTTAGTTAATTTATATTTCTTTGATGCTATTTAAAACATAAACGGTTTCATGAATCTTGCTACATGAGTTCAGTTCATGAATGAATTGTGTCATACATAACATGAATAAAAGTTTGAATGAATATTATACATAAATTAGATAAGATAATAATTATAATTAAAAATAAATTGTTCATCAACTAACTTCGAACGGTCTGTTTCATCAGCGGAAGCAATACACGTTTAAAGCTAAAAATTCACCGATTTCGCACAATTATTTCAAAAGAAGTATAATTTTCGTAAATGCATCTAATCATAGATATTGAGTACATTTTTGAAGCGATGATTACTCTGTAGCGCTTGTAATGATCTGTTACGCCGTATCGATAATTAGTCGGAACTATTGGTGATGGAAACATCGTGATGAAATCTTAGATGTTGGAAGCCTTTTTTGTACCTAATACGCTCTCGGCTATTTTTAATTATCTAATTAAATAGCTCTATCCAAGCACTTGTAGACGTACTACAACACCTAGACTTGTGAGCCAGTCCTACTGTACGTTTAGTGCGATTTCCGTTAAGTTAATTTGAGATTGTAGTCAAACACAAAAACTACAAATTATAAAAAAAGTCTAACAATGACAAAAACTTAGTAGACAACTCTTTGTATGTAAATGAAAGTATATGCAAAATAAATCGCATACCGGCTTTAAAACTGCTGATATGTTGGTTAAAAACCGATGCAAAGCTCAGCACTTTTAATATTTTAATACTTGGCCTGCCAGACATAAATCCTGTTTGACTGCTTGAACGAGGTTCATATTCAGAGCTCGAATGGAATTCTCTGCCTGAAATAATAGCAACGGGCGTAAATTATTTTTACTGAAAATGGGTTTCCACTGTATAGGTGAAGTGTGAAACACTACAGTATGTTATCATGTATTTAAACTATCTCAGGAGTTACACTTTTCTGTGATTGCCCCACGGGTTGTGGCAACTATTTAAAATTCGCTCATACCTAAACAACATTTATCCTTACATATTTTGTTTTTGCGGTATATTCGAGATCGGTGGATCGATGTTAAATTTCAAATGTTGGTATTAGTGCTCGTTACGTTCGACGATTCACAGAAACAAACGCACCTAATGCCAATAGAGTCGAACAAATCCCTTGTTACTGAATCGCTAACATTTTCAGGCATCGTTGCCGTCGAAATGCTGTGGATTTATCCGCACTGGCAAACATTCGACCGTTGCTAATAAATCAACGGCGTTTTGTCAGGTGATACAATTTGTATCCGGGATATTTTCATTTTTTTTTTTTGTACTCGTGAGAAAAGTTGACAATTTGTGGTGTACCTTAATTTATCATTTTAACTGAAAACTGGTGTTATATTCGCAGAAATGTTATTTGATTCATATACATGTATATATTAATACAGTTTTATTTATCGTCTGGCCATCATATTCCATCTGAATTTGGTTTTTAAAGGCTCACCAACAAATGTCTACATTTCGATGTAATGCGCCTATCTGGTATTTCGGTGCCATTTAAGTCCATTTCTTAGTCTATTATTTACTTCAAATTATGTATTATTGTTATCAAACGTGAAGTGACAAAAGAAAATCCTCATGTTTTTGCATATAATGAAATTTTAAATGGCTGGCATGCCGATGATGAATGACGTTGGAAATAACACGAATCTTAAATATATAGTAATGAAAATCTACAGAAAATGTAGGCATCAAAAGGAGAAATGTGTGCAAAGAGCATAGTTAATAAAACGAAAATGCAACTGAAGTTACGATAGAAGACAAAATAGAGAATTTATTTGAATAGTGGCACGCGGGAGTAAATATTTAAAGTGACATAGAAAATGTCTTGTTTACGTTCCGCAACTGGCAGACATCGCAAAGTAAATACGGTTAATGTGATCAAGAGAACCGTATTAATTGAATTGGACTGGTCTAGAACTGTGTACGTTTTTGTGGGAATACGACAAATAGTGCCAGAAGGTTTTGAGTTACGATAAGATAATGTAATAGGTAAAGCTTTAGGTGCCTAGTGTCATTTATACTATTAAGGATTGTTATTTAACTTGAGAAATGGATTTTCATCTTTAGTATTAAAATAAAATTTTCTTTCGATTCATCCATAATACTTGTTCCGTTTATTCAAATAACTCTTGATTTGTATTAATTTGAAGACCTGTTGAATCATCAGAAAAATATAATTTATCGGGACAACTGGGTATTTGTACCCGGTTGGACTGATACCACCATTTATATATTTTGACGGCTGTATCGTTACACTCAGTGTACCTCTTTTTTGCATTGCTATTCCTTACCATTAAGTACAATGACGTTATTGGTATATTGGTATCTAAAAGGATATGGTGTTAAAACAATATGAAATGTATTACTGTAATTAATTAAAGATCTTATATTTAAATTGTGCTTTCACTAGAAAAAATGAAGAAATAGATTTTTTGGTTTTTAAAAATGTTCTGTAATTCCATTTTAAAGAAATTAGCGTAAGTTAATAACAAGGTTTCCATGCTATTAATTTTATCTATCTTTTCAATGAGTAATCAATAAAATCTCAAAATTCACCTGGAAGGATATTTTAAGGGGTACTAAAACATATCATAAAATTGATGAAATAAAAAGAAAACAATCCGTCCGATTTGGCGTGTAACGCCTCATTTATATAAATACATGCATGTATGTGGCTTTAAATCGATCCTAAGTTCGAAACGTTTTAATATTTGTCATAGGAAATGTTTTTTTATTTACCCCATAGACACATATCCGGTCAAAGGGCCTTCTCATTGAATCCTTTGCGAGGTCCGACCTTTGATATTCGTGTACCCAGGATCGAATAGTAAATAATACTGCTATTTAATATTCGCTTCCAAACATGCTGAACTGGTCAATATTGTTTGAATTTAAAGGATGACTTTATTTGGGCTCGGTTTTAGTTATGAAAAATACATATTTTTATATATTTTTGGTTTGTGTTTCTATTATAAAATATTAAGCATTCATTTCTGCTAAATATCTTTAAGAAATTATAAATTACTCATAATATTAGCAATACACATGTCTCTTATAAAATATATTTATATTTATTTACAATTTCCATGTGGCTGTAGGTTTGCATCAGGGATCGGCTTTATGCCCTTATTTATTCCTTCTTGTCATGGATGCTCTAACATCAGACATACAGGTGGAGGCACCTTGGTGTACGATGTTTGCTGCCGATATTGTTTTTGTTAAATAAAATGGTGCCGAGGTCCAAAGTAGGCTAGAGAAATAGCGAGAGAAACTGGAGAATGATGGTTTAAAAATGAGTAGGATAAAAACTGAACATTTGTTCTGCGATTTCGAGGGTCTATCGAGTTTTTGTCATATTACCTTAAGCATTGTATCATTATTACCAGCCTGCTCCAATTTTCGGTACCTCGGTTCATTGATCCAAAACGACGGTGTCCTAGACAAGGACGCGAGAAATAGGATAAATTCAGAGTGGATGAATTGGCGAAAGGTATCTGGTATAGTTTGTGTGATGTGTGGTGTAACAAGAATGGATAAAATTAAGAATGAGTAGGTATATCAGAGAAAGTTTGAAAATAAGGCCAGTGACAGAGAAATTGAGGAGTAGTAGGTTAGCATTACAGGCATATTATGAGAAGCGATGAAAGTCATGTAACAAGAACATTTTTGAGTTTGAAAGTAGGCGCATATAGGGGTAGAGGAAGACCGAAAAAGGTGTGGATGGATTATGGAAAAAAATATATGTGTACAAAAGTGTGAGTACTGAAATATGACAGGGGAGAGTGGAAAAGCAAAGCACGTTGTGCTGACTCTACTTAGGTGGAATAAGGGTAAGATGGTGATGAAGTACATAAAACAATATAAAAAAAAAACTTTTTTTTGTATAAACTTAATATACACGTGTTATATACATAGGACCCTTTATCATCATCATCTTGTAAATAAATAATTAAACATATAAGTTACAATTTACTGATCTAAGTATTCACATAACGAAAGCCGATGTTATAAAACGACATAAATTGTTCGGAAATACCGAAAGATTCTTTGGAATTTCATATCCCAAACAAATTTCCATCGTAATGAATTCCGCAGTGACTGCGGCCGAAGGGTGCGCTATTGAACGACTATTGAACAACGAATGTTTTAAATATTTTATATACGGTACGTGTATCTATGCGTAGTAACGGAATATTGAAAATAAATATTGATTTAAGCCGTACGTTGTTTTACTTTTGTCTTTCATTTGGCTTTAAATATGTTATTTTTAACCGACTTAAAAAAAAGAGGTTCTGTATTCAACATGCATATATGTATATATGCTTATACTCATGTAGATTATATGACTTCAAAGATATATCACTTCATAATAAATATGCAATAGGAATTATTTGAATTTTGTAATTGTATCTTGAATATATTTTTTTGCAACTAAGACACAAGTGTTATGTAAAATGAAGCGAATAAAATATTGTTTTAGAATTTCCAGTCGCATTTTATATGACGGTTCGTTTTTTATTTGAATTTTTTTTTGTTCTATAAGATTATTTTCGAAACACATTCTTCGCACATTTTTTTTATTTTATTTTGTTTTCAATAACTTATATCAATTCTTAACGCTATTGCAAAGGACATTTTCTTTCACTTTAAAACGATAATATACATAGGTTAAAAGGTAAATATACTGGTTTCTGTTCGTAGCTCCGTTATTCTATTTTTACTTTTTTCCTGGATGAAAGATCCTTTTTTTGTACCCCTGACAATATGTATGTAAAATTCCGAGATAGAACTGTATAGTAACTCAGAAAATGAGATCCAATTTTCCGTTTACAATACGAATAATTAAATACAAAGACATTTGAAAAAATGAACATAAATCTGTTAATTGTTTCGACTGTCTTCTGTTTTATACGTTCACTTATTTTTAATATTGATAATATTTACCCAAGTTTTATAATTACTTTCGATTTTTAAAACATTCACTTTTATATAAAACTTGTCCTGATAATTATGTACACGACAAAAATATTTAGGCAAATATGTAGTTGCAACCGTTCGTAATGATGCGTTTACATACATTAGACAATTTATTTTTATACTATTATTCAATATGTGATTTTTTTTTTATTGTAAAGATTAAATAAAACTTTGTGATATGATTCCTTATTTCATTCTAAGGAACTTGGTTCCTGACGGGGTTCCTCTAATTGCACACTTTTTTATTAAGGTCTACATCTGCCTAATGTATCAATTAGTTACATACACATATATTTCTGAATTTAGAAAAAATAGTTCTTTGTGTACACATTACAATGATTGTCCGATGTCCGCAGGTTTGAACCCCGGTATCTACCAACGAATTTTTTGGAATTCGCGTAGGTTTACTAATTTAAATTGGTAACACTATTGGCTGATGCTGAAGAAAAATATCATGAGGAAACCGGAACCTGAGAAGTGTTCTTATAATACCACCGTATGTAGGAAAAATATAGAACCGAGGATTGTCTGATTTTAAAGTAGTGAGTAAGTCGTGGACTGGCGTGGTGTTTATGTCCATACCTTCATACGGGAAGAGGCCTCTGACCCTGTAGTGGGTCTCTTACAGGCCGATGATAATAATAATGACGAAATGTTATTGTATTTATTTTTAACAAGATTTATTACTATTTCAATAGACTATCAGTTTACGTCAGCTCATTGAATATTCTTAAGATGTATTGTTATTTTAAATATTTGAAACTTAAATCAATCACAAAAAAGTTTTTCTAAAATTTAATTAAACGCCTATTAACTGTAAAGTTTAGACCTCTTCAATTTGTTTCGAGGAATTTCAATATTTTATTATACTTGAAAAGGTATCCAGGCTCCATCGGCTCGGGCGCTTTAATGACTTCGCCCATCCCACTCGCTTCAATTAGATGATATCTGACATTTATAGTACTTTATGCATTCAAACAGCGAGATTATGCTTTTTCAGTTTCAGATAATGTCATTGAATGCCGGTCCAATCGTTAACGGGTGTTGGAGCAACGAAAATATTGCCTTTTGATTTATTTTTAATTGTAATAAATGGTTATATTATTATGAAATAGATTTTTTTCATATAATATCAATATAATATAACCACTGCATAAACGTGTCCCTAGATAACTAGATGTGGCATTGCCACGAAGTTCATTTGGAGCGATTTGATGCACGAACCTGAAGACAAAAAATTGTTGCGCAACTTGTGAGTTATGTCTAACAGAGAACTAACATTAATTTTTATTTTATTATTTTTGTTCTTGAGAAAGGATTTGAATATTACTGCAACCTCTGTAGAGAAATGATGTATACGAAGATATCTCAATTGCCCCTATTGGGATGAACGAGAGAGTGAGTTAGATCTTCATAACCAGTCTCGAACTAGTTGTATGATTCGAACACGTGTCTATAGGGAGGACTTAACTAGATAGCCGTAATCTATCGGAGTTAAGCAGTGAATTACATGAAGATATTATAGGGTAGATCATTACGTAAACGATAGTGAAATAACTGGAATATTTGAGAAAAAGATAACTCATTCGAGTTTGTTGCCAGTTCTTCTCAGTTACTAAGATGTTTTAAAGACTTTGCCGTCTAAAGACGTGAACTGAATCTTTTTGATTTTGTTTTAATTTCTTCTACACAGACAACACCCTTGTGCAGTGATATTCGCTATACCGATGACTTGAATTGACTTGGCTTCGAACTTTGCATGGGTATTAGTAATATAAACGTGACATATATATATACATGCGTATATCAGCGGCTTAAATATTTATAAATATTAAAGACTAACAGAAAAATTAATAAAGCATAGACACTTCAGTTATCTATTAGTCAATTACAATGCATCATATTTAAAAAAATAACTGAGTTCAAAAAATATTACGAATAAATACAGTAAACTAAAATCTATATCACATTGTACTTAGTTACTTGTTAAATAAATTGAGATATAGGCACCTTCTATCCGAAAACATACTTACTTGAAAAAGATACATGTTATGCTGCGTACTCTATTTACTAAATCTTTGTTTTTGTATACGGATGACGCAAATAAAACACATTATACCGAATTAAGTCTTGTTACCTGTGATATTAAAATAAAATGCAACCCTAAAATAATTGATAATGTCTGATTCAGAAATGTTAGACAATGATGTTAGTTATTGTGGTGAAAGTATGATTCATCATCATTTTCTTACCCTTAGGTGGGCTACGTAGGGTTGGCACAACGTGTTTTCCTTTTCCACTCTCCTCTGTCAGATATCATAGCAGTATGGTGAAAGTATGATTAAGCATGCGAATATCAGGAAATCGATTTGCCGCTCAATTCATTGATGTTAGAAAGAAATTTACGATCAAAGGAAGGAAGCAGGCAGCTTATAAATAAAACGTTACGTCAAAATTAAATATTAAGCCTACATTTACCACCTTATAAAGTCGAATGGAATATTCTTTGAGTCGTAAATACAGGAGCTGGTCCGTCATAAACAGAACCAATGCGCTGCAGATGGTACAAATAGTAGGAGTCGGATTTGGCTGTATACTAGAATACAATTTTTTTTCTATTACATTAAATTAACTTGTTATAGTTTTTTCCAGAACTTAAGTAACTAAAATAGCATATTATTATTTATTATCAGACAAAGAGTTTATCTCATGATAAATAAAGTCTACAAAAAGTGGTGATCACCAGAACAATAATTCATTAACAGGGTCCATTGCGCCTCTTAAAAATATCACGGTGGAAACATCTTTGAACCTTAAAGTGATCACGATATGTGCTTACATCACCGGCTCTTTCCTTAAAAGTTGAAAGAAACTGAGCTTTCAATGAAAGAACATATCGCCTTTCTTAATCCTCGCCTTGATAGAAATCAATATCAGTTTGGAAATCTATAAACCCACACTTACCAGTGTTTCTAATATGCCGTAATTTAGAAATTCGACTAACTTGTGTGCAACAGTCGAGTGAGCAAAAATTCCAAATGATTGCAGAAACCTTAGTAACTTAGTTTTGAATCGCAAGCTGTTTACCATCACATACTGTCACACCATCGTGCTACTATAAAAAATATGCATGCAAAACATAATATAACAAGATATAACAGAACTAAATAAATATTTCTCCGATCACTTGCGCCACACCGTTGGGAATCAATCACTGATCCACTATCCCCGATCATTTACTTATTCAGATTTTATGTGACGCGAGCATCGTCCCTGCCTTTATGGACCATCAGGCGACCGTTTGCGCGACGCTACCAGTAAAATGTTTACGGGTTTTGGCTGCAAAACAATCTGCTTTTGTAAGAAAGCTCTTTCACTATTACGTTTGGGACGTGTGAATGAGGTTGATTTAGCAGAAACTCCTACCGAACGTGACTGGGATATTACGTTTTATGTTAAATAATATTAGAATCCAAATTCAAGGTAGCTTACACTATGATGTTGAAACATTTATGAAATATAAATGGTATTTTAAAAATGAAATCACTTTTTTATTGGTTTAGGTTGTGAGTGAAATTTGAAATACAGTGACTGCATATTCACTAATAGTATTTTATTTCGTATACCTAGTCTTGCCATAAATACTGATACAAAAAGGAAAATATATATATATATATATTGCAAATGACGTTTATTACTTTTGCAGTGTGTTAGTTTAATACATAAATATAAAACATTTTAAAATATAAAAAGCTTATGTCTCCATTGGCTGCAATACAGTCTTTTAAACGTTGAGGCCAGTTATCAGTAGAAGCACGTACTCTTTATATGGGGAAATTCTTCACTTTCAATCGTACGGATTGTTTTAGTGACTCCAAATTATCATGGCATTTAGGACAAGCCGTACTCTCTAAAACTCACCATAAATCATAATCCAGTGGATTAAGATCGGGACTAGATGACGGCCAGTTTTCAGCTGTGATGAAGTCCGAAACGTTCAATTCCAACCAAAACTGCGTAGACGGAGCTTTATGACCTGGCGCCGAGTCTTGCTGGAAGGACCATTCATGGTTATTGAACATGGTGTTGTTAAGGGGCTTCACTACCTTCTCAAGGATAGTATCTTTATACACTTCAGCCGATGTTTTGATACCTTTTTTGCAAAAGTATAGCTCAGTCACTCCTTCATTATTAATACCCCACCAAACCATCACTGAAGTCGGATAGTGCACACGTTGCACTCTGTCGACAAATTGGGAAACTTAATTAGAGCTTTAAGCATAAATAGGGTGATTTTGTTTGTTAAAATGTTGCTCAATTGTAAAAAATTTCTCATCCGTAAACCTAATTTTTCTATGACCTCCCTTTGTGTACCGCTTCATTAGTTGTTTAGATTTTACCACACTATTCTTTTTTAAATTATCAGTTAAGAAATGACCAGTACATCTTTTATAGGCTGCAAGTCCTAAGTACATCTTTTAAAATAGCGGACATGATTCTAGGTGCTATCATCATCTCCCGAGATAAAATCTTTATCTTTCGGACAGGATTTCTTCGAATTCTTTCTCTTACTGCTTCGACCATCTTTTTCGTACGAACATTAAGTGGACAGCCAGATCTTTTTCTGTCACAAACAGAGGAGGTCTCATTGTACCCATTAATAGCCCGGTACACAAACATTTTACTAATACTAAGCGTATGGAGAGTTTTAAAAATTGCATGTGGTTCCATACCTATTTTGTGTAATACGATCACAGTGATTCGATTCTCTTTATCACCCCAGTCCATTTTAATATCGCAAAATATTGTACAATGTATTGGTGCCAAAATAAGAAAGCTCAATGAACAACCATATAAAAATGACAGATTTCAAATTCAAATGTAATATTTTGTTTATTTTTAATTGTAACAGTATTTATGGCCAGACTAAGTATATACTAAGCCTTGAACGTAGTTTCACTTACATTAATTATAAAAACGAAGAAAGAAAATGAGTACCATGAAGAATTAACTACAATGACGAATTTATTTAATTCGTTTGAACAATGTGTGTAAAAGTGATAATAGGTGAATTTATGATATTGACGAATTTTTTTGTAATTTCAATTTTAAACAATATTTTACTGAATTATATTGGTTAGTATTCGAAGGCTTATATTACAAAAGGCACTGTGAGTATTTTGTGTTAGCTTAATTTACTTTTAACTTCACAACTCGTTCCATATACCTAATCCAACAAAACGTGTAACTTGACCAGATACATCAATTTAATAAAGTCATTTAAATATATTCTATAGTTTTACAGTGATAAGAACACTAACATCCCATATACAGAGAGACGTTTCCTTTTATGATAAAAATATAAAAAGAAATAATGTCTGATTTGAATTTTGTCCTATAAGTAATTTGTTCTTTCAAAACGTATGCAATAAAGACAAAAGCGCAATGAAATTATTTACGTCCACAGCATACTGTATTTATAAAACGAAGGATACATTTCTAGAACCTTCCATCTCGACATCCGAGCATCAATTCAAACTTAAGTAAATACGAACTTCAGTAACACGTAGCAAATAACATAAAATGACAATTAACATCTCTCGTGGCGTCGTTGATGTAACTAAATAAGGCGTTGCTCGCTAGAGGGAATCTCGCACGCACGACACATAAATTCGCTACAACTGATTAAGGAGTTTGGGAAAAGTTGTCATCGCAACTCTTCCACCTTCGCTTTCGGCGCGGCGGTAGAATTTTTTCATTATTATATACCGTACTGTTTGGGCGTAGAGATGGGCATGGTTATTATCGGATAAATTGAATTCGTAATGGCGGATATTAACGTGGAAGCAAATCCGTTTTTTTTGTCTACATTTTTAATCAACACGTTTCTAGACATTCTATCAACATTAACTATTTATCAATCTAAGTAACAATAAATAGCAAGGTTCGCATTCTCAATTTTGAACGGTAAAATTTATGATCGATACGTAAAGTGGCTAAAAAGTACCTCAGTCGCCTATACTAACTCATCGTTATTCACAACATAATTTGGAATTTTCCATTAAAATTTCACTTGTTTATTATTATGCTAGATTTCATTGGTACTTAATTTTTCATACCCTTGATACTTCACGCCGCGTCACACAGCTCACTTGCATTGTTACCTCATTGTTGCTTCTTTTTGTGACCTACACCTTATATGGTATTATTTCCACTTCTAAAGATCCCAGTGTAGTTTTAGATAATTTTCAAATTTCCTGAATGGATAAGCTGTAAAATACGATAACAATTTATATATCTCATTGATAGTTTCAAAAATTACGTTCATATAAACAAAAACAAAATATTCTTAACATTTAAAATATTATGTTCTAGATTTTCGCAATTGATGTTCAATAACCATCCAGCTAGAATTGATAATACGCTAAAAATTGAATAAGTATTATTATTTATTTAATTTAGAGGTATGAAAATCGCGGATAATCTGCGACTAGTTATTATAAACGAAGGTGTCCCATCTCTTAAGCAGCAGAGTTCATAGCGGGCCGCACGCCGCGCGCCTCACTACGTGCTTCGAATATCACCGGCCATAATATTCATCGGTTTAAACCGAACTGATGAGTGCGAAAGGGACGTGCGTATGCGAGCGAAAGAGATTACGCATTTCAGCGAGATTTCGTGACCTCTCAGCGGCTTCAGTCCGCAGAAATATGGCCGGTAATAACATAAATCCCTTTGGCATATAAAACACTAAACGTACCCCAAAGTGTCCTATGGTTTTTACAGCTCGAAAGCTTGAGCGCTGTACATTTTATATCATTTACGAAAATTATTAAACTTATTATGTTAGTTAACCTATATGAGAAATTGAAGTGTATGTTTGTCAGAGTTAGTCTCCAAAACTGGTAAGCCGATTTTAATGATACCGTTACTGGAAAATAGAAAACGTTTCAGAGTATTATATCACCTACATATAATTAAGCTTTTTTACAGGCAATAAGCACTAATAATAAAATTGAATCGTAAATCGATAAAGGGATTATATAAAGTTGTGTAGTAATAATACCAATACCGCAGTTAGCCAGAACATTCAAAAACAATAAAACATCGCGATGAAAGCATAGCATATCTCAATTTTAATACTTTCTTTGCTGGCTACCACTGTTAAGTTGAGAATCTGTTACCAATCACCTATAAGTGGATTTCAGCACCTGTACTTGAGAGCCAATACCCGATTAGGTTTATTGTATTACCTTAGGCCACGTTGTCGTTTACCATCAGGTAAGAACGTAGTTAAACGCTTAAACTTATAAGGTGTAAAAATAATAAAAAGCAAATTCTCATAATAAATATCTAATTATTATCACAATTTCCAAAACTTATTAAAAAACAAGCAAGACTCAACTATCCTAAAATCCAACCCACTTAACTATCACTCCTCGGAAAATTACCCCAACATTATTATGCCATCCCTACCTTCACAATATCTTCTCTGTGTAAACACCCCTTAGGATGTGAAATCGTACTTGTTTTCATTTCGAACTTCAAAGGAGATAAACATTTTAACATATCGAAGTCGTGAAAAGATTTTAAAACAGTCTAATACTGTGCGAAACTTATGCAAAACGAAAGTTCACTAACAGAACTCTTTAGGACTCTATTCTGCTTAGTGTTCGTATTTCTTAATACAACTTAATGCATTGATGCAATTTACGAAAGGTAGCGAGAAAGGTAATTTAATTTAACCGTATACTCGTATTCAATTTTTAAAATCTTAAATTGTTCTAGAATTCGATCGCGAGGTATGCATGCTACAACGCTGAAATAGACATTCAAAACTTGTTTTATCATTCATTCATTTTTGTCTCGTAGCCAACCCGTTCTCAGCTCCCCATACGCCGTACCGCGTCACAAAGCCAGCCTGATTAATTACTTTGTAGTCACTTACTGTTTTTGGCATACAATTTGTATGATAATTGCTCCGCTTCTAACAGTGAAAGCGTGATATTAAAACTGGAATGTGAATATACTAACTACAATCGAATATAGTTAGCTTAAAAGGTTTCTCAATAAACAGGCAATAAATTTGGATTTTTTTTTTCAAAGTATAATTTTAGTATAGATATTTGTTTTTTATTGTTGTATGTTGATAATAGGCTCCAATTTCACTAGATTCCAAACACCGTTCATATGACGAGAAACCTATTTAAGTTTTAAGCATTGATGACGTGTTGCGTTTCTAAAATGTCATTTGTCTATCATAGATACTTTCGCAGTAGTATTTGTAGGTCAAAACAATAAAAATATTTATCTATACGCAGGTATTTGCCTAAAAACTAAGAGTCGATAGTTTCAGCAGTTGTAATGATTTTATCAGATAATTATTTTCTGTAGGCTATTGTATAAACTAATAAATTTTAGACTCGTGAATTACACATTATTCACAAAGTTGGCATTATTTTATAATTTTTATCTTGCTTAGTTTTTCAAAATAAAGTACTAGACATTCAGTATGCATATATTGAATGAAAAAAACAGAAGAATAATTAATACAGCGATATAATCTTTTCGGTCTTTTATACGCTCATTAAGACGTTTGCATTTAATTTAGATACCCCTTAAGCATTGAGCGCTTTTCAAAGCCATCATTTCAACCAAAGAATTTTAAAGAATACGACTATATTCGTGAATTTGATTGTAACTAATATTAACGTCGCATACTGAGACAATCTCGACGTATAAGAAATGTTCTCGTTGTGAAGCGATGTAGTAGGAAAATACAGAATTTTAAATTGTCCCTCTTCACATCGCAAATTTCGGAATATCCACAGCTAATAACAGAATACTGTATAATGTTATGAAATGTCCACAGCAATGTAATAATAGTATTTGTAGACGTATTAAATCTCTCATCGCTTATAACAATGCCACAACAAAAAGCTGAGCATGGATAAAAGAAACTGCGACTTAAGCGAATACGTGGAGTCAATTTGTGAATAAAGTTGTGCTGTTGATTCGGCAATAGTGTACAGTGCTCTACTAAATTTCACGAATTTTCAAGTTTACAAAGAAATTCAGCCATAATAGACCGATAATGCTAATTTATTTAGATTTATATTGAAGCGATGATCTGTTTTGAAGAGCTCGGATGAACACAAACCTCACGAGACAGTTGTAAAATAGACATGTTTTATTTTTAGTCTATTTACCACAATCTAGTTGGAAATATGTCGCCAAGCGTAACATATCGGTATGCTCTGGATATTACGCTCGAAAATCAGCCTGCTATTTAATTATATATACTAATATTCGTTTTTTATTGTTTTTAAAATGATAACCTCGGGAACTACTATTCAGATATGTGAAATTTATTTTCCAATTTATAATATATTTATTAAGAAAGGTACAGGATAATATAATGTTACCAGTCTCGGAAATAGACTAATTAGCATACAAATTGTGAGTCAGAAAGTATGCTAAGAGAAAATAAAGTAATAGTGCGGGCGGGCCGTGTGGCGGGGTAGGGTATCGGTAGCGGAGAACGAGTTGGCCACTCAACTAGAAACGAACACTATCGTGAAGGGCTGAAATGTGAATGCATATGCAAGTAAAGAAGCACACCATGCGACTCGCCCTGGTGAAGCTGTGAAGAACTCTGTCATGCCAACAACGTATAGTCAGTTCAAGAAAAAACACAGTTCAATCACGTGGTCGCCTCTCCACGTAATGTTCGGACTATATAAACTAACTGTTTTGCCCACAGCTCCGCATGCGTCTTTTTTATAATTGTAAGTTACTTCTTATAAGATCAGCTATCTGTTAGTCAAAGTTCCGTGAAAAATGATTCAAACGTTTTGGAGATAGTACTGTAAACGAAAACACGGATAAAAGCTAATCCAAAATAAAAAAGCTTTAATTACTTTTTATAACGTTAGCTATCTGTCAGTGAAAGTCCGATGAAAATAGGTCCAATCGTTTTGAAGATAGTACTACAGACAAAGCCATGGATGATAGCTAGTCTAAAATAAAGTAGCCTATGTCACCCGTTGTAATTTTAACTATTAGTCAGTGAAATTTCTGTCAAAATCGATCCAGCCGTTTCGGACATTACCCGGAACATACAGACAAACAGACAAACATTGAAAAAAATGTATTTTTGTTATCAGTATCGTGTATGCGTTCATATCCAATCAGTAAAAAGTCGTTATTTTGACATTACAAACAGACACTCCAATTTTATTTATATATTTAGATTAGATTGTATTCTGTAATTAATGTACAGAAAGTTGAGAACATTGACTAATATTGTATAAACTATACATTATAAATATTTTAGAATATTTAACATAAATGGAGTTAATTTCAATAAAGCAATCTGTACAATAATAGCTTTAGAAAAAAAAACAACAAACTAATGTTCGCCATTCGTATGTCTCACAAATAAAATAATAAAACAACCTGATAGAATCTAAGAAAAATCTGATATGGACAAACTTACGAGGCCTTATACTTGACGAGATTAGTTTCTTGCGAAGATAAACACAGGACTTCGTTACTATATATATATTATATTATAAAGTATTTTTGAAGGTGACAGAGGACCGAAGGTAAAACAATATCAGGCGCTTACTAGATGTGACCACCTTATATAATGGATAGTAAGTAATTTTCCCAATAATAAATATATTTGACAAACATTACTGGCTATCATTGCTTTGAGGCGCGATCACATGATTTCATTATGTAAGCATTTTACTTGTTTTTAATAAATTGATCACGTTCAAGGTTTTAAATTAGTTTTATTTCTTACACTAAAAATGTATTATATCTATATGCAGCCGAACGGTAGGATAGGACGTATTTTATACTTTAAAGGTTTTAGCGTTTGACCACAATCGTATCTGATGTAAAATGAAGATGTGGTTTAAGACGTAAACACGCTAAGCCTAGAGGAGAACTGACTCTAAAATGCAATTGCCGGAATACACCAACAAGTGCTTGGAGACAAATTTTAGCAGGATTGTACGTATCTTAATGATCGCCTATTTTGTACTGCACTGTACTTTCCAAAAGGTATAGTTTCAATTTGTCAAGTTTCCATAAGAAAAAAACACATCATTTTTTGTAAACCACCTACGAAATTACCCCGTGTATTCATTATTGTGTTTGTCCAATAATTGACTCAAATATTTTTCAAAATGTTCTTTAATTATTATTCTTAATATTTATTATCTTGAATATTTTTATTCCAGCAGAGATAGTACTCGATATAACAGGATCTTTGTATTATCTGAGC
Source organism: Antheraea assamensis (assembly GCA_035772565.1). Taxonomy (NCBI): domain Eukaryota; kingdom Metazoa; phylum Arthropoda; class Insecta; order Lepidoptera; family Saturniidae; genus Antheraea; species Antheraea assamensis. Next base: position 3,814,039 of record JAQQSE010000046.1, on the reverse strand, counting down.
GCGTAATTGTATCGGGGTTCGCCGAACACCTGTGACGGAAAACTTTTATAAAGAAGATTTTTTGCCATAATTTAGTTAAGGTCTTTCCAAACAAGCCACCTTTCGAGTCATCTGTAGCCAGATTTTATTTTACGTTCCGTCGAAGTAAATATTTTATGATGATGAAATTCTCTTCAGCGTTTTATATCTTCTACCAACAGATAATATTTTATATGTTCGAAAATTTCTCGTTAGTTTTTGATTGATAAAGTTATTTTTAAGTATACAATAGTTTCTTGATAATTGATGGTAGTAAATATAATGAATCTCATAGAACTGTTGTTAATAATATAAGTGACTATTAGAAGTCTGCCTTTAAGAGTCCAATTGCTGGGCCAAAGTTCTTTTCCCTAGTGTTGAGGGGGAAATGGGGATGTGAGGGGGAAAACTCTAACGGTGAGAACTCCACAATTAAATATTTTTCCGCATATAGTGATACTATAAGAATATTTTTCAGGTTCAGGTTTCCTAACGATATTTCCCTTCACCGTATGTCAATCTCTGCCGAACATTCTTCTTTTTATTGTAGCATGACAATGTGACGTTTACATACCCGATGATAAGCAGAGGGCAATCGAAAAACAACAGCGACTACCGAGAAATGTATACTCTATCGACGGTTTACAAACTTTCACAGCAGCTTCAGTTTCAGCAAAAAAGCGACAAACTAAAAGAGAGTCAATGTAATAAATTAATTACAATGCGTGCGATACCTGGTACAAATACTTAATCACTCTGCATCATTACTGATGAACTATCATCTGATCTAGAAACGCGACACAAACATACCACAATCACGGGTGGCTACATGTCATCACTGAGCTATTATCACTTCGAAATCTAAATTCACTGAATGGTTTCCTTGATTTTTAATTTGAGATTTTACAGTGAGAGTCGTCGCCCAAAAGGCTATTCGAATTCATGTCTTTTTTGCAGAATGTGTGTAAAGGCATACAGTTAAATATTTCGGTATATGGTGAATTCCACGTACATCGTCAAACTCGGACCGTTCGCAACTTCAAATAAGTTCATCAAAAAACAAACTGTTGCGAATTCAAACACTAAATTACACAGGGATCCGATTCAAATCGGACAAGGCCGGAACGCGCGAGTTATTTGTTCAGATGCAATCTCTCCGCTTCGTGTATGATTAAAACGCTGCATGGGGCCGTCCTCTGGGAAATCATTGGGACGGACGCACAGCATAATTAGCAGTTGCAAAGGAGTTCTCATAGACGTGTGTTATTCTGAGAGCGATGTGTTTTAATACATATTAAGGGTTGTTCGACTTGTTTTTGCAGTTTTTTAATTTTACATCTCATTTCAAATACATGATTATGATAATTAAGACTTGGGATAGGAAAACGTCACGATAAAACAATAGCGCGATGGTGAGGTGTTTTCTGATGGTGGCATAGTGGGCTGTGTCTTCAACATCTATAGCTATGTTCCGGCAGACACACTTGAAAGCCGGCACCCCTTTAAGTTTAACGTGTTACATCTCAGGCCACGTCGTCATTGAATAACAGGTTAGATTGCGGTCAAATGCTAAATCTAAAAAAAGTTGTCAAATCTGTTTAACTTGTTTTCTCTAACGCTTCAAATTGATAAAAATTTACAATGAAATTAGTAACTTATCACCAAAATGATGTATATTACTTACTTAATTCGCTAACTTTGATCGAAGAAGTACGATTGCCACACTTATTAAAATTATAAAACAGGTACTCGTGTTGCTCTATTCCTATCTGAAGAATGTGTTTGAAAACAGGTAATTGACTCACAAGGTTTTCCAGCTCGATTCAAGGGAGTAACAACTCATTGATCGAAATATAAGACTGCGATTAATTATGAGATTGGTCGTAAACAGCTATAGATCTCAGTAAATATATATATACGATTCATGTTTATTTGCTGCACATCTATTTGATCTACGAATATTGTAACTTAAATCTCTTTTTAATATTGAAATCACTGTATACATTAGCGCCAGTATCGAGTACTGTTTAAAGAGTAAATACTAATTATGCTTTCTAAATATATCTAATAATCATGTAAATTCGAGACAAGATTTACATCAAAAATATTACACGTTGATTTATATTGGTTTATTTACACGCTCAGCCGTGCTTGTTATAAAAATTATTTTCTTTTACCTAAAATTCTGTGTGTCGTCTAATGCTTACTAATAGATGAATTTAAATATTAAGGTGTATATTTTACTAACAAAATAAAAATGTATATAGGAATGTATAGCACTAATAAGAATTATAAGTAAACAATGTTGCAATACTAAAGTGTCAAGTTGATGACAGATTAAAGGACTTGTGTTGAGTTGATGAAAATATTAAGCAAAAAAGAACCACATGATAATAACAATTGATATTGGAGATTTTGGTAGAATTTGAATCTTCCATGAGTTGCTTGTTTAGTTATTTTTTATCGTTTTGTGTAATATAAGTAATATCTTGCGTAATGTAGCTTGCTTATTGGTCACGAGTGAAGTTCGTAGGAAATAATATCACGGAACAAAAACTACCAGGACAGTTCTATTTGCTGGAACATTAAAGTTATTAAAATACACTTTTATTACCTTTAATAATAATACATACTTGATAATGGCGGTAATAATCTGCAATATAGAGGTTTGCTTGCGTTAGTAAGAAGAAATAGTGTAAAAGGATTACAAAATGAATACAAAATTACTTGTTCTCTGTTCTTTGCACTATCACTTCCCACATTGATTGTTCGACAAAAATCGACGAAACAAGAATCACAACCCGTTATTGCCGTCAGCGATTCTCGTGTAGCGTTTGTGAAGTCCAGAGGACATTCCACGTAAACTCCAGAGTAAAGAGAGACTGAAATAAAACTACGACATTACACATTCGTAGCTTCAGTTATAATAAAGCAATTCGGTACGGTATCACTTTGTTGAATTTCGAAATTAATTTTGCATTTTACGAGACATTCGTCCGTAGAATAAAGCGGGAAGCGTAAAAGATGTACTCGTACACTTTGTATGATAAATACGTCTTTTAAAGTATAATTTTATGGTCGCTAATAACATTATATTGTCTCCTATTATCGTGAATGTAGCTCGTATGAATAGATGATATTTATACAATTTTGTAGCTGACAATGTTATATATATATATTGTAAAGGCAACGTGTCTCTCTCTATCTGTTCTATAGTGTGACTAATAACTCAAAAATTATTAAACACATATGAACTTGCACTTGAAACCAGGCACTTTAGATTATTTTCTCTACTTCAATGAATATAACAAGATAGAGGTTTCTTTAACACTTAAATGCATGATTTATTCATGTTAACTCAAAAAAATATATTGCTAAAGCTTTACAAAAAAATAAGAAAACAGTTTGTAGATTGTATTATTATTGATGTTTTCTTTTTATCGGACAACTAAGTTTTCCAAAATAACACACGATGCAGTATAAAAAATTCGTTAATTTAAATGTCATATTAAATGGCAAACGGACTTATGTTTTTTTTTCAATGCCAGCCAAAGGTAACACTTTCGATAAGATTAATAGCTTATTTATAATTTGGAGACAGTGTTTAAAAGGCCGGCAACGCACTTGCGACTCCCCTGGTGGTGCTAGTGTCTATGGACGGCGGTGATCACTTATCATCAGGTGACCCACCTGTTCGTTTGCCCCCTATAATATAAAAAAAAAAAAAAAAAAATGCGTTTAAGGGTTAATTTGACGATGTACTGGCTTGCTATCTGTAGCAACCTGGCATGATTCCTTACATTCCAAATTTAAGGTTTTAAATTAACAAAAGAAAAATAATTATTATTATAGAATTGTTTTACTAATAGCGCGAATTTCTGAAACTGTTTTTTGATGATTACTAAAATTTTAAAACATATTTTGTGAAAATTAAACAATGTAATCCTTTTTAATGTACTAAATGATAGTCCTACTTGAAGAAAGTTGTTCACAAAATTAAATGTCTCAGCGGATAATTGTGAGTCTTCAACTATCCAGCAGACTTGACAACTGTATCAAGAGATCGGTTGGGTCAAAACAAGACCAGGTTCGTGATGAAAAACGTAGCATAAAAGTTACCAAAGTGTTACCAAAGTATGTAAGCTGTTGCGGTATCGTAAGGCGTCAAGCGTGGACCTAAAGAAGAGCCTTAAAAAAGTAAGAAGAGTAAAAGTTAGATTGTGAACGGTCAGGAGGAGGCTTCTGGCTGCCAATATTAGCAATTACCGCTTGACATGGAGCCTTAAATAACTCCATGAATGACTCCATATTATGTTGCGCGACTTCAATTTACTCGAAACGTACTCGAAACTCGTACTTCATGGACTCTGAATGACTGGTATATGTTTTGGTATAGAGTGGTATGGTATAATGTTTTCTGATGAAACTAGAATCTTTTTGCGTGGAGAGGACCGACGCCAGCAAGTACTACGAAGACCACGGTCACGCTATGCGGAAGTATATTTCGAAGAAATCACTCTATATGGCGGATTATGTGTTGGGCACTAATTAATTTGATGTTATTTTTCATTGAGCATTAAATGCACAGTGGTACATAACGTACAGATTCACCGGGCTACTAAGGGGAGCGCTTATAGCAATCACCCGATTTGTTTAGGCAATCAGCGCAAGGGCACTCGGTGCGCCTCGGCTTAAACTGTCGCAGAGTTTCCCGACCTGACTAAGCTAAGTTAAACTATCCATTTCATACATATATGAATTCGTGATAAATACTTGTATAACCATGCATACGTCTATTTTGTATCTGACTAGTGTGTAAAACGTTAATCGGTGCCTGTTGTTTTGCAAAAGAGTTTATTTATTATTACTTTTGTTAAGAGTTGACTGATAGAAAACGTCATGTAAGGAAAAGCGTTCTGCCCTCTCCTCGCAACATTATCTCTTTGTCTCTTTATTTTATATACAAAGGCATGTTTACGTGTGAGTATCGAAATTAGAGCAGACGAGCATTGTGCACTGCCGATTGTATAACTTCAACGCTGAACGCGTGGATATTTAATTAAAACTTATTTTTATTTTGTAAACATTTTTAACACACGTATAATTTACAACTTCTAATTTGTATTTACATATTTTAATTTGTATCTTTAAATAAACAATTTTTCATAAAATACTTGATTCCTTACTACTTGATACTTTACGTTAAAGTACCTATTTTATTTTTGAGAAAGATTCCCTGAATCTAAATTAATGAATAAATCTAAATATAAATTGACAAGGACTGACACTGTGTAATGATCTTAGGTGGACAATCTATAAATATTACAAAACAGAGTCGCTTTTCGTGTCTGTCTGTCTTCCCTCTTAATTCTTCTTAACCACACAATCGATTTCCATGCGGTTTTGACTACAGTTTAGAGAATTGTTTCCGAAATGTTTTTTTATGTATAAAAAATGTATATTTGATTTATATAAACCAGAAAAGTCACGACGAAATCTAAGGAAGTTGTAAAAGTAGTTATAGTATATCTGCTGAGGATAACCTAAAATAATATTTTTTTTCTTTTAAGCATACCATTAAAAAATAATGGTTAGTACACAGTTAATAATAGATAACGTGTGAAATTGTGAAGAACAAGTTCACTTTCTCAATTATAATTTTAGCAAGGGTTTATTTAGATATTTGCCAGAGTAATATAAATATTGTAAAATTTTCAAATTCTTGTTATTTGCGTTCTAAAGCTACCAAGGGTCAGGATTGTCAATTTATTTTTAGGTGTGTATAAGTTTGCAGTTGATAACTGTATGATTTTGCTGGATGTATAGAGGAGAAATCATTTCCAGATAGCTGTACTGAGTAGTACAGACAATTGTACCGAAAACAAAATTGTATTTGAAATTCGAATCAAAGATCTCAATGTAATATGAACTGAACCAAAGAAATGTAATTCACAATAGCAAAGCGACCGTAATCACTGAGACAATGTAAGGAAAACAAAACAAATCCCCGGGGAGGACGGCTCGACTGAATATGATGGAATTCATCTAGAAGTAATAAGAATTGATGTTCCTCAGACACGCCTAGAGAGGTCGAATGAAAGGGCTCTGAAATTAACGTCGTGTCAGTGGAGATGATTAAAAACCTAATGCTTATCATTATAACAACGCCATTAGTGGCAGACGTTTAACTGAATGCGCTTTATTACGTACGATTTTCATTGTCGTGTCGTGACCTATGTTAGTATATTATAAGGAATAAACTCGAAAATCGTTTAACCGTTTTTCATTTTAAGTGCACACCGGAGTGTAATTTAATGAAGAAATTTATTACGTTAAAACATCATTACCTAGTACTATGCTGTATTCTATTGTTAGTAAGCTCTATATCACAATTTAAATCCGATATAAATAAATTAGTATAATTGTTTCGAGTAAAGAGAAAGGATTTTATGTTTATCTTATATAAATGATAAAGGTGTGTCGTTTTGCGTGCATCACGTAAAAAATATGCGACAGATTTTGATAGCATTTTTAAAGATTCACTTTTTAGATACTTGGTGTTTGCTTAAACTTATAACATCGGGTTCTTTAATAAGGGCGTGAACAAGAAAAAGAAAGTGCAGAGCGATAGCGAGTCATACTTTATAAATAATGCAACTAAAAACTTTAAATAACAAGCATGCAGTAATCTGCTACTCAGCACCTCGTACAGAGTAGCGGCGTCTCTAGTTTTATTAAGTATACCAAATGGTATGTATTGTTTCTTCCTCTTGTTAGTTCTTTGAAATGTCAAGATATATTTTCCAAGACGGTGAATCGATATCTTGTTTGTTTTTATATGTTATCTTAAGTAAACATATTTTTATATCTTATCGTTTTAATATACATAAATCAATATTTGCGTGAGAAAAAAAAAATATATATATATATATGTATCAAGCGACTTTTCCTTCTACTTCGCAAGGGATGTGTGAAAGTAAAGAAGTTGTCTTCATTATTATCATAGTGACAAACATATAGGTGTCTTTTAAAGTGTCTGCATACACTATATTCGATGAATGATATGCAGGTCAAAAATATGTTATATTATCAGGAGCCCGACTATTCAATTTACTTAAATGTTTTAAAAGTAAAATATACATGTATATATATATATATATATTTACAAAATATTAAACACGACAATCGTCTTGTACAATCGTGTCGTAGAGTATAAATTACTCTATGACACAAAACTAACTTATGATTGATGAAAGCCACAGACAATTTTTCCATTTATCGTAGTTAGTTTTATTGAAGTGTCGTGTGTGGATGTGATAAATTAACTAAGGTGCGTTTTATTCACTCGACTAATTAACACAGGTGAATTCATTTGTTTTTTTATTGTTAACGGCCTTATTGTGCATAAAAGGTCTATTGTAATTCACACTATATATTTAGATACATCTATATTTATACAAATAAATAAAATCGAAGTATCTGTTTGTTATGTCTAAATAACAACTTTTTATTAAGAGTGTATGATAGTAATAACTACCCTCCGAAATTAAAATGAACTAACCTCCAAAATGGTTGAACTGATTTTGATGGGACGTTCAGTGTCACATAGCCGATGTCATGTCGAATAATTTAGGCTACTTTATAGTTTTTTCTTTAACAAAAATTAAGGTTCTGCACAAATATAATAAACCCAACGCGGATTGAACAGATTTGTTCTTTAATTCAATGCGGACGAAGTCGCTGGTGACGGTTAGCGCTTTAATAAGCAAGTATATTTACTCATTCAATTTAGATTTCGACTGATATATATATATATATATATATTTGGATGGATAAATAGGTATAGTAGAGAGAAATCGAATTAGGCAACCAATTAAACATCCTAGGCCAATCGCTACGATTCAGAAGTCAATATTCCGTCATTTAACTTGAGGATATCCTATTATTATATTAGAATACAATACAGTTTGAGGATATACAACTGTATAACTTATCTAATTTTAAGTCAATTTCATAGTATTTTTTTAAATTCGCCTTCAATGATAGCTGCGCTGGTGTCTATTTTTACCAACTTACAATCACGAACTTATATATAGTAAGCGTGAAGATATAAACAGTACGCACTTATTTAAGATAATCATGTCGCATCACCAAGAGATGTTCCCTAATGAAGACATCGTATCGTCTCGCGACCCGCTTTTGTTTTCAACTGAGCCTGTGTTTTAGAGCTCGTTAAATTAAAGGACGAGATTTACACTCGTTAAGGGCGCTCGAAGCGTTTTTGTCTCCACCTAAGTACAGCTTGTATGGTTTATTCGTGAGATTATGTTGGTACTACGTAAATTGTTTAAGCTTTTTAATGAAATTTCAAAGATTTATTTATAGCGTGTGCTGCGAGATACTTAAATTTCGGTGGTAGTGGCTTGATGGTGGAAATTGTTTCTAATGTTAATAACTGCCTATCGGTATGCTTCAGTAGCTACACTTAAGAGCCAATCTATTTTTAGCCTTACTGTATAACTGTCTTAGGATATATTGTCACTTAATATCAGATGAGGTTATGGTCAAATATTAACATTATAAAGTAAAAAAAGTTGTATTTAAAAACGAGCTTGACATGAAATTTGATGGCAAACAAACGTGCTTGATGATGTTTGCAGTATAGCTACATTTTTTTGATACTACACAGGGTTGAAATTATGACCACAATTTCATATGATGATGAATGATGATGTAGCCTAAGACGCTATAAGCGTATTCCTAAAACTTCTGGCGCTCAAGTGTAACTATCTGGACATACATATAGTGGCTTGGCGATAACTTGTCAATTTCTAGTTAGTAGCTAACCAGGCGGATATTGATTAATGCCCGATTACCATACTATAGTTTGATACGGTTATTTCTTTCTCGGAATGCACCCGCTTATAAAATTCGTATCTATATTTATCCGTAGTAGTGGCCACTTGACCACAATTGATTCAAATTGATAATAATATTAAAATATATATTATTCTCTTGCTTTGTAATTAAAATAATAACGCAGTATATACCCACATACATACCAACAATAATTGATTTGAAAGCGACTCTCAGCAGCCTAGGATATCATTTCACTTACCTGGAATTAAAAGTAACAATTAATATTTTTAACACCAGCAACAATCTTCACAGCGAAAATTTATTTTTGTTTGCTTTTGGAACACGGTGGTATAATCAAGTAGCTACCATATTTATTTGTTATGGGATATATCACTAGATGGCGCTGTTATTAATTTTAGATGTTATTACTTTTTCTCGACTAACAAGCGATGATGGTTCAGTTGATAGTATGTTCGGACACAGCGTCGAAAGACGTAGGTTCGAATTCTAACAACTAAGAGCTTTCGGTGAAGGAAAACATCGTGATGAAACCATAGCATAGTGGTAGCGATTTTTCTAAGTCCACCTGGCTAGCTACCACACCCTCAAGTTGAAAATCTGTCACCAAGCTCTTTTTCATTCCGGTAGCTTCACTTGAGAGCCTGTCTCCCTCGAGGTTTAGCGTGACTACCATCTTGGACCACATTATCATTTAACATCAGGTGAGATTGTGGTCAAACGTTAACCTATAAAGTATAAAAAAATGTTTTTGGTTACTGGACGTAAAAAGTATACTCCAGTATTATTTCAATAAAATAAATATATATCTAGTACTAATGATTAAATAATTTCTATTGTTTTTGTACTTCTGTTTTCTTGTAAGTAAATTTTCATTTATTTCCATAACAAACATAGTTAATGTTAGAAATAGACAAACATATTCTCATTGTAAGTATAAATGATTAAAAGCTTGTATATGACCTACCCAGTACCGCTCTATACATATATAATTAGATGCAGTGCAGTGCAAGTGCAAGTGCAGATCGCAGGTACTAGTTCTAATCGGTATCGCTAAACGCTCTGACTTCATAAACTGATTGATACCTCTATTATATAATATACTTTGTGTTTACACTAACAATTGCGGTACGCTTAGTTATATAGTATGAATTAATACAGTATTCAAGCGAGGCTGTCGTTTTATCTGTACTCGATTAAGTTACTACAGTAACGCACGCGGAGGTAAGCTTGCCACAGAGACTCTCTTTTAGTTTGCAGGTCGGCATGACAACAGCGACTGCCGATGGAATAAAGGCCTCTCGTTGCTCGTCGTTGTTTTATATTGCACTAAGGTAACTTGTATAATGTGGACAATTTTGTCTATATATAAAAAGAAACTTATAATTATAGAGTAATCCCAATAAACAAAATATTATACTCTTTAATAAAAACAATAAAATGACGTAACATTTCAGTATCTTTTAACAGTCAACAAGCTTCCTTTTAACGTTACTTCAATTTCAGCTTGGTACATTATTAAAGGCTGTTCAGTTTAATGCTCTTAGCACGAGTGTAATATTATTAACGCTGCATTTCCGTTTATTTCGTTGTTATAAAATATTATTCTCTAAGTTTACACTTTGTAGAAGTGCGGTGGTGTTATATTGTTTCATGTTAAATTTCACGAATAAGCTGCTATAAACAGAGTTAGGTATACCTGCGGATTAGGACGTGTTTATGATAATAGTAATTATTTTAAATTCTTAGTTTCTTTTTTATTTACATTATGTAATTTTTTGAAGTATTGTTAATAAGCATTACATACTATTAATCTTGGAAATAAATAAATATACTACCTGTGTACAAATTTTTATTAAAATTGGTCAAGCAATTTTTATGAAAAATTTAGACATATAAAGAGACAAAGAGATGAACAAAATAATGTCATATTTGTATTCAATGTCTTTTATAATAGATGTCTTTACAAATAGAATTACAAATAAACTAATATAGAGAACGAAGCCAAATAATAGGGTTTAGATTTGTACTTTGAATCATAATCATTTTCGTGGTATAATGATTAATTCTCATTATTATTATTAGTTTTTGTTTTCAATAGAAGTCCGTAACATTAATATATATATATATATATCTTGTGTATCATTCTTATAAATATGTTTTAGGCTGGTAACTTAGATAACTTACTTAACTTACAGAGTATTTGCTCGTAGACCGTAACACTCTAAGTTTAAAAAGGTTGTCAGTGGATATCGAAAAATCAGCAAATTAATACAATATTAACTAGAAGCATCATGAAACGCTTGAAAAAAAAGTTTCCTTTATCGAAATCTCAAACTTGTTGGATTAAGCTACATGTGTATAGTACCCGTGCTCTTATTGCGTCAACATTGCTGTTGGAATATCCGGTCTATGACTAAAATAATCTCTTTATCACGTTTTTATTTCTTAAATCTACAAAAAGAGTTTTGTTGAGAAAATTTAGTTACGGAATATATCACTAGATGGGGCTGTTATATATTTCTTTTTTTACATAGGGTCGCTTGTAAACGGTAGCTGTAGCACATACGTTGTCTTGCTATAGCGTAGACACGGCATAGCAATTCCTTAACCTTGTACAGACTATCAATATTAAAATACACTCTATCTTTGTGAAAATCGTACCGAAAATTTTTAAATATTCCCCAAGCCTTATTGAATCGACATTTTAAAGTGATTTCGTTCGTAAATTTAATCGGTAAATCTGGTTTGAAATTCAAATGCTTCTCAATAGATTTTCAAGATGTTTGCTGCTTGAGTACATTATAATAATTTCAATTGTAAATATTAGTAATACTTTTAAGATTCTTAGGTTTTTCTCATGAAAAATTTGAACCTTAGATAACTCAGCTTTATTACTCAGACTAAACCAGTGGAAGAACGAAATAAGTTCACTCAGAAATTGGTTCAGTTTCTAATTTGCAATTGTGTTATTTATTCATATACTAGATGGTTGAAGGAGCGCCGTACGCGTTTTTTAAATTGTATTAAAGGAGTGTAAAAATATGAGAACATGTAAAATAACAGAAATGCTCTATCAAAAACATTTGTAAGTACGACACGTAGTAATTACAATTTGAAGTTATACATTATATGTTTTAAAAATGTTATTAAATATATATAATATGCCGATATTGTCAATATAGTTGAGTTTTTGCGACCATACAGAAAGTGATCGTTTGTCTATTACGCAAGAAATACTATTATGGGACTCTAAAGGCAAATAATATGTTTACGTTATAAAATTAATTTAGAAATAATATCTTCTATTTTCAGAATTATTTTTAATTATAATGTTACAAAAACTTTAATAAAAAATACAAAAGAGTTAAAGTCTATAAAATTTGCACTAATGTAAATAAAGATATAAAACTCTATATCTACAAGTACCTATAAGCAGTTGTTTTATATTTCACAATTAAAATAGTGATTATTGAAATCGACGCAATATTCTTAAATGTTGCTATAGTTATTGATATGAATAATGCGGTAAATAAAATAGACGAACGACAGATGTTAATTTTTTTAAAATATAGAATTAAAAGTTTCGTTGTTGTCATTTCCATAGTGAATCAACACCAAAAGGTTACACGTAACGCCTTGAGAGGACAAACCGGGAACATGGAGCGGATGCCGGTCAAAGCTCTGCCACGTCCTTATTCAATTTACATGCAAATGGTGGGCGGCCCGGCGTCACGGGGAGGCAGGGAGAAGGAGGTGTGCGGGGGGATCGCCACCGTGCCAATACTACGCTGATGTATCGCACGACGACGTACACTGTGGCGAAGTTCGGTATGACTTATGTCATAAACTACGAGCGATTAAATGTCCCTTTATATATTTGCTTACTACAATGATGATAATTCAGTTATTATTAGTACATTGTCAAGAAAAATAGTGATTAATGTTCAGCGACTATTAGTCACATAAGTATACTAGATTAAGTCAAAATTAATTAATTGTAACTCCCGTCGACATACTATGTGTGATGAAATGTTTTCTATTCTTATTTGATTTAGAAAATCCTCATGAAGCCGAGTCACCGTAACCTGGTCATGTTAAGTGTATCGAAATCTAGACACATTACTGTTTTCTAACCCAAGAGATTGATTGCTTTCTTGTTTCATTAGAGGCACTAATTTCTGGACTTATATAATTAATATTTATATAATTAAAATTTGAAAAATCCTTTATTTACCTTATAGTTTATTCATTAAAAAATGCTATAGGATATTTCACATCACATTACAACCATTACAACAGGTGCGATTACCATAAAAACATGGAACACCAAATACGTTAAGTAAGACAAAGTCGTACACGTATTGTGGGCGAGTCATATGGTACTGTCCCAGTACGATCAACTACTAGGTAACCTAATATATAATCCTTGATTTTAGTATATCGAAGATAAACAATTTGATTAATATTTCACCATTTATTAAGGGATCACGAGCTTATAGAAAACAAGTACTAGAGCCTCTAAATATACAGTAGTGCAAACGTGACTAGAGTCTAGGTGCCTTAACAAGTCCTAAATTGATACATGTGTAGACAAGTTCAGGAGAACTATCGCGGCACAAGTTACTAACTGCGTAAGTTTAAGATATGTAGATTAAGTGTTGATAATTTTGAAATCGTGTTATTTCATCTGTCGCATGCAAGTAATTAGATTGCGGAACAAACTTTTGAATCATGTAAGATGGAACATATTAAAGATAGATCGTTTTTGTTTTCAGATTCAAAGGAAAATTGTATATTAGCGGTGACATGTTCAAATGCCGCAATGATAGATTTGATTTCAAATCCACATTAATAATATAATAAATGTGAAAGTAGCTAAGTCTATCCGTCTATTTTTTAACCTTCTGACTACAAAATCTTTGAACCGATTGTAACGAAATCAGTCTTTAATAGAAATTAGTCTTGAACTTGAAAAATTACGAAGGTTACATTTCGTTCTAAATAAATAAATAAACATGCAGACGGAGTATGGGAAAATCTTGTCATAGGCTAAGAACTGAATATCACCTGAAGGAAACAATAGTAAAGTGGTAGGGAATTTTCTAGTGTTCACTTAGTTAACCATTACCATTTAAATAAATAACTAACACAGAGTATATAGTAAAGACATTTTATAGATGCGTATGATTTCTCAGTCCTCTCGCTACAAGTAAATAGAGATAAATTAAGACTGAAACAAAGGAGAATGCTGCGTACTGATATATATAAAAAGATTATTTTTGTAATAACAATTAAATAAATGTATAAAAAAGATTATACAGGCTGTCATCATCCGCATAAAGAATAAAGCCAAATAATAGAATACAGAGACATATTTTATTTTGTAAAAAAAAAGAGAAGAAGAATCGAAAATAGAAATTGTAAAAAGTTTTGCTTATACTATAACGATTGTATTCAGTACTAGCTGACCCGGCGAACTTCGTACCGCTAAATAGTCGATTCACTATTTTTTAAATTCTTATTCTGCTATTCGGGACGCTATATAATGTTAAATATTAGCATCGTATAAATATTAACATTAATATTTATACGATACTAACGTCACTCAATTGTTTTGCCTTCCCGGAACCTCTCCACTAACACATGAACTTTATCGTATGGTATTAACGTTCAAATTGACTCTTAAGTATTATTACGAATCGTTTGTATGGGAGTACAGAAAAGTGTTATTTTTAGACTTTTTTAGACATTAAAAAAAATGTTCTCTCCCTAAGAACCATCCTTGTACTTCAAGGAATATTAAAAAAAAAGAATTAGTGAAATCGGTTCAGCTGCTCTCGAGATTTGCGCTTAGCAACACATTCAGCGATTCATTTTTATATTATAGATATGCTGAGTTTTACGCCATATTAATAGAGGGCTACTGCGGTGCATAAAATTCTTATTAATTTTTTTTATACGTCGGAGGCAAACGAACATGCGGGTCACCTGATGGTAAGCGATCACCGCCACCCATGGACATCTGCGATTTCATTGATTTCTAGTTATTAACTTTGCTACGGTCGCGTGTGTTATTCTAATGTAACCTTCTCAATTCTCCTTTTAGAAAAACCGTATTAGGTATAAATTCTCCAGTCTCTAGAATAAATAACTTATATAATAAATTCAAATACTTCGAAATATTTGACATAACACTATCAAAATTTAAATATTCAATCAAACATAAAAATTGTTAATTTACATGTTTCTTATATTTTTATTTAGTTTTAGCATAAAAATATCTGCACTTTAAATTAATATGTATTATGCAAGTTGTGTTTACTTAAGATATTGTACATCGTAGTCAATGATTAAAGAAATTATGTTTATTTAGAATAAGCCGATGTAACAATAATTGTGAACCTATTAAATAAATAAATAAATAAATGTAATACTTTCTGACTCTTCTTATTTTTTGGATTAATGGAATATACTTTTATTATATTTATATTCTATGCTTAACTTACTAGCGTAATTAGAATACTACGCATTTAAATTTCTTAAAAATACAACAACTTAACTCCTTATTGCCTAGTAGTATCCTGTATGCTTGAAGCGATGATTAATTAGTTGATAGCGTGTTCAGACGCATCGAAGAACGTAGGTTCGAATCCTAGTAACTGAGTTGGAGCTTTCGGTGAATAAAAACATCGTGATGAAAACATAGTATGGTGGTAGGGCTTTTTCTAAATCCATCTGGCTAGCTACCACTCTCACGTTGAAAATTTGTCGCCAAGCAGCTGTTCATGTACCGGCAGCTGCACTTGAGAGCCAATCTCTAGGCTTAGCGTGACCACCATCTTATATCATACCATTATTTAACATTAGATGAGATTGTGGTCAAACACTAAACTATAAAGTATAATAAATGACTACCTGGTGCTTCTTTCTTCGTTTCTGTGGAAATGGTTTTGTTATTTCACGGAATCTATGCGTTTTATATGGATTAATTGTGTGACGTCTTTTAATTTTTTAACTGTAATTTTCACATAACTGGTTAACATCTACTGTACTTTTACAGATTTTAAGTTATGTTTGTTAAATTTTATCATAAAGGCTTAAACTCTACAGAAAAACCTAATATACGTATTTTATATTACTCTAGAATGTTCTATGTGTCCCAGTAAATGCTTTATCAAAATCGGTTCATCTGTTTTGTGGATAAACCTAAGCAAACAGTAAACTCTTCAACTTTCTTCAGTTAGCTTAGTGAATTAATTTTCTTTGTTTCATTTATTTTAGTATTTTTAATGTTGCTTAAATTTAAAACGTTATATTACGCGTAGTCTTAGCTTTATCGAATTGTATGTAATTAACTTAAGTTAGTAATAAATACATTTGAATTCCTTATTTCTGATAACTTGTATTTCAATTGTTTTATTGTCATTTATGAATTTCAACTTTATTTTTTGGGTTCAATTTTAATTATCTTATATTAACTTGGCATATTTAAAAGTTGTAAATATTATCAGCATATATTTATGTATATGTAAAAATGTATGTAGGAGCCCAGATTAGTTCAAAGAGCGCAATATTGAAACTCTGAGTGCGTTTATATCTCAATAAATGGATGTTTTATATGGTTTGATTGACATCTCATCTCCGCCACAAAAGAAGCCAACGCGTTTGAACCAGTCTCCGTAAAAGATGATATTCCACAGTCATAGAACTATATGTATTATCTTTATCAGATTTTTGAATGTTGTGTTTCCATAGTTATGAATAATTAATAAATAGATTTTAAGAAAAGCTGTTCGCTTTTAACTTGTACCAATCATGTTCATGCGAAATATGACGCCGTGTTAGGTGTCTACCATATTGATAACTGGGATGAGTTAGGCGTCCTCGCTTTTTAATAGTGTCGAAAATGGAATTCTCAAAGTTACATACCTGTCCCGCTTATCAAACCGTATCACACAGCGACGTGACACTTATTCAATATAATTATAATATAAACTCGATATATTGAATCCTATAGGGTATATATGTACATAAGTTAAGTAATTTATAAGATTTCTTATATTTTTTTATTTATGAATTGTTTGGTCACATTGAAGTTTCGAGATGATTTATTACATATAAAAGACGAAGTTCTATTTTCTACAAACGCCATGAAGGTTAATTTTGTAATTCAGTCATTTATTTATACATATAAATTGCTGAAGTATCTGTTGTTTATCAGGACTAAGTGAACTGGTTTTAACGAAACTTTTACTCACATTAGAGAATTACTTAAGCAACATATCTTAATTCTTTTCCACAAGGGATAAGCAGTAAAAATGAAATCTATCAAAAATAGCTTAAAATTGATAAGATAATTATAGGTGTGAAGTGATAATGACATAATTTTCATTCAGAAGATAAAAACAAACTGCAACCCATAATTAATTATAAACATATAATTTTCACAACACCGAACTTGTGTGGACGACATACATAGACCAAATTTAAATGAAGTACTGTGATAAATCAGTTCTTGGTTGTGCAATATTGTACATAAACATGTCTAATAACTGTTAACCGCAAAGCGTTTGATTGCAGGAGACCGCTTGCCAGTTCCGCACGGACCGCAAGTAATCCTACGGCGCTACCACACGCGACGCGACGCGACGGCCGACCGCAAACCGTTTTATCGCGTAATTTGTCTTTAATCAGATTCTGGTTAGCATCGGAAATTGCCGCCTACCTGTTGATTACTGAATGTAATTTGAATTCAATATAATTTAGTGTACATTCCGATGTACACTTCTATTTAATGCGATTGATACATTCATATGCATAAAGGGTATTTAGGAATTAAAATTTGTTAAGACAAATAATTAATTACTATTATAGTGTACAATAAAGCAGACATTAAAAAAAGTTACACACATTATTAAGCCAGTGGTAAGGCCATGGCCTTTAGGGCTGATAAGTATGGGCTATGTATACTTTTTATACACGTGTATGAAGTTCCAAAGTGTTGTTTTTAAGTATATACAGAGCATTTAAAAATGTAAGTTTTTTATTTATACTATAATACCTATACATGTATAACATGAATATAAATTACTGGCAGAAATTTGACTGTAATTCATTATTTTTATGTTTGAAATCGTTATTGAGATCCTTTTGTCGATAAGTGTACCTAGATACGCCTGTAGACTCCCCGAATAACACGCATCAGCGTAAGATATTCTAAGAATCCAGACATTGAAATGTAAGAAGAAACGATAAGCTCATCCGTTTGCATCGTGGTCTGGAGTGACCCTAGCAGTTTTAAGTTAGAAATAAGTTAGTCCTAAGTTCCTCGGGCTTGAATACGACTTGACTACCTGTAATCAATTGCGAGTGTACAGAAATACGTGATAATGTCTTAAATTTCGATATATTTAAATACATTTTAAGTATAATTTCTAAAGTGTTGATCCTTACAGCGACTAGGTACTAATTAATATTTGTTTGACATATTAATGTAAACAATGAATCTTTTATATTCTTTTATTTAATATATTTGTAACATATCGTAGGGATCGATCAGGACGAGCAAAAACACCTTCTATAACAATCAGTCCACCTATTATTCACTTTTGTATTCATCTGTGTCTCAACATCGATTGCCGTTTACACTGAATGTTCGACCGCTTTATACCCGGTGATTGAGGTACATTATCGTACTAAATGTAGTTTTATCCTAAAATACGTCAAAAATATTAAAAAATACAACTAAGTGAATTTAGGTAATTCCCACGTCACAAGCTACCAACAATTATTAAAGAATACAACGAACCAACCCTACTTCCGGCTACCAGGTTCCTTTTCACACGTTTTACAGTAAAAAATAAGTCCTATAAATATATATTGAACGACAGGTGGAATGAATACATATAAACCTATATAAAGTAGTATAGTGAACCTAACAATATATTATATATATTTAGATGTGATGCAAAGGATTTTTTCTTATTCACGTAAAATATTAGGTAAATTTAAAGACTACGGCACCAGAACTTAAAAAGGATTTTCGAATTACCATAAAATCAGTTAAAATTACGTTTAGCAAAACATCTTGCGTTGACTGAGAAGCTCTGGAAATGTCCTAATTTCAAAACAAACCGAGTCACGTACTGATTTAACTGGTTCCAGATGGTAAAAAAGCTAAACATTCAAAAGTTAATCAGTAGTAATGATAATGGTTTTAGTTCATTAAGCTTAATGAATTTTATATTTAAATTGAACGAATATTCTGAATTCTCAATAGAAGTCCCTTTTCCTAAATCCGGTGTTATCCAAGACAAGATTGTATTAGTAAAATACGCAATGAGAACAAAAATTCAAAGCATCCCTTCTCTACAAACATCTGTTTTATGCATATGAATAAAATTGAAGTATCTGATGTCAGGCACGATTTATTTATAATTACAATAACAATAGTTGCACCAATTTTGATGAGACTTTTACAGGATATTTACCAATAACTTCGTCTTTATTTTCATACACTTTATACCTCATGATACCTTCAAATATGATGAAGTATGGTTGAAAGTCAAATATGTTTGATTAAAAAACGATTATATGAATACCCGAGAAATGCTTATGAATTCTTTACCATCGATATTTACAGTTTCTCTCGAAAACTTTTATTATTTCACGCTTGAAAATTGAAATGAAAATGAACTTAAACTCATTTATCGTTAATTAATTAAACACAATTTCATTAATAGAAAAGAATTCTATTAATATTTGCTACTCTTTCACGCAAAAATGACTGAACGAATTTTTATGAAACTGTATAGTGACATAGTTTACATGTCAGAATAACACGTAGACATACTGTTATTTATAAAGCTATGATTTAAATTTGTCAAATATAACGACAATTATTAATAAAGTTTCAAAATATTCTGCCATCTGAGAAAGATCTAGGCGAGCAGTGCATAAACCGTTTGAGTTACACAAATTTAATTCTAATGGTTCATTGTTACACGGTATACTTTCTGACTCGTACTTTGAATGGCAATTGCTATATAATAGTATGATGTTAATAAGCTTCCTCAATTAAAATACAATTCAAAAAATATTTTTCAAATTTAACTGATAGTTTGAGAGATTATCGTGTTCAAATACACAATCTCATTATAACTTCCTTGTAGTTATCAACAGTATTGCTCTAAATACAATATATTATTTGTTACACGTTAAATTAGAATGTAAAGCAGTCGTACAGAAAAATTCGTCTAGTCTAAAGCAAACATAAAGCTAGATTAAATCACTTCACACGCCATTAACGGAACTGTAATTCCTCAGGATCTCCAAGCGAAAACAAACTTAATCTCCTTAGAGGTTCTTAGGTGAAATTTTGTCTCCAAAGGTATCTGGTTACGTTAGTATGACTCGATGTCGGGCCATAAAGTTTGCGGTGTGGGCTAGCGGGTAAAGTAATCAATTTCCTTGGTTTGGCTTTCAGGTTAATTTATTACTTTGTAAAAAGATATTAACATTTGAATCTTTTCTAGAAGCCTGTATTTTCCAATAAATGTTGTTATGCAAAAGTTTAAATGATTTATCAAGATTTGACTACAAAATAAAATAGTAATGAGCAGAAGAAAAATGTAATATAACACTTTTTAGGGAATCAAAAAGTATAAATTACTAATGTAAACAGAATTTGATTTTTTGTTTGTAATGGATAAACTCAAAAAAGTATTAACCGATTTTAAAAATTATTTCACCTATATAAAGCTACATTATTCCTAAGTAGCATGGGCTGTGTTTTATATTCAAAATCTAGATTAACACGAGCCAAGCTGAGAGCAAATTCTGGCTTAAAATAATTATATGGGCCTCATGAAGACTACAGATTTTGAATATCTTATAGATAATCCTGAAAACTTATACATTTTTAGTATCTAACAATATAGTTGTAATTTTTAATTCAATTATAAGAAGTGTAGTGAGTATGAGATACATATCTATGTATATAGTATTCAAATGGGAGAACTTTTTATCGATTGCCATTATTTGATGTGCAATAAAATTGTTGGCTGAAATATTAATGCATCCATTGTTTGATACATGCACCTCACAATGTTTAAAAAATAATATTAGCATCGTTCGTTTTTAAGTAAAATTTAATAAATAAATACTTAAAGATATTTCAATGCTGTAATTTAGGTTTTTTACAAAAAATGTGATGACGAAACCTATTAGGAAATTATGAATGTTTCTGCCTCATAATTGTGATCATTATTCGGTAACTGGTGCGCTGCCATAACGCAAAATCTTTTCTAAATTCTTTGATAATCCTATACAATAAGAATTTTATTACCAAAATAATTATTCTTATATTATCTATTGTTTTATTACATCACAAACTTATATTTACTACTCGCTTCAGTCATACGACGTTTTTTTCAGCCATCTTTTATAACTTTTTACTGTAAATAAACTACATAAGTGCTTAACACTGAAAATATATCTGTACTATTCTAGAATTTCCTCTTGATATCCTGAACAAATTTGATTAACAAAATTATGATTAATCGATGCGTGGAAGAAATCTCACACGTTGAAACCTTATAGCTCAGATTATTGTTAGCATATAGAGTTCCTAAACAAGCACGTCTCGAAAGGGCCATATCAATTTGTGACACCGTTTTTTTAGGTATATAAGCATACCATAGCGTGACCGAGTATAGTTCTATTCTGAGCATTGAATCGAATGTAAAGAGAGATATAACCACAGAGTATTATAAGATGTAAATACGACTATAGTGTCACTTTGTGATAATTAGTTTCTCTCAAACATTACGGGAACAAATACATTTTGTTTGGACGCGAAGAGCATTTTAATTACTCACTTGCGTGTTACGCTACTATTAATATTTCATATGTAATATCTCAATTAAATTAAATAATAAGTGTTATTTAAGGTTCCGAAACGCCGGTTTTATGACTGCGCAGCGTTAATGTATTAATAGTAAACAATTAGTCAGTTATGATGGGGTGAAGACAAAGGGTATCTTAATAATGTTCACGTGGTGTTGGTTGTCCTATTGTTGTGTGACTGACGCGAATGCTATTCTATCACGTTGTGAGCCGTGTATAACACGTATAATGTTACTAATGGAATATTTGTCCCCTGTTCAATAACAATTGACGGTCGTAAATTTCCTTTTGATTCCAGCAAGAAGCATATGGGAGTTCCATGTTTAGTCGCAGATTATATGAGTCTTTAGTAAGCGAATTTCAAACGTATAAAAACGTTACTAGTCACTTGTGACGTCCGTACCGTGTAAATTGTGAGTCAGTAATAGTACGAAGGTTGAGTGTTTTCTGACTTCATGTTGGTCAATGAGGTTTGAGAATTAGTACTCTTCGGAATAAATTTAAAAATTATGACTTAGTGGTAGTATGTTCAGACACCGTATCGATTTATGTAGGTTTGTATTTTACAAACAGTTGAAGATTATATTTAAGAAAAACCTACAGATTTGTTTCGATAGCTGCAGCTTAGAGCCAGTGTTTCTCTAGTTTTAGCATGTTTTTTTTTTGGCAATATCGTCATTTAGTCACAGGTAACTTTGCCATCAAACGCTAACATATAGAAAAAAAATATAACCCAGTGATTTAACGATAGTTGAACTCGACATAGCCACACACATACATGAAAACACCCCAATCAGCAATTCCGTCATTTTGAAACCCTTTTACATGTTAATATTTCGACTGCGCTTTCTTCGCTCTAAACTATATGCATCCGTCAAATGCCTGCCGGCTAATAGCGATAGTTAGTTGTGAAAAAAGTAATAACTAGTGTGACCATTTGAATTTCCGCATGTCTTACAAATATATATCAGACTAGACTTTAGTTTCATTTAAATAAATTTGATATATAAATGGTTTTATTTCAAAAGTTCTCTAGAACCATTATTATGCGCACGCTAGCGTTGTGGAATGGGTTACCCAGCACGGTATTCCCT
Organism: Antheraea assamensis; assembly: GCA_035772565.1. Lineage (NCBI taxonomy): Eukaryota > Metazoa > Arthropoda > Insecta > Lepidoptera > Saturniidae > Antheraea > Antheraea assamensis. The sequence continues at coordinate 3,791,141 of JAQQSE010000046.1, read as the reverse complement.
CAGAGTTATAACATGAGGCTCTTCAAAAAGGGATTGAAAGACGCTCTTCAATGTCGTTCCCCGGTCAAGGTCAGTATTAAAGGTGCCCCTAGTGTTCCAGTTGTCTATAGGCGATGGTAACCATTTACATCAGATGGGCTGTCAGCCTTTTTGCTGCCCTTTGGCATAATACGAAAAAAACTGATATTAGGAGCACTTATATCAAAAACTTCTGAAGTAAAAGGGCTATGACGCTATTTTGTTATTTTTTTTAAAGTCAGGATAATTTCTGGGTATGTTCTATTTAACGTATTTCAGCTTATCGTGTATAAAGATATGAAATATTACAGAATATTTACTCCTGTAGTGCCTTCAATAGAGATAACACAATAAATATAGACAGACATATTTATATAAAGATATCTTATTTTTTCTGCCCCGTAAAATGGAATTTCATCGTTTATGTCAATTAATACTTCAACTATTAAACATAATAAAAAAAGAAACAATTTAAATTGAACAGTTCAAATATAGGGAACCCGTATCAAAGTTCTAGGTTTGGAATACGTGGCGTTCTTAACATAAAAAATGGTCGGATTCATTTCGAGGGTGTCCTGATTAATTGATCTTAAGGTACGAGGAAATTGCGACGCTTCCCCCTTCGCCCCGACGTCGCCCGGTAGCACCTAACAGTGTATCTTTGGTTTTAATTTAGAATTGTTAACGCAAAAGGAAGTACAATTTACGTTAAATAATTGTTTGATTTCGGATAGATCGCTTCGCCCCACTTTTGTTTTGTTCGTGGAAGGTGTTTACGCTTGTTTTTTTTTTGTTTTAATCAAACGCTGTTATTGGCTTTATTTGGTGATTTATTTTATAGAAGTGGTCGGCGATTAATTGAAATTTGACCATGATATAGGAACTTCATAAATGAAAACTTCGATTCGTCAATCATAAAAGAGAAAAATGTATTTCCAATTCTTTATATTGATAGGTAGGTACTAAATTAAAACAAAATAAAGAAAATGCGTTCACAAATAGGAGAGTACAAGGTACTGAACCCTTTTATTTTCAACTATTTATATATAGTAGAACATTTCTTTATTTATAATTGTACATAAGCTTTTTAGTACCACGAGTTACAGTTTGGCTCTGGTCGAGAGCTGAACGTGTTATGAGCTCTACTACTATACCCTAAAAATCTAACGCTCGGATGGAGTACAACCCTAGATAACGATGAACCTCTCTATGTCATATTGTACAAGGAAAAGTTTTGAGGCGACTCGCGAATATGCCTTCTTTGTAAAATTTACAACAACAGAAATTTTAAAAACAAACAAAATAATTTTTTGAATTTTATTTAAGTTACATAATTATACCACAATGATTTTTCATAGAAGTTAGTGATAAAATTATAAATAAAAAAAAACCCACAAGTAATATTAATAAAGCACTTAGTTCTCATGAAAATATATCAAAACCTGACACAGTACCTTTCATTTTATGAAGGAAAACTAATGAAAATTGTCATTGATATGAATAAATTGTAATCTTATTAGTGTTATATACGAGATTGCTTGTGACGATGTATGGATTACTCTTCCACGCAAAACCTAACAAATGGGCTTTGATGAAACATTACAATAAAATAATATTATTTCTTATATATTACATTAATACAAAGACTATACTTTATAAAGTCAGTGCTTAAATTAACTAAAGTATAACCATAAGTATCAAGTTGAAATAGCCAGCCACCCGAGATCTACCTCGACGTGAGTTGTATAAACCGTCACAGTTACACGACGATGGATGTCATTATTTATAAAAATACAGACGCAGACGTAGTCACGGGCGTGTGTTAGTGTTTGATATGGTTACCGATTTGCCGGACTGTAAAGGACTGTAAGTTTAAGCGTCATGTCAAGCGGGTTTTGGTGTTAAAACGGTGGATCAATATGTGAACGATGGCGATAACTGGAATTGACACCTCTCTCTGTTCATCCACTAAAAACGGTTGTAGTGTTAATGTATTTTACATATCTATACATATAATAAAAATGAAGTGTTTGTATGTAATATCAAAGTAACGACTTTTTGCTGATTGGATATGAACGTATACACGTTACTGATAACAAAAACACAATTTTTAAAATTTTTGTATGTCTGTCTGTCTGTTTGTTCCGGGTAATCTCCGAAACGGCTAGACCGATTTTCACGGGACTTTCACTGCCAGATTGCTAACGTTATGAGAAGTAATTATAGTTTTTTTTTATTTTGGACTACCTTTTACCCGTGGCTTCGTTTGCAGTACTATCTCCAAAACATTTCAACCATTTTTCACAGAACTTTTACTAACAGATAGCTGATCTTATAAGAAGTAATTTACAATTATAAAAAAAACGCATGTGGAGCTGCGGGCAATAGCTAGTATGTAATAAAAATATATAAATCCATTGGAGTTTCGTGCTGATGATTTTCACTGACTGGGTTGTTTGTACGATCTGCGGGTAGATTTGACGTTTATAAACATCTTCTTAGGACCTAAATTGAATGAAATATTTTTGAATTTGATTTTGAATGAATAAGGAAAGTATGTATGGATAATATAATTTGAATTTTCATATTTTCTTGGGAGCCACATTGAACACAGGTTTTTACTTCCACTTTACTGTTAAATTTATGAGTACATTTTATTTAATTCATTATTACATTTGATTTACGTAACTCAGATACCTACATTAGAAGAGGTGGATGCGAGAAGCATCTCCGTCCTGCTTCCACAGCAAAACGTTCGCCGCGAAACGTTTCGTAGACGGGAACACCTGAGATGATAATGTATGCAAATTACCTCTAACTTGGAAGCGCAGACTGGGAGCGCTGTATCAAACTTGTTATTTGTGTGTTTTAAGTTGTGTGATGATTTACGCGCACCGGATTACGGATGTGACACACGGATCTAAAATTCGTATAACAAACTTTTCCCCTGGCTTTTTTTACCAAATTTAGTTTTTTTTTTCAATATAATCATACACTTGATACACAATTCATCAGAAATCGTCGTTGCCATGCCGGCCTGCAAGCATCTTCGTTATAGGATATACCCTGCTTGATTGCGGAATGCTATAAACCAAAAAAAAGAGTCACTATGACACGTTTCATTTATTCGTTATTAATTATTTAATTATGTACAGATACTCTATCACACTGCTGTTTACTGGATCCCGGAATATGACACAATGAAGCATGCTATTATTGCGAAAGTTAAACCCAATGTATTGTAGTCCTATTTAGCCCCGTTGTGATTTAAAGCAAGATGAAACGAAAAAGCAATATTACATAAAGGCAAACATTTGAACCTATAGGATTTAAAGATCGAGAAAACGAGATAGTATACATTATACAGTGTTTCTTCATTCAGTTAGTCCTCATTGCATACTGAACTACCTGATACTTGCTCTAGTCTGAGCGTTATAAATATGTTAGTAGGTATGCTTGCACCTGCATATTGTAAAGCTGAAGGCAATAGCGTCATAAGCAGCATGGTGTATTGTTCACATGTATCGTTTACATGAATAGTTTATTATTTTTTGAACATTTCATTTCTAACGTGTGTGAACACACATGTTTCTTTCGCATTATTAAAAAGAAAACCTTATAATATTCTTTCGGTTAAAGGATAAGTCTGTGCTAAATATCATAGCAACTGATTTATAGGTTTGGTCGTGAAAAGGTAACAAACAGTCAGACATTTACTTTCGCATTTATAACATTTTAAATATCAGTTATTCGAATTAGTAGGCAGTGGGTCTCGCGTTGTCGGTGTTACTATAATTGGTTTAGAATATAGCAGGTGGCTGGTTCGTGACTTGCTGTATTTTGTTGTGGCGAGCTTTGCGCGGGTGTTCGCCACTCCGCGATCCAGTTACGTGATTATGTCATGTCTGACTTTAGTTTGTAGTTGTTGAAATGTGCCTCTTAGAGGGTTTATTCACGTTGTTCAATGTTTATCTTGATTTGATGAAATATTTTGGCACTTTGTCGTATTAAGTGGTCGGTTACAAAATTCATCAAATTTCCTTTGTGTTCGAATATATAAACTATATTCGACATATTAATACATTTATATTGCCTTAGAATTTGAACGTAAAATTACAGTATTCGGTCAAGTTTATTTGTAATTATACAAAACTTTAAATAAAAAAAGGATTATTGGCACTAGCCAATACTCAAGCGAAAATAATATTAAAAAATATATGTATCAGTTGTGTAGTCCTCATTATCATCAGCCTGTAAGAGATCCACTGCAGGGCCATAGTTCTCTTCCCGAAGGAAGATATGGAGGCATTATCACATCGCCTGCGCACGACACGCAGAAATCTACATTTCTAAATTTTTATACTACAAGAACATTTCTCAGATTTAGGTTTCCTCACAATCTTTTCCTTCATCGTCAAACCGTTCTACTACAACAGACGTAACAGAGGTTTTTTTAAGGGTTTATATTTAAAATGTTTGATTTTACATACTATATTTGTATGTAAACTGTATAAATAAATCAATTCTTTGTCTTACAGGAGAGGTTTAAATAGTTCACTGATTGCTTATTGGATAAAATTTTGATATTTACAGAGCGAAGTTCAAACTCTCCAATGTTATTAACAATAATATGTAGCGTTTCTAATATTTTACATTAACAGTTCTAACTTGAGCCTCAATAAAGATGACTTTTCTACTATCAACTGTTGCTAAAAAGGCTCTAATTTCTTTGTCGTATATAATTTGAAGCAACGATAGATAGTATGTAGATTGACATACGATCGAATCTTTCCTATGAACTGGAGCTTTGATGAAAACACGAAAGAGCTGAAAACTGTTTTATAAAAAGTACCACAAAAAAATAACGTTACGCGGTTTACCCAGGCGGTCACCCATTCAAGTACTAACTGCGCCTGAGGTTGTTTAACTTCGGTGATCAAACGAGAACCGGTGTTTGTGTTTTCAACATTCTACCTAACACAGTGTTACTGTTATTACTATTACTGTTGTTACTATTCGTCATACAAAAAGGTTGTAGATCAGAATTCCCATAGGAAGTATTACTTCAAAAACAATGATATCCGAAGTAAAGAAGGCAATGATAAGTGTCAATATTTAGTCAACTCATAAACATTTTTATAGTAGCGATATTCAAATAAAACTCAATCAATCAAACAAACAAACATTCAGAGTGCGAAAGCAATCTCATTAAATTCCACTTAGTCACTAAAAGCCGAGAGAGATAGAGAGAGCCCACACTCAAATCTCTCATAAAAACGTCTACAAACGAAAACGACTTAGCCGAATGCGTGACGTTGCGGGAAGTGGATGAAAAGTGAAAAAAAAATAACAATGAAAATGAGGGAAAATACCTCACTCGTGTTAAGTGTCACTTAACATCTTGGACCAAGTGCCTTTACTGTTGTCGACGAGTAACAGTAATTATTAGCTTTTATCAACTAGAAATTGCTCACGGTTTTGTCGCTTATTAATAGAATTTCTAGCTTTATCTAATTTCAAGTAGAATATGGTATTTGGATCTGGCGTGATCGCGACTACCATACATTTTTTTATTATACACTACGCGACGCTTGATCACAGTCACACCTGATCGAAATCGAAGATGAGGCTAAGGATGTAACGTGTTCACTTCGTAAAAACTTATTCACTCTTCTTTCGAAGACCTTTAGATTACATACTTTAGGAAATAGAGACGCAGGCAGCGATTTTCAAGCTTTGCGATTCGCACAATAAATGACGATGCAAAACGCTTCTTCCTGATAAATAGTACATCGACTGCGAATGAATGGAGGCTTGTACGGCGTCTGGTAGTCCAAAGATGAAACGAAGACTGTGGAATTAACTGGTGAAGATTTTGTGCATATTCCCTCAAAGTGAAAGATTGCGACAAGACATGCGACTCAACGCCGATATCCCAGCGTTTGCAGTTTGGCTGCTATCAGTGTTGCCCGTCCCAAAGATAGCAGCAATACACGCTCTTATCTGCAACTTGTACATATCAGAAAGCTGCTCCGGCGTAGAGTACCGCTTCACTCTACATTAAGTGTAATCCCCTCATAGTGATACGCTTGGATGTGTCTTCTTCCGGAATCAACCGATGTGTATCAAACAATGTAGGTGGCAGGGGTAGGTGGTAAAGTATTTATACTCAATCAGACTACTACACAGATGGTGAGCAATCCATTGCAGCAACACACCTTTGATTTGTGGGATTTTGGAATAAGTACATGTAGTACACCACGAATCTCTTGGATCTCTGGGTGGTTACCAGTTATTTTTGTACTGCCCTGCCCATAGCATCAAATAAAGTTAGTTACTTTGTTAGGCTCCAGAAAAATTAGACGTCTTATCTTATCTTATCGGTGTAACCATATTCAAATATCGAATTAATTTTACTCGTTAAACATTATCTCCAACTAAAAATAAAACGTATTTTGTATTACCTCTCTACTGTACTTTAATATAAATAGATCCGTAACGAAAGTGAGGGATCTCTCGGTTTACAAACAGACTTCTTCGAATAACAACAATTCGAACAGAATTTGAGCTTAATTAAAATTTGTTTATAAATTCAGACGAAAACAATCCCAAGTATTTCAATTAATTAATGTTAAAGTCCTAATTGAATGTTTTATTATGATCGGACTGTATGTTATTCGATATAAGTATGCCGGTTTTAAAATCCTTATCAATTTTTATAAGTTTTCTTTTTTTCAGTTGTCACCGCAGCAGTTGTCGCCAATATAAAAAAAAATTGTTGCCATTTAAAATCGTTCTCAACTTCAATATTTGTTCTCTATGTGGAATTAGCGCAACTAACTCAGTCAAATGGAATTATAATTTAGTAATGGGTAAAAAATCGAGAAGATTTTCATACTATCTATTTATTGCAACCCGCCACTAGGTTGAGGTGGAGTACAAAAACTTCTATACCGATTTTCTTAAAAATTGCTCATAGAAATTGTAAATAAAATATCTGTTTCGTTATAGCTAAACAATTCATTACTAAAAATAATAATAAAAAGATATTCTCTTTTTACCTTTGTACGTGTGTTCCCTTAGTTCTGGAGAATATCTCTCGGAGAGTTTGTATGTATAATACAACGCATACATATTATATTTGTACAATGTAGAGAAAAAACAATGTATCAAGTTATAAAAATACTTTTCGAGCGCTTACATTGTTAATGTTACCCAACTGTTATTGAATATATATATTGATATAATATACTAGTGAATTTTATGTCTTAAAAAGGCCTGTAAAAAATCTAGTATAGTACATACCTATGTTCAAAGAAAAAACTAGGGCCATTTATATCTTCTACATATTATCCTTACTAGACCTTACTAATTTTATGAATATGAATGTGTGTTTGCTACGCTTTCACAGCTTGACTACTTAACCGAATATCTTGAAATGTGTATACAATAAAGCATTTTTCTTACCTTAGGCATTTAATATTCAATTAAAACTGTCCTGTGTAGCATTTCACACTAATAAATATCAGACAGGTTTTAAAATATATCCAAAAATAGAAGTTATTTTGTGCGATGAGACTTAGGAAGCTTTTTGATTTTGATGAAATGACACAGTATTAATGTACGAAATCACTTGCACTTAGAATCACTAATGACGCTAATATAAATAAATACTATACGTTAGATGTTATACAAGGAAATAACTATTTGGTGATGTTTGGAAGTACATAATTCAAATGCAATGTGGTGAGGCGTGTCACGGCCGACAGAAGCCTGTTGTTCGTCGGTCCGTGTCGAATTTAATGAATGTTTAGCGATAAATAATAGAGTTCGTTAGATGAATTAATCAGATTCCGAGCGGCCATTGTGACGTTGATTGCTCTGCCCATTCGGCCCTTAATTTTGACTCGAATATTGGAGTTAATGGGTGAAATTGTTACTTTCTGCTTCGTTTCTGATTTGTTTCTGTTTTTATTTTACGATTCGTAGATTTTATGATAAAAAATTAGACACCAGAAGTAAATTCAAGAAAAAAAAAGAATTTAATATACGGCATGTACATTTTTTATTTATATTTCAAAGTGCCTCACTGAGTAATTTACATGGAAAATAACGAATTGGTTTACTATTTTCGAAAATTAATTTAGGATTAGTCATATGTCACTGATTGTTATATACGCTATATCCTTTACAATGATGCACCAGAATCAGGATATTATATTGGTACACGCGTGTGGGAGTATCAAATCTACAGCTTCAAAACTAACAGATTTTTTTTTGTATAATCGAATGCGTTAATTTTGGGAACTGCTAATCAAATTAGATATGTTGTTTTTTTTATTTAGTAGTCTATGTTTGGCATGTTAGCAAAGGTTTTTTTTAGAAAATAACGAATATTAACATAAGCAACTATAACGTACTTGTGTTGAGAAGACATCCACAAATAATAAACTTACCTGGAACAAGAAATAAAATAATTATTTTGTCCTTTATATTACATAGGTTTTTTTTATACCTTATAGGTTATAAATATTTATTTAAACTCTAGATGTACCCGCGACTTCGTCCGCGTGGAAAGAAAAACAAAAACACAGTGATTAATGAAACAATCTGAATTTATATCTTATATATTTGTAATCTGACTCTCGGGATACGGGGTGGTACTCAACACAACAGTTAGTCGTATTTCAAACACCTTTTTATTTGTATATGATCGATGTGTAGGTCTTCGATAGTATGAATTTAAAGTATTAAATGATCCGTTTGCTATCGACTGTGGTCTCATTCGGTAGCAAGTCTTACCGAACCGTTTTAATGTCACCTTATCTCTTTTCAGAAATACTCGTTCATTTACGCCAGTGCATTACTCAAAACCAAATATTAATTCGATACTATTTGAATGTAAAACTTATCAGTAAAATTTAAGAAAAAGTTGTTCGTAATACAATCACTCGAAAGAATAACATAATATAATAATTACAGAAATTAGCCGATATTTTTCAGAAATTTTATTACCTAATAAGAGCATAGTTGTTCAACTGCAAATTTCTAATTTCATCCATGTTTATTGGAGATAATAATGTGACGTCTAATATCAGATACATTGTTCATAATTCCATAATTACAAAAACAATCGTAGAAACCACATAATAAATACTACTATTATCGTCATTTACTTTTATAACACTATCAGAAAAAGTTCCGTGGCCAAATTCGTGAAAGTTTTAAATCAAAATAAATAAGACAAACAAAAATAAATTCGCAAATTTTACTATTTTGTAATGTTTATGTTCATCTTTGTATAATCCAGAATATTGAAAACTATAAAAATAATTCATTTAACAGCATCTACTAATTATAAAAGTATATATTTTTCTTTTTATACACCTATCATTTAAGAGCACACAGTCTAATGCTAGTCTTATACCTGCGTGACGAAGCTTCGGATACTTGTCAGCCTAAATACTAATAATGGTCGCACCCCTATGTCACTTCCAAGTTCCTTTGATGTGTGTAAAATCCGTGGGCCTAGCTATCGTGCTGCATCTATCGTCATACAGTCAGATAGTTCGCAACACACGACGGTAATGTGTGCCCACATCTAAATTTATTGCGAACATGGACAAAACTTCGTGACGATACAGGCAGGTATAGGAGTAACATAACACTAATATTCTAATTTAACAACTGTAAAAACATTTTTAACACCTGGACTGTCCACAAAAAAAGGGATTGGATTTAATAATTTGTAATATTTACAACACAAAATTAATTAGAAATTTACAAATTTAATCATAAAACTTATGCGATCGAAAATTAAAAACTATGTTTTACTTATACAAAGTACAAAGTAAGTTATTCAATTTATAAAAATATGTATATAGTTCGTAAATTTTTAGATTATATATTATAGTAGTAATAGATTTAGAAAATGGCTGTTGAACGCCTTCTATGGGCAATAATGTATATAAATTAATTACTTAACTTCTTAGAGTTTATTTATTTTATATGAAAATAAAATATTAACCACATTTTCCTTTCGTTCTATGTCTTAGTAATGTAATGCCGTGGTAATGTTTATTTATGTTATAAAATACCCTGGTTTTGGATGAGGCTAAAGTCCATTTACTTATCTATTTTTCTCTCGTACTCAACTCTCGTTGTTATTGAAATTACAATAACTTTTGACAGAGCTAACTGATTTAAATGAAATAAAAGTAAATGTTACTCGAGAATATGCTTATTGATTTTCTTGCTGAAGTTTCATCATAAACTTTGTAGTGAACTGATAAGTGGTGCCTGTTCAAACAGACAGGCAGACAGATAGACATTTCTAAATATGATTGAAATGTATTCTATTACTTATTCCTAGACACATGCAACAATTTTTTTCTCAAAAATCAAAAAAGTACAGACATGTTGGATTTACATTCTTATTATATGTATAGATATAGATTGCGTAACACTCAGTTCTCATATAAACCTGATAAGCGAAAGTACATACACAGAAGACCCGAGAAACGAGCCTCGCCGAAGTCGAGTGCTGTCTGCGACAAGTCTAACTCAATAACGCTGCTGCTCGAGTATTTGAGACCTGATGGTTCCCGAGTTCCTTTGTGAAATTAAATTCTTTTATCTTCAGTTTCGTTTACTTTAAAATATACTAGCGAAAATCAATATAAATTTACAATGGAATGTAATAAAATATATTTTTTACTTAAAAAGCCAGTGGAAGGTTGTAAAGCTATAAATAGCGAGTTAAATTTTTTCATAATGATCTCTGTCAAATCTAATAATTGATTATCATTTGAGGATTAAATATTTGGATATTTTGTTAGCACTCCGAGTAAGCGCGATATACTGAGGTCAATTAATGTTATTTCGTTAGTAGATGATACTACGTTTATAGCTAGTATTTTTTAATAATATGAACGAAATGTATTACCTGACCTTTTGCATAGAATATTTGTAATGATTAGTAAGTTACCATTAGTACCGTTTGTATACAATTTTAGCCTCATGAGGTTTTTAATTCGAAATTTAGATTAACCAAAATGAATGATAAAGAAATTAAAAAAGTCTAACTCCAAAACTGGTCTTCTTTTATTCCAATACGTTATACTTAAATATTATAAAGCCTATATCTCTCAAAACATTAGATGAATGTAACGATACCTCATAGTAAATATTCATCCAGTCGTTTACGCTACAGTAAGTCAAAGAAATAGGCGTACATAAAGTGGAAAAATAATACCATTCTTTTGTGCTATCGGGTAAAAAAATCACTATATATGTTTTAACAAGTATCCAAACGTATTTATTATTTTAGATTTCTAATTTTTCTTTTCATATCGCATTATTAGCATTTAACTATATTTAGAAATTCACGTTGTACCGGCATGATTTAATTTTGTATCGGATATTCATATTATTTTGATTGCCGCACTAAATTCCATAGTAAATTATAACCATGTAAAGTGGAATATTGCATCAATTTCAAATCCACAACAGTTTCCTTTCAATACGTGTTCGCTTTTCGGTTATGAACGTTTTTGCTTTGTTAAAACTGTTTGCATGTGGAAAACTGTCAGTTGTCGATCTCATTGTTTTATCGAAACCACCGAAAATACTCATGCATGTAAATTGTACATTCAGTCTATTATTAACAGGACACCTTTAATTAAATTTGTGTTCGGATATATCAGTTACTATAATTAAATATTTCGCATGAAGCGTTCGACGCGTTCGGTGAACCATGCTTATTATTTAACTGAACTCACCTTTTACTGAGCTAACGACTTCATAATTGTTCATTTATTTTACTTTACTAAATTCACAATTATTCATATCAAATGTAATTATTAATAATTTTATTATGTTTAAAAAATTACCACGTTGAAAACAAAAATAAATCTTTTAAAAATTACGTGGGAATAAACAAATAAATGTCTAAATTCTCTGTTCGAAAAATCTTTGGAAATACTACGTCTTGTTCACTGTCTTCTCGATGCTTAACAAGTCTAGCGACAAGAAAACTCAATAAATGTCACAATGTTTCAATACGAGACGGCGACGACAACACACTAGAATTGTCAGAGCCAGCACACGGGTAGCGGACCCAGACCGTTCCCTTGTAGAACGCCGTACATCTGTCGTAAACGTTAATGCACATTTAATCTCTCATCCGCTCAAAATCTGCCAAAATGCTTTATTGCGCGCGCGAACAACTTAAAGAGCTGGCACTCGAGATAAAACTTTACAAGCACAATGAATCTTAATCGTACCACCAATTCTTGAAATTGTTTAAAGATCTATTTGAAAGTATAATTTAAAATGTATGTCGTTCGTTTAAAATTTATTTTGTTTTCTATTTTTCCTGTAATTAATTACTTGTAAACGTTATTTAATTTTATATCTTTTGACGGTATGTATGTTTATAAGGATTTGGAGTTATATGTTAAATTGACTAATATTACTTTGAAAAGTATACAGCAGTGTACAATTATGTATGGGATTATAGCTTATTGGTAACATTTCTTGATGAAGAGATTATTATTTTCTGAATGAAAATTTCCCTTATATTCCCTATTTCCTTTCTTATCTCTGTATAACTAAAGCAGTACAATTTATTATTTTTTCTGGCTTGACATCAATTACTTCCATTAAACTTATCAACTATGCTCTTTTTATATAATAAAATGGCAATATCATAGTATCATTAATGTCTGCATAACTATTCATTGTAACACATTTGAAATCAAGCTGTCAATGTCATTAACTACTAGATCCCCTATTCATGAAAGTAAATAGTTAAATTTAGATCCACATCCAAAGTCCGAAATTTAAACACAATTTCCTACGAAAGGATATTGAGGATTAAAAGTTTGTCTAGACTTGATCCGTAGATGCGTCCGGTACGCCCCGGGGCTTGTTAAATAAACCTTACTGCTCCTCGGTTACTGTACAGTACTTGCCGTTATATTGTCATTTGGTAATTACTAGTGCTTTTAGATGGAAATTCTTGTATAATCGTGTAACTGTAAAAGCTATAAAAATCCTTTTTATTTTCTTATTACTCTTATAACGCGATGTAAATTTTAAAATATTTTTTTTGTTTATTTTATTAATTCAATCGCACTTAAACGTTAGCACTACAATTGTATCTGACTTTATCAATAACTATAACAATTATATTCAAAAACATCACGATTAGTAGAAAACAAACAATCAGCATATCAAAAAGGCAAAGTTCCTTGCGTAACTGATTACATGCTAGCATGCTAGCAGCTAGCATAGCTAGCTTCGCATTTTTTTATGACATGTAAATCACAAAAATCATCCTTTTTGTTGGATTATACTGTATTTATTATTAAGTGTACAAGTGTACATCGAATATTAAGTCAAATCAAAAAATTTAAAAGAAAGCGAAAAAAAAACATTTTGGCTAAATTTGTTACATATACGATTAAGCATCTGAGTCACAGAAGTCATTGTTGTACTATTTAATAATTTAAGTTGGAAACTTATTAAAGGTAAATGTAAACGCAAAAAAAAATCACTTAGTTCACTCCGTATAAGGATTAAAGATGTTCTCATAAAGGCTTCAGTTTGATTTGAAGACTACAGCGTGCCGAGTATAAGCTTCCTAGGAACTTCTCATTTCCTAGAAAGGGGGATATTAGGGATTTAAAGTTCTACTGGACCTAATCCAAAGAGACACCCGGCTCGCTAGGGAGCCGTGTTAAATAAACGTAACTGCGCTTTGTGTTTATGGTATGAGCTCTTACTATTAAAGACTTTGTTAGATATCTTGCAAACTTGTCGGAAATTGATCCGTTTGACATATAAATGGTATAATTTAAAATAATTTCTAACTAAAGTACTCATTATTATTCATATTATGATAGAAAATAAGGTCAAGATTTAGAGCTTCTACGAGATAATTGTAATTGCCATTTAAAACTATTAAACTGTTATACGAATTAAGCCGTTTGCAGCGCAGTCAAATGTCCATTTTCTAAATGTCGCGGACTCCATCAAACTAATGAGAAAAAATGTCAAATCCCCGTTCAGTAATGGCCGCCTGGGGCATCGGACGGTTTGCGTGACCAATTCCGTTGATGCGTGTCCTCATGACACTTTTGTTCTCTCTTGATTGGATAAGCACATGCAATGATAAAAAATATAACAAATTACTTTTTAACTCCTCTCTCTTAATTAGAACACTTAATTGGTTATATATTTATATAGAAAAGTAAATGAAAAAATGCAGCATAATCATTAAAAACAACCGCCACAACGGCTCTTTTCCGAGTGAAACTTCTTATGGGATTTGAAATTCGGTTCCGCAACCTTTTTGTGTGACGAAAAGCGGTGGGGGTAATAACACTGTGTCGGGTGGAGTATTGAAAACACCGGTTCTCGTCTAATCACCAAAGTTAAGCAAAGTCCGGTGCGATCAGTACTTGGATGTGTGGCCGCTTTGGAACACCGCGTGACGTTAGCTTTCTGTTGCACTTTTTATAAAGAAGTTTTCACTTGTATTATGTAGTTATAAACATACACACTCACACTCTTTTTATATTTTTGGATTTAAGCGTTTGAGGACAATCTCATTTGATGTTAAAGGACGATGTAGTCAAGTTGGTAAACACGTTACACTTAAAGGGGTACTTGGCGACAGATTTTTAGTTTGAGAGTGGCACCTAGCCAAGTTGGCTTAGAAAAAGCATTACCACCATGTTGTGGTTTTATCACGATAATTATTTTCACGGAAAGCTCCCGCTCATTCGCAATGATTAAAACTACGTCGATCGACGTGGTATCCAAACACTGGTTAGCGGCTTCAGTCATCTTATCTTTACAGTGTCAATTAATGGACAATAATAGTTTTTTGCTGGTAGCGGTCGTTTTCAAATGTTCATAAAGCAATAGAACGAACAATACGCTTTGTTATACAAATGAAGTAGAATCTATAAGTGAACGACAAAAGGAAATTGTTAAAACAGAAACTTTGACAAACCGAACAGGCTCGTGTCTGGCCGAGCGACGTCAAACAAACGCCCGAAGCTTTTCAATCAAACGATACAGTTTCCGACAATTAATTAAAATCTCAATGAGACTGTAATAAAGCACAATAGGAATCGTATCGATTAACGAACTCCGTGATCGGGGGTCCGCAAACAATGTAACTTGTTTGCCAGAAAATCACTGGATAATTTAAACATCTTTGTTTTCGTGTTACAAAGTAAATGAGCTATCGAAATTAATTTTAGTTTCTAAAAAGCCGTTACTGTTTTATTCAATATAAACAATCTAACATATATTGTTTACATATAAAAAACAATAGTCGATTGTATTCAAGCGCATCACTTTATAAGGGCTGCACTTATTTAACTAATTAATTCTTTTATTGTAAAGTTTGTAATAATCAGGACAAGATTTGCTTGAATGAAAATGTTTCAAAAATAGAATAGAAAAGGAATAAAAAAAACGAGACAGTGAGTGAAATACAAGATAGTAAGGAGATCTACAAAATTTTTGATAGATTGACTTTTTGTTGTTCAGTTGGCGTTTTATTTAACTACTACGTTAAAATTAAGAATTGGTCTAATATTCTTCATGAGTTGGAGTTCTGCAAACTCGGGGCGGGAACCTAGTGTTTCATAAATCTTATCTATCAACCATATAAAAATATGTGACTGTTTATTGGCAAACTAATAACCGCACATTTAGTCTGACTAAAACACTTAATGAAGTAAAAATCTAAATGTATTGTTGGCTTGTAATTCATCAATCTATGAAACTGCTAATCAGAATTAATTTTTTTTAATACTACCAGCTGCTCGCTACTTCCTTTATATCGTAAGAAATTATGATAACATATATACATGATGTATATTATCTATCTCCAATAGTTTATATAACGTACACCGAGATAACTGATAGATGGTAGATTTTTTCCAATTTATTCAACACTAATATTTTCGCCAATTAATATAATATGCCTATGAATTGTAGTGTATACGTTATTATGACGTATACACTCATATTCCTGCAAAGTTTAATCAAAATCCATTTGGTAATTTTTTGCGTGAAAGAGTAATAAACACCAATAGTATAGCTTAGCACCACTTTACTACAAAGCTTGTGAGTATATGAGATACATCGACGGAGTTGTGACGAAAATATATTTAAACTGACAAACAAATGTGTATATAGACAAAAAAAATATAATTACATCATTTTTTTTTGCAATAAACCTTTGGCATATTAACTTAACAAAAATATTTGCAGTTTCTCGGATTATGCTATTGAATAAGAAATTACATCCATCACTAGATTTTACTTGTAGCTTCGCTAACGTTATTGTACATTTAATCTATCCGTCGGAAACTACTATTTCTCTTGAAGATGATGATTTTTAGTACCCTATATACTTTTTATACCCTTAACAGAGTGGAAAGAAACCAAACTCACTTTCGCATTTATAACATTAGTTAGGATTGTCTAATGAATTACCTGCGTGAAATTTGTCATGTTAAATTGTTGTTACATCTATTAGTTATTGAAAATTTATGAGAACTTTTCGAGACACTTGCAGTTACTTATCTTTGCATTTTATTAAAGGCAAGGTCTCTCAGTGTCTGTGCCTTTGTGAGTTTATAACTCAGAGAGTTCTGAATCGCTTTACATGATTCTACTTTAAATCATAAGTATATTCTCTAGTCGAGCTATGGTGTTTGTTCCGGTTCATTAAGTAATGTATAAAACATGCTTACTACGAAAAATTGCTACGTGTATGTTGTCGTCCGAAAAAAAAGGACGCATCTGTCGTTTTTAGCAATATTTAATTTTATGATTATTTGCAATCAGAAAAAAAGTACAATTTAATTTTTTTCTGATTTTTTAGATTTTTTTGTTCTTAATTTGCACGCAATCAAAAAACGAATTAGGCGTATTTCTGCAAAAGTACAGGTTACAACAGACTATTCGACTTTTCTTCGATTTATGTTTTAATTCAATGCGCCCCTTATATTACAATATAATACAGTAGATAATTATAAAGAATAAATATTATTTAAGTTAGATATAAAATAAACCAATAATTTAAAAAGTTTTACTCTACATTTCTCATTAACTGCGATAAATCTGATAATTACTTCGTTTTTTTTTTATATTTTTTCATTTTTTCTATTTATAATAGATTAGCATTACCTACAATATTACTTTTTCTCAAACACTATCTTTGTTTAAATGGAAAAAAAAAATACTTTGTGACATTAAGCTCGCTGGTGTATAAATTAAAAAGTAACGACATCAAATATTCATTCGTATATTTACAGAACTTGAAAGATGGTTTAGACAACTGTTAAGGTCTCTTGACACTCAAAACACATGAGTGAATTGAAATTTAACTATTAAAATCATGGAAGTAAAGCAATGTTATTGGCTAAAGTACAACCTTGCCTTGCGAAAGTCAATAAAAACATTTCTTAATATATGTATGTGTTAGGGAATAAACGAGACATGCATTATTAGACTCGAAACAAATAAAACAGAAGGTGGTTCCACTTTGATATTACCCGAGGCAGTTTCAAGCTGAGTACCAATTTATACTAGTCCGCAACAATCTAATTTAAATGTGGAGAGTAGACGGATGGGGCAATTTTCTCTGTCTCACAAAGCTCTTGGGTCTGCGCATATTGGTTTTCGTGGGGCTTCCTTATGTTATAAGATTGAATTTACCTTATTAGGGGCACGTTATAATCATAATGTTATGTGACAATGTTGCGGTGAGGGCTGTATGTATACTGACGTATATTAATATGAAAGGTCGTCGCCAATTGGTACGTTAGTATTGTAAACTTATGATTATAAGTGCGAAAATGACTTCGTATCTTTATTTAATACATTTACACGCTTTAATTAATCCGATCATCGTGATTTTTGCAGACACGTTGTTAAGGTGTACAGGAAAGGACATAGGGTACTTTTCTTCAAAAAATATTATTGTTACCGAGGGATACGTCAAACCTACATTAACGCGAGTAACGCCATTTAATATAAGCTAATAATAAATATATTTGTGAGTTTATGGCCCAAATTTGTCAAGTTTCAATTATATATTTATATATTTTCATCTTATATAAAACAATTACAGGTTCTGGTTATTGCAACAACTAATAATGTAACACATTATTTCCGCGCAATAGATAAATAAATATAATTGAAAACAACATTATTCTGTTGTTAACTGTCCGTTGTTTATTATTATTATTAATAATGAACAAGCAAGCGTTATACAATAACCAATAGGCGTGAAAGTGAGAGGAAATCACGTTGTTCACATTCAAAGTCGTGATAGGAATAACAAATATTAATTGTATTATTATGTTACTGTTACAAATTGCAATTGAATTGTTATACAGCAAATTACCCACTGAAAGAATAACTGGTGACGTGGTGGTGGTGGTTAATATGTAGCCGTTATTGCAATTCATAGGAAATATTATAATTCTTTTAGTAATAATTCCCTTGTATGGAAATAATTGAAGTGGTCCATAATGTTGAATGCTCTGATATAATTAGATAAAACTTGGAAAAAATTACTCCTAACTAGTATTTAGTTTTTCGTTCCTATATCTTCTCGTTCTATATTCTAAATATTATAAAGAAAAGTACTATAGTGAACATTATCACAAGCCAATGTCGGTATCCGTTTCTGATTTATTAATAGACAAATAAGTACGGACTTCATCATTGCTATTTCTACAAAATAAAATAACTTATTGTATGAAATTTCGATCGTCGAAAACCTGACCAACTCAACTACACACGTCGTAGACTCTATGGCCATATTAAAAACCATCCCCATAAATGAACTAACATCCAACGTCTATTAACATTACCCAAGTGCGAGTGACACTTTCGTCTCGAGGGTTCCATTCCGTAATATATTTGTGGCATGTGTTAATCAAATATGAATATATTTTCTTCCATATATTTTGTGATCCTTAGCTAGAATCCGATTCAATTTGGCCTGTCTTTATTATTTATTACTTCAATTTAGAAATTGTGCTATAGTATAACTGAGTATGGTGGTTTTTTTACTTTACCATTTTTACTAATTTCTTTACCCAAATCATAAAAGTATTTCCATACAATTAAAAATTCGCAAACATCAATTTATAGGGTAATCTTTAAGAGTTAAAGTATCTATATGGAATTTAAAATCTTTGCGGATAAGAGAACTTACTTAGTTATATTTTAGCTCATCTTTTAGTTTATTGTAGTATTCTTTGTATTGAAAAATATTTCAATTAATAATTTAATTACTTGTTAGAATATCTGCTATTATATGTCAAAATTTAAACCGACTGACAATTACGGATGAAGAAGATACAAATCTTTAAAAGTATAACCAATAGCTAAGGCTTAACAATAAGGCCTTTATCTAGGAAATGAAACTCTTAAAATTCGCTTATTAATCAGTGTCGAAGCTATACATTTACTACGAAACTTAAAATTTATCAACACTACCATCGCAAAGTAAATTATACGCACCAGCAACAAACGAAATACTAACACATGAACATCTCCACCTCTGATCATTTCATAAAGTAATTGAAGTATATATAATTTACTTAATAGGGAAATTTGATCTTCACTATTTCTTAGGTGATAATTGTAATACCTTAGATTTTGCTGCTCGGATTTGTTATGCGTAACCATCAACCTTTGGAAATCTTTTGATATTTGGACTACATCAACATTAGAAACAATTTGTTATGTATTAATCTTAACTGGCTTGTCTTTATTTGTGAATTTTAGTGGTATAATGTATGTAACATTAGAAGTTATAACATAAAATTTATATGATATATTATTAAAAATAATACAATTTTCACTTTCTTCTTAGTTCCTTCCTGTTACATTTTGACCTTCATTAATACTTCTTCTGGAATACTTTAGGTACTAAGTAATGCCGTGATTTTTGTCGTGAACGCAATTATTTTATTGCAACTACGAGTTTTAACTTGATCTATCATACCTTGTCTATTATTGTTTAATAGTAAATTTGCAATTACTATTCGATCCCTACAAGTATTCTCCTTAATTTAAAGTTATCTCTGTTAAATTTTATAATCAATGTTTAAGTCTTATAGGAAAATACAATTATATATAGACAGATAATACTTAAAAATCGTCTGTATCGTATTAGCTGTTTCAGTCATTAGCTCGGAAAAACAACAAACACATTTTATTTTTATTTATATATTTAGATTATACAAAGCTCGTTATTTTAATACTGGCACTATTCAATAGAGACACTTTAGATACGTTTAGAACTTCAAAAAGTTTGCATAAATTATTTTCTAGAAATCTTAGTCATATCGACTACAATAAATTAGACATTAGTTAATAGCAATTAAGTTATCGCGTTAAAAATTTAAGGTAATTTAATGAATTAATTATAATTAAAAACTAAGTTTCGAGAACTTTAAAAATGTTTAAGATACCTGATTCTGCGGAACTTCATCTACATTCGCGAGTGGGACGATATCATGCCGCCACATGCGTTGGAGCAAGATGGCCAGATAGGCAAAATCACCTTCCGTGTCCATAGAGTCAGCACATTCAATTCATAATACGATTACTTTTACAAATCTCTTTGAGATCGTTGGCACATGGGCTCTTGGAAGTGACTGGCGTCCGGCAGCCGCGGCAGCAACAGGCAGTCGAGGGGAGGAGCCAGGTTCGCATCTGCGCATAACACAACCCGTTGCCACGGTAACGCCGCCTCTGTGTTTATTGCTGGCTTCTGAGAAAAGTTGTTATGAATGTCGTTGAAAAATGATTCGTATAAAAGCGATGGTGGCACTACATAAAATGGCGTCAAAACCCTTCAAAACCTACAATCAACCTGAGATTTGCGATACTATTATAAATACGTACGAAATTCTGATAGCTGCATTGGATAGTCAGTTTTCCTTCTATGCATATTTTTATAGTCACATATGTTTAAATAGTGTTAAGCTCTAACTATTTCTACAAAGACATCTAACATCTAGAAAGCTAACACTGCTAATTGAAATTTATGAACACTACTTTAGTGCTAGTTTAGTAATAACATTGAAAATTTAACGGGTTTTTTATTAATGTGAAAATTAATACAGTGTTGGCTTTGCATTGAGTTCGTATTATGTTGATAAGAAACGGAGAAAAAGCTGTACGCACAGAGTTAGGACGGCTAAAGGTTCAGAAGATACTCATTTAGCTCGAATTCAATAATAGCCAAATCATTGTCACATCCGTATCGATTTAAACAACCTTAATGATAAAAATAATTCACTTTTTTTATTTTCGCATTGCCAAAGTTTAAGTAAACAAAATTCAACAAAGTTTAGCCTAATGAGGTAAATTTATTTAGGAGATGGTAGTAATATGGAACTGAAAGGACATAAAAGTAA
Source organism: Antheraea assamensis (assembly GCA_035772565.1). NCBI lineage: Eukaryota > Metazoa > Arthropoda > Insecta > Lepidoptera > Saturniidae > Antheraea > Antheraea assamensis. The sequence goes on along the minus strand of JAQQSE010000046.1, from coordinate 3,769,650 downwards.
CAGCAACAGCAAAATAAATACTTCTGGGACCCAAAAGCTTAAACAATAACGAAAAACTTTAACTTTTCTTTAAAAGAGTGGATGAAACGTTCCGTTCCATTGGGTACCTATAAAAAATGTTAACAGGCCTAAAACTGAACTTCAAGAAATTTCATAGGTTTCTCTAGAATGCTTTAATATATAACAGAGGAACATGTGGTTCCCGTGATTGTAATTCTAAATTTGTCATTATCTTATTTAGACGCCGACTTCATAAAGTTGACGCTGAATTCTGCAGGCTACTACACAGTTACGATAAGTAATATTTCTTTGAAGCCCTATGAGATAATAGTCCCTTTATTGTAAAGGTCTTTCAACTAGATCTTCCCTTTATTCTTAAATATAAACAACCCTTCTAATTAGTATAAAAATAAATGGCACAGGCGCGTTGTCCTAATTGACGTCGCTGATGCAAGTCATGCATGTAATATAAAGTGATAATCGTCATGGACAGGAGTAGAGATGTAGCAATTTCAGTATCATATATTTTCTACAACAAATCAGTAGTGCTCATGATACGGTTATCTATCCTTAATTACGTTCTAAAGAAGATAGAACAGTAGAACCAGAAAAATAATTGCAAAATCAGACGTAACCAAGACTTAGCAAAGCAACTATATTGCTATCTCTTAATACACTTAACCAGAATCTTCCTACAAGTAAATCTATAGCGCCCATATATTTTAGACAACATAATTTATGATATATAACAAAAATATTTGTCGTTTTAAACACGATATTTAGCCATTTTCGCTATTAGGTGTTCTATTTATCCGCTACGAGTGCTGCTACGAAATGTATATATAATAGGATATTTGTTGATATTCGAAAAGAATTAGAAAACCCTATTGTGTTAGTAATATTATTTGTCTAAACATTTACCTTATCATTAATTTTATAATATTTTTAATTCATAAGTTAATAAGTCAGTTTTTATTACATTAATTCACGGTCCCACGTGTAGACGTAAAAAAGAAATCAGAGAACAGACAACGGGCCGAGACTTGGCTACTTGTATTAAAAATAATAATTAATTAAGCGGAGAATTCTCCTTTGAGGTCCCAACGGTGTATTACGTAATTAGTTTCTTTGAACCCTTCTCTCAGGAACAAATGTTTACTGTTTTTTTTTCTATATATATATACAAGGAAATGAATAAGTACGTAAAATTTTATTTGTCCCGATTTAAGCGACTCGACTGTTTATTAGATATAACAAATACGTGCAGTGCTGAGGGCAAAGCTAGTTTTATGTAAATATATATATATGCTATCCTCAATTTAACAAAAATAAAAATTCAGTAAAACGGAACCTAACAAGTTTTATCTCAATCATGATGTAGTCGTTTAATCTCTCTCAAAATACAGTTTAGATAACCGTCAGAAAAGGACTACATTACTGGCGTATTGTTGAATTTCATCAGCACAGTTGCAACATAACTGTCAGCGTATTTGCGATACACTAAAAACTTCATTGAGCGCTGTTTATATTGAATCGAGTTGTATACTTGGTACTGTTTTGTAAAAATAATTTCTTATTGAATTATAATATGACCTTCGTATTGGCTTATTATAAATATGATGTTTTGATATTCCATAACTTGCGTCTTTCAATATAAATTTTAACCGAAGTAATGACTTTTTTGTGCATTTTATCTACAATGACTTGGATTCCATCAATGGCTTGAGTATTTAACACGTAAATGGCTAAGGTACCTAATTGTTGCTTTAAATTTTGCAGGCAGGCCTTTTTATACTTTATAGATTTTAACGTTTCAACATAAACTCGATTAACATTAAATTACAATGTGTCTTACAAGCTTAATCTTGTTTATTACAACAAAGTAAATCTAGGTAAAGATAAGCTATCAAGTGCAATTATAGCCGATCGAAACTAATAGGTATTTTATGAAAAATTTTCAACTTCAGAATGCCAAATAATAGCCAGGTGATCATTAGAAAAACCATAGAACTATGCGAAAAAGCTCTGTATACATATATCCATACCTTACCTTAGTTACTTCTGAGTTCTAAGTTATGGGCGTTAAGAAATAGTGGATGCATAAAGTCAGTTCTTTGTTTCATTGGTTACATTTTTCTGTTTATACGGCAAATTTTTCCGCTTCTGTATATTTATTTCTTCTGTATATTATTATTTATATGTAACTATAAAAGATCATATATTTTCCGCAAACATCATTTGAAACACTTACAATTTCAGTTAATCTTTGATATTTAAACTAAATTTGTTTACAGTATCTTAAATTGTTCTTGGTCTAAAGCAATCACAGTTCTCTGGTTATGAAATACTAATAGACATTTTTCTTTCTATTTTTGCCTACAAAGCACTAAGTAAAATGATAAATTTTATTTTTGAGTGCCTAAGTGAAAATCAACTTTAGAATAATCTGTTTCAGTTATATGTCAGTTATTTATCAGTTAACGAAGATATAATGAAGCAAAATAGCACTACGAACTGCTGCTAAGGTGTTAATAAAATTTATGGGTAATATAAAAACTATTTTCCCGTAATGTTAGGTTAATTTTTTCACACAATAAATATTGTTAGGAAGACTGAAACTCTTAATATACAAAGCTCCGAAGAAAATCTCTCATCAATACAGACATGAAAGAGAAGCCTGAAATCTTTAATCAACATGAAATGAAAGTTAAAAACTGCGTTAACTCTAGAACGGTTATGAACCGAGGTAGACATAAGCCCGGAGATAGTGGCAGGTAAGATTGCCAAGTCGACCCATCGGGACAAGTTTCTTCATGGCCGATAAATTATCCAGTCACTTTTACAGCTTAAGGCGACATACGGCTAAACTTAAGCGATTGTGGTACAAGTGACAAATTAAAAGCGTTTTTATTCCATACTCAAAAATGTATTTACATAAAATGTAATAGTTATGTTATAAAAATGTGAAAGTTTTTGAAACTTTAATTTATGAGTCCCAATTTTTCATACTTGACGATCCTTACATCTACAATATTTGTATTATACCCAAAATAGTTTTTATAATTAAGATAAAAATACCGATAATAATATATTAACACGTGTAGAAAAATTATGTAACATTTATTATAGTATTTAATTTAAAATTTTATTTAATTTCGACCAGTAGACCAGTAGTGGTAGCGATCAAAACACAGGCGAAGTTGTGGCTAGATGCTAACATCGGCATATCTTATTTATTAAATTTAATACCTATACTCTCTGCAGTTTTTTATGTTGACGTTACGTCTTCTCTCTCGGTTGCTGAATATTTTTTCAGGAAGTAGTTTTACAAAAGGGACAGAGATGTATAACAGGAAACCGAGTATGTGCCCGCTATTTGATATGACCAATGGGCGCGGTGGTGGAGAGATGGCTGTGAGATGGTGTCAATTCATTTTGCGTGGGATTGGTATCATGACGTACTGTCCGCCAACATAGTGTATGCGTGTGTGTGACGAGAAAAAGGATGGAAAATAGAGAAGGAGAACGCTCATTTATGCACTCGTCTACAGTTATATATTATTGTGTATAAAATCTCACGTTATATTTATATATACAAGCTATATTAATAATTATCTTTACTATTAAGCGTCTGACATAGCGGAATAATAATATAAACTATAGAATTACATATATTTTCATGCTTAGAATATATTCGACTAATAATATGATGAATACTTTGACTTAACATATATTCATCTAATTTCATAGTAGGATAATATGTCAGATGTTATAATACATCATATGCCATTAATGTAAGTCTTGCTCGTTTTTTTAAGAAGTAGTAAATAATCCGCCGTCTTGATTCAACGCTACAGTTTATAAAATGTGCTTCAGTAAACATAAACCCCAGTTGTATTAAGTGGTTAATCCCAGAGTTCATACTTTCATCACTTTAATGGAAGCAGTGAAAGCCATTTATTACTTTTAGGTAAGTTTTGACCAGCACTCTTTGTGAATAGTTTGAGTGTGGGCACTTCTCTTAATACTACATTAGTAACAGCGAAAAGTAATCATTAGAAGCATTCAAAAATGGAAAAGAATTTCAATGTAGACAAGTGTAGGTTTTCTCTTAGATAAAAAATATTTTTCGACTGATGATAATTTTAGACATTATAAAAAATGCGTCATCGCCATTACACAATTAATATCATTATTTTTATTGTAAATATTGTTACAGTATTTTTTTTCGTACACTCCACTTAATTTAAATCGAACATTATGTTTCATTATGGTATTTGAATTACACGTTAGCTTTGCTGTGAGTCAGTCGCAATATGTAATTTAAAAAACAAATGAATTATAGTATTTAGACAAGTATGTTCGGTAAGTTAGATATTCTACCAGTAAGATTTTTCTTTCTTCAAATATCATTTTTAACATTAAGCACACCCCATAATGGCGATTTTGAACTTTATGGAATTATGTGATAAGATGGTCAACACATGTTTGAGGCTGCCGTCTGTCGGAGTTTTTGGTGAAGGGAAAATTCACAATAATATCATAGTATAGTGGTAAGTTTTTTGTAATGCTTGCCTGGTTAGCTTCCACCTTCAGATAGAATATCGGTCATACGCCGATAGATATTTCAAGCAGCTGCACTTGAGAGTCAAAGCCCCTATACGCTTAGCGTGTTACCATAATTGGTCAAAGTGACCATATTAGATAAGATTATGATCAAAACCTATAAATAAAAAATAATATTCACAATTCACCTAATCCTTAGTGATCACTTCAATAAATTGCTATTCCTAACCAGGTACAAAAAACAACGCTACCTTAATAAAAACTAATCCATAATAGGTTGTTATCATTAAAGAATTGATTGGAACGGCTCGTATAGCAATGCTTGTTACGGACTGTATACTGCAAACAGAGAGATGTAGATTGAGTACACGAGTAGAGTTATTTTATGATAGAAACTAGGACACTATCTATACTTGTACCTCGTATCCTTTACCGTCATATAAACTCTAATGAATAATTTAGACAGAACTGGATATTAATTCAATTTATATATCGGTTTAGCGTTAACGGTAACGTTATTGAGCGTGTTTTATCGGCTGTATCATGACAAGTGTTCTAAAGAGTTGTTCAACCTCATCCCATCTTCTCCTATCCACTACAGAACTACGCGGGCTAGTACGGGTTGTCGTACTGTGAAGATGTGGAATCGCCTCCCGATTAGTGTGTTTCGTCCCTCTTATGATATCGGGTCCTTCAAACGAGGTGTGAAGAGGCAATTTGGCAGGTCGGCATGATGGCGACGACTGCCGTTGGTAATTAACACCGACAGTCACCGTTGTTTTTGGACTGTACCGTACTTTTACAGTCATTTTGCCGAACTAATATAAAAATAATAATGTCCGCGCGACATTGACTACGAAATGCATCGCTAATATTCAAATTTTATCATGGTAAATGTTTGTAGAAACCTATACGTCACAACATGAATCAGCAATCGTTATTTTCAAGAAGGTCAGTAGTGTAGGGCATTACTTCCCGAGTGCAGTAATATTTCTATACGCGAAAATCTCACCTGGAATCGAACAAAAATCGTGACAATTAAACGCTGATTTTTGTTGTAATGTTGATAGGTGGAATGAAGGAACACTTGCAACCAACAAATACCGTCAGTACATGACAGCTCAGCCTTAGCTGTTGTAATTTCTGATACATAAAGGAATTCATGAGGGCAGGTATAAAGATTGTACGATTGTTTTTCTCGCTAAATTTCTGCGCAGTACTATAGGTATTTACGTGGTTAAAATAAAAAAAAAATAAGGAGTCTACAGGAGTTTTAACTAAAGTAAATGCAGGAGGCATAACAAATGTAGGATTGAAAATAAATAGCAAAAAATTCAATGTAAGTGTTGTATTTGGAGGAGCTGATCTGATAATTATTATGATAAGTATGCTTGCCCCAATGCATTTTTTTTTATATCACAATTTATGACACAGTATAAGAGATTGATGTATAAATTGCCAAGCATATTGCCAAATTGTTTAATAAATACTTGTAACTTTTGCAGCCAAGATTGATAACACCAGTTATATCTGAAAAGCACTAGATAACCTGCGGAAAAAACGGCTAGGAAATAAGCGTTACTATAGTTATTGTTATCATTTACAATATAGTGTAAATATAGGTTCGAATACTGCAATTGGCTGGAGCTTTCTGTGAAGGAAAGCCTCGTAATGAAGCCATAGCAGCGTGGTAGGACTTTTCCTAATACGTGACTGGCTGGCTACTACATTCAAATTGAAAACCTGTCTATACATGTATTAGACCACTGTACTTTATTTTATGTACTTGCATTAAGATATCGTCATTTAATATCAGAAAAGAATATGACGCAACGCTAAAATCCATAAAATATATAAAAGTAATAGCATCCGACGAGTGACAATTACCTGTCAATAATTCTTCTCCTAAAAACATAGTAGACTTAAGAAACTGGATTTCTTCATTAACGTATGAAACATTTTGTACGAAATTGAGTTATCACAATTTGGGTATACGAATCTTAAATATTTTAATCATTATTCCTGACATTGTACGTTTATCAAAAGTCTACAACGATTTTCGTAAAAAAAAATGACGTAAATATCAAGAGTGCTGTTACCTTTTTTAAAAACACTGTAAGCCCCTGTTATCAAGTAGATTAGGTTTACTTTACATTCACTTCAGTGTATTCATATTAAAATTGTTGATACATTTATTAGAGTTATTTTTAGTTACAATTATTTACTACAGCCTATTATATCAACATTGTCAATTAAGCTGATCCACGTAAATTAGAAAATGCTTTATGAATTAATTTTAATTGTCCATTGACATAAAAACAACTTAAGTAAATATATTCACAAAAAGTTTACTTATTTCTTTATTTTCATTAGTAGCATTCACATCATCGCTTGTAATTTTCATCTATAAATTGGTTATTATAACCCAGTATTTACTTGCCCTATTACTGTAAAAATTATCAGATAACCAAGAATATTCGCTTTGGAGGTCATTTAAGTAGAATTATGACAATAACGTCTAGAAAATAACCTTATTTTCACTCTCCTGAAAAACAAAAGATTAGCTCTTACGTTGGCTGATACTTCTTGTGCATTTGTTATTAAAACGTGGACTAATGCATTGAAAGCCGAGCATTAAGGTAAGTTATTAATCAACAGTTATGTAAACTGCTACAATTTTGACTAAAATATGGGTACCTCAATATACCGCAAAATTAATTATCACAACTGTATAAAATAATAACAAACCACGACAAAACCCATTGAATAATATTACGCAAGAGCGAGCGGCGAGTCATTTATTACCAGCTTATTAGCACAGTCCCGGGGAACTTCCTGAAGGCACTGTGTCTACTGAGTGTACGAGAACCTCGATTCACTAGACGTGCTAAATCTATCATTCAGGAGGTCACTTCAATGTTTTTAGTAACAGTTGAGCCCTATACGCGGCGTTATTATCAAGATCTAGTTTTCCTTTTTTGATTTAATTTCCATCCAATTTTATATTATATTTCTTTTAAGATTTCCGACGTAAAAAACATAATTCTAATGCTATTTTTTTGTCTCTATACATACTATTGCTTGTGGCAGGACATATGCCTACCGGATTCTAGTATATACAATATAATATATGTTACAAAGTAACAGAAGTAATAAAATAATTGATTAATTAATAGTTTTAAGTAAATAGAACTATGTAAAATTAAACGTTTCTATTTAAATGCCTATTTATTATAATAGAATTTTATTAAAAGACATAAATGTATGTTGAAATCTGCTTTCAACTGTTTAAACCGGTTAAGATTTGCGTCTTAATAATATATTCCTTACAATTTTCTTTATTTAATATTGTAATCGACAAACTAAGATAAGTGTCAATGAATGTTCTTTCTCAACGTAAATATACACGCTGTTCCGTTATTGTTATAACTTTGTGTAACTGTAACAGTGAATTATTACATAAATAATTAATTTCCGAATGGTGAAATCATGATCGCGCTTATTAAATTAATCTTAAGCTAATATATTTATAAATGGGTGGAGACATAATAGTGTAGCACATCTTGCTCCTCCATTTGTCAACCGTTTTCGTTACTTTTTTTAGTTTAACAGATATCAATAAAAAAATGGAAATTTTCTATTTGTGAAAACTTATAAATGGCCCTCAATGTAACCTACTTTTTATTTTATATTGCTAATTTAAGTGTAAGTTTTCCTATCAATTGTAAAATAAATAAAATAAAAATATTTTTATATAAATATTGCAACTTCAAAAATTAATAAATCATGGTCGAATTTCAAGGACTAGTATTCTTAAATCAGTTGATTTATTTAAGCTGTGGCCAACACCAAAATCAAAAGTACTTTATCCTATTAAGGCCCCAAGAGGGTATAGTCCGGTGAATCTGTAGAGGCCCCAGGGTAAACATTTCGAAAATGTCCCAAGAGGGCGCTTATGAACGTCAAAACTACCACCGGTTCAGAAAACAACCCGTCAAACAACAACATCGAGAAGAACCGGTAAGAAACTCAATCGGTTTTATCCATTTAACAAACATATATTCCAAATACATTAACGTTAAAATCGTATTTAGTGGATACACAAAGAGAGGCGTCAGTTCAAGATATCACCATCGTTCACATAATATCCACCCTATAATAAATAACCTTTTGACACCAGAACATACTTGAGATCGCGCTTAAACACACAGTCCTACTAATCGGTAATATGCTTTGGGACTTTGTTGTAAAATCTAACTAACTGACCCAATCTATCACTAAGAATGGTGATGCTTGTATCGAGCTGGGTTAAAAACGGACAACAAGATCGTCTTGTCTATTGACATGATATGTTTAACATCTACTTCTTCAGTAGTCAGGTGAAACTGTAGATTCCTTGCCAGGTCAACAGTGTGTAGACAGTTCGAAAAAGAACATCTTCTGTAACAATTATTACCGTGATCTTATAATTTTCCTCTCAGTGTGAATGTCTATGCGTGTATGTGTACTGATGTATTTGATAACAACGTAAAATACACTAACTTAATTTGCTTTTATCACTTGACACTTTCACATATATTCGCCTGTTCAAGCCGATCCCAATACAGTCCTCTCTGTACTCAAATACGTCCCAATTCAATAAGCAAATACATAAAAATATTTATGATATACAATAACTTGCTACCCACACGCCGCGCCGTGTACTCGACCACATTTGTGTTGTAGGGATGTCAGTTCTTACTACGATAAAATCGATATCACATTTTATCGATAGAAAATATGTAAATATATTATCATTTATAACATAAATTTCAGTTAAACCAGATGGAAATCAAACTCACGTTGTCTTCTTTCCTTCTTTTCTAATTATCGGAGGAATATTTGTGATTTAAGATTTAAACTATTGATCTAATGGCTGTTACTCTCAGAACGAGAGATGGTAGAAATTAGAATGTTATGATAGATATGTAATATAGCCAGAATCGATAAGAAGAAGAATTATTATGTCAGATGAAGCTTGAGTATAGCACAAATGAATAAGAAATTAAAGAATAATAGGTTAGCATAGTATGAACACGTAATGAGGAGAGAGAAAATTATATAACCAGGAAAGCGTTAGTATGGAGGTAGACGGATATAGGAAAAACCGAAAAAGTTAGAAAGGTAGAAGATGTCTATTAAATTTTTCATCGTATATTTGGAAACACTAGTTCAATACGGTTTCGATTCGTTCCCGATGATATACCTGTCTACGTACGTTTATGTAGAATTTATAGACAAGAAACACGGACTTGGCAGAAATTTGGATGTAGGTAAGTGAGAAAGACACACAGCTCCGAAGAATAAACCGAATGTTTATTTGTTTTTATTCTCAGTCGCCAACATAATATTAAGCATTTTAAAAACAAGGTCATCTACTGATATAATTAAAATGAAGTAATCATCATCATCATCATCTTACCCTTATCCCACCTAAGTAGGGTCAGCACAACATGTTTTCCATTTCCACTCTCCTCTGTCAGATGTCATCTCAGTATTCACACTTTTTATACACATGTCGTTTTTCACACAATTCATCCACACCTTTTTCGGTCTTCCTCTACTCCTATATCCGTCCACTTTCAAACTCAAAACTATTCTTGTTACATGACTTTCATCTCTTCTCATAATATGTCCGTACCATGCTAACCTATTACTCCTCAACTTCTCTGTCACTGGTGCTATTTTCAAACTTCCACTGATATACTCATTCTTAATCTTATCCATCCTTGTTACACCACACATCCATCTTAACATTCGTATTTCTGCCACATGTAATCTTTTCTCATCCGTCTCTTTCGTAGCCCAGCACTCGGATCCATATAACACGGCTGGTCTTATTATAGTTTTATACACCTTCCCCTTGAGTTTCAACGGCATTCGTGGGTCACAAACCACCCCAGACACCTTTCGCCAATTCATCCACCCTGCATTTATCCTATTCCTCACGTCCTTGTCTATTCCACCGTCATTTTGGATTAATGAGCCGAGGTACCGAAAATTGGAGCAGGCTGGTAAGAATACACCGTTTAAGGTAATATGACAAAAACTGGATGGACCTCCGAAGTCACAGAACAAATGTTCAGTTTTCATCCCACTAATCTTTAAACCAAAATTCTCCAGTTTCTGTTGCCATTTCTCCAGCCTACTCTGGACCTCGGTAGCATTTTCACCAACAAGAACAATATCATCAGCGAATAGCATACATCAAGGTGCTTCCTCCTGTATGTCTGATGTTATTGCATCCATGACAAGAAGGAATAAATAAGGACTTAAAGCTGATCCCTGATGCAAACCTACAAATGAAATATAAAATGAAGTAATATTTAAATAAATATATTTGTATACGTAACTCAATAATAATGAAAAATGTAACAGAAATAATTAAAGCTAATTAAGTAACAGGTAGAAAAGTGTTCTTCCGATTGAAAAGTCACAATTGTAGCTATATTTAGCTTTGCTCGGTGTTTGGATAAATGTCCTATGTACTTAAACTTCGAAAGTAAAAATGTTTTCCATATCGTTACCGTCTTAATAAGTCGTCGTTTATAATTGACAGCATATTTCAGGCTCGCTTATGGCTTTAATTGTGACCAAAATAAAGAAAACAATTAAGTAACGTTAACCTCATTCAATAGATGCGGACATGTGTTCTTACAATCAAGGCCTTTTTTTATAACCAATTAGATTCATAGTTAAGTGACAACATGGGGGATTATTAACCATGTAAAAAACCATTGAACGGTTACTAGCTGATTTGTTTGTTTTGTGTGAGTGTTATCAAGAAATCTTATCGTGCAAGTATTGGGCATCATCTGGGCGAATGTAAAATGGCGCATAAAAAGTGATTGGAAGGAGTTAACCAAACATTAAAAGATCTGCACACTGAATCGAGATGTATTGAATGTGCAATGATTTTGCTGTCTAAAAATAATTCCCGACATTCCAGGATCGACCGTTGGCGATAACATAAACGCTTGCCTCGGTCATCACATCTGTCGTGCTGCATAAAAGAAACTTAAGCTTACAGCAATGAGTAGTAATGAGAATTGTATTACTGAACGATCCATCTGATGAAGATTTTTCCCAGTAATTCTGACTATCGATATTGAATTTTTAATGAACTTTAGAACTTTTTGGGTGTGTCTGGCATATCAACGCACAATTAAAAATAGATGGTTAGCTCAGTAGTCATCATGTTTCCAATCTGGACCAACCAGAACTATCCAATGGAACACATTTGTTGACGTGAAAACTAATGACAAATGTGATTCACGTGTTTGATACTCAAAAGGAAATTCAAAGGTGAAGAAGTTCTCATTCCGAGAATTCCTATGATCCCATGACGAACCCAACTGAGATGCTACTCAAGTATACATTAATTCAATTTTCAATTCGTCCTGCATTCGCTCTTAAATTCTATTGAAATAATTGGTTTTGTAATTTTATTCAATTTATGTTTACTTTATATACATTATTTTAATAAACTATTTAATATGGTAATCTTTTAGTAATCGTTTATTTACCTTAATAAAATCCTAAATTAAGTTTAGATAAAAATTAACATGACATTTATTAACAGTGGGGCGGTACAAAGTTCGCCGGGTCAGCTAGTTCATGTATAGTTTTAAAAGAAAATAAAAAAGTAATAGTAAATTAATGGTCATCATTCTTTATGGCAGTGTGTATTCGAAATTCGGCGCCGAATTGAGATAACTTGAGAGTCATTAGTGCGCTTTCAAGCGACGTTATTTATGTTGTTGCCAACGAATAAGCGCTTGATTAGTGTGCTGGTATGACCCACCGCTGGGTTTGGATCCGTGCCCAATCCGGTAGGTGAGTGATCTAAATTACAACGAGTTTGTTATGAACAAACATATCATGAAGAGAGTAAAAACAACGTACTCGGAATGAAATTTCCGGGAAACGTATATTTATCTCTCTTAGCGTTTCATAATATTTTATATGAATTTTATTTCATATGAAACATTTCGTATATTTGTGATATACCCGTGTTCCGATTGGAAACAAACGAAATATCAAATGATTTTATATAGCATTATTAGATTAACATTATATTTTAACGATTTAATATATATGACCATAGAGATTTATATATTTAAATAGATACTAAATTTCTTCATAAATTAACTAGCTTTTGCTGGTGACTTCGCTCGGATTAATGTGCTTTTGATCTATGACCTTTTCTGTACATCTGACACCGTGTATTGAACATTTTCATGATATTCAGTTGAGTAGTATGACTGGGTTGTTTTTCAAGTTTTAACGTTTATTACATAATCGCAACACACCATAAGTGCTGACCAAGAAGACGTCCCACGGTACGCCAGGTGCACGAGACATCGAGTCAGCAATTTCAGTGGAAACATTCGGCGACCTGGTTCCTCCGTTCCCAGATTACTTTGGTATAAATTATTAAACCAAATTGTAATTTGTCAGTGTTAACCTAACATCGGTAGCACTGATATCTTATTATTTTACTTTTTGTTTTATTTTGTAGTTTAAAATAAATTAAGTTAAAGTAATTTGTTTTTTTTTTTGGATCCTCCGGCTCTGACCTTTGTACCTCGTTCATAAGCGCATTCTTAGGGCCTTAATTGAATGAAGCATTATTGATTTTGATTGTATTATATTATATACTAGCTGTGCCCGCGACTTCGTTCGCGTGAAATGGAAAACACAGTGATTAAGAAAACAATCTAAATATATATAAGTGTATCCTGTATATTTGTAATGTAATGTGTCAGGCTAAAAACTAATAATGGTCGTACCCCTTTATCAATTCAATAATAACTCAAAAGTAGGGCTTCCAAGTTCCTTTGATTTGTGCAAAAACCGCGGACCTAGCTAGAGTGCTACATCTATCGTCATACAGTCAGATAGTTCGTAGCACACGATGGTAATGTGTGCCCACATCTAAATTTATTGCGAACATGGACAAAATTCCGTGACGATACACGCAGGTATAGGAGTAACATAACACTAATATTCTAATTTAACAACTATAAAAACAATATTAACCCTTGGACTGTCCAAAACCATAAAGATTTAACTTCTATACAAACGAATATAGACGTCATGAGGCATAGGTCAACAGACTGTTGGCAGCATATGCTTAAAAATACCTGATTTATTACAAAACTTTGAAAAATAACAAAAGATGAATTTTCACGTAAAATGTATTTTTAAATTATTTTTTCATTTGTACGAACTTTTTTTACTAAACCATGAAATTTACAATGTACGATGTAGTGAAATTAAACAAATAATTGAAAACATAATCCGCCATTTTGGGATCTGAATCTTAAAAAATCAGCCGAGGGCGTATAATATTCATTCATATATACTTCACATAGCTCATTGTTATTATTATTTTTGTGTTATCCTTTCTTGTATTTGCACTGCCTGTAGTCTTTTTCTCCGCGGTACCGTTGGAAGAAAATGCGAGCTCCCTAATTTTTTTTTTAAATATTTTATAGGTAAACGTTTTGACCACAATTTTATCTGATATTAAATGATGATGTAGTCTAAGATGGTAAGCCACGCTTAACCTAGAAGGAGACAGGCTCTCAAATGCAGCTGCTGGAACACACCTACAGGTGCTTGGTGACAGATTTTAAACTTGAGGGTGGTAGCTAGCCAGACGGACTTAGAAAAAGCCATTCCACCATGCTATGGTTTCATCACGATGTTTTCCTTCATCGAAAGCTCCGACTTAATTTCTTGGATTCGAACCTACGTCCTTCGACGCTGTGTCCGAATACACTACCAACCGAGCCATCATCGCTTCATAAGCCCTAATGCATAAACCAAAAGGTATTCATTCATTCAAATCGTAATTAACACATTAGAATCAAGGTAAATTTATGAAAATTATAATTGGAAATAAACCTAACAAACACAGAAATAATCTCATTGTTATCTGTACTGTTCCTTGCAATAATATTCTTACGACAGTAAACCAATAAAATTATAAGTTTAGCGTCATCTGTTGTCGTCGAAAATGTAGTCTGTTATTGCTTCTAAAGACGATTTTTTCTTATGTTTTATATTTAATGAACAATTTTAGTCTCTTTACTTTTTTATTATAATAAAAAATTGCCCTAAAAAGTGATAAGGTTCAATAACTTGTAATATTTACAACACAAAATCAATTAGAAATTTACAAATTTAATCATAAACCGTATGCGATCGAAAAATAAAAATTATATTTTACTTATACAAGGTATGAAGTAAGTTATTCAATTAATAGACATATGTAATATTTGTAATTGGCCAATTTTTAGATTGTATATTATAGTAGTAATTAATTTAGAAAATGGCGGTTGAACGCCATCTATTAGCAATAATGCATATTAGTTAATTACTGAACATCTTAGGGTATTAATATTTATTTATGTGAAAATAAAATATTAACCATTTTTCTTTCGTTCTATGTCTTAGTGATGTAATATTGTGGCAATGTTTATTTATGTTATAAAATACCCTGGTTTTTACATGAAGCTAAAGTCCATTTACTTATCTATTTTTCTCTCGTACTTAACTCCCGTCGTCATTACAATTACAATAACTTTTGATAGAGTTAACCGATTTTAATGAAACAAAAAATTTATGTCGCTCCGGAATATACTTATATATATGATATATGTTTTATCAGAAACCTATTACTTTACCAGTGATGCCTGTTCAAACAAACAGACAGACAGACAGACATTTCTAAAATTGATCGAAATGGATTCTATTACTTATTCCTAGACATCTGCAATAATTTTTTTCTAAAAAATCAAAAAAGTACAGACACGTTGGATTTACATTCTTATTATATGTATAGATAAATGCTTATCGTCTTATATATAAAATAATGATATATCGAAGCAGTATCATTTGGCACGTAACCCAGCATCGCATCACTGGTGTAACGTGTAATTGGCATAATCCCTATATAATTAATGTTAGATACACAAACAACATTTTTAAGATGTACTTGTGAATAAGCCGACGACCTGTAACAATTCATTCTTGGAAGCGCTCTCTCTAATTAGCTGTTTATTGAAATTGATACGGTACCGAAATATTATATTACTTGAGACGTTGAATTAATGTGAGGACTAGAAATGATTACCTATATTTATTGTTTATAGCGTTTTTATGTTTAACGGATAAAAATTTAAAATCTCTATAATTAAAAAAATAGTTGTCAAATGTTTGCAATCGCATCATTTCAGAACTGTTGCATTTATTTGGTGATTTTTTTGTTTGTTGTGCGAGTTATTATCAGGACGAGGTCTGTATAAAGAAATGTTTGAAAAATCATACTATATAGGGAAAAATTTAGAGTAAAAATCGTAAAAAAAAGATTTAGTTTCATTTTCTTCGTGAATAAGCCCGCGCGAAACCGAGGCGGGCAGCTATTTTTTGTATTTTTTTATACACTTATAGGTGTTCCTATACTCCTGTGTGCTGTTTACTTGAGACACCCTCTAGGTAGAGCATGTTTACCATCCTTAGACCATGTCATCATTTAACATCAGGTGAGATTGTATCAAACGTTTTAATTTATAACGTATAAACAAACCATGAGTTTTTACGTCAAAAAGCCAAAAATGTTGTTAGAAAAATTACAACAAAAGTTCCAAATCTCGATAACAGTACTATCTACCGGATGAAATAATAATTAAGGGCGAATAATAAGGAAGGGAAATAATAATAAAAATAACGATGATGCTAAGGTAACATACCCATATTACGTGACCCGTTCAGCAGGGAAAGGTCTTCAAAGTACCACGCTTGGTCACAGGAAGGAGGGGAAAAGCCGTATTTATGAATGGCTACATGAAAACTAAAAAGGAGGGAGAGGGTTAAAAATTGTCAAACAGAAGTCACATAGTATGGGTACGTTTCCGAACAAATATTACGAGTGGTCATAGAATTGTAGTTTAAAGATGATTATATGCATTTATAAGCTGGAGTCACCACTTAATGTCAGGTGAACTACGTACTTGTTAGTTACTTCGTTATATTAGATGGAATATAATTTCTTACGTTTTTTTTTTCTATATCAAGATAAATCTAATATCATTCCCCACAATTTCACCTTCACGAGATGAGTCTATTTTATAGCCTGGACGTGGGATTAAACATAGTACATGACCGCTCGTAAATCTAGCCCAAGATCGTGTTATGCTTACGTTTATTTCGTTAGGTGTTCGACTATATTGAAAAAATATGCCTTTTCTAACATAACTTAATCAAGTACTGATGGAAAAAGAATACAATTAACTATTATTGTTGACAAAAATACTTGCTAGTAGCTGATAACATAGCTGTATGAAAAAGTGAAGCACTATCCTTGATGCTAAACGATCCGAAAACAGCGGCAACCACTGAGGTATTGACAATTCGTCGACGGTAGCTAAACTAAAAGAGAGAAACTGTGTTTGATTTTAAATCATATGTAAAGTGTTGTGTAGATCGTACCCCATAGATCTAAATCACAACCTAGCACTGTTATATTATTACAAAGATTATATACAAAGATATTCGACTGTTACACATAATTTTATTGAGACTTGCTAATGTCCCGCCTTCATTCTCATTAAGATGGTTTTATTGCTTCGTGGGAACTACACGTTTTGTTTGGACTTATTTCGTACTATTTCTTATTGTTGTAATCGTAAATTTATAATTATTGCTTAGCCTCAGTAGAAAATCGTAATTAAATTAAATTCTGTATAATACTCTGGTTACTTCTGGTACTACTTGCTAGTAAAAGTCTGGTCTAAATCGATTCAACCGTTTTAGAGATTAACTTGGATAAACAACAGATACATGAATTATATTAAGACACAAAGTTATAATTCTTCTTGGTTGCCAAATAACCACTGTTTTTTTTTAACTGTCTTTACGCTGTTGGCCTGATGGGCCCTTCATAGCTTAACCGGCCTAAATGGCAAGCGCTCAAGGTGTTCGGTCGCTTGGGAACAAGCTCAAGGGTGCCAAAGTGGCTGAACTTTTGCTTGGCTGTTGCCTTGGATGCAACAACGGTCATATTAAGGTAAACTGGCTTTGATAAGCATACATATACAAATTAGTGAAACACACATATACCAGCATTTCATCACAGACTCAAACATGTATTTGTCAACTTGGCTAAACTATATAACGAAGTTCCAAAAAACAAGGGAAAAAATAAAACCTTTCCACCATATGTTTAAGCTGTGTGTGTGTGTGCACGCACATATGTTGGAGTGATTTGTGTTGTGTCTGTTAAGTTAGTGAGTGATAATATTCAGTGTCACTCTATCGTGCTAGCAACGTGCTCGAGGGTTCCACTCCGGAGGATCGAACATAGGCTTGAGCCGCTGCCGAGGGGGGTCGCGTAAATGGCAACTGCTAGAATAGTTACTTATATATCGCGTTTTCGTGTTAGGTCGAAAGTAAACTTGATTTATTAAAAATTATGTATAAGGTCATGTCACTCCAGTTTGCTTTTATATACATATTACATTATTAATTTAATACTATAATATAAAATTAAGATTTTTTTAATATTCTGTGATTTATAATATATTTGTTAAATAAAATCAATCAATGTAATAAAATATATTAACTTCGTCCTCGTGTTATCTTATTTCTTCTTAACTACGCAACGGATTTTGATACAGTTTTCACTGTTATTTATGTATAATATCGTATATGTTAAATTTATATAAAGTAGATTGAAATCAATGGAATGTACTGAGATCGTAACAAGGAGTTTTCGGGCATTTACTTTTAAGACGTTAGCTAAACCAAATGAGATAACCATATATTTACAACCATATATTTATAAATCAATACCTCAAAGTACTACATATAAAAAAATCCTACAAAAAAGTGCACACTGGTACATATGGAGGGCAAGTATCCAGTGATTAGTGATTGGTATACATACGACCATTTGTTTGCTGCATGTTATTCACGAATTGCGTAAAAATAAGCAAAAACGTGGTGTCATCTAGTACTTTGACAATAGTAGAGATCACACAGTCAGATAGACAAACAAATTTTTGAAGGAGAAAAATGTAGATATTATGAATCTTTCTGTATACAGTCCCAACCTCGAATCATGCGAAACTTCTTGTTTTCAAAAATTAAGAATTATTTGCGCTGTCGACAATTTTCAATGTCGTTGATAAGTATAAAAGGCATATTTTCAAGGTCACCACGGAGGAGTGGTATAACGTTTTCAAAATTGGTTTATTTGTATGAAAAACTGCATTGAAGATAAGAGAGAACATTTTGTGAAACAATAAATTCATTTTTGACCAATCATAGATTTATTTTCTTATTTATTGAGGAAATTTTTAATGCACCCTGTAAATGGATCTAAATCGTTCAGAGGTTTCGATACTTATGACGCCATATTAATATATTATACCCATACAAAATCCCGGCAAGTCGCTAGTCTGTTTAATAATTAGTAAAAAAGAGAATAAGTTATTAACAATTTGATGACTTTCGTTGTAATCTTACTCGAATTCTTCGAACGATAAATTGAGAAAATCAAACACCGCCTCAAATGCACTAAAAGTCTAAGAAGCCATCATAAACTATATTCAATCGAAAACAGTGTGCGCTCTAAAACCAACTTCAAATGAACACCGCTAAGCGATCATATAAAAATTTTCATAATGGCGGCAGCTGAGGCAATATTAAATTTTAAATATCGAACGCCCGCCACCGAACGACATTCAATTTGGCGCAAAATCTCTGTTCCGTGGTGACACACGCAACAATAAAACAACAGTTACGGAAAACGATTCTATTTAAGAGCTCATGGCGGCCGACGGTTATTCAGATAATTTGAAGGTTTATTATGTTCTACAATAAAAAGAACGAATACACCGTTTCCTACAGACAGAGGAGATCGTTGTAAAAAATACACACTAAAATGAAAATTAAGGATTTTAATAAATAAGACATGATGAGTTTAGTAAATATATTGATATGTGTATTTCATTGAAAATGTTTGGAAAAATTCGGATCAGTTTGAACTTGCAAACAGCCGTCACAAATTATTAAGACAAATAAAAGTTCTTTGGATACTAGACTTAGATTCAACAATAAGCTTCCTAAGCACATTCCCGATTTACCGGATAATTAGTTCAAGGTTCATGCACAAAAAGGTTGCTAAAATGTATTACAGCGTATATCATTATGTGAATGTCAGTGATGTTAGGAACTATCGGGCATATTTTCCTAACGGGTGTTAGTGGCATCGACGTTCAGAAGGAAGGCTTAAGGCATAAATTGAATAAAATACTACTGATAATGTTGCAGAGAATAAAAGCACGTAACACAGACGAGCGTGATAATAATATGTAATTAATTTGATGAAATAGAGATAGACTTACATAAACTAACATTAGATAAAATAACATTGTCTACTGTCACTACTTTAGAGTAAGCTACAGGTTCTTATTTACAATTAGGACATACGATTCTTTCGTACGGTATGAAGTCTGCTGAAATTTTCATAGTTCAAGTTATTATAGACAATATTTATTTTTAATAATAATTATTATATACCTAAATAAACAGATTAAGCTAGTAATTATTGTTTGATAGATCTCGTCGTAATCATATCCATTGAATCGATTCGTCTATGTTCATAAAGCTGAACTCTTAATCGTCTTGGCTCAAATAAAATAAATATGTAATCTAAAAATTTTTAACGTTCCGTCGAAAAAAGAAAATAAGTACCGATCAACATTCAGTACATTTTTCTCGAATAAAAGATATCTTGGAAATACCTTATATTAAAATGTAATAAAATTCTCCGTAGCTAATATAATGCTGTGGCATGGACCAGTTTTAATGCTATAAAAACATACCGACTTCAATTCGCAACGTTTCAGTGATCGTTTCGTTTTTAAAAAGATATCATTTTTATAATTTTAATTCCATTGCGGTACTTCTTTATCACATAATAAATATTTCGGTATGGTTAGAACCACGCATAAAAAAAATTAACCCTCAGTAATATTTTTAATTGATCACTATTTTCTTACATACATCTAAAAATACATATTTCTTTGAATCCGATATACAATCAATAAATTAAGAAGTATATTTCGACAGTAATGTTTTGAGGAAAACTATGTAAATAATTTTCAATCCGTAAATGGACTTGAATTTCAGTTCCGTCTTCCACCTATATAAATTTAAATATCCTTTAAATTACTTAGTGTATAAAAATCCAAACTTATAAATAGTTTATATATGAATGATTACGTTTTTTTAAGCAATAAGCGTGAGTATTTGCAATATCCATCCGTATTAATCGTGGCAATTCGAATGTCAGCCCGCGGCGGCGCTACCATCGACCAATCGATACCCCCGTTGCTAAGCAACGATCATGTTGCAAAACAAACAATCAGAATCAGAGGGGCCTGCCGTGAGCAAATTTACTTTCTTATTTTATTATTAGTGTAAACATTTTAGATAGATATTATTGGATTATTTGCACGCTAACACTCTTATCGAGTTTGCGTTATGTTTTTATGAGTTTTCTTGGTTAAAAAATAAGCAATAATGGTTTTGCTACCGCCGTGCGTTCCTGAGAATTGCGGAAAGGATTTTAGAAGTTCTTTGAAGAAGCCAAGCCCCAATTATTATTATGGATACAAAACAAAGAAGCCTAGAGTCGTGCCTGCCTTTACTATACAAGGTAAATTATTATATTTTTATACACCTTTTAAAGAATTGTCTATATTAATTTGGATTCTTTTTGTTACAAAACAAGAATTGCTAAAGAAGTATGGAGCAGAAATCTAAGCACAAGCCTCATAGTCTCTTTTGTTTGTTACCTTAGTTCTTAGAGTTTGTAGCAACATTTTTGAGTCAAAGATATTTGTGTAGCCTGTTCATTTTCTGGGACTTTCGAAACCATAATTAATATAATCTGTTATATAGCATACATAATCTATGTATAGCCCGCTCCTATGACGGTAGTGGTGACCGCTGAAATACACAAATATTTTGATATTATTTTATTTTAATATTATTTTTAAGTACAAAAATGTTTTCTTAATTATTTTATGCCTGTGATGTGCTGAATCGGCGTCATTACTTACTGAGTGCAAATGTCAGAACAATGTTTCTGAATTGAGAATTATGATTATGTTTACTATATCATTACAAAGATATTACAGCAATATTCTGATGTAAAAAGCACCGTTTCTTATTTTAGCTATGCAAAAGAATACCAGAGTACTCCCTCCTCCAAAATGTGGGGTGCTCCATCCTCAACCACCCAGACCGACGATGTTCAGAAAATGCTACCAGAGAGGGGAATTTCCAGTCTGTATAGAATTCACCACGTACGGCAAAAGGCTCGCTTGGAAGGTATCAGAATAAAAATAATATGACCATGAGAATATTTCCTAGTCTTAGTCTGGCTAGCTAACACTTACAAAAAGATGATGTGTCATCAATTTTCACTACCGAGATCGACATAACACTATTTACGACCAAATATTTGTTACAAATTGCACTTGAACTAAAAATATGATGCGATGAGTTGAAAATGTTTTAAAAGACTGTTTGCAAAGAGATAATTAAAATACTATGGAATAATGATCCGTCAAAGCTCTGTCCGCTCTGGCTTAAAATCATGATGGTTCAATGGTAGCGTTGTCGGACACCGCGATCATTGATATAGATTCGACTCCTTACAATAAACAGGAGTTTTTAGCGAATGAGAACATTGGGTTTTTTTAACTTATCTAAATAGTTACAACCCTCAAGTTGAAAATGTATAGCTAAGTAACTACGAGTATGTTTCTCTAAGCCTTCTCTCATTTTAGTGTATCTACCTTCTTGGACTACATCGTCGTTTAATACCAGAAATAAATATATAGCTAGAAAAAAACCTACTGACCCATAAAGCAAAAACGCGAGGGTATTGAGACATGATAGAATAATGGCAAAGTGTGTATGATCCATGGAACGACAGTCAGCAATACATTGAATAAGATAATGGTATTGAACTCCTTTTAGATTTTTAAATAAACGGACAAATTATTTTAGTAACTAATCATTTCCCATATTTTTTTTTAATTTAAATATGGCATGGGAATACATTTTTTAATCCGTATTGTATGTTTTTTTAATATTAAGCGTAAAGATTAACTCATATGTGTAGGTACCGGTGGAGAAGCTGGATTTCCACCACTACCTTCCGATGTTTTTCGACGGTCTTGCCGAGGGCACGTACCCTTTCAACTTTATCGTCGAGCATGGTATCAATGACCTGGTCACCAAGGGTTCCTATAAAGTGTTACCGGTCGTGCCGCAATTGATTATACCTATAAAAAGTGAGTGTTGGCCTTTTTTAGTGTAACAATTTATTTATTTATCTAATCTATAACTAAATTACATCATATATAATATTTAGAGGACCCTGACCTTTGGATTATTTACTTTTCCTTCACTCTTTACACTTTAATTTAAAAGTTGATTACTTGTTTTTACTGATTACTACCTTATTTCTTTTTTTATTTTCTTTTTAAGCTTCGTTGGGCATTATACATATGGCAAAACGTCAAGCGAATACAAAAAAATTATTAGAATAAAACTATGTACGAAAAATTCCGCATCGAATAGTCGTAGTCCTATGGCGATATCGTTCAGTAGTTTTGACGTACTTGGAGCTCAAAGGATTGTACTTTCATGATTTATGTACAGAATATAAATGTTTCTCAAATTTGCGTACATTTCTAATTAAGAAATATTTTGATTCAATTATTTGGATAAAGATTCTTTTGTATTTTCATAAGAAAACGATAGGGCCCTCGTTACAGACGCTCTCGCAACGAAACGCCCGACGGTCATCTGCCACGCACTCAAGTGCATACAGATGTTAGTCACCGGTTGCGATAGGGTCGGTGAGGCCCTTGTGCCTTATTACAGGCAGATACTGCCTGTTCTGAACCTGTTCAAGGACAGAAATCGTGAGTATATCTTTTTGTTTCTCGTTTTTAGTATCATCAGTAAGACAGGTTGAATAAAATTGTTTCGTAAGTTATGTATGTACATAAAAATCGTTTTTGTTAAACTTCGACGGCGTTTGATAGATTAGCATAAAATTAGCGTACCTAAGTACTTCGAATGGAGACGGTTTTACGCGTTATCTATTTTAACGTTACTCTTCACTAGATGACGCTTCAATACATACATTCATTTATTTACTGTTAAACCAATCGCCATGTAAATTGGAGAAAATTAAATATATATCCATTTTGCTGAACTTAGTACAAGTTATGTAATTGCGACAAAAACAAAGTCACTTTTCGCGTACGTCGTGTGTGTTTTCCCTTAATTCCTCCAAAACTACGCAATGGATTTTGATTCGGTTTTCGCCATTATTTAGAACATTTCTTCAGCAAGATCTATATGTATAATGCATGTATATTATAGTAGACAAAAGTGAAGTAATGTAATGGAGTTCCAAGAACGTGTATTCGGGTGTTTACATTGGTAACGCTGGCTAAATCTTACGAGTGATATCAAAATAATATGCTACAGAATTGTACATCTCAAAAGTGCCTACAATAAAGTCCTTGATGGCATGCATATACCTATCTACTAAATATAAACCATAGTAATCATTTTAATTTTTTTACACATTATTAAAAATAACCAGACATTTGTAACACTATTTTACTATGTGTTTTTTTTGTTAATCCGGTCTCAATTAAATACTTCACTTATTTTGGGAATTTAATGGAGATCAAAACTGTCTTTTACAGTATATAATTTTAATAAATATCGTAGAAGATGACACAGGCTTAAAATTACGCGAAAAAAAGAAGTTGCTTGTGCGAATACATTGATGTAGTTTCAATGAGTAAATACTAAAATATGTATCTGAATCGTTTAACCCTTAAAAGCATGATTTTTGTTTTGAATTTTGAAACTAATTTTAACGCAACGACAACAAAAAGTATAACTTACCGCCAAAAGGAATGTCAGTTTTTTCTTTAGCATATAAAGTATTTTTAAAGGTTTTAACAAGCTTTTGGAAATGTTTACACTGAGGTTTTTGATCAAATTAAGTGGAATGTAGACAATTGGCAATAAATATACATTTAAGAGTTAAATATCTATAACACCACATTAGTACATTGTACTCATTCGAAGTCGGGGCGAGTCGCTAGTATAAAATATATTGCAATCTCAATTTTGGAATTCAAAGTGTGTATGTAAAGACTTTGACTTGACACATTTCTAAAAATAAATTTAATGAACCGCGCAAATTGGGCTGAATTTAAACGCTCATAAAACTCGAGTGCGATAATATTTTAACCGCGATAATGACAGGCAATTCGCAAAACGTTATACTCGGATGAAATGAGCAGAATATTCAAACGACACTGGAAAACCTCGCTGGCAACTATTTTACGATGCGAGAAAATGAGGTGATGTAAATTATACACACTTGCGTCTAAATAATCGTTGCTTCGCTAACATGAATGTGTGTTTTTGTCGTAAAATAAAAATAAACTACTGAAATTTTGATTACTTATTCTCAATTGGTTATTTCAAATTTCTTTGAATAAAATAATGTTAAACTACAATAAAATTTGATTGCTATAGAATAAAAACTTACATGAAATTTTTAATCTAAATATGTGATATTAGAACATACATGAAATATTAACATTTTGTGTGAAAATTAAAAATACTAACCAACAATGTTAATTATTTTATTACAAATTAGTTTTTAAGTATAGGTAAAATTGAAATATCAATCGTTTGTTCGTCCTAATCTCCGAAATGAATGAACTGATTTTAACAAGACATACTATTAGATAGATAACTTTTCGGAGCATTATCAAATAATTACGCTTTTCCATTGAGGATAAACAGAAATTATAAAATATAAATACAAAAATAAAATCGGTAAATGTGTTACGGAGTTTATTAGTATTGACGAAATAAAAATTTAAAAGACAAGGCCAAATATGACTATCGATAAAACACATTTTAATTGAATACCCGTGCAAGTTACATTCAATAAAATTATATTAAAATGATTTTATGTCGCAAGCGTACGCCGCGGTCGAACAAAGAGCCGAAATGGTCGGAGCGCACAGAATTCGTGTAACAATGCGGTCTCGTGTCAAACCGCGGTGAGTGCGGCATAGTCCGCGTGACGCGTTCCAAAATTCATTGTGCCGCGGCAACACCACGCGGAATAGAGATGTGCTTACAAGCACCCCGATGATTCGTTACATGCCTGTAGATTGGTTCTATTTGAGTATTTTTATGTGACTCATGAAGCATAATTAAATTGTGCGCATCTCTCAAATGTTGTATCGAAATCTTTGATTGTTACCCAACTAGGGACTAAATGTCAATTTTTAATATTTAAAATGATTTATTATGGTATATCACTACATATTATAAAACAAAGTCTGTCTGTCTGTATGTTCGCGATAAAGCTTCAAAGGAGCTTTCATCGAAAATGCTGCCTAATTATTTTGAGATATAAAAAAACAATGCATAGTGAGATATCTTTTATAGATCTAAAAGAAGTCTGCGATGGCATATACCTATCTTTTAAAGATAGCTTACTATACCGATCTATCTTCTAAAACATGGTCACATACAATGAGGTAATTGAAAAGCTATTTAGACGGATACGGTATTAATCCTTATAAAATTGAATACATTACCTACAGGACAACGTCCGCCGGGCCTGCTAGTATGTACTATATAACAAAACCGAATATGGTGATCTATAGATATAAATAAAATTGAATTGACTGTTGTTTGTCTGAGCTAATTTACGAAATGCCTAAACCGACTATAATAAATCTTTTACTAGTAGATAGAAATCTTTTCAGCCAATTATATAGACTACATATCGTTATGATATAAGAGGTAAACAGTAACGGTGAAATTGTACTGAGGTAAAATTAAAACCATAAAAAGAAGTTAAGTAGCAATGATAAAATTTGAATAGAAGTATTAAAGGAATCGTTAATTACTTCACATGAACCAATAAATTGTCATAAAAAGATAAAACTATTATAAATTAAACATATGACCACTAATTTAAGTACCGATTTAAGAGCTACATTGTATTTCATAGTAATTTGAGTACAGACACAACTATATCCGTTAATATACAACTGCGTTATGGATCAATAATAATTTTGCTAGTGGGTCGAGTAGAGATGATTCAATATGACGGATTTATCATTGAAATTGTCATCGCACTATTGCAATACAAAATTCTATAATATTTTTAGTTAATTCATCAACAACATAAAACTGAATATCCATGACACAAACTCGTTCACAGACACTGAGACCTACAGTCTCATTCGTGTCGATACGTTCCCAACACTATGTATTTTAACATGTAATTAATCTACTCGGATGCTCTGACAAGTCTGTTAGGGCGAAAACAATATCTTTAAGGGCTGGTGTTCGCCGCGTGTCAATTATTTCAGTGGTGGCGTCAAGAATGATTGATGGAAGTCAATCGGTACCGCGCCGGAGCCTGTCGAGTTACAAACGTGTACAACAAGCCCGCTCATGAAAAGTGATGACTTTATTTTACACGATGATAAACGATCGCAAGGAGATATATCGTAACTTTATATTATGTGATTTAGCTCATTAAAATGATTAAACTATACTTGGTGTTACCCAATATTAGTTACCATCCAAGAAACATAGGGAAACGAATGTTAATTAACATTGTTTGTGCCACTGCTCACGTAAAATTCCAAGGTCTAAAATTTAAGCCACTCAATAATATGTATGTACTTTAACAACTTCTATTGGTTACTCTTGATTAATTTTTGGTAAAGTTTTTCCTTTGATCGAGCCACATTGCCAAGTGGATATTCATAACAATAATTTAAAGAACCAAAAGAGATTTTCATATTACTGTTCGGCGAAAGTTTACGATGTCTTTTCTTCTTTCACTGCCATATCAACAGGGAACATAGATCTTTCACTCTTTAAATCAGGAATAAATAACTGTTCGTCAGTTTAATTTCGCCGTTAAAATTGGACTAATTTGGAAATGGTTCACGTAGTAATGAGATGAGATAAAGAACCTAAAAATAGAAAACATATTGTTGAAGAAAGGGATGGATAATATACTATTGTGTATCACGTTTTCCTTCACATAATTTTCGCCTAAACAATTACCTTTTTTAATTTGATGATATCATATTAATGTTTGAAAAAGACGCGGATGAAATAGAATTGGAACAGAAACATTTCACAATTACTTTAAAATCCTTGTTTTCAGGTAATATGGGTTCTGGAATTGACCACACCACTACTCGAGGTGAGAACGTTGCCGATCTGATAGAGGATACGCTTCAGATCCTGGAACGTTACGGAGGCCCTGATGCGTTTATTAACATCAAGTACATGATACCAACATATGAGTCATGTGTTTTGAATTAATTTCTGTAAAAGGAGTTTTTTGTATTTTGTTACGGCATATTTGTAAATTGTGAGTTAGGTTGCCTTTATTGTTATTAGAAAATACAAGTCCTTATACTTATACTTGTTCTCTAAAAGTTCTACAAAAAAAAAAACTGACAAAATCTCTTGGATTTTGAGATTAAAAAATAAGTCATTAATAGATTTCGGAGCAAGTTAGCGGCAGAATGGTAAATTTTGATAGACCTTTGTCTATCTGCAAATATAATATAACTTTGCAATGAAAATGCAAAAAAATCGTGACCTTTAAAACGGAAGATCCTCAGTTTTCTCTAAATAGTATGATTTCTGTTCAATCAATGCTTGTGCCGGGCTATTGTAGCATTATCTTGTTCCAATGGTATCTTGTGTACAATAAATGGGTCATTTCATTTTTGAACTTCTCTCATTTTTTGTATGTCCAGTTCTGTTAATACAGAACACTCTGTATCCACAACCTATTCATTACCTACCTGCAATTCGGTTATTTTACCAGACATAAGATCTTTTGAAGCTCTTCTTTTTCGTCTCTTAAATAAAATACCAAATAAAATTAAAACGATTTTAGACTGGACCGAAGCAAATATTCCGTTAACAAAATTTATTATATTCATTCAAATACTCGTTCCTCCGTAATGAATTGGTAAATGTTGAATAAGTTGATAACAGTCTCAAATTGATATTCAAAAAATGATTAGCGAGTATTATTTTCTAAAATACTTTAAGTTTACGCCAAACTGCGATCCATTTTGGAAGGTTTAATAAAAACATTAGCCGGGTAGTCCATACATTTAGTGTGAATGTTATCTTAAATGTGCGATGTTGGAAAGATTTATGATGTTACTTGTCGAAACGAGCCTCCATAACGAGGTCGAACGAGACCGGCAGCCCGCTACACTTGTTGAATCTCATTTGAATTTTCATGCTTAATCACAATTAGTATTATTGTAGCATATTTATACTTGATATTTACAATGTTGTTCCTTAGTTTTAGTTGATTAATGTTGAACACTTTATACCTCGGTATTTTTTTACAAATTTGCATACTTTTGCGTTTCGTTAAACAAGTAAATTATGGTGTTTTTTTGTTTCATTTACTCTTTTCGGTATATATTATTGAAAGATTTTTAGGATTAAAAATACTATGCTTCTCTGTAGAATTTTTTTTTAACATTTATCGAGTTCAACCTGTTATTAGGCAATTGTATTATCCACCAATTTATATGATTCTTTTATGCGGGCCAAAGTCTTTGGTCTTATCCGCAATATAATGTTATAAGGTAACTCTGTAAATCTCTTTTGGTACATACAAAATGACATAAACTACTTTTCGAATAGGTTAGTTTTACAATAAAAACAAATAAGTTGAATTTCTTCACTCATTGAGTTATAATTTTAAATACATTGACTGTGTTGTTTTTTTTAGACATCAATTCATACTGTACATTTGAATTATATTTAAAACTACGAAAATAATTGCAGTAAGGATAACATTTTTTTTTTCAATTTAAACTAAAGAATCAGTTGTAAAATACAAATTGCTCTAAAGCTTTATTTTCAAATATAAATTGTCTTTTTTTTTTAATACTCGTATAAAAAATTTCTTGTTATTAGATATATTAAGTTTGGTAATTTTTTTTGTATTTGTTATGTACTTTGTTACATTTGTTGCAGTGTTTATGTAGATTTGTTTTAATAAATTTTTCGTGCTAAGTTTGTTTCTTTAATGAATCCAATAGTATTTTTGGAATATTGTAATGAAAGTGTTTTATTAAATAAGAGGCACGGTGAAAGGTTTTAATTAAATTACTATGAAGATGCTGTGATTAGCGTAAAAAGATTCTAAATAAAACAAAAAAAATTGAGGATGATTAAAACTTCCGCTCACAATGCCTGATCATACATGAACATAATCGTACTGAAATAGGAAAAAAAGTCGTACCAACACCGTAGCGTGTTATGACAGAACCTGCAGCGAATTCACGATAAGCATATTTTGTTAAAACCTGATTAATGATTAAAAACTAACTCGGTATACTTACGTTTATGTAACGAAATCATAAAATCACCCTCCGACTACTTTTTTTAGTTATTCTGACAATTATAAATGAGCCAATAATTTTTTTCTTTATTTTCACTAAAATCCACAAATGCTTATCCTCTATATTCAATCAATAATTTATTTCCACACGTTTTATATTCCATTGTTTTCTTGTTACCTGCATGTGTTTTACTTACTCTCCTTTTAATTTTGATTTTTGGTACTTAAATTACAAACTTGTCCTATCCGTCCGTTGTGAAGCAAATTATTTAATCTCTGTTTGTTTTCTTCATTAAAATGAAACATAGATTTTTTTTTACATTATACATATTAAAATCAAAATATCAAAAAGATTCGACATCATTGAAGTTTTACGGTCAGTAATTTAGCACGTGCCACTACGCTTACACATACGCTCTAATGTCACTAATTGCTAACTTTCGTATAGATTATTTTCTAATAGCCGTTCTATAAATATAATGTGAATAATTTTCACAACAAGAATTCTCCAAAACTCTGCAAAACGCGACAGTACGAGGAGGATACGACAACTTAATGTATTACTTTAGTAGGCATATTAGGGTGCATCGTGTTCTTTTTCATGTCTGATATATTGATATATTGGGCGATCGAAGTATGAACCGATGTAATGAGCCGAGACTTTTAGACATGATCCCGTTGTGAATATAAAACAGAACGAGGTGAATAGAAATAAAGAGTAAAAATAGATTTCATTTAGTTATGATGTGTTCGTGAGGTGATTAGATAATTTGGCATGTTTTTTAATATTAATGAAGTGATTTATACATTGATTTATTGTCTTATTTTAATAATAGATTTAGACCAATAAATGTTAATATATCTCAGAGTAAATAAGCCCTGCAAATAAGAAACGAGAGGAAAAATAATAGCAGTTTAGGCAGACATACCAAATATATCAAATTTCTATATTAAGATGTCAAGTTTCAGCCCGTAGTGTACATTCATTTACTTAAACCACTTTTGCTTTTTGCTATGCTATGTGAAAGCTAGCAAGACAGTGGTCAGTGTAGATATATATTTGCTTCATATCAATAACCCTAATGAAGTACCATAATTTTCAATAAAGTTTAAAATATATATATATATATATATATATATATATCACGCATTTACAAATAACTTGTATTCAGATTAGAAAACATATACTATTGCGAAAAAAGCAATGAAATCGAAAAACCAACGCTAATCAAACTTAATTCATCTACAATTGTAAAATCATGTGTGTATGTATATTCATAAGCAAATCTAAATTAGAACCTAAGTGCTGGCTAGCGTCTAACACTATAGTCTCTGTCGATATAATTTAAACATAACTTGCATATGTTATAATATCGTTACTCGATATTATAGCCTTACTCTGGGACTATGTTTCAACTTTAATTGAATTGTGAAAATAGAAGTGGATATTTTAACGTTAAAATAATTACATTATTAGATCTAATTAAATCAAGGTTACTTTTTTACTATGCAACATTGATATTGGTACAACCATTTGTAGGAAAAAGCGACGGGAGTACAGGAATTGAACTTTGGGGTAAACGTGCGTCAGTAAGGACATAGTCTACAATTGAGTTGCAAGTCTAAAACTTTACTTCTCGCCCTCCAAATCAGCACACGGAAGGCGATTTTATGGAATACTAAGGATGTTTTGTCGCCTATAATACAGCTAAGGTCATCAATATAAAATGTAAATTTATACATCAGTCACTTTTACACAAGGTTTTGGCGGTTGACAACGATTCCACTTGATATTGCATAATCATGTGGCTTGAATTTATAACAAGCTAGATTTAGACGATGACTAGTTGTAAATGCAACCGCTGGAGCATATTGGTACTTGACGACAAATATTCAACTAGACAATGGTAACTAGCAAGACGAGTATTAGAAATAGCCCTGACACCATAACTGTCAATCTGGTGGAATGTTTAAACAAATATTTATCTAAAGTTCAGGCTGTTTTTTTTATTTACAGTACAAATTTGTGATTCTCCGAATGCGAACTGCGAAATAGTATTCATTACAGATATCAAAATATTCATTCGTAAAAATATACGTGAAAATTTCATCGAGTTTCCGTGGTAACCGAGGGCATGCAATGCAAATAACATACATGTATGCATACTCGTGAATTCTGGTTCGCAGATTGTGAATTGCTTTGACTGAATTGATCTAAATATTGACTGCGCTTCCCTGGGGTTCAGGTCGTGTGTACGCAGTATAATAATCATGAATTTCAAATGTGTACCTAGGATAATATGTATGAGGTTGTAAACTAGATTGGGGCATAGTGGAAGCCCAAAGAGCGTTCGGTGAAAATAAATATATTTCTGTTTATTTTAAATATTTTAATCTAATTGTAATAAAAAAACTATACAGCGATTATTGATAAATAGGCAAAATATAACTTCTACAAACTATGGAAACACCAACAGTATTATAAACATTATAAGAAAGAACAAAAATCTCATTTGTCCAACAATAACGAAACTTTGAATTTTACTGTAATAGTTTCAGGACGGTCTTCTCACGAAAATTACCGTCTTGATTGCTCCCGAGATAAATTATTCGAGTCCGAAGTCACTTTTACAATATCATAAAGTTGTTCTAGATGAGACATAAAAAATTAGAACAATAATTATTTACTTCATCATGAACTCTTAATTCTTCATTAGGTATTCTTCAGACCAATGTTAGTAAATTTGAAATAATAAAAAAACCAATTATGTATTTATAGAAGTATATTTCAAATCTTATTGTTACAAGTTATCTATACGTATCTATAGTCTCCTATATTAACATATTTGTAGCTGTCCGTACACGAATTTTTTTGCCTATCTTTCTTTTATAAATAAAAATGCCACGGATATATATAAAGGACAAAACTTTGCTGGAATTTGGTTCATAAAGCATATTTTGCACAGTCATATGCACGTGTGGGCAGTATAGAATCGATAACAAAACTGTTTGAGGGGGTGACTTATGCGTAACGGAAGACAAGCTTATTCATTTGTGGGTACAGTAACAAGTGATTTTTATTCAATATCTATTTGCATACTAAACTAGGTGGAGACTTATACGATATGAGTATTATACGTAACTATACTTTGCCATAATACCTGTAAATACATAGAAGCACACCATATATACAGCCATGGTCACAAGTTTTATTGCCCCACTTGCAGAAGTATTTTAGGCTTAAAAACATCCCTTTATTTGTTGGATGTCATTATTTATCTAAAAACGACTAAACAGATTTTAACGAAATTTTTTGAACTTTAAAAATATTCTCGATAATAATTTTAGAAGAGAAAGAATAAAATTAAATATCTAATTGTTAAGAACAATCTTTTTCTATAAATAATGAAACAATATACTTATTTTGTCATCGACAATTAAAATGAATGATAATTTTTTAATATTACCTTATTTTTTTTTAATAATAATTGTTCTTATAATTATGATATTTCTTTCATAAAAACTACAATTATTTGACGAATGCGTTTTGTTTTGTTTTATTTTTATTTATTATTATATCTGTACATTCACATACATTATCTTATTATTAAAGTAATATGATAAATAATTGGATACAATTTACTAAACTAACTAATGTGATGCAATTTATATTTGTCAAATAGACGAAAATTGCGCCCGAATCGTATCCAGAACTTCTATACGTCTGCGTTCACTGTTATAAATGTTGAACGACTAAAAAGGTGTCGTCTTGGATCCAGACCGCGTCTGCATTCAACTGATAAATGTACTCTTAAGCCGTTAGACCTACCTCGATTTATATTAATATTTATAAATTATGTACATCGTTACACTTTTCGTATATAACGCTTTACTTCACTCAAACAAGCGGCTTTGTAATTTCATCAGTTAAATTAACAACGTTCCAATCAATAATGTACTGTGAAATGAATAATACAAGATAAGATGCAGGTAATGCATGGTCGTAAGTAAGGCTTTTTGTAAGCCCGCCTAGCAAGGCAGACTAGCTACCACCGCCAAAGTGAAAAGCTGTTGCCAAGCACCTATTGGTGTGTTCCGGTGGTTGCTCTTGAAAGCCAGTCCATCTTTAGGTTTAGCATCTTTATAATATTGGAGCATAACGTCATTTAACATCAGGTGAGATCGTGATCAAACACTAAACTCTATAAAGTGTTAAAACAATATTTTCATATAAATAAGATTTTTAACTCCGTTCCTCGTTCCAACTAATAATCGAAATTGCTGAATTGATTTTGACGAGATCTTTATTGACAGATAGAAGATTTTTCACAGTATTATTTACGTCAACCATAATTTCTAACTTTGCCACACTTTGCCAGAGGTCATTTAAAATCGGTAAAAATGTTGCAGTAGTTCAGTATTACAATTTTAAGAAATTACAATTTAAAAAAATACATAAACAGCCAACTATTTGTCGAGTTATAAATATAGTTCCCCTGAAATAAAAAATATATTTTGTTGGTATAAGTATCACGCTACGGCTCTTCGTAGAGAAGGAATTATCATCCGAAGTATATGTGAGAAAGTACGGTAAGTGGATGGACGTAAGGTAATAGTGCGTGCTAACTATGCACCTGAGCGTGGGATGTCGGGTTTCACGGCAGGTTGACAGCCCGATGAGAACCGAGCGTTATCGAAAAGAGTCGAACGCTGACTGCCTATGTCTACAAAGTACCATGTTGCGTGGCTCAGTTGCGCATTCCGCATCCAACACAACAGTCTTGCTTTCAGAATTATAACAATTGAATGCGAGTGAATGTGCATTGAGAAAAATTGAATAATGTTCACTCTAACATAGCACTATAATGAAAAACAATCAGTTAAATGC
The DNA here is from genome assembly GCA_035772565.1 of Antheraea assamensis. Taxonomy (NCBI): domain Eukaryota; kingdom Metazoa; phylum Arthropoda; class Insecta; order Lepidoptera; family Saturniidae; genus Antheraea; species Antheraea assamensis. The sequence goes on along the minus strand of JAQQSE010000046.1, from coordinate 3,734,599 downwards.
AATCTACAAGACGAATGACGAAGATCATTTTGTTATATTAGACCAAATAGAACTGTTAAAAGAAATGTTTAATCTGTTATCAGAGAACGACACGAACGCGCTGTAAAAAATTAAAACGATTAATATCGGAGCTCAGAGTTCGTTGCAATTTCATATTTTTTCATTGTTACAACCTCATTAAACTGAAGACATTGCTTATAAAAACGGATTAATAAAACGATGGGCATAACTCTTTCATCGTCTGTTAAAAATGCTCTTATGATTTTATTGAATTTTAATTTAAAACATATGTATATAGTTCTGAAACGAAAAGGTTGGAAGCACTTGTAAGGCCCCGTAGTAAACTGAGAGGTGTTCTAAATTCTGTGTTTTCTACGTTTACATAAAAAGGTATTTTTCTTATTTTGTCTACGAGAAATTGAGCAAAGTTTGGTCAACTAGATATTTACCATAATACAAGCTATAAGGAGTTTGGAACTAAAGGTCCTTGTGTTAAATTGTCTTCAAAAGAAAAATTGTTTAATTTGGATATGTATTTTCAGGCCTATGTCAGTGTTAACAACACAACCATTATATTTGAGTTTTAGACTTCTTTCTAAATATCTATACAACCATATACCCAAATATCATCAGATGAGATTATACTGAAATTCCATTTCGAAGCCCAAATGCTCATACAAAATACTTAACGAAATAAACTGTAGAACAATGGCTAAAGTATTTCTAGTGTAATTTTATATTGTAAAGCAGATAGACCGATCAGGTTTCTTCGACGAAGTGAACACAAACTTTGCCTATTTTCCAGTAAACATTGTTTTCACCTGTCTTTAAAACTAAATTAAATACATATTAAATCTTATTATATTATAGGGTACTATTGAAAGGGTTCTGAGAAAAGAAACCATTTAAACAAAATAAATCAATTAAACTTTATTATTAGATATAAAATGAGTGATACCAAAGTGTTTGTAATTAAAAAGGAAACACAGAAAGTCATGAGATCGAAGGAAGGAAAGAACGATCTTAACTTGAATTATCTTAAGTAATTCAGGCACTGAGTACCTATTGGTCAAGCTAACCTTATAGGAGTGCTAATATCAAGATAACCGTAATAGGGAAAATCGGTGAAAATATTACAAAGGGCTACCAATTGAAGCAGCCTTGCTAACAGAACATATCTTGGTAGTTTGGCAGAGACACGACCTCTTTTATATTTGCTATATGAGATTTTGTTTCGACAATCTGTCATCAGGTCTTCCCAAGATTTGTCCTTTATTTAAAAGAAGTTTTTGACAATAAACCTTGGTTAGTTAGCTTGCTGTTAGAGGTGGTCAAGAAAGTAAATAATTTTTTAAAGGCGGTGGCCAAGATTCCCTTCAGTTTTTTCAATACTTTATCATTATATTTTCTGCTGTACTTCGTTTGACATGCAAAAAGCAGTTATTTCAAGATTCCATTATTATTTGTAATTTTGTAACTAAGCAGATATATTTAGCACGATTCTTGATTTTACTTTGTACGGAACTCATAAAATATTATCAAAACAACTTAAAATAATATATAGCATTATATAAAACTAGCCAGACAAACATTTCACACTAATTGAAAATGAACTAATTGGAAACGAAGTACTCATTGTTAAGATAAACTTTTCCATGAAGATTGTCTTATCTATTATTTCAATGATATCGAAAATAATTAACCTTCAATCAGTGCAATTTACCAAATTAACTGGAAATTACTTTTTAGTAATACCTAAACTTTCATAAATATGTTTAAATTTTTAATAATAATCGTGCTGAAATATCTATTTGTTTTGAAAAAGCTAGAATCCATTTTAACAAGCAATGCAATAAAGGGAAGTGCTAGCAGAATAAATTGTGGCCTGAGAGCGCAGCGTTCTAGGTGACTGCCACTTAAAATGGCTGCCTTTTATACTGGCTTGAAATAAGATTAGAATTATATAAACAACAAAGTTGTACGAATATTCTAAGACAATTGACAGACGATTAATATGATTATCGAAAGCATCTAATAGACTCTAAGAAAGCAAATAGTTTTACAGTTATGAGGTAGTTAACAAACTGATGTATCATTTAATATTAAGGTCTTCTAGTGACAATTCTTTTGCATATGCATTTACAGTACGTTAACATACGTTATAGATATCAAGGTGCATAAAGATGCTATCCGTGATCAAATACAGATAAAATATTGTTAATTTTTCGATATGATAATCAGCATGAAGATGGCTTAGATTTGAAAAGAGATTACTAAATCACGCGTACTCGAAAATACTCTATAAATTTGAATAAAAAAAAGTGATCTTTACGACTTTACGACTTGACTTTACGGTTTGCATATCAAAATTATAAGCTTTTACGCTGCGGTGTAACACGAGAAACCTTTTAGACTATTTTACAGCATCGCCTAGACAAATTTGTGCTGTAAGATAAGAAAGAAACAGGACAAAAGCCGCATTGCCGCGGCTTACGGCTCTTAATGCGGATTAAGAGGAGAACGAATGACGGGGTCTGAGCGGCCCCAGCTTAGTTTTTGGCCGAGATAATGGTGATTAAATGAATTTAAGGGGGTTTTCGTAACGGTGTGATTGTGATTTCGTGCAGGCGGCTGTCACCGAATTGGAACTTTTTAGATGGCGCTGGTTGAAATATTAAGGTAGCGAAAACAACGACAAAGAATAATACAATGAGTTTAGATTACATTACAACATAATTTTTATTTTGTTACCGCAATATAAATAATTATTAAAGGCTAATTATTAAGGTATAATTTATTTTAAAAGGTATATTATTATTACCTTTGAAAAACTGTTTTAAACATAATAATAAAAATACCAATTAGATATGATGGAAGGTACGTGATTCATTTCCATCCACAACGCTTAATTAATGTATACTCGGCTATTTTGTGCGGTCTGACCGCAACACATTTCAAGCAAGTGCCTCAGTGCACATGAATTAAATCAATTATTTTTTACTGGACATAGTTTTACCTGTCAAAGCAAGTACTAATGCTATAGAAACGGGTTTGATGCAATTTGGCTTACTGTGGTCGGTTGATCAATATGATCTGTATCGAATATTACCGGGATTCGTGGATAAACAAATGCTGATCGATGTTACCGACGACGCCATTGGTGAATTCATTTATCAGGCAGTAAGCGTTCCGGCGCGAAACATTGTGGGTTATAACCTAAAAATGGCCATAAAAAAATAAAAATAAAACCGCCGTAAAAGCTATATCAGCAAAAATCGAGAATAACTAATATAGATAAAAAAAAATGTATATTTAAATTAGCTATTACTTGGTAAGTTTAAAAATAATATCTTGTCTTGCTCACTTTAAATTTATATTTAAAACTATTTCAGAAAAAAGGTGCGAACCAAGGTAAGAAAAAATAAACAAAAAAATATAAAAGTAACTTGTAGTTGACTGTGTATCGTGGATCGAACGTTTGTATACATGTTAAATTGAGGTTGATTTGTAACATCATCAGTAAATCAATAAATTCATATTTTAAGTCATTTATAAAGTATAATTTTGTTTCTCCTTTTATATTTTATTAATAAAGCAACAATAAACCTAAATAATCTATTCTTTAGAGGTAAACCGACTACCAAGATACAAGGAAATCTAATCTGGCAGGTAGACGATTATAGAGTGTGTGCTTTAATTCCATATTGTGTATACTCTAAATGTAAATAAGATGTATAAAAATATTGTACGGTTAGAAGAAATAAAAAAAATAACTGGATTACAGATAGATATTAAAATTGTATGAATTCTAAAAACTAAAATATAAAAAAACTATATCTGATGGGTACGATGTATATTATTTATTATTTTATTCCCTCCACCAACTTCAGTAAATACATTTTTCTCTTCAAAGTTAGGATGCGCTATCTATTGTACTCTCCCTTACTTCGTCTTTATAGTTTCAGAATTGTATCATGTGAAAAAAAATAGATAAATTTTATATAAAGCGATGTAAATAATATCAATCCCGATTTCGACGTAAATTTCACGCAACGTACGATAGAGGTGTCACGGCCCATGTTATTAACAAACGTTATCGATTTGCTGTCGACTGCACGGCCAGCTACCCGGTTACAGTTTTAATTGTTTCAATGCGTTCAAATTTCGTTTGTTGCCTGTAATTTGCCTGTATATTTGATTAATAGCAAATTTAACATGATCCTTTAAATTTATAATTGGAGGATATATTTATAAATGGTGGTTAAAGTTATTCACTAACGGAAAATAATTATTGATGGACATAAGACTACGACTTTTCATGGTTACAGACAGATATTATTGCCTATATTTAGCTGAAGACATAAAGAAGGAACATTAAATGTTTTTCAAAATTAAAATTCAGAAATAAATTCAAACTCGTAATTTCGTAAATCAGAAATTCAGAATTCTCAAAACTAAATTTGGAGCTTTTTTTATTTTAATAAATGTGTGATTTATTCGATGTGAAACCTAGCCATTAACATAAAAAATGCCTTAGATCAGGATGTCCTACAGAAATTTCCTTTTGCTGATTTTAATGTTTCTCGGAGAAATAAACCTAGGGGTAGATTAGAAATTAATGACCAAGTAAATAAGGAACATTATATAAGCTACCTCTATCAAATATATATTGTTAAGTTGTGTATACATGCGTGTAAGATAAAATTAGTTAGCGTTAAAATAGACTATAATTTGTTAACATTTTGAAATAGATACCTAAAGAAAATTTACAACTATTACACTATTCGTAAATACACAAGGGCTTAAAATTTGGCATACATGGTGTCAAGACTACAGAAAAGGACATAAAGAACCTTTGATTAAAAAAAAGTACCTACTCTTTCTAAGGGATAGGTCATAACCACATTGAATCGAATGAATCCGCGAGCAAAAGCCAGTCACTTATAAATATATTGATAAACAATAATTCAGATCGAGATATCACTCATTTATATATTTATCTACAGTTACATAAGCCTAGTGTGTGAATCGAACATGTGTACGGTCCCGATATTTCCGCCCCGCTGGACTGCACTTCTGAGGAAACGCAGACGGAATCGTGTTTCTGTTTCACTGGAAATGAGCTCGCGAAAAAAATAAACAATACAGAGTATTCTGTTTACAACTCATTTGCAGTGCTTCATTCGACAGCTCTTGTTTAGCAAATACGGAATTAATTTAAAGGTATACACATAAATACTGTACAAACTCATTTTTTTAAATCTGTCTGAAATACTCGTATATTATCATTCCCGTTGGGATATTTTTTTCTTTCGGATTTACTAACGCTATTGGCCTGACGGGCCTTCACAACTTCACCAGACTACCTTTTGGCATTAATTTTATATTAATATCAAATGGTCTAGCATAAGTCGTTATAGATTAAGAATATAAATAAATGTTTCGATTTAATTTACTGTTAGTACTCCTAGCGAAAGCGCCAAGAAATATAAAGAAACAGTCATAATTCAGTACAAGAACGATGGGGGCCAACGAGAGATTAGTAATGTATCGCTGTCTGTCAGAGCATCGTCCAAGCTTTCCACTGCTAAATGCACACTGATTAATCTCGAAAAGCGATAAACAAAAAAAAAACAATATTTCGAGTTTCTCACTATGTTAGCCGCTACTCATTCCAGTATAGATCCTTAGTCCATTGAAATGTTACATTTTTTAGGCCTTACCTTGCGTTTTTTAGAGGACGCAATTTTATTTTTTTGATGTGTAGGGGGGGTCAGTGTAAAGCTAAAATCAAGTTTGTGGGGTCGCCACCCTTGCCCCACGGCCGCATTCTTGAAAATAGGGGTTGAAATGGTAATTACGATTTATCTCTTAAACTATTTATCTGATAAAAAAAATTGTTAGCATTTTTTGTTGCAAATTTAATTCTCTACAACTTTGGTCCAGTATCTTTTTGTCGTAGAATTAGAAATAAAAAAGTTATAAGCTAAAATGTTCAGAAATTCGAGAAAAAATTTATATTTTTCGATATAACTTTTTTTTATCATTTTACAAAAAAATGATATATGACCATTTTTGTAGATCGTTTTTTAAGGAATAACTTTTATAAATAACATTTTTTAATTAAGTCAATAGCTAAGGTTTTACAGCGCTCCGAAGTGAGTATTATTTTTCAGTACTCTTAACTATACATATATTATACGTGTGTATTAATAATGTGTCATCAGTTATTTTCTTTTTTTTTATTATGTTATTATAATTTTTTTAATTATTAATTTTGTAATATTATTAATAATTAATTATTGACTCTTTTCCACTCCATTACAGAATTTTACAATTATTGATTTTTAAAATAATTTTAAAACTTGCTGTTTCTTCATGCTTTTTCAGGATGTGACACAAGTTTAGCTCCTTACAATATCGGTAAAATTAAATTTGTGAAAACCCTGGAAAAACATATAGAGTTTGCAAGTGGAACGGCTTTGTTTCTCAACAAGAGAGTTGACCCTGCTTTGCTCACTGTAATTGGTGAACGTTTTTTTATCCCTTTATACGGTGGCAATAAAGATGATAATTCTCTTGATAGCCTAAGATACAAACAATTCGCCAAGGCAATGACAAAAAGTACATTTAACTTATCTTCCTCCAACACAAGACACAACTCGCTTTCATACTTTCCAAGTCTACCTCAGGTCCAATCGTGGCTTCGTAATAATAATGATCCTGAAGACGGGCTGGAAAAAATGTGGAAAATTATTGATGCCAGTGCAAACCTCTAAACCTCCAGCACCCCCTGAGCTTCTAAAATTGACAAATTTCATTTTAGCCATATTGTAAGGAGCTGAAGTTGTGTCACATCCTGAAAAAGCATGAAGAAACAGCAAGTTTTAAAATTATTTTAAAAATCAATATTTGTTAAATTCTGTAATTCAGTGGAAAAGAGTCAATATTTGATTATTAATATTATTGCAAAATTAATAATTAAAAAAATTATAATAACAAAATAAAAAAAAAAAAAATAACTGATGACACATTATTAGTACACACGTATAGTTAGAGAAGTACTGAAAAATAATATTCACTTCGGAGCGCTGTAAAACCTTAGCTATTGACTTAATTAAAAAATGTTGCGTATAAAAGTTATTCCTTAAAAAACGATCTATAAAAATGGCCTGATATCATTTTTTCGTAAAATGATAAAAATAAGTTATATCGAAAAATATAAATTTTTTCTCGAATTTCTGAACATTTTCGCTTATAACTTTTTTATTTATAATTCTACGACAAAAAGATACTGGACCAAAGTTGTAGAGAATTAAATTTGCAACAAAAAATGTTGACTAATTTTTTTTATCAGATAAATAGTTTAAGAGATATATCGTAATAACCATTTCAACCCCTATTTTCAAGATGGCGGCCGTGGGGCAAGGGTGGCGACCCCACAAACTTTATTTTAGCTTTACACTGACCCCCCCTACACATCAAAAAAATAAAATTGCGTCCTCTAAAAAACGCAACCCCAAATGTAACTTTTCAATGGACTACCTTGTCATCTTACTTACTTACACATAATGCCTTATCCGACAGCGCGGAAAATCCAAGCGACCCACTATGGTGCGTGTTACACCTGGTCCACGATGTACAGAAAAGAATATGTCTTAAAAGTCAAATGTCAAATGTCTTATATTTTAAAAGTTTTACGTAACATACTCTTTGATTTGGTTATCGTTAAGCACGTATAAGGTCCTACACTGAAGATCTCTTTTAAAGGGAGTTTTAATTAAATAAAAACCTCGCATTACAATAGTGGTTGGTGTCCCAACGCTTTTTTTTATAAAACACGTTGGAATAATACCCCTGGTTACAAGATCAGACTGATAATGCTAGATAAGATTTCTATATAGCTGCATATAATCAAAGATTAATAAAAATATACTTACAAACAAATTTCAGACGACAGTACTAAAGTAAGAAAAAAAAAGAAAAATCGTATTTCTTTCCAAGGTACATATTTATTTAAACATGTTCAGTGAAGTGGGATAAACTTCAACTATCAGTTAACAAGCTTTACTTACAGTCCAATACACACGATAACAACGTTTTTAAACTTAACTGAAGATAAATAATAATTTTACGGTCATGTTTAAAAGAATTATAAACTTATTTCGGAATAACCGGTAAAGTGAAGAAGTAAATTAAACTACATATTATGGTATCCAATAAAATGCAATAGATAGTTTCATTTCTCATTTCGATCGTGTGGACATACGCCATTGAGTGTCAAATGCTAAAACTCCCATCGTGACCTAGTAGTGATTTGCTAGGTTAGCATTGGTTGGACTTATGATATTATATGTGCGAACGATAAGAAAATATACTAAAGGTCGAGCAAAATAATTAATTAATCTACAATTAAACTGTGTAATGTGCACATAAATGACTTTCGAGCTTCAGCAGTAAGTTTTGAAATTTCATACTTCATTGGCGACAAAGATAGAAAGAAAATCGTCCATGTCAATATTTTGGGTCTGGGTGGAATCATTCAGAATCGCATAAAGTTGCATATTTGTTAGGCAATGTACTAGCCTCTTGTAGTTCTATAGCCAGGTTTATGCCGTTTTAGGCAAACAAAAAAATTAGGTCACTGGCGCGAGTGACTGTCCCAGTGTAAACAGACATATTTTCGCGTCATCCACTCGCTGACCTACTTCTTGCACAGGTGACGTGTAACCATACCAACCAATCACATACGGCTGCTTGTCAATTGGTTGAAGTTATTAACCAATCGACGGCATAGGCGTGGCGTGGCAGCGTGCCAGCTTGAATCCGGTGCTGCATCCTTCACACTTGGGCACTTGTTGATCTGGGAGAAAATTTCGCATATAGTTGGTCAGCCTTTGTAAAGGCAATGGTAGGCGTGTAGGCTCGGAGGTGGGTTTTGTACGAAACGAATGCAGTATAAATGCTAATTGGTTGGCATGTGACCTGGTTTCACTAGCTATGAAGTTACCTGTAGCCGTTTTTTTTTTTTTTTGTTTCAAATGGCGTCGAGCAATGAATTTAACGTATTGGCTTTACAATTAAAAAATATATATTGTAGAAAATACGATAGCAAGATCTATGAAAAACCAGTCACAATGACTCGCCTATCAATACCAATCCGATATATATCCTGCTACTATAGTTCTTGTCGCGTAGTATCAGAAAGCTTACATGACGACAAATAACTGCGATTGGCATTCTTAATTTAAAAAGAGCTTGAACATGTCCCTTCTAATTTTAATTAGCTGATGCTCCTACCTTTGTTCTCGTGATAATAGTCTTTTTATTTTTTGGGAAGTATTTTATTCGGATTAATTGTGTGGTGTCCTTGTAACTGTTTTATCGTTTCTAAGTTACAAATGTTACATTTTATTACAACTGCTTAGCTTCTATGGAAAATCATAATAATATGAAGCGTAAATAATACTCTGCACTGTTGTGTTCCAGTAAAAGTCTCATCAAAATCGGTTCAGCCGTTTTGGAATGTATGAAGATAAGCAATAGACACTTCAGTTTTAATTATATGTATAGATTTAGGATATTTATGAACTGCGTTTTTTTTAAGAGTTTTAATTGAGTAAATTTAACTACACAAAATAAGTTTTTAATAACCGCATCAGCCTCTAAGCTATCCACTGCAGGGCCATAGGCCTTTTTCCTAACGAAGATATGGGCTTTATTACCATGTCAGCCCACGACATATTGGCGATTCCAAACTCAGAGAAATTCACAGTTCTATAATTCCTCACACACGATGGTACTACAAGAACATATCTCAAGTTCAGGTTTCCTCACCATGTTTTCCTTCACCGTCAGCCGATAATGTTACCAATTTAATATAGTAGCTAAATATTCGTGAATTTCAAAAACTTTGTTGGTACGTACCCAGAGGTCGAACCTGTAAAAATAGCATTGACATTCCGCCGGTCAAACGGCTCTACCATAACGACTTTTTTTAAATAATGATATTTTTAGTAAAATAATGATAGCTTCGATATGTAAATTTGATTGTATACTAAGATTGAGTACTACCACCGAGCTCCTTGATGAATATGTTTTCTAGCTTTGATTTCGCTATCATTTATCATGGTAATATGTCAAATGCCAATCCACAAACAAAATACAAAAACACTAGAATAACATAGGTGGACATGCTTAATCTTTTCTATCCTTTCCCTGCGTAAAACAAAACGCACGACTTCACGATTCACGCGCCACTATCGACACCTGTGTAACGAAGCTTTGGCGCGCATATAAAAAAGAAAATAACGTTCGCAACACCGCGCGAGTGCTCGCTTAAAATCAATCAAAAGTCAAAATAAACTGTAAGACAAAACTCTAGAAAGTGAGACAAGACGGAACGATTCCAAGTGTCGAAATGAGTGAGGTGAGTCCAAGTGTCCGATTATCCTTTACTTTTGATAAGCATAGGCAATAGGTAATATTATACTACAGTAGCGGCCCGCTCCGGCTTCGCACGGGTATAAAATATATAGCCTGTCATTCACTGAAAAATTTATTAAAATCGATCCAGTAGTTTTGATTTATTCAGTACTGCCCGTGGCCTGCACGCGTTAAATTTGGAGTAAAACAATTCCCCTTTCCCTATACCATGAAGATTTCCTGCTATCTTTGGAATATCTAAATTCATACACTACATTTTACTTATTTACTTTTTACCAATTTATTTTATTTTTACAACAATTAATATAGTACAGAATGTCTTTATATACAACGTTCATAGCTTTCTTGTCAGTAGACAATATAAACATGTTTTCTTTAGAGGTTACCCTTAAAAGAGCGACATACAGTTGACCATGTGAACAGTCAACGCTTAAATCTGAGCCTGCAACGTTGAAAGTTTGACCCTGTGATTTATTAATGGTCATTGCAAAAGATGTCTTTACCGGAAACTGTAAACGTTTAAACTGGAAGGGTAAATCCGATGGTATCAGAGGGATTCAGGGAACAATTATTTATCTTAAGTTAATTATAATTACTGATACGTTGTCGCGCTGAAAAGCACGTTTTTATTAAGTATTGTTATTTTCCTCGCTAGAGAACTTCAACAATAAATGCTACGTCCCGCAATTTTTAAATCTGTAATATCTTCGAAAATATTCATTAAAAATTTAATTATTTACGACATCACATTAGAAACCTCAAAAATAACAGTATTTCTCCACTATTTACTGGATGTTATTATACATATAAACCTTCCTCAATCACTCTATCTATTAAAAAAAACCGCATCACAATCCGTTGCGTAGTTTTAAAGATTTAAGCATACATAGGGATATAGGGACAGAGAAAGCGACTTTGTTTTATACTATGTAGTGATATTAATTTGACAGATTATAAGAAATATCTCAGGTTCACAATTAAATAATTTAAAGCTAAGCTTAATGTTGGAATTGAAGAAAAATGAACGTAATCAGAGAATCGTATTAGAGTGACGTCCATGGGCGTGTTTTTAATTTCAGCTGAAAGAGGAGCGATACCTCTCAAAGTCCTCCGACTAAATTAAAACCCAACTCTTACGTATTTATATGATATCTTCCGGTACTTTTCAGTTCCACTAGTGTTGTTGAATAATTATTATTTTATCGACAATCCTCCAAAAGACTAGAGTTTATTTAAAATATTTATTATTTCAATTAGGCCACGTTTAAGCTGAAAATCGACGCTATTTGCAATAATTAGTTGTCGAAATTTTCTTAACAACTATTTACTACTATCTTATGAGATTATGCTTTTAAGTGTACTAATCCTTTATTTCCTTTTTAAATTATGCTGTGACGTTGTAATTATAGTATACTTTAGCTTTCACCAGCAGCGTCACTCGCATTAATGTAGATTTCATCCGTCTCTTCGGAATATTGTTTTTTTCTACATTTTTTTTAATACTTTACAGTTTAGCGTTTGACCACAATCTCATCTGATATTGAATGATGGTGTGGTCTAAGATGGTAGTCACGCTAAATCTAGAGGGCGACTGGCTCTTGAGTGCAGCTGCCGGAATACACCAACAGGTGCTTGGCGACAGATTTTCAACTTGGAGGGTGGTAGCTGGTCAGGCGAAATTAGAAATAGCCCTACCACCACATGCTATGGTTTCATTACGATGTTTTCCTTAACCGAAAGCTAATATTTCTTACTCAGTTGCTAGTATCGCTTAAAAGCATCGTATGTTTTTATTCTGTCCGTACCCCTGACACGTGTAAGTAAAATAGCATGATGATGAATGGAGCAGTTAAAGCTTGAACGTGTAATAAACAAACAAACAGACACAATAATATTTATAATATTACCTAAAATTAAACTAGAAAATCATTCATAGTCACATTTCTATTGACGATCAGCTTCGTAATTTTTTCACTTTAAATAAGAAAGTAATTAATTATTTACAATAAAATGGTGTAATAATACGATGAAACTTGTTATCTTTGGATTTTAAAAAGATGACAGGGAAGTCTGTAGTCAACCACAGGTAAATTGGAAGGTATCGATAATACGAAGATGGAATAAGATAAGCAATATACTATTTATATAGCGTTACCAACATCGAAACAGTGTTCACAATATTATTACATCACGGATGACGCCATTTTTAAAATTCGGTTCGACTGACGAAGGCTGATCAAATATATATTCTATATATTAATACATTATGAAAACATTTTGCATCCGACTTCAAGCAGTAATATATACTTCAATAAACTGAAAATTAATACATTGTCGTGATTATGAAGGTACGTTATTTAGCAAAATAGCCTGGTTATTGTGTAAAATAAAAAAAATGAATTACACTAGAATTTTAACCACTAGACAGCCACCGTTTAACAACAAAAACGAACACCTTAGGCAGTATATAAATTAAAATAGAACTCAAAGTTGAATGAATGAAATCTGAAGACATGAGATTGTACTATTGCCCTCATCGTTGGTAATATTTTAAGGTACCTACTCAGTAAATGGCAGATGTCAATAGTAATTTAGAAAATGTTATAAAATAAATTGCGTTGAGAGCTGAAACTTACAACTAAGAAACACTGACCTTTATGAGATGTCGTTTACAATTTATATTATTGATATTCTTTTAAAATAAGTATTAAGAAATGTTTACGATGAAGAAATTCAACAGTTATAAGAATCAATATTAAGAGCTACTACTTATTATTGTTTTGGCTACTTCGTTTATTGAACAATAACAATGGTTAATTTAGATATTATTTATACCGGCACGGAAAAGAATCGGGGAGCCTCCAGCTCCCAGTGAGATTGAGGCCAAGAGAAGGGAGGGCCGGGAGGAGGCATTAGGGCGATGGAGACAGGACCTGGCGGACGCGCGGTTCGGGCGTTATACTATTGATGCCGTCCGCCAGGTCCTGCCGGAATGGATAGGGAGAAGTTGGGGCTCCCTGTCGTTCCGACTGGTGCAGGTGCTCACTGGACATGGTTGTTTCGGGTGGTACCTGCACCAGATCGTTCGTAGGGAGCCCACCACCGCATGCCATGAGTGCGGCGCTGAGGAGGACACCGCGCAGCACACTCTCTCTGAGTGTGCTGCGTGGGAGGGACAGCGCCGCACTCTGGCTGCGGTGGTAGGAGGTGATTTGTCGCTGCCGAGCGTGGTTGCGGCCATGCTCGGCAGCGAACAAGCATGGAGTGCGATGGCCTCCTTCTGCGAGGAGGTCATCTCGCAGAAGGAGGCGGCGGAGAGGGCCCGAGAGGCGGACCCTCTCAGCGGCCGTCTCCGCCAAAGGAGGGCCGGTGGAAGGAGGCGACGTTTTTCCCACCTCCTTCCACCTCCGTAGCTGAACCTGAGGGGATGGGCCGGGGGGCCCATGTCCTCATTGCACAGGTTCAGCTGACGAGGGGAGGTAGCTGGTTGTGTACTCAGTTACCTCCCTATAAGGACGGAGCCCGGCGGCTACTTTGCCGGGCTGACCGCTGGGGCGACATGGTGATAGCTTTGCACGGTCCCATGTCGCCCCAACCAAAGCGGCGGTCGGTACACCGTGGGGTTTTAGTCCGTGCGAGTCGGACATAACCCACTCTCTCCCCCGAGAGTGTGGGTATCCATAATGGATTTCCCCACGTAAATAAAAAAAAAAAAAAAAAAAAAAAAAAGATATTATTTATACAGAGAAATGGTCTTTGTTTGAAAACAAGAAAGAAATTAGATGGTCTAAACAAAAACACTTTTTAGCATCGTAAAAATCTTATCGACAGAATTTTCATCGTTTTAGTATCATCTCCAAGACCTCAGTTTTTATTTTATTTCATATTCATTAGTTTCAGAAGAAATTTCCGTGAATCATTCGAATGCATGGTTTCATTTGATTAACTTTATTTTGAAAATAAATTCGTATCAGAATCAGATTACGCTAGGAAATTTACAACTTATTATCTACTGGGTTCACCAGATAAAAAGAAGCGCAGGGTGTGTCGTACAGACACACGACAGAAATGAAACTTCTGTATTGCATGGAACCTTTAATTAAAAAATACAATAATACGTCCCACCGCGTGATGTCCCAGGCGGTCATACATCCAAATACTGACGGCGCCCGACGGACGTTGCTTAACTTTGGTGGTCGGACGAGAACGAATCTTTTCAACACTCTACGTGACAGTGGTTATGCCTAACAGTTTTCTTCACACAATAAAGATGCCAATCAGAATTTCAGACCTCTGCCATAAGACGATTCACTTAAAAAGTGCAACATTCTCTATTTTACCACAGTTCGTTTTCTGTGATGAAGTCCAAACGCCTACATTGGTAAAGCTGGCTAATAAACATGTGAGATATATTTAAATAATATGCTACTGAATTGCATGTAAATTCGAATTTTAATATCATCCAGAAGCTTCAGTGAAGATTGAAATAAGCGTTACAACCGTAGCAACCTTATATAGTACCCTATTTAACTTAGTAGTTATCAAATCGAAAATCCATCATCAATTGCCTATCATTGTGTTCGTGTATTCCTAATATTTAACCTTCACAGTGTCTCCAGCAGACACACATCATCTAAGAAGTAACATCACCGCTTGGAGATCGAATAGAAAGGTACATAAACACTCAAATAATTTGGCCAAACATGACATTAATGCTTTAACAATCAACTTGTCTAATGCGAATACCATAACTCAACATAACTGTATAAACATATTGTTAAAAGTAAATAATACCCGTGTAGGTGTTACAGAGTCATGTACCACGGATCGTGGCTTGGCACGACGCCTAGTAACGATAAAGAAGCGCATTCTACGAGCACAATTTTACACAAACGATGGTGTTGATCCAATCGTATAGATATAGCGTTTTATAATTAAAACGAATTTGTATGACACCAATTAATTGTATCAATATCATTGTTTCCCTATCGTTTTTGACGTCTTACATCAAAATTTTCAATCATCATAACTAATAAAAATTATAAAATTATAAGGACAATTAAAAACAAGTATAATTGTGCCGGCGTTAATTGAATCAATAGCTATGTAGAAATACTTCTAGTGACGACCAAGTAAAACAGTAGCATCTGTTTCATAATATAAGTCTCATAAATGTCACAAAAATAAACTATGTTTTTTTCTGAGAAAGTAAATTCCTATACAAAAAAGTTTGAGGCAAATTTTGTCATTTCAATTTTAAATCATGATGGCTCCATGGCAGCATGCTTGGGCATTGTCTCTATCGACTTAGGTGTCAATCCCGCAATGAGCTGGAGATTACAGTGAAGGTTAATCATTATAATAAATCCAAAGTATAATGGTAGGACTTTCCCTAAAGCCCACCTGGCTAATTCCCACTCTCCGCTTGAAAAGCATTAGCCAAGTATTCTCAAGCACTATTTGAATTTGAAGTATTACAATTTTAGATCACATTATCAATTAACATAAAGTGTGATTCTCGTGTTAATTTTAAAATCTGCAATTTAAAAATATATGTATATACGAGGCCTTAAATATCATCTTATAACTTTAAGCTAACTTTACGCAAATAACAATATTGTTGGTAATAATTAAATTGCATAATAATGATTGCAAAATGTTAATCGATTAGTCTTTACCTCACTTATTACCTCTAAGTTCAAGTTCAGTTATACAATTAATTAAGAAAAACGTTACCTCCTTTAACTTATTCCACTGGTGAAATGAGGACGCATTAAATTGGTGGAGAAACATCAACGACCACTTAGTTTTGGTAAAGCTTGATTATGATTAATATGAATATGTTGTAATAAATTGCAGGTAACACCTTAATGGATACATAGAAGTATGTCTTCGTGCGGCGTATAATATCTGGTTAACAATCGATAAGGCCACTCAAATTTACAATAGTATTAAACCTTTGCTTAACGTGATAATATCAGTATTGAAAAGATGCCTACACGATGACAATTAGACACACAACTTACTATATTATCACACAAATTAGTGTACAGGACTCCGTTTACGTGAAAATGTTGTATTAAGTTATGACAATATTTCCCCGGTAAAATGACTGTACAGTACCTGATTGTAAGTACATTATAGTCCATAAACAATGACGACCATTGGTAATACGTTTCATGGACAGTAGTTGACGTATGATAAAATGCTGAAATACCTCTTCACGTCCCGCTTGAAGGACATGTGAGACATACAGAGACACATATGAGAGAGGAGCTGTATAGTTTAAGAGACCATACCATCTCTACACTTGATTGTAAATGTGCTGAATGTGTGAAATGTTTTGGTAGGTGGTAGAGCTACGCTGAAGCTATTACTGGTTTCAGCATGAATGGGCCGGCTAGCCCAGGGTAGTACCACCCTCTCACAGAAAACCGACGTGAAGTAACAGTGGTTGCACTGTTGCGTTTCGTTCGGCCATTGAGAGCGCCGGAGGCCCACATATTTAAAAGGCCGGCAACGCACTTGCGACTCCTCTGGTGTTGCTAGTGTCTATGGACGGCGGTGATCACTTACCATCAGGTGACCCACCTGTTCGTTTTCCCCCTATAATATAAAAAAAAAAATTAAGAGTTTGTGAATTTCTTTATGCACATGGGTATGGATTTACCGTGTAGATGTGGCTCCATGAATCAGTCCGATGCGTGTGGAAGCCTACCCATGTGAAATGAAAAAGAAGCTTGATATTTTTCGCGGTTTCTAGTTTTAATTTTATGAAAATATTGTGTTTATGTTATAAATTGAATAACGGGAGCACTAATAAAAAATTGGGCTAGTAATGTGTAGATAAAAAATAAAAAGAAAACTACGTCAGGTTTGAAGAGTAAAGTAAAGACCTAAAAATGTTAAACGAGGATATACTATACATATATAACGCTCGATAGGCTTCTTTTGGCCGTCACTTAAAACTGGATTGTTTACGTTTCTTTCTCTTTGTTTTTTACAAAATTGTAAATTAATACACAATTAGTATTATAATTTATTGTTATAGTTCTCAAACGAAATGTTCTATTTCTAATTTGAACACAATATTTTCACTAAATTAGAATTAATCATTAGATAAAAAAATCACGCGATTATGATAATTTTACAACGTTAGTCGTGATGCCGTAAGTTCCCTTTGACCTATTTGCCCAACGAAATCGTATAAATATAACGCTATACCAATTTATCATTTGGACGGACACAAATACAATCGCATATATTTTATTTCTACGCCATTTCCTTCGGCTTGATTCTGTATTGTTAACAATACGGTGCGCCCCGGGAGGCACGATTGATATCTAGCAATAAGGAAGCGTTTATTCTATCTTTCCCTGAGACTTATGTAATTGATGTTAACATCGTGTTTAAAAGTGATATAACCTGTCAGAATTAGTAAGGTTTTATTGAGTACTAGTTTTTGCTCGTGTAAATGTTGGCTTAATCTTATCTTGAGGACATTCTTCTGAATAAAAAGTAAATCCTATGTTTTTTTTTATACCACTGACAATATGCATGCAAAATGTTATCGGTTGATTAGTTAAAGCGTAACAAGCGAACATCGTGACTTGCACATATATTATATTAGTTACGATTTACTAGCGCAAAGCAGCAATTCTTACATTAACACGTAAGCTGCTTATATGAAATATCGTCTTCTTAAGGCTGGCTGGTTTTTAGACAACTGTATTCGACTAGATAGTTACCATCATCCTCCAAGTGTAACTCCAGACATAGTAACTCATAGGTTTGTCGCATTTCGAGGTTACCTGGTGTGTGGTTGGTTACTGGATAATCAAGAGGGGTAATATGAATCTATACTCGATTGAGTCACGACCTCCATACACAGTGATAAGAGACGAAGAAGTGACTCTTTTTTAGGTCGTCTGTGTTACAATCAGATACGGTACTATAACTACATCGCGTTAAAATAAAAAAGATTAAATAATGATATATGGCACAAATAGCGTTCCCTAGAGTAAGTAATAAAAAAAATGGTTGGAATATTTTTTTAAACTTTACACTACGACAACAACGCCACCTACCGATTCTAATTGTAGTTATAATCATACGGGTGACTCCATAAGTAGAAAAAAATCATCAAAATGAGGCGAACCATGGAGTAGGAAAACAATCAGAAACACAGGCACACCAGGATTTTATACATTCAAAAAATTATATTGTATGTATATTTAAATGTTTATACTCGTATAACTAGATGAACGGTGACCGTCCGTCGCAAAATCCGAATAATGTACGAGCTTCCGTAACAATATTCGTTTTAATTAACATTGAATGTACGAACAAAAGACAGTCGGATATCCGCTCAGGGGTCGAAAGCGCCATTTACACAATACGACACGTTGTCTGATACGATTGTTTACAGAGCAATCGCTCCCAGATATCCAAGTCTTCGGGTATTCTAGGCTTTATGTGAATGCGTGTTTGAAGTACAAGTGTTGAGGCGTAGCGCAATGATTATGACTGCTATGAGTGAAACAGCGATGTATCAATTACGCGCCATCGAAGACAACTGTCGCGGTTTAAGCGCTTGTCTGTTACCGCGAGGGTTATCAGATGATCAAGAAAAAAATATTCCGCAAGAATCACAGGGGTTCTAAAACGAATTCTCGGCAACACCCACCACTAAGTCCAGGACATTGTTTTAATACAATTCTTTTGAAATACATATCGTAATGTTACCTGCGAGAAATCGAATACGTAAAATGTTATTTATAGGAAGAAATTCACTCGTGTTGGTATAGATTGAAGTTATCACTTGATTCAAGTATTTTTTTCTAGATGAAAGATATCCTATCTCCTTTTCCGTACTCCTTACAACATATAGGGAAAAATTTCATGATAATCAATTGTGTAGAAAATATCGTATGGTGTAAATACGTAACGGGTTGAATTATTCGGGCTTTCTCGAGCCGAGGGCGTCAGTGCCATTGACAAAGGTCATTCATATTGTACGTCACGCTCGGCCGGTCGCTCTAATTCGAATTATGTCTATTGTATCTAGCCTGTCCGTAGGTGTTTTGTCTGTTCACCGAACAGATGCGATATAACGACGACCTGTTTCATATTTCGAAGTAAAACTATTTTCGGTAATTTTTCTCCTTAATATTTGCTTCAATTATATTTTATTGATCAAAATATATGTTTTGTGCTATTTGAAACTTCTTTATTTTCTAATCTTAAGAAATATGCGAACGATTCTTTCTAAATAAATATCTATAAGGAAATATTATTGAAAATATATGAAATAATATTTTTATTTATTGTATATCTCACAAATAGTATTTCATCAGACAAAATCATATATTTTATACAGAATGATGCATCGATTTATTACTTTCAAGTGATGTTTAGTTTATGTTAAATAATAAGGGATAATTTTTAACTGTAAAATCTATATTAATGTAAGCGAAGACGCAAACAAATGCTAGTGAATAATATATTATTTTTAAAGCGAGTAATTTTCTTCATGGTCTGGAGAAATATTATTGAACTTATATTTGAAATATATCTCTTACATACACCATTGTACTGAACTAACATGCCTATTTCAGTACAACGTAGGTACATAATATGCTCCTTTAAACAGATATACCGGTGACGTTGATGACATCCTATTGTGTCAAATATAATCATACCCGAGCCTCATTAATAATTCCCATCGGGTAAGCGAGGGCTCTGTTGTGCTATATTATTGAATTACCTATTGTTATGTAATTCGGCATTAATTTTTGGAACTGTATTGGTTTTTTTCACATTAGAAATCAAAAATACTTTGAATATAAATAAACACTACCAATAGTTCTCAAAATATCCCAGTCATTGCGAACATCTGGCCTTGGTCGTGTTTATTGAAACGAAATATTTTATGAGAGGGCTTTGAAATTTTGATCCGCAACGTTTTTGTGTAACAATCAGTGGTGGCAGTAAACTCTGTGGCGGGTAGAGTGTTAAAAATAACGGTTCTCGTCCGATCACCGAAGTTAAACAACATTTGGGCACGCTCAGTACTTGAATGGGTGACCACCTGGGAATACCGTGTGACATTGGCTTTTTGTTCTCCTTTTAAAAACAAGGTTTTACTTCTTTCGGATGATTATAAGGACAGACACATTTTTTTTTGTAAATCTAAACAATATTTGTTTATTGTCAGTTTGCAATCAACACTCTTGTTCTTGTAATGATCCACACTATGAAAATTTTAGGACATTTAAACCTGCTTGACATTGTCCTTCCTTCAACTTATTGCCTGGTAAAACAGCGACTGTTTTATCTTATTTAATATTTGTTCAATATATGTTCCAGTATATGTATACAGTTCTTTTGAAACTCAAACATGTCAAAATTACTGAACGTATGGCCATTCGATTTGGATTATTTTGTAGATTGTTCTAGACTACTTATTTTTTAGGTTGGATTGACCCTTTGCTATTTTTAATGGCAAACAGAGCGGGCGTGAATCGACTAGTGCTTAAATAAAAAGTTTAGTACGCAACTTTGGTACTCTGTGGAATATGACACAAACGGCGTGTTAATTTTTAGAAGACAGTTTGTAATATAATAACCTGTTAGATATGATACAGTACTTATGTTACCACGTGAGGGAAGAAAAAAGAAAATGCTATATCTGGAAAGTTAACATTGTACAAGTAGCAAAATAAATATTGTTTTTTTCATAATGTTTACTTTTAACTCAAAGAAGATATAGCACTAATAAAAAGTATTGAATGCTTATTTTGGAAACGGGACATTTAAAACAATGAAACAAAACAATTGAAAGAGAAAAAACAAAATCACATTTTACTTATATTATTACTGTTATTTCTAAAAAACATATATATATATATAAATACGTACTCACAAATGGACGTTCTGCAGACAATTCAAATATTATGGACTTACCTGTAACAATAAATAGATTTAAAAGATTTGTAAACATGAATTTAATCTTTCAGTCATAACGCAACACAGGCTTAATGATCTGTCGTCTACTAACCATCTAGCAACATTGGGGTCAAGGGTATGACTGTATCACAAAGAGGCACCACGGCTCTTATGTATTTACATAATATTTTATATGTTGCAGCGTTTGACCCCAAACTCGCGTAATACAAAATGACGATGTGGTTTAAGTAACATGCTAAGTTCGGTGTTTTCGGCTCTCATATGGCAGCTGCTTGAAATCACCTGTAGGTGTGGCGTCAGATTCACATTTACACAGTGTCTTTCCATATTATCATTGTAAACAAATTCAATGACTGTCCATTGAGTATTGTAATTATCATTTTATAGGTTGCGCGCAAAAAACGTAACGAAGTCATGTGATGATCACTCAACTTTACTCTTCATATATTTTCCACACCGCGCGCCTTATATGAAACTCGATTCTTTCAGAGTAAGCCCCATTAAATTTTAAACTTGATAAAACTATAACTTCATTAAATCTTTGACAGCAATTGTTGTACAATTTACACAGACTGATAGGTTGTTCATAATTTCGTTAATACCCCGGTATTTATTAATAAACGTAACACAATCCTCAGCAACAACAGTAAGGCTAATTAAGAGCCAGGTTTGATTACTATCTTCGAAGTTGCCGTAACATTTCACTAATTAGCGGTGACGTTGGTAAGCTTATTTGTTATCAATAACAATGAGATTTTCATGAACGTTTATTAAATACCTGTCACAATGACTATAAAACTAGATACAATATTGCGATGCATAGGGCGTTTAGAAATGTCATTGAGTGTTTGAACTGGCTCCCTTTTATGGTTAGAATGTTATTCGTTTTGATTATTACACCTTTATATATTTTTCATCATCAGCATCAATCATCAGTCAGTAAGAGACCCACTGCAGAGACATAGATCCATTCATAGGAAAGTATGGGCACAATAACGACACCGGCCCACGACATATTGGCGATTTCAAACTCTGAGAAATCCAAACTGCTGATTGATGAACATTTTTCAAGTGTAAGTCTCCTCATTATGTTTTCCTTGACCGTCAGCCGATACCAATTTAAATTAGTAAATGTACGCTAATTCCGCAAAATTCATTAGTACATGCCTGCGGACATCGGATGGATATTCCACCGGTCAAACCACTAGACCACCACGACTTGTATGTCTTAAAATGATAGTTATGTTCTTGTTTTAAATAATTGTATTAAGTTTCGTGGTCATAAAATCTTATGTATTATGTTGAAGCTTTTTTAATTACCTACTGGCTTGAAGTTAAAAATCTTTCACTTTTTAGTCGGGTGTGCGTTAGCTTGTATACTTTTGTGTAACCGACGTACATAGGTTTATTCTGCGAGGCAGCTTATTTAATTCGATAAGGATTAATACTATTTTGATACCTTATTATACTATAATAAAACATATTTTGATGTAATTATTTTAATGACCCACCTATACCGGATAAACAAGATACGGTTAGCAATGGCAGAACGAAGACCCGTTCTATGCGTATTCACAAAAAATAAAATATATCTTGCGAGATACTTTATTTTGTAGTCGTAGCTATACGCATAAAGTCTTCAGGTTATGGTCACATATCATTGGGTAACTGACATCGCGACACAATATATGTACATACTATAGATTCGTACTTTTTATTTTTATGAGATTACTTTAACGTATTATTAAAGTCGTAGTAACCAATAGGTAAGAACAGTATAATATTTATGTAACATCTGCTGCTTTAAACTTTACTAATTTGAATTCAATTCTTGTCACTGAATGTCACGAAAAACGTCACGTCACGTCAAAACGGATTACAAATGAGAGGCTTTTAAAACGCTCATTAACTATTGTCCTGGATTGGTTATAAATATAGTGCCTCTCTTCGAGAAGAAGTTTTTACTCGGAAGTAAGATAAGTAAGATGTTCTTCTAAAATATGACATTTAACCACAGTTCCATCTAATGTAAAGTGCTTATGTGATAGACAATGGTTCCTTCTGCAAATCAAGCCAAAAAAAGGAACAACCGACTTACAAATATTATAACTCAAACACACTGATAGCTGCTTGACCTTGCTTACCTTAAGAGGAGAAGCTAGCTAAAGCCTTGTTTACGACAAATAATGTATTGTTTTCATCTCTATGTTTTCTAAACAAAAGCTGATCTAAAAAGTTTTTCACTCCTATATTTTAAGACTTGGACACATTATTACCATTTTTATATCATAACATGCTTAATTAAAATTTTTACAGACTAATATTTCTATTAGAAGGAATTTATATTATATAAATATTAATTTATACAGTACATAATCTGTGAGTTAGTTAGCAACCAAGTAAATGTAAAGGAGACTCGCGACGTCACATAATTTCATAAATATTTCTCAAGTTTATTGCATAAGTCCATGCCTGCTGATGGCGATTGTTTTTAAAATACGCTATATTTTTAACTGAACACACGCATAGACATAGCAAAACAATAATGACTGTGATCTTGACAGTATCACCTCAAGTGTTAGAGTTTTGTAATTTAAATAAATGGATTCTACTACTTGATATATTATACGCGATAATCAATCAGTCAGTCACGTACAAAAAAAAACTTGTATATTAAAACGTCGTGTGTGTAACCAGCTTAATATTTACACAGTGGCTTTTGATATGATCACTGCAAACACATGCAATGACTGTCCATTGAGCGTTTTATTTACCATCACATACGCTATATACGCCATATCTATGAACCAATGTAAAATAACATAGGCAAAGCTGACGTACGAAGCTTGTTGAATAAAAAAAAATGAAGAAAACATTTATTCAGAATCACAATCATAACATTTTTTACGCCCAGAGTTTTCTTGAGCTCCATTGAAAAAGCTACAAATAACAACTGAACAACCCTCGAGTAATGATCAATTAGACAGACTTTAAATTGCAAAGAGGTATTACGTATAAAGGGGCTTAAAGGCGAAATTGCTTTTACGTTTAGATATGAAAATTTTTGTATCATACTTTAAGACTTCACTCGAATCGTTAAATTTAAATGTATCGAGGAATTTGTTATTTATTTTGAAATTTCTTGGGTATAATACTTTAAATTAAAGATGCCATATCTAACCATAACACATGCGTAATGCCAAACCTTGCTCGATTACATAACGAATAATGGAAAAAAATCCCTAACAAGGATTAGTTACGATACTTCGTATTACTGCATGTTTGAAGATTAGTACGATAATTTCAAGTTTTATTATTCTCCAGCAATCACCGCTTCTGGAACTGTACTTTTCATTAAGTTTAATTCAGTACTTCCGTCCAACAATGACATGAAAAAAAAACAAATGAAAAAACAAACATGCTTGCTTCCGTATATAACTATATGGCGGTTAAGAAATTGAGGAGAGTGCTTCCAGCTCCTATGGAAATAGAGGGTGTTAGAGCAAGGGCTCGAGAGGACGTGATTGTGAGGTGGAGGCAGGACCTGGCAGACGCGCGTTATGGTCGATACACGATCGTTACCGTCCGTCCGGTCCTGCTAGAATGGTGTAAGCGGGGACGGGGCTCCCTGTCGTTCCGAATGTTGCAGGTGCTGATCAAGCATGAATGCTTCGGTCAGTATCTGCACCAAATCACACGCAGGGAGACAATCGTTGTATATCATAAGGCGGTGGAGAAGGTTCGTGAAGAAAACCCTCGGAGCGGACCTCTCCACCATTGGAAGGCTGGTGGAAGGAGGGGGCGCTATGTTCGCCTCCTTCCACTATCGCAGCCGAGCCTAGAAAGATGGGTCGGAAGCCTCATATTCTCATTGCCCAGGTCCGGAGGACGGAGAAAGCGGCCGATGTGTACATGGTCGTCTCCTGAAAAGGACGGAGCCTGGTGGCACGTAACTTGATGCCGGGCCAACCGCTGGCGCGGCACGATGAATGCTATAGAGATCTTGTGTCGCCGCAACAAAAATGGTGGTCGTACACCATGGGGTTTTAGTGAGTAGGAGTGTCAAACTATCCACCCTCTTCCTCGGGAGGTGGTGTGTCCAAGGTGGATTTCCCCAAATAAAAAAATAAGTTATCAAATACAAAATACATGTTTGAATTCGTAAAGTACAAATGCCGGTACATATGTGTATCGTACGATTTTTTATAGGTATAAATAGATAGCTTAGTTTAGCTTAAACAGATTGGCGGTATAGCATCCAAGGTAACAGCGCAAGCCAAGGGTCGGCTACTTTGGCACCCTTGATCTTATTGCCAAGCGACGAAGAGCCCTAAGCGCTCGCCTGGTGAAGCTGTGAGGGTCCGTCAGTCCAATAGCGTTATCAGTTCGAAAAAAAGCTGGGCTTAGCACACTTTCTGTTCTAAGTTCAATATATTAAGAGTCATAGCGTGATATTAATAAGGCTGTAATCTTCCTCAATACATTAACTATAAAACGCAAAAAAAACAATCTTTCTGGTAATTTCAAATATTGAATCGCCTACAAAAGTAAGAATATTTTGAACTTTATAAAAATTGGTAAAGATGGACAAAGTTACAAATTAATTAAATCAAATCCAAGCCCACCTTATTAGTTATCACTGAGATGGGTTTGATAATCTCAATAGAAAAACGTAAAATGAGTATTAAGATGCAGACGCGCTCGACGAGCCCGAGGGACCGGAGTGATCATTTATTATGACAAGATGACACTCCATTACCCTACCCACATTGGACTGTTGAGATACGCTATTTTTTTCTAAAGGCATATATTACGCTGAATAAAGTAACTTTTTACTTCACACTCTCGAGACAAAGTAGCATGATGTTACCGATGAGGTAATTTATTATTAGATATGACTTCATAGTGGTAGTTACTTTATCCTTCACTTTTGCTACAGGTTTGTTTTTTTTTATATTTTATATTACATGTGGTGGTCTGCGGCTCCAAGTGTTTTTTGTTATTCATTGTAGTATATATATTATGTAAATATTTTACGTGGTCACATTTTTATGTAAGCCAATTTTCATCACGAACGGTATAGAAGTTTATGTACTATATCACTATATAATGGTGAATTACAGTAAAATGGATGGAATAAATATTGATAGTCAATATTGTTGCATTTTCACCTCTTGTTAATAGTACAGTTATTATAATTCCATAAAATATCAAATTATTCCATAAAAACACGTCAATTTCTTTTAATATAACTACCCGTTGCATATCCATATCGATTTTTAATAATCCCTCAAACGAATAGTTTTGTTTGACAGAAATAAAGAAAAACAATGAAGGAATATTTCGTTCGAATATTAAAGTTCGGATAATGCTGAAGAATGCTTTTGTGTCGCGTTCAATGGCGCATAACTATTACATGCATACAGTATTGGCGACTACTATTGTCTTTAGTTAACTTGAATACTTATTATAAAATCGAGTTCGACTTTGTGATTTGATTACGGTTACGCAAAATGCTATCTTCAATCAAAACTGCTGTTATGAACTTATTAATGGAAACACAGTTTGTCGTTTAATAAGATACAATTGTCTAAATAATATCAGAAAAAGAGAGATAAGTTGATTAAAACTGAAATTAATCGGGATATATTTGTTGACAATCACAATGAACTTTGCTGATGGTCAGATCCTTCGCAATAATAGAAATGAATTAGCTAATTTAATCATGCGCGGTTTCATTGGATGTGTGCTGATTATTTATATTACTAAATGATGCGTAAAAATAATCTAGACAATGTAGTCCAAAAACGATATATTGTGATGAGATAAAAAATAAATCGTGTTACATTTAGCTTGTTCTAAATATATTACTATCTACAACTCTATCAACATAAGTATGTCCATACTAATATTATACAATGCAAGAGAATTTATTTATGTATTTGGACTCACCAATTTCCAGTTCTACCCATCAAATAAAAAAAAATTAATTACATGTGGAGAGAGGACAGATAATTGCCATGTAAAGTGTAATTCAGAAATTACGTTCCAAAGAACGAAATAAAAGTATGGATGGACCTTCTGGTTTGATGTAATGCCCAGCTAGTATCAAAGTAAAAAAGGTAATCTGAATAACGAAATAAGATATATTTTCATTTTTCCACAGCAATAAACATTGATTTCTAAGATAATTGAAATAAATTTGATTACACCTAATACAATTTAACTCATTTATCAAACGAATGTTTTAGTTACTTGAATATGTAATCAAGATGCCACTTAAGTAGCGAGTTACTGAATCCAGACTACATAAGTAGGTGCCTATGTAGTAAATTACGTTTAGCTAAACGTAGGTTAAGCGTCTGTGTGAATATGCGTGAGTTGTTCTTAAGGTATTACGTGTAGAATTACAATGTATATTGGGAGTTAACGTAAAATTAAGTTGATTTTAAGATACCTTTCAGAGCTTTTGTTTCAGCGCCAATGTGTAATGTACGTTCCTTACAAGAAAAAAGTTTGGCCGTTTACGGAATACTTTTTACATATCTAGAACGGACCCTCAAAGTATTTCCTCCTCTAAACCAAGTTATAGATACGAACTATTAGCATTGTTAACGATGCAGTCGTTATTGAGTTCATTGAGCGATATTGTATCATTGACTGAGCAAGTTTTACTCTCTATATCATGATATAGAGACTCATTCCATGGAGAGGGTTTTGAAAGGCTGTTCAACTAACTTCTCTCTTTACCGTTTTATTCAATAAATCTGTGCATGAAACAAATAATTCGCAATACTTATCTGAACACAAAACTTCGGAAAACTATCATACAGTTTGATTTCTCTATCTTATGAAATCGGGTCCTTAAGCGTAACATAACAGTACGATTTACGATGATACGAGTAAGTGATTGCCATTATTTTGAAATTAAATTGTGCTTACAACCATCTTAAAAATACGCTGGGCAAATAAAAATGATAAAATAAAAAAAATTATAACTTTCAATGTATCTAAAATCAAATCGAGTCCTGATCGATAACAGTTAGTTATCACGCGATTCAAATATTCGAATATTCAACCATGTCCGATAATACCGCTCTCATGCAAAATGCATACAATATCATTATTTTCTTTATACAAATGCTTACGGACGTAACTCATGTTAAACTGGCTTTATTTGCATTTTATTCTTTGAATTTTTGGCGTATATCATCTGAACCGCAATATATACCAGGTTTATTTGGTTGTTTCCCTATAATGCCAACGTAATGCGCTTTCTAGTGTTCATTTGTTTTCCGTTGAAGGAAATGTCGTGTAAACCGCTTTATGGTGTAGATGCAGTGCCGGTTTCCTCTGGTTTTATTTGAACAGTCGTGTTCAACTTTTGTCATTTTAAAATAATTGCATGAAGTTCGCTTTACGTTTATGTTGCTATTGCACGTCAAGTTAGTTTGTGGTCCTTGCTTTAGTACCAGCAAATTTTAAGGTTTAGTATAGTGAAATTCTAACTTTTGGCACTCCATACATTAATTAATAAGACAAGTAGACTATTAATGAAGAGTACAATAAAAAAACCAAAGAGAAAACGTTTATAAATCACAAATATTATACTTAAATATTGCCTGTCACTCGCACAATTACGAAGAATCTAACAATATCTCATATAAGATTAATCAAGCTGTTTAGGCTTTAAAGTATGACAAAGAAATAGAACGTTATACCTTTTTAGCAGTCTAGTAAAGAGAGAGATAACAATCAGCATTTGCATATAATAGAAACCCTAAAAAATAAGGTCGTCCACCTCGGAAACTCATAGTTATCATATTTTTGTGTAGGTGTCTCCAAGAAGCTTGCTGCCCACGACTATGACACATATAGAACTACGTTAAATACGCACACGTGTATTAGGAAGTCATCATATTGTGTATGATTTTTAAACCTTTTTTATTGTATCTATACATGTGTTGGGTATAGAAGATTGGCTAAGAATAGATCAAACAGTACATATATCTCATTTGCTAGGGCACTCTTGATGCCACATTAATAACTTGAACAGGAGCTAAGCTGAGACGAGTATAGAACAAATACGATATTAAAGTTAATAAAAAAATAATGGTTTTAGAGCATATTTTATTTATAAATGGCTGATTGGAAATTTTATTGATTTAAATGTTCAAAGCTTATTGTAAAGTTAGTGGTCGAAAATTATTTCAGATGGATGTCTCCTTTTCAATTTGTAATGGCTTGGTTTTTTTGTTATTTATTGCTTTTTAATTATTACTGTTATTTTATTACGGTGCTACTTTACTGAAAGTTAATTATTTTAACTTTCTCCAACAATCTTTAACTTCTGCTACACTTTATTAATATTTTATCATTAGCTAACTATCCATGCGATTTCACACGCGTTTTTTTCTTATTTATTGCAACAAATACTTGAGTTACAGCAAAACGAATATTAGATTTGCTACAGCGCCATTTAGTATTAGTTATATGGTTATAATGAACCAGATAGAATAAAGACCTTCTCCATAAAGAAAAAACTTATGCGTGAGAGCTTATATGATGACCGATCAAAACGCGTTGGAGTTTATCTATTTCATATAACATGTGGTATAGACCAAGTGATTAATCAGGATACTATTTATACTGCGTGGGTCGTATGACTAATGACAAATTCAATCGGGTTAAGTAACTAATGCTTATTTAAACTTTATTTTGAAGATTTTTTTTCCATATAAAATCATATCTATTGGCACAAGAAACTGCAGCTAAGTTGTTTCTATAATAATCGCCTTTCGAAGGTAACCTAACCAATCCAGCGCACAATCGAGAGCACAGATTGATAAGACAATACTAATTGTGATAAATAAAGAATTTTAAATAAGTATTAATTGTCCCTCCGAATTTCTAAACAGAGCGCGCTCGCTTAACTTCACTCCCGCACAGCCACCGCTGGCGCCCTCAACAGTGTCTCAAGCTTCCTGAAATGGGGCCCTACAGTACGCTACTAGCACGTTACAGTGACACTGCATTCCTAGTTCATTAAGTACACAACACTGCACCTCACAGACGTGCACGTTCTTGGTAAATACACATATTATGGAAGGATTTTTCCTTTCTTTTTCCCTTACTGTTTTTTTCGTTACTTAGCTTCAGTGACATATATTTATCATATCAAAGTATACATGTATACTTAGATTAACTCGCATGGATAGTTTAGCACAAAACCCGAAGAAGCTATGAAGGTGTAGGTCAACAGCGAATAGCTTGTAAAAAAAAGTATTAATTCTTACTAATTCTTCATAATATATTAATAGGGCCCTGGAAAATCGCTTGTTCCACAAAATATACACACCAAAATTATAGGATAAATATCAATTTTACATGCGATATTGAGCGTGCATCAAGACGCCAAGAGTCAATTGGGCTCCTCTCTACAGTTAAGAGAATTTGTGAACATCCATTAGGGGCCCATTTACCTAATCTCACGTAGTTTGCTCCCGGTAATAAAATTGTGAAACGAAACAAGCAACCCTTGAATGTACGAAGTTTTGTATATTCCGTAATAAATACTAACGTTTTCGCGTGTAACGTAATTCCGTTTTGTACTTTAACAATTATTAAATTTTGTTTCGCTCCTTGTTATGCTTATACCCGTGTATTTTGAATTTAAACTAATAATATTATCAAGGTTTCGCTTTTACGCGTTTTCGAGGTTATGGTAATCAACAGTTATGCTTTTAATGACAGATTTTGGTTATAAGTTTAACTTGATTTCGATGTGAGAGAAAAGTTGCGGCAAAATGACGGCACTTTGTTTGAAAACACGGTATAATTCAAGAAAAATGGTGACTGGTTAGGGATTGATAAACCGAATGCTGCTATCCATGCCGGCCTGGAAGACTTAGTTAGTAGCCTTATATACTTGATTTTTAGCTGAAAACAAATCACGAAAGCTTCATTTTTCTCACATATCGAACACAATTAATTACGAATTTGATACGAAACTACAATTTTTACAAGGATTATTCGTTTAGCGATATTTGTTTTCATTCCGTCGAGAAGGGGGTATGGGGTGTGTAACTAGTTGAAAATAAAACGATCGCTCAGTATTAAACAAGGAACGGTTTCTTTGATTTTACTGAAAATCGAGATTGATAATGTAGCGAATTCTATACACGCAATACCGGTATATCTTTATATTAAGCATTCCATTAAACTGTATATACAAAACATTTGTTTGTTTATTTTAAAGAAAAGTCTCACAATAATTATTAATCCTAGTCGTGGAGGACCTTACAAACATACCATTGAAGGACGTAAAGTCGATTCACACTCAAAACAATAGTTTATGGATCACACAAATTAAATTATAGCCTACTCTGTAAATTCGACATAAAGGCAGCAGGGAGATAATCGCTTAAGTAATTACGCCATCCATACATCCATTCAAAGCTATTGAAAAACTTATTTGTTACATTAGAATTCGAATCTATGACGGTAACCTTGAGAGATATTCCAACCATCAAGAGAGTTATAATGTTTGAGATTCTCTTAAAATTGATGTCGACATTTTGATATTATTTGCTCCAGACAAAAATGATAATTCTGTCGGCGTTGCCAATTTATATAACGGGAAATATATTCACAACTCTCTATATAGATATGTTTCATAATGTCGGCCTGCATATGTACCAACTACTGGGCAAAACTTTCTGCTTGGAGGAATCAATTAAGATAATCATTTCTTCGGTCTACGCAATTATAGTAAATGATGACAAATCAATTGTTACATATTTTTCCCACATATAGTGGTACTACAAAATAATCCCAAGGAGGGTTGATGTCAGGCAGGTGGCCGATCGTAAAATTGAAGCCAAATCATACATCACAACATGACAAACATGTTGTACCGTTCTTAATTAGGTGGGATAAGGATAAGATGAAGAATAAGAAGACGCTCAAAGAAACAAAGTATAGTAATTTCTACTTCCATATATCTTTAGTATATCTCACTTGAAGATTGTTTCATCGTTATCCGTGAAACTTGAGGTTTTTCATCAAAACTTTTGATTCGATAGTCAAATTTTTGAGATAAAAATACAGTGAATCACTGATAAAATATTTTATAGACTCTGTTAGAAGTAACCACATTTTGTTCGCACTCTGCATTCTCCAAGTGCCTCGCTTGAAAAATTAATCCAAAATACTAACATCAAACATAGCTTATATCCAAACTAAACCCGATCATGTCTCAGTCTATTAGAATGTTACATCAAACTTTCCAATTAAAGCAGCCAAATGTATATTAAAGGGCTCATAGTCGAATGGGCACTGCGAATTCGTGACATAGTTGTTTGGTCCAGGGACATAATTAGGAATTAAACGGATGCCTGTATCCCCAAGCAGCCGACTAAATATCCGATAATTAGTGTACTTTTTAAAAGCAACGTCTGTTTGAATTTCCAGTAAATATGTTGCATTTTAGGGAAAATAAAAAAAAATAATCAAAGGCTGAAAATAATTTATTAAGCGATAACATTATATATATAGAGATGATATGATTGGATAACATTCAAGCGAGGTTATTAGGTTATTTAAATAAGTAAGTAAGGTTTTAAAGGGATATTTAAAAATGACAAGGTATAATTAAAAAGTAAAAAATTGTTCAAAATGTATTAAGACAAACCACGCGCATTTTCCATGAAGCAATGAAAACTTTTTCATTATACTTTTATTTATTAATTAATAGCTTTTGCTTGCAGCTTCACTCGCTTTAATGTAAATTTGACCTATACCTCGGAAATATTACTTTTTCTGGCTTTTCTGCACCCCAAATGTCATGAGTTGTTATTAAAGGCGTGAAATCGTATCAAAAAAACAAACAAACTCTAAATTTTTTGGTCAAGATTATTACTATAAGTTTTCCATATCAAGACAGGATTTTTTTGTAATTTTTGTCTGATTTTGTGATATTAGTATGTGAAAAGTACTACATGGATACGTTATTTATGGACCAAAATGAGTTCTAATTTAGTAGTTTAAATGTGTTATTTACTTAATAATGGAAATTATTCTGGTGTATCACAACAAATAGTCTCTAGAGGCGGTAAAATGTTAAATGCGAGATTCCCGAGGAGCTACACATAAATACATTTAAAGTGATGAGGTCAATTTTAATTGCTAGTCATTTATAGCTATAATATGTAGTATTTATTTTAGTACCTTACTATTACAAGATATAAATTAGCGATGGCGAATTTATCGAGTGGAGTAATATGTTTTATTGTCATTGAATGCTTCCTGAGTACCTACCTGTTCCAGAGTTTGCCATACAATTTGTAGTTATGTACGGTCGCGAGATTTCATAAAGACTTCAAGTGGGGGGTTACCATAGATACAAGGGGAGGCCAGGCGTTGCTATAGGTGATCCCAGTTACCTCGGCATCCACAGGGCTTCGAGGGGCGTGGTACAAATAAAAACAGGTATTCTCAGTAAGAAAATAAAAAAATGGAAGTTTATGCGTAGAATCCGATCAATACTTGGATGTTTAAAAAACCGACTGATGGTTTTTTAAGAGTTATTTATAATTTAACTAGTTACGACCGCGGTTTCGAACGTATTTTTTTGGTCGAGTGATTTTATGACTAGAATTGCGATTAAATGTTCAAACCCCGTAGTGTATAGGAGTTTTTTTTAACATATCGCATACATGTACTAATTTAAATTGGTAACTCTGCTCGGAGACAGTGATGGAAAATATCGTGAGTAAATGGGAACCTGAAAATGTTTGGTTTACTCAGGGCTTGAAATCGGGATGGAAAAAGCCTTAAAATCGAGACTCGAACAGGAAGAGGTTTAGATTATTATTTATTGTTATAAATAGTTGAATTATAACAAATTTGACAGATCTGACTGAGAAATCTACACAGATCAATTTTCATAATGATTGACTGAATGAAACAAAAGTTTATGTAATGTCGCACCACCTAGCGGTTTGTAATACTAAAATGAATAGTATAGAGACTTTTCCATGACAAAACACTTAGGTATACCTACCAACTTTTACATTGGTCGGTCAAAGAGCGTACGAATTTATCAATCACAGTTCGATCATCCGTTTTTATATATATTTACTAGATAACCCGGTGAACTTCGTATCACTTACATATATATGTGTAAAATGTGGTCATAATTTTTAATTACATTATAAACAGACACATTTCTGAATGCACCTATAAATATAAATAGATATAGATAATAGATATGTTCCAGATTTTGGCCAACAATATTGGTTATCGTTGACGTGTAGTATTTTTTAAATTAACGTGGTTTATAAATAGAAGAAGTTTGTATTTTTTTTTTTTATTCAGTGGGTTGCTTTCAAATCATGCGTAAAAAGAACAAAGAAGACTACGCGAGAAAGCGAATACGACATAACAAACTGTGATTCGTCATTTGTTTTATAAGCAGGTTTATAAGGTGCATTGAAAATCTATGCTCTCAGAACATTTAACTAAAAGCGAAGATTTCTCTACCGTATTAGACGTTCTCTTTTTTATGTCACGGTATAACAAACAACTATGCAGTCCATCTGACGTTAAGTGATTGCTGCAGGCAATGACTTTATGCAATATTCTTAAAAAGATCGTGTAGTTGTGTACCGTAGGTAAGGCAGTTTTCTACTCCTGTGTGCTAAGCTGCATTGCGTCATATGCTAGTATAATATGTTTGTCAAACACCCATAAAAATGAAACAAATTATACTTCTGGAGTTTAACCTTACGAAGGCTCTCTCTGTATTTCTATCTTACCAGAAAGCTTTGGTGTTGGTAGTGTCTATGGACGGCGGTGATCACTTACCATCAGGTGACCCACCTGTTCGTTTGCCCCATATAATATAAAAAAAAAAAAACAGAAATAATACTAGCTATACCTAGTTTCAGTGTAGTACTATAAAGTGGCGGTGTTACAGTTAACTCTTTTTTACATTTAATTGATATATTACAATTTTATTGTTTTTATTTTATAAACTATTGTACTGAACAGGTTCTTGGTGCGGCGTTTTAGTGTTGCTTTGTTGATTTGGTTCGACGTGGTTAATACAGGACTTTTTTATTTTATTTTTTACTTTATTAGTTACAGCGTTTAACTACAATCTCACTTGATGTTAAATAACTATGGGGCTTGAGATGGTAAAAAGCATAAAGATACTGTTGAACACACTTCTAGGCACAGTTGCCGTAATTCGCCTTTAAGCGTGTAGTGACAGATTTTCAGGTCGTATGTGGTATTTAGCCAGGCAGGCTTAGAAAAACCTTATATCACCATACTACGGTCTCATTACGATATTTTTCTTCAGCGAAAGCATAGGGCTCATTTTATAAGGACCCCAAAATTATATTACTGGGTCATTATTGTTTTATTATTTATATAGGGTAGTCATTTTTTTACCGATTAGTTAAGTAAATATATTATATAGCAATTATGATCAGTAATAAAATTAACATTTTCAGTAATAATCAACATAAATGTACGATTGTTTCAGTTTTAAACAGTTATTTTCAGATGCTATTTATAGAATATCATAATGCATATCTATGAGTTTATAAATCATGATGGCCGAGTGGTTTGACCGGTGGAATGTCAATTCGATATCCTCAAGTTCGAGCCCCGGCATGTGCCAACGAATTTTTCGAAATTTGCGTACATTGCCTAATTTAAACTCATAATTATATCCGTTAACGGTGAAAGCAAAAAATCGTAAGGAAATCTGAACTTGAGAAATGTTCTTGTACTATAATGTATAGGATAATATAGAACTATGATTTTCACGGAGTTTGAAATGGCCTATACGTCGTAGGCTGGCGTTGTGATTACGCTTATACGTTCCTTCGGAGAGAGGCCTATGGGCCTGCAATGAGTCCCTTACAGGCTGTTATGAAGAAGAACAACAATATATTCTATTCATGAATTAGCCGACCGAAATACTGGGTGTTCTAAAAAATAATTATTTAAGTTTCCCAATTAACTGATTGTGAAGTAACTGGTGGTTTATAATTTCCTATAATTAAAATTATAGCGAAACACATTTTAGGAAGCATGTAATATCTCTATGGTTCAGAGAATCGCCTATAAACGGAACAGCTGATGATTCCAACTCAATTAGCACGACTCATCCAAGCATTTAATATTTGTAACACCGAGTGCTTTGATTTGAAGACAGATCTAAAGCTTTCGAAATTTGTTTACCGTTTGCTATATCTTGTATATTTACTGTTAATAAATCTAGAGTTTTTGTCTGGTTAAAACTCGCCAGTAAGTAGTGTTAGGTTATATATTATTTTTATTCAGTTTTATTTTGTAAATTAACTCACCCATTTTTATTGATATACAAAAATACTAATTTATTAACATATGTGTAAAATTTTTACTTGTTAGCCAAATTAGCATTTCCACTATCGATCCTTGTACTTATAAATAATGAGGATAACATGAATATAATTAATAACAGATAATTTGAACTCGTTTCTTTTTTCAATATCTATTTTAATATAAAGTAAGTACTCTTAACTTAAACTGTACATTCAAGAACAAAATAAAAAAATGCTATTAAAAAAAATATTGATAAATGCAAATAAATGAAGATTTACGAAAAATTACAATAGTTTATAAAAAAACAACAAATGAAGTATAAATTCACTGACATATTTTGTCTCACTGGTGGGATAAAGTCATTTTAAATAATAAATTATAATTTACACTGCCATCTACATTTTATAGCGCGTATTAAAGCTTGGGCGGCTTTGCAGGGCGGGCGGGACCTAGCTATCCTTGGTACACGCGTAATTTAGATAGATGTCACCACAGAGTATTCAACTTAATGATGCTACCTTCGCTTGTAAATACGAAGTTAGATTTTGTATAGATGGAGCTAGTTTTACAAATGTCACAACGTCCTGTTGTATTGTCTTAGGGAATAATTAATTTCTATAAAGCACCGTTAACAGGCCGCGACATAATCCCTGTTAAATGTAGGAATTAAATAAAAATAAGATATAGCCTAGCGTCACCTAGTGGCCAATTGTAGTAAATAGTAATACCATGAAACCTTTATGACAAAAGACATAGGTGCGCCAACTTTCACGGTGATGAAATTTATCGAACACAGTCGTAACAACATTTATTTTACATATTTAAACTTTCGTTGTACGAGATTATCATCATATATAACTAGTAGGTTTTTATATCTTCCTTTTAAAATAACCAATTACTAATACACTATAAACAATAAGCAACAGTGAATATCCAAAGACACGGATCTATCAACAATCACCGTCGGTATAGCGATTGCAAATGGCATAGTGACAGCTCCAACTGGATACATATTTACCAAGTGTTTAATGATATGTAACGGGTTTGTGTCAGTCGATTCTTATCTTTAACTTAACTCTATTATCAAGCTTAAAGTAAAAACTATAATATTTTAATTTTGAACACAATTTTTACGTATTTTTAATAATCTAGTATTTTACAAATAGCCAGCGAGGAGAACATTTTTTTTTTAGTATTGTGTATATCATATCATCCAAGGTTATCGAAAAAAAAATCTTCACAAAGGTTTTGATTTTATTTGCTGTAATTTAATTAATATAGTATTTTAAACCTTCTAATTATAATAATTGGATTAAGAAAATTAATATACGCCCTAATTTTTTTTTTCAATATTATCCGTTTCCTTCGCTTCTCCTGTGCATGCCTTCAGACACTACTTACCCCACTTTACCACGGACGGAAAATACACATTGCTGAACGTGAAATGTCTATAAAAATCATAGATTTTGGAACCTTAAAAAATTTATGCGGAATGAACAAATCGTGATTTTTTTTAAGTGTAGGAAAGTAGAAAATATAATCAAAATCTATGCAATTGTTTTTTTTTTGATATGTGGAGCAACGCTAGAACTGTATCATGTATTTATATATAAATTTAAAGAATGATTTTTTTTTCTCATATAGATTACATCCTCAATTGGAAATTACTGTGGACCGTCTTTTATATTTGAATTTGTATTTTATCTTTACTGATTAACCTCTACAAGATTTTTGCTATCTTTAAGTTGCTGTTAATTGTTAAAATTATAATTTTTATTCGAGTTGACAATACGCTGTTGGGCTGAGTGGTCTTCACAGCTTCACCGGACTCAATATTTTATCATTATTGCTTGGCGACTATGAAAAAGCATAATGATAACAAATATAACAACCACTGTGATCTATCTGCCAGTAAAAATGTGGCCAAAATCGATTCAGTGGTTTCTTTCTTATATCTGTTGTTAGTTGGTTAAACAATATATTTATGTTAAAACTACTCTTATTACTTCAAGAACCACACATAAATGCAACAGAGTTACCATTCCGAATGCTCAATCTAGTAGGTATGTAGTATATTAATAGCTTTGAATAGAGGTTATAAATTACTCAAGCTGCATTACATGCCCCTTGACAATTTGCCCAAGAGTAGGCTACTGTGGTGTCGGCCGCTATCAGTCTGCATTCACGAAGCATAAGCTAAGAGTCACAAATGCTCATGAAGACGAAATCAACTTCATAATTACAATTTTTATACAAGGAAAATGTGTAAAAATGAATAAAAATACCTTCACTTTAGTTTATTATTAGTCTGAACCTGATGGATCTTAGTCATAGTAAAGAGAATAAATGTTACAATGTTATTGGTTTCCATATCATCATTATTTCTTTTATAAAAGTGTTAACAATTTAGAGTGAAATTGGCTGATGGTTAAATGGTCACTGCAAACTTATATTAACTTCACGTAGGCAAAAAAAACGTCGAGACAGTCAATAGAACTGACGACAGAAGTGAAAACTCAAAACAATGAAAATCTATTTATATATATACACAGTATACATATAGCTCATAGGAAGCGTACAGTGACGATGACGCGAGATTCATATTTTTTGATCACCCAAAAAAGTGCTTAACGCACCTGAAGAAGTTTTCACTTCAAAAACTACTAGTCAGAGGCCAGTTGTTTATAAGAAACTACCTCTGAATACTCAATTATAACAACCTGTTTATTCTGTAGAACATATCTTTTGAAGTGGTAAATAACAGACCAAACTCTGCAGCGTTAATTAATTATAATACATCACATAGTTGTTATTGCCCTCCAGAGAAATATATATTTATGTTAATAAATTTGTAATTTTATCTTATAATGTATTTTATTACAATCGTTTTATCTGCCTGTCCATTCGTCTGTACCTCTGAATGGCTTAACTGACCTTTATCAGAACGTTTTTGTACGTTCATTAAGTACATTTCAATTACAGTAAAATATTTTATACACACAAAATAGAATCAAATTCGTTTATTATTATTTCTATCCATAATAATCGTATAGCAATTTTCAATAACAATTATAGAAATTATGAAATATGTATAAAATTTAAATTATGAAACGATATTAATTACTGTGTAAAAAACGTGTTCGAGAAATAAATGTATTTTTCATTGTCGTTAAATACTACATATTTATTGAACACGGAGAACATCGCGAGCTATTGATATTATTGTATAAAGTGACATCAATTGTTATGTCACACACAATTACAATACAATATTACTTCGATAGTAAATGATTGTGCGGGTATGAACACTCCTAGATCCTGGACCATGTTTAGCTCCGGGCTATACGATTTCACAGTCCGTGACTTGCCTGCCACACGGTCGTATTACACTTTCGATGTTTATTTTGCTTGGGTTACGTCTACGATTTAATTCTATGAGGTCAACGGATTCTATTTTATACAAACACGGATCATTCCCACTTTTTACTCAAGCAAGATTCTCTGAGTTATGATACTAGAAGAAAGTAATACTAATTTGTGGACATAATTCTACATCTATATTCTGAATAAAAAAATTGAAAGTAGGTATTAACAGGGGTTTGTTGCTGTCGCACACTACCTAATCTTTCAAATAGAGTCCGAGAGAGACAACTACTACTTGCATTGATTATACCTATACAAAATAGATAATACATTCGCAACAGATTCTCTTTATGGAAAAGTATTACTACCATTACAAAGTATGTAATTGTTACAGAGTATCTTGTGACTACTTTACTGTTCTAAGAAAACGATGGCGTCCCTGCCAGAACTGTCCATGGAATGTTTATAACATTTCAAAATTCATATTCCCATTTATAATTTTTATCCACTTCACTTGTACACAATGACCAAACCATGAGACAAAATACTACAATAGAGGGTCAATTTATGTAAGATTATGAATAAAGACTATAAGCAATTTTATCAGTCTAAAATTGGGCCGAAACGTAAAAGATAAGGTTAGGAAAGTAGAATCTGTGGAATTACTGATTCGATTTTTTTTTCGTTAAGCTAATTATACATTACATTAGTACGCAAAAGGCTATCTTTTTTTTTCTTATAATTAAAGGCATGGGGTGAAAGAAGATTGGATGTGGCAAAAATGCGAATGTTAAGATTAATGTGTGGTGTAACCAAAATGGATAAAATTAAGTATAAATATATCAGAGGTAATTTAAAAGTCGCCAAACGATAAAATTAGCATCGCATGGGCATTTTATGTCAAGGGTTGAAAGTTATATAACTGAAAAAATGTTAAGTATGGAGGTGGATGAATACAGGAGTAGTGGAAGACTCAAGAAGGTATGGATGAATTGTGTGTAGAATGTCTATAAACAGCGTGAACCACAGCTGATCTGTGTGAATACTTTACTGTGAATCTGATAGAATACACCATTTTTTTTTAACGTGGGAAGAAATCCTTCATTGGTCACCCACAGCCCTGGGGAGCTGTGGGGTGTCAGACTCTTACTGACTAAAAAAAAACCCACAAGATAACGTCTGCCGCGCTATGCGGTGGTACGGGATCGAACAAGCAAGCACCATGCCACCCCGGCGACAAGGCCCAGCGCGAACGCCGTGACCGCAACGACAGCCCGGTCAAGCTGCCTACCCGTCTACCGAACCAATGTGCAATGGAAAGTCAGGTCCCCAGCCCCTTCCCTTCTTGGTCCGGTTTGGCAGTTAAGGGGTCACCCCCTCCAACCACCACCACCTGTAACTTTTTTACGTGGTTTTCTACCACGGTGACTTTTTAACGAGGTTTTCTCCCACGGTGACTTTTTACCGAGGTTTCCTCCCACGGTGATAGAATACACCAAAAACATGTTATGGCAACCCTGTTTAAGTGGGATAATGGTGAGATGATAATGATGAAGTAACGCGTAAAAAGTCGCAGGTGAATGCAAATATGTAACACAATCTTAAATTATTCATGTCTGAACATGATTTACTAAAAAACTAACCTACAAATATAAACGTAGTATTCAGATTAATATAAAATTGAAATCCAGTACATATATATATATATATATATATATATATATATATATATATATATAGGGTTATAATTATTTTCCGTACAAGTCAATGATATAATGATTTCATTGGAATGAAGTCGTGAACATCAGCTAGTAGCGGTAAATAAAAATACAGAATACCCCAATAAAAACATTAATATTACATTGAATTACATATCAATAATTACATTACGTTGTTATATATCCGATTGCAATTTCACACTAATCTCGTCCAGACATCGTGCGGCGTAGTTTTTGTAGACATTTGGCACGAATCCCCTTATTCAAAGGAATTACGGCATAGTTCTTTGAATCGATTTAGCTTCGAACCTTCTGGTTCATG
Organism: Antheraea assamensis; assembly: GCA_035772565.1. NCBI lineage: Eukaryota > Metazoa > Arthropoda > Insecta > Lepidoptera > Saturniidae > Antheraea > Antheraea assamensis. The sequence continues at coordinate 3,692,404 of JAQQSE010000046.1, read as the reverse complement.
TTTTATTCTGCCTATCTAAGTTATTTAATGTGATTGTCATATTAAAATAGAAATATTCTGTCGCATTAATTTCTCGGTGAACGTTGATACGACTTGTGGACGTTTTTTTTATGTAGAAGTCTGAGTTCATTTAGTTTAAGTCCATAAGTGTTTATAAATATTAAAACTCTATCACTGGTTCGAAAAACAGTCCACTCATCGAGAAAAACTGGCAAGTAACAAGATCTAATTTAAGTTTTTTTTATATTCTCATAACTATCCCAGTCATTGTTATCATACTCATTTTTTAGCGAATGTACAGAGAAGATTGCCACCTCTAGATGTAACTATCTATGAATTGATGACAATATAATAATTTTTGACATTGAAACCTTCTTGACATGGTGCTTGAATTTATTATCCTTAAGTTATCTTGTCCTTGTTTGTTGATTTGAATCGAACTTTTGAGAAAAAAGTTTTAGAAATTTAGTATCTTATCTCTCTCCTAGATATGCATGAAAATTTTATATATATTTGGAAATTTGACAAGATAGAAATTTTGGAAATCTGGCAAAAGTTCGACAGTAAAACAGTTCGTGAAACAAGTGAACGTTATTTTAGGTAATGGTGTTAGGTTTCACAATAAGCAATAATTATCGCACGATAAATTCAAATACTCAATGTGAAACCAATTTTAATGCAGTAAGGTTATTACGAATGATAATGATGTCTTGAAAAAACTCCCATTCAGTATTTCCATAAACATTATAATTTACCTTAGGAAAGAATATTGGTATACTAACAAAAAATAGAAATATTGTACAACTTGATCGGGTTTCTTACGAGATCTTCTCGATGGTTGGTATGTTTCTCGAATCGGTGGTAGTGGTTTTACGTTCATACGTGCCTTCTTTTTTATAATATCACGATTGTGACCACAAAAAAATGGCACCACCGGTCTTAATCATATTACAATCCAAGATCAACGGCGGACCAAGAGCTCGGTAAGTTGTCGCAGCCGATTAGTAAGCTTTTACTTTCTCCCATAATATGATAATTCAAACGAGAGTAATTGTGATGCGTTTGCTGAATTATGTTAGGGTTATCACCACGTTTTTGTAAGTCACTACCGAATCGAGTCCAGAAAGCTACCAACCAGCAAACCGCCCTTCATTATAATTTAACATCGTATGGAGTGAAACAAAGTTCCATATAAAAATTAAGCCCGAAACACGAGACGTGTCCGTACGGACGCGTCCTCAGACACGAATTTATATCGCGCAGACAACGAGGTCGGAATTTTGTCCGGCCGGACACCAGACGAAAAACCCTGAACGATAAACATAGCTTTACGGAAACGTATTTAGCATAAAGTTTTTCGACATTTTATGGCCTCCTGTCATGTTAGAATTCGGTTTGTTGTTTTTTTATTATTTCTAAGTAGATACTAGAACGTCTAATTTTTGTTCAGATTTGAAGTATAGTACAGCCTAACCAAGCGAGCATAAACATTTTTTCAGCTTTATAGGTTTTAGCGTTGGCCACAATCTTATCTGGTATTAAATGACATTATGGGCCTATAAGTAAAACACTAAGCCTCGAGGCTAGCTCTTGATTATAGATACCACAACACATCTATAGGTAAGGACATAGCCAGCTAGACGAGCATTAAGAAAAATCATGTCACCATGCTATTATTCCATTGCGATGTTTTCCTTCACCGAAAACTGTGGTTGATTGGAAGATTCAAACTTATGTCAAACAAGGCAGTATCCAAATACGCAACCATTGAGTCTTCAACACTTCAAAACACCTTGAACGAAGACCGAAATTGATTAAATGAAATAGTATATAAAGGAACAATATTGTGTTATAAATATCTAAATATGTATATCGCTTATTATTTTCATATTAGGTAAATGACTACTAAGCATTCTAACAATGTTTTATATTTAGAGTACTTCTTATGATTGATCGAGATACTGTCAATCTTAAATGATCAATCATAAGCAAGTGTTATAAATGTCTAAATATATCAATTATTATTTTCATGTTGGTTAAATAATTGCTAATGATTATTATAAAGTTCTATATTTAAAGTACTTCTTATGATTGATCGAGATACTGTCAATCTTAAATGATCAATCATAAGCAAGTGTTAATAAATGTCTAAATATATCAATTATTATTTTCATGTTGGTTAAATAATTGCTAATGATTATTATAAAGTTCTATATTTAAAGTACTTCTTATGATTGATCGAGATACTGTCAATCTTAAATGATCAATCATAAGCAAGTGTTATAAATGTCTAAATATATCAATTATTATTTTCATGTTGGTTAAATAATTGCTAATGATTATTATAAAGTTCTATATTTAAAGTACTTCTTATGATTGATCGAGATACTGTCAATCTTAAATGATCAATCATAAGCAAGTGTTATAAATGTCTAAATATATCAATTATTATTTTCATGTTGGTTAAGTAACTGCTAATGATTATTATAAAGTTCTATATTTAAGTACTTCTTATGATTGGTCGAGATACTGTCAATCTACAACGACCAATCATAAGCAAGTAAATTGGTGGGGATGAAATCACAATAGCGGGCATTCAGAGGTATGTCGGGCATTCGTTATTCAAGATCAAGAGCAAACACATGGAATATATCGCCTTTAGGCTGTTGTAAGTAAAACGGTACTGTAATAAGACTGATAGTTAATACTGTGTGAAGTGTTTTTGTATTTAAAGTCCCTGCTACTGGTTGATGAACTAACACGGTTTACATCTCAGAAGCGGGATTAGCAACTTAGTGCCCACAACAAGATCTAAAATACGCATAAGTATTTGGTGAACATACTTAGAAAACGTAAGGGTTATTTATTATTTTATTTCGTTATGTTTATCTACCCTCGTGGATCCTTCTAAAGAATATTTTATTTCAATTTCAAATGAGGTGAGGTCGTGATTATCGAAGTAAAAATGAGACAACAAGTTTATTTTTGTTGTGTATAGACCTACGGTTTTAAAGTTTAAAGTAGTAACTACGAGCATACATTTTTTTTGATACATCAAGACTTGCTAAGGCCAAAATAACAAGTGTAAGCGTTTATTAGATGTGCTGACCCAGCTTGTTGACGAATTTAGCTCTTTTGATTATAGTAAGTTGTTTTGTTAAAGCAATAATAATATATCCGTAGGTAATGAAAAAAAATCCTGTATTAATTGTAGTGTTTTTTTTCTTGTAATATACGTTGAGTCTGTGACTACGTGGATGAATGAAGGTAAACTCTTAAAATGCTGGCGCCTCCACAAAGATTTCGTGACACAACATGAAACCGTATCCATGGTCGCGGGCGTATGTGCTCGAGACTGAAAAAAAATTGTGGCAGTCTCCGCAGTCGGTTGCAGTCCGGGTGGTCCAGGGTAAGGCTATCGCCACGGCGATTGGTCAGTCCCGCTCCAGTTTGCATTATATGAGAAGGGCGAGCTAACGATATCGTCGTCATCGGCGCTCCAGGACACGATCACGTGTTCTGGAATGGCAGGTGACTCGCCGTGCATAATCGAGGTATTCACCTAGGCACAGAACTTTGCGCCTTCGCACACCGTCCTGTGAAGTAACACGTCGCCGTAATCCCGAGTGAAATAACAATTTATTCATTGAAATATTCGATTGTGCTCTTAGGGCTTTGTATAATACAAGCGATCGCAATAGGTATCGGGTCTTAAATAGTGTAATGCCTGGATTTTGATCCTTTTATGCAAAGAACAAACGGTTAATACATGCCTTCACAAAGTTGACTAATCTGCACGGATCTAGGGTGGAGCGATAAGTAAATAGTCCATTACGCCTTACCAAAATTAACAGGGGTAGCTAAAACTTATCACGGTTCCCTCGCTTCTATTTTTTTAGGCCAGAATGGAAACTACAGTTAAAAGATTTTTCCCCAAGTAGGGATTATTATGCTCATTTACTAAAATGCTCCACAAAAAGGTACGCCATAGGGAGTTGCTCTTATATCAATGTGAAATGTGAGGAAAACGTGCAGTCGACTGTATCATAGCAATATAGAAGATCGTGGTGTTAGATTAGAAGCACAATTTGAAGACTGCAAAAAGTGCTGCTTTGTTGTGAGGGACAGCAGCTGAGGTAGACACTAAATTTTGATTGCAAAAACGGGCAGTTCGAGTAATGTACAATGAGGGACCTCGCGAATCATTAAAGGCTAAGTTTCAAGAATTCGGTGTCTTAAATCTGGCTTCCCAATACGTTCTTGATAATTTAAAGTATGTTCGCAAAAACTAGAAATTGACAAACTGATCGTTCCATGTTTTAGACTCGGTAAAACCAGTAACAGTGTTAGATTTTTTGCATAACAAAGTCCCAAAACATATTACCGATTTGCTAGATTATGAGTAGTGCCATTTTAAGCGGGTTTTGGTGTCGAAAGGGCTTTTATAGAGTGGATCGATAAGTGAACGATGGTGATGTTTGGAATTGACTCCTTTCTGTACACCCACTAAAATTGATTGTAACATATACATATATAATATGTGTATGTTAAAAAGATAAGCGCCTTCTTAGGGCCTAAATTGTATAAAGTATATTTGATTTAAGTAACTGGTTGATTTAGGAAATGAGGGTACTTTGGTCCGTCTCGGTGAAGCTTAACGTTTAGCATAAGACTGGAAGGTAGGAGAGGTGCCTTTATTAAGGGGATAGGTAACGTACCATATAGCCCACTTGGTAATGCGAATGTCATGATCGAGGTGCAGGAGTGTAGTAGAAAATTACGTGGAGATTGGTAGTAGATGACTTTTTAAACAATTGCCCGGTACTATTAAGACTACACTTTCACGGAAGGACCCTCTGTCAAAATGATAGTCTGAATCCGGTGTTTTAAGCGTGGAGTCTTATTTTATTTGCGCACTCTTATTCGTGGAAGAGACGCGCATTAAATACGGCGAATTAAGGGTGATCCGGGTTAACTAGCGCCCGGGTTAACTAGCGCAAATCTGTTTCAGTTCTTGTGCTTCGTCTTACGCATTAATGTATATGAACGGTATTTTGATTCAGAGAGCATTTTAGTTACTCTGTCGCACCAACCAGTTTAATTATGGCCCAAAAGACAAGCTTCATTAGTATACAATTTAAAACTTTTACTCAATCATGCGGTATAAAGCACGTGTCGCCACACCCCCGAAAGAATGTAGCAATAAATCTAGACGGGCCAAATGGCTTATGGGATGAACATTTACCAGACTTACAGTTGGGTATTTTGCTAAATGACTTTACGCCTGAAGTGAGGGAGAGTTTAGACAATATTAGGACTAGCGCTGGTGGCCTTATTAGGACACAACAGGTGAAGGAAAAAAAAAAAACGGTAGGGTAGGTATAAAAAGATAGGAATGAATTAGAAGGAAGGCGATTTGGTTAGAGTATAAAGAGGTGCGATGTGTATAGAACAGTCAAAGAAGCTCGAACCTAGAATTAAAAATGTGCTCCCAACGATAGATTCGTGGTCGAGGATATGCCTTTCACAAAGTCTAGTTAGAGATTAAAAATGTGCTCCCAACGATAGATTCGTGGTCGAGGATATGCCTTTCACAAAGTCTAGTTAGAGGTTTGCGGCTATAATAGCTATTGATAAAACATATCTTTGGATTCGTTTCAACGAACCCGTACCAACCGATTCCGATTCTGGTTGTGGCGATTTGTAAATTGACGTATAAATTAATGTATTCATTCAAATGAACATATTGATATTGTACAATCCAGAAATAAACTGGTTTATTAGAGGCTGGCTAATAATCGATTATCAAATTGGTTGTCGTTGATTACACAGTATGCTTAAAGTAAAAAAAAAAAAAAAAAAATAAGAATATGATGTTATGATAATAGCAATGTTAATGTGATTCTAGGTACCGATGATTAGTGTCATGTATCATCGTAAATAGCTAAAGAATTTAGTGGCTGAAATATTTGCTGGTCAATGTCGTCGACCAGTAAATACCGATTCATTAGGGTCACGTACTGATGAATTGGTGTGAGGTGCCAGGTAACGGGTACCTCACATTTTAGCAATTAGTTCAACAGTGTCTACTGGGCAACGTCATGGACTAATAAATACACTACCAATATAAAAATATGTGGCTAGGCTATGGAGGGATGTCAGGTAATCGACACCCTTAAAAGCAATGTTAACGTGATTGTAGGCTTTGATGAAAGTATTTAATGGCTGAAATATTTGCTGGTCAATGTCTTCGACTAGTAAATACCGATTCATTGGTTAGAGTCGCATACTGATGAATCGGTGTGAGGTGCCAAGCAACGGGTGCCTCACATTTTGGCAAAATAGCTCAAGTATTTAATGGCTGAAATATTTACTGGTCAGTGTCTTCGACCAGTAAATACAGATTCATTGGTTAGGGTCACGTACTGATGAATCTGTGTAAGGTGCCAGGTAACGGGTGCCTCACATTTTGGCAATTAATGTGTGGCACCGGTAACAAACATTGTGTCAGACGGTTAGAAGCGCGGCTAACGGTACCAGCTGCACCGCGCGCGATCTGCGCGCCTCGACACTGCGAGCAACCCCCGCACGTCGTGCACGAAGTCTTCCGAGATAGTCATCCCACGCTACTGGTCAAGATACCCGTGATTAGTGTCATGTATCATCGTAAATGGTTCAAGTATTAAATGGCTAAAGTATTTGCTGGTCAACGTAATGGATCAGTAAATACCGATTCATTGGTTAGAGTCACGTACTGATGAATCGGTATGAGGTACCAGGTAACGGGTGCCTCGCGTTTTAGCAACTAGTGTAACAGTGTATATACTGGCCAAGGGCATGGATCAGTATATATACTGCCAATATAAAAAAAAAAATGTAACAATGCCAGGGATGTCGGGTAACAGACACCCTTAAATTATAAAGATTTGCTGATTAAGGTTATGGATTATGACATAATGTAAAGTAATCTTTAATTAGATACTAAATGTAATGTATCACTAAGCCAGTGAGTTATATTTTTTTTAATCGTATGGCTAAATAGTGTCCATTTCTGTAATTACAATTAAACATTTAATTCTCTCAGCCATTTAAAGACGTCGTCGGTAAGATTGATCAGTTTGTCGGGGCAACCGTTGTATTGTCGAAGTGGACATTCCTCGATGATGTGTTGGATTGTTTGCCTTTCCGCCCCGCAATCGCAATGTGCAGCTCAGGGTCTACTTTCTGCACATGGGCGCTACCTAACCACACCGGTGAACAATATTCCGCTACAGGATACACCAACTAAATGGCTGTAGTTCTCAATACATCGGCGGTTGCGTCCCAACTAGTTCGTCAGTTTTAGAAGCACGTTATTTCTAGATTGCAGTTTCCGCGAAGTCTTTTCAAAATGCTCTTTGTATGTAAGTGAACGGTCAAGTACAACACCCAGGAACTTGGGGTAATGGTTGTGACGCAACTGTATGCCATTAAATGAAACCTTTAGCTCACTCCTGGCTAATTGGATATTCAAATGGAAGTTTTACTTACGCTAGGTATCAAACGCAAAGTTTTGAGGTATTCTGCCAGAATTTTCATGTCTTCTGATAATGTAACTTCCATAATCAGGCATATGTCATCAGCGTAAATAAATTTATAGGTGGAGATAGTACCTGGCAAATCATGTATATATAGGTGGAGATAGTACCTGGCAAATCATGTATATATAGGTTAAATAAAGTTGGGGCTAAAACATAACCCTGAGGAAGGCCATTATTTAACAATCTGAAATCGCTAGCCGAAGAACCCAGGTGTACTCTGAATAATCGCTGTGAAATCTTATTGGATATAAGCTGAACAATTTTTGTACTCAGAACCACAGTCAACAGCTTATATAATAAACCCTCTCGCCATACGGTAGCATATGCGGCAGTAAGGTCTACTAAAACTGCTCCCGATTTACATTCTAGCTGAAAGACCTGTCTCTATATGAGTGGTCAAGGCCAAGGCCAAGGTCAAGTTGGTCTGTGCAATGTCTAAATCTAGCTTGTTCTATAGGTAAGACCTCTTCGATAAAGTTGTATTGATAATAATGCGTGATTAGTTTGATTTCCTTCAGGACTTAAACACCTAAAGATTATTATTTTAAACAAAACGTATGTGACGCCATTATATTTTCTACATATTTCTAAATGAAATACTTGGAGTACTTAACGATTTTTTTTTTCTTACCAACGAGGGACTCGTTGAAAAAAGGATGGCCGAGCTGTTATAAATATCTAAATATGTATATCGCTTATTATTTTCATATTAGGTAAATGACTACTAAGCATTCTAACAATGTTTTATATTTAGAGTACTTCTTATGATTGATCGAGATACTGTCAATCTTAAATGATCAATCATAAGCAAGTGTTATAAATGTCTAAATATATCAATTATTATTTTCATGTTGGTTAAATAATTGCTAATGATTATTATAAAGTTCTATATTTAAAGTACTTCTTATGATTGATCGAGATACTGTCAATCTTAAATGATCAATCATAAGCAAGTGTTAATAAATGTCTAAATATATCAATTATTATTTTCATGTTGGTTAAATAATTGCTAATGATTATTATAAAGTTCTATATTTAAAGTACTTCTTATGATTGATCGAGATACTGTCAATCTTAAATGATCAATCATAAGCAAGTGTTATAAATGTCTAAATATATCAATTATTATTTTCATGTTGGTTAAATAATTGCTAATGATTATTATAAAGTTCTATATTTAAAGTACTTCTTATGATTGATCGAGATACTGTCAATCTTAAATGATCAATCATAAGCAAGTGTTATAAATGTCTAAATATATCAATTATTATTTTCATGTTGGTTAAATAACTGCTAATGATTATTATAAAGTTCTATATTTAAGTACTTCTTATGATTGGTCGAGATACTGTCAATCTACAACGACCAATCATAAGCAAGTAAATTGGTGGGGATGAAATCACAATAGCGGGCATTCAGAGGTATGTCGGGCATTCGTTATTCAAGATCAAGAGCAAACACATGGAATATATCGCCTTTAGGCTGTTGTAAGTAAAACGGTACTGTAATAAGACTGATAGTTAATACTGTGTGAAGTGTTTTTGTATTTAAAGTCCCTGCTACTGGTTGATGAACTAACACGGTTTACAATTGTATTAAGGATAAATTAATTGCTTAAGCAAATATTGTAAAACATAATTAATTTGTCAAAGAAAACATTCAAAAGCCTAAGGGTTAATCGGTCAATATAATGTATCGGGTGTGAACGAACCTCACGACGCGACGGGACGCCTCGCAAAGGCCACACCGTCCATTAATTAAATGTTGACATTCAATTGTTTCGTCGCGTGATCGTATTTGATTAAGGCTTAACATCTCACCACTTACTTACCTTTTGTAGCCTATAATTTTAAGGAAAACACATTTTTCTTTTTTTATATCATTATTTGTTTCAACCTCTACCCTTCTTCATAACCCAATTGAAAGTGTTATTATTAGTATTCTATAATATGTTAATATATGAAATATTAATATTTAAATACGCTCAATATATATTATACATTTGAAACATTATATTTATTGTATACAAAATAAATGTATATGTATAGAACACAACAAAAAGATAATTATTAGAATTATGCATTCCAGACAATAATCGTGGTTGAAGACGACTAACGCCGAGTAAACCAGATCGAGCATCACCGAACCGAGCGTGACAGTTCACTTTCGATCAACTTTCACTTTAAACATATAAGCACGATAAAGCGACTTCACTGTACTTGAGAGTAATCACGATAATTCATAATTATAATTCAAAACAACAGTGATCACGTAAATATCTAGAGTCAAACGACAGTCATGATTGTTATAAATATCTAAATATGTATATCGCTTATTATTTTCATATTAGGTAAAAGACTACTAAGCATTCTAACAATGTTTTATATTTAGAGTAATTCTTATGATTGATCGAGATACTGTCAATCTTAAATGATCAATCATAAGCAAGCGTTATAAATGTCTAAATATATCAATTATTATTTTCATGTTGGTTAAATAATTGCTAATGATTATTATAAAGTTCTATATTTAAAGTACTTCTTATGATTGATCGAGATACTGTCAATCTTAAATGATCAATCATAAGCAAGTGTTATAAATGTCTAAATATATCAATTATTATTTTCATGTTGGTTAAATAATTGCTAATGATTATTATAAAGTTCTATATTTAAAGTACTTCTTATGATTGATCGAGATACTGTCAATCTTAAATGATCAATCATAAGCAAGTGTTATAAATGTCTAAATATATCAATTATTATTTTCATGTTGGTTAAATAATTGCTAATGATTATTATAAAGTTCTATATTTAAAGTACTTCTTATGATTGATCGAGATACTGTCAATCTTAAATGATCAATCATAAGCAAGTGTTATAAATGTCTAAATATATCAATTATTATTTTCATGTTGGTTAAATAACTGCTAATGATTATTATAAAGTTCTATATTTAAGTACTTCTTATGATTGGTCGAGATACTGTCAATCTACAACGACCAATCATAAGCAAGTAAATTGGTGGGGATGAAATCACAATAGCGGGCATTCAGAGGTATGTCGGGCATTCGTTATTCAAGATCAAGAGCAAACACATGGAATATATCGCCTTTAGGCTGTTGTAAGTAAAACGGTACTGTAATAAGACTGATAGTTAATACTGTGTGAAGTGTTTTTGTATTTAAAGTCCCTGCTACTGGTTGATGAACTAACACGGTTTACATCTCAGAAGCGGGATTAGCAACTTAGTGCCCACAACAAGATCTAAAATACGCATAAGTATTTGGTGAACATACTTAGAAAACGTAAGGGTTATTTATTATTTTATTTCGTTATGTTTATCTACCCTCGTGGATCCTTCTAAAGAATATTTTATTTCAATTTCAAATGAGGTGAGGTCGTGATTATCGAAGTAAAAATGAGACAACAAGTTTATTTTTGTTGTGTATAGACCTACGGTTTTAAAGTTTAAAGTAGTAACTACGAGCATACATTTTTTTTGATACATCAAGACTTGCTAAGGCCAAAATAACAAGTGTAAGCGTTTATTAGATGTGCTGACCCAGCTTGTTGACGAATTTAGCTCTTTTGATTATAGTAAGTTGTTTTGTTAAAGCAATAATAATATATCCGTAGGTAATGAAAAAAAATCCTGTATTAATTGTAGTGTTTTTTTTCTTGTAATATACGTTGAGTCTGTGACTACGTGGATGAATGAAGGTAAACTCTTAAAATGCTGGCGCCTCCACAAAGATTTCGTGACACAACATGAAACCGTATCCATGGTCGCGGGCGTATGTGCTCGAGACTGAAAAAAAATTGTGGCAGTCTCCGCAGTCGGTTGCAGTCCGGGTGGTCCAGGGTAAGGCTATCGCCACGGCGATTGGTCAGTCCCGCTCCAGTTTGCATTATATGAGAAGGGCGAGCTAACGATATCGTCGTCATCGGCGCTCCAGGACACGATCACGTGTTCTGGAATGGCAGGTGACTCGCCGTGCATAATCGAGGTATTCACCTAGGCACAGAACTTTGCGCCTTCGCACACCGTCCTGTGAAGTAACACGTCGCCGTAATCCCGAGTGAAATAACAATTTATTCATTGAAATATTCGATTGTGCTCTTAGGGCTTTGTATAATACAAGCGATCGCAATAGGTATCGGGTCTTAAATAGTGTAATGCCTGGATTTTGATCCTTTTATGCAAAGAACAAACGGTTAATACATGCCTTCACAAAGTTGACTAATCTGCACGGATCTAGGGTGGAGCGATAAGTAAATAGTCCATTACGCCTTACCAAAATTAACAGGGGTAGCTAAAACTTATCACGGTTCCCTCGCTTCTATTTTTTTAGGCCAGAATGGAAACTACAGTTAAAAGATTTTTCCCCAACTAGGGATAATTATGCTCATTTACTAATATGCTCCACAAAAAGGTACGCCATAGGGAGTTGCTCTTATATCAATGTGAAATGTGAGGAAAACGTGCAGTCGACTGTATCATAGCAATATAGAAGATCGTGGTGTTAGATTAGAAGCACAATTTGAAGACTGCAAAAAGTGCTGCTTTGTTGTGAGGGACAGCAGCTGAGGTAGACACTAAATTTTGATTGCAAAAACGGGCAGTTCGAGTAATGTACAATGAGGGACCTCGCGAATCATTAAAGGCTAAGTTTCAAGAATTCGGTGTCTTAAATCTGGCTCCCCAATACGTTCTTGATAATTTAAAGTATGTTCGCAAAAACTAGAAATTGACAAACTGATCGTTCCATGTTTTAGACTCGGTAAAACCAGTAACAGTGTTAGATTTTTTTGCATAACAAAGTCCCAAAACATATTACCGATTTGCTAGATTATGAGTAGTGCCATTTTAAGCGGGTTTTGGTGTCGAAAGGGCTTTTATAGAGTGGATCGATAAGTGAACGATGGTGATGTTTGGAATTGACTCCTTTCTGTACACCCACTAAAATTGATTGTAACATATACATATATAATATATGTGTATGTTAAAAAGATAAGCGCCTTCTTAGGGCCTAAATTGTATAAAGTATATTTGATTTAAGTAACTGGTTGATTTAGGAAATGAGGGTACTTTGGTCCGTCTCGGTGAAGCTTAACGTTTAGCATAAGACTGGAAGGTAGGAGAGGTGCCTTTATTAAGGGGATAGGTAACGTACCATATAGCCCACTTGGTAATGCGAATGTCATGATCGAGGTGCAGGAGTGTAGTAGAAAATTACGTGGAGATTGGTAGTAGATGACTTTTTAAACAATTGCCCGGTACTATTAAGACTACACTTTCACGGAAGGACCCTCTGTCAAAATGATAAAGTCTGAATCCGGTGTTTTAAGCGTGGAGTCTTATTTTATTTGCGCACTCTTATTCGTGGAAGAGACGCGCATTAAATACGGCGAATTAAGGGTGATCCGGGTTAACTAGCGCCCGGGTTAACTAGCGCAAATCTGTTTCAGTTCTTGTGCTTCGTCTTACGCATTAATGTATATGAACGGTATTTTGATTCAGAGAGCATTTTAGTTACTCTGTCGCACCAACCAGTTTAATTATGGCCCAAAAGACAAGCTTCATTAGTATACAATTTAAAACTTTTACTCAATCATGCGGTATAAAGCACGTGTCGCCACACCCCCGAAAGAATGTAGCAATAAATCTAGACAGGCCAAATGGCTTATGGGATGAACATTTACCAGACTTACAGTTGGGTATTTTGCTAAATGACTTTACGCCTGAAGTGAGGGAGAGTTTAGACAATATTAGGACTAGCGCTGGTGGCCTTATTAGGACACAACAGGTGAAAGAAAAAAAAAAACGGTAGGGTAGGTATAAAAAGATAGGAATGAATTAGAAGGAAGGCGATTTGGTTAGAGTATAAAGAGGTGCGATGTGTATAGAACAGTCAAAGAAGCTCGAACCTAGAATTAAAAATGTGCTCCCAACGATAGATTCGTGGTCGAGGATATGCCTTTCACAAAGTCTAGTTAGAGGTTTGCGGCTATAATAGCTATTGATAAAACATATCGTTGGATTCGTTTCAACGAACCCGTACCAACCGATTCCGATTCTAGTTGTGGCGATTTGTAAATTGACGTATAAATTAATGTATTCATTCAAATGAACATTGATATTGTACAATCCAGAAATAAACTGGTTTATTAGAGGCTGGCTAATAATCGATTATCAAATTGGTTGTCGTTGATTACACAGTATGCTTAAAGTAAAAAAAATAAATAAGAATATAATGTTATGATAATAGCAATGTTAATGTGATTCTAGGTACCGATGATTAGTGTCATGTATCATCGTAAATAGCTAAAGAATTTAGTGGCTGAAATATTTGCTGGTCAATGTCGTCGACCAGTAAATACCGATTCATTAGGGTCACGTACTGATGAATTGGTGTGAGGTGCCAGGTAACGGGTACCTCGCATTTTAGCAATTAGTTCAACAGTGTCTACTGGGCAACGTCATGGACTAATAAATACACTACCAATATAAAAATATGTGGCTAGGCTATGGAGGGATGTCAGGTAACAGACACCCTTAAAAGCAATGTTAACGTGATTGTAGGCTTCGATGAAAGTATTTAATGGCTGAAATATTTGCTGGTCAATGTCTTCGACTAGTGAATACCGATTCATTGGTTAGGGTCACAGCAATTAGTTCAACAGTGTCTACTGGGCAACGTCATGGACTAATAAATACACTACCAATATAAAAATGTGGCTAGGCTATGGAGGGATGTCAGGTAACAGACACCCTTAAAAGAAATGTTAACGTGATTGTAGGCTTTGATGAAAGTATTTAATGGCTGAAATATTTGCTGGTCAATGTCTTCGACTAGTAAATACCGATTCATTGGTTAGGGTCACGTACTGATGAATCGGTGTGAGGTGCCAAGTAACGGGTGCCTCACATTTTGGCAAAATAGCTCAAGTATTTAATGACTGAAATATTTACTGGTCAGTGTCTTCGACCAGTAAATACAGATTCATTGGTTAGGGTCACGTACTGATGAATCTGTGTAAGGTGCCAGGTAACGGGTGCCTCACATTTTGGCAATTAATGTGTGGCACCGGTAACAAACATCGTGTCAGACGGTTAGAAGCGCGGCTAATGGTACCAGCTGCACCGCGCGCGATCGGCGCACCTCGACACTGCGAGCAACCCCCGCATGTCGTGCACGCAGTCTTCCGAGATAGTCATCCCACGCTACTGGTCAAGATACCCGTGATTAGTGTCATGTATCATCGTAAATGGTTCAAGTATTAAATGGCTAAAGTATTTGCTGGTCAACGTAATGGATCAGTAAATACCGATTCATTGGTTAGAGTCACGTACTGATGAATCGGTATGAGGTACCAGGTAACGGGTGCCTCGCGTTTTAGCAACTAGTGTAACAGTGTATATACTGGCCAAGGGCATGGATCAGTATATATACTGCCAATATAAAAAAAAAATGTAACGATGCCAGGGATGTCGGGTAACAGACACCCTTAAATTATAAAGATTTGCTGATTAAGGTTATGGATTATGACATAATGTAAAGTAATCTTTAATTAGATACTAAATGTAATGTGTCACTAAGCCAGTGAGTTATATTTTTTTTAATCGTATGGCTAAATAGTGTCCATTTTTGTAATTACAATTAAACATTTAATTCTCTCAGCCATTTAAAGACGTCGTCGGTAAGATTGATCAGTTTGTCGGGGCAACCGTTGTATTGTCGAAGTGGACATTCCTCGATGATGTGTTGGATTGTTTGCCTTTCCGCCCCGCAATCGCAATGTGCAGCTCAGGGTCTACTTTCTGCACATGGGCGCTACCTAACCACACCGGTGAACAATATTCCGCTACAGGATACACCAACTAAATGGCTGTAGTTCTCAATACATCGGCAGTTGCGTCCCAACTAGTTCCAGTCAGTTTTAGAAGCACGTTATTTCTAGATTGCAGTTTCCGCGAAGTCTTTTCAAAATGCTCTTTGTATGTAAGTGAACGGTCAAGTACAACACCCAGGAACTTGGGGTAATGGTTGTGACGCAACTGTATGCCATTAAATGAAACCTTTAGCTCACTCCTGGCTAATTGGTTATTCAAATGGAAACATGTTTCTGTTTTACTTACGCTAGGTATCAAACGCAAAGTTTTGAGGTATTCTGCCAGAGTTTTCATGTCTTCTGATAATGTAACTTCCATAATCAGGCATATGTCATCAGCGTAAATAAATTTATAGGTGGAGATAGTACCTGGCAAATCATGTATATATAGGTGGAGATAGTACCTGGCAAATCATGTATATATAGGTTAAATAAAGTTGGGGCTAAAACATAACCCTGAGGAAGGCCATTATTTAACAATCTGAAATCGCTAGCCGAAGAACCCAGGTGTACTCTGAATAATCGCTGTGAAATCTTATTGGATATAAGCTGATCAATTTTTGTACTCAGAACCACAGTCAACAGCTTATATAATAAACCCTCTCGCCATACGGTAGCATATGCGGCAGTAAGGTCTACTAAAACTGCTCCCGATTTACATTCTAGCTGAAAAACCTGTCTCTATATGAGTGGTCAAGGCCAAGGCCAAGGTCAAGTTGGTCTGTGCAATGTCTAAATCTAGCTTGTTCTATAGGTAAGACCTCTTCGATAAAGTTGTATTGATAATAATGCGTGATTAGTTTGATTTCCTTCAGGACTTAAACACCTAAAGATTATTATTTTAAACAAAACGTATGTGACGCCATTATATTTTCTACATATTTCTAAATGAAATACTTGGAGTACTTAACAATTTTTTTTTCTTACCAACGAGGGACTCGTTGAAAAAAGGATGGCCGAGCTGTTATAAATATCTAAATATGTATATCGCTTATTATTTTCATATTAGGTAAAAGACTACTAAGCATTCTAACAATGTTTTATATTTAGAGTAATTCTTATGATTGATCGAGATACTGTCAATCTTAAATGATCAATCATAAGCAAGCGTTATAAATGTCTAAATATATCAATTATTATTTTCATGTTGGTTAAATAATTGCTAATGATTATTATAAAGTTCTATATTTAAAGTACTTCTTATGATTGATCGAGATACTGTCAATCTTAAATGATCAATCATAAGCAAGTGTTATAAATGTCTAAATATATCAATTATTATTTTCATGTTGGTTAAATAATTGCTAATGATTATTATAAAGTTCTATATTTAAAGTACTTCTTATGATTGATCGAGATACTGTCAATCTTAAATGATCAATCATAAGCAAGTGTTATAAATGTCTAAATATATCAATTATTATTTTCATGTTGGTTAAATAATTGCTAATGATTATTATAAAGTTCTATATTTAAAGTACTTCTTATGATTGATCGAGATACTGTCAATCTTAAATGATCAATCATAAGCAAGTGTTATAAATGTCTAAATATATCAATTATTATTTTCATGTTGGTTAAATAACTGCTAATGATTATTATAAAGTTCTATATTTAAGTACTTCTTATGATTGGTCGAGATACTGTCAATCTACAACGACCAATCATAAGCAAGTAAATTGGTGGGGATGAAATCACAATAGCGGGCATTCAGAGGTATGTCGGGCATTCGTTATTCAAGATCAAGAGCAAACACATGGAATATATCGCCTTTAGGCTGTTGTAAGTAAAACGGTACTGTAATAAGACTGATAGTTAATACTGTGTGAAGTGTTTTTGTATTTAAAGTCCCTGCTACTGGTTGATGAACTAACACGGTTAACATGATTGTCACGGCGTATTGGAAGCTTCTCAGTGGATGGATGTACTACTCGTATCGGGACAATCAAAAAAAGATGAACTATGATGGATTATCACCATGTGCTTTGCATACAACTATTGCGAGTACAACACCTAACATATGTAGTAGGACATGTCTGTTGTCTCCTGCCACCACAAAATTGTCATCAAACACTGCCAGAAATTTGAAGTAAATATTGTAAATTAAAGACGTTTCAAAATATTACAACATTAGCTGAATTTGGTATAATTTATACTAGTATTTGTCAGCAGCTTTGGTCGGGTTAATGTGGATTTGAATTCTCCCTCGAGGACAGTATTTTTTGTTAATTAAAAATGCCCTATGTCCTTTTTTGAAACCCTGACAACATGTAAGCAAAAAATTAATGATTATCAATTGAGTAGTGAAGTTCTAAATATCTAATAAACAAATAAACATTCGCATTTATAATAATAGTTTGCAAGTAGATTTGCAATCATAAAGAGATGAACAAATTATAAACGAATTCCAAACACGATGGATACCTAATCGAAATAAAATGAAGTCTATATTTAAACACACATTACTGTAATGGGTTTATTGGAAACCATTTTACGGTAGGTACATACGTAAAGAAATTCTCTTGGGTAAGGTAATATTTGCACGCAATGTCGGCCGCCATTGTACCCTAAATTCTCTGCAAACAACATTTGAAAGCTTCCCACTTGAAGGTTATATAGGCAGTGAACCAATTCGCGATCGACCTTGTTGTTACTGTTTGTTGTCGAATTATGAAAATAAAAACAATGAGCAACAATAAAATACTGTAATTAAAATTAGGAAGAAATATTTTATTTGATACCTTTTTTTTTTAATAATGTAATGGTTTTTTTTTCAGATAAAGGATCAAAGTACACTAAAGGCAATGCATTCAGTAACAATAAGGTTTCTAATGTAATAGTTAGTCCAAGTTTTGTAAAGCTTTGATATAACCTGTACATTGTTTTCAAAAAACATGAAATTCGTTAGGTCGTTTTAATTAATTAAATGAGATATAAACTATCATTGGTTTAAATATGAAACAAAGTATTGACCCAGTAAAGTTTTGTAAAAGAAATCTGAGAAAGAACCATGCCTTCCTGACATGAAATTTTCTAAGTATTATTCTTATACTCCACTTTACCACTTTTTTATAGAAGACCTGCCATCAAGGACCTATAATAATATTGCGACATTTATACTGAATAAAATTGTGATCGCTGACACTAAGCCAATCAAATAAAAAGTTGAACTTGATTATTGATCGATTCAATACGTGATTATAAATACTTTAACAATTGTCTATATTAAAATTCGAATTAATTCCATTCATATAAATTTTATAATTACAAGTAATATATATCAAATTAATTTTAAGTAACAATTTTCGTTAGTAATTGAAACGTTTTTCTTTATAATAAACATACGAACTCGAATTAAATTCGTTCGCAATAAGTTAGTGACTTCTAAATTCATAGTAGTGGCTTTAACGAAATTACTTCACATACGTTGTTACCTCGAGCATATCTTGCTTTCAGAACGGATGGTACCATAATGTCAAAAGTATGAAAATGCCAAGCGCACGATCAACGAGGAAAGGGGTAAATGTTATCTTTTGACACGCTCGCTTGTTTTAACTCTTTTGTTGGAAAATCCAGGAACCGCATGGTGGTTCTTAGTTAACCATTGGAAATAAAACCAAAACCTGCCGTGGTTTATTAAAAGTGTTTAATTTTGTTGACGTATGTTGTTTATATTAATTACTAGCTGTGCCCGCGACTTCGTCCGCGTGGAACGGAATACAAAACACAGCCATTAATGAAACAATCTGAAATTATATCTGTATATCTTGTATATTTGTAATATAATATGTCAGGCTAAAAACTAATATTAGTCGTACCCATTTGTCGCTTCAATAATAACTCAAAATTAGGGCTTCCAAGTTCCTTTGGTGTATGTAAAAACCGTGGGCCCAGCTATAGTGGTGCATCTATCGTCATACAGTCAGATAGTTCGTAGCACACGATGGTAATGTGTGCCCATATCTAAATTTATTGCGAACATGGTCAAAACTTCGTGTCGATACACGCAGGTATAGGAGTAACATAACACTAATATTCTAATTTAACAACCGTAAAAATAATATTAACCCTTGGATTGTTCAAAACCATAAAGATTTAACTTCTATACAAACGAATGTAGAACTCATGAGGCATAGGTCAATAGACTATTATAGCATACGCTAAAAAATACCTGATTTATTACAAAACTTTGAAAAATAACAAATGATGAATGATTTTAAAAATGTATTTTTAAATTATTTTTTCATTTGTATGAACTTTTTTTACTAAACCATGAAATTTACAATGTACGATGTAGTGAAATTAAACAAATAATTGAAAACATAATCTGCCATTTTGAGATCTGAATCTTAAAAAATCAGCCGAGGGTTTATAATATTCAGGCATATATACTTCACATAGCTTATTCTTATTATTATTTTTATGTTATCTTTTCTTTTATTTGCACTGCCTGCAATCTTTTACTACACGGTACCGCTGGAAGATAATGCGAGCTTCCTAATTTTATTTTTTTTATACTTTATATTATTAAATGATGATGGTAAGTCACGCTTAACCTAGAGGGAGAATGGTTCTCAAGTGCAGCTGCCGGGACACACCAACAGGGGCTTGACGACAGATTTTCAACTTGAGGGTGGTAGCTAGCCAGACAGAAAAGGACAGAGCTTAGAAAAAGCCCTACCTCCATGCTATGGTTTCATCACGATGTTTTTCTTCACCGAAAGCTCCGACTCAGTTGCTTGGATTGAAACCTACGTCCTCCGAAACCAACTGAGCCATCATCGCTTCATAAACCCATCCTAATGCATAAACCAAAAGGTATTCATTAATTCAAAGCGTAATTAAGACATTAGAATCAAGGTAAATTTATAAAAATTATAATTCGAAATAAGCCTAACAAACACAGAAATAATCTCATTGTTATCTGTACTCTTCCTTGCCTATATGCCTACGACAGCAAACTAATAAAATTATAAGTTTAGCGCCATCTGTTATTGTATACAACCAATGTATTCTGTTATTGCTTCTAAAGATGATTTTTTCTTACATTTATGTTCAATGAACAATTTTAGTCTCTTTATTTTTTTATTATAATAAAAAATTGTCATAAAAAGTGATAAGGTTCAATAACTTGTAATATTTACAACACAAAACTAATTAGAAATTTACAAATTTCATCATAAACCTTTTGTGATCAAACAATAAAAATCATATTTTGCTTATACAAAGTACAAAGTAATTTATGCAATTTATAGAAACATGTAATATACGTAATTGACCAATTTTTAGAATGTTTTTTTTTTTTTCGAACAGACCTACACTGCTGGCCTGGCAAGGCCTCTACAGTTCCACCGGACTACAATTTTTAGAATGAATATTATAGTAGTAATAGATTTAGAAAATGGCGTTTGAGCGCCATCTATTTGCAATAATGAATATTAATTAATTACTGAACTTCTTAGGTTATCAATATTTATTTATGTGAAAATAAAATATTAATCAATTTTTCTTTCGTTCTATGTCTTAGTAATGTAATACTGTGGTAATGTTTATTTATGTTATAAAATACCCTGGTTTTTGGATGAGGATAAAGTCCATTTGCTTATCTATTTCTCTCTCGTACTTAACTCCCGTCGTCATTAAAATTACAATAACGTTTGATAGAGTTAACTGATTTTTGAAACAAAAAATTTATGTTTCTCCGGAATATGCTTGATTATTTTCTTGTTGGAATTTTATCAGAAACCTAGTACTTTACCAGTGATGCCTGTTCAAACAAACAGATAGACAGACAAACAGACATTTCTAAAAATGGTCGAAATGGATTCTATTACTTATTCCTAGACACCTGCAACAATATTTTTTTTCAAAAATCAAAAAGTACAGACACGTTGGATTCACATTCTTATTACACCTATACATATAGAAAAACAAACAGTTCAGAGAGTTGCATTTGAGAGTAATGCCATTTATAAACTCCGTATATTTCTATCTTTATTATACAGTGATTCAGTATCATCTATAATTATGTTTTAAGCATCAGACAAAATGGAATTAAAAATGCCATAATTACTTGAGTTATTTAGTATTATTTTATGACTAAACCAGTTCATCTTAACAGAAAAGCAGAAAATCATACTGAAAGCGATGGACCTTAATTTTATTTCTGAGTTACCACAACGATAAATAAAATAATACAAAACATAAGTAAAGCTATTCCGGACTTGGCTGTTGCGTATCGAGAGTAGATTGAAATGTATTTTATTATAGAAATATAAATAAATATATATAGACATGAATTGCGATATTAGTTACATCTAAACGATTACGAAAAGAGTACGCTATATATCAGTATTTATTCTCTAATATTACTGAGATACTACATATCTATTAATAAAACAATAAGTATCTATTTCCACTCAGATATATTTGCCTATAATATTCTTCACGTTTCATTGAGTACAATAAACTTGATAGCATTAACAGTATAGCTAAAATGTTAAATAAAGGATATGAAGATTTTTTGTTAATCGTTTCACGATAAAGTGACAGCACCATGCATAAATGTAAGCAAGTACAATGTAAATCATCGCAATCTTGCCATTTTGTTGCCGGTTATTAATTGGGTGATCCAGACATATGACGAACTATAAGAGAGCCATTATGACAGAATAGTTATTATCCACATGGTAGTCGCAATTTAGTCTAGTAAAGATCCATACTATACTACACTTTTACTGGACATATACCGGATGATTGCTGCTATCGCAGATATTACACCTGATTTACGAACAAAACTAACATGTCTTTTGACTCAGTAATCGATACTTAGCTCTTATATTTCAGTAAAATGATTTCCAATTGCAACCTACCATGCACCATATTGCTGATGTCGTTTACGCAATACTGATCTCGACAGAATCCTATCGTTATTTGTTTCGAAATATTTCATTGATGAAGGTGTTACTTTGTGGAAGTATTAATGTGGGCGTTACTTTCAACTTCCTCTTGGAAATGAATGCGATGACAACATATATACGATGTTTTATACATTACTACATTTTACTACATTCATTTGTATTACGAGCATCAGATTTAACTTTTTCAAATACACGAATCGCGTATATAAAGTGAAACGTTTTTTGTTGCAGTTTGACGCAATTTTGAGAGGTATTTAATTGTTTTTTTTTTCGGTACTTGTATTACGTTCTTTATAGTACGAGTATCAGATTTAATGATTTCGAGCACACATGGTGTAAATAAACTCAATATTTTTTTGTTACAGTGACACGTGACCACGGCCAATGAATTCCAGGCGGAAATGCAAAGTAACGTCCACTTTGATACTTAATTCCTCCCGGATTCACGATCCAGCAATATCAAAACATTCGACACATTTTACAGTAAACAACGTTCAAGTATTTCCTTATCTAATTCGTATTTTTAGGTAAAACCAATTTCGACGAAGACGCACAATGTTTACGAACGAAACTAAAAGGGTTTACGGTTCTTTTATGTCATCATTTCATTTCGGATTGTAGGAATTTATGGTGCATAAAATGAGGCACGTAAAACGTATTGCTTTTAGTCACTTTATCATGCTTGTATATCAAAATAAGGTTTATACCGTTCATTGGAGCAGTCTGCAATCCGGAACAGAGCAGAACGAATACTGCTACTTTGTTAGTAATGTATGATTAATAGTGGGGATAGACTTCACTAACTTTTTAATTGGTCAATGTTGTAGTCCGTTTACTTGTCGAATGGTGTACTATGGTATCTTCGTGTCCTGCATTCATTCAGCCAACAAACATTCACTGCCAACCAAACATAAGTTTCTTCCAAGCATTACTACAATAATCATTTTGCTCGAATCTGCGAATTACTTCACCCTACACCAGGTCCTTGCTCTTTCATTTATAGTGAGGACAATTTCTATTAACTACCTTCATATGGTCCTATTTGTAGGGTATACAAAATGGGAAAGTTTAAACAATATTTTAACGATATTATGGTAGTAGGTAATTTTAATTTTGTTCACTTTTTTTTATGTTTACACTACCTATAATAATATCGATGGTTAGCTGGAATAAAATGCCTTGTTCGTTCATTCATAGAAATAGGTATAGGGGCAATCGTTTATAAATCTTGAACTTCTTCTTCGTATTCTTTTATTACTTTTTGTATGTGAAGTTGTTTTGTAATTTACGGTCTACTAGGATCACTTAAGATTGATTGTATGTCAGTTTTTGTTTGGTGTTGAATTTGTAACCTGTAAAGATTTACAATATCGATGTCTGTAATAAGAGTAGTTATGAGTATAATAATGTATATCGTGAATAAATAACATTACAATAATATTAAAAAAGGAAAAAAAAATAGCGTTTACAAAATGCCAAAGGAAAGGTGGAGAGGCAAAAGAGCTTTCATGGAACAACTTCGGCGTACAGTGTCGTACTGAGGGCATTTACTAGGTATAATCGAGGTATGGTGCCAATATACGCGGTAGCGTTACTTTTGAATATGTATTCTATCATATGAGAAATAATAACTTATCAAAAGTCAACAAAATGTAATAATTGAATTAATGTTCTATTAATCGTATATAACTATCTTCTCAACTTTTTTATCACTTTTTTCATACTTATTATGTCAGACGTTCCTAATATTTCATTAAAAGAAAACAAATTGTTATATGCGCAAATGAATCTATGATTTTCACTTGACTAAAACAATTAATTTATGCATATAAAATTTATTTAAACTTAGATACTATTATGCATAACCCAGCATTTTCTTTATCTTAAATTCATCTATGACAAATGTATAAATTACTGGAATTGCATACCTAAATTAATTTATCAATTTATTAACTAAGACATTTTATCAAAATCTTGTCATATCATTTAATTAAATAATAATAGTAATAAATTAAAAAAGTCTTAACTACGAAAGTGAACAAATATAAGAGTAGAGGAAGATTGATCAATATATGCTTACATTATACGATATTTGGATTTATCCGTATATACATCAAATGTACATAAAGAAATGACAGCTGCTAAAACAAAGTAAAAGAGGAAAACTTTTTGTGCCTACCTCACTTAGGTAATTTAATTAACCATAGTTTGTGTTACTTTACTGCAATTTTTTATATACTTTATTTGTTTTCAGTATATTGCAGTTATAAATTTATAAGGGTAGAGTCCGCTGTCAAAGGCGCAGACCTAAAAAAAACAGAAGGAAAAAACTGCACCGCCCCGGCGCAAAACGTCACCGACAAACATTGTCGCAGAGTCACGCCGATCTCTGTAGATATGCAAAATACAGTCCTTTGTAACATGATCTTATTGTGTTCGATTCCTCGCCCGTTGTCGTGAATACGTAACGACTTATGTCGATATAAAAATTTATTAGAATACTACGCGGTGCACTCCAACGTGTAAGAGAACGAGTTATTGTTGCATTTTCGCATTGCATTCATGAGTGTTTCGATTTTTCTTCGAGATTGTATAGTTCTGAAATAATTCTAAGAATACCATTTTGAACTATATTTTATATTCGTTTCAATATTAGACAATATTAAATTATTAAATTAAAAATATTAATGCAATTATTAAATTGTCAATTGCTATATCAGAAAAGGATACAATAAATTTGAAATTTAATAAATGTAATAGATCAGACCAGCACTAAATCCACGAAATGCTTACCATGTGTACATTTTACCAAATTGATGACATTGAAGACAATAATCACAATATCAAACCAAATCCAGTGATACAAACCTCCAATCTCATATCATGCTAGGCCATCAGACCGCACTCGTTAACTCCATTTCGATGTCTATTGGCCGTTGACATTGACAAGTCGAAGATTGCAACGGTTGCAAATCCCCGAGGGCTGCGCAGAAATTGATCGCCGTAATTTCCAAGAAACTGGCGTCGTGCGTCGTTTCGTCCGATTTCCTGGCTCAAATTAGACGTTATTGCAGCGGTCTGCAACTTTGTTCGGATCTCTGTTTATTTTAAACTGAACACCTAGACTTCTTGACTTAAACTTAAATCGCCTTTAACGAAAACGTGTGATATAAAAACACTTTAGGTTTTTAATTTATCATTATATCAACATCATATTTAGCTACAAGCGGTAGATTTTGCTAAATGTTAATTGGGAGAACTCAGAGCTTGTCTTACAAAAAAAATCTTCTCTTTTGTATACACACTCTGCGTAAATATATTTGTATTAAACAATTATTTCTACCTATTTCATTAAACATTTAAACTGAAAAAATATGTTGTTACAAAATCAAAAACTCGACTGTAGTGTGGGTCTTGGGAAGAAGATAGCACTTGTTTTTGTCTGGCTATTTACACTGAAAATATATGTATACATATAATACGTGGATAATTATAATTTCATTGCAATGAGTAGTCTTTTTGACTGCAACGTTATTCTTACTATTGTGTATATTCCTTAAACAATTTAAGGTTATGCACACTTCCTAGTATTTATGAAAATTAAAGTCTATCCTCGATATAGGAGGACATATCTACATATGTATGTACACGTATTGTATCACTATCTTCTTTATATTTGAACCGTAAGATACCCACATACAATCAGCAAGGGTCCATAAAACACATTATTCAAATACGAAGGGCCGTTAAGCACATGAAGAAAAAAATGTAAATAACCGAATTTATGGCGAGAATTGATATCATCAATATTACGATTGGTCTCAAGACTGTCGTCCTAATCAGATTGTAAATACAGAGCAAAAGCAGTAAACATATAGTAATTTGAGGAGTTCAAGACATTATGCGATACCTGAAAAACTGTAAGCCATTAAATTTTATTGATTTCAATGAATCGATCAATACCATTTAATAATACACAAAAGTATTATCAAATAAGTACTGTTTTACAATGCGTTCTTAAATATCGAATTCAGTTCTTTATACGACGTAGAATTTCATATTCAAAAGTCGATAAAGCCCGGCTGACTTTCAAAATATTCAATTGATCCGCGTGGTTTTAGTGCAAGGCTGGCGATATGGCCGAAGAATGGAGACGCGGGGAGAGTCAATTTTACGCTAGAATTCGCATATAATTTTAAAATATTTTACTTGTGGATTTATTTTTATTTTTTATAAAATTTACCCACAATCTCACTAGATGTTTTGAGTGACGAAGTATTCCAAAATGTAATACGCTACACTTAGCGTTTGATTATGAAGTTAAGAGTGGTAAGGTCAGGTAAGTGTTAGAAAATTTCGTACCACCATGCTATGGTTTAATCGCTATGTTTTCCTTCATTTCCAGACTCATTGTACGATTAATGTCTACGTCAGTCGACGCGGTATTTAAACTCACTACCACCACCAAGCTATTATTGCGTCAAAAAAGTTTATATATAATCAATGATTCCTTTATAGTCCTTAATTACTTTTAGTTTGAGATTCAATCATTTTCAAACGTGAAATAATCTGGACAGCTTACTTGTGCTGCAACTTAATCCAGTGAAAGTTGTTAGCAACGTGCAAGAAGTGTAATAAGGATTTGTAATTAATCAGTGACTAACCTTCAACAAATTTTGGATTCTATTGAAGACAGATACCAAATGATTAACATAACCATTTAATGTATTACAACGTGCTATACATAACTAAAGCTTGTTAACAGTGTGTTATGATTTTAATGTAATCTTTGTTTTTAAATTCATATTTCACTTTAAAATACATGATTTATATGTATATGTCATTTTTCTCTACTCGCGTGTGTGATTGAACTCCTTCTAAACGACTAGACAGATGTTGATGAATTGTTTTGTGTGTTCAGGTGGACTCAAGAATGGTTTAGATTCACAATGGACCCGGTAGGTGTCGCTGCGATCTAGTGTCAATTTTTTTTTTCAATGCATAACAACGTCCACTGGGCCCGCTAGTAATTTATAAAATATATTTAGAGATTTTTATTTTTATATCAACTCCATAGAACCTTTAACTTTTTTAACCAATTTATAAGTAATAAAAAAGTAATATTAACTAAATTAAATACATACTATACTAATTGCATCCTTTGTAGTCCATACAAATATTTAAAAAGGCATAGGGTATATATATTTCGTTCAAAAAAAGTACTGTTCCCTAGGGATATATCAGATTTCACTAACGTGAACGTAGCCGTGGACGAAAGCTAGTTTCATATAAATAAAAGATGGAAACCACTGATGCTAACACGATAATGTGAAAAAATACCATATCTTTTTTTATTATTATGTCTTGACAACAATTAATATACAATAATTGTACGGTTCTCGTGTGCATTTTTCTCACGTACATCGGTCTTCTGGAATGAACTCCCAGCGACAGCGTTTCCGGACCAATACAACTTCCAAACGAACCAACATGAACGAACCAAAGAAACGATGTCCCTCGTGTCGCAGGTGTCCATGGGCGGCGGTGATTACTTACCATTAGGCAATCCGTCTGTTCGTTTGCCTCCAATCGCATAAAAAAAACACGAAAGTTTTATTCACTTGAAATTGAACAAATTCTAGAAGTGCACGTTGCACATCTACTACCATGCTAAACATTACACAAAACATATGCTTAAATAGATGTTAACATCTTTATATACCTAGATTTAAGTCTGGTTTAATCCATTCCAGTTTGGTTGCTCCGTGGCTCCGGCTTATTTCGAGCATAGAAAGAAAACGTACGATCATAAAAAACCGTCTCCCCGTTCCATTTTTCTCACCGCAAGTGAAATTCACTCAAATATTTCGCGCCAGATGTTTATAATAATCTACCGCATTTCGACTGCAGCTTTTAAACGAAAATTATAAGCGGTGTATCAACGCGTATATTATGCGTTGTCAGGTGACAGAAACCGGCTGGGTATATCTAAAATGTATATGAGACTATCTACGCTCATGGCTACTCTCGCGTTAAATAACAAAATGATTGTTCTGTCGTTGTGTATACATCACGCAAAAACTACTTAATAGATTTTGAATTGCCATGGGGAAGTGAGGCTATGTGGTCATAAATAATGTAAACAAATTTGCCCGGGTTCGTTAGTTTTAACAAAGCATTTTAAGAATTATACCGTTTATTTTCTATCTAAATATTGATTGCAATTTATTATTATTTAATTTATTGCAAGATCTTTATTTAAAGATGATTTTCATAGTAAACAATAGGACTGCAATAACTATAGCGACATTATTTAATTCCTTAAGATTTACCTATATTTCATATATAACTTTTAACGTCTTAAGCGGTTATCTGCGGTTGACTGCAAAAGTTAGGTTTATGCTACTAACGTTCTCTATAGTAATTTTTATTCTAATTTTCTACTCCAATGTATCTCTTAAAATTTTAATAGTTTACGTAAAATATAACAACAGAAATAAAAACTGGTAGTCATTTTATGTCAACTTAATTTACTTTTAACCTCCTAAGTTCTTCCGTGTATAACCTAATCTTACAAAATATATACTAAAACAAAACTAGAGAATAAAACTATGATTTAATGATATACTCGTGTAAATCCGTTTTCGAATTAAATTAAAAGCACCCGAACGTACAAACAGAGAGACCGTTGCCTTTTATATTAAGAAGATCTTTTTAGGCATATATTGTATTAAAGTGCGACGCAATTGTGAATATATTTTGCAATAATTGGAGAAATGATTTTACGATATGAGAAAAAGAGCCCCCAAGAGTTTTTGGTCCTTTATGTCTCTTAAGTGAATGTTTTGTTTGAGATCAAACTCAATATATTGTTCCAAAAAAATCGCTTACTCCGTAGTCTTCATAAAATATTTACAGAACATATTCTTTCTTCCTCTTAAAATACACGACCATTTATCAAAGGGAATATACAGAGAGGAAAATAATTACCAAAGAAAGATTAATTGATCAGTGAATTATTGCGATCCACGGAGCCGACGCCATTATAGCCCCGTTTTATCATAAAAGATATAATCCTCCAGCTGTGCTATCCCGCTCACAGAACACGATATCCGACATTATGTATAGATGACATCGATATAAAGCCAATGGATGTGACCAATAATTGTACATTGTTATTTATTAGATTCGTATATATAAATTGATAAATGATAAATCGTATTTTTAATTTTCTGAAATACTTTATTTTATAGTGTATTTATAAACTTTATTTTTATCCTATTAACATTATAAACGAAAAGTTTGTGGAGACGGGTGGATGTTTCTTACTTTATCACGCAAAAACTACTCAATAAATTTTAATGAAACTACATTTATATAGCTTATACATTTGAATAACATATAGGCTAATTTATAAAGATGTAGCATAAATAGTTCAGAATATAACGGTAAGTATCTTGTAAGTTTGAAAGTATCCTGAGAGCTATATAAAGCAACAAAATTCAACAATTGTAAAGATTGAAACATGTACATAAAATTATGTATTAATGCACTAGCTCATGTCCAGTAAAGGCTGATCAATCAGTAAGCGCTTTTATAGATTAACCCGAGCAAACAAAAACCGCATTAATTATCTTTATACGGACAACATGCAGTTTTTGGATATATTTGCGCTCAGGTAGTGATGTGGCAATCGAACTAGGCGAACGGAATAAATAATGGTACTGCGAAGACATTTCCTTGCATTTGCTGACAGGTTTCATAGCGCAATGTTATTTTGCCCTACCAAAATATTTATTTATGTACATATCTCAGGTCTTTACTAACAATTAGACAACATATCCTTAGTTCAGAATTTAGTAGTTTTGTGTGAAATTTCGACTGGTTATAAAACTGTTATATTTCAATATCTCTCTTTCTCTAAATTCAACCGTAACAAGTTTCAAATATTTTCAGAAGAGTAACATCATGACCGAAATGCAGATTGCTAGGTATTACCTTTCTTATTGGACATTAAGAAAACGATGTTCAAAATTCTCAACAACACTATAGCTCATTCGGAACAGAGTTTAAATCTCATATTTCTAATTGCCTCCAAATATTATTTTATGGTCAAAAGCTACAAAATTTAAACCTTTAGTAAACAAAACTCAACACACCGGAGCGGCAGTAGACGAGAAAATTACTTAATAATGCCACATCTAGAGACATTAAATCCGCGTGGGCCCCTATCAAACGCTCGTTTGCACAAAGTATAGAGTCGAAAGTATATCTCGGGCGGCTGTGAACACCGAGCTAACCGTTCTCGGAACACTTTTTCCCTATTTCGAAACGGAGGAAAGGCTTCATGACTTTTGTTATATCGTTCTATCGTATTGTAGAAAATAAACGTAGTATAATTTTTAAGTATTTGCAATATTATGATATGTGTATATACGGGTTTAGAAGATCACGAATACTATTTTGCCTGCTCGATATTCAAAGAAATACAAAATAGTATACGTTTACCAAAAACGCGTAACAAAAAACAAAATACTCTATCAGACTCCTGGTGTCTGAAAAATTGATCGTAGTTGTGGTGCTGCTTATATAGACTAAATAAAGTGCACAATCACAGAAAGGTTAAAAAACACTCGACAAACGCACGAACATGTTATCGTAGAACGCCAGCTAGAAGAGGGTTCTAATTACTGGATTAAATTATATAAGCCTAAAGTCCTGTCCACAGATTGCTTCTACTATATTAGAATAGTAAAAGAAGCTATAGAAACTAAAATGCATAAAAGTTTTAATCAGAATGACGTACAAAAACTTATGTGTGCATGGAAGCAGATGTTAGAAAAATTCAAACCTCGTATACGGTTGACCGACTTTTGAGTTAATACAGTAAGTGTAGTTTATTAGAACATCCCTAATGGCAATTATCACCTGCGGCTAGATCCTTCAAATTACCTTCGCTTAAGAACACACCGCAATACATCAAGTTGATACATCGAGTAATCAAAGTACTTACTTGTTTACTTTGATTTGAATATAAGCCTAATGCGTTTTAGACCGTCAAATCATACATCATAATGTGTGTAAAATGCGAAAAAAAAAACATTTGCAATATCACGAATTATATTACCATCGTTAGAGGCTCTTCTACACTTGCCAGTGCCCCATCCTAGTTCAATACATTCCTCCATACTAATTTCTTTCCGAGTTTCTCTTTTCAACCGCCTATAGACGAACAATTCCTTAATCATTATTAATACTATCAGTTGGAATTGAGTTAAGATCTGCCTCGGTTTCTATGTTCATCACGTTTACCTTCCAAAAGTATTTTATGTATGCTTCTATCTAATTCTGGTCTCTTCCATCCTTGTAGCGCATCGCACTTATAGAATTTTATTATTACACGTGTGACATTATACATACAATAGATTATTGATATCGCATATTAATAGTTCAAGACAAAACCCTTGACGATTACTAGTTATATTTTACTTCGCATCTTACGTATACATTTTATTAACTGTACAAATAATCGGAACAAAACTAAATAAAGAAAACGAAAATGAACACCGAGGAATAATTAACTAGTCGTTGAGAATAATAATCTTAATTTATCTTTTTACTGTATATTATATTGTTGCTTTTCTAATATATGTGTTCACATAAATGGATTTTAGTATGTCAGAAATTCATAACCTTCATTCAATGTTTTTCATTGTGAAATCAGTTTTATTTTAAAGTCATTAAATTCAATGAAACGTATGTGAAGTAAGTACATATTTTAAAGCTGATAAATGAAGGGTGGAAAAACTAAATGGAGTAAGAGCGAAATCTGAAATTTTACACGGCGACGAAAAAATGTTCGCATTTCCTTATTATAGGATGTTGACTATGATCAATCGTTTTATAATTAGTTTTCATCGACTTGTATCCTCTTTTTGAATTAATTTAATTCCTTTTTATTGATCCTCGGTATTTGCTACGATTTATCAAAGTCCGGGACGGTCGTATCTCAATGGTAGTGGAAAGTTTAAAAGGAGCAACTCCACCGGCTCTTGCTTGCACATCGCTATCACACATTGCAAATTTTTGCTTTCTTCTTGTTATTTATGTTAATTATCGTATTGTCTAATCTTTCTTACAATACAATGAACTTGTTGCTTTATTTATGATTAATTTTATAAAAAAAATGCTGTGATATACAATTTGAACAATGACTCGTTTGAAAAATTTACTTATAACGAAATTTAACAGGACATTAAATAAAGAAAAGCCTTTCGAAAGTCGACGAAAACCGAGTCTTCACGAATCATTAGGTTTTCTTAATAACCATTAGATGGTACTGTACTTGTATAAATTTTGAGTGTAGCCCCCGATGCACCGTAAAACGCCTTCTACCATAGAATGTGATATGGAGTTGCTTCATATAGCACTTATAGACACGTGGAGCTACACCAAATTCCATATTCAAATATCATTAAAAGAAAACTATTCACAATTCTGTAAACCGCATGATGATGCCTTTCGGCCACACTAATCGAAACTGATAAACAGTTAATTTTGAAAAAATGTCGTTTACCCCCATTAGTTATTCCATCCTTCAAATATGTATCCCATACATTTATATATAATAATATAAATGAACGTAAATATAGCGGCGATATGTGTACAATCATCTCTCAAATCCATTCATATGTATGTTTATACCCTGTTTAAAGGTTAAAAATTGCTTCGAAATTGCCACCTGTGTCGTTGCTGGTTTATTAGAGAGCAGATTTTGTTAAAAAATCCGCTTAGTCTAAAGAGGTTTACAGTTTCAAACGAACCCTTAATCAAGCTAGTCCGGGGTCAGCTTCAACGGAGCTAGTTAGTGCTTCCAATCACTTGGACGTCGCGCGTCGATTGGACAATTTGTCATCCTCTAATCCTGCAGCTGGAGACCATGTTAGATTAATTATCTCATCAGGTAGAATTTACGGATTAAAAATATTTAAATAATTTGTACCTTCTTTGTTAGCCATTGGAAAAGTTAAAAAAAAATTTTTTTTTCTTGCGATAATAGTGTTTAAAAATGTCACAGTATCACGATATTTTTTTTAAAGATTTACTGTCATTACCACACTAAAATGCAAAATCGGAAGTCGAGCATGTGCTTGTATGTATCGTGTTTTCTGACGTATTTCAATTTTCAAAATATTTACCTACACATCTGAATTTTTATGTAAGACTAGATGACCCGGTGAAGTTCGTATCACCACTTACATATATTTGTGTAAAATGTGGTCAAGACCTAATACAACATTTTTATTTACATTATAAATGCAACATAGTTATACACTTAATCAATTTAAAGTTTTCTGATGCACTTTATTTTTTTTTTTTTTTAAGGTGCATATATATATATAAAGATTTCTGAACGCACCTATAAATATTTGACAACCGAGTGACAATTTTTTATTCCTAAAAAAACAAAAGACATCAAATCTTTCATAGCTAGGAACAGTTTGTATTTGAAAATTAAAATCTATTTTTAAATATTTTCCTTTCCTTATTATTTATGTTTATAAACGTTTAAACCATCCCTGAACTTCCTACAGATATTTCAAGAACAAAATTAGTCAAATCGGTCCAACGATTTTCGAGTTTTCGTTTGACAAACGAACAGCAATTTATTTTTATATATAAGAAGAGGAATATTTTTATATAGATAACAGTTTTACAACTTTCTCATATTTTAAGAGTTAATTTTTATAGGATATTTTATACACTTCAATCAAACAATCTATAAATGTGAAATTCTAAACCCCTGCTTAAATATAGAAATCAGTCATACTACCGCAGTACATTTTTTTATAAATTACTTATATAGCGATTAAATAGCTTCGCAAAGGATTTACGTTGTTTTAAATTTTTTATTAAGTTTATACAATAAAGGTTTTTACCACGAGTTATTAGTGTTCAAGGCTCTTTAAAGTTAGTAGTATGCAAAAGTAACAAAAATAAGTTGAACGTGTTTAAAAATGCCGACAGAAGCGTATTACTAAAAAGAACTTCGACTTGTTAACCTAAACGACATCTTTAATACTTTCGTTTTACGTAAAAATAAGATCTGCATTGCGTCTGGGATCACGCAGTTTCAAGGTGAAGCCTTCTGACCCCAACGTAGAGGTCCATAATACATTGGTAAGTGGTAACGCACGAGTAACTTCCTTAATCGAAATTTTATGTTCACGGCTATTACAGCCTATATTAGTCAATAAATTAACTATATTGTGAGTTAACAAGATTTTATGTTTGTTAAGCTTTTAAACTCGCGGTTTCTTCTTTGTATCTCACTCTGTATTAAACCCGGTGGATGTTTTACATTAATTGGTAAACTATTTGAGAATGTGGAAAACTGGATTGATAAAGCTGTTGTCTGCTCTATGGCTCTCTTTTGTTTGAAGTTTCAGAAACAGCCAGTTTATATTCGACTACAGAAAAGCAGGCATGATATTCAAGACTGATTATGGAGTGTATAGCTCTCTGTGCATGATGTTGTTTTCAGATTACATTCAGCTTATTTCAGATAATTTTTCCATTGTCACAGTATTAAAATATCATAAATATTATAAGCCAGAAGGCTGATAAATTTATAAGTCTGCAACACGTACAAATTTTGGTCTGTGACCATCGATATAATTTCTCCGTATGACACGTTTATGGCACTGATATTTGGCTGGTAGCCATTCTAAATCTGCCGCATTAAGCCTGTTATTGAGTTTTATCAGACTAAAGGTCAGTCGATACAAGGTCGTGGTTAAGCCAAAAATCGTCTATAACCTATGTTTAAATTTTGTAGACAAAGTCAGAAGATGAGCTTACAAACATTGTAGTACAATTATGTCTATACAATATTGATCAGAAATATTTTTCCTAAAAGATTTAACAGATGGTAGTGTTTTATAATTAGCAGTGTTTCTTAACAATATTATAGGTGAGTAAGTTTGTGAGAATATTTGATACCCTTTCATGCATAAACTACTTAATAATTTTTGACAAAACTCGACAGTAATATAGCTTACATATCATAATAAACAAAAGGCCATAATTTATGAACATATCATTGGTCAAATATAACAAAAAGTATAAAGTAAGTTTGGAAATTCCCGGCGAGACCGTTAGAGTTTCAAGAAGCTTATTTATAATATACTATTATATACAAACCCATACGAAGTCACGAGCAGTCACTAATAGTACATCAAACATTTCGCTACAAATACGACAGATGCCATTTTTCATAGTTTATAGTATGGGGAAGAAATACTACAGTAACCTTAATATTTTATTCAAAACTCTTTATAACAATAAGCAAAGATAATAAATCTAGCCATTTAAATAATTATCATCTAGAATATGAAGACTTAAATGAGCTTGTTTAAAAAAAAATCCTTCAAGAAAATTTACTGACTAAAAAGAACTGAATCGCTATTTACGACAATATTGTTTTCACCAAATTGACTTGATAACCGTGAATATATTGTGAGATTAAGTAAAAAAGTTGTTATTAACACAAGCCGAGTAATTTACCTTAGGATTTGTGTAATGAAGTCACCACAGCGAACTAGGGATGAAACAATTTGTGTACCCCAAACAGAATAAAAGCGAAAGGAAATTTCAAAATTGCAAACCCTGATTTGCATAATGGCGGCTTGATGGTACTGCCCCGGGAGAGTGTGGATTTATTATTACGCTTCCTTTATGGTATAAACAGGTGAATATAAAACATATGTATTTCACTATTAAATGCGAAAGTTACAGATTCGATTTATACGAGTATTTGTCACATATTTTATCAGTCCATTGAAAATTTATTTTCTACATTTAATCCAACAATTATGGATCTTTCGCCTCAAAATTTGTCACACCTGAATGTTTTATATATGAAAAAGGTTTTTATATTATCTTTATTACTGTAAAACGTTACTAGATGTCGCTGGAATGCATCAACTTATATACGGTATAGCCGAATGTGATAGAAATTGATAGCAATAAATAATTGGGTACAAGGTATGTTTTAAAACTATCTTTTTCGCTATAATAAGCTAATAGATATCGCTAGAGTACACTAACTTCTATAGACATATATTATTAACATAATATTTATTCTGCTATCACTAAATTATTTAATACAAAAAATATATTATATTAGACTTTAAATAGCTATATTTGAGAAGTAAATTACAATGACACGGGTACTAATGCGATACGGCTTCTTAATCATCTTCAAAGTCGCGATAGTAGGTTTATTGAAATGACCGAAATATCGATATACTGTACCATATTGACTTATATTAATTTGTAGTAAAATTGACACTGATGAAAAGAGATGATTAGAAGTTCTTGCGAAAATATACTAAAAATGTTTTCGTATTTACAGCCTTATTACAATTAAGTGACCCTTGTAGAATAAAAAAAATACATACCTACCTCTTAGCTACGGGCAAGACTCATTCCTCACTCCTCCTATGCTCGCTCTTCTGTTCAGTATCGAACCATATGTTCCACTCTTTAACACTTACGTTCCTATGTATTTGGCACTCCTACATGTAGTTTTAAGTGATCATAGAAGCCATGGTCGATCTCCATGAGTTTCGTGTCTCCGTTATCTTTAAACTTTTAAATTGTGTTCAACTTCCATTTGAAAATAAAAGAATAATAGAAGTTGGGAGCATGAGTATTAAAAATGTGTTGCTTTAAATCAAGCCGTAACGGAACAAACAGCAAGTATCGTATTAAACACGCACTGGCCTTTTATCCTATAAGTACGTTTTACTACCGCGCGATTTTTAACGCTCATACGAACGCGACACATAACTCGCCCGAGTTATTAACACTCGTGAACTTTACTCAGGTTTTAAGTTTAAATAATTTCACAAACCACTTTAAGTAAATACACTCGACGGCGTAGTAAGCCTCCCGACTTGCCCACCTTCCTCGACTTGGAGGAAATTTGAAAAATAATGTTACTTCGTAACTTTATTTCGAGGTGAATTTGACTTTTAAACATGTTTCCAATTAGATAATAGTGATAATAGAAATAGATCTTTGTTTTACTCTCAAATGAGAGCACTAATATTATAATCGGGGATCAAATCCATACACGCATTATTCACTTGAAAATCATAATATCAAAATCAATTTTGTTTTGGCCATCAATGAATGAAGGATGTGAAGTGAAAAAAAACGGTGGATCATATGTACTTTACCGATAATTTTCAACTGACGAAAGTATTACAAACCTTCTATTACACTGACAAAAAAAAAAAAAAACAAATTAAATTTGCTTCCAACGACGCGAAAGCACAAAATTGGCGGGCGTTATTATAGCTTTGGCCCACAATTACGGTGTAATTGAAAACCGAGTGGTCGTTACGTCGCGTTGTGACGTCAGCCGTGTTCATTTATGAACATGTGAAACGTGGGGATTAACCGATTCTTTTATTTCTCCTTTATTACTCGTACACGGTTTCTTTTGCATACGGTATGTATCTTTCATTCTTTACCATAACACATGAACTAATTTAAGCGAACATAATTGATATAAATCCTTTTAATATTATAAATTATCTGCCCGTAGTATAATAATAAATGGCTAATAAGTTATGAAAAATCCTGCTACCTGGGAGCCATCTCGGTGTGCTTTGCATAAACTATTGAAGTTACACGAAGAATGTATGGTGGCATCAATGACCCAAATGCACCAGTATGTAATAAAATTAAGGTGTCTGTTGTTTGCCCGGGGTAATTTCAGAAACAACTAAACTAATTTTTGACGGGATTTCTACTAGCATATAGATAAATTTTCAGAGTAGTATCTAATCTACATGAATAAGCTATATTATTGCTATTTTTTTATCAAAACCCGTTCAGTAGCTTTTAGGTGAAAATGTAACAACCATCTATACTTCCTCACAAACTTTCTCGTTCTTACAATATACTGGGGAGTTCATTACTGTATAATTCGCTTCTGTTAATATAATGGCAAATACTGTCAAGCGTAAAAACTCCAAAAGGCCTAAGCATCTCAGTTATCTAAAACATTTCAGTGTCATACGGTACAATCTGTTCAATTTCACAGTTCCCCTGAACGGCGTTGAATGTCAAGTTATTAAATAGATCGATATAAATTTAAATTAAAGCGTATACCTTCCTGTAATGTAGTTTCTGTGATGATATTCTTGGATATCCAATTTGTAACCTTCCAAGATGTAAACGACAATCCGGGGAGGTGAAACAAGGGCCGTATTTAGCGAATGTTCACAACGAGATTCCCTAGTCATTCTAGCGTTTGGTCTAATCGAGCGGCACAAGCGAACTAACGATTTATATGTTTAAGGTGAACCTTTTTTATATCGCCTCAAATGTTTTCGTTCATCTGTCGCATGTCACATTACAGCCGGCCGCGAAGTAGGGGTCAATTAAAAGGCGCTGGGCAAACCAGCCAATGCCAATATATGGCGGCATCCATGTCACAATTCAAAATATTTCAATGATTTAAATAAATATTATGATTAGTTTTTTAAATGCTACGATCCGAGAAAAATGTTACACTTGCATCGTGGTTTCATAAAACTACACTTTTTTTTAATTAACTCTCAATCCAAGGAACAAAATATTTTTTTCTGGTTACCATATGAGATAATATGTAAAATATTGGTCTGCTTTTTTATATTATAATTAATTATCAATATAACCTGGAATATATATCAAATACATTTTATATTTCAGTATACGATTATGTATTTTAAAAAAATATTACAAAAAACCGTGGCAATTTTGATACAAAAATAAATAATTAAATCCTCACTAGTATTGCTAATTTTTATATATTAAAATTATGTTTTATGTGCTCTACTATTTTTACCTTGTTTATTTTCCCTATATATAGTGTACTTAACAATTTTTATTCATATTTTATTTATTGCGTACCATAACTTTAGCGTATACTGAGTTGGTCACCCTTTCATGATCCCGAGGTGTGCAAATTTTTATCTACTTTTGTATAATTGTATTTTGTAATGCATTATGAATAAACGATTTCTTTTATTTTCTTCTTTTATAAAATGTAATTTCAATTGATGCTCTTTCTCACACTATACTAGTAACCGCACATGATTTCCTCCATGATAAATTACAATGTAAGACTTATTAACGGTTCATTTTAACGCCGTCTATAGGTGTTTTATAATAAAATCTATAAAGAGCTTATCTATACGGAAACATTTTCATTATAAAGTTAAACATTATAAAATATGTGAATGATGGTGATGTCTAGAAATCACACTTCTTTCTGTGTATCCGCAAAAAAGAATGTTTGCAATAATATGTGTGATAAAAAGATAAACGAGATCGAGTTTGTCGCCTGTTCTTGATTTAATAACTTAATTATTTGTCCGAACTGGTGATAGTTTTGACTTTCATAAGCGCCTTTTAAGGGCCTGAATTGGATAATGTATATTTTTTAATACATGTGAAATTAACGAATGGCGCTAATAACATAGCGTAAATTTAAAAATCAGCTGTAAAAAAGTTGTGTGTGTCAGGCACGACTGGAGTTTACTCCTTAAGAACGATTGTCTTTCAACAAGCATAAAAAAGGCTAAGTAGATTAAAAAATACCGATATCATATTAAAGGGTGAATCCATATAAATACCTAAAGAATGTACATATTTTTATTCTATTTACATTTTATATGACTATTCAGCAAAATGTAAACAAATGTATAATAATATAACAAATATTTAGGAGAACCATGCCTCGTTGTCCCCGGTGTTCTACTAGAAACAATATCTAAAATAAGTTCTACTTTTACAAATTGTATGAATCCCAATCCATCATCTTGTAAAAGATGCGCACAATAGGTTGCGCACAAAAAACTTCACGCTGTCATTCAATCACTAAATTTTACTCTTCATATTTTTTTCATACCGGACGCCTTATATGAAAATCGATTCTTAAGGAGTAAACTCCAATAAGCTCCAAAAACAAAATTTTTAAAAGATAATATTGCTTGACATATATAACAAATTATAAATTGACTATTCCATGCTAAAGGCTTAATAAGACCAAGTGTACAACAATGTCCCACAGCATATTACCGATGTGTTGAATAGTAAGATCAAGCACCATTTCAAGCTGGTTTTGATGGCAAAAAGCTATTACAAATATGTGAACGATGGTGATATCTCGAAATAAAACCTCTTCTTGTGGATCCGCTAAAAATATTTCTGCATTTATATAAAAATATGTACAATAAAGAGGAAAACCAGACCAAGATTCTTCCGAGGTCATTTCAGGATCTAAGCTAAATACGTTGTTATGATTTTATGTCGGAATGATATTTAAACGAATATAATATTCTCCGCGTCCGCTTGTCACTCGGCCCATACGATTTAGATACAAAGGAGACGGATGCAGCCGTCTCCCACAAACTTTCCTTGGAACAAGCGAAGGGTTTAATTGTTTTCCTGCACCACGAGACGCCGGGGAAACGGGACTAAAACGCGTTGAAAACGAGCGGAGAGCTCCCACTCGTTCCACTTTCCCTCAGCAACCTTTTGTTTGAAGAAGTCTAATTTTTAATTGAACGCTGCAGTTGAAAAACTTTTTCCGGATTGCGAAATTACATAGTTTGTTTTTTTTAGTTATAATTTAATTAGCTCGTATTTTTAGTTTACTTAAGAGTTTGCTAATTATTTTTCTACTATACTATACTAATCAATTGTGAATATTATGGTTTTCGAAGAAAAACTCCAAAATTTACGATTTTTTAAGCTGCAATATGAACTGCAATTTTACGAATAACAGGATTCATTATATATTTATTTTATATACTGGCTTATACTTTTATTGTTTTGGATTTCTATTAGTATTCAGTATACCAATATCATTAAATTATTTACTTTCTTTATTATATATATTATTACAT
This sequence comes from Antheraea assamensis, assembly GCA_035772565.1. Taxonomy (NCBI): domain Eukaryota; kingdom Metazoa; phylum Arthropoda; class Insecta; order Lepidoptera; family Saturniidae; genus Antheraea; species Antheraea assamensis. The sequence continues at coordinate 3,651,041 of JAQQSE010000046.1, read as the reverse complement.
CGGGGTTTCGAGAAAATCATATCAAATTAATATTTACCCTATAATGAGAACTGATCGAAGTGTGATACAATAGTAGCAATTAAAAAATGAGACTTTCGATCGAAGTACGATCAAATAGTTACAGCGAAGACGTAACGTCAAAGATAACCGATCGAAGTGTGATCGTGTAGTTACACAACCCCCCTAACCTTTATAATAAATCTGAATATAGATAAGCAGAACACAAGTATAAATACGTATGTATATAAATACGTATTCTGTTATAGGTATAATAACATCCAGACAACTTAAAAATAAATAAATTTAATTATTAGATTCCCATAATAATATATTAAAACTATTTTGTATTGAATTCTTGGATGTATTATTTGCAAGCCCGAACTTAAGGCTATATTCAAATCGGGCAGAAAGAATGACAAGAACTGTAATAATTAATCTTTGCTGATCGAAGTGTGAACGAACGCATTAGTAATCTGCGAGGGGCTCAAGGTGAGCCCGAGTTGGATTCGGCATCTTAAGCCTTTCTCACGGTGATGACAAGATCGAATTGCTTGAATCAGCAACTTGCGGCGTTCGCGTGTTGTAGCTTTTATACGTAAATTCACGTCATACTGCATTACGATTGTTTTCATAAATCAAGACGTTGTAACATCGAACAACATTATTTATCGTAAATTGATTGGAATGTATCCGATGGTAAATGTTATACAATTTGAAGACAAAACACTATGCGATCGGCATTTTCACTTGGCTCCCTCGGCTATTTTCGCGGCTCCCTCAGTATGGACTATAAAATTATCCTTGAGATGTTTTTTAATATAGTTTTTTACACATTAAAGGGCTTATTTTATATAGGAATATTTATTAATTAACCTTTTTGTACATAGTAGCAATTACTTAATTTATTTTTAACTAATAGCATGTTCCTTATGTTTTTAACGCAATAAATAATGCGTAAAACAAGCAAGAAATTAAAGGATAAATAAAAAAAAAATATTGTTCGTTGGTTCCTAGATTTGGATATCGTAACCATATTAACGAACGTACAGACAGATGCTCTTTATCTTTAAAAGTATGTATAGCTAATGAATCCTACAGATATATTTCTTCACAAAAATGACATAAGGAAGCGACAAAATATGCTCATATATATTCTTTTACGTGTATTACAACTCTAGTACAAGGTACACACGATGTAAAAACTATATCATGAAAATAAAAACCAATATTGTTACAGAAAAATAATTACTTAGACTAAGAAATATATAAAAATGTTGCTACACAAGTAAATGAAAAACTCCCGTCTCCTTAAACTCTCCTACTAATAGGTATTAATTTAGGAAAACGAAAAAAAAAATATTACGAAAGAGGATATTGTCCCCAATCTATCCTTCATTAAACTTTTGGCAGTAACTTTCTCATGAAGAGACGAGAAATTTATTATTAAAAAACATAAACGGTCAAGGAAGAATTCATTGCTAGCAATGGGTTCCGTTATAGATCACTTATTCGAAGCTTAAAGTCGTTTTAGCGTCGTACTGATTATAATTTTAACTGAAATTTAATAATTTTCACACCACAAATGTGAGAGTAGCTAGCTATCTGGGAGTGCTTGTTTGCTACATTTCCACCGCTGAATCCATCGTAATGCAATTTAACATAAAGGAAGCCTGAGACATGAAAAGAGACTTAGGCTACCTTGGATATATGCGGACGAACGCATGGAAAAATTTGATAGATTATAAAATGTATCCAGACTTCCAACAATGAAAACAAATATCCTAATATTAATAGAATATGCTGTGGAATATAAATAAAATGATATGAAGTCTTCTATTGGGCACGCATCACTCAAAAACGACTCAATAAATTTCGATATTTTTTTTTAGTTTGTCTTCTTAAACATTTGGCCCTTTTCTTAAGAAAAAAAATGTCATGATAGATTAACTTAATATATGGTACTACGTAAGCAAGTACAGATTTTTATAAGCACTACGCGTTCAACGACCTGCATTTTCTTGCCGTGGAGAGGTGCGGCAAGCGGTGCGGTGCTTATGTTTTTTTCCTGTGTACATAAAATATAGTGTTAACACAATAAACAATCAGCTATTTAATAATATGAAAATATCTACAGTGAATAGTCACTACATTACTTTATATTTAAAACAAGATACAAGTCGCGTCGTGATACGTAAATTGTAAATTTAATGAGTTGATATTTATTGTTTTCCAATTATTATCGCCATTCTACATACTTTATAAAAAAATAATATTATTGCAAAGATTTTTATAAGTAATGTTTTCGAATAATATGTTTTTTTAACAAAAAGTTAAAAATTTCAAAAGTCCTCATCGAGTACCTACACGGAAGCAAGAATAGTCTTAAAAACAAGTGACTAATGGCAACATGGTACATTTCATGTACAAAAAAATGTCGATATTCAATTTACTACATTCATAATTGGAAGACAATTTTACAGTTCTATACTACAATAAAAGTTTGAAATAAAAATAAATATAAATAAACTAGCTTTTGCCCCCAACCCCGCTAGCACTAATGTATATTTGAGCTATCCCTCCGGAATAGTACTTTTTTCTAAGTGTCCTTATCTGTACCCGTGACAATACGTATGGAATGTTCCATTATGATCGGCTGCGTAGTAAAGGTGTGAAAGCATAACAAGCAACTAAACTCATATTCGTATTTATAACATATTAGTAAGGATAAAATGGTTTCATTTTACGGAACGCTAAAAACTTATAGCGTCTCGCACCGTACCCCACTCAAGTAAAAAGTGAGTGACTCGAGAATGGAGACAAGTGCTATAAATTCTGTGAGACGACGGTATCCAGAGATCGCCGGCGAAAGTGACTCCGGCCGGACATCGAACCCAAGCCGGGCGTCGACGGCTCAGAGCCGAGTTTTTGTTGCCGGATTAACTCTAGCCGTGACTGGGTATTAAGAGCTTTTCCGACTTTTCATTAAACGGGATTGGATGGATACCTTGTTTGCCCTGTACATAGAAACACACATTGTATGGAATATTTTCGGAGATGTAATAGGTTCGAGATGGAATTTTAGTTGATTTCTACTGTTGTTTTATATATCGGCTTTTGACACATTATCTCATTATTTTTATTGTAACTCATTAAAATGAATGCAATAACTACCGAGATATCTATGATCCATTGATAATCGTAGCTGACATGGCGGTCTGTAAGCCTCAGGATTTATAGTGACTGATTGCGATACGCGACAAACTAAAGACGAGTCACTGTGCCAGGGTTAATAATGCATGCATGGTAGTAACACTCCTGTTAATCACAGATCCTTACCAATGCCCATCAATTGCTATTAATCGACAATGCAAAAATACACTAATAAATGAATAACATTGAAAAGAAATAGCTAGCAAGTTAACTTTTAGATAGTACTCTACAAATATACTGTGGATACATTAACGCGATTTCGTTCATAGAAATTATAGTGTAATCGCAAGTTTTGCTTTATTAGGTTTTTAGCGTCTGACCACAATCTCATTTGATGTTAAATGAGGATGTGATCTAAGATAGTAAACACGCTAAATCTACAATGCGACTGGCACTTAAGTGTAAAGGCTGAACTTACGTATAGATGCTTGGTGACAAATTGTCAACTTGGAGATGTCAGCTAGCCAGACGGGTTTAGAAAAGGCCTGATGACCATACTACAGATATCACATTGATCAACGTAAATTCGAATCCTTGCGAATAACTCGAAGCTTTTGATGTACAATCACATCAACATACACCATAGCATAATGGAAGGACACTTCCTAAGCCCACCTGGATAGATACTACTCTCGAGTTAAAATCTGTCGCCCGATTACTTCTTCTTTATTTTTTTGGCTCCGTCACGGTTTGTGCACTAGCCACCGTCAAGTAAAAAGATTTTGCCAAGTGTCTTGCGATAATTATAATGTTCTAACAAGATGGTGGCTTCCTTGTTAGAACTTTCCAGGGAGTTTTGGTGGCATCTCAGAACGCATGCTCCGTGGTATTATTTCCTATCCACTTCACTTGTGCATAATAACCGAACTATATTACGTAAAACACCACCAATATTACAAAATATAGAGTCTAATAACACAAGATTATGAATAAAATATAAAAACCACTACATGACAGACTAAGATCCCGCCGAAAACTCAAGCCCGATTACTTATAAGTGTATTCCGGCAGCTGCACTTGAGACTAGACTAGACTAGTCCCGCTCTAGCTTAGCGTGTTTACCATCTCGACCACATCATCATTTAACATCAGGTGAGATTGTGGTCAAATGTTAAAATTTATAGAGTATTGACAAAATGATAGATTTTTAATATTTTTTAGAATTAAAAAACTAAATATAGAAAAAAATTATGGTCTTATTGAATCCAAAGTCAATAATTTAATACATCTATACATATAATAAAAATGAAGTATATGTATGTAATATCAAAATAACGACTTTTTACTGATTGGATATGAACGTATACACGATACTGATAACAGAAAACACAATTTTTAAAATTTTCGTTCGTCTGTTTGTTCCGGGTAATTTCCGAAACGGCTGGACCGATTCTGACAGAAATTTCACTGACAGATAGTTAAAATTAAAGCGAGTGACATAGGCTACTTTATTTTAGACTAACTGTCATCCGTGGCTTCGTCTGTAGTACTATCTCCAAAACGTTTGAGCCATTTTTCACGGAACTTTCACTAACAGATAGCTGATATTATAAGAAGTAATTTACAATTATAAAAAAAAAGCATGCGGTGCTGCGGGCAACAGCTAATAATGTTATACTTTAGAGAAAAGGATACCATTACCCTCAAGTTTGAAATTGAAACCTAACATTTAACCATAGTACAATATTTATACATACTTAGAATTATAAGTGAATTAAGAGCGAGGGAATTCATTAGAACATGTCGTCGAAGACAATCTGATATACGAATTATTAATAAACTTTGATGATAAATTACCTTGGGGTTAACAATGCAAAACTTGGGATACGGTTTGTTAAGGACGTAAGTTAGTTTAGACACATCAGATTTTATCACACAAACTACTCTTACTAACCAATGACACATATTTTACTTGATTAATTTATCTTGGACAGTCATTCCTGGTCACAGTCTGATGCATAAAATATGGCAATTAACTAGCGAGGCGGTTAGGATTTGCTAGTAATTCGATAAAATCTCTCTTACAATTTGTCACGTTTCAGGATCCCACAATATAAATGAGACAAAGTTTTGAAGCCGATATGACAGCGAGCAATCGCGATAGGTTGCAATCCCCTCGGTGGTCACCGTTGTTCTTGAATTTTACTGTGTATCAGGTAAATTGTCGACACTCTGTCGGAATACTATAAAAAGAAATGGTGCGTTCATGGACACCCGTCAGGAACGAAGTTGGTTACATATTTTTTATTTTCTATAATTGTTTCAAAGTAAACAACGCAAAGGAATGAAATAAATAAGTTTCATTTAATGTTTTACAAAAATAAAAATTTATTAAAAATTATATACAACATAGTGAATTATAGAGAAAAATAATTAAATAAAAACAAACACTATCTACCCGTTCAGTATTGAGGTTACACAACTGTTCATGCTGGAACCGGTTAGATGGCGTTACCTTATTTTTTTATTGCATATCAATTTATTAATTATTTTCACAGTTTGGCAAAAGACGGCGTTGTTTGATATATGAAGAAAATATTAAGCATTACCAAAATTTATCGACTCGTATGTATACATTGAATAATCATACTCTTTCCACCCTTTATTTTACTTAATGCTGCCATTCGAATATTCACAAGCACAGACACAATTTTCTACAGTGGAAAAAAGAGAGAGAAACAGTATAGCACAACGCTTTTTCTTACGTGACGATTTCTACCATTCAACTCCAGATGTAGGCTGCGTTGACGAACTTCGTTCCAAAAACAAATTACGTGTGTTGCTTATATAACTTTGATCAAAATAAGGCAAGCTGTGATACCGGCCTGTTAAGTTACACGAATATAATATATGATGTACTTTTACTAATAACATAAATGCGAATGTGAGTTTGTTTTTACACTTTCACGGTTTAACCTTTCAACTGATCGTAATGACATTTTGCGTGCACATTGGCAGAGGTACATAAAAGGACACAGGGTACTTTTAATCTAGAAAAAAGTATAGATAGACCAAATCTAAACTAACATGGGCAAAGCCGCTAGCAAAAGCTAGAACAAATGGGGACGAATTCACACTACCGGAATATGTCATAGTTTAGGGAATAGGTTACATTCATCATATCAATTGCTGAGAAATCAATGGTTTTGTGTTCAAATTTGGAACACAGTTTGTAGTGTCAATACGAAAACATTCATAAACTATTCGACCCTTTAATAATTATTTGTCTACTCACGAACGCAAATCTGTAATCGAAATGACTAAGTATGGGCTTCAAATTGTAAAATCAAGATTGGGAATTAGCCATAATATAAACAGATCTACTTTAGATTACGGAATTACATATACAGAGGCAACGCTATCGTTGTTTTGCTAAAGCTTAGTTATAGTTACTGAAACATAATCTTATTTCACTATTTCGTAACTGATTTGCTCTTAAAATACGTTATGGAAAAGTGATAAGTGTTTTAATTAGGTTTATAAAGTTTGTATGTAAAGAATTTATATAACCAACAACGAAGCTGGAAGCTATTTAGAACAGTACAAAGAACTCTCTGTCCCATAACCTTTTTAGTACCCGATAATAGATGCATATACGTTCATATACATCAACGGTTAAATATTTCCTTCGTCGTACAAAGCGCGCTGTTCAAACACAGCATTGTTGTCGGAGCATACAAAAAGAGTAATGCACCGTGATTCGTCTCGATCGAAAATTTCATTTGTTGGCACGGAACATCGAGGACGCTTTGTGTCGCCTCGCAAAGATGTATATTTGATGGATGTGTCTACTAAAAACGCTCGCTTTCGAACATTTGTCTGACGGTGACGTTTAAATGCAGTTCATGACAAGGTGAAAGTGCTCTGACACGAATGTTATTATGAATTCGCAGTTATTTTTAACATATTCGGTAAACATTTTTCAGTACGTTCTGTTATTTCATGAAACAAGAAGTTTTATGATCGTATCTGCTTACGTATTTATGTAATATCACTGTTCAATATATCTTTTTTACTATTAAAGGTAATGACTGATTAATACAAATCATCAATTCTTGTAAATAACTTGCAAGTAGACGAATACATTTATCAAAGCAAGCGAAGAAAACAACACTAAAGAACTAAATAGAAAAATCGCAATTAAATGGAAAATGGTCTGTAGCTACAAAGAGGTTATGAAGTCAGATATGAATTTAATATAAAAATAGGTACATAATTCATGTATCTTAACATGAATGATTCTTGTGTAACACACAAATACCAAACAAAGATAATAAATAAAGAGCACATCCCAAAAATGAAAGAAAAAAAACAAAGTAATAGGTGATTTTTCTTTTGCTCATAGTTTAAAATGGCATCTCCATTAGGATACGTGGCTCGCATTACCGACAACACATGGACAAAGACCGTAACACTTTTGAGCAGATCTGACGGATGCAGATGTAGAAGTAGGCCAAAGACTCGATGGAAAGATGAATTACAATCTACTGCAGGCATGAGCTGGATAGATATTGCGAGCAATCGCGATGCTTGGCTTTACCTTTTACCTGGGTTCACAAAACTTGAATATACGATGTGTTTTATGTCTGTCATTGCGTGCTTATAGTTAGTGAAATAAATGGGCTTTTTTTTTATTTATCATATGTATATCAGGTAAATAATCAAGGAATAGTGCTAAAAATAGAACGTTAGTATAAATAACATCATTTGTAATTTATATTATTATTATATCAGTCTACTAAAACTAACGGAATATAAATTATAAAATAAAATACTGCAGACATGTGATCTATTTGAATATCCCATTTGAAATATCCACTGTAACAGTCATTGGCCATTTAGAGCATTGCTTTAACTAATGTAATACAGGTCAATACTAAATGGGCAATAGTATGGTTTCAAAACTTCCGTTTCAACATACATCCTAATTCATATTGAAGACGCGAATGTTTGTTTATTTGTTATGCTTTCATGGCTTAAGTTCAGAAACAATCATTATGAAATTATTTTGCATACATGTTGTTAGGGTAATTTTTGTCTAGCAAAAGGTAGTGTCCTTGTGTCAAGTCTACATTAACGCATGCGAAAAAGTCGCGAGCAAAAGCTAGTGATAAAATATATTTCATAACTAATTACATAACAATTATTCTGATGGTGGTGATTTTTTTTATGATAAATATCTTATAAATTTAGTGATATTTATAAAGATCGGTATTATCGATGAAGAAAACATCGCGAGAAAACCTGAACCTGAGAAATGTTCTTATAGGACCGCCGTATGTGGGAAAATATAGAACTGTGAAATAAATCGTCAAGACGTCGTGGGCTGAAGTGGTGCCCATTATGTCCGCACCTACATTCGGGAAGAGGCTTGTGGCCCTGTAGTGAATTTGTTACAGGCTGATAATAATCATGATTATCAGTAAGCTACGTAATATAAATACTGATAATGATATATAAAATCGATAACGTATCCAGTAAGTTATAATTCCAACACAATCGATGATCCATCACGCTTATTCCGTACAAATAGTTTTTGTCAAACTTTTCGTCTACGCTTTCATTTGCCAATTGATGAGTTAGAGCGTGTCTGCTGGCGTTACATCCATTTTCTTTGTGACATTAATTAATTAGCTATTCCGCATACAGTTTTGAATTTAATTTATTTTATTTGAATTTAAAGAAAATTCACTTAATAGAAGAAAAACTGAGTATTTTATGTATTAAACATTATACTATCAAAAGTATTTAATTACAAGGTTTCAAAAAATGTCAGAATGTGCGGGTAGTTTCTAAAAATATAAGTTGCAATGTATATAGTTTGGACATTAACAAATCGTATTACGTGCTAAGTCATCATAAAACGCGGACATGTTTGCTTATCTTTAATATTTATTTTATTGTCATATTACATATATTTCAATGTTACATATTATGTATAATCGACGCCCTTACAAATTAAAGATAGTTTCACGGTAAATGAAAATTATAATAAGAAACATGACCACAAGAGAAAAGAAAAACGAAAACATCCTAAAAATTCGATTTAAAAATTGCAACTCGAGCAAATTTTATGTTAATTTAGTTTCAACAGTAACTTATTCAGATGGGACACCGTTGTCTGAGCGTTCCACCACAGCGACATCTTGGGCCGAAACTGTGAAACTTGATTATTAGGAGGACAGCCGGGGAGACGTGTAAGGGTGTTGGGATGAAGGTTTATTACGCAGCGGGTAGAGGTTCTTATTTCACGTTTCAAATAATCAGTTACAAAGATTGTTTGTCGAGATTTCAATTTCCAGTATTACTTATGCTAACCGAAATCCGTCCTTATTAAATTATTACATATAAAACTAACGACTCCTCCCGGTTTTACATGGATGCAATGTACTAATGTGGTACCGTGAGTATTTAAGTGGTTTAGATCGGTTTTTTGAGGTTAAAATATACAGTTCATCAAAATCATAGAAGCTACGTAAGAATCTAAACACAATAACTTTGTATGAGAGGGCATTGAAATTTTAACCGGCAACCTTTATGTGTGACGAACAGTGGTGGGGATAAACACTATGTCGAATCGAGTGTTGAAAACACCGGTTTTCATCCGATCACCGAATATAAGTTATGTCGGGCGCAGTCAGTACTTAGATGGGTGACCGCCTGGGAACACCGTGGGGCATTGGCTTTTTGTTCTATTATTTCAATTAGAACGTTTCTCTGTAATACAAGTTTCAATTCTATCGTGTGTCTTTATGACACGCTCTATCATTTTTTTATAGCGCGCAATTTTAAATTAATGATATCTTCTAAGGAATTTATTGTAATGATGGACTGTAAAGAGCATTTCTGATTTACATTAAATATCCAACGAAATTAAAATACTTATATGTTTATATATTACTAGCAGGCCCAGTGGACGTTGTCCTGCCCTAACAATAAAAAATATATACTTATGTATATGAAATGCTTAAGGTAACTAATATATTTTATTTGATAAGGATGAATACTCTATCCGTCTAAATAGCTTTCCAATTACGTCTTTACATGTGACCATTTTTAGAAGATAGATGGGTATAGTAAGATATCCTAAAAAATAGGTATATGCCATTATAGATATTTTTGTAGATTTATAAAAGAGGAATATCTCAGTATACAATATTTTGTTATATCTCAAAGGGATTAAGGCAGGCGGCTTGACTTTTTCCGATTTGTTCAACAATTATCATTGTATTTCAACCAATTTACAAAAAAAAACCTTGACAAATTATATACCTAAACCTTTCCCGTGAATTATTCTATCTATTGGTGAAAACCGCATTACAATCCGGTTAGTAATTTTTGAGTTTATGGTGAACATCCAGTCAGAAGACGCGGCGGACGACTTTGTTTTATAATATGTATTGTTTTACTATTGTTTATAATTATGAGTGATAAAAATGATTACTGTAGGTTATCCTTCGGCCTTCCTGCCCTGGGAGCTGGAGGCGGGGGTTCTTGCCGCCATGTACAAATTCACGGCGGCAAGAAAACCTTTGGGGGAGCCGCCGGCTCCCAGGTAGATAGAGGGAAGACGTAAGGAGCGGAGGGTGGCCGCTATAGAGCAGTGGCGGCAGAATCTGGCGGACGCGCGGTATGGCCGATATACGGTGGACGCCGTCCGTTCGGTCCTGCCGCAGTGGTATGATAGGGAGTGGGGCTCCCTGACGTTCCGACTGGTGCAGGTGCTGACCGGCTATGGCTGTTTTGGCTGGTACCTGCACCAGATCGCTCGCAGTGAGCCGACAGCCGCATGTCACGAGTGCGGCACTGAGGAGGTCACCGCACAACATACTCTGCTGAGTGTGCTGCGTGGGAGGTGCAGCGCCGCACACTGGCTGCGGTGGTGAGCGGAAATCTGTCGCTGCCGAGCCTGATTGCGGCCATGCTCGGCAGCGAAGACGCCTGGATGGCAATGGCCCCCTTCTGCGAGGATGTCATCTTGTAGAAGGAGGCGGCGGAGAGGGCCCGAGAGGCGGACCCTCTCAGCGGCCGTCTTCGCCTCCCTCCACCTCCGTAGCTGGGCCTGAGGGGATGGGCCGGGGGGGCCATCTCCTTATTAAACAGGTTCGGCGGACGAGGGGAGGTAGCTGGTCGTCTACCCAGTGTACTTTCCTATAAGTACGGAGCCCGGCGGCCATCTTTTGAGGGGCTGACCGCTGGGGGCGGCATGGTGATAGCTCAGCACGGTTCCATGCCATTCCCATTTAAAGCGGTGGTCGGTACACCGTGGGGTTTTAGTCTGTGCGACTCGGACATAACCCATTCTCTCCCCCGAGCGGATGGATACCCATAATGGATTTCCCCACGTTAATAAAAAAAAAGAAGGTTATCCTTAGGCAATAGACATATGAAATATACAATTTTACTGTACATTATTTAGAGATATCGCATAAGATTTAGCAAGCGCGGCATTGTAATCACAAATAAATTATTAACGTTAATGCCTTAAATCTACTAACGATTTCATCACAAATTCACAATATATTTAAAAAAATATATAGCTGTATAATACACGCAAAACTTCGGAAAAAACACTTTAACTAATAAAATCAAATTCCTTTACGTAAGTTGCTAGACCTAAGAACATACAGAGACACACGCGAAAAATAACTTTGTTTCCTATTATTTTTAAATTTAAATATAGGCATATAATAAATACAAAAATTTTAATTTAAAAAAGGTAACTTAAAATCACTAAAAGATTTAATCGTTATAATTGAAAAAATAAAACAAGTCAAATAGTAAAACCAATGCCGTGAGAACAAAGTCACAGGTACCATCTAGTGAACATATTTATTCTCATACGAATGTGAACTCTATACTATTATAACTCACTTAATAGTGAGTTTTACAATAAATTGTCTTTTAAAATCAAACACTAGTTGTTCTCGCTCGTACATTAGACCCATTTTTATGCAAACAAACATTATAAATAAAAAACTGTATAAAAATGAAGGCTTTCAAAGAAAAGTTGACGTTATTACGACGGTGGCACTCCACTCGGCTAATGAATGCAAATTTCATCAACACACGGTTTTTCATAATGTTTTAATTTGAATAAAGAAAAAAAAATATGTAAAATATGGGAAATTACACGCCACACTGGAAACTCTGGTTCGCGTTTACGAAGCGCGGGCATTTTTTGTTATCACCTTACGTTATGACAAAAAACACCTGAGTTATTTTGAACAATAAGTAAAGTTGAAAGATTTTTTTTTTCTTTACGAATGCAATGTAATATTAATTTATTCCTCATTATGCCTTATGGTAAATAACATACAATCTAACATTATCAAGAGGTAACAGTCTATCAAAAGTTATAGGAGAATATCTCTAGTTGCCTAAGTCCAAAACGCGACATGCTGAAAAGTGGTACAATGATAACTTTCAATACTCTATGCCATCATATCGTAATAAAACCCTTTTATCACTCAATAAAGGGTAAAATAGTAAAAGCATTACCAGACAATCAAACTAGACTCAACCGCACAAGATTTACCTTGTTGGACTAAATCGAAACATTTATACATGACTGGTTCGTGACAACTACAAATATGGTAAAAATCCAGTCACAATGACTCGTTATCGCGCTATCCGTTCATGTATCAACCGTTTTATATATGTATGTTTATCAAATTATATAGACACTTTTAAAATTATACTTGTAAAAATATTTGACTATAACGTCTGTTATTGGATCAAAATTAGAAGTACTTTATGCAATTTAAGCTCAAAAAAATGCGCTTATGAACGTCAAAACTAACACGAGTTCGGATAAATAACCCAGTTATCGAGAGGAATCGCCAAGAAACTCGATCGGGTTTATCTCTTTAACACACATGTGTATATAATACATTAAACTTACAATTGTTTTTAGTGGGTGCACAGAGACAGTTGTCAATTTCAAATATCATCGTCGTTCACATAGTGATTCTCCGTATAAATAGCCTTGTGATATCAAAAACCCGCTTGACATGAGGCATAAACTTAAACCTAACACTATTACCTGAAAATTGATACTGGTTCTACTGAGTTTGAAAAACTGAGTGGAAATACCTGTTTGTCACACTTTCTAGTATTTTAATTATGTCGACTGACCTTTTAAGAAATCCAACTTTTAGAAGTTTGAGCAAAATCAGAATACTATTTTAAAACAAGTTAACAGCTCTACTCAGGTAGTTATCTGTACCAAAATATAACACACTATTACGAATTAAATTAAAAACACAAATCATATTATACACACTTTGTTTCGGAACTCCCGTTTCCGAAAGCGGAGAACTCCCGTTTATAATTATTTAAAAGTACTCTACCCAAAGAGCATAACAAAGTCGCATTACTGTGGCACGATGCAGGTGCTGATGTGATGCGCTAGTGTTAATTAGTACAAGTTTATCTGCGCTGAGTATGGTGATCAGAAACTTGGTTATACACTACATACTGTATTTATGTTCAGACAACGAGTTATTTACGTTTTTTTTTATTTTCTTTGTAAAAAATTTACTTGTAACAAGATAGTATGACACATATTCGTTGCATATCATTTTAGGCTTATAAACTTACCCTTATATTATATTTTAAGTGGTAATTTACCACCAGTCAATTTACTACATTTTCGTTTAACTTAACCAAGCATAAAACATGTGTAGTCATACCGCCATAATTTGTTGGGCGCATTAAATAATAAACCGGATTGTGTAGAGAAAACTATTTATTGCTTGAATTACAATTATAACATATATACACCATGGCATATTTTAAAGCAAGGAAGCAAGCAGTGTTGCCACTTATCTTACAAAAGTACAATAATATATTGCCATATCTTAAGATAATTAATTCTCAATTGTAGGTGACGAATGCTGTGGAGGGTCAAGATGGACGTATATGGGCAACTCTTTGATGATTCACACTGGGCCAGCTGCTACTTAAACAACAAAGTGGCTCCGGATTAGATGCGACCTAGCCGAGATTTTACGAGGGATGCAATAATGCACCGTTAAACACAAGAGTAAAAAGCCCTGGGGATTTTAATGAGAAGGTGTTTCACAGTTCCTTTTCTAATAGCTCAACGAAGAATTCGTATTAGGTTATCTTAGTGAAAAAGTCATACTTTAGCTAACTAAATGTAAAGTTGCATTTCAAACGATTTCAATAATGGATGCAATACATAAAATTTTTCTTCTATGTGTTAATATAGATATTTTAATTATGTTATTCGATATTATAGTTACATAGATATTATAATAGGCATTGGTTAATACAATAAAATAGAACACTATATTTTTGTGTAATGAAGGTATTTGTTATAACTATGATCGCCCATGGTTCTGGTAATAACTTTAGTCTCAAATATAGCAGTTATTAATTAAAATACAACGATTTACCAGAAGCTAAATCAGGTATGGTAAGATTATTTTTTTAATTATAATTTATTCTTTATCAATTATATATGTTGATGAAAATACGTCTGTATATGCTTATAGGATAAGCTTGTTGTGTACCATAAAATTGTCAGCTTGTTATACAGAAATCTCGTATGTCGCACGACTTAGCGCCATGACAGTTGCAGCCTAAAGCACTGCAAGAACAGTAAAGCCGATTCGGATTAAACTTTGAATATGTACGAGAGATGAGCTTGACTACATTGTCTCCCGATGCTCAGTTCTCAAACTGTCAACTTAAATGGACTATGTTAAACTGTCTAGTTAAGCTTTTTATTAGTTGATGGGTATAACTTGTTATCTCTATAACTCCGATAGTATGAATAACAAAATGATCACTGAACTGTTTCTAAAGTTTTTCATGAATAATTATGTTATATTTAAATATTTATTGCAAAGCTTTTTTATACACCACAAGGTTTTGCTCGTGGCGTCGCGCGTGGTAATATACATTTAACTTCTTCTTAGTGAAAGCGTAACAAACAAACAAACACTCGCATTTATATTATTACTCATTATTTATTATTATTATTACTTGTTCCATAATATGTTACATGACATATTGAAACCGGACTACGAACTACATCTATGGATATAAAAAGAAACGTATAAATTAAAACTCCGTGTAATTCACCAACTCTGCTTACCTCATAAAACCTCCTTCGTACCGTGATTTGTTTACCAGCCGAACATAAATCTCCAGTCATCGTGATAAACAATTCCGTCAAAATTCCCACCCCTCATAATGACGGGCAAGTTGCCAAAATTTCCTGCAGCGATATCAGGTATCTTCAAAATTAATTGAACCATTTAGTCTGTATCATCACGCGGTATTATACATTAAGTGGTAAGCGGTAAGATGTTATATTACAAAGTGTCTTATTAATTAGACTTTGAAATGAAGATTTTTTTTACTAAATTTCATACCAATATTTATATAGTTTTAAAGTGATAAACTGTAAACGAAAAATGTGAGGACGGAATATTTGTTACTCTTTCACACAAAAACTATTAACAGAATTTTAATGAAACTTCACATTA
The DNA here is from genome assembly GCA_035772565.1 of Antheraea assamensis. Classification (NCBI taxonomy): domain Eukaryota; kingdom Metazoa; phylum Arthropoda; class Insecta; order Lepidoptera; family Saturniidae; genus Antheraea; species Antheraea assamensis. The sequence goes on along the minus strand of JAQQSE010000046.1, from coordinate 3,635,310 downwards.
CTATAGAGAAAACTGTAGAGGCCTTGCCAGGTCAACAGTGTAGTAAGTTTGAAAAAAAAGAAAAGAAATTTCACATTAACATACCTTGTACATCATAACAACACATGAGCTATAGTTCATAAGAATATTTTTTAATTGCCTAAAATAAATTGGAAGGAAATCCTGCGATCTGAGAGCTATCTCGGCGTGCGCTGCATTAATTGTTACAATTACATAAATTTAATTTATTTTGTCATCATTTATAAACGTAAACGAAGTCGCGGTCGGCCGCTAGTACTCGATAAATAACGTATCTAACGGTGTAATATTTTTACGTTTAAGCTTTTACCTAAAAACTCCCTTCCAATTTTCCTTTTCAAGATTCTTGTTTGTTCACCAAAAAAAAAGAAGCGAAGCAAAATCTTCACGTCATAATTGGACCCAGAGGCATATCACAAGCAAAGCAATTACGGTTTTTTTTGAAAATGTTCTCTCCTCCCCTACGTTGATTGGATATTCGCCAAAATATCCTCGAGGCGTATACGGTATCTTAAAAATTAATTGGGCTGTTTAGTCTTCTTAATCTGCTTTTATAATTTCATCTCATATCGCTCTTTGTAGTCATTTTGTTTATTGACTGGCTGTGCCGGTGGTTCTTTATATATTTCTTGTTAATTATTATAATTACTATTCGTTGTAACAAAAGGTTCAGTTACAACAAATGAGCTGTTTCTTAAATATGCTCCATAGTATTTACTACGGATACCAATTTTCATTGGTAAAAGGTAGAAAATATAATTATTTTAATTATAGACACGATTTTTACTATGTAATGCCGCAGTACATGTTGATATTAAAATCAAAGGCTTAGATTCGATGTAATCTATAAACACACATATGCGTACGCAGGTGTGAAAAATTAAACATAGTTCAAGTTTATATATTAAAGATTAAACTCATGAACAATTTGTGTGAATATATTAAGTTAATAATTAAAACATTCATTGTTTAGGTCCATATTAAATGTGTAACATATAAAAATCAAACAAATATAAGTCTGTGTGGCGTGCGCCCGGGAGATATGAACGAATTATACTTTTAAAATAACTCTTATGTTAATAACACCAGGTTCGATTAAATGATATTTAAACTATAAATATATACTGATTCCAGTATACCAAAAATGCTTAACCTGTTAAAACCTTGTCTAAAACCTAACCTAAAAGTCATATTATCACTTCAAATATGAACGAATGGTGCCATATAAATGGTATTCAATATATGAGGTAGTTCTCGCGATGTCGCGGTGGTGAGAAGTCCTAGTCGTTGGCATGGCATGTTGCGCTGTCATTGGTCGTCGTATTGTAATGGTTATAAGAAATATAGGTTATTTTTTAGCGGTGGCCATGTATTGTGATGGTGTATAATATCTGCGTATAGATTATTACTAAGAAAGTTATATGTAATATATATTTCAATAAATCGAAATAATGAGGTTTTTTTACACGCTCGCAGCTGATATTGTAGTAGGTACAAAATAAAATTATAGGCATATATACATTCTTTAATAACCTCAATAAAGTTCAAAATGAAAAAATAATGAATTACAATTCAATTCGCATCAATCTATATTATTTTATTATATAATTACAACAAATTATTAATAGATATCCAAGTAAATTTGCCTTATCAATCGTTTAACAGAAATAATTGAAAAGAAATAATATAATATAGAATACGAAAGACCATAATAGCAAAGCGTTTAGCGTACAATTGTGTTACAACATTACATATTCACACAGTCATGCCGAGGAATGCGGGGGTGGAATTACATCAAAGGCTGTATTCGATCAACGTGGCAGGCGAATTTTTTTTTCTTGGTTCATTTACCACCATACGCTTCGGATCGTATTACGTTATGGCCTAAGCGATAAGCGGAGCGGGAAGCGGATATTAAAACAGATAACTTTCTCATCGATAACTTACATTTTATAGTTACAAAATAGATATACATACAATTTTTGCTTGCGGTAATAAATCATGTTATTAAATGAACACAAATATTATAGTATACCCATTATTTTAGATGGTTTTAAATTATGTAGTGGCCTTGTAGTTTGGATATTATCGATCTTTCACAGATCATAACAAAACGTACGTACGTAAAAAAAATACAGCTATAATCAGACAAGCTAATTAAATTAAATTATAATAAATACGAACATTTAAAATTGTAGTGTCTATAAATAAACGCAAATATTTGAAATTCCTACTTAATTAAATATACTATAGAAAGAATATATATATCGGTTTTCGTATTATATTTTTCTTAATATTGTTACGGCAACGAAACTGCCATTGAATGGTAATTGATACTTCAAGCGCAAAGGTGGCCATCGACTTATTTGAACAATACTTATTAATAATGAATATTCCCATAGGTACCCTTAAATTTAACAAAACTGTGACAATACTAGCATTTTCTAGAAATTTCCTGATGCGTACAATAAAACTATGGGTTTTATGCAAACACGGTTTTCCGGGCTCTCCAAAAACGGACTGAATACACACTTCAAGTTCTGCAACGTGACAATAATATGTCGGGTATTGTAGTTATTCTTGTATCCATCAAGCATCAGGTGAGCTTTCGGTCTATCTGTTGCCCTTTTATAATGAAAAAAATTAAACCAAAATTATTAAGACATTTTTTAGTGTATGGTTTTATAGAATCTCTCTCAACTCAACTTCACTATAGGTGAAATAAAGGATGAATTTTGAATTGACAAAAATATGTTAAGTTAAATTTGTTCTCATTTCATATTATGTCGTTTTTAGATTTTAGCGTCTAATCACAATTTAACCTAATGTTAATTGACTTAAGATGGTAAAGTTAAACGAAGAGAGAGGACTGACTAACTAGATTGGCCGTAACATAGTCCGTCTTGAGTATGACAGCTAGGATTATTACATTAGAAAAAGCCCTACCACAATACTATGGTCCCATCACAATGTTTTCCTTCACTGATAACTCCAACTCTCTAAGGGATTCGAACACACTATCACTCATCCACCATCGCTCTAAATTCGCAAAGACGCTTTCACTTTCTTGTCCGTACCGCTTCATCTTTTCACTTGGACCATTCTGTTAATGTTCGGTTTATGTAAATATTATGAGAGTTTAACTATTCACTTATTCACTTAGCGTCAGACTCCTTGAGCTGTCTTTTTGTATCGCAACTCGAATACCTCGCTAACTTTACATTGGAAATTCAACATTTCCCACAGTGCTAGTAGTAACTTCACTAAATCGACTTAAAGCGTACTTTAAGCTATTAATTTGAATCAAATTACGAGTTCGCAGTGACAGTTGAATCTGAATTCAGTTGGGACGTTTTTGTTTTGTTAATTCCAGTGTAACTTTGCGAACGGAATTTACTGTAAATTTATATACTTCTGTGCTTTAATTTCTCGTCACTTTTCCTATACATTGATGCGATAGGTGGCAGCTCGAGAGAATTTAGATGATTATTTTGGTATTGTATCTAAAGAGAAATTGTTTTAGATATTAATTTACGTATATGTGAGTAATGAGAGAACCTATCGCGACCACCACATACCGAGTGTAACACCCACCAAAGTAGCACGTATAGGGGTGTCTTGTTCCGGGACCTGACGTTGTATATCTAATAATCAAAAGGAGTAATAGGGTATCTGTACTTGACTGGATTACGACTGGGGCTATGCGATGTCGCCTGAACTAAGAACTAAGACCATGACTCTAATGCAAACAAACAAACATACAAAAAAATGATATCGGTATCCCTTGTAATACCTATCACAAAGTTTGCAATAAAATCTAATGCACACACAGAATTACAGATTTATTGTGTACATTAATACGAGAAAGCTAAAGATATTGTTTATTTTTAGTTTGCCTGAATACATTAATATATAGAATTGCTTCTAATTGGCAATCATTTTCGCATTTTAGAAATATTGAAGGCTCTTGAAGGTCGCGCTACGGCGTTTAAGACAGGAGAAATTAGCATACACAGAGGAAATCAGTAAGTACGTTAAGTGAAAACGAAATAATATTGCGGGCCTTGGGGCCCAACGCGGGTTAGTGGCCGCGAAGGGCGTTAAAAAGGAAACGTGAGTATAACCGCGGGGGTTACAATTAAATGTAGACAAAACTTTGCACTGCGATTTAAAATTTTAAAATAGAGAAAATTTATTGATATGTCGTGGTAGTGTAAGTTGTGTTTACATATAAAATGTAACCTTTAAATAGATAACGTTTTTACTTAAATACATCCTAAAAAAGGTTAAACAATAATTTAACGATGATTAAATCACGAATAGAAGCCGTTTAACTAAAACGTACAAAGAACATAAAGTTTCTACTAATAACGTCATAAGCACAAACTTCTCTTACGTCATATTCCAATAGTTAGTTAAATTCTAGTTAATTTCGTATCTTACGTACACGGAGTTTGTTTCCAAACCCGTTCATGTTTAGAGCGCTACGGTATGAGTACATACCCTACAATCTAGTTACCAAACAACGCGTTAAGGACATAGGTGGCTAGACTTGCTAGACTAAATTAAGTTGAGCTAAGTATGTGGCCATTAGAGTCGCGAGTAGTATAGCTTGTTTAGCTTGGGTAAACAAGTTTAAGCTTTGAACATTGAAGATAAATTTATTCATACATTTGATAACGTTACAGTAACCATGCTTTGAGTTATAGTTTTTTGGAACGTAGTTTCTTTTGACGCGGCTTGCGTTAGATACATTAAAAATCGTCACGTTAGAAATAAACGTTAAACGATTTATTAGAATATTTATCAGAGTAGAATATCCATAAAAAGAACAAAAAACGCGAAATTGCAGTAAATGAAAGAGTCAAAGAAGATCATTGAATCTTTCGATTCGGTCATCATTAAGCTGTAAGTAATAAATTTATGCGCTCTAATCATGCGTATTTACGCACGCCCTTCTGGACACAGTTTATCTTTAGTTTATTATATTAGCGAGGAACCCGAATTTCCTTTCTAAACTAAAAGTACACCTACTGCTACCTGCGTTACTCATTATAATAATAGCTATATTCTAGTGAAAGTCAAAATCGTTTTAACCGGTTCGGAGTTTATCCGGAATAAACAGATAAAAATTATAGTAAAATAGTTTTTTTAGTTATAAATGTCGTATATACTTTGAAAAAGATATAGATAATATAGTTTTATTTATATGTATAGATGAATCATGTCACAAACCGAAATAAATTATATGTGTTAGTTCCTTCAACATCTTCAAATAAATGTTAATTGCTCGGAAACTAACAGTTTTACTACACATTTTAAACAAAATTTCAATTACGATGAAACCGCCTCGTATGTCATTTTCTTGTCAAGAAAGTTTTAAAAGATTCCATGTTGTTATTGGTAACGAGTACGTTCCGGTAATATGCATTTCAACAAGTTTGCTTTTCTTATAAAAAAATATGTATCACTTATTTATGAAACTTGCGGATCGATTGAAGATTTGCGACACTTATTTCCAGAATGAGGCCAAAATAATGCCTGACGAAAAGTTCTTATATATCAGTTAAAGCTTAATACAATGGATCTAGGTATAATATATAATGGAGGATCTTTTGCCCGTGTGTCCACTCGCGTTAATATAAATGTTCCCTATCCCTTGGAACGGCTTTTTTTCTTGATGAAATAATGTCTTACATCTTTAAGTACCTTTTTTCTGTACCCCTGATGAAGTGTAATAAAAACTTCATAATGATCAGATTAGTAGATACGGCGTGGAAGAGTAGCAAACAAAAAAATAAAGTTACTCACTTTCAAATTTATAATATTAGTTGGGATATTTCGAAGAAGCCAAGATTTTACGGCAGTTTACCGTTAGCTCTAAAACAGTTCTGTAAGTAATCTAAAGTTGGGTAACGAAGAAAATCACGTGTTCTTTATGAACCTAATAGTGCCAAAATTAAAGAAATATAATAATAAAAGAACATGTACATAAATTAGGCTAAAAACTATCATTCATCGCGTGTTTCATGGCCCCACAATCAGCAAGCAGTCCGGGCACGTCCCACCATCCACGTCCTGTGTGTCCACCTCACGAGCTTTCTTACTCGGATTAAGTCGAATTAAGATACGTAACGTATCTCTGTGTTTGCCAGACGTTGCCACTGATCTCGTAAAGGCTGTGTAGAATTTTCAATTTTTAAAGTTAATGTTGTACTTTAGTTGTATCATACGAGCTTTTTATATTTAATTATTTTGTTTTTTTTTTATGTTTTTTTTTTGTTATATTTGTTTCACAAAATAACTTCAATTAAGCGAAACTCATACAGTCTTTGAGCCTATAAAATCAATTATAGATAAAGATCACTTCTTAGAACAGTTAAAGTTTTTCCTGACTTCGTAGGTGGTGGGTATTTGTTTTTCAAATAAATAAATATATATATTATGCATATTTGTATGTCGTTGTATTTGGCACATTCTCTACCCTTAATAGCTTGAATGGATTCTCACATATAAGGTGTCAATCGATTCGTCTTAATTGTGGAAGTATCATACACTTTATATTTAAGTTCGACGTGTGTGAAGTATATAACAATAAGTCACTTAGACATAAATAATGATGAAACGTTGTGGAGTACATATGAAAAAAGTTATCTTGTGTTTTAATTACTATGTTTATCTGTTGTATTTGGCGGTATACGGTAAAAGGGCTCACTACAATAACGGTATTTTTAGGTGTGTCACTATGCGGGATCAGAAAATGTATATCCAGTAGTCATAGAAATGGTAGGGCGTTTGCACAAAACTGGATTGCTACCAATATGCGACCCGTGATAAGTCTTCTCTCAATGATTCTCTTCTAGCTTGTCATACTTCGGGGTCAGTCAATATATACCAGCTTCCGAGAGAAGTTTACTATATTCTAGATTTTTTGATGGTCTTGGTTTTTTTTTGGCTTGCAGTTTGATACGTTCCTGTTAATTTGTTATAATACAATGAAAAAGAAAAGTGTGCGGTCAGGGAAACCCCATCATGAACGAAGTATCTTAACGTAAAGGAAGATTTTGTTTTTTATTATTCGTATTTTTTTTAATTAAGAGTTTGGGAAAAACATTTATTTACTAAAAATTACACACAAAATAAAGAATTATAATTTATGTCTATCCAAAACTGGAGTATCCCGCAATAAATATATACGGTATCTAGGATTCGGTACCAAATAAACCTGTCTGCTTTTCTGCAAGAAAATATCGTGTGAAAACCAGAACACTTCTACAGGTGTGCCTTCTTATACACGGAGAGTTGCACACTTTCACAGTTACAGAATCTCTTCACATTCATATTTATTATTTTACCAGTTGGCGCTCACAGGTACATTCTCTTAAAATGATATTATTTCAAATTGATTAATTGATAGCTACCTTTTATGTTAACAATACTAATTTTGTCATGTCTACATAAACCTTACAACGTTTTTTGGCGACGTTATATTAACTTTATTAAATTTTATAATTACCGTTTAAAACCGATTGAAAAGCGAAGACAAATATTATCATCACCTTGATAGCTAGATTTGAAATAACAAAGTGATATAAAGTTTATAGTTGAATCTATGACTAAGCACAGATTGGTATGTTCTAGAATTTACACTATTAAATATTAACATTAATTCTAGGTTTGGATTTTGATGTACTTTAATATCGTAGTCCACTTACATTGAAACGCTAGTTTATAATACAACAAAGCTGTACGTGCAACTGAAGGCAGTACGGTTATTTTATCCGTATTCTTATTTACTCTACTCTTATTATTATACGGTTAAGAAAAGGTACCGTCTGTCTGTCCGTAAGTATACTTATAGCTCGAAAACTACTGATCATGGATGTATGTATTTTAGAATATAAAAGGTTTATTCTCTGACCACATTTCAGTGAATGTTTTACTTGATTAAGTATTAACATCTGCAACAACTTATGAAGTTAAAAACATATTATGTCGTGACAAATATCTATCAATACGTTCTGTTATAACATTTTACGTAAATTATAAAATATTAAGGAAATATAATGCAGTAGGCAATTATTTAGAAAACAGAAAACAAACAAGTCAAGTGACGTAACGAGATAAAAATATTAAATAATATATATTATACATTAATTTTCAAACCAATTAATTTAGCTATCATAGATAAATATGTTAGTATTTACAGTATTCAATTTGGTTCCATCGAGTATATGCAAACCTTGCAATCATTATTTAGATATAAAGTAAACCATTTCCCAAAGTTTTATTAATTAAAGAAAAAACACTTAACAATAATTTTGTACATAATACGAGCGAAACCGTGTGCACAGCTAGTATTAAATAAACAAAGACTTCGAGAATATCGCCAGCTCCAGTACACGCGTGCTCCAAACTTTTTCCCTGTCTACCACATTTCTCAAACCAACACCTCTATTTTAGGTTTTTTCATCGACATCTTCAGACATTGATGTATGCTTCTGAATTTTCTCCCGTCGACGCCGTAAAAACTTGCTGAACCAATTTATTAACATAGTAATAATGTTCATAGTTCGTAAAGGTTTTCTATTACGATGTCGGTGTAAAAGTCTTTAATGTGTTTTCACCAAATTGATTAATATTTGCTTGTTCAATTTTGGAACTATGTCGATTTTCAGATATTTTTCAGTCTGTGCTTTCAACTGTTTTCGTTAGAATGGCATTTCATATGTATAGTAGACGGTACTCCAGCTAGTCAATTTCTGCTCGAAAAATCATCTCCTCTAACAGTTGTTCGTTCTCGTACAAATGGGATCAATCCACTGTTATTTGAGTTTGCTGATTCTTAGAACTCGTTAACTTTGAAAATTCTATAAAAAAATAATTCTTACTATAAGATTTACAAAAAACAGTCAAGCCCCTGATCATTTCAGATCAAATCTCCTCCAAGCGCCCATCATATATCGTCAGCTTTTTTATACTAGTTCGGGGAAAATGACTGCACAATGTTCAATGGAAATTACGGTACAGTCTAAAAACAACGGCGACTGTCAATGTTAAATATCAATGGCAGTTGTCGCTATCATGCCGACCTACAAAAATGCCTCTTCACGCCTTGTTTGAAATACCCGATGAGGTTAAATAATTCTTAAGAACTCTCGCCATGATACAGACGGTAAAACATGCTCGGTGAGATAATTTCGCTTCGTAACTGATGCGGTTCAAATTTCTTAGTAGTGTCAACTACACCAGAGAGCTTAGTGCTTTCTATACTATCTAGCTTACTTTAATTTTCAAGTCCTAATATTTAGATCTTTCAATATACGTCGTATAAATCCAAACGTCTTGTTATACATCAGACTGAGACGTGTCTGCGAGCGACCGCGCGTTAGACGGTAATAAATCTCGTCGAGCTCCGTACACTGAACATTCTGCGCCGCATATCGTATAGGCTGCACCTCACACTGTAGCGTAATTACTTAACATAATATTTGGCATTCTTATATTTGAACTAGTTACTTAATTTATAAGTTGAGTATCTGTAACACAAGTTCAGATTAATATTGTATAAGCAAAATGAATATTACTTTCTTAAGTGTTTATTCGTAATTTACACAATTTTTTGTTTTTTGACGGCCTCTGTATGATATTATTTTTCAATATCACATTTCGTGTAAATATAGAAGTCACTCAGATTAATATTCGTTTATTTGAAAAGTAGATATATTCTGATTTTACTCTTTAATTTTTTTTATTGCTTAGCTTATTTCTATCAACAGATAAATTGACAGATGCTAACCGCTCCGCAGATATCATATATATCATGCAGTTAACTAAATGAATTGTAACTCTAATACGTCATGCCCAGAACTAATTCACTATAACGGGTTTTAATATTTTTCTCCTAGCACTTTTACGTTTTATATATTAAATTAAATAACAGTAATGTAATAAATAAGCACACACTTACCTCATCATCATCATTTCAAAGAAACCCAGAAGATGGTATAGCACCACGCCAGCCTACGGCGTATTGGCGATTTGAACCACCGAGAAATTTACAGTTCTATATTTTCCCATACACAGTACTTACTGTATATGCAATATACTAATACATAGAAGAAGGGCCAAAAAAAATGAAGAAATAAAAATAGATTTTATACCTCAACACAAATACAAAACCCTATTTATTTATTTTCTGATTTTCCGTAATTTTTTTTTACATAAGTAATTTAATATGTGAACAAGGAATTATTATTTATCTAATATTAACTTGTATTCGATTATTGTAATGTTTCTCAAAACATTTATATACTATGTTCTAAAATGTGTTACAAAACGGTGTTATGGGAGCCGATGGGACACGTCTGCAACATCAGATGATGCAGCATCTATTTCTACATGACAAATGACTGGGATATATACGTGAATGCATCCCGATTGGAGGTCTGATATTACGGTGTATCACAACATATGCAATACACAGGTAAATCCATCAGCAAATGATATATACGGCCCTTTCGTTAATTTTGTAGATTGGTGTTAATTTCTCCATACTATTTGGATAATATAACAGTAACGTTTTAGATAAAAAGGTATAACTGAAAACAAAAGAAGCCGTCACTGATAAAATTCTCACAAATTTATAACTCATAACTTAAGTGATATAGCAACATCGAGGCAATTTTTATCACCTTTACCTAATAATTTGGGAGCTTACTAAGAATAAGTTATGCCATTATACAAGAAATCACATAAAAACGTATCTATTTTTGAAAATTTAATCATAATCTTGACTTTATTGAATCAAAATCAAAGTTACTTTATTCTATTTAGAAGAGAAGACCCTTATGAATATCAAAATTGTACACCGGTCTGAAAAACGTCCTAGTCATCGAGAAGAACCAGCAATAAACTCGATCTGGTCTATTTTTTGTTTTCGTGGTTTTTTTGCTAAACCAATATACAACTATACAATATCGTAATTTAGTAGTTAACGAAAGAGGAGTGTCACTTTCAGACATCATTACCGTTCACCGAATGATCCAGCCTAAAATAAACTTTTACAGGGAAAACCTGCTTGACATGAAGCTTGAGCATATTATTTAGCTAATCAATAATGTACTTTGGGATACTATTATAGGACTTAGAACATGGGATTGTTAATTTGTGATTATATCTAGTATTAAAATCATGCTGGTCCTTTATACAATCAGGATGATATGAACATGCCACCTTGTATTAAAAGATACATGCACTACGTTAGTATTCAAAAACTTTAAGCAAAATTATGTGCACCCCTTAATTACTTATTTCCTAAGAACAGAAATGGCTTTTCTATTAACTTTTCGGAAAATTATGTAACGAGATAACACCATCGATCCTTTGTTAAGATTTGGTTATGAATCATCTGAATTGCCATTTTGAAGATTATTTTTCGGCATTTCTGCTATCACCTTACTCTTATAAACATGTAATCATTTATCTTTTTTCTTCAAACTGACCTACTCTGTTGACCCTAAGGCCTCTATAGATTCACCGGACTACTAACAGGAACACTTATGACACTCACCTGATTTGTTTAGGCGATCAGCGTAAGGGCACACGGTGCGCCTCAGCTTGAACTGTCGCCACGTTTCCCGATCTGTTTTTTTATCCGTTTCCATGTCACTATAAAAAGTGAGATGAGTGTCTAACTTATGTGATGACAAATCTCGCTAGTTTTCTTTAACACCCTAAGAATCTGCAATTTAAGATGCACTTATCGATCAACCGATGACTGAAATACGTGATTATGAATGAAAACTTTAAAAAGCTGTGATCTGCAACTAATTAAGACTAAATTAATGAAATGTACAACTGAATATCTCTAAACGTCAATCGTATTAGTAACGTACCCGACTGAATACGCAACGACAACATTACTGCCATATCGCATACACCATTACTGTATTTGGCAGCCACCGTATTTCAACAAATTCAATTTGCATAGGAAAATGATGCCCGTAAATAATGGTTTATATCTTGATCTATCATAAAGTGTGTCTAATGGAATACAGTAAATTTCTATAGTAATAGTAGATGACCCGGTGAACTTCGTATCACTTACATATATTTGTGTAAAATGCTATCAAAACTTAATATAATTTTTTTATTTTCACTATAAATACAACACAGTTATGCACTATATTAATTTAAAGCTTTCTAATGTACTATTTTTATTTCTGAAACAGATTTTTTTTTCCAACAAAACAGACCAAAGAGATCGCAGTTCTCATACTACAGCTATGAAATAGACAAATTTCTGAACGCACCTATAAATTTGAAAAACGAATTACAATTTTTTATTTCTAAAATGACAAAAGACATCAAATATCTCTTAATTAAAAACATTTTGTATTTGAGAATTAAATTGTCTTTTTTAGTATTTTCCATTACTTACTATTTATGTTTCTCACCGTTTAAACCTTCTCTAAACTTCAACAAATATTACAAAAAACACCGTTTTACGGTATTAACATTTGACACCATGCCTTTATTTCTCAAAGTGTTATATACTTATAGCATTAAAGGTATTTTGTAAATCGAAAAGGGGATTAGACAGTGGTATTATACGTTAGTATTTCAACACTTTTTACTTCGCAGATTTGGAATTACCGGTTATACGTATTGTAAATTTTCTTATGCATTTGTATCTCATTTGTTTTTACTTCCTAGCATGTAGTTTATTCTTTTCCTTGAGATGCCAGTGTAATTTTACGCGTTTATTCCCCACCGCTTGCCACGTAAACAACAGCATTCCGTGTCTCGATAAAGTCATTTATCATTCCACGTCACATACATGTGTACCGAATAGTACAAGACAAGTACAACTGCACTGTTTATGCATGCTAATGGATGTCTGGAATCACAGTGTAGATCGATTGCTAATTATTTGCTTTATTACATGTAGAGAGTATATATTTTGGTTAGATTTTATAGTCCGGATCAAATTCTGTCACGTATTTGGACAGATTTTTGCGGTTCGTGAGGATGCGGACGTTATAATATAGACTTTTGACAGCTCTATTTGCAATACCCTAACTCTAGTGAAGGGTAAGCTAAGTGGATGTATTCAGATATCTCTATAATAATTTCTCTATTTTATTCAATGTTAATATTCTTTTATGTGATAACATATATAGAAAATTTGTTAGTTGGTCAAATTGGAAACATTTGTTTATTTATTATATAAAGTATTAAAAGGTTAATTGTATTGAGTCTGATTAATCGAATAAAAAATTAATCGAAACGACTAGTACTTTTCGATTACGCTGTATACAATGTAATACCATAAGATAGAACGTTTTAGACGAAATAAACGAAAATAATTCTTATATTAATAAAGATTTTTTAATGGGCATAATATTATAGATAACCAAAATTCTAAATTTAAATTGAAATCTATGAATATATCTAACCTGCCAATGATTTCCTTCTTAGCAATGTGAGAAGCAAAATTTTATTTTGTCGGACTTTTCATTTCGTAATATAAACGGAAATAATGCTTATTAAAATTTATCCAGTTTTGACTGAAAAAGTAGTTTTCTATTCTACAGTTCTTGGAACTTTACACACAAGCTTTATTAGTATCGGATTACAAGCAATTAGTCAGTCGGCGACGCGTTTGATTGAAATTATATAGCGCTCGACCTATGATGTGATGAGATAACTAGATAGATTGATAACTACTCGGTAATTGATAGACAATCTAATTAACAGGTGCCTGGAATAATTAATTAATATTATCAGACATATTATAAGGAATATATGTCCTTAGAGTACACCAATGTGGACGCTTATGTTTATTCGAGTACTTTCTACAGGCAGTGATCAACTAAAGCCATTAGGAACTGATCCGCGGTCATAGGAGGATGTATGTTTTATAACTTATACTACAGAACAAATCCTCAACATCGTTGTATTTATTAGATACGAACTCGCGACTTTGTGTGTCACGTCACCGGGGAGTAAGTTAGAACGTTTATACTAATGTGGTGTTGAAGTTGTGATCTCAAATGTAAGGCATTTGAGAGTGCAGCTTCATTGATCGTGCACCAGTCTTTGAATATATTACTTACTACACATATAAGAAGAATCAACACGAACAGGATAAGAATAACGAAGCTTGGTGAAAGCCATTCGAAGAATACGAAATACGAGAATTTCGCACAGTTTATCGAAATCGTATTGGCTTTGCGATTCGTATTAGTAGACATTAACACAACAAGATTAAAAAATATATATATTTTAAACTAATTGAGAAATATAGGAGTGGCATACTATCATTCAAGTTGAAAATAAATATAATGTTGGAAAGGAAAAAGGATGAGAGAAAAACCATTAGTCAAGCTATATGGTTAGTGCGACTGCCCTCCGTATCGAGGACAATAACTGTAGTGGCTCAATTATCACAAAGTATATTGTGATCATATCTATGAAGGCATGTAAGACGGAGGTTGAAAGAACAGTAATAACCCATTAAAATCTGCGGATTCTACTACCTTCTATTTTTAACAATACATTTTTTAACACTCATTACACACCATTTGACAGGGAATTAAAACATCACGTCCAAATATTTAAAACTGTTCTCTTAAGAACACAGAATGAAATAATAATACAAAGAAGTAAAATAATCACCAACACTAAATTAGTCTTTCTTTCTGGAAAAGGAGGTTTGTTTAGTACCAGAGATATATAAAAAGCTCAAACTACAAAAGTAGAGACTTGTCTAAAAACGTAGCGATTGATCTAAATACCTTAATATAAAAAGAAAACTGTTGGAAAATGTTATCAATTCAATTGTCGCTTCGGATGCACCGAACTAACTCTGCAAATATATTGAGTATGTACAAGTAATCCGGACTAGCCCGGCGGCGGCGGTTCGCATCCGTCACTGTCTCGTCTAGTCGCCACGTTGCTTTACGTCACAGTTGGCATGCGAGTCATCTGTCACGAGTAATCGATCCATATTATACTAGCAATCGCCCCTGACTTCATATGCGTTACTTAAACCAGGCCTATGTTACTACATGAGAACATAGCTTTCTACCAGTGAAATAATCTTTAGAATGATATCAGTACTTTCTACATTTACTGCACTTCAAAAAACAGATTTTACCTTATATAATAACGAACAACCGCTCGCGAATTCATATATTATTGTACCTTGATAAATGATGACCCTCTGTAATAATATCTTCTTGTAACTCTTAACAATTTATACAACGCACGGTGAGATAGTTCTCAGAAGGCTCGATTTCTTTCAAATTACTTTTTAAACTCATTGTTATATTTTGGTTGATTAATTCACTATTTTTGTAAATGAGACGTTACTCTTAGCTTAACTTTATATTAATAGAGTTTTATAAAAATAAACGATAGTTTTTGTGTGACAGAGTAACAAATATTCATCCATACGAATCTCCTCATAGGTTTTTTTTATACTTTATAGGTTAGCGTTTGAACACAATGTCATCTGATGTTAAATAACGATGTGGTCTAAAATGGTAGTCACGTTAAACCTAGAAGGAACAGGCTCTCAAGTGCAGTTCCCGAAGCACACCAACAGGTGCTTGGCAACAGATTTTCAACTTGACGACGGTAGCTAGCCAGACGGACTAAGAAAAAACCCTACCCCATGCTTAGGTTAAATTAAGTATTTTTTTGTTACTATAATTATATAAAACCATCGATAAATACACAACGAATTCAGTCGGCGTCGGCTCAAGGCCAAATCGACACATAATCACCTTTACTCGCTAGTTCGTTTTTATTTAAGTTATTCCCACCACTCATATACATGCAAACATTCCAATCTACCAACCATATAATATACCTAGCTGGTACATGGTTTATGGGAACTATGCATCCCATTAATAGTGGGACCGCTTTTAAAAATTGTAATTTCATCTTTACTTATTAATTCCCATAACCTTTTTACTGATCTTTAGCTACCAATATTGAATTTCATCATCACTACTTAGTCCCTATGGAAAAGTGTAATGATATAAGGAACAAAAAATACTTTTACTCTCAGTAAAAGTCAAGTTAAAAACAGGTCAGCGATTACGAAGATTAGCTTAGACCTACAGCCAACACTTAAACTTTATTTATAAGTATAGTTAAAATACGTATAGCAGCTACTCAACCATCAAAATATTAGACGCCTCTGAGGAGTTGTGAAAAGCGCCAGTGTACATAGTGCAACACTACATTAATACCGGAACTATGCTTATAGATGCAAAATATCAAAGTGCGATAACGTGTGAAGTTTGAAAAATACTGGACGAAGAGTGCAGAAATTGAAAAGAAAAATAGCAATACCAAAGCACAAAGTGTAATTGATTGTAACGGCATTTGTGTGCTGCATAAAACGGGCAGTGAACACGGGTACGACATCGCATCCGTCAACCGGTACTCGTGGCGCGGTGCGGCGCGACCTGTCACGTCCGGCGGTTGTGTTTGTCCTCGCATCGATTTCGCATTAGCTACCTTTCGCTATATCAGCGTTAGCGATGTTCGAAGACTGGTGAACGAAATCGATTGTTTCGATTAATCAAACATCTCGATTGATGGATCATCCTTCCCGGTCTACTGCTAAGCCAAGTGGAGATTTCGACACTACTCGATAAAATTCTCTTTCGTTAAAGGCAGATACAGTTAAATAAGAGTTGCAGTGAGCAACAAGAAATGAAGATCTATCCATAGTTGATTTGGGAGCAGGAAATGACAATTGTGCTACACATAAAGCAAGCATAAGACGATATAGTGTCACGTTGTATTCTGGAATCAACCGACGTACATCCAGTAGTAGTTTGGTTTCGGTAATCGACTGGATTACTTCCACCATGCACATGTTTGTATAGGTCCAATTCCCTAATGATTTGTATGTCAGCATCACAGTGATGACTGGCAGTATATATAGATTTCTCAGTGAGTGTAGTGTTTTTTTTAAATCATTGTGTTCATCGTCAGGCACAGGATCATTACTTTTGTGTTGCTACAAAATAAAAGCTTCTCACACCAAATTATTTCACAAGCTACAAACGAAAATTATACTGAAAATTCGGATAGAGTCTTTCGATTATTCAAATATTACGAAAATTCATTTTCTCGCTATTAACCATCCCTAACCGACGTCAGCGGGTCGCGAGCGAGCTTTATTCTTTGAGAGGCGATTATCAAAGTATCAAAGTAACTGTTTACTTTCTTTGTGTAGTTCTTAAGTAGGTATTCTTTGGATTTTATTTAACAACGATTTTAGTGTTTAGGGTATCAATTATTGAATAAAATATATTCTTCAATGACAAACTTATTTTAGCATCCAACCCCACATAATATGTCGTTATACGTAAATGGAGAATAATACACCTAACTACGATGTTGCCAGTTGAAACAGTTAAATTACTAAAAACAACAAAATATCACCAGGCGGCAAGTTTCTCTTGCGTGGAACAGTAACAAACACGTCCGGTTAGGCCGCCCGCGCTCGGGTTATGCCCGCTCTATTGTGTTGTTAGGAAACTCTGTGGCAACGTCATTTCAGATGAGCATAAAGGCCACAGAAAGCGAGTGATCTATTTTTGAATATAAAAAAATGTACTGTATTTTTCAGGTAGCTATTATTATATACTTTTCCTTTGTAACTTTGAGACCAGCCGAAAACATAAGAATATGCTTTGTAATAAATAGATTTTAAAAACAAAAAAAAATAATAGAAAGTAAACATAAGGTGTACAATAAAATAACTCTTAAATCTCAGCAAAACCTTCTATCATTATATTTGTCGAAATCTTTTGAATACTTTTGATGGTGCTCGCGTGTGTATATATTCAAATGTTTGGTGACTATCGAAAGACAACAATTTAACAACGATCTTGGTTGTAATACCAGCATGTAAATACAGCTAGTTGATATTTTCTATACATATTTTATAGATTTTAATACTGAACCAAAATCTCATTTGATGTTAAATATCGATGTGGTCTAAGGTAAACTTGGAAACCCATAGGAGGGCTAGTTCTGAAGTGGAGACAGTGAACTTGATATACATTGCTCAGTTCCAAAATACAATGCACCTGAGTATTCCAATAGAAATTAAAAAGAAAAGAAGAACTTCTCCAAAGATCGACCATGATGCCATCACTGCCACATTTATTTCTGTCGCAAAGCAGTAGTGTTCACTCTACAGTATTCTGCAACGTGATCATACTGATTGTTTTTATACGTAGCTATAGGCTGCAGTAACCACTTAACGTCAGATGAGCTTTACGCCTGTTTGCTACTTCGTTACATAAAAAAATGCTCCCCAATCTACTAGTGATATGAACCAGTTTGTAGAAACTAACTAAATAATTTTTCTATTGGTAAAAGCGCTACTTTTAAAGCCACACCCTTACGGTTTCCAGTGGCCGAGCAAGCAAGCACCGCTATAATATCCAGGTGTACAGTAACAAGAAAACCTACGAGGGAATATGGAAGTATATTTTATTTTTTATTCACATTTATCACCGTCATAGAAATAAAGAGGAGTGTTTTATATAATCGTGTGGTGATACAACTTGACACTGAGAAATGGAAGTAAAAAGCACGACCTATTTCAAGCTAATCTCCACTATTGCTTTGATTTTTTAAAATTACTAATAACCTTTACGTTTTTAGAGAAGCTTAAATAAATCCTGTATGAAACACGATTCTTGCGTAGGGCACCGACCTCGCACACAGCGCGGAATCTTACCCCGTTGACATTCACAGTTCAACCCTTCTCGGTATTCTTATCGAGTAACCAATATGTTCTTGACCTCTGATAGCCTACCCCGTTCTTTATACTCGAACTGCAATATTAATGCACCTACCTATTAACCTGACCTACACTTTATTGATAAGTAACTTTTTACCGCGGCTCTGTCCGCGTTAATATAGGCCTATTTTTCGGAATCAGTACATTTTTCAGAACTAAACGTATTCTATAACCTTTTCTGTACCCTGAGAATGTGTGCACCAAATTTTATGATAATAGGTTAACCAGTTGAGATGTTAAAGCGCAACAAACTCACATTCGCATTGGTAATTTTCTTCAGAATTTCTCGGTTCCAACGAGCCTTAACATGATCTTAGATACTCTATACTACCTTTATCCTAAACTAATAGGACCTTAATCTTTACCTTTCTTAATCTCAAATTTAAGTTAACATTCGTAAACAAATATACCATTAAATACAAGAAGACTTTTGCAAATCCGAGTGGTATTTCCGGAGAATAACGAACAAACAGACAAGAAACAAACAATATCCAGAAATTTATAATATTAAGATTATTTGAACTACTCAACTGTGTACTTAGATAATTTATTTCAGCTTGCCAGGTTGTACCTGAAACATTCTTATATAAGCAGGAACTAAATTCAACGCAAAACTGCAACCTCTCTCATAAGCGCTAGTTTTTAAACGACATAATACAATGTCATTGGCTCATACGTAACCTGGAGTGTTCCCGGAACGGGTTCTTTGTCCTCAAGCGGTAATTCAACGTAATGCATCGCAAAAAAGCCTTACTGAATACATTCTGCTATTTTTTCCCTGTCGCATAATTATGAGATCAATATTATACATGGATTAAAGTTTTTGTGTTCTATATTCTTATGTGATTTATATATTCATGGAATAATTATTAAGAAATCTGTGATTCTGTTTCTAAATTATTATTCTTTTTATTTTATTTTTTATCCCAACTGTTACTGTAAATGGGGATGCGAGTTTGTATATTTGTTACGATTCGACACTTTCGCTATTCCACCGATCATAACGAAGTTTTGCATACACGTCCTTAGAGATACATAAAATAACATAGGGTACCTTTCATCCATAAAAAAGTACTGTTTCCGAGAAATAGATCAAATCTACATTAACATATGCAAAGCCGTGAGTAAAAAACTAGTATGTTAGGAAAAACACAAACCACGAAAAAGATATTCAAATTCATCTGTATATTTGGAATAAATCCAAGAATGAATAGATATTTTTCAATTAAATTGTATACACATAAAATGTTTTTTTTTCAATTGATAGCTGATACGACAAATATATTCAAATATTTGTTTTTTATTCATTCACAGCGAATTTTGTTGAAATTTTATATGCGGCCAGTATATTCATCTTATATAACATTCTGTAATTGATAGATTATAAAAACATAAATCCATAAGGTAACACATAGAAGACATGAAATGCGACTTTGTTATATAATATACTAGTAGGCCCGGCGGACGTTGTCCTGCCCTGATAATAAAAAATACATACCTATGTGCATGAAATGCTTAAGGTAACCAATGTATTCAATTCGAAAAGGATTAATACTGTATCTGTCTAAATAGCCTTCCAATTACCTTATTTTGTATGTGACCATGTTTTTAGAAGATAGATGAGTATAGCAGGCTATCCTAAAAAGATAGGTATATGTTATCGTAGAGATTTTTGTAGATCCATAAAAGAGGAATATTTCAGTATGTATTGCTTTGTTATACCTCAAAGGGCGTTTGGCGTTTTCGAGGAAAGCTCCCAGGCGGCTTTACTTTTTCCGATTCTTTTAACAATTATCATTATATTTCAAACAATTTACAAAAAAACCTTAACATACCTAAACCTTACCCGAGACTTAATATATCTATTGGTGAAGACCGCATTTCAATCTATTCAGTAGTTTTTGAGTTTATCGCGAACATCCAGACAGGCAGACGACTTTGTTTTATAATATGTAGTGATATTTTAGGACACTTCTTTATGGCTTTTTTTAGATTAGTTCTTACAGATTTCATTTATAAAACTTTTTTGTAGATACTTAAATTTCATATAAATATCTTTTTAACATTTTTCACGTGGGTTCAGCCATTAATAAAATAACACGAAAAAATCAAGAAATGTTTACAATATCTAACTTTAAAACCCGTACCGCTGCTATAAGTTACAGTTAAGTCACAATAGGCACTATTATAGAGCGCTCAATCCAGAGTAATTCCTGAACGAAATAATAACATAAAATGCCACAGAGTTATAATAAATTAAAAAAAAATGAAAGTTTACGTGTATTTTATATGGGAAATCTTCTCATGCTCTGGGAGAGTACTTAAGAGTTAATATATGGGCTCAATTTTTCAGGGGATTTTTTTAAATATTTTTAACAACATTTTGCTTCGGGACCGAAAACAATAGTCGTTTTAATAAAATCCTACTATATATTTATACTTTACTAGCGGATCCGGTAAGCAGATATTTTCATGCCACAAACCTTATCAATGATATGTACACACTAATTCAAATAACATTAAGAGATGCTTAGAAACAAAAATTATAGCCGGAACATATTTATAAATTCTTGGCGACATATTCAAGTCAGTAGCCAGACGACTACTAAAAAGCCTTACCACCGTGCTATGTTTTCATCAAAATACTTTCCCTCGAAAGTCCCGCTTAATAAAAGATTTGAATCTATGTTCAATTTCGTGGTGTCGAAACGATTTCAGTTTTAATATATTGAAGTTTCTAATATATATTGAAGCCTTAATCATTTCCTTTATTAGAAAAGTCGCTTTAAGACCTAGTTTATAACATAATACAAGTATAAGAACAATAGTATTTCCCGTATCACCACCAGACAGCCAGTCTGTTCACATTTTCCGCTCATATGAGTAACATATCAAAAAAACTAAAACAATATGGAAGCAAATCCAGTTGAGAATTCAGTTAAAAATGTAATATATAAAATAACATCGTTCACTAAATGAAATTTCCATAAATATACTAACATTACAAATGCGAAAGTTAGTTTGTTTGTTACGCTTTTACGTCGTAACTAGTTAACTAGTATACACGTTGTCAGGGGTACACAAGAGAACATAGGGTACCTTTCATTCAGAAAAAGTGCTGTTTCCGAGTGATAGGTCAAATCTAAATTAAAGCAAGCGAAGCCGCGAGTAAAATCTAGTTATACGATACAAATTTAAAAGAAGGATATGTGTACTTATGATCACACGATAGAAGTGACAACTTCTTTATAAAAAGTACAACAAAAAACCAACGTCACGCTGTTTTCTCAAGCAATGTCACGCATTCAAGTAGTGACCGCGCACGACATTGCTTAACTTCGGTGATCAGACGAGAACAGATTTTTTCAACACTCTACCCGACACAGTGTTAACCCTCACCGGTTTTCGTCACACATAAAGGTTGCGGATCTGAATTTCAAAGCCGTCCCATAAGAATTTTCCTTTACAAATTTCTATAGTCCTCTTTTTTAGCGAGTCTGGCCAAATGAATATCTGTATCTGCTTAACACGATTCCGATAATGTTACGTATCCGTTCATTAAATGGAAACTGACCTATTTTAAATCCGTTAATTTGGTCGCATTGTCAGCGAATGGTGACACAGGATTTATGAACCAAATTTGATCATTTATCTCTTTTAATTAAGTTTTTAATTAGGAATTATCGTCTATTTAAAATGATTAAGTAGATTTAAGCTTCATTGTAAATTCCACAAACCTTCAACAACGTATGACGTACGTACGTACAATAAAGTACGTATCTAAGAGCCTACTCTTTATCTTTTATAGGTTTGTGTATAATCTTACCTGATGTTAAATTATGATTAGATGACTAAGATGGTAACAAGCATGCTAAATCAAGGGTGATTGGCGAAAGATTTTCAACTTGAGGTCAGTAGCCAGCCAAGTGGGCTTTGAAAAAGACCTACCTCCATGATATCCGTTTCATTGTAACTCGTCGTTAAGTTATGTTTTATTTTTATTTAATTTATATTATATATTATTTATTTATTTATTAATATATATAATTTCATTAATTTATTTATTTATAATCTCTACGACGAGCAAAATAAAAAAATACAATGTTGTCCCATTTTGTGAACAACATAAATATTAATGTTAATATTAATAATATTACAAACGGGAAAGTTTGTGCGGATGGATGGATGTTTGTCGCCAATTCAGGCTAAAACTTTTCTACAGATTTTGATGAAACCTTACAATAATGTAGCTTGTACATTACCATAATAGATAGGCTATAATTAATAAAAAAAATGTATAAAACGGCCAACTGTGTGATTGTATGTCTTAACTTTCCTCCATCGTTACTTTACCGTACTGTTATAAAAAAGGTTTGTATATAATTTTCTTTAAATTCTAAAATAGTTTGTAACGTTCATACCTAACCGTTAAATGGAGAGTATTACCAGCAAAAAGCATCAGAATATTACGTACGAAGTTTCGAAACTCTTACGAACTTTTACCATACACTTGTTTACCATTATACGTTGCTATAATCGTTAAATGAAACTACCCAACACTAACCGTGTATCGTGGACCGTTACAGATTATAGCCGAGTGTACTTAGCCCCGTTTTTAAAGTGAAATATCAATATTTTTAGATTATCTGCATATCCTGAACAGAAGGGATTCGAAAGGATTTTCTTTCATATTATTATATTTATCGTTTAGTCGTTAAAAGTTAAACGTTTAACTTGATTCTTAAATAAGACATGTCTTATGCCACGGATCGTTTGTGATTATGGTCCTTGTATATGACTGATTTTTGCAATAAATATTATTAATACGCGGATACGATTAGTCCATATTTTCATTGTAATATGGAAGAACAAATTTTTAGTTTTTATTTTTAAATAATAAACCAAAAATAGCTGTGAATTTATTAAACTAAACGGAAATCATAATAGACACGGATTTATTAAAACACATATAGTATAAATGTTTCATAGAATTTAAGAAAAGACATTTAAACAATATTATTCCATAAAAGATATTCCGGTATTTCGTGCGCGTCAGTCGTTCCGGTCGCGGCCCTTGAGTAATGTCGTTCGTCAGCTGACGCCAACATGGCGGTTATATGTAGATGTCATTAATGATTTTTAGTAAAATAAAGTTTTGTATATTAATCGATATTTAATATTTTCCTATAACAATATAAAGCGACACATCGTGAGGGAAGTGGAATTTGAAAAATATTCTTGTAGCACCATCGTCTATGGACAAACATAGTACTGTGGATTTAAGTCATGGGCAGGCGTAGTGATTATGCCCGTATCTTCCTTCGAGAACTTTGCTCTAGTCCGGTGAAACTGTAGAGGCCTTGCCAGGTGAACAATGTAGTCAGTTTGAAAAAAAAAAAAGTTTGCCCCCAGCTGTAGGAATTTTACAGGCTGGCGTTGTTATTGTTATCGATATAATATGTGGGTTTATTGGTTATTCAATTTATTTGCAGCCTATACTTAAACGGTATTGTTGGTTTTAATAATATTTTCCGTTAATATAACTGTATATATGTTAACTATGCAAATGTTGAACAATTCGTCAGTAGATACCATACCTCACATTTGGTAATCAGATAGACGTACCAGTAGTCGTAATGTAATCGTTCGACTACCACTAGTCGGTAAAATAGATCATTGACTTTCATTTTATCCACCACTTTGTAGCTACTACAAGGATCTTTCAAATGGTCATAATTTTAAAATAAAACTGACTCATACATGTATGCAAATATCATTCTAAATGTCGATAAGATTTAAGGTATTCAGATTCGTTCAAGAACAAGAGAGATGCGGAAACGAGACTAAAACAGTTTTATCACCAGGTGTCAAAAGTGTATTAGTGTAGGAAAGAAGAAACCAGACAGAAATAGAAAAAAAAAGAAAAGGAAAAAAGAAAATAAAAACATAAAATAAATTACAATTGTCTTTATCTATTTCGCATTTTGATTGTTTTCTTATAGTTGGGGTTAAAATAATCGTCTTTAGCTTTGATGTTTTAAGGATTTTTATATAAGTAAATACACCCGTTATACAGAATGTTGTAATCGTAAAGCCGTTTTCAGACTCTTTACAATTATCAATCTGAAACTAATACGTTAATGTCAGTTGTGTTGTAGTTAACACATCATTGAACTCGAAACGGTAAAGTTTGCGCGAAAAGCATCGATTGTGCGCCCGCCCGTGTGAACTAATGTCGTGCAATAACTTTCGTTAGAAGCGCTTTGTTGTTCACTGCCAACTGTTTTATTGGACTGTTACATTTTATTGTAACTCGATTTATTATTGTTTTAGCGTTGTAAAATGTGTTCAGGCTTGAGCGTAACATAGAGTAATTGAAAAATAAAAAAATACGACTACTGAAAAAACCTCTCATCTCTACGAACACACGTTACAGTATAAACAGATACCCAACGTTACATATTTATTTCAACCACTAATATTATTACTACATTACTCAATCCACAAACGTTTATTACAATAATATACGACGGAGAAGTGATTTCCATTATTACATAAAATTCAAGCGGCCTCGAAATGTGACTAATAAATCGCAATTCGATTCACACAGCCCACGTATTAACTCGGTTCGATTTCTTAACATCGCATTGATAAGGGGTACGATGAATATCTCGTCTAGATTTATGGGTTTCATTATTGAAAGGATCGGGCAGTTCTATCAAACATAGGTTTCGGGTTGTGAAATATATTCGGTATTCATAGCTGTGTTGTAGTTCATATTGCACTTATGAGAACATGATTATCTATTACCTTCCTTTTTTATTCTCACAGGTAGAAGTAATAGTTGTTACACTCCGACTGTATACCAAATTAGTACTAGTTGTAACATCTTAATTTATTTTACATAACTGCTATTTATTCATATAATTTCTCTTGTAATTGTATTAGTTTCATCTATATATATAAATGAATCGCTGTTTGTTTGTCTCGATAAAACTCGAGATCTTTCTCATAAAATATATATAAAGTCATCACCATCATCACATCAGCTTGTAAGAGACCGACTGCAGGGCCATAACCCTTTTCCCGAAGGAAGGTATGGACATAATCACCACGCTAGCCCACAACGTAATAGCGATTTCAAATTCCGATAAATCCACAGTTTCATATTTCCCCACATACGGTGGTACATCACGCACATATCTCAGGTTAAGCTTTCCTTACGATATTTACCTTCATCATCAGCCGATACTCTTACTAATTGAAATAAGTAAATGTACGCAAGTTCGAAATATTTGTTGGTTCCTACCGGGGTTGAAACTGGCAGATAATGAATTGATATTCCACCGATCAAACCACTCAACCACCACCACTTACCCACGAAGTGATAAATCTAAAATTGTTCTATAACGATGAACTTTCCTATTATGTTTGTAATAGTCGCGATTTGTTCTTGTACGAGTACTATCACTAACTCGCAAAGTGATATTGTTTTTCATTTAATCTCACAATTAACACATTATATTTATTGAAATTTGATTATACCAAGCAGTTCTATAAAGTTTGATGCGTCCTGTTGGCTACTTTTATTGCCTTGGGAGCGGCCTGGTCTTATCTAGAGCTCGCATACACGATTCCGGTCGTTCAGACCGAACTCAGATTTGATGGCCGATATAATGGCGTATCGTAAATTGACATATAATAATAGTTAGATTAGAATATGTTGTAAGAATTACAATAGCTTTTATATGTACGAAACGATTATTGTCCATAGGATCTTTAAAAAACATGAACACCTCTATTGCTTTAGTAAAAATCATTTATATGAATATCTAGTTTATTTTTAAAACTTCGTCTGCTTGTTGTTTTTATTTAATACTTATCAATGTTTTCTGCAAACTTAAAAAATAGTAGTAAAAGTATAATATATATTTAGGACAAAAGTAATCTACGTATAATAAAAGATCTCTTGAAAACCACTATAAGATTCTTGGAGAGAATATAAAATGTGGCAGTAGTAGGCTCTTGTAAAATTTTGCAAGGCAGGAACAAATGTACAGGCAGTCTACTGCACTAAATCACCTTTAGTAGGGTGTTGATGCGCATCAGTAGGCCCTCTGAGAGATCCTAAGTAAATGTCCTGAGTTCCTCGTACTGAAATATAATGAACTCGGCTACCACTAATTAATAATATCCAGTAATCATTGTTTTATGTTTTATCTTACGCTTTTGTTAGCAACGCGTTATTATTGTGACATGTGAAAAGGTTTTTGTCATTCCTTCTATACTTATTTAAGTTATGAAATATCCTACAATTTTGTATTTATACAGGTTAAGTTAGTTCTATATTAGCACTTCTAAATACTTTTGACCGAATCCAACGTAGAGTGGCTCGAATCGTCGACGACCGAGTGTTTTCATTAGGGCTCGACAATTTGGAACTTCGTAGGGATGTTGCGTCACTTTACTTCTATTACAAAATCTACCTGTAAAAATATTATAAAGAGCTGTTTGGATTGATACCTGCTGCTGAGCTCCATTGCCGAAAGACTCGCCATAAAATAAAATTCCATCCGTGTCATGTCATAATTGAAAGTTGTCTACTGTGCGGTTATCGTGTGCGTTTTTTCGACATACGTTGGTTCTCTGGAATAAACTTCCAGCAGCAGCGTCTCCGGACCGGAAACCTTCAAGAAATGAGCCTACTTCTTCCTCAAAGGCCGACAACGCATCTGTGATACCTCTCGTGTTGCAGGTATCAATGAGCGACGGTGATTACTTACCACCAGGTGACCCGTCTCTTTGTTTGCCTCCAATCGCATAAGATAAAAATATAACCTTACAAAATAAATAAGTAACATTAACATATTTCTCGTTTTGTACTCTTTCCATAAAATACTATGTTTTATATCATACTGGCTGAACTCCGTCCGCTTAGTCGGGCATTGAAATTCAATTGAATCTAAAAAATAAGTATCGACGAAAAATTAATGTAAATTACGCAAATAGCTATAACAAGTTAAAAACATATTATCAAGCCCATCTACCGAGCTTCAGTGCTTCACCAGATTTGCAATGGTGTAAATAATTATATCGTCAAGCCTTTTATGTGAAGGTAATTTAAAAAAAAATTAACATATATAAAACTAAACATACAAACAATAAAATTTATTTATTCTTTAGTATAAAACTGTCCAAATGAAAACAGGCTAGTCCAGTCCATTCATTAGGAACTATCGGGCCCGCAACTAAATCCGCTCGGATATCGAGTTTGATTCCCCGTTTAAAGTCGAATAGGCCGGAAATCGATTGCTTTGGAAGCTTTGCGTTAGAATTGTAGGCATATGACGACGATATAGAAATAGGCTGGATGTGGTAAGTGCATTTTTCATTTTAGAAGACTAATTATATAAATTGAAAAAGAAAAATAAATAAATGTAGTAGCAAGCTATTATACTTCATTCGACTGTAATGTAACCATCATACATCATGTGTATCGCCTATATGAGCTCTGCAAATACATGTTTAATAATCAAGTGAGATAGCAGAATATTTGTATCCGATCTGAGCTGTCGAGAAGTCTGTATCCCCGCATGACGACAACCGTCATCTTTGACGTCTCATCTTCATGATATTATTAGAAAATGTAGACAAAAAACAAATATTATTTCTTTTACTTATTATATACGTTCGAGTTTTGACCATAATCTCAATCGAAGTTTTGGCAATGTGGTTCAAGATAGTGACGCACTACACTTAGAAAGTCTGGCACATAAATGCCCTCTCTAAAAACATATGAAGGCTTTTTTTTCGAACTGACTACACTGTTGACCTGGCAAGGCCCCTACAGTTTCACCGGATTACTCATTACTCATATGAAGGTCCTCGATGTCAGTTTTATAGTTTAAGGATTGTAGCTCTAACACCCTGCTACGATAAATATTCTCATAGAGAATTCGACATCGTCACCGTCCTGACAAGCTATCGTATTGACCGGATATAGAACGAATTAGGGTGTGTTGTATTTTTTGCATAATTTGGTATTTGGTAAATCAACACAAAAACTTTATTCAATTTAAGCTCTGAGAAGACGTTTGCCCATGTTGAAACTCCCACCGCTCCAGTTCGGACAAATAGTCTAGTCAATGAGAAGAATCGGCAAGAAACTCTATTCGAGACGATATGCTAATAGCATGATTTGATGTAATGCAAATACCTTTATTTATTGACTTACTGGTAGATATTAAATTAAAGTGATATAATTAATAGTAGGCATATCCAGAATTCACGTTCGTTGGTCGGTCCGCCGAAACGGATATAACGCGCTTAATAGATTCGCTTCGGCTCACAAGTGCGCTGACAACTAGGTAATCTATTTATGATGAAAACTCAGCCTGAACGTTTCGCCCATACACATGGGACTCTTAACTACGTGAATACAGACTTTATCTGTATTATGCCAGTATTTTCTGATAGTTGGTGTATGAGGTGAGTTGTGTGACAGTAGTAGGACTTTTTATAAGTCCGTCTGGCTAACTATCACCCTCAAGTTGAAAATCTGTCACCAAGCAATTTTTGATGTGTTGCGGCAGCTGTATTTGAGAGTCTGTCTCCCTCTAGGTTTAACGTGCTTAGCATCTTAGACCACATCATCATTTAACATCAGATGAGATTATGGTAAAAACCTATAGAGTATAAAAAACAAATTTGTATTTAATGAACAAAATTAAACTCGCCTCTGTTTGTGATTCCACTAAAGACAATTCGTGCTAAAGGTGGTAGAATACGACACTCGTGGCCGCCTAGATCACGACATCCATATACCACACAAATATATCGCTCACGAGTTACAATTTACAAGAACTGTTTTTATAAATTCTTGTAAAATTACGTTTATCAAAAATGCAAGTAATATGCAAGGATATTTTGTACAAGTTTATATGAACTCGTATTTTTAATTTACAAGTCTTTATTTTTACTATATTTCGGAATGATTTTTCTACCATATTATATGTCGGTAAGATAAAAATTACGATACAATAACTAGTCAAGTTAAGGTTAAAAAAACTTTTTCAAATTTAAATTAAAAATTTGATTTGGTGTGTTAATCACCAATTTTAGAATAAAGGAGAGCTCTCAAACTTCTTCGTAACAAATTATAAGCTACAAAGGAATTTATGATAGAGAAAACAACAAATACAAGCGTGAAAAAATATTTGCATTACAACTCATATCACTTGTAGCTTGTAATTTACATATGTAGTTTTCATAGACCTATTTATGTAAAAATGCACTAATTTACAAAAGAAAACGCGTGTAACTTTTGATAAAAAGGGCACAGGTTTAAGATTCGCCGTAATGGCGCACTTAGTTATATCTAATGTATATATAATTGACGAGAAGCTTGTAGGCCGTCAAGAGACTGACAATGATTGACAATGGGTTATATATGTCTCCATAGTATTTGTCTCCGTTTTTGGAGTATCTGTGCTTATCATTAGTTATAATGGAGTCACTTTATCACGCTACAATACAACTAATGGTGTAAAGTGTCAGATTTTTTACTTGAAGATGATAGCTGATAGTTAGTCAGTAACTAGGCAAGCGCTAGAAGAGATGAGTCTCACTGAATGATTCGAAATTGCATTTATTAAGGCAACTTTTAAAAGTGCCACCACTAAGCCACTATGGTTTAAACTTTTTATATAACTCCAAACAATGAGACACTTGAGTGGTTTTTAAATCAACTAACGCTGCTACGTTTGTCAATGTCAAGGTTTTAAATATGTACCAAATTTGACTCACATGTAAGAGCAATTTTACTGTGTGCAATTTTTTTTATTGCATGAAACAGTGACTAACACTTTTTCCGATCGTGGGCACTGTACAATCCAAAACAATGATGAACGTCAAAGCATTTACATTCCATCGGCAATCGTTGGTGTTGCGCTGACCTGAAACCGATCCCAAAGCTCGATAAACAAAAGACAGTCACTATAGTAGGTTTATCAACATGTGGTCGCTACCTATTCGAGTACACTTCGCTACCTATCCGTTTGGTTAGACACTTTTTTTTTATCAAATGCACGATTTTAATACAAATTAATTCTCATAAAATTCACCGATTAATCACATCCCATCGGTTCACAAAATCTTGTCGACAAATCGAAAATATAAATTATAACGATGTCAACTTACAAAATAAGCTCCGAAAATATAAGAACGAGTACTCACCTGAAACAAAGAGAACGTAAATTAATAAACCGAGGCATATTTGAGTTACGAAGGATTTATGTGTTTAACGCTGTTCCGTATATTTTTGTTTATTCTCATAATATCGTCAGTAGCATAGTGAATAAAATATATCATGGTCAAGGAGATGAATATCACACATAATAACTTAGAATAAAGACATGCTAGTATACGAGAGACAACTAATGATATTTTGGTGGCCACTACCGTAATTAGACTTGACTTCGTTTACTATGAGGTACAGCCGTGTTATCATAAAAAGTTGATTAAAAAAAAATGTCGTCTTAGATCGTACCGAGTCATTTTACTCAATTTTAAAATCCGTGAATGTCCTCTAAAATATAAAAACTTTTTCTTTATTTTGTTTCATTTGACAAAACAAAAAATAACACAAAAGCTTGTAAGGAAAAAATCCACTACCTCTTTCTGTATTATACCTACCGTGAACCTGTGACTCTGTTTTCCTGTGACATTGGAATCGTTCAAATTTAATGTTAAGTGTATATTTACACAGAGCGACATGTCAGTTACTACAGGTGATTAATTGTAGATCTCTCTGTACTCGCTACTACTTTTCAATTATACTGGCCTTACCATTAATACACACTGTCGTTCTTTTTTTATAAATCAGATTAAACAGATTTGAAATTATATCACAGAAAAGTTGACCATAACACCAATTGTAAAATGTGAACGGAAGCAACAGATAAAAAATCGAATTAAATAAAAAGCTACATAATTGATACAAAATATGTGTACGCTTATGATCATACGATAGAAGTGGAAAATTAAAAATAAATACATACAAATTAAAGCTCATACAAATTAGTGAATATGTAAATAAATGAAATAATAGTAATATTTAAACACGCACAGTATATACACTTAAAATACTACATTGTTTATGTACAAAACATACATAATAATGTTCTATTATTTTATTATTGTTTAACTGCACTCCTTGTCAGACAGTAAGCGTGGTTGAGTATTTACAATTCAGTGCGTCACCGACCCGAGTGTGACGATTCACTTTCGTTCACTGTTTTGTGTCCTTAAAAAGTTTCCACCTCAAAAATGTATAACGAAAAAAGAACATAGACTCGGCAACTTTCACATTGGTCTCTAAAGCGGTCTCAATCAGGTAATGGTGCACATGTATAAAGGGCTTTTATATCAATAACTTACTTTCATATTTCATTGCAACACGTAATTCTTCTATTTCGGTTGTGGGTGCGTAATATACTTAAACGCACTGTGAGGCATTAGTTAATAGTAACCAAATTACTCTTCATTTACATCAATTAAAAAATACGAGGACAAAAATTACACAGTAATCTTAAAGCATAGTTAAAATCAACTCACCTACAGTAACAGTGTCACATAGTTTCACTTACAATTAACTTATCCTGACCTTTTTTATTACACAGACATCCTGCACTATTACTTCACTCTCACTATGCGTACTTTATGATATACATTTTTCACGCTTATTGCTTAATCCCTAAAATACACAGTGTGATTTTAAATAATCCTTAAGCTTCCTCAATAAATATGCTATATTACGCAAAAATAGTTTTCTCTAATCAAATCAAATCAAATCAAAAATACTTTATTCAGTTTATGCCCTGAGTAGGCGCTTATGAACGTCAAAGTTACCACCGGTTCGGAAAACAACTCGGTCATCGAGAAGAACTGGCAAGAAACTCGATCTGGTTTATCTGTTGATTAAACATATTATAACTCATATTTTTAAAACATAGTTATAGATAATTAATTACATTCGGTTTTGGTGGATGTACAGAGAGGGCATAATTTCCAGACGTCACCATTGTTCACATATTGATCAACTCTGTAATAGCCTTTAGACATTAAAACCTGCTTGATATGGTGCTTGAAATTAGTATCCGGCAAATGTAGTAATGTGACTGGTTCTCGTATTCTAGATATGAGACCACGTTCAAATAAATATTTGAGTATATAATATAAAAATCATTTTAAAGTCAGTAGTATTCTACAATATCTTGTCAGTGAAAATTTTAATTTTGAACAATAAAAACATTCCTATACTCAAAACAAATTTGTGAGATAACAAATATATTCTCTTTGTATAAAACAGATTCCGTTTTTAGTAAAATATAATCATTTTAGCCGAAAAGCAGTTGAAACAACGCGTCCGAGCAAAGAATAGCGCACCGCGGTTTGTTTGAACCGAATCACGTTCCGTGGAATGGAATTGCATTAGTTAATGCACCGTCCCACTATGATATTAAGGATGTAGAAACAGTACTGAATAGGGTCCTTTCTCTTCCTGTTTTTAATGAATTCCTGTTACTAAATTATACGAGTAGTAAACTATTTTAAGGTTAAAAAACAGTATTAAAAGCTTATATAATAATAATGTGAACCTATAAAAGCCCCATTTGTTAGGTAAAAGGCCTCTTCTCGAGGGCAGATACCAAGAAAACGACAGTTATAAATGTTTTCCCAAATATAAACATAATTGTATTTTCCCCGGTTTAGGATTCCTCGCGATGTCTTTCTTCACCGTCAACCGATAATATTATCAATTGAAACTAGTAAATACAGGCAAATAAAGAATGCTTTTGATGAAGAAAAACATCGTGATAAAACCACCACCACCACTATCTCCGTCAAAATCCAAATCTGTCGCGAAGTATTCTGATCCAAGTGCTCCATTGGCTGCATTTGAGAGCCAGTTCTCCTGTAGGTTTATAGTCTACATTTTCGTATAATATCCAGTATAATTATGGTCAATCGCCAAAAACCTATAAAGTATTTAAAAAAAATCAATGTAACGTTATAGTGACGGAAACATAAGAATACGCTATTGTCGCTTTGAGACATTCACTATGCATTTCAAAACTATAGTAAATACGATATGTATTTAAATAACTTAATAGTAAGTTTTAAAACTATTTGTTTTAATCATCGATATCATGACTTATAAGTTGATTTAAAAACGACATAAGCCCCACAGTGGCTCCAAAAATGAATCTCTTGTATTTTATTAGCTTTATTTGTAATAATTTTGAAGTAAAAAATGATTAGACGCATTTGTAGTAAATTATAGCCAGGTATGTTGATTGTTCAATAAAATCTTATATAAATTAATTATTTTTAACTCTATCTTTATCGCAAATATGTTTTCTATTACGATTTTATCACTGCAATATCATGCTATTAAAAAAGAAAAATACATTTAACAAGTCGGAAATTATCAGTACACAATTTTTTTTTTGTTCACAAACCAGGCATCACACTAATACCAATGCGTCACGTAATAGTAAACATTCAATATAAAAGTGGGTGTGTGTCTTAAAAAAAACAATCCCAATACCTATATTAATATAAAATGTATATACTGGAAAGTCCAATCAGTGTTTTTATTTATCGACTGTTTTTAATTAAAGAAATCTAAAATTGTAAGAAGATGTAGAATTACAATTACGCGCACTCTATTGTAAATTAATTGTACTATGTCTATAATCTCTGTGTGGGTGTAAGCCATAAATCAACAAAAATCCCAAGCCAGAAAAACGTTATAGCAGCTCATAAGACGCGAACAAGTAAATATTGGTTTTTATATATTAAATATGTAAATACTCACAGTGTGCCGGTTGAAACTTGCGATCAACAACATATATGGAACTTTAATCCACTATAAGCCACCAACCCTAAACCAATCATTATTCACCTACCCTAATGAAAAAACTCCTAATAAAATGTTCAAGCAATCAATATGTCAGCTATCAATATCAATATTTATTGTAATAATGGAAATATTTAAGGGAAACGACAATGATTTTGAATGTAAATCAAACAACACACTCTAGGCGGATATCGATAAGTTATATAAGAATGAAGAAATAAAAGAATATATATCTATTCGGCTTTTATTTAAATGTCATCGCTGCAATGCAAGTGCTAATGTTACGACGTGGGATAATGTTCGGACCTTCTTGACTTACTATAACTGTAAATATGATAACATTGCAGCTATGCGAGTCAGCGGTGGAACCGTAATGTAGAAATAGCAAAATACCTATATTTGACGAAATTTATTTGTTTCTGCTGATGTACTATATAGGTAGTCACCTATATACAGCTCATTGAAATTCAGTCTAGAAATTTATTTAACTAAGAAATAAGGCCTATCTAGCTACACTAAATCTATGAACTATATTAGCTTTGTGCCGAATAA
Organism: Antheraea assamensis; assembly: GCA_035772565.1. Taxonomy (NCBI): domain Eukaryota; kingdom Metazoa; phylum Arthropoda; class Insecta; order Lepidoptera; family Saturniidae; genus Antheraea; species Antheraea assamensis. Next base: position 3,599,974 of record JAQQSE010000046.1, on the reverse strand, counting down.
TGTTCAGTTTCGGCCTAAAATGTTCGCATTCCGCGTAATTGGGATTTAGTGCCGTGCGTTTGATACACGATAAACTTATCGGCTGTGCGCGAAGCCGGCCGATAGAATTACTGTTAGCAAAGCGGATAAATGATCCGAATTATATTCGTGTAAATATTATTCGACCTCGATGTTTGTTTATAGACAACGATGTATTGAAAAATATATTACATCCTCTTTGCAAAATGATTCTTGAATACATTGGTAATTTATAAATCATAAACTTGTCTCAAACATGATAATATAACATCTGTAAATAAAAACGCATGTTTACGTTACTTACTATTTTAATTTCTAATGCCTTTTAATATGTGCAAAACAAGGTAAAGAAATATGTCTGATAGGAAAGATAATTATAGGTTATTCGCACTTGAGGTCTCCTATTATACCGAGGGGTTTGGTTTAACCACTGAATGTCTGATGGCGTCTGCTTACGGACCAGTTACTACTCATAGTTCAATTATTTGTGTATCTTAAATGTCACGTGTAGCATATATGGGTCAAATACACCGCACTGTATTTAAAATAATTAAAGTAACACATAGACGGACGTGAAAACGAATTTGTTTTATAATATTTATAGATTACAATAGATATTAATGTCATTCCTTTACAAACTGTTATTTTTGTAGCTTAGCTAATCACACCACACCCAATAAACAGCAGTTCGCTAATACAATATTTAACGTCGACGCTTTACTGCAAAAAGACATAATTATAATGCAGACAATTTTCAGAATTTAAATCGAACCCGACTGCTTTAATTTATTGGGGTATAAAATGTAATTATTGTGCTCAATAAAAAATCATTGCCCATTTTAAATGATGATTAAAGCAGTTCAAATAGTAACAGTTATAATCATTTAACTATTATATATATTGTCACTGTTATTCGTTATTTTTAAATAGGAGATCAAAAATGTATTTCATAATATATCGGAATTATTATGTCACTGTTGTTAAATGATGTTAAATATAGTAGAATCCTAAAACAACGGCGACCATCGAGAGATTAGCATTAGTAGACACCGGCCATGGACGTAATACTTGTTAGCCTGTAGCAAGTTTCTGGGTACCATACCAGCTGCTTACAAAACGTGACTAACTGTGTCGGCCTTTGAACTGTGTGTAACCACCCCAGTGTGTTAAAATTAAATCCAGCAGCAATTTAAAGAAACGGCTTCATAATAGATTCTATATTTGAACCATAGATCAGATAAGCTTTAAACTTGCGGTAAAGGAAAACATCATGCTGGAACCTCAGTCTGGTGTTTGAATCCATATTAGTTTTCGACTGATTAGCTACAACTATCGACTATCGAGTTGGTCGCAAACTATCTATACGTTTGTGCCTAGGCCATCTTTTAGATTTAGCATGATTGCATCCGATATATTGTTAGACGAAATCGTGGATGAACGGCACTGTTCTATTTACCAACGTTATATTTTACAGCGTCCAAGCATTAGAATGAAATTGTACTAGTTGGTACGTGTACATCAAACCGTGTAATATATACATCTAATTTTAGATACAGCGTAATGTTTGTTACATTAGAAAAATACGATCATGACCGCATTTCGTTGCCCAGTTAAACTTTTATGATTTTCTTATATAACTAAACGTTCGTTTCCATTGCTGTGTATCAAAATTTAAATGTATTAATTTCAATAAGATATTTTGTTTCTTGTTCGTACTCAAAAATTTATAAATATGCGTAAATATTTCTTTAATTTTAACTTTTATAATGAAATGTTATTTAGCGATTATGTTAAGACAGAAAAAGTAATAGTGTCACGCGGCGCAGAGTATCGGAGACTAAGGGAGGATTAGTCACCCGACGACAATCAAGTGCTACCCAATACCGTTGAACTGTAAAAACCCATATCCGGAGTTGTCATACTGCACGATTCAGTCGTGTGTTTCGACTATTTATGCAACGACCGTACTTTATATATGACATGTTTAAATTTCCCTAACTGAATTGACGATGATCCCATGTCATAAAAAGTAAATGTCAGTAAAATCGGAGGAATCAACGACTTCATTAATATACATGTAGTAAATAAATTGTTCATATCAAAACATATTCAAAAGAGTTCGGATAAAAATTGGCAATCGATTAACGAAATTGAATGGAAACACACATAGCAGTCCGGACGTGTTATATAGCAGGGAAATGTAAAATATTTACTGAAACTCGTCTCACGAAGCGCCCGCGAACCGCTGCGGATGGCCGCGTACAGCTTTACTTGCATTCACTTTAATGCTCTTATCCAAACGCCCTGGTTCATGATGAAAACCGAATTTATATTTCATACAATAATAAGATAATAATTCATATTATACTGGCTGTTCCCGCGGCTCCACGCGTGATTGATATTATTTATTGCAATTAGAATGACTATTTATATATCTACGTATAGGATTTTTTATGATAATCGATTTAGCAGTACGGATATTGAAGTTTTTGTGAATAAGACACTTAGGTTTACTAAGTTTCGAGATGATCGGTCCAATATTATTGAGAATGTATCAACCTCAGCTGTACAGGCCAACATATATTTTTATACATTTGTCTACATATTTTTAAATGGCAATTTTTTTTTCTTAATAGTCCTCTCCAATTACCAAAAGTTTAATATCATAATTTTTCAATTCTATTAAAATTTTACCAAATACCCAATTTTTTAAAATATCGCTTTTATGATTCTGTGCACAGAATACGAAGTCTAATTGATGTTAAATAATCGTTTGCGTTTTTCTTTTATTCTGAAACCAAAATATAACTACACTGCGATTACTGCTTAACCACTAATGAAAGCTCCGACTCAGTTCCTGGGATTCAAAATTACGCCCTTCTACGCTGTGTCCGAATACATTAACTAAGCCATCATCGCTTCAATGACTGCTAGAAGAGTAAACGCTTCATTTGCCTACTTCATTTGTCATGAAATTAATGACAGCCATTTGAAACCACTAGGGAGAGGTTGGTTTGCTGCAAATTTAACAACAAATACAGTCGTTCTAAAATAACAGCAAATGTATACACTTACACAATCCATACAGAGCAGATTCGTATGATAAACAGTCGTACGATCGAAAAACATTAATTTAATTTTACTTACCGAAACAATTACAGTTGCAGCGTGCACCGGCAGCGCCTACAATTTATTGGATTTATGTTCCACTCGTGGGACAATTTACTCTCGTTCCTTTTGTTTGTCTGTAATTATTGGCGCCGATGAAACACTGATAAAACGGTGCAGTTTATTTTATATCGGAGCTATTGTTTTTACTTAATCGGATTCGTTATGGTTTTCACTGTACTGAAAAGTCTGAAGATAAATCTGTTTATTTATGTACTTTAATCTCTCAACTTCGATGGGATACTCTTTATATTATGGCTTTAAAGATGGTTACATTAGTTCTTATGTTTCTTCAAATATCTATTCTTCCCTACATATTATAAAACAAAGTCGTCTGCCGCGTCTGTCTGTTCGCGATAAACTCAAAAACTACTGAACCGATTGTAATGCATGTATGCAGTGCAATGTAAGTTTTTCCAACACTTCCAACAATTATCGTTATATTTCAACCAATGTACACAAAAACTTCACAAATTATATACCTAAACCTTCCTCATGTATTACTCTATTAATTAGTGGCATTACAATCCATTCAGTATTTTTCGAGTTTATCGCGAACATACAGACAGAGACAGACAGACGCGGCGGACGACTTTGTTTTATAATATGTAGTGATTAAGTATATAAACTGATCACATATAATTGGAAGGCTATTTAGACGGATACAGTATAAATCGTTATCAAATTAAATATATTAGTTACTTTACGCATTTCATGCACATAAGTGTATATTTTTTATTTTCAGGACAGGACAACGGCCGCCGGTCCTGGTAGTTATCAATAAAATCATATCACTCAAAGTGGATTTCGAGAGGAATAAATAGAATTGGTTGCAAAGAAATCGTATTTGAAAACTGTGTTGACCCTAATACTTATTACATAGATCGTGTGTCATGTCTTCTCATGTATGATCATAATTAAACTGTACTTATAGCAACCTTTAGAAAAAAAATTGTCATTTGGAATTAATCGGAAAATAATATATTTTTTATTTAAAAGGACAAGACATAATAAGCCTAATGCACTTTTCAAGAATAAATTAAAGAAGGGTTCACATATTATCCATCACTGCCATTTTAGCGATATTGATCTTTCCATGGACGCTACATCCTTTGGGGCGCAAACCACACTCCAGACCTAACTAGTGTGACCTACAGTAATGACATTGTCACAGCGTGGGATGTCGGCTCACTTTCAAGGCAATTATGTAAACACTAACTTACATTACTCTATCTATATCTCTACTATAAGTACGTATAAATACTTCTCTATATACTTATTCGTAGGAAGATTTTGGTATTAAGTATACAGAGGCGAAAATGTCGTTGCTTTACCCTTACAAGTACAACCAGCCACAATAAATACATCACAACAAAAGACACTCGCATATATCGAAGTAATCCTCCAAATATTTGAAAGCTATTGAAATAAATACAAGAATACGCTTACATTAGCTCCCTAACAAACACCGTTTCAACTTTCACTCGAGCGAAAAGAAAACAAAAAGGTCCGCACGAAGCTCTTTAAATAATAAATTACGTTGTAAGTCAAAATTCTAAACCTTTTAAATTTTATCCATCACTGTAAACAAAATTAAGTTTAAGAGTGTGTGATATAAAGTATGCGGAGGTACCTTCTTATAATAACACTTTCGTTCATATATATACTGTAATAATAACGTGACTCCACCACAGTTCATGCTAAGTACTGGATAGTTTTAAAACATCGTCCTTTAGAGTACACCCGTACATTTTTAAAAAAGGTTAAAACCTTTTTTTACTTTCACATGTTTACTAGAAACTGTCTGCGACTTCGCTTGTGTTATTTACAGTATAAAATTTGAAAAATATAAAATATAGTCTAACGTCTTCTAATCAAGGGTTAATCCTAGCTAATATTACAAATGCGAATATTATTTGTTTTTTTTTGTTTGCTACTTATGCTTTCGAGATTTATGTACACGTTATCAGGAGTACAGAAAAGGTCATTAAAAAAAGTATTGTTCCTGAGGCGTAGGTAACACCTACATTGCTAGAAGTGAAACTGCGAGAAAAAGCTATTAAAATATATATGTAGCATAAAATGAAAGAAATTCTCCATGACAAAAAAACCCTTAGGTGTGCCAACGTTGATGATCGTTTAAGCGGTTTTGGAGTTTATCGTTCTCAGACGTACAATACATTCATTTTTAAATATAGGTATAAATACATATATACATTTCTATGGTAATTGTAATACTTTGTTTCACGCCTTAACTGCTCGACCGATTATTGTGAAATTTTGCATAGACGTTCTTAGAAATACAGTAAATGCCATATCATTCTGAAAAAGTTTTGTTTCCGACAAATAGGTGAAATCTATATTAACGCGGGCAAAGTCGCTAGCAAAAACTAGTATATTTATGAAACCAGAATATAGCAATATACTTGAGGGTATATAACAATAGGGTAGATATACAAAACATTGTACCATGGGCAATCGTATCTGCTACAATAATGACCAAGTGATTTTACATTCCATTGATTGTATACATTGTACTTGGCGATACACTCCGTTCCATCTTAATCCTCAAAGTTAGAAATATTAATACTCGTTTAACATTTTTCATACTATATTCAACTATTAACATCAGCCTGCATATTTTCTTGTTCATTATTTTCATAAAAGATAAATCTGTGACCAGTTGCTGTTCTTGACTAATTAATACAAGAAATCAATCAATAGGTAATAAAATATATAATGGCTGAGCTATAAGACAAACCAAGTGAAATACAAATGTTCATCAACGGTCTAATAAAGGAGTTAACAGAGTTGGATATATCCTATAACACAATTACTGACAATGCTCGTAACGTAAATGTGCAGGAACTGAAATTCATGTCACAGAAAATTTTCACTCTAACCATATCGAGACATTCAATATTCACAATTGTCATGTGTATAGTTGTCGCTATCTATTTAGATATAATACAAGTTAGAGCTTAAAAAAGCAATTACTGTTAAATGCTAAATAAATACTATTTCATTCTCGATGGCAAATAACTGAACAAGACAGGATTTAAAGCTTAAAAACATACTCCGTCATACTTCCAGAGGTACATAGGGAGGGTGTTCATATTGTATATGAATAAACTTAGTCAATGTAACATTTTACATAAGTTTAAAAATCTTTGCCTCGTTTTAGCCAATCGTCTAAATAATGTATCAAAAAATAATAAACCTTAAAACAATACGAAACAACTAATTTTACACACAAAAGATATACAAAGTGGACATTTTTAAGAAATGTTTCGTACAAATATAGTGTAGATCATTCAATTATTGTCACGAATTTGCAAGTTGCCTCATTACTAATCCAGCGGTTGTTTAAACTTGGCAGTTACACAGAAAGCGTATTAACTTAAAGGGTTGACAAAGTGCCCCTAAAGTCCCCGAAGTGGGGCCATCGAGTGAATATAAATTTATTATAAAGTTGCGTAGCCCCCTCTCTCAGCTTGGGACTTTTGGCGGACTCTTTCTGAACTCCGTTAGTAAGTGTTTTCTTAGAACAGTGCTTTTGCATTATACCTTTTTGAGTCATTTTTTTATAGTTTATAGGTTTTCAATATCACCACAGGTTACTGATCAATACCACTGATGTTAAATGATGATGTTTGCTAGGATGACAAACAAACTAAACCTGGAAGGGAGCTATGTTGCGCTTCACCGAAAGCTTAGTAACATTGTAGAGTTTCGAACCTACATCCATAGACACGGTGTCCAACCATGTATCCACTGGTCTATCATTGGTTCAAACATCTAAGACATAAAAATATTCATAATTATCATTCCAATCGATAAACACACAGATATGGATATTTTGTATAATATATATACTAATTGTTCAATGAAATATACGATAATAGTAATATTAAAAGTATTTCCAGTCATAGAGACCTCAGTAATAACAATTCTTTAACCAGTATACCTCCCCTCAGGCTAATTCATATTTCTTTTAAATTACTCCCGACAATACCGTCAAAATTAATATTTCCTTGGAAAATCAAAGCGGTACTCTTAAACGGTCGCCCGAGGGCGCCATTGAATAAATAAATATCGAGTTAGACAAGTTTTTTCAAAACTAATGAAAACTTGATATTTCCCTTTCACTGTGGCAGCGCGGGACGTTGACAAAGGCGGTTAGAGACACACTGCTTCTAAGTTTATTAAGCTTGTACATCTAATCTACATAGATAACTTTCAAACGAATTATTAGTGAATACATGCCTTCAGAGAAATGGTGACGTTTAATACTTGCTTCTTATTGGCAATACGTTGTTTACACTACTAAAGGTCAAGATTTCAGCCAATCTACAAACACTGATGTTTTTTTAAATTCATTATTTAACAATGTTATACAGGAACAGTATTATTATATATATATTTTTAGATTTTAGATTCCAATAATATTATTTATTTACTTGAATACAGAAGCATCCACATGAGTTGAAACCCTCACTACTAATCCAACGATGTAGAAAAGCACATTTTCAAATAAACGACATTCCGATACGGCACGTATGTTTTGCTATGTGTTCCCATTGTCGGTCAGTCTCGTCTGTTAGGCAAGCGTCCTATTTCTAACACTAAATTATTCATAGCCTTCAAGGCTTCGCTAAGTATCCGTTGTTATGGTGTAAATATGAAAACAGTACGACACCTGTAAATATTATAGTATAATAAATATAAAAATATAAAGAATAAGATGAGAATGTAATATTATATATCAATGCGTTGCTAAAATTAATAATAAAAACTATTAATAAAATTGTATAAGATAGTAAAAATACTAAAAATAATTTAGTAATATCTAAATAACTTTATAGTAACTACTATTAAAAATATACACAGAAGAAATCACTTGATTTCTAGAAATCGGTATAGCATTATTCAAAAAATATATACATTTATGTAGTACATGATACTTTTAATGGCATGGAGGAACAAACAGATATGAAGTTTGCCTAATACCACTCACAAGATACTACTCTTGATGACTGAACTACGCTAGATAACGTGAAGAGGATTATTGCAGATATATATTAGAAACTATCAAGTACCTGCGGCTTCGTAGAAGGTTAATTACATTATGAAATGTAATATACATAAATCATAGACTTTAATCTGATAATTAAAGTCTAGCTGATGCCTAAATGTAGTTTTGTCTATCAATGAAAGAATGTTTAAAGTCGGATCCCAAGATTACTATTTCCTACATTTAAAAACACAATAACTTATCTCTTTATCCTGTCAGAAACTAGTTTCTCATTCAGAAGGTTTTATGCCATCGATTTCCTTATTTTTATTAAGTTTTGTACTGAAATTGAATGCATTCGTAGTCCGACAGTTGCCTTTATTACTATAGAATACTACTAAATCAAACATGTTTCAGAGTGGAACCTGTGAGCCTATCTTAAGCCCCTAAAGGTAAATATTAGATTATCATATAATTAACTTCTATTTATCTTCATTCTTCTACGTATATAATATTATATTGAAGTTACTACATGTGTAGTTTTTACAAAAACGGGTAAAAATAATACAGTACTGAATTAGCATACTGTTCTACATATATAATGGGCACCAGCCTGCCGGCGCGCCGAACGCGTGTTGCATCTCGCATATCTACCTCCACGCTATTTTGTGTTATTACTATCATTAAAATAGTGTGAAAATAGCTTCCCGGTTAACACGTGTTTTATTGTACAGTCATTAACAAAATGTACATAAATAATTTCACATTGTTTTATTATATGACGAACGTAACTAACAATGCATTTTTTTATTTTTATTTTAATGTGGATCAGCAAGAAATGAACAATATATTTTATTATCGTGGTGTTAAACATTATTGTGAGATAATGAGCCTTTCTTGTTGTGTTCATTAAGGAACTATGGGTCATCATTTGACCTTTTCGATACATTCTTGATCATTTATACTCGCGAAAACATAGATAAGTTAGATTCTGTAAACTACTGGAATAATTTTAATTCTAGAAATAATCATAGATTACCTATTCCCTGCTTCAAGAGTTTATTTTTAAGCAAAACTGTTAGGTTTTACTATAACATGAACGATAGGGGTATCTGTACAAAAACCCATATTTAAAACAATAACAATGAATTATGAATAGTGATTTCCATTATTTTAATGAAAAACTATACAAAATCTGATCGAATATGTTATCGGTTCTTCTCGATGAGTGGGATATTTTCGAATCGGTAGCAGAGTTTTACATCCATAAGTGCCTTTTTAAAGCCTAAACTGAATATACTAATTTTGATTTTGTCTAGAATAGGCATAAGATATTTTAGGAAACCATACATATGCATAAAAACCTCTGACGAAACAAACTAGATGACTCTGTGGTACCGCCGTTCGCCAGCTCTCCCGGGGCCCGACGCAACTTCTTTATTCAATTAAGTCTCAACAAAAATTACTGCGGCCCCCATAAATCAACCTTAACGGCCTCCAGTATTATTTATTTATGTTAAATAGGCTTAAGTATCTACCTACGAAGCTACAGCGCCCCTTATGAGACCGTCTTGTGAGGCGTGTTTCGGTTCGGTATTAAATTATTTATTTCATTTTAGCGAGTTAATGCTACGTGTGATGTTGACTTATTTACCTAAATAGTCACTTCGGTGAAGGTGTTACAGAGATATTTAATCTAGTAATTGTTAGTACATTCTACAAATTGAATTTGATAGTTCATGTCATATATCGTTGTTAAGGTCAACGTTGTTGGTCGGTACGATATAGGTCGAATTAAAAACAATTAATTTGTAGACACTTCGATATTTACAATTCACCAAAATCAAAGAAGACCCGTAAATATTTGCACATAAAACATTTTTTATATTGCATTTTTCTTGTACTACTGGACGCAAAGGAACATAAGGGTCACGCGATAGGAAGCAATCACCGCCCATGGCCACCTGCCACACGAACGGCATTACAGATGCGTTGCCGGCCTTTGAGAAAGGAGTAGACTTGTTTCTTGAAGGTATGTCCGGAAACGCTGCCGCTGGGAGTTCATTACAATTTGAAATCAGCAATATCTGCTAAAATATCATTAAAATGATATGCTGTAAGTTTTAATCAACTTTACATACCCAATATAACTACCATGTGTAATTTCATAAGAATTTTTACTTTATTAGTTGGAAGACCTTTATAAGTAAACCATTATTTTTATTAATTTGTAAACGATGATAATGGTTACTGTAAGAGTTGGGATCAAGCAGCGACAAGGTACTTGTATCTCTGGTCTGCGTAGTGTGTAATAACAGGCGTGAATAGCTCCCGTTAGAGGAGTCTTAGCCTGCCTCCCTGGACCATGGCTAAAAGCCACATCTTATTCAAGGCGATCTTGTCTCACAGAACACTGTGTATCTGGGTTACAGAGCTGATAACCACTCCTGGGAGTTGGTATCTAGTATCGGTTCGGAGCGTATACGCCGACAGACGGCGTCCTCGCGATACTCGTCTGCTTATCAGAGGGGACAAGGGACGGATTTAGGATTTACCTGTTTTGGCTCGCCCTTTAGAGGGTGAAAGAACAAAATCTCTTTTAAAAGTTACCGCGGGAGGAAACCACGTTAAAAGTTACTGTGGGAGAAAGCCAAATTAAAAATGATAGAAGAGAGGGCTTTTAGTGAAGGAGGCATCTTCTTCACCTCTAGGTTGGACCAAGGGAGGAACGGTTTGATGACCCAACCTTCCATTGCACTGACTTGTTGGACGGGAAAACAGTTAAACCGGGCTGCCTCAGCCAATTGACGATCTAGTGTTCGCGTTAGGTCTTATCGCCAGGATGTCACGGTACTTATCTTTCTCGAACCCGTAGCACTCCATTGACGCGGCAGACCGAATATCGTGTGGTATTTTAGTAAGTAAGGGGTCTAATGGCCCACAGCTCATCAGAGTGAGTGAGTGTTCAATGCAAAATTTCTTCCCACGTAAAAATAAGTTATATTTACTGACACAAGTTTTTCTAAAGGTTTTTATAAGATATAACATTCTGAAGTACATTATTTTGATGTACCTCAAAATTTTCGCTTTATACTATTTATATTTATACATTGATATTGCATTTGTAAATTCAAGTTATTATTCAGAGTTAAAAATACTGTATCTTTTAGATCTCTTTAAAAGTTTTGTCAAAATCATTTCATTCACTTAGGAAATTATCCCGGACTAGTATATCATAGATTTTTCACTTTTCTGTGTCTAAATAGTATGCTTTCGATACTCAATTTCAGTTGGATTATAATATACATTAACACGTCGAACCCTAATTCAAGTAAAAGATAATGAAATGGTAATGAAACTTCGTTCCAATGTCTCGTAAATATTTTTCCACTGACGTAAATCTCAATAAAGTCCGTCGAAACTCTTTCTCGAAGCCAGTACATTAGTTTTCGGGACACACGGTTCTGAAGTTTAACAAACTACTTTCACTTAAAATATTGATTTAGGTTGACAGAAATTGTGACATTCTTCAAGTTTTGAGTTTAATTGTACTTTGTTTACTTCGTTTAAATAATGGTTTGTTTGCCTTCTTGAGTAATCCAAGACCTTCCGATAATACTTTGAATTAAATTATACGACATCGTATACATAACTTTTACTTTAGCGCGACAAGTGACGGTACCTTATCTGATGGTACAGTCCTCGCTAAACTTATTAACGGTTATAACTTTAGCTACGCAGAACACAAATTTAGGTATAAATACGTATTATATTACATATATAACATCGAGGTAGAGGAGGTAAGGATAAGTAAATAGCCATTTTAGATTTCTATAATAATATTTTTCTTTGATTTGTATTAAACTCTTGACGATATTATGCGCGAGCCCAAACTGACGGTTGTATTCAGAGTGGGTAAAAAAATTGCTGAGATTTGTAATCATGAGAATCGAAAGATTTATAATCTACCGACAGTTGCAACTCACATACTGGCGTGTAAGTCTCTCAGCAGCCAACATGCAGTCGTTGTTCTTGAAAACGAAATACTAAAAGGGAGTCACTGAGGTGGATCTATATCCATGTATATAGTGGTGACGTCCTGATGACGCACAAACTACGAGTTCACACTTTAACTATTTTACCAATCATCATAAAATATAACATATATGATGTCAGAGGTATAATAAATGACATAGGTTTATAGGTGGTAGAGCTACGCTGAAGCTATTACTGGTTTCAGCATGAATGGGTCGGCTCGCCCGGGATAGTACCACCCTCTCACAGAAAACCGACGTGAAGTAACAGTGCTTGCACTGTTGCGTTTCGTTCGGTCCGTGAGAGCGCCGGAGGCCCACATATATTACAAGGCCGGCAACGCTCTTGCGACTCCCCTGGTGTTACTAATGTCTATGAACGGCGGTGATCACTTACCATCAGGTGATCCACCTGTTCGTTTGCCCCCTATAATATAAAAAAACATAGGGTACTTTTAATTCAGAAAAAATAACTGTTATTAAATTTACATTAACACGAGTGACGCCACGAGCAATAGCTAGTATATTTATCTATTAATGAATTACCTCGATTTCGCGCAAGTGCAATATATTAAGCTATCTAGATACATCTAATGTGATTCTATATTTTTAACGCTTTGACATCGTCACTTTGTCAGAGTCAAAGAAGCTATGTCACAGCAAGTTCTTTTTATTGCACGTTATTCATTAAACGCTATAAAGGGAATTATTTCTTGGTATGAAATCCTTAAAGGTGCCTAATACATTTAATGTTATATGATATAAAAAATTAAACTTATATTAATTTTACTAAGATACATCTACTTTTCTTTATTTAACAGAAAAAAAAAGTCGACGCAGTCACTAGGACTGCCGACAGAAGTGAGAACTCAAAACACTGGAATAATTGTGTTCTATTTTTGAATTATTTTAACAATTATAGTTTGAATTCTTTAAATTCCATAATATTTAAAATTGAAATTATTAACATTAGTCTGGTTTTTACATCCATTGGCACATTTCAGTTTATACAGCTTATTAATTAATTAATTAATCAAACATATGATGAGCTGCGCAAGTTCAATACAAAATATGAAAATTAATAGGCTATTCTGGCGCAAGCGTAATAAGTCATGAACATGTCGAAGTTATAAGTGACGCAAACCCATAAGTTTTTCCGTTGCTAAAATTCGTTCAACGCGGCTAAAGAAGTTTTCAAGTCAATAATATGAATGTATATCTCACATATAAATATCACGGAAGAAATTTTGTGAATAACAATATAAACTATATGACAATTCATTACGTAGTTTAACAGAATTATATACACACATACAGACATACGTGGATAAGGAATTTATTAAATGGTGAAATATTATATACCCTTAGAAAAGAAAAATAGACTATGAGCAAAAGTCAAGCCATTTTGGTTTTTACATTACAAGCTTAAAGATAAATACGCGACTTTCCATTTTTAGGAGATTTGCAACATCGACAAATAGCTGTTGATTTAGGCAGCGCTAAGCCTTAAGAAGGGATGAAAAGGGACCTTAAGAAATTCGAAGACGAACAAGTGAAAAAGGAATCGAAAGTTTGGAAATTGGCATAATCTGGCTTACGTAAAATTCGCGTCGTTTTAGCAGTATTCTCTCACTAAGAGAAAAATATGATTTCTCTCAGACATATCTATCTGTACATACAAAAATATTTTGATATCTGTAATCTATGAAATCCAACATCGTTTAACAGATCTTTATCCGAGTTGACACATTAATTCAATATCGTAAAACCTCAAATGAAAAAATGTAAATGCTATTCATCTTTCTACAAGGACTTTCTTACTTGATATAAGTATTGCATATTATTACTCCTGTTAGTAATTAAATACACCGTGTATTACTATGAAAGATTGTACTCTTCAATAATAATGAATACAGGCAGTATTTAATGCCCACTAGTCTTTAAAGACAATGGTAAGCCCTACAACACTATTCACAGATCGCTCGATATCACATTTGCAGTACTCTTGCAAACGCTGTCAAATTGCATCTTTATATTTACTCTAATTAGAATTGAAATTTGAGTGGTTATCTGCTGGTCTTTTATATATCCGTTTTAAATCAATTTTGAGAGACACCTAATTGCGTTGTTTATCTAATTTTAATGGTTTTATTACTTTGGGTAGCTACACTTAATTACTTTTTAGTATACTTTAATCGCCATTCCATTATTCCTGCTCCAAGAACCTACATAAAATAAACAGACATGCACACTGTAAGACACATCAATTTATATTATACTAACTCAGCAAAGTGACTTCACAGTACCTGATGGAAAGTACGGTACAATCCAAAAACAATGCGGCTGTCTGCAACTATTCACGCGTCAGTTTCAAAATGTTTACTTTAAGCAACTTTCTATGTTTTTATGTACACAACAACATACACTTTTATATTTGTTCTTTTATAACGGATCGTAACACTATATACAGATAATTAGATATTTTTATGGAAATATTTAACCAAATTGCAAAATCGCAGATAAAGATTTCTAACAAATTCAAATCGTAGTAAAAAAATTACTTCATACGCCTTCATTTAATTAATGTTTAGAAAGTATTACAAATCCATGAAAATTTTCAAATCTCTGTAGTTACGTCAACCCTACCAATACTGTAAATACGAATGTGACTTTGATTCTTTATTTGTTACGCTAATAGGCCTCAACTACTTAACAGTTTATCATGAAATATTGTATAGACGTTCTCAGGAACACAGAAAACGATATAGAGTACTTATCATCCAGTAAAAGGAACTGATCCCGAGGAGTAGGGCAAGTCTACATTAACGAGGACGAAATCGGGAGCAGAAACTAGTTAATACTTTATGCAGTAGCAACACACGGCTGACAGCAGCTGTCATGGGTCACTTACTCGTCAAATATTTGAGCGGCGACATGTCGTGTGTGAAAACCCGTTACGTGCACAAATCTCTCATCCTCGCTGTCTTTTAGTGATTTTGTGGAAACCTGATTCCGTGTCGGTAGATCTCAACAGTTTTTGTAGCAGCCCTAAGTACGTGTGCGTAAATTAAATCTTAAGCCTCAATAATCGTATTGTGCTTTTAACCAGAGCAGCCGGCCACCAGCAGTTTCAGTACGGTGGAAAAACTACACATATTAATACAAAAGAATACACAACAACAGAGAAAATTAATTTGAATAATCATATACTACTCGCACGTGGCGACTGTGTGTCACACATTCAGATTGCCGATAATCCAGTACATTGAACCACTCCACATAGATGGTGCTTTGGATAACATTAAAAATAGAAGTTTCAGCGTTCCATAATCGATCCGTGGTGAAGACCGGCTGAGAATTTATAATGACACTCGGTATGCAAATCGAGGGTGCTGCTTGAACCTTCCGCTGTTACAAATAAGGAAATTTCCAATAACTTTAAATATAGGTCACAAAACTTATTGTAATTATAATATCTATTCTTAAAGTATAAAGTTTTATGAAAAAAAGGACTATTCAAACTCTAGATTTGAAATGGATCATATATAGGTCATCATCATATTTCAATGGTTACATTTGTTATAAATGTGAACCAATATTACTTTTTCAAGATATTACAAATTATGTAAAACTGCCATCTGTTAAATCTTTAGCGATTTATTTTTATAATGAACATTATGTTTTACAGAAATAATTGTATTATAGTTTGGGAGCGTGCTTAACAAATGAGTTAATTCAAAATAGTAGTTTACTTTAAGCTAGACGAGATAACCTTGTTTTCGAATTCATTAAATTACCAATTGTTTTTATTATAAATATTCTAGTTATTTTATTAATGAAAAATTGTGTGTGTGTGTATGTGTACTTATTATACCGACAAGAATAAAGTGAAATCTTCTTTACAAAAAGTACAAAAGCCAATGTCAATGCGGTATTCTTAAGCGGTCACCGATTCAAGTACTGACCGCACCCAACGTTGCTTAACTTCGATGATCGGACGTAAACCGGTTTTTTCAACACTCTTCCCGACACAGTGTTTATCCCCACCATTTTACGACACACGAAAAGGTTATGGGTCAGAATTATAAATGCGATTATGGGAGGGCCCATAAGAAACTTCAATAAAAATCAAATTAATGACTTAGTTGTAACATTTTTGAGCCTTTACTGAACTTAGAGAATTTATTATTTTCATTATATCATATTGAGTATATATAAGTATTATCGTAAATGCAAGTATTTATTTTCTACCCTTAAGCGATTTACATACATTAGCACACATTAACACATTTAATGAATTGGTATATAAGTATATGGTCATAAAGTAGATTGTGGCATAGTGGTCAAACTTCGGGGAATGTGCCGTCGACTTTTCTGTTTAATCAGGTTTCTTCCCATTCGCTTGTAGCGATAAAACAACTGTAATGAAATCTGGCACAACAAAAAGTCGGAGAAATTAAAACCAATACAAAAAATACACAGCAACAACAGTCCGATCAAAAAACGCGAACACAGATATCGAACCAATTTAACTGGGGGGTAGTTAATATGTAATTCGCGATTCGATTCCCCGAGCGGTCGATGCGACACCGCGCCTAGTCGTTTAAACGGACAGCAAAAGGTGCGGTCCCTTTGACAGGCAAGCGATGGTTCTGCTGTTAGCAATTAATGTAAAACGCAAAGTCGTTCCAAATGTTGTTTTTCTGAGAAAGCAGTTCAATTATGTATCAGAATTCCCAGGTATTATCTATAGCAATAATTTTAAATATCCAAACGCTTGCTGCCAGCTGGTTTTAAATGAACATGATAAAGTGTAATCGTAACCATCTTAGAACGAAGTTTTCACTCAGATCAATGTAAATTTTTCACTATTTAGCGAAAACTGCAATTTATCATTCCAATTCGATAGTCAGTAATGAGGTTTTAATTTTAATGACAGTCTTTAGCCTTATCTTTCTTTGCCGAATAATAAAGAATAGTCGGATAATAAAATATGACATTATATTAATAAAATATATCTAATATTTTACAAATATTCGTTTTTAATTTGAAATATAATTGTCGATTACAATGAAAAAAATACTGAAATTTCCTTTCAGTGTAAAAATATAAGAATGTGACCATACATATTAATGGTTACAACGTTTTATCTTTTACAACTTACATCATAATGAAATTGAAATTGATGAAATCCAATCTCCGATAATAGTACATACCTGAAAATTAAACATTTTAGTTAATGGTGTTACATAAAATTGTTTTTTTTTTTGGCACTTAGTCGATAAATATTATATACGGAAAGTGTGATCCCAGAACACATATGTAATAATTCCATCAAAATATGCTTTTTGATATCAAACTTATTATTATTAAAATCTCATTAGATTGTGAAAAACACCAAAATACCAGGGTATAAAAAATTACATTAAATCGACGGAATAGATAAGTAAGGCTCTCAGTCGTAGCACCGCTTTACGTCACAAAAGCTTGCGGTCGTATAAGGGCAGTACACACCGCCGGGGATCCGTTCGTCTAAATTGGACTTTAGGAACGTTCCTGCCTCATCCGAAACGAACTGTAACCGTTATTGGTTAGGTAAAAAGAAAATGTTTTGATCGTTCCTTTAAACCGTAACAGATAATGAAGTGAGGGGGAAATTTTTGAAATGGTATTGGAAATATACATTTGAACGGTTATGTTAATGTATTTATGGGTTGATTTTTTTTTACTTATTTAGTAAAAGGTGTTGATGCAGCCCTATTAGAAGTTTGTCTGTGAATTTTTATATTATTTTCAAACGCTATATCATGCGAAATTAATTATTGCTTATATTGTATTAAAGAAGTACCGGGACACAAAGAATATGAGAGAAATAAAAATATTACCCAAATTATTACTGAACTTATAACCTCAAATATTATACAACTGTACTAATAATTAAGTCATAATTTTGTGTTTAGACCTTTAAACAACATCTTATATTATGTTAAATAATGTAGTACGCTAAACGCAAAAGGGCGTGTGTCCATACTCTCTTGCACTGATCCTTTATTGTTTCTATATATGGCATGTACCAATGACTTTACTAATACATAAATTTATTACCTTGAAATCAATAAATAACACTATCGGTGAATAATAAAATATTCATAAATAGAATTAAACGCTTCAAAAATGTCTTAATATCACGATGTTATATATCTGTTCTTTGGCCACTGTAGTAAAGTTATGTTTAGTCTGAATAACAAGTATATGAGAGTTCCATCATGTTACCAACTAGAATTTGCAACTTTGATCTCTGAATATTAGTTTTATTATTTATTTTCGCCGTTTATTGCTATCAAATGTAGAGCATCTTTATATTTTTTGGTGTAATCTTGATTGATGATATCCCTGTCAAATTCTGGCATTACTGTTTGAACACTTCCTGAAAGACTAATAGTATATAGCCGACAGCACTCTGGAAAGGTCTGTATTTGTCAGAAAAAATCTGGTAAAAATCGATTGAAAGCTAAAACGAACAAACCACAGACACGAATATTTTATTAATATGTATACTATACTAGAAAAAAAATTGCTTGTTATAAAAGAAGTGTTTAAGTAAACACTGCACGTCCAAGCGTCGTATTGATTGATATCGGCAGCGGGTTATTTCTAAACAGTTTAACGGCTGCGATCGCGTGAAATGGGCCACACGGTTTTATCTACGTGCTCGAAGTTTTATAGCGCGGTTTTCTCCCATATCCAACTACCTAGAATAGGTGAAAATAAATATTTTCACAGAAATCTTATACTTTGTAACCGTCTTACCGGTTACTAAGATTAGCTAATCAACAGTGTTCTATAAGGTAATAAATCTGTGGAAATATTTGTCGAAATATTAATACGAATAAATCGCTGAGTGTAACAGAATACTAATTTTAAAATCGTTGCATGTGTGTTTGTCTATTTGAATAGACTAAACGAATATTCAACATATACAATTTATGTCATCAGAATCGTATAAGGGAAAAAAGATATTGTAGCTTAAAGTTTTACAGGTCTGCTCAGCGTAGTACAGTTTGGAAAAAAAACAAAACATAACACTGCATTTGTTAATTTCAACTACCAGATGTAAAACATGTTTATTATAAAAGGAAATTATAAATGTATATACCAAGGTGCATAGAAACTAGTTATTACGACACGGTTAGGCGTGGAGCATGCCATATATGACTGTAATTATTCATATGATGTGAAAAGTATTTTTCATATTAAAAGTATGAATTGATATCATTGTTATTTCTCATATGACAAAAAAAATTATTAGGTATATTATGAATTTATATAACTGCTACCTTTTGCATTGTATTATGAGTCAAAAGTACCTATAATTTGTAACATGGCTATTTAGACGTCTGTTTAGGACTACTCTATTTAGGAGCTACAAAGCTGATAGTTCTGTAAGTATATAATTGGTACTTTATACTTGTAGCTGCCGAATATTAATGCAGTCACAGTGTGATTATCATCATCATGATCACGTTAGGCTATAAGAAACCCACTGCAGAGCCATATTTCTGTTCCTGAAGGAAGGCATGGACATAATCACCACGGCAGCCCAAGCCGTATTGGCAATTTCAAACTTTGAAAAATCTACAGTTCTATACTTTCCCACATACGATGGTACTATAAGAATATTTCTCAGGTGCAGGTCTCCTCACGATGCTTTACTTTAGCGTCCTCTAATAGTGTTACCAATTTTAAATTAGTAAATATACAACAATTCCGCAAAAATCTTGCATACATACTCGGGGGGCTTGAAATTACGGGCAAGAATTTCCATTCCACCGACGAAACAATTCGACCACCACAACTTTTTTTACAATGTAATAATCTTCAAAAATAACAAGTTCTCATTTATCACATGTGAAAAAGCAGTAACGAATTATTTAAATTTAACCGTTACGCGATTCTATAAAATAGCTATAACTGCCATGCCTATTCGCAATCCATTCCAATATACTGACGTCACTCAATGCATTCTATTACCCTTTGTCACCACGCTTAAAAAGTTTACACTTAACAAACTCCTAGTGGATAGACAGTAATTATTCAATGCATGTTTAACTAGCACTACATTTCATTTTTTTTTTTTATAATCTATAGAAATATATTATAGCTTTACAAATAAATTAATTCGTAAACTCTTCATATAATTCAAGTGATTCACGAAGACATAAGTAGGTATATAGCTACGAGGTAACTCAATAGGAGCAGTGAAACCTGTATATAGGTAACCTTCAGAAGGTAATTTACAAATTGATTCGCGATTGCTCTTGGCAACGTTCCGGGAAAGGGTCGCAATGTATTTACACAAGCAATCTATGTATATATCAGGGACATACTCATTCGTGATTCCTTCTAATATTTACTTACAGTTATCTAGCTCAGAATCGACAGGGAAGAAATAAACCATTACACAAAATTTCTTGATATATAAGCAGATATAGTCACTGTGTATTCGTAATTGACAAGATAATTTCCAATACAATTATAATTTACTGTCAATGGAAGCAAAGTAACTGGTACATATATAACCAACGTTTGCTCGTATCTTCGTTCGGGTTAACGTAGATTTTGAGATTAGAGTAGACTATAGCTTTTAATAGGTGAAAGAAATTAATAATTTAGCTTAACAAAATCAAATCTTTTCGCTTTATAGCAGTGTAGAGTGGATTAAATGAGCATGTACAATGTGCAACTCGCATTTATTATTATGTGTTGTATTCGTTAGTTGAGATATAGTAAAACGGATTTTGTAGCAATCGGTTGTAGTATATAGAACAATAGATCCGCTGGAGCGCAATCTAGTGGCGATCTATAGTAAAATGGAAAGAATAAAACTTTAGTAATTTTGAAAGGTGTCGTGATGGATCGGTGATAAATCCTACTTTTAAATCGAGAGGTGGCTAATTTAATTTACATGCAGATCTGACCGTTATGCGTTGGACATGTTTATTAAAAATTAGTTGGGCATCAAATGTTAAATAAAATAAATGTCAAATGTTAAATAATAAACAGCACTTTAAAAGCTATATTTGATTTAAAATTGATTGGCTATTTGAAATAAAATTGTCCCTTACATTAGAAAAGAAAACATTTCAGTGACACATAAACTTTTCAAGACTGTGTAAAATAAAAGTACGAAGCCGATGTCAAAGCAAAACTTACACTCCGCTGTTTACTTGAGAAAGAAACTTTCCAATAAAAGTTTACTGAAAACAATATTATTAGTTAAAAATAATCCTGTACTGAGAAACAAATCAACCGTTCTTTACTTCTGCCAGTATTCGTTAAGTTAGACTAGAGTCGAGAAATTAGATCATACAATATATCGATAGATTTAATTATTTTACCAATAACCTAAACTAAAACTTAATATCAATATAAGTATTTACCATAGTTTTTACTGTAATGAGTAATACATAGCTGATTTTTTAGACATTCGGATTTTCCAAAGATTACTAACTATACTTAGGAGGATGTTTTTATGATATTTTTAATATAAATACATTAGCTACTAATATTCCATACCTGTTTAATTTCGAAAAAAAAAAACATTATAATAATATGCTAACTGATAAATTCCCGTATTAGGCGCGACCTTTGTGTAATAAACCGATAACACGCCTGAATTTCGACGCATGATACCTTACTGACATATGTTTTCACAGTTAATGCTTTCTCAATAACTATCGGTTTTTACTGGTTAGCTAACTTGCCCTCGGTTTCCAATACTACACACCGCACCATTTGAGCCGCTCATACCATTATTTCGTTCATTCTTAGATATTTTCTGTCCTATACTTTATAGGGTAATTGTTCCGCTCCTAAAGATTATGGTATGACGTTAAGAACCAGTAACCATATTCAATAAATAAGCTATAAAATCTGAAAATAATTTTTCAAAACTAACTCATAGATATACATATTGAAACAAACAAAAAATAAATTGTATAGGCTTTATAATAGATAAGTAGTTCTTTTACAAAAGTGCACTACAACTTTACTGTTCTCCTTTATGTGTCTGCTAAAAATTTGTACTACGTTACTCTAAACTTAGTCTCTCAAGCCCCTTATCACAAAATATTTATGTCTTTGACAATTGGAATTCGTTTACAATATTTTTCTTACATCCCATGAATCCCTCTTGTGTTATGTATTACATAAGTATGACACATCAGATTGATGTTGCTTTATCGAATAGCAGCGCATCACTATCGAGGGCTGATTTCCACGAAAACCAATATACCATAGCAATATCAATAATCAATTGGTGCATTCTTGGCACGAGTTCAAGTCTATTACAGAGACGATATAAGAGATGCACATTCAAATGTATTGTGGATTCCTTTTGTACTGAAATCTCGCATCTGGCCTGGAGATATTCCGCTCAGGTTTTCCACTTTGCCTCGGTTATTTGAAATAGTGCTTTGTTCGCATTAAAATTTGAAACATAATACATTTAATATAATTAAGTGAACGATGTTTTTAAGCAATTAAAGAAATAACCTATGTGCACTATATGTGATTGTGCCTGGCACGCGACCACAAGACATCAGGTGAAACACTCGGCCTAGTTACAGACATAGGATTGTCGTGTTCCGCGATCAGCTGTCCTAACATCGAATAATAAGGCAAGGTGATAGTGTGCCCGTATCCGACTGATTTAAACCCGTCAAAGTAACTCTCTCTTCTTTCATAGTGTTTCGTGATCAGTCTTTATATATCTCATTGCCCAAAGGCTTGCAGGCCGGCATGACGGGAACGACCGCAAATAGATCTTAAATCTGTCAATGGTTACTGTTGTTTTTGAATTGCATTGTAATTACCAATACCAGGGTAGTTACTTTACTTTGCAATAAAAAAAACGAGGTAAATTAATATGTGAAGGATAGTGATATCTGGAATTGACACCTCTCTCTGTTCATCCACTAAAATCGATTGTAGCGTTAATGTATTTTAAATATATGTAAGTTAAACAGATAAACCCGCACCCGAAGTCGATAAAAAGTACAACAACAGTAATTTAGATTTTAAGGTATGCGATACAATACAATATTTATGTTACAAAAGGTATTGCTATTATTAAAAGCAATTCAAATTTATTATAAGATTGATTGTAAAACGCAAATAAAAACTTTGTACCCTTTAATGTGAACGAATTTCAACCACTGGATTAGTCACCACTAGTTTTAGTAAATCGAGAAAGGTTAATTCATTCATTATTAATTAATGATAATAATTACAATTATTTTCAATATTTTCGTCAAACAATTTAATTATTAATTTAAATTACAAAGTAATATAATAACAATAGTATAAAAATGAAAAGTTCTTTATTGATATGACCGCAGTTAAGGGCGCGTCTCAATAATAACAAATTAGGGCATGTTAAATAGTTAATTTCGAAATGGAAACGTGTCTGTTGGGAATAAACCCATCAAAAATATCAGATGACTATCGTCTAATTGTAATGCAGTTCGTATAATTATACTAACATTATATAAATATATCTCATTAAATTTTAGAAATTGTTGTGTAAAATGTACTTAATATATATTCTACTAACTTTTGTCCATTGTTTCGCTCGCTAATTTAGATCTGACCTATTTCTAACACTCTAACTCATCCGCTCGAATCAGAAGAGTCAACATCGCTCTCAAGATGCTCCCTAAAGGAGCGAAACAGGTGTAACCGATTGTAGTCGTTGCACATCAATCTGCAACATATTTTAATTAATTTAATTTCTTTTTTTTATTTTTGAAATCCAATTATTCTTTATAATTTTGTGTATACATATATTTTTATATTTTACAGATCGATACCAGTAGTGTTAATCGACTACAGGTTCAACCATTCTCCAACGTCGAGTTCAACCGCCAAACGATGCCTTTTAATTACTTTCAGTTGGTTTCACAACCGTTTTCTGTTGTAGTAAGACGTGACCGCGGCCAAACAATTCCATGCGGAAGTGCGAAGTAACGACCACCCATTTTTTTTTATTTCTAAGAGTTTTTTTTTCTAAAAACCTTTTATCGTTTTTTGTTTTCCTGACAATGTATATTTGAGTAATTAAATCATAAAATCGTCATTTTCCCTATATATATACCCACATATATTATGTACTCTGCTATTTTAACATTACCTATTTTCCCTATATATAGTGTACTTAACAATTTTCATAGATATTTTATTGGTTACGTACCGTGACTAGCATTGGGTTCCAGCTGAAAATCAGCGCTGAGTGTTTTTTTTGACGCTTTAGCATATGCTGAGCTGGCCAACCTTTCATAATGCTGAGGTGTGCAGTTTTTATCCACTTTTGTATAATTGTATTGTGTAATGCATTATGAATAATCGATTTCTTTCTTTCTTTCTAACAAATAAAAAATTCTCATTCATATTTATAATATTAGTAAGCACTAATGACCAGCTCTGACTTCACACGGATGCAATTTAATGTGCCATCATACGTGACAAAACGATTTAGGTATATTTCTTGGTGCTTTTGAGGCAAGAATCTTCAGGCAAACATGGTTTTTTTGGTGCGCGCAATTTTAAATCTGTAATATCTTCTAAGGTTGAAATGGTATACTGTTAAAAGCAATTTTAATCTACGCTAAATGCTCAATGTAATTCAAGCATGTGAAATATGTTAAAAATAATTATAAGTATAAATATTTGTCAAAATAGCATTGCAATTTGCAAATAACCAGTTATTTTTTAATAATACATAAAAGATAAAAACGATTAATGTGAGTTATTCTTAGGAGATAGATATATATTATCCAGGAATTTTCTGTAAGCATTTCTAAGAGATATAGATTTATAGTACATAATTTTTATGTATCTCATAAGTTTTAGCCAGCATTGCCTATGTAAGCGCCCGAAAACTCCTTTTTACTACTTCATTAAAATACGTCAATTTTTTCTGCTTTACATAAAAATGTGTGTTACACATGTACATCTTGTACAAATATTATGTCACTATTGGATAAAAACATTAAAGTCGCAGAAATAATTAGTTAATAAAAGCAGTTTTCATAATAATAATATTCGAAATTTTGTTAAAAAAAAAACTAAGTAAAATGTAAAATATTTAACACAATAAAACAGTTCATTAGAGGTACTTCGGTGCTTTAAGTAACAAATAATTCATCAAGAAAGGGTACAAAACTTTCCATTGAACGTAGACGATGATAACGAATTCCATAAATAACGTGAATCATGGTGACTAAGCGTTTACAAGGTTATGGACTGTTTATTATTTGATGAAACTTAGTAAACACACCATCAATTTATTTGGAGAAAGTTTGAAAATAATGTTGAATTACTCGGGGACTTACATTAAACTAATATCTTTACATTGGAAGTCGGCATATTTGAAATCGATTAAGGCTGACACCGTTTGACCAGCTATAAAAGTTAACACATGTCGTACGTTTTAATACAGCTGGTCTCTAAATGGCCCTAGACTATATTATATTGTTACATACTTTCATACAGTCTTTTAAAGCGATTGAATTTTGAAACGATGATGGCTCAAGATGATAGTTTTTTCAGACACCGCATCAGTCAACGTAAATTGGAATCCTAGCGACTGAATCAGAGCTTTCGGTGAAGGAAAATATCGTAATGAAACTATAGCATGTTGGTAGTTGTTTTATTAAGCTCGCCTGGCTAGCTACCATTTTCAAGTTGAAAATTTGTCACCAAGGACCTGTTGGTGTGTTCCGGTAGTGGTCAAACGTTAGTTTATAAAAAGTTGAAACAGCATTATAAAATACTGTAAAATCCAAAAAACCATGAAGTTATATTGATTAAAAAAGGATACAGAAGGACCACCCGTTCCTATGGATTCTACCTCAAATCGCGTACGTAACTCAAACTAGGGGCTGCATACTTGTGTCACTGGAGATTTTTTGCTGAAACATTAGTCAAGCCAGCCCTCAATGGAAGATGGAACGGTGCCAAGAATGAATGCACGTGGCTTCTGATAAACGTCACCCGTTCAGGTATTTAAATGGTATCACGAGCCAAACGATTTAAATCATTGTTTGTCCTTTCCAGAAGTACAATAGAAATCCGAAGGTGTTTAACAGAAATTAATTAATTACTTACACAATTGATTAAAACAAGAAATGCAAAAGTTACATTGTAATTCACAAACCGACCCTACTTAACAATAACCCCTCCGCATCGCACACACATATTACTTACAAAATTAACTTTCCCTGTAAATTTCACAAACTAAAAAACGCTTTTGACACAGCGATGACAATTATTACCGTTTTTAACAATGGCCACACCTCTAGCGTAATCGGTAAATTAAGTAAGTCACGCATATGTTCCGACAGGCTTGTATGCTAATGGGGTAAAATGCCCACAGCGCTTATTCGATGCACGTTTTCTGTTATATACATGTTTTCATTGCATTGTGTTGTATTACGGTTTCTTTTAACTTTGGGTTCAACATCATCATCATCACCAATCTGTAAGAGACCCACTGCAGGGCCATAGGCCTCTTCCCGAAGGAAAGTATGGGCATAATCATCACGCCAGCTTGCGATATATTGGTGGTTTCATACTCTGAGATATACACAGTTATATATTTTTCTCCCGTACGGTGGTACTACAAAAACATTTCTCAGGTTTAGGTTTACTCACGATGTTTTTTTTACAATCAGCCGATAGTGTTACCAATTTAAATTAGTAAATGTACGTGAATTCCAAAACAATCTTTGATACATACTGGGTTTGAAACATGCAGACATCGGATATTCCACCGATCAACTACTAGACCACCACAGTTTTTTTATCTATAAGTTCCTGTCCACATAATGATTCATCAACATCATTTTCAGCACCTAAATCTCTCAATCTCAGGAACAGCCTCTGTTTGCACACCAATCTTCCTTGTTAATTCCTATATTATTTCCATTTAACATATAATCACATTCTTCTCTTTATACTATTCAAGAAAATGTATCTATTTATACCAATATGAATATATAATAATTCAAATTACCAGAGCTGTATTTGAAATATCCATTCCCATAGAAGACGCTTATCGAAAATGCTTCCTTTATACCACCCAAAATCACATTAAGGTAGCGCATTTTCCAAATTAAATATTATTTTAGTTATGTTTTATTTTTTGTTATGTTGTATTAGTATTTTAGTTACGCTGTATATTACGGACATATCAATATTGTTCGACTAGATGGTAACCACTTTACAACAGGCATAGATGCCTTCTGTCTCAGAGTGCGGAAATCTTGTATAGACTAGCAAGTTTAGCTTTTAAATTCTTATTCTGTATTGGGGAACTTAATATGTCTGTGATGTCATCTGTGTCTGATGTGATGTGTTTGTAATAGTGGCTATGTGACAAAGCCCATGTAATAACCATGATAAAGCGAGAAAATAGAGTGTCTATAGTCGCGGCTACCTTAAACATATATAAACTTGATAAATCCGTCATAGTGACTCCTTTTGATTAATCATGTTACGGGATCAGATAATTATATAGAGCTGCCGAAACCTTTACCAGTACCAAGTAAAAAGTATTCAGATTCAAAATACATGTATAAGTTCGTGAAACATATATGGTTGGTACACGTGTATGTTTCACTAATTCATATATGTATGAGATAATAGTTAGCTTAGTTTAGCTTAGTTAGACTCGGGATGTTCGGCGATAGTCCAAGCCGAGGCGCGCCGTGATTTGCGACCCTTATATTCGAAAAATAACCCCAAAATACAGAAAGATTAATTACTTGGCCCAGATATAATAACAACATATATAAATTAATTACGTTTAATTGTAATGACACTGTATCTAATTTATTTACGTTTGACAACAATATAGGATATGCTTATACACATTTCAATACTTGACTCCAAAAGTCATCTTCCGACGAGGTCTCCATCAAATCCCACGATTATGCCCGGAATCACCTCGGTACTTTTGTTCGGTCCTGGTTCTTTGTCGATGGATTACAATAAAATTTTATCCGGGTAACCCATTCGCAGTTACCTTTTATTATAATGTTGCTACCGTCATCCGGGATACTTTTCACTGGACCCCCATTGTTGGGCAGGATAATGGGACCAACCATTTTATTCGGTTACAGATTTCTTTAAAAGTACTGCCAGTTACACAAGTTTTAACAGATCATATTTTTATATATATATCGGCGGATATTTGAATTAATAATAATTTGATTATTTTATAATAAGCTCATAAACAATTGTTTGATTACTTGCAACAAAAATCTTTATATTTCAAACTTATGTACGCGTGCATGCGTAACGCGCCCAATAAATACGGTCGCACAGAGCGCACAAAGAACATGAAAAAAGGAGTCTCGTTCGAACAGCGGTCGATTGCACACGTGTGCTCGCTCGTAGTTCTGACGGTCCGTTCGCTCGGCAACTCGTGCGCAGTTGTCGGATATATTTCCATAAGTGTTCGGTAGTATAGTGTGTTCGTACGGCTATTGTCAATCGACACGCTCTTTTCAGAGCGACGGTACACCTCTACCAGTGTACCATTTAAACCGCACTTTTCGGTGCGAAGCCGTGCACACTGTGTGTAGTGCGTCGAGTCGCCGTGCAACGCATCGTGCTTCGTGTGCCGTGCGACGCGTCGCTCTTCGCGCCGCACAGTGTGTGCAGATATGAAGAGAGAAGATTTCACGTCGCGACTCCCTTTGGGCCGGACACGGATTGCCCGTTAAATTTTAATTAGGCGTACCCCCCTGTCCCTCAGGCAGGGAAGTTAGTCATGTCCACCCCCGCGCCCCCTCTAGTCCATTCGCGCGTCCCGCCTCCCCCACAGGGCTTCGACGATGCCACCCAGCCCGAGGATTTAGTCCGTTTTCACATGTTCGCGACTCAAGAAAACCCGTTGCTAGTTTCCGAGTACCAGAGGCTCAAACGCACTTTCGCCCGCGGTATTGGCGGATGTAAAGTCCCGCGTTGCTTTTGGAAAGATCCGTTCGTGATTTCTTCCGACCGCAACTCCGACGATGATTCCGAGGGCTCCGATCCCGACATGGACCTTGGCCCCGTTCCCGCGGGCGTTCGCGCCCGTGACCACGTCCGCCGATAACGACGGTTTTACAACCGTCACGCGCCGCGGTAAACGCCCACGCGCTATGAATTCGTCCGACAGCGACTCGGCTGCAGGACTTTCCGTCCCAAAGCAGTCCAATGTAGGAGGCGCTTGGGTGCCCTGAGCCTACCCGCGCCCTCTTCCTCGACTTCGGCTAAAGCTCCGGCCGCGGAACCCGCGGATGCGGCTAATAATCCACGCCCCCCGCCTCTCGTCACCTTCCGTGACAAAGCTCGTTGGGTAGAAATCTCGAAGGACATTACGTCCAAACAGATTTACTACATGTCCGCCGTTAACACCATTGCCGGCATTTCTATTAGAGTCTCGACCCCCGATGAGCATCGCCAGCTCACGAAATACTTCCGGGAGCGGAAACTCCTTTTCCTCACCCACGCTCTCGAGGATGAGCGCGTCCTCCGTGTCGTCATTCGCGGTGTTCCATCAGAGCTCGCCACCGACGACGTCCTCACCTACCTGGAGAAACAGGATCTTCCAGTCCGTAGCGTATATCGTATTTACCACCCCCGTACGAAGGCTCCGTACAACCTCGTTCTGGTCACTCTGGACCGGGATAGGTTTGGGAAGGATATCTTCCAAATCAGCTCCGTGTGTGGTCTTTCCCACATTACAGTCGAGCCTCCTCGCAAGACCTATGTACCCTCGCAGTGTCGCAACTGCCAGGTGTACAGTAATTCCGCCCGGCACTGCCACCTGCGTCCCAAGTGTGTCAAGTGTCTCGGAGATCACTCCACTAGGGAGTGCCCCCGCACTCTTGAGTCCACTGCGTCCTCTGCGAGCAACTGGGTCATACCGCGAATTATCGCAGATGTGAAGATACGATCCCGCATACTCGTCGCATTTTTTCTTGTAACATCTCGGGCCTAGGTTTGTCCCTCGGTGTGGAGCCCTCGAGTATGTCACTCGCGCGAATACAGTGCCTCACGCTAGTTTTTCATTTACAGAGATCACCTCACCACACACGTGCACACCTAGGTACACACAGTGATAGGCTGTTTTTTTGCCCTTTTCGGACTGAAATAGGTCACACAATATAGTAGTCAGATGTAAAATACATATATACATTTGTGAAACATGCATGGTCATACATGCATTTCTCACGAATTCGTATGTGTATGAAATGAATAGATAGCTTAGCTTAGCTTAGTCAGATCGGGAAATTCGGAGGCAGTTCAAGCCGAGGCGCACCAAGTGCCCTTGCGCTGTTCGCCTGAACAAATCGGGTGAGTGCCTTAAGCGCTCCCCTTAGTAGTCCAGTGGAACTGTAGCGGCCTTGCTGAGGTCTTCGTGCGAGGGTAGAAGTGAGTGATCATCGTGACAATAACATGAGTGACGTCAGCACTACTGACGTCACACCTTTTAAGGATATAGGGGGGTCTTTAACTCGTCATATATATATAACAAATAATGGTTTATAAAAATATTATTGATATTTTATAGTATATCAATTGCGGAATGGTATTCACTTTCCGTGTAAAAAAAAAACAAATATGTGGAAAATTATGAATATTTAATAATTATTTGTAAATGTTTTTTTACGATTTCTAATTAGCAATTATTGCCGCCTATCAATTGTGTTATTGCATACACTTTCCGTGTACAAGAAGTAATTAATATCAGTTGAACCGTTATTTAATTAAATGCGGACACACAATCAGACAGGAGGAACTCTGAAAATTTATTTATTTATTTACAATAATAGTAATTTACATTTTAAGGTATACGATACAATACAATATTTATATTACAGAAGGTATTCTTATATTATTACAAGTAAATATAATTTGTTATAAGTAATAAGTAGTATACTAACACAAAAATTTGGAAGAGGTTAATTAACTAGAAATATAGACCGCAAAGTATCAGTAGGTTGTTAAAAATTGTTGAATTATATATGATGACCGCTGCCACCTAAACTAGGTATTCCTGTGTCTCCAGTGGCAGTACCTTTTTAAATGTCATGTGCAATATAGCATTCTTTATAAAATGTAGACACATCTTAAAATTTAACAATAACAATAAGCGTACATACTGAATAAACTATATATTTATTAATATAGATTATTTTGTTTCCCTTTTTTCTACATTCAAATGCTTTGATTATAATTCCTGTGTATTCAAAATATACCCAAAATCGATAAACGGGATATCTTGAAGTGATACTTTATGTTATTGTTATTAATTTTTCAACGCACCTTGATTATTATAGAAAGATATTTCAGGAGCACGAAAACTATGCTTACCGTCAATTAACAAATTACCCAACCGGAATGTAGCGTGAGAAAATGAGGAGGCGTTAAAAATAGTGATACAGTGTGAGCGTGCTCATTAAATTAACTATTATGAGGAAGGTGTTGCTCTATTACCTACTCAATCTTCAAATGAATCAAACGTTAACCTATAACAATTAAGTTACTAATAATATTCTCTAAGTATCGGTTACAACATGGACAATTCATATTATGTATCATTCATTACCAAGCCTTAAAAGAGTAATAAAAGGGCTGGCTCTGTATATATTATACCAAAAAGATACAACGAAAGAGTGCACATTTGACTTTACATTTCTTATAACAGTTCGACAAAGTGCAATTCGAATATAACCATGACCACATGAAGATTCATTATTTTTTGGTAGTCACCGCTGTCGTACGAGCTTGTTAGCCTCTCACCAGATAGTTACTAGTTGGTTGATCCCAAAAAGCCACAAACCAAGAGGGAGCCGCTATGACCAATTTATCACCATAATACCAATTCAGTCAGGTACAGACATTCTATCATCTGTTATGGCTGGTATCACTCTGCTCTTCCGAAATAAGTAATTAGGGAGCAGAAAATCATTTACCTATAGTTTCTTCTTTGTTATACTATAAAAGTAGTAGACCACGTTTGACTACTCTTTTAAAATACCACTAGTTTTTTCGACATGTCTATAGCAACAATTAAGAAAAATAATATACGGTTTCATAATTGAATTGACGAAGCCCGACCTTTTCATCACTACGAGTCAACGATTTTCATACTGACCTTTTATGACTTACGTATTGCTTAAAGGGTAAAAGTAGGTGACATTCCTATAGAAAACAAAGACGATATATTTTATAGATATTGCAAATAACAAAAAATACTTTTTATAGTCCCTTTTATTGACTTTAATAGGTTCTGAGATACTGAATGTATTCTGCCATCTAGAAAATACAATTTGAAATTTCTACTCACCCAAAGCAAAGTTTTCTGGATAGGGAGAGGTCTGAGCAGTATTTGTAAATAAGTAAACATTTTTAAGGTCATGTCAAACATAATATCAGTTATCAACAGAAAGAGTTGAAATCTGAAAAATGTATTTGAAAGTAGCTAATTTTCTTATACACTTTAATGGTATGGTTTTTGTTATGTTCATGCTGCATCGTAATGCTTACAATTAGCGAAATTGCATTATTACTTATATTTACTTATGAACATTGTAACAAACCGACCGCCATCAATATTACCTCGTCTAGCAAATTCCAATCTGGCTCTCCTCAAACGTCGAGTCTTACTTGGGCCACGCTTCGATCGATGGCCACATCTTTTACGTTAGTCCTTCACTGTGTCTGTTCGTTCAAACTTCAAACGTTATCACATTTTTTTGGCTATATTTTAGATAGCGTTTTTATGTGTAACCACACGTTTTATAAAATTATTTTATCCAATTAAAACATATTAATTTATAACCTATATATTTATTTTCGGGTGCACTATAAATAATTTGCGTAAAATTAAGATGTAAGAAAAATCTAAATAAAAATGAACATATAGGAAAAAAAATAAAAATGAATTTTGTTCCCATTTGTACTTCGTTTACGGACGATACAGAAGTAAACTTCTGTGTTACGCTCGCCTTTTATATGTGCCGAATAATGAATGGACTTGACATGCAGTTCAGCGGTATGAATCTATGTGAAGGTGAAATAGGATGGAGCACGGGTTTTTATGGGATCACATTTCGTTTATGCGACATTTTTACCTCAATAAGTGACCGTTGTTAGAGTTACGAAGTGGTATTTCCTCGCTTAATGAGAAAGACCAAGAGAGAGCAGAGACCAAGTTAACGAGGTGTGATGATTGTTCTTACCACCACGTATATAAGATTGGTATATTGGTACGTATGTAAGACTAGTACGGGAAACCTATTACTGCATTTTAAACATACTCTCTTGTTGTTGAGGGAAATGTGTCAAACCTTAGATATTTGGCATCTTATTGAATATCGTTTGCACTGCGAAGCTTCTAAAGAAAGACATTTAAAATAATGCCGACTTACTCGATTATTTAATTCATTTGTACATCTTTAAACAGGTTAGTATTGTTAATCACGCAGGAAACAAATTAACCAAATACTGGTCTAATCAAATTAACTCTAAGTAATTTGTTCAACATTTGTAAGGTATTAAAAGGGCCTCTAACACGAAATAATGACATTCCATAATTTCATACAAAAAGATTGTCAACCAAAATCAATAATTATTTATTGTAATCCTAAGTAATGCTATAAATGCGAAAGTGAGTTTGTTTGTAACATTTTCACGCATTAATAACTTAACAAATTATCATGAATTTTTGCACACACGTTGTCAGGTGTACAGAAAAAGCTATAAAGTAACTTTAACCTAGAAAAAGTACTGTTTTCGATAGATAAGTCAATTCTACAATAAATGCTCGTTACATTATAACTAACGGTTTCGCACGGATTTAAACATAAAAATTTAGAATGACTGTCAACGAGTTGAGACAGGCTGAAATAAATTACGTATACAACACGACTTTACCGTTGGGAGCCGACCGCGCGTCGGAGCCGCGCGGCATGGTACCTAATTGGTATAGATAGACATTCGCAGTTTCACACTTCTCGGTTCTCGTCAGGCAGTCAGTCCGTCCTTGATCTTTAACACTTTGCTCGTGCTTCTTACACGTCTCACATGCACTATAACGTTAGTCTCACTTACCGTACTTTCTGACACATATTTTGAACGATAATTGTTCTGCTTTTAAACATCACAGCTGATTTTAGGTAATAGGTTTTAGTTGGATATAAAATGAAAAATATAAATTTCTCAAATTTGAATGGTAGTTTCAGAGATTAGTGCGGTAAAACAAACAAAAATTCAATATCTTGAGCTTTATACTATTTATATAGAAAATGCAATATTAATTGGAATTACTGATTAAACAGACGGTACAGTGACGTAATCAAACTAAAAAATATATTGTTATCTGATAACCAATGGACAATCCATTACAATGGCGTGTGTCTCGAATGATATAGATAGTAGATAGGGTGTGGCCACGTTCCCTGTCGTTTATGGTCCAATTTATAACACTTTTATTTAATCAAAAGTTGTCAATAACTTATATTACGGGATACAATAACCAAATTAAATTACAAAGTGGAGAAGATTTAAATAGTAAAGGTACAAATAATGGAGATAAAATAAAAAGGATGATATAAAAGAAGAAGTGGATCTGCTTTAGGACTTGCACATTCTTAAATATGTTATTCGTTGCTTAAAGTATGATTTATCAAAAAGGTTCGGTCTTTGGAAACGACTTTTTTAAATAATTCCCCTGATTATCACCCTACTAGCTTTAGTCCGCGGTTTCACTCTTGTTAATATTAGATTTAACGGATTCCTCGGAACAGTTCTATTTTTCTGAATAAACAGTAACTTAATAATTTAAACCTAAATAATTTACCTTAAATAATATACTATTAACTTTTTCCTACTTAAATATTAACTTGCCCTACCATGTATTAATATACTTCGTAGGTACGATGTTTACAATTTTCTGAAGCGTCCGCCTATAACTTGTAAGGAGATAAGATCTATTGCTCACAACCCTAATCAATATCCCGCTGTTATTTGCTAACATGACGTTTTTATTAAATAAAAGCTTGTACAATACGAACACACGTTAGAACAATATGTTGTTGTATTGATATATAGGAAGGACTTTTCTCGAGGCTTTTAAATGGATATAAAAGTGGAGATAGTAGTTTTTAGCGAGATTAGTTTTATACTTTTTGATCCTATTTTTTTGTAATATTTATGGCATCTTATGTAATACAGTTTGGTTATTGTGAACGTCTAAAGGGAAAGGAAATAATCCCATGGGACACGAATTCTGAGATATCATATAAACCATCTGGAACACGTTATTGGAGCATCGAACACAAATACTTTGAAGCAACTCTGGAAGCGCCGTCATAGTCTCATACCACCCTGCTGCAACAGAAAGCGCCACTGTAATTAAATGCAGAACCGCCATAGCCAAGACAAGTTATTTCGCTACAAAACCCCACCCGCCAATAGTGATATCTAGGCAAGGCTTGTAGTGGAGTAAGGACAGCCAGCTATAAAAAGCCGTGTGCTTTTCAACTTGGGGGATGTTAGGGCAAGCCGGCACGCATATGTGACTCATTAATGTATACAAGTATGATTAGTTTAACTAACTTCGTTAGGTTAGATAGACTCGCGATATTGGATCCAAGCCAATATTGTGTCCTTGAGCTTCTCCCATACAGCTCGCCCAAATAGCTTGGTGAAGCTGTGAATGCCTCTAAGCTAACAGCGTTTTGTCAATTCTTGTAACTACTGGGTTAAGGGGGGATAGCACTCTCCGTCTGATACGGCATTTAATGATGTTATAATTGTAGTCTTTATTAAATTTAAATGGGTTACATAAGAATAGTTTAGTCTATTTGTTTACAACGGAGAACTGGAGGGAGGAGGCGGCGATTTGCCCGCCTTCTACCTCCACCGTAGCTGGACCTGAGGAGCTGGGCCGGGGGGCCCATCTCCTCATTGCACAGGTCCGGCGGACGAGGGGAGGCAGCTGGAGTGTACCCAGTCTGTCTCTCTATTAGGTAGGAGCCCGGCGGTCACCTTCCGCCGGGCGGACCGTTGGGGCGGCTACATAAGGTGATTAGCATTGAACGATCCCTTGCCGCCCCCAACAAGTACGGTCGGTCGGTACACCGTGGGGTTTTAGTCCGTGCGAGTCGGACATAACCCATTCTCTCCCCCGGGAGGATGGGTATCCATAATGGATTTCCCCACGTTAATAAAAAAAAAAAAAAAAAAAAGTCTATTTGTTTAATAACACTTGGTAATAGTATTACCCACTTTATAGTAGTAGCAATAATGTTGAATAAACGGGATTGGTTGTGAACGTAGAAAAAAGAAGATATCGTAACACAGGTTGTTGAATCTATGTAGTTGAAGTTAACCTTTAAGATCACTTTAATCCTCAATTTTAAAACAAGTACGATATTTTATTTATTATGCAAAACGAGCTGTATTTAGTTCACAATGAAATTACTGCTTCTGAGGTTCATTTAATGTCACGACCCATAGATGTTTGGGACTCACGAAACGATTGGTCGGATACAAAAATACACTATTAAAATTCTTAATAATAGGTCGAAATGGGTCGAGAACGTAAAGTATGAGGCCGCATTCCAGCTTAGCACCAATATTAATAATCCCGTGTATTGAGGAATTCTTAACACGAGATGATATTTGCGGAATGTATTCCTAAACGTATATAGACTTGTTTTGCTTGTGGTGCGCTTCGACATATTACATTATATGTTACAATTACAACAACATAATATTACATTACATTACATAACACATATACTGAAAATTTCGTCAAAGAATGAACCTATGATTTAAGGAACTGTACACACAAATATAAAGAGATATATTTAAATTAAGTTAAAATAAAAAAAAAAATAGATTCGTATATGTTATTGAGTTAGTTTTTGATTTTAAATTATTTGCTTTACGATACGTAGTCAACACCTAAACTTAAGGTTGCACTTGTATAGAGTCATTCGTTCTAAATATATGTACTAGACTGTCCTAGTGTAAATCTTGTTGGTGTATCGAATAAATAAACTATAATGTAAATTGATCCATTATTACGAGCTATAAATATATTAGTTTTTGTTAGCAGTCTCACTCAGGATGCCGTAGCTTTGATGTATCCCTCAGAAAGGGTATAGTTTTTCTAGATGAAAGACAGGTATCTAGATAAGGTAAGTATAGATGAAAGGTGTCAATTTTTTTTACTTCTAACAAAGTCTATGCAAAATTTTACGATGAATGTTTGAGTGGTTAAGGCGTGAAACAAATAATTTACAGTTGCATAATATAATATTAGCTACGAGTTTAAGGATAAAATTGAATACATTGTATTGCTGTAAAAGTCTTAAAACCATATTTTCAGGCTTTCATGTTTCATCAAACGTAATGTTCACAGGTTTCGAAAAGTCATGTTTTATATACATTTTATCCATAGATTAACTATGCACAGATGATATACAAAGAAACTTACGTTTTACATCACAATATAGATAAGTTTTCTACCGACTTCCGCTACACACCGGATACTTCATTCATCAAAATGTATCTCGAAGTATCCGGTGTGTCTATAGACTTCCGTGCCAGTATAACATATGTAAAATGACGGCGGAAGTCTACAATACTCATTTGGCTCACAGACCTGTCTAGGAGAAAGGATTCACTACATTTAACACCGGAGGTCTCTAGTATTTAATAGTTTTAACAGCTTAAACGACGAATTTATATATACGACTATTAAGTATTAAAAAGCTATTTAAAGCTATTCGGTAATAATAACAAATGACCTCTCGAAGAATAAACAAGACCGTAACAAGATTGAAACCAGTTCGTCTTGGCTTTAACCATTACTCCGAGAGAGCACCATTTACGAAAATTGCAATTAAAGTCAAAGGGGCCCAGTCTTAGAGAGGCAATGTACCGTGATCTGGGGCATGTAAACGTATTAGAATGTTACAAGTCATAAGTGGAAGCGGATAATGGTACTGTTTATCAATTTTTGGTGTTTAAGTCAATTAAAATTGATAATTCATTTATTAGTACTCGATTGTGGCATTTTTGTTATCAATATGAGAAGATAACTGATAACAGGTATATATTTGTGCCACATAATGGCGCTTCTCTTTTGTTCTATATACTATACTTTTTATATTGCACTACTGTCCTGTCGCTCTAGTCTGTGGTAGTCTTGGAATCTGTACGTCATTACGGTCAGTCTACGTGTACTCAGGATCGCTAAATGGCTTTTCAACCACATTAATATTATGCAACAACAATAATCGCAATAGTTATCGAAAACCGCAACCACCTGGTGATCGTAACGTATCCCGAGTACTAAGAACAAGGTAACAGAGCTAAGGTTTGTGTTCCATCGGTTATCCAAAACGCCATTGACGCGCTCGGCGATATTAATTCAACTCCGCGTTAACAGTATATATTATGTTAGAAAGTCACGAGCAACAAAGAGTTAAATCTGTTTATAGTTTGAAGTTTGTTATTATCGAAATGTACGCAAAACCGAATTAAATTTGTATGCCAGCTGTTAAGTTTTAATAATTTGTAAAGAATTACAGTGAAACATTCAGCAAACTAATTCCAAAATGACAATTGAATAAAAATAGGAAAAAAACTACGCCATTATTACATTTTTCCATCAGCGTTTAGCAGTAATGACAATTTAATAAAAAAACATAAGTCATGATTTAACCAGATAAGATATGTAGTTTTTTTAATGAAATAAACAGTTTTTTTTCACGAAAAAGAAACGATGGAATCTCTTAAACTGTACCATAAAATACACGTGCAATTGATTTCGGTATAAATGTTACCCGCTGTAGCTTATGCTTTAAGACGTATACCAAAAACATTAATACAATAGTGATAGCTAAATGATTCAACTCTATATATACATGTCTTAAATCAATATAAAGTCATTAATATTGTAATTAAACTAAAGTCAGTCTATAACATGTATATACGCGAGAAATCTTTAATTTTACTTGCCTTCTCATTAATTACCTTTTCCCCAGTAAAGGTACGGGAATAAAGAGCGAGTTCAAGTACTGAAAAATCCTCCACAGTTCTATTTTTTTTACATATAGTAAGTATAGCAAGAGCATTTCCCAAATGTAAGTTTCTTTACCATCATTTGATAATGTTACCAATTTCAATTAGTAAATAAATACGAAATCTAATAAAATTTTGTCGGTACACCTCGGGCTTCGAAGCTACGGACATCGAATTGGTATTCCACTGACCAAAATATTCGATTATAACCATTGAAACCGAATATTTAATATGTTTTTTTTGTTATATTTGGACTACAATCTATGGACTATAACATCACTATAAATAAACACTACTATTTTTGTGTTGTGATTTCTATCAAGTACAGTGTGAGTGCATTCATATGCCGTGTGGTTATTGAAAAAAACCATCATACGTGGTAATTACCGGATTATTTACATCAAAAGTAAATAACCCAAATGAAATTAATTCGATTCGTTATCGTCCCTTTTTTAATCCTATTGAAGGTACACGAACATGCGGGTCACCTAATAGTAAGTGATCACCACTGCATATGGATATCTACGATACGATGGAAAAAAAATGATTAGGTTCGTTTCTTGAAGGTTTATAAGTTATAATGCTCCGGATACACCACCGCTGGAAGTTAATTCCAAAGATAATCTCTGGAAAACCATTACAGTTACACGAATTATCTATGGATTTCATATTTTATAATGGTATAAATGTAAACGAAAATACAACAGTTATTTGTTAAAAAATTTACCAATTGTTTACGCAATAAACATAAACATTGTGTACAAAAAGTGAAGAAATATTCAAATGTTAAATAGATCAAAAACCTTTGAACCAAAAACAATTAAAGATCTTTGTAGTTCACGTAACCGGAACCGCGGACATGGATAATGTGTACATGAAAAGAATACATTCAAATGCTAACCTAATTCTACTTCAACTTCAATATGATCCGGCAAACGCATAATATTTACGAGCACTCCCAAACTAACGCACAACGTTCTATTTATATCAGGAACAACAACAAGCATTGCACGAGTTCGATTCTATACGAAACACATTATTTATGATGGAGCGCCATCCAGCGTGATGGAAATAGCATCGCCGCCGTTTGGAGTGATGCGTCCGATGGTATTACGAGTTATGTTAAATATATTGTTTTATATATGAGTTATTTTCCGCTTCAATAAATAAACTATGAAATGCAAAAATATTTTTTAAAGTCCAAACAATAAATCTCTTCAGCTGTATAATTGTAGAATAGATATAATAGTTCTTTATTTTAATACTTCTAAATCAAACAACATTACTAAAGAAAAAGTATTGTACACGAACGTACACGGCTACATCCTAGT
The DNA here is from genome assembly GCA_035772565.1 of Antheraea assamensis. NCBI lineage: Eukaryota > Metazoa > Arthropoda > Insecta > Lepidoptera > Saturniidae > Antheraea > Antheraea assamensis. The sequence continues at coordinate 3,559,256 of JAQQSE010000046.1, read as the reverse complement.
AGTAGCTTTTTCTCATCTATTCGATCGTATTAATATAGAATAGACATACCCCTGGGAACTTTTTGGAGATGAAAGGCACCATATGTCCTTTTCAATACCCCTGACAATATGAATGTAATCACGATGCACGTTCGAGCAGTTAAGACATGAAAGTATAACAAACAAGCAAACAGACAAAGTCACATTCGCATTTAAATTATTAACAAAGATTACGATGGAAGCCGACATATTAATTCATGAATGTAAATAAAATACTTACATGCTATTAAATTGACTAAACGATATCAGTTCATTTAGAAGGCCAATAATGTGGATAGATCCGAGCGATATACGTGCCATAATAAATCGACCGTAATTTAGTTCAATATTATGTCAACAAACAAATACCATAACTTATATTAAACTAACAAAATATGTATGAAGAGATTAATCTGGCAATTGGATAGGTTTCAAGTGTTGTGACATAATATTTTGTCCGAAATATTGTACAATGCTAATTACAGATATCATGTAAGTGGAGCTGCCAGAATATACATACTAGAATTTGCTAAAGGTAAAGAATAGAGCGTTTAGGATCCACGGCTACTGTAAAATATATAAAGGTCAAATATAAGGAATAAATAAGAGAAAAGAAAGGATCTCGTCTCTTCATTTTGTGTCTATTTTTATACAGCCCTACATGTATGAAGCCACCAATAGCATATAGTGAGAGAAATGTAATACACTGAATTGTAATCATGTGTATGTTAGTCGCGTAACTGCTAACACGTATTTTAGTAACAAAAGCCATAGGCATAACCGTAGTGACTCGGTGGCAGAAAGATATTTAAACGGAACTTAAGGGCTATGTAGGTACTATAATAAGGTAATAAGATTCTTAAAATTTGCAATGGCTAACTTAATTGGTTTTCGAGAATAAGAAAACATTTGTACAAAAAATTGTTTTTTTATTAGAATTCAGTAAACATATTAATTTACATTTTTAATAATAACGTTCAGAAAATAAGGCGGTATATAAAGCTATGAAAGCTTTAAAAAATAATTGAAAATAAAATTTTGTTTTTTTATGCAATTTCATTTGTGTCTGTGAAACAATTTTGGTACAGTTATAAAACTATTTTTTTCCAAACCTTATTTATATAATTCACTACTCATGAGTATATAAAATGAGTACGTCAACTAAGAAGAACTAAAAACCAAATGTTAATATAATATACTTTTATATTTTTAAGTTTAGCTTTTATTTTTATTTTAATGCAAACTCTTAGTATATATATTCGCCATAATTAATTTTTGCTTATTTAGATTCAATTATACCTTTCGGTATTCGGTCTAAAGCCGAATTTAGCGCATCTCATACGCAATCATAACGTCCCGATAATTAACTCGTTTAATATCGCTACCGAATACGAGGCGATAATCAGATTTGAATTAAAGATAAATCGAATGTCCAACGATTAATTGCACGTTTATAATTAAATAGTATTATCATAGTTATAATTGGGTTTAATGGGATGTCAAATAATATCGCAGACCCTGAAGCCAGCTTCGATTGTGCAAGCTTCAGCCTGTTACATAACAGCATAGACACGACGATATACACATGGTATAATTTGTTTTACCGTCAACGCAGGTAGATAACCTTAAACAAATAATTTATATAGTACAACAGTGGAGCGGACACATATTACAAGAGTTGAGTAAAGAGTTGATTCTTGATAATAGATATAACCATCATTAATAAATAGGTTGTAAAATAAAGCTATTATTTTTTATATTTGACTAGTATTTCTTTTGATTAGCGCATACGCTAAAAAACATAAACAAAGTCTTGCTTTACAATATTGGAATATATAGTAATCGCATACGAAGAATTAAACCCTTAAATTAGCTAAAAAAATAGTTAGTCTGGTAACAATTTAAAGTATTAATGGCTCAGGGTTAGCAAACTCGATTACAAAGTTGGAGTACTTAAATCAGTCAGACCTTTCGGTGAAGGAAAACATCGTGAAAAGACCACAGTAAAATGTCTGGATATTTTTAAAATTCCATATATGTTGATATTTGTAACGAAAGTCATCTAATATTAAGTTATGGTATGGATAAATATGATAACAAGGTATGCTTAGAAACGCATTCGTGAGTTCAGGTAGCATACCTAGGAGGGCTTGGTAAAAGAGGTATTTGTTACGGCTGGCGTTGGCCGACTTCATAACAGAAAGAAGGTCCGTCAAGTGGATGAACGCACCCATTGCCGGTCTGAATGATTCTGCGGATTCTGAAGGATGCGGTTCTGGCGGTGGTGCCTACCAAGCTGTGTTGCGATCGGACTATTATTAAGACTAGTATACTACGCGTAATCCGAAGTTGCAAGGGCTGTATGCACATGTTCTTTCGAGGTAGCTATTTGAATGCTATAAAAGTGTTTTGGTGGGCACAAGTATGACTCGGATCCACCACTTAATAATCTGTCCCTTAACAATCTACCACAGTATGCTCTACTTCCAATACGGGCAGATTAACACAAGGCATTAAGACAAGGCGTAACTGCATTTCGCCTTGTTTGCTAATACAGGACGGCCATCGGAACATTTTATTGCGGTTGCCAGCTGTAGGCCACTTCCAGGCAAATACAGGGTAGCACAGATATTAGGTAAATGAAGGAAATGAGTTTCTCGCCTTCAACATTCACTCTTGCTGTACCAAGGAGAAATGAATTGGGGGAACCGTTTTTCCAGTGCACCGGCTCAAACGTCTGAGAAACAGCTGAATTTGAATTAGACTATTTTTCTAGTGCAGAAGGCTCGGTATGAGGTTTTTGGCTAGTCATCAGGGAGTCACGGTGCATGCTAGTATGAACCCTAATCTCCCGTTATGGCGGTGATTATATACCATGTGGTTTTAGTTGGTAGAATTTTGACACTACAAATTACCACTCGTAAAAAAGGCGTGGTCTAACGATAGTATAATAAGCACCATTAGAAATATCTAACAATTTTCATGATTACCCACAACGTATGCATTATGTGTCTGAAATGTGTGAATAGAACGTTCTCGCTATTGTGTATCGTACAAAGTACAGCGGTTTGCATGCAACCGCTAATTAAAAAATAACGAGCGATTTCGCTTCACCAGCAAGCCTTGCGTCACACTTACGTTACAAAAGATTCTTAGATTGAATTTCCACTAGAATATTAAATTACAAGACAATCTTGAGTTATTTAATACTCTGACCTTGATTTTTTAATACGAAACAACTAATAGCGCGATCACGGGAAAATCGATAGTACCAACCGTCGTGCAACAATTTTATATTCCAATTTTTTTTATCGGCATATATCCGGTCATTATTTTTACTACATTATTAGCTAAATACGCCTTAAATATTTAATATTTTATGTTATCAGTAAATATGTTCTTAACGATATATACTCTCATATGATTTCTTTGAAAATGTAATTCCCATTCTGCGATTTAAAAGTATTTTAGTTAATTTTGAGGAAGATTTGATCCTACAACTTTTGCGTTTCGTCCAATTGAAAACTAATTACCTAAGGTAACTCAATTTGTATGTATGAGATTGGCAATTATAATATTTTTCTGTATGTGCATTTTATTAGGACAAAAAAAAATCTTTTTTATTGATTTTATTGTATTTCAAAAATAGTAAATTTCAATGCTTTTCTTTTAGCTATGCTTCCATGACACATATTTTTTCACCAAAGTATTCAATTGTTTTCTACAACGATGGCAGCTGAAACCTGAAGATTAATCGATTATCAACACAAATATGGTACTATGGTGAAGGTATGTAGTACGGCATAAACAGAAACATTTGATAACACGATGCATTTAAACTGTAATTGGAAACAAGTGACTTTCCACTGTTTTGATTATTCATAATGTATTATATATAACTGAGGGCTTCAATACTAAACGTATTCGTAAGTCCTGACGAAATGAATTATTTAGACTAATGGAATATCGATCCGCTGTCTCCAACTCAGAAATACACTGATCGATCGAAACAGCCAGGAGAAAATTCCAACAAAATAAATGGAAATTCTAAATATTTAATTAGTTGAGTGCTAACATCGCTTACCGAAGGGAATGCGTCTGCAGGAATCTAGCACATAATAACAAAACATAACACAATATAAACTTTCCACGTGTTTTACGATGTTCTACTTTCGCTGTTCCTTACCATTTTAAATATAGTAATAGTTTGTTGCAAACGTAAATATTTCAATGTGTATTTTCTTGCATCTAACGGTATCCGATTGTCTATTACTTCTTTTTTAATCAAATAACTTCCGTATATTCCAATATATTGTAATAATTGACTGACATCAAAGTCGTGGTGAGTGTGAATTTCATAATGTATATATTTAGTATAATAATCGTCAGTACTTCGCCTACTCATATAATTATATGATTGTTGCGGTAAAGTCTTGATATTTTATGATGTAAATATCGATAAGTATAAGAACAGCGATCACAGAACGATGAAAATATCATACATATGGGAGAAGATATAATAGATGAAGATAGAATAAATAATATTCCACCAAAGTCTTTTTTTTATGTACCTGATTATGCAATGGCTGATGAGTTAATTGCTGTAACATCCTTGCATTATCAGTACAGAAGTATTGACCAACTTTCTAATTACATTCTGGAGAGCAAAAACCTAGTAGAAAAAGGCAAATATTTTCTTCATAATGGCACTATCAAGTTATACCATACCTGAGCCACAATGTAAACTTAAATATAGATTTACTCGTACACCTTTCTATATAGATTTACTGGTTAGAAGATTTGGGTATTATGTAAACAGAGGTGGTCCTGTGATTATTTAGTAATTTTAGAGTGGCCATTTAAATATTTTTGAAATCTTTTTATCTTTGTAAAATATGTCATTTGTGGGTAATTTCTGTATTTATTATTATTCTGCTAACGATACTCCGTGTAAATCAGATAGATCAGTGTTATTAGATACTTATACATATAAGCCCGAGAGAATCAAGCTGATGATGATACATAGCAGACACTAGCTCTACGATTCGCATGTATACATTTGTATGAACAGGCGGTAAGCCGGACTCTATCCAATCGAAGCTTTGAATGCAAGTAAATATCATAATTTAGAGCAGACGCGGCCTCGATACAAACTCCGTGTTTATACTAACAGTACCCGGCTAAATTCTAATATAGAACCACTGGCTTATAAGTATTCTAATAAACGCTTAGTTCCGTGTAGCGAATAATTATCTATTGATTAACATAAAAACCGTATTAACCTTAGATAATGACTTTATTAGAGCAGTTAGAGAAGAGTTCTCCATTGGAGACGAGTAAACGGAAGATGATGAAGTAAAAAAAAACAAATATATTTTACAAACTTAAAAGTAATCTGTTATGGAAAGCTAACCGATGGCCAATGTATTAAGAAAGAGCTATGACCATTAGTGGTCTACTAAAAGATGAAGAACATGTTGATAGGTTAGAATTGGGGGAATCCCTCAAGGGAATGTACAGTAACTGTCACGGCGACTGACAGACTCACATTCATTGCCTGCAGGCCCATCTAAAAGCGGTCTAATATTTTAGTTCAACTAACTTTATTCACAGTAAATTAAAGGACGATTACTGTTTTTTTTTTTTAATAAAAGCCGAATTATGATCATCATATATATATTTTTTCTTTTTAAATCGGCTTCAGTTAATTTACCATTTTACTATCTAAAGTATTATATCGTAAACTGATTGTTCGCAATAATAAATCATTGACATACTTAGAAACGTTCCCATGAACACAATTAACATTTCATTAGTCGCCCGCGAGATGGTGATGATATTCGGTAAGAATTACAGCAGCCGCGGCCTGAATAATGAGTCACTGCTTCAAGATGGAACCGATTACCTATCCCATTCGGTATGAAACACTTAGTTCGATAGTTCTGTGATACGAAAATAAATATTAATGGATATAGCGCCGTGATTGCTTTTGCTTACATTTCCTAGGTACGCCCGTCGCTATGCTCGCCTTTTGTAATTAGTTATTACAGTGAATAGTTAAATTATAGTAAAATTATTGTTATCTTAGAAGGTCTACATATACCAATTTTTATAGCGATTTCTTGTACAATATAGGAGCTGATTCACTACAGCGCCATCTAGTGGCGAGTCATAGTAAATGTCTTCTTCACTACAAGAAAAAAACACTTAAGTGGGCTTAACTTATGTAGTGATTACTCGAACAGTATTAGCCTTTATCTATCTGTTATATATTATACATACATTATCTTATATGAATATTGTTGTACCTGCAAAATCTGTTATGTAAAGTTTAATTTTTAGAAAAGCTATGGAACTGTATTTTTTGTGAAAGTAACTACGCCATAGAATGATGATTCTGCCTTTTAGAATTTAGATACTATTAATGAATGAATGAATGCTTTATTGCACTTTTAAATTCGTACACTGTTGAGTTTAATACCAAATGGGTTTTCTCTTAGCGGTATTGCGGAGAACAGTTTGTATTATGGGTAGTGCAAATATAGAAGCTTAAAGCGGAAAATTTTGTTCAAAGACAAGCGGTGTCTGAAGAAGTAATGGAAATAGGGCATATATATTATATGCAAGAATCAGGAGCATATAATAAAACAGTTAGTTCAACTGTTAATCTTTCTTAATATTTAATATCCCTATATAAATATTCCATTCATATTTTTAATTATATTGCACTATCAACCGCCCGCGGCTTTATCTACGTTTGTATGATTACAGATAATTACACCAAATCGCCTTCATGTAACTCTGTTCACGATTTATACAGCTGACGTCGAGGATTTTTTTCACCAAACCTAACACTTACATCTTACACAATATTTTTAAAAATTAGACTTATATATTATTCTGACGTATATTACTGTAAAGTTTTACCAAATCCGCTTATTAGTTTTTGCGTGAAAGAGTAACAAATACCCATCTATTATCACGAACTTTCTCGTTAGGACTTTGACTAAGCATTTCCCTGATTGGTTACATTAAACATAAAACTCGTGTAGGTACTTCGCTGGTATATTATGGTTACGTATTTCGTTGGATGGATTTTTTTTTGTTTTTCCGGTCTATACGTCTATAGTACATTTCACTGCACATGTATTTCATCGTAAAAACGGTAATGTACATCTACATATACAGAATTATTTTCGCATTTGCAATATTGTTGCATCTATTGAAAAGTAATCATAGTGATTAGAAACGAAAAAATCTTATTATAAGTGTATTATACAACTAGTTGAAGCCCTCAGCTTCATTCTCATGAAAATACATTTATTGTTTTGTAAATTTATTATGGCGTCATTTTATTTATTATAGTCACTTGGCTTTGTCATCGCTAATACACGCCTATAAAATAGCGTTATGATATGTAGTCTACAAAATATTTAAAAAAATCCTCCACCTGCCAATAAGTCTTATCAAAATCGATTCAGCCGTTTCGAAGATTCCTTACAAGCGATAAATGTTCCATTTAAATTTACAAACAGTCATAACTTCAAACAAATCGCCAAAGAAATATGTGCGTTCATTGAAAATGCTTAAACTCACCAATTCATCGTAGTAATTCGCTATATGTGTGTATATCAGCGAGTCGTAATCCATTGTAATTGGCACAAAATAACCGACAACACTAGTATTCGCACTCGGAAAAGCTTCAACACAGCACTGTTATAATAATTTTCGTAGGAAATCACTGATTTCCCTTGGCGCGTTCTTGCGTCGATACAAGACGCATTGGCCGACGCAAATGACGTGTACCAACGTCTGTAAAGCTAAAATAAGACCAAATTTTAAACACAAATCTTTAATGCTGCCACGTATTCATATAGAGTTGTTGTTATCTATTCGAATTAATGCGTAGATCGTGTTCACCAGTTTAATTAGGTAGTACTTGCGATTTCGTTCGTGTGAAGATGGCTTTGCTGTTTTACCGTATCTACTTACTTTATATCTAGATAAATTATGGGCTATATTTAATTTTTTCGTTGTATTTACTGCTTACCTTCCATGAAAAAGCGTAATGTATGCGTAATATGTATTCTAAATAATGCTCGATTAAGTCCTCTGACTTCAAGTTAAATTCTTGTTAAAATCGTTTTAGTCTTTTCGGAGATTAGTCTAAAGCAGCAAGCGGCAAACCGCGGCTCGCGAACCATAATATGCGGCTATTTCACTCTTTTACTCTGACTTTTCCAAAAAATGTTTTGGATGAATGGCAGGGAATATTTGTATTAACTTGTCTAACAAGTTCTTTTGGATTCGCAAATCTACAGAAAAGAAGCGCATTTTTGGAAAGCAACAATAGCATGGCTAGTCGGTCACAAAAAAGATGTACTTAGCCAAGGCAAGTGTGTATTTTAATCCTAACTATGTCCATAAAAAGGCTCTTTGAATTAACTTCATTTTTGTTTTGTTTATATATGGTTGTTTTGGATAACGAGTTTGCCAGCCACTGGATTAAACAAACAAAAGACATCTCAATTCTATACATAAATATAGATAACTTTATAAAATATAGATAACGTTAGTAAGTAAGGTTAGTGTTTTCCGTTTTTGGATATATAAATATGTATAAAGAAGTGGTGCATATTGAAAATAATAAGGAAAGAAAACATCGTGATGAAACTATATCATGATAGTTGGTTTATTTTGAAGGCAGCCTGACTAAATACCATCCTTAGGTTGAAAATCTGTCACCAAGCCTAAGAAAAACTTATAAATTACCTTAATTAAGGTTGATGAATGAGATCTATTCGGTAACTCAATTAATATATCCTTCTGTGACAGGGAAAACTCATTAAATTCGGATGCTAGAAACAATAAGTTCCTTTTCACCAAGTCTATTATTTTTGTTCAAACACTTGAAACAAAAAACTACCTGGAAAATTCCTTACTTGGCCAACAAAAGCAATTTTTCTCGAAACCTGTAATTAATGAATTTGTTGATACCCAACGTTATTTATGTAAATGTATTAATTTAGGGTAGAAAAGTAAGCTATCTAACAATTATTAAACACAGAGAAGACGTCACTATCTCATTGAATAACTCTATATAGATCTTCTAAATAAAGGAAGTCAGTTACAGCACGCGCTTGCCTTGCGTGCAACTTCAAACATCTATGTTAATTTTATATTTTTCTCCGTATATTTGATCAGTTACTTGAGCTTTGAGGTTATGGACTTTTGTCCGATAGTTTGAAACAAAATGAGTGATTCGGGTAATTAATGACACGAATTTGATAGAACTTAATTTTCTACAATAAATCGATATATATATATATATAATGTAGGTGTATATGTGTGTTAACAATTATTCTCCTCCTAAATTGTTTGACCGATTTTGATGATAAATTTTAGCCTCATTTTAATTGTTAAATGCAATTTTCAAGGTCTACTACCTATTGGGTTCACAAATAATATAATATAACTAGCTTCGTCTGCGTTGTTTAATATCTTAACAATATATTCTACTAACTTTTGTTCGCGGCTTCGCTTACTTTAATCTTGATTTAATCTATCTATCGGAAACAGAACATTTTTACAGGGTGAAAGTAGTCTATGCCCTTTTCTGTAACCCTGAGCAGGTTGCAAAATTTCAAGATGATTGGTTAAGTAGTCAAGACTTGAAAGCGTAACAAACAAACAAATTCTTTTTCTCCTCTGTAATATTAATAAACATGTTCAGAGGGAAAAACACATAAAAATGTAAATCAAAAATATACTTTGTTTACAAAATTAATTTGTAAACAATGTTATCTGTTTACATCCCCTCTCCTGCGCATGCTCACTACACCGCTTTAACACACATTTGCACATTGCATTGCAATAGTGCTTATGAAAGTCTTAGTTTCTTGAAACTTTATTAACTTTGTATTAAATGAAGATGCCGTGACATTTTTTTAGATAAGGGCCAAGTGTTTGTCAGGTAAATATAAATAAATGCGAATATGATTGAAATCTATCCAGTAGTTTTTGCGTGACACACGCACAATGGCAAACGTCAATCATATTATTTACATAGAAGTTTGTGGAACTGTTGATTTTTTTATGTCTAAACTTATCCTCTTTTTGGTTCTGGTTAATAATCCTTTACATATGTTTTTTTCTATTTATCAGAGTTATCATTAAAATAACTAAGCTAAAATAACTAGGCGATTCCATAGCAAACCCATAAGTGATCGGTAATTTTGAAATAAAAAGTGGTAGTCGAAGAAGAGACCATTAGAAAAAGGTTCTATGGTTTCATGCCGATGTTCTCCTGTATTGAAAACTCAAGTATAACTCACAAGTATGTCGTTCAACGAGTTATTCTTTTCTTGTTTTACTGAATAGGTCTTAGCGTTTGACCACAATCTCAACTGATGCTCACAACGTAGTTTAAGATAGTTATCAAGTTAAATCTAGAGAGGGACTGACTGTCGAGTTCAGCTGCCTGATGGGTTAGAGGTGCTTAAAGACATATTTTTAATTTGAGAATAGTAACTAGCCATGTGAGCTTAGAAAAATCCTTTCCATCCTGCTATGGCTTCATCACGATGTTTTTCTTCAGCGAAAGCTCCGGGTCACTCGTAAGGATTCGAACCTACGTCCATCGAGGTGATATCTGAACACGCTAACCACTGAGCCACCAAAATACAAGCCCGTTGTAGACATATATGTACATGTAATCATTTTCAATAAACAATATGTTTCAATATAAATATTATATGTGGCACATTCCATGTATCACTGTTATTTTAAATATAAAATGAAAAATAACGTGTAACATAATAACTGACAAGTTGTATCACTGTTATATTTCACGTAGTTCGAATGAAACTGTATTTTTACTATTTTTTCAATGGTATAATTGAATTTATATCATTATTATTTTTATGTGACTTATTAAGAATATGAAAATATTTCACAGTCACGTAATTATATTAAAATAACTATACGTTCTAAGGCTGCACCATAATGTATACAGTATAGTATTCAGTATAAGTAAATAAGATAATATTAACGGAAAAGAAAAAATAAGATCCGCCATATTTATCGATACCTCGACAATTAACAATCTTGTTGCTAATAATATACGGTTCACATTTGAACTTTATCACAATTCACCTCTGTATCGTCGTTCCCAACGTTTTGAATACTTTATAGGAAAAGTTATTTTTGTAATTAAACGTATCGATTTGCAAAAATATCGTCAGAGTTGGGTAAAACAAGCAACCAGCACGCTCCGGCGATAGTATGTTTATTGTGATAGCAACATTGTGCGAGGAAATGTTTGTTTTCATACCCGCCGCGGTTACGTTGTACAAAACTTAGGGCGCAAACACACTATACTTTATATAGCGCTGTTTATGTACGTTGTCAATTAAATGCGTTATACAGTGCATAACGTTTGCGTTTATTCTATACAAGTCTAATAAAACACTACATGGAAGTGTCTTAATTGAATCATTAGTTACATTTTACTTAGAATTCCATAATTATCGATGTTTTAAACTATATCTGTATTAATTATATGTAACTTAAAAATAAGTTTAATTTTAGAATTAATTTTTTTAGAATCGATTTTCATATATATTTCACCGTACAACAATTAGGCGAAAAGTAAAATCGAGCTATAGGTAACAGAAAACGAAAATAGGATGTTGTTAATCCGCGTAAACTGTTTGTGCATGTTATACTGAACGCGTGTGTTTAGAAGATGCATATTCATATACTCAACAGATATTGATGTCATATAAGTAATAATATTTATATAACATGTTTCATTAAGTCGATATAAATAAATATGAGCAAAAGCATATACAGGGTTAAATATTATAAGAGATGAATGTATTTACTTTTTTGCCTATGAGGTATATATTCCAATACAACCGTTATTAAATAGTCAAGTCCAGTCGTGCGACGAAGCAGACAATTAAGATTTTTTTTGTATACCTAACAGTAAAACAATATGTAAGCTTAACGAAGTTTATACAATCATTATCATAACATTCGCTAACAAATTGGATAGTTCACCCATAACATTCACATCATGCTGCGAAACGTATCGTAAAAAACCCATCGTGTGTATAAGTCCTTAGTGTTTGTATAAGGAACGCATCTGATTTTATACAAAACAGACTATAAATTTAGACAGGTAATTACAGATAAAAGGAATCGTTGGTGGAATAAATTAGGTTTGCATTTTATGTTTCTAGCAAAAATTATTGTTCTAGGTTTTTTTGTTATAATTTTGTGACGATTTATTTAGATTTCAGTAAAACTATTCGGCGAAGCTTTTTTTGCAGTTTAAAAATGTATAAAATCGAATTAGAATGTTTATGGAACCACAAAATTTAATTAAATGTTTAATAAAAAAAAAAAGTATTTAATTAAATGATAATGAATCCCAAAGAGCTTTCTTTCTATACAACCAAATCCCATTTAATGACGGCAATTTTTAAATTACTTTTTAATTTTGCAGCCATAATGGTTCAGTAATTAGCGTGGCTATACCGCGTCAACCGACGTTGGTTTGAATCCTTCAGTGAAGACAAACATCGTGATGAAATTATAGAATAGTGTTAGGGCTAGTTATCATCCTCAAGTTGAAAATCTATCGCTAAGCACCTATAGGTGTGTTCTGGCAGCTGCACTTGAGAATCAGTTGTCTATTTGTTTAACATGTACATTTACGATCTTAAACCACATCATAATTTAACATCAGATGAGATTGTGGTCAAACGCTAAAACGTAAAATATTAAAAAAAAGTCGAGGCAGGCATATTATATAGATTGCCAAGAGAAGTAAAAACTCAAAACAATGGAATAACTGTGTTCTTTTTTGAATTTTCAAATCAATAAATCAATTATAGTTACACATTAGTCTGGGTTTCGCATTTATTGGCTCTCCGAGCAATTATAAACAATTTTATTAAGTTTAATAATTAATCAAACAGATGAAGCTCTGTACAAAATATCAATATTATATGAACAAAACTTCATAATTTGGAAGTTAATATTATTAACATTAGTCTGGTTTTCGCATTTATTTGCTCTCTGAGCTAAACGATTTTAAAAAGTTTAATAATTAATCAAACAGATGAAGCTCAGTACAAAATATCAATATTATATGTACACAGGTCGCTACACTACGCGTCTAAGTAGTTGCAAGCGCAATACGTCACGAGTATGTCGTGGTCCACGGTGACGCGTACCCGTAAGTTTTTACCTTACTAAAAATCTCTCAATGCGGCTAAAAGACATTTCTCTTCAAAAAACATTTTAATTAAATGCGACATTATCTAACTTTAACATGTTGTAAAGAAAGAACTTAAGATTGTTCCGAAATTGTAAAGTAAATGTTCACATGCAACAATTATCAGATGCATCCAACGAACACTTGCCAGGGGAAATGTTATATAAAATGTCTAGGAGTTGTTCTACACACCGCAATCTGGATTTATCGCGGTGTAATAGCGCGGTGCGGTCTGGCAACGCATGAAACATGAAACTGCAACGCACGAACCAACTATACTGGATAAGGTTTTTTTTTGCTTACATACAGTTAAGTTCCTAAGATGTATGAATATGAGTATTTATATGTTCTAATTCCGACACTATTTGACAGAGAACCTTGAAAATGGTGAACCTAACAATATTTGAAAGAGGAAATGTATATGCGATTTATTTTATAATATATGACAACTAGGTGGCTTTGCGATACAGCTACTTCTATGCTGTTCAACCTAACGTCATGAGAATTAGTTAAATACGTGAATACGTAATATATTCAAATTGTTACTTAGAACTAGATAGCGTTGCAATGTATTAAACTTTATATAATTCTTGTATCAATTTCGCTATAACTTAAATATTTAATTTTGATTGGTGAAAGCGTTACTTTGCGCAAATTCATCATTAAACGTTCGCGTGGGCGTTACTTTGCAGTTCCACCTGGAATAGATTGGCGGCTGTTATGTCACAAACATATTCATTTGTATTGTAGTGAGACATGAAAGCGACCAATCAATTCCAGGCGGAAGTGCTAAGTAACGGCTAACCTTATATCGAATATTTAAAACTCTTATCTTGGTTAAGTTTAAGTTTTTTTTTGCACAAAATTGATAACGGTTTTTTAATAGTGATTTTTGTTTTTCAAAGATGCACCTGTATGTTTTTAAGGTACACTAAATTCGAATAGATGTGATAAACCTTCAAATATAGAAGAATTATTGAATAAAACAATAATAATTACGTCCCGTTAATTTTATTCGTTCAAATATGTCGCAGAATGTAAATAAATAGATACTGACACATAGAAAGAATGGAAGTATTACAGTTTTTCTGGTTTGAAAATCAGGATTTTTTTTAGATCTAGAGCTACCTACCATATCAAACTTAAACCCTATCATCAACAAACAATTATTGTTTTATTCTGGTAGCTTAATTTAAAATACCATCCCCTTTCAGCTGTGGTTATTCAATTTTGATTTCGATTATATTGTTACTTGTCTGCAATTTTAATTACGCTCATCCACTTATCTACAATACTCGGAAAATAGTGGAATTAATAAACAAATTTCCATTTATTTATTTATGTAAACCTCTATGGAGATTTAAATGAAGAATATTTCTTTGTAAAAAAGAAAATACACAGTATTTTAAAGTTCCGAATCAAGATGTTAGAGACAAATCACTAAAAATAATTTAAAGTCTTCTGTATATGTATTATTTATTAAATAGTTTCCAAATTAACAACACGTTAACTAAACAAGTAAAATAGAGTCGTTTTTAATCTATTTCAAAGTTTTATATTATACTATTTTGTACTCATGGCTACGTTCTTGTGAAGATGGTTTTATTGTTCTTCGTTGGAGTGTTTTTATATTTTCTTTTTGTTATAATTTTGTTATTACTACCCTTCCATAATCTTTTTATCGATTTTAAGTTACCTCTGGTAAATTTCATCATTTTGCTTAGCTCTTATGTAAGCTGTAGATTGTTTGCTGTTTCCTACTGTTTAATCGTTTTAGGGATTAGATCGAACAAACAAACAAACACTACTATTATATTTATAAGTATATATTTTATGACAAAAAAATACAAGAAAGTATTAAGTCGACTTCTCGAGAATTATTAAATGTGCCTTATCCAAAATTCTATAATCCGGGAACGACACGCGTGACCTGTTGCCCGACACTGGATACTTTCCAGTGCTTAAGTGAAATATAGTCAAATAAACCCATTTTACTTATCATTTACATTTTTCAATTCGCTACAATTTCCTTGCCAAATGTGTGTTCAGACGAATTTTAAAGTTGCGGTAATGTTCAAAGAATTGACTTTTACGTTGAAATCAAATTTAACTTCCATATTATTAACGCGAAAGTTTGTGAAGATTGATAGATGTTTGTTACTTTTTCACGTAAAAACTACCGAACGAATTTTGATAAAACTTTTCAATAATATAGTCTTCTTATACATCTCGATTACATATAAGCCTTAATTTATATAGACATTGTTTAAATTGGCCAAAATATAATGATAAGTGTCTCATAAATTTAAAATAAAGGTAAAGACACACGATGGAAGTAAAAACTTTTGTCTTATCAGGAGACATTTACAACGACAACCCATCCAAGTACTGACCGCGCCCGACTTTGCTTAACTTCGGTGATCAGCCAAGAACCTGTATTATAAACGCTCTACCCCACACAGTGTTTACCCAGACCAGTTGTTATCACACAATAAGGTTGCCAATCAGAATTTCAAGGCCCTCCCATAAGAAGTTTCACTTCAAAAATCCTGGCTATTTGAGAGCTATCTCTGAGTGCGTTGTATAAAACGTTATTCTGTCTATAATTCTAATGCATTTTTAAATTAACGCTTTCCAGGGTCAACCAAGACGTATATTCCCACAAATAGGGAGCTTCCAAGCCGGCATGACATCGACAACAGACCCAATTCTAGTTGTTCGCCCTTGGATCGCACCAGATAGTGTTGTTATTATGCAGTGCTACTATAAGAAATACTGAAGTCTGAGATTGATTGATTTTGACTGATTGACAATATTATATTTGAAGTTCAAGATGATGAGTATTTGCAAAAAATAATGCAGGGAATAAATAATAATATGTTTGTAGGAAAATAAGTGATTTTTGAAGTGAAATTTTATTTAGACGCGTTGAGCGATTTTTGGTAGGGGAAAAGCTTACGGGTACGCGTTACCGATGACCTGGACATCTCATTACGTACTGCGCTTGTGCCAGACTAGCGATGCGTAGTATAGCGACCTGTGTCCGTGTAATATTAATAATTAATATTGAGCTTGTGTAGCCCACCATATGCTTGATTAGTCAATAAACTGTGGAAAAATATACCTAATTATTGCTGGAAGTGCCAATAAACTTGAAAACCAGACATACCTACTAAAAATTTCAATTTATAAATTATGAAATTTAAATAAATCAGATTATATAATCGATTTAAAAATTCAATAAAGTACATAGTTATTCCTTTGATTTGAGTTTTCACTTCTGTCGGCAGACCATTCGATTGCCTGAACTTTTTTAATTTATGTGCCTACAGTGCCTTATGCAATAGCGTAACCTCTTTAGCGACCTTATCTATCTGATGACGAAAGATACTGAAAGCTGAATTATTTATAAACATTTCTGAAGTAACTTTATGCTAATAAGCGTAATTTCAATTTATTTAAATTTATGGAAAAAAGTTTGACCGAATTAGAATGTGTAATAATAATACAATTATAATAAACGAAATTGAAAAAGTATTTTTATTTATCACACATATTAAAGAAACCTTTAACCTCGCCACAGTTCATATAAACTGATTAGCATCAGTAGTACATCCTGTTTTTTTTTAAATGTTTTTATTCTTAACTACATGCAATTTTGATTTTCTTGATACAGTTCACGCTAACTTTATTCGTATATTGTAAATTTTAGTTAATATCAACTACGACAAAGCTGAGTTAAAAAAAAATGTGTGTAATAAGTAACCCGGACACGTTTCAAAAAGTCATAAAACCACATTATCCCTGCAACCAAATAATATCCTGTTTGAATCCTCGACAACACTTTAGGCAGTTTAAATGATGTTATTCATGTTACGCGAATACTTTGTCGCGTGCGAAATGAATTAGTGTTTTTTATTTGTTATATAGGGGGTTTCACGCTCGAATGTATTAGCGGGTGGCGTGTAAATCACGCCTGCGGACGCCCGCGCCGTATTTTAAGGGCGAAATTAGAGTTTTATATGAAATTTGTACACTTCCAACTGTAACACGTACATAAGTGTTATTTGTTTTATGACTTAATCGTACTTAAAGTTGTTCCGATTTGGTAAAAAAAAGGTTATTGTATTATGTGAATGTTGATTTGACAAATTTAATTATGAAGATATTACAAATTAACGATGTATATAAATGACATCATACACTTTTTATCACTAATTCTTTTACTTAAAAATATTTTTGTGAGAAATATCTCATATAGTAGGATTAGAGACATGAAGAAAAGTCTCGTCGACATCAATGACACAGATAGACGTGTGCGAAAAAAAAGACACGAAACTCCCGCGCCTTTAAAACGAATCATTTAAAATCAACTAACGAAGGATCATCTCTTAATCTCTAAATAATAATAATAATCTCTAAATATATTAAACTTTATAGGTTAGCGTTTGACCACAATCTCATTTGATATTAAATGATGATGTAGTCTAAGATGGTAGTCACGCTAAACCTAGAGGGAGACTGGCTCTCAAGTGCAATTGCCGGAACACACCTACAGGTGCTTGGCGACAGATTTTCAAGTTAAGGGCGGTAGTTAGGCAGGCGGACTTTGAAAAATCCCTACCACCATACTATGGTTTCATCACGATGTTTTCCTTTACAGAAAGCTCCGACTCGGTTGCTAGGATTCGAACCTACCTCCTTCGATGCTGTGTCCCAACACACTACCAACTAAGCCATCATCGCTTTAAAGTGATATATAATAAAGTCTATATTAGTAAGCCTATAACATAAAAATATAAGCCTTCTAATTAATACGTGCACCAACGAATTTTTCGAAATCGCGTGTATTTACTAACTTAAATTGATAACACTTTTGGCTAACAATGAAAGAAACCATCGTGAGGGACTCCGAACTTGAGAAATTTCCTTGTAGAACCATTGCATGTGGAAAAAAAAACGAACCTCCTTCTAAAAATATGAACTCACAAGTGTGAAATAATATTTTATTAACTTCATTTTACATGACACTTTGTCTCAGATTTAAAAATAATTGAAGATCCAATTACAAAATTCAAATATTGCCTATTATATATTTAACGTAGAAATCGGCTCTCAATTAAGAACTCAATTAAAATAGGATAAACTATGTATAATTTACAATTAAACGTTATTTAATTTGAAGTAAAGAAATAAAAAAAAGTAATTCTTACTTCCTCATAAAATCGTTTAACATAAGCACGTAGATGTTGGTATGAGAAACATCACGTACACAAATAACATATGCAAGCGAGTTAGCTGTCTCGGGTTCATTCCCTTGGTGATTGTGCTGTGGTACTCGAATAACCTTTTAGAACGTTGAATTAATATTTACGAGTACTGGAAACGACAATAATGTTTATTTAATATTTCATCATCCATGGTCTATACTTAGGAAGCAGAAAAATTATACGTCATAGCCGACAGATTCCTGCGTTCCGTATAGACTACGATTTCTGTTTAACATAGCTCTTCTTGGTTAATTTATTATATATCAATTACAGAAATATCATATTTCCAGCAGCATTGCGTACATATATACAATAAGTATATAGATTATAATATATTATGTGCTTAAAAGCTTTATCTAAAATCACCTTAACACAAAATTTATATTTAATTTATTCAACCCATCTGTGATGCCCCTCTTGTCGCAGGTTTCCATTAACCCTCATGAACCCGTTCTGTCCGTTTGCCTCCAATCATATAAAAAAAAATATAGGCGAGCGTAGTCGTGGACAATTCTAGTTAAATCATAAAAATACAAAACAAGGATAAATTATCACTTTCATTCAATTGACGGAAATGAAAAAGATAAAAAAATGAATACCGCAAAGACGTATACACCGTTCCGCGAAAATTCATACTGAGAAAAAAAATCACCATAAATCTCTTTCCTGCAAAATTTTTATCTACGCGATTTATTATACCTACGTTGTATAGGGAATTTTTCGTGACACAAAGGATGGGGAAAAAAAGTGGCAACGCGACGTGGAAGCTCCCTCGTAAGTTATGGATGATGTTATGGCCTCAAAATTTTCTTACATCTGAATAATTAAATTCGCTTTTCCATTAGGGACTCACGAATACGATGCGTGCCACGTTTCAGTATATCATTAAAAAAAAATTGCAAGTATAACTCTATATTAGATTATCCCTTTCTATGCAGAACGAAACGAATCTATACGACTGAACGTGAACGAATAATTATGATGGTTTACAACGTATTGGAAAAATCAATTGTTATTTGTTTTCCCAATTTATCCTAGTTCACTGATGAGATGACTACTACTACTTTGAAATCAATTGCATCTCATTATTAAACTAATTATGGCACAACTTTTCAGTCGCAAGTATTTTTTTGATTTGTTATAATTAACAGAGTTTATAGATAACCCTAAACAAAGTACGTCTTAGGTCAGCTCGAAGAGAACCGGCTATATTAGTAACATAGGCATTCATAGTAATATTCGGTTCATGTTGAGCAACTCATCCGTTTTGCATCCCCGGTACCACGCGCCACTACATATGGCACGCAAGGACTATTACTTTTTGTTCTGAAATTTATATTACAACAACTCCTCACCAAAGAATCATAGCGTGATCTCAGATGCAATAAATTCTTTTTATTTTTATAAATAAGCAAGTTTCTGAGTATGGATTGATATTTGTTAGTCTTTCTCCCAAAAAAGAGAAACCTATTTTGATGAAACTTACAGTAGTATAGTTTGTACATTAGAATAACACATAGACTATAACTTATAAAGAAGCTGTTTAGATTTACAAAAATATAGCGGTTAGTGTCAAGTAAATTGGAAAAAATCCTGCATTCCGAGAGCATCTTAACGTGTACTGTCTAAACAGTTAAAGTTATGTGAATATATATATAGTGTCGAAATTTTTAAGACACAGACCTAGGCGAAATCGCGGGTGTTAGCTAGTGTAAAATAAATGTTAAATGTCTATTATTTCTCCTAGCTAATCTGATACGGCTGAACTGATTTCAAAGAGAATTTTGCAGAATGATACAGAATATTCATAGTACTATTTATCATTATTTACTTTGGCTTCTCCGCATCGTCTTTATAAAGTAGGTAAGACTTTAAAATTTCAATAAAATCGTTTATTATCTACTACAATATTTTTACGGTGGTTATTACTACTAAGATGATTCGAAACTACATAGTTTCTTCTCCCTCGTAAAGTGGCATAGTGAATTTTGCACACGCGACAAGAAAAATATTTTGCATCTACACAAAATAAAAGCATGGATAATTAAAATACGACTTTATATAGTTTCTGGAAGCTTCAGAATAAAGGTTTTTTAGGTGAGAGTGTTAATACTCCGAATTATTAATATAAGCAAAGCGGGCGAGACACGGGCGGTGTCGGACCGCGTCGCAGATGTAGTTGACTTTTTTTTCATACGCGTTTATCTAGATAACGTCGGGCTACTCCAACTGTGTTTTAACATGTTCAACATAAAACGTTAGGATGAGTTTATACTGTCATCATAATTTATTTTATGACAAAAATCTATATATAAATAACCAGTTACAAAACAGTTAAGTACAAATTCCGCCTTTGTTTCTGCTCCGATTTTTTTCCAGTAGCAGCTATTGACTAGCTTTATTGTTCTCATACAAATTTCATAACTTATGGTCCAATTTAGACCACTGGGCAACCATTAGTCAATTAATAAAATAATAGAAGTCTGCTGTTCAGCGCAAAAACTATTGGATAGATTAATCGTTGGTTTACTTTTTAGATACTTAGTCCTTATCTAAAAAAAGAATTATCAGAATATCTTTATCTAATATAAAGTTATTAAAGCAAAAAAATGATACCAATTCTGTAACTATTATGCATTCAGCGATGTGCGAAGTGAGGAAAGCAGAAGGTGCGCGAGTGAGAAGAGAAGTAAATGGATAACATTGTTTACAAAGAAATTTTGTGAGCAAAGAATATTTTTGCTTTCGATTTATATTATATTTTTACTGTACACATAAAATATACTGTTAAGATAATATGCAACGCAGACAAAGTCACTAGTGTCAGCTAGTTGTATAATAACATAACTTGGTGTAATTCCTGTATACAAAATTTCATTAAAATTTAATGACAGTTCAGGTTTTTTTTATTATAAGATTTCTAATAGTAGTTTTGTCAATATTTATAGCACATCAATTCTATAATGACAAACTTTCCGAGTACAATCGTGTGAAACTTACAAACCTAATAAAAATTGAAGAAGCCGTATTTGAGGCAAATGCGGACATATAAACAGGTAGACAATATATTTTTTTACCATATTCGTAATCAGTCAGCCTTTATGATAGGTGTGTCACAAAATTTCGGCAAAATGAAATATACAGACAGAAATACAGATTAATTATTATAACTGTTTTGGAGACAACATTATAAACTATTTCAATAGGAAAAATCATATACAATATGCCCTTTTTTAAACCTATATATAGAATGGTTAAACGAATTGCATTTAAACAATATGCATAGACAGATAAATGTATATAGATTTCAAACTACACTCAGACCGCAATTGACTGCAAATTACTGTCTTTACGTGCGAACGAACCTTTACAAAGCCAGCCGGCGTTCACAATGATACAGTCATTACGGGGGAATCGTTTTATGCCTTGAAATAAAATTATTTCGTTTCAAAATTTCACGTACGTGGTAAGAATATAAAATTGTAGTTAATTTATCGGCATGTACATATAAATTGTTGTTTTACTGTATTCCCAAAAAATGTATTTAATTATATGGTAAACCAATTATAGAATTTCAACTCTTGGTTAAGTAAACTTCTTCTTCTTTATTTTTTTGGCTCCGTCACGGTTTGTGCACTAGCCAGCGTCAAGTAACAAGATTTTGCCAAGTGTCTTGCGATAATTATAATGTTCTTACAAGATGGTGGTTTCCTTGTTAAAACTTTCCATGGAGTTTTGGTGGCATCTCAAAATGCATGCTCCGTGGTATTATTTCCCATCCACTTCACTTGTGCATAATAACCGAACTATATTACGTAAAACACCACCAACACAAGATCTAATAACACAAGATTATGAATAAAATATAAAAACCACTACATGACAGACTAAGATCCCGCCAAAAAACTCGTTAAGTAAACTTATTTATCACGTTTTAGATTTAGATATTATATATTCAGCTTATTTTGCTGGTCCGCATAACAGTGGCGACTAGCGATATTTCAGAGGTCAACTATATTTTTGGATTGCATTACGTTTGCATCAGGTGTACTTAAAGAAATGTATTATTTACTTACAACGATTTTACGCTTTAAGGCATATATGTGACATTTTTATAAACGATTCAAAGGAAAGTTGTAAAATCGGAATATGTTTGGCAGTTTTAAATTTGACAAAAAAAGTGACTTACCCCTGGTAGTGTTCTTTTTTCATGTAGCGCTGATTGAGCGCTTGAAGCGCTCTCCGGGTTGAAGTATGTCAGGAATGCACAACCTGAAATTAAAAGCATGCATCTGATAAATAATGTGAAAATAAATTTATCGAAGGCGTTTAAAGTAATATAGACGAAGTAAGAGCAAGGTTGTGGGATATTACTATCCGAAAGGAAAAGAAGCGTTGAAATAATCGTTTCAAACGCGGCGATTCCGGATTTACCAGTATATATGATTCCTTACAATAACATATTTATAAGTTTGAATGGTGCTACTACTGGAGATGGACGTCTACTGTCGTGTATAATGGATGTATACTGTCGGTCGCCTTCGTTTGTATATTAAGGTGTGTTTACTTTATGTTAACTATTGTTCCATTTTTTCTATATTTTTAATGTACATTT
This sequence comes from Antheraea assamensis, assembly GCA_035772565.1. NCBI lineage: Eukaryota > Metazoa > Arthropoda > Insecta > Lepidoptera > Saturniidae > Antheraea > Antheraea assamensis. The sequence goes on along the minus strand of JAQQSE010000046.1, from coordinate 3,536,068 downwards.
ATAACTTACTTCAATTATATAATTTAATTTCTCTTATCAAGTTCATTGCAAGAATACTATTAGTAAATTATCTTTTTGTAGTAGGGTTTTATAAAAAAAAACATCAATATAATAAAACAGTTATATAAAATTTAAGGCATTTTCTACGGAACTGTTACGAGCAGTTTCTTAGTTCACACAATTAGCAGTTATATAAAAAAATATATAATTTTATTATGTCATTTTAGAATTTTCACTGAACAAATCAAATGTAATTATACCTAAAAATATGGTACTATAACAATGTTTAAATCCAGAACCAGAGAGTAGTATTTTTTAAGAATCACGTGGCTCGTCTTAATTATAAAAATCACTAGAAAATAAAAATAATAATGGAGTTAAATGTACTAAGTGACAAGAACACGAAGGTTTTTGTAAAAAAATTATACACAATAATTTATCTCAAACCTATTACACAGTAAATATCGCTTCTAAATCTTATAGTAAATGTCCGTTATAGGCAAATATAAAAAGTATATCACAAATAACGTTACTGCTTTACTCCAAAAGGGTTACATTTATGTTCTGTAATACAGTCACGTTCAGCTGATCCCCTTATTATGGGCTGAGTTGAGTGGCAACGAATCGCCAATATTCCGTTAGCCAGTAAGCGTCAGAACATTCGCTTAATATTACAATAGTATAATAATGTAGGTTTGCACTTTATCGAGCAATACCATGAGAAGCGTCATCAAACGACACACCGTAAGACGAGCGAAGCAAAATTAAAAAAAATGTTATTAAAATACCTTTTGTAGGATCCTACAAAAATACTGATTTACGAGTATTGAAATTACCAACGATATTTAGAATATTCCCTTTTTTAGAAGAGCCGATAAGAAATACTACAAAGTATATTTCAAGAAGTTCTTCGTTGATGTAAATCGTGGGCATTATCTGATCAGTAAGTAGTGAGATGACACTTAACACCCAGTTTTAAATCAATCACTGGACGATGCTATTCCGGCTTTAATAAGCTGCTAGATATACATTCGGAAATCCACAAAACGCTGTTAATAAAAAAAAAACACCTCGCCGGGTTTATCACTTTATGCATGGTTTTTGTGACCCGATCAAGAACAGATTTCTACCACCCGATTAGTTATTGTATATAAATTGAGTAACTCTGAAACACAACAAGCACATGATGTTCACGATCCAGTCGACCATAATTATCGTACACTTTCACTTAGCAGCTCAACTATTTTAAGAAATAATCATTCATTTATTTACATTAGCTTATAAGAAACCCTTAAAGCCTCTTCCCGAAGGAAGCTATAAACATAATTAACACGTCGAATCAAAATGTATTGTTGTATGGATGTATAAATTCCGTTATATGCACAGTTCTATATTCTCGCACATACGGTCATAGTACACGAACATTTCTCACGTTCAGGTTACCTCACGATGTCTTACTTCATCGTCAGCCCATAGTATTACCAATTTAAATTAATAAATGTACTTGATTTTTTTTTATACTTTGTAGGTAAACGTTTTGACCACAATTTCATGTGATATTAAATGATGATGTGATCCAAGATAGTAAGTCACGCTTAACCTAGAGGGAAACTGGCTCTCAAGTGCAGCTGCCGGAATACACCAACACAGGTGCTTGACGACAGATTATCAACTTGAGGGTGGTAGCTAGCCAGACGGACTTAGAAAAAGCCGTACCACTACGCTATGGTTTCATCATGATGTTTTCCTTCACCAAAAACTTCGACTCTGTTGCTTGGATTCGAACTTACGTCCTTTGACGCTGTGTACGAATACACTACAAACTGAGCCATCATTGCTTGCTTCATGGAAAATTCGTTGGTACGTCACAGAATTCGAACCTGCGAACAAGGTAACCACTTTTTCCAAACGACCACAGTGACTTTTTAATTTGTAAACATTGAGCTACAACAACTATTCCCTACAAGACTTACATGGTAAAAATGGTGTGTTATTTTAAACAGCATAAAAAATAACGTGAAATAAAAATTCTTTTAAAACGTTCACACTACAATTGTGTTTCAAGTTTAATAGAAAAATAAACAACCCGCAGCGAGCATTAACACTGAAAGCTCAAAAATTACAACTTGGCAGCATCGAATGTACAGGAAATGTATAGGCGCAGGAAATGAACCCGTTAGCGCAATCCAAGATGGCCGCCGGAAGCGGCGAGGCGATTTATTCGTGATGTAGCTGGACCGCTCCTCTTTCCAATCTGATGCTTTATAGTGGCGTGTTTATGCTAATTTCGGGATGAATAAGTACAAAGTTTGTAATATGGATGACAATTTGATTTATATTTATATTTTTTATACGAGTATTGTTTTTTTTAGTTACTGTGAATATTTTGAAATACTAAATCTTGATCGTCTCTTCGCGCTTTATTAATCGAAGTTGTTAACCAAAACTTCACTTGCCGCTATCAACTACTTTTTTTTTGTTATGTTTTGTAGTAGCAAACAGATATGCAATTACCTGATGTTGAGTGGCAACCCTAAAGCCTATATATAACTAACCTCAGTAGGACCACAACCCTTTTTTTATTTTTATTAACGTGGGGAAATCCATTATGGACACGCCACCCTCTCGGGAGAGAGAGTGGGTAGTGTGAGACCACACTACCCACTCACTAAAACCTCACGGTGTACCGGCCGCCGCTTTGGTTGAGACGACATGGCTATCACCATGCCGCTCCAACGGCCAGGTCAGCGGATGGTGTCCGCCGAGCATCGTCCTAATAATAGGGGGCAAGCTGGGTACACATCAGCCGCCCCCTCCTCGTCAGCCGGACCCTAGCAATGAAGAGATGGGAATTGGAAAACCTCCTGAACTAGTGTATGATTTCAAGTACAACGCTACAAATTTAAACATAGTAAGTGCGAGCGCTGCTACTTTGAACCTCGTTCAGGAACTACCTCTACTATGTTTAAAACAATATAAAAAAAAGACACTCAGTGACACTCTAAGTCTAATCTGAATATTTCCAAGTCATAAAATATTTGTATAATACAAAGAAAACACGACATACCTATCTATACTTTTTTCTAATTTATCTAAACTTGGAATATAGGTCGTGTATATAGTCCATCGAATATTCGCCTCGTGACGTGGCTACCGACCGCTCACCACGGCCTGACCTGCTCGCTAATTACCAGTTGGCCGGTTTTATTTCCGACCGAACGCTATCTAAACCGCCGCGATCTGGTGCTGTACCGCCCTTAAGCCCACCTTCATCGAGATATCCCCAATTCCTAACTGTAAATTCACAATAGTAATCCGATGATAACCACTGGAAAATATTAATGATTTATTTTAAATTTACTTATATTTAGATTTGAATTGAACTATCTTCTCATATAAATAAAATGAACGAGGTGCGTACTACTCAAAAATAACTAAAAACTACTGAATAATTTTTTGTTCTAATTCTTAGAAACCGTACTCGGACTTTGGTCCCCATTTAAAAAAATAATTATCAGGATATCTCCATTTAATATGAAATTATTAAAATCTTAATAAACCATGACTTTTATATAAATAATAAGCGTTCAGCAATGTGTGAAGTGGAGCAAGCGGCATAGAGCGCATGTGCAGGAGAGAGGTACTAAAGCATAATATTATTTGCAAAGAAATTTTGTAAGGGAAGTTTTTTTTTTGCTCTCTACATTAAATATATTACTAAGATAATATACAATGCAAATTAAGTCACTGGTTATAGCTAGTATGTAATAAGCGGACAGTAAATATTTATGGAAAAAACCCTTTTTCCAGAAATGGGAAGTTCATAGGCTGACATTACTAATATTATCTGTGTGGTGGTGGCACTTTTTAATTTTGTTAGACTAGATCGGATCATTTGTCAGTGACATACCTGTCATTAGTGATACTTGTAGATGTATTTCATTCTTGAATCTATTTAGTGTAATGTAGTAATCAAACAGGGCGGCGATAGTGTCTACGAAAAACTGTCAAAGTATCTCATTTCGTTTTTTACGCGTTTCCGAATGAACCTATGCTTACCATCAGTTACAATGCTATCAGGTTGTTGGGGTAAAATAAAAAACTAAAACTAATTTTTAACATATTATAACTCGGTTAAGTACGGAACGTCTACTACATTGGAAATTCTTTAAAAGAAAACCATTCTTTATAATACGTACATTGTAACTAATCATTTAACCCTAAACAACATTCTGAATCACAAAAGGGTATAATAACAAAAGGTAGGGCTGGTGAAACATTTTGTGGTAAGAGAGATAATAATGAAGCCCGAGAAATATTCTTTCATAAATGATGTGGTCTTGTTAAACAGCTAAAACGAACAACTTTATGGAAAAGCCGAGAGAACAAAAGAAGATCAGGAAACTTTAGTATTCCTAATTAGCTTTATTGTATTTTACACATCTTTTATAACCACCATAGCCAGTAGAATATTACTACTTTATACCGGATAAAAAGCCATCATTCTGTCATAGCTCAGTATATATAGAACGTCCTAGTATAAACTTTGGTTGCCACTCAGATATATTCGTAGACCGACAACACGACAGCGATTACCAATCGATTCTTTTCGCCACCGTTCATGAATATAATTTTATTTAGTAACTAACAATCGTTCACGATTTTGTACACGTTAGTTATATTTATTATTGTATATAAAATAATAAGTATGAAAATTAATTAAAATAAACGTAGCCTTTGAGACACTCAGAGATTCGGCAGTCTTCTATGCCAGTTTGAAGTTTCAAGCAAGCCGGTGACGAATTGTGATGCATTCATTTCAAAGATTTTCAAGATGAAAAATTAATAAACAGAGTCACCTTCTAGTTTATAATGTTTAATATAATAAATATGAGTATAAGTAATAAATTTATTTAATTGGTCTCCTTTAATGCTGTTTTGCCTTACGAGGTCTCAAATATTCTCGAGAATAGATCATCAGATCTTATTACGGTAGACAGACAGGATGGAGAAATATCTACAGAATTATTATCTATTCTTCAATTTATGTTCAATTTATATCCTTCGACCTTATTTAAGTAATATTTAAATAATATGTTACTTACTTAGAAATCCTGTACTTGTTAATGAGGGTAACACTGGAGAAAACTGTAGTCCACTTATATACTTGGAAAAAAGTTTTCTACCTTCAGAAATGAGTGAAAAGATGCCACGCTGCAGTTTCCCAGATATTATGACTTACATTTTAAAATAATCAGTTGGTCCCTGTGTAAATTATTCCGTATCAGTATTTATATAAAGTTTGCTTTTCAATGCTAGTCTTAGACAGTTACGTCATATTTCCATAGTTACGGAAAAGTTCGCTTTCAGGTTTAAGTTGTTGCCTGAAATTAGTTTCAGTTGAATGTTAGAAGAGACGTAGTATTCTACCTGTTTCTATGTTTCAATCGTGTACTTCTATTACAAACATTTACTTCATGTAAGAATTCACTACACAAAATAATTTAATACCTAAAATGTTCAAGAGAGATCGATATGCATGATCAATATCCTTAGCCAAAATTATATGGTTTGAAATAAATGGACACATTCATTTGGTATGTACGAAGGTACGCATACGTGTCTCATCGACGTATAGATAGATGTGTGGTTAGCTTAGCTTGTATTTATAGTTTAGCTCCATTCACGATATTGCATGCAAGGTAAATAGTCCAGACTGAATTTCGGCCACATTGGCATTCTTGCGCTAGTAGTCATTTAGGACACTTCCTATCACTGTCAACTATCAACAACAAATTATCACAACACTGTAGGGAGTGTCCATCGAGTGTTTGATGTTCAGTACTTTATTGACGTTACAAATGTATTACTTATAAAATGATATTGCCTACTACGTAAATAGGTGCGATTGCACGTACGTAGCGCACTCAACATAAATATGACAACCACTGCGCTAAAACGTAATCCATAATCCGCCACTCGATTGAGGCACGGTGGCGATCGTACACTCATTTGTTTATTGCCTACAACGGCGGCAGTCGTGTCGTGAGGAACCATCCAAATACTTGAATTATTTCGCATTGACTCCGTATTTTTATTATATACGAGAGCCTACTACTACTAGCCTACTCTCTCACCGTCTAGACATCGCAGTATACGTACGCCTGTTTCAAATACCGAGGCAAATATTTGAATAACACTATTTTGTGAATTATAATTTGATTTTATTATCAACGCTTTGCATTTATTATATATATAAGTGTGATTCTTTAACAATATTATTGATCAGCTGATCGTATCATTGACTAGCTACATTTGACCGGACACTATAAAAGTAGATAGACGTTCGAAGTAAAGAATAATCTCGGTTGATCTTGAAACGATCAAATAATAAAAATGATGTTATAATTTTATTATGGTTTTATTATTGTTAACCCCATACAATAGCGCAAACAACTCCAACAAAGGTAATCAAGTAGGAACTACGAAAATCAGTCTACTGTATGTCAGATACAAAAAAATACTACAAAAGCAAACGAACGAAGCAAACTATGAAATTTGTGATATAAATTATGATGGCATTTTTTAACATTTCCATGTAACAAAATCAACAGTATGCAACTATTGTAATGAGATATCTTCCTTAGGTTTCATTTATAGAGGCTATTACAAAGTGGATCAATATGTGAACGCTGGTGATATCTGCAACTAACTCCTTCCTCTCTTTGGATCCACTAAAAAGATTGTAACGTGTAATGTATTTTAAATATACGAGTACATCTATGTATGTTACAAAGCTGAAACCCGATCGAGTTTCTTGCCAGTTCTTCTCGATTACTGGGTAGTTTTCCGAACTGGTGGTAATTTTGACGTTGATAAGCGCCTTCTTAGGGCCTAATTTGAATAAAGTATTTTTAGATATTATAGAATAACATTTAGACTTACATTTGTATTATAATATTATTTTATACCTTTAAGGCTTAATTTATCATGACCTGTAAATAACATAGTTATTCGTTGTGTCTAAATTCTTATTTAAGTCTTCGAATATTTATATAGCTCTATTTCCACAAAGCAATCAATCATATGCCCAAATAATAACATCATGTTCAAATCAGTATGCTTTGAATTCAGAACAGACTTAAATTACATAAAGTTTGCGTGGCTTATGGGCATTTCTTATAGCATTTCACAGTGGAATTCTTTTCAACCTTAGCAATCCGCAAATACATACATACCTCACCACCGTTTCCTTACGCCGACAGATTTGTGGCCTTTTTCAACCGACGCCCAACAGTTTTTCTTGTTTAATTACCTAATAATACCGTGGTGTCAGACATTGTTAAGTTTCTTCGTGTTGGCTACTTTTCTTTAACTATTTGGGGTATACTTTGTAAGACTAGTCGACGAACGAAGCTTATTAAGGTATCTAATACTTTTGGTTTTCATTTTTGGATTATGATTTCTTTATTATTATTTTTAATTATCAGTTGATATGTTTTAATTATTTATTATTGTTATACTATCTTTTGCTCGCAGCTTCGCTCGCGTTAATGTATATTTGACGTATCCCTGGGAACAATTTTTTTTTTGATGAAACGTCTGCCTGGTCCCCTTTTCTATACCTGTCAACGTGTATACAAAGTTATTATAAAACTCGGTTGAGTAGTTAAAGTGTGAAAGCGTAATAAACAATAAAACTCATTTTCGCAATTATAGTATTAGTTTGGTTTAGTATTGTAAACTAACGTTTTGGAAATAAACCACTTGAACTTAAGTTATTATTGGATTTAAGATGATGATTATGCAAGCTAAATTAGAAAGGGTACCGGTTTCGGGGAGAGAGATTGGGTTATGTCCGACTCGCACGGACTAAAACCCCACGGTGTACCGGCCACCGCTTAAAGTTGGGGCGGGATGGGACCGTGCTAAGGCTATCACCATGCCGCCCCAGCGGTCAGCTCGGCAGAAGGTGGCCGCCGAGCTCCATCCTTATAGGGAAGTAGACTAGGTACACAACCAGCTACCTCCCCTCGTCCCCTCGTCTGCCAAATCTGTGCAATGAGGAGATGGGCCCCCCGACCCATCCCCTCAGGTCCGACTACAGAGGTGGAAGGAGGCGAGCAAATCGCCATCTCCTTTCACCGGCCCTCCTTTAGCAGAGACGACCACTGAGAGGGTCCGCCTTTCGGGCCCTCTCCGCCACCTCCTTCTGCGAGATGACCTCCTCGCAGAAGGAAGCCAGCGCCTTCCATGCGCTTTCGCTGCCGAGCATGGCCGCAATCACGCTCGGCAGCGAAAGATCTCCTCCTACCGCCGCTGCCAGAGTGCGGCGCTGCACCTACCACGCGGCACACTCGGACAGAGTGTACTGCGCGGTGTCCTTCTCAGCGCCGCACTCGTGACAAGCGGCGGTCGGCTCCCTGCGAGCGACCTGGTGCAGGTACCAGCCAAAACAACCATGCCCTGTGAGTACCTGCACTAGTTGGAACGTCAGGAAGCCCCACTCCCTATCAAACCACTGCAGCAGGACCGGGCGGACGACGTCCACCGTATATCGCCCATAACGCGCGTCCGCCAGATATCGTAATACACTATGAAGCATTAGAATGTTAACTAAAAACTGACTGAGAGACGACACCGACATCTCAAACTATAATAGGTTATACTAACTCGTTATTACAGTGAATTATCATTAAAATTATCCACAGTAGTTCATTTAATATTGAAATAAAGTTATATAATATAGTATATCACTGCGGGAAGTTTGTCAATTTCATTTCATGTCGTCGACTTAATCTGCCCGTAGCCGCACCAGAGCATTAAAATTCTCACTTCGACGCGACGGAGTAAAAATTTTCAACTTAAAATTTTAACTTGCATATTTCTATATCTGAGACGCTGAAAATAGTTGTACACTTTACTAAAAAAATTATAAAACATAAAAATATTTTGAGCTTACGCCACAGAAGCATTATTAGAACGGCTATTTCGAGTAGAAGAACTTATCAGTACAACATATAGATTCTTAGTTCTCGTTGGCAAATCAGACAGTTGCAAAATATATTTACTTCGTTATAGTTCGCGTCAAAGGATTAAAAAGCAATTACGACAAACAACAAATAGTCCATTGAAATTTTACATTTTTTAGGCCTTACCTTGCGTATTTTAGAGGACGCAATTTTATTTTTTTGATGTGTAGGGGGGGTCAGTGTAAAGCTAAAATCAAGTTTGTGGGGTCGCCACCCTTGTCCCACGGCCGCCATCTTGAAAATAGGGGTTGAAATGGTTATTACGATTTATCTCTTAAACTATTTATCTGATAAAAAAAATTGTCAACATTTTTTGTTGCAAATTTAATTCTCTACAACTTTAGTCCAGTATCTTTATGTCGTAGAATTATAAATAAAAAAGTTATAAGCGAAAATGTTCAGAAATTCGAGAAAAAATTTATATTTTTCGATATAACTTTTTTTTATCATTTTACGAAAAAATGATATATGAGCATTTTTGTAGATCGTTTTTTAAGGAATAACTTTTATACGCAACATTTTTTAATTAAGTCAACAGCTAAGGTTTTACAGCTCTCCGAAGTGAGTATTATTTTTCAGTACTCACTATACATATATTATACGTGTGTACTAATAATGTATCATCAGTTATTTTCTTTTTTTTTTTATTTTGTTATTATTTTTTTTTTAATTATTAATTTTGCAATATTATGAATAATTAATTATTGACTCTTTTCCACTCCATTACAGAATTTTATAATTATTGATTTTTAAAATAATTTTAAAACTTGCTGTTTCTTCATGCTTTTTCAGGATGTGACACAACTTCAGCTCCTTACAATATCGGTAAAATGAAATTTGTGAAAACCCTGGAAAAACATATAGAGTTTGCAAGTGGAACGGCTTTGTTTCTCAACAAGAAAGTTGACCCTGCTTTGCTCACTGTAATTGGTGAACGTTTTTTTATCCCTTTATACGGTGGCAATAAAGATGATAATTCTCTTGACAGCCTAAGATACAAACAATTCGTCAAGACAATGACAAAAAGTACATTTAACTTATCTTCCTTCAACACAAGAAACAGCTCGCTTTCATACTTTCCGAGTCTACCTCAGGTCCAGTCGTGGCTTGGTAATAATAATGATCCTGAAGACTGGGGTTGGAAAAAATGTGGAAAATTATTGATGCCAGTGCAGACCTCTAAACCTCCAGCACCCCCTGAGCTTCTAAAATTGACAAATTTCATTTTACCGATATTGTAAGGAGCTGAAGTTGTGTCACATCCTGAAAAAGCATGAAGAAATAGCAAGTTTTAAAATTATTTAATAATCAATAATTGTAAAATTCTGTAATGGCGTGGAAAAGAGCCAGTAATTAATTATTAATAATATTGCAAAATTAATAATTAAAAAAATTATAGTACACACGTATAATACATGTATAGTTAAGAGTACTGAAAAATAATACTCACTTCGGAGCGCTGTAAAACCTTAGCTATTAACTTAATTAAAAAATGTTGCGTATAAAAGTTATTCCTTAAAAACGACCTACAAAAATGGTCTGATATCATTTTTTCGTAAAATGATAAAAAAAAAGTTATATCGAAAAATATAAATTTTTTCTTGAATTTCTGAACATTTTTGCTTATAACTTTTTTATTTGTAATTCTACGACAAAAAGATACTGGACCAAAGTTGTAGAGAATTAAATTAGCAACAAAAAATGTGTACTAATTTTTTTTATCAGATAAATAGTTTAAGAGATATATCGTAATAACCATTTCAACCCCTAATTTCAAGATTGCGGCCGTGGGGCAAGGGTGGCGACCCCACAAACTTGATTTTAGCTTTACACTGACCCCCCCTACACATCAAAAAAATAAAATTGCGTCCTCTAAAAAACGCAACCCCAAATGTAACTTTTCAATGGACTAAAATAGTAGCATCCATGATTACTTGTATTTATTACCTCATTTGTTGGGGGTTACTAATATGTTCAATATCTCGACGCAATTAATCATGCAGATATCTGCAGAAATGTCTAAGATTTAGGCCGGCGATGATTTATAATAATATTAATATAAGATGGACAACATACATACGGCCATTTGTAATTCCAAGGTAAAGGGATAGTGAATAGACGTCTATTTATATACATTAAACACATTAGAAATAAGACTAACAGTTGTATTGATCAAATAAAAGACCGTGAATTGCGAGATTCAAACTTGTATATTCCCAAAGCATCGATAAGTATTCTCTCATATTTGGCTGTTAATCAGCTAAACATATAATACTACAATGCGCTATAAAATTATACAACTTCAAAACGCCTAAGCTAGGGTGAGGTGGTATACGTCTATTTCGTAAAGATATCTCACAGTAATCATCTTTATCTTTTATACGTTGTTAAAAATAATAGGTTATTTGGGACGCTACTTTGAGCAATATAATACTAAATGTTATTAAATTAAATCCCATAGTTACATTTAGCATTTAATGTAGATTTTACTAGAATATCATTTAATTATATAGATTTTAACAAAATATCTTAAAATATATAATACATTTAAAATTATGCACAACAAAAAAAAAGTTGTTCGTGTAATGATTCTAACGTTGCTTCTATCACTTTGATAAACTGTAAATGTCAAGCGCCAAAAACTTAATCTAAGTCGTTTAAATACTTTAGTACATCGCACCCATGTGAAGTACAGGGCGAGTCGCTAGTATGTCAGTAAGACAAATATAAATCATAATAAAGCATTTTATCCGAATGCAGTGTCGGCCTACAAAGCCGTCACATAAATCTCTCTCTCTTGAAATCCCATGTCTCTCAAGATTCTCAAGAGAGATTCTCAAGATTTAGTCAAGGCTACGGTTAACGAAGACTTGGAGCTGGTGGTGTCTGAGCTATGACCTTAGACTTAATAATTTTTAATTTCACTCTTCTAGATGAATACACATGCACTATTATTAATACAAATTAGGAAAAGCTTATAACTGATTAATTCATATTATAAATCAACAGAGATTACATCTATATATTTGACAAAAATGGTATGTAGGCTTCCCAATCCTTGATAGAGGATATTAAGGTGACATGTGGACTTTTTGTCTAGCTGCCTGTCGCTTCGTTTGTGCGCGTATCACACAGAAAGTATTCCACTAATTTTGATGAAATCCATAATGATATTACTGTATATACTGTAAAAAAAATTTAAACATATGTATATTCGTATATATGCATTGATATAAACAATTATGTTATATTACAAATATGAAGTGATCAATATTTTTGTTTTAAATTGACATAAAAATAAACCCATGTAGTTTTTATCGCAATTCATAGATGACATTAAGCGTATCTTTTTAAACATTTTGCAATACTATATTACTTACAATATGCTGTCGTTTGGTTTTAAAAGGACCAATAAATTAATATACTAACTTTGATTTCCAATAAAGAAAATTGAAAATCAAGGTCCTCTATTAAATTTAAGTCTTGAGAAGACGCTTATGAACCTTAAAATACTACCACCGGTTTAGTAAACATAAAAAGCATCAAGAAGAGTTGATAAGGAACTGAGTTAGGTTTATTTCGATATTATTTATTTAATCCATTTTCATTTAGTTTTATATTATTTACTGGATGTAAAAAAAGGAATTACTTTCAGACATTACTATCGTTCACATAATCATCCACCCTATAATAATATATCATATAAAACTTGGGATATCTATTTTACAATTATCTCTTATATTGAAATTGTACTGCTCGTTTTTAATAAGTTTTTTTAACAAACTAAATGTAGAACGATGTATTGAGAGGGTAAAACCAAGATACTAAATTCTTAAAGCTTATTCTGCAATATCGTAAGTATATAACATTCATAAACATCGCTACAAAAGGGACCACGACTTCAATGGCAGAAAAGCTGATTATATCGCGTCGCCGGCCGACAAACGTTCAATGGTTATTATTAGAGTCAAATTGAGACAGTCACGGCATGTCGTTTGTTATTTTTGTTTTACACAAAGAGATTAAATTGTATAGACAAATTTTTGACGACAAGTCCCTACGAATGTTTTTGTATTACACAAATAGAGAATTTAAACGAATTTATCAATCACTTGTGTGTTCGGCATATCCGTTCGTTAGTATACTGACAAGTATTTTTGATCCCTATGAAGAATATATTTGTAAAAATTCATGCTTATATACTATACTAACCGATTTTTATTTTCTGAAATTCCTTAAAAGTTTCCGTTTGATGGGAAAACGTAAAAATTTGGTATGTTAAAAACCACACGTGCCGCAAAACGATTTAAGTTCGTTTTCTAATTATTCATGTTTCGTTTTTATTTTTTCTGAAAACTATTATATTCTCTGTCATGTAAACAGTTTAATAAAATAAATAATTAAATTTAGGAAATTATAAACATTGCATATTTAATATGAAACCGCGCAAGAACATCATTTTACCAAAAACTGAACTTGGATCGTTTTGTAATTTCCATTTTTCATAAACAGAACAAAAATCAAAAGCGTCGGTAAAAAATAATCACTAAATCACCTTTTTAAAATTTGTATTGTCTCTCAGTCAGCCGAAAATACTAAGTACTTCACAATTTTATACGCGTTCAAAATCAAAATCAAAATATACTTTATTCAATTTAGGTACTAAGAAGGTGCTTATGAACTTCAAAATTACCACCGGTTAGGAAAACAACCCAGTCATCGAGAAGAACTTGCGAGAAACTCTATCGGGCTTATCATGTTAACATATATAAATGCATATTTAAAAAAAATTACACGTTACAATCCTTCTCAGTGGATGCACAGAGAAGAGTCAATTCCAGACATCACCATCGTTCACATACTGATCCACTCTATAATAGCCCTTTGACAACAAAACCCGCTTGACAGGGCGCTTAAATTTATAGTCCGGCGAATCGGTAACATGCTTTGGGACTTTATTATAAAATCAGAAACTATTACCTAAGAAAAATTACAATTGCTTCAGGATTGCAACCTTGTTGAGGTCGGTTATATATCGTTATAAGCTACAATAACCACGTTAAATCAGAGATATCACGCCTGTGTGCTACTTTATAAAGTAGGAAACAAAATAAACTCAATTTTTAATGTAAACACAAAAGTTTACATACAGTAAACTTTACAATTATATCTTCTATTTTTCCTCTATAATTCTAAATCTTTGTTTAATGTCTATGCCTTTATATAATGTGATTGTAATGTTCATATTTTATTCAAGAATAATCAACAGTATTTAATGCGTTGTGTCTGTTGTTTGTTTATCGTTTGAAATGTACCTTGTTTAAAACATACGACGATTATTTATTTTCACTTTTTATAACTTTTTATGTACGGACACCGCGTCGATCGACCAATTGTTGCGGCTGAACTTTTGTGAAAGAAAAAACCGTGATGAAATTATAGCAAGACATTAATCTTTCTGAAACCCTGTTTAGCTAGGTACCAACACCTAGTTCATAATCTGTCGTCAAGTACCTACCACTGAACTTCGGTCAAAGAAAACATCGTGAAGGAACCATAGCAAGATGTTAGAGCTTTCCCTAAGCCTGTTTAGCTAGCTACCAACACCTAGTTCAAAATCTGTTGTCAAGTACCTATGGGTGTGTTCCAGAAGCTACACTTGAGAGCCAGTCCCTTTTAGCATGTTTACCATCTTAGACCACATCGTCACTTAACATCAGTTGATAGTTGGTCAAATGCTAAAACCTATAAATGATTAAAAAAAATATTCAATTCTATCATATTGTTTAGATAACAAATACTGTGTATGAAGAGGCCTTACAATAAATATTTAATTACAAAGCAAAACCTTGTAATGGTTTTAAAGCTTTGGCAGAGTATTAAAACAATTTTAAACTGAAAATATACGTACAAGATATATTAATAGGATTTATTCGCCACTTGTCGTTTTCACTTAAAACCCTTGTATTGTGAATAGTCACGCCATCAAAGTTTAAGTAACCTACCTGTTTAGTAACACATTAAGCTTCGTTTGTAGTACTTAATAAGTGCATTTTAAAACGTCAAATGGTTAAATAGGCATGCGATGAGACGATCCAAATATAAACTGTTGCCTGAGCGCGTCGTTCCACTGAAAATTGTATTCTTTATTGATTTTGTGGAAACTATTTATTTTATCTGGATCATTTTTGAACCATGTTTTTCGTTTATTTTGCCCTATTGAATTTTGTCATAATTGCCTAAATAATACTCTGAAAAGTATACAAGACGTTTTTCTGTAAAAGTCTCGTCTAAATTGGTTCACCCTTTGCGAAGATCAACACAGTAATAGGGAAATATTAAATCGATTTATTTTAACAATCGATATTCATTTTGGAACTTAAGTTATTATATAATTTACTCGAAAAATATTTGCGAAGCTTCATGATTAACGTTAATGATATAAATATGACAACCAAATAAATTACATTTTCACGATATACTATATACATATTATTTACAGTAGAATAGAAATAGCTATGCCTGATGGTAAGCATGATAAAACCTAAGAACAACGTCGACCATTGATACAGTTGGCTGACTGCTACTGATTTTTATGATGTTATGTAGTCACACATACCATCAAATTCTTTTTATCACCGCGGCCTATGAATATATGCAGCAACTATCACTAAAAGGCAGAAATCTCAATACTAACCTATCATTTTTTTTAATTTTATGTAGATATAATCTGTCCGAGCTCCAGTTGTCTCTCTCGATCTTAATTCTTTACTTTAGGTAAAGCGCAACAGCAGTAGATCCCTTATAAAACCTATTATTCATAGTTTGGAGAGAGAAACAAAGTATTCTTGCGTATTGAAACAGCGAATGACTCTTATATTAAAAAATAAATAAATAAATAAAGCGAACACTGCAAGTTTGCAGCAAAAATGGATACACCTTGCTGAAGCAAGGTATCATGCTTGACTGATTCCGATACACAACAAATTAAAAGTCACTTTGACGGAATTATTACCATGCGCATGGTGGTTGTGATTTACATTGACTTACGAGTATACCGAAACACGACACGCCTAAGAATGCTATTATGGCTGGAGTCACATGTGGTGTATTGTGATCTCAATACATAAAGACATCTCGTTGAAATAAAATGACTGCCGGATCGAAATAAAGTATAAGGTATACTTTTCATAGAATAAATAAATAATCCACTATAAGGGATGTCACCCGCCACCAAAAATACCATAATAATCACATAATACAAACCACAAAGATCTGTTTAATTCTCTAATTAAGGATAATTATATCCGCCATCTTTAATCCGTCCGGTGCACATTATACCTATTTAACGGGATATACCCGCAATCCCGGGACACAGTTATGAGTCCCGGACGTAATCCCGCTATAATTGTTGTCCGAGGAATGCCTCGAAAGTCGACGCGACTGTAATTGGTAGGGATAAATATCCGGGATTCGCTTTTTGAACCGGGATTTAATTATAGATTAAGGGCTTGGTGTAATTTTGATAGGGAAGATTTTCAACGGCCACATTAGATTGGAAAGTTGGCTGATTGGGCAGATGGGATATATTAAGATTTTAAAATGTTATGGAGTAAGCAAAATACTTGTCACAACTTACTCCAAATGAGTTTCTTCACATGAGTTAAGGTAACTGTCGAAGTATGAATGTTTATTGATACTATTCAGCGTTTTTACCTTCTGAATATAACAACGGTATAGATTCTTTACAAAGTATAACGCGTCTGTTCCAACTGAGTACTATTGCTACAAAACTGCGATACTTGGGCAGTTATATTCGTTACGATAACCGTCTGGGGAGTGAAATTTTCTCAATGATTTTGAAAGCTGCCTGGTCCTTCGGAAAACTACGGACTAGAGTTTCGAATTCTCATGATCTGATACAATGCACTAAAATCACTGTGTATAAAGAGCAGTTGTACTTCCCATATTGCACTATGCCACTGAGACATAGTGTCATTATAAGAGCGACATTAGGAAACTTGATGTATTTCACATAAGATGCTTGCGATCGATTTTTCGTGTAAAATAGGAGGACCATATTCCGAACTCAAAAATTCTTCGGCGAACCAGGCTCAGTGGCATAGAATCGGTACTTATTGCACACCAATTAGGATGGTGCGGTCACACTACGGTACGCATAAGTGACTCTAGGTTGCCTAAGTCTGTGTTTTACTCACAGCTGAAGCATGGAAAACTTAAGCTTGGGGTCAGTACCTTCGCTACAGAGATGTGATTAAGCGCCATCTCATCGCATGTAACATACTTCTACAGAAGTGGGTAGAGCTTGCGCAACAGAGGTCAGAATGGCGCAGCTGTATTAAATAGTTGAGCCCCATCGACTAAACGACCTCGATGCTAAACGTCTTGTTCCAAAGAAACGTCCCAATCCTTCCTATATCTACACCCTGAGTTCTCTGGGTCAGTTACACTGTGCGCCTTTTAAACAATATTTGGTTTTGCGAGTCATATTCGCTCTTAATCCCGAAATTAACTTCATAATTGATCTTCAGTTAACTTACTCACGAGGAAGATACTGGAAATTTTGAAAATCAATCCAAGACAATGGAATTAAAGTAAGAAGAATGAAATTTATCTCGTTTCTAGCATTTTTATAAGCATTAAAAATTCACAATCATTATTTTTTTAAACAACTTCTTAAGTATCTGTATGGGATCTCAATCTTTATAAGGCTAATAAAAATTATTTTATACATTTTAGTACATGTTATAAGCATGGTACTTAAATTAAAATATATATTATTTTTAAATTATCTTGTCATTAATTATCTGCTATCACTTAATAACTGTCAAAGTAAAGTAAAGTAAAAGTTGCGAGGAATTCGAAACGCTTGAAGCATATTCTCATACTAACACTGACTAACAGCAAGAACTATATAACTTTCCTGGGTATTCGTCGTAGCTCGTTGTAATGGTTAAGCTGGTGATTTCTTTCAGAAGAATTCTTTGGGCATTTATGTATTGATATTATCATTACGGTAGTTGGAAAGCTTGTATCATGCTAATTAATTTTTGTATTTATGTATACTCCTTAATCCTGTATAATTCTAATAAGTAATTAATTAATTAATCCTATAATTACAATAAGCTATGACACATTTTGAAAAAACAATTTAATATTTATAAGTCGATTTCACATAAGTAGTTATGTACTAACAATTTATTATCACGCAGAAGTTTACTTTGGTGCAATGAGTTGAAGCTTTTCGTCGCCGAAAGCATTTTAATGAAACAAGACAAGGTAATATTTAATGACTGCCCTTCTAGTTATCTCTCTCAAGTTGAAAATCTGTTACCAATATCGCCATATCCTTATCGCTATCTCTAAATAGACAGGATCTAAAACGATTTCCTTTCACCATTTCTTTTTGAAGAATTAAGGTCAAAGGAAAACACTGAAGACAAAAACACTGAGGCGCCATAAAACACGCCCCGGAGTCTTAATAGTCTCATTTCGCTGATTCCGCATCCGTGTGTACCAAGCCTAATGGAACCACGGGAATCAATAACCGCTGACCACCTCATTACTACAGTCTACTTTCAATCAACGAGCCTCTGTCTAAATTATACCTTATGCGACAAACGTAAAGTCGCCTTTAGAAAGAAATAGTTATGACACATAAGGCCTTATTAGAACCTTTTCTAATAAAAGTGTCGAACTGGTTGGCGCGCGCTGACGTCATCAATTTTATTGTCTATTACTAATAAAATAAAAGGGGAAATTGGTTGGTTATTCCAATAAATGGATACTGACGTTTGAGGTCAAAAGTCATAACATGATTCTATCTAAGAACGATTGTGACTTTAATATTCATTCGTGAGTATTATTAATGTTAGCAATCTAAACATTAATAAGATTTGGTTGAGAATGCGTTGTGATAGCACATATTTGCCGAAATAGAGGAAAATATTTATATAAGGAGAAATTTAGAAAGAGTTATCTTCAGAATCCATTTCAAAATGCTTATCTTCCAAATAATATTCAATAGAAGTTGGGATGACTTAAAACCCAAATACTATTTTAGTCAAACAGCAACTTTTCTAGTGTGACTTACTCGCTTGGTAATGTAGCATGATAATAGCCAAAGATTATATGTTTACACATATCTTCAACATTACATAAAATAATATATAAAGTAATAATAAGCTAGCTTAAACAAATCAAAGATGATAGAGACAGTTTGTTTGTTTCTGTCCATATACAGTCGTCATCCAGTTAATAAGCAGAGTGTGAATGTAGACCACCCTGCAGTTTGTGATGTTACCAAGACAAGAATGCCTACCTGAACAGTTACTGCTATTGAGTTCAACATCTAACCTCAAGCATATGTATATGTTCCAGCAGTTACACTTGAGGGGCAATCCCTTTCTGATTAGTGTGTTACGATTTTAGGGTACAATATCGCTTAACATTAGATGAGACTGTGGTTAAATGTTAAAATTATAAATGACTAGGTTTTTTTAATTTATTTGCATTTTTCGGTGCAATCAGTATGAGAAGTAGGTTTATCTTAAAATCAGAAGGCCGAGTGTCCATTTAATTCCAGGAAAGATTAGTGGATAGAACCATTCTATAACGGTGCTCCGTCAAAGCAAATATTAACCTCTCCGGAGCCCTGACTTACATCGATTACAATCGGTAACTCGTTCCGTAATCATGTGGCTTGTTTCCGTTTTGTATATAGTATAAGGCAGCAACATTTGCTGCCGTCTCAATACTTCTTCATCTATCAATATCAAGTTCCGTTTTTTTGTGAGTTGTCTGACATTGATTTACTTTTTTATCATACTCGGAATATAACTATTTCTTTTATAAATTTGATACGTTTCTATCAATTCTTTTTTACTGCGCAGCAATATCCTTCTCCAGGTACTGGCAGGTACAGACTGTCTTCATGCCAAATTTTATGGTGATCAGTTCAGATGTTTAATTTTTAAAAGTTTATATGTAGATATACAGACAAAAGAGTGACTTTTGTGCTTATAATATTAGTGTCGATAAAAATTTAAGAACTTCACTGGTAGGAGATTAAAACTAAAACAACAATTTTTATATACAAATTTAGGTTAAGACTAATATGAATCATAATGAGTAGATATCGTGGTCATAAACAAATTACAATCAAGTATATTTATTTTACTTCAACATGAAATATAAGCAGATGAATGTGCCCTTGTTGTTGAAGCTATTGCTGAGGGCATTTAGCCAACAATTTCCAATTAAATATAAAATTGTATGGGCAAAAGGAAAATAAAGAAAAATTTCGCAATGTAAAAGGGATCGTCTAGCGAATTCAAGTGGCGGGTGTAAATTTAAAATTTGCCTGGGTTTCATTAATCATCTTGATGTGCAAACCGAAGGCCGACAAAGCCGGGGCCGGCGCAGACAACACATAACAAACGGTCCAGTTTAAGTGCATCTCCCGTCTCGCTTCCTCTTAAAGGGAGAAACTAGAGGCGCCTCCTCATATTTCATCGTCGATTCCGGTTGGGACAAGATTCGTATTTTCTAAACAAAATTTTGTACGGCGCAGTCGTACGGTGAAGTTTTTGGTTTACGAGAGAATTATGAATTGTTTATAATATTTTGCAATGTTATTTTTTTAATAGATCAAATGTAGCGTTATAATATGAGTAACTTTAGAGGAGTTTATCTTAGAAATCTTAAAATATTAAAACATTGCAAGAAATTAAGCTTTACACGAAAGAGATCAATGTAACGAAGATTAGGTTACAAGGAATCAAATCAGACAGTCTGGCTATAAAATTTGGCTTCTTCCAATACAATAAAACCAAGAAACCTCAAGCTTAAACTGTTACTAACCTAGTAAGTAGACATCCACCACACACCAGATAGAGCATCTGCAGAAGGGAAACCCTTACATGTGTCGCATTTCAGAAACAAAACATATTATGTTCAGTAACTAAGTGGGGCGATAGGGATCCGACAGGATTTATTAATGGTAGCGATTGAGCAACAATCACCATGCACATGATATCAACCTATCACAGTAACTTGTTATCTTACTGCGTTTTGGGAATACCCAGCGACTGATATGACAATGACGATTAGCGATGGTTTAATGATCTTTCAATGATCGCCGTATATTTTGACTTATACTATGATTGTGTCAGGCTTAGTACAGTCACTATATCGCGCGTCGATAAAAGGAATAGAAAATTGTAATGTAAATTACTTAATAACGGTATGAAAAGCTTTGAAATAAAATAACAATAATATAAAACGTTGGTCCAATGGCAATTTACGAACGCCTATATCCTGTAACGGGTTCCAGATATTGGTGTAAATGATAATGGAAGTTACGTAAATTACAGCAGCGGCGAGGGAATGGAGGGAAAATGCATTTTTGTTTTATGGCCATTTGAACGATCATTTCCTGGGTCTTGTATAAAAATTATTAATGAATTCGTATGTTTCAAATGATTTATTACTTTACGGCTTCAGGGGTTCATTTAATGCTATGCGTTTTTAATTTATGATTTCACACATTTGCTTTCCTATTGTCTCGACAACAAGTGTAATAAGAGATTTAACTCACGAAGATTCCTTATGAAGATAAGCACTATTGGTAATTTTACGAGTTATAGTGTCATTAAAATTAACTCTTTCAGTACATACATATAACATAAACTAGAAAATATAATAACACAGCTTTACAATATTATAGACTATTTTTAACAAATACAATTACTGGGTATACCAAATTGTACTGCAATTAAATCTGTAAGATATATATTATGTTAACTGTAAATATTTTGCTTATTTTTTTTGTATATTTTTTACAAATAATATAATAAAGAATCTATATCTTAAAATATAAAGTTTTAATAAATTTCTGATCTATAGTTAAATAAATGAACTTATTTTTAAGAGGTATCCATGCAGTATTATAAGAGTTTAGTACTACCTTATTTTCCGATTGTTCCTCACTTTTAGTTTTCAGTATATTCAATGTGCTGTCTAATAACGAAAAGGAAACATTTTGTCGTCTTCACCGACTATCAAAACTCATAATAGACTGCCAAAAAAGCGAGTCTTAAATATAAAAAGAGAAACAGACAGTTTTAATTACACAGAATCATCGATGCAGCGAACTATTCTGTAGGGCGGGGGAGCGCGGTCGCTGCGGATTTAAAAAATGAGACAATAGAACGGGAAATGAAGACCGACCGCGGCCGAGCGACGTGTGTTCAGCGAGATAGTTGTCCAACGGTGCGTTCATGTCAGTTAAAGTGCTGCTATTATGCACATACACGTCACTAGCGGTGCCTACGTCTTCGGACGTATTTTTCATATTTTTGTATTATAGCTATTTAGTATAATAAGCGATTGTATTGATATGCTGCACTATCTAGTGACCTTTTAGTGTACAATGGATAGCATAAAAACTTTCTCCTTTAAAAAAACGCTTAAGGACATCAATAATACCAACTGACATAGCAATCGGTCAAACGGTGTTAAAGTTTATAAATCTTCAAACATATCAACATTTGTTTCGTTTGGGCGCTATAAATATATGAGTATCTTCGTATGGGCATCGTGTTATACATGGGTAGTTCGAGAAAAGCGACACATGTCGAAAGATGAGCATCTGTCCAATCTTTGTCATGTTGCCTTACAGATTAGAGCCACATTCTACTTTGACGAATTTTCGGATATATTACTTTTCTTGCTATTTTATTTCTCATGTATATGTCCTCCTTGTCCATATATATCCTATAGTAACTAAAAATGCTATTTTATTATGAGCACACTCTTATAAATTCTGCCCGTATCAACTCCATATCCATTGTAATACTGACCACTTCTATATTACGCATGAATTGTTCTGTTCATTTTCATACACGCGTTTGTGCATATTTTGCAGTGATAAATTTTAGATTTGCTCACGTGGAAATAAATATAGATACTGGAATAGGAAACCAAAAGGAAAACTACGCACTGCGAAACGAGAGTTAATTTTCATATAGTAGAAAAAATAGATAAACTACGGCGGAATAAAATGGAATTATAATATCAGTCTGTGAAAGTTCCACTATTAGATCAAGGGCCTCTTTTCCTGGGAACACATGGGCTTAATCATCATGATAGCTCACCACGTACTGAATTAATTACAAGCTTAGAAAAATTCAATTCTACATTTTTTTCCACATAAAGTAGATGATACTACAAAAACATTTCTCTATTTCAGGTTATCTCACGTATTTTCCTTCAACGACACCTGACAGCGTCACCGATTGAAATTAATAAATGTATGCAAGTTACGAAACACTTATTTCTTTGTAGTCCGGTGGAACTGTGGCGGCCTTGCCAGGCCCAGTGTAGGTCAGTTGGAAATAAAAAACTTATTTACTTATTTGTGATACGCCAGACCACTCGGGCACCATGATTACGAGGTAGATAGCATTTTATTTGCAACCTATCTTGAGATATGGTGATTTAATATACATTTAATTGTTAATTGATTAATAAAGTAGCTTTAGACAAATTTCAAATAATTTTCTGGTTTCATATACTCGTATATGCTATCTGAAGTTTAGCTCGCTGGAACAAAAAGTTTATTCTAATCGTTCAATTTGGCAACCATCATTGTCGCTAAATTCTCTAAATTCTCGGGTATACCCTACCGGATCAATATATTTCCAGACTACCATACTAATTCTCTTACCAATCTAGTAATGACTACATTAATATCTTTGTGTGGTTACAATAATAGCAATGAAACAGTACGTAACATTGAGCCTTATGTGCATAGTAAATGAAGATTCAGAGATAAATAATATGTGGAAGTAATTATTAGTAGTTAGAATTTTTATGACTCTTTCTAAACTACCACTTTCTATCGACGTTCTTTTTCATCCTGTTCGTGTCCCTTTCTAACCTATAATATAAATGAAGTAGTCTTTAAAAAACGTATATGAAGAACCAGGAGACATACATTAAGAAAAGATGGTATTGCTTCGAGGTGAACTGCTATATTTATGCAGCTTTTCACGGGTCTTTCGCCTCAGTAGAAGGAGATGTAGGTAAATATATGAACGACGTTTTTTAATAGATCCATCTTTGATAGTCACCGCTATTAGATTTATGTAATAACATACTGTGAAGGATATTCTTCTGAATCCGTACAAAAAAGTGGGTGTGTACTTAAGGCCACGCAATAGAAGTGAAAACTTTTAAAAATATATTTACATTAAAGCTAGTACAATAGTAGATTTAGCACACAATATATACACCCATATTTCTACACTGATTAAATACAAAACTTACTTATTTTTTTAGTATTATTATAAATAATAGTAAAAACGTAATTAGTAGTAGAACGATGCACTGTTTGTTAGATAGAGAACGAGATCGCTGATGATTAAAACCGATTAAATGCGATTCAGTGCGCCACTGACTCGAGCGAGACGGTCCATATTTGTTTAATGTTTTTGCAAAGAAATTTTCACTTCAAAAACTCTTATACACAAACCCACTATCCATATTATGACAATAGGGTATCTGCGATACAAAATTCCGGCGTTTGTTTGCCAAATAATATTCCTGTTAGATTGAAAATTCTTTACTCGCCTCCCGCCCGTTACTCACTCACCTTTCGTTGGAAGACGAATTGATTCCTTTCATCCTTTGTTTTATACCTAAAAGGGTTTTCGTTCAAATAGGTTTCGTCTTTTAAAGGATAAGTACTTGCATATATCACGCGCTGTATATTTGAATTCTACTCTAACGTAAGCAATTTTTTTATTGGTTGTAAATGCATTAATTATACGTTTATTAGTATATAACGTTCAAAAATATAATTACATAAAAAATAGAAATTTCTGAATGGTCTCTTTTACAGTAATTACAAAGCACTAAAATGTTAAACGACACATACAAAATACCAATCTCAGGTGAATTAAATAACGTTGTTATTTGATCTTATTATTTACTATATACAGTCGTGATGGTCGAGTGGTTTGACTGCTGGCTTGTCAATTCGATGTCCGCAGGTTCGAAGTCCAGCATATACCAACTATTTTTTCGAAATTCGCGTACATTTACTAATTAATACTAATCGATAACACTATCGGCTGACGGTGAAGGAAAAAATCGTGAGGAAACCTGAATGTGAGAAATATTCTGGTATTACCACCGCTTGTGGGAAAATATAGAATTGGATTTCTCGGAGTTTCAAATTGCCAATACGTCGTGGGCGGGTGTGGTTATTATGCTCATACCTTCCTTCGTGAAGACGGTTATGGCCTTGCGGTACGTTTTTTACAGGCTTATAGCTTACTATATAGAAAATACCAATAATATATACTTAAAGTCAGTAAAATAAAATATGCAATGCTTAAAAAACTTTATTATACAAAAACACACCTTGAACAATAATCGTTGTAGTTCACGAGATCATGTGCTAATAATTTACCTTTAGATCGATTGTTACCTTGTTTATTACCTTCTGGTATAAAAGACAATTAAAGTAATAACTATTTACATCAGCGAAAACAAATTATGTTTCTAAATACAGTGACTAAGGTAAAGAAAGCGAAGCGCCATCTCTGATAAGAACCCGTGTTCCACCCTGTACGATGGAGTTAATCATGAACCTCGGCCCCATTTACATAATGTTTCCTTTATCCCCCCAAGTTGCTCCGAGGATCGGAAAGTTTCCCGAGACGGCTCCGCTTTGTATGAAAATTGGATACAAGCCGCTACAGACGACTCAAATTATTGCGGACACTAATGAGAACGGGTTAAGTGACAAAATACTTCATATATACACTAATTAATATTTCCTAAAGGACCTTAAAATAACTAGTTGTACTTGAATCTCTCTGTAATATTTCAATTATATTTAAGGATAGCTGCGGCTTCGATTTTATACGTATATTTTTAGTTAAAACTAGCTGATATCCGCGGATATGTCTATGTTGTCCTGTGCAGTATTACTTCGGTATGGGTACATATCACATAAGCACAAAGTTCGTTTGAAAATATATAACATAAAAGCTTGACTCATATTTGAAGCGGTATATCTCATCTCTAGTGTGTTCAAATACCACGTCGATCAATGTATGTTCAAAAAAACTCATGATAGTAGTACAGCTTTTGTAGGTGGTAGAGCTACGCTGAAGCTATTATTGGTTTCAGCATGAATGGGTCGGCTCGCCCGGAGTAGTACCACCCTCTCACAGAAAACCGACGTGAAGTAACAGTGCTTGCACTGTTGCGTTTCGTTCGGTCAGTGAGAGCGCCGGAGGCCCACATATTTAAAAGACCGGCAACGCACTTGCGACTCCCCTGGTGTTGCTAGTGTCTATGGACGGCGGTGATCACTTACCATCAGGTGACCCACCTGTTCGTTTGCCCCCTATAATATAAAAAAAAAAATGTAAATAAAACTCAAGTGCCTGTTGTTTGTGAGTAATAATATTTGCAAAAGGCTTAAATGATTCACAAAATACTTTTATTGGCAGATAGAGTGCTTTTTATTATCGCTTTTCCATTGGTAATAAATAATAATTAATAATTCAATTTAACAGAGATATCTTGAAATCGACAAAAAAATTATAGTAGTTGAGAAAATTGACAAATTTTCTTGTAAAAATTAAAAAAAACATATAAATAATTCAGATAAAGTCCGTTGTTCACATAAACTAAGTTGAGAGCACCACCCAATTTCTTAGAAAGCCTGCACTTAAAACAAAAAGAAATAGCACCAGTGGGTTAAACGACATGAGTAACGGTAAAACTCCATAAGTACAGTGGACGTCAGTAACAGGACGCGATCTCGTGGTATAGTGCGTGACACATTGCGGGCGGTGCGGCTGCTGCCTCTAGATGCGAATTTAATATCTGTCAAGCACAGAGTATGCCGCGTCGTGCCGCGCCCGTCGCGCCGTTTCTCTCGGTGTTGACGCGATATTTGACATTTGTAAAATATATCCTCTT
The DNA here is from genome assembly GCA_035772565.1 of Antheraea assamensis. Classification (NCBI taxonomy): domain Eukaryota; kingdom Metazoa; phylum Arthropoda; class Insecta; order Lepidoptera; family Saturniidae; genus Antheraea; species Antheraea assamensis. The sequence continues at coordinate 3,509,012 of JAQQSE010000046.1, read as the reverse complement.
TATATCATTTGACAATGTTATGATTCCTAATTTTTCTATATTAAAGCTTCAAATTAATTAATTAATAGGGTTATATTTCAAGAGTATAAGATCAAAAGTTATTATGTCCTTGGTAAACATTTTATAGTATACAAAAACGTATTATTTTTATTCCGATAATTCCGTATATATCACGTTTTGCCTCCTTGCCCATCTTCATATTCATTAATCTGCTTTCCCTTATTCCGCTTAAACCTGATAAAAGTTTCTGGTAACTTAACTGTAATTGCATATCTGATTTAAGTTTATAAGATATGTAAGTTATTTGAAATTCTACTCCTGAATCTTTATGTTATTTAAAACACGACGATGAAGAATTTTCAAATTTTTCTATTTCGCAGCCAATTTAAATGAGAGTAGTGTGATAATACAAGAACATCTATCTATTTATATATACATAATTAGAAAAAAATGTATGTATACGTATACACGCCATATAATATTATAGCTGTCTGACTTTACGGAATGTAAATTTAATATATTTTAAGGGCAAAGAACTTTAAAGTAATAATTGTTGTATTCGCGTCAACGTGTTAGATGCTTTTCATAAATAGAAAAATCATAATTTTATACTAAGTAGACAAAATGACTGATCTAATTGAAAATTCATTACATCCTTTTTCAACAACACAATATCGTAGGATGTAGGAAATATGCTGCCTAGATTCCATATCATCATAATACGGTAATGATACAATTACAATTTAGTACAATTACACAGATAAAAATGAACAATTTTCAATTTCACCAGCACCCATGGTTATGTATTGGAAGGTAGTTTATGATATTAAAGTAAACTAATACACCATGAATACTCGCCTTCATACATAACGTAAAACTCATTGAGATAATGTCCCTTCTTAACTGAAGTAGTTTTTAAACAACGACTGTATCGTGCATCGCGGAAATATTGAGCGGAATCGTTATAAAGGTGATAGTAATATTCTCTGTATGAATGAACTTAACTTATTTTTACTAACTATCATTTAGTAGTGATCACTGGTCAATATAGTGACTTTGAGTTTATATCAAACTGTGCTCGATTCTAAAATTTCTTAATGATACAAATAATACAATTTAAGAGATACATATTTTTAATAAGCTAAATTATGTTAGCAGAGGTCACCATTTTTTTTTCCAGTGAATACTAAAATAACATCAAATTAATATATTATTTTACACACTGTATGTGATTCAGGAAAATATCCGTCTAGTTTTTATGATATGAAAAAATATAGGTTATAAACTCTTTTAATTTATTGTGTCTATCTATCTTATTACCTAACTTAAGCATATTCACAATATTCTTTTTTAATTAAAGACAAAAATCTTCGCTGCTTTACTCGCAGATGCAACCTATCGAAGAATTCTATGGTTTTTTTTTTACGAACTGACCTACACTGTTGGCCTGGCAAGGCCTCTGTAGTTTCACTGGACTACTAAGGGGAGCGCTTAAGGCACTCACCCGATTTGTTCAACCGATCAGCGCAAGGACACTCAGTGCGCCTCGGGAAAAATTCTATGGATGATGCCCTGATCTATTATATTAAGCCGAATTACAAAAACAAATTAATAACAATAAAAATTGCTCAACGCCTTCTAGTAACAATCTGTGATAAAGTGCATAACAGAAAAACATTTCCCGCGAAAATCATTTAGTTTCATAGTAGAATACCTTTTACTCATAGTGAATGGCTAAACAATGTGCACGTTTATCGATATCAGATACAGTAACATCCATTTATATAAATGGAGAAAATTATTATGTCACTTTAATACCTAGAAATACAACAGTACCGAATGCAGCGACGTAAACGCGCTTACAACTTGCTCGTATACCAATGTTATGAGACATCTCATTTTACGTGTACTGTCCCTATTGTGTTGAAGAGGGAAATGTTGTTTTCTCTATTATTTCGTTATGTTTACACGTCATACAGTAAAACCGTGTGAAAATATATCAAGTTTACGTTATAACAGTTTGATTTAAGGGAATAAAGCGCTATAAGTTTATCAGCGGGTTGTAGTGAACAATCATCTTAAACAAAATTAATATTCAATTTATTTGATTGAAAGGTGTATATTTCTTTATTTACGCCATATATCGAGCAATAAAATTAGGTCAGTATTAAATGTATGACGTCATTATGGATGCCGCCATCTTTATCGTTAACTTCTCGGCTGATTTTTTAAGACCCAGATCACAAAATGGCGGATTATGTTTTTATTTATTTTTTATTTCACGACTTCGTATATTGTAAAATGTATGGTTAAGTAAAAAACGGTTCATGCAAATGAAAAAAGATTTTAAAAATATGATTTTACAACACATAATTTTTTATTTTTTAGTTTTGTAAAAAATCAGGTATATTTTTAAACTTATGTTGCCAACAGTCTGTTGATTTGTGCCTCAAGAAGTCTACATTCGTTTGTTTGGAACTTTACTTTAACCTTTACGGTTTTGGACATTCCAGGGGTTAATCATTGAGTCGCGACCAACACCCAACGTTTGACGACCACTTCACCTGATGTCATATGGTTATCTGACATAGTAAACATGGTAAGCCTAGAGGGGAAATGGCACTCAAGAGCTACTAATGGAACAAACCTATAGGTGTTAGTCAACAGATTTTCAACTTAAAGGTAGTACACCCTACGCATTAAGCGAACGCACAGGTTCATTCGTAACGGATTGAAAATCCGATAAAAACGTATCGGTACCTAACATTCAGTCGACAGAAATAGTTAGAGAGAACTCTAGATCAATACTGCGACCTCTTGTTCAATACCGTCATTTAAATATCTTTATTATTTAATTTAAAACTTGCACTGTATATTAAGTGAGAATGAATCTCGATGCATTTGCTTTAGTAAAATACAAAAACCGGAATACAAAATACAATTTCAACGCCATCATTATGTTGTTATGAGTTCATCAAGCCGCAGCAAGGGCGTGGGCCGGATCAGAAATTACACGTTTCATCAAATACAATAAATATCAAGCCGCACCGGTTCAAGTCAAACATTACTCGCTAGGTGTCACTCTAATCCGCACGGCGCAAAACATAAGCTTTAGTAAACTAATCAATTATTTTTCTAATTATTGCATGCCAAAGTATTGTCATTGCATCTTATGATGATCTCAGTAAGTTAAGTAATTTAAGGTGATCAACCAGAGAATGGCAATACAACGCATTTTGCCGCTGTCATTCCCGCTTATGGACCTCTCAGTTGTTAGGTATTTTCTAATATTCCATGGCAAAGTGAAGTCAGTGTATCAGATGGTTATCAAAATAAACTTGGGAATAATAGTGACTTATCTGAGATTGGCAATACATCGCCTTTCTTCGTTGTAATTCCAGTTTATATACTTTTCGACTGCATGTATACTGAGAGACCTCGAAATGCGACATATTAAAAATGAGTAACCATGATGATTTATAATCATGTATATGGTGGTTGCCTCCCAACTGGGTACAAATCCGTACGATCCCCCTAGGTAACTATAAGCTGATTCTGGAACGTGATATGTCCATGTGTATGACTATAGGGAGTATTACACCTAGTGTATGTTAGTCGTGATGCTTTCTGATAAAATTATCATGCACTTAAACCTGCCATTAACAATTCTTTATTGACATAGTTAATGTTTAATTCGTGAATCATTTTACACTAGCAGGCCCGGCGGACGTTGTCCTGCCCTGATAATAAAAAATATATACTTATGTGCATCAAATGCATAAGGTAACTAATGTCTTCAATTTGATAAAGATTAATACTGTATCCGTCTAAATAGCCTTCCAATTACCTCATTGTATATTATTTTAGGAGATAGATGGGTATAGTGAGCTATCTTTAAAAGATAGATATATGCCATCGCAGACTTTTTTGTAGATCTGTAAAAGAGAAATATCTCACTATGCATTGTTTTGTTATATCTCAAAAGAATTAGGCAACGTTTTCGATGAAAGCTCCCAGGCGGCTTGACTTTTTCCAACACTTCTAATAATTATCGTTATATTTCAACCAATTTACATAAAACCTTGACAACCTTATATACCTAAATCTTCTTCATATATTACTCTATTGGTGAAAATTACAATTTACAATCCGTTCAGTAGTTTTCGAGTTTATCCCGAACATATAGACAGACGCGGCGGACGACTTTGCTTTATAATATATAATGATATTCTGTTAAATCGGTTTTAGAATACCTAGCTGACTCTTGAGTTTAACGGACGTAGATTCAATTTTCACATAAGAAATACTTTTTTATATAGAACAAGATTGTAATATCCACAGCTAGAAATTTTGTATACATTACGTGTATTATCGAATAACCTACGTGTACTTTATAATATTATGGCCGTGTACCATGTTTGGCTCTCGAGTACTATTTGAATTTTATTTTATTTATTCCTGAGGTATGACGATTTTTAAGGATATAAAAGTATGGAAGCAAACGCTAGCTGATACTCATCTATGGATGAACATGATCATAGTAACGAATTACCAACCATAAAATGTATAAAAAGTGTTTGAAATTAGTATAGATACATGTATGAAGTAATGAATATAAAAGTATCCTTCAAATTAGGCAACAATAAACAGAAGTACTATTTCATTCAAAGCAATCAAAACAGGGATCATAGATAAATAGATGAACATGCAAGAGATAATCCAAAATTGCTTATAATAAATACACACAATGTAATATAGTGTAAGTTTGCAACTGGTTAGACATTTCCTTTATTAAAACCATGTCTTCTTACTCTACAGTAGCCTCTGTGTTTTTTTTTCAAACTATCTAACGCTATTGGCCTTACAAGTCTTCATAGTTTCACCGGACTACTACCTCTATGCAGTGCTATCCACCTATTTATACTTTCAAAAACACTGACAATTAGTCTATATTTCGACAATTCTCAATCAGTAAAAAGCAAAGTAAGTGCAAGAAAATAAAACGAAAGAATAAAAGTATAAATTAGATTGTTTTAATGATCACGCCTTAACTTACACTTTACACCACAAAGTTCGCCCTAAGTAATTCTCCCCACCCGGCAAGGGGTGATTACCCCTTTATTACTCCCCCGCGCGGGCCTTAATGCATGACACTATTAAGCTGGATGAGGACAAATGTTTCCAATTTCATTTTTATGAAGATATTACTTGTGGTTTACGTTTAACACTGTGCGCCGATTGACACGTGTTTTACTCCATAGCGCTCGGGTTCCCGTGATTAACAAAAAATTATAGTAACTATTTTATGCTTTAGACAAAATATTGGAACTTAGTAGTAGTAGACTGAATTCGGATAATAAACACGCTAACAGAGAAATAGATAGACCAGAGAGACTTATAATATGTTATGAATAAATATTATTTAGATTAGTATTCTGTATATGGTAGGATACGCCAAAAATGAGCAATTGTAAGAAATCAGTATGTCACATATTTTTCAACCGGAAAACGTTAGGATCTACGCATAATCTACACATATTGTTACGACTGAATGTAAACTAAATACCGTTTGTATTAAAAGAAATTTAAGAAATTTAGGACCAAAATAAACCAAACATCATACAATTATAATAATATCAACAAATTTCTTAATGGACTTTGAATTCATATTGATAATTCCATTCAATTCAAATGTAGTTCCGGAATGTCACCTAACAGAAATAATCTGTCTCGTCATATCACAAGAACAAACGAGTTAAAAATGATACGACAAGAGACAGTACTCGTGTTTGACGCGTAGCTTATAATTTCATCAAGTAATTTAGTGGTTATTATTTAATTCGACGGAATATAAGCAGAGCATACTTTAATATACAGTGAGCCTTTATTAACTTCGGTTAATACAAAATCAAAATTCACGGAAATTGTTTGGTGCCTTTACTGGTTCCTGTTTGGTTTCCAAGCGATGATGACCCAGTTGATAGCGTATTCGAAGACCTTGCGATTGAGTAGAGCTTTCAGTGATGGAAAACAATAAAATAAAACCATTGCATGATGTTAGCGCTTTTTTTATGCCCACCTGGGTAGTTACCACACTCAAATTGGAAAATTTGTCACCAACCAGCTGCACTTGAGACCCAGTTCACTTCTAGGCTTAGCGTGTTCACCATCCATCATGATCACATCGTAATTTAACATCAAATGAGATTGTGGTCCTACGTAAAATACAAGATTGTGAGAAATGCCGATTCTTGTCCTTTGAATAAGCAACATGTTATTTTTGTTAAAATCATCCGCCGCGTCTGTCTGTCTGTCTGGATGTTCAAGAAAAACTCAAAAACTACTGAACGGATTGTAATGCGGTCTTCACCAATAGATAGAGTAACTCACGGGGAAGGTTTCAGTGAAGGTCTTTCTTGTAAATTGGTACAAATATAATAATAATTGTTGAAAGAATCAGAAAAAGTAAAGCCGCCTGGGAACTTTTGTCGGAAACGCTACCTAATCCCTTTGAGATATAACAAAACAATAGATACAGATATATTCCTCTTTTATAGATCTACGAAAATGTCTACAATGGCATATACCTATATTTTTAGGATAGCTTACTATACCCATATATCTACTAAAAATGGTCATATGTAATGAGATAATTAGAAGGCTATTTAGACGGATACTGTATTAATCCTTATAAAATAAAATACATTAGTTACCTTAATCATTTCATGCACATAAGTATATTTTGTTTATTATCAGGGTAGGACAACGTCCGCCGGAGCTTGCTAGTATTAAATAAAACTGCGTGAAATAACTTAGAAAATTTCAGTGATGCAATTAATGCATCTCTGTTTATCACTAAGAGTAAAGACAATGGTAATATTTGTGCAACTGCTTATTTTGAAATCAGTTACATCATTCAATGCTTTAAGTTTTATTATCCTTCTACGACTCCAAACAAATGTATCGTCGATACTTTTTGTAATTTAAATAAAAATACTCGAAAATATCTCAGAAGTTAATTATTTGATTCCAATTTACAAATCATATTTTTGCTAACAGCATTATCTTACCATGGTAACCTAATACGCCATCTCGTGGGAACAACAAAAACGCTTCCACAATCCTTATGTCCATAACATAAAGATACATGGCATAAAAACTTCCTACATAAACGGGTTACCTAAAACAAAAATAATTATTTACATCTTAGATCGATAATTCCAGATATTATTAACCCGTTAAAAATACACACTCTCAAACGAAAAAATGTATAAATTAAGCTTAGTTAATAAAAATTTTAAGCAAATAAAAATGTTCTTCATTTTATTTACTATCAAGTCGTGATCTAAAAATATTAATACATAAAGATTGCGAAAAAAATCACAAATGTTAATTATATAGTACATCCTATATAGTATTTGAGAATATTTCAAGAGGTAGAAATGACATTCAAGTTAATACGTATTAATATTAACAGAATTTAACCGTAGCAATCCAGACTAAGGATTACGCAGAGCGCAGAGGTCACTATCGTAGATTTGGCTTAAGTGGACAGACTGAATCCAAACCGTCTTAGAAATTTCCTCCAAATAGCGGTATCAAAATATTTAGAAGCGGCAAGTTATAATAAAATATTAATTTCAATATTCGAATTTTCAAAAAAGCATCGCAATTAATTCGTCATCCACAATAATGAGTAAAGGTGGCCGCCGTAAAACAAATGTCTAACAATGCAAAGATTAGAAGGAAAGCGTAAATAATAGGCTTGACTTGAGTCTCGCCAAAACGAATTTATATGATAAACTTTATTTTAATATCCATATATATATATATCGATTTCAATGAAATCACCAACTAAACTCTCGACGCTTAGCCACATACCTCTTCACTATGACATTTATTTACCTGGCCAGCCTACAAACGGCAAACACTGTATAGTTTTGTATATGTCTGTATAATGACAATATCCATCAAGTGTTCAGATTTTGTTATAACGCCCCGCCCTTCACTAACAGCTGACAGGGTTACATAATTAATTTTAACTCAATAAGAAGTCCAAAGGATCGAAGTATAACGACTATTTGTATTATTCAATAAAATTTTAGTATACACGCGTGTCCTTTTGCCTTTCCCTTATTGTCTGTTTCATACATACGAGATAATACATATTTTCCTTTTTCAATTCTTATTATCCTTACCACTCCACTAAAATAAATTTAGTGTGTGCATTCTGTTACTTATATTCTACGACTGTTGTAATTTGAAATTGAAACCGCTGTCACAAGTTTAAAGGGCTGGCTTGTAGTGTAGTTATTTTTATTATTCGAATATCTCTATTCAACTTAATGCAATAAGTTGTATTTTTTTAATTTTATATAACAGAGTGTCTATATTAGATCTAACGGTAGGCACAGGAAAACTTTTTTTGGCGACCACGTCTGGACTGGCAATACATAGGCGTTCCTCTCATACCGGTTTGTTCTTAAATGCTAGGAATATACTGATTTATCTCGAAAAGTTAGAAACTAAAAATAATCACTATGTAATGCTGTCACAATGTACACAATGATCGCGATCTATTTACTTATATTTCCCTACCACTTCACTTCTTTTAATAATGCGTTGACATTCATGTGACGGATACTTTCTTATAGTTTACTCATGCCATCTAATGTTTAAACTTAAAACAGTAGTTTATCACATCCACTTGTTCAGTACAGTACTAATTAAATTACTATAATTTGTTACAAAGTAAAATTTTAACATTAACACGCCACCTCTAGTATTTACTAAGCTCAATACAGACGGCGAGCAAACAGTATTGGAGACAATCATAAGTGAATTGCTGCCCTCATACCGTGACCTGTTTCAAATTTAAACAGTACAGTACAAATCGGACTATCTCTTCACTTTTTACTTAGTATTGTATAAGTATATGTAGTGATTTTTTTATGGGTTAAGAATTATATTTCATTTCTAGTATCATTTTATAACTATTTTATACCATAATGACATTATTTGCAGTATAACTATAAATAATGGTAAAACTTTTCCTACTTTATTTACTACTGGAAAAGGTGGCCTTAATTATTCTGGAACTCATTAAATTAGTAACAGTGTGATTATTGTCAATTTATTTTAAATTAAACTGAAATTTTTATTACACTTTCCGATATAACAAAAAAGCATCTTCACAAGTTTGAACAATCCCACCTTTTTAGTTAGGTTACCACAAAACATACTAAAAATCTAGTAAGAGTTCCTCTTTATAAAGAATAAAGTCACAAGATCCTCTGATCTTTATGAAACTGTTTGAGAATTATTTGGAAGCAATACTCGCTCGCAGAGCAAACAGTATCAGCAGGAACGATAAGTGAATTGCACTCTGATACACTGTGCTGTTTCGAATTTAAACATTGCCTCCAGGACACGGCTTTCCCATGTTTACCTTGTTACTTCTTGTTTGTTTCACAGTATATTTTGTATCAGTATTGTTTTTTTTTTTATTACAAACATAAATAATATCTTTATATGTTTTATTTATTTATATTATTTATTTATAAATGTATAGTATAGATTTAAATTCAAAGTGTAATGGACAATAAATAATATTTAAAGAAATAATTTGTTTTTGTTTTGTAGCCCCTTGAATTCACATCATGAAAATTATTCATACCTAATTAATGGTTAAGATAAATAATCAGATCAGAAGACATATGTTATAATTTTTATTAACTCAAAACAAACATCCTTCAACTATCCCTTTAGTTATTTTAACAATTACAAATGTGTCAATAAAACCATTTGCAAATGTTCACAATTATAAACAAATAAACTTAAGCAAGTATCTATTTCCTTATGTTTTATTTTCAACGACTTATATTCTTACGTTAGTTACATTACTGTATTGTTAATTTTTGTATTTTGTACTACAAGACAAAAGCTACATGTTCGCTGTCCATTGAATTCAAAAATATCTATTTTTTTGTTATAAATTAAACAGAAAACTTTCATTACAAATAAAAGTGTAAAGTTAAAACATCAAAAAGATTCAGCATCAATGAGGTTTTACAGCCTATTTTATCAAAATATAGCATCAATTATCAATGACTTCTATATTGTAATAGACGCGCAGTCTCATAACTGACTGATTAGCCGAGCATTTTCTAGCGCTGGTGATTTTCCCCGAGTGCGCTTTTGTAAACCACCAAAAACTTTTTTGAACTGGTAAACTCAATATCAATAAAAATGGACTGAGTGACTTTCAGACCTAATATTGATAAAGAGTTCTAGGCAATAGGCAGTTACGTGTTAATCTGTGTATATATGACATTGATAAGCACAGACACTGTTTATCACCATGATACACGATTTTTTTGGTGGACAATTTTTTTTACTATCCACTTTATCTTGCTATCATTAGTTAGCTGTAGGCAATATTTTTTTATTATGTTTTATATTCCAACTTTACGTGAACAAAGCAGTAGGCAGGTGCGTGCTACTTTTATCTAAACTGTAAAACTAACACAGCTTTTTTTCTACATTTTGTTGTAGCTTAATTAATTATTTATCTTAATAATTCACTTTTGAATTTTTGTTTAAACAATTTGGAATAGTTTTGTAAATTACGAAATAATTCGCATCGTATTTTCTAATAAATTATATTTGACACGTGTAAAATATATGATCCCACTACATCTTTAATCGAACTATGTCATTGAGAGTAGTACCATCAATTATTCTACAATACGCTCCATATTTCAGCTACTTTAAAACTGAGACAAGTTTAGTTCCCAAATTGCTTGTCTAGAAAATATAGAGAACTATTAAGGAATATTGCATAAAATGTATAATAATATTCATTAAAAATAACTTCAAATGTTGGCCGTGTTATAACATAATATAAGAACAGAGTAATCCACAGTAAACGGCGTCCTCAGAGACATAAATGTTCGCCGACGACGGTGTCGTCATCGGAATAAGCTTGAATAGACCGATTACGAATTCGATACAAAAAAATTATTAAACTTAACCAGATCCAATGAAATATTATTAAAAACATTACCTTCAATAAAAACTTCGCTCAAACACATCCAGTGTCTGATTATTCAATGTAATCTATTTTTAGTACTGGGTCTCATTAAATCCAGCTATTATCGCACCCCTCTGTGAAATGAAGTGTTACTGGGGCGCCTAATTGCGTCGCTCAGACGCCAAGTACCTGGGCTCTCGACCTGCCGATAAGTGACTCTCCACTAGGGTTGCCAACATCGGAACACACACTTACGGATATAGACAATTGAAATGAGGCAAGAGGCATAACTTCATATCGTACGTAGAAAATGGAAATATATTAAATTGCAGACACAATAAAAGGTTTTTAAGGTATGTTGAGATGACTGTCAATAACAATACATTTTATTTTTATCGAAAAGCGTTGCTTTATTACAAGCTAGCTTTTGCTCCCGGCTTCATTCGCGTTAATGTAGATTTGACCTATCCCTCGGGGATAGTAATACTGAGATAAAGTCTAACAGGAAAAAATGGAGAGAAGGCTAACGAGACGAAATCTGTACATTAAATATATTTAATGAAAAATACTCTGGGGGTCTGAGAATTAGTGGCAGAACGCATTTCTATTGTTTTTAGAATTTTTGTCTGCCTATCTGTCTGTCTCTCAGTTTCTCTGTATGTCGTGTAAATGCGCATCATGCAAAAACTACTGGATAGATCTTTTCGTTTTCACAGATCATCTCGGGGTACTGGATCATATATCTTCACCAGATCAATAACCACCATTTAATAATCATTATTCAATAAAGTACGTACAAAACACTGTTTTTCATATCATTTTAATTAACATGGAAGTACACCTGTACCGACTGTTTATAACTATAGGCCGTTTATATATTCGAATATGTGTAAGACATTCATCAAAACATGTATGACATTCTCTAATTTACAAATATCTATTTATAAAGAAATATTACTCATCTATTCTCTCTGTTATAATTCAACATATCTCTTATTGCGCTGTAGGCTATTTTTTATTTAGCAAGTAGAAACTAAATTTTAAAATCTCCAATCAGAACATAACCTAGGGTAATTCAATTCAGACATCATTACAGAAAATTGAACTGCGACCTTTTTACCTTTTTTTTTGGTTTTACAACCGTCACGCGCCGCGAATCCGTCCGACAGCGACTCGGCTGAAGGACTTTCCGTCCCAAAGCAGTCAAATGTAGGTGGCGCTCGGGTGCCCCAAGCCTCTCCCGCACCCTCTGCCTCGACTTCGGCTAAAGCTCCGGCCGCGGAACCCGCGGTCGCGGCTAAGAAGCCACGTAACCCGCACCCCGTTACCCTCCGTGACAAAGCACGTTGGGTAGAAATCTCGAAAGACATTACGTCCAAACAAATTTACTACACGTCCGCCGTCAACACCGTTGCCGACATTTCTATTAGAGTCTCGACCCCCGATGAACATCGCCAGTTCACGAAGTACTTCCGGGAGCGAAAACTCTCTTTCTTCACCCACGCACTCGAGGATGAGCGCGTCATCCGTGTCGTCATTTACGGTATTCCCTCAGAACTTGCCACTGACGACGTCCTAGTCTACCTGGAGAAGCAGAAGCTCCCAATCAGAAACGTACATCGTATGTACCACCCCCGTATGAAAGCCTCCTTTAACCTAGTTCTGGTCACTCTGGAACGGGATAGGTTTGGAAAGGACATCTTCAAACTCACCTCCGTGTGCGGTCTCTCCCGCATCACAGTAGAGCCTCTTTGCAGTGTCACAACAGCCAGGTGTACGGTCATTCCGCCCGGCACTGCCACCTGTGTGACCCCGTCCAGGGTGCATGTTTCGCCGTCCCTGACGCAAGCGCTTGTCAATAGTACGTCTGAGCTCGGGCTCTTAAACGCAATCTCAGCTTTCCCGGCCGTTGCGACTACGTTAGAACGTCTAACCCGCGCCCCGCATAAATAAATTCGCAATAATCATAATATCAGCTCAAACCCACGTGTTCATGTACATTAGACCGATACATTAGGAACTCGTACGTAATTGTATAGTTAAATTGGCACCGCGGCCATTGTTCTCTATTTTTCGCTCGATGTCCTCTTAACAGATGCGTGTTTGCGCCCACGGCCGCGATTCTCTCTGCTCACACCGCTGTGAGCGGAGGTTGAAGATACGATCCCGCACACTCGTCGTGATTTTCTAGTAGGAAATCGAGCCTAGGTTTGTCCCTCGGTGTGGAGCCCCCGAGCATGTTACTCGCGCGAGTACAGTGACTCACGCTAATTTTACATATATACAGATCACCCCACACACGTGCACACATAGGTAAATATAATAGTGGGCTGTTTTTTGCCCTTTTCGGACTGAAATAGGTCACACAACTTAGTAGTCAGATGCAAAATACACATATACATTCGTGAAACATGTATGGTCATACATTCATTTTTCAGGAATTCAAATGCGTATGAAATGGATAGTTAGCTTAGCTTAAATTAGCTTAGTCAGATCCGGAAACCCGGTGAAAGTTCAAGCCGAAGCGCTGCCCTTAGTAGTCCAGTGAAACTGTAGAGGCCCTGCCATGCTAACACTGTAGATGAGTTCGAAAAAAAAAGAAAAAAAAGGTGTTTCTAGATGGTCACCAATCCAAGTATTAACCACGACCAACGTTGCTTCTTAACTTCGGTAATCAAACGATAACAGATGTTTTCAACACCTTACCTAACACACTTTTTATCCACATCACTTTTCGTCACACTAAAAGGTTGTAGACCAGAATTTCAAAGCCCTCCCATAACAAGTTTCACTTAAAAAATACAAATAATTGAAATGATTTCTAACTTTATCGCACGAAGATGACGGCTACTAAATGTAGTTTCCAATATTGTAACCACTACTACTCGTAAGTGTTTGACTGACTATCTTTCGAATGCATTTCACATAGGTCAATAAGAACTGTTGGAAGAAGCTCTCAGATAGATAGCAAGTCCTTGTTCGTTCTCTCGTGCCATTTCCTTATTTCTCTATGGACACTGAAAAATTCAAAATTATGACACAATCTGAAAGTTGGTAATCATATGTTAATTCCATTTACCAACCTACCAACCTAAGCTTGTGTGTTATACATAATAATATTTTTAGTTGTTGTTTAGATTTTCTTGTTCTATGTGCAGTAAAATTAGGGTTATCTTTTTGTAACAGAAATAAAACGCAATTGTTATTATTGAGAGTGAAAAAACACTCTTAAACTATACGATGTGTGTATGAAATTATACTAAAAAAGAATGATAGAGAGAAAAATATAAAAAAGAATCTTTTTACACATTTTAAGCGTTTTCAATAAGGTAAAAACTTCGAGCGAAGACAATTACTACGGGTAAATGGTTAAATAAAATAACAATAATAACGTTTACAAAATATTATATAAATTTGAAAAAAAAATTGATTATATAATATTTCACAGAAAACTCTTTATCAACTAACGACATGGTTTCATTGGCGCGCGCAACTTCAGTTTCAAACTAAATATTCAGTCACAACAAATTATTCCAACGCACCAAATTAAGCATAACTCCTAAAAAGGACTTCTGTGAGTCTATCAAACAATATCATTACTGAATATTTAATAGGTCTATTCTTCTAAACAAGAACAAACCTTCATGTTATAATAAGTGAATTATCGAATCTATTAATTCATCTCCTATTAATTTATTTAACTAAAAGAAGATCGTCTAACACACGTTACGTTATACCTCACACGAATAGATCACAAAGTATTTAATAGGAAAAGTTTTCGGTACACATTGACGTTTGGCATAACCCCAAGTGACATTTCCATCCCGGCTTTTATATCTTCGCAAAGTGCTGTCCAGATACGATGGCTGTGAATCGATTGGGGCTTTTCCTTCGCCTATTATTATGAAGTTCACTTTACGTACAATTGAGTTTCAGTTCAATAGATTTTTAATTCATCTTTACATACTTTGTAGGTATATATATAACTTTTTATATAAGAAAGTTGAAAAGATTGCAAATATTTACTGTGAGTATATTATTATAATTGGATAAGTAACATAGAGAAGTCCCTGCAACGGATAAAGACTTTAAGAAAATAATTTGCTTTTCCATTTTGGATTAAAAAGAGCTATAATTTTTTGTTATATAATCCTGGCACACGAGGTTATTACATCCTTTTAAAAACAAGTAGTGTATTCCATAAAAATCTAAATAAAACTGAAGGGTCTGCTGTTTGTTGTGGCTATTCTTCTACATGACTAAACCGTTATTTTGACAAGACTTTTACAGACAGATAAAGTGCTTCTCACAGTATAGCAAAGATCACACATCGTTGCGCTTTGCTATAAGTACCGAGGAGTATAATAAAATTTAACAAATTTAACTTATGTCTGCAAAATAGTTTAGTTATAATAAGAAAATATATTAAAATAATAAGAGACAGCATGCAATAAATGCAGAGGAAACAAATTGTTTTCACGAAAATATTGTTACAGAAATCAGCTACTTATTTACAAAGGAAAAAAAATCCCATTGCGAAACTTATTTTTATTTTAAACACAGAGATTATATTTAAATATAGTATAATAGCCTATTGAGACAAATCTAATAACACCACCTTACATGTTAAAGCCCATCAAGTTGGTTACAGTATGTACCAAGTAAATACAAATATATACATAAACTCCCGCATGGTTGTCGAGTAATTATAATAAACTATCGCCCACCCGCGACATTGTCTGTATTTGTATATTTGTAAATGATTACATCATACATTTTATTTGTATAACTCCGACGATTTATGCAGAGCATTCTGAGATTCAAGTGACAACATTTGAACGACTTATTTGACGTTTATCATTATAATTTCGCTAATTTAAATAGTATCCTTAGAAATTATAGCTGATGTATAATTCTAATATACAAACAATATTACCGTAAAGTTCAACTGAAATTTGTTAAGTAGCTTTTCTATGAAAGAGTCACAAATATCCGTCAATTTGTTTTTAGACATGGCCTTTATAGTTTCACTTGACTTTTTTTGACGAGCGCTTAAGACACTCACCCATTACCGTCCATACTCACAAACTTTCTCATTTATATCATCAATATGGTGATAATAACAATTTTGATATCTACGTTTCGATTTATAGATACGTTAGTTGAACTATAACCATAGTTTTTCTAGAGATTCGAATCTTTTAAATCGCTTTATAAAATAAATAAAGGCACTTTTTTGTTTTTCAGTTTTTATGGGTGAAAGTTTACATTGTTTCTACGCGAGCTTTAAAAACTTTGAAAGGTGAAGAACTCTTACAAACTTTGCGATAAAAACCTTTTAAATATTGACGGCATTTGACATAAATGTAAACTGGAGACTTTTTAGTCTGAACTTGATTTAATTATTAACACATATTGTGATTATTTCGAAATGAAAGTTCCAATCGACATTACGTATTAATCTGCAGATCTGTGAACACCAAAACATGACCTTTTTAATGCCAGTCGGAATTTTTGGCGGGATCTTAGTCTATTATACTATATGGACAATACTGCACACTACATGGCTTTTATATTTTATTCGTAATCTAGTGTTACTAGACTTTATATTATTGTAATATTGGTGACATGATACGTAATTTAATTCAATTATTGTGCACAAGGGAAGTGGATGGAAAATAATACCACCGAGCATGAATTCTGCGATGCCACGAAAACTTCCTGGAAAGTTCTAAGAAGTTCCATCTTGTCAGAACATTGAAATTATCAAAATACTTGTGATATTATTACCTACTCGAAAATGGCAGTATTAATCTAGAAGATTAGTTGATAAAAGTAAAATAAAAAAAAGTATATCAGACGTGAACCTCAACGTGACGAGACAACTTGCTATGAGGGGTGCCTTGGTGTTATGTTATCAGTTTGTTTTTAAATCGTTATATCTTAGGTTTCAAACACACCACTATTAATATTATATATTCTATTACATAATATTAGAAGCGAGAAAGTTTGTGAGGATGGATGTGTTTGTTTTTCTTTCACGCAAAAATATACAAATACATGAAGAGATATCTAAGAAATGAAATACAGTCGCGAACATTACCGAATACATATTTATTATGCAGCATAATGCATGACTGTTATGTATCCACTCAGTGTCGTTTTTATGATAAGTGTCGACTTAACCAACTTCTGTGTCAATAAATCTTTGCGAGAGTTGTGCCGACTTTCGGTTTCGGCCGCAGTCAATACGAATTCGAGCTAATAATTATTTATGAAAAATGTTAAATAATAATTTTAGTATGATAAATATAATATTGATATCAGTATTAATATAGTAAAACCGAAGAGATTGCTTAAATACGGAAATTTCTATGAAATTAATTGTAGATTTATTTTTGCATTATATAGTTTATTCATTGAAGAACGTTATAAGTCATCTAATAATATAATTGCCTATGTCAACGAAATAATATTCCTAGCAGCACTATCGCGACATCGACTTCATATAAAACAGTTGTGTTTTATACGTTTTTTTTTAGAATACCCAATATTTGAAAATTTTAAAAAGTGGAACGGGAATGAAACTTCGTGACGCTGATAGTGACAGTACGATGAATTTACACTTATACCCTCTAAAACTAATAAAACTTTTGCAAGGGAACATTGTAAATAAAATTGTACAGTATTTCCTATAAAAATGTAACATGTATAAATATTATGAAATAATATTCTAAATATTTGGAATTTGATAAGTGTGTGAGGTATAAACACTCTCATCTCATCTATTATCTATGCTCATGACCTTAATAACAAAAAGAGGAAAAATCATAGTAACAAGATCAGCGGTAAAGAAATCTTGCTAACCTAGTTTATACACACGTTGAATATGGTATAATAGTGACTAGCCTCAATGCATTGCTTCAATGTGTTAGCGCTGTGGGTTGGCATGAAGGTAGCAAATGTGAATATATACCCGTATCACGGCACTCATTAAGTGAAAAGAGTCGTTGTACCTAATTTGGATAAAAGTATACACACATTAAGTTTTTCATGTGAAACATATATGGTCTTATTGGGGGTAAGTTAATTGTATAGTTTTAAATACCCTCTAGTCACTCATTTATTCTTAATTATACATTCTTGATTTTTATAGTTTGTAATGTAATCAGCAAATTTAATTTTAACGCCATCAAAATTTTCAGTCTCCAAATCTTTTCAAAATTAAGTATTTATAGATTTGTAGGCACGAAAAGGTAATTGGAGATTACTCCGCAGGTAATTTTATTAATTTCTATAAAGATACAATTCCTTTGATATATGATCACGTCAAAACTACTAAACATATCGGCATATAACTATGACCATTCGATGTGGAACCAATGATTATAGGCTATTTACTTTTTGGGTCCGATTGACCCATTGCCGTTTCTTTAACGCCCAGCGAAGCGAGTGGTAATTGGCCAGTGAATAGTATATAGACATATTTTAATTACATCATTACGTCAATTCAAGAGTGTTTAATGGTTAACAATTTACATTTTTTGTATCTCCATGCCGTCCCGTGACGACTTAGTTTATTTTTTTATTTTCCATTTTAGTGTACCGGATTTACTACACTTGACGATTACAATAAAGTACAACGTATATATGTAAATCAAAGAAAGCGACAAATAAATTTCAAAACAAAGCAAATAAATTTAAGTAATATTTAGGTTCAAAATTAATTTACTAGGGTAATGTATTTTGGTTATGATTAATTTCAGAATGGATAATCACGATAATGTTTTCTTCGAATAATATTTTTATACGTACTCATTAAAACTAAAGTAGCAATGTACAGGACATGTTGCCAGAATGAGTGACGATCGATGGACGAAACAGGTAACAATTTGGGCGGGGCCAAAAGATACTAGAAAGAAACGGAGATCCAAAACACAATGGGAACACGGCATAACATATGTTGTAGAGAACAAATGGCTATCGGAAGTAATAAATAGGAAGCGTTGGAGTAGTTTAAACCAGAAAAGTGTTAGTGAAAAGTGAGTCCCGTTCGAACAACGCTCGCTCGCAGCTCTGACCGTCCGTTCGTTCGGTAACTCGTGCGCAGTTATCGGATATTTCCGCGAGTGTTCGGTAGTATAGTGTGTTCATACGGCTACTGTCAATAGATACGCTCTTTTCAGAGTGACGGTACACCTCTACTATTGTACCATTTAAACTGCACTTTGTGCAGTGCGTCGAGTCGCCGTGCTTCGTGCTGCGCTTTGTGAGTCGTGCAGCGCGTCGTTCTTCATGCCGCACCGTGTATTCAGATACGAAGAGAGAAGATTTCGCTTCGCGTCATCCTTTGGCTTGGATACGGATTGTCCGTTAAATTTTAATTAGGCCCCACAGGCAGGGAGGTTAGTCATATTCACCTCCGTGACCCCGTTTGTCTTTTCACGCGTCTCGCCGCCCCCGCAGGGTCTCGGCGATGTCACCCAGCTCGAGGACTTAGTCCGTTTTCACATGTTTGCGACTCAAAAAAACCCGTTGCTAGTTTCCGAGTACCATAGGCTTAAACGCATTTTCGCGCGCGGTATTGACGTATGTAAAGTCCTGCGTTGCTTCTGGAAAGATCCGTTCGCTATTTTGTCCAATCGCGACTCCGAGGGTTCCGATTTCGACGCCGTTCCCGCGTCCGCGACCACGTTCGCCGATAACAACGGTTTTACAACCGTTACGCGCCGCGGTAGACGCCCAAGCTTCGCGAATCCGTCCGACAGCGACTAGGCTGCGGGACTTTCCGTCCCAAATCAGTCAAATGCAAGTGGCGCTCGGGTGCCCCGAGCCTCTCCCGCGCCCTCTGCCTCGACTTCGGCTAAAGCTCCGGCCGCGGAACCCGCGGTCGCGGCTAAGAAGTCACGCCCTCCGCCCCCGTCACCTTCCGTGACAAAGCCCGTTGGGTAGAAATCTCGAAAGACATTACGTCCAAATAGATTTACTACACGTCTGCCGTCAACACCGTTGCCCCCGCTGCCCCCCAAGACCGTCAATGCGTGGTGAAGAGCCACATCCTACACAAGGTGACCCTGTCTAGCAGAACACTACGGATCTAGGCTAGAGAGCCGATAAACACTCCTGGGGCTCGGTACCCTATGGACATGGACAACATGCATGGTCATAAATGAATTTTCACATATTCATATGTGTATGAAATGGATAGATAGCTTAGTCAAATCGGGAAATTCGGCAACAGTTCAAGCCGAGGCACACCGAGTGTCCTTGCGCTGATCGCCTAAACAAATCAGGTGAGTGCCTTAAGCGGTCCCCTTAGTAGTCCGGTGGAACTGTAGCAGCCTTGTTAGGCTGACAGTGTAGGTCAGTTCAAAAAAAAAAATAGTTTAAACCAGACGTTCATCCTCGCATGAGGTGTACGTGCTTTAATTATTCTTAATTATTTTATAATATATAAACTAAAGGACACGTAAAATTTAAATATTGTAAGGCATGAAATAAAAGGCTTTTTTATTAATTAGTTTGTTATATTCCCCCACATTCAAGAGACAAATAAATACTCTCCTTAATTTTCATATCGGATTATTTTCGGGCAGCCAAAACACGACCCCATCGCTAGCGTCGCCTTGAGTATAGCAGACATCCGATAAATACAGTTCGCCACGAATCGCCCCCTATAGGAAAATAAATAAGACATCATGCGATCCTGTCTATCCATGTATCGACCTTTAGATTTATTTCATATACAGTCACATTCAGTGTATTTCGATTTAAGCCATGATTTATATATGCTTAGGTGTAGTGAAAACATTATAAGAGAACTCGATTTAATAATGATGTTATATAATTGATTTATGTTGAATTGATAAATTTCATTAATTCAGACTATTATTACCTGTAATTATAATGTATTTCATATATAAATAACAAAACTTCAAAAAATCACCTACGTTTTTTTCATAATATAAATAGAAATAGATAGAATTATAATATTTATAGAAAATAATTCAAAATTTTGAAAATTTAATACGAATTAAATCATAGGTATAGGCTATTCATATATTTTAGCTATGATAAACAAGTGAATTGTAATTTGGAAATTACTCAACACTTGCAAAGAAAGTTTTTGTTAACAAGCCACTATTTTAACCTAACAAATATCATCAATACGAAGTTGTGTCTGTTTGTTTATTTGTTATACTATCACACCTTATCTACTCATCCGACCATCATGAAACGTGTAACGACCCACCCCTTCGCCATACTGACTAGCTTAGTCGCCACTACACACCTCTCTCACTATCTGCCATATATTAATTAACCAAGGATATAAAATCCTGGTTTAAGCGTTATATTGATATAATTATTGCCATGATCGTTTAGAAATTAGGACCCTTCTACGTTGTGAATTGAAACAAAATTATAGTAAACAAATTCTTTTATCTGGTACTCAGAAAACATTACATAGATCAAATCTAGTATAATTAGAACTTTAGCAAACACATGACAATAAGTTATAATTGCAATTATTTCAAAATCAAATAAATAAATTAAAAATAATATCTATGTGTAATACTGTATTCATAATATGTTCACTTAATTTCAATATACATCCTAATGTTAGTTATAATAAAATATAATTGTGTCTTAATTATGTGTATGTAGGTTGTGTTAAAATGTTCCCTAATTTCCCCCGGAAGGGGGGGAGGCCCCAATACCGTCCCAAGTCCCGCCTCTTAGAAGCACTATTGACTATAAATTTATAGTGACACCCAATAGTCAACTACCACAAGCATTGCTAGGGAGTTAAGGGCAAAAGGCAGGATATAAGGATTCTGGAACTAGCTCCTTAATTGTATAATGTAAAAATATAATGATTCAATCTAATAAGTGATTATAGCTATTCTACTATCAGACATACCATGATCCTCACCGAAGTAGCAAAAGCTCCAAGGTGACAAAGTCAATCGAGGAGAAAATAAGTAACTTGCTTCAATCCAAACCTCCCCACACAGGAAAGAAGGCCAAAATAGACACTGGGATAAGTAGGAGGGAGACAAAGCTCAGCTCCAATCCACTCGTCTGGCGTCTAACACTGTGTGGATCGACGGATATGGATATAGGGAAGACAAGAAACACCCTAACAAGTATTCAGATTGTTTGGAGGAATCACAGCAGCCTGCATAGAGATTTCGCTAACACACCCATCGGATTAAATTACTGCCTTTTAAATGGTAGACATAACCAGTAATGAATTATTAAAATCACACTAGTTCCAGAAGGATAGTGGATAGGTTTTAGTAGCATTATGTGCAGAGTTAAGTCAGCACCAGCATTTGTATTACAAAATAATATTGTAGATATTAATTTAGATTGGTAGTTGAACATCTGTTTGGTTCCAGTCACCATTAATTTATAATGTGCTAACGGAATCCCACACAGATTATTCATTTTACCAATGTTGTTATTATATAACAATAAATTAATTTAATAATGCTGTGCTAACTCTACTCAACACACATTTCAGCCGTGAATGTGGTAGTTGACTATTTAGGCATAAGGGCTATTTTGTCCCTTTAGCAAAACAACAATACAAAAGTGTAGTGTGGTGTGGTGTGGTGTATATTTACATGATTTTGTTGGAAAAATAAACTTAACACTACAATCACTTAAACATAATTCCTTTCTTAGTTATCTATGTATGCTCATATAATCCTAAAATATAGAATTTAGATTATCTTTAATTAAACTTGGCCTACATATATTCCTCATTGAAATTATAAGAATGTTACCTGAGTTTTATAGAATTCAAACTTTAATAATTATTTGATATTATATACATATATATAATTCTATGGTAGGTCTGTACAAGAGTTGAGTGTGAGGTTGTGACATTCATAAAGAGGTTTATTATAACTTTCAGTGTATTCCAGTACACATTCTTTTGTATTATAAACACAAGAGGATGTCGAATGAGTTACGTCAAGGCTAGGGCCGACTAACACCAGGCGGAAGATTCACTAGGTAGATGATGTCAGACAATGAAGGCTACCGGTTCGTACTTTGGTAAAGAAGAACTATGTTTCTAAGACCAAACCATTCCCCGGGTCAAGGCAAACGTATCGCCGACAACTACCCAGTTCGTCTTCAGGCATACAGGAACCTCTTCGCTATCCAGCAAACTAGTTTTACTTGACAGAGAGAGAGAATTCAAGAACCGCCGAAGCGTATATGCTTTAGGTGCCAACTCAATTCAACGCCTACTGGGACTTCCTATAATAAAACACTGATGAGTAAAAGCTTGTGTAGTGGAATCACCTCAGTTTAGGGAATGATGTATTACTGAATTATAACATTGTCACGAATTTATCTGAGCCAGTTTTACCTCATTCTGATAGTATTATCAGAACTACAAAACTATGTACAGTAGTGTTATGTATGTATGCGTGTGTTTTGTTTGAATTCTATAAATAGTAGTTATAGTGTACATATGTAATAATGTATATTTTAAATTACTTACAGTCTCGTAGATTTAATAAATGTACTTTCTAAATACAATTTACCGACTACAATGCTTAACACAACAATACCTCTTCTTTTAGATATTTCAATATTTCTAAGACGGAAAATAACTGATAATTCGTTTACTATAATACCAAAATACTGTGGGATCTCCCTGACACTATTAGCGAACTCACGCGCACTATCTGAGACTACTATTAACACCCTAAATACTAGTAAATCGAATAATAACTTGGAAGAACATTATTTACTTTTGTTCTATGCGCAAACTACCTCTAGACAGTCATTACGACCGCTAAAGCACTTCCTGATTCTATCAACTGCCTAAAACTGCCCTAGACCGTCATTACGACCGCTAAAGCACACTGATTCTAAAAACTCTAAACTGCCATTACAACCTCTAAAGCACTCTGATTCTGAAAACTGTAAACTGCCATTACGACCGCTAAAGCACTGATTCTAAAAACTCTAAACTGCCTCGATTCCCTAGTTGAAACCCCTTTTATCCATCTGCCCCTCTCCTAAATCTCGTCAAACAATCAGTCCTTTCATTCCTCGAATTTACTAATATTTTTCGGGTTTTTTCCGTTCTTAATTTACCACTTATTCCTCTTACTCCTACAATCCATCCTTTGTTTCAAGTCTAAATGTAAACAAATTTCTATAGTTCCCCCTTGTTATTTGACCTACTTTTTTTTCATAATCTTAAACAACAGTCCATTCTTTGTTTCAAGTATCGAAAATTAAAAAAAACTTCTATAAAGCCCCTTTGTTAAATAATCGTTGACCTACTTTTCATAATCTTAAACGTAAACAATGATCCCTGATTTGATTCCCCATTGGTCATTTATTATAAACAAAATACAACCAATAGAAATTCT
Organism: Antheraea assamensis; assembly: GCA_035772565.1. Taxonomy (NCBI): domain Eukaryota; kingdom Metazoa; phylum Arthropoda; class Insecta; order Lepidoptera; family Saturniidae; genus Antheraea; species Antheraea assamensis. The sequence goes on along the minus strand of JAQQSE010000046.1, from coordinate 3,484,577 downwards.
TCACTTTGTCTATGATTTTACAAATGTTCTATATTTACATAAAGATTTTATTCAATAATCTAATTCACAATAACTGTTAAAATATATTACATAATTTTACGAATATATTATAATATGTATTTTCCCTTTATTCCTTTTATTTAAACTGTATTATAAAAGTTTCCACAGTTGGCGCTAGTTACGTTAACGTACTATTATTATGTCTGTCAAAATTTCGATACACCAATATTGACCAAGTATGGAGAACTCTTTATAATTCTAACTAGATGGAGTTGTTCGTATAATTTTTTTTTTTTTTCTATAAGGGGCCTGTATAGATCCGTTACAAACGTACACGTACACGTTATCAGAAGTACAGAAAAGGACATAGGATTCCTTTCATGTAAAAAAGATTTAGTGTTCCAGAGCGATATATCCATTCTACATTTATGAGTGAAGCCGTGAGCAAAGGCTGGTCATAAATAAAATTTAAATATAATTATTTAAAATAAATTATAAAAATATTTAAAATATAATTATTTATACAAAAATAAAAACGCTATAGAGTTAACGTCGATTTATGTATTCAAATATTGTTTCGCGCGTCGCCAAAAATTAAAAAAATAATGTAAAATGAAAGAAAATATTTTAGATACATTTAGTTCACTTGATTCTATTGGTTTTTCTTAGTTATTAATATCAGATTGGTGGCATAACATAAATCAAAATACAATTTATCAAATGTAGGTGCCAAGAGAGCCGTTGCCAATATGTGGAAAGAAAGTTGATGGTATGTATATGTCAACATTACAATTTCTTTTTTATAGTTTCATTTCAAATTTCAGTAAAAGTATACAATATTTAAATTTTCTCAAAAACTGGCAACCTATCTGTGATTTTTCTCGTGTCGCAGGTGTCTATGTGCGGCCATAAACACTTACCATCAGTTTACCCGCGTGTTCGAATACCACTAATCGCATAAAAACATTACTATCAAATAAATCTGAAAAAGGATTTTTCGTTAAAATCAACAATAAACACTACAAAACAAAGTTACTACACTCGTTGGTCTGTATGTTCCTTTAGTTCTTCTAAATTGCTACTTTTCACTAAAAGGAGAATACTTTCCGCAATACATACTATTCTTAATCAACTTTTGTTAAGTTCATTCGACCAATATTGTTTTAATTCTGATCTCAATCAATATATATGGTTCGGCGCAAAAACATTATTAGAGTAAGTGGTTAGCTGGGACTTAGTAGCACCTGGGAAGGTTTCAGCTATTGAGCTCCCATGCTAGTAAGGGATGCGGAATGTTAAGTGCCGCTTGCTGCAGCGAAAGGTCGCTGCAGTTTTTTCACGTATTATTGGTGAAAAAGACTAATATAGTCGCAGTCAGTGTGTTGTCGTTCGTGGTTGGAATACAACGTGCCTAGAGACTTATTATAGTATCACCGCACCGCTCCTGAAATTACTCAAACCCGCCCTCACCGACGCAACAGGAATAGCTGTCTTCGGCCTTCGGTGAGTACTTTATAGTTCCGCTAATTTATTTACTTTAATAAGTGTTTATGCGCCTCAGCCCTTACGAACAACATATTCAAAAACTAATTGTTCAAACCGCGCCTGGGCTATTTACACGCCTTAGGTTTTACAACAAAACATTTTGGTCCTTTCGAGCAGGATTTCCAGTAAATTCTTGCATTTCTTATCCCGCATATACTTAATTTAAATTAATTAATTAATAGTATTTAGTTATTTCTCAACTTTGATTAGTTACATTTTAAGGTCATATATTTTTATTGTGCTCCATTATGGACAAAACTCTAAAAAAATTAATTACTAAGAAAGAGAGATTATTTGCTAAGATTAACGCTTTAAATGAAAAATCCAAAAATATCTCGAATTTGGATTCTAGAAATAATGAATCCTTTATGTCGGAATCCGAGTTGGTTGATGACATTCGCCGCGAATATGAATTAATAGTAGATAACATAAATGATATTACACTAACTCAGAACCCGGATAGCCAGCCAGATTATAAATGTCTTGACGCGTTCGACAACTTATATTCCCAGGTCAAACGCGTAAGAAATAAAATCGACAAATCTGTAGGATCGCTAGGGCGACAGGTTCAAATTGCTAATACCCGCCAAGTTAGTCTTGCACCAATACCGTTGCAAACTTTCGACGGTACCATGGAGAAATGGCCTGTTTTTTATGAATCGTTCAAGACCAACATTCATAACAATGAGTCGCTTACTGATTCACAAAGGGTGCAATACCTTGTGGGCACACTAACACATAATGCACTTAAATTAACCGCTGGTATAATACCAAATGGTGATACCTATAAAATAATATGGGATACACTTGTTAACAAATATCAAGATACACGCGCCTTGGGAACACATTATTTAAGTAATATTCTTGATATGAAAAATTGTACCCACAGTGCCGCTAACCTTGATTCCTTTATAGAAAAGTATGCTTCATCGGTTGCTGCATTGAAATCTTTAAATATTACGGATTTGACGGATTTTATACTGTTGCATTGTGCCCTCCGCAAACTAGACAGTCAAACTGTACAATCTTTTGAAATGTCTGTTAGAGACGAAAAGATTTCGTCTACGCAAAAATTAATAAAATTCATCCAAGATCAGGTAAAGATTTTAGAAAGATCAAATAATAATTCGTATAAGTTGCCAGTTACATCAGGGTCACGAAATATGCAGAAAACGCATTCTAATAATTATAAATCAGTCGTTTCAAACACTTCACATTACGGTTACGAACCAACCCGACGGACACTTAATAATAACAACAAAAAAACTACTCCGCCCGCTACGTCCCATACGTCACCCTGTTTAAAATGTTTTTTATGTAAACAAAAAAGCCACTTGCAATTGTATAACTGTGAACAGTTTAAAAATATGAATTCCCCGCAAGCGAGATTCGAATATATTAAATCACATAATGGTTGTGTAAACTGTTTAAGCCTGTCACATTCTGTTACAGCATGTAATTCGAGCTTTAAATGTAAATATTGCAATAAAAGCCATCATACATTACTGTGTTTTAGCAAAACACCGTTCGGACAACAAATAAAAAATATTTCTTTTGCTAATAAAAAAATATCCGCGCACGTACCTATCTCTCCGCGTATAATTTCACCGCAGGCTCAAGCAACCACTAGTAGTAATAAAACCGCGCGTGCGCAAGCGCTAACGGACTCAGAGCATCGCATCGCCGTATCCTCTACCACGCGTCTAGATGATTCCCGTACCACGTTATCGCATAATGCCGAAGTAGAATTGAATAACAATATTCTATTACCAACCGCTCAAGTATATGCACATTACAAGGATGGGGAACGTAAAGTAGTTCGATGTTTGATTGATAATGGTTCGCAAAATAATTTAATAACCGCGAGTTGTTGTAAATTACTTAACATTCCAATTATTCCATTATGCAACTCCTATATTAAAGGAGTTGGTTTAACGTCGCGACCAGTGCATGGATACGTTTATTTAGATGTAGAGTCTCGTGTTTCAAATAACAAATATCACATTCACGCTTTGGTTGTTGATTCTATAACAGATAAATTACCTACTAATTTTATAAATTCAAGTAATATTGATCGTATACGTAATTTACCTCTCGCTGATTTGAACTGGAACATACCAGGCGAAATTGACCTTGTATTGGGTGTTCAATTATTTCCATATATATATTTAGGCAACAGAATAGATATCGGTTCACACGGTCCTATTGCCGTTGAAAGTACTTTAGGAGTTATTTTATTAGGTGACGTACGTTATGACTGCACTTCACCTACCAGAAATGATTATTTTCCCTGTGAAAATAGTACGAACATTAGCCGTAGTTACTACAACTCATTCGAATTAAACAATAATAACGCGATTTTATGACTATCTAGTATAAGTTATATACAACCGCTTGCTGATAATAGAACAAATATTCAACCCGCTTACATATTAAATAAATCATTCTCTTCCCTGGCATATAAAGACATTGAGTCGTGCCTACATAAATTCTGGGAACTAGAGGAAATATCCAACAAACGCTTTCTTAGTCCTGAGGAAGTCGAATGTGAAAATAAATATATTGCTTCGACGATCCGCAATAATGATGGTCACTATATGGTAGAGTTACCTTTTTCTAAACCACTCACAAACATCGGTAGTTCTCATACCGTTGCTCACCGCCGCTATTTAGCGCTCGAACGCAAGTTCAATCGACTACCTTCACTTCGCGAAGACTAGAAAGATATTGATGATTATATTAATAAAGGGTATTTAACAGAAATTAACACTACCGCTAATGAAACCGTTGATAGTTACTACATACCGCATCATGCTGTTATCCGTTCAGACAAAGCTACCAATAAATTACGCGTAGTTTTTAGATCTAACTTCAAATTCCTTTCTAACCGCTTTAAAACACTTTATGTCTCGTCACGGTCCCGTTTCTTATATATATTCAGACAACGGCACTAATTTTGTAGGAGCAAAGGCTAAACTGAATGAATTATATCAGTTTTTAGCTTCAAAGCTTCACATCCGCTTGGAATGACGAATTAGTTAAATATAAAATTATATGGAAAATGATTCCACCTCGTGCTCCACACTCTGGAGGATTATGGGAGTCTAATATTAAAAGCATTAAAACACATTTAAATAGAGTTATAGGTGCACAAATTCTTAGTTACGAAGAAATGCTAACAGTATTAAATCAAATCGAATGTCTCATGAACTCAAGACCTCTGTGTCTTTTATCTTCAAACCCGAATCCTGAAATTCTTACACCAGCACATTTTTTGATGTCAACTCCATTGCAATTTTTACCCGCATCTGAATTGTCTACCAACCAAGCGCAAAAGGTTGTTAGACGATTTAGTACATTCTTATTGGAAAAAATGGAGGTTAGAATATTTACATACATTACAAGTGAGACAAAAGTGGTGTACAGCATATAATCCCGTGAAAGTTGGTACCGTAGTTCTCATTCACCAAGACGATATTCCCCCGCTCCGCTGGCCATTAGATATTATACAAGAAGTATATCCAGGTGCCGATAAAGTAATACGTGTCGCCCTAGTAAAAACGAAATCTGGTCTTATTAAGCGACCAGTTGTTAAATTATATCCCGTACCACTAGAATAAGTTTAAGTAACCGCTTGTCATCAACCTCTCGTATTTAAACCTAGACTTATTAGATATTATTATTAGTTAAGTGTATTAATGACATTCGCTCTATGTAATTTTATTACCCGCAGTTGGAACTTCTCCTGTGCCCGATCTCTCTCTCTCTTTCTGTTGAAAGTCCTAAGAACTTTCAAGGCAGGCAGGATGGTTCGGCGCAAAAACATTATTAGAGTAAGTGGTTAGCTGGGACTTAGTAGCACCTGGGAAGGTTTCAGCTATTGAGCTCCCATGCTAGTAAGGGATGCGGAATGTTAAGTGCCGCTTGCTGCAGCGAAAGGTCGCTGCAGTTTTTTCACGTATTATTGGTGAAAAAGACTAATATAGTCGCAGTCAGTGTGTTGTCGTTCGTGGTTGGAATACAACGTACCTAGAGACTTATTATAGTATCACCGCACCGCTCCTGAAATTACTCAAACCCGCCCTCACCGACGCAACAGGAATAGCTGTCTTCGGCCTTCGGTGAGTACTTTATAGTTCCGCTAATTTATTTACTTTAATAAGTGTTTATGCGCCTCAGCCCTTACGAACAACATATTCAAAAACTAATTGTTCAAACCGCGCCTGGGCTATTTACACGCCTTAGGTTTTACAACAAAACAATATAAGTCACACTGAATGCTTAATAAGGAACAAAATTAGGCTTTACTGAATATAATTGTATTAAATGCTTTAGAAGATAACACAGAATTAAAAATACGCAACACAAAAACAGATTTAGAAAACTTATTTAACCCTTAAAAATATCATTATTATAGTGTAAAATAATGACAATGTAGCCCAAAGTAAAGTATTTAAATTAATTTAAATTTTATGCACATAAAAAAAACACTTATTAAGATTAAAACGGGATATAAATAAGACAAAAGGCGTGACCTGATAATACCGTAGCCCCGCCCCGACACTGAGCCCGAGATTCGCTGAAAAACAACTTAGGTAACAGAAACTTCGAGAATATCTCACGTTGTCCCATAAACATGTTCCTTTAATGGGGTCGGAGTTATTTTTGTTATCTCATATCGTGAAACCGATCGTTTCGTACCGAGTTTCCTTAAACATCTTGCATCTGAAAGAAAGGGATGGAGATATAGTTTTCTCAGGGATATTTTTGAACTTTTTTTTTCAATCCACAAAATGATTATATTCCGTTAAACACGGTTCAAGTATAACAGTAACTACTAATTGCTGAGTATCAAATACTAGCCTTTCAACTACATTTTTTTTTGTTTTTTTTTAATCATTGTATTAATTTAAAAAATTATTTAATGTAATAATTAAAAAAATAATTAATTATTTACCTAAGGATGTAATTCACTCCCGTTCCATTTTCTTTAGCTACAATAAACCCTACCGCGACACACAGGCCGCACGCACTATCCGTTCATCCTTAGCCTATCCTCTTACTTAATTTGTGTACTAATTGCTCCACTCCTAAGGGTCATAGCGGGATGTTTTCTAGCATACAACTTCCCTTAATAAGTATACTATAAAACATATGAAGATTTTGTGAAATCACTCTCTTAGTTCCTGAGATTAGAGCATTCAAACGAACAAAATAACAAACAATCTATTCTAATATTAATGAAAACATGTTTGTATTGTATTGCGTAATAACTTTTACTGCGACATCGTATGTATATTTTTCAGTATAATCGGGATAAGAAGAGACCTATCTCCTTACCCAGGGTACTTATATGCGAAATTTCAGCAAACGGGCAGATAGAGTTGCTTCTGTGTTTATAATATTAGGTATGATCTTAATATAAAATATACCTTCGTTTGTTTCTTAGGTATTTGTCGTAAATATCGAATACGCGTACTATTCGAGTTATTTGAATTCCTGCTTTATTATTAAATATATAAAAAGACTACCATATTTTAGCTCTTTTTTATGATAACAATCATACTGAATTACTTCAACACAATCTGTCTTATACATATCGACGATAGATAGTATAAGTGACTAACGTTACTGCTTTTTCTAACACTTATACATATTGTTCGATGCTTGTATTGATACTTGGTCATTTTATCAATTATTGCATTATAGTCATCGTTGTTCTCAGTATGGGCGAATATCTCGACCTTGTATATTTTATTAATACTCGAATAAAACGAATACCCGAATAGTATGACCTACATATGACGGAATGTAAAGATGAGACAATTTAATTAACTTGGTTAAACAATCGCTTTACCGCCGAGCTCTCGATTCAACAGCCGGGATTCCCACTGTATATAATTCTAAGAATTCCTTTATTGAAAACCAAAAAAGTTCATCTTGTAACGTGATCCGAAGGAAGTCACATAAAAAACATAAATCACGATTCGATTCATTACGTGAACTTTGCGGTGCGCCACCCGAGGGATTAAGAAAAATTTCAATTATACACGACACAGCCGTTGCCGTCGGAAGGCGCGCTATCCCGCTCCCGTCAGAATTAAATCTCGTATATAATTTCGTGAGATTCTTTTTTTTTCAAGAATTTTGATTCTTAATGTAATGAATTTTCACGTTTTGCATTTGTTCTCGTGAAAATGTTTGTGTCGTTTCATTGATCGTTAATAAACTGGTCGGCGCCTATGTTTCAGAGTCACTAAAACCAGTAACAGTTTTTTTAAGTAATAGTGTAAGGTTTTACAACAAAGTCTCAAAGTATATTACCGATTTGCCAGACTGTAAGTTTAAGCGCCATATCAAGCAGGTTTTGGTGTCAAAGGGCTGTATTATAGCGTGGATTAATATGTGAACGATGGTGATATCTGAAATTGATTCCTCTCTGTACGTCCCCGAAAAACGATTGTAACATGTAACGGTATTTTAAACATACGTTAAAATATAAGTAAAAATAATAAAATATACATGTGTTAAAAATATAAACCCGATCAATTTTGTTGCCGGTTCTTCTCGATGAGTGGATTGTTTTTTTAACCGGTGGTAGTTTTTGATTTTTATAAGCGCCTAATTAGGAGCCTAAATTGAATAGTGTATTTTTGAGCTTGATTAAATAATTCTTTTAATTAACCTTTGTTCAGATTTACCATTACTATTTTGCCTCTACAGAAAAACGTAATAATTTATAAACTAGAAAATACTTTGAAAATTTCTTCATCTGACAGTCAAAGACTTATCAAAATGGGGTTAGCCGAATCAGATATTAACCACGATAAACAAAATTTCAAATTTATTTATACGTACAGAATTGTTTGGTTGGCTTCAGTGTTTTGTGTGAAATAAACTGTGAAAGTTTAACCCCAATTATGAACAAACTGTTATTTCTAATAACGTCAAAGATTATTTTTAAATCTTTGACGTCATAGTTTTAACATTTGTTTTTTTATAGATTGCACGTGATTTTGCATTTTATGTTTATACAATCTTAAATCATTTTAAAGATTTACGGGCCTCAAACAGAGTGCTATAAAATTGCCTGCAGTTTATGAGACGGTACGAGAATTACAATTAACGTTCATATATTAAAGATATTTGGTATTCTGTAAATAAACTTAGCTCCTGAATATAATTAGAACTAACAATGAGAATTGACTAATTAATAAAGGAGGTGTCACAGAAAGAAATCAAAACGTGATAGATACAAACGAAAGAACAAAAACACTAATTCATAACAACTACAGATACATTTTAACTATGAAAATAATTGGACAGTTATGATCTACTGCAATTCGAACTAAGGGCCGTTTGTCATGTACTGAGAGGGTAACTCTGAGAGCTGCAAACTGTGAATTATACAAAATATTGTCGAAATAGAAGCGCATAGAAATATGAACTATTAAATAATGTGTAAATTATATAATAACTAGTTGATATCGGTAACTGTACGATACATACCTGTTTATCCATGTTAATTGTAGGCGACTTTTTGTCATTACTGTTTACCTCCTAAAAGTTCCTTATGATAGGTAGTCTATATAGGTACACTGTAACGTCTTCTATCTTTTAATGAAAGCTTCATTACAATGGACTTAGCATTTTGTCTTGCATATTAGACAATATTCACAGCATACGACAGTCACACAACTGAATTTTTAGTATAAATTAACCTGTATATGTATGTATATACATACATAAATAAAAATGAAGTGTATCTTGTTTTTTGGGTGACTCTCTGAAACGGTTGAATCAATTTTGACGAGACTTTAACTGGCAGATTAAGAACATTTCAAAGTATTGTATAGGCTACACATTAATACGCTTTTTACAAGGACTAAGCAATATTGTCAAAATTTAATAGATGTATCTGAAATCGGTAAAACTTTTATTGGAATAGAATGGTAACAACAAAATTACAATTACAAAAAAGGAATAATCCAGTGTTATCAAGATAAAGCTAGTAATTCCTATTAAAACCGAAATTTTAGTAAATGCTTCAAAAGAACCAATTGTCCTATGTAATTTTGTGCTAGCATTTATATATTAATCATGATCTTGTTAATCTAATTGAAGCGACATCACAACATAATACCAATTTGAAAATCAATGAATTGCTACGTTTAAAATTAATAACAATGATCATGAAGCTTGTAGCTCTCCGACTATTCGCAATGGTATCTACGGAGCGTCGCTTAATGGGCCAACTTTTGTATGCTCCGTCCAAATTTGCCGATTTTCACAGCGGATAGCCGCCAATATTTATAGCCGGAGGCGATTGTTGATTCTCTTATTCACGCCGACTATTCTATCCCATGAGCAGAATCATTAAAAATATGGCGTCATTTTTTAATATATAAAAATGATATTTTTTTCAGTAGAAATTATACGATCTTGTATCTTCTTATATATTATAGGTATCAATAAAATTATAGAGGTCAACATCGTATGTTTATCACGCGAAAAGTACCTGATAGATTTTGATCATTTTTGTAATTTTACGTCTTAGAACACTTGGTCCTCATATAAAAGAAAAAATACCACAACATAATTACGTAATTGAAGTTTAAAAAAACTGCGATTTTTTTTAGCACTACGCGTTCAGCGATGTGTATTCCTTTCCCGTACATTTTTGTCAAAGAATACTAAAACAGACACTCGGTCAAGATTAATATTGATGTTTATGTGTCGCGAGTTTATTTCCCATTTAATTAAAACATTTTTTTATAACTTTGGAATTTTTAGCGTGGTCTCGGATTATCGTGTTGAAAGAAACAACTTACATTCTTATAGGAAATCGAATGCTCTACAGGAAAGGTATTTTATGATTTTATGATAAATTCTGTCCTGTCAAAGTTATTCAAGGTGAAAGTACATTTAATGAATGAGAAATGAAAAAAATGGACTCACGACCTCTAATCATCAAATTAAAGGCTCAGATCTTGACAGTTTTTGTTTTAGTATTCTTTGATAAACTTTCACGATTATTTGAAGAAAAAAAGTAGATTTTTTTGTACACCCTAATATATACCAAATTATATATGAAATAAAATAAGAATAATGAACTAAGTCGGACAGTATATTTAAATTAAACTAAAAAATTGGTTGTCTGTAAAATCGGTTTACGGACAATAATTTTACGTGATAACGTCATAAGAAAATATTGATGAAAAATTGCATACTTTTATGAATTGAATTGAATTATTTACACTGAATTGCCGATGGAGTGGAAAAGAGATAGATGCGCCACAAGCCGATCGCGACTCTCTATCGTTTGTTCCGCGCTCTCGCTTGCACACTTGGCTCAGGTGGAACGTGACAATGAGTTATGCTTTTTAGTGCGTACAGCCGGCGTTCATCGATTTATAAGACTTCAAAAATAGATATTAAAACATAAAAATAACACAAAACGATATAAAATAAAATAGGGTAAATCAATAAATTTAATGAAATTACATCTCTCCATATCAAATAAATTTTATATTGATATTCAATTGGTCAGACAAATCTTCTGATGACCGTTCATCTTTTTGCTCCAACAGGATAAAACCGGTTCGGTTAAACGTGTCATCATGCAACCGATCCGGCTAAACAGTAAACCGCAAACCGATAAACACTGAGATCGACGACTCACCAAAATTGCTATGACTCGAAATGTTTAGACGGATTTAACTGCGTTTACATTTTTACCACATTGATTATTTGGATGACACTTCCCTGTGAAACTAGTTTCAACATTGCTAGCCTTTGATAAAAGTATAGTATGAAATTTGTAAAAAACTATGTAAAATTCAGTACCGGAGAGTTTTATATGAAAAATGGTATTTAAATCTCTTTCGCTGGTTTATCTGTACAATTAAAAAAAGCTCTTGTGGATTGAATGGCGGTGAGGGTTCGTCAAGTGACACACGATGTTGAATCTGTGCATGTGTTTATGTATGTGAATGTGTCTCACACAAGCAAGCAACGCGGAAAGTTCACAGCCGTTGATGTCGCAGCTTAACGTTAATATCTGTTTTTTTTTCTGCTTCTATATTTTTATACAAATATTTTCACACTTCTAACGATAATGGCTTAGTTGATAGCATGTTCGACACCGCAACAATCAACGTGGGTTCTAATCCTTGCAACTGAGAGAGCTTTCAGTGAAAGAAAATATCGTGACAAAGCCATAACATGGTGGTAGGGCTTCTTTTAAGTCCACCTAACTAGCGACCACCCTCAAACTGGAAATCTGTCGCCAAAAATCTGTTGGTATGCTTCGGCATCTGCACTTGAAAGCCAGTCCACTATAGGTTTAGCGTATTTACTATCTTAGACCACATCATCATTTACAGATTTTCAAAGAGATAGATACAGACTTCTATTTATTCTACTACAAGTTATTTGGAACTAATATCCTTTCAAAATTACTAAACGGTTATATGAATTAAAAGTTTAGTTTCGGAAAAATCGTAATATAAAGTAATTCGTAGACTAAGATTATAATAGTAAGGAGTAAGCGAGACAGTTATACCGTGATGTCTATATCTTTTTCTAAATTATGTATTTTGTAATAAAATATGTAAATGTAAATAGCATCTACAGCAATTACTGAAGTTTAACAGATTTTTTAGTATACTTTATTACGAAGGTGATAATACCTAACACAATAAGACTGTCTTGTTAGGTATATACCGTACCAGTGATTAATGGCCGTTGGTTTGTATGCACTTATTTAGTGTATAAAAATACATCCAGTGACTGTAATTATCAAGCTTATAACATATATAAAAACTCTGGAGATTAAAAGTCTTTACTTTATTTTAGTTGGACTTGGTTAAGCAAAGTAATCTTTAACATGAGGTCAGGTGGGGATGAGATACTTGTACCTCAAAACCGCAGGGGGTGGACCCACAGGCGAATACAGTTCCCTCGTGGAGCCTTAGCCTGCCTCCCAAGACCGTCAGTGCGTGGTGAAGAGCCACATCCTACACGAGGTGACCCTGTCTAGCAGAACACTACGGATTTAGGCTAGAAAGCCGATAAACACTCCTGGGGCTCGGTTCCAGAACCGGGTCGGGGCGTATACCCCGGCAGACGGCGCCCCTTGCAGTACCCCTCTGCTTATCAGAGGGGACAGGGGATGGGGTAAGGACGGGCCTGCTTCGGTTCGTCCGTCAGAGGGTGGAGGGAGAAAACCTTCTTAAAAAGTTACCGTAAAAACGTACACGTAACGTACACGGGTACAAGGGAGAGAAACCTCATTAAAAAATCACCGTAGTAGAAAACCACGTAAAAAAGTTACAGGTGGTGGTGGTTGACGGAGGTGACGCCCTGACTGCCAAACCGGACCAAGGAGAGAAGGGGGTGGGGACCTGACTTTCCATTGCACATTGGTTCGGTAGACGGATAGGCAGCTTGACCGGGCTGTCGTCACGGTCAGGGCGTTCGCGCTGGCCCTTGTCCCCGGGGTGGCATGGTGCTTGCTTGTTCGATCCTGTGCCACTCCATTGCGCGGCAGACGGTATCTTGTGGGTTTTTAGTCAGTAAGAGTCTGACCTCGTTAAAAAACAGACGGGAGGCCTTCGGGCGGAGGGAGGTAGAAAACCTCGTTAAAAAGTTACTGTGGGAGGAAACCACGTTAAAAAGTCACAAAGGGACAGCCTTTGGGCGGAGGGAGAGGAAGAGAAACCTCATTAAAAAATCACCGTAGTAGAAAACCACGTAAAAAAGTTACAGGTGGTGGTGGTTGACGGAGGTGACGCCCTGACTGCCAAACCGGACCAAGGAGAGAAGGGGCTGGGGACCTGACTTTCCATTGCACATTGGTTCGGTAGACGGATAGGCAGCTTGACCGGGCTGTCGTCACGGTCAGGGCGTTCGCGCTGGCCCTTGTCCCCGGGGTGGCATGGTGCTTGCTTGTTCGATCCTGTGCCACTCCATTGCGCGGCAGACGGTATCTTGTGGGTTTTTAGTCAGTAAGAGTCTGACACCCCGCAGCTCCCCAGGGCTGTGGGTGTCCAATGAAGAATTTCTTCCCACATTAAGAAAAAAAAGGAATCTTTAACATACTGTCCTTTTTAGAAAAGAAACAAAATTATTAATTTCACAAATGACTGCGACATTACTCACCCACGTGTTTGTAAGTCATTTCCTTAACGATACGAGAGACGACTTTTTATTACTCGAATTTGTGTGGGAGTATTTTTTTTTCTACGGTTAAAAAACATTTTGCCCTCGTACCTACGATGTAGATTGAAAAGATCTTTTTATATGTCGACTACGCGTAATCTTCATAACATATATTGGCGTAGACCTTTATTAGAAGAAATATGATATTTTATTTCGTTCTTACTTTCAGAAGTGAATAAGATTATTCTTTCAGTAAGATTTTATATTTTCTAAGCTTATCATACATACTAGCATACATTTTAGAATATATTAATGCTAGAATTAGGAAAAAATATCTTTCATTAATTTTGTCACGCGGTTTAAATGTTTCTAAATTAATAGCCATTCGTAGTTCTTTAACTACTCAGTAATGCTCGGTTTTCGTTGCCTAACCTGCCCTCGACCACAAACACCCAATGCCGCACTACACAATCTTCCCGTAGAATACAATTTTCTCGCTTAACATTCATTCTAACCTTCATTTTCTATGATAATTGCTCCGCTCCTAAGTATCGTAGCGTAATGCTAGATAACTTATTAGAACCCTTAAAAAGTAGGCTATAAAAGATTTTTGGATATTTGATTTGTAATTCGATATATTAACGCGTTCAAACAAACCATCTCTTGATCTTTTATGATATTGCTATACGAAAGACTTTTTGCGCTGTAACAAAAAATATTTTCTCGCGGGACAAAGTCGCGAGTAACCACTGCCAGTAAACTAATAGAAATAAAAAATACATAAAATAAATTGAAATAAACTATCGTATTAATATTACAAACGCACAAGTTTGTGAAGACTGATATTTGTCACTGTTTTACGAAAACAGTACTAAATGGACTTTGCCGAAACATCAAAATAATATTACTTATGTATCAAAATAACACGTAATCTATTATTTATGAAGACATTGTATAAATTGCCCAATATATAAGCGTTAGGTAAATTCGAAACAATCCTGCAACTTCAATGCTATCTTAAATGAAGATAATGTATAGCGTCATCGTTTATGAGGACACAATCTGCTTAAAAAAAACCTTATTTTGATAAGGCAAGTAACAGTATCGAATAAATAATTACACATAAAAATCGTCAAACATACATACCGTTAGATATCAAACACCATACCTGATAAAGGGGATTTGAATAGACTCAATATAGGTTCTGACATCATCGCGGCGCCGGGTTCTGTAACGCAAACAGGCATATTTTATGACCTAAATTATCTATATCACTTAATACCCCGGCTACGTAAATGTTTACATGAAATCGTGATTTTTTGTATATATATATCTATATTACTTCATCTCTTGACACAGCAGTATTACCACTTTTATAATAAATATTTTCTAAAAAGAATGTGCTATTATTCTGAGGTGTAATTAGAATAGTGTCTGCCCGAGTGATGAATACCATAAACCAAATGAAAAATACGTTATATTGGTACGCTTAATTACGACGCTTATTAAGTATTCAAGTGGGGTGGTATGGTATATGTATCAGACTGATTTAGCACCACCTTGGGATTCATCGAAAATCTGTCACAGTGTCTGTCTGTTTTTATTTTCTCACATATCGGGAATGACCAGTGTAAATCCAGTTGCTGTAAGGTTTCCTGCTCAGCATTACATCGGCCAATAACAATGACTTCTGAAGCATTCTGTACTGAATGTGCTATCAATTATCAATACAGTCAGTTTCTGATAGAAAAATACATATTATAATTATAAGGCAAAAAATAAACATAAACGAAATGTATTCTAAAAGATTACTCCAAAAAAATGTATACAAAGAGAAATAACCATAAGTAAATAAGATAAACATCTTACTTATTAAGTAAATTCGCTTATAACAATAGAACTCAACACAGTTTTACAGCGTAGCCGGGGTTTTGTTGATACCTACTACGGTCATGAATTTTTTGCACGTTAGCCCACTATGTTCATTCTGTTATCGTGATACAAAACGCTATCTCAGGGGAGATGTGATATTATGAGCAACATTTTATCATATCAATGTTTAATAAAAACGTGCTATAGTAACATTTTTGCATACATGTAACCAAATAATTTTCTTATGTTATTCATATAGATCGTAATGTATATATACTATTGCGTAATGTTATTTTTTTTTTCGTTTTCATTATTTTTTGTTTTATTATTTGTCATGATTTCTATTTCTGGTAATTGATTTTATATTTATTTAATATTGCCTTTATAATATTTTTATTAACTTGGGCTTGAGCCTCCTGTTATCACTTTTAGTATTCGTTTAGTGTCTCAATTTATCGATCACGGGGATTTATTTGTAATGCATTCGTATTTTAATATCGTCAGCGACAAAGGTGGTATAGTCAGTTCTTGTTCAACCATCAGAAGAAAAGGTCGATAAGAAATAAGTAATTGCGTTAAGCTTTGATGTATATTAAGTCAATGAAAGTTGCTTAGTAAACGAGTTGTAAAGAAAACGGTATTTTAATAATAAATTAGTATTATAAGGTTTTGTTAAATGCGGCCGTAGTTTAGAGTAAATGTGAAGACGTCTTAAGAAAACATCCATATATGTGGATTGAGTTATTGCGGTAAGGTGAAAAAAGTCGAAATAAAATAAAATTTTAAATCAAAAGGAGTTTACATAATTATTTATGAATATTAAAGCTACCACCGGGTCGGAAATATCCTTGTCACCCATATAAGCCGACAATAGACACTATAGTGCTTACTATTATAAAATATTTTTCTTATAATAATCAATATCGGTAACATTTTTACCACTATCATCATTAATATACATAAAAATAAATCATATGCAGACATCACTAACACCCATTTTGTAACAATTTTTTTTATTATTTATTTTTATAAAACATTAACAAATCCTTACACTATCATGACTTCAGAAATTTCTGTGTCGTCCCGAACAATATCTATAGGATCCATTGTTATAATTTTTGTCTTTTAACAACTATTAACACTAGCATCACAATCATCACTACACACAGAGATATACAGAGATAAATTATTTACATACATCATTATTATTAATTTTCTAACAATCTTTTTAGAGTACAAAGCATTAACAAATCCTTTAACTACCATAGTTTTAAAAACCTCCCGATAGTTTGTCTTAAGAACCTTCCAAAATCAGTAAAACTTTATTCAGTTTAGGCCCTGAGAAGGCAGGCGCTTATAAACGTCAAAGCTATCACCACTGTTTCGGAAAACAACCCAGTCATCGAGAAGAATAAAAATATCTATAGGGTTAATTGTTATATTTTTTTTTTCAAATAGACAATACTGTTAACATTAACGTCACTATCATAGCTCTAACTATAGACAGAGAAATCATTTCTGAACATAACTATCATTTACATATTCATTCATCCTGTAACAATATTTTTACAGTATAAACCGGCATAACACGGTCCTTTGTGAATTAATTACCGAGGAGATGGGAATATTAATGAATCTCAGTATAAAATCTAAATGTATCTTTCACGATACTTTTATTGGTACGTTTCACGAGACACATTTCAAGCTCGCCTTTTTAGACATTGTATGGAAAAATATTACATATTTTTAATTTTCATACCTAATTCTAACTACAAGTTTTCGTATTATTTACATATAACCGTCGAAGATTTTGTTTCCAGTTTATTTTAGTTATATTATATTTCCTTTAGAAATTCTGCCAGTATATTATAGATGTATACAAATCGGATTCTAATATGTCTGAGATTCAACTGGGAAATGGAAGCGATCATGGGTGTTCGGACACCGCACTGATCGACGTAGGTTCGAATCCTTGCGACTCAGTGGGAGCTTTCGGTGCAGAAAAACACTATCACGAAGCCATATTATGCAAACATCTGTTTTATTATTCCGGCAGTTGTACATGAAAACCAGTCCCCTTAAGGTTTAGCGCGTTTACTATCTTAAATCAGCACTGTTTGATAGATCTCGTAAAAGTATTGGTACACCCTAAACATTTTCCATAGATTTTTAACAAATTACTACGCCATTAAACGGCGCTTAAATGAATTCACTTTTATACTGTTCAATCGTTTGACATAAATATTAACAAGGAGAAATAATTACAAACGTAGTTAACAGTACAAGTAGTAGACATAAAGAGAAAAAGAAAATTAAAAAATTAAAAAGGAATTAGAATTAATAATCGAGCCCTGTTAAGCAAACAAGCATAAGCCTCGTAATATTAGAATGTCATTTGAAACATATATTTATTTATTTCTATGATTCTACTAGCTGATTCCTGTCCGCTTCGTTGGGCAATGAAAACAATGGCAAAGGGACAATCAAATCTTAACCCTTAATAACCTAGAGTTTCAATTTTGATACCAATCTTTTAAACCGAATGTTCATATTACTATTAGTTTTTTCATAAGCTATATATATAAATTGTATTTATATAGCTATATTATATTTATATAGCTATATTTATAAAGCTATTTTTCCCTTCATCTAGACTCTCAAGCAAACACAGTAATATTAAAAATAAATCACTTTCATAAATCAGGCTACTAAGGGTTAATACTATGATAAATTCCACATTGAATGATCGTAGTCCTGTGCCGGTACATTCAGCAGTTTTGACGGGATTCAGCCTCAAAGGAAATGTATTTTATTATATATATATACATTATTATAGTTTATGAGCCGCGTATATTTTCCTTACATAACACTTAACTAAGAATACCCTTAGTGTATAGTAGAAATAGTAAAAATCGTAGTCGGAAAAACGTTTTCTCTTTTCATATTCAACCCGTGGTAGAAATCTATTTCCAACTGGGTCGCCAATCTTTTTGTTTGCCGCGTTCCGGATCAGCAAGTGCATGACCAGCCAAAGGCTTGCAGGCCGGCATGTACATTGCCTATATTTCGGTGATTACCGTTGCTTTTTCTTATATTACATAGGTTTTTAGCGTTAAATAACAATTTAACCTATGTTTAAATGACGGTGTGGTTAGTCTAAAGCCTAAAAAGAGACTGACTCTCAAGTGTAGCCGCCGGAACAGAATCAACTTTAAGAGGGTGTTGGTAGCCAGTTCTTTTTGGATTACACTGTGTTTCTACAAAAAACCTTTCTGTATCTGTGGTAAACAGCACAATAAACAATGCTAATATTATAATAGAGATGTGTTCAGTTAAACATATTTAATGAATATTTTTGTGTTCACAAACGATATATCCGTGGTTATAGTGTCGAACAGTAAAACACGGGGTGTTTTTCGAAGTTTTTGGCCGCGAACGAACCGTTTATTCCTCGCAACTAACTCCACTAATACCCAGTGAGTACATCTGCCAAGAAACTAGACTCGAATTATAGTTTTCGACTTCCGTCGTATTTAAATAACTTTATCTTAAGTGAAATCTTATAATGGGGTTGAAGTTTCTCTTTCGGTAATGATCGATATTTGTTTTCTTTGTTCTAAATTGCAATATACATTAATACAATTTATAGCAGAATTCTAGGCTAACTTAAGGCGTGTAAACAAGTAATCAAAAAATTGACAAATTCATTTCTCTTTTTACCTTCTTTATTGCAAGTATACAACGTCTCTATCAAAGAAAGCAGAGAAAATGGAAAGCTAACTCTTCCTGTCATCATAAGTTCCTTTAAGACAGTCAAAATTATTTTTTACATGAAAAAACTTTTGAAATAAGTAAATCTAAGTATCTTTATATCTTTACAGTTCCGAATAGATGAAATCCACAAACATGTAGAAAACAACTACTTTCGAAATTCCAAGTATTTTCCAAAAATTACATCGACATTTTTATAGAAGCACAACATAATTCCTGAACAATATAGTTGATAGAAGGCGTAATGTAATACAATAAGTGAGTCAATATGACGGATTTATCACCCAGCATCTTCATGGTGGTAGTATTCAAGTATGTTTTGGATAACATACCACGACGCTTGATTTCTAGATATACAGACCCCTGATCGTGGTACGTCCAAATATACCATCATTCTCGTGGTTACGCCGAAACAATGGTTGTTTGTGATCCAGTCAGATACAATTGCAATATTTTATTAGATCGTAAATGAAATACAGTACAAGCAAGACGTTGACCGCCATGAAATGAGTGTCTGTCGATTGTTACCGCTACATTAACGTAGTTATAGCTCACCACAGCGAAATTGTACACCGCCATATAAAACAAGTTATATTATAACATATCTGCCGTTTTCTACAATATTTAACTTTTTGTTTTTGTTAATTTATGAATTTCTATTCTCAAATCCCAACACTTCATCGAAAACGAGTTAGTATGTAGTTCTTGGCTAAAAGCGCAGCATATCGACTTCATGGCTTTTCTCTGATTTATGTTTTAGTTAGATAAATACATCATGGCTGATTATTATATACAATTTACTCGTTAGTCGCTACACAATTGTTAGCTTAGTCTTAATTCGATAACAATTAGAGGTCATAGTAAAAGGATCTGTGAAGTGGTCCAACTTTTAAGCCCTCAGGAGACTTCACCCAGTACTAAGATGAACAAAGCGTTTGTTATATAAGTTTAATTATACTCGAGAAAGTCGCCAACAAAATTATCAATTTAATTTCGCAACTTCATTTAAACACTTTCGGAAGTTTCGTCAGAAATTCACTTCGGGGACTCTAATTAATTTCCGAGTCAAATATAGTTTGTACAGTAATAAATCTTGAAGGAACTTTCTAGTTTGTAGGCTAAACTCAGAATCGGTTCTATATTATCTTGAAATTTATATTTGTTTCCTCTAGTGTTACTTTGAAAACTTTGAAACAAAGTATTTTTACGTTATTTTTTTCCTCATTTAAAATTTAATTCAGTAATATAAATGCTCTCTCTCTCTCTCTCTCTTTCGAATATGAACTAGAGCGCGCATTGTTCGAGTTTACTTTCCGAAATAACATTTGATATGCGGAAATAATCTGTATTTCATTTGAAACAAGCTCACCGACACTACTATGGCGTTAGGTAAGTTAGAAATGGAAGTACACGAGTTACGTATGTCACATGATATATATTTTTTTGTAACACGACAAAATATCCACAAAGTAAATAAAGCATATAAAAAAAGTAAAGACCGTTAAATATAATGCATTCCATAAATAATGTTGACTACCGAGACCACACTAGACTACACTACACTACACTCATACACTCACTACAGCCCAACGGCAGTCAAACCTCACAAATTACTTAGATGATGATTGTTTTAATCGGACAGTTATAGCGTACCATGAAAGAATTTTTTTCGCTCAACATTTTTTTTCTCATATATATATATTAACGGTTGACCACAATTTCACAATTTGATTGAATGATAATGGTTGGTAAAAATACTAAACCTGGAGTAGAACTAGCTCTCAAGTAGAGTTGTAGTTTTTGATGACAGATTTTCAAGAGTTTAGAAAGAGTCCAACCACCGTAATATACTTTTATCACAGAGTTTTTATTTCAATAACATTTTCATCGATTTAAAGTTGCATCTATTCAATTTTATCATCACTGCTCAACACCTGTAAAGACCCGTAATTATATGTAAACTATGTTGTCTTGTAAAATAATATAATTTCAACTACATACTTTCCAGGTACAAAACTATATTGAAATCGATTGGGCTTTATTTATATCAATTGATTACACCACTATTCAATATAATTTTAAAATTATATATAGTTTCCGTTTATAAAACTATATTATAGCTTTTTTTTTAAATAAATATACAAATAGACAGACAGAGAAAAGGTTATTCGTTATCATTGGCTTTTAAATTTATCACAAAGAAAAGATAAATGTATAGAAAAAATCATTGTTTTCTCACTACACAAAATCATCCGCCATGTCTGTCTGTCTGTTCGCGATAAACTCAAAAACTATTAACCGGATTGTAATGTGGTCTTCGCTAATAAGTAGAGTAATACACGAGGAAAGTCTAGGTATAATTTACTAAGGGTTGTGTAAATTGGTTAAAATATAACGATAATTGTTGGAAGTGATGGAAAAAGTCAAGTTGCATGGGAGATAAATGTTATAGTATGCAATATATTTGGATCTGGTGAAGATCTCCGAAAACAGACAATGGAACTCTTCCATAGCTAAAAGCAATTTTCACAATTCCATAACATAACATCACGCCTATATGGTTTTAGAGGGGTCAACAGATGCGTATACTACATCCTTATTTTTTTGACATTTATATTCAATTTGTCATAATATTTGTCAATATTATAAATCAATTCAAATAATAAACATTCGTTACACGAAGGTCACAGAATTTAAACACTTTGCCATTCTTTATTTCTCTGACCCTGAGACGGCTTCGTAATTAAACCTAGTTTTTTTCTCTGATAATAACTTCAGTTAGGTCACGTTTTGTATTTGTACAGCAACTTATAGCAATTTACATCACTTTACCGCTTGTATTTATTTAGAAACCAAATACTTGGGTATACGGTTAAAGATATGTAATATTTAAAATCAAGAAAAAATAATGAGCTCTAAAGCGCGAATACTGAAATGAGCTGATAATTTATTGTTCAAGGATATTTAATAAAGTTGTCTGTACAGTGTTATGTGTTTAAATGAATGAGACTAATACCTGTTCGCGATGTTGTTTTATCTTTATAAAATAATGGAATCAAACATTATTTACGTATTCCAACAGTTTATGCAACACACTCCGAGATAGCTCACAGATGGAAGGATATTTGTAAAGATTTTCGTCCAATTCAAAAAATAACTTTATAAATTATAGGCTATATGTTATTCTAATATACACGCTATATTACTATAAATTTGTTTCGAAATCCATTCAGTAGTTTTCGCGTAAATAATAATAATAATATTTTAATGTTCCAAGTCAAAGTGTACATAATTTACAGTAATATTGGTATCTGCACTAGTTAAAAACCGTATTGCAGATATCACAATTTCATATAATTAGTACTAAAACAACAGTGACTTAAACATATTTAATAAATAAAAATTAATAGTTGGTTAAATTGCAAGTGTGTGAATATGTAAGACAAGTGTGAGTTTTGTGATAAAAATGAGGAAGATATATTTGTCCATCTTCATAAACTTTCTCATTGGTAATATTAGTAAAATTATATTGGAAAGTGACGGCATATCTACTAAAATTATAATGTATAACCGTGAACATTGTCGAAAAAAATTATATTGATAAACTCAATACAGCCTCTGGACTGGCATTCTCGACGACTGAGGATGTTTTCCCAACCTGTTAATTTTATACGTACGATAATAATGGCCTATATTAAATCAAGTATTCTATATTTTAAAGTATAAAATGTCATTCATAATAATATTACAAACATGAATGTCAGTTTGTTTGTTTGTTACGTATTCACGCCTTAATAACTCAACTAATATTCATGAAATTTTGCAAGCACGTTGTCAGAGGTACAGAAAAAGACATAAAATACCTTTCATCCACCAAAAGAGTATTGTACTTGAAGAATTATCCAAATCTACATACGCGAGCGATACTGCGGGCAAAAACTTGTTTATTTTAAAATTTATGAAAAACAGACATAGATAGTAGGATTCGAATCTAATTCTGTTGACACGAAGTCTGAGCGCGTCAGTATTAAACTAAAATCAAGCAAAAACAACTTAACTTGTAATTTTCGCCCTCTATTGATTGTTGACATATATTTGAATAACTCGAGTTCGCAAGAAATTTTCGAGTAATTTTTATATTAAAAAAAAACTATTACACTATTAATAGTGTATAATTTTGACGTGTCTGTCACTTAACCTCAGTTAACTGTAACAGGGTTGACTATAGAAAAGAGTACAGAAACACAAAACTAGCACAAATGGTAAAAAGGATTTCCAAGGATAGAAAAATTATCATAATATCCCGAACAATACTAAAGGCTTGATAATAGAGAAAAATGTAAAATATTGTCTAAACGAAAACAAATCTAAAGAAATCGCTTTTCTAAATTCATACCTTTGTATACAAATGCTTGGATATATAATAAGAGCATTAGTTTCACTTTTGTCGGTCTAAGAAACAAGTTTATTGTTATTACATAAATGGCTCACAATAGGCTTGACTCAGCCACCATTAGTGTATGAAAAAAAGTTAAAACGGTAAAACCCTTTTATCGCATAACTCATTTACAGGTAATCTCTTGTCCGTTACCAAGTATTTTTTATTATTATCCATTCAAAATAGAAATGTATAACTTTATGTATAACTGTAGGTATTGTTTATCTGTTCACATTTTAATCTCGATCGTTTACCTTTTTGTTTGAGTGACCAATTAACAATTTATTTACACTGTAACTTTTGTTTATAATAGTAATTTTGTTTTTGAAATAGAGTTTCCTAACGCGGCTTGCGGTAAGAGTTCACCAGCAAAAAGCGTCCAGTAAGAAAAAAAATGCTTTGCCCCCTCCGTCTCATTTTCTCTCTCAATTTCTTTCTATTATATACAAGTGTGTGTACTTGTATGTGAGCATCCAAATTCGAGTAGACTGCCGATTGTTTAACTTCAGTACTAAGCGCGTGGAAACTTCATTAAGCATTTTTTTATTTATAGTGGTTTTTATAAAATTTATAATGCACTATTTTATATCTAATGTATAATAAATTAACCATTTCCCTAAAATATTAAATAGAACTTTTTGTAAAGGAACGTCGTTTATGACGAGGGTCACATGACAGCACATGTTTTTATTTTAGTTTATAGCAGCACAGTATAGTCACTCCACTGTACCTGATGGTAACGGTACCATTCAAATACCCGCTGTATTTGAGAGGTCGGTAATCCATGGAAAGTAGTTGATGCTTTAACTGCTTGTAAGACTGTCAGCTGAAGAATATACACTATCTGATCAACGTGACAAACTAAAAAAAGAACCATATGACTGACTCTATCACCATGTGTATAGGGGTCATGATCTAATCAAGTACAGATCCCTACCACTCAGGAATTCTTACAATCCTGGAACTTGACATGCCCAAGCGTGTTACTACGGTATATTATATACCTAGTGAATTGTGATCGTGATCCAGTCAGACACAATCATAATCATCGTACCATATCATGCAACGCACAAATGTTACTCTGATTTTAAATACTGATATAATAGTCTGTCTACAATTTAAGCGTTTCGTTATCATTAACAATTATACAAATGAATTAACTGTCACTAAAATTGACGACAACTTTATAGAGTCTCATCTTACTATTGGGAATGTCATTTTAACAGAAAATATATGTGTTAACAAGAAATCCACATTATAAATTATGATATAACACTCTTTTTTCAATTTAAGGATTTTGTTAAAATTTACAGCACTTACTGTCATGAGTTTCTTAAATATTTACAATTATGTAATATAATGAATTGTCAATAGAATTGACGATAGCTTTACAGTGTCTCATCTTACTATTGGACATGTAATTTTAACAGAAAATATATTATATCACCAGGAAATCCATATAATAAATAACGAAATAGCACTCTGTCTTCAATTTAAGAATTTTGTAAATTTTGCAACTCTTACCTACTATGAATTTTGTATACAATTATGAATTGTCAATAGAATTGACGATAGCTTTATAGTGGTTTTTCTAACTATTCAACATATGATTTTAACGGAAAATATATTGTACTACCATGAAATCCACATTACAAGTAACGAAATAACACTCTGTTACCAATTCAAGAATTTGATTAATATTTACGACATTCACTAATAAATTTCGTTCATATTTACAATTATGAAAATTAATGAATTGTCAATAGAATTGACGATAGCTTTACAGTCTCATATTTTACTTCTGGCCAAGTTATTTTAATGAAAAATACGTTATATCACTAGGAGAACGTTATACACGTACACATTATATTGGTTATAGAAGACATCGCTAGTATTAGAATCTAACGCAAGAGACTAACATATGGGGAACATTTTATATTGTTTGTGATTCTTCTATTTTAAATCCACTGAGCTTAAGGTATTTTAATGAATATTATTTTTATTATTATTTCAGTAGGCACGTTTTTTAACTTTTAATCTTTTGTCGTATGAGTTATTACGAGTTACACGCCTGATATCCATCAGAACGACACTTTGAATATTTTAAATAAATATATTTAGTGGTCACGGGATTAATAGTATATATTATTTATGTATTAATTACGATCTTCCTTCATTTAAAATGATAAATAAATTATATGCAAAAATTAATTATTGCATCAGTGTTTCACTATCTATGAATGGCAGTTGCATATTACGTAGCTACTTTCATGTTATGTAATTAAAAAGTAATTATATATTAATATGTGCATTATTTTATTTTTTTAATAATAGGAATATTTTTATTTTATTTAACACATAGGAATATATATTTTTTGTTTATATTTGTTAATATTTTCTAGTAATAAAGAAGTTTGTTAAATATATATTTGGATAACTTCAACCCGAAATCTCGCGATCTAATGGAATGATATTACAGTGGGCCAACGTGAAATTCATAACGCGTGGGTTGAAAATAAATTACTCACCTCCGCAGATAAGAGACATCGAGATAACAATATATGTAAAAACACGAGAATATAACTTGTACTATATATAGCTAACTAGCGCATCTAAACATCCGAAGCAAGGCTAGACGCGAAGGCTTTAGACATCAAAAATTTTGTACTGGCGAGTATTGCGCTAAAAACTACAATTATATTTATCACTTTAATAATAAAAATGGCACTAAAAAGACACGATTTACAATCGATATTATTATTTTTTTATATTTTTTCTTTTCTTTTTTGTAATATAATATTCTAAATATAATATTTTCTCTCACAACAGCCACTATTTTATTACTATTATTTTACACGAAATATTTTAATAAACTCCAAGTAAAATAAATACACCAAAACGTGTTCAAATTAAAACCGGTTCGGTTATCATAAGCGCGAGTTCATATTGCAATGTTGTTGTTTTGACGCGTGCGATGTTGGGGTATCGCCGTCGGGGGCGTGCGGCGCGGCCGTCGGTGGCTGTCGACTGGCGGGCCGGCGTCTCGTGACGTCACGAGACGGCGACGTGGCGCATGCGTTCCATGTGACACGCGACAGGCCACGGCGCTGCCGCACACGTGTTCACTGACAGGTGACAATAGAACCTTATACGGAACCGTGACCTTGAGTGACCTCACCAGTCCTGTCCTATCTTACCGACCGAGTTGTGCCTTTAACAATTTCAAGCCAATTCGCAGGTACAGATATCGTTTCCATAACTTTTATGTTAACAAAGACTAATTTATTTCCAGGTTTCCCGCGTTATTCACAATATTGCCAAAAACCGTCAAAGATATGCGGCTTTCCTGATCATTTCAAAAACGAATTAGAAATTATCAAGAAAGGCATCGTTTATTACTATTGTCTTACTAAATAGCGCCTACTATATGATATTTGGAAAACTTGTCTAGTATTCAGACAATAGGTATCCAGCTACGTGTATATACCGTGTAAGTCTATAGATAAGTTTAATAATGGCTACCGTCAATGGATCACAAATTTCGTCGATCTCTGTTTTCCGTGTAGTGTTCTTTACCATTTTTCAAACGGATACAAAAGTGTACAAGAAAAGAAATATTGAGATTTATATGCGCCTACGTAAGTATTCTACGCTTGCTACGCCGTAGCATCGTAACCGTGTAGTATACAATGTAGCCATACTTTAGTTGATTATACAAATATAATCATTAGTCAATACTTTTTACTTTTGAAATCATAATATCTATTTATTATAGTAATGTGCTTAACCCGTCGGCTTAAATATTTAAACGTTAAATTATAGGGAAGGGTTGACAGTAAAATTACTGGTAGTTTTATTGTCTAGCCTCATATAGTGTAAGCATATAGTAAGGGGTATATATTTAATACTATAGAAATAGATTCTATGTTTAGTTTTTATATTTACTATGGTTAAATCAGATTTATTATACTACAGTTAGTTAACTAATTAAAAAATGTTGTATTCTATAAGGAACACGCTTTTAAGGGTCAAGGCGTGATAACGAGCACTTACACCTTTTGGATTGAAAGAACTATCTATATATATATTGTTATCACCTAAGTTCGTTGTGGTATTTACTAGATTTATAGTGACGTAATGGGTTTTGATGTGATTTTTATAAGTTAGGGAATATACGCATAATACACGTATTTCGCAAAGACAACGACATGTCTTCATTTATACTACTTACCAGTAGAATATAATTTTGTAACATATATTAACATAAGTATAATATTTACAATTTATAGCTAAGTTAGTGTACAAACGACATTAGTAATTAATTTGCAAATTATTTAAAAATGGTCTTGTCTATTATAGGCATCGGCAACAGCCTATTACAAAAATTATAAAGGCTCAATTCAGAAGTATGTAATTTCAACTTACCCTTGCGGGCTGCTTAAGAGAATAATTTTAGTGTACAGAGTGTATAAGAAATTAATTTTCAAAAATTGGAAAATGCATTCGTTTCGATATGTGTCCGTAACAGTTCACGGCACAAGAAGTAAAAAGGCGTAATTCAGAAGTAAGTAATTTTAATTTACCCCCGTGTACTTGCTTAGTGAATAATTATGGTGTACGGAGTATAATAAAAATTTTGAAACTAATTTATCTCGATATGTCTCGAACAGTTCACGACATAAGAAGTATAAAGTTTTTATCCAGGAACAAGCAAATTCAATTTCCGACCGTTTACCTCTTATGTGATTAAATGGTATCGTGAGTAATTCTTAGTGGTGATATTTTTTTTAAATATAAGTTCGGCAAAATGGCTATACAATACGTGATGGTAAGTACGGTACAGTCCAAAAACAACGGCGACTGTCGGTGTTAAATACCTATGGCAGTCGTCGCCATCATGCCGACTTGCAAAAGTGCCTCTTCACGCCTCGTTTGAAGGACCCGATATCATAAGAGGGAGGGAACACACTTGTCGGGAGGCGAATCCACATCTTCACAGTACGAGAAAGATAAGAATTTTCGAACTTCTTCGTTCTTGCTGAGATGGTTGCTACTGTGATCTGTGGAGACGCCTACCCGCCCGTGTAGTTCTGTAGTGGAAAGGAGAAGATGGGATAAGGTTGAATAATTCTTCAGAACACTCGCCATGATACAGCCGATAAAACATGCTCAATGATGCGATGTCTCTTCGTAACTGTAGCGGTGTAACGGTGCGATGTTGAGATTTGCCTATAATAATAGGTGTAACGACGTAAACACCGATTTAAATAACTTTTACATATATCACTATTACATTATGACTACCGCAAATCGAAAAACATTTATTATCATTAATAGAAACAATTACCACTTACAAAGTGCATATACGATCTTCGAGCTTCAAATCTTGCAGGCGTATGGTGAACATAAAATGAAAACTTACCTGAAATGAAAATAATTAAAGTTTATAAAAATTATTGCAACTCAGTCAGATGGGATACTTAAATATAATATGATAAGGAAGTTTAATCGTTCAAGGTTTTTTCTTATATATCATCATAGCAATGATGGATTCTGCCATTATCGGTATATTAAATAAGCTGTTTATGTTATATATATATATATCTCATAAGATTGATGGGTGTCTATAATATATAATCGGATTAATTGTAGTCTAGTAATATATGTTCGCCTTCGAAATATAAGGCGGTATATCAAAATTAATTGGCTTCAGACTAACGCCTTCATATTTCTTGAATATTTTTAAGACCACAGTCTAAGTATATGATAATAGCACAAAATTAATATTCTATATTTTTACGTTTTTTTACCAAAAATCGTCAGCAATTATAAAAACGCCAATTTTTTAACATCTCTCTAGAAGTGTAAGAGCTTAACATAAAATGAATTATATCATGCTTACGCCTTTATACGTCTGGATATTGCCTGATGTTATATCTAAATGTTACATACCTGTGACTTCAATACATATGACGTGTAGAGCAAATGTAAGGATCGGTAATTTCTTTTTTTTTTTGGAACTGACCTACACTATATCGGCTTTGTAAGCCCTCTACAATTCCATCGGACTACTGTAGGATCGGTAAATAAAAACATTTAAACATATGTAACACACAAACCAAGTGAGTTAATACGAAAATATTTCCTATAAGTAATAAAAAATATACCTATAAGTATTTCTCCTATTTCCTGTATTTAATACAACATTACTTTATCTTAAGAGCCAATTTGGCCGAAATGTATAGAATCCTAAGCCTAGAAAACGGATTATCTCTTAAATATAACTATAAAAACACACCGATAAGTTATTGACGATTAAATGTATGTATATTTTGATAATTGTAATACTTATTTACCTGAGAAGCATAAAGGCGTAATCTGAGATTCATTTGTTCTAACTTACGCTCTTATATATCTATAAAGTGAAGATGTATAAATGACATATAATGGTAGGAGTGAGCAGAGATCAGAGCGGGATGGGTGGAGAGCAATCAAGCGACGCCAGTCACCGAACGACCTTACTTAATTACCCCACACAGCAAATTGAGTGCAAACGCATAGATAATCCTATCTACGTATATACGTAGTAGTACACATAAATGATAATATACTTCAAGTTCACTTTATATTGTTACCACAATTGTTTTAGAGAAGCAAGATAAAATGAAAATAATTATGATATTAGACATGTCACTAATTTAACCAACCGACTGCTACGACCTCGAGTTATTATTGAAAGTAAAAAATATATATTTCATGTCTCATTAGATCAGTTCAAAGACTGAGACTAGCTCCAACGAAACAAACCTGAAAAAAACCCCACGCGTTTTCTGCTCGACTGAACGAAAACCAACCCCGTACTCAGCTAAACTTGGGTAATTCATTAACATTTTTAACAATATTAAAAAAGATATGTGTTATTTATCAAATTTATATAATAAAAATGTAAATTTAATATATCTGTACTTTACGGTATTAGTATGTAGAAATTAGTAGTAGTAGTATTAGTAGGTAGAAATATCTGTATGTCTTTTTGTTCGCTTGTTATCAAAAGTGTGCGATTATCAATTAAAAACTACTGGATAGATATCGATCAATTTTTTATTTACTTTTATTTTTGGAAACTTGGTTGTTACCTAAAGAAATTATCGCTATACCTCAATATAATATCAATTCATAAACAATTTTTTTTTTTCAATTTATTAAAATGTATTAGCAAACTATATTTTTGCTTTCAATTTTTTCTTCTGTACATAAAATATATATTGTTAAGATAATAAACACGGTAAACGAAGTCGCGGGTATCAGCTAGTCTTATAATATAATACCCAGCCACATTTTGGTAGTAAAAAGCGTGTTGCTAAACAGTTGCTGGCACGCATGATACAAAAGACATTCTCTGTCAATAAATAAAAGTCGCCTTTTCCGTCTGTATCTATGCGCATAGCTCTTTCAAACTGCACAACGGATTTTGATGCAATTTCTTTCAAAAGGTATTATAATAGAGTCATATTATGTTTACATAAAAAATAAACTTTTCTATGTATTTTAATTAAGTCGTAAAAAATATATAATTTTCGGTCACTTCCATTTCTAACATTATGAAATTCATTAAAATAATATACAACGGCCTTGCATAATTTAATAAGGTGTGCACAAAATCTATATCTGTTTTGTAAAGACAACCCAAGATAATCATTTTTTTTTAATAATTTATCAGAAAATAACGTATTTTTAAGAAGCTGTTTTGAACGAATATAGTATTAACATTTATCTAATTAAATGTTTTTTTGCACTGGGCAATTAATACATATTAATGTACTTATATCAAAATAAATATTACTATATAATTTGAATGAATGTCTTGGATATCATAAATGTAAAATTACACGCGACAAAAGATTGTTTGTGTGGCGTAATTTAGAAGCTTCTTTGATGTACTGTTATATAAACATCAAACCTCAAAAAAATGTACCTGACAGTACATATGTCTACACTACTTAGGCTTATGACGTCACGATAATGATAATATTGCAGCAACGCCATTTATCTCGTTGTTTGTAACTAATCTTAATCTTGTTTACCTAGAGAATATATTTCAATGTTACACTTTAGTTTACTACAACAACTTGATTAAATAAAAACCCATACGTATGCGATAAAATAACAGTACATTATAGAAATAAATGCAAAAAACAACACGAGCGCTTTATAAAATATGAAAATGTCGTGCGGTGAAATCATTAGAGTGGCTGCCTAGCTAACTATAAACGGAGCCAGAAGAACGACATTCCCTAGCACTGGGACACAAGCAATTGCATCGCTTGAAACGTTCAGAATGCAATGTTCGCCGCAACAAACACTTCCCTCGATATCAAATACTCGCGTGTACTGTATGAAATATTACCGTGACATTATGCTTCTAATTACTATTTATACGGGCTGGAAATGTTAACTACTGTAGTATATTTTTCTTAAGAATCGATAATTCTATTAGAATTTTATTTTAAAGAATGACAAAATCAAATCTATGTACGTCTATTAGTAAATTAATTAAGGTAAATACAGGATGTTAAATTTAATTATTCCTAGTTAGAATATATATTTATATATCCTTATCCAATACTATAAATACATAATTTTGTTTGTTACGCTTTCACGCTGTCAGGAAAGGATAAAGGGTACCTTTTAACAAGAAAAAGTGTACTATTCTCGAAAGATAAATCAAATCTACCAAGTTAAATTGCAATATAAAATTTACTATCATTAAAATACAGCCTACCTCCACCTTGTGGTGTGTTACTGCAAAATTAATTGGAAAACCTACTGCATGAAAAAATAGGCCTGCCAAATGTCACGGCAATCGGTCAAACTATCGTCGGGATTAGTAATCTCAAGTATACCAAAATGCATTACTATAAACGTATACAGGTTGATAAGGCGATAGGACTAGTGGTGCAGTGGTAGTAAATCCCACCATTGAGCCAAGAGGTCGTTGATTCGATCTTACATATAACGGAATGTTATCTAACAAGCATGAATAATTTTGGGATTAAATAGCCGTAGTGAAACTGTACCTATATGAAAAATAAATAAAAGAATACTTATCGTATTCCGTACCACGTGTACCACATGTGGTACAGGTTAAGCTTGATTTTTAGGCCACGTGTACCACAAGTAGTATACGACGTGATAAGTACTGAAAACGAAATAATTACTTATATGTTGATGCTGTAATGTAATATTGTATGAAAATATATCAATTTTAAGGCAAAATACGAAATGTCAGATAAAAATGACTACGTGATATATGTTAAAAACTCTGTCTCTGTCCTGTTACTGGCCTGTGTATAGGAAGAATAAGTATTTAGTAATTCTTAATGTATCTATCCAACACGTATATATTTAACTGTAATGGTAATACATATATACTAGAAACATAATAAACATACTAAATTTAGACCTCGACGTAATTCGCTTAGATATTAGATGGGGTATAATTTTTGGGTCGACTGTATATAATCGTCCCAGCGCTCGTAATTCGTCTTTATTCAAAAATTAGTTTTAAAATTTAAACAAGGCTATTACATTAATTGATAGCTGTATTTCGTGAGGGATATAAAATTTAATTATACCTCACAAGTACTGTACAGTCCTGTCCCCTTATATTGGAGGTTTGAGGGGCCGTCTCAACAACGAATTTTCTTTGAATAATTCATGTCTGTAACATCGTGAAGAAAACCGATATTATCTGACTACCATCAAGCTGTATATTACTGTATACAGACAGAATTATACATGGCAATTTGCTGTTTTTTTTATATTTATGCCATCATAAAAGATTTAAGAACCCAGTAATCTAAAAAAAATATTATAAAGAGTAGTCGTTTTTCACGTCTACCTGCACGTTACCTTAGTTCTTTGAAATTATGCAATGGATTATGATATGGTTCTTACCATCGTTCAGACAATTTTCGCTACAAGGCTTAATTCATATAAAGTTGATTCATATGAAGTTTTAAGAAGGAGTTTCCGAGCGCATCATTAGTATCGCTGATTTAACTTCACTACAGTTATGTCTGCGAAGGTATATATGTCTTTTAAATATAATTCACAGTAAGCACTGTCTTTTATATCATCATTCTCATCTACTAACCCTTATCCCACCTAAGTAAGTCGGACACCTCATGTTTTCCTTTTCCACTCTCCCCTGTCAGATGTCATCTCAGTATTCACACCTTTTATACACATCATTTTACACACAATCTATGTCTATCAATATATATCTGCTAATCATGGCAGGGTGTTTGTGCCGAACTAGAATACTACTACCATACAACTTCAGTCATGATGATAATTCTTTTGTCGAGTTGCGCAATCATCTTGCACTTATCCAACTCCCGCGACGCTTGCAAGCCACCTGGTTTTATAACCTTATAAAGTTATCAATTTGTTGTGGTGTGATAAAAAATCCATCACAAAGTAGCTAGCTTTTACTCGTGATTTCGCTCGCATTAATTTAGATTGGACATCGGGAATAGTACTTTATCTTGGATGAAAGGTGTCTTACATCCTGTTTTATACTTCTGAAAACACGTATGCGAATGTTCATGTTAATCGGTTGAGTAGTTAAGGAGTGAAAGCGTAACAAACATACCGATAAACATACAAAGAAGCTCACATTAGCATTTATAATATTTGTTGAGTCTATTTAGAATTAGACGATGATATATTTCTCAAGCATATTTTAGCTCAATCATTATATTTCCACCGCCACAATAATATTTCCAGTAAAGAAAAATTCTCATATGAAAATAAAAATCACAAAGCGATACAATACTATAAACAACAGCCGTCTGTTCATATGGATCATAACTCGTATAAATTCAGCAAGCCGGTCACGGCACGAATGCGGGGGCTTTTTTTAACAGTATTGGCGACATTTCGCCATAAAAAATACAGTTCATAAGGTTGCGTGTGGGTGCACACCGGGTATTATTGCCGTATTGTGTAATATTTTCTTCACAAAGAAACGTTGAAATAGCAATATATATAGACTGGTGAACTGATTTACACTATAAGTAGATTTGATAACATCTATCTATGTATTATACATAAAACCCAATAGGGATGAAATCTTGGTAAAGCGTTGTGCGGATGGATGTCTTCGAAATTATTCGTATTAGTACAATCAGTTTCAAATAGGTGTCGTGCTAGTAAATTCAATTAAATAATGTATTTCATACAGTTTATCGTGCGTTTCTGAGCTTAAATTGAAAATTAGTTGAGCAAAACCGCGGATAACATCTAGTATAGACACATATTTAAGCTAGCTATTGTATGCAACTTCGTCTGCGTTTGTATCTTTAGTAATGATGACACCGTATATTAACTTCGTGTAATTCTAACAATTTATGCAGCGAACACCGAGGTCGCTCTCAGATAGCAGGATTTTTGCAGGGAAACCTGTTATGGGAGGTCCTTGAAAATCTTATCGGCAACCATTTAGTGTGACGCAATATAGTGGGAGTAAGCACTGTATCGGTAGAGTGTTGAAAACACCGGTTCTCGATCCGATTGCCGAAGTTCAGCAACGTCCCTCGCGGTCAGTATTTGGATGGGTGAGCACCAGGGATATCCGCGTGAAGTTAGATTTTTGTTGTATTTTTTTTATTAAAATATTTTCCCCTAATACAAAACTTTCACTTGTATCGTGTGTATGTGCGACACATCCTGTTTTTTTATAACTCGCATGAAATTAATTGCTATATTTTGGTCAATATAAAAATATATCTGAATTATAGCCTATGTTTCATTCTATTGTCTAAGCTACGTTACTGTACAATATATCCAAAATTCGTCCAATAGTAGTGAAAAACTGATAAACATCCATCCATCCTCGTAAACCTTCACATTTATAATACATACATATTAACAGGATAAGCTTCAATACCGTTTGACCTGATCATCATGAAGGTTGATACAAGTAAGTGCTTATTCACGGGAAAAGTTTTTATGCTAACCATTTAGCTATAACTAACTAGATGGCTTTGTTCCGTTCAGCAAACCGCGCTGAAAATTGAAACGAAAAATATTTACATAAAATATATCGAAATTTAAATATTTTGCCAAATCACGTAAAGTTTAATTTAAAAGTGTTTATCTTTCAAAGTTAATT
Organism: Antheraea assamensis; assembly: GCA_035772565.1. Classification (NCBI taxonomy): domain Eukaryota; kingdom Metazoa; phylum Arthropoda; class Insecta; order Lepidoptera; family Saturniidae; genus Antheraea; species Antheraea assamensis. Next base: position 3,448,611 of record JAQQSE010000046.1, on the reverse strand, counting down.
TACTGTTTTTCATTTAAATTAACGATAACTTCGCGTCGAAGTTAGCTAATAATACTAAAATAAGTGAACCGTACTTTTCTAAGAAATTGTACATTGTTATCACAGATTTAATTAAGAATATTTATATCTAAAAAAACTCAAAATGTATCTACGCATTGTAAATATATAAGAAAAGTGAGATAGCTTATTAATAAGAAATAGAAGAAAAATGTATATTAAGCCTTTAATTTACGTCCCCGCAGTGATAATGGTGAATACCGTCATTAGAGTAGAAATATTAAATCTATATTCTATCTCTGCATGGTCTATCTGCGATGACTGTTACATCATTTGACCCAGCATCACAAAAGTTGGCGCACCTAAGTGTTTTCCCATTACTGTAACCCACCACTAGGTGACGCTAGGTTTTTGCTAAGTTTAATAACACGATTTTACGCGATTTAAATCTCCAGCGATTACCAATAATATATAACATGGGGAATAGTAATGTATGTGTACCAAAATGGATAACTACCACGTTGCATGTGATGACCAACCCGTCACAGTGATTCTGTTTTAGTTCGTCGTATTTCCCATTTATTCAGTATATATTCAAAGGCTTGGTTGTATCACTGCAATATGCTATCTATCAGACATCATGCAATCACTTGACGTATTACAAAAATGATTCTCATTAGATGATCTCTATCTCCCTATAAATAGTTTGGCTGAACCATTAGAATCCTACTTGTTATCAATATTTGTATCATCTTTCTATTGGCTAGTGGAGCTTTTTTCCTATATTTCGCTTGTGAGAAATGCATTATATGTATCTACTAAGATATAAGTGGTTGACAATGGTGAATGTTTATTACACTCCGATTCTTATTGAGTCAGCTTTTGAAGAAAAAATCCGCTTTGTGAACAAGCTCCTATAAGCTTACCTTAATAATCACTGATAATGACAGAGCTATTTTTATTCCAGCTTATACGATTACATTTACAAATGCTTATTAATATAAGTAAGACACTCTTTAGCTCAACAGACTAATAATCAAACCCAAAAAGTCCAATTTTGAAGCAATGCTGGCTCGGTTTGATAGTTTATTCGAACACCGCGGCTATTGTTGTAGGTTCGAATTCTTGCGAGTAAACTTATTTGGTCATTCATTTTCGGTGAAGAAAACATCGTGATGTTACCATGATACCATGGTAATAAGCGATGTCCGTCTGGCTAGCTGACACCCTCAAGTTGAAAGTCTGTCGCTAAGCATCTACAAGTGTATTCCGGTAGCTGTACTTGAGAGGGAATCTTCCTCTAGGTGCAGCCTATTTACCATCTTAGACCACATCATTTTATATTAGGTGAGATTTATGCTAAAACCTATAAAGTACAAAAAAAAAACATAACTGCATACCTTTGTGCATACCCGTGTGTTTATCCTTAAGAACCGTCAGCTCGTAAATCTTCCCGAACTCTTCAAACATTGGCCTGAGATCCGCCTCTTCTAAATGCCGTGGGATCTGACCGATGAACAACTTGACAGCATCCTTCCCGGCACCAGGAGGCGCGCCTGTCCGTTCCGCTGGAGTCAGACCTTCGACGGAACCCTTCAGGTCGCTACCACCGTGGACGGGAGTCGAAGGCGCCGTACTACCGGTCCCGACGCTCGACGTATTATTACACATACTGTTTATATGTTGCTGGATATTGTACCCAAACAATATCGGGTTAACGTTTAAATTACTTACGAGCATTATCACAGTATACTATAATCACAGTGTTCTTTGTACTAAATTTTAATTGATAAATTCGTAATTTTAAAGCTATCAATGTTTACATTCGTTTTGGCGGGGACGTGCGCCGGGGTGTAGCCGAGCGTCTCTGTGCGTCTCTTTTCACAGTCACTCTGTAATGCGTAATCTTATCGATCGAAATAGTAACTGTTGCGATGTTTTTATTTGACGCAAAAATCTCGACTTGAACACACGTGATCACAAACTATGAGCTAACGATTAATATAAGTACTTTAGACTATATATATATATACACTGAATAAATATAATCTAATTTTTGTATCGATAACTTTATTGGCACATAATTTATGAAACGATGAATGAAATTGAGCGATTTTTTTCTCCAATGGACACTTAATCACATCTAATTTAACTCTGTTAACATTAAATTAATTTTGAATAAACATTCCGGTCATTGAAATTGCATGTCAGGTTTTTCTTTTATACACCGAAAATGTTATGTCTAATGTTTACAGTTAGGTGTCGCACGCGGTTGTGTTTACAAACAAACACGGCACGGTTATACTTGTATATGGTTTTTTTTTACACGAGCAACACCGTTTAACTTTGATTTCACTGTCACGAACCACGAGTACACGTCCCGCCAATTTTTTTTACAGCGCGTCGAATCCGCACCGATTATTTACAGCGTTCCTATTATACGGCGTCACTTAATTTACACTTAAAAATAACTTAACTTAGCACGATACGACAACGAACGATGACTTGACGAACGAAAATCACAATACGACAACAAAATTAGACAACAAATCTGCCGTGTTACCGTCTATATGCCTACATGTCCACTAACCTAAAATTCCCTCCGAGGTCCCCTTCATAGCGTACGCCATGGGGAGTCTTGATACAATCCTCCCTTTCACTCACCCTCGCTTCGGGTCGCCACCGGTTCGACAGTCCTCGGACGAATTTACCATTATGCAAATAACATCGTTGTTATAATCCTAAGTAAATAAGGAGATGTTTTAATTCTCGCCTTACATTATGCAGCGTCGTTAAATTTCACAGATATTATGATTTCATTGTGAAATCTCGTGTGGAAGGTTCTACGGATTTATAGAAAGGAAATTTGGCGGGAAAATGTGATTATGTTATAGTTTTTTTCTTTTGCCCCGCCAAATGTTACTATTGCTTGCTTATTGTCCATGTGGATTTCAAGCATGCTAAAAAAATAATACAAAGTTTTGATTATATAGTCACTCTTTTATCAGATGTTTCATATCCCAGATGATTTTAAAAACAGCCTACATATTGAAGTTGATAGGATGAAATCGAATTGTCACTTTCACGGAAATATGTATAAGAAAATACGTATAATATTAATTAATCTCGTATTTCTTTATTATTTCATTCACGTTATAATTAATTTACTTCATTAAATAAACATTTGATCCACACAATGTAAATAAGATTTACGTTATCGGTCTCGTTGTGACATGTGGCTAAAGGATAAGAAGAAACTGTATAAAATTAGACGTAATTTATCAACTGACTGCTTATAGAAATATTTATAACTACCTCGTGCCCGCGACTTAGTTTGCGTAACAATGGCTGTATTATTATTATTATTTTTTATATTACAGGGGGCAAACGAACAAGTGGGTCACCTGATAGTAAGTGATTACCGCCGTCCATAGACACTAGAAACACCAGGAGAGTCGGAAGTGCGTTGCCGGCCTTTTATAGAAGTGTACGCTCGTTTCTTACAGGTTTGTAACTCGTAATGGTTTGGAAATACCGCCGCTGGCAGTTGATTCCACAAGGTCGAAGTTCGAGGCAGAAATTATCTTGAAAACCATACCGTATAAGCCCTCCAATTCCACTAATCGAGGTGGTGTTAATGAAAATTGATAGTATCATGAGTTTTTTGTGGATTTATTATGAATTAGCCTGTACATCTTAATTGAATATGTATCATTATTATTTCACTCGGAAAACGTTTATCGCTTCTCAGACTATTTTACTGATGTTAAGTACCTCTATTATTTTGTATCGTTATGGCTTAGAACTTTAAGGAATGTGTAATGTATGTGATAGGAACAATACTCTGAATAATTCTCTATCTGGCAGTAAAACTCTCGTCTAAATCGGTGTAGGCATTTCGGAGATTAACTCGTTCAAACAACAAACAGTTCAATGATATTTATATGTGTATAGCTAAAAAAAGGTTTTTAAAATAATTTTGTGTTCATATTTTTTCTTCTGAAGTAATTGGTTAATATCGTTAGTGATACCATCTTTCGGCAAACTAAATATTTGCCAGGACTATCCTAAAAATGTAATTGTTCATAGACATCCTACATTAGTTATATATATATAAATGTATAAATGCGCACTCGGTTTGTATGAATAGGTTGATTATTTGCAATTTCTCCTACCGGGATGTGTCGTCGACGCTTTTCAGATGTCGCCCAGCCTTGTTGCCTTGTCATGAGTTCATCACGCTTGACTGTGTAGACGTTTAGCATCATTCATCAAGTCATGAAGAGCTACTGTTTCCAGTTATTGTCTTAAGCGTCTTCAGATTTGTATGTAAGTGCATCACTTCACAACGGCTGCACCTATTTATCTTATTCTGTTTTTGCTATATTTATAGTTAGTTATGTATGGAAAATTGAAGTTGAAAAAACTAAAAAAAATACCTTACAAAAAATTGACTGAGTGGATGACACAGAAAACAAAAGATCTTCAAAAATATTGACAGAACTAACAGATTGAAGTTCAGTTGCTATATTATTTCAATGCAAGGTCGTACTGTAAAGGTAAGGATTTAATCACATTTTCTTCCTTAGGACTCCTGCGCGAAGCCGGGCCGAGCAGCTAATCTATATATAAATATGGGCGTTTAGCAACGATTTCCATGAAAATTAGCCCACCTGTATTTTTTTAGGAAGATAATTGTTATGCTCCCCATTTCACTGTCACCCGCTACCAGACGGCGCTGCAACATATTAGTTTCTATATCGTTCATTCAATGAATTTACCCAATTATTCAACCTCTTTAATATTGCATACACTAACGCTAAAATTAAATGTATATTTTACTTCAAACAATCTACAAGATCTATAAAATGAAATACATTATTTACACAACGTGCTTGTAACTGTAGCTAAATTGGCATCAATTTTTATTATATGTAATTTTTACGCATACGGCGTAAATTTTTATCGAGAAATTATACGGTTTTATATAATTAATCCAGACCATCATGTATACAAACTAGCAAGAAAGTTAAAACGGCGAAACCCAAGTGGATAAGTGTTTTAATGATACTGAAAAGAGAAAGCGAGATACAAACTTACGCGTGTAAAAAAAGACAACATAGCCGTGACTCACTGTGATAAATACAGCCTGTTTTAATATTAGATGTGCTTTTCATTCGAATTTAGGATTTTAATTATTATTAAGTCATATTATATTTTTATATAATTATAAATACATTACAGTAAAAGAAACCGAACCTCTTATAATCGAGTTAGAACGCGTAGTTCTCATGAAATATGAGAAGCTTCTTAACATAAACAAAGTCACGAGGGCCAGCTACTTTTCTACAGGATAAGTAAAATTCTGGCTATACTTTTGAGTATAACTTTTGAGATAACAGCTCTTTTGAGTTATGGGATCGAATTAATCGAACTTTTACAATAATAATATTTTATGTTCTTAATGCCGATCAAAAATATATCAAAAATTAGGATGGACGTTACTTCGCACTTCCGCTGAGAATTGTTCGGTCGTTGTCACGTCTTGTTGCAACAAAAAACAGTTGTGAAAGACCTAAAAATAATTAAAAGACGTGGTTGGCCGGCAGTTAAACTCTATGTTGTCAGGTGGTTGAACCTGTCGTCGATTAACCTTCACGTGAAGGAGCGAAACACGTGTATTCGTTGTAGTCATTATACGTCAATCTGCAACATATTTTAAATTCTCACATACTTCTTTTTTTACATTATTTACATCTTTTATTGGTGTTTTCATTATATATACACATTTTTTTAAAATATTTTTCAGATAGATATCACAGTGTTAATCGACGACAGGTTCAACCACCTGCCAACATCGAGTTTAACTGCAGACCAACCACGCCTTTTTATTATTTTTAGTTCTATCACAACTTTTTTTTGTCGCAGCAAGACGTGACAACGATTAAACAATTGTTAGCGGAAATGCGAAGTAACGTACACCCTTATTTTTAATCATGGGCTTGCGCAAAGTAGCTACTTCATCAATCAGACATAATAATATTATTTTTGAAAATTAACTCAAAAATCGTGGACCCCCATAATTGTTCTATAGTAAACCAGACAAAAACAGTATCATTAGCTAGACATATAAAAAACATTGTTATGTATGAAAATTTATATTTATTACTATATACTTAAAACCTATTCATAATTAAGAGTAATTGAGACAATATAACATCCAAATTATATTCGACATTTATTAACAGAGCATAAATCTTACAAATAAATACATCTTATTATAAGAGTTTTATATAAACAAAAATACTTAAATAGAAAAATGGGGCTTTAAGATAAATTAATATTATTTTTTTTTTGTTCTGGAAACTTGGTGACAAGTTTCAAGTTAATTTCAATTTTATTACATCTGAAATAATAAAAGCAATCTTATCTATCTCTCCTTCATTTTCTTGCATTTCCAATCAATCTTTCATGAATTTCATGGTTCACGCTCGTCTAGAAGTTAGTTAAAAATTAACTGCAATATTCTATCCAAATACCAACACCTTAAAACAGTTTTTAAAAACGTGGTAATAACTTAAATAATATTAGTAAAGAAATGAAACCGTCAAACTAATCCGTATTTAATGAACACGAAATAAAGTGTTTCATTAAACTTCATTTTTAATAAACAGCTTAAACCCACATCAGACGTTACGAGCTAAGAGAGAGAGAAAAAAAAAACCCCGAGAAAACTGAATAATTTAACCGACCGACGTTTAGGAAGAGGTCGTAAAAGGCACGCCGAATTCAGTACGGGCCTTCAGTTTTCGCTCGGGCTATAATTTAAGGGCCGAAAATAGAAGGGGATGTTTTCCCCCGCAACCCCGCAACCTGCCAGCTTCAGCGATGATTTTCGCGCGGTCCGTGTTGCTTAGGGATAAAATATTATAGGTATATATTTATATATGAAGGAACGCCATTTTGAAATACGGGAAAAAGTTGGATTTGTATATAGCGGTTTATGCTTTTCGGCACTTATGTTTATAATTACACATCGTTATGATGTATTATTTCTGGGATAAGCACATTATAATTACGATTCTTTTGAATTTCGTCTATATTGTTGTTGCAAAGATGATTTTAAGCTTTTTTTAAACATACGATAAGTGTGAATTTGAATGTAAAAAATCTAGATTTAAGAACTAAGATTAAGACCCTCCGTATAACGATGATTTCGGAACTGCTATTTTAATACCATTGTAATATTTAATGGTGAAAACCTTTTTGACTTCTGTGACTTACGCTGATAGATTGGATTATTTACACATATACCAATGTGAAGGTTGTTACTGTCAATAGATCCTTTTGACGGTCACCACTTTGTTGAAACTGCAATTTAATTCACAAATGTAACTATTTTGACGAAAATTATCAAAATATGTAATTTAATCCTCATATTCTTAACTATTTCAATTACATATATATTTGTTTACAGTCCACCTTTTGCTTTTCTCCGTAAGTTAATCATTCCTTAAATTATAATATAACAATAACATTTAATTAATAAGGCATCTCCACTAAGTCCCCGATCGTTCCCTGTTGTATTTGTTTCCAGGGGCGAAGGAAGTTAATTCGAATAACAGCGATATTGGATCGAAACTGCACTTTATTTTTTAAATTATACGGTACATTTAGAAATACAAATGATTCTATCGTCGACTAGAAAGTGTCCGTGCACGAGTGAGTCGCAACCAGCATAAAAACGGTGATATGCCTTTGACCGTGGTTCTCAGTTGATTTATTGCGTCTCTTGATCACCTGTATATATCCAGTTGTTGAGTGGCTTGTAGAGCGGCCTGACATCGGAGACCGGCGATAAACTGTACATCTCTCCGTAGTTGATGTGTTTTGGGATTGCAAAATGCTAACTAATACGTCCAGCGTTGACAGTTTTTCTGTATATTTACGTTGAAATAATTCAACGCCAAATTTAATAGAGTTCGGTTCAAAAGTTAAGTTCGTAATATACAGACAGAGAGAGTTCATTTCTCATTTATAATATTATTGTGAATTGTCCGTTTTACGACACGCTTTAGAGTGACGATGGCACAACGGTCAGAGTGTTCGGACACCGTGTCTGTCAACGTACGTTCTTCGTGACGGAAAACCTCGTGTTGAAAACATAGCATGGTGTTAGGGCTCTTCAAAGGCCGTTACTAGCTTTTCCACTGTCTTTCACTCTGAATTTGGAAACCTTGCACCAACTACTCACAGTTCCTTTTTTGGCAGCTGCACTTTAAAACAAGTCCATCTAGGCTTAGCGGCTTTAGCATTTTGGATCATAACAGTAATTTAATATGGGATGCCACTTTGCTATAAAGTATTAAGAAAAATGCTAATTTCACTATTTAAGTGTCAGCTATAGAAGTAATTAAAATTAATTTGTAGCTTTCGCAATGTTATACGATGTTTAAAAATTTGACCGTGTGTTCAGTGTTAATAATACCATTTATAGCCAGTATCGTTTTAAATTAATCAACAAACTCCAACAGCAAACTACTGTACAGTGATACGATTAAAAGAGCGAGTCGAATTAAATTTCGTAGTTCACGAGTCCTCTAGTACGTCTGACGTTTGTGGGTCCACAAGCGTAAGGATAACGGCTTATCCATTTAACCAAATCTCTTTAACACAAAAAAAATTACAACAACTTTTTCATTAGTCGTATCTTTGAAATATGGGAACATTTTAGAGTGAATATACTCATGCCTGTCATTATGTTGTGACTGTTTAAGTTATCCAAAATTAATAAGTGACGAGTAAGTTTAAAAAAATCGTGCCGTCTGAGAATCATCTCGGTATTCGTTGCCAAAAAACGTTAGAGTTGCATGAAGGTATCATGTGCCATTATTTAAAAAGATACGGTTTTATCCGTTTTGGAGATTAGATTCACCTAGATACCAGATGTATGTTATTAAAATACTAATTGCGTCGTGACAAATTTATTTGTAGTTGCAAAAACAAAAGTAAAACAAACTCATTATCAAACAGTTACACTTCTGATCCGCTTTGATTACCAGAATAGAACTGACCTTCGGCGCTCTGTAATGCATTTATAAACTTTACAAAACAGGGGGGTGGAAATCTCTAGAACGCTATCACAATTTATGACACCTTCGAGTTTACGATAATCGGTGTGCTTAGGTTTCAATGTGCTCTTGTCTCTCACGCCTCGATGACTCATCTATTATTTATTTCGAATAACGACTTTCTCTGGATATGTGTAAAAAAAATCTAGAATACCCCATAGATATCTTCGGTGTTTGGATGACTTGATTTTTTTTATACAAGCCGTAATAAGGTATCACTTTTGACTCTGTTTGAACAAAACCACTTTTATTCGACTATTTGTAGTACATAATTTGTGCCGTAGAACAGTTTTAACGATAAATTACAGTTTATACGTAACGAGACTTTCCATACATAGCACATTAACTCGTTTATTAACATTGCACTTAGTATTTATCCATGTTTACAGTTACCAGCCATAAATACTAGATACAGATGAGAACATACAAGTTAGTCCACTTACACCGTTTGATTACAGTACCAAATCTCTATATAGTGGTAACATTTCACACAGTCGCCCAAAAGCTGCGCCAAACAAGGCGAGTTGGAATCCTATATTATTGGATGAATTCATAATAGAACAATTTTTTGCGATTGGGGGTATAACCATAATATATTTGTAATTTATTATCTAATGCTAGACTGTTTAGCAACCAATAACCAATTAAAAAGATGACAATAAGAACCTGTCGATGCATTCTCGTAACTACATTTCCACTTCTTTGATTTCGTGTTTACCAACTGAGACCGCTTTTTCAATAATAATAATAATAGAGGTTCTGAGATTAAATGGATTTCAGATATGGTGTAATATTTTCTATTATATACTATTAATCTCAGTTATCCAATCTTAACGCTTCCAGTAGATGTATGAAATAAAGCAAAAGCATATTTTATATTCGAAATCATAATTATTAAAATGTATAATAGGAAAGAACTAAACGGACCTTAATTGATAATTTTTCTAACTGGTTTAAAAATTAGGTTGCTCATATATTTTATTTCATTTGTTGTACACTAACGTTTGTTGTTTTGGTTGCGGTCAAATGCACCCAGTGCTCGTGTGTCTGACATCTGTGGTTACTACAGCCAAGATGAGATTTTAAATTGTATAAATATAGAAGGACTATTAGACATTGTTAACATTAGCCTTTCAGATTTAAAATGAGCAATGCGGTACATTTGGGAATTAAGCAATTGTCGCAACTTTGTTTTAAAATCAATCAACTAGTATCAAAGAGAAATCTTTGTCCTTGATTCCGTAACCAAACTTCATCTTATCGATCGCAGTTTCGGCTACAACTAAAAAAGTACAATGCTCAGATTATATGAAAGTGTACAAGTACAGCTGTATATTAGTGTTGTTCTTCTTTGAATCTCAGTGGAACAGAAATTATTACAATCAGACAAGTGTTTGGTTAGTATATCTATCCGATGATTTCTTAAGCTCTCTTCCGTCGCCCAGAGCAATTCACCAAATCTTTATTATCTACCCAGATTTATCACTCACAATTACACTTCTACGGTTAATTGTTTCCCTATCAAAACATTTAGGTGTATTATTGGAAAAAAAGTCTCCATTAACAACTTACGGCCTATTTATTATATTACCTCTTATACTGGCTAAAAACAAACAGACGTGATTTCCTGAACGTAATGTAACCCTAGGAAAAAATGTAGGGCGTCAAATTTTGGTAATCGAAGTTCACCTTTCCAAGCACCTAATGATATAATCCCAAGTTTCCTACTGCACTCAAACAACATTGAAGTAAATAAGCAAAGAGATTGTAACAAAATGCCTTCAACAGCTAACAATCCATTCCAATATTCTATAAATTCAATGCGGATGATGCAGTGATGAGTTAAGTGGTTACGCAAAAAAATTCCCTTAAAATTGATATTGGCTTAAATACCACAAGTATCATTTTAGTGTTCATAGACAAAACGCAATGAATTAGTATCTTATGAACTCGTCCGACTATCTGAGGGTGGTTAAGTATAAAATCTGCCGCTAAGCATCTACCACCAACTGCATCTGACCCCACTCTTATGTGTGTTTCGTGTTCATTAAACCTTAATACCTCATGAGATTATCCCGAAGCCCTTAGCTAAACAGAATTAAAAAAGAAAAACCACATTTTTCGCAAGTTATCAAACGTGCGTGGTTTGATGTTTTTCCTGAAATCTATGCATTGTCAAGGCCAGTAGGGACCCTCAGATCTCGTAATAATGGAAATCAATAATCGGTTCCGAAGTCCAAGCCTTTTCTCTCACCACTTCAGTTTTTAGGTACGAACAGTGAAATTCATGGAATAGAGAGATAGACCGCTATTTACTCAGGCAGTTTCAGTTATTTTCAATCTATTCTGAGGACTTTGTCTTAATTATAAATTTCATTTCATGTCACTGCTAAAGTATTCAGAAAGAACGGAGTACTATTTCTTTCTATACCTATTTGTAATTTATGTTCCTTTACATATATTTTTGTATTTTTAATATTCTTATAATCAACAACTTGTTGGTTTGCTTCTTTCGATAATTCTTCTTTTATTTTATTTCAGAACCCTTTGCATAATATAGTATATTTGTTTTTTTTATTGTAATGCAAAGTGCATTTATTAATAACTGGGTTTTTGATGTGAAACTTATTAGCATGTTTTGTCATACAAAATGTGATGCTTCGATATTGGCTGTTTGGACATTACGTCGATGATATATTGATGACAGGAAGCAACGTTATGAAGCCACAACATGATGGTATAGTTTTTTTTTATTGTCCATCTAACTAACTATTACACTCAAGGGGAAAATCTGTCGCCAAGGACCTATAACTTTGTTCCGGCTGCTGCACTTGAGAGCATGTCCTCTGAATTTAGCGGATTATCATCTTAGACTTCATTGTCATTTAACGCCTGGTGAAACAACGATACCTATAAACAATAAAAAATATTTCAATTTGGTTTTTATGGAATATCAATCAACAATAAATATAAAGAAAAAAGAAGGAGCTGCTCTATACATGTACAGTTCCGTATCACACATTCACCCCACATCCCTTTTAAATATAGCATAGGACGATTCCGATATCCGCAAACGCACGTACTTTTATAACACTTTATTATGTATGTAGTGATTATACAAATTTGATCCATTTTGCTAAAAGAGTGACTAAACAACAAATAAAAATTTTAACTTAAAACTCGCTTATAATGTCTTGATACTTGAAAACAAACACATTAATTACTTTGCATCATACGTGCAGGTTCATAAACGCCTTATATGTTTTCCAAAATGCCTCTTCGATTACACTATAGAATCCTGTACAATCTGATTACGTTACATGAAAACTAAGAAAAACAACTAAGTTTGGGTAATTTTATAATTCTAATGGTCAACATCACGTCGAAGTATAAGTTTATGAAAAATAAAACACAATTACTAACGATTGGCCCCGGTCACGCACGGTTGCATTATATTGTAGAATCATAAGTGTTCTAGTGATTTGGAGACGTATTACAAACCAGTTCATTTCTGACAATTAGCAGTTCACTAAAGTTAATTAAACTCTGTAAGTCTAGTCACACAAAGAAATATTTTTTGTTACACGTAATTCTAAATCTGTACTATCTTCCAAGATATTTATTGAAATAATTGGTGTAAAGGTAAATTTTGATCAATATTGAATATTCCATTTTACCAATATACATATTAATTTTGCTAAGAGTTAATACTATAATGGTCGAAATAGCTTTAAAAAGAACCCAATTTTTTGATAATATGTACAAAATAATAATAGTTATTGTGGGTTATCTTTAGAGGACATACACATATACCATCCTAGACTTTTCTGTAGGCCTTAATAAGATACATAATTCGGTAGTACATTATTTGGGTGTACCTCGTAAGATTTAGCCAACAAATGCAAGGTCATTCACCGAAATATATTTTTAAGACTTCATTACAATTTGCGGTTTATTCTTCGCTTGTAAGGAATATCGGCCGAGTTCCCATAGAACTAACGCCAAAGATATAATAAAAAATGTGCCTACATTTGTTCACGTGTATGCGTTATTCTTGTGCCGGATTTGATGCATTACAACGTGGGACGAATAAAAATTATTGTATGGTTTGTGAGTGTAAGTAATTATACTTTGAAAACCATTAAAAAAGGACTTCGATAACGTTGTTTGTCGTATAAAGTGGTTGTGGGTGACACGAGCTCCGGCTTTCAGGGCTTCCACTAATTGCACTATATACATTACTATATACGGACTCCTGGAAGGTCAACAGGAACGCCGAGGCTATAAGGTAAGTAATTTTTGGATTAATTGTAGATATCGGAGTGTGCTGTGTATCACAGTTGCAATAGAGTTGACTCCGAATTACTTTTATTCAGGACCAATCAGGCAATTTGGTTTACGTGGTTGAGACCATCTGGTAGAACTTTCTATAAATGTGATATAGAAAACAATATAGAAATCTGTTGCATAGTTTAAAAGAACTAGAGGAACACATTCACTTACGACTCTGTTACTTGCTATTTAGTGGTAAAAAATATATAAAATTATACTCAACGATCTGCCACATTGGATAAATTCACTAAAATCTAACAATATCGACTGTCTCATTAGAGGTGGCTCCCTAACGAAAATGTACGTAGCACCCCAACGGTTCATTGACCTTCAATCCTGCTCTCTACGGGGGTGAGTTACCCGGAAAGATGCGCGCACAAAACCAATTGGGAATAGTTCGCGGTGGTATAATACAAGTGTGTATTTTACTAAACGCGTGTTAAAAGCACTCGAAAGTTATTTCGTAACTAGGTGCGACTTCGTTCTTCCAAAAATAGTGTTTGTTGAGTGATGGGAACTAACTAATTATTGTCTATCATTTTTATTATACTTTTGGTTTTACTTACTAATTCCTATTACGCTTTGCCGATTGATAGACGACTCTGTTTAATTTGACCCCAGTGTTTTAAAACGTATATAATCAAGATAATATTCTGAAAAATGTCATACCTGTCCGTAAAAATCTCATCAGAATAAGTGCAACCGTTTCGAAGACAGCCCCGGACAAAGATTAGCTACTTCGTCATATTATAAATACGGATTTGAGTTTAAGTAATTTTAATTGAAAAATTGATAAATAATATGCAACCGAATTCAAATAAACGTCTTCCAACAGTTGAAATTAGAGCCAGCCAGTTTCCATTCCACCTATTGTATTGAGTAAAAATCGGTAAAACCTAAACAGCAAATAGTTACCCTAAACTATCAAAAATTTCGTTCTCCGTGACTTTGTTTACGCGTTTACTTATAAGCAACTATATTGGTATAATACCTATTTATCAAACGTCCAAAATAATGTACACCCTCACGCAAAATTTGGTCACAATGGTTCATCGACCTCCAATCTCGTACAGTAGGGAGACAATGTTCACTCTTGCGCCCCGATTGGCTTCAAATTCAATAGACGAGCTACGGAGAGGAACATGCGCAATATGTTAAATTTATAATTAGATATTTTATTCAACAAGAATTAATAATTAAGGAGAATGTATTTATCATTTATTTAAACTTTATTATACACCGTTATGTATACATTCACTTTATTATTTGAATTATAATATTATTAGTATAAAGAGTTGTTTTATTGCTGATATCAATCTTTTCTAAGCAGCCTTTGAATAAATATGTTCCAGAAAGAAAAGACAACTAATAAGCTATCGAGCCAATCAAAATATTCTTATGACAACCAATATACGTCACGTGGTAACTCGAAAAGCAAGGACATACGGCTTTTCTTCAATCGACTACCTAACGCTTTTCCTTTGGCAAATATTTTCAACTAAATTCGAGATTAGTATCAAATTTAAGTGCGTTTTATTTCAAGTCAATGTTAATACCGAATAATTAACGAAATAAAATACATAACTTATGATAAATTGCTAAGAAAATTCACTGAACCACAACTGATGTTAAGAACAGAACGGTCTATGAACATTCTGTTTGTTCATATTTCGGCAATAAATAATGTACACTATAATTTACATAGAATAATAACCGCTGCAATGAATAATGTATTATAATATAAATTGGATTAGCTAATCCATATAAATGACAATTATTTTATATGCGGATTTGTACGGCCTACGAATGTCTAGACAAGATTACTGAACGGGCAGGTGGGACCGTGTAAATAGGTCCCACCAGGTGGGATGCGGTGAAAGTAAGAATAGAAAAAAAAGAGATGTGTGTAAAGAAAAAGAGAGCGTATAGCGGTAGGGGTGGCCTTGCCTATAAATAAATATAATAACCAGGACCCCAAATAGAGAGCCTGAACGCACCTGGAACTCAGCACCTCGTATGGAGCTGTGGTGTCACACGCGAAGAGAGCGTAGTCATCAACACAAACGGTGCCAAAAATTAAGATATGTGTGTGCGGTCTTCTAGAGAAAGCGTTTCTATATATTTCTGATATGAGATCCAATAATTTAATGTATTGTTGCGGTTTTTAGAGAGCAATTTTCTCCATTATATGTTAGCGGTATCTAATAATATCCAGTAATATTCTATAGTTTTCTTCTTTTTTGTGTCGCAATGATAGTAGTTTTATTATTCAAAGCATCTGCATACTCCGTACTCGATCAATGAGATGTAGGCCAGAAACACATCACATTATCTGGAGCGCAGTTATTAAATTTATTTATAAGGGCGAAGCAGTTACTATGACATTTTCAAACTTATTATATCTATCTATAAGTTACTATAATTTTCATATAAAAATTACACAACCCGATTTACTTCTTTATTTTTTATTAAGTATATGTATTTTCTCCGGTTAAGTTTTAGCATATATATTGCTATATTTGTTAGGTAATGTATAGAATAAGTTAGGAGCTTAAAAGTAAATTTAGTACACATGAAATTACTTCCAGTGCATTCTATTGTAATATTTTAGCTAAACTATTAAATACTATAAAATGTATAATATAAGAAAGTAAACAATCGTTTAGAACAAAAATTACTAATAAATAAATCATTTACTATTATAAAACCTTTATTAAAATAAAGCCTCCTAACGAAGCCGCGGGAACAGCTAGTTAATTAAAAAAACTCTCGTTTCTTATCGAGTCTCGAATAGGTACATATTTATATTTGTTTTACTTAAATTATAAACTTTATTTTATAGATATATAGATTAAACTGATTTAATTAAAATTTAATGCGAGAAACATTCGTTACGGACTACAGCGCCATAATGGTACTTATTATTATAGCTCGGGAATATTTTAGATTTAGATTTTGACAAAATCTACATGGAATGGCAATATGTGTTATTGTTAATAACTAACAAAGCTGAAGTACACACAGGGAAGACAATTCGTTGGAATCAAGTAATAAAAAGTCGGTCGAACACTTACCAGTGCTCTTGAGTCAACTCCTGCAAAACTAACTAGCGGAACAAAACTAGAGATTTGAACACGAACGTTGTTAGAAAAATATTGATTACAAAAAAATATTTAAAAAAGTCCCCTACGAATTGCGAAAATTGTACCCACACCCCTATTTTCGGGTAGATCTTGTCTCGCTTGTAATATAATCGTACGCTGGTGTGCACGTTTACCGCCTTAAATTTAACACAAATTTAATAAAACATAGTCCACACAATAATTATTACCAACAACAAATCAACTCCAACACCGTTTTGATAGGTTTTAGTGTCCATATTACTCTATCTCGTAACCAGTATTTTGCTGCTGTATTTTATTATTATTAAGTTTATATTTTAATATAACACGGACGAAGTGGAGGGCGATAGCTAGTACAAATATATAAAGAATAATAACATATATTAAAACAGGAAAACGGTGTCAATAAAAATTAACTAAAACAAAAATGCCATATTTTTGTAGTAATCATGTAAAACGCCATGTAAGATTACAAGTAAATTGTGTACGAGTGGTTTTACCACTTTTTAGGGTTACCCGAGTCGTTTTACATTCTATGACATTTTATTAGATGATTAGCAATGAACGAAGAGGTAGAGATTATAATTTTTGGCGTGGAGACCCTTAACGCGACTTGTGGAAGGAGTTGTCTGATAGATATCGTCACGAAAGGAGAAAGCGTTATGTACCTTCTATGTGACTTTCTCTCTCTCTCATTATAATTTTATTAATAACAATTATAATTAACTATTTTATATCTAATCTACAATAAATTATTATTACTCCATAAGTATTTCATGAAACTTTATAATTTCATTACTTTACCTTAAGGAACTTCGTTGCTAACGAGGGTAACCTGGAAACTCACTTTTTTAATATTTTAAAATTGTTGCAATTGAATTCAAGTACTTAAAGCCTGATTTCCTACGCCTTAGCCTATTTCTGATTCTTAAATAGGGTCCTACAAAAAGGACCTTGCTAGAACTATCTAGAAACTTCTTGTGATAACTAAAAAATAATGTCTCTAGTTATTGTTTATAATGCACTTCACATGTACACGAAAACTATTTATTAATATACTGAACCCTTTAACAATAATTGTGAATCGAACTAAACATTTTTTTTTTCATAATTATCATTCAACACGAAATTGGGGTTGACACAAACGGAAAGGAAACCGGGGAAATGTCGCAATTACACAGAATTTATTTAGGGGTAAACACGTGTAATTATTATCATAATGGTCTCCTGCGGTCATTTTTGATTACATTCAAGATAGTATACATTTAATACCAAATATTGTTTGTAGAAACTACTATGGGATTAGTGATTGCATAGCGCTGTTGATAAACTGACCTTCAAGATATACTACATTTAAACAGACACCCGAACATTAGCCGACTGTTTAAAATCCGATCTTCCAGAAAGGATAGTGGTTCTTCCACTCATGCAGTAAATATGTACATAGACTCTGTGTCAATGTAACAGCTCAAGCCTCTGCTTAGAACGTGTGTTCAGCCACTTTGGCACCCTTGCACTAGTTGCCATATCTGTTGAGTAACCTGCGCGCTCGAAATGTGGCCGTCTGGCTTCGTCCTTATAGGGAGGTAGACTGGGTACACAGCCAGCTACTTCCCCTCGTCAGCCGGACCTGATCAAATGGATAGAGAGCTTAGCTTAGATTAGCTTAGTCAGATCAGGAAATTCGGCGACAGTTCAAGCCGAGGCGCACCGAGTGCCCTTGCGCTGATTGCCTAAACAACTCGGGTGAGTGCCTTAAGCGCTTCCCTTAGTAGTCTGGTAGAACTGTAGTGGCCTTGCCAGGCTAACAGTGTAGGTCAGTTCGAAAAAAAAAGGCACTAGACATAGACATTTTCGCTCAGATCGCTGTACTATTCACATCTGCGGATAATTCGCAACTATATTCAGTATTGTATCAGCTAATATTATATCATTAATATTCGATAGGTCTTGAAGGATTGATCGATCAAACCATAACTACAACGTCACCATGAATGACGTCATACTTTCCTATGGACGCTAGTTTACCTTAAACCCGACATTTAATTTACCTATGAATACGCTTTTCTACGTGAGCTATGCAGTAATAACATAATTTTATAGAAATAGCTTAAAATTGGTGAAAAGAGTTAAAAATTAATTAATGAAAACAAAGTCACAATTAAAAAATAAGATAAAAACAGCTGATAATAGATCCAAATATTAAAAGCAAGTCCCATAAAACAATAATATAAATTTCACGAGAACAAAGTCGCAGCCATCATGTAAAATATATAACATAATTAATCCCACACCGACTTAATCTCACTGGAATTCATCATAGCGATGGATGCTAGATTTAACTAAGCACACTTCAGCTGACCCATTACAAACTAACTTAAGTAATTCGCGTAACGAGGCAATCAACGGTCTGGCAAAACTGTACCTGAATCTGAGCGTGTGGCGAAACTTGTATGGTACTGTGTAAGAGAGATCCCTAAATGCTCATACGGTGTTCCTTTAGCCAAATTACCTTTGGACCCTCAATCTCATTAGGATAATGAACTGAAGCAATTTTGAATTATTAGTTACGTATTAGTATTCGGATAGTATTCGGTAAGTCGAATGCCAAGAAAAGTACATCAGCTATCCACTAGTACGGCAACGCATCTGTGATGCCCCTCGTGTCGCGGGTGCCCATGGGCAGGGGTGATTACTTACCATTAGGTAACTCGTCTGTTCGTTTGTCTCCAATCACATAAAAAAACTCTGTATATCATCAAAACTCTTGGCAATTTCGCTTATTTATTTTGTTTATATTATTTAACATACATTAATATTTTTACGATCTATACAAAAGATGCATTATTTTCCAAAACTTCAGGGATTTTTGGAACAATCTAGAATTCTCTACAAACATCGCTAAAAATTCGTAATAGCAGATAAGGCATGGTGGTGCCGCATCGCTGTGTGTAAAAATAGCACATTACAATGCACACTATCGCTTGAAATTATGTAATCTAAAATAGAATGTATCGAATTTGAGGAATGTTTCTTCCAACGTTAATGATGTCGTGAATGAAATTTTAATCGCATCCAGAGATTTTCAGATAACGACGAGATCAATGGCAGTTCTATTCTAAGCTTCGAAACGAACACACGGAGTGAGAAAAGTAAGAAATCGGAAAGAAGATTATAACCAGCGTTCAATAAAATGGAAAGATTATTCCGAACATTCAATCTAATTAGCTGACTCCTGTGCCTTCGTTTTTATAAAAATGGTTTTGCTGTTACAAGAAACCTGTGTGTTTTATCAGGCCTAATTTGAGACTCTTTTTTTTGACATAGTAATTTTCTCCTTAATAATATCTCTTGGAACGTATTTTACTCGTTTTAATTTAAGTACTTTAAACGTACTTTACGGTCTATTTTATCTACCGGGGTTGTCAGTGTTTAACAGAAAGTCGTTAATTTACTTCAATATTTATAATTCTATCAACAGTAGTATCCTAACAATTACTATTTAAACATATATATTATAAAGCAAGCGAGCGCGTCCCGGGCCGCTCAGACTAACACTACTGTGGCCGTGCAAGGCGCACCAACGAACCTTCCCCGAAAACTACGTAGGCAATATTGTCGCTACACGTACTTTAATTGTACGCCCTAGGCAATACTATGAAATTTCCTCGTTCCTCATTCCTCAGTAAAAAATTCATCTGAATTGGTTCAATAATATTGTAGATTAATGCGGACAAACAACGGATATTTTAATTTATATGTGTAGATTATCATTGTATATTTTGAATTTAATCAAAATTATTCTACTTTTTACAGTACAATTGACCTGGAACTCATAATCAAGTACATGGAAGGGCAGTAGGATGTTTCCCTCGGAGAGCAATAAAGGAAGATAGCCGGGGAATGGGGCGGGTTTCGGCTATCGCGCGGTATCTTGCCTCTCGTCAAAACTAACTCATGTGTGAATCACTGGACTCGTGTTACACCGTCGCGAACGGTGTTATTCATTTCTTATTACTATGCAATTTATTCAGCTTAAACATCACCACAACGACCGGTCTTACGTCACTTGCATCATGTCATTAGTTCAACTTACGGCAGGTCTATCCAAGTTTCGTCTTCCCGTGCATCGTCGCCATTCAAATAATTTTTGGATTTATCTACCATTCGTTCTACAAGCAATATACCCCGTCCATTACTAAATTAATATAGTAATTGTAACTGCTATACCGACGATTTTGATTCTTCTATGGATCTCCTCATTTCAAATTCAACTTATACTAACTTTTATGATGCATAGTAAATCTATTGTACATAATCTCTACCTAAATTACTTTAAATCTATGTGATAAATTTACATAGCTTGTTTAAACTTAGATGCACTGTGTTCTCCTGATGTAAGAATAAAAAGTAAGCCTTAGAAAAATAATTTTCCTCATTATAAGGCAATCAAAGAATAGTAAATTTATCCTCAACTAAGTAGAACTTAAAATATTCCCACTGTTAGGTATACATTCCAACGACGAGAAGTTGGTGATTAACGTTCACGAATCTGTTATCATAGTTTTAACGGAATTTATAATATATAACAAGATAAACTATATATAATTTTTAGATATTCGCTCGTTGTACAGCTAATAGTAAATTAATCCTTTCTAAAGCGTTTTATCAATCGCTTTACACGAGAGGTCTGTGGGTGTCATACACGCGGTGAACTTACAGTGTCCTGCGTGTTAAATTTAATAATGCCTTTAGAATGCTGTTGGGACTGCCATGGTGCTGAAATGCGTCGAGAATGTTCACGGAGACTGGCACAGATGGTTTCCATGCCATCATATGAAAGAAAGTGACCCCTTTTCTACAGCGCTTGTATGGTAGTAACAATCGAATTTTGAAAATGTTTGCTGCCAGATAGGACTACCCCTTCCAGAGACACTGGGTGGGGATAGTTATAAATCTGCAAAATATATAATCTCTTTTTAACTAACAACACTAACCTAGTTAAGTAAGTACTATTGTTATTTACACTAAAAAGTAAGTACTAACAAAACTATGGACAGAAGTCTGACAATTTTTTTTTTTAATTTATATATTTATGAACCTTACTCGGTGTCACAGATCGCTGTTACTCTCAGATATAAAAGTCGGAGGCACGAGCCGGCCCTAAGGCTAAATTGCTCGAGACAATTATTTTCGTTAAGCAGTACTTACGTTGTTGTATGTACTTATCATAATATCATAAGAATCAATAATATTATAGTAATCAGTATATTGTATGTTCTTTTTCTTTGAACGCGCTCATCTCTGGAAATAGTAGTCAGGTTTGATTTCTTTTTTTGCATTCCATAGCCTATTTCTTCCTAAAAGTTATAAGCTCTCTAATATTACGCTGAGACTCTTAAGAAAAGAACAATTACCATACAACATGAAGGTTGCAAAGCATCCTTGGAGAAAAGAAAGTAAAAGTACGAATGGAAAGTGTGGTGCAGCGCGAGGTATTGGAGGCTGAGGTTGGGTTGGCCGTCCGACAAGAATCTAATGTTACCGAGGAATGCCGAACTGTGAATGCGTATGTCTGCGATGTATCATACCTCGCGGCTCAGTCACGAGGTTGGCTTACTAATCAACGGCCGGAATTTGTTTCAACATACTCGTGTTAAATAATTACATTTTTATTTTTAATTCAACGTGAGTGTAACCACGTGACATAGCCAGAATATTTTATAAATATCGTGCACCTGAGCAAACACGTTTTCTTGGATACAGCTTTGGGTTTCATTACATTACTACGTTACATTATTGACGTATTAGAGAGTAATCTACAATTCTTCGTATCCCAATTAAGCAATAGAACAATTGATGTATATAAAGTTTAAGAGTTCACGAAAACCGTTTCGATATTTTGTAAATCCGAAAATGTTGTGTAACAAATAGAAATAGGAAGATTATTGTTTTCTTTGTTTTAAAATATATTTTATAACTTTAGTATTGACGTCATCAAAAGTGACATCATAGTGGATCTTAGAAAGAGTGGTAAAGCACGCGTCAATTCCGTGTATATATGACCGGTTCGACAATCCGAGGGAGAATATCCTTTACCTCAAATGTGGGTTGTATTGATATGAATTTTTCCGATAACACTGGTGTTATGTAGAACAAACCTGTTTTGACTTCAGTTCCGGGTAGTTAGCGTAACACAAGATACATACACTAGTGGTAAAGAAACGTCATGATATATTTTCGGAACATTAACACGTTTTGATGTTAGCAATTTGTATGAAAAATTGTAACTAATATTATAAATGTAAGATTGTTTGTTACGCTTTGATGCCGTATTTACTCAATTAATAATCATGACATTTTGAATACACGTCGTCAGGGGTACAGAAAAGGGGATAGGATACCTTTTATTTAGAAATCCGTTATGTTCCCGAAGAATATGAAAAATCTATATTGAGGCGAGTGTGGCTAGTAATAAAGCTAGTATTCTATTAATTTTAAAACTCCCCCATCGCACTTTCTTCTGTAACTGTCTGAATTTAAAACAGGAATAATAGAAAAACAAATATTTATAAAAACTTCTAATAATAAAAGAGTTGATAAAGCGTAAGTCAAGTCGTGTAACAAATTGGCTATACAGTTTGCAAGTTATATATCTCTTGTTTCAAAGTGCTTTCCTCCGAGAAAGAAATGCCGCGAGGCATCCGAAGTAGCAGAGATCTTTTATAGCTCGGAGGTATTTTGCGTATTCAAGTTTTCATACAGAAAACTCGACGATTGCGAGATACAAAAAAAAAAAGAAAACAAGTGCCTCAGTGTTGGAAGATCGAGGTTGTTTGAGCTGTTTGTACGGGGTCAGAAAGCGAAAATCTTTTGTTATTTTATAATAATATGGCATAGTCAACAATAATTATTTAATTGTCTAATAATTTCTATCAATACTAGCTGTGTCCACGACTCCGTCCGCGTTGTTGTTTACTAAAGGTGAAATTATTCTAAAATTGTTAATTCCTTAGTAAAAAAATAAAAACAAAATAAACAATAATTTAAAAAGAAAAATGAAGACATTTTATTAAATAAAAAGATATTCTTTTAAAAGCGTTCTTTCTCTTAATGGCACAACGCAATGATTGCGATAGACAAAGGTAACGTTATACGAAACCGAACTTAGCCGACTTCTTCCTTGACGTGCCAAATTAAATGCCACATACTGGTACATATTGTCGGAAAAGTCGCTTAAACTTTAAACATCACATTTTTAACAATAATTGTTATTTATTGAACTTATATAATTCAAAGTTAGACGAGATGAATATGAAACTGTGCAGGTCCAATATTTGCCTGCAAAATTTTTCTTAATCAACTAAATCTCGAATTTTTTAAGTGAAAACTTCTTTCATCGCATTGAGGTATTTTTGGTAGAGGAAAAAGTTTTGGGTTCGCGTCACTGATGGCATCGACATGATCGAAACGCGTTGCGCTAGCAGCTTTTATGCATGCAATATTATTATTTTGTATTCAGCTTGTGCTGCCCATCATATGTTTAATTAATTGATAAACTGTGTAACAATGTATGTATATAATTATTGCTCCGAGAGCGATTAGACGTGAAAAGCAGACTAATTTTAATAATTTCAATTTACAAATTATAAAATGTTAATAATTCATACTACAAATGATTTAAAAAGTGAAAAAAGAACAAAGCTATTCCATTGTTTTCAGTTTTCACTTTTGTCGGAAGTCCTTATGACTGCCTCCATTATTTTGTTTGCGTCTCTCCTGAATTTACAATGGTCAATATGAGGAGGTTTTAGTCTCTATTTTGGTTGACTCTTCTCCTTTTTCTTGATTGAAACAAATCCTCTTACAGCGACTACAGCAAAATACACTTTGCGTGCTTCAGTTCTCCGTTATCGCTGCACGCATGACTTTTTTTAATCGCATTTTTTATAGGAAATGAAAGAGTTATTATGTCTGGACTCGTATAAGCGTTCGTAAAATTTCGGTAAAGTTCGGTAGCACTGGCGAACATTAATCTATCTTTATTACCGACCGTTTGATCGCGATGAATTCTCACAAAAGTGTTTATGTGCCTCAACGTGATGACTACGCCGGATTTTACGGGTTATTCTCCGATTTAATAATAATTATTATTATACATTTTCGTTTTATATGGACACGATGATAAAGATGGCCGACATTTTTATCGGATATACACAAATTCTTACTGTGATTTAGGATTGTAAAATATATATTTAATTTAGTCTTTGAATTATCACACATATAAAGGAATACAAAAGAGCTTTCATTGGAAAAAAATCTTTCAGCCTCAATAAAGATTATTCGGAAAAATAATTGTGAAATTTCTCCATCGTTATCTTTAAAATCTTATTAAAAAAAATTGGATCATAAATCCTAATGAAATTATTCTGCTGCACAATACATTTTACAAATTGTAACTCGCCTTCTTATAAATCTATATGTAAATACGAGAACAAAATAATCGTTCTCCTTTTTAAGCACCTTCCGTGCATGAAGGAGCGTTAGGTTTGGCACAGTTGCAATTGCATATGGGGAAGAAGTGCAAAAATATTGAATGCATGAAATTAAATTAAATTTTCACAGTTTATGTTTATCCTATATCTTTATGTGGTTAAACAGTTGCTCTGAGTAAATATTATCACTAAAAAAAATATATAATATGTATTTCATTGTAAACAAAAAATAATGCATAATGAGATATTTGTACTCGCAGCTAACATAATAGAACTAAAAAAAATATAAATAACTATCGAATTTCAACTACTACAACGACCACTAATTATTATAAATAAAGAGACAATGAAATTTACTGAAAGATTGATTACTAACATAAAAGTTTCATTTTATAAAATTACAAATAATCATTGTTTATCGTATTCGTCGTGAATATCATACGATCGAATCAGAACATACGTTCTATTCAACTAATGCACTATTGAAGAAAATAATACCAAAGCTTCCCGTTCGTTACACTACAATCACGCAATGAAATAAAATGGTAACTAAACATCAATCTATCAATACTTTTAAAGATATGAGTCTCTATAGGGTGATTTTTTCACCCAAAATTTTCACGTTCCCGTGCGATTCTTCAAACACAACAAAAATAAATTAGCCAAATGAGGGTAACAGTTCTAAATTGATGTGCTTACATACATTCAGCAATACATTTTATTCATAAAGATTAAAATATTTCTGAGAATCACCCGAAAATGAGTAGAATGCGCGCTATCCGTGGATCGGCTCACGATACTACCAAAACGGCGGTAATAAAAAGTGTCTGATACAAAACCAGAACCGTTGAAATGTAAATGCTGAGGGCTGAAGCTTTTTATTAAACACGCTTTTCTCTCTCCTATTGTTTTTGCCGATGTATTCTCTTTGTTTATCACAAGAAAATCTCACGGTGTGGTTACTTTTTTATACAATTGGTGCCACAAACCAGTATCAATTCTTTTAGTAGTAATAATTCGAGTTGAGAACCGACTAGAACGGAAATGTCGAACCTTAAATTTTAATTTTAAATAATACATCATTATAACGCTCTTTCTGCCATGTCATATTTTAGTCAACTAAATATAAACCAAAATGTGTTCAAATAAAAACCAACTGCCAAATGTATGTCAGCACATCACTTCAGAACGGTTAATTCCTTTATGTCGTTTATGTAACTGTCGGAATAAGATTTGCATGGAAGAAAATTTTTGAGAAATCATAGGGAAAAGTGAAACATTTGGGATAAAAAAGTAATTTATTTTATTACATGATTATTTAGTACACCCGTGTGAAGCCGGGCAGGTAGCTAGTTAAGAATAAAATCAAATATTTTTTGAAGAACTCTTGAATATTTTTACAGAATCTCTATAAATACGTAAACGATGTGAAAATCCAAATGTGAGTATATTTCGTGCCTAGTCGCCGATCATAAGCAATAGTAATTTAATGCGGGTCAATAGTGGGTAGTTAATAGTACAAACAATGGGTCAATAGCATGGTTTTTATAATGACATCGACGTATATTCGAGTAAAGTAGAATGAGTTCCACGACAAATTCCTTTATTCTAAAATATATATTTTAGTCGGATCTGAATATTCTTTATTCTAAAGTAGACAGTTTTCATAAACGACTTTCTCGTAACGAGAAGTATCCTCTTTCCAATAATTCTAACGATGGAAACAGAGCCGCGGAAAAGGGATCCGAATCATTATTTTCTACCTTTGTTTATCATCAAAAAGAAACCTTTAGGTATTTTTTGGAAGCCATTTTTTATATTAAATTAAGACGATTTTACACAGCGAAAACACACGCGGCGTGTTTTTGATCATTATTTTTTGAGGTTCCTACAAAATCATTTGTTAGAATTCAATTATTGTTTTATAAGGTACAACACTATTGTAAAAAAACATTTCTGTGTTGTTTCTGTGGAAAAAAGAAATCCACAGTGTGCGACCCCTAAATATTAATAGTGAGAGCTTCACTTTTTACTACCCCGAAGGTATTTTAATGCGTATTTTGAGAAAAGTATAGTGGTTTTTTTTAATCAGACTATATTACACAGCCAAATAATAATCGTTAATGTAATGAAGCTATTAAGATTCGTATTTTATCATCAGGCGTATTCACAGATATTGATTTTAATTGGAATATTTATACATAGGTATAAGAATCTCTCAAGAGAGAATATCTCTCATGTCGGTTATCACTGTTCTTTCTGGTAAGCATTGTCCAAATACAACAACAAACATGGAGAGTTTTAATTTTACTATATATAGTAGTATATCAATGTAATTATATATTTTTACAAAATTATGATAGTATGTTGTAACAAGTAAGGTGTAAAGAGTGTAAAATGTAAACGTAAAATAATGTGTAAAAAAATATAAAGAAATATTTAATTAAATTTTTAAATACAAAAATCGTATACGCATATGCTTTATTTATTGGTGACATAAATTCTATATATTAAAAATATATTATAGAGGAATAACAAAAATCTAAGGTTTCTGATTAGAACGTGGCTGTTTTGTTACCGATGGATGCAGACCCTAAATATGCTTGGGGTGATTTTTTTATATCCATATTCACAATCTTCCAAACCAGCAGTGGAGCCTTGAGGTATACTCCGGGACACACGGGTGCTTGTTATATCGAACAGTGAGGTCTTGAAAAAACAGCGAAGTCAAGAATATCAAATACATAGACGGTTTTATGAGGTGGCTGAAAATTTGAAATTTATGTTTTTTAAAAATTTAAAAAAAAATTGGTGTTTACATTTTAAATTAATCTAGATCTCCCCAACAGCGCCATACACCGTATCTAACAATAGCTTAAAACGATCCAGATGAAACAAAAAAATAAAAAAATGGCAGGAAGATTAAGTTCTGCTGCATTTGCAGTTTGAAAGATTCGCCAACTAACAGATATTGCCACTGCTAGGTTGGTCTACTTCGCTTACTTTCATAGCTTAATGTCTTATGGTATTTTGCTATGGGGGACAGCAGCTGAGGTAGACACCATATTTTTACTACAAAAACGGGCAGTTCGAGCAATTTATGATATGGGACCTCGCGAATCATTAAAAGATAAGTTCCAGGAGTTCGGTATCCTAATTCTGCCCTCCCAATACATACTTGAAAATCTAATGTACGTCCGCAAAAACTTAGATAAGCTAGATTTCGTAAAGGACCGACATAATCTAAATACAAGAAATAAGAACAAATTGGTCATTCCATGTTTTAGGCTCACTAGGACCGGTAACAGTTTTTTAGGTAATAGTGTTAGGTTTTATAATAAAATTCCAAAGCACGTTACCGATCTGCCGGATACTAATTTCAAGCACCATGTCAAGCCGGTTTTAATATCTAAAGGCTATTACAGGGTGGATCAATATGTGAACGACGGTGACGTCTGGAAATGACGCCCTTTCTGTGCATCCACCAAAACCGAATGTAATTTTTTATAACTATGTTTTAAAAATGTGAGTTATAATATGTTAATGAAAAGATAAACCAGATCGAGTTTCTTGCCGGTTCTTCTCGATGACTGGGTTGTTTTCCGAACCGGTGGTAACTTTGACATTCATAAGCGCTTTCTCAGTGCCTAAACTGAATAAAGTATTTTTGATTTTGAAAAAAAAAAACATTAAAATCGCTCAAGCCGTTTAGGAGCAAAATAATTATTAACAGACGCACATAGGAATTTTATATATATAAAAAGCGTTCATAAATCCTCTTGAGCTATTGATAATATTTTTATGCAAAGACTAAAGATTGTTATTTGGAAAATTAGTGGCATCACTGATTTTCAAAACTGCCTTAATTACCTTTATTTCTTATAGCATACTGCTCAAATCCACATATGATACTGCTTATGCGATTTTTCTACCATGATTTGAAATTCAACTACTAAATTCCAAGAACTTCTTTAAACGTAAGTTTTATAAAAAACACTCCTGTAACAAACTCCATTTCTCTGCTGGACATTTTAAGCTTCTCCATTAGTTACCAAATAATGTATACAATTTCTACACCGTTAATAAGTCAAAATAAAATAAAATATTTGGTATCTAATGATAGCGGTCGTGTGTCCCCGACAAACTCAATAGTGCCGTGGGTGTGACCGTTTCATTCTCCCATTTCCCCGGGTTTGCAATTCGCTAGCCGTGCTACAAGGAAAGGGAAGCGCCCAGATGTCGCACCGACAAATTATTTACTACCCTCCATTTGTACGACCGCATATATACGGTGTTATCGGGATACTCCACATATCCCTTGCTTAGTCTAACTTAAAAAAAACCTTGAACTTAGGTAACACTTTTATCATCTAATTGATTAAATTATATAGCTTACCAAAGATATAACTTAGTATTGTATGTAAATCACCAAAAACTCACTGGGTATTCATATATTTTTTTATCTATTTTATAAAGTACTAATTAGGCGTAATGTCCACCTGAATTTCAGTCGCATCACACAAACAATATCGAAGATATCTCAGTCACAAGACCAATTATAATAAATCGTGCCACCTTTTAAGGACTGAGTTAGAACGCCTCGTGTCCAATGCATATTACCACACTCTTCGAACTGAGAGCGTGTGCACTACGGTTTTACGTCACAAATACGTCACATTTATTGCACGTACCGCGAATGAGTGGCATTTGCTTCCGGCGTCTGTCTTCCCATCCTCCTATAACTTGGGAGTGTTCAAGAGGAGAGTGAACATGCACCTAGTGGGTAAGCGCGATTCATCGTCGATCTCATCTACACTTACCATCAGGTAAGATCGAGGCCAAGCGTGAGCCTGTAAAACATAAAAAAAAAGCCGTGACACTCTCGTAGTTGATCCTTGCACAGGTTCCACCAGTAATTGCTCAGGTTAAGCCTTAATAAAGCGTATGTGTGACTATTGAATAAAATCTTAGATATTTAAAGGATAATCAACTGTGTGAAAAAAATGTTTTTAGTCAAAAAACGAAGACGTAGTTACCGCATTAATGTTTATTAATTTAAGATTCACAAAACTCAGTTTGATAAAAATATATTTAAAAATGAATAGGTAATCTTAAAACTTGTACGAGTAGAAAAAAACATTGTATGCTATCTATTTTACTTGTGTATTCCAATAGATGATGCAGTAGCAAATAAACTTCTTTATCGTTGAACCTTATGCCAAGAAAATTAGTATACATAGAAATTTGAATATAGAAATTATTGGAACAATATTCAAGTTTTGTTGGTCTAGTGGTTTGACCAGTGAAAAGTCAATTCGTTGTCCGCAGGTTCGAACCCCAGAATGTACCCACGACTTTTTTGAAATTATCCTATATTACTAGAACTTGAGAAATGTTCTTTTGGTACCAACTTATATGGGAAAATATAGAATGTAGTCCTGTAAAGCTGTGAAGGCCCGTTAGCCCAATAGCGTTAGTCAATTCGATAAAAAAGGAAAATATAGAACTGTGTATTTCTCAGAGTTGGAAATTACCAAAGCATCGTGGGCTGCTGTTAGCATTATGCCATATTTTTCTTCAAAAAGATGCCCATGGTTGTGCAATGGGGTTGTTACAGGATGATGTGACTCATTTTATTTATTACACTAAACAGTAATTGCACAGCACAGCTAGTTAAATAAAAAAAATTACCTAATCTTAAAATTATTGAAATAATCTATTTTTATACGGGTTATGCAATATACTATTGTGACCTAACTAATGCTACCCATCTCGCTCTTTTACAGGGATAAACTACGTTTATTGAAAACAACCGGCATGGCTTATTACTCGCATATAGTAACCAAGGTTTTCGTTCTGCTTTGCTTCTCCTATGGCTTATTTCAATAGTACATATTAAATATTTTAACTAAGACGTATAAGTAAACGAAATACACGAGTAATGAATTTTTATACTATAAAATCGTACACTCTTCTACCGATGGACACGAACAATACGTTTCAATTAAGACCGGCTATAACTCTGAGCACAAAAAAGAATAACAGTCTAAAATAAAAAGCCCATGAAACGGGATTAAAAAGTCCGGGCGAGTCCCGCAGCCGCGTCGCCTCGCCGGTAACAACACGCGCTCTACACTCTCATACAACGTCATAAAAAACTCCAAAGCATGTGTTACACGTTGCAACTAACAGTAATCGAATTCTAATAAAATTCTCCTGCATCCTACATATATTATTAATACTATAAGCGAGAAAGTTTGTAAATGCGATGTTGTGAAATATTTGTTACTGTTTCACACAGATACTGCTGAACGGATTTCGACAATTCTTTACAGTAACATAGCTCATAAATCAGAATTACACAAATTCCATTTTCTTTTAAATTGTTACTTTACTTTGCCAAAATGTAACCACAAGCGTATAATAAGTCTGAGAGCTAACTTAGCGTGTTCTTTATCAATATATATTAACTTATAGAAAACTAGTTTTCGCTCACGGCCAAGGTAAAATAGAAATTTTGATTACGAAGTTACATGAGAGAACTCCTCAAACGACTAGGAACTGTTTGAGGTATTGGTAGGTTTATGACAATCTTATGACTAGGTAGACACCTAACTACGGTTAAAGACATTTTGATATATTATTTTAGAGTAGATATTTTGTAGTCGGTGGTTGGGCCGATTCTATGGGATCTTTCATCGCCCATCACGGAGCCTCTCACTTCCAATCGGCGCGCGTAAATTATATGCATTGCGCTGCCTCGCCGCCAACATATCAAATTATGCTTCAACAAATCGCGTTACGGTGTAATTATCTTTTGCGCAATATTTGTTCTACTACTACACTACACATGAGAGTTCGCTCGTCGCTACGTTTTACGTTTTAAAATTGAATTTTAGTGCAATGTTGCTAACACAAAGCGGGCGACAAGTAGGTACTTTGACAAAAAGCAAAAAATAAAACACTAGAGTATAGGATATGTAAGCGCAGGCGTTAAAGAAGTGCAATGGTGGTATGGTATTGCAACTGCGCTTGACTCAATCGCTACAGCACAACTCGACAGCAGCAAAGCAGTTGCAGATTTTACATCATACGACAAGGAAGTAATAAGTGGACAGTGTAAGATATTCTGAAATTTCGACGTGAACCGAACATTACAGAGAAAGGCGGTGAATACCTATGTCAGCTATATTATATCGTGTGTCCTAAGTCGTCGTTTATATGGCATCTGTTTAAGCTTACAAGAAACTTTTAACAATTTAATGCGAGTAAAATTGTAAAGCACAGCTGTTAAACTATGTATGTAATGATACGAACCAACTATTCCTATGCTATAATATAAACCAATCGATAATTTAGCAGTAAAACCGTAACAATAGGGTGTGCCAGTAAAGAAATTCCAAACATTAAACTCGCGTCGAGTTCTCTACATGTAAAATAACGTATAACCCCCGCATATTTGTTTTCCATTAATCCACTAGTTCCCGAGAACAAAGTAAACAAGGTCTACTGTTCGTAGTCAGAGAGTGTTCAATGTTTTAAAACACTTAACTACATTGTTATATCCCACGTTTAAAATTATTACCAACTGATTTTTTTTTCTTAAATTTTTTTTTATATTTTTTTTATCTAATAGCAAAAATGTGTAGAAATAAATACATTATTAATAAACATTCATTGAACACACAAATGTATATTTTCTTTTTTTTAAATTACCGTTTAAGTGCTAAAGGAAGTTAACATTGTTCAAATCTACGTTATTATTATGCTCTGTAACTTAAAGATCATAATGAATTCTAACATATTAAGTTTAGCTAAATTCAATTCAATTGTGGGAGTAGCATAAGCTATAAATTACAATTGTGGCGATATGTGAATAAAAAAAGAAGAAGAGGTATAAAAAAGTCTCTACACTTACAAATACCCAATCGTATAACTCGTTCAGTTTTATATTTCAGAGTTATATGCAGTCTGTATTTTATTTTTTCGTGTTCATTACATTAACCAATTTAATATGTTAATTATTGCATTTATTTAGTACAAATAAAAACCTGTAAGTATCAGGAATAATTCAGTGATAGTGGTACTCTGGACGTCGTAACGAATACTATAGTCTTTGAATTTTCACTAAAAGAAAACATCTTGAAGGAACTATATAATTTAGTAATACCAATACCAATATTAAATATTTTTACAATATCCTTTCTTGACGATGTTAATCCTTTATGAATTTGGCTCTTAAACAATACACACAACTATCGTGTGTAACAGAACTTCGCCTGCAACACTAACTGTCTCTGTCTACAGTATTAGGGCAAGCAAGACGGAAACAGTATTATAGTTACGTGATAATGCATAGTATTGGTGTGGACTTATATGCATTAAGTCATCAAGTACTATAAGGATGCTACGAGGGAATTTGAATGTGGCTCGTTTCCCATTAGGTTTGAAATTACTGTGTGGAACGGTAACAAATGTTTAAAGACGTCATTTTACAACGACCATTTGCCCGTGACTACGCTCGCATTAATGTGAAGTTGGGTTATTCGTTGGGAATTGTTGTATTTTTTATGAAAGATACTCAATGTCTTTTCCTGTACACCTAACAAAGTATATGCAAACTTTCATGATCGTCAATTGAGTAGTTAAGGCATGAAATCGGAACAAACAAACTCACATTCAACAAAGGTTTTTGGAAATCTATTCAGTAATATTGGTCATAACTTGTCAAATTTTACTTTTCAATGCCCTATATTAATTTACGAACTATAACTAATTGACCATCACTTATGATGGAAAGAAAACATTAAACTGAACAGGCTGTTATAGTGTCCATGCATTGTTTGCTTTTACAACTTGTTAACATCCATTTGTCACTATAATCGAGAGTGGGAAAAAGTAAGTCGATTAAGTGAACTACTAACATCAATATGACGTATCTACAAGACAATCCTGATAAATGCTGACGTTTGTTAGTTTTTCTCCCAAATGATTTAGCTCGATGACGTAAAGTACGATAGCTTAGGTCAAATAACAGAGCAATAAATACGTCGGATGTATCAAGATTACGTTTGATCGAAACTCGTTCTTCGAAATTCTAAACCGCATATTATTGTTTTTTTTTATCAGACCATGATACAACTACGGCTTTGTGCCTAATATTAAACACAGTACAATCCAAAAATAATGGCAACTACCGAAAGAACAGTCGTCGCCGTCATGCCGACTTGTAAGGTCTTTATTGCTAGGTTCAGTCAAGTAACAAACCCTATCACCCAGCACACTCATGTGCCTACTGACGTAGTATTTAACTTATGCTACATTATAAGAGTAATGTATATAAAAAAGTTCTTCTCTTTCATTCCATTTTTGTTCCAAGTTTAATTCCGATGTGGAATCTTGTAAGCCAGAGATGTTACTGAATTTAAATATTCAGCGAGCATCCCTTAAACCAGAATTTCTAAAACTCCCGAAGTCAGTTTGTTTGCCGTCCCAAATTTGTCACGCCATATCTCTCCGTTTTAATCGAAGTGAAAAAAAAAGTAATTTTGTTAATACGCCTTTATTACGGTATCTTCAGGAAAATTATGGTTCTTCTCATTACGCGAGATGACCCTGTGATTGGAGGCATACGTTTTTTTAAGTTCATACTACAATCTCTTCTTTAAAATGGATCGAATATTTTTATGGTTCTACTTGAGATGAAATATGCACCAACAATTTATTGCTTGAATTTTACAAACTAATACATAAAAAACAGTATTTACATTAGTTATTTAAAAATATGATATTTAAATAATATATGCTAACTTACAAAAATATGTATTAGTGAATGTCTTCATCTATACATATCAAAATAATTTCAGGCCCTAATGTTTATCAAAGATAATCTCCGAAATAAAGGGAATTAGACTAGCAGATAGAGAAATTTTCAAATTAATATTTCTGCTAACATAGTTATACTTTTCCATATGGACTACGCAGTAGTTATAAAAAATAACAGAAGTAACTTAAAATCGGTAAAAGTATTAGTATCCCAGTTAAGTAGTAAAAAAGTATAGTTAAAAATATAACATGAACCCCAGTTAATCCAGATAAAACACTTAGTTTCCGTGGCAACTAATTACAGAATAGAGTTATTAAGCATAGTTAAAAACTAAAGCAGAAAACGAAATACTGTTCTGCATTTTTATTGATATTATACATTCTAATATGAACACTACAAACATACCTGTTTCGACGTTTCTAATCCCGACCAGGGTGAATTTGCATTCAATGAATGTTTGTTCAAAACATTTCGTTCGTGCGCGGACCATTGTCAATGTTACCCAACTATTATCAGATGGCACCTCGATCGGGAATATTTTCATTTTCACTCAAACTGAAACCATAAAACTGGGGCTCAGATTAAGCTGGATATCGCAATGTAGGTAGAAATATTCGATTTTGTTGTCAAACCGTATTTCTGTTCGGCATTTCCAGTTTTCAATACTGTATCCGACTGCGCCTGGGGTAATGCTTAGTTTTATATAATAACAATTTTCGAAGTAAAGCTCATCTTGTCGCCAATTTAATTTAATGTGAAACTCGACTGTGTTATGTTCTAGACGGTAATTTTAATTGTATTCGGAGAATTTCATTTGTATATTTGTCCCTAATACTGTCATCAGAACAACAATAACAATACAATATCACAAATAAAGATTATATGAAAACAAAGCTTTTTGCCATTTCTTAATGATTAGATTTAGATATTAGAAAAAGACAGATATTAGAAAGACAAGTCTTTTTATATATTTTTTCTTATGTGCAAAACATAATACAAGTCATTCGATAGGCTACGGCTCAAACCAAAGCTATTCGTCTGTCATCCTACCATGTCCTTAAAATCTTTTCAATGGGAGAAAAATATGTGATGGTGATACTCCTGAAGTCCAATTCTACATAGATAATACCACTCTAATAGAAGATTGTAACACCTAGAGAAGAGCAGTTGGTGACGGTAGCAAAATAAAAGGCCTTTAAAACGGTTCTAAAACATGACCGTTTCTCAAATCCTCTGATTCTATTTAAACGTAGGAAAGGTGGTAGGCGAACCTACCGTTTCCGTAATAATTTAGTGAATTACTAAAAAAAGTGCTTCCGCGATGGTGCTTGAAGCATTAATTCCCTGATGCATAAAGTCTAATGATAAAGTTTACGGAAGTCAAATAATAAAAATCTGATTGAATACTATTCAGAAAAATACACTTTTAACTGAACAATATTTCACATTTATTGTTTGGGGTCCAAGTAACGATGATCTACATACAATTTGATGATGAACATTTAAAGAAGAAGAAATAAAAACTCTCTTATATTAGTTACACAACTTCAAATTAGAATTTTTTTTTAATATAAATATATTTACTATAATGTGGTATGTATCTAAGACCATACATAAGTATTACACAGCTTTATGCCTCTAGCAACCAGCATGTTTTGAATTTACCATCTTCATTATACGATGTATAATGGAGATTACAGATATTCCGAGGTAATCCTTGTGATTTTTTTAAATAAAAGTATCTGATGTTACATTGAAAAAATAAATGCCTTATCACATTATTTATTATAAAGATAAACGATACAGTTAATTCATAATTATTATTATCTATATGACACAGAGGACTGTATAGTCTTTTAGAATAACTTTATCAAATAAAAGTTATCAGTTTTTTGAAAGGAAATTAATATATCCAACTATATTTCTACATATCTACATGTATTGCCATATATTATTATTATTGGTAAAGCTTATTTCTTTCTAGGAACTAATCCTCCAAACTACTGGTACAATTCTAAAAAATCTTTTACATATAGAAATCAACATTATCTTTAAGTGGCATAGCCTATATTATGTTGTTATTAATAATTATATATTCAATTATAGTGTACGAAATCTATACTATTAAATAAAGAAATAATATACGTTTGTTTGTAGGATGGTTTTTTTCGTGTTATATATCGTGTTTAACGGGAACGAAGTCACGTTGAGTTGCTTGTATATAGTTAATAGGTACACTAGATAGCATTAAAATAATTCAATTTCTCCAATTGCTTTAATTTTTGTTTTAAGTGTGTCGATGCCTATGATTTAAGTCAAATTTTGTTGATAGTATAAACTTTAAATTTTACCCTTATCTTCTTAAATTACTTGTACTTGTGTAATAGAGGTATAATTTCCCAGGTAATTAATATAAAAAAATATTACCATACACATCCAAAATTACCAAAAACTGTCAAACGTTCTTGAATATATTATAAAGTACGACGATATCGATTAGTGCTTCCTAACTAAGCGAACGGTACAAACATGCATTCATTTATAAAACAACATCCCGAAATACGGCGCGCTCGTCGTCTGTTACTGAAAGATTGATGAGAACCAATGACAATGGGGTCATAATTAATCGATTACGCTCTGATGAGTCTTCCATTCATCATAACTCTTCTATAAGTAAACATAAACTGGAAAATGGTATTTAACAGCAACAAAATTAACAATGCATTAGATAGTGTTAGAGAATTATAAAATTATCTCTCATAAATAAAAAATTATAAGTATTCTAAATAAAAATTATGATCCATGATTTCATAAAATATTTGTTATAAATCGTGAAGGTTTCACACTTTTTTCCTTTATAGGTTTAAATACCACATTCTTACGTAGCCTATGTAGTACAAAAAAAATCCTTCATAAAATTCCTAAGCATAACAGAAAAAAAATCGGCAATTTAATTTATTGTTAAAAAAATGTGTCATATTACGTAGGTTAAAAAAGGACATTCACCAATAACCTTTCCTAAAATATATGTTGTCTTGATTCTGTCGCAGAATAACGTCAGTTTATATAAAATAGCATTGAGTACCATCATCACCTCTATTTCTGCCATA
Organism: Antheraea assamensis; assembly: GCA_035772565.1. Taxonomy (NCBI): domain Eukaryota; kingdom Metazoa; phylum Arthropoda; class Insecta; order Lepidoptera; family Saturniidae; genus Antheraea; species Antheraea assamensis. The sequence goes on along the minus strand of JAQQSE010000046.1, from coordinate 3,410,598 downwards.
AATCTAGTACTCGTACTGTATGCCGGTTCCAAGAATATGGTTAGTAATTTGCACTGGTTCCTTTTCAGTTCAACTTTTGATGGGTTGAAAATCCTAATTATTCGCCTCAGGAGCACGGCCCTTCTTAGATAAGCTTTGCCAAAAGCAGCAGTAGTTAAAACATCACGTGGACTGCCCATTTGCTACTTCACCGCATAAAAATACTATTAACCTATCTTAAATCATAATTTCATGACTTGGTGAGTGTGAAGTCACCGTAGGAAAAGCCCCATATTTCACCCCCTTACTTATGCAACCGCACTCCAAAGGGCTACTGTAATTAACATTTTTATACATTCATTTACATACAGCCGTAATAATTCCATGAATTTTAATTTATTAAAGGTTGCAAAGCAAGGTAGATAACTAACTCCACTCGTATAACTTGGATGAATATCTTGATGAATAACTTGGATGCAGTATTATATTTGTCATATAGTTAAATCATAGGGAAATTAGTCAACGACATAAATCAAAAGTAGATAATTAATTATGTCCATCCCAGCACATATTCTCCAAAACCATTACGTATGACGTATATTAGTATCCATGTGGTCTTAACAATACACCTAAGAAAATTAGCATTGCAAAATGATTGTAATAATTGTTGTTTACAAAATTAGATTATAAATTAATGAAAATAAGTGCCATTATTCAAAATTGGATGCTTCTTTTGGAAATGGGAAAATTAATACAAAGCCTGTTTTTTAAGCTTGTATCAGGCAGATAAAAACCAGGAAGAAAGCTGTTAGTACGAATGGTGGCCGAAAAGTGTTCATCGGGTGCTATTAAACGAACATGTAACTTTTTTAAACTTTTCAATTTATTGCACCATTATCAATTAATGCGTTTAAGATCATCTTCCCAGATTTAACCATGGTACTTTTAACAATCTTATCAAATGTCAAGCCTATGCTACGATAAGTTTTGAAGTAGCACTGATTATCAAATGTAGCTGTCGTAACTCACTTATAAGGTTTGGAGATAGCTCAGTTTGGTGATACCTTCTACTCTCTCCACTAAAACGATTGAGGTTGTAAAGATCCTTCAAGGCGATAATAGTATTTTGTCAAATAAAGTATAGTGATGGATTTACTCTTTACGACTTATGCATTCAAGTTATCTATTTATTTCAATTTTTAAAGTGAGGAGGAGAAATTGAAAACTCATTAAAAAAAGCAAGTATAAACAGCAAAATTTGGACTTCGTTCACGGTGTACACAAAATTAAAAACTCTGGAAATTCGAAGACTTTATATTAACAATTAAAATTGTACTTGGTTCATTTTGAAATGTTAGGACTCAATTTTTTTACTGACATAAACTATAGACTTATTAAAAAAAACTTTACTATAGTAATTTTAAGGTATAGTTATTAAACAAAAATGTAAAAAATGTATGGGGAGTATTTGTACAAAAGTCTTTTTGACACACAAAAATTCAAATGAACAATGACTAAAAGAATTAATGCTTTAACGATGGTCAGCCATTTTACGGTGACGTCACATGTAACTGGGGGTAACATGAAGCCTGCGGCGTTCCCAACACAATTTGCGACTGTACGCATTTCGCTTCATTTCAGATTTTTGCACAGTACGAATAAATCGTTTAGGGTTAGCGTACAGTGAGAGAATAAATATCATGTGTTTCTAGATTTTTTCTACTGTTGATGAGTTTAACATATAAACGATGTTAATCATTTTACCAACTTAAAACACTGACGATTTCAATCTCTGAAATAAGATGGATCTTCTTTTGACCAAATTAATTTCATTGTTTTTTTATATACGTATTAGAGATTTTAACGTTTGAACACAATACCACCCGATATTTCGTGACGATATGACCTGAGATAATGGCAACAGGATAAATGTAAAGGGATGTTGGTTCCAATTACAGCTGACGGGACAAACCTGTTAAAACTGTTAGCTAGCCAAACAGATATTAGAAGAAGCTGTACCACCAAGCTACAGTTTCATCACGAAGTTTACCTACACAGAAATGTTATTACAGAGATTTGAATCTACGTTGATCGATGAGATTTCCGTAAACGCTACCACTTTTAACTAAACTGAATAGTGTTGCAAAGAAAAAAAAATAATACTCAATGCACCATAAACCCTTATATCATTGTACCTAAATTTGACTTTCTTGGCATGTTCCAGTGTGCACCGAGCCTATAGTACCAACGCCTACAATCGAATACCAAACCGATGTCTCGTAAACCTTATGCGTTCAATTACGGTACCATTTTATACGGACCTTAATAATTATTGTCTGGTAGCTTGTTTTTAATTGGAAACAGTATTCGTTCGAGCTTAAATAAAGTTGTATCAAATTAATGTCACATGACATTTTCGACTGTATTGCGACCATTGTACACTACGTACTACAACCCGTCATACTGACTTACATAAGAGTGTTGAGTTCCAGACTCTGTCAGTGTATATCTAGTAATTAAATAAAATACTTGACATTTGATTTGGCACGACGAGTAGAAGAGTGAGACGTCCGGCTAAGAGCGGCTTGTTTCAGTATTGTAAAGCATTAGCTCTATCGCACTGCGCACTTACTGTGATATTGAAATATAATGTTATACGGAACCGAACTTAACAGACAATATATGGACAACACGTCTAAAATAAGTATAAACGAAGTTACATTTTATAACATCAGCTGTTTGTCAGTCAAAGTCCAGTTAAAATCGGTCTGACCGCTTCGGAGATTAGTTAGAACAAACAGACCGACAGAAAAAAATTTAAAATATATCATTTTAATATAAGTCCCATTTATGCGTTCATATCCATTTATTAAAAAGTTGTTATTTTGACATTACAAACAGACACTTTAATTTAATTTATGTTTATAGATTGATGTACTACGTGCGAAATCATGCGCTCAGAATTATGGCACTCTTTATTAAGAGGTGGTTCTGTAACAACATATGGGAGAATTAATTTTAATAAAAGTACTTCTGAATAAGGCATCTGAGAATCGCTATAAACTTGAATAACATTTGTCGTTAACTTAAGATATACATGAATCTTTGAAAGTTATTAATCACTACATATTATTTAAAAAAAGTCATCCACCGAGTCTGTCTGTCTGTCTGAATGTTCACGATAAAGTCCAAAACTATTGAACAGATTATAATGCCACCAATAGATAGAGTAGTTCACGTAGAAGGTTTAGGAATATAATGATAATTGTTGAAAGAATCGGAAAAAGTCAAGCCGCCTGGGAGTTTTCTTAGAAAATACTGCCTAATCCCTTTGAGATATAACAAAACAATGCATACGGAGATATTCCTCTTTTATATATCTACAAAAATGTCTATGATGACATATACCTATCTTTTTAGGATAGTTTACTATACCCATCTATCTTCTAAAAATGGTCACATATAATGAGGTAATTGGAAGGCTCAGTATTCATCTTTATCAAATTATATATATTAGTTACCTTAAGCAATTCATGCACATAAGTATATATTTTTTATTATCAGTGCAGGACAATGTCCGCCGGGCCTGTTAGTGAAATATATTCAGACGGTGTAAATAAATTAATGTTACTTTATCCTAAATAACTAATATTAAATACATGAGACAATACTAATATGTCGCATATGGTGTTCTTCTAATTGGTCATTCTTGTAAATTTATTTCTATCAATACTATATTGAAAAACATATAAAAAAAATCCTCGACCTATAAAGTCCTTGACCTCAATCAACATCCCTTATCAAAAACCATAGCATGTAATAATTACATTTACCAGTTTTACTGCGCGGCAGTAAATCCACCGGCCGGAATAGCGTCCGCCGACGAGGGAAGTAACTTAGATTCGCCTTCCCCAGACTTATTACCATGTTAATTGTTCACAGTGTTGCCAATATTAAAAAGTAAAAACAATTAATATTTTCCTCAATAATTGTAAAAATTATACAGGTACAAAAAAAATGACAGATGACTGATAAAATATATATATAAATATACTCTAAGTGTAGTTAGTGAAATGATTACCAGAAAAAACTTCCATTTAAAAATTATTTACAATCTCCTTATCAATTAAATAATTATTACTGAAGAAACTATACAGCTGAAGAGGCTGTTTTGTATTTGAACGCGCTTATCTCTGGAAATACTAATCAGATTTGTGAAATTCTGTTTTAACCCCAGTTTCGTATAGCTTCGCAATTAGCCAAAATCCATTCAACAATTTATTTTTGTATATATAGATTTATTGATGAAGGTTATAGTTTATCTAAGAATACCCTGCGCCCCTTACGTGAGCAGCAATCACCATACAAAATGTACCCGAGAAAGCACTCTAAGCGAGAATGAAGTGTACCTTTATATACGTACAAATATAAATATTCTAGTCATAGCTTAACAAAAAAAGTTAATTTAAGACATAACGGACGCTCTAACCTATATGTTTTAAACATCAGTATATCGTGGAAGATGATCCGACTTTCCGGATTTAACCGGTTTATCTACCTCGTAAAGTACCCGGAGTAAGTCATTCGGCCGGCTCTTATCACGCGACCCCAAGCGTCACTCGGTTGACGAAAACGATTCTCACCTTAAGGTTTATTCGAGGCATTATTTTTTTATCTCTACGCTTAATATCACAAAAGATAGCGTTAACACTGCGATATTTCGTCGAGCGAAATTTTTATCACGATTTTGCAACATTACGCAACCCAGCTAACATATCCTACACGCATGGTGGGACAATTCCCGCTTCAGAATAAAATCATACAAACAAAGAGATGCTTTGAAAATAGTTGAATACAGTATCTGTTTAAATAATTAAGACATATAGAATGTTCTGGAAGAGTAAGGACTGTGTGAAAAGGTATTAAATGTGGGCAACACTAAATTTTCCGTGAAATTTTATTCGCAGTGCGTGTCGTTTATTCTCAATTCTTACGGGAAATTATTCGCGCAATTTAAAACTGCCATCGTTCGTCAGGCTGCATCTTTATTGTCAATGTGTTACGTAGCTCTGTCCAGCGTTTACATGCTTATGACGTCATAAGATAGAGATAGATAAATTAATCGAATTTGAGTTTTTTATTATGATTTCACGTCTTATCTACTCAACTAATAGCTGTGAAATTTGCCATACACATTCTCAGGGGTACAGAAAAGGACATAGGAAACCTTTTAACCAAAAAAAGTACTATATCCTAGAGATATGTTAAATCTACTACAACGCGAGCGAAGCCACGGGGAAAATTTAGTGTTCATTTCACGTAAAATGTTTTAATTCAGAAGTGAAGAGATTTATAACGAACTCATAATTACGAACGTAGATATCAAGTTAGGTACCTCAAAATTTGCGTACAAACACTTTGCTAACGTAGCTTGATTAAGAAAAATACATCTATATGACGGCTTTGACGATGAATAAAGCGTTAGCATTGTACAAAATAATATCGATTACAGACAGAACAGAAAAGAAATGTAATTGTTACTGGCATATACGTAAATGAGGGCTTTGCGAAAAATGTAATTTCTTCATCTTTGTCGATGCTATAGCAAGCGTACTTAGAAGACAAGTACATTTTAACATATAATAATACCAGATTCAAAAGAATACACTCTAAAAATGCACCAAGATGTCCTTGATTATAGTTAGACAGGTACCTTGTCTTAACCTACAAATATCTTAAGTACTGCACATTTCCAATTCGATTTTCAGGAATGCCCTAGTGTATCTTCTAAATTCAAGGTCCAATGCCAATCAGATTATTAATGGGACCTCCTTGAAAATATTCCATTTCTAATAGGGAAAATAATTATCTAAATCTCTTTACAAACGATGAAAAGCAGCCGAATTGAGAACCTCCTCCTTTTAGACGTTGGTCACTAATTAAGAAACGGATGAATATACTATTGAAATTTCTATTCCCCTTCCGCTATTTAAAAGACTAATAGTAATAATCCAATGCAAAATACACGCGAATATATATTATTATATCCACAAATAATTATAAAAAATAACACGGTCATACATCAACTAAAGTATTTAATCCAAACCTTACTATCGATTGCTTAAAGATTGGTAAATATAAAATCAACCTACAAAGAACTCAAAGGAACTCGATATTGTACTCGTATATATTTGTATGTACCAAGTCATTGCAAATGTTTAAAAAAAAATCTAACATTATCGAGTTTCATTATATTATACGAAGAAGAAATATTTTTTCTAAACATATATGTATATTCATTAATTCGTGAAATAAAACTTTGTACCCCTTTTTATACCCATTACACACACGAAGGAGTCGCCTAGTTATAATGCAAATGCAGTTAAAAATACTGGAAGACAAAATGTATATGTAACAAGTGTTGCAACATACAAATGCATAAAAGTCATACTGCACACACAGTTTGTGGTCAAACAGTCGTTTTAATAAAGATTATCATCACCAACGAAGTTAGCCAAACTAATATTATAAATACGAATATTAGTTTCTTTTTTACTCTTTCAAGCCTTAACTACTCAATAGATCATAATAAAATGTTAAAAAAGAACATAGGGAACAAAGAAAAAAGTAGTGTTTCCGAGTAATATGTAAAATTTACATTAAGGCGAGCGACACCGAGAAAAAAGTTAGTACGTAATATGTATATTAATTAATTGAACAAAAAAAATGTGTGGTTTTATAAAACTGCGATGCGAGTAGGAAACTTTTTTTCACATCGTAGGCATTTAATTGAAAATTTTCGGATAACTATTCGATTTAGAGTATTAAAATCGCGTTTTTAATCCTCTGAAAACTGAGCACAATATTTATTTAAATCATCGAATCATTTTGATTTCAGCCATGGGCGCCGCCAGATTGGACTTAGATCCTCTGCCGAGCGCTTTTCAGTTTACCCCTACTCCGCGCCCGGCTGTAATGGGACATGCGGAAGATGGACGAAAAAATTTGAGATATGTAAAAAAAGTTTCACTTCATTATTTATACACGTACGAAGCTGACTTAGTAGAAAAATGTAAAAAATATATACATATACAATGAATTTAAAGGTATGAACCTCGATAGACTTTAAACTTAAAAAAATAATCAATTAAAACTGCACTTTTCACACAGCAATCATTTGGATTCCGAGTATTTAATCATTTAAAGCAAACACAACATTAATAAAAAACCGCAACACGGGAGCCATGCATTCAGAACATCCGAGACTGCAATAACATTCAAATCCAGACATCTAATAAACGTATCTCTCGAAATGAAAAGGGTGTGGCGAAAGAAAAACAAACGTTAAAAATGTTCGCGGGAATGTGAAAAAACACGAGGTCGGTCGGGCGTTGAATGTTTAGCGGTTTGCGGCGCAGATGATTTCTTATTGTTAACGCTGTATCTTACTGCTTAATTGAATACATATATAATGTTGTGATTAATATTTAAATATATATTCTGTTATGAATTCAACGCAATCCATTTCGTTTTCAGATAACCTATACACAAAAAATTAGTAGTTGCCTTCTCGTGGTATTTATGAATCCATACGACAAAAGTAATCGTCGATGGTCATATCTTTCAACGATCACCTTTGCATTCTAATTGTGTTTCTGTTAGGTGAAACACAGTCCTTTTTACCCAACATGAATAGAAATCAATTAGATCGGTTGGAGGTATTTGTAAATTACAATTTTTGCTTACGAACTAACGACCTTGAAGGATAAATGTATTGTTCAGAGAGGATAGAACGGAATATTGCTATACATGTAATTGCATACTTTGTAAGTTTTAATATGTGACCACAATCTCACCTAATGTTTTATGTTGGTTTGGTTTGGTTTGGTTGGTTGGTAAACACGCTAAACTTAGAGGGGGATTGAGTCTAAAGTGCAGATGTCGGAATTCACCTATAGGTGTTTGGTGAGAAATTTTCAACTTAAACATTGTAACCAGCCTGGCGAGCCTATAAAAGCCCTTGGAACTATGTAAATATTACTTTAATACCAAATGTTAATTTAATATCAACCAGTGTCCCACTTGTGATTGTTATGAAAAAGGCACTGCAGTTCGAAAGCTATCAATTATCAAATTTCAAACAAAACTGCATTCTATCACAATTATAACGACTCGTGGCTTTAAAAACAGTAAAGAATTTCTTAATTTTAAATTTCACTTATCTTAGACACGATAATAGCAAGAATCGATAAAAAAAAAATAATACGACCAAAGTTCGAGCTCAAGTCATTCGATCATCATCATAGACGTAACTGAAGAATGAGCTGGAATGACTTGCATACAATATTATAGGTCAATAATGTCGTTGAAACAATTGCGATAACCCTACTGCTTTATGATGAATAAATATCTAGAGCTTTTTAAAAGTTCCAATACGTTAATTGTATTATTACAGCTTATAAGTGAACTCGTTGATACAAATAAATAATGGATGTATCATCAAACGTGGGACCCAGAATGGGATCCTAAAAATAGACCTTCTTGAACTTTGTGAATTTGTTAAAATAATGACGTCAGCTGCCTAGAAATTTCCATCGTACTTTGTTGATAAAGTACAAGCGCGCCGCGGTGCGTCCGAGTAGATTCTATGGATGTGACAATATTTGTTCTTCTAATTTATTATCTACATTATTTACAGAAATATTTATAAAAGAAAAATTGAAATGACAGAAATGTTCTTGTTTCCCAACTTGGACGTCGTACAACGAGAATAATTTTCAAATGTCCAGGGTCATTCACAGCTAACTGATATTTTATTCATTAAGTTTAATTATTAATATTCAAGTTATATGTACTATCTATAGAACTGAAAGGCGTATAAAATATTCAGACAAACACGCAAACTAACAAGAACGGTTCAAGATTATCCACCGTCATTCATTATCAACGGTAATTATGCAAGAATTCCATCAAAGTGTAATTTAGCTGCGAGCATTCGCAACAACAAAACTCCTTTATCTTTGATAACTTGTGAAACGGCTTGCATGCGAACGGCGTTGCATGCACGCGCTAATACACCGCCACTATTACTTACCATTAAATACATACAGGAAGATATCACGTCGCGTCGAACTGTCGAAAAAGTATCCAGCTATGAAGGGTATTGTGAAAATATGTGGGATAGTTGTAAATCAGCTCTATCTCCAATATTTATGATTCGTCCTAATTGTACAAACAGTTTTGTATACTACAATTTATTGTTATGGCTCGATGACTTGTCGCTCGTAGAGTCGTTGTCCGTAATTTTTCCTTGTAACTTATTGTATATTAATCACTGCGCATCTTCCAAATCTAACCGCCCTTTCGAACTATCTGTCGATCTCTATCCTGTAACTATTCCGATCAGACCTTATCCTGTCACTGTTTCGTTTCCCGTTCGTACTCCGTATTGAAATGCCTTTTCGCTGCGATTCGCCAATGAGTGCACCTCACGTGTGTGTTCCTATGTTCCATCTCTGAATAGGTCGAATCTAGACCTCTTGATAATACGTTTAAGAAATGGCTCAAATACTAACATGTGTCCATGTCGTTTCTTCTTATAGATACCACCACTTATAGCACCCACCGTTACTCTAACTTATCTCTAATAATTTATACGTTTCTGCGTACTCCGCGACAACATTAAAACTTAACCCTAATATATTATTTCGGACAATTATTTCAACTAGCAAAACACACTAAATCTGCATATGGCTCGCAGTCCGAAACAAAGACTATCTAATGTCGGCCAAGTTCTGATAATGTACGGGATAAAAATCAAACTAAAATCTTGAAAAGAAATTTATTAAATATATACAATTATTTGTTAATTTTCTATATATACGTAAATGAGCAAGATTAAAATTTATCGCTAAAACGTAAATTTTATAAACGTTTTGCGCAATTTCGCAGAAAATATACAATGTTCCGAACCTTTGTATTTATTTTTATATCTAGTTTATTTTCACGCTCCACATCTGACACTCTGTAGCTTATAACATGGGATATATTATATTAAAGTATAACCTCTATAATAACAGAAAAGAAATTGTTTGTGATCGAAATACTTAGTTCTCTTTATTAATCACTAGCAGGCCTCGGCGGGCGTTCTCCTGCCCTGAAAATAAAAAATATATACTTATGTGCATCAAATATTTCATTCAAATATTTACTTAATTTGATAAGGATTAATTTAATACTGTATCCGTCTAAATAGCCTTCTAATTTCATTATTTTTAGGGGCCACTTTTTAGAAGATAGATGGGTATAGCAAATTATCCTTAAAAAAGATGGGTATATACCAACGCAGACTTTTTTATAGATCTATAAAAGAGAAATATCTTACTATGCATTGTTTTTTTATATGTCAAAAGACTTAGGCAGCGCTTTTGATGAAAGCTTCCAGATGGCTTGACTTTTTTCTACGCTTCCAACAAATATCATTATATTTCAACCAATTTACACAAAAGCTTGACAAATTATATATCTAAGCTTTCCTGATGTATAGTATACTCTATCTATTGGTGTAGACTGCATTACAATTCGTTCAATAGTTTTTGAGTTTATCGTGAAGACAGACAGACAGACAGATGTGGTGTACGAATTTGTTTATAACTAATATGTAGTGATTAATAAATTTTCTTATTATCTTAGTTTTTTTAATTTTGATTTTACATTTAGCATTAACAAGCTGATTGGAATAATTAATAAACAAAATTATACATTTATTTATATTAATAGTTAAAACAGTTGACCTATATATTTACCGTGGCATCATGTGAAACATGCCTATATTTAAAGAACAAACGTTTTAACTAAAAGCTAATTCATCCTGACAGACAACAAAAGTTGAACATGTAAAAATTCTTTACACATCTACATTTAGTAGAAATATATCTTTACAAATTTTCAACATACATAGTTTTGCTAGGATCGCCGAAAAATAGTTTCGTGTGTACACATCGTTATCGGTGGCGATGATGACTCCTCCCGCCACCAACACTGTTCAATGGGCTCATAATCAAACTGGAGGGGCTGGTGGGACCGTGTAAATAGGTCCCACCAGGAAAGGGATGCGGTGAAAATAAAAAGGTATAAAAATGCGTAAAATGAAGAGAAAGAGCGTAGAGCGGTAGGTGGTCTTGCCTATAAATAAATATAATAACAAAGACCCCAAATAAAAAGCGTGCACTAACCTGCAAACTCAGCACCTCGTACGGAGCAGCGGCGTCTCAGGATCTCACTCTTAGGATGAGCGATAGCGGCGTCGTTATGAGTACAAACGGTACCAAGATAATAGCGGTATATATATGAGCGGTGTCAACAATTTTTTATAGTTCTAATAATAAAGCGGAAACATATATCTGCGGTGACAAGACATTGATTTTATAATTTTTAATTGTGACATTTATTTTGAATTTCTTCTTTTTTCGTCGAAATGACAGCGATACTAAAGCGTCTGCATACTCCGTATTCGATCAATGAGATGCAGGCCAGTCACACATCTCATTATCTGGAGCGCAGCTATTAAATTTATTTATAAGGCCGAACCATGCTCCCCGCGTTGAAAGTTCAAAGAACTTTCAAAAGAATTATGAAGGTAGAGATGCTTTATGCGGTGAAGTTTTGTGAGTATAGCGGTGGAAAGAAGAATATAGAAGAACGGTTGACAGCAGTTTGAAACAATTTATTATAACATTAATAGCGGTCTAAAGTAAAATACATATTTTAAAAAACAAAAATTCAATTAATTCTAGGTTAAACTAAAATGTGTTTAGATAAAACTAGAGTTTTAATAAATTAAACGTTATTCTATTGGGTCGGTAAAGGATACAACTTAGTGACAGGACGTTTATATATACCTGACGCGGTTCTGACTGAAGCAACTCGAACTATGCCATCCGATCCAGGAAAAACCTCAGTTATAATACCTATTGGCCAGGTTAAAGGCGGTACATTATCTTGACCTAAGAGAACGACAGTACCAACCTCTATAGATCGATCGGGTGTGCACCATTTCTGACGAACTTGCAGCGTGTGCAAGTATTCAGTACGCCATCTTTTCCAGTATGATAATACGAGTTGATCTAACAATTTTTTGCAATTTGTTAAGTTCATACGTTCTTCTGACAGTTCAGAAGAAGGTAAGTATTTAAGCGGACTGGACATTAAAAAATGTGACGGCGTGAGTACATCCGGATGTGGATCTGATGATAAAACGCTAAGTGGTCGAGAGTTTAAAAGACATTCTATTTGAATAATTACAGTCCACTTTTTAAGGTCGAAAGAAACTACTTTAAATAAATTAATTAAATCACGAGATAATCTCATTGCAATCTGCTCATCAGGAACAGAGTAAACAAAGTTGTTCATAAAAAAATTAGTTTCTACCAATCTAGAAACTTCAGGAAAGCGGTCGCTATGTTCACATGTCAGTTTACGTAATGTGCGCATAGCTAGATAAGGACTAGGCTTTAATCCGAAAGGAACGCGGTTAAAATTAAAAGTGCGGATAGGTTCATTTTTATTGAAGCGAAATAAAATTCGTAAATATTTGCGGTGATGTTCATTTACTCCGATACGTAAAAACATTTGTTTAATGTCTGCGGTTATAGCTATAGGAAACGTACGAAAATCAAGCAATAATAAAAACAAGTCTGTTTGTAAATTAGGTCCAACGTGCAAAACATCATTGAGTGACAACCCTGAGTGAGTTTTCGCACTAGCGTCTAACACAACCCGAATGGTATTCTTGTCCGACCTAATAACAGCGTGATGAGGTATATAGTAGCCCTCTTCTGCCAATTCAGAATCGGGTACCTCTGATAAATACTCTTGAGATATATAATCGGCAATTATTTTATTATAGTTCTCGCGTAGGGTTGGCACGCGCGTGAATTTACTCTCAAGTGCAAGCAGTCGACGATGCGCCACCGCGCGAGAATTGCCCAACAAAGACGGGCTTCGCGAGAAAGGTAAATCGACAAAATATCGACCGTTTTTAAATAAAACTGAAGAATCAAAAATATTTTCGCAATCTAATTCATCCGGACTAATAAAGCGTTGAGAAGGAATATCTTCCAACTCGAAGAATTTCTGTAAACCCGATTCTATATCACTGTTCGTAAGCGCGTTGCACGAAGTACTAGGAGTCGCGTCACACTGACTTGGAATGTCTCCCATAAGTACATAACCGAAGCTAGTCAATATGGCGGGCGGTGCACGATTACCTGAATCAACCCTATCTCCCAAATAAATATAGGGAAATAGTTGTGCACCGAGAATAACGTCGATTTCGCCCGGTATGTTCCAAGTTAAATCGGCAAGCGGTAAAGTATTTAAGTATGACATGTCGTAGTTTAATTCAATAAAATTGGCTGGAAGTTTATCGGTTATACAATCCACTACTAAAGCATGAATATAATATTTATTATAAGGATTCATGCGAGATTCTATCGTAAAGTTGATAAACCGTGTACAGGTCGTGAGGTCATACCCACACCTTGCAAACACGAATTATTTAATTTATTTATAGGTATGTTCAAACGTTTACAACAATCCATAGTAACTAAATTATTTTGAGACCCGTTATCTATTAAGCATCTGACTACGATCTTATCTCGGTTATTGCAATACGCATAGGTTTGTGCAGTTGCTAACAGAATCGTTGTTTTATTCTGTGAACGATCGCCAGCGCTAAATGAAACAGAGTGAGTAGCATCGTTCGGCAACATATTTAGCATTGAATTCGCGGGCTCGGCCGCTATATGGACGGCAGAGGTTCGAACTGGCGCCGAAGGCGGCGGCTGTTCGAGCGGAGAATCATTCTTATCACTTGAAAAATGTAATAAGGAATGATGTTGTTTTTTACAACTTTTACAAACATTACGCGATTTGCATTTACTTAATGAGTGAGATAAACTTAAACAATTAACACAGCCGCGTTTTGATTTAATAAATTCAAAACGAGCTTGCGGGGTGTTCATATTTTTAAATACTAAACAATGATATAGCTGATGCTCACTGTTGTGGCAGAGTTGGCAGCGTATTACAGAAGCGGGTTCGTTACTCGACACATAAGATTGACAAGAACGATTATTATTTTGTATATTACGAGTATTAGATATACTAGACTTTGCACGCGGTTCTGCATGAGAATTATGAGTATGTGACCGTTCAAGTATTTTAACGTAACTTTGAATGAAAGAGATAAATTCCTTATACGAAGGTAATTCTTGTCCACTAACACTATTCTCAAATTGTTGCAGTGTTTTGGAATCAACTTTTCTCAAACCACAATGTAATAAGACAAAGTCTAATAGGTCGGGAATGTCTAATACTTTTAATGCAGCGACAGAAGCGGAATACTTTTCAATAAATGTATTTAAACTACCGGCAGTACCGACGCAACTTTTAATGTCCAGAATGTTATTGAGATAGTGAACACCTAAACTACGTTTGTCTTGGTATTTTTTGACAAGACTATCCCAAATTATGTTATAAGTATCGCCTGAAGGAACAATACCTGCTGTTAATTTTAAAGCATCCTGGGTTAATTGGCTAACTAAATACTGCACACGTTGCGCATCCGTCAGATTGGTATTCAAATGTACATTGCTACGAAATATTTCATAAAATATTGGCCAGTTGTCCATATTGCCATCGAATGACGGTAACTGGATAGGTGGTAATTTAACAGAAGTCTTTTTCTGATCGGAAGTAAATGTTTTGTTATTTGCTAGTATGAGATTACGTTTGTACTTAATGCTCGAATATAAATCCTCAATTGAATTTAAACACGAGTAGTCTGGCGGAGTATTATTAATTTTAAACTGTAATTCATTAATACGATCAAGCATTGTTTCAAACTTGTTGTACAATTCCGTAATAGATTCAGATTGCGCTAAAAATAACTCATTAGAGAGTACATCGTAACTAGAAATATTGTTTGATGAAACAAATAAATGATTCATTCTTTGGAAAATAGCTTCTTTTTTAGCAATAAGCTGATTGAGTTCTAATTCAGACTTATTAGGAGCCATTATAATGTTTTGTAAAGTGCAAATTTATAAAGAAAGATTTAATAAAAAGGTGTATGATGGTAGCGGGCAGTCGTACATAAATATGTAACGGCAATAGAATTATTAGTTATAGCGGGATGAATATTATATTATATGAAGCTGGAATGTATCCCAGGCTCGAAAGGACCAAATGGAGGGGCTGGTGGGACCGTGTAAATAGGTCCCACCAGGAAAGGGATGCGGTGAAAATAAAAAGGTATAAAAATGCGTAAAATGAAGAGAAAGAGCGTAGAGCGGTAGGTGGTCTTGCCTATAAATAAATATAATAACAAAGACCCCAAATAAAAAGCGTGCACTAACCTGCAAACTCAGCACCTCGTACGGAGCAGCGGCGTCTCAGGATCTCACTCTTAGGATGAGCGATAGCGGCGTCGTTATGAGTACAAACGGTACCAAGATAATAGCGGTATATATATGAGCGGTGTCAACAATTTTTTATAGTTCTAATAATAAAGCGGAAACATATATCTGCGGTGACAAGACATTGATTTTATAATTTTTAATTGTGACATTTATTTTGAATTTCTTCTTTTTTCGTCGAAATGACAGCGATACTAAAGCGTCTGCATACTCCGTATTCGATCAATGAGATGCAGGCCAGTCACACATCTCATTATCTGGAGCGCAGCTATTAAATTTATTTATAAGGCCGAACCACAAACACTGATACAATCTATGTTAAATATAAAATTGCTTAAGTTAATTAACCACAGTTCTAGCTGCCAAATGCAAAAGTTTTAAAACTTTTAAGTTGAGCGGACAGCCTTATATTAACTAGCAGTTGACTGCAACTTTGTCTGCGTTTATATACATTATCATATTATAAATTATGACACGATACATTGTCTTAAGTGTAACTGTACTGTGTTAAAAGTAACAAATATCCATCCACCCTCACAAACTTTTTTGCTTATAATATTCATAGCATATTGAATTGCAGATTTGAAAAAAAATTGTACCACTGCTTGCAATATTACTACATAGTAATGTGATTGGTAGGGAGCACGAACATCAAAATGTAGCTTTTCGATGACATTATTTATTATAAAATAATTAACTAAAGAGTAAACGAGACAGACATACCAAGAAGTCTTCTCAGTAACTACAGACATTTATTTATTTATAACAAGTTGATGCCTATTGTAGGCATCATTAACGTGAATGCGCTTTTCGTATTTCAAAGAAACTACATGTCGTTTAGAATTAAAATGTGTATTCCTTTTTTAACAGTAATCTAACCCTTACTGCTCAGCCACTATGAAAAAGTGATTTTTCCTTGAACCCAGTAATATATAATCTGAAAACAACAATAAATTGGTTAAGTAACTATATATATATATATATATTTGAGTTTATTATAAAACAGGTATAAATAAAAAATGTGTTTATATGTTCCGACTTATATGCATTCGTGCATCATTCGCCCAACGGAGTTTAAGCTTTGTACAGTTGTTGTTAAAAAGTGTCTAAAATAGGTGGCATGCAAGTTGTTTCATCAAATCATCACATTTTGTATTGGTTTAATGATTTAACATAAGGGTTATTTCGACTAGATATCACTATGCTTTTCGATGTGAGATAGGCAATAAAAGACAGTTCAATTGTAATCCAGATAACATGTCATTTGCATAAGAAATATATACAAAACCCTTTATCCTATAAAACGTTGGGCTCAACGATTCGTATTATGAGAAATTATTACTAACTAGCTGTTTCTATGTCTCCGCTCGCCTTAACCTATCTCTCGAGGACAGTACTTTATTTCATGATTTCATTCCATGATCGGTTCAGCGGTTAAAATGTAAAAAACAAATAAATTCACATTCGCATTAATATTATATTAGCAAGGATAACATAAAACCGTATACCAAACCCCAGACAATAGAAATTCATTACGTCAAACTATCAAATCCGACAAGCACATCTCTAGAAATTAAGTCAATAACTATAGAAGGGGCTTCGAACCTGCTCGTAAATCTGGTCGACTATGTGCAGTATACTAGTTGTCTGGAGAGCACTTAGTACTGTCCTCGACTTAGACGTTTGGTCCAAGTTATAAGAATATTATTGAAATATCATTTTGTAATGTTTAATCATCGAGTTAATCGAAAAATATAGAGAAATCACCTAGTAACCTTTATCGATTAACACAAGGAATCTTAAAATTCTAGAGATATAAAGATTGTTTTCCGCTACTTAATTACTTCAACCTCTGTAGAAGCGGAATCGAAATGTGTAGTTATTTCAGCCACTATGACGGCGACACTATGGCCTAGTGGGGTAGGTAGCAAACTACCGGTGGCATGAAGTCTTACACCGCTGGATCCTCTCTCACCAATAACAGGGCAAAGAATGTTCTCACTAACCTGATGATGGTCTAAGGCGCAGACCGTGAAGCTCGAGCACGTATCTGTCGCAGCGCTGTACACAAAACACATATGCACGTGTCAGCCGTTTAAGTGTTATTGTTCAGCACGTCACTATATTAGTATAAAATACACAAGCAGCGTGGCGAGCACAATGTACAGTTTGTATATTTCAAAGTTTTGGGATAAACGTGGTAAAAACACAACAGTCTTCCAAGGCAGCGACGAGCGAACTTTTTGATGCGTAGTGTAGTAGCAACAAACAATAACTGTTTCGCACGGTTGTTTGTTATAGTAAAAATCGGCCGGAATAACGCGCGCCGATTGGTAATGAGAAGCTCCGTACCCTGTGATTGGTGATTAAGAATCCGGTAACGAATCGGCCCAAACAACCTCTGTAATTATTCGAAAGATAAAAATAAAAAGGTTAAATAACTTTCAAAAAGGCTTCCAAGCTAGGGAGAGTTTATATTTGTAGTTTCCTTAATAGTTTAGTTACTCCTATTTTTTTTATTTAAGAATAA
Source organism: Antheraea assamensis (assembly GCA_035772565.1). NCBI lineage: Eukaryota > Metazoa > Arthropoda > Insecta > Lepidoptera > Saturniidae > Antheraea > Antheraea assamensis. The sequence continues at coordinate 3,392,610 of JAQQSE010000046.1, read as the reverse complement.
ACCCTGTTTTATTTTGGAAATCGACATATAATGTTAGGGCAAATTTACAGGTATCAAGCCGCCGCGCTGTACCAGTAAGTTGGAAACACTATTGAGCCGATATTGATCCAAAACATAAAATACAATTCTTACATCTTCCCAATTGTTTTTCTGTATTTTTTTTTACCGCACTTTACCTATAAGTCGCAAATCATTTATAAATTAAACGCATGAAACACAATAGTCCGTACCCGGTTTATGCGCTTTTTAGCGCGTCGGAAACTGAAAACGACATCTCCGAGGACGAGAACAGCTGTGCCTCGAGTGCCCTCACGCCTGTTTAGACGACGTCGGAATTATTTTCACTGCGCTCGGCCTCCATGAGTGTGTGATAACGACTGACTTGAGACTTAGAAACCTTAGATGCATTCTTCAGTTACCACTTAATTTTTTTATTTAAATTATTAAAGCCACCCTGTAAATGTATCACTGCTGAGCCAAATCCCAAAGAATATAAATTATCCAAAAGAATATACGGGCATAATCACCACTCCAGCCTACGATATGTAGTTCTATATTTTTCCCACATACCGTGATTCTGCAGGAAAATTTCTCAGGTTCCGGTTTCTTCACTATGTTTTCCTTAACCGTCGGTCTATCATCATCACCTAAGTAGGGTTGGAACAACATATCTCCTTTTCCACTCTCCCTTGTCAGATATCCTCTCAATATTCACACTCTTCATACACATATAATTTTTCACACAATCTATCCATAACTTTTTCAGTCTTCTTTTACTCCTATATCCGTCCACCTTCATACATAAAACTATTCTAGTTACATGATTTTCGTCTCTCCCCATTACATGCCCATACCATGCAAACCTTAACTTCTCTATCACCGGTGTCGTTTTCAAATTTCCTCTGATGTACTCATTATTAATCTTATAGATTCTAGTTATACCACATATCCCTATTAATATTCGCATCTTTGCCACGTGTACTTTTCTCTCATCCGTCTCTTTCATTTTCCGGCATTCAGATGCAAATGGTATGACTGATCTTATAATAGTTTTATACACTTTTCCCTTGAGTTTCAAGGTCATTCGTGGGACACCCTAGACACCTTTCGTCCTTTTACAGTCTATCTATAAGCTTACCAATTTAAATTAGTAGTTATGGAAATAATCGATATTCTATATTGAATAGTGAGTCGTTATTCCGCCGATAAAACTACTCAAACACTACGGCTTGAAAATTACTGTACTAATATTATAACTCACTTCCTAACTAATATTATAAATGCCAATGTGAGTTTGTTTGTTACACGTTTTGTTTACACGTTGTCAAGGATACTTAAAACACATAGGATACTGTTCTGCCAAATATTAGCACTATTCCCGAGGGATAGGTAAAATTATACATTAACGCCGGCAAAAACTAGATCCTATATAACAATATGTTTGAGACGACACCACACAAAGCCATTTAATTTCAAGCTTACAATAATTTCTTATATAAATTAAGTTAGATATCTGCATTATGATGGTAAATACCATCCAAAAACAATACTGGATGTCGCGAGTGGAGTACCTACTGTTATCACCCAGAAAACTTAACACAACTCAAGTCACCAGTTTTGGGCTAATGTGAAGGGTAGTAAGAATCCGATCATGCTCAGGTGTCCTAAGACAAGGCAGAAATGTGTACTTAAAGTAACAATAAGATGATATAGAATTATTGAACTTGTAAAATAGTAACATGTAAAAATCTTTACAAGTCTTAAGGCGATCAGGCCCGTAATTACATATTTCAGAAGGAGACAGCGATAACTGAAAGCAAGTAAACCTGTTATCAAGCACCTGTTGATGTATTGCACTTGAGAGCCAGTTCCCCACTAGGTTTAGTGTACTTACCATCTTAGATCACATCCTCATTTCGCATAAAATGAGAGTATGTCAAATACTAAGAACTATAAAATATTTAAATAATATTCAAAGTATGACAGATCCAATAAAATCAACCATTTGTATGAAAAAAAGTGCTGCTTCTGTACATCAATAGATACTAATAAAATCTTCCAAGAATAAGTCTACAGAGAAAAAGTCACATTTTAATTTAAATTATGGCTGATGCACAATCTTTATTTGTTTGCGAAATATGTAGATGGGAGCAAGATGGTGGGAACTATCGAAAAAGATTTGTCATTCAGTGTTCGCTATGGGAATTAGTGTCTGCTTCATTTCCATGAAGGATAATCATTCTTCATTAATAAATAGTGCAAAATCCTAATGGTTAAAAAAATTGAAATGCATCAGACATAAGCCATGACTGTACTCCTTCTAACGAAGTAAAAACAAAACCAAGAACAGACACAAAAAGATGATGCCCAATACTAACAAAGCGGCGAGCCTTCCAAGGTTGCGTAAAATTTAAGTCAACAAGACTTATTTGAATATTCATCGGCTAACATAAGAAAACTTGGAATGTCTGCAATTATCTCCAGATCTGAGTTTTGACACATTGTATCTGTATGAAAAGTACAAGGATATATTTTTTATATGTACATATTCGACAAATTTCAAGGATACCTGTGATAGATAGAGTCACAAATGACAGAGATCTAACTGGCACTGACACTGGAACTGGCACTTTAAAGCAAAGGGCATCTCTTGCAAAGCCTGTAAGCCGTTTGTATGTATCCCGCATTCAAAAGAGTGTCTCACCTATTACCATGGTGTAAAGAGAGAATCGTCATATCATCCTCCTGAAAGCAGACTAAACGAAACGAGGTACATAACCTTTCAACATTGAATGCGCAAAACGTGAGAAGATCATTCGGATAGAAATAAGTCCAAGAAACATGTTTTGATATAGCGACATATGGTATCATAATATATTAAGCTAGCTTATACCACGACTTCGTATATTATCTTTAGAATACATTTTATGTACAGAAGTAAAAACATAAGCGCAATACCACTCGCCACATTCCTCAACGACAAGAAAACAGACATCGCCGGATGCCTAATTCTTCTAAAAGGAATTTTGTTAAAACGTTAATAACTTCGTATCAGATGAAGCTATTACTATTTTTTTTAATAAGAACCGAATGTCTAAGGAGTAAAACTAAAAAGAATCATTGAAATCTATAAAATAATGTTTGAGTGATGCGCACACAAAAGCAGACATGTAATATGTTATTCAAGGAGATATCGAAAATGTACCATATTTACAAGCAAATAAAGACCGTGCACAGAAACTTACTTTTTATTCGCACTTTTCGTTCGATACTTCTTAGATTTGCTCATAAAATAAATATAAAATATATAGAAGTAAATATCAATGGTGATGATATCAATGGAATAAAATAATCTTTCTTACATAAGCAGAAGCAAAATTATATAGACCACATAAAGTTATTTGTTACAACGGCCAATAACCATACCAGCAATTTTGTATATCCTCTTTAATAAAACCATTTTTTCATAATTAAGCGATGATGGCTCCGTTGTTCACATGTTCGGACAACGTGTAAATTCGAACCCTTCCAAATAAGCCGGATCTTTCGGTGAAGGAAAATATCGTGATTAAATCATAGTATGGTAGTAAAGCCTTTTCTAAGTCCGCCTGGCTAAGTAGCACACTTAACTTGAAAATATGTTGCCTTAGCACCTAAGAGTGTGTTCCAGTTGTGGCACATGAGAGCCAGCCCCTCTAGATTTAACGTATCTTCCACCTTGGACCAAATCGTCATTAACATCCGGTAAAATTTTTGATAAACCCTCAGACCTACAAAAAAATCTAATTTCAAATGGAATTTAACATTTTCTTAGAGATTTTTACTTAAACGCTATGGGATCATACCGATTATCTAGCTTATTTAAATCAAATTTATAGTATAAATAGTGTTTTTCATGAGACATTCCACTAGAAGAAGACTCACCATCTCTAAGACTTCATGTATTTTATAAAATGGTGAAGAATTTTTTCCATAAATCTCCAGATGCAGTATTGTACCATTCCAAAAGTGCTCGTTGCTTGTTTTATCTTCACTTAGAATCGCACAAGATAGGACTTTTTTCTCGATAAGCCATTTTCACCAGAGTTCGTTACACCGCCGTTAGTTTGTACTCGCCAATAGCCGTGGTGGGAGCTCATGCGTGGGAATCAATGATCGTGTGGCAAGGCCCGCCAACAATATTTCCTTTCAAAACCAGATTATGTTCCGGCGTTATCACACAGTACAGTAAATTAATAGTAGTGGCAAAGTGGAAACAAATAAAAAATAAAAACAACTATGATTGTTACAGCGGATACGTAACAAGATATTAAAATACATTAGCCTTTATTAAAATACCAATATAATATTAAAACCTCAAGACGTCGCCTGTTTAAAATAACAAATGACAGGCTATGCATTATTCATCAAACATCCCCAGTAAAAGTTTGCCGCGAGTTCCAAAGACGTTATTAAGGGTGTATATATACAGTGCTTATACTTCCATTAAAGCCTTAGGGTTTGAAGCTATTATTTATTTTCTGTTTATTCTTTTATTTGTCCTCAATTGGTTACATATTAACATTTATCCACATTTCATTTCGGAAAGTGTAATTGCTAATTTCAGATCAATTCTTTCTCCTATACTTCCTTCTTTCTCGTGTTCTTCACTTTCACTTCCATATGTATTACCTAACTCATTCTACCAGTATCTGTATTAATGTTGTGTCCACCTCAGTAAAACCTCCAGAAGTTTTTTTAAGGCAATGCACGTTTTTCATTGTTTTTGGAATTTAGTTGCACACAATAATTAAAGTACATTCTCTAAAATACCTCCAAATTTAGAATACAGTTAAACTCTATTAAATTTATATAGCATTTTGATTGTTGTATATATATTTGCGTTGTAGGAAGATTTCATGTATTTTTCTATGGCACCAACTAATTTATTACATATCTATATATTCCCAAGGCTTGATTAGAAGCAATCACTTTAATCGAATAGTGTTAATTACTACGACAAGATATTACTTTAGATAAACAGTGCTCCACGGCTTCACTCGTGCTTAATTTTCCCTAACACTACATGAAACGTAACCTATTTCCTTTTTTATCCTTGACAACGCGTACAAATTTTTATGAAGATGGGTTCAGTAATTAAGGTGTAATAACAAACAAAAGAACAAATAGACAAACACACACACAGTAATAATATTAATCAGGCTCGTGTTATTGCTACAAGTTGTAATACAATTTATACAAGAAGAAACTACTCAACACCAGAGTAAGGTACATTTGTGGTAAATATAATACAACAGCGTAAATTATTCTTGATAGTTCAGTGTAGTTGATAGTATAGTTCGTATAATCAAATATCTACGCATATCAGTTTAGTCAGGTACCAGCATTAGTAGAAGTTCCATTGAAAATACCGATAGCTAACGAACTCAGTACGACTTCCCGACGCTCTCAACACAGTCTAAGCCGATAACCAAAAAGTGTTGTGAGCTTCGATGCATCCAATTAAAATTTTAAATTGGAGCTAACGTAGACTCCTCTCAGTCTTTCAGAGCATAAAAGTGTGACGTATGCTTCTAGGTATTTTTTTATTTAAATTGATTTTCAAAACATCGTTATCGCTGTTACATATAAAACTACATAATAGGCTTTGCATCATAAAAATAGTCGTATTCTATTATTTAGTATATTAGTTCTGAAATTTACAAAACTAATTTTGTTATATTGTTGTATATATCGACGCAAGGATTTGTATTGCATTACAATTATATATGCCACTACCCTCAAACACAAACAGAACAGTATAAAAGACTTAGCACAAAAAGAGTGTAATCATTTCAAGAATCTCTTTCGAAAGAAGAAAACATAAGATGGTAGTCACACTATACGTAAAGGGAGACTGGCTCTCAACTGCACCTGCCGGAATACACGAACTGGTGCTTGGCGACAGATTTTCAACATGAGGCTAATAGTTACTTAGAAAAATCCCTACCACCATGCTATGGTTTCATCACGATGTTTTCCTTTACCGAAAGGTCCGACTCAGTTGCTAGGATTCGAACGTACATCCTTCAATGCTGTGTCCGAACACGCTATCAACTAAGACATCATAGCTTAATCAATACTTTAGAAAATATCGCAGATTTAAAACTATCGAATATTGAAGATCTCGAAAATATATCGACACGAAGATTAATTAAAATTTAGCTACATTTAATTTATTTAGGTAGTAATGACGTCACACTGTTTTTAATTTAATTTGATTATTGGTATTAAATAAATAATTACGATTAAATATCATATAAATGTATTAGATAACTCACTCAAAATGAAAACAAAATAGTCACCAGACGATTCATCAAACTATTGTAACAATAAACACGGTCCAACGATGTCGCAAGCATCGATGAGTCCAATTAAAATGTAAATTAGACACGACGCAGACTTCAGGTAGCCTAACATTTTTTATTACAAATAAATTGCTTACAATTTAACATAGTAAATTTATTCGTATAATACTTTCCAACATTTATCAAGACGAATATATATTAAAAACTGTATATAAAATTAAAGATAAAATGTAATTTCAACACAAGTGTAATTAAGGAAAGTTATAAAAATATATTATCGTTTAATTCGATTTAAAGTTAAGTGTAAATGTTCAGAATAATACAACAAATCTAAAAGTGCAGGTACTATGAGATTCAACTCTTGTTCGCGCGCGCAGTTATAGCGTTCCGCTTGAAATTGAGTCTGCAAGTTTAGGCGTGACGCGTTATCGGATTTGTTCCAAGTACGCGTTCAGAATTCCTCTCTAATAGTGCTATGCTGTTCGGTTATCGACAAACGATAGTTAAAGAAAATGCATTTCTATTTATTTTTTGGCTACAATTTTGATCGTAACGGATTACTGAGATTATAGTCGTAGACAAGCTTCGAAGCATAATTATTTTTTTTGTATTAACGTGGGGAAATCCATCATTGACACGCCACCCTCCCTGGAGAGAGAGTGGGTAGTGTGACACTCTTACTCATTAAAACCCCACTGTGTGCCGGCCGTCGCTTTTGGTTGGGGTGACATGGAACCCAGCAATGCCATCACCACATCTCCCCAGCGGTCAGCCCGGCGGAAAGAGGCCGCCGGGCTCCGTCTTTGTAGGGAGACAGACTGGGTACACAACCAACTAGCAGATGATGGCAGACGGGTACCAGACTACATATCTTAACCGTAATATTTTAATTGATTTTTTTTTTCACCGAAAGCCTTACTTCAATATTAGATTAAAAACCCCTTAAGATACAACTCCCGATTATTTTGCCTCTAAGCCATGATTACCATCGTCTGTTTTATTTCTGCAATTTTTCAGGTAGTATTTATTACTTTTGGGACTGTTTTATTTTCTATCGAGCTCTTATTGCTTTTCATCGTCTTAGCATTATATGTCTTTTATCACCAAATATATTTTAAAAAATGATAGAAAATAAATTATACTTTTATTTTTCCTTTGTTTATCCCTAGCTTGAAGTATGAGCTTTTTTGTTGTTAGTAAAACTAACCGGAGTTCAATTCAATCATCAGTTGTAGCAAACTTATTACCGGTTGCCCTCGATACGGTTTCTTTTGGAGTTAGTTATAAATAGTTATTCGATGCTGTAGCCACAAACAAGTAAACTGTATAATCGTTTACTATTTTATATAACAAATAAATATCAAAAAAATCATAGCACCTATTGAAATCAATTAAAAAATAAAATTATATCGAGTTTGGATACACATCACTTCATCTAACGACACTGCCTACAAGAGAACTGCATCGGCCCGTATGTGAATTCGGTTTGGAAGTCTGAGGTTTTGTTTTTTAGTTTGCACCTTCGAATTACGTTACTATTTGAATTCGAACTTTGTTTTAATAGACATGTACCGGCGATAACACAATTAAATAGTTCCTTAACAAACTATTTTATTATGTACTCATATTATGAATGCCAATGTGAGTTGTCAGTGAGTGAGTTTGTTACGCTTTCATGATTTAACTTCTCAACCGATCACTATGAAATTTTGCATTTTTTATCCAATAAAAACTACTGTTCCCGAAAAAAAATCCAAATCTACATTAACGTGAACGAAGCTGCGGCCAAAAGTTATTATTTTATATTACTATTATCCAAGGATATTAGAATAGAATACGATACTACGAAATAGATGGTACAAAAAAGATTACATATGACACAGATTCCAAGATTGAGACCGACGTATGCTGTAACTACAACGGATAAGATTAGGAATAAGAATATCACAGGTAGTATGAATATAGAACTAATGATAAAGAAGTTGAAGAGTAATACATTAATACCATAGTATGGGCACATCATGGAGAAAGGTGAAAGGCAAATAACCAGAAGAATATTAATCACGAAGGTGTATGAATATACAATTAGAGGGAGACTGGAAAAGATAACTAAGTTGACAGCTGATACAGGAGAGTGAAAGCCAAAAAATATGTTGTGCCGACCTTGTTTAGGTGCGTTAAGAGTATGAAGGTAATGATGAATGTATTGTAAAGCCAATTTTAGATAGTAATTTTGATTTTTAATTGTTTCATAATAAAATCCTCAATAACGATACAATAAATATATACAAATGAAACTGGTAAGCGTCTTTAAATGTATTCGAAGTCACAATTCGACCCATTTTCGGATAATCCGATATCGCGTTAAAGGGGTTGTCTTGAAAATTCAATAATCACCGACACGCTACGTACGAATAGGATCATAATAAAACGAATTAAGGATGAGATAGTAGTTTAAGAATTGTATCAAGAATTTGTCCTTTAGAAACGCTTTACACGTTTTATTTTATCTATACGCGTTTATACTCTTGAAGTATTCTTAGCCATTTTGGTGGTGAAATACACAAACTAGTTGGACCAAGAAGCATAAATAAAGTAATATAGAACAACACTTATAATACGCTTTATAGGATTAGCGTAAAAAAGTTTATCTGTGCCAAAATTAGGTCTCTATAATTAACCTCAATCAAGAGGATCGATTGCCAAAAATTGAATTTGATATTTGGATAGTTATGTCCCAAAGTCAAACGTTACAAGTCTACAAGCTCACAAGTTACGAGACCTTTTTTACAAGTTCTTGTAAATTGCGTTTATCAAATATTTTCAAATGACTTGTAGATTGTATAAACTTGTAATTTTAATTTACAAGATTTTATTTTTGCTAAATTGCGAAACGGATTTTGCTACGGTATTACAAGTCAGTAATATAACTACAGAAAAATAACTAGACCAGTTAATATTAGAAATTGAACATTTTTTGAAATAATTTGATTTTATTTTTGAATAAAAATTTTTACTGTTTTAAACCGACTTAATATATTATGGTAACAAATTTAATAATTTTCAACGCCTGAATTAAAATAAATAGATATATTCCATATCACTAAAATATCCCATCTACTAAAAGATTTCTAGGAGAAAAATATTATGCCTATAAACCATTGCGGCACTTTATTGATTTTGTTACATTACGAAATACGCCTCGAATATTGTCAAAATCTGATTCAAAAGTAAAATTCTTAAAGTAATTAATGATAAAAAATATATTTTAATTAACATATTTACAAATAATCTAGAGGATAAAAGAGTATAACTCCATGGTTATAATTATAGTATATAAGAGTCAATGGAAAGTCTCCAAGTTTCTCATTAAAACTTACAAATAACAAGCCGCAGAGACATTTATGATAAACCAAAATCAAAAATACGAGTGTGAAAAGGCGCTTTTATTACAAATGATATCACACGTATAGTTTTGATAAACGTATTTTTGTAAAGATGTACTATATTTACAAAATAACGCTAGTAATACAAGACATGTAATGTTTGATAAACAGTCGTTGCTTAACATGAAATAAATCTAATATAAGTAAGTACCTTTCAGATATAAGTAACATTGACAAAAGCTAAGACTGCCGGAGCGTCGTTGCGGTAACGTATTCCTGTATTCTGATCCAAAGAGTTTGGTTCTCTCCATATATAGAAACACGAGGCATTTAAATTAAATCCTTGGTAGTCGTATTATAACTAGACTCGTGACTGTGATCCTTCTGGGGTTAATTATTCATAGCTACTTAAATTAATGAAAGCTTAATGTCACAAGACATATTTTCCAGCTAACTAATAATATTGTTGATAAAAACGTAATTTTGATACAACTAATTAAAAACTAAAGAAAAAAATATTTATAATAATAACTAGTTTTTGCCAGCGGATTCGCTCGCGTTAATGTATAATTGACCTATCCACTGGGAACAGTACATTATATTTAGGTATTACCTTTTCTGTACTCCTGACAACGTATTTAACAATATAAAAAAACACTTTCACATTTATAACATTAGTAAAGATAGAAATTAGCATACTATTAAAGTATAACTAATATATAGAAATTGTATATTTAACAGATAAAACGAATACACATAAATAATCCTTTCATAATTCATAAATAAAGAAAGGCGATCTAAATATTCGCAGTTTCATTCAACCCGAATACCTCTCCACAATAATCTTATCAAGAACATACGAAAAGTTGTAAAAGAACATTAACCTAGACAATCCCCTTACGTTGTTCGTGTAAACAAACCCGATATGATAAAAATGGTGGTAATATTAGTCTAGCAGGTGCAAAAGTTCCCTCGCCTCAGCTCCAAACAATATTTGTTGCATAAGTATCATGCGATATCCTAAAAGCTTAAATTTGATCATATACGTGACAAACATTTACAGTTTTATTTCGAAATTTCAACACAATTATAACATAGACCTGGGACTTTTAATAGAGTGTAAGTATTTCATAATATGGCCAATATTATTATATTATAGAAAGTAATAATTAATTCAAGAGCAGAAAAGAAATCGTTAAATTTTTATAACACGAAATTGTCCCAATGATGTAAAATAAAAGCAGCCATTCGTAATCTAGCCATTAGCGAAATGTATCGTGCTTGGCAGGGTAGGCCTCTAGCCAACAGATGGCATGTGTTGGTCACAAAGGCCACGCGATCGGGACATACGGACAAAACAAACAAACAGCAAGAACGCATACATTTTATTTAAAATTGACCAAAATCGTATATAACTGATGACATTTAACGAGAGTCATTTTAATCTAGCAATATCGTTTTAATATATGTATTGTGTATTATGAATCAGAGAAAGTTTAGCTCGATTACTACTACAAAAAAAATTTCGATGGTTTCGTGACCAAGATACACTAAATGCTCTTTGACCCCAGAAGTTGAATTATATGGTTTTAAATGGTGACAAGTCTTCCAATAACTCATAATCCCGCTCATCTCAAATATAAACAAACAAAACTGAACTACAATAAGGAAAAAACATTTTTAGTTATTTTCGTGAATGATTTGTTCAGTTCAATATTGGTAAGTAAAGAAAATATTTTCGTCCCTACTCCGATTCTTGTGAACATACCATAATACACATACCCATATCATAGACATTATACACTCACATAATTAAAATAAACTCTATCAAACTCTCTGGCTTACAGAGTGTCTCAAAGAAATATGTACATATACTCCAAAGTCCTATTTCTTTTACGTGGCCGAGTAAAAAATAGTTCAAAATGTAAAAACTAATCTAATTTCTTGCGACAATTTGTAAAATAATGTGTTGTTTTTCCTTACTTTTGTAAAACTATATAATTGATTTAGTTTTATTTACGTGAATGTATTACCTCTTTATTGAACTGTTTTGTGCTATTTTATTTATATTTTTCACAAAATTAATTTGAACAAAAAGCAGAAACGTATTGAAGTGATTGAACAAAATTGCAAATATTCCAAGTTGTCATCAAATAATATAATTTGTACTGACAACAATTATTAAGTACTAATGCATGATTACACAATTCCCCATGTAATAATAACATTAATACTATCGAACCTAAGATTGTAACAGAACAAATATATTGACTAAACTAGCCATCAGCGTGTCAGTAAGCAAGTCGCGTGGAATAAAGAAGGGAGGGCGGCGGACGCGGGGGAGGGAACAATTAGGATCGCAATTAGAGGACAGTATGTTCGAGATTACGACCACACCGTCCACAGATTCACATTCCAGTGTCGGGAATAACAAAGCTTGCCAACTAACTATTAAGACGTCCTAAACGCGGACCGCCGCCGGATTACGACCTACGAATTGCACATGTATTTTTGTTTGCGCCCGTCTTTATCTCTGGGATCTTTTATATTCATGGCAGTTTGCTTTTTTTTCTGTGAATCGTATTTTTTTTATTTAACTTCCTTTATTTCCATCACGGAGACGATACGAAAAAATGGTTACCTTATTACAGTGCACATTTATTTCTCGCAGTACGATGAAGTAACGGCACTCTCTACCCACTGTGAAAGGTCCATGTTATTTGAATTCTAATACATTAATTTTAAAACGCGACACGTCTTAGGGTTCCACAATGTAGGGTGACCCAGTGAGTTGTGACCGGAATCCAGTCGTATCTCCCGGCTGGCCTATCCAGATTTGTTAGATTAGTGTTTTGTTTTTCACAAGTAAATTACAATCTTTAATAATTATTCCTAAAGGTTATTATAGCGTGGAGCAATATGTAAACGACGGTAATATCTGTGAATGACGACGTCCCTACCTGTACATTCGGCAAAAACGAATGTTACCATCTGTTTGTAAAAATATGTATCATGAAGAGATAAACCAGATCGAGTTTCTTGCCAGTTGTTCTCGATGACTGGTTTATTTTCCGAACCGGTAGCAGTTTTGACGTTCATAAGAGCCTTCTCGTGGAATAAATTGAATAAAGTATTTTTAATTTGATTTGCATAATAGTTACAGTTCAGTATAAGAATACTGGTTATTAGTAATTAAGATTAGTAGAAAAGCACTAAATAGCTGATTATATAGTATTGACGTCATTAATTTTGTATCATATATTTGTATGGTTGATTTATCTCATATTTTACTTTCTAACTGACATTTGCATGCCAATCGTATTCTTTATTTTTATAACATTTCACACGAAACAAAAATTATTCCTTACTAGCGCCCCACTCCGGCTTCGCACGGGTACAAAATATATAGCCTACGTCATTCACTGAAAAAATGATTAAAATCGGTCCAGTAGTTTTGATTTATTCATTACTGGCCGTGGCATGCACACGTTAAATTTAGAGTAAAGCAATTCCCCTTTCCCTATACCATGAAGATTTCCTGCTATCTTTGGAATATCTAAATTCATACACTACATTTTTACTTATTTACTTTTTACATTTTAACCTATTTATTTTATTTTTACAACAATTAATATATTACAATCGCTTCAAAAATTAGCCTTTATTTGTCGTAAAAAGTAAATGACAAAAAAATGTTATTATGGGATATCCATAAGAGATAGACATATACCATCGCGAAGTTTTCTGTTAGACCTTTTCAATGTGTACATTACTTAATACATTATTTCGATAAATCTCGTAGGGTTGAGCCTGCGTTTGTTACGATGTAAGCGGAAAAAATGTAATTATTTACGACATCACATTAGAAACCTCAAAAATAACAGTATTTCTCCACTATTTAATGGATGTTATTATACATATAAACCATCCACTTCAATCACTCTATCTATTAAAAAAACCGCATCAAAATCCGTTGCGTAGTTTTAAAAATTTAAGCATACATAGGGATATAGGGACAGAGAAAACGACTTTATTTTATACTATGTAGTGATTCTCGCGAGTAGCGTAATAGTGACATTGTACGCACCATCTAATAGACAGCTTATAATTTTATTAATTATAAATTTAAAAAACGCTTTTCGCAATAGTGAAAAATAAATTTCCATGTTTCAAAATCATCGCCCGTCAACACGCACCCGTTCGAAGGTTTCGAAGCGCGAACATAAATTCAAATTAACTTGACAATGCGCCCGTTCGTTTTACATATAAAGCGCGCTTCAAAGCTGCGTATTGCGTATCTAACTATATAACCAGTTTTGTATGAGCACGTTATTTACATGAATATTGCATAATAGAAATAGACTTCCGCAACGTGCAAATAAATATCTGTTTGATGTATTATGTGTACATATTGTATCTTGAACTTACATCTCTACAACCAATTGGAAAGGTCTGATTACTCTTCATTCCATCTGCTATAGAATAAACCAAAGGCAAAATTTCCTAGCAGTAGGGTCATAAATAATCTTTTGTATAGTCATATACATGTGCAGGCGCGGTGGTATAACATTGATAACAAGCCGGTTAGAGGGCATGACTGACGCGAAGCGGAGAGAACACTACAGCAAATAAATGTATTATTATTATATTATTCAAGCTATAGGCCTATTAACGCGTAATTCTATTCAGTATGAGTACTTGAAAAGATAGAAACTTAATGATACGGGCGTTATACGCCACTACATGTTGTTATAAGATCTATACAGGTAAGGAGGCCCGCCATATACTCCACTCTGCTTACGTGTCTTATTGCCGCACCCACAGTGAAATGTTGTGCGTACAATAAAGTATTACGGGGTAATTTTTGTATCAGTTAACTTCGTAAGTAATATAATATCTATATTTTATAAGATATTAATTGAAATAACATGCTGTAAAGATCAATTATTTATCAAAGCATGTGTTATACATACCAGCATCCCAAAAAAATTTTTTAATGATAGTGAAAATCACATCAAAATCCGTTGCGTAGAATATAATAATTAAGGGAACACGCAGACAGACACGAATAGCATCCCTGGTTTTATATTATTAACGTTAATTTACATAATTTTGTTATCGTAATTTATATTCTTAAGTTTTTTTTTCTAACTGATCACACTGGTAGCCTCACTAGGCCTCTACAGTTTCACAGGACTACTAAGAGGAGCACTTAGGGCACTTACCTCATTTTATAGGTAATCAGCAAAAGGGCACACGGTGCGCCT
This sequence comes from Antheraea assamensis, assembly GCA_035772565.1. NCBI lineage: Eukaryota > Metazoa > Arthropoda > Insecta > Lepidoptera > Saturniidae > Antheraea > Antheraea assamensis. The sequence goes on along the minus strand of JAQQSE010000046.1, from coordinate 3,377,610 downwards.
CGGCTTGAGCTGTCGCCGAGTATCCCGATATAACTAAGCTAAGCTATCTATCTCATACATATATGAATTCGTGAAATATACATGTCTGAAACATCTATGTTTCACGAATGCATACGTGTATTTTGTATCTGACTACTAAGTTGTGTGAACTAATTCAGCTCGAAAAGTAAAAAAAAAATAACCCGACCACTATGTGTACCTATGTGTGCACGTGTGTGGAGTGATCTGTGTATATGTGAAACTAGTGTGAGCCACTGTATTCGCGCGAGTATCATACTCGAGGGCTCCACACCGAGGCACAAACCTAGGCTCGAGCTGTTACCAGAGACAACGCGACGTGTGTGTGGGATCGTATCACCACCCCCCGCTCACGGCAGCGTGAGCAGAGAGAGTCGCGGGCGTGGACGCAAACACGCATCTTTTAAGAGAACATCGAACAAAAATAGAATAAAACAGCCGTGTCGCCGTACTAACTATACAATTACGTATGAGTTCCTAATGGTTCGATCTAATGTATATGAACACGCGGGTACGAAGCGATTGTGATTATCGCGAATTTATTTATGCGATATTTTTAAGGAAATTCGTTGCTCCATACATTTAATGTTTCCACCCTGTGTGCATCAAAAATATATAGACAATCAAAACACCAAAGAATAAATTACCGAACTAATTCAATTGCTTTTCTACAATTTTAGTATGGAAATGCAAACCTTTTTCTTTAAAAAGGCGATTGCAACCACAGAATGCAGTCAGTAGCGATGGAAACTCGTGCTTGTTGCGGCCGGGGTTAATTATTCAGGAGTGGATGTGAGAGAGATCGTTCGTTCCCACGCTGTATACAAAATTGGAGGGGAACATGGTTTTAGGTTATCTAAAATTTAAGGTTAGATTATACAGACTATAAAAAATGGAAATATACAGTGAAATCTAGTAACATTATTATATTTTACATATCTGCAACTTATTTGTAAAGTGCATTGTTTTATTTTTTTGAACGCACTTATCTTTGCAAATATTTTTGTACTTTATTCATTCAGGCACATAGCGACACCTATAAAAACATTAACAATGACATACATATTTCATCCAATAAAGCGAAGGCTGGTCTACTTCTTTAGGCACTAAATGTCTCAATAGCTGATGTAGTCATCTCCGATATGTAAAACAAGAATTTAATAGGTTACATAAATTGATTTTATAAATAGCTGTAATCATTATTCTCAGTATAAAATAAAGGACACTAAATATATAAAACCCATTTTTGAAGTTAAGCTTCTTTTGGCGCGTTAGGGAAAAATGATGAGAGTAAATTTTTACATACTATTAACATTGAAGTGTTAGTTGGTTGTACGAGCTAATCTCCGAAACGGCTCAACCAATTTCGACGGGACTTATTTAAACAGATAGGGGATTCTCGTAAGTGTTATCGGGGCTACATATGACGCTTTGGGACCAAGTATTTCACAGAAGAAGGTAACAATAAAGTTATCATGGGTAACATAAAATCGGTGAAAGACAAAAATTAAGTAAAATTATAATAAAAATAATAATGGACTGCTTATGATGAATCCTAATGAAATATCAAAACTAGTAGCGGGCACAAACTAGTGATCAATAAGCTTTAAGCAACTATACGAGTTTACTTTAACCAATGGCGAACAGCTTCTTTTGGATGTGAGAGTTTTGGAAAGTTGACAAGTAGGTCAACTAATTTTGAATATTTTATTCGAGACAACAGACGATAACAAACTAATAAGCTTTCTCAAAAGAGAAATTATGAAATATGCAGTTCCTAAAAAATTGTGTTGGAATTAAAAGAAGAGTATTTTCATAGCAAAAAAAAATGCACAATCACTGCTTTTCTGCAGTTTATGTATATGTTGTTTGTTGTACACTATTATCGGGCTTACAATTTTTATTAATAAATAAATGAAATATTTAGTTATTTACGCGTAAAATATGCAAAATTACAAGATTCCGACTCATCAGGCAATTATAATATCATAAGAGACTCGCTGCTGGGACCTTTCCCGAGTAAAGGTATGATAATAAGTAGGATGTGAGATATAATAACAATTTTAAATTCTTGAAAAATAAACAATTTTATATTTTGCCTAAAAACGACTGTACTTAAAACGACGGTTTCCTCGGGATGTTTTATTCACCTTACCACTTGAAATTAGCAAATTAATTCGAATATATTACGGGACATTTTCATTAGTACACGTCGATGTTCGAATATGCGAACATCAAATCGATATTTGACGAGTCAAACCATTTGACCTTTTCTTAAATCAAGTTAGTTAACGATTAATTACCAAATTCCACTCGAATAGATATAAAAGAAAGCGAATTAATGAAAACGTGTTAACAATAATAAAAAGCGTTTTATAATAATAATTTACGTTGTTCGTATAAAAGTGTCTCTGTGCCTTTAAAGTGATCTCTGTTATAAAGCACTGAGTATGATGCGCGCAGGTCTGCAACGATCCTCCATAAAATTAACAATTCTTATCACTGTCGCCGCTCGTAAAACACTAACTCGTATATATATGAGGCTCGAGTAAAGCCGACGCCCGTATTTACTTTCTGTTTAAGAATTCAACTCGATAATAAAGTTATAACAAAACGTTTTAAGTTTAACTAATCATTCCAAGATAAATATCTCAGTACATTAAACGACACAGAAATATACAGAAAGCTACGGCTAATTGCAGAATTCAAACTAACGACAAACGACGCGCTTTCTGAGCGCATTTTCAGTGACCTATCATTGGTTCACAACATTTTTTGTTATTCAAAGAAGAAAGTGACTACTTCGCGCTAGTAAATTAATTCACGTTCACAAAATATATCATTCTGGCGATAACCCTTAGAACTCATGAGAAGTAGATCTTTGCAACAAAGGAAAAGTATGAGTAGCGGTGATTAAGATTGGGATATTCGTATCAAGATGGATTAAGGACAAATTTTGTGGTCAACCTAATATCATTCGTCGCTAAAATCAATCATCTATAAAATTAATCGACAGCTAGTAGGCTGTGTAGCCTTGACTTTGTGATTACTCAACTCCTAATCATTTTGTAATCAAAAAACCCGCACAACGTAATTTTCATTTCCGATTCGACTTACATTTTGAATCGAGAACAAATCGTACAACTAGCAAGTACTCTCTCACCAGTAAAATCAGACTATCGCGTGACTGGCGAGAAAAAAAAAAGACTGACAGCCGTGAAGTGGATATAAAACGCAGCATCCAACCGGCAGCTCTCACATAAAACTGCATTTACAACTCGGACCGCAGTAAAACTGAGCTCGTTGCCCTAAGTGCGGCTTTTCAGCCGAAATGATGATCACTGTCGCGTATTTTGAAATCTGTAAAGTTTTAACAGCGGAAAGCTGTAACTTTATTTAGGTAAACTTTTTACACCGCAATATATTCACGTCAAAAATACCATAAAAGCAACATCGTAGTACGGAATATTAACGCCTAATAACTGTAATACCTACCATACACGAAATTAGTAGAGCTATTAGTATAATCAAATGAAATTAACACTGTATTTAATACGAATGAATTCATAAGTTGCTTCTACTTAAAAAATAGTACAAAGACGTCTGTCTGTATGTCCCCTTAATTCTTCTAACTATACAACAGGTTTAAAAATTTTATATGCTATGTAAGTATTTCATGTTAATAGAAAGTAGCTGAATATTGAAGCGTTGTAATCATGTAGTGAACATATTTTTCGAGCGCTTACATTGTCACCAACGCTAAATAAACCTTATGATATGTATACAAATAATTGACTACAGCATTGTTTTTTTTTATACTTTACTAGCGGCCCGCTCCGGCTTTGCATGGGTATAAAATATATAGCCTATATCATTCGCTGAAAAATGATTAAAATCGATCCACTAGTTTTGATTTATTCATTACTGCCCGTGGCCCGTACGCGTTAAATTTGGAGTAACCTCAAAAATAACAGTATTTCTCCACTATTTAATTTATGTTATTATACATATAAACCTTCCTCTTTAATCACTCTATCTATTAAAAAAAGCTGCATCAAAATCCGTTGCGTAGTTCTAAAGATTTAAGCATACATAGGGACAAAGAAAGCGACTTTGTTTTATAATATCTAGTAATAGGTTAGCGTTTGACCACAACCTCATCTGATGTTAAATGATGATATGGCCTAAGATGGTAGTTACGCTAAACCTAGAGGGAGACTGGCTCTTAAGTGCAGTTGCCGGAACAAACCAACAGGTGCTTGGCGACAGATTTTGCAACTTGAGGGTGGTAGCTAGACAGGCGGACTTAGAAAAAGCCCTACCACATAGCCCTACATGCTATGTTTTCATAACGATGTTTTTCTTCACCGAAAGCTCCGACTCAGGTGCCAGGATTCGAACCTACGTCCTTGGCTGTATCCGAATGAACTACCAAGTCAGATATCATCGTTTACGTCTTAAAAAGACCTACACATATGTCCTCCATAATATATGTTCATCTCCTAAGAAGAACGCACAGTAAACATGTTTATTTTATACACACAATTAAAAAACATATAGCATATAGCATAGCATATTATTGCAATGCATATCTTAGAATATATCACAGAATTAAAATTACGCGCAACTAAAAGGGTGGTGTTTACTTGACGCGACTTACGAGTGTGTGAGTAGAGTACATTTGTCTGATTTATAACGCCATTGGTCGCGAGTGAAGCTGGGATGAATCGCTTTACCTTATAAAGGAGCTAATTTAATAACTGTAATAATAATAGCACTACAATGAACAAACAATTCATAAACAAAAGTTGTTAATTCGTGCAATCAGTATTCGTACCGCGTTGCCGCACGTTGATATGAATTATTTAGATACCTACGAGCATTCCCCTTGCGTCTTTTAGGATGGAAATAATCTTAACTGGGTTTTTTTTGTAGCAAAATTTACTGAAACAAGTACAACTCAGTGGTAGTAGATTCGGACAATGAGTCAATTGAAGAGTTCGAATACAACAATTAGCAGAAATTTTACATTAATGAAAATAAATTACATGCCGAGACCGTTGTATTGCAATGTGACATTTTTAGTTGACCTCCCGACTAGGAACTTGGAAACCTTTCGCTGCATAACTGTCGTAGTTTTTTAGTAATTGTCCTTGAGAGCCAAGCCTTGTGTTGCCCAGGTATGTATGTTAACATCTTTGGCTCTATCATCAATTACTACTATCAGTTGAGACTATGATCAAGTACTAGGCTTTAAAAAATACTGGACATTAGAATTTACTGCTGTATTTCTTACCACATTTAGGGTGATGATAATTTAGTCTGGAGCTAGGAAACATTCATACGTGCAGCGAAAGAGGTCCTATTTTTTTTTCTAATACTCGCTTGGTTAGCGGCCACCATCAAATTAATAATCTGTATCTCCTTCGCGAGTCCTCCTGTAGGTTTAGCGCTTTACCATTTTAAGACACATCGTTATTTATTACCAGGTATATATATCAAGTACGCCAAGTCAACGCTAAAAGTCACAAAGTATTTAAAAAACAATTATAAAAAAAACGTGTGCGTCTCTGGACACTGGACACCCGACAGAAGTGATAATTTATGAAAATATAAATATATAAAATAAAGTAATGATTATAAAATATATTTTATTTTTAGTTAAAATTCTTGAATATGTACACCTACCGCTGCTGTTACGTACGTACGTAACGAAGCGGTTTACCCTCACATAAGAAGTTATTACTTCAAAAATCCAACGATAGAATTGAAATAAAATTATCTCGATAGTTGGTCAACAATAATTATATCACGAAAAAAGTATAGTATAAAAGTTGACTACCAACCCCCAATAACTAGAAAGTAATTTAAAAAATATTTAACCCCATCTTCAGTATTTATTGTCGTGCAAACTCTATAAATTGTAATATTAACAATTACTTAACATGATATCATCCAGTATCAAGAGCATCGAGCGGGTTCCGACATTCACATTATTAACAGAGGTTTAGTGCACTGAACCACACCGGGGGCAACACGAGTCTTATACATTACTTAGAACACAGTGTCACATAGAACCTTCAACGTCATAATAATAAATGTATTTTAAAATACAATTGGCCTTTCTAAAACTTACATTTAGAAATATCAATAGCATTAATACACTGAATACACTAAATTTTAAGAAGAATCGCTCTATTTCGAATCAGGCGTGGCTCCGAAACAATAATTTGCGAAACTAATTTCACAGTAAATTATTGAATTATGCGACTCGAAAATAATTTTAAACTCAATCAACAATACCAGTCAACTGAGTCAAAAGCGTATTCTCGGGGAAGGTACAAGTATAATTATCATACCAGCCCACATAGTATTGTCGATTTGAAACTCGGTTAAATCCATATTCCTAATTTTTCCCACGTAATGTGACAATGCAATTTTTTTTCTGGTTCAGGTTTCCTCACGATATTTTTCTTTGTAACTACCAGCCGATAGTGTTACACATTTTAATTAGTAAATGTAGGCGCACTTCGAAAAAATCGTTGATAAACGTGTGTGGTTCCTACTAATGGACATCTATCAATACTCTGCCGATTAAACCGATAGAACACTGTGACTCTTATATATACCATTATTTTAATTTAACTTAAATAAATCATATACCAAATAGCAATATTTATATATCGTTCCATTTCTAGACCACGGTTTTACTTAGTTATTTTTACTATTATGTTTTTTGTTTTTTTCAAACTGACTAAACTGTTGACCTGACAAAGTCCTTACAGTTTCACCGGACTAATTTTACTATTTATAATTTAATTATTTATAGCTTAATAGCGGTAGATAGTTGGAAAAAAAGTCTTTATTATAATCACTAGTATTAAATATTAATATTTGTTTATTGTTGCTTTAATATATGGTTTCTTTTATGTGGAAACTTCTTTAACCGAGTTGAGTGATTTTTTGTAAGAGAAAAACTTATGGGTTCGCCTCACCGACATGCTAGTGAAACGTCACCGACGTGCTCGTGACGTATTGCGCTTGCGTTAGACTAGCGTTGCGTAGTATAGCGGCCTGTGTACGTGTAATATTGAAGTGTTATATGGAGTATATGTATGAGATATACAGTTTGTATTATATTGAGTACCAATAGAAGTGAAAACCAGACCAATATTAATAATATCGATTTACAAATAGAAATAATTCAGACTATAATTTATTTAAAACTTCAGAAAAGAAAACAATTTTTTCCATAGTTTTGAGCTTTCACTTCTTTCGGCCAGTCTTTATAACTACTTCTTTTTTATTTTATTTTATCAGACAATAACTTTTGTTTAACATGCCTAATACTTTATTGTATCTGGGAAAAATAAACAATAATTTCTTGGTGACTTATAAAAGATATAAGTAATTTAATTGAAAATTAACACATTTTTCCCATGCCATGTAAATAAGAATAATTGTCTATATCGTTCTATCAGGGAGACAAACGTTATTTGTTAAAAAAAATAACATGAAATATTACTTGTATATTACACATGATTTTAATGAAGCTTGTAAAACTATCTTATTTATAGAATTTAATAATTTTCAAATAAACTATATTTGCCTCTGTTTTCTAGTACTGCATCTATAAGAAATGATAACAGTGCCGGACTTACCAAACCTTCTTTAAATTCAGACAGTGCAATCAAATCTTCATTTTAAATTTAAAGTTAATATAAAATATTAATATCGCTATAATCTCAGAAATCTTCACATATCGGATCATAACTTTCGGTATTTGCCATATTATTTGATACACGTAATATTTTTACTGAGAATGTTCGTCGCTCAACAAGTCAGTATGTCCCAATAGCTCTTAAATTCGCTAAAGGGTAACAAGCCCCTTTGTGCAACATTTCTACACAAACTCGTATAATATAGTTAGAACTACTCTCTTTAATTTTAAGCAATGAGTACAAAGGTTAGTTTCTTTTTAGCCACGGTAAAATTGGTGTTTTAAGTTTCGTCTCTTTGACGAGAATCACCAGTTAGACAAATATAATAATAGGTAAAACTTAAATCCATTTAGAAACTTTGTTTGAGTTCATCACTCCAGGTTGTTAATGAAATAAGCAGAAAGGATGGATAACTTACTCTTCACTATTCCTATAATTATAAACTGCCTTCTTTTTATATAAATGTCTTTAGTATACACGTTTTTTTTACATTTCGTAAGAATTTATACAAATAAGGCATTAAAAAAATATTTATTTGTCTGTTCAGATTTAATATAAAAACGGCTAAATTGATTTAGATAACATTTTGTAAACAGGGTGTAAATATCGTTTGAAATACTCGTATTCTGAATGATCTGATAACTATCTCAATGCACGCTGTGTAGACCGTTAGAGGTGCAAGAAGATAATATGTGGTGGCATAATTTATAGAGAGACAGAATCGCGGGTGGTTACTACATAATTATAAATAAATATAAATGATATACAGTATATCATAAGTGAAATAACTCCGACCGGAATAGGTGTGTGTGTGTGTGTGTGAAATAGGTAACTTCCTTTAGTAAAATGAAAAGTTTTATACAAAACAAAATCTATCACATCTTTTCAGAATAACCTAATGCCCAGGGGCGAGTCTTCAGTTCTAATTTTTTTCATCTGAGTGTAAACAAAATTTACTTAACGTCCGAGTCGTTGTGTCGTGCTTCCCTATTCTGTCTGTTAACATTGTGGACATAAAAAACGTGATTTGCATTTTAGTTTCTTTTTGTTCTTCTAATCCTACGTCAGCACAGCATGACAATTTCAAAGCAAACACTTAAAAAAATCGCATATGCGTATGATACATCACGTTGACGGTCGGATCTTCACCATCTGAAATAGCATAAGTCATATGTTTACTACACCGTGAAGCTGTGAAACTGTCTGGTTTTCAGTATGTCCCTTGATCTTATTTTATATAGATATATATGGTTGTAACACAACACTGAGATGGCAGTATACCTGATCATCTAATTATAAAGCACAGTGCAATATAAAAACAATAGCAATCACTGAGAGGTCTACAATCTATTGTTAGTCGTTGATGTCATACCGGTCTAAAAGCCTCTGGGTATTTGAATACGAATTGGCTGATTGTAAAACGTGATAATCTATTTATCTAATGTAATGTATTAAAGTGATTCTTAGTTTGCATTTCTGCCTGAAAATGACTGGCCGCTAACACGTCCCGCTGCAATAAAAAGCATTTTATTGTAATTGCGCGTGCGTATTTGTATTTTTTTTTGTTATTGTTCTATTTACTAATAATACTTCGCTCTTTCTGTTACCAGTTTATTCAAGGTTTTCAGGTACACGTCGCATAAATAAAATCAAACGTTTTTTGATTCAGTCACACGTAGCAGCAGCAAATTACTTCATGATGGATTTCCGCAAAGTTACACTTCCAGCAATGAAATAAAAGAAAGTCGCTTTAACGAAATTATCACCATGTATATACACATGGTATACGCTTGATTACTGGATATAAATTGATTTACCCTGAAAAGTGATACACTCAAGCAAGCCACTATTGAAATTATTACACCTATAGTATCGCAATCCAGTCAGACAAAGTTAATATACTTACCTAATAATATTGTTACCATCAATACGATTCCGTTACCTTGTCAGTATTATTAAAAATAAGTCGCTTCAGTAAAGTCAGAACGCTTATCTACTAGCCATAATATAAGCGGCGCTTTCGCGGACGCCACTCACCATTCCCGCTCTTATACAAGTCCCATTCATAGCGTCGGCGTGAAGGACGGAATTGAAGAGACAAACTCATTTACTTGGCGACAGCTACTTTTTTTTTCGTTCATGAACCAAAGTCATTTTATACTCTTGTTTCTTTGCGTTGTCCTCAGTTTGTATAAATTTATAGTATAGTTTTTCAAAATTAATGAGGATTAGTGGAAACAGTATTGGAAATAATTATATATCTTATTGACATGCCCGTGGGTAATTAAAATGGTATTTTCCTTCGAAAGATATAAATAAAACAAACTCAGTGTTACACAGTACACTATATTCGTACTCCTTTTGAAAGGCTGTCATAATTTGATTTATGACACAGATAGCGCTTTAAAGGAAGAGTAAAGATTCGAGCTGCGCTATTTTTAGAACCCTATAGCTTGGTTTGAATATCCAGAGCGATACGATTGCAATGTTTTCAGTTTTCTCCCACATATCGAAGAATCATTGTGAAGTTTTATTTGTTCAAGAAGTTTAATCAAAGTATCTGTAAAGGGTTCCAGAATGTATGTTTTTTACAAATATTCAGTGATAGCAAAGTATAGCCCGGTATTCTGAAAGTTCTATTCAATGAAAAATGTAAACAATGGAATAAGCTTAAGTTTATATAATATTCAAATTAATGTCTGTTGCAATTTCAATAACGTAATCCAATGTCTGTTCCATAATCAAGTCTCCGTCGATATTAAACCTTTTCATCTTATTGAAATTATACTCCTTTATGAAAAAAAAATCAATCTTCACATCGCTTTATTCGACTCACATATAAAACATATTCAATATGAAATCTCTAACCAATTTCATGTCCCCCGTCCCATTGTAAGACGCTCCGTCATATAGCCGCTTTAAAATGGAGGCACCCATCGACATTGAATACGACTGAGCGAGTCGCCTTGTTCACGTACTGGGGGAACAGCAAGCAGATTGCTACACACGGTCACGTAGCATGACAAGTCGAACGATCCACGATTGTGAAACTGCTCGTGCATTATGAACGAAAGTGTTGGCGGTAGTGATTCCTTTGAAATTATTATTTTGTTCATCTTCGTATTTTTTTAGTAAAATAACGCACTTTAAAAGTCTCTGCAGTCCCTTTTTAAGTAAAATTACCAATCTCTACATAACATTTTCGCAATAATTCCATATTAAATGTTATATTACCTAAAACTATGAAAACTTCAGAGTGATCCAAAAAGTCATCGTGGATGTTAAGACATGGCAATAATGTTTAACCGGAATGCGATTCATATAACTACTATAACATCTGCTATAGGGCACGCTTAAGTATTAGGACCGCTATACTCGACTAGACAGTTCCCAGTATACATAGTGATAAGCACATCACACAAATGTCATAGTGCCTCTCTTTTAGTTTGTCGCATTTTGGGATCAACCAGTATATATTCAGCTATCGAGAAGCTCGCTGAGTAGCATAACAAAGACAATTATCAATGGATTATCACTCTCACGGTGATCGTTGTTGTTTTTGGATAACACTGTACTGTTACTCCATCGGGTTACAATAAATATATAAAAAAGAAGTAATATAAATAAGTACAATCATGTTACTTGTCAATTAAATAACGGAAAAAATGCTTTTGACAACAAAAGTAATTCCAAATGAAATAACAAATTATTTTTACTTAAGATGCGATTACTTTTAAGAAGTTATTCTTTCAAAAAAGTAAAAAAAATAAGAACAATAACGTTGCATTAAAGAAAAACATGTCATCATCATCTTACCCTTATCCCACCTAAGTAGGGTCGGTACAACATGTTTTACTTTTCCACTCTCCCCTGTCAGACGTCATCTCAGATTTTCCACCTTTTATGCACGTATCACTTTTCATACAAATCATCCACACCTTTTTTGGTCTTCCTCTACCCCTATATCCGTCCACTTGCAAACTCAAAACTTTTCTTGTTAGATGACTTACATCTCTTCTCATAACATGTCCATACCATGCTAGCCTATTACTCCTCAACTTCTATTACTTTTTTTCTATTAGAGAAAACCATGTGTGATCAGAATATTGGTAAAGTAACCAAACAGTATCCCACGTAGGTGTGGAGTATAAACCGCTGCGCTTATGAACTTTGTACCGCCGGTTAACGCGATGGCGCTCACCATCACCGCTCTCGCAACGCCCACTCGGCCGAATGCGCACCTGACATCAGTATGGCTAGTGCATTGTGGATCGTAAACGTATTACTTACTTATTGTTACCATTATAATTTTTATTAGTGAATTACACTTTTAATAGCAGTTTACGTTATTATTTACGAACGTAATATTGTACATGTGGAGAAAAGTACCAACATCCCCCACAGAAGAAACAAATAACAACAATAATTCAAAACCGACAAACTCCCGATTACCCGACGAAACAAAACAACGAAAAAACCAAAGCACACGTGCCAGAAAACGAGAAGGTGAGTCAATAAAAACGTGGAAATGTTTTCCCCGCTATAAACTTGTCTCGCTGCAGAACTTTGTTCTTGGCACGGTTCACGAGCAAGTTGCACGGCGGCCGCGGCCGTGTGCGGCATCCAGCTGGCTAGACGAACCGATCCGAGCTCTCTTTTAATTAATACCACTTCGAACCGGGAAAGAATGCTTCAAGTCATTAAAACTTTTAACAGCGTTTGACTCCAAGAAGGAAGATAGGTAACACATTTTAGTGCCCGCCGAAAGTTTTTAGTTTTCTCGTATTGTGGAAAAGTATACGATTCCGCGAGGTAAGTTTCAGCTACGGATAGAGGTATTTTGTTTTGAAGATATATTGTCTAGAATAGTCGATTCTATACGAAGTAAATTTAATACTATGTGTAGGTAGATCTATATAAAGTAATATTTTGGAGTAAGTAGTTTTAAGTTGTCAGCTTTCTGTATCTTTGGCAATAAAGGCTTTGCAGTAATATTGAGTTTTATTGAGCTCCTTAAAACAAAACCTTTTGGACATTTACCTCAACTACCAAACATATAAAGGAGATTTCTTCTTGATGGATTTTAAGGGAAATCTTTATAGAAATTGTAATTGATCTCGTATCCTAACTAATGTTATAAATCTAAAAGTGAGTTTCTTTGTTATTACACTTTCACGTATTAACTACTCAACTGATTATTAAGAAATTTATCATACAGATAATAAGAGATGTAAAAAATAACATAGGGTACCTTTCATTCAAAAATAATTTGCTATTCCCGAGTTATATAAATGTAAGTAACACCACGAGCAAAACCTACTTTGAATATATTGTTATAACTCGTAACTTGTCTGTCCCAATTGATAATAAAAAAAAAAAAACCTTTTATTGATAAAGGCGACTGTTGCGCAAATCCATCATAAGTACCCGATTAGAAGTTACTTTGCCCTTCCAAATGGAATTGGTTGGCCACCGCCACGTCTCTCTGCAAACAAAAAGCATTTTATTTTAATTTCTCGACGTACGCTTAAAAATGTAAAAAAATAGTAATGAAAAAACTGAAAAAAGCTAAATATTAGTAACCGAAACAATAGAACGTACAGTCATACCCTTAGACATTGTTGGTGTGTAGCTGTAAAAAAAAATACTTTAAGTACCTATGTTACAAGTGAAACAGTAAGTTTCAGATTAAAACTTTTAGATATACGTCGAGTAAATATAGTATAACGTTTTTATTGCAATGAGACATGGTTGAGGACAATCAATTCTGGGCGGAATTACAAAATAACATCCAATCAAGTAAATAAAATATATTCCAATCAAATTAACGGAAACTGATGGAGACAATTTTTTTAAGAGTTTGTAAAATGACGTTTCATTGTAACGTTTTAAGCTTAAAAAGAGGTATAACTGTCAGAACATAACGAACGGTGTTTGATAACGACCAATATTTAGACATACTCGGTGGAGAATCCAAATCACTCTCTTACTCTACCATACTTATTGTGGTCATGAATCCTCAGCATGATTGTATGATTCGTATCCGCAGCCAACAACGTGGCATCGAACTACCATTATTTATACCATTTACGTGATAATCTAAGGATACAGCGTGATAGGACATAAATGAAAAATAAATTGGCATCTTCTCAGGAATCAATCATGCTTTAATTCCCATTAAGGAATGAATTTTCAAAAATCCATTCTGTGTACTAATTCATTTTATGTAAGGAACTTCTATGCAACATTTCTCGCTTTTAGACGAACTAGATCAAACTGTTAATTGTTTGTCATACAATAAAATAACTTTGCGAATACGCATTATCGGTAAACAAGTCTCGCTACTATTAATATAACGGCTTGCACCTTTAAATCGGAAAAACAATTATGGATAAACTGCATAAACATAAGAGGAACGCATTGTCGGGTGTGTGAACGCCTGTCACGCGTACAGCCACAGTTAAATGTGAACATCATTATAAATGTACTGGATGTGGCTTAATTTCTTCAACTATTTTTTTATCTTTACCAGTACTCATATATTGGATAATTTTTGTGTATACTCTGACAAGATATTCTATGTGAATCCACCTTTTCAAGGTAATTTTAAAAATCAAGATTAAAAGAAACGAAAAAATGCCCACTTTTTTGTATATGTTATAAGGCTAATATTTCATCACAATTTAATCTCTATGGTAACTAGTTAAATCCAAAGAATGATGGCCTCTTAACTTTGCATGTACAAGAATACAGTGTAGTAATATAGTTGCTTGACAAAAGACTACCAGCTTCAGTATGGTAGCCTACATAGCTACTATCACTTTTATGCTTTTTAGGTGTCAATGTTTGACCACAATCTCACCTGATGTTAAATGGTGATGTGCGTCGCTATAGCGGTATATAAAGCTATAGGTGTTTGGCAATAGATTTTCAACTTGAGGAAGGCAGATAGCCAGGCGAACTTAGAAAAAACTTCTATTACCATACTATGGTTTTATTACGATTACTTCCTTTACCAAAAGCTCCAACTCATTCGCAAGGATTCCGGAAAACGCTGATCGAACACGCTAACCACTTAGCCATCATTGCTTTAATGATACTTGCCTTCTCCGAAAGCTCAGGTTGATAATAGGATTGGAAAGTACGATAATCAACGCAATATCCACCGGAATCTCATACATACACAGATAACTCTGATAAATTTATCAAAACGTTCAACAATATTCTATAAAAAAAATGAATATGACTTTATTTCTTTGTTAGCTTTTTTTCCGCCTTAACTACTCGTCCGATCATCATGAAATCTTGCATACACATTGTCAGATGTACAGAAAAAGATATAGGGTATCTTTCACCTAGGAAAAATATGGTTCGCGATGAATAGATTAAATGTACATTAATGCGAGCGAATAAGCGGGCGAAAGGTAGTAATTGTATAGTTTTTTTTTTTTTTTTTTCGAACTGACCTATACTGTTAGCCTGGCAAGGCCGCTACAGTGCCACGGGACTACTAAGGGGAGCGCTTAAGGCACTCACCCGATTTGTTCAGGCGATCAGCGCAAGGGCACTCGGTGCGCCTCGGCTTGAACTGTCGCCGAATTTCCCAATCTGACTAAGCTAAGCTAAGCTAAGCTATCTATCCATTTAATACACATATGAATTCGTGAAAAATGCATGTATGACCATGCATGTTTCACGAATGTATATGTATATTTTGTATTTGACTGCTATGTTGTGTGACCTATTTCAGTGCGAAAAGGGCAAAAAACAGCCCACCACTATGTGTACCTAGGTGTGCACGTGTGTGGGGTGATCTGTGTAAATGAAAAACTAGCGTGAGTCACTGTATTCGCACCAGTAACATTCTCGAAGGTTCCACACCGAGGGACAAACCTAGGCTCGAGTTGTTACGAGAAAAACGCGACGAATGTGCGGGATCGTATCTTCACACCCCGCTTACAGTGGCGTGAGCAGAGAGTCGTGAGGGAGTAATTGTATAGTTCAATAACAACCTTTGTACAGTAGTAATTACTTGAGATTTTTATTATATGTTAACAAAAATCAAGCAGTAATAATAATATTACTTTTTTTTGACTAAGTAAAAATATTCCCTGCATAAAATTTTCCCTGCATAATTTCATTTATAAAAAAAATCTTGGAAATAACTATGAATACAAAGATTATTAAGAAACAAATTTAAAGACTTCAAAACGTAATGAACACCCTAATTTATTAATTCTTAATACATAAATTACGAATCACACTAACGAGAAATACAGTGAATTATGTATTTAAAATTTAAATCAACGAAGTCGTTTATTTCATCTGAATAAAATTGATTGAGGGCTCTTGGTCCAATTGAAACATGAATATTTATTTGATTTGTGAACTCGGTTTTACATTCCTGTGGCTTCCGTTTATTTCCACAAGCGCTTTAATAAATAGGTCACAATAGAAAGAAACCGTTTGATATAAAATGTTTAATAATGTAAAATCGTTGTACATACCATCACAATCTGATTTCTTTTAATGCCATCTATCCAGGTATTCTGCGTACTACATTGTAGCTGTACATGTGTTATTATGACACATTGCAACAGCAAATATATTTTGAATGCCAACTAAAGCTCATTGTCATTAATAGAAAGTTTTAAAATACTTTTTTGAGTCTGAGAAATATTTATTTCTAGGATAAATTGTAAAATCGGTTAGCTAACGTACATTAATTTGTAGTCACGAAATTAATAATTAATAACTTGCTTATTTCTAAAACTTAGTTTATTTATTGAAATGTAATCTCCTAACAATAAATGTTGATGATTTACCTCTTACTCTCACTTATTTGTTTCGGACAGTAAGTGGAGTACTGTCTAACAAGAAATAATGATAAATTTATCTCGTCTTTCTCCATATTTTAAACTGAAATTCACTTTAATGTTTACGTCCTCCAGTCACTAGTCTTCGCCACCTCTCCTTAGAATATTCTTGTTCAGTCGACGGTAGTAAAGCAATCACTAACATAACCTTTAAAAATCTTCCACTACTAGCTTAAATATAATTATGATAACCAAAGTATGTACTAAAAAGACTAGAATATTATTCAATTCTCGTACATAAAAAAGTCTATTAAATATAGTAGCACATCCATTGATCGGTAAAGCTTTAACCAGCACGTTTAATTAACTCGAGTGACAGTACGACGCGGACGCGCCGACTGTCGGTCTCCAATATAGAGCAATACCCTATATACACACAGGTATTTACAGTTAACGAGTTGCGAACAATAACTTATATGTATCTACTAGACATGCAACTTTAAATCAAAATACTCTCACAATTTTTAAAACATTTCTTCCGACGTGGATGCCGCGTTGTCGCAGAAACCGTAACGTACTCGCTTATAACAGTAAAAAATCTATGCATAAAAATATAGTTAGGGCGAGATTTTCACAGGCAGATAAAGGACTTTTGACAGCATTATCTAGGCAATATATCATTTTATCACGCTTTTCCTTTGGCGTTAAATATTGATAATAAAAAAATTCAAACATAACATAAAATCTGCATAAAAGTTACAGGGATTAAGAACAAATTACAATTATAAGAAATTAAGATCGCATCCGTCAATAAACCAGTAAATAATTGGTTCCGATGTAACAACAATACGATAGGATTTACGACAAAAAATTACAGTTTCACGACAAATATAAAATGAAACGAAATTGATAGTATTTCAATGATTAGAGTTCCAAGCTAGTGTGTATTAATTACCTTATTTCTACGATCTCAGTACAGTACAGCATTTCTAGTGTAGCATAGTATACCTTATTTGCGAATACACATTACATTCAGTTAAACTTAAGTAATTATAGTCAAGGTGTATATCTAACTAAAAAGATTTCCTACGTTCACAAGTAAAATTTCCTAAAATATCACATAACAAGCATCCATCTGCGACTTTGTCTGTCTGTGTATATTTATAAGCGATTACACCACACGTTATCTTCTTGAAAGTCTAAGGTCTCTTTCAGAGTGCAGGCAGGTGAGGGTGCTAGTATGGGCGCGTGTAGTTCAAATATACGTAGACGACACTATCCTCACTGTGAAACAGGCTTAAGAATTTATGCAGGGAATGACAAGATAGTTCTCAGGTGTCAGGATTACTTTCAACTTACTGTCAGTAATCGTTACATCTTGTCTAATTTCAAAACTATTTTCATAAATGATAGCTTATATGTTATTTTGATGTATAGGCTATTTTATTGTAGAGTTTTGACAAATCCGTTAAGTTGCATATGTATGAAAGAGGAACAATCATCCATCTATACTCACAATGCAATAACAAAGCAATAATAAGACATCTTCTAATATTCAGGTTATTAGTTATATTTGTTTTTACATAGTTTGCGCAAGGTGCGCATGGTACTGGATACTGCTTCTTCAGTTTTTTTTTTCATATTTATGCGGAACCCTATCCGCTTTTTCTAAAATAAAAGTAGCCTTAATGTCAATGTAAAATCAGTCAATATCCACCCAACATTTTTAGACATTGGTTGGAACAAACAAAACAAAACAGATCAAGTTTTTTTTTAATTACGTTTTTTTGTTATAAGTACCGTATATACTTTCATAAACGTTGTTATTTTGACAGTACAAACATATACCGGAATTTAATTTATTTGCATAGATGTAGTGAAAAGTTCTAAATAAATGGCCTAAAACGAAGCAATGCGAAAAAAGCTGTAAAAGCACGTTCACGCGAATTTTTCATCCCGTTTCACCCTTTTAAAACTCGCGCATCACCCATTACAATGTAAAATTCTAATTCTCTCGTTAGGCCCTCCGGAGGCCACTTGCGGAATATAAAACGTAATGGGTAAATGGATTAACACGTGCCGGTTTTATTTATATTGAGTTTTACGATGTCCTCCTGTTTAGATAACTGAATGGAAATTGTTAACCAATTAAGCACGAAGTCGAGACAATTGCCGAGTAACACTTTAGATATACTAGCTTCCATTTGTGACTTCACCTGCGTTTTTATATTAATAATTGGTGAGACATGACGTTATATATAGCACGAAGAGATAATTGGTACATCGTAGGATTTTTTCAACTTATTTGTTATGAGTCATTATATTTTGGTTAATTAATATTATTATAGATTATAACCTATGTGTTATTTTTATACATAAGCTACATTGCTGTAGTTTATGTATTAGAATCTGTTCAGTAGTTTTTGTGTAAAAGAAAACAAATATCCATTTATCCTCACAAACTTTCACCCTTATAATATAAATAGTATTTAATTAATTATTCACCTATTTATTTCTATATAGTTGTAAATTATTTATAGTAACGTATATAAGGGCTCATTATGGAATAACGTAATTCACACGAAGTATTCAATTATACAAATATATCCATTTTAATATAAAGTAAAAAGGCGGGCGAGCCATGTGACGTGGCGCGAGGTGACGGAGACATGCTCGTATTGCGTACCCGACGAAGTGCGATCATTACCGAGAAAGGTCGAACAACGAGATAACATACCGCGCAACACAGGCGCGTAATCGACGCTTTATGCGACAGTCGTCTTTTGTATGGAGTTTATTTAAACTTACCTAACTACGTTGATAGTATTAAAAGAAAATACGCAAGTTTACAACTAGTAAAAATTAAAGAGTAATTGGTGGTGAAGGAAAATATCGTTATATTCGTTTAAAAAAATGATTGTAAAGAACGATACATGAACTGATGTCATGATAAAATATACGTAATTCTAAAAACGAAATATCAACGCATTAATATATACGTATGGAAATTTAAAAATAATAAATAAAAATTCACTACAATTTGAGGAATAACAGAAACGTCATGTTCACACAATTGGCCATGTCATATTTCAACAAAGTTATACGAATTAAAACAGTTTCCAAGTCGTCAGGCCGCATTTGCATGAATCCCTCCGCCTCCTGACGTTTGAAGGAGAGCCAACAAACTTAACTCGAAATTCTATTTCATATGAAATAACTTGGATTTAAAAAAAACGTTCTATTCGTTCACTCTTTATGCGGAATTTTATTAAAATCTTGTGCGTTTCTCATGATCTCGTTCTTCTTAAATAACGTATTTTAAGAATGTAACAAAAGTCAAGTAGAAATAAATATTCACGAAAAATCGGTGAATTTGATTTTGTCCAAAAAAAATTTACATGTGTCGTTGACAAATTTTAGAATTCATAAGGATAGGTACATGATATATGATAAACTTAAAATACGTTTTGTTTTAATTCATACTAGCTATACCACTTGCATTTAATTTTATAACTGTCAATGCATTTAATTAGATCAAGAGAAATTCCGTATGGACCACGGCTGTGGTATAGAAAGCCGATAACGCGATTGAGCTACATGATATCCAGCTGGCATAGGCATTCACATTCCCTACCCTTCCTGGTAATGGTCGATTCTTGCGGATTAGGCAACTCGCCCGCACCACACAGCCCGCTCGCCCTATTACTTCATTCTCTCTATGCGTACCTTCCATTTTGTATTAAATTAACTTTTCTCCTATAATTTCTAATATGACTTTAGCCTAAACCACCTTCTATCAAAAGGATATACATATATAATATATATATATATATATATATATGTATATATATATGTATATATATATATATATATATATATATAAAAACATTTTAACTCTAATGATGCAGACTAGTCCAGAGGTAAACTCGTTCAAATAAACAAATAATCCTTTGAGTTTTTATACTATTAATATGACATAACAGTGCGCTTAGCAGCAATACAGAATAATGATCATGTACAGTTTTTTTGTTGCAAACCGATTAAAGCTATTGAGCTGATGGGCCTTCACAGCTTTACCGGACTAATGAGACGAGCGCTTATGGCGCTCAGCCCCTTAGCAATAAGCTACTGCGCCAGGATACCAAAGCGTACCAAAGGCTTCAACACGCGAATCTCACTAAGCTAAACTAATCATACATATGCAAATTAGTGAGACACATGTGTACCAACTTATATGACTCGCCAACACAAACAAGTATTTTGTATCTGTCAACTCGGCTAAACTAAACTAACCAACTTCGAATCATTTACAGTACATCGAAGGAAGCATTTAACCGGATATGGAAATTATAAAAAAACTAGCGCCTCGTGCAATACAGTAATATACCATTATGTGTCTTTAAACGACTTACATTAATTTTTCAGGACTCTGCTGTTGACAGTTCATCAAAGTCATAATTGATACAAAGGACATTTTTGTTGCTTGTAATTTTAACCTATGATATCTTACAAAGTATTCACTGAAATTACATACTGTATTAAATATCCAATGTAACTGAAATATTTGATTACATAAGGAATAAAGTATAAAGTAACATTGAAGTAAATATTTTAGGTTAAATTAATACCGTGGATTATTATTAACAGATAAACATATACCATCGCGGAATTTTTTGTATGCATTGTTTCAAGTGTAACTTGGATGCATGACCGCCCAGAAACACCGCGTCACGTTCGCTTTTTATTATTTGTTTTACTTTTATTAAAAAACGTCTTAACTTCTTTTCTGCGATCATAAGCACACACACACACTTTTTTATGCACACAAATCGGAAGCTTTTACGAGCGTTATCAATGCAAACACCCAAAAACACTCCATTGTTACTTCTTCTTTAACTCCTACTCTATCAAGTTTTTATAAATATAATATTCATGTACTGTATACGGAATCGTTCCTGAGAAAATTGTTTAATGATAGTGAAAATCGTATTAGAATCTGTTAGGTAGTTTAGATGAAGTGAGAAAACACACAGAAGGACACGTAAAGAGAATTTCAATTCTCTTTACAAATTCCCTTTAAAAATCAACTGCCTAATATATGTAATTGCATCACTACATAACGGCTGCAGTGGTACTATATGGGTAATTGTTTTTTTTGTTGTTGTGTTAAAATAAGGTTTGTGTGAAGGAAAATTTATGAAAATTTGTATGGCAGTGAAAAAGTTGGTATACAAAATATCGGCATAAAACCGTGAGTGTGTGAGGGAGATAGAAGACAGTGAGGAGGTATACAAAAATGTTGACAGAATTTACGTAACTAACAGATTGATATTCCTTGGTACACTCGCCCGAAACCGGGGTGGGCAGTAACTACTTAAACAGACATTCAGAAAACCTCATTTGCTTGCAAACATAGCTGTTAGAAGATAAGTATAAAAAGGCTTAATGATGATATATATATAGTATATACAACAAATGATTATTACACCACGGTACTATATGAAACTACGTTGTACATCACATCGGCGAACTGTCAATTTAGTGTGAACGAAATTGAACCCACAAATAAAAGCGGATTCAGCATTCCAATAGTGAATATACGGATTAAAAACATAGTATCGGCGTGTATGTCCGTCCATAAACGAGTTTATCGGATCGCGATGAGTAATGCACCGTGCTCGCTGGTTCGCAGATTACGCTCAATAAATTATTATGAAGCAATCAATGTATGGCGAAAGTTTTTGAGCGCGTTTCAACCGTCCGACACGGGAACGACACGATATATTTTTATTTCATTTCTTATAAATTATATAAAAGTTTCTAAGGATAAATGTATGTTTGTTACCGTTTCACGCAAATACTACAGGTGGAACTTTAGTGTATTATAGCTTATATATCATAATAACAATAGGCTATGATTTCTTGAGATTTTTTTTGAGTCAGCTTAAAAATCCCAATGTGAGAAATATAACATAGTTGGAAAAAATCTTATCATTCAAGAGCTATTTTCGTGTACGCTATATAGACCGTTAGAGATAGGAATATAATGTACTATATCATTAAAATATACAAACACAGATGATGTCGCTACCGCTGCCACTTTATTATACTTTAAAATATATTAGTATAGTATTTAAGATTTTACCGTCATTGAAATAGGTATGGTAATATTTAGTTGGAATATTTATGTAATTGACGATGATCAGAATCAAACGGTCACATATATGTACAAACTTTTTATCAAAAAGTAGTCTGAAAATGACTTTAATCAAAGCAAACTTATACTTTATGAATTAAGGATATGTATTTTAGTATGCATATATGAAAATAGATTTTACAAATCACATCACACACAATGACACACAAATAATATGCGCCACTGTATCTAACCCTTAGGCTTCCATAGTCCACTAAAACATATAATTTTTTTCCAATTATAATATTTACAACATTTTTTTATATATTTTCATGAATGTGTCAAATTTAATAATCAAAAATGATACTACTGATGATTTGATAAACTTAACCATTGTTAATTATCTACAAAAGCCTTGGAGTAATTGTAAAAATTAGGGGTGTGCAAATAATGTATACAGAACAATGATAATCGATTCTAATTTTTAATTAAATATTTGAATTATGACAACAATTATTCATAGAATATAAGCTTAGCAATAATTATTTATTAGAAAAATATTCGTCTATTAAAATTATTTGACTCGTTTAAATCATTCGTTTTCTTCGAATATTATACTTGATCTTTAAACCAAATTATTCGTATCGTTTCGTCGCGAATAATTGGTTAATTCAAATATTTGCACAAACGTAACAAAAAAAGTTAAATTAACAGAGTATTTACATAAATATTAAAATCAATATCCTGTGTGGCTGAACAGAGGCAAAAAATAACAAAAATAATTTCAATTTAGAAAGTATATTATTAAATTATCGTATGTTGTAAAAATATTTACTCTCACAGCGTGAGTTTCCGTAGATTTATTGGTAATATAATTTTGATTGATCGACGAGATTTTACAGGTCTCTCGAGTTAAGGCTCACGGCGGTGCGGTGAAGCTCATCTGTAATCAATCTTAAATGTTTCTTGCGGTCCTATAATTGTTTTATACAATATACTGGCGACCCGTCTCGGCTCTGCACGGGTACAATGTATATATTAACGTGGCGTCATAAGTGTCTAATAGATACAGAATAATTTTTGGCGCTTTTATATTTACAGTTTATCGAAGTAATTAAAGCTATGTAAGAATCTTCTACACACATCTCATCTTCTTGTTTTAGGTACTCCAATTTCAATTTTGTTACATTTTCAAAGATATTAATTGGAATTATATGCTATAAAATGCAGTTTTGTTTTACATTAAATAGTCTATGTAATTAAATTATATAATTACGATGAATACTATTTGCTTACAAAAGTGTAGTAAATAACTTATTTTTATTTTGTAAAAGATAAAAATAATTACAGTGGGTTATTTATCGTTAAAAGATAAACATATACATACTATCCTGGACTTTTCTACAGGCATTTTTATGATGAACAATTATATAACACATTAAGTATCATATAAGAATTAAATAGTATTTCCAATATAAGAGAACGAAAACTCCTTAATTTACTTTTCATTAAAATACATTGACTTCTTCCTACTTTTTACAAATATTATATACACGTGCTATACATGTAAATCTTTCGTAAAAAATCTTCTAAATGCCAATGAAAACCGTATCAAAATCCGTTGCGTAACGTAAAAGAACTTAGGAAATATACACATAGAGGAAAACGTGATTTTATTATATAATGCCTATGTAGATAGACTGCATGTTTTACTATAATCGTTGTTCCAATCTGGAATAGTCATTGATAAAACTATATTTAACTCTGAAACTATTTGAAAGATTTTAATGAAATTTTGTTTACTGATAATATACGTCATCCTACAATTAACCCCTCGGCTGATTTTTTAAGACCCAAACCTCTAAATGGCGGATTATTTTTTAATTCACGACATCGTACATTGTAAATTACATGGTTTAGTATAAAAAAAGTTCGTACAAATTACAAAATAATTTTGATTTTTAACATAATTTGTAATTTTTCAATGTTTTTTAATAAACCAGGTATTGTTTTAAACTTATGCTGCCAACAGTCAGTTGGACTGTACCTCATGAGGTCTATATTCGTTTCTATGAAACTTAAACCTGTATGGTTTTGGACAGTACAGGGGTTAACTGACTATTTTTTCCACAGAAGCCATAGACCAAAATAAAAACCTATAAACATTTTCCATCGAAATTTTAGATATCGTAAAAAATATATATGTTTATTTATTATCAACTATTTTCAGTGGAACTTTTTTATCCTTTATTTTTTTGTACATTTATATAAAGAATAAAATATGAGTAAACCTAAAATTACCAGATGAAAAATCATTTGCCTATTTTCAGATTTTTGGTTCAGAGCAACCAATATCAATAGAACATCCCATGTTATAGTTTTAGGTTAAGGTCTGAAAACATTCCATTAAAGAAATTTAGATATCTAATTAAAATTATAGATTCATCATTTTGCTTCGAGTGAGGTAAGATCAACAATATCTATAGATTATTGATAGAATGCCAGGCAAATCATAATCAGAGGACGTCAATAGTTATAAAGTTTAAAGTTAATATATCTGCAATGTGGGTGTATTCCCCTTAGTAGTCCGGTGGAATTGTTAGAGGGCTTGCCAGGCTAACAGAGAAGGTCAGTTCGAAAAAAAAAGGGATGTGGCTGATATTATTACAAAACCGACATCGAATCCTTCCAGAATGTTATGTAGTTTCTTTAAGTTACGTATTTAATACTTTTTCGTATATTTTAGTTTTATATTTTTTTATTGTAAGTAGACTTTGGTTATGCTAGTACTAACATATCTTTAATGATAAGAATTCTTCAATAAAACAAAAAAAGCAAATCATTACCACGTAAAAAAATACGTTGTCATGGACCCTGTTACTATAACATATAAAACAAAAATGTTTAAATAAAATTTCTCTCTTTCAATACTAGAATAATGTATCTGGAAAACAACTATAAAAAGCAAGGTAAAAAAGTAATTCCAAATGTTCAATGAAGCCCGTTTGTCAGCTGCAGAGGCAGTAATTGAATGAAGCTCAACTACATACACGTACATACCCCATGTTTTACAAATAAATGCTATTCGAGCTTTGTTGCTGACGACGAGTTTTACGTGTCGCAGTTTTACTGGCGGATAATTAACTTGTATTTTTTCACGAACGTTCCATTCAGTATTTGTCAAATTGTACTTAACCCCTGGACTATCTAAAACCATAAAGGTTTAAGTTCCATACAAACTAATGTAGACCTTATGAGGCACAGATCAACAGACTGCTGACGGCATAGGCTTAAAAAAACCTGGGTTATTACAAAACTTTGTAAAATAACAAATTATGTATTGTAAAATTATATTTATTAAATGATTTGCATTTTTTTCCCAACCATGAAATTTACAGTGTACGATGTCGTGAAATTAAAAAAAATTAACATAATCCGCCATTTTGATGTTTGAGTCTTAAAAAATCAGTCGAGGGTTTAATTGGCCGAGTACATACATCAGGGTCTATTACCTACAGTAGTGAAAAACTTAGACCTGTCGCTTTTCGTAATTAACTAATATATATTATTACCAATTGCTGCAACTTTGGGCTCCTTACAAAATATGACCACACCTTATCTTCATCCAACTCCAGCGGTTTAGGCAGCGCTTGCCAACAGCTCTCAAATGTCAGGACTTTTCTAACTTACTTGACATATATCCTTATATTCCGGCAAATTTGTACAATTTCTTTGTATATTATACCCTGTTAATTCTCTAATATATAAACTATATTACTGTAAGGTCTCATCAAAATCCATCAGTAGTTTTTGTCTGAATTAGTAACATTCATCGTTCCTTAGAACTTTCTCATTTATAGTACGGACAACAATAATCTGGCGTAGTTATGCCATTCATTACATATACATTGTTATTATTTTATACAGGCTATCGTTTCAGTACAATATTAGCATTTTTAGCCACATATCCTCATTTAAAAAGGTAAAGGACTGTCCCAGCCCGAGCTAACATCGGTAAAAAAGGGTTTTGGTATAAAAACATGTTAATATTTGTTATAAAACATCACGCCCAATTTCAACAACATCACCTTAAGCAACTGCCGGCGTGAAATGTTTAATTACGTCGGAAAATTTTCCGCAACTTTTGTTAACTAAAAACCTCATGTAAATATATATATCCTTATTTTCACAAACATCCCAAATACGATAATATTCATTTTATGTTTTATTGTTTTTAATTATATCCATTATCAATTAACCTGTAAGAAACCCACTGCAGAGTCACAGACTTCTTCACGAAGGATGGTACTGGCGTAATCACAACGCCAGGCAACGGCATATTGGTGATTTCAAACTCCGAGAAATCCACAGTTCTACACTTTCTCATATATCTGCGGCGGTACAACAAGAACATTCCTCAGCTTCAGTTTCCCTCACGATATTTTCTTTCGGCGTGAGCACATAGTGCTACCAATTTAAATTAGCAAATGTACGCGAATTCCGAAAAACTCGTTACTACATCACGAGTATATATAAAAAAAAAAACAATGAAAAAAACGGATAAAGAAAGTTTGTATTTTACAATTTTTTGCTATTATTATTAAAATTAAGTCATAGGCAAAATGGATATAGCGTAAGTATTCAAATATCTACACTTATTAATTGTCACGGCGATCTACTATATGCTATAAAAATCGATACACTGTAGCGTTACGTAATACGAGTGTTCATTAAAAGAATGACACGGTATTTTTTAATCCAAATCGTTATATTTTCAATCTCAATTTATTTATTAACCGACAAAAAGTAATCCATAGCTAAGCACGGTAAATTCATTGTTTAATCAAAACTGATTCTTATTATCTCGTTCGGCAGCCAATCAATGGGAAAAAAGTGGTGGCGAAAGTTCTCGTAATTAACAAAGCGAGGAAAACGAAAAATCTTTCTCTATGAATATGCAGGTCTATTTGTGGCGGTGTTCCTAGGAACTGAATAATAAATTTTCGACAAACGAGCTCCGCTGCGAGTGACAGGTATCCCAATTATTTGAAGAACGTTTCTTTGTTACCATTTATATCAAAACTAGCTTTTCGCCGTGGATGTGCTCTCGTTAGTCTAGATTTGGCTTATCCCTCGGAAGCATTACGTTTTTTCTAGACGAGAGGTACACTATACCCTATTCTATACCTCTGACAATATGCATGCAAAGTTTTAAGTTGATCAGCAAAGTAGTTATATTGTCAAAGCATAACAAACAAACAAAATTAAATTTCCATTCATAATATTACTTAACTTTAGTATGGGTGGTATATCTGAGATCAATAAGCTCCGAAACCGTCGGATCCATCATCATCAAAGTTGGAACACCTTAGTGACGCTAGGCTGTATGTTACTCCTTAACGCGAACGAAGTCATTAGGCTATTGCTAGTATAAATAACTTGTCGCAATTAACACAATATTAATATTTATAGAATTTCAAATAATATTATTAAAATGACTTCAAGGATAACATAGAGTTTATCAAATAAATTACACTATAAAATGTAAGACATGGGAAAAAGCGTCTGCTCTCCATAACATCACAATACAGAATTACGTTTACCTGTTTATTTGTAATGTTACATCATTGTGGATTTTATCACATCTACCTACAGTATTAATAAAATTTCTGTAGTATACGAGTATATATTTGAATCTTTACTAATGTAAATACTAATAGCTCAGCCAAAAGATATCTCATGAATTGCATGAAGAAAACAACAAACAGTTAAAAGGGGTTTAACGCAAAAACAATGATACAATTAGCATCACACGCTCGACTTTGTTGTGACTTGGCAACCCTGTGGATACGTCTTACAACTTGTACTCTAAGTTCTGTACTTAGTTGTTTCACTAACTTTGGCTTGAAGATCGCCATTACCCCTACTGTTAGCACGCAACTCGAAATTTTATATTTAATATATAAGTGTTATATCCAACTGTACAACCACAATTTTTACCTTACTATTTACCTTATCGCATAACAAGAGTACTCTTCAGAAATAAATACAACTAAGGCACTATTTATTTATTCTATAATGAAACTATAAAATTTTCTTCCAATAATCATATTCGTATCTCCCATTTATATAACATTCCTTGAAGTTCAAACAGAAGTGGAACTGAGTAGATAATTCTCACAATTATGACTGAAACTCTTTCATCGGTCATTATTATTTAAGATATAATAGTATCGTCCTTATCGTGAGGTATTAGTAAGTTTTTATATGAAAATAATTAATCAGGGCCCGGTTGAATACAGTAGGTTATGATTAACTTTCACAGGGTAGGCAGAAATAATGCATATGGATATTGAGGAGGAGAACAAAGTAATTGCATGGATCTACACAAACAAAGCAACACAATCTTGGCAGTTAGACAAACATGGCAATTATCCGCCTCTACAACCTTCTTAAAATAAATAAATAGATGAACCGAAGATGAACCGGAGTAGGCCACCCACTGCTCATTTGTAATCGGTGGGAATACGGAGTGATCACTGGAAACTGTGACCGTGACATTGTGCGATCATTCGAACAGTATTTCAACATTCATATTCGTGTTGAAATATTAGTGAAATGTAAGTAGTGCTTATCTGAAGTTTCGTATTTGAAGAAGAAATTCCTCCATTGCAAATAACACCGTGCCACCCACGACTGTAAAAATACGTCATTTAACACATTAAAAATATAAATGACGATTGTTATTATTATATACAGAATACCAAACAATATAAACAAATATAGAAAAGCCGATGTCTGAAAAACTAGATAATAGTTGTCGTATTTAGTAGGGGTTCGCAGCACAACACTGTCCGAATTTAACTGTATTAAATTATATTGGACAGCAAACGTACAAGTGGTGAGTTGTTTGTGTGCAATTTGCAACTATTTTTCGTATAAAATTTGACATTTAGAAACTAAAATAGCACAACAGATATTGAATTGTGTATCTGAAATAATTTTATTTATAGTGAACACTCTTCTGCTTTTTTCTTTCACTTAATATTTCAATGTGAAATAATTGTAATTCAACTCGGCCTTCAAGGAGTCACAGTGAATAGAAACATTCTCCGAATGGACTTCAATAACAACATCGGGTGAAACACATTTTTTTTCCAACTGTCTACACTGTTGACCTGGCAAGGCCTCTAAGGTTCCACCGGACTACGAAACACATGTTATAGTGTCAAACTTAGGCGTTTTGCATGGCTTGGTATAAGAATACAGAATTCAAGCGAATTTATTCGGAATTCTACACACGACTGAATGGCGAACGCTAAGCAAACTGTGATCAATCCGTCACAGTAACTCTGAAATTTCCAGGTCATCATAACAGCTACGTCTGCCAATAGATTCTAGATGTGCTGGTAATCGAGTATTTCATAAAAGTTATAATTGTTTTGGAAGATTATGAAAAATCACAGAGAGTATATTTTTAAAGTGAAAACTCTTTAGGCCCGTTGTAATTTTTAAACTCGATGAAACGAAAAAGCGACATTAATAAGAGACGAACGTACTCATCTATTGGATTAGCGTTCGAGAGAATGAGATGGAATATATTATACAATGATTCTTATATTCGCGGTTTCCTCACACTACATTCTACTTGTTCTGCTCGAGTGTTGTATATGTGTATGTTCGTAGGTGTATGCGTGTATGCCTGCGTCTTACGAAGCGTTGGGAAAAAGCGTAATATCCAGCATGGTGGTGTATTAATCAAGTGTATCGTTTATATGTTTTTTTCATAATAAAATGGTCATACATTTTATCATTCTTTTAATGTTCACTTTTACAGCATGTGCACACACGGTTTTTACTTTAAGGTAATAGTTGCGTGCGCCGATGTATACACATCACGAAGTTAGTCGATAAACCGTTTATTTTGAAATATTTTATTAACAATTTTTTTAATATAAATATTGTTTTATGTAATTTATGTATGTTTGTATTCAAGCTTTAATGTCGTCGTTCGAACTTTTGAGTCGGTCCAAAACAAAATTCTCTTTGCCTTTTTTTCTAATTTTAGTTTGTTATTTAGTTTAAGAGAAAAATATTTTTTCCTCAAATAATATGTTAAAAAGAATTTTTATAATGTACTAGGAATTCGAAAAAATATAATATATATTTTAAACATTTTACTTGATGATATTCACAAAAGATATATGCCGTTCAAATTCACAGAACTGGATTACTTAACTTTGAAACTTCGAGACGAAACTTTCAACCGTGAGTTATCCCAAAAGGCTATTTTACGAGCCCCGGCCCCTTAACTGCGTCCGTTATGTATATAGATACAGGCTTACTTGTTCGTGCTATTCTCATGGAAACGCTTTAAGAGATATCGCCTTAGCTTTTTCGGTTAACTGTATATAGAATTGTGTACATATTTTAACATCCATACATTTAAAATTTCAGTGAGGCATTTTTGTGGTCGTCTAGTTATATACATGGTAAAATTGTTAATAGCTACCTACGCTATGGGAGTTTATATTAATTATAATTATTAATAATAATGTATGGTACCAATTATCAAGTTAATCTATCGACTACACTTGAAAATTAATTCCATAGTGTATTCAATTATCAGATGAAATTGTAAACAAACGTTAACACTATATTTTTACTATGTTATGGCCGCGACTTCATTCATAATTGTTTTGTTGTTTTACGGAATTCTGTATATTACTTGGATTAATTTTCATCATATATGTTAAATTTTACTGCTTCTGATTAAACCCTATGAAAAAGCGCAATTATATTTAGTCTAAATTATACTCTGAAAATTTTTCTATCTTGGCATGGAACGACGTTTCGAATAATAAGCCATAAATATATGTTTGGGCTTTGCTAACGTGCATATGTCCTTAAGAAATAGACTTCAATTCAAATTCGAATAACATTCTATTTAGGATTTTCTTTAATTTATGAATCTTTTATACCCTTAATATTATATTAGGGAATATTAATAGTGTTAAAAATTCAAATGAGTACGGTCCGGTCACGTATTTCGGTATTCAACCCGTCAGTAAACTGGTTTGACGTTATCAGCGACTGCCTGACGAGGGTCCGCCGCGTACTGACTCCGGACGCGAAACCTCCGCGGGACAAACGCCCGGACGCTCCCTTGTCAGTTACGCGCAGAGTTCTGAGCGTTCTGCTTTTATTCGCTTTGCTCTGTAATTCCGTTCCGCTATAAACTCTATAACTGTCCACATAACAGCAGAGTTTACATACTTTATACTTATAAATAAAATTAATGTGTCAGTTGTTTATCCGAACTAATTCCCGATGCCACTGAACCATTTTTGACGGGTAGTAGTAGTAGGTAGTAGACCTTCATTTTCAGAGCTACATAATTATATACTCTATAATGATATACTCTCCAAAGAGGCTTAGCAGTAATAATAAATTATAGTAAGTTAACTTAAATTTGATAAAAGAGTTAACTAGTGAAGACAATATTACAATTAAAAAAAATAAAAGGCAACGCAGAATTAGGCTAAATAAAATACGTAGAATCCATGACACAAAAAACTTTTTACTACGAGAAAAGTAGAGGGTGTACAGGTAGTGTATAATTAAAATTCCAGTATTTTTGTCAAAGGTATCAAATAAAATCTAAGTGACCCGATCAATAGTAAATTTGGATAGGGTACTATGCCTAACTGAACCAAAGGACGCAGTGAAAACTCCTAAACATACATTGCCCTCCTTTTAACTAACTCTGCACATTTAACAGAATGTAACTTTATTAATTTTACTGTAATTATTCATAAACTTGAACTGAAAATGCAAAATTAATAAACCGCTATAAGAGTTGGAAGTTTAACCAATCTAAATATTGCATATCTCGTCGCCTTCTGGTTTCAATGCGAACATATTTTTTTGGAGAATTGGTTTTACTTGCATAAAGACAAAAGCAAAATCAATATGTGTACAATACTAGAATAACAATACATGAGAGCATGTTGGAAGTTGGCAGACATAATTTCATATGAAAACTTTTAGTTAAATTCAGAATCGAATTCCATTTGTAGTAAGTTGTGTTAGGTGGCATTCGTTAGATTAAGCCGCTCCAGGCTGCCGGCGATAGAGGTCCCCGGGGATGAAGAACGAACGGTTCTCCTTAGGAATTGGTCCAAATTACGAACGACCGCGGTGTATTAGCGTTGGCTTCAGTATTGTGCTGCCATCTCTTAAAGCTCCGGTGCAAGTCTATTAAAACTTCATTAATTACATCCGCAAGAGTATATGCACCGGGGTTTTTGGCGGGATCATAGTCTGTCATGTAGTAGTTTTTATATTTTATTCATAATCTTGTGTTATTAGACCCATATTTTGTAATATTGGTGGTGTTTTACGTAATATAGTTCGGTTATTATGCACAAGTGAAGTGGATGGGAAATAATACCACGGAGCATGCATTCTGAGATGCCACCAAAACTCCATGGAAAGTTGTAACAAGGGAGCCACTATCTTGTTAGAACATTAAAATTATCACAAGACACTTACTTGGCAAAATCTTGTTACTTGACGTTGGCTAGTGCACAAACCGTACAGGAGCCAGAAAATTAAGAAGAAGAAGAGTATATGCTCCGACTTTATGATACTTTTGTTGCTCTAAATTTTCTCAATTCAGGTTCCTTATATCTCTATTACTACTAATAGTTATTGAAAGAAAAGAAGTTATAACACTAATTCAATCTTAATATCAATTTTATTTTAAATGTTTCGTAAACATTACAGAAATGAAATAAATCCCTACTAATTGAATTAAGAAATGAAATTCTATTAAAAAAAAATTCTAACTAAAACATACGAAAGTTAAAACCAATATGGTTCGATAACTAATCTAGAAAGTTAATCTCATTTCTATTTTACTTCAACATGCAATAGGTTTTTTAATATAACATAAATTGAGCATAGAGTTAAATAATTTTAAAATGACAATAGATGAGACAGGTTGAAAAGCTATAACGTATATAGTATTTATAAGGAAACAGTTACAAATATTACTTGCTAGATCCTATCACTTATGCCTTCTACAAGACGAAATTGAACACGAAATGATTGAATGCAGTTGTAAAAGCGAGCGGTTTGAAATGTACTAAATACTTCGTCTTAGTGTATGAACAGTGGTCATATTGCTCAACTGTTGCACACTATGTCGTGCCGTAAAATAGTTAAAGAGGCTTACAGTAATTGCGAAAATTAAAATTAGCCCTACTTAGTTATATTCTCGTGTGTAACTTAATAACAAGAGGCATCATACAATTTGCTACTTTGTTGCGCATAAAATAAGCTTTCGGGGAATTTCGTTCAGGTTTGGTATCGAGTTTGGAACCACAAACCAAAATCCAATCTCCCGCATACCAGTGAAGTAATTAAATCAGTGCTTCAGGTTCTGAGAAGTATCTCTTAAAGTCATAATTGCGCTGTAAATTAATATTAAAATAATTTTGATGTTATTGTATGAACCAAAAAACCCACTTCCGAGTTATTATTTTTTCAAAGACATCTAATATTCTTACCATCTTTTAACCTCTCAAGAAAATGCTAAGAAACCTTACATCGATTTTTTCTAGTTATCCATCTCCAACGATGATTATTATTATTATTATACTTCAATCTAGTTTTAGCGACAAATATACG
Organism: Antheraea assamensis; assembly: GCA_035772565.1. Taxonomy (NCBI): domain Eukaryota; kingdom Metazoa; phylum Arthropoda; class Insecta; order Lepidoptera; family Saturniidae; genus Antheraea; species Antheraea assamensis. The sequence goes on along the minus strand of JAQQSE010000046.1, from coordinate 3,343,225 downwards.
TAATCCATTATCACTAATTAATCCCTAGTAATATTGTCAAGTAAATAAATATATAACAAACAATACCCACTACATGGTACGAGATAACAAGCCAAGATTAGATATCTCTAGTCGCATACCTAAGTAAATTCGTCAATAATAATTATAGGCATGTGCGCTTAGGAATTCGGCGTCGGTTCACGTTTACGCGTCTCCGTCATTACGTGACTTCGATGGGAGCATTTACACCGTTCTGTAATTATATGCTAATTTCCTACAATATTATGTTTTTGTTTTAGGTTATGAAGTCGCAAAGATACATACAGTCCACATGTTGTCAAGTACCAGAAATAAATATGGCGGTGCCGTTCCCATAGTCTTAATACTTTTTAGATTTGCGTTTGACCACAATCTCATCTGATGTTAAACGTGATGTGATCTAAAATGGTAGTCACGCTAAGCCTATAGGGAGACTGGCTCAAGTGCAGCTGCCGAAACACACTAACAGGTGCTTGGCGACAGATTTTCAACTTGAGGGTGGTAGATAGCCAGGTGAACTTAGAAAAAGCCCTACCACCATGCTATAGTTTCATCACGATGTTTTCCCTCACTGAAAGCTTCGTCTTAGTAGCAGTATTTGAACCTGGGTTCTCCGACACTGTGTCCGAACACACTATCAACTAAGCCATCAACTCTTCAAACCCTCCTTAGTCAAATCTTTCCCAAGAAATTTCAAACTATGTTTTATGTTCAAATATTTTATTGTATAACAGTAAAATATATAGGGAGTTACATAATACATCGCTAGGTAGTTACACAATACATCGCTATGTTATGCGATTGGAGCCAAGCGTACAGACGGATTATCTAATGGTAAGATCACCGCCGCCTATTGACACCTGCAACACCAGAAGCATCACAAATGCATTGCCGGCCTTTGAGGAAGAAGTAGGCTCGTTTCTTGAAGCTCTGTGGGTTGTATTGGTTCAGAGACGCTGCCACTAGGTGTTCATTCCAGAGGGCCGACGTACGTGGGAAAAACATACGCGAGAACCGCACAGTAGACGACTTCTAACCATTTAGATGTCACTGATGGAATTTCATTTTATGGCGAGTCGTTCGGTAATGGAACTCAGCAGCAGGTATCAATCTGAACAGCTTTTCAGAACAATATCCGTGGTAGATGTTGTAAAGGACGCAAAGTGATGCAACATCCCTACGAAGCTCCAAAGTGTCGAGCCTTGAAGAAAACACCCGTCGTCGACAATTCAAGCCGCTCTCCGTTAGATTCGATCAAAAGGCTACTTAGATGGCATTGAGGCGCTCTGGCGATCGTTTACTTTACAACAGTTATTAGGTAAGAGTAAATTTCGGCTGTTTTTTAAACATTCATTTTAATATATATATATATATATTATTCAGAGTGAAGCTCAGAAACTTTATTATAATTAAATACTCCCTTGATTATCACTAAACATTATTCAATTTATTTAACGGATATGGCCAGCAAAGGGGATTACATCAATTGCATTATACAACATGACTGGTTTCGAGGGAATATAAGGAATAAAGATTAATTTAAACATTGATGGTGAGCGCTATTTAGTTCTCGCAATACAAGCTATGCTTTATTTTGCAATGAATTAATACCGAATAAGAGTTCCTATAGCAAATAAAATAAATTTTAGTTACTCGGTAACTGTACGGTGTGAAGCAACCTATTTAAACTTAACATGCCGTCCGCGTACCGGAATATTGGAACAATTTATGAGGAGACCTTTGTATTTTAGAAGAGCTTTCAAATTGGAGGTATCCAGGTTGACACGTAGCGCTCTTTCGACGAATTTAGATGACTGATTTTGTGTAAATTCCCCTAATCCAAGTATGATTTTTTTGTTCTGAAGTTATTCATTTTTTCATATTTTTATGTCCGCGTCAAACTTTTTGGCCGTTATGAATATAGCTTTAAGTTCGGTTTTATGTATGGTACAGTCAAGAGGTTAATACAACATTTTGACTTTAAAAAAGTATTTTTGGTATAAAGTAGCATTTTTATGAATTGTCACATACTGAATACAATTTAATACTTACCGATTTTTTGGAAAAAGAAACATACGTTTTTTGTAAAGAAACCTTACTGTTCTTTTGTTTTCTTTTGATTGACATGATTTTTTCGTGTCTTTTTTCTGACCTATATCTGTAATATCTCAACAAAGACTCTAGCAATAATCCACCAACACTAAAACCTTATGAAGGACTAGATTGATATCGTTTTTCTATGTTCGCATTAGCCTGATAGAAGCGCTCTCAATATTCGTTGATAAAAACTTTCAACCGTTTCAAAATATTCTAATTCTTTTTATCTATGAATGAGGACAGAATCATTGAAGTCGGAAAGCATCAGGTATCGTGAAAGTTTACGCTAAAACATAACGTTTATGTATCAACTCATATTCAGCACGGCTAGACAAACAGATTAGTTAAAACTATCTCGAATACTTTTTCTCTGTAGACCAGTCTTATAGAGGTACTCTCTTTGGCAAAGGACCACAATAACGTTCAAAGCTAAAAAATAATAAACAACTGTTGAACTACGAATACTAGAGGGAAAAAAATCCAACGAAATTAGCGGTCACCAATTAGTCTTTATACACAAATATAAATGTCGTTAGATAATAAACAGGATTATCCAAGAATGATAAATTCCAAGACAGTTTGACCGACCATCAAGAAAAGTGTTGTACCTAGGGGCTTTTCATATGAAAAGATTTCATTCTATTTTACTACGCGGCGTTCAGTTTTATTAAATTGTAATTTAGCACGAAAGAAGTCGCAGACGGTTGCTTGTATTGTGTCTATTGTGAGAAAAGTCGTAGATTTCCCATTATTTCAAACTGTTCGTTATCATACGTTGTATACTGATAGTAAGATGATAATAATAATGTCAGAAAATTTCAAGCAAACCTCCGACGTCACCCGACCCCTTACATCAAGTATTAAATAATGAACGACTTTTCATTCTAAAGTAATCTACGACGGTGAGTACGATATGAATTATTCAACCGAAATTACACGAAACGATTTGCAAGAGAAAGGATTTTGCCAAAATGATACTTCGGAGTTACCGTTCTCGCTTTGTTAAGATTCCAAAATATTAAATGACTACTCTTTCGATTAACATAAATTTATGGTTATTTGGGAAATTCAACATTAATTATATACCGTAACATTCCTCGATAGCAATAAACAAAAGTAGATAAAGATGTAATAAAACGTATTTTTAAAACAGATATTGTTTATTGAAAGAAACTTACAGATTCAAGTTCTCGTCTAAAATGAATGCTTAAGAACATTGGTTTCTTCAGCGACGATCTCAGTATTTATCACATACGTAATTGCATCACGTGTGAAGGTATGTGTCTAGAACAAATCAGAGAAAAATATCTTTTGGGCACGCTTTCGTTTCATTCGTCTGGATAAATGTATCTTCCATGCTTAACTGCGAATACATGATAATGCTGACGCTATTTCGGTTTTTATTTTAAATAAAATTTGTGGTTATAATTAGACCGGTGTAACGCCCTGGGTAACGAGCCAAAATAAAAATAAAACTCTAAATGTGATGTATGTAATATGGTATCATATACAGATGGGGTTCCTCAAACATGTATCTAATACACTGTAAAAATAAATCAACGGTAAAAAAGTCCAATTAATTATTACCGATCAATTTAATTTAACTCCAGAAGAGGTTGTTTGGTACAGAACTGTTCAATGCGCATGCAATATTTCCACGGTGTAAACATTTATGTCAAGCAGGTAACGATTGGACGCCATTGGAAGCACCGTTCGACCCGCGCACTTTACTAAATTGGAAAGCTAAACAAAGTGCGCGTGAACGAAAAAAAAAAATCAATCCACACGGCGTCAAAACGAATGTTTTGTGAGAGGTAGTTTGAATTTTGACGTTATATTCTTGTGTGAAAATTTATTTACGTTTATTGCTTGAACGATATTTTTTTTAATCTGAATTACTATCTCCGCAATAAATACGCTACAGCAGATTCTTTATAAAACACGGCTATTACGTAAAGAGACGATTACGCCTATCTCATTAACGTAGGCATTTATAGTTTGACCGTCAGTTCTTATCAAAACAACGCGGCCTTAGAACCCGATACACCACACCACAATACACGGCCTGCCATTATTTAGTCCTCTCTTAAAGTGCTCTCCTTTCCGACATTCGTATGAGAATTCCTCGACTCCTAAAGATCTTGTAGTAATATTATATAGCCAGCCCTTAACCTTTCTTAATAAAAATATTATAACATGCCAAAATAATCTTTAAAGTCTGACAAATACTTTCAGAGATTAGAATGTTTAAATAAATGAAAAATAAATCTCTTGAAGCTTATAATATTACAATAGACAATAATAACTCACATAAAATAAAAGCTTGCTTTAACCCGATTTATAACTAATCCGACAACTTTTATAGAAGATCAGTCTTCTAGACACGTAGCAGTATAAATTTAAGATGTAAAAATATAATCTGAACTCACAAATATCTCTCCAGATTTCTCCTTATTAACCCATCAGTACATTCCAGAAACTTCTTTAAATCGCCCCTACAAATATTATTAATAAGAAAATGTGTTCATCAGTTTTGCCTTTCTTCACGGAACAATACAGCTACATACCACTATTGTATATACATTCAAATAGTTTATGAGCTGAAGTGTGACACAAACTAATTGTATCTCAAAATAATGCAAGATTCCTGTATGATGAACTTGAAGGGTATTTTTAGATGCAAATTCAACACGAACGTTTTCAGAAAATGTTTATAAATACGAAGTGTACAATGATTGCTATTTTATTACGATTTGTGAAGTCAAAACAAGCCCACGGCTATCTAATATTATGTAGTACTCGTACGATGAAATTATTTCAAATTTACATTTCATTATCGCACCCGATAATTACGGTTATTAGTGAATAAAAGCTATCCAAATTAGCCGTTAAATGCATAGCAATTGAAAACCGATTTCAAATAGATTTCGCCATTCCCGCAATGCATACAATTTAACCGCATTTTACGGTTCCTATAATAAATTAATAGTTATATTACTCATGTGAGTTACTATAGATAGCAATAACGGTTATATATCAATAACGAATTGCACTGTTGTATTATTTTACAATAATTATTGTTATAAACTGCTGTCTATTATTCAGCTATTAGGTAATTTATTGTTTTTTGTAATAATTATGCAACGTTAAAATTAATGTTTTATAATCATGTGGTGACTAGAATTTGAGCTACGTATATCTATCTCCCTTTCATACCAACCCTTGTCGTATAATGCTTGCTATTTCGCACGTTGAGATAACATCGGAGAAAGATTTTCGTTATAAATAATAATAAGGGACAACATATATTCATTAACAGCAGAATAGTGATGTTTTCAATAACTTGTTATATATTGAGTGGCAATAATGTAATGACGTTATTAGTTGTTCTAAGGACACTCTAATAAATAAATGACAAACGTTAACGGGTTGGTTTTATTTAAAAGCAACATTTTCAGTATCTAAATGGTATTCAATAAATAACGGAATAACAATTTTACGTCTATATCAAAGTATTTAAATACAGTCTCGATGTCACTGTGGGCCAAATGAGCCGTGAGCGACCGACGACTTAGCACAACTTCGCTTTCACAAGTAAAGTTTTCTTTCAAAATGCTGCTCCGTAGCTTGATTTACAAAATGTATATCTTTTTCTTCCTTTTCAGTCCTTTTAGCTTTGTTATTGACTAACTTTACACGGCGATTTCACTTAAATTAAACATTTAATATTATGAGTTACTTCGAGAATTACTAATGGTTATAGTGTGGTTTTATGTAGTCTATAAAATTCAATAATAAATAAGCTATAGTATGCAAAAATAAGGTTATTAACCAAATAAAAACGAATCTATTTAGCGTTATAATCTTATAGTACAAAGTGTAATATGACATCTCTCTTTCACACGTTACGGTTTTACCTCACACAGGTTTAAAAATTAAATTCAAGCGAAACCACGATATACAGCTAGTCTATAAAACTTTTATTTTAATTAAAAATACCAATAGAAATTGAACACTGAACGCCCAGACCACTTGCAAATGCCAATTATACTCGAATTTCTATAGATCTCTATTCATATAAGTTGCAACCGGCTAGCAATTTGTATTCGAATCAAAATCTCTAATACAGCCGACGGCGAGAGCACGAGATACGGTGCAAAATTGAATACATCCCTAGCCGTCCTTCGCGATAGATGCAATTTTTTATGGGACAAATTACAAGCGGTAGCGAATTTAGACACATCCCAGGCTAGAATTCAGGTGATGTGTCCAACACTTTACAAACAGATAATTAAAAAGTACAAAATACTTCTAATACAATCCAATCTAATCTCAGAAGTTGAAGCAACGTGGTTGAGGTGTTAACGTATTCGGATATCACAACGATCTTCGTAGGTTCGATTCCTTTTGAATGAACCATAGTTTTCAGTAAAAGAAAACACTGTAATAAAACCACAGCACGTCGGTAAAGCTTTTTCTAAGCTTGCTTGATTAGCTACCACCCTGACGTTGAAAATCTGTAGCCAAACATCTATAGATATGTTCCGGTAGCTGCACTTAAGAGGCAATCTATATCGTTTTATCGTGTCTACATCTTCATCTACATTCAGATTGGGTCAAGTGACACTTAAATATAAAAATGCTAAAATGTATAAAGTATAAAAAATAACAATTTATTTAAAAATCACCAAAATATCTTTTTTTTTGTACGATACAAATACGCAACGCACTCTTTAACCACTTTATATACTTCGTAAGTCTATTCAATGGATATCAAGAGCAACACTGAATTAAGCATAAGCTATACTTTATCGACTTAGTGTTCGAACAGACGGCCACTGCGACACCATTGTTTTTATTGTACTTAAAGATAATAGGTGATCTTACAGCAAACAAAAGAACAAATATATAAATAATAATATAAAAGCCATTTAAAGTTCAGACAGAGATATATTCAATTGTTTCAAATAATCAAATATTTTACTAAATCGCTTTTCTCACACAATTTGTACTCGAGTCAAACAAGCTGTAACAGCACGGTGCGGATCGTCCCGATAATATGTATTCGTAATGGCTAACCATGTTTACTTTTTAAACACAATATCACGCTGATACAATATTATTCATTCATTAACAAACGCCGCTGTGACGTTCGCATCGGCAAACTGAAATTTTAATGGAAAACGAACGAATATTAATTGACTCCTAATATAAATGCAAGCGACATTGAAGAGCAAGATCATATGAAAAATGACTATATAACAAAACAAGCTGATTCCTGCTCGCTTCGTTTAGCATTAAAAATGGTAAAAGGCCAATAGAACCAAAAAATAGGTAGTCTAGAATCATCGATGAGAAATTCATAGTCCTATATGTAGATATGTCCAGTAGCTTTGACGAGTCTCAAAGGAACTATATTCTCATTATATATATATATATATATATATATAGAAGACTACAACCTTGGATTATATACCCATTACCAAGCCTTGACAAACGAAACATAGTTCTGTCTCTGTACACGTACTACTAGAATCTTCCTACAAATTAGTCTATAAGGAAGAATGCACATTTTAGTTTATTATATGGTTGATAAATAATTCGAATTTTTAGTTTCGAAACCAATATTTAATAATGTTGTCTCATTACATTTAGAAATACGTAATTAGGATTTCTTCATACATTGTTTATTCCATATTTATATTAGTCATTCTTATATTGTAAAGGTTCTTTTAGGCGAATGTTTATCATAAAAATTATTATTTTTTATTTTCCATATTTGAATACATGAACAAACAACCCTTTAATGTAAGGTTAGTATCTCGATCAAACCATAACATGGTATTTGATCGTTTGTCTATCACCCTGTAACATAATATAAGTGATAATAATAGTAACATATAAATAATGAATCACGCTGTTGATTTTATAATTGTTATATTTTAAAATAACTGTTGTCAATTATTCTGCTGTTTTGTACCTCATTTAAATTTTTAGGAATAACGCGATAAAATAATACATATTACATAGATTACCTTTGAGTGTTAACTACATGAACTGTTCTCTGTCTCACACTTATTGAGTTATTATAATGCTTGCTTACTTACTCATCGCGATTACATCGTTCAACTGTTGTTATTATCGATAATAATAACGCACAACGCATAATCAACAGCCGAATAATAATGACTTTAATAGTTTGTTATCCATTGCATAGTAATAATGTATTACAATATAAGGTGTCGCAATAATGATCACCTCTATAATCTTAAGATAAAACTTTTGACCAATCAATCATATGCCGAATTTTGAACTGTAGTATTAGTTAACATCATGTGGACTTTTAGATGTCTGACGTATATAACGAAACTGCACTGAGTTATTTGCGATGAACAGTGAACAAGCTGGCCCCACTGAATTGTAGGTTTGGCGTCAATATGTCCTCACACCCTGTCTACGTTAAGGCGCCATTGCGCTTTATAGCCGGAGGAGTGCGTGCGGCGACAACACGGCGAACGATGACGTCACACGCTGTTAATTGATTCGAACAGTATTCCTATCGCAATCGAATAGCCTTTTTGAGTCCGAGCCCGATTTAGAAAGCTGTTCTATATACGTTTCATATATTACTATCCCCATACTCCTGTAATTTCTTTCTTTCATTTCTCAGTCATTTTTATAAAATCGTTCCCGCAAGTATGTTCCCTCCTATTTATAACATCGCACACTTCAAGCGCAACGTATGAGAGACATTAACATTAACAGCGATAACCGGTGATGTAATACTTGACCTTTCAGTGGCCAAATTGGTGTGGCCAAGTGGTTAAATTCAATTTTGTATACCATCCAGCATAGGATCCTCATTTTTTCCCTCACCTACATATTTTATTTTGTTTTTTCTTTCTATACTGCGTTCTAAGTAAGATCTATTTAAGTGACCCAGAAGTGAAAAATCCTTCATTCTAGTTACGAGAACAAACAGCTAAATACTTCTTATCTATGGTAGTATGCTCCTATAGGATAAATATTACTGTATTCTATTTCAATTATAACTCTATGGGTGACAGATGTAATTAAGAGTAACGGCAATAGTTGCTTATTAAAAAAAAACATTTAATTCAAATCGATTTAAATATTAAAAATAAACATAATAAATTTCTCGAATCTATGTAACTTGTTTTGCTCTGTGGCATGGTCAAACGACACATGTTAGAAAGAAATAGTATTGTCCACACTATTTGCAAGAAGCGACTTGTTAATGTGCAATGTACAATGTGTAATTTTGTAGCTGGTAGAGCTACGGTGAAGCTATTACTGGTTTCAGCATGAATGGGTCGGCTCGCCCGGGGTAGAACCACCCTCGCACAGAAAACCGACGTGAAGTAACAGTGCTTGCACTGTTGCGTTTCGTTCGTTCAGTGAGAGCGCCGGAGGCTCACATCTATTAAAAGGCCGGCAACGCACTTGCGACTCTCCTGGTGTTGCTAGTGTCTATGGACGGCGGTGATCACTTACCATCAGGTTACCGACCTATTCGTTTGCCCACTATATTATAAAAAAAAAAAAATTGATGTGTCCAAATTTATTTCAGACCCACTTTATCATACCATTTCATCGCAAATGATGTCACAATACAACATTCATTTATTAATTTGTTCTCATTATTTTTGTCGAGGGTTTGTTCAATCAACAACAACAATTAAACAAACTTCTTGAAAAAAAAGAGGATAGCAAAAAATTAATAAAAAAGCAGAAACTTGGAATCACTTTCTAGCCCTTATACCGACGTTCAACAAATTATATATTAATTTGGCTTCTAGCGATGCTAGGTGTGATGATGTAACCTTCCTTCATGATAAATAGCACATTTACTACTTTCGCTTTTTTCAATTAAAAAGTTAAACTTATTCAATGGAATTTGCCCACAACAAATTCTTAAAGGTATATGGTTGGATCGTTCTATATCAATCACCCTTTGTATACATTATTTATACTCGTACAAAAAATCACAAACAACGCTTAGTAACAGACCGCACCTGGTTTCCCAATAAAACACGTGCCTAGATTCAGTCTGCGTGAACATTTTTGCGGTACAGACCTTGATTAAATTGCGTAGACAGAACCCTAGCAATCCGATACCAAACTAATAGATTCGTTCAGTGTAAAAACGAACTGGTACCCTTTCTAACGGTCGGCAATATCATCGTATGTACGACTGTCGTATATCAGCTCCTATGTGGATCTACTCAATTGGTAACTGTAAGTTATAATCTTTCGATAGGTCAAAAGGAATATTGGCACATCTACGTATAGTTTATGAAGGTTTTAATGCTATTTATTTTATTGTAACGTGCTACTAAATGACGCTACAGTAAATCAACTGTAATCTCGTTATAATTATCGTCGAGAATAAAACAAATAATAGACATAGGTATGTCCTTGTGACCACAAGATAGAAGTGAAAACTTATAAATAATTACATAGACGTAAAAGTTCATACAGGTTTATCAAGGTTTATATATGAATTACTTATTTCGGACGGCTTCGCTCGTTTTAAAGAAGGTTCGATATATTCTTCGGTGACAGTACATTTTTTCTAGATGCAAGGTACCCTATGTCCTTTCTCTATGCTCTGAGAATGTAGATGCAAATTTTTCATCCTGATTAGTCGAGAAGTTAAGGCGAAAAAGCTTAACAAACAAACCCACTTTCGCATTTATAATATTAGTAAGGATTATAATAATAAGATGTAATAATAAGAACGTATGCACTCCTTGTTAGTCAGTGAACATGGTTGATGATAACTGGAGCCGAGTATACACGATTCAATGCATCACCAACCCGAACACGCTTGATGTCGAATGGAGCCGAGTAAACCTGAATTAGCGTTACCAAACTAAATATCACGGTTCACTTTCGTTCACTATTCAATGCGCATAAAGAAGTTATCACTTAAATTAACGCTTTCGTCTTCATGGGTCCAATTAATTATATAATGCATAATATATTAGAAATACAGTTTGGAATAAACAATAATAATAACAAAAAACGCCTGCTTGTTTGATGAATTGTGTGTTATCAGTATTAACGTTTAATTTATTGGAATAAAATTAAGTTTTCTGAACCCCTCTTCGGATAAAAGCCTTCATTCAAAGAAAGCCAAGAAGCGTCGCGAGTTTTTTTTAAGTTTATCCAGCTCTTGCTTACTGTCGATTGAAATTCACTTTGCCAACTAGCTATTGGCGTACTTCTGCTTCTACATCCATGAGGCCTGTTCCACAGAGTTACGGACTTGATTCATTTGTTATAGTTAATATGAACCACATGCCCCACCCATTTGGTATTTGGTGCAAATCCTCTGTCACAAATGTGAACATTTCGACTTTTTTTTTTTATATTATCGGGGGCAAACGAACAGGTGGGTCACCTGATGGTAATTGATCACCGCCGTCCATAGACACTAGCAACACCAGGGGAGTCGCAAGTGCGTCGCCGGCCTTTTAATATATGTGGGCCTCCGGCGCTCTCACTGACCGAACGGAACGCGACAGTGCAACCACTGTTACTTCACATCGGCTTTCTGTGGGAGGGTGGTACTACCCCGGGCGAGCCGACCCATTCATTCTGAAACCAGTAATAGTTTCAGCGTAGCTCTACCACCTGCTCCAAGTCACCATTCGCATTAGCATAATTTTACTGAGAAATAAGCTAGATACATATATTTGAATAACTTTACTAAGTACTAAGTGAATATCAATAATTAACTATAACTGTCATCTTGCTCCCAATAATTACAGAATTATTTTAAAATGCTTAATAATGTTGTTTAATGCATATATGATAGTATGTAGTCTAAATAATATTCTGAATATTTTTCTATCTACCTCCAAAAATCTCGTCAATATTGGTTCAGTCGTTTCGGAGATTAGCGCATATAAACAAGAAGACAGACACTTCAATGTCATTTATATTTTTACAGATTTATATAAATATTACAAAACAAATTGGTTTTTCTTGTGTCTTTGTTACATTAGTTCTTCTAAACTACACAACGGATTTTCACACGGTTAGTAGAGTAGAGAAAAGTCTATGTATTTTAATGAAGTCGTAAAATAGAGTTTTCGGTTTTTTACATTAATAGTACTGGATAAACCCAATAAGATATTTGAAAACGATGTTCTACAGAATTGTACAACTTAAAAATACTTACACATAAATCTTTGAGGGTATATATCTGTCTTCTAAAGATAACCCATAGTAATCGTAATTAAATAGTAATAATTGCTCATTTGAGATGATGTTTTATCAAATATAATATCAATTCTTATCCAATTAAATACTTTAATTACGTGACATATTTAATGTATAACAATTTAAAAAAAATCGGTTGCATTTTACAGCATATAATTTATCATATTTTAAATGATATAACAGAATTAAAATTACTCGTAACAAAAAAGTTCTTGTATGTAGGATATCACATAGCTTTGATGAACTGTAAATAGCATGTGCTTACGATGCCACAACAGTACATTGCACTTGTGCGAATCCGGGTCGGGTCGCTAGTAGTACATAAAATGACGTTCTATAAAAAAGCGTTCAAAGGCAAAACAATTCAGTCCGACATGTTTATGTAAAGTGCCATAACTTTGTATCGTAGAAGCAGCGAAGTTTCCAACTACTAGAACGTTCGATAGACTCGCTCTGGAGTTGGGTAGAGTTATACAAAAGTCCGTCGGAGGTGGGCGCATGTCGCTATGGTTTCCTAATGGTACGATACAAGTGACTTGTGTTCAAATTGTGTATATATTGATTTATTTATATCACTCACATGTAACTGTCTTAATTCGTAATTATACATTCGATGTAACTGCCGTTTTAGCGGCATAATGTGTCGTATTGCGTTCCGATATTAGGCGATGTATATACAGTAATCAAATAGGGTGCTAGGAATTTATACTTCACTAGGCAGCGACCACGATACGCCTATGCCTAAAATCAATCACTATTGACTGATTTTCATCTTCTCACGTTTCGAGTACATCCAGTGTATAAGAGGCCTGTAAACGACTAGCGATGGATTGTTGATCTTCCAGTGATCACCGTTGTTATTGGATTTTACTGCCATTATTATCGGTCCCGTTTACATTACTTTTTGGACAATGCGCAGTAAAAAGTAATAATACCTGAGGATATAAATCTTTGCAGCGTAATATTAACCTTACGGTTGTGTATAGATTTGAGAATGACGTATCTTGCTACGCCGCACCGTAGCACCTTTGTGTAGCATACGCGCTACGTGCTTACGAGTATTATGCTATAAAATGATTCCAAAACGCGACACACTCGAGTGTGGACATTAAAGCGGGTAATGCACCGAGTGAATGGCTACAATTATCGTGCCCTTCAAAACAATATTGATGCCGAAATTAAGAAGCTTATGCCTTTAAGTTTCAATATATTAAGGTTTTTTTTTAACACAGAGTGTACAAATATTTTAGGTCAGTATACGAAAAGAATACGATGTATGATGATTAAACCCTTATAAAAGAAAGCTTCGACACGTCAATGTTATGACACAAAAACAGTTTCTAAAATCTTTTTATTGATGACACCAAAGCTCGTCAATACAACAAAATTAAAAAATATCTTTATTTTCAAAAATTCCTTACAAAATGTTAGCCTTAACCATGGCCCGAAAGTAGACAATGCGTGAGTCATAAAAGCCTAATATCTGATTACGGGTAGACTTGACGTTTGGAGGTAATTATATTTTAAGAACATTAAAGTTAGAATAAAAAACAAAAATTATTATAATAACTTATTAAACTTATGTATTGGAAATTTGTTGACAAACGGAGGAAAAAAAGATACTTCGCGTATTTATATATGTATAATTTCACATGTTCTAAATTATAGGTAACCAATTAACCTATTATTTTTCTGTAAACCAATATTTATCTCTGGCAAAAGTCAAATATATCAGTACGCGTGTTTCAATTAATATATATAAATTAAACTGTGTTGTTTGCCGTTTCTCTGGAATAATGCTAATAAATCAATATTTTACTTGCAGATTCAGAAACTTTCAATGTATCATCTAGACTACAAATGATTATATATGAATATGCTAAGTCCGGTGAAGCGTGAAGCTATAAAGGCCCGTCGGGCCAACAGTGTCTAGTCAGAGTTCGAAAAAATAACAATATCACTACATATTATAAAACAAAATCGTCCGCCGCGTCTGTCTGTCTGTCTGGATGTTCGCGATAAACTCAAAAACTACTGAACGGATTGTAATGCGATCTTCACCAATAAATAGACTAATTTACGGGGAAGGTTTAGGTATATAATTTGTCAAGGATTTTTTTTTTGTTGTAAATTGGTTGAAATATAATGATAATTGTTGGAAGAATCGGAAAAAGTCAAGCCGCCTGAGAAATTTCGTCGAAAACGCAGCCTAATTCCTTTGAAATATAACAAAACAATGCATACTGAGATATTCTTCCTCTTTTATAGATCTACAAAAATGTCTAGGATGGCGTATACCTATATTTTTAGGATAGATTATTATACCCATCTATCTTCGAAAAATAGTCACGTGTAATGAGGTAATTAAAAGGCTATTTAGACGGATACAGTATTAATCCTCATAAAATACATTAGTTACCTTAAGCATTTCATGCATATAAATGTATATTTTTTATTATCAGGGCAGGACAATGTCTTTCGAAGCCTACTAGTATAATATATAATATCACGACACATTTCAACCAAGTCGATCGTGTTTGTGTCAATTTTCGTCTAAACTATGCTTTTAATAGAATCCTATGATATTCAGAAATCAATTACATTAGTCGTATTACTGTCGTTTAAAAAAATGTATATATTGTGAACTAAAAATAAATCGGGCAGAGATAAGAAATAGGATAACGTATTTATGCCATCTGGAGGATTCCTTGAGAATAATTCATGACTGGAACCCACACGAATGATATCTTCCAATGTAATGGAGCACTCCTCTGATATAGAAGTAACGTCCAAATAAAAGCGTAGGTTGGAATTCAAGTATTCAATGTGTTGGGATAGTTGTGGGTATTATTAAGGGTTCTATTAGGCAGATAGTCAAATAAATATTTTTTGTTGTTAATAGTTGTTATAACCCATTATTAGATTCGAGAAATTAAAATTAAAACAATGACGTCATAAGACGTCAATACTCCTAGATCATCCTTTTCTTAGTTGAGGGTGCTCGATCTACGTGGGTAATGTGAACGATCCGATAATCCAGACGATAATGCTCCCTGCTGATGTTTTTTTTCAATCTGACTACACGCGCTGTTGGCCTGACGGGCTCTCACAGCTTCACCTGACATTAGAGTGAGTGTTTAAGACACTCAGCTGAAATGGTACCTACTGCAATGATAGCAAAGTGATCAATCCTCGGCTTAGGTTCCTGCCTTGTATGCAATATTGTGACACGAGCTAAATTGTCCATGCGAATCATACGTTTGTGAGACACAGGCATACATTCATGTGTGCGCCGCAAAAGCGTACATATATTTAGAAACTGGCAATTTTTAGTAAAGCTAAACAATTTTAAAAAGAGAAAAAATGTTCCTTACACAACCTTTATACTTTATACTGACGGCTGCCTGTATGCTACGCCTTTTATATATTACTACTCGATCCGGTTAAGAGGGCAGAGATGAATATCTAAGACTATTCACATGTTATATTTCTCTATCGGAAAACTCTGACTAGGTAATTCATTTGAAAAACACGTACACGAATCGACGCGAAATATTTCTGTAATCACTGATCAAAAAACAAAGATATAATTAGCTATACCATGGCTTATTATGCATTTATTATTATTTATTGTAGTTACTGCCGTAACATCTACTAATAAGTTATAAAAAAAAGAAATGGACAAAAACTTTTTCTATGCAGAAATACTAAACTACATCAATTATTATGGTGATCGGTCAATCGGTGTTGTAGTTTATCAATATTGAATGCACATAGCAATATCCATTTATATATAGTTATATATGATTAACATGTACAATGTCAACGTATAAAAATTACACAAACATATAAAATAATTATTGTGGGTTATCCTTAGGGCATTTATATATCACATCGCAGACTTTTGTGTTACCATTTTAAAATATACAATTTTGTAGTACATTATTTTTTTATGTATCTCGAAAAATCTCAAAATCTATTACATATAATAAAAATGAAGTGTCTATATGTAATATCAAAATAACGAATTTTTACTGATTGTATATGAACGCATACAGGATATTGATAACAAAAATACAATTTTTAAAATTTTTGTCTGTCTGTATGTCTGTCTCTATGTTCTGGGTAATCTCCGAAACGGCTAAGCCGATTTTGACAGAAATTTGACTGACGGATAGTTAAAATTACAGCGGGGGACATAGGCTACTTTATTTTAGACTAGCTGTCATCCGTGGCTTCATCTGTAGTACTATCTTCAAAACGATTGGACCTACTTTCATGGGACTTTCACTCACAGATAGATAATGTTATAAAAAATAATTAAAGTTTTTTATTTTGAACTAGCTTTTACCCGTGGCTTTGTTTACAGTACTATCTCCAAAACGTTAGAACCATTTTTCACGGAATTTTATACGGATAGCTGATGTTATAAGAAATAATTTACAATTATAAAAAACACATGCGGAGCTGCGGGCAATAGCTAGTATTAAATATAATAAATATAAATCTCACAAAAATTTGCGAGCTTTACAATGTAAGCGGCCGAAAACTCTTTCTTAGAATTTTCATTAGTATACAACGACTTTTCTCTGTGTGTGTAATGTATGTATTATATATACGAACACTGCAAAAGCAAATCTCTACACAATATTCGAAACAGGAATAAAATTCGTTGTGTAGTTTTTAAAAACTAAGCGAACACAGAGAGAGACGTGAAACGCATTTTTTTTTATAATGTTTATAGACTCTACTTATTCATATTAAAAAGAAAAATCTTTAAGAAACAAGGTTCAAACAGTACACTAACAGTAGGTGAAGCGATGAGTGTAGGCAGCGAGATAGCAACCACACCGTATTCTTGGCACGCGACCACACAATAACCTCGTCGCGGGCGGCATATATCTCTATTCTATACTTCAATCTATTTTTTTTTTGTTTTTATAGTTATTAGCGATTAATATTTGGTAAAAAACTCTCTAAGTACATTTAATTTTTTACAATTCATTGTAACTTCCAATCAGATCTTCAAAACACACTGTAACCATAAAGCCACCCTTGATTGGATTTAAAGTAATTATTATCGTAGTTAATAGCAACGGTATAGTCCTAATTTCAAGGCGAACACCAAGATACGAAGACTCATAGAGGAACTGCTTCAATACTTATAGTAACTGTTTATATTTAAAATGCTTGTGGGCGAGTATGCATAGTTCTTTTTCTTCAAAACGGTTTGACACATTTTGTTTTTTTTTTTTAGTATAATTTTGTATAGTTGCTTTCTCTTGGCTAGTGGTACTGTTGTTGAGATCTATAATTTTTTAATTTATTTATTTCATTATTTTTCTCATTAAAAAAAAACAATATTACTTTAGAAGACAAACACTTAATAAAATCTATAATAGATTAAGGATTGACTTCCGTTTCCGCTAGTAGGTTTATAACCACATCTACTTAGATATTGTTCCTACTTTAAGAACTAGCATAAGACAATCAAACACATCTCTTTAAATAACGTGCGAATGGTAGATCTACAATATTCTATATTATATTTTATTACGGATCGTGACAGAAAAATCAATGCTTTTGTAAATGAATAGGTAACAAACCGACAGAGTGGTCATTACATGTACATATGTGTTTTACATTTATATATATATCTGTATCGACTATGACCATTTGATGTAGAATTTTTCGTAGATGATTCTAGTCTACTTATTTTTTGGGTTCGATTGACTTTTTGCCTTTTTTTAATGCCCAACGAAAAGAACGGTAATCAGCTAGTTTCTTATATTTTATACCACTTATAGTTTAGGTAGAATTGTATATTCAGATGTCCATTGTTTCTTTATATTATTCTCAATATATAAATATAAAAATGAAAGAGTTTCATGTACTCCAATATAGTTTCATCGATAACCATAAAGCTGGCTAACCTAAATATCTTCTCGTGGACAATATGTTTCATGTTAGTCATTTATTAATAATATTGATAGTAAAAATGAATGGAATATTCAGAACTGATCCACAATAATACAATATTCAGTGGAAAATCTAAAGTTTATATTCGATTTATAAAGCGTCTGTGAAGTTTCACCCTACTAGAGTCGGTTCAAATAGCTCGTTGTAACTCGAACATTCCTTTGACATTTCGTGTATAGTATGAGTAATGTACATTGGCGAGTGATTCTGACCTTGTTATTACACTTGTTAAAGTGGGCTTGTTATGCAAAACGCCAATAATTGGTTGGATATTCGTTTGACCGTCAAAGTAATATAAAGTACAAAAAGATTTATTTCCATTAAATAAGCAACCAATTTTGAGATTCTATTACGTAGTAAATAATATTTTCGTCTCGTAATTCTTTATATATTCATATTTCCTGATATATACAAGTATTATTGTTCATTATTATAGGTTCATGAACGTGTGTACAACGATTTTATTGAATTTAAATATTCACTGTTTGTAATTACGGTGATACAAGTTTATTTTATAATTTTAGTGATATATTTATTAACAAGCTTACTAGCTTTTTCTTGTGATTTTATTCATGTTAATATAAATTTAAGCTATTGCTCAGAAACAGCATATTATTTTTTAATGTAAAAGGACCCATAGTTCTTGTCTGTACCTCTGAAAACTTGTATGTAAATGTCATGATGACCGCTTAAGTATTTAATGCGAGGAATAGTAACAAACAAAAAAACTGACTTTCGCTATTATAATATTAGTTAGGATGACACTATGCTTTATCTTTGAGTAACTGTACGATTTCTACAGTGTTCGTCAACGAAAGCTCTCAGGTGGTTGTTATTTTTTTCATTTTACTCGTAATTTTTTATTATATGAGTAATTTGAAGAATAAGTTTATAAACTGTAGCCTACGTTATTTTGATTAATAAACTATATTTTAATAAAGTTTCATCAAAATCCATTCAATGTTTTGAAGTTATACTTCTTTTGGTGCGTTAGGGAAAAATGATGAGAGTAAATTTTTACGATGCGCGCGCACACCGTCATGAAAAACCGACAGCCTGAAGTTAACTATAGTCAATATTTTATTCAAAAACAGTATGTATGTATTAAATACCTTTTTTCTATTGTTAGTGTCGTTTTTTCTACAAACATAGAAAAAGGTGAAAGATAAAATTTTTGAAAAGATTTTTATCTTGTTACGCCAAAGAAGTATAACTTCTAACGCGAGTACATAAGTACACTCTATCAATTTTTTTTGTTTTAAAGAGAAACAGACATTCATCGATCCTCGCAAACGTTCTTGTTTATAATTTCAATGAAATACAGAACCATATATTTTATTACAGTGTTTACGGATAAATTATTTACATGTGCGTCTACGCAGGAATGATCTTCAGCGGACTAAACGTGTCTAGGGTGCAGTAAATACCTAGACCTTTTATCGTGAAAGTGCAACGTCTCATCCGGCCGACACGATCTATTTTATATATGTATAGTTTACTACATTTTTGAATGAAATATATTTTTCCATATACACAAATTTTCAGTATAATTAGTTATGACTTTTTTTCTACAAATAAAATTGATAATTTTTTACAAGCTGTCATTTAAAAATTATTTGTATACTCTCTGTATATAAATGTTTATTTAAATTGATTGAGAATTAATGAGGAACTGGCGAATGAAAATTGTGTGATTTTTAAGTTGTTTTTCCATCGAAGGTGAACTTCACCTTATTATAACTTAAAAACATATTCTACAGATTCGACATGCTTAAAATAATACAAGAGTGTACTGCGTTTTTATAACCAATACATTTGGTTTTTAACAAGAAAAAATTTAAGAGAACAATTTAAGTACATCGAATAAACCATCAGCAGAACTATAAAATACATAAGACTAAATACACAACTTATTTATTATGTAGCGTAATAAACTACCCCAGTAAATTGTTAACCAGAATAAGGACCTATACAGAGACCGTACAGGCTGCGAACAAAAAATTTATATAATGAAATTTCGCCTCCGACAAGCATGAAGTTTGCTGAACTTTGTAACAACATCGTGCAAGGCCCACAAAAACGGGTCAAGTTACATATAGTTTATGAGTACCCGACGACCGAAGGTCCGAAATGAGATGTAAGATAATTTAGAGTGATTTATTCGAGCACTAAAGCACTTATCTCCGAGGCCGTAAACTGTATAGATATGAAAACTTCGATCCACAATTGTTTTTGCTAAGAAATATATGTATACTCTTTTCCAAGATTTCCTAAAAAATAGCACAAATATTTTCTTTGCATGAAGCTAAATCATCAGTTAACTATAAGCTTTAGTTTATTCGTGCAAGTGCCTGGTTTTTTTGCTAAAAATAGCTTTTAAAAGCATTAAAATAATTTCAACTCTAACATGATGTTAGTGGACTTCATATCGCTTGCTGACCTGTTTAAGTTATACTTGAAGTGATAATGAATCGTCAAATAAGTCTTATTATGGTATTACAAGTTAGGTCACCAATTAGTGATTTTATGTTTCGAGCTCAGTAAGACCAGTAATAGTTTTTTAGGTACTGATATTAGGTTCTGTAATACGATCTCACAGAATTTTACCGATTTCTCCGATAGTAAATTCAACCATTATGTCAAGTACGTTTAAAGTCAAAAAGTTATTATAGGGCGGACTTATATAAAAGATAGTAGTTACTGCTGGAAATTATAACTCTCTGTATACGTTCGTTAAAGTCGACTTTGACCACAATTACTTGTAATAAAAATATATATCCGCTACTTTTTGGTCGTGATTTCACTCGCGTTAATGTAGATTTGATATATCCCTCGGGAATAACGTTTTTTTTAAACGTGTTTTCAAGGTTGAGTAGTTGGATGTGAAAGCGTTTCAAACACACATTCCCATTTATAGGAATTTATTGTTAGGAATATAAGGTTAAACCAAATCGAGGTCGTTGACTTTTTTCCGTGTGTCCGAGCCGGTGGTAGTGTTTGACGTTCATAAACGCCTTCTGAGGACTTAAATTGAATTAAATTTGATTTATAGGTTATCCATGAACCTATAAGTAATATTAAAAATATACATAATCTAAAGCAAAAATAAGACTGTAAGTGTATAAACGTAATTCATTTCCTCTAAACACTGGTCTGTATTAAGGGATTAAAATATTTATAGTTACAAACTGGTGGATTACTTGCCTTTTATGTCATTGAACGTTTAAATATATTTACTTGAAAATATTAGTTGAATGTGAGTAGTGTCACTAGCATACTGTCCGTGGATTTGCTCGCGTAAATGACAAAATTTGTACAATTCTTTAATATAAACAAACTCATATATTGTTTATCGTAAAACCTTTATTGATTTCTACACAAATCTAAAGCTATCATACTGTTCTTAAAACTGATTCTAGAATAAATCGAAACCGAAAAATGTCATCATTCATACAAACCAATACCGCGATATTTTATTACGATGTGTTCTTTCATGAAGGATTAGAAACATTCGTTGTGTTACGATCGAGGTCGTGTCCGGACGCGTAGACCAAAGGGCTCGTTCGTTAAGTGGCCAACTAACTCGCGTTAACAGCAGCCATATTTTAGCTACTCAGTGGACCTATAGTTATTGCTGTAATATAAAGTTCCTGCTGAGTTTTTCATGACGCATACGTAAGCGGTATCGAATTAGCAAGGTCTCGCGTAAAATAGTTAATTAAATCCGTGAACCATCTTAGCGATATGTTAGATTGTTCCCGGCCCGACTATCGGCTTACTGAACTTCAAGCGAACTGGAATGTTCCTGATATTAACCACTCGTGTCTGGTGCAAATGATACACTATTAACGTTACATAAATTTATATGAAATTTATTGATTGTTAATTGCAGGGATACAGCCGCTATCTAATACACCTGTTTCTACCACCAAGCAGCATGGTTCGTGTTGTTGCGTTCCCCACTCAAATACGAGACGATTCAAGTCAATCCTCTGGAGTACCAAATAACTCATCATAACTGACCTCGATATTGCAATCCTTTCGACGTTGGTTACACATAACTATAGGCTGCAGTGATTGCTTGACATCAGATGGATTGTATGGCTGTGTTTTATTTTATAACTGGAAAAAACTTTTCATTACTTTAACTGGCCACCATTTATTCTATAATTTATTTCAAAATATCTTTACATACATGCTTAAGTGTGAGCCAACTATTTCGAAACAAAACAAAATATGATTGCTTTTATTTAGAAACTCATCAGTACACATACTAACATCATTCTAGTGCTTTGAACTTTATAATGTTATTACACTCGCACACACTCATTATGTTTTCGATACATCATTTTTTTTTACTGAACTGGTTTCACAATATTTGTAACTGTTTCCTACAACACAGTCTACATCAACGTTTGAGGCAGGGACCCAATCGATGTGTTCTAATATAACGGAGTTACAAATAAACATTATTATTATTATATATAATTCAATGTAATCTTTTGTAAATCAACACAAACCTACAATTGCTGTTTAGCTAATGGTAGTATCTTTTTTAAATTTGAATGATTAATGATCATTTGTTATCTTTACTTATACTATAATGCTACTGGAAAATCTCGTCACTAGACCAAATCTCTAGTGTATCAGTCAAGACATAACCAGAATGCAATTTGTACATTTTTCTGCTTAAACCGCTATTGCTCATTTCTTGCAACAAAAACAAATAAGTCCGTAACTAGCGTTAAATCGCTTGCCCACTCCATTAAACTTCGATAAATCATCATTCATATTTTATATGTTTTAATGAAATTTCTAAGCATGGAGATCGTTGAGAAAGAATGTTTGTTAAACATGTAAATAAAAGTAATTTTGTTGATTTAGTTTTTTGAAAAATCACTTTAGTGTTTTTTTTACTCTAGCTTATAGGATAATAATAGCGTTTTTCAATTATTTGATAACACTAAAGACTAGAATTTGTGTTCCAGATTATATTTTGTTAAATCACTTATTAAAGCCTTTATTTCATATTTCTTAATTTAATGTATTATCTAATTTTAGTAAAATAATTTTGAAATAATAGTTTTGGTCACTTGTTTCACTTATGTTAATGGGATATTTCATGCATCAATGTTATTTTCAAATATAATAATGATTATCTGTTACATAATATGAGTCCAAAACGTCTTCCTCATATGAAATATATATAATAACGCGTCACAAAATTATAATTCAACTTTTTACTACGTTACATTTCACAACATTAATACATCTGTTATATGCTACCTTACAACTTCACACATATGCAACATGAAATATTGTTTTTAGCAGATATATAATGAAAAAAATAAATATATCCAATATTAATTGTCTCATGTAAAATATTAATTATCTTAATTTCAACAATCACCTGTGAAATGGCAGTGATAAGAAAATGTAATGTAATTGCTATACCTAGTAATTCCATATCAAATTCATTTGTTAAACCTGAT
Source organism: Antheraea assamensis (assembly GCA_035772565.1). Lineage (NCBI taxonomy): Eukaryota > Metazoa > Arthropoda > Insecta > Lepidoptera > Saturniidae > Antheraea > Antheraea assamensis. The sequence goes on along the minus strand of JAQQSE010000046.1, from coordinate 3,319,388 downwards.
ATACATGACAAAGCAGATTCCTACCACCATTAAATGAAAATAAATGCCATTATGCCTAATTCCAGCTTGCCACGTATAAACAAGAATATAATATATCCAGGTACATGTTGGATTTCACCGTGGTCAATGTTTAGATAATAGGATCATAGCTACTGGTGGCTGATCCTATCCTCAAGATGGTAACCGCTACTCACAAAACTATACTTTCGTAAACTTTAAGTTAAGAGTAATTATTGCACCCAAGAAAAATATTTACAGCATCGTCTGTGGTAAGTTTTAATATCCATTTCCATATCTATCGATTTCATTGACACTGGCAGAAACACAAACAGTGGATTCTCCAAAAAAAATTGCTTCAAAAGTAAACATCAATTGCAAATCCCTATATGCGTCATTCGATAATAATTAACATGTACGTGTTGTGTCACCTTTAATCACTTGCTTTAATTAAATATATGCTAAACATGATAATCAGATGGCATATGAACACGAACATTTTCATGCAATACAAATATTGAAAAATGGTCGCCTTTTTAGCGGAGTTATAATAAAATTGTTTCCAGCATAAAAGTGCGCGAAATCGTCCCCCACTTACAGTTAATATTTATAAATGGGAGAAAGTTAAATTTTCAATATATCTCATATCATCAGTATATTATTTCATTATTTTAATTACTCAATGTAGCATTTGGCTTCAATAATAAATAGAAGCTTCAAGACTCAGTATTAATAAGCCCTATTACCAAGCTCAATAGTAGCGGGCATAATCCTCGCACATGACAAGTTTTATGACATGAGCATGTCATTTCAGTATTTGAGTGTTAGATATATATAAAATTGGAATGTCTGTCATTTGTGCAGTTTAATCTCCGAAACTAATATGATATTGATTCAGCTTATACTTGTAAAAAGAAGACTTCTTAGATTATTAGACTACGTATCATTACACTTTTCCATAATAGCTAAACAGTAGTAATATAATAAAAAAAAAAGTAGAGTGGCTATAATCGTATGGTGCAACTTACAAATCATCACGTTCATTTCAGATGAACGAAATCGCGGAGAACAACTAGTATTTAATATTACTCATCCACAACTTCACAAAACATTTTTTGTTGCCGCATAAAATTGAATAAAATTTTCCCATGGATTTACAATTTGATTGAAAGATTAACCGTTTCATAAACCATTTTCAATCGAACGGGAAAACATTTACATTGCACCCGAGAAATGTAGATTTTTTTACGTTAATTTTATTTGCCGATCATCGAGTTACTATTTTACTATACTATTTCGGAATATGTTTCCTACCAGCTTTTATCCACGACATCGGCCGCGTGGAATTTAGCAAAAGCTATTTTGTTCGGTGTAAACGTGTCGTTCGCGGTCCTGAATACTGTTTCTTTAGTTTATTATATTTGCACAAAACCCTATTATACCATATTTATTTCTTTTCTAAAATAAGTTACTGCTTAAAAGATCAGCTAAGTGAAAGTCCTGCCACAAACGGTCCAGCCGTTTTGGAGTTTCCACGTAGATAAGTAGATAAGGTCGCGAGTAATAGCTAGTTTAGAATAATACCAACCTAAGTTGCTCCACATACACATTAGCTATCTTCCAATGAAAGTTAACTCATAGTTAGTCCAACTGTTCTGTAGATTGCCGGAACAAACAAACAAAGTTTTGTAAAAATGTTTTTTTTTGCAGTACCATATATACATTCATATCCATTTACATTATAAACAGTCACTTCAATCTTATTCGTGTGTAGATGCTTACGTAAGTCGATAAATCCAATGTATAATCAAAGATGTTACTGTCGACATTTCAAATAGTTGTGACCGTTAGGCTGATTAATAAACTTTTACCCGTATATTCATCAATTAATTTCTTATCAATTATTTTCTTACCTAAATCCTACCTATATGGTGTCGTCGACACAAGAAGTTTTTGTCATCCACTCTGCTCTATCTACTGTCATTTCAGTATTCTCACCTTTTACTTTACATACACCATTATTCAAACAAACCATAACTTTTTGGGGATCGATACTTAAGATCACCCGGTTTGTAGGCGACTTTTCCGCAAATCGCAAATGAAGTACGACACGCTAGCTATTTGCTACTGACTAACCGGTATTTTCAATATAATATTTATGACAGCTAAATTCTTTAACTTGATCGTATTTTGATATATTTCCTTTTCTAAAGGCCAATTCATAATTAGTGACGGCGATCGATATGCCACAATATTTTACGATCTTTCTCTACATCTCTATCCATCTACGTTCACACTTACCTCTCTTCTAGTTATTTTACTTTAATTCCTAATCTTATCCATTCTAGTTACACCACACATCCATCTTGGTATCTGCGTCCCTCTCACATGTAGTCTGCTTTCATCCATATGTTTCGTAACCAAGTACAGAATTTTACATCATGATAGATCATGTAATGGTATTACACCCTTTCTAAAGAATACTCTTAAGAATACTTTAAAGTATTACAACTCTCAGTAAATAATATTAACCAGATTTCAGAAACATGAACTTAGGATGAAATTACGTGTCAGACAAAATACTTCATCGTATTGTGACTCCTTTTCGCCATAGCTTAATAATTCATCAGTAGTCTAAGTTGGGACATTTTTTTTGTTTATTGTATTATTTTTTTTATATAACAGATCTTATACGATTCTCTATTAAGAAGAATATGGTTTTAAAAAATATTTTAAGCTATTGTCATGGTTTTTACTTAGTTGTGTATGCGTTTTTATTTTTAATTGATGATTTGGATTCTTGAGAGTAAGTCTAAGAATGGGGACCTTAACCGTAGTACTCACAGCAATGTGTTCTTAGAAGGCTATTCTTTATTATTTGAAATACTTTGACCTATATTCACTGATTTAAAAGGAAAGGTGTGCAGTCAAACCGAGAATGAACAATTTCTACAGAAAGTTTTTGTTGATGCCAATCGATCATATTTCTTAGAAGGAACAAAAACCGTAACGGTTACACTGAAGATTGAGTATTAAACATATAAGAAATTTAATAAAACGTTTCCCATATGGTTGTAGGAAATCTTTGTAGATGTGATATACTTTTACAGTGTAATTTTTTTTAAAGTGATTAGAGGCAAACGAACAGACGGGTTACCTGATGGTAAGTAATCACCGCGGCCCATTGACATCTGCGATACAAGGAGCATCACATCTGTGATGAGTAACGCATCTGCGTTGCCGGCCTTTAAAATAACAAAAGAAAAACAAACACGTTTTAGATATGCATCCAAAAATATTTAAAAAAAGTTACAATCTACTCTGGTGCATTTAATGCAAGAAATGAGATAAACATCTTGAGTACAATTATGTTTTAATATTTAGATATGATTAATGTGTTAAATGTAGGATATTAAAGGAATTGATTCACTATGATAAGATTAAACTATATCGAAGCATTCCATCAGTGGCGGAGGAGGCGACGAGACACGTCATTTGCATTTCATTAAAATCACAATTTTATTTTTTAGCCACGTCACCCGTTCCGGTATGTTTCAGTTCCAACCAGTTCAGAGCAGTTCATGTCGGTTCCGAGACAGTTTTATGACGGATTTGGCTCGACTGACGTAATGAATTCTCGGCGTTCTGCTTTTAATTATAAGACCAGTGTTTTGATCCTTAATGGAGCTTAGACTCGCTCGAAAATGTAATGAGAAAATTTAATTTGCTTAGCACCGCATTTTATCCTGCAAGTTAAGATGTATAATTTACTTTATTTTATATCTGTGTATGAATTTCAGAAAATAAATTATCTTTGTTCCTTTTGAATATGATTTGAAGCATTATTATAGATGAGAATAATTCTTAAATATTAATAATTAACTAGTCTGTTATGTTATTTTGCTACAACTGTTGTTAAATATTCTGTTGTTGAGTGATTTACCCTATCGTATCGTATTGTTATCTTTAAAGCTTTTTTTATTTCAGAGGACAGCAAACAGACAGATGGCTCAACTCATATTAAATGGTTACCATCGCCTATGGATAACTATAACAACAAGAGTATCACTGTTGTTGAGTTACCGACCTTGAAGGGCTTTTTGAAGAGGCCCGTGTCATATCTCTAGGGGAACACCGTGCTGGGTAACCGATTCCACAACGCTGGCATGCGCATAATAAAGCTTCTAAAGAACTATACGGTTGTCGCCATTCTGCTGGGCTTTATGGTATGTGGATAAACAACCAACCACCTGCGGGTTGTGCGAGTTTGGGATGATGATGAGGGCACCATATCAAAAAATTCTTCAGAACATTCTCCGTTATACATACGATAAAGCATACATAGAGACCTAATGTCTCTGCAAAATTCTAATGACTCTAAACCGCGTGTAAATTCGGGATCATCAGCAGTGCAAAAAGCTGGTAGACAACAGCACTAGCTCTGATATGTGAGCAGTACATATGGATATGTGGACGTACTTGCGCTTTATAGAGGGCAAGCCGTTGATTTGGTGTAAAATACTGACCGGTTTAGTATACCTAGCTTTTTAGCTGCCAATTTTCCTCTGCTTTCCAAATGAAAGGAAAATTGCACATCGTTGGATATATTAACACGAAGGATCCCGATTTTACTAGAGATATAAGAAGTGCCCAGAAATTTAGGTCTTATGACGAATGGAGTTTTTTTCATGAAAAACGCACAAGCTTGTGTTTTTGAGGGATTTAATTGGATAAGATTTACCTCTCCCCAATCGGAGGGCCTATCCATCGATATTTTAATCTTAGACACAAGTTTGGTTCGGTTTTGCTCCAGTAAGACATATTGCATTGTGTAACAATGAATATTAGGAATATCCAAAAGTTCATTGATATGCAGAAGGAACAGTGTAGGTGATAGCACAGAGCCTTGTGGGACATCGACATTTATTCCCTTGGCATCAGACGTGCAGCCATCGACTATAACTCTTTTGCTCCACTCAGACAAACATCTGGATACCCACACGCAAAGGTCCTCAAGGACGCCGTAGGACCTTAGTTTGGAGAGGATAGCTTTACGCCAGACCCTGTCGAAAGATTTTACGATGTCAAGGCTAACTGCCAATACTTCCCTTCTTACTCTTTATAGCTGCAGCCCATCCTTGTGTGAGGTAGAAGGTCATCAGCTGAACAACCGCGGCGGAAACCATACTAACGGTCGCTAACCAACTAGTGCCCTTCGAGATACCTAAACGACTATATAATGACGGCTCACTCCATCACCTTATAAATAATGGAGATAATCGCAATTGGTCTGTAGTTATAGAGATCCGTCAGATCATCGTTCTTGGGTATAGGATGTATATTGGCTGTTTTCCAAGAGCTTGGCACCTGACCAGATGTGTAGCAAATACTAAACAAACGTACGAGAACAGGAGCCAACTCTGGTGTACACGTTTTTAAACAATTGCGGTAATTCCTTCTGGCCCACTCGACTTCTTGATATCAAGGGAAAATAGAATGCACCGTTTCGCTGTTTGCGTTAAGATTATTTTGGATATTGAGTAAGCACACCACGGGACTTTGAGCGGTGATGCATCCCCGTCGTCAAAAGTAGTATTTAATGCAAAGAATTTGCAAAAGATCTGCTTTTTCCTTTGCAGCATGAGCCAGGGAATAATCTCGTTTTCGTAAAGGTTGAAAAAACGATTGGCAGAAATTCTCATTAATAGCTTTGGCAAGTGACGAATAAGCTTGACTTCCAGAGGATATCTAGCTAATAGTTCACCTATTCTACCAACGAAATTAAAATTTGCAGCAGCAATTGGCCTCTTCGCTTTTCAGAAGACTACGTTGTATTTTGTACTCATATATGAAGTTTTTTAATCATTGCGAGCTCGCGTTAAATGCCACGGCCTGAAGACGGCTTCCTTGCGGTCTGTATTTTTAAAGCAAGGTTCATTAAGCTATGGCTGGCTCTTGCCACCAACCGGTACAACCGAGGATAATATGTAATAATCTATTCACTGCAGCACGACCTCAGTAATAGAGTCAGCACAAGCACTTGCATCATCTGATAAAAAACAGAGTTGTGACCAAGGCTAGGATACAAAAACTCACGGAGTCCGTTCTAGTCTGAACTGTAGTACCATATTTAGCAGCGCCCGCACTATATTATGATCAGATGTCCCCAAATTCGCATCGACGAAAACCTGATAGCCCTTTGGATTACTGGTCAGCAGAAGATCCAACAGAGAAGATTCGTAGGCCTTGATATCAGGTAGTCTAGTTGATTTCTGTACCAGTTGCGGAGACTATATGCCAGAGCAAATTCTCGAACCGTATTTCCACATAAGCGGCTTTATTAGATTGCAGTCATTCTTTATGGTGTGCGTTAAAACCGCCGAGAATCATCAGTTTAGCATCAGGATATTGTTCAATAATGCTCTCAGTACCTATTTAGACGTGTTGAAGGAGTTGTGTTGTCTCCTCGTTTCCACGATGATATCTGTACACAGCTATTACGAGAGTTAAATTAATATTCTCTGTTCGTATGTGTATATGTGTATGTGTATTGTGGTAAAATTAAAACAGATAAAATAAAGGATAAAATTAAAACAGAAAAAAAAACTATTGGTGATCAAACAAAAAAGAATTCCCCACAGTGTTTTACGGTCGTTCTTCGCCGACTGTTTTTTTTGAACTATTTCGAAAGAATCTTATTTTTACTTTAAAAGAATTCACGAGAAAAATATACCTTCAGTTCAAACTTTATGTACCTTTCTGGCATACTTAGTATATTAAATAACGTTGTTTGCGTTCCCGGACTTAGTTCTTTTTCATTACATAAACTCCATTTAAGCTTCAAACTCCACGAACTTGCTCTCCTCACGAAAGTTTTAGATATAAATCTAAAATAATTCAGACAAATCATTCTTGAAACTTTTTAAATTGTTTAAGTATTCCGTACCGTTGCCAATTTTAAGTGATATCATAGGGCGTCTCCATTAGTCAGTAGTTTAAAATGGTCGCCGAAAGCTCGGGGCCAAAACAAACCGTGAATCACTGCCAAGAATCCTGTAACATCCTGAGTGAAACAGTTTGTTCCCTCAACCGATACTAAATATGGAATGAATATAACAAAGGATCCGTAACTTAGTCCTAGGTGGTGTTTGTTTTTTGTATGTTTAATTTGCTCTACTGGAACAGACATTAGAGAATAACGGCAAATAACGGCGGTATGACAAATATACTTGGGTATTATTGTACTCAATTTACTAATAAAATATATTCATGACAAATTAACATGCTCAATAAATATTACCGATACCTACCAGTATGGTTAAAATTCTTGTTGTAAAATAAAAAATAATAGACCTAGTGGATCATCTTCTGACGTCTCCTGAGCTGATAACAGGCGTGATAAAAATGCTTTGATTTTATTTAGAAATATGCATCTATTTAATTTAATTTAAAAGATTAATTAATCTTGTTAATTTTCTTGGTAGGACCCTAAGTTGCAGAGCGAAATGTCATAATCTCTATAATTCTTGCCACGCATGTACAAACCCTTTCAAAATCAGTCAATTCTCACAAGCTACAGACATTGACATAGCTTTCAATACTCCACCACAATATTCGACCCTATATACGCCACACACAAGATCTATGGTACGCGAGCCGCTGGACTACGAAAAAGAATTGCGTGGTAAGTTCACAAATTTAGGTAATTATTTCTCTCAGATTCAGTGTCCATACCAAACGCTACTGGGACTTAGGGGTCTGAATTATGACCAGTCCTCAATTAAGTTCTTCTGCCATATTTTCTATACCGTAACGTATTTGGTTGAGTTTTCCATAGGTAATTATCTAATAACAAACTATTTAAGAATATTAGAGTAGTAAAATGGTATCTGAAAGTCTAATTCAGAATTAACTCCCAGCCTACAGATTGAAATCAGTAATAAATCTACACTTTACGTCTAGCGTCAACAATAAATACAGATATTTTACCAAACCTAAGCTCCTTTACGACAATGTTTTAAGAGACCTATTCATTTGGCATAATAAATAGGATTCTGATAAGTCTAAACCATTAAATCGCAACCCGATAATAGAACAACGATAAGACTCCGAAGTCTAGACAGATTTACGTTAAAGACCAATGCCCGTTTCAGTGTAATTGGAAAATAATCTCCCTCCTTAAGAGTCAGCTATTAGTCCATTTGTATAGAGTTAACACAACACACTTCACCTTTATTAACATACTTCATTATTAACACCGCCATTTATTAACACGTCGTGTCATATCTTTTTTATACTTTATAGGTCTAAAATGGTAAGCACGCTAAGCTTAAATCAGGGCTGCCTCTCGAGCGCAGCGGTCGGAACACATAAGTATTTGGTGATAGATTTTCAAAAGCCTCGCCATCATGGTATCTATGGTTTCATCACGATGTTTACCTTCACCGAAAACTCCGGCTCATTTACAAAGATTAAAACCAACTTCGATTGAAGCGATGTCCGAACATATCATCTCTATCGGCTCTTCAACTTGTTCAGCCCTTCTCAGTAGATGTCTGTCAACCTTTAAATTTATCAGTCTTCTAATTATATAAATTTCTTACCTACACAACTAGTTATTACTCAACTTCTGTGTCACTGAAGCTATTTTAATATTTCTTTTCATATATTCATTCCTAATCTCCAATTTTCATTTCTCTTTATGTCAGCCCATACCATGCTAAATGCATGTTAGTATATATATTTGAAATCTATAACCTCATACACTGTTTTACCTATAACCATGAAAGTCGGCATACCTAACTGTTCTTCATGGAGAGGATTTTCATGTTATACAAATAAATAAATTCCAAAAAAAAAAGAATTCTATAAACAAAACAAAATATTTTTATGAAACTAGCTGATCACCCGGCTTCACACGGGTATACTAACAAAGAAAATGAGACAAAATTTTCCCTTAACTTTATGACCATGTAATGAATTAAAACGACAACCGATCATCAATTCTGTCTGTAAGCTATAAACTCGGCGCGGAAACGGGACGGCTCGGAACGGTGCGAATGCGGCGCGAATACTGACCTTGTTAAATGCAACTCGCAACCGTCCCACTACCGCGCCACGTAGCGACGTACTTATAATGTACCGTTAACACTGTCCATATTCTTCAAGATCCCTTTTCTGTCTTCTGATGACTTACTCTCTTACATGGAAATTAATCTCAATTTTACAACTTTCCATACGATTTTCTAAAGGTTTTCTTTCATACAACAATTAGTCAAATAAGTCCAACTGTTCTTAAATGGTGCGCTTATATACATGTATATAGCTAATAGGCCAGACTAGCACAGATACTTGTAATCTTATCAAGGATAACAATACAAATGCACAAGTACACACTGCCAACTGCCATACATATAAAATAGAGTACACATGACACATGCGCGTCGCAGGGCGTCCGTGGCCCGGAGCAGGAATGCTTTCACGCGCGACACTGGCTTTCAAACCAAATCGGCTTACGCCTAGCCCTTGCTATTCAACCAGACTCGATTACGCGACAATCAACCGAGGTAAGTAAGTTTTTAATACTTGCCTACCATTTTCAATATCGTGTATGTATTTGTAATGGTGCAATTAATAATCCCAACCGATAAATTTTAGTTCTAGTCCCTCTCATTAGTGTAGCTATGGGATTATTCAGAGAGCCAGCCTACATTACGACTTATTCAGACGCCGGTTGATGGTACATTTATCGTTCACGTTTAACGATGAATGTATTAAAAATAATAGAAGTAAACTTATTTAATTAAGCTCCAAAAGATTCGCTAGTATATACTGAGACTCGAAGCTGATATTCACGATTGTATCCATAGTAGTGTATCATTTATACGCTGATGTTACGAATACTAATTCTAATCCTGACTAATATATTGATAAATACGAATGTCAGTTTGTTTGTTACGCCATCACGCCTTATATAGTCAAATGATCATCATCTTAACTCTAATAAATCTTAACTCTATCCACCCAATACATTCTTGATAATTCAATGTATGCTCGCAAATACTTTGAAAAGCTAAATTTTGTAATAGCCCGGCATGAACACCATAAAATATATGTTTAGGTATGTATATATGCTATAAAGATAAACCCGATCGAGTTTCCTGCCTCGGTGGTGGTTTTAACGTTCATAAACGCCTTCTTAGAGTCTAATCTTATTAAATCATTTTATATTTGATTTTCAACAACAGTATTAACATTTATAATTTACAGACAGGTCCTATTTTCAAACATTTATTGTCAATTAATGATTCATATTTCAAGTCTATCGTATAACTACTACTCACTGAAATTAACACCTATTAATTTATTTCTATTTAAGTATTTTTTCTTTAAAAGTACTCTTATATTTTTATAGTGTATATATATACTATATGTATTTTACAAAATAAAAAAAAATTAAACCAATTCCAATTTCAAAAACCAATAGTACACTAAAAATTGAAAAACAATGAAAGTATAAAATTAAATAATAAATATGAATATATACACTACCTAATAATTTACTTAAAGTCGATGGTGATCCAAATAGCATCTGCTTACAAAGTTTAGGCGCACTCTCGCGTTCCGCGCTACATATTTGTATAGTATGGTTTTTTTTATGCGATTGGCAGCCAAACGAACAGACGGGTTACCTGAAGGTAAGTACTCATCGCCGCGATACCAGCGACACGAGGAGAATCACAGATGCATTACCGGCCTATGAGGAAGCAGTATGCTGGTTTCTTGAAGGTTAATGGATTGTATCGGTCCGGAAATGCTGCCGCTGGGAGTTCATTCCAGAGAACTGACGTACGTGGGAAAAACCCACGCGCACATCCAACCATCGAGATGACACTGATGGAATATCATTTTGTGGCGAGTCGTTCGGTAATGGAACTCAGCAGCAAGTAACAATCCGAACAACTCTTCAGAACACTCTCCGTGGTGGATCTTGTAATAGGCGCAAATTGACGCAAAGCTCCTACGAAGCTCCAAAGTGTCGGGCTCTAAGGAAAGCACCCGGTTGTCGACAGTTGGAGCCACTGAGTGGTTGGAATATATTTTTCAAATTTAAATTACACCATTCCCGAGTATCATCAATTCAAATAAAACCATTGAAATCAACGAAAATACGCAGACGAAAAGTTAGGTCAAAATCAAAAAAGTGGAATTTCACCTCCTTAGGGGTAAATGTTTTCTTCAAATTTAAATGGGATCACCTCTCAGTATAACCAATTACAAAACATACATAAAAATACAACCTCCTCCTTTTTCGAAGTCGGTTAAATAATGAAAGAAAAAAAATAAAGGTTGCCTCGAAGTTTACTGCTAAGCTTAACCAACATTTCACGTGATATTAAATAACTGTGTAATGTAAAATGCTAATTAACTCTCCAATGTAGCTGTCGGAATACACCCATAGGTGTTCAGCATCAGAAAAACCCTACAAATATGCTATGGTTTCCTCACGATGTTCTCCGTTTTCCTACTCTGAGAACTCCGGCTCATTTTTTGGATCGATTTGTACTTAGTATTATGTGACTCATGTGATGTTAATAATTACCAAACAAAAAAAAGTCAAGATGAAGTAAAATTACGACCACTTGAAAAACTTAGATAGCATTTATTACAACCTACATCACTCCATGAGACACCTATCACCGAGCATGGCCGCCGACTGAATTGCTCAGTCACGCGTCGACGATAAATTACAATAAAAATTACCCGGGAAACAGGGAGACGCTAAGCCTCGCACCGATAAAGTGTTGCCAGTAATTGATTACAAAATAACTTAATTCAACCAAGAACTAGTTAGTTCAATGTAAAAAATTGAATTTTATGATTTTCAGTAAAATTTAGATCATGTTAAATGAAATACTGACTAATTTTAATCACAACATAGTGAACCTTTAATTAATCCTATGATATTTAGTTTCTTTGACAATGAATTTGATTTTTTTTATTAAATTACAAAATACGTTTTTTTTATTAATTACTATGAATAAGTAAAAATGTATTTTTAACTTTACAGTAGAAATTTTTGAAAATAATATGCAATACTAACGTCTGCCCACGACTTCGTCTGCAATAAACTATTATATATAACTTTATAACAGTAAAATAGAGCCCCATACCGATTATGAACGAGTCATAGAAAAATATTTAACATAAAAACGTTCGTCATAAAAAAAATAACAAATGTGCAAACAATATGTGTATTAATGAAAATTGGTCTAGCAGTGTTGAAGTTTATCGATCTCAGATATACCAACATAGATAAAAAAAAAATATGAAAAATGATGAACAAGTTAAACATTTAAAAGAAATTGATGATTACAAATCTATTTCATAGACTATCACTGCTTTTTGTGTGACCTTTATACAAACTAGCAGATTTCCGCCCTCATCGTTGGGCATTAAAAAATGGCAAAGGGTAAAACTAATCAAAAAAATACGTAGTCTAGAGCCATCTACGCAAAATTTCGCATGGAATGATCATCGTCCTATGCCGATACGTTCAATAATCGTGGCGTCATTGAGCCCCAAATAACTTACAGTATACAGTATTTAAATTTATAGATCTACAGCAATAGAGTTCAAGTGAAAAACATGAAAGTAATTTGAATTGCAAAAACTTTTTATCTGCATGTTATCACACCGCAGTGTGTCAATAATATAATAATAAATCTCAATTAATTATTCGGTATTTTGTAATACCGATACTGAATGGTCTCATCTGTCACAACTAAATTGAAGGATCTATCATCACAACTATATGTGTATAACACCATACCTTTTTTAATCGGAAATATATTGCACATTCTAAACCTTTCAATTTATATAAATTATCTAAAAACTAACGTAATGAGAATTACATAGTACACAGGTTTGAAATAATTCTAATTACATCTCGTAATTAATTGACACATGGCAACCCAGAATAAAAAAAAACAGCAGGTGAAAGGCGAGGTAATGAGGAAACTTGGGAAAACGCCGATGGATCGCCAATTTAGATATTCAAATCGTGTTCGGTTCATTTTGTAGATATTTTGTGTACCTTTTCTCGTAAAAAAGGGGAGTGGAAGCGAGTTGGAGAGGTGAGAAAAAATTGTAAAAGAATATACAACAGCGCACCTTGTTATAAAGGTGTGGAGAGCTTTCGAAAAGTAACTGTAATCATTTATTAACTTACGTGGCGTTATTTTTGTTGTCTTTATTGTTACGCGATCGGTAGAATGCATATTGATTGGTGCCTGAACGTTAAAAATATATTAGTTACCAATGAATAGTACAAACCGAAGTCGCAATCCCTGTGTCTCTATGGTTCCTTATTTCCTTTAAACTCCGCGACACACTTTAATACTGTTTTCACTAAATTTCGAATATTTATTGTGTTTACATAACGTAGAGAAAAGTCGATGTGTTTGAATAAATTCGAAAAAAAATACGTTTCGGACACTTACTTTGCAACGCCTATTGCCTTATGAGATATAAGAGAATTATATAGTACGTAAATATACCTCTTAAGGTGTTTTACAAAAAGTCCTGGACATCATATTATGTCTCTCTCCTAACGATAACCAACAGTAACCATTTTTATCTTTTATTTTATTTTTGTGTAACAGTTTTAACCAATATAATATTAAGTCTTATACAATTAAAAATTGTAGTCATATTGTACGCTTACTGCAAATCAAAGTTGCATTTTATGGCATCTTAATAAATATTTTAGAAGATATTATCAAACTGAAACAGTGCGCAAGACGAAAAAGTTGTTTATGCGACAATACTTGCAAAGCTTTTTGACTTTGTAACGTATTTGTTGATATTCAAAAATATATATCGCAGATTACGTGTATCTCGTTTTGGCACATATGATGCCATATTATCGCCGTGTAAAGCCGGGGCGGTTCAATAGTACTATTATAATATTTTAAATTCATATACCACCATTTCAATATAACTTTTGATAAACCGAGAACACTAATAAGTAATTTAATTAGTACAAGTTATAAAGTTACATCGTAACTAAGTGAAGAAGTGACACGCCGGGACTGAGAAATTGTGCTAACTTAAATGTTTACCTAACATAAACTTAACACAAGTTAGAAGCTTCGACATTTCGTCTCTCGAAATGAATTTACAACGTACTTTCGCGTAAACATTAGTCAAAGAAATATATTTTCATAATTTAATATTTATTTATTCTAGTAAACTTGTAGAATTAAACTTTGATTATTTTTTATACGAGAAAAAATTGGAGTTTATTATTTTTAAAACAACACGTACTTTCTGTATACAAAGTTTGTGTTAAAATTAGTCCAGCCTTTTTTTAATGAAATCTAGACACAAGGGGGCAGATATTTAAAAAAAAAAGTTAAATTTGTCATCAATGCTGTTAAACCTATATAACACAAAATGTTCATAAAATAATACACGTAGAGACAAAACTATTGATTCAAAATAAATAGCTAACTCATCCCCCGATTCCACTTAAACACATACGAACTTCTGGAATAAATAACAGCTGCAACGTGGCACGAGGCACTTACAAAACGTGTAATTCACGCGAGCTTTGAAAATATTTTAGAGTTCAATGGCGGAATTATGAAATAGTGCTGTTCTCTTGGGTCCGTAGTGCCGAGAGCCCGACATGTCAACAGTTACACGAAATCCGTGCAAATTTATTCTTGATACCGTACCAGGCAAAATTACTGTATTACATCTGATTATGTAATACCCAAGCTATACTGAAGGGGATACTAAGAATATAGCAAGAGAAAAAAATTATGTTATATTAATTCTAAAAGACATCTTCTCCTTCATAACAGGCTCCGAGTCATGGAGGACTTTACAAACATGCAATAAAGACACAAAATATACCTAAACACAGCAATTGTTTGAGAAAATAATAATATTCGTTTATAAAATTTGTATCCACAACATTCAGCGGGTTGCAGCAGCAAAGGGACCGCTCATACCAGTATGCCATTAATGCGGTCAAGTCAAATAAAATCGACTCTAGAATAAGTTGCAATTGTCTATTGTTGTGTATAGTTTTGAATTATGAATGACAAGAAGCTGCCCGCGACTTCGTTTGCGTCGTATAGCTTAATTGGTTTATACAGTGTACGCCAAACTAACTTTCAAAGAGCTGGATTTTTTCCGACTCATTTAACTTAAATAATATCGTTATAGATTAGTTAATTTATGACTGTGGTGTATAACCTAAATTACTACAAAGTTTCATCAAAATCCCTTCAGTAGTTTTTTCGTGAAAGAGAAGTAATCATCCATCAAATCTCCACGACCTTTCTTGTTTATGATAAGGAATTCAAATAATGTGTTATTTTACAACAATCTTTATTATAAACTGTAGTCAAATATTCTACTGTTGACTAATTTGCTATTTTGCATCATAAATCAGTTCGTTTATATAATCGTATAACAATGATGCGATAATTAAAAATGTTTTTGTTTTCTGTTATGTGAGAAACGTTACATGTTCCTTCTTTTACAGGAGTCTCGTTCGAGCAGCGGTCGAGTGCACACGTGCGCTCGCTCGCAGCTCTGACGGTCCGTTCGGCTCGCCGCGCTCGCCTACCTGCGCACCAGATGTTGGCATTCCAACGATTTCGTCGCTGCCCGACCCGCATTGTTGCCGAGTGAGTCATCGCCGGTGCTATTGTACTCGAGCTTGTGAAATTCGAAGAAAGAAAACATCTGCTGCGAAGCCGCACTTTAGTGTGTTTACTCGGCTATTGTCAATCAACACGCTCTTTTCAGAGCGACGGTGCACCTCCTTTAGTGTACCACATAAACCGCACTTTTCGGTGCGAAGCCGTACACACTGTGCAGTGCGTCGTTTCGCCGTGCTACGCGTCGTGCTTCGTGCTGCGCTTCGAGAGTCGTGCAGCGCGTCGTGTGCCGTGCAGAGCGTCGTTCTTCGCGCCGCGCCGTGTGCAGTTTCGAAGAGAAGATTCGCGTTCGCGTCGCGTCGCGTTTTCGCTTTGGCCCGGACACGGATTGTCCGTTAGATTTGAATTAGGCGCACCCCCCTGCCCCTCAGGCAGGGAGGTTAGTCATGTCTACCCCCGCGACCCCGCGTGCCCATCCGGCCCTTCCGGCCGTTGATGATACCGTCCACCTCGAAGAACTGTTACGCTTCCACATGTTCGTCGAAAAGGAAGACCCGCAACTCGTATCGGAATACAACAGACTCCGGAAAGTCTACGCGCGCAATCCTCCCGGTAAGATACCGCGTTGTTTCTCCGCGAACCCTTTCGCGAATCTCCCGGACGACCCGTTCACGAGGCTCTCGGAATTCGATTCCGATGACGACTCTGATATGGACTACGATACTGTCCCCGCGACCGCGCCCGCGACGGAAACCACGGCCGCGACCGTGCCTGCGCCCGCGACCGTGCCTGCGCCCGCGACCGTGCCTGCGCCCGCGACCACGCCCGCCGATGACGACGGTTTCACAACCGTCACGCGCCGCGGTAAACGCCCACGCGCCGCGATTCAGACCGATAGCGATTCGGCTGCGGGACGTCCAATCCCAAAGCAGTCCAATATAGGTGGCGCTCGGGTGCCCCGAGCCTCTCCCACGCCCTCTGCCGCGAATTCGGCTCAAGCCTCGGCTGCGGAACCCGCGGTCGCGGCTAAGAAGCCACGCCTACCGCCTCCCGTCACCTTCCGTGACAAAGCTCGTTGGGTAGAGATTTCTGAAGACCTTAAGTCCAAGGAAATCGTCTACAAGTCCGCCGTCAACACTGTTGCCGGCATTTCTATTCGTGTCTCGACCCCCGATGAGCATCGCAAGCTCACCAAATATTTCAGGGAGCGTCAGCTCCCTTTCTTCACCCACGCGCTCGAGGAAGAGCGCCGCCTCCGTGTCGTCATTCGGGGAGTTCCCTCTGAACTCACCGAATACGACATCTGCGATTGCCTGAACGGTCAGGACTTCCCAGTCCGGAACGTGCAGCGCATGCACCACCCCCGTACGAAGGCCCCCTTCAACCTGGTGTTGGTCACTCTGGACCGCACCTTGGAAGGCAAGGCTATTTTCAGCCTCAACTCAGTTTGCGGCCTGTCCCCTGTCTTCGTCGAGCTTCCTCGCAAGTCCCAGGTACCCTCGCAGTGTCACAACTGCCAGGTGTACGGTCATTCCGCCCGACACTGCCACCTGCGTCCCAGGTGTGTCAAGTGTCTCGGGGATCATTCCACTAAAGAGTGCCCCCGCACTCCCGAATCCGTCGAGCCTCCGAGCTGCGTCCTCTGCGAGCAAACGGGTCATACCGCGAATTATCGCGGGTGTCCCCGTGCGCCTCGCTCGACCTATCACCGCCGCGGCGGTCGTGCGACCCGGTCCAGGGCGCACGGCCCGCCGACTCGGACGAATCGGCCTCCGCCTCCGCCCATACAAAGCCAGAAGGCTTTCCCCGACCTGCCGGGTACCTCCAGTGCGCCGGCAGCATCCGCTCCTGCGCCGAGCGCGCTCTCCTGGCGCGTAAGGCCTTCCCCGCCAGCTCCCTCAGCTCCTAAAGCCAAGCCCCAGCCCCCAAAGGCTCTGTCCACTCCTGCGCCACCTATCGCGGTTTCAGCATCGACCTCCGGTATAGACTGGATAGCTCGCTTACTTTTGGTACACGATGTACAAGAGATAATCGCATTTAACGCGTTAGTTAATAGTACGTCTGAGCTCGGGCTCTTAAACGCTATCTCCGCTTTCCCGGCCGTCGCGACCACGGTACAGCAATTAACCCGCGCCGCGCATAAATAAATTCGCGTAAATCAAAATATCAGATCGAACCCGCGTGTTCATACATAATAGACCGATACATTAGGATTTGTTACGTAATTATTTAGTTAAATCGGCTCCGTGCCGTTGTACTTTATTTTTTAGCTCGATTCCCTCTCAAAAGATGCGTGTTTGCGCCCACGCCCGCGACTCTCTCTGCTCACGCCTCCGTGAGCGGGGGGTGAAGATTCGATCCCGCACACTCGTCGCGATTTTTCTTGTAACAGCTCGAGCCTAGGTAGTCCCTCGGTGTGGAGCCCTCGAGTATGTTACTCGCGCGAATACAGTGATTTACACATGTTCTACACTTACACGATCACCCCACACTCTTGCACATCTAGGCACCCAGTGGTGGGCTGTTTTTTTGCCCTTTCGGACTGAAATAGGTCACATAACACAGTAGTCAGATACCAAATACACATATACATTCGTGAAACATGCATGGTCACACATGCATTTTTTACGAATTCAAATATGAGTATTGTATGGATAGATAGCTTAGTTAGTTCGGGAATCCGGCGACAGCTCAAGCCGAGGTGCACCGAGTGCCCTTGAGATGTTTCGCCTAAAAACAATCGGGTGAGTGCCCTAAGCGCTCCCCTTAGTAGTCCGGTGGAACTGTGAAGGCCTAATAAGCCGGCAGTGTAGGTCAGTTCGAAAAAAAAAAAAAAAAAAAACCTTCTTTTACACCTATCGGTGGGCGCATAATGCTCGTTTGCTCGCACGCTAAGCAAAAAAATGGTGCAGTTATTAACAATGACGGCTCTTAAACAACGACATGGCCGCCCCCGCTGACCGTTCAAATGAAAATTTACGCACGCATGAGGTATTGTTGTTTATAGCCATAGACATTAAACTGTTATGTACACTTTCACATTATTAACTATATATAAAACCTAAATTTACGTCTGGTTACTAATTTCCAACTATTGTCATTATTTGCGTCAAAGCGAATTCTTGTCTTAAATCGATGATTAAAAAAAGCAAAAATGTCGGTTGAAAACCTACACGCCTGAGCTTTCGGCGAAGAAAAATAATAGTGATGAAATCATAGCATGGTGGTCTTTTCAAAACTTGACTGGCGTAACTATCACATTAAAGTTGAGATTCTGCCACCTAGCACTTCTGTGTTCTAACAGCCTTTTAGTCAGTCTTTGGTCAGTTAGCCAGCCTTTTAGTTTTAGCTTGTTTACCAAATTATGCTATTTAATATAAGGTGAACTTAAACAAATAAATGTCTAAGGTATAAAATGCTAAGTTCAAGTCACAAGCTACATGGCATTGAAATGAATTTTAGTGTGTTTCTTAATATTAGTTACACGAGATTACATTCAATGTTTCGTACCGAATAAGTGGTCGCCGAGTAACAGACCAATTGTCATAATTTCAAATATTTACAGAAATATAAGTAATTTAAGATTATTTATGTTACAACAATGTCAAGGCTACAATTAAGAAATACTATACTATGTTGTACTACATTGTGTCTGATGTTTATAATTTTGCTTACATTGTTTATGTTTGAGTATAGATAATTAACTAATTCATTTCGTGCTTATTTGTAAAATAAAATTTACATAATTGGGAATGGGATGTTAATAACTCTACATTATGTCTCCGAAACTTGCTTAACGTGCTTAACCTATGATTTGATTACTATTTTTTAAAGTGTAACGTCTTATGGTAGGGCTTCGAAATTTTGATGCGGCAACCTTTTTGTGTGACGAAAAGTGGTTGGGGTTTACGACGTTACTCTATGTTGGGTACGAACGTTGAAGGATGGTGACTTTGGAAATGACGCTCTCTCTGTGCATCCACCAAAACCGAATGTAATTATATGTACCTATGTTTACAACTATATTTATAAAATACTAGTTATAATATGTTTAATGAAAACATAAAGCAGATCGAGTTTCTTGCCGGTTGTTCTCGATGACTGGGTTGTTTTCCGAACCGGTGGTAGTTTTGACGTTCATAAGCGCCTTCTCAGGGCCTAAACTGTATTTTTGATTGATTTGATTTGATTTGTGATTTTGGGTAGAGTGTTGAAAACTGCGGTTCTCGTCCAATGACCGAAGTTAATCAGCGTCGCGTGCGGTCAGTACTTTGATGGATGTGTCTACCTGGGGACATCGAGTGCCGTTGGCTTTTGTTTAGTTGTAATTTTAATAAAGGACTTTTCACTAGTTTCGTGTGGCCGTAAGTACTTTTTTTTATTTTCAAGCTCTGTGTCATGTGGAAATAGACAAACATAAAATTAACGAAGTAAACAAATAATTGTCCTGTCACGAATTCAAATTCGCAAGACTACTTAACCTACTACTGTTCTGTGTCTGTGCAGACTTGTGACAGAATTTATAATGAACTGATGACTCTATATTCTTTAATGTCTTTGTTTATAGTGTGCTGACACGATTGTATCTCACGATTTGCGCTTAAACATGATCTGTGGCTCCGTACACCCGTAAATGACGATGATAAGAATTGACACAGTGTAACTCTGCTCCCAGATATCGGGAACCAATGCCTCATAAGGGACCTACGCCCTTAGAATATATTAACTATACTTACATCCTCACTAATATTATAAAGCATATATGAGTTTGTTTTTTAAGCTTTCACGCTTTCACTACACAAGTGATCGGCTTGAAATTATGCATACATATTGTCAGGAGTATAACAAAGGACATAGGGTAACTTTTATCTAGAAAAGATGTACTGTTTTCGTGAAATCTGCCAAATTAACGCGAACAAGGCCGGAGAGAAAAGCTAGTATTTATTTAACGTCTCTGCCTGTCCGTCCGTCTGAATACTTAAACTCGAAGATCATTGAATCGATTTACATGATTCTTTTTTGAAGTATAGATATTTTCACAAACTCAAATTTATTATATATGTATTTGTTACATTAGGTGATACTTGGAACACATTATATAGAAATATGCTACCTAAACGAATAATTATTAAATAATACAAGTAAACAATTATTTAGAATTAATATTAAGATAAAATATTAGGAATATTATATACAAACTTTTGCTCTTGACTTCGTTCGTGTTAGTGTATTTTAGATTTATTCCTCGGAAATAGTTTTTTTTTTTGGATGAATATTGAATATCTATGTATCTTTTACTGTAACCCTGAAAACGCGAATGCAAAATTTCATAATTATCAATTAGACGTCAAAAGCATAACAAACAAACGGACTTTCTCTTTTATAATATTAGCTAATATCTAACTTTTACATTCAAAGTACAATGGTCGTTTTTACGTGATAAAATCAAGCAAAAATGTTAAATGCTACTTGCAGCTTTTTCGGCGACAGTTTAAGCCGAGCCGCACCGTACGCCCTTGTGCTGGTTCCTATAAAATCGGGTGAATGCCTTATGTGCTCCCCTTAGTAGTCCGGTGAAACTGAGAAGGCCTTGGCAGGCTAACAGTGTAATCAGTTCGGAAAAAAAAAAATTCAACGTGTGGATCACGACGCCTTGGGGTTAGCTGAAACTCTGTAGGAGATCGTGAAGCTTTAGTAGTAATGAAAAAAAAACATCCAGCAAAATAGAAAAGGTTCCTACGAGTCACGTTCACATTTCACTGATTCAATCATGTACACAACTGATACCTAACCATGGAAATAACCAAAAATGTTGAATGGATAACATCTTTGTACCTTAAAAAATACAGGTTAGAAATAGCGAAGAACAAGGAGGTCACGAAATTATTTTACATACTAAGGGGATCGTCATCTTCTCACCCTTATCCCACCTAAGTAGGGTCAGCACAACATGCTTGTGATGTTTTGTGATTTGGCTTAATTTTTACGATAGGCCGCTTGCGCCTAACATCCACCCTCCTTGGGATTATTTTGTAGTACCACTATAACTTTAACTTTCAAACTTTACATAATAAGGGGGTCGTGTCATGAAAAAGGTTCCAAACTACTGTTTTCAATCATCCATTTGGACTTCTATATTTGAAATGTACACATTATATACAAAAACCTAAGCAGTTTGTCTCACAGCTGTAGACATCATCTTGTTACGGAACTGCTACAAATTTCAAGGTATATGGAGAAAAGTTTAAGACAATTACTGCAAGATATATGTGAAAGGAATGACGAATTTAATAACACATATAGATCTATAAAATAGCTTTGCAGAGGTCGTCATCGAGGGCGCAGTAAAACAAAATTTGTGGCCTGTAAACATTATCATACATTGTAAGGTAGTCGCCTAAAAGCAGTTTTACTGCGTTGTCGTAAAACGTACGTATGGAGCCACTATTACAGCGTATTTAACCACATTACCACGGTAACATATAACACTTATTTTGCTATATTAGGTCCTGTGTATATAATTTTATAACAAGGCACTGCAGTTACAATCATTTTTAGCAACTATACAGAGAGGAATGTTTTTTTCAGGTTCAACTGTCATTCACATTCCACGCGATAATAGTATTTAAATATCAAGACCTGGTTAGCACGGTGCTTGAAATGCGGTATTTCTCAAATTATTAAAAAATATTAAGGCTTATTTGTGATTATGTATAATATTAAAATCCTGTCATTCGTTTAGAATTCAACTTATCTTTTTACAGATTTTTAACAACAGTAAATTATTGTGTATGTGTCTAATGTTTATGTCATTTGTTGAACCTTTGAACAGTTGTCGCCACTTGTACGGAAGCTTCTGCAGCACCAGCGTATTACCTATTATATCATTAATAAATTATTTCGACAAATTGATAGGCTTACAAGTTATTCAGTGGCATTTCGTATATGTGCAAATATAATTCTTGACTCTGTAATGTTCAATTGGCTATCATTGTCTTTTCTATTTTATAAGTATTATTCACAATGCTAACATCTTTTCAAATGGCATATACTATACTATATATATACTAATTTCATCAAAACTAGTTGGAAAAATTAAAAAAGATTAACATTTCTAAAAAAAACGAATGATACAAGCTTCCCTAGTACAAAATCTCATTAAAATCTGTTAAGCTCTTTTCCAGATAAATCCGAACATGCAAACAAACAGCCAGACAAAAATGTATTTTTATCATATTCATGAAGATCATGACTATTCAAAGAGACAGAGTCTGTCACATAATTTAGATAAAAATAATTAACTCTACAACAAAACAGATTTAATAATATAGATAAATAATTCCTTTTATATCTAAACTCTCACTCGTTAGTGTTGTGGCCCCGCAGGACCGCAACGTCCTTTACTTTGCCCGCGGCCGTCTCCTGTCGTATGAGCGATGAATTTATTTACATTTTTATTACTACCCTTTCTACTTGACAAGTTTGTTCGGACCATATCTTCCAACCCTTATGAACGCAATAATTCTGGAATATGGTTACATGCATCAATCACTCTTATAGTAATAGTAATCTATTCCGAGAGTAGCTTGGTTGAAGGAGCACATCGAGCATATATCCCGATTCGAAGAACAAGTTTAGTAATACGCTTTGAAACAAAGACATTCCATTTCAATACTCAAGAGTAACTACCCCATGTCACTGACCTACTTAAAGACTGCAGTCCATTTTTGTATAAGCTAACTATAGGCTGCAGTGCCCATATGAAAATAGATTTTATGTCTACTTACTACTTTACGTAAAGCTCTGTAATTAACACTCATAGACAAAACATCAAGGAAATCCTCCAAGAATTTAGTTCAAGGTCAACAATTTTTGTAATAATTTCTTGAATACGATAAATTGCATTCTCACCTAAAAAAAATTGCTAAAATGGAATGCATTTATCACTCTCACCCGGCTCGTTTCGATACAAGCGGTAAATAAGTTTACCAGTCATAGTGCCTCACTGTTAAGTGATTTGAGTTCCAAGTTGGAAATCTAGACAAATATGAGTTGATAGAATTTCACCAAATATAGTTTCATTTTGCTCTAGCTGTATGCTTAGTGCGATGTCAGCGTACCACAGTGGTAATATACCCTCTAATATTTAACCGAGAGGTCACGAGTTCGAATCTGGAAATGACTTCCGTTTCTTTGATGACAATAATTTTCATTTCTGTTAAATATCTACATACATATGTTTTATATATCATCCATTCAATTACCATAACTTAAGTCATACTTAGTTTGAAATTTAATGCCGGTATGTAAAATTGTATCTTGTTATTTATTACGACTAAGATTTCATCCCTTTTATTATGCAGTCTTGTTCCTGGATCTTTGGTAGATACGTAACAGTTTGTAGTTGAGAGTTTTCTACTAGAAGCACCGGAATAATTTAATATATAAATAAGTTAAATATATTATATTTATGTAATGTATTAAAAATTAAGTACTTACTGGCTTACATATACTTTACACGATCTACGGCTATGAAGGTAATACAATCACGCAGATTAATCGTCTAAATGTAGACTAGAAAATGTAATAAAATATAAACTTAATATATTTAGAATTTCTTCAACTTTATTTTGCATATTTCGACATCCAACTCACAAAGGGGTAGAGGTCCAACTTTGATAGAAATTCAGTCACTTATAATATAGCACATTCTAAACGGAAGCCGCGGCCAAAGTTTGATCGTTCGCCAAAAGTAATCCTCACCTGAAAAGCCCGCAATTTTCGTCTCTTGGCACGAATTCTTAAACTGTCCACGGCGATGTTAAAAAGTATACCTAAGTTAGTGTGTCCCTACGAATAAAACTCGAACGGTTATCGCGTAGTTTGCAGCACACTCGATATAGACATAAATAAACAACCTGTATATATAAATATATATATAATATATATATTGCAAATTATTAATATTATTAAAGTACTTAAAACTAATCAGAAAAAACATTCAAATTATATGACATCAAAAGCACCACGAAATGTATAAACAAAGCGTAAATGATTAACCATTAGAAGAGGAAGTAATTTAAAAAGAATTCGAACTGAGTAGTAATAAACTCGTAATTTTAATTGTGCTGTTTTTATTATATGAATGATAGCCAAGTGAGTTTTCTTAGTAACGACACTTGCCTTGGAAAATAATGTACTGTAGAGTTTTGCCCACACACTCCGCCGCGCCTAGCCGGTAGACAGGTAGGCGCTGCGAAATTACTTAACGACAGTTCCTAGAGAATAATTAGGCCCCTGTTACTTAGACTCGCGCTGCGGAAGCCGAATTAATGTTGGAATAGTTTCCCCTCTTCA
Organism: Antheraea assamensis; assembly: GCA_035772565.1. Classification (NCBI taxonomy): domain Eukaryota; kingdom Metazoa; phylum Arthropoda; class Insecta; order Lepidoptera; family Saturniidae; genus Antheraea; species Antheraea assamensis. The sequence continues at coordinate 3,294,357 of JAQQSE010000046.1, read as the reverse complement.
GCCGCTTTTACTACGCGACCCTTTGAGCGGGACGATTGTTAAAGACGTGGAAGAATTACAGGATTAGTTCTAACGCTTTCGTGATATTATAAAAAGATTCTGTTTCCATGGCTTCGATTCTAACTAAATTCATATTTAGTTCAGTTAAGGTTTTCTGGGTTTATATTTTGCGCTACTAGTAAATAAGCATTGAGACAATGGCGGATCATTGTCCATGGAAATAGATATAGATGGTATGCATGACTTAGCAAAGTACTGTACTTCCAATCCATACTCATCAATAATAAACACGAAATAAGACTGTAACTATCTGAGATCAGCAATTAATAGGTTATTATCAATCACAGACCACTATCAGCACCAGGAGACAACAATACATATGTGTCTAAAGTGCTTTCTCGGCCTTAAGAATATATTTCACAAATGCAAAGCGATAGAAAATGTATCTAAATATTTACTTAGCCAAGTCATAGCATAGCATTAAAAGTGCTACCTATGTGTAGGTAGTTATAAAATCTTGCTAGGATTTAATATATAGAGAAGGATGCAAATTTTAATAAGATCATGGCTAGTGGCACATAATAAGAATTTGCCATTTGAATCAAATATTTACAGAATTCTGATATCTTTTTCATTTGGCGGGATACGAAATTAGGGAGTGTATATTTCCTAAAGTTGCTAAAATACGCCTCCATATTAACATAAATAAATAAATGAGAAATGGGAAAAAGCTACAAAACCTGCAACAGATTACGAACTCCATTTAATCTGGTTAATTAAAAAAAGTGTCGGTAACATAAAACGTGAAAAACATAACCAACAATGTTTTAACAGGCATTCCCGGATCGCTTCGTTTTATTTATTGTAAAATATCACGCATTTAATCTGATTAAAGTGACATAAAACGTTCAAACGGAACGGGATATTTTTTTTGCGTTCCGTTATTATTTCCATCGAAGCCGAAATTGAAATGGATTCGAAACTCGTAAACTGTGTGCCGATAAAACGGCAGATTAAATTGATCACAGCAACAGTTGCGTTGGCAGCCGTTGTACAAATAGAGACAATGGATTGTATAAATTACCTTACATAAAAACGCTCGCGACAGCTATTTGCTTGTGCCAGAAAGTGTACAACGTTACATACGCGCCTAATTTTCATCGTCAAACGTTTACACTGTTTATAAATTCGTTTACTGATTCTTATGTACGGAGCTGTGAATGGAAACTGCTTAAAAACATATTCACAATGTGTTCGCGGATCATACTATGTTGTCTTTAAAATTCAATTGTATATGGTATTATCGTCACTTCAATTTCTAACACAAAGCAACAGTATTCGCGCTTAGGAGCAGTTGCCTAAGGAGTAGTAAGCTATTATGAGTGGGCCCAAAACTACGATCTTTTAGAAATTGGTTGTAGATAACCATAAACTGCACTAGCTATAATTGAATATCAGGTGGATTGCTGCCTATCCACTACTTCATAATTTAAAAATAACTACAACACAAACAAGTATAAGGTGGAAGAACCAGAATTAGGTAAAAATCTATAATATCCGTACGATACCGATAGTCTGTGCTTAAAATCTTTAATTACAAAAATTTGTACATTCGACGTATACAGAAATATAATTTTCCTGTATTTAAACTTTTCTTGTACTTTTTTAAAAACTAGCCACTTTTACGGCCTTTTAAGACCTAGCTTAATATTACTTTCAGAAACGGTACCTAAATTATTATATTAATGGTATAATAATGCTTATGCAGGTCTTAGGTCTTAGAAGGAATTAACAAAAATAAATAGAATCATTATAATTTTTTACAACAAAAGCTTACTTAATTCCTTAGACAAGCTTGTAATGTACTATAAGGCGTTACCGCACGAAATAAAGTGCCGTGTGCTTTCTCGCTCGGCCAACGGAACACACCCTGGGGCGTTCTGGAAAAAGTGGACCGTAATTAAATCGGAGCGTGCCAAGAAACTGCCAATACACAGGGGACTGCTGTAACGCGTCCGCCATTATGGTTTGGCAAGTGGCACGTCACCGGACAACACTGGCTTTTGTTATGCTCTGAAAGTTATTCTGTTTAGTCACGAGTGGCACATACGATTTTATTCTATCTACACCTCGGAACTGGCATTTTATATGCATTGCCTTTAATTCGACTCTTCCTATTTTTTTTATTCTTTACATATAATAATCTAGTCTAATCTCTCTATATTTGTTTCTTCTATATGTCATAAATCTGGTCTACACGATCGCTTTTTTAACATGGCAACGTGTAAAAGTAAGTAGTGTGTTTAGAAGTGAATTAAGTACGCCTAAAATAACTATTAGGTGTAATTAAATTACGGCCGGAGATTACAACAAAAAAACCGACAGTGTCATAAATCTATTTTTTAAATTTAAAACTAGCTTTTAAATACATGTTGTATGCATTAGACTTGAGCTTTCGGTGAAAGAAAACATCATGTGAAACCATATTATGGTGGCGAAATTTTCTCTAATGGCTCCTCCATGATTAGTTATGATACTAAAGTTAAAAAACCAGTACCATCCTTGAGTCACATAGTCATTTAACAGTGAAATAAGATTATGATCTCTAGAGAGAGTATATTTAAACGAAATATGCGATCAATCAACCTCATATAAATTATTTTACTGTTGGATTATTGTAAATTGTTTATTTTCCATACGTTCCAATGCTTATGGACGTTATTCCCAGTATCGCAAACTATTTCGTTCAAGGACCACTCTTGGAAAGTAAATAGGAAATAATTGGAGGCGAACTATGTAAAAACTATGGCATCTAGTAATTTACCGTCTGGGACCGAATACGGAATTAATCCCAAACTGGTAGCGCTTTATCCGTACATACCGAACCGTATCAATCGGTTGACCAAAACGCCGGTACGGGGACCATTACAGTGGCCCGACATGCAATTAATCCGCCTAAAACCGGTTACATAGCTCCGAAGCCGAAGAGCCACGACGTTGACCGAACGCGGCCGATCGCATGCGAACCGAGTATTTATCGATGCATCGGGAATCGGTACACGCGACACGCCGCGACCGGACCGTGTAATGAGACCACGGGGATTGCGCCATAGTACGTTCGAAATTCGAACAGTGAATTAGTACGAAACCATTTCTAAAAATTATTCTCCATGTATTTTAGCACTTTTGTTGTATAGCAATTAAAGCGCTATTTTGCTTTTTTTATCCAACAACGTAAAAGGATTATAACGTTTTTCAAGTAATTTTATTTGGCACGCTCTTTAGTCTAACGACTTAATACATTTTAATTATGATATATTGTTACATACATCGTGTGTAGTATATAAGCTATATAATATTTAAGTAAGACGTTTGTTGATGAAAGGAGTTCATGTCAGGATTTTTTAATTTCATGTTTAATTAGTAATATTATTTTATAAGTTAACGTGTGATTATAAACACAATAGTATAGTAATTATATATAGTAAGTAACAATTTTGTTAAAGTTAAATTAGTTCATTAGTGAAACTACTCCAGTAGTATTCCATAACGATAAATACCAGATATATATATTGATTTAGGGTAATAGAAAGTCAGTCGAACACTCAATACATGTTTTGTTTCGATAATAATATCGACTGGATCATATGAAAAAAAATATTCACCAATTTCGGTTATGTTACCATAATAACAGTCGGTTACGCGTAAGTATACATGAGTAAAGATACACTGTATAATAATTTAGTAACAATGCTATGAAGTGTGTGCTACGCATTACACTGTCAATAATAAAGTGTGCAGTACACAGTAATCATTTAAAAAATGACAAGAACATTTCACTAACATTGAAAAATACATGACCTTAGTTCGCTTCGATTGATTTAATTTTAAGCACCAAATAGAATATATAAAAATATGTTCCTACAGAAGTCTAAGTTCTTACGCGTGTACAAATTTATGAATGCAGTCGTTTTTTGTTTCTTAAAAATTGATAAAACTTGTCTCATATAATTTCATATATACTCATGTTTCCCATAATATGCTGATATAAAAGATGTGACAAAATGTGTATAATATCGACAAGAAATAAAAAAAACAATTGGAAGTTAACATACCTTTAATATTTTATACTATATCCGGCATTCAAATACAGTGCTATCAAGTTGTACCGTAAGTAACTTCCAATAGGCGATTTGAAAATGAACATTCACGTATATATTTGTTTATATAAAGAACACACAAGTTCTAAATATAAAAAGGCTCTCAATATTACATTAATTTTTGAATTCCTGTACTGTAATTATAGTTGACAATTCTAATAATTTCTTACTTCTACACGTAAAGTACTGTATCGACATCGACCCTTTTGTTTATGTAGTCCGGTGAAACTGTAGAGGCCTTGCCAGGTCAACAGTGTAGTCAGTTCGAAACCTTAAAAAAACCTTTATTTCTGGCATGTCTTGTCAGTTTAACAATTTTCGTCGACTTATTTACTGTTTGTCCACATTCACCTGATGTTAAGCGATACAAGCGGCTCGAATCAGCAGCAACCAGGTGTTTTTCTTAAGACTCGGCCCTTTGGCGCTTCGTAATGACGTTGCATCACTTTGTGTCTTTTACAAAATCAAACCCAGCGAGTGTTTCGAAGAGCCGTTCGGATTGATACCTGCTGCCAAGTTCCATTACCGAACGACTCGCTAAAAATTGAAACTGCATCTATGTCATCTTGATGATTCGAGGTATTGTTTTTTTCGATTTTCGAATGCGCTTTTTCCACGTACGTTGGTAATTTGGGATAAATTTCCAGCAGCGGCGTTTTGCGGACCAATATAACTCACAAACCTTCAAGAAACAAGTCAACTCCTTTCTCAAGGGCCAGCAACCCATCTGGGATTCCTCTCGTGTTGCATGTAGAAGCCGTGATTATTTACCATCAGGTGACTGGTATGCCTGTTTGCCTTTAAACCTTTAAAAGCGGCACAGACACACCCAGGAGCTACCGTTCACCTTCTTCTTCAACTTACAAAATATTATTATACCAGTGTGAAATAACGACCTTAAAAATAAAGGTATTAATATAAAATGTTTACTATTTATAATAACTTCATTGTAATTCCCAACAAGACTGTGACTCCATATTAGAAGACGAACAATGCAACAGACCTGTATAAATATTCTTAATGGCCCTATTTAATTTCAGTCCTAGGTAACATCGCGACGTGATGAACATTCATAATGAAAATTAATTATGAGAACAACAAAGAAGAAAAAACAACGACCACCCAAGAAGTTATTGCTCGAGTTAATAACGTTATAACTTCATTAAGTTTATTACGTTCCTAGCGTTTATTTTTCTTTTTATCATGTTTGAGATACATTACAATTTTCAAACCATTAAAATACTTATATATGTCACATCCGGTTCATGAGTATGGAACGTTAACAACATATAAACGTCAAAATGACGTTTACAGATTCTAGAATGGGTGGAATGACGTTTATAAAAAGGAGTGTTTTTTTTAATTGGATCTCAGTGAATCTGTAAAGGACTCCAGGTCAACAGTATAGTCAGTTCGAAAAAATCGTATCTAGCCTCCATATCGGTCTGAACACTCTAAGTGATACTTACCTAGGAACTGTACTGTGTATTTGAGTTACCTACTAAGTAAATAGTACCTACCTATTGTGATTCATGATAATAGTTTTTTTTAATTAAATTTTTTTAATAATTTTTTTTAATACCTACAAAGTGTTTGACAAAGATAGATTTGAGTTAGTAAATAATATAGATGTTAACCTCAACCAGGACAATTTAAAGACATTAATAAGTGAAAAGAAGAAGTATAGTGTATTTCTTAAAATTGTGTGATATAGTGATGAAGCGTTTAAATGTGTTAAATAAATAAACCAAGACCGGATAGTGCGTATATAGTATATATATTAATGTAGGAATAATGTAAATGACGACGAAAAAATAATCTTTATAAATTGTAATAATATGTCTTTAGTAAGTTAATAATTAGTTTAGATAATGTAAGTTAAGAATAATATTAATAAGATAGTAATAAATAATTAATGATAACGAAGGAATAATGTTTCCAAATTATAATAATATGTTTTTAGTAACTATAATTTTAATGTTAAGAATAATAGTAATGTAACCTAAATAAAGTCTCTGATTATGTCAGAGGAGTGATTTGAAATAATAAAAAAAAAAAACCTACAAAGTGTTCATTTTCTTGATCGAATCCCTGCTAATACCCACAATGAGTAACCGTGAGGGTAACGCTGCTCCGACATATATATATTCATATACATTACTTGATGATGCCCGTTTCATTATTTCATTAGAACTAAAAGCTTCATTTGAATTCGCTACTTTCGATTGTTTCGTATAATTGAGTTTTTAAATTTAATGTTAATTCCTACAACACTCTTACCTATTATAACATATATAGTATTAACTTATTTCATTTCTGCAAGCTTCTATGAAAAGCTAAATGGTAATATATATATAAAGATAAAGCCCAGAAAAGTTCTAATATAAATCTATATATCAGAAATAAATTCCTCAAAAATAATTTACCCATATCTCGTATCAAACACAGGACACACGCATAAATTTTGTATGTATATATACCCATACATTTAAGCCAAGAGTATTAAGAACATAAAATATACAATATAACAATTAGAAGGACTTTATCTCTTTACATATAACGTTATAACTTATATAATAGTGTAAAGGATTCTTGTTTACTTGAAGAGTTACTTAGATATATGTTATTAAGTTATCTCGAATGTGTTTTGAATGCAATATTATTGCATGAAGTTTTCACGCGCTTATGGTACACAAGATGCTTTGTCCAAAGTTCTAGTGTTCACGTTGATATGAGTTTTATGACGTAGACACGCTGTTAAAATTTTGTATTCCTCTTGTTGGCTACACACGAACGCTACGGAGTGCCAACAAACATTTTCCTATGATAGCGATAAGAAACTTTTAATTTACAGAATTTATATCTGGGGCTGTTAAACACTGTTTCATATTACTATTATTTAACAGACGGAGTAATATTGTGATGGCTACATTATATTAAACTATCAACCACTTCATAGTTCGTCTGAGTGTATATGTTTATAAATATTTAGCTTTTGCTTGCGGCTTCACTCGCGTTAATACACATTTGAGATATCCCTCGTGAACAGTATTTTTTTTCTGAATTATAGGTACCCTATGTTCTTTTTCGCACTCTTGACAATTTGTATGTAATATTTCAAGATGATAATCGGTTCACTAGTAAAGACGTGAAAGTATGTAAATTTTACATTACGCCGATACAGCACTCATTTGCCAGGATTTTTTCAAACTTACTTGACAATTATTTAGTTCCAACTATCTTTAGCATATTCATTATGTTGATGTGTAAGCTATATTTCTGTAAATTATCATCAAATTCCATTCAGTAATTTTCGCTTAAAAATGTAAAACAAAATCCATCCATACTCACAAAATTTCTTATTTATAATATTAATAGGATTTCTAATTCTATTTTATTCTTTCAATTATATATGTGTTATTAAGTTTTTCGAGTGCAGTTTTATATACCGAGTTTGAAGAAAAAAGAATTCAAATAATGTCTAATCCACTAAAATAGCTGAATCGCAAGCGGGCGGGCGAGTGAGCGCGACGTACACTACATAAAAATAATAATACGTACAAATGTATTATACATTTCGCGCAACCGTACGGATTAAATGACAATTATATATGGCGCAGTCGTCAAACGATAGAACCGCCATCTATTGAAAGTAAATCAAAGGTGAAATTCGGTTACAAAATTACCAAGTTCGATTATTTGGCTATTTCTTTGGGTTTTTCCTATTGTTTTCTTCTTTTAAACCACTCCAGTATTGTGACAAACAAAAGAAAAAAAAGTTATTGAAATCCGTCGAGACATTTTCAAGGCTTTGTGAGACTCACAACGATTGATTTATATATAAAGAGATAACTGGATATTTAAATATAAAAAGTATAATTATATTAAATAACCAAACAATGGAGAGAATTAGGTATACAATAATTATTTGAGCAACTAATACGGTGTACGAAGAGTCGTTCCGTGTGTCAGGTTCACCTTTATCGCACGACCCGCGAGCCAGACTTTGTGATATATAGCTGTAACAATGTATTGTATTTATAAAGATACATATACATTAAAGGTGGGGTTAACCGAACTCGTGATACTGCTGTTTTAAGAGTACAATGTATCGTATAATCCGTGTAGCAGGATTTAAAATCATTTATTAAAGTTTTACAAGTATATTTAGAGTAATGATTTAGATCAGGGCTGTCCAAACTACAGTGGACCCAGGGCCAACAAAAATGACTCAATACATTGGGGGGCCGCAAAATATTTATAAAAATAAAATACAAGTATAATAAGTATCATTATTTTATTATCTACTTTTTCATTAATTTGTCTTTTAAAGCCCAATAAATGAACAACGCGCGGTGTCGGGTGTACCTATTATACGTTCGGGGAATTCCCCGAGTTCTCGAGTGAATAGTGTTGTGTGCGGCATAATCGAATACATATCAAAACATTTGAATTTCGTCGCAAGAAAAATAATTTACTCATTTAATGTATTTAAACAAAGAAGATAAAAAAGATTCTGCGGGCCGCAATAATTCATGCCGCGGGCCGCACGCGACCCCCGGGCCGTGGTTTGGACAGCCCTGATTTAGATTATAAATAGTCTATTATAATACTACCTTTGCTCCCTGCTTCTCATGCATTTTTAGTATTTGTTGTGACAAATAGGTGAATTATAACAAATTGCACATTATTTAGATATTCGTCTTGTTGAAATAACCACATCGTGGCCTAGACATAGTTAGTGTTGATAAATTATTATTTACCAGTTGTTCTTCACTTGCGTGTTAATGTATCTGTTCCTAGGAACACACTAAAATGACTAAATACACTTGATAATTACATCAACTCAGAAATAGTAACGACCGCCGATAGATGAGTACATGATAACGATGACCACGGTTGCAATTATCTGATGTTAAACATAGGATAATATAAAAATAGCGTTGACCATCCAGAAATCTGAAAGCCATCTGCATACACTGGTTAATCTCCAAATGCGACAAGCGAAAAACCACCATGTGAACGGTGGTGTACCACATATATTTATGTAATTTAACCTACGCGCCTAACGATGTACCGATGAGGTGGTTTCTAAAACAACCATAACACGGTCGCGTACTCGCAGCATAATGTTTCAATTTACTTGTAAATTCAACGTATAAGTCTCATAAGATACACTAAACATTATGGAACGTTACCTTAGAAAAATTCAAAGATTCGTTTTCGCAAGCCTCGTCTGTTCCAAACGATCCCTAAATATGTTAAGACTAGTACCACAGTATATGGCAGTAAGATAAACACGTAACTTAAAGTAACTTGGCTAACTTAACTAACTACTAAGTTTAGTAGTAGGCTAACTAGTACCTTTAAATTGAACATTAAAGCAACCGACAACTACACTTCAAATTTAGTCACATCTTCTAGAATTAACGTGTTTTATAACTCAGTCATTTAAAATAAATACAATTTTAAATATTTTAATTTGATATTCTCTACGATCTCTATCTATCAGTAGCCATGTTCAGTATTTTCAATCACGTTTAATCGTTTCAATCACGCCCACCACAGCTCGAGTCGCTCAATCAGTAACTCTGGCCTACATTTTATATGATAACTGCTACGCTCCTAAGAGTCGTAGCGTTATGTTAGATATTATATGATCTTGTGTGTTCTACTCTAATTCTTCTACTTTATTTAAAGTTTTGAAATCTAGTTAGTCGTTCTATAAATTAACATGTTCAAACAAACGATCCCTTGACCTTATAATAGTAAAATCTAGAAATTGTTCTAAAAAGGACCATAGTATAAGCAATATGTATCACTACAACTCCTTTTACTGTGTACTAAATTTCAGACGACGCACTGTATATTTTGCATGTTGAGAGCCAGTTGAGAGAAGAGCCGCTTTGCCTTTCACTCGGTCGACTAAAACGTGTACTTTACCGTTCCCTAGAGGTCTGTGGAGTGTTTCCAGCACACCGAAGCCTGAATCCTGACTCTGGAGGATACGTTGGAGTTAAAAGAAATTGTATTCTTTCAATAGATAGTTTTAAAGTGATTGACGAGTTATGAGAAATCGTTGAGATCGAATTTTTAACTTGACAGAGAAATTGCGCACACCAATGAAATAGTATATTAACAATTTCTTTTAGATGTAAATATAATTTGACTACATCCTTTATTCAAACTTGTATTCATGATATTTTATTTCGTCCTTCGAACATTTAGTTCTGTGAAAAATTATTCAATATATTTTTTTTACTCACACCAATGAACCGTTGTATCTTTTTAATGGGCTGATGTTACTCACGTCCGCTGTACCTCACAATCCTCTGGATGTGCTCCCCGGGTGGTGCTAAATGATAATAATTTTTTTGCCGTTGCACTGGTTCCACGCTATTTATTGAATCTCGGAGGTGGGAGAGCTACGCTGAGGCTATTACTGGTTTCAGCATGAATGGGTCGGCTCGCCCGGGGTAGTACCACCCTCTCACAGAAAACCGACGTGAAGTAACAGTGCTTGCACTGTTGCGTTTCGTTCGGTCAGTGAGAGCGCCGGAGGCCCACATATTTAAAAGGCCGGCAACGCACTTGCGACTCCCCTGGTGTTGCTTAGTGTATATGGACGGCGGTGATCACTTACCATCAGGTGACCCACCTGTTCGTTTGCCCCCTATAATATAAAAAAATAAATAAATAGAGTAATCAGTTGATGATTGTGCCTAATAATAGTTAATGCCAAAAAACTATAACTTCTTATAAGTGTAAATCTTTTTTAGTGTATCTTTTGTCTTTCGAACGATTTGTTCCCTCCTTCCAGCAACATGGTACGAGTAACAATCTTTGAAATTGGTTTGTAATTCTGCTTCATAATGCGTAAATAGATGTTTTAAAAATACCAAATTCTCATTGTAGTATGTACAGTCTACAATGTAAACAAAATTATGCACTCTTCTTTACTGATTCACATGTAGGCAGACCTTAGCTCTACGTACACAGATGTAACAGTATTTCTTTGCAAACGTTTTGTTATGGCCTCTACATAATCATAAATTACCATTGGTCTCTGGTTAGCCGATAATTTGCTCTTGGGTAATATGTCTCTAAGGACAGATTCTTCAACAAGACTGTTTTATGATTCTGAATCATTAAACACTGTTTCAGACATTTTATACCTCAACTCCGCCCTTCCAACACATTATTAATCATTTAATAAAAAAATATATATATGCAAAAGGTTATTATAGGTTTATCTATATTATTATCTGTTTGTTATTGTTTGTCTATGTTTCTCCTTCTACTTTTGTGTACATGTTATATTACACTGTTGATGTAAAAGACTTTTATTTTGTGAAGATTACTGCCAACACCTGTACACAATCTTTTTACATATAATTTTTATGTACGTGAGTATACCACTGAAATCCTCCCAAAGGTCTGGACATATTTAGATCAAAATTTTAACGTCATAACGCCTTATAAATCGATGAACACTGGCCGTAATCATTGTCACGTTCCGCCTGAGCAAGAGAGAGCGCGGAACAAGCGATAGAGAGTCGCGATCGGCCTAAGCGTTCGGCTTGTAATGCGTCTATTTTTCTTCCACTCTATCGGTAATCCAGTAATAATAATTCAATTCAATTCATAAAAGTATGCAATTCTTCATCAATGTTTTCTTATGACGTTATCACGTAAAAATATCGTCCGTAAACTGGCTTTACAGAGAACCAATTTTTTTGTGTGTATTCAGGTGGGTTAAATATTGGTTTAGATTCACAATCGAATACGGTAAATATCCCTGCGGTCTGATTCTAGATTTTTTTTAATTGTAAGTGTAGGACTTTTTCTGCCAGTTTCAAAAATACAAACCAGATCTAGTTTCTTGCACAGTTTTCTTGATGACTCTGTTGCTTGCCCGAACCGGTGGTAGAGTTTTGATGAACACGAACGTCTTTTCGGAGCCTAAATGTAATATACTGTCTTTGATTTGGAATAAATAATATATTTAACACTGACGAACGCATAGACAATAAGTTTTATAAATAGTCGACTCTCATGCTATTACAGCACGTTGTCTTTTAGAAGATGTATCAGAAATGCAGACACAAAACTACTATACTCTCTGTATTGCATAAAAATCAAACATCCTCCCGGGATACTGTCGGACGATTCCGTACTCGCCAATATTTGTATAACTCGGAGTTTTACTGCCACAGAGTAAACATAGTCAGATAGTTTGAAACGAATATTATGTTAAGTTAAAATAAATATTATGTTAAGGACTCCTAAGTATTCATTTACGTTATAGTAAAGGGTCAAAAAGACCTCATGTCTTTCTTAATTGCAGTGAATCGCAAAATGATGACCTCTTAGGACGAAAAAAGTTTCAACATATATAATTATGATTATTCATTGTTAGAAATTATTATTCAACTTTGACGTCTTAATATACAGTAATATTGTATTTGAAGTAAACTTTAATATTCGTAATATCGCCAAGTTTGTATTTGAAGTAAACTTTAATATTCGTAATATTTACAATTTTTATGTGGTGTAATATAGCGCGTGATATTAATAGCTATATATGAGGTCGTTTCGACCTCCTTCCACTTTAAGCCTGTCAATTAATGAATTCCATTGTTTATTGAATTTAGATATTTCACTAATTAATACTTTCAGCTTTTGAATTTAGAGTCTATCATCACATGAATATTCAAGTAATACGTATGGTCGAACAAACGAATAAATACGAAAAAAGTAGTATAGTTAAAAATAAAAGTCTTGTTACAAGTGCTAAACTTATACTTGTTTTAATAGTGTTCTGTTCCAATTGTTAGTGTAATTATTACTCTCAAAACAGGCAAAGGAAGCCTATATCATCATCTTATAATTCCAAAGCTAGTTTTGGAAATGATAATTATCAATAATGTTCGCCAGCCAACGATGTTCCCAAATCCTATTCTATTAAACATCAGGTGAAGTAGAGTCGTTTCAAACAAGGCATAATTTGAGCACGCTAACACAAATAATTTTAACGGAGTGGCCCTTCTGGGTATATTCATTTGTTTGGGAGGCTTCAGAGGTACAGCTTATACCGGGCATGTATGCAAAAGTGCATTTTGTTAGGATCGCTACTATCTGCAATACCGGCTCCTGTCTTCCTATTATTTTGCTAACCGTTCTATTTCAACGATAAGTGCTTATAGGAAAATCTATAACAATTCTAACATATTTTGATATAATGCTGCCCCATTTATGAAGCATTTACCTGATATTTACTGTGACATCTTTTTTGGAGAGCATTTATAATCCGAATAAGTTCCTGAGATGTTGTGTTTTAAAAGCCCAGAAGATAGCATCTGGCAAACGTAATGGAGATGACATTGTGTATTTTCTTATGGAATGTTGAGGTAAGAATTACCATATATCTCATATGGATCTTTACCCTGAAAAGTGTCTACTGAGATGTATGAAATAAAGGTACCATAAATTGTTAGATTAGCGTTACTGCCGCAAGAGATTATTTCGGAATTACAATCACGTATACTTAAAAATTAGTCTAGTGTTCATAAAAACATAACTATCAAAGAAGTAATTCCAGCGTCCTCTTTTCGACCACTAGTACATATATAGATTATAAAATTCATTAGCACGTTCCTTCGAATTTCACCCTCTAGTTCCAGCAGCGCTATCTAAATTTCATGCATATCAAAACACATTTATTATACGGCAAATACTTCTTCTTATCTCAACAATTCTTATAAAATACTTTATTACTCTACAGATCGCGAAACAGAGGCAAAGAAAACGTTTAGTGTTTGATTGGTAGAAAAAAGCTTTTACGTTTCGTCTACCTTTCTTTCATTTACAATTTTATATTAGCAAGTTTCAACTTTCTTAACCAAGAGTTATCTTGTTTACAAAAGATATAATAATCCGTTTAAGGACCATTGCTATGTACTTTCATTAATAGAAGCACCTATTCTACAATACATTAGCAGTCGCCCGTAACCTAAACCGCATTAAATTACATTAATACAATATACTTAATAGCAATAAAATACAGTATAGTGTCACATGCCAACTTATGTCAAAATGGATAACGTAAAAACCTTTTTCATAAAAACTTAGGTGTGACAATTTTCACGATGGACAGACATACCAACGTCAAATGTAATATTAAATAAACAGTTATCATATTTACCATTATAGTTTCTAAATATATAATATAATATAGTTTCAAAGGATTTATCATTTTGAAGAGATGATGGCTTCGTGGTTACCTCTGTTGACATCGCAGCGATCGATGTTAATTCAAATCCTGTAATAAGCCGAAGCATTAGGTGAAGGAAAACATAGTGATGAAACAACAGCATAGTAGTAGGGCTCATTAGAATGCCCACCGTTGGGTGGGTACCAACTGCCTGCCTTATCTACCACCTTCAAGTTAAAAAATATGTTGCGAAAAACCTATAGGTTTGTCCAAGCAGCAACGCTTGAGATCCAATCCTCCTCTAAGCGTGTTCAGCCACATGTGTCCTTTGAAGAAAGAGATTGTATTTTGTAGGATAAAGATACGATTTTATTGGTTAATATTTTATTAATAAACATGGTTACAATGGTAACTCTGATAAAAAGTACAGTGAAATGTAGGTACATATACCAATTATTTAGTCAACATATTACAAGTTTGGCTTGGATAGACATGTTTTTTACGTAAACCAAGTTTCCAAAAAAAATATCCAACATTATCTCGTGTTCAGAGATGCGGTGTGAGACATTTGGCGGCGGGCCACACGCCGCTACCGAGACAATACGACGGTTTAAGGAACCGACGCGGCTGTAATACAAAAAGAAAGCGCTTACCGGAACGATGTTCGACTAAACATAAAGATTTTCACTTTCATGTTTAATACTGTAGTAATAAGATTGAGTCTTTTTTCAAGCGTGACGTCAGAAGATAGGTATAATAGAACAGTTACAATATTTGTTTCTATTGATTTGTATTTATTTTATTTGATTCCAAAATAAATAGTAAAACATAGGCGTGCGAATATAATGTTCTATCAAAAATCATAAAAAAATTAAAGCAAAAACGTACTTCGCTTACGAAATTTCTTCGTAAACAATGTGACCCGTTTAATTCTCTTCCTGAGTATACTCACCACACCCTTGCCCCAAATCTCACATCGCTGACCACGTCCGATCACCACCACCCTCTCTTTCAGGTACCACTCAGATACGAAGCGCACGTCGCTCTCTCCCCAGCAACCACTAATTGATTACGTATTTAATTGTACCGTAACGTAGTTTTTTCTATTTGTTTTTGTCTGTCTATGTTTCTCCTTCTACTTGTTTGTGTACGTGTTATATATCTTCAAATTATAATGTTGACGATAAAGACTTTTATTTTGTAAAGATTACTGTTAACACCTGTACATTAATATTATTTGGCTTGTAGAATAAAACACAAAAATTAATAGGAAAGTAATGTAAAATAAAACATATAGAAATAAATACTTTATTAAATACAAAGGAAAGTATTTGTTGATTTTTGTGAACATGTCAAAATGTTTATTGCCTTATTTGTGATTGGAAAAATAATTCAAACGATAGTTGAAGTGTTATTGACAGGTTTAATTGAATAAAAGTTGTGTGCTGTGTTGTTGTTTATTATAATCATCAAGTGTGTATACGTCGTGTAGGTGCAGTTTGCTTGGACGTCATCAAAAATTCTTACTGAAAATATAGAGTTATATACCAAACCCGTGACAGGTTGACCCTTCGTAAATAACTCGCCGAAGCCTAAATTAAGCATCGTTTATTTACTGAATACTATATCAACAATAATAAATTTAACAAAAAAAAATTATAATGGCTTTGAAAAATAGCTGACAGTTTTTATTCGAATACAGAGCGCCGAGTTAATGTTTAAAATTCGTCAGCTGTCACCGCGGACTGTTAATGTTCAGGGTTTTATTCAGAGCCGGTGCCAGAACGCGGTGAAACAAGCCAACATGTCTACAATTACAACGCTGTACTATGGAAAAAACATATTAACTGTTTTGTTTATAGAAATATGAGCTTACAATTTGAAATACATAACAAAATGTATCATTTAGAAATCCATAATTTCTAATACAATAAATAGGTAAAAAGTGCTAGTAGTAAGATAATAAAACAGATAAATCCACGTCATCAGCTGTAACCGTTAAACAGAGAACGTTGGATTGCTGAATTTGCAAAAATGGGCACTGCGACTCCGTCAAACCTTTATCAATAATAATATATTGTAACTATCTTTAATAATATAGCGGATATCTCTTAAATTTTCTTAAAAAAGAAGCTCATACATCATAGTCTCTTTTATTAAATTATATTATTCATACAGGTTTAATGGAGTCCTCTGTCTAACGGTGATAGCTGTTGACGCGTATTCTCTCCCCCTCCTCTGGGTGCATATATAATTTGTATTCCCAATAAATAGCAATGGCAATCCTACTGTATCAAAATGAAATTAACAGAAGGCGATGTATGAAATAAATGTATAATCATGTACCGTCGTGATAAATGAATCCACTCCAACACTTTAACATGTCATTTGCAGTTTCATAAAAGGCATCAAATTTCCCGCCATCCTGCGTCAATCGTACAATTCGTGGATGCATAATATTTAGTGGGTATTTCGTTATTACATATTAATACTTGATGCAATAATAAAACTCAGCTGATAGCAGCTTCTGTGTGTAAAATCATTACCTACATCGAAAAAATTTGTTATCATCACTGTGTATTTTAAGTTTTGCGGCAACCTGATTCCGTGTCGGAATCCGTGGATCTCAAGAGGTGCTAGAGCAATCCAAGATACATGTATAAATTTTATTCGGTACATCCCAAATTGAGACTGAAGCATGAAAAATCGTATTCATCTCGCTACTTCAGTTCGGTATGAACACTACAGTGGGCATGATAGTTCTTTATGTTTTATGCACAGTATATATTTATTTTGATGTTTAATTTTAATTTAATTTAATTAATACCCATGTTTAAAGTTTTTGTCAATTGAAGAATCAAAATATAAATAGTTGCGAATATGCAAAAGATGACCTACCGAAATAGCAATAATTTTACCTTAAAGAATCAACGATATTTTTTACAATATGTAGTTTACGAGTGCCTTACCTAAACTGACTAGGTTGTTCCCAATTTTTCTCAATTTGTTTTGAAGTAATATGTTAATTAAAAAAACAATTATGAGATAATTATAATTTATATTGGGAAATTATATTTTTTGTTATTGTTGTATCTATATTGTCGTTGTGTAAAGGATATAGCAATCCCTTACAAATACTAATTCTCTCGTTTGTAACTTTAAGGAGGGAATTACTGCAAGAGAACGGAAAAATAGAATATAACCAACAAGACAATTGTAGTACCTACATACGATCGCTTCAATTGATTTTAACAGTAAATTTTCTCTATCTTTGTAAACATGTAAGAAAAAATAGAAATCGTGACAAACATTAATAATTATCTTATTTAAACTATACGTGGAAGAATAATATACCAAAAAAATAATTTATGAATAACTGCTAGAAAATTATTTCGCTAAAACAAATCTTTTTGCGGCAGTGACAAAGACGCTATAGTGTCATTGACAATGTTACCAGTAACTAAAATGTTGTCAGTTACCGCACTTATATTTAAATTTAAAGGAAGGTACCATGCCCGAGTTCATAAAATGTGAGGGAATTATTGTTTTTTAGAACCTAAATAAAAAAATATTTTTACGCTAATCGTTCTCTTTAAAGTTAATAAGAGGAATATTGATTGAACACAATATTTTTAAAAGAACTTATGATTTTAAAAGAAACATTTTCATGTAGAAAGATCATTTGATGATGTATTATTATTGTAATATAGAGTGTGTTAATCCTTATAAATTATTCAAAAAATAATAATAATCCCATATAACACTATGACGTATAAATTTGAGTATGGGCATATTATTCGTACTTTTTTTAAACTAATCAAATGTACCCCCTTAATAGTGTTGGCTCACGCGGATAATTTTAAAATCCTCCGAGGAAAAAAGCGCATTGACTAAATATCAGCTATAAAATTATCAATTCGATTTATGTATCAGTTATAAGAAATCATTAGAAAAGCAACGACATAGGTGATTCTCCATCCGTTATACTAAAATGTTTCTTCCTACGAATTCTACACAAAAGAGTAGGACTTCGCAAAGGTTATCATCACTAGTCTGTAAGAGATCCACTGCAGGCCCATAGGCCTCTTCCCGAAGTATGGGCGATCCCACGATAACCCCAGACGTATTTCAAACTCGGAGAAATCCAATTGTTCTATGTTTACGCATACAGGCCCGTGTATAGCCCACATCCAGTGGTACTACAAGAACATTTCTCAGGTTCCGATTTCCTCACGATGTTTTTCTTCACTGAGAGCCGATAGTGTTACCAATTAAATTACTAAATGTACGCGAATTTCAAAAAATTCGTTGGTACATACCGGAGTACGAACCTGTGGACATTCGATTGATATTACACCGGTCAAATCACTCCACTACCACGGCTATTGGTGCTAATATATCTACTAATGTGGTGTCAAAAGTATCTAAATAATATAGATCTATAAATCGATGTTATAAAAATGTACAATATTATACTAGTAACTAGTAAAATAATTAACAGCAGTCTGCTTTGTACAATTAATGTTGTATGTTATAAAATTAAATGTATTCGTAACAGGATATGTTATCCTTCTTCACTCCATCACCGTATGAATTTTGACTATACTAAATCTCACACACCTCCCTGTGAGCAATGCGCTTAAATAGGTATATTAAAATTTTTCTAGTCATATTAATATTTTAAAGCATAGATTCAAACATATATATGATAAAACATGCATGAAACTGTACTATACATGGGTCTTCTGAACATATTATACTCTTCCCAACATTTCGACCTTTACAATAATTATACTGAGTATGACTATACTCGAATATATTGAAAACTTCAGTTCGTTAGTATATTATTAATGAAACGATTAGAACAGAGTAGAAAATAAAACACGTGCATATTTAAAAATATATATATTATAAACACATAAACCATATTTGAAAACAATACATTAAAATAATTTGGAATGTTACTCGAAAATACTTTTTAATTCACCGCCTTTGAAGGAAACACAACCGGAGTCCCATTTTCTCTCGATTTTCTCAGTAAAGTATTATAAAATCACCCTTATCTCGATTTAAGCCTGATTCAAAATGACAATTTAACGATAAAACGCCACTACGATACGTAGCGCGTAGTAGTCGATTATCGATATCATTCGACAAAACAATATTGAAATAAGTAGTAAAACGAGTTATTAAAAAAATCTAAACAAATCACGGCTAAAAGATCGATAAACAAAGAATTTGAAATTAAAAAGTACGGTGTAACAATGTTTATTTTCTTGCATATTAAGCAATACGTAAAACCATACGTGTTCGAATATTCAAATTCACGTATAATATGTAGATGAATATATTCGAATATATGAATGTATTCGAAGTACTCGATTTAAATTCTAATCGAATATTGAACAATATGAAACATTCAATTATTCATATTTTTAGAATCATAAGGTATTTTAATAGTATGAATATTAATCAGAATATAAATAACTATTCAATTAATATTCAACGGAGATTAGTTCAAATCGTCAGCAATTTAGACACATTGTAATGCCATTAGGTTTCTGTTAAAATCTATTCTTCTAGAAACACGCTAAATATCGAATCGTTATTCACAAAATCTACATAGGAACTGTACGTAATTTTTTATAACAGTAGATTGTCAACAAAAATACTTGAATACTGAAAAATACTTATCATATTCTAAACAATAAATAAAACCACTATACTCATATAAATAAACTAGTTCTATATACGCGACTGCGTCTGCGTTTTTGTATAGTCATTATTTTCAATTCCTTAATTTCTTTATTTTTTTAAACGACACATACTTCGCGTTTATGAAATTTAAAGGGAATCGTGTGACAGTAAAAATGTTTTTTTCTTAAGATTCATCATAAACGCTTATTGAACATTGTTGTTGAAAGTTGAAAATTTAAGAATTAGTGAATTATGATCGAATTTCAATTACTTGACGATTATCACTAATTCGGACATTCGGACAGCCAAATTATTTACACATACATTCGTGATCAGCTGCCTGTATATAATGACCTGTCTGAAAATTTTTAAATGGACAGACAGAAGATCTAAACGTTTATTGATATAGATGTAAGGGTGATAATTATTTCAACGGTATATATATATTTTTTTAACTGACTTCAAAAAGAAGATTACAGTTTTTGGCGGAATCTTAGTCTGTCATGTAGTGGCTTTTATATTATATTCATAATCCTGTGTTATTTGATTCTATATTTTGTAATATTTGGTGGTGTTTTACATGATATAGTCCCGTTATTGTGCACAAGTGAAGTGGAAGGGAAATAATACCACGGACCATGAATTCTGTGATGCCACAAAAACTCCCTGGAAAGTTCTAACATGGGCGCCAACATCTTGTTTGAACATTGAAATTAACACAAGACATTTGTCATATTATTACCTACTTGACAATGTCAGTAATAAAAAAAAAATAGGTTTTCAATTCGGCTGAACTTTTTTCAATGTTTCTTTTTTTAAATAAGTCATGTATGAACGATTTGGATTTTTTTAATTATTGAAACAGGGATATTTACAAGAGGACTCAAATTTAATTCCATTAGCACCTTTTTAAATTATTTGAAGAGAAACTTCTTATGGAAGGGCTTTGAAATTCTGATCCGTAATAATTTTGTGTGACAAAATGTGTTGGGGACAAACACTGTGTCGAAAAGAGTGTTCAAAACACCGGTTCTCGTCCGCTCACCATACGCAAAATCGGTTAGTACTTGAATGAATAACCGCCTGGGAACACCGCGTGACGTTGGCTCTTCGTTGTACTTTTTATTAAGAAGTTTTTACTTCTTTCGTGTGGTCATAAGCACACGCACACAATTTTTTTAATGATTATTTAATTTTTGATCTGTATCGCGAAATTACATAATTGCAATAAGAATTGAGTCAAATGACATGATTTGCAATCAGAGTGTGGAGAGGACAAGGTTCTTCTCGTTGGTGGTGAAGTGCAGTACGGCGGCGATTGCGTTGAGCATATGCTTCCTGCCCGCGTAGTCGCTCGACATGAGATATGCCATTACCACATTCTTCAAATACTCCAAATTAGCCCCCTCACGGGACTGTATCCTTCGGAGCCTGGAAAATTGAACAGGGAAATAATAAACAACAATTTTTATACACAGCTACGTTAAAAATACCTGTCGTATTATTCCTGCCAACACGAGTGTAGCACAAAAACCACTAATTAATTTTTTTAAACATATTTTTCGGACAAAAACGTAACAATCGCGTACCACCTTTTGATATTTTAAATGCGAGGGAATCAAAAATCGAATACATTATATACACGTGTTGGAAATGTAACGAATACTTTAGGCTACTATACGTGTATGGTTATGAAGTTTTATTTATGGTCGCAATAAATACAGGTGTGTGGGAAGACGTTACCCTCATACTTTACAAACTAACGGGCTACTGGACGACAGTTTTACATGCATTAAAGTAATTTAGCGAAAGCTTATTTCGAGCTATTGAAATGATACAGTTCTTGATAGCCTTTTTCGGAATAACTTTTAACTGTAATTTTAACGTAACAAGTAATTTTAGTTTTCTTACGTAGGTATGGGAATGGTATTAATGGATTTTTTTTCAACATACAAATTTGACTTTTTTTTTAATTGCTCCGTGTTGCCCTTTTCCTCTATACTCGAAGTTGTTTAACTACTTATTACTACATATTATATGCATAAGAATGATTGACTACCAATGAATCAATGACTATCAGTCAGATGTACAACGTACAGCCCAAACTACTGAGGTTAGAAGCGTGAAAATTTGAATGAGAGTTCCTTTTACACTGTAGGTGAGCACCAAGAAAGAATTTTTAGAAATTCAACCATTAAGTTGGTGAAGAAAGGAGTGAAAGTACGTATGAAAACTAGCTGATCCCGAAACGCGACAAAATAACAGGATCACCGTGACGGATTACCACATGTGTATGTTTACCATAAGGTCACTAAGAAGCTGCTCAATAGGAAGAGAACCCCTGGAGTTACCAAATCAAAAATTTCTTTTCTCATCAACTTTTCTCAGTTCTCATCAAAAATTATTATACAAATTCGATAAACAAAAAACCGTGTAAATACTCGTATACTATAAATCTGTTAGAATTATTCACCTGTCAATTTCTTCTTTCAGAGTTCGTATTACTTCTTTGAAGCGTTCCTTCTCAATGGTCGCATCGCGTTGGCAATCCCTGTAAGTATATTTTAATGCTATAAATATTATAAGACATACAATCATCTTCTCAATTAAGAAAATCAAACATTTGCTGAAGGAAAGTTCTAGAAACTAAGTCTAAAATTCACTTTTCAAAAATGTTAATATCATGTGTGTTGATAAGAAGATATTGAACAGAATTAAAATTAGAATATTTTCATAATACTGCCTAATTCTTTTAAATTCCCTTTATATTTTCTTTTATATTTCCATTTATATGCAAATACGTTTATTTTCCTTTAGTTTATTATACTACTTTATCACGAGATATGAGTAATGAAATAAACTAACATGTCTTCAGGGGTATATAATTGTTTTAAAACTCTCTCCTAATATTTCCTAAAGGCCGAACTTAGAAATTCAGTATGGAAGATTTTGAATTGTCTAAGCCTGTATGTAAGTTGAACATTACCTGAACTGTCCTTCCAAGATGTGCTTCTCTTTTCGTAGCTGTGATATATCAAGATCCTTCCTTGCGAGTTCATGTGCGTAGTGAAGCATGTGAGGAGGAGCTGCTGAGTCCTATAAAAAACGAAATTGTTTAAAAATAAACCGTATTTTAAGTAATCTTAAGAGCTTGAGATATGTTCTATTGCTGCACAAAGCATACTATATACCATTTTTATAACCAACTAGCTGACCCCGGCGAACTTCCTACCGCCTAACAGTCGATTCTTTAAATATTTTTTTTAATAATAATTCCGCTATTCGGGACCATCGTATAAATATTGGCATTAATATTTATACCATACTAACGTCACTCAATTGTTTTGTCGTCCCGGAACCTATCCACTAACACTTAAACTTTATGCTATAGTATTAAAGTTCAAATTGAGTTTTAAGTATTATTACGAATCGTTTGTATGGGAGTATGGAAAAGTGTTGTTTTTAGACTTTTTCAGGTTTTTTTTTTATTTTTCTCTCCGTAAGATCCATCCTCGTACTTCAAGGAATATTCTAAAAAAAGAATTAGTGAAATCGGTTCAGCTGTTCTCGAGATTTGCGCTTAGTAACACATTTAGAGATTCATTTTTATATTATAGATTACGAACTGTCAAATGCTTCCAGTATGCAAAATTCTATCAGAACCTATCAAGTTGTTTTTGAATATAATACCGTACAATAAATGCGAATGTGAATTTGTTTGTTTGTTAACTTTTTATTTGAACTTATGTAACGTTTGTATGAACTTTAGCTATTCCACCGATAATCGTGAAATAGTGCGAAGACATTCTCAGGGCTACAGAAAACGGCATAAGGCAACTTTTATCCAAAAAGAAAATAGTGTTACTGTAATGCATAAATTAATAATTAATGTAATTCGCAACGAATTACTAATTATCGTAGACATCATTATTCTGGTTTTTTTTTCGTCTGTCTACACTTTTGACCTGGCTAGGTCTCTACAGTTTCAACGAACTACTCATTATTCCGCTGTTAGTTATCTGTTAGTAATTATTATTAATTAGTGACAAGGGTCGGTAAATATTATCGCAACGAACAAATAAACAGTAATACCCACAATCTATGAACGTAAAAGCGAAAACCTTACACTCAGTCATGATACATGATGAATAGCCAAGATTAATTCCAAAAAAAATAACAAATTACTAAATAGCTAAATAATTGATAACGGTTTCTAACAATTATTAATATAAAGTAACAAAATAGTGTAAACCGTTATATATGTATATATTTTATATTATAGTAAATCGTTATATATTTTTCACATAATCCATCTACACCTTTCTCGGTCTTCCGCTACTCCTATATCTATCCACTTTCATACTCAAATCTTTTCTTGTTACATGACCTTCATCTCTCCTCGTGACATGCCCTTACCATTGTAGCTTATTACTCCTCAACTTCTCTGTCACTGGTGCTATTTTCAAACTTCCTCTGATATACTCATTCTTAATATTATCCATTGTAGTTACACCAGGCATACGATATCTAATACTGACCGGCAGCATCCCGTGGTCTTTCCATCCATCCTCTGCGCTGACCCTGCGAGCACGCTCGTTCCTCCCCCGGATGAAGCTATCGGTCTCTTCGAGGAGTGCGGAGTAGCGGTCGCGCTGCAGAAGTACCTGCTTCTCGAGGCTCGACAGACGCGTCTTCATGTCGCCCACCATCTCCTTGTGGTACTCTTGCTCGTTACGCAGTTTCTGTATATCAGACATTGTCTAAAGTTTTATAGAGCATTTATACAGGGTATGCTATTGATTACATTATCGTACTATTCACCAAACGACTATACTGCTGACCTAACGATCGTACTAAGCCCAGACGACCATACCATAGACCAAACGATTAGAATATTAACAAGGCCATCGTACAAATAACTAAAACATCGTATTATTCGATCGTACTATTGAACAAACAACAACACTATTATCTAAATTATTGTACTATGGACCAAATGATCGTATTAAAAGAATCATACTATTGACCAAATTATGGTACTATTGACTAAAAATCGTTTTATTGACTCAATATTTATACTATTGACTCATTACAGAATTGATGCCTTAATAGACGCTTTACTAATTACTAATTAATTGTATCGTCAAGCCGTTTACATATCAGCAGATATCCTGCAACTATATTCACAATTTACTTGTATGTAAATTTAAATTTTGTTTCCCGATTAGCCTTTGTAAACTGAACGATTACATAATAAAAATGGCCTTAAAAACTACTTTAAAAGTAAACTATCGAATAATTAACTTAAACCTGAGTTTGACTTGAGAGCCAGTGTCCAAGTTGTTTTACCGTCTTAGACCACATAGTCATTTAATATCAGGTGTTATCAATAATCTGTGGTTTGTATCATCCACGGGGACACCAAAATTTGAAATGTTCTTTGTTCTTCCGTAAATTAATGTTCTGTTACATCCTAACTAATTTATTTTTTTATGCTTTAACGTCTTAACTACTCAACCGGTCATGATGAAATTGGTCCAGAAAAAACTATAAGTTTCGCGAGGTATGTGTCAAAAATATACTAGCACGACCGAAGCCGCGAGCAAAAGTTTGTATGTAATATTCCTATTATGTTTTCGTAATTACTATTCTAAACAATTGTCTACTGCTACTCTATTATATAATATTCAGTAACATAGGTAACAGCAAAACTTGTTCTATGTAGCCAGAGAATACAACTACGATTACAAAAGTTAAATATAATCAGTTCAAAAAAATGCACTGTACACCAAGGAATATGTCAGTTACTACCATTTATTTTTAAATATAAAACTGTTTTCTCATAATAATACGGGTATTAAATTATAACACCTAACTAGTGAAATTATGATCAATTTTATAAAAAAAAATGAAGAGTAAAATCTCACTTCTTCGCTTATCTTGAGGGCGTCGAGTTTATCCTGTTTCTCCTCTTCGAGCATCAGTTTGCACGTCTCCAGCTTGTCCCTCAGTCCGGCTATCTCGTTCCTCAACTCTTCTGTCTCACTCTCCATTCGGCTCCCGCTGTCTCTCTTCGCGTTCTGTACTCTGTACGCTTCGAACTCTGCCCGTAACGCTTCGTATTTCTCTCCGCAGTTCGCGTGCAGGTTCTCGTAGCCGGTGAGAGCGAAGACCGCTCCAAGGTCGATGGGGGAGCCGAGCTTCTCGTTCTCGAAGATCAGCTCCTTCTTCAGTATGTGTATCTTATCGATCAGGGTCTGAAGGTATTCGCTATCTGCTAACTTCTCCGTGTCCGTTTCGCTCTTCTGCGACGGGACCTTAGGTGCCTCATCTGTACAAGTTTATATTATTGTTATAAAGTTCAAAAAAACTTCACACATAGGTTTATTATTAGTTTGTCTGAATGTTCTCCACATACATATACATCAATTTCCATATCGACGGTAGAACTGTCTATAGGGTGATTTACCAGCGACGAGGAGTTATAAGGAAATGGATAGCGCGAAATGATTATGTTTTATATCAAAAGTGATATACTATTAGAGTTTGTACTCTAGTACAATAACCTTCACCATGAAAAGAGAAAACCATTGAAATGTGCAGCATACATGATGATCAGTCAAACAGTGCTGGAGTTTGTCGATCTCATTTACAGTAATATCAATTTTTGTAATAGAAATAACAGTAATATAATTAATAATTGTTCGGAAAACCTTAAAAAACTAAACTTGTTAAAAGATGAACATATTTTTACTACTAGAAATAACCAAAAAATATTTATCCTCACTTATTACATTTAAGACAAGTAAAAGTTTTCTCAACCGATGCAAACATTTTAACCAGCTCAATTTAAAGACCAATTCTGATATTATTCCTTCAGAGTAATGAATTACCTAACCTTGTATGAACGTACTAAAGGATCATACCTATATACTACGTGACCAGTTCATGGGAGGAGGGACGCCTTCAAAGTACCACGCTTAATCGCAGAAAGGAGGGGGAGATTTTTACGTTTTCGCCACGTAGTCAATATCCTCTGAAGAAAATCTCGCGTTATTTCGAACTATATTCGAATATGGCGTGCAGCGTTTAGCGCTTTTAAAACTAACAGGTGGCGTATAACATTTTTTTTTAATTTGCATATTTTGTTACACTTCGGTATAGTTAGGTTAACCTAAAACACCTGAGTTTCTTATAACAATGCCAGGTTACATCTGAGGTAAGAATGTTACGTATGAGAACAGATTGGCAATAGGGGTCTATTTTTTCAATATGAGGTATGAAATAAATAGAATGATTCTCACCTGGAGCGTCTTTATGGGCAATCTGATGGAGTAGGCGGCCGTTGAGCGAGTCCCGTAGCTGCTGGATGAGGTGCTGGTCGCGGCGGCGGCGCACGTCGTACTGTCCCACCGTCTGCGAGAGTTCCGCCACCCGCCCCTCGAGCAACGCCACGCGATCCTCTTGTCTAGCGCATATCTTTCGAGCAGATTCCTCAGCGCGCTTTGCTTTTATCTGTTCCTGTAATAACAAAAGTAACCTCAATACCTAACACTGTTTGACCGATCATTAAAAAAGTAGTCCGGTGAAGCTGTGCAAGCCCTTCAAAGGCGACGCCCGGTAAACCACCGTACCTCCATACTAGAGATCGGACACAAGACACAAAAATATTACAGACAAATTTTTAACTTAAGGGTGGTAGCTAGCCAGGCGGACTTAGAGAAAGCCCTACCACCGTGTATCACATATTGAGAATAGTATCCTAATATTATGTGCCACAAGTTTCCCAGAGTAACACGGTGCACATTTTTGCACTTTATAACGTATGGTACATTAAAAAAAATCATACATTTACAATTTCATTCACTTTTGATATGTGGTTGGAACCTTGGCAAATATATTCTCTTTCTAAATATAAAAAGAATCAGCTTATTCGCTGACAACGTATCTGTCATAATCTCTTTCATTATCACTACTTGCTGATTATAATTCAGCCACTATAGGTACAAGGTATCTGATGATAAAAGAAAATTGTGAAGAATATCTTAATTTTCTGCAATACGATTATATTTTCTTAAGTGTTCTGACCTCCTTATTCTCTATGACACTCTCTGAAATCCTTATTCCTAACTTCTAATGATTCTTCAGACAAGAATCCTATTAATAATACTGAACAATATTCCACCATTTTCGGTCCAAAAACGGATAAGGCTCTACATTTAACTCTGCTATTGGAGTATTTTTCTAACTTATTGACGTTTATTTTCTAGCCTGAAGAATACACTGTAGTACAACGGTAATTAACTTTAGTAACCTTATACCGAAATATGTGTTATGAACTGTTGGTTCAATATCACTAGAAAACCATCTAACAACATTACCAATAATTTTATAATATTATTGTAAAATTTAAAAAAAACGAAAATCAATGAAAATCACGATTTTTGAGTTATAGGTTGCTTCCCATAAAGACCGCGAAATAGGCAATTGCAGATCGAGTATAAGTTTACAGGCAATTGCCATTTCAGCCGAGGCTTATATAGTGCTTTTCTCAAAAGTATGCAGGGAAATAAAACATACTTTTTATATTATACATTTACCTTTGTCGCTAAGTATATATCATCTGGGGCTTTAATTAAAAATTATATTATGTTTTCGCAAGTAAAAATGTTCGATTTATTGCTATTGAATCCGGTCGATTGTCGTCTAAGAAAAGTAGTTAAATTTCCATAATTTTTCAAATGAATGCCGTTTTTAACATGAACAGTAGTACATTTCAGCATGGAATAAATTGTCCATAATGTAGATGACTTTTTAGTTTTAGCAATCTCATTAAAATACGCCAAAAATACTGTTCCGAAGAAAATGTTTACTTTTTCTCGTTTTTCCAACTCATAAAATTTTCATACACTTTCATGTATTTTTCTTTGACTTTGCTGAAAGCAGGTTTTCCATTGCCAATTTGGTTTCTGATCTTAAATCTAGTGGAGTACAATAAATCTCCATCTCACTCTCTGAACCGTTGCAACTCATTCTAATTATTAAATTTATATGTATTGAGTATATAAGTAGTGGTAGAGCTACGCTGAAGCTATTACTGGTTTCAGCATGAATGGGTCGGTTCGCTCAGGGTAGTACCACCCTCTCACAGAAAGCCGACGTGAAGTAACAGTGTCTGCACTGTTGCGTTTCGTTCGGTCAGTGAGAGCGCCGGAGGCCCACATATTTAAAAGGCCGGCAACGCACTTGCGACTCCCCTGGTGTTGCTAGTGTCTATGGACGGCGGTGATCACTTACCATCAGGTGACCCACCTGTTCGTTTGCCCCACATAATATAAAAAAAAAAAAATAACAAATCAAGACGAATTTTCAGCTTTGCTGGCAATTTTCTATTTATCATATGCGCCGAAAGGCAAACGCATTTATGGCTATACCGTCATGTGAACGTAATTTGTACTAAGCAAAGACACTTACTTTGGTATGCCAATAATTATAAAAGAGATCCAATAAAAGAGTATTTACTAACCCCAGCACTCCGTTGCATACAACATTGCTGGAGCGTTGTAATGTTCCAAATTCAAAAACGCTCCTACAATGGATTTGATTTTCTTTGTCCGTACATTCGATTCTTCGCGTGTTCTTTTGTCGAAAATAATGACAATATTTACATGCATATTTGAGAAAATAAATATTAATACTATGAGAAGTTCAGTAATTAATGAACATGTATGAATGCCAATAGAATGCGTTCAACAGACATTTTCTAAATCTATTATCTACTATAATACATAATCTAAAAATTTGCGAATTACATATTTATATAAATTGAAAGGTTACTTTGTATAAGTGAAATGTAATTTTTATTTTTCGATCCGAGGTTTCTATTAAAGCGTTTATATTTAAATTTCTGATAAGTTTCACATTCAAACAGTATTGCATTGATAATATTTTGTTTTGAGTAATGATATGGTATATTCGTATATTGCTGAGATGAGATTAGGTGACAACAAAATGGTTCGGTGAGCCTTGCTACCGAATGAGACCATCAGAAATAATGAAAAGTCCATAGCAAATGGCTCATTTATTACTTTAGATTTATAGTTACGAGGACCTGCATGTCAATCATATAAAATAAGCAGGTGTTTGAAGCACGGCTAACTGTTGTTTTGAGTACCACGTGGTATACCGAGAGTCAGGTTAAAAATATACAAGATATAAATTCAGATTGTTTTATTAATCAGTGCTTTTGCATTGAGTTCCACGAGGACAAAGTAGCGAGCACAGCTAGTATTTTATGAATATGTTGATATTGTAAAACTACTTCCGAAAGATATGACTTTTGACAAATAAATATCATAGAATAAAAATTTGCGTGTTCACGTATTAATATGAATGAAAGTGCACCCTCACCAGTTGTTAGAAACACTTACTTCTCTAATGGCAACGGAGTGTGACTGCTCGAGTAGAGCGAGTTTCTCCTGGAGCCGCACGAGTAACGCCGGGGTCTCAACAGTGCGTGCCTCCGCCCGCTGCAGCCGCCGCTGTGCAGCCTCCAGCGAACTGCTCAGGTCTCTCACTCGCTTCTCCAGCTCCGCTTGGGAAACTGGATAAAACAACAAGATACATGAGCTACTTTTTTACAAAAAATATAAAAAACGCATATTTCTTCATCCTTATAGAAAATGTCTATACTTTTACCTATATAAACAAAATTACAGAAGTCTGCCGTTGTAAACGCGTCACTCAAAGGATACTGGATAAATGTCGACCTAGACGTCTTTATAAATTTACTTCTCACACACTTGACCTTATCAATAAAATTAATATTGATAGTTTCATTTAAAATACAATTATTACTGCTGTAAGAAACTAAGATTTTCATACGCCCTACATGTGTGAAGTGGAACAAGCGGTGTGGTACGCATGCGTAGGAGGGTATACAAACGAATAACATTTTTACAAAGAAATTTTGAAGCCATAATATATATTTATCTTTCGACTTTTTTATTTGTTTCTGTATACATAGAACATAATATTAAGATACTAAACAACGCAGACGAGGTAGCGGGTATCAACTAGTTCCCAATAAAAATAACACGAATAAAATGGAACGAACGGAAACCTTTCGCTATAATAAAAAACTGACTTTAACGTAGAAGTTACCTTGATTTGGTCGGATTGCCTTAAAACCAATATATTGATACATCCTTAACAGCGCAACAGACATTACATATTACAAAAATATACGTTCATAATTTAGACGTGACAAAATACTTGAGTACGTGTTTACAAAAGGCACTCACTAAATCTTTGAGATGCTGAAGTTTCTAAAAAAGACTCCTGAGCTCATAAAGAGCCACCTGATAACTAGTTGATACCCGCCCGCGATTTCTTTTGCGGCGTTTATTTCAATAATACATTTTATGTACAGAGAAATAGACATAAGCATCACACCGGTTAACCCACTTTTCCATGGCACACACATCGCTGAACGCGTAGCACTTATAAAAATCGTTAGTTCTAAAACTTTAATAACTTTATATTAAGCGAAGAAGTAAAATATTTCTTTTTATCCAAATCTTTCGAGTAATTTGTTGCGTGATGCGCGCACAACGGCAGAGGACTGTAATTTTATTTAAATACGAAGATTACTAAGAACACGTGTGACATTACTCTTTGATTGCAATATTGGTATCAGTTTATTAAACACACCAAGCACCTTTGCCTCATCAGTCGTAAATCATCTTTAAAACTATTAACGTGGTCAGAAAAAAAAACCATTGTTCATGTGCTATAGAAAAAAAATGCTCGATACATATAACAGAAAAAGGAGAAAAGTGATGTTAGACCTCTTTATAACTAAAAAAAAGTCCATTACTATCGTAATAAAGAAACTACACTATATTTCACATTACAGGCATTTCACGTGAAATAGACATCGAAAAAAAGGTGAGGTTCTGAAATTCGTTCATGTTCAGCCTAATTGGACTGCTAGTAAGTATGGATGAGAATACACTATTTTTTTTATTTCATGGTTATTTCTCAAGTTATGGGCTTCTAAAGAACAGTCATATTTGTCATTTTTGGAAGAAGTTTTTGAATTGAATGAATTTACAACAAAGTATTAAACGCCGCAGTAATTTAGACAGAAAATTATCTGCTCATGTTTAGAATACAATGGAACTTAAAAAAATCATTATTAAAACACCAAAAACGAAAACAAAACCAGAAATAAAATTTTCAATATGAAATATTACTTATTTAGCCGTTCGTTTTTAAATTATCTATTACATTAAAACGTAGCTTAAAATACAGGTATAATATAATAAAACTTTTAAAATAGGTTCATTGGTTTCAGAGATAGATAGATTAATGTACACACATGTCGCAGTGCGCCAGGGTATAACGCTTTCTTAAGTAAATTTAGTTGCCAGATACGACATTAAAATGCCTTGATATTAACATTATGTTGAAGCGTATGTAAGCTATAACAATTATTTACAGTAATAATTGAAATAAAGTATATTAACAACGAAAGGCAACTAGTAGCACCATTATTTAGTTGCGTGAAGAATTACTGCTGGATTAAATTAAATTACTCATATATTAGAAAAAAGATAGAATCGGATGAGATTGTGGTCAAACGGTAAAAAACCATATCTGTTTTAAATTTAAACAAAAACCTGTTACTCGGTAACCAAATTCTCAGTATGATACAATAGGTACTTCTTATACTAAAATCAATTATAGTTCACGAACCACGTAGAACACGTTTCGTACAATGAAACTTTATAATAATAATGTTTGATTGGTAACATCACGCTAGAGATCCCTACAAAGATTATAATAATTATAAATAGTGTAAACATATATTTACATTGCGATTCTGTTGTATTCACAACTCTATCTTCCAATTTCTCTTTAGTTTTTCTTTCACTGTTCAATTTTAAATTCATCTCCCTGTAAAGATGACAAATAATCCGGGATTATTGCTTCATAGTTTAGTATTATTCAATGTTTATTTTAAAGAATTACCATTTAAAAATAATATATGTCGAGGCAACAACTGAACTGTATTTAAAATATTACTTTCTTATAAATAAATCCACAACCTTCAATATAGTAAAGAAATATCATAACGGTATAACCATCAAACTATCCGTCGTGTCGGCCATCAACATGTATTCAGTCAATAATAAAAAGCCAATAGTAATTTAGTACAGGTAATAGCAGTCAGTCATTAGTACGGACACAATGTCAATAGTATAAATAACTGGTCAATAGAAAGATTGACTAGTGAATAGGCTGATTTTAATATACACATCAATATATAAATTCCCTTGTGACAATTAAGACTTAAGATAGTTAGTATCTCAAGAATCTAGTCGATAAATTTATGGATATATATTGGTATTGTTTAACATATTGTTTTAATAAGGCTAGACGCAGCATAAAGCAAAATGTACGAACAAGAAAACATTATTCAACGACTAATAAATGAAAAAGGGAAAAGATTTCTTAATATGAATTACAAGTATTGTTGACCAGTTTCGGCTCGCGACTGCGCTCGCGTTGATATAAATTTGACTTATCCCTCGGGCACAGTACTTTTACCCTACGCCCTTCCTTTACCGACAACATGTAAACAAAATTTCTTGATGGCCAATAGTCAAGGCGTCCAAACGTAACAAAGTCACATTCGCATATATAATATTTGTTAGAATAATTGAAAGAGCTTACTTTATCATAGCAGCATGATCGGCTGTTTCTCTCTCTCTTTCCTGGATCTCATAAGCTATCTTTGCTTTGAGATTGTTGACTTCGGCCAGATGCTGTTGAACCAGCGTTTTGGTTTCTTCACGCATAGATGCAATAATATTCTCATACTAAAAAGAACCATATTCCTATAATACATACTATTTCTGACTTTAAATAATACTAATTTATCCAGTAATAGTTTAGTTTAGTTATATAATTTAAAAATTAATGTATAATTGAAGAGAAAAAACTCATATTTAGTTTTATAATAATATATATTTTTAATAATAAAGGCAGAAAAGAACAATAAAAGGAAAGGAAAATGCCCGTGAACTTCCTGAATTAGATTTGCAGGAAGAAATCCTCATGGCCATGACAGACCTGGAATCAAAGCCTGTGGAGGTGCATTACAAGGATACATCCATCTTACACAAGCGCGTCATAAATCCTTACCAACTGTTACCGAAGAGTCAAATATCCGCTTTTGGAATCCATACGAAGTTAGAAAGTTGAAGTGATAGTGGTACTACAAAATATTCCCAAGGAGGGTGGAGATGTGAGGCGCGCGCGGCAGATCGTAAAAATTAAGCCAAATCATACATCACGCCATGACAAACATGTTGTGCCGACCCTACTTAGGTGGGATAAGGTTAAAAGATGATTATTAATTTATCCAGTACATGCTCAAACAGCTCTCAAATAGAAGAATTTTGTCAAACTTAATAGATACCATCATGGATACCTTTCAAAAATTTTATAAACGCTTTTTTCACTTGAATTACCATAATCATAGGACACTGGTTGTATTGTAGATAGAGACTAGTCTATGTATTAATTTACTGTAAAGTTTCAACAAAATCCGTTCTATAGTTATTGGCTGAAATAATAACAAATATCCATTGATGAGATCGGAATTCATTTGATCTGGAAAATAAATTATCATTTCTAATATAACTGGATTCGATTAAAAATTATTTAATGATTAACCAATCCCAAAACATTATTATGAAATGTAAGGTACTAAAAGAACAAATGCTGCTCAATTTATATATATACCGCCTTTGTTTCAACTGTACTATCAAATTTGATAATCTGTGATATTAAAACGAAATTTATGTTACAAAATGATCAAGTAAATTGAATATATTTGATTAAATCTATAATTTTTTACACATTTAGATATGTTATCAAAATAAAATAAAAATGCAAAACTTACACTTATATATATGACTAAATTCACTATTTAAAAACTAAATAAGTATAAAATAGCATTACATTTAACAATAATACAGAGAAGCAAGGACCTGTTGGTGTGTTTCGGCAACTGTACTTGAGAATCAGCCCCCTTAAAGTTTAGCATGTTTACCATTTTAGTACCACATTGTTATTTAACATGAGATGAGATTGTAATCAAACGCAAAAACTTACAAAGTACTAAAAAAGAAAAAGGTAATTAATATACAGTATGAATACAGTCAGTTTTAGCTAAACACATAATTTGCAAAACTGATCAATATACTTTTAAAACTATCTAAAACAAAATGTTAAATATATAAGTAATAGGTAACTTTCGACTCTTTATTGTAGTATATATGCATAATTAATTAATGATATAAACAGCATTTTTAAGTTTACAAAAGTCAAAGATTACACTTATTTAGTATTTACTATGTATGGAATGGATAAATAAATTAATTTTTCACTTGTGATTTATAACTAGGTATAGAACTATTTTAGTAATTTAATTGAATATGATGTTTCTTAGATCATTCATGGATTCGAGTACTTGGCCATAAAGGAGACAGATGAAAGAAGATGAGATATGGCAGAAATACACATGTTAAGAAAAATATGTGGTATAACCATTATAAGATTTGGAAAGAGTATACCAGAGGAAGTTTAAAAATCACATCAGTGACAGAGAAGTTAAGGAATAATAGATTAGTATATAATGGACATGTTGTAAGGAGAGATGAAAATCATAATACCTGCAAAGTGTTAACTATGAGGGTGAACCAATATAGGAGAATAAGATAACTGAAGAAGATATAGATGGATTATTTGAAACATAATATGTGTATACAAGCTGAGCATACTGATATGGCAACTGACAGAGGAGTAGTGTTGAAAATTTGTCACCACACACCTGTAAGTGCATTCCAGTAGCTGTACTAAGGAGCAAGATGTCCCCTAAATTGAGTGTGTTTACTATTATAGAACACATCCTCATTTAGCATTAAGTAAGATTAGCCCATATAATAAACAGAAAATGTATTACTCTTCATATATAAAAATATTCGTAAAGATTGGCAGTAGTGTAAAAAGTATAAGATATATGAAAATTCCTTTGAAAGAAATAAATTCTAGATCTTAATTTTCAATAATATCTTAAATGTTTGTAATATAAGAAAATCATAAGAAACCTTATCCCTGGTCACTTTCTTATCAGCCTGGAAAGCTTCCTCCATACGGGCTTTCTCTGCAGATAAAGTTGATAAAGACAAAGTGAGTGCTGCCACAGAATCATCTGAAAATTAATAAATGATTTGTTGCATAAATTTCAACAAACACAGAATGTATAAATTAATGAATAAAGTATGAATGTAATGAGTGTAACAAGCATGTTAATATATCTCACCAACTGGTAATGCAACTATAGTACCTGGCATTTCATTTGACACAATGGGAAGAAGAGTTGCTCATCTGGCTATGATTGGCTTGTTTAGATTTGTATAGCTTTCACAAAGCGCAATGACTGTGATAGAAAAGATAATGCTATACAAATCCGAACATAGTTGACTGACCCAATGAACTCCCTAATGTACCAAATGAAATTCCAACTACTGCAGAAATTTATTCATATAACAGTGATGTAACTATTTGGGTCAAATAACTAAAGATGGCATATAAAGCACATCTGTGTGGTATTTGTAATTAAAGATTATTCTTGTAAGGTCTATTAAGGCACATACATAATAACTTTGCATAATAGCATATGCAACTTTAAAAAGATCCCCGTCTTTTGCCCACAGGACCAAGGATATGAGCATAACAAAGACTGATATTGTTTTGTTTGTAGAACACCAAGTATCCTTTGCATTTGTTTAAGCCAGAGTTTCCCAACCTTTTTTTTCTCATAGACTCCTTTCAAAATTTTACGGGTTCCGGTGGACCCCCTGCAGGTTCAATACTACCATATGAAGTCAAGCCAACATAGTTAGCTCGTCACACTATCAACAGTGGACCAATTTTCATAGACCCCCGCTTACTAATTGTGCACCTCCATTTATTTGTCACGCCAACGTACACCCCCTGCGAGTCTCTCTTGGACCCCTGGCGGTCCACCTGGACCACTTTGGGAATCACTGGTTTAAGCTGACAAGTCAGTTTTAATAGACAAGTAAACGAATGAAATGCAATAAAAATCTGCAACACGCTTTCCTAAAACTGCATCAATATAAGAACTTTGAACATGACAGCTTTAGTTAAGTCATCTGTTCTGTAGGAAATCTATCAGATAGAGCATTCCCTAAATATAAAGAAGCACTGCCAAAGCACCAGATCTACAAGTTTTTTTTTTTTTTTTATTGCAGGCCACATCAAGCTGGGCCTCCTGGCATTTTACCCATTCTGACACCCTATTGTTACACCATTGTGATTAAGATTTAAATGGAAGAGAGGAAACTTACTTCCATCATCACCAGAAGGGCTCTCAGTCTTGTTAAGAGCCTTCAAACTAATCTCGAGTGCTTCCTTCTCCTTTGCAAGCCCTTTATAAGCTGCTACAACATCTATAGAAACCCAAATAAAATGTTTAGTTTTATTTCCAAAAAATATACATCATTAAAGCTCATTTGTATTTTTTAATGGAATGTAAAGTTACCAGCTCTAAGAAGCTGTAATACAAGGCATTATTATAAATTCAATTCCAATTTTATACCTATATCTTTTTTTTTACTTAGTATGATAATGAAAAACATGAATATTTATTTCTTATTCTATGGCATGTTTAAAAAGTATGTTTATTAGTGTGTAATCTCCAGGTTGCAGTAAGTACTAACAAACAATTCAGTCCACTTACACATTAGTATTTCATTTCAATATTTTGTCTTGACATAAAAGATATAAAGGCTCAGTTTTCCATTAGCGTCCGTCGAGTTGGCAGTTGATATTTTTTTTATAGATAGATTACATTAATATAAGAACACACACAAAGTTTCACCATGCGGAGACGCGTAGTTTTTGAGAAAAAACATATTGAAAATCAATTATTTTTGCAATATTTACGTAATTTTCACCACAGATTATAGCGAAATATCGCCATTGAACGTTTCGTTTTACTTACGGTTATGTTGTCATAAGTTACGTGAAATTTAATATTTTATAAATTTTCATAAATATTTATTTTTTATACTTGTTTCAATAGTTTTCATACACACATATATTTTACAGTTTATGTATATTAAATTACAGCATTATTTTCATTACGAACTATAACAATTAAAATGTGTAGAGTTTATGACTCCTAAAGACGTTTAACCGGCTTGTGAAACGAAGCGTAAAACTGACGCCATTTTTGTTGTTATTGAGATAACAAATAAAATAGGTTAGGTTCGACTTATGTTAAAGAACCTGTTTGAATGACCCCGACTCCACCTGGGACTAGTTTGTCCTACCCCTAGAGTGTTTTTAAAACGCCGGAGGCGCGTAGGGAGAGCAGCCTCCGCCCGCTGTAACAAATCGTAGGCATTGGACGAGCCGTAGCGGCCGAGGCTGGTCGCCGAAGGCGACCAACAAGCCGAGGCTGCTGGGGCGAGGATCGATGCCTGGGATATGTTACGCAAGGGCGTCGAGGCTGCTCTTCCCGCAGCGCCGGAGACGTTGCAGAGTCAAAATAGATACAGAAATTCGGAATTTTTCCTCGGAATTAAAAGTTTAAAAACTCGAAAAGGTGGGGGCTCCGCAACTTTTCCTTTTAAGGGGTGTTAGTACTGATCATCCCCTTCCCTCCCATCCCCCTCCCCGCCGTCAATTCGACGGACGCTAATGGAAAGTCGTACCGATATAAATGTTAGTATGATTACTGAATCAGGGAATTAAATTACAAGTTTCCATTTGATTTGATAATTTTTCTTATGACATTTTTTGGTGTTATGGTTGCAATTGTTTACATTTTTTTAATGGTTTATTAATAAGAGTGCTTGCAATATAACCAGAGATAACATGTCTTAAAACTTTAATACTCTACTCCTTCCGAATGATTCGAAATCCAACAAATGTTTGGTATGGCACTATAAAATTACATTATTTCAAAATTTACAATGATTTGATCATACTAACTTGAATAAACTTGAATTACTTACTTGTATAAATATTTTAAATGTAACACTTTCAATACTATTTGCAATTAGCATATGTTATAACTGAAAATATTTTTCATAAAAATCAAACCTATTCTAGATGTAAATCTTTATAGAAATGTATAATTTGTTTTTAACAGTGAAGCTTACCTCTCAAACGGGATTCATATCTCTTGATTTGATCAGCTTGTTTGGTTATCGTCGCTATTAGCTCCTGTTTCGATAAAGATTCCATTTTTGTGAATTTGTGAACAGTTTACAACATATTGTTACTTTTTATGACGTTTCGATCGAGATTATTGCTACAAAATATCGACGTAATTACATTGGATTGTAATACTTAATATTTTTGATTAATGTTCTAAATCACACTAATTCGACTTATTAGAAAGATGAAGAACCAAATTTACTGTAATAAAATTTATTTCATAAATTAGACTCGACTGTAAATCAGTGACGTCTGATAATATCAATATACAACAAACCACAGAGTAAATTTAAACGATTTGCACAGACTATTTATAAAACATAGATGAATGATTATATCCAATTTTTCACGGAAAAACGTACGTAGCTCTTTTTTCGTTTCCATTTATATAGTACATATTATGGTAAGCCTACAAGAAAAAACAAATGTAATTTTGGAAAGCAATAGCCAATGAAACTTACTGAAAGTTAAAAGCTAGACATTAGCTAGCTGAAAGTTAATTATTCAGTTACGCCATAATCACTGATTACACCAAATCCAATCTTTCTCCAATACAATAAATCTACATAGAAAAAAAAATATTGTGCGTCTCGGGACGCTCGACAAAACTGATAACTTAAACAGCCTACTGCTGCCGTATCCGTGAGAGAAAGGAAAGCAAACACACTGGCACCGTAATGTGTTACGAAATGTAGCGGTTTATCCTTCAAAAAATGTTATCACTTCAAAAATATTTGTAATAAATTTTACTTATTACGATTTTTTTTTTTTACAAACAACAATATTTGTAAGGGTAATGCGGTGAAACTGTAGAAGCCATGGCAGGTCAACAGCATTAATCAGTTCGAAAAAAAAAACAATATTTGTAAAGATTATTGCAATAACACCAATGTAATTTATAGATTTTTTTTTTTTAGATCAAGCCAAATATTTTTTAAATCACCTGTTATATTTTACCTAATTGTACAAAGGATTGATAAACAATGCATTGCTGCATAATTAACATATAGGCGTTATTGTTTATTTAAGTTCATTGACCCTATAGATATAATAAAGAGAAAGTTATTGTACGAATTCATACTCAATAGAAATTGTACGACAAAAAGGTGTGGTGATTATATAACATGATATTTGAAATCCCTAACAAAGTTGTAAATTAAATCTTTTCATTTTGGAACAGAAACAGTCTGCAATCAAATTATTTGCATTGCAAATTTTATACATTGCCTAGAGAGCGGAACGACTTCATAATAAAGTAAAATTTAAAGTCGTAAAGGAAAATATATAATACATATTAAAAATATGTATAACCGAATTACTTCTAACAAGGAAACATTTCTCTAATACAAGAGTTTACTAGAACATATATGAATTTACAAGTCAAGAGTATAGAAGTAATTAATTTTAAATAGTCAGTTTTGGACCAAAAGTTCCTATTTTATTTGATTGTACAAATTATTTTTGAGAATTATTCCATTTTCATTACAAGCTCAAGTTAAATTCGTTGCACTACTGCTTGAAGCAAAACTATTCAAGCATTCTATTATTTATCTGTATGTTCTTAAAAATGTCATATTAATAATAAATATATGATAAATTCATTGAATTCTGAAAACTAATTCTTTGCCTTATTTACTATCGTAAAATTATTTCCCTTAAGTACTTCTAACTCAATAAAATCTTAATAATTTATTATATTGTTGCTTAAGACTTCGTTCTGAAATGGTTTTATCTCATAAATTCATTAAATAGACTAATTGTGGGCAGTCTTCTACATTTTCTAAAGTAATATTGTCACTATTATTTAAATATTATAAAACTTTTCCCAATTTTAAGGTTTATCGTTACTGGTTAGCTTCTATTGAAGGGCGTAATAATCATAGCCTTTGAAAACTTCTCTCTTTACTGCAAGTCTCGTCAAAATCGGATTCACAGTTTAAGACAAGCCCAACAAATAACAAACACTTTTCTCGAATAAAGTGACAACGCTGATGGTTTGAAATTAAAATATGCACTCAGGGAGGTGAAATGAAAGAAATAAAACATAAATTTTACATATCTACCGTCGATATTTAATTTCTATATCAGTATTCCCTACGTCAGATTATATTCGTTGACATTATTTCAAAATTACATTTATGTAGGTAAGCCAAACGCGTGATCTCGTACATTCATACATTATTGACGATTTGTACTCTGTATTAAAAATCTAGCTACATCTAGGCCCATAACCTTACTTACCCAAACCTGCCCGAAATGATACAAACTAAAAAGAAATAACCAAATTGTTAGACATCAGATAAATAAATACTAAAATAGTAAAAAAAAAAAGTTAGTATTATTTTTTTAATGAACAAATTATCCTAAATTAAACACAAAACATTAATGCAAAACAAAACATTTAAATGGGTCAGGTGTGTGTGTATGTTTATACCAATTTTTATTTTTCGGTGGAAAAGCAAGCGTATTTGTTTCATTATTACTTCGAATTAGGGACGACACAACATTCACTATTTTTAACTGAAATAAGCATGGATAATTTATAGAAGACACTTTTGAGCGTATAATATAAATCCTTTACGCCTTTACCCCACACAGTATTCGCGCACTAATATAAATGAGCCTGAATAATAGTGAGTAGGTACCAAAGGATGAATTAAAAGGAATACTGCAAATGCTTCTTAGGTAAACAAACATGGCGGGCAAATATACTGAAAACTTATTCCATATTTGCCATGTTTTTGGATCCCCTTTTTGAGTATAACAGTATATATGCTATTTGCACATAAGAAACGTTTTACAGATTTTCAGCTACGTATATAATTGTCGACACCAAATTCATCAAAAGTGCTCTCCAACCACCATTTAACTACGTACTCGTCTAATGACTGATGATAAGATTGCATCTGCATAATTATATGTCAATGGGTCCTATCTCAAATTTAAACTACTTTTAGATGTAGAAAGTTAACATAAATTAGTGGTTTCGCCACACTCGGGTAGACCAGCCCACAAAGTGTTTCCGCGGCAAAACCTATCATATTAGTCTTAGTAATTTTATTTCTAAGTGTGTCTAAAATGTCTTCTAATATTCAAATCAACATTATGCGCTTTCATAAAACAACGAGCTCAAGAGTGTCAACGTCGCAAAAATTATCCATAGCATATAATTTCCTCAGAGGTACATAACAATTATCTACCTTTGACTAGTTTTGTTACACACCATTCTTTGTATACATTTATGTACTGTGTGTTCCAAACATCTATATTAAACTTACATTAACCAAACACCACACGAAACATAATTAAAATCAAAGCCCTAACTACATTATTTAAATTAAAGAACACAGTATTTAAATTACTTAAGTGATAGGTAAATACATACTTTAATTTTTTTTTATGTTGCGTAAAATTATAAGTGACTGACTAGTTTCGCATTTTTAAGTACATTTAAATAAATAATTCTTAGTCAAAATTGTATGCTTAACATAGTGATTAATTAAAAGAAATCCTTAACATAAAATGCATTATATAAGCCATCTATATCAGCGTCGCTTTCCTCACAAGTTCCAGTTATGATATGCATTTATTTATAAATAAATTAACTATGTATATTACTGCAATTACTACAGGGATACTTGGATACACTTATTTGACAAAATTTAATTGAAATCAATCATAATCATTATCATAAATTGCAGTTACAATTAAATCATGTCATAGTCAATAATAAAAATCATGAGATGTGTTTATAGACATACAACACTGAACTAATTTCAAACTTACCCTATCAATATTAAATATTAAGACATTAAAATGAAATCTATAATTTCTATGATGATTATGATAATAAATTATGTTTACAATGAATTTTTAAAATTACTTAAATGTTAATAATAAATAGTTAATGATTATATGATGAAACTAATAAGTAGAGAGACAATATCATATTGTGAAAGTCAAACAAATGTATTTTGTGCGAGTACAATATTATAATTGTTGCGAGGAAAACCCTTTTCAGTTTTCACTCACAACTCGCATATAAAATATCAATTTCTTAATCATATTATATCAATTTGACTTCCACATTGGTACAACTATATCATGTGCCCAAATCTGATACACTAAACACATTCATTTCGCAATTACAAAACTCTATTTAATAAAATGTTGATCAATAACTTATCCAGATAATTATGTCATGGTCCATTTAATTCATAATTTTGGTTGAGATTATACTGAGTGTAGTCAAGATGTATCAACATTTATTATATATTTTGTGTGTAACATCAAACAAATGATATAATAAAAATGAACTACTAAATCAAGTCAATACTATAACAGCAATTATTAAGTGTATTAATGTGTATAATTAAATTACGGATTTTCGAAAGGAAAGGACACAAGTAAAATGGTCACTAAGGAAGGTAAAGTGTACAGTTTGTAGAGATGATGAAAAACTTGATTAAGCAAAAATTTACTTGTTCAGAGAAAATCCTCATAGTACACTATTGTAGTTAAAACATGATCATAATCCTAAGTTGGCCAAATAATATAATAATGTACCTGACTTTTGACTTGGCACATCAAGAAGTTAAGTCCGCGAGTTCAGTTTTGTATAGCTTTATCTTAATCTATCACATTAATATGCTTTACAAAACTGAAGTGAGCCGATCTTAGCCACACGTTTTGCTGTTCTCCCTGATGTAGCATGTCAAATAAATACAGGGTGCTGTACTTCCCCGTAACATACTATCAATAATAGCTGCTTTTGTATTCTGAGTTTAGTGAGTTCAAAGAGATGCATATAGAATAAGAAAAAAAAAGATATTTCTGATATGCAAATCTCTATGGTGCTGCTTGGATATTATGAAGTTCTTAAAGATCCTTTAATATGAAATTATTTTTGCCTGCAATATTGTTCCTGTTGCATTCAGACTGAAACAACAACCAACTATAAAGTGGCCACACTAATTCAGAAACCTTCATCACAGTTTGATGAATAGTATAAACTTGCATAGTGGACTAACAAAATTTTGATCTTTATAGATACAAAAGTATTGACTTGATTTACTATCATCCTCAACTATAGATAATATGA
Source organism: Antheraea assamensis (assembly GCA_035772565.1). NCBI lineage: Eukaryota > Metazoa > Arthropoda > Insecta > Lepidoptera > Saturniidae > Antheraea > Antheraea assamensis. Next base: position 3,249,860 of record JAQQSE010000046.1, on the reverse strand, counting down.
TTTTGTGCAAATTTCAAATGCATGATGACAAGTATGATTATTACTTCAAAATGAAGCCTTTAAGTTATCTACATTGTAACATTTATGGAAGCAATGTTTTTTAATATTGTAAGTAATTTCTTACTTAATTAAAAAATGATCTATCAGTCCTTTCATTATCTGAATATCTTTGGTTACCTATAAATCAAATATATAGTGTTATAATTAGTTATATTTATTCATAAGTCACTTTTTAACAAAAAAAAAATAGATGTTGTGTACAAATTGCACTGGTTTTCATTTACATATAATATATAATAATTATATTCTTTTACTTAAAGTAAAATGTTTAATATTGCACTGTCAATTGTCATAAAATTATTATTGCTCAGAGCCTGGTTTATGGTATGTTTAAACATTTTATTGTTGCAAAGAAAATTTTTGATAAAATATGTCATATTACCAACTTCATAAAATCAAGTAAGTATTTGTATCAAATTTTGAGTTACATATACATAACCCAGTCTTCATGATGAATCTATTGATAATTAAATCACATGACAAAAACAATTAATAGTTAATTTCTGATTTCAAAATTAATCAGTGCCCTAATTACCCATTACACAGGAATAAAAGAATAGCAGGTAGATATAAATATTCACTTCAAAATGGCAAATATAAAATGTGTACCAGCCACATAGCAAATGTCTACTTTTCTCTATAGAAAAATGTTAGTATTATAGGCAAAACTGTCATTACTTTGAAGACTTGCCTTTGATAGGAATTTGCCATTTGGAAGCAAATATTTGGCCATCATTCTTACCATTTTGCTTTTTTGACATGCATAATTAGGAAAACACTCTGAAGTTTTGTGAAAACAGTTCAACACAAATCAAGTCCTAAGTGAATGTATACACTTTGCATATCAACATTTCTTTGTCAGGAAAAAACATTGAGAGTAAGCAGCATGTTTCAGTACAACTATCTAAAAATAGGGACTGATAAAAAAAATTTAGTCAAGTTTTTAAAGTTTGACCTCATTTATATTGTGTAACATGTTCTGTGTTCTGTGCCACATGTACCACCCATGGTACACATTAAACGTGAACTTCAAGCGAGAGTCAACAGATGTCACAGAATGTGTTAACTGTTTATGATGACTAAAGAACTCATATTGGAAGTTAAAAATTTAAATTTAATACCAGTCTGTGACTTTATTGAATTATTTAGTTGATAATAAAAATAATAAAGCCACTATATTCTGTAAAGATTCATATCTTGTTTGTACTTATGATGTAGTCGTGTCATGATTTGCATCACCTGTATCAATATTTTGCTAGCCTGTACTATAAAGATGTCAAACCATGACAGAGTAATGATCAACATTTTTGCATTAGCTATAATTTATTGACTAGATTTTCGATGGGCTTAAGATTTACTCTTGTTCGTCTTGAAGCTGACCTGAAGGACTTGACCATTGAGAGAATATCCGTTCAGCGATTGTATAGCAACAACTGCCTCATCATAATTTGTCATAGTTACAAAACCATAACCCTTACATTTATTAGTGGTAGGATCTCTTATTATTTTGACACTTTGGACGGCACCGAATGGGCCAAAAAGTTGCCAAAGAATACTTTCTTCAGTATCAGATCCAATGTTATAAACAAAAATACACCAACCTGATCCTCCCATGGCATTACCTTGTATGATAGGGTCTGTCAATGGAGAAAATCTCTGAAGACCTTTATTGATAGCAAGCAATGCTTTTCCGGCTGGACTTATGATGCGGCGAGTTGAAGCAGGAGCTAAGTATGCAGCTAAAGGGGCAAGAACTTTATTCTGGTTGCTAGGGTTATTTGCACATTTCACTGTAATGGGACTTGTTGACCCAGGGGGAATGGTGCCATTTAATTCCCTAATAGCATTCTCGGCTTCACATCTCTGATCATATCGGATAAAAGCAACACCACGTGATGGCCCCTGTATCCCCCCCTGTTCTTCTCCACCCATCTGTAGTAAATGACCGACATTCATATTCTCATGAAGTATGCGAGAACTGATTATTGTACCATATGGACTGAAGAGCTTTTCAAGATCATGCTGTGTCATGTGCTTCGGAAGACCGGACACGTAGAGATTAGCCCCTTTGATGGCATCTGAACTGGGACGAGCGTAAGAGACTTTTATAATTTTGTTTTGCAACCGAAGACCATTAAGAGTATTCACAGCTTTCTCAGCATCCTCAGCTTTGTGATAGTTGACGAACGCGTAACCGAGGCTCTGCCCGTTTAAGATATGATCCGGGAACACGGTGACTTTGTCCCTTATCAGTTTACAGCTTTCCACTTCGCCGACGCTAGAGAACAACGACCTAATCTCTTCCTGCGTCATAGTTTGAGGCAAATAATTAATTATAAGATTAGTTTTTGACTCATTATTAGTCGGTTGTACCTTGCTACCATTTTGCGTGGGCTGGTTCACGTTTACGGCATCGAGCGAATTTGCCATCATTTTTACTATCTCTGTTTACACCAAATTAGGTTAAATGTCACTAGATACGTGACTGTTTATAAATTAAAGATATTCGAGCTAGATCATATATCATTCGTTAGATAAAACAACTACTTGCGCTGATTGAAAGCATATGCAATACAGGGAAGAAAATCAATAAGATGCTGTCGAGTTTAGTACTTATCCTTTTTTCAGTGATACGGCGCCCGGTATGTTGAATCAATATACAACCAGAAACACAAATTAACTTCAGTCTATTAGATCTTACTGAGAATACGAAAGCAAAGTGAAAAGGAAATCAACCAAAAATCTATGCGACTTGCGACCTATTCTCGTAAATTCATTTCTTTCACTTCACTTTCCTTTTTAATGTTGCCAGTTTCAAAATAGTATTTCCTCAATATGGGCATATTTTGTAACATTGTTGTGACTTATATAACATAACATTTAGTAAAAAAATTATTACATATTCGTATACATTTTTGTGTTATGTAGAAATATGTTCTCAGTATTTTTTATTGCATTGATTTTCTCCATCACATTTATAACTAATTTAATTTATTTTATGCATGATATTTAGCTTAATCAGAATGACAATAATTGTTTGTGAAATTTGAAATAGCTATTCATAGTTTATAGAATAAAATACATACTTATTCATTATAATGTAAATCATTAAAATTAGAAAAAACGCAAATCAATCCGCAAAATGTTTTTTCAACTAGAAATGACTAGGAAAATATCTATGAATATTACCCTAAAACTTTATCCTCGTGCTATTGTCATTAGTTCATTGTATAAAGGTCATTCCCCTTTGAATACAATAATTGGATGAGGAAAGGAAATTTCAATTATGCATGGAACCCTCATACCATTCTGCCAACATTGCCGAAAAATAAATAAGTCCAACTTTCCCAACATAATCAAACCAACACGGCAGTGTTTACAACATTGATAAATTTACGAAGTGAACTATTTAATAATATATTTTTTTAGAATATATAGCTAATAAAAAGTATAAGCAAGCAACGTAAAATAATATGTCTATAATGCAAATTAGTTATTTCTAATAACCAATATTTTTTATTTAATAACGCCATCTGTTGACTGTAGACATTAAAGTATATTATTGAGCATTTATATTTAAAATTGTAGCTCTACTGGTATATTTTTATTTATCTCTACTCTAGAATATGACTTTGGTTCTCAACTGGATTTCGTGAATATTTATATAATTCTTCTGTTTTATTAAGTAAAATATCATATAAATGTTTATTTGACGATGAAAAAAAAAGGTATTCCACTATAAACAAATATTTTTAGTCTTATTTCGCGTTTTATTTGACCTCAAACTCTTTCGCAGCATTATCTAAAAATAGTCGCTATAATGAGACAAACGCTATAAAGATTCACAAATAGTCTACTGTAATAATTCCGTTATTGACTTCAAGTTTTGTTATTGATATTTCGTTTCATTGTATTCAAACCATCATTACACTTTGTTGTTATTAGTCTTATGCATATTAACTTCAAAATGATTTATTACATAGACTTAAGAGATAGATGGATGATTTCTTAGATAATCTCTTTAGTAGTTTTTTATTCATTTATGTTATTTTTATTTTCAATTCTACAGGCACACTTAAAGCCATTCTCTAAATTGTGGAAATATTTTAATTTACTTTGTACAAATTAGCGTTTGATCACAATTTCACCCTGATGTTATTTAAATGATGATGTATTCTAAAACGGTAAACCTGCTAAGTCTAAATGAAGGTTGTATCTCAAGTACAGCTGGAGGAACACACCTATAGGTGCTTTGCACTAGTTTTCAGCTTGAGGGTTGTAGTTAGCCAGGCAACCTTAAGAAAAGCTACACGCTATGTTTTCATCACAATGTTTTCCTTCAACAAAGCTCTGGCTCATTGCAGGAATTCGAACCTAGTTTAATATTTCTGAAAACGAATTTGTATTTTTCATAAAAGTCGCTTTTGTGAACGATAGTGCGGAGAAAGTTGCGAAACTGAAATTAATTTGCTAATAGACAACCTATAAAATTAATTATAGATATTTGACGGTCCGTCTTATCTACTGGGGTTGTCAGTGCTTAAACAGAAAGTCTTTAATTTACTTAAATATTTATAATTCTATCAACAGTAGTACCTTCAAACAATTACAATTTAAACATATATATTATTGAGCGGGCTAGCGCGTTCTGGTCGGTCAGACTAACACTACTTATGGTCGTGCAAGTCGTACCGACGAACCTTCCCCGAAAACCACATAGACACTATTGTCGCTACAGATATATCAAAATTATAAATATAACAGAAATACATTATGCATATAAAATAATATTCATATTAAAAATATATATTTATAATATACTAGCTAACGCCTGCCTGTTTCGTTGGGCATTAAAAAAATAGGCACAGGGTTTATCGAATCCTAATATAAGTAGACTAGAACTATGTACAAAATATTCCGCGATCAAAGCCCTACGCCGATACTTTAGGTAATTTTCACAGGATTGTGCTTCGAAGGATATATATATATCCATTTCAAAAGTAACTAATTTTACGATATTTACATCGGCGCGCACTACTTCCGTTTCAAGGCGAAAAAAGCATAACTTAAAAGAAGTCAATTACCTAATTTGATAAGATAATACATATGGGTGACATTTTTAACTTTCATTTTGATTTTCATTATTATTGGAACCTTAATATTTAATAGTGTCTCAAGTTCTTTGTTATAAAAGTATTTAACATTAAATTTTAATTAAAAAGTGGTAAAAATATATAATAAATTAATGCAACAATTTATATTTATAATGGCATGTTATTGTGTACTAATTTATAGCATGTTAGTTTCTTATCCGCGGAATACAATGTAATGCATGTATTGAATCATCGCTCTTTGTTAATGTTAAAACATTAGTTGGGCGTCTGGTAGCAGATACTAAGGACAAAATTACAAAAATACTCTTTTATCAGATACATCGACAACTAATAAACTGTTGTCAATACGTCTCTTTGGTAAATAGCTGTTATCGAAAAGAGCTTGCGATAAACTCTATGTTAATAGAATCATTTTCACGAAAACTCTTGGTTATAGATTACTATAAAATGCGATATTTATTAAATATAAAATATACTTACAATATAAAACGTATTTATAATTTGGAAAGTAATCGCTAACTTCCTCTCTCGTAATTTGTACCGAAGTGGATGTTGTACTCGTTTCGATTAATTTAAGTGTATTGTAAGTGCGCGCGCACTTGCGTATTCAAAACTTGCGCCATCGCAATGTTGCCTATTCGTCTACTACCGCAATGCATAAATTAGACAATAATCCTTTTATTAAATCTTCTGTTGAGGTTTATTTTTAATAATAATGTAGAAGAAGTAGGTACGTTGATGTTAATATAGGTATTTAAATTTTTTTGTGTTCTTATAAAAGCTTTAATAGTTATTTAGTAAAGTCCAAAGACCACGCTGAGGTAGTAACATATTATAGGATAATAATAAAAGTTAAATATTGAATATTTTATAAAAAATAATATTAAATATGAAAAAACATTGAAACGAAGCATAAGCATAAATACTGAAGCATGAACTTTGAGATTACACAGACTTATAGAAAAAACTCCTTTACGTCGTAGACAACTTTTCGATATGGTGAACATTTTTTTTCGAACTGACTACGCTATTGGCCTGAGACAGTCGGGCATTTACAGCTTCGTCGGGCTACAAATATGGTCAATATAGAATGTTCTTCCATTAGACAACAATTTGTTTAAAAATAATTTTCATAATGTAGTATAAATGGTTAACCCAGGAAATAAATGTAACGGGAAAAAAAGGTTCGAGTTATGTCCGGGGGGTAACAGGGACTATATAGAAAATGGTTAATAAAAGAAAAGTGAAGGTCGACAGAATGATTAATAAACTGTGTTAAAAATATATAATTAAATTACTCACTAACAATCAATTACTGAATATTAAAACTAACGACTCTCCCGGTTTCGCTCTGGTACGATATAGGAGTGTAATTGTAGATCGATTTTTCAGTGTTTTTGCAGTTTAGTCAATAAGATTCATATAAGCTTCGTTAGTATCTTCACACAACTATTACTACTAAGATATTCATTGAAATTATAAGCTGGATGAGATAATTTTAATCTGCATTAAATGTTTTGTACATTAACAATTAAAAATAAGGGTTAATAATATTAGTGAAAATATAATTGCAAATAATCTACAATTTTAATTAATGTGTAAAAAACAATTTTTACCGGGATTTTGGTGAGGGCATTTTAAAATATTATCGTTTCGTAGTATATTCGTTTTTATTATGTTAATTTTTATTTAGCAATATCAACGTAAACGCTTAAAACTCTTTTTTGTGACTTGATTAAAATACATGGACCTTTCTCTAATTTAAATATATGCAATATACATGAATTAAAAAAATAAGCCTTCTGGAGGCAATTCTATAACCAATGGTGGCAGAATAAAAAACCGTTACGTAATTTAGAAGAAATAAGAAGTCACGGATAAACGCATATAGCGACTTTGTTTTATAAGATTTATTGTTTGATTTTAGTTGAATTTGAATTTTTTTTGCTACTTAACTATACACTGTTGGCCTGAAGGGCCTTCACAGCTTCACCGAACTTAAAAGAATTTTAAATGAAAACAACAATCCTAAGGGTACCTGTTTCTTTAAGTTTTTTCCTACTCAAAAATGGTAAAGTTGAAGGCTTAATATTCTCAGTTAAAATTGAAATTGATGAAATTTGCATAATGGAAACGAATACAAGAAAACATATATTTACAATGTCACCAAAACATGAAATAATAATTATACTAGTATTAAATTAGCATTTTATTTGGACTTCTTTTTATCTTTTTGGTTTAGTTATTCTGAGATAAATAAATAAAATAAAGGGTAAACGTGCTAATGAATATTTTTAAGAAATGTCAAAGTTCCCAAAAACCGAATTGTAAAATATAATAATTAACGATTACTTATAAATTCACAGTACACTCGTAATTATTGATATAATATAATTTAGGAAAATTACAATAAACACTTGTTTGTAATTTTATGTTTTGACGTTTCTGGCTCGTTGTTATACGCTTCAGTGCGTGAAAATTGTGCAATGTTGTTGACTTTTAGTGCGTTCTTAGTACACATGTACTTGTACAGTTTTAAAACATGCCTGGACAAGTTCGCCTTGTTTGTACGTTGATCAACGCGACTTCCCTTTGTTCAGTTGTTTACATATACGTCCATCGTTCTATATGATGGATACAACTGCAGAATATTTTATTTCGAATGGATATAAGTAATAAGATATTTTATGTTGACATTTGCTATTAATTTAGAATGATGTCGTAATCAATTTTTGATAAACTTTGTTTTATCGTTTTCTCTCAATTGTTTTGATTTATCAATAAACACAAATCTAGATAAGTAGGTATAAATATTTTTTTTTCATTTGAATGCAGATTTGAATTAATCGTATCTATCGTTCGGATGTAATACAAAAGGGAGTAATCTTACAGTCCGAAGCATTTGGATTTTGTAATAAAACGTCAACACGCTGAGTTCATCGAGTACATTTTGAGTACACGCGCACCGACAAAGCCAACGCGACGTTCCGCCGTTCTGGGCTGCCACATTTGTAAAACTCGTCTTGGTAACCATGATTATTTATTATGAATATAACACTTTACATCAAATTATTATTTTATCACTAGGACTATTTTAAATGTCGATGTTAAAGGTTAACCGGTTTTCAAATAACAACATCAGAAAAAATATAATTGACGTATATTATCAGTCAAAAGCCAAACGGTTGAGGTCATGTATATGTAATAAGTACATACCTAATCAATGTAAACAAATAACTATTGCTAATTTAATGCGTGCTAACATAATTAAGCTCCCCGCATCTAATATGAAATAACATAAGAAAAGGTCTAACATTCACTATTTTGACAAAACACTGTTATACATTAATATATATTAAGTAACCCACAAAACTGTATTAAGTATAAATTATTCTGTGTTGCATAGTTATATTACTTATTTTGAAAGAAAACGTTATAAAAATTATTGTAGTTAACTCATCGAAATATTGTTAAATTACAAATCTAAAATTAGAGTAGTCTTGTTATTATTTTATATATATAAATAAAATGATAGAGTTCTGTCGTTGTGCACGAATCATGTAAAAAGTACTGGATAGATTTCGATCAAGTTGTTTTAGCTTCACTACTTGGATATTTGATACTTATTAAAATATATTACGCTGTCCTCATTTAATATAAAGCTTTAGAAACTACGATTTTATAAGTAGGTAATACGCCTTCAACGTTGCGTATTTTGTTGCTGTGGAGAATTAGGGCAAGGGTGTGGTACGCATACTCAAGACATCGCAGACGAAGTCGCCGGTATTAGCTAATATTTTTAATAATAGAATTAAAAATATGTAATTAATGGTTACCCGGCTTCACTTGTCTTAATTAATAATAATAGGAATTTTATTTTATTACTATTTATAAAATGTTAAATGTATGTTATATCTATCGCAATAAACGAAGTAATTACAATATCAAATTAAGACAGAAACGATGTGTTACATAATATTTCCTTACTATACTTATGTAATAATAACTAGCATCTGTGAAATCTATTATACAGTTTAGTCAGGTCATGTGAGATGGAACAAGATAGATAACATTAGTCTCAATAAAAGTTTTTTTTTTAATATTCAAATTATTTTTGTTTGTTATTTATTCGAGATTTTATACATAGTCATCCTAGATTTTTTTTTCCTTTTCTAGAATTAGTTTTTTTTCATTCTTTTATATAAATAAATTATCAACTTCTCACGTGCGTACGTTAGTAGATACAATCTTTTTTTATATTCATTATATTGTATTTGGAGGCATTCGATTTCCATGTCCAATCTAGATGTGGTATTATCAACATAATATAGTAAAACTGATTTGAATGGAAAAATGTTTTAAATGTCCACCGTATGACTCTTCGTATGGTAATCTGAAGCTCTTACTGCAACTAGTCATTATTCTAAAATAACCTCGTTACCGAGAAGCAAATAATTTCTACTCTATTGGCTCTGGTTTATCTAAAAACGAATCATTTGTGTATTACAAATTTACATGATTTCCTTTGTTAGTAATTTCAGTTCTTTATCGAATGTTTTATGTTTGATTAATACGAATTGAAACTATGTATTTTAAGAAGACGGACGGGAAAACCTTCATATTTTAGAACCTTTTTGGTGACGTAAAGGACGTTATTTGCTCAGAAAAAAAACGTTAAACCCGACATAATAATGGTTATTATTAGGTCGTGAATTATTTGAAATATAAAAAATTTCCAATATGTTTTTAAATATGGCTCAATGTGCACTCAAAATTTAGACTACATTTAACTTGAATTATACATTTGTTTTTAAAATAAGAATAACTTCATCTGTAGATTAAAAAAAATACATTGATATTGTATCTAACGAGAACTGTGCATTAAATTCGGCCAAAACTGTAAGAGTATCCAGTTATTCGTTTACTATTTCATCTGCAAATTATGTTTCAGTTGAACAATAATGCTTATAATTATGATACAAAACTGCGCATGCGCTGTGATCAAAGTTCATGTACACATCCTTTGTTTCTTTGTGAGCGAAGTTTAAACAAATTATGTATGTGACATTATACGTGGCTGTTCATATATATAACTACTTTATAAAATACAAGTAACTATGAAGTAAAACATGGTAATTGTCGGCCATTTGCTTTTACGATCTTGCGTCTGTCCGTTGTCAATTTTCATTACTAACAGGGGAAATAGAATTCTCTAATATATTATTTCTAGAACAAAAAATATGATAGCATGTTTGTTTAATGATTTGCCTTGAGTTGTATATAGAAATTTTGCATTGAAGTAGATTATACTGTAAAAGAGCGGGAGAGCCTATGTTCTCAGGAGTACAGTCCTATTCAATGAATTTATACAAAGCTATAATCTACAGTGACCACTGGCATATTTATTTTAATATAAGATGCTTTCCAAGATTTGTTACTGATGTGATATCCAATGGGACACAGTGTAAATATTTGCGGACGCCTTAAATCAGTGGACATTTGATTAATATTATAAATCTTTTTTTTTTTTCCAAACTGACGAACACTATGGCCGGTTATGCTTTTACAGCTTCACTGAACTTAGTGGAGAGCGTGAAGGGGTCAGCCGAAATGGTAACTAGAGTAACAGTGTTAAATTGGCCGAACTTCAGTTTGGGCTGTTCTCTTTCATACAATGCCAATAATTGAATCTTACTATCCAAGGAAGCTAATTAACCATATATATATATTTATTTATTTATTTACTTATTTAGGTTACTAACACAGTCAACGTCGACACATTATTTTTTTAATAAGGTATGTAGTTCAACATTTATACTAGATATGACCGTATTTACAAACAACAATGCTCTAGCCGCGACCCCGCTTGGCAACGGCTGCTCAAGCGAAGGTTCAATCCCTTGGAGTAGATCCCTCGAGTCCACTGCTACCGCGATACAGTGACACTGAAAATATCAAAATTTCATACAACACAGATCCCCCCACATACGTGTAGACGCACAAAAGTAGTACACATATGGTGGAAGGTTTTTATTTTTTCCCTTGTCTTTCGAACTTGGTTAGTTTAGTTTAGCCGAGTTGACAGATACAAAATACATGTTTAAGTTCGTGACGCACATATGCTAGTACGATAAGCAACGATACGCTGGTAAGATTCTCGTTGATGCATCGAAGGCAACAGCACGAGCGGAGATTAGGCATTATTAGCAACATTAAGCTTGTTGCCAAACGGCTGAGCGCCATAAACGCCAGACTCATTAGTCCGGTGAAGCTGTGAAGACCCATAAGGCCAATAACGTTATTGCCGTGCCTTCGTCCGCAGTGCTATCTCCAAAACGGTGGCACCTATTTTGACGGGATTTTCTCTGGCAGATAACTGAAGTTATAAGAACTAACCTAAGCTTTTTTATTTCAAATTAGATGTTATTGCGTGTAAGTAGTAGGGTAAGTGTGCTGTACTGAACTCCAAAAATAAATATAATTGAATTTCATATATTTGTATATATGTATGTAATTTAAATTATATTATCTTTTTGGTCAATTTCGCGACCGTTCTGTTTTATTTACAGCTTTCACATCTATCTAAGTCAGCAACCTTAGCTACGTATATGAATACTCCGTCGAGTTCAATGAGCACTTTTTTAATTGTTAAATATTAAAAACTGCTTAAATGCAGAATTTATATACTCTTTATGTAGTTCTAATTAGTAAAATAATTATCAACTCATTGTTTACAATTCAACATTATAATTCATAGTTATTTTGAAGATAGGAGAGGTCTTTCCAATAAGCTATTTGACCAGAAATGTATTACCTTAAGGGTTCCATTATACATTTTCTTGCGAAAAAGACAACCTATAACTTATTGTATGGTCACAAGAACTTAAGTATATTGACAATATGGGCACATTATAACATTTACCATATTATAAAATTTTTAAGGCATGTTGTGCGAATGGCTTGAAATTTTCATTACTTTCTTATATAGTGTAAGTGAGCAATGAGCGAATTAAAAAGTGCGTATAAGTTCCAAATATGTTGTTAATGCTAAATCCTATTCGGCACACTATTAGTATTCACATATTTAATGTACACGTTACATATTACATCAGATGGCATGCGTATTGTACAAACAAATATTTTTGATAGAGCAATTCTGTAATTTTACATCTTCCCATAATTTTAAATTTCTTTAATACGAATTTAAAAACGCGTGCGGAGTTGTAGGCAACCGCTTGTACTAAATAAAGCTATTGTGATATTTTTTAAACAAAGGCCAAGCTATCTATGAAATAAAACAAAAAGAAAATATTGACATATATCCAGTAGTTTGAGTGATACGCAGACAACGCAGACCTTTATAGTTTTATTATTAACAATATAATGTAATTGTAATAATCAGTATGATAAGAAATTATATAATATTAAAATACATGCAACATATATAAAAATATGTATTTGGAATCTAATAATCCTAGTGAAATTTCGTTAGCCAAGTTAAATTAGTCAATAAACCAAACGACATGTTTTACATTATATAGTACAGTAGCTTTTGCTAGCGACGTCGTGTCGCTCGCGTTAATATGTAGATACTTGATTAAACTTTTTTATAAATAAACAGTACTTCATGTCTATTTCTGACAGACGTGCATTCAAAATTCCATGATGATCGATTGAGCAGTTAAGGCATAAAAGACTAAGAAACAAACACACCGACTTTCTCATTTATAAAGTAAGGATTTATAGTATAATGTAATTGTAAAGAACACCCTGGGGCTTTTAGTCAATAAGGGTCTGAAATACCCACATCCACCGCCCGGCGTTGAGTTGGGGATCTTATATAAGATGTTCCCCATGGTAAAAAAATGAACAGAGTGCGTCATAAAGACACGACAGGAGTGAATTTTTTGTATTATAGCGTTACATATTAATTAAAAAAATACAACAAAATCCAACATTATGCGGTGTTCTCAGGCGGTTACCCATACAAGTACTGACCGCGTCCTACGTTGCATAACTTCGGTGATCGGACGAGAACTAGTGTTTTTAACACTCTACCCGACACAGTGTTTACCCACACCACTTTACGTCTCACAAAAAGGTTACGGATGGGAATTTGAAAGCCCTCCCATAAGGAGTTAGACTTCAAAAAAAGCTGAGTTTAACGAACAAACCGTCATAGTTTATCTTATATAGTTGGTATCTTCATATAATATATTGATACCGGCATAAACAAACTGTACGCAACCGGTCTTATTGCCACTAACTAATGTTAAGCATGTTAATTACACCAATTGTTCTACAATTGTTTGTCAATTGATTTGTATTTCTACAGTTTCTTTCTGTATGATTCACTATTGCTTAATACCAAGTCTTCGCGCTATTGCTATAAGGTTATATTTACTATGTTATTTTCTTAATATATTAATTTATCTTTATTCATAAAATTGCGATATGTGTGTGTTTGTGTGTGTGTGTTTGTAATTTTTCTCCTTAAAGTAATCAGTTTTCTTCTTAAAATAAACTTAACCATTAACCTTTTCATATCTAACCAATTTCTGTTTATATATACGTTTGTATATACATACATATTTTGAGTTTCTGAAATAAAATAACATTATTTTTCAGTCACACAACACATTTCAGCATGCTTTATTAATTTTTTTTTTATATTTATTACTTACTAGCTGACATCCACGACTTCGTCTATGCTGTTTCTCTTAACCTTAACAGTATCTTTTTATGTATAGAGGAAAAAAACATTAAAATTGAAAACGAAAACATACTTTCCTTACAACATTTTTCTGTGAACATGTCATCCCTCATCTCCTGCACATGCGCACCACACCGCTTGGCCCACCACTTCGTTGAAAGCTTAGTACTTATAAAAATTGCAATTTAATAAAACTTTTAAAAATGCATCTTAAATGAAGCTATCGTGATAATTTTTGTTTCAGATAAAGACCAGGAATCTAAGATGTGAAACTAAAAAAATGATTGAAATCTATCTAATAGTTCTTGAGTGATACGCACACAACGGCAAGCAAGCTCCGAAATTTTTTAATATACGTATAGTTCTGCCTACCTTGTCCGCTATTGGTAGACAAGGTGGTGCGCGACTGTCCTGGGTTGTGACAAACGTAAGTGGGGTAAGGAAATACGATGTATTCTCCTCCCTACTATAGCACCCGCCCCCGTTAACATCTAGAGTACCTCGTCACCGCCAACGTCACTTGTCCCGTATGACGGTCGCGTACGAAATTGCTGGACTATAGTGTATTACTATAGCTGTGTTGTTTGTCTCTTTTAGGGAGCAAAAATTGGATGGAAAAATTGTAGGCGCTTAGTTTTAAATTAAATATGTCATATCAAGATTAAAGTAAAGTAGTTATTAGCTACTGTTCGATATGCCATCAGTTCTTTTAAAAAAACGCAACGGATTTTGATACGGTTGTCACCCTTAAATAAAAAATTTCCGCTGGGAGGCCTTATACGCATAATACGTGCATGTATTAGTACATTAAATTAATAAAAACTAGAGAAGAATCGATATGTTATAATCAAGTCACAAAAACTATTTTCCTGGAACTTACATTGCTAAGGAAATATTAAAATAATATATTCGTAGTACGGAATTTTATATCTTAACAATATTTAAAGAACGGTTCACGATGACATGTTTCGAGTCTTCTAAAGTTAATTCACTTGTAACTCCATATGAGTACATCCCACCCGCACGGTGGCTCGCTAGTTTATATGTAATTAATTGGTTAAATAAAAGAAACACGAATTTTATCGTTATATGGAATCATGTTTCGACATATGAAAAAGGGAAACGTAAATAATTATCACAATAATATTACTAAGCCGGCGACAACTATATAAGGTCGAAAGAGCAACCTTCATAGTTGCATCAATCAATCATCATCAATTGCATCATCAATTAGGACATCAACGCACACTGTTAAAAGTTGGCAGAAATGTATTGTGCAGATTTATCTATAGTAATTTCAATTGAACTAGTGTACGCCTATCTCTTTCGATAGGTTAATAAGCTGTATAATTAGTTATCGAAAGTCAAGGATCAGGGCATATTGTTTATTATGAACTCAATTTTTGATTAGGCAACGTCTATTAATGCAAATTACCTCGCATATTTTTATGATGCGATTACTTATTATATTTTAACAATTTAGTTATCTTTAATACTGTTGTGTACATAAATAATAGAAACTGTATGCTTTAAACGTATAAATTAAGGTTGTTTTTATTCACTTAATATATCTGGTGGATTTATTGTGCTTTTTTTTGTTAGTCAATTTATTTACTTTTTAGTTTCTGATTAAAGAAATATCGTAATAACTAACTAAGAGTACATCATTTATAAAAATATTACTGGCTAGTAAATATCTCAGTTGCATATAAATACTCCTCGAGAAAAGCACGAGCTATAGCGAAAACTACTAATTATGTCTGCTTTAAACGAAAATTCAAGAGACGTATTAGCCCTAATATAATCTAAAATTTGCTTGCATCAATGTGTAACGTATATAGTACTCGACTTTTCGGTTAGCACGTCGCGAAGGAGACTGAGATAGTCGGCTAAGTTCGGTTTCGTATAGCGTTACCATCGTCTATCTTAGTCATTGTGACGTGTGATGAATCTAGTCGATGAAGGCCAATCTTTGTCGGACGTCTCACCATGCTTACCAACGTGCCAAATCAAATACCGGGTTATTATAATTAGGGTTGGCCAACCAATGTAGTATTAGCTATTTGAAATGGAAAGGAAGGAGGTAAATTGAGACCGAACAGTACCGCAAATGACGTGAAACTACTGTCACAAATTAATATACAAATAAGTCAGTTGTAACCAATTTGCGATAAAATTAATGAAAACATTCAGTTTCATTGGAAATTAATAGATATATATATAATGTTGTTACATTAATGAAAGTATAGATAAAGATTACTATCTATAATCTATGTATAAAATTATAGATTTAAATATACAAAGTAGAAGTAAAGTATACAAATACACTCAGTTTCCCATTTTCTAAATATGAAATAGTTTGTTTTGTAATCTTCAATGTCGATTTGGTGTCCATTTGTAATAGCAATTTAATGACAATTTGCTGTGCAATTTGACATCTAATTGGCAGCAAATTTTGAAATTTCAAGCATTTTAGTTAAATTAACGCCCAATCGTGACATGTTGGGATAACAAGTGCTGCATAACAAATTATGTTTATTGGTGGTGTCACGTACTAATTAAATTTAAATTGTTAAATGTACAAGAATTCTAAACAAATTCAGGCCTAAGTGCAGGCTTGCGGGTAATATAGTCGAAATTTTAATACTAAACAGAGTTTAAATATTATTATGGGAACCTAAAATTGTCATTTTTTTTTTAAGTTGACACATATAATATATATTTAGACCTAAATTTGTGTTCTGCGCAGCTATATTCAGAGCGGTCAAAGAGTTTGGTCCCAACTGTAATTAAGTGTTAGATGTTTAATTAACTATTAACACGAACGAAGTCGCGTGCGATAATTAGTGCACAATATATTCTTTATTATAAAAATATGTATTTACATTAGGAAACTGATTAGTAACGTTTTTTTAAATACAGTGACATTATTACCGTTGCCTTCGACATGGCCTTCGAATCACGAACACGCGTTCTGCTAACATCGATATTGCTCCAAATAAGTCAGATGAAGCAAACATCGTTACATGATAAATATCGCGGAAATGTTTACTTGACATCGTAAATCTCAAGAGGTCTTGCAACTGTTTTCACAGATTAGTTTGTTCGCTTTGGTTTGTTTTTTTTTACTATACACATAACGTAAAGTAAACTTATAAGCTAAACAAGTGTAGTAAAAGTATCAATTAGAAACAGAACGCAGCAAACAGATGGCGCTCGCGATTACTTTAACCTGATTTTAACCCTCATTGATTAACCAATCAGATGCATAGTAAACATATTTCCACCAATCAGGTTAGCGCTATATTTTTTCTGTCGTAGTGCATAGATCATAAAGCGTGTTACAAATGGTATTCATGGTTCATTGTTTCCTCGAGTTTATTATTTGTATAATTCGTTTGTTTTAAGCATTACTATATTTTTATGGTGTAGTAATAAAGAGTGATCGTCGTCATTGAAATGTAACAATATGCATGTGCATGTTTATAAAGAACTATCTGAAATACAAATAAAGAATTAATCTAGCATCTACCCAGTATACATATATAAAGAACTATGTTGTGTTATATATATGATAAATAGTAATAACAATGACTATGGAAGTTGACATACTTAAGCCTTTTGCATGAGATTGTGTGTTATATACTTTATTAATTAGACATTAAATAACGCTACATCGCATCAATTTCTTTATCTTACAGTCGATCGACATAAAATTTGTTATTTGTATATCTGAACACAGGAATATTTACACAATATCAAATTTGTTTTAACTCAACAATTTATTACAACAAATAATAAAAAAACACGTACGGCGACGCCGGTAGGCACAGCTAGTTCAATATAATTTTGTATGACGCAATCTCCTGGAAATAAGTATATTATTGATAAACCGATTTTTTTTCTAAATATTAAAATTGAATGCGTCATCATTGAAAAAGTTATATAGTCTGTATTCATAAAGAAGACTTGGAAAACACTGTATTGTAGGTGGCATGTTGACATTCTTTCTGGAGTAACATCTTTGCACCTTTGTGGTTTCACTGAACAAACTTGACCTCTTTTCTTATCCGCACTCTTTTTTACAGTTTTGACGAACTACACGGTGGCCGAGATTTAAATAGAACTTGCTATGACGAGCGGTTCCACCCGTGTTATGATTAAATTTGATTACTATAATAATTTTTCACTGTATGCACTGCGAATACACGAAGACAGAATATGTTATATAGATCAGTCATTCGTGTATAAGTCAGGGCATTAATGTTCGCATGTATTAGCACGGTTCGGGTAAGTATATAAAATGATATTTTTAATTAACTGTGTCTTTAATTCTACAGATTTTACCTCGTTTACTTTATTATCACTGCTTAGCCTTTATGGATATGTATATCATATAATACTACTAAAGTCCTCTAACTGTCAGTAACAGTTTTGTCATGATACGTTAAGCTGCTTCGCAAATTAACCCGAACAAATAAAAGGCACTTATATGTTTAGATGATTTAAATTTATTCCCGAGACATTCTTTCTGGACGGTTAGATTATTGGAAATAATATTTTCTTTATTCAAAATCTTAGAGGTAGAGGCGATTGTGCGCGCATCACTCAAAAACTAATGGATAGATTCAATCAATTGTTTTTAATTTTACTTCCTGGCCCTTATCGAAAAAAAGTATAACGATAACTTCATTTAATAGAAAGTTATGAAAGTTCTAAGAAGCTATAACTTAATAAGCACTATGCGTTCAGAGATGAGTATTTTCTTGCCGTGAAGAAGCGGGGGCAAGCAGTGTGGCTTACATTCTTTCTTGTGTGCATAAAATATATTGTTATGACAAAAAAAAAACAGACGAAGTCGCGGGTATCGCCTAGTTATTTTATAAGATCGCAGCCATCACACCTAAGTTCAAACATGCGGCGCAGTATAATAGCTCGGTTAGACGTATAGCATTCCAGGTTCTACCAGCGTGTATCTAAAAACCTGTCACAGTGACTCTTTTACTATATTGCGTTTCGGGATAGTCATACATTGACTATATTATTATATTTAACAGCTAATAGACTAGTTTGCTGGCTGGCATAACAGTAACCAGTGTCGTCAAATTATAGATCTGCGAACATCAGACACAGTATCCTCATTTGTACATAAGTAAAGACGTAAGAAGTTATACTCATTTAACTTAAAAAAAGATAACTTTTTAATTAATAAATTATAATTATCTTTTAAAAGACTTTAAAATTATTTTTTTATATACTTGTTTACAGAATCAAATGAAATACCAAAACGAAGTAGAATAAACTAATAGATAATAAGATAGTAATAAGAATAATAAAAAGAATACATACCGATAGTTAACCTAAAATGTATACACCTACTTAAAAACATTATAACATAGTAATCCATTTTTATTACGAATACTCACAACAAATTATCATACGTCATCATATATGTTATTATGTATATATTTTTGTATCAATATATTTTTTTATCTCCACTGATATAAAACACGTGTTCTAAATTAGAATAACTACCTTGAATAGAGTTATCAGTTCGCATGTAAACTTGACAGACAATTACTTTCGTGGTGTCGCTTTTTGTGGTCGGTGTACGCGCGCATTATAAATTTTACTGTCGTCATTTTTACCAAACGCGCCAAAAGCAATATAACTTCAAAAATTGTGCAATATAATATGAGGTTTTCTGCTTTAGGTTTCTGTATAATCCAGCGGAGTACGCGAAGGTCAGTTTATAATTCAAACATACGAACCAGGAAGAGACACGTTCATATAAACATTTACACGGTCCGAAAAGTTTGCAACACTATATTTTTTATGTATCTAAAAATAAAGAATCTGCAAACTATTAATTATACGGAAGCGTGTACCGTGGTCTCGAATGTTTGTTCTTTACCAGGGCTTCATTGCTGAAGGCTGAGTATTTTTTTTTAACTGACTAGACTTTGTTAGGGCCGCTACAATTTCACCGGACTACTAACGGGAGCGCTTAGGGCATTCGCCCGATTTTATAGGCAACCAGCACAAGGGCGCACGGTGCGCCTCGGCTTGAACTGTCACCGAATATCCCGATCAAACTAAACTAAACTAATCTAAGCTAGCTTATATATAAATATATATGTTTTACGAATGCATATATGTATTTAGTATCTGACTACTAAGTTGTGTAAACTAATTCATTTCGAAAAGGGGTGAAAAATAACCCAAACACTATGTGTACCTACTGTGTGCACGTGTGTGGGGTGATCTGTGTGTATGTAGAACAAGTTCGAGTCACTGTATTCGTGCGAGTAACATACTCCAGGGCGCCACACCAAGGGACAAACCTGGGCTCGAGCTGCTACCAAAGATAAAGCGACGTGTGTGCGGGATCGTATGATCACCCCCCGCTCACGGGGGCGTGAGCAGAGAGTTTCCTGAAGGCTGAGAGTTCCGGAAGGCCTTTTCATAACTATTCATAATGAGATCAGGTCATCCAGTTGTCAAAATTCGATCGTAATTAATTATTTCTGTAAGTTTGATTGTTACTAAATTTCTTTTGTCCCACAGTGTAACCTTAATAAAAATTGTATATCGTTTTGGAATTTTGTTCTGTTACATAGGCCGCGAGTATGTACAGTACGTTATCATGTATTAATTTATTAAAGTACATAATTTACTTGTACTTGTATATAACTTATTTTGTGATAATTACTAGCCTTTTCTCAGACCGACTCGGCTACAAACTAATATATTATTACATTTTATGTATCTCAACGTAAACAATGAATGTTCTTATTTGTAACACATAATATGCATAAATCTTATTCTTCTGCACTTCTTCTACAGGTAAACTTTGTCTGTGCTAAATTATACACACCTTAATGTGCACTGTGCTTAAAAAAGGGTACAAAGTTTTTTCTCTACGTAATTATATATGGACTAGCAGCCTCGGCGGATGTTGTCCTGCCCTGGTAATAAAAAATATATACTTCTGTGCATCAAACGCTTAAGGTAAATAATGTATTTAATATGATAAGGATTAATGCTGTATCCGTCTAAATAGCCTTCCGATTATCTCATTTTGTGTGACCATTTTTTATAAGATAGATGGGTATAAAAGGTAAGCTATCCTTAAAAGATAGGTATATGCCATCAGAGACTTTTTTGTAGATCTATACAAGAAGAATACCTCATTATGCATTGTTTTGTTCTATGTCAAAATAATTAGGCAGCGTTTTTTATTTAAGCTCCCAGGCGGTTAGACTTTTTCCAACACTTCCAACAATTAGCGTTATATTTCAACCAATTTACATAAAACCTTCGTCATGTATTACTCTCTATCTATTGTTGAATACCGCACTACAATCCATTCAGAAGTTATTGAGCTTATCGCGAACAGACAGACAGACAGACGTGGCGGACGACTTTCTTTTATAATATGTAGTCATATTTAGCTTATAATAGTCTCGTTGAAGTAACATGCCTTTGTTTAAAAAAAATGTCTTTTTAATTTTGTAAATAATTGGATATCAATATGGACATCATATAATAAAAACTAAAACGTACTCTGTTCTCTACTACTACTCGTGTGAAGATTTTTTTATATATTATAAGTTTAACGTTTGTCTACAATCTCACCTGACGTTAAATTAAATGACGATGTAGTCTAAAATGGCAAACACACTAAACCTCGAGAGGACTGGCTCGCAAATTAAGTCGTCGGAACACGCCAACAGTTGCTTAGCAATAGATTTTCAACATTACGGTGGTATCTAGTCACGATCGTTTAGAAGTTCTACTACCATGCTATGGTTTCATCACAATGTTTTCCTTCACCGAAAGCTGTGTCTCAGTTGCCCGAGTTCGAACCTATGCGGTATCCGACCACGCTAATCAATGAGCGATCATCGCTTCAAATCGCTGATTACACGTGTACAGAAATAACGCTTAATTAGATCTAGGTTATAACTGGCAAATACTGTCAATCAATAGTAGTAAGTCACGTATTTCAGAAGTATGATATTCGCAATGGAATCCTAACTAATACCTACTGCAAATGTGACATTGTTTTGTTTGTTACGCTTTCACGATTTAACTGCTCAATCGGTCACCACGAAGTTGTGCATAGTCAGGGGTACCTTTCATTCAGTTAGAGAAAAAAGAATGGTTGCCGAGGGATATGCCAAATCTACATTAAGGCGACCGAGGCCGCGGACACAAGGTAAAAGATATAATCATATGTTAGTAAAATAAAAACTAGTCAAGTAGATATTTACTCCTATTGACTGCACATTTTATTAACAAACAGTGCACTATGATTAAGTTAAACTGAGCATATAGCATACCGAAGGGCACCAACTATCGCTATATCAAAATATCGATATTTTTTATTTTTAATTATCGATAATCGATATTAATTTCCAAATATCCAATTTGATACTTTTGACATGATAACGTCTTATAAATCGATGAACGACAGCTGCACGCATTAAAAAACATGACTCATTGTCACGTTTCGTCTAAGCCAAGCGTGCAACCGAGAGCGCAGAACAAGTGACAGAGAGGTGCCGTCGGCTTGTGACGCATCTATCTCTCTCCTACTCCATCGGCCGATGCGTTCGAGTAGAAGAGAGACAGCGGCAGCACACAAACTACACGTGAACTGTTTCGTCAACTGTTTAAAAAGTGAAGTGAAAAGTTAATGTGGTATCCATTGTTTATTACAACAACAATTACGACAAAAAGTATGCAATTTTTCATATAATGTTATCACGTAGACATGTCGTGCTTAAATCGACTATACAGAGATTTTTTTTTAAATGCTTTATTATATTTTATAATAATTGTTATGTATTCCACTCATAATTGTAATAATTGTATTCGTTTAATATTAACGATTAAGTAAATTAATATAACCAAAGCGCGTGAGTTTTGGTAGAAGTGCTGCCTCTATCTTCAAATGGAATTCAAATACATATTTCGATTATTTTTCAAGTAATCGCGTCTTGAGGTAAAAATATCGATAAATCAAAATATCTATATTTTTTACTCTGCATGCATCGATACTGATGAAAAGATCGACACGATAATAACTATGTATTTTTTATATTTTCCCATTCTTAGTCTTTTGAAAAATTACGTCCAAACGTCTAACAGATCACTTATACTGACGTAATCAATGTATTTCTTAGATAATATCTATGTATACATAAATAAATACAATGGAAATCAATTCGATTCATTTGCGTCAAACGTTACGTATTGTACAATATCAGACGCAACAAATAACATTACTATTGGTTTTCAACATTCTGATAGATTAATTTAAAGTGCATTACTTAGTTAACATTCCTATAATGGTGTTAAGAATGCTGTAATTATGATCTTAAATGGTCAGTATACTCAAGGGTTCTTTGTTAACAGACCTTGAACAGGATTATGGTACTGTTCGAGGGCAATCATTATAAGTTTGCGGTAGAATTTGACTGGTAGAAATCGTCACGTAAGGAAAAAGCGTTATGACTCATAGGACTTTCTCTCTGTGTGTCTCATTTCATTGTATACGAGTGTGTGTGTGTATGTATTGAAATTCGAGCAGCTAGCATCGTGTGTTGCCGATTCTATGACTTCAATAGTGAATGTGAAGGAATTTTATTAAAATTTATTTGTTACTTTTATGTCATCCCCTCCTTAATTACTTAGCTGAAATGCCTAGAAAAAGGCATTCATAAATTTTCTAACACAAATGAAACAAAATTATCAACACTATTGTTAAAATTTTTGTTTATATAATTGTAGGAAATTTTTACGTCACGTATACAGAGACAGTATTGTCGTATCTTTACTAAGCGTCGGTTATAACAGCATAATCTGAATTTACCATTCTATCGCTTTACGCTTGCGAAATTTAGAAGTACGGTTTCTTGGGATCAGAACCTTACAATTTTGAATCAATACATTTCAAATGTAGATGTGGTGAAGCAATCGTGTTATATTTTATTTAGTGTGTCGTAAACATTGAAGTACATTGACCGGATAAAGTCGGGTCGGAACTCGTTTAAAGGCCAGGTCGGTCTTCATTATATCATATCTACTGCATCAGTTTAAAAGCCTTTTTTAGGTTAGGGTTAGCGTAATTTTTATACGTGGAACATTTAGTAAGTAGATTTGAGAGTTTCATAACTCTACAATAGACCATTAATGAAAAAATTAAGTGTTTAATAGACAATAGTCATGGAAATTAAAACTTTGAAATATAATCACAATAAATCACATAGTAGTGAGAAAAAGAAATATCTGCTATTTAACAGCTGATAAATTAATACCTAATTATAACAGGTGTTAATGAATACTTGCTACGCTTAAAAGAAATCTGATAGTGTGTGACAATCCATATGTATATTCTCTAGCAAGGGATTTTAAAATTTCAAAGCTATAAAATTCTATACAATTCTCTTGTCTTTTATAGAACTGATATTCAATGGTAACAAATTAAAAATAGTGCAGTTTGAAATAACAAAAAAAAATAATAATATTAGAAAAATCCAATCCTAAAATAATATTTTAACATTGGAACTATCTAATAGCCATAATAATTCAACGATGCTATAATAAATTAGATTTCTCGCGGAACCCCGTCGACTTTTTCACGGAACCCATTTCATGAATCGGTGATCTGTAGTTGCGTGAGCTAGGCTGTTACATCAAACGTTAACGACGTAAAGATTTCGATCAATAAAAAAGCTACTGAGCTATATTCGCTATACAAAAATGTAAAGTTGTACTTAAAGACTGGTAGAATTTGATTATATTTAAAGTATTTTATTTAGTTATATAGACACATCGTGAATACATAAATAGCATAGAGGGAGCGCAAAAGGCCAATTAGATACGAAATATTATTTTCTTCTGTTTCTTATAGATGATTAATGGAATGTAAGAAAGAAAATAGCACAAGGCTCATATTAAACACTTGTATTTCCCTTAAATCAGGCATCTTCCGTACAATCGACGATATTGATTTACAGTTCCCAGACGCTCTAGCAAGCATCAAGTTCCCCGTATTCGATGCGTTGCATTCAGAAATTCTCAATGGACGGTTATTTCGGGAGAAACAAATCAGCCCCCTATATGCGCTCGAAAACTACTACTAAAATAGGGCAGTTATTTTTTGGTTATCTCATAGTGTAGTTATAAACGGTGCGGTGGTACTTCTCAGTTCTTTTTAGTCATCAAAGACACTGTAATGGACTGATTAATGTTACAAAAAAGTAACTTGTATTTTAATGCAGTAGGATAATTTGTATAAGGAATATATCGTTGAATATATCTTTATTTAATGTTTAGAGATTGTCGTGCAATGCAGTGATAATTTTATTAATTTATAATCTAAAAACTAGCGAATGGTCACTACCATCAATCATTATCATCACACTGACATCGACGCCGACAAACAATTATAATATTATTTACCATTTAAAAGAATAGTACACCGTATAGTTTTAATAGTATATGCTAGAAGGTAATCAAAAAGCATTCAAAATACACAAATTGATAATATAGTAAATATATACAACGCTGAATAATTATAACGAAGTACACACTGAGAACCAAGATATAGTTATTTTTTTACAAGTTAGACGACTATAATAATAAGGCTCTTAAACTGTGGACGTACGTTATATCCGCAGTGCGCGTTCGGCCCGCCAGAAAGAGAAAGCATTGCGACAGAAAGAGACTGTCGCAACGACCGAAATCAATGGTAAAGCAGTACAGACGTATCTCGCTCTACACCAGTACGCGTGCACCTGAAAAGCACTTGCAAACCTCTCGCCTGTATATCGTGTACTCAGTTCGTACTCAACCTATCCAACAGCAAAGATAAAAATAAAATTAGATTGATAATAATCAAAATTGCCTATGTTAAATAATTGACATTGATAAGAGTTCTTTACATTTTATTTAAAATATAAGTAGGTCAGAATTATTTGACAAGAATCTGTCCTTGGCCATAAAAATTGACAATGGATGATAATTTTTATTTCGCTCCATGTTAATCGAATTTTGATCATAGTGCATATTCATATTTCATACGTATAAGTACTCACTAGTTACGTCACTAGTTGAAAATTGACAATCGATTGGCAATGTGTCGGGTTCACAAACATTGAACAGCTGTACTTAGTGTTGCAAGATGTAATTAAATATAAACGGAACAAAATTAAAAATAACAAATATAAGTATCTTCAAAAGAGAATTTCAGAGAAAGTGTAACGTCAATTATATGCAACTTCCCATTTAAATATTCACCATTGAGTATCATTGTTTTGTCAAATATGTCTATACACACGCAAATTGGAAACGACTTACAATGTTATGAATTGCATGTTTATTTGATAGTTTATATCATAATAAAGAATATTTTTAATAAACTTATATTCAATTTTCAAATGTAAAATCGGATAATTAAGGACAAATAAGCCAGACTGTTCGATGGAAAAAGAATAATTGGTAACACTGTCGTTAACGCTTCGGGCAGCATCGCCTTTGTTCGGTTCAGCGTTATACAGAAATGCAAAACTCAGTAGGTACGTAGGTACGTTCAGGCGAGTTCGTTGGCGTGGAGGCGATGATTCACATTCAGTAACTTCGCCAGTCTCAGTAGCACACTAGCATTATCAAACGTTGCTCGTATTGCCATTAATTAATAATAAATATACAAATTACAGCAATTTTTAGTGCGTACCAATTTTGTCTACGCTAACATTTTACAGTGCGTGGGTTTATGTGTGACAATATTTATGTTTGGATAAATGCTGTATTCGTAATCAGGTAATGTATACATACTGTATAAATCGAACAATGGTTTGAAAATTTTAATAGAAGGCTTTTGTTTCGAATACGACCTGTAACTGTTGTTTTTTTTTGTTTACGCGTGTGAATTGCGGCAAATATATTGATTGTTACATAAAGAACATAAGATATAAAACAGTGAAATTTTATTAAGATTTAACTCATAAAAGTGTTGACGACAAGTTTAGTTATTTTGTGTAACAATAAACTACGTTGTTGCTGAACTGAAATAAGATTTTTTCAGTACTATCACAGTATACATGGACAGTATATATATATGCAAGGCTATTCATTAAATTCTTTATCTCATTCTCATTACGGACGTATTCTCTATAGACTAAATGAAAATGTGCGATTTTACTCTTAAAGTGATAATTTAAATTGAACCCTAAGTATGTGCACAACGTTTTTATAAACGTAATCTTGGTAATCTAATAGAATTTCAAAGGTAAAATTTTTAATACCTTTTGATATTTTTTCTTAGGTGTCACGTCGGTTGTCTCCTTTCTAATAGGAATATTATGTTTAGTTAAATTGCAAAATATAGTCGGGGCTAATCACCTTTTGTAACGTATACTCGGGGAGACTCGGGGCCCATTCACCCATACGATATGCGAACTGTTTAATTTAAAATATTTTTTTTTATTTTATCTTTTTTCATTATTCATGTTATTTCATTATGAAGTGTTAACTTATATTCTCATATAAGTAGCTGTCTCGGGCCCATCAGTAATTTATCGTATTGGTGCAATACAATTTTTTAAAATTATTTTTATCCTTTTTGTTCATTATTATTTCTTTTCAGTTAAGTGTTAACTTTCATACAAATCAATTACTTCATTATAAACTATATTTTACTAGCGATCACGCGCGACTTCGTTTATATTTGTGTGTTTATGAATACCGACTATACATTATGTCCTTGCAACTGTACCGGTTTATCAAGTACACCCCAAGATAGTTTTTATTTACTGAATGATTTTATTTATTATTAATCGCGGGATTTTTACCAATTTACTTGACGTTTATCGTTATATTTCGGGTAATTTAAACAATATATTTATAAAATATTATTTTATTTTACTGTTAAGTTACGTCAAAATCCTTTGAGTAGTTTTAGCGTGAAAAAGTGACTAACAACACCCATCAAAATTCAAAGACTTTCTCGTTTATAATATGTTAATTAAACTTAAAAGATAATTTGCAAGGAATAAAATTACTATATAATACGCATTACAAATTTTATGCCGACATTTTGAATATAATATTTGTGCTCGTTACCAGAGACTATATACTTAACGTGAGATAAATTTGAATATATTGCCAATCCTCTGGCACTTTTACCTGTAACGGTAAGGATTAATTTGAAGTACACTTCCATTATAATTATCATTTAATATTGAGCAAGTGTTAGATATAGATTGAGCAGAACACTCCAGTTATAAGCCTATAAGTATATAAATGTTTTTTTCTATATTTTTTACACCTTACTACGGATCGCCTGCGAGTATATCCGCGTTAAATCCTAATAATATCATAAATTTGAATGCCAGTTTGTATGTTTATTTGTTTGTTACGTTTTCACGACTTAACTAGTCAGCAGACTACCATGAAATTCATATATATTATCAGAGATACAGAAAAGGACATAGCCTTTTATATAGAAAAAAGTACTGTCCCAGACAGGTAGGTCAAATCTACATTAAAGCCAAAAAAGTCGCGGATAAAAGCTAATTACAATTTAAAACCACCTAGTGGCGAGAGTTAAAAGGATAGGGTAAAATCCTTCTGCATGGAAAAATGTTAATTTTTATGGTAAGAAGCTAATCTTCGTGGGTGGTGTGGCTATCGATTACAACTGCTGGAATATACGTATAAGTACGTGGCCATATAACGTAATAGCTAGTAAAGTCTGGTGAAGCTGTAAACCGGTTATTCAGTTCGAAAAAAAAATGTGATAGATAGTCAACTCGACCTGACAGCCGCCACCATTCTACAGCTTCTTTAAGATATTTTCCTTCACCGAAATCTCAGACACCATGAAGGATAGGAACTCACGGCGAGCGACACGGTCTTCGAAAACACATCCACTGACGTATTATACCTTCACATCAAAATAAACATAAACACGTTATAGAGTTCATTACGTTTACATTCATTATTATATACGAAATCTACATTGAACGCGTTAAAAATACACGAAATATGAAAGTGTAGTAGGCACTTGAAACGACAAACCGAAGTGCTTGGAGTGCCTCGAGTGCCTCCAGTGGTCGAAATGAAAAAGTGAAGTGCCTGAAACGATTTTACAAAGACAATAGTTATTGGCAAAGTTAAACAATCGATATTAAATGGAGCGGAAAACATAATGTCTAAGATAATTAGTTCCTAACTAGAATACTGACCTGGTTAAAATAGACTGTACAACATTTTAACAATGATCAATTTTTCGTATTTTTAAGTACGGTGATTCTAAAATTATATTTAAAAAAATGCTTGTAGTAACAACGAACTTTTAAAGAAAACTAGCAACCACCTCGACTTCGTCCACATAAAATTACGATACATATACAACTTAATAATATTTAAATATGGCCCAGCCGTGACTTACGAGTAACAGTAAAATTGGCAGAATAACATTTCGTTTGCCTCCAGTCGCTTAAAAAAAAGAAAAAAATCCGGTTCGCATATTATCACGGATATATTTCAATGTTATTTATTTATATAGGCATTTCTAACATTTTATTATTGGTTAATATCGTATGTAACTCATGAGTCTCTTTTTCGGCCATAATACTTATCTATATTTTGCTTAAATACATAAATATTAAACGCGAGTGCTGTTCATTTACTGTCGCAACGCGCGCTTTATAACCGATCTTGTGTATTTCTCCTAACCTTTGTTACCTTAGTAACTATTTCTTAAACATTAACAACTTCAAATCTGGTCAGTGCTTAAAGAGCACTATAAAAACAAATTAATTACCTATATTTATTTGTCAAATAATAAATTTAATTTATCTAAAATTTCCTAGTGCCTTTCACCTTACAGGGCCAGTGACAATGCTTATTAAAGTGCCTATTTCCTGATGATTATCGTTACTGTAGAGTTAAATAAACAAAAATCAATAATATTCGTCGAGAGTGGTCAAACGGTGTTGTATATTATATATGTAATGTCATTGTATATGAACTAGAGTCCGTCCAGTGGTTGAAATTAAAATTGGGTGAATGCCTTAAGCGCTCCCGTTAGTAGTCCGGCGAAACTGTAGAGGCCTATCAAACCAACAGTGTAGTCAGTTCGATAAAAAAAAGTTTGAAATTGGATCTGTAGATCAGTCGACATAAAGATCGTGAATTATGACGAATAGAGGTCTTATAATAAAGGCTTCGTCTCTTCTATAGTAAGAAAAAAAAATCCAGATTTTTTTATTGAAGACACTAAAGCTTGTCTACTCTGCTAAATATCTACTAAAAAAACAACAAATAAACTAGATTTATAAAAAAAAGTAATAGAATGCAGACAAACACCAAGAGTGAAAGGGAGCGAGTACCAATATGTCTTGTCTCTTTCCTGAAATGCGGTGTAATTTGAAAGTCGGCTTTGTTTTGTGTTGACGCCTGCGTGTACATTTTCATACAGAAATATTTATTTCTTATACTCAGCCTTCTAGGTAATCAGAATTTGCCATTTCAAAACCGATACTTCATTACTTATGCTTTAATTTTGTGGAATACATAATTTGGGAGCAACCCAATACAGAAATGCAATGTCAACCTTCAATAAACCGTATGCTAATTCTTAGTCCATACGATATCAATACAACGTCCTAGAACGTCTAGAACTCTATATACGTCATTGACGAATGAATATTAAATAGTCATACGTCGTCAAATTGTGCACGTATTGAGGAACACTTTCTTAAAATAGTCCCATAATCTATAATTTATAACCAACTATTGTAAAATCTATTTGTATCGTTGATAGCAGCCAGTTAGGCGCTTAAATATTCTAATTCTGTCGTCTCTGTTTTTATCTAATTTTTAATGTAAGAATTCTTTTGTGTTCGTTTTATTTAATACAAAATCGGTTAATTTATTTATTTCTGTGTAGCAAGTATCAAAATGTAGGTAAACAAGCAAAATTCTCATATATGGATGAAGTTTTATTTCCACGATGCTCTCATCATGATTGGTCCTTAACAAGTAGTTGATTGAATGTTACCTTGCACTTCCGTCTGGAATTAATTGTCCGCTGCTGCGTCTCATATAATTGGTTACACGTATTTCGCTCCGTCACGGAGTATTCTCAGATCGACGTTAACTTTTATAATGTCATCGTCAGTGCTTCGTGTGAGATGTGGTAGCGCCCAATTAATTTCAGGTGGAAGTACATAGTAACATACAATCAAATACCTATGATGAATTTCCGCAAAGTAACACCTTCATCATTCAAATAGCCCTTAACAATACATTACTGGACACAAGCTTCTCTTAAGATACAATATTGGGAGGGATCTGTCCATATTGCTATGTTGGGTGATGTAGGTTCAAGACTGCAGAAGTTTGGTTTTCTCCAACAACATTGCTGCTTAGTGTCAATCTATTCTTAACGATTCTTATACTGTAATCCTGTGTCTAGTCAGAGCCATGCTGCTCTAGTTTTGTTTAGAAAAACAATCACCTATTGAGAGAGTTTGAAGTGATCGTATCAGGAAATGTATACAACACCATGTTCTAGAACGATTTCGTGCGGAACTAAGAGGTATAAGCGTACGCTAAAATTTATTCGGAGAGCCGTTAATCCAAGGTAAAAATCACAAATTTAATGAAATGGCATGAATATACATATATCAGATGAACTTCCTTGCGATTTGCAACCGATACCCTATTCTATCTGTTATCTTCCTCGGCATAGTTGTCAATAACATCTCGAAAAATTGATTCCATTATCGTCTGAGAATGATTCATGAAAAGCAAACGAAGGAATAGGAAGCGAATCTATAGCGCATTTAAACCCGTTGGATTTGGGAGACCGTATCGAAACCATAATGGAAAAGTCCTTACAGTGCAGTCCTTGGTTCGCCGCCTTCCGTGATAAAGCAGTATTTAAGTTATGTTTAGTGTCATAAATAAATACAAATCAAATATAAATACAAAAAGTTTATTTAGACATAATGTCAATCTTAATTTTCAAGGAGAACCTCTACCTATCTACTTATTACTACGAAACATCGCATGTTTTACCGATGTTCATTTAAATTCGTGACGTCACAATGCTACAACTATTTGTCTTCGCCAGTTCTTGTTAATAGAGTGCAATAATTAAATGAAACATTTAAGAAACCGTTTTACCCGTGACCTTTAAACACTGAAAGTAATTAATTGTCTTCTCACGCAAATAATTTGCATTAAATTTTTACACGCAATTTTTTTGATCTCATTTTCCTTGTTCCTTGTCATAATTTTACATTTTTTTTTCGATCTGACCTACACTGTTGGCCTGGTAAGTTTTTTGTACTAATGTAGCCTTGTCTTTAATCGGTAGGTTGATGAAGGGACGCGCAATCATAATATAAATGCTCCATTGTTGTTTACCGGTTCAATTTACTTGTTTATACTCGCAAAACACAAAACGTTACTGACTGTTTGGCTTGTTTTTATTCTGTTTATTTTTTACATCTATATAATTTCTTGTGTACAGTCTTATGCTATTTATGTTAGACAAATAAACTTTTCATTTATTTTCCGGCATCGTAACCTCATTGTCGGTCATTGTTATTTTTATTTGTTTTGCTTATCATTCATCGAAGTGCGTTCATCAATCAGAGCATTTATCTCTTTGCTGTCATACATGTCGATGGACATTTCGTGACTGGACATACACATTACATAAGATTTCCGAACTTTGATACATCTACATGACCCATTTACATATTTTTAGCACTTAAAAGTGGTGATAATTAAATCAATAGTGTCATTATACATTGATAGTATTATCTGAGGTCAGTCACCGATAACATACTCCTGAAGATCGAGTTGGAATGATTCATATATCAGTTCAATTTACCAACTGTGTTCAGAGTAGACCACAGCAGTCCAAGTACTATTTAGTGATAAAGTTACGGTGTATCGGTGATATGAACTAGCGCAGGACCTATGATTTTGTAATCGATTTTGATATTAAAATCACAGTTATATGAACCGAACAACGGAGTAACTTAAATAAAGGCTTCTAATATAATACCATAGGGTGTTTATGAATCTTCAAGTTGTTTCGTTTCTAAAATCATAATTATACAAGTCACTTATAAAGTAATTCATGCAATGATTTCTAACAAGGTACTTATATGATTATGATTACTTACTTCTGTTACATCCGTTCGATTCGCTTGTTGCATGGTCATTTTGACCAGGGCTGCTTGCTACCTTATGAAAAAAAATACATGATATATTTTTGTCAAGAAAAGTACTGAACACCTCTTACAATGTTTATTGTAAGTAAACTACAAACTCTATACAGGAAATATAGGACATGTGCCTAAAATAGACTTTGACAAAATCAAGAGTAAAAATAGCTCGCCTGTCAATCCTTATTCGCAATTTAGTGCGAAATAAAAACACAAATAAGTGGATAACAGTTACATTTTTCCAGAGAGTGGTTTCGTGAATTGGGGCGTGGTTAAAATGTATTAAAAATAAAAGCCATAAGCCATACCGCTGGAGCGTAAGTTATTAGAGGTGTTATTTGAATTTGAAAATAATTTAAGATACGATCGTTAGCAATTTGGTCTCTGTAAACATTATCATCGAATAATGTTTCCAAGAAAATTATAGAACAGTCAGGTGACTCACCAAACGAGTTTTACTACTGTGTTTACATTTTATTACAGGATGCAATATTACAAATTGGTGCTCCCGATTTTGTTCTTGTAAACATGTTGGTATTATATCCGAATTAGTTATAAGCTGTTGTATATAGTTTCATATTAGTTTTAACGATGTTTAGTTACCTATGTTGAATTTTATCATGACTGCTTAGCTTTTATGGATAAGCGTAATGGTATATTAAGCTGAGATATGACTAAAAAATTCCTCTATCTATCAAAAATCGTCCAGCCGTTTCGTAGATTTCTATTTTTTATTATCATGGTTGATCGGTCTCTACAAACAAAATGTTATCAGAAAAAAAAGTTATAAAGATGGTGCAAAATAAACACATACTACCTAAAGTTATTGTAATTTACAGCCATGATTATGCACGTAGAGTTCCTTGTCGTTGTTTTTCTTCTTTGACGTCATTAATGTTTTTCGCATCTAGTAATTTGAACATTCATTAGAACCTTCCCAGAATCATATATTTATATAACTGGGTATTGACTTTTCAAACAATGCTCCGCATTTTATCATACGATGGATTTTTTTTTATTTTGCTGTTATCAATGGGAAATGGGATTAATGTAGATTTAAAAGATATGTGCCCAGTGGCTTTAAAAATATTTCAAAAAATGTATTTCAATTGTAATTGTCCGTTATACTATAACATATGTATTATTGTAAATGATGATACCACATGACCCATATACATTATTTATATATAACTCTAAAGGTTATATGAAACGAACGTCGAGACAGCTCTTAGATGGTAGATTTTTTTCAAACGTACTTGACACTTATTGTTATATTTTGGCTACTTCAAACAATATATCTATATATTATAGTTGATGTATTATATTAATGTATAAGTAACATTAGTGCAAAGCTTCATCAATATCAGTTTCGTAATTTTTGCTTGAGTAAGTCACAAATTCCATCAATCCTTACAAACTTTCTTGCTTGTATTATTAATAGGATTAAGTGAGAGGTATTATGAAAGATGTGAAATAGTTTGATTTTGTTTTCACATCGTTTTTGTATTGACGTAAAATATTTTGTGTTAAATGCATTCTTGCAAATTGTAATGGGATACCTCGTTTGATAGATTGTTTATTTTTAAAGTAACTCGACCACAAACTGTAGCTAATCTGAGACCGTAATTCGAATCCGACTTCAACTTCGTCGTTACAAAGTTCAGTTTACATTTAAGTTTTTATAATGATATTTTGATTGAGTAATTACAGAAATTTACAAAAAAGTTTTAATCAAATTTTTTACTTAAATTCGGCCAGTCTACATTGTCGATTACAGTTTCGACGATGGTTGACGATGGATTGTAAATCTCACGGTTGTGGCCGTAGTTTTGAATTGCGTGCCTACCATCATATATAGCGTCGTCACTTTATAGTATTATAATAAAAAACGATGCAAATATCTCAGAGGAAAATATCCATAATCTTTGTACTTGTAATAATAAGTTTGGGTAAAATTCTCATAGGTTGTTCCGGAGTACAGATTATAAACTGACCTTTGTTAACCTGTTGACTCTGTTTGTCTTACGTATATTTTTTATCATCTCTACAGACAGATGAGCAAACATCATTAGTTTTTTTTCTGTTTTTTAACAGATCTTATAAGTGGAATTGCTTGCTATTATTATATATAGTACATAATTATTAAACATTTTAAACCTTACATGGTTTTTTGTTCAAATGTCTTCATACTTATCGTCTCACTGTCGTCGTAATATTCTAATATCTTATAGCTAAAATTTCGCACACAAGCGATGGTCTTCTTTTATTTATTTCATGTAGTTTAGTCAGATTATAAAAACATAACCTTTGTTCCTCGATTTCATTCAGAAATTCCCAAAGCACTCCGGTCATAAGTTAAGCGGGGTATAATTTCATCTTTTGGCTCCGCTCTCTGTTTATTTAATTAGAAATGAATACTAAAGTGTAAGCAAGAGATATATAATAAGATGGCTGTGTAGTATTGTACGCTTGTAATTTTTTTATGAATATTTTTCATCAACGAACTGCGGCTTACTTGGTACCTACGATAGACACGATTGCGATTTCTAAATACGTAGTTCATTAAACTACAATATTCTCAGATGAGTCGAATAAACATTTTTGTTGTTCTTATTAATATGAATAAGACTAATGTAGTATGTCTCACTCTGCCACGTGGGCAAATGACACATTTGATTAAGGGACGGGAACAGACAGTGCCATCCCGTGACGCATATTATTTCTCCAGATTTGTGAATTTCGTGCCAAAGTTCATCTCAATGATTTAGCAACATGTCATGTGTAGGTATAGGTATATAGGTAGAATCTTGGTCATGTGGGACAAAATTCAAACAAAACGAATCGTTAAGTATATTTGAAAAAAAATACATTAAAAACTCTCACGGTTTGACAGAAAGTCATGAAAATTAGAAAAGAGACCAATATATATTCAGTATATCTTTAGCATGAGTCCCTATCACATACAAGGGTATACAATATGTGTATTCAATTCTAAGTAAATCGACTTATATAACAAACTTTATAACAAGAGTTCCAACTGTTTTTACACCTTAAGAATTCTTTATAATTTTTTCTGTATATGTGGTAGGTTTCCAAGATATGAATACATGTAAACACTGACGAATTCAGTAGCTATTTAGAGTACTATTATCATGCTTCTCCCGTTAATCTCACGTCAAAGTTACACTTAAAAGATTAGTCTATAACGGTGTGTAGCACGCGGAGTCCGATTCGAGCCGCGGTCGGGGACGCACGTGCGCTCTCTCGCAGCTCTGACGGTCCGTTCGGTTCGCCGCGCTCGGCTTTCTTCGGTCATTTCCGGCTCGCCGCGCTCGCCTACCTGCGCACCAGGTGTTGGTATTTCTACGAATTCGTCGCTGCCCGACCCGCATTGTTGCCGAGTGAATCATCGTCCGGTTCTATTGTGTTCGAGCCTGAGAAATCGAAGAGAGAAAACATCTGCTGCGAAGCCGCACTTTTAGTGCAAATTTAAAACCGCACTTTTCGGTGCGACATCCCGCGCTGTCAATCGAAGACCACGCTTAGTGGCTACTCACGGGAATACGTGTCACGGTGCCAACGAGTGAGTAGAGCGCCCTGTCCGCTCGCCGGTTGCCCCGAGGCAAACGGTAAAGGCAGTTGGGCCTGGGTTGTCTGGCCTTGGCGAGTGCGCCTAGTCAGGTCCAGGTATCGCCCTCCCACCCTCCTACTCCCTCATTCCATCCCCGGGTGTCTGTTTGGGCGTAGCCCGGTTTACCGGTCTGCGTTCTCTGCCCTGGGCTTGATAGGGCCTCCCCCTAGGCTTTGTAGGTTCTTCTCTGTGCGGCATTGCACTTCGCCCACAGCTCTTTTGGTCCGGACTCGGGATAGTCCCGTAAATTTAATTTTGGCGTGCCCCCCTGCCCTTCAGGCAGGGAGGTTTAATTATGTCCTCCCCCGCCCCCCTCGCAGGCCCCGGGATGGCCAGAGAAACAGAAGTTATTGAACTCAGGTTATTAAAAGAAAGGGTTAGGCGCGAAGCCCCGCACTTGCTTGTAGAGCAAATAGATGTAGTCTCGCCCCGCGTGGCGACCGCGAACTCGTTCGCCGCGCTAGACTCGCCTAGGTCGCCGGAAAATCCGCTAGACCGTATAAGCCTAGTCGCACCCACTCCATGCTCGGAGGCCGGCTCCGACATGGAGTTAGATATTATTAACTCCGCGCCAGCTAACGACGGCTTCACTGTCGTAAATAGAAAACGCGTCCGCACGCCGCCCATCGCCGCCGCGTCGCGCGCCTCTGATTCTGAGTCAGGCTCCGGTCGCCCGGCTCAGAAAACATTAAAAGTAGATGGCGCCCGGGTGCCCGCGAAATCGGCCGCGATCGCAGCCAATCGAACGCCTCACTCGGGCAACGCTAGCCCCGCCCCCTCCCAAGCCGACGCTACGGGTCCCGTAGCCGAGGCTAAGAAGCCCCGCCCTCCGCCCCCCGTTACCATTCAGGACAAGGCCTCCTGGCTCGCGATTTCGACCTATATGAATGGGTCGGGTATCCGTTACACCTCAGCCCTGAATACCGCTCAAGGTATTCAGGTCAAAGTCCCCACCTCCATCGACCACCGCAAGCTGACCTCTCACCTCCGAGAGAGGAAGCTTAATTATTTCACTTACGCGCTCGAAGAAGAGCGCCTTCTCCGAGCCGTACTCAGGCGCGTCCCGGTGGAGTTGTCCACCGAGGAAATCTCAGACTCCCTTAAGGAGCAAAATTTCCCAGTGCGGGAGGTACACCGGATGTACCACCCCCGCACCAAAGCTCCCTACCCTATGGCTCTGGTCATCCTTGACCGTTCCGTAGAAGGCAAGGCCATTTTCGGCCTCACCACGGTCTGCGGCCTCACCGGTATCACCGCCGAACCGCCGCGCAAGACTCATACCCCGTCTCAGTGTCATAACTGTCAGAGTTATGGCCACACAGCCAGAGGCTGTCATCTCCGTCCCAGGTGCGTCAAGTGCCTCGGTGACCATCCCACGAAGGAGTGCGCTCGCACTCCCGACACTCCCGAGCCTCCCAGCTGCGTTCTGTGCGGTAACGCGGGCCACCCTGCGAGTTATCGCGGGTGTCCCCGTGCGCCCCGCCCGCAACGCCCACGCCAGGCGAGACAAGCCCGTTGGGCTCCTGCTGTCTCTGCCCGCCCTCCGCCTCCACCTCTTATGTCCGTTGAGACCTTCCCGGGCCTCCCGGGCTCCTCCCGTACCCCGGTAACTCCGGCCCCGATGCCGTGCGTGGCACCTTCTGTGCCGCAAGCCCCCCAGTCCTGGCGGGCCCCTGTCGCCCCCTGGGCTCCTAGGCCTCAACCTCAGGCTTCCAAGCCTCAGGCGCAGCCCCAGCCTCAGCCTCAAAGAGCGTTGCCCGCTCAGCCCTCTCAGCCCTCTCATGCTTTTTCATTCTCTCTCTCGGGCATCGATTGGCTGTCTCAAGTCTTACTCGAGCACGACATTAGCGAAATAGTCGCATTCAATAAAATTTTAAATAGTAATAGGGACATCGGTCTTTTGAATGCGGTCTCTGCATTCCCAAACGTTGCCGCGACGATACAACGCCTCGCCCGCGCCGCAGTAAATAACAATAAATAGTATTCACACCGCCGAGTAAAATTAAACCGCGCGCTCTTTGTCTTTCGTTTTTTAACGCGAGAAATCTCCGTACGCAACGCGACTTAATAGCCGACTACTTACACGATAGGCAGATAGATATATTGTTAGTACAGGAAACGCTCCTTAAGCCGAAAATGAATAATCCGCGTATCGCGAATTATGATATTATCAGAAACGACCGTGTCGCCCGCGGGGGCGGCACTTTGATTTATTTTAAACGTTCGTTATATTGTATGTCAGTAGAGCCACCCGTTCTTACAAATATGGAAGTGTCAGTGTGCAGGTTAGGAATGACCGGTCATGCGAACATAACGATAGTTTCTGCTTATCTTAAACCGAGTAAAGAGCTTCTCAAGTCTGACTTGGAGGCGCTGTTCGCGTTAAGTAACAGTGTTATCATAGCAGGGGACCTCAACAGTGGGAGCGTCATTTGGAATAGTTCGAGTACTTCCCGTAACGGGGTGACACTCGACAAACTAAGTGGCGATCTCGCTTTTGACGTCATAGCCCCGCCGGAACCCACTCACTATCAGGATCGCTGTCGCCCGACAGTGTTAGACGTAGCTCTTTTAAAAAACGTCCAGCTTTCTGTGCGACTCATACAAGTCGTACACGAACTAGACTCAGATCACCGCCCCGTTATCTTGCAACTAGGTTCAGATTTCGATATCGACTGTCAGTCCGTGCGCGCAGCTGACTACGCGAAACTCCGCAGTCACTTGAAAGACAATCCGTCCTCGGAGAGTCTAAATAGAATTCCGGACGTGTTGGTGTCTAAAGCCGACGCGGATCTGGCTATCGATTCCCTGGTCGACCACCTCCAGACCGCCGTCAGGGTGACCTCGAGAGAGGTACAAGCGGTGAACGATCGCCGCTTTATACTCCCTGACGACGTGAAGGCGTTGATCACGGAAAAGAACGCCGCGACCCGAGCCTACGACACTTACCCGACCGAAGACAATCGCGTTCGATTACGTTCATTACAAAAGTTAGTTAAAACTAGTATCGCAGAAATCCGAGCCGCCAGGTGGGACAAACTCCTGGAGGATATCCAGCCGTCCCACGTGGCGTTTTGGACGTTCACGCGTAAGTTCAAATCAGAGCAGAGTGCATCGATGCCCCCGTTAGACAGAGGTCATGGGTTGCCTCCCGCGTTCGAAAGTATAGACAAAGCGGAGTGTCTCGCCGCGAGTTTAGAGGAGCAATGTTCTCCAAACACTGCTAACACTGACCCTGTCCATATCGAATCGATAAAATCCGCGGTAGATAGCTTTCTCGCGTCTCCTCGCGCGGATACCCTAACCCCGGTTACTTTTGACGAAGTAACGGCCGCTATCAAGCGTCTGAAGCTTAGGAAGTCCCCAGGTCCCGATGGAATCAGGAACGAGGTACTGAAGCTCCTTCCTGACTTCATCATTGCTCTGCTGGTATGCATCTTCAATGCTGCCATGTCCCAGGGTCACTTTCCAGCCGTCTGGAAAAAGGCCATAGTGATAGGCATACACAAACCCGGCAAAAAAGCTACGCTTCCCGCTAGCTATCGCCCTATTAGTTTATTAGATACGCTAGGCAAGCTATACGAGCGGCTCCTTTTGAACCGCCTACAGACCACGATAACAAGGTTGAATCTGCTGCCGCCTGAGCAGTTCGGTTTCCGTGCACAACACTCGTGCACGAACCAAGTACACCGCCTCACGGAGTACATATTCTCGAAATTTAATGAAGACCCCCAGCGCCAGGTCAGTCCGGCCAAGCCTAAACCGAAACGTACAATAGCGGTCTTCTTTGACGTCGCCAAGGCCTTCGACAAGGTCTGGCACGACGGGCTAGTCTATAA
This sequence comes from Antheraea assamensis, assembly GCA_035772565.1. Classification (NCBI taxonomy): domain Eukaryota; kingdom Metazoa; phylum Arthropoda; class Insecta; order Lepidoptera; family Saturniidae; genus Antheraea; species Antheraea assamensis. The sequence goes on along the minus strand of JAQQSE010000046.1, from coordinate 3,209,241 downwards.
ACTGTTTAAGTCTAGTATTCCGGATAGTTTAGTACACATCATCCGCGAATTTCTCACAGATAGGACCTTCCGCTATAGAGTGGAAGGTGAGTTATCCCAGCCCCACCCGATACGTTCAGGAGTGCCCCAGGGGTCCATCCTCGCGCCCTCCCTCTTTAACCTGTTCATCAGTGATCTACCTCGGTCCCCGGGGTTCGAGGTAGGTTGTTACGCTGACGATACAGTAATCTACGCTTCCGATTGGCGGCCGTCGCATTTAGCTATCCGTATGAATAGGGCCATCGAGGAACTCGGCGAATGGTTTCTTCGATGGCGTATAGAGGTTAATCCCGAGAAAAGCGCTGCGATCTTTTTCGACCCGGTTCAGCGTCCGCGTCCGAGAAATATAAAGTCCCTTAAATTGTATGACACCGAGATTCCTTGGGCCCTTACGGTCAAATATCTCGGTGTCACGTTAGATAGACGCCTCACGTTTAAGCAGCATGCAGTGAGAGTACGAAACAAAGCCGCTATGGTTTTGGGTCGTCTGCATCCGTTGTTATGTGCTAAGAGCAAAATGTCCGTCAGACATAAGCTCACACTTTACAAAATGTGTATTCGTCCGATTTTGACGTATAGCTGTCCCGTTTTCGCGCATATGTCAAAAGCGAACTTCAAGATTTTACAAAAAATACAGAACCGTTTTCTACGAAAGGCGATCGGTGCCCCGTGGTACATCCGGAGAGTCGACCTCCATAGGGACCTGGAGATGCCGTCTATCTGGGAGTACGTAAAAACTCTCACGACTAGTTATTTCGACAGAGCCATGAATCATCCCAATCCGTTAGTGGTATCCGCCGCGACTTACGATACCGTGCCAGGCGCGCCGCGTTACAAAAGACGTCCGCGTTACATTTTCACCGACCCTCCCGAAGAAATTTCGCTAGGTAATCAAGACTACCCTTCCGTCCCTCGAAACACAGCGTGTGCGCGCCCACGCCCGCGTAATCACAGATCACGCCGCCGCGGTTTGGCTGTGAATTTTGCCCCAGCACACATTCTTAGGCCTCCCTCGGCAACTGCTCTAGCCGAGGTCCGATCCCCCGGAATGGAGCCCTCGAGCAGCTTGCATGCGCGAACAGAGTACCACTGATTCGATCAAACACTCGTCTACAACACAACACCGATCACCCCACACACGTGCACACACACTCACTCGTAGGTACACATAGTGGTGGGCTGTTTTTGTTTGTTTTTTTGCCCTTCGAACTGTAATAGTTTAGAACACAGATAGATAGATACAAAATACATGTACGGGATCGTAAAACATACATGCTTGGTAACCATGTATATTTCACGAACCCATACAGGTATGATACGGATAGGCTTAGCTTAGTTTAGCTTAGCTAGTTAGATTCGGGTTTTCGACGACAGCCCAAGCCGAGGCGTGCCGTGCGCCCTTGTGCTAGTCGTCCATATAAAATCGGGTGAGTGCCTTAAGCGCTCCCCTTAGTAGTCCGGTGGAACTGTAGAGCCTTGCCAGGCTAACAGTGTAGGTCAGTTCGAAAAAAAAAAAAAAAAAAAAGGTGTGTAGCACGCGATTATTTTTTAGCTTGGATGAGTCAGGCGTGTTCGATTTATTTTCACTTCTAAATGTAAATGTGATGACCGAATTTGGATACAGTATATTCTGGTGACCTATAAATGAATTGAACACGGTCAAGGAAATACGTGGTTATACGCTGCAAGATAACCTATTTTGATGTAGATATTAAATCGAAGAGGGTATACATTTCAATTGTCGACTGTTCAAAATATGATTTTAGCGTATTCAGTACATAAAAACAGTATCATTTTGATGTGTCAAGGTAGATAGATAGATAGTCTACTTCCTGTAATTCCTTGTTTACTTTAAATAGAATTAGCACAACATGATTTCCTTTGCCACTTTACTATATCAGTTGTCTTTTCAATATACACATATCTTCGCATTACAAACTTATTTCATTTTGTGTTGGAAGCTATTAAACTTATAGAACATATGGTAAATTAATACAAATCAAATAATCTATACGAGTACATATAATAAAAACGAAATGTCTGTAGGTAATATCAAAATAACGACTTTTTACTGATTGGATATGAACGTCAACACGATACTGATAACATTTTAAAATTTTTGTCTGTCTGTTCGTCTGCCTGTATGTTCCGGGTAATCTCTGAAACGGCTGGACCGATTTTGATAGAAATTTCACTGACGGGTAGTTAAAATTACAGCGGGTGACATAGGCTACTTTATTTTAGACTAGCTGTCATCCGTGGCTTCGTCTGTAGTACTATCTTCAAAACGTTTGAACCATTTTTCCCGGAACTTTCACTAATAGATAGCTGATCTTATAAGAAGTAATTTACAATTATAAAAAAAACGCAGGCGGGGCTGCGGGCAATAGCTAGTTAACAATAAAGGTAAATAATACGCGGCAGTATAATACGTAGTAACTCACAGCAGACTGTTGGAATATAGTATTCGTTGAAGGTCAAATATAAATAAGAAATCGTTGGTTTTTATGATAAGTCTAAATATTTCTATAGACGGAGAGCTACAGATTTGCGATATTCTTTCGAGGCTGAATATTATTAATCGTGAGGAGTAAATAGTAGTGAAACAATCTTTAGAAAGTCAGAGTAAGAAAATGATTTTTGTGTCATATAATAAGTTTTTTATTTCATTCTATCCTATCTTTTATTTAATTGCTTGTTTTCATTAAATACAATTACATGGTGGTAGGGCTTTTTCTAAGTCCGCATGGCTAGCTACCGCCCTCAAGTTGAAAATCTCTCGCCAATTATCTGTTGGTATGTTCCGGCAGCTGCACTTGAGAACTAGTCTCCGTCTAGGCTTAGCGTGATTTTCAACTTAGACCACATCATTAATTAACATCAGATGAGATTGTGGCAAAACGCTAACCTATAAAGCATTAAAAAAAAGTTGTGGCTTTTACGTAGGTACTGAGGTTATCTTAATCATTAATCTGGTTTTATGAATCGCACATCTAGATATTTACGGCAGAACATTGAATAATTTACTTGACATTTAGGGTAATAATGTGACTAGTCTAAACAATACCTTTAGAAACTCCATGTATAATTTGTATGTATTAGCTATATTTTCTGTAAACATTCATCAAAATTCGTTCAGTATTTTTTGGGTGATAGAAGAACAAAGAAATACACCACAGACTTTCAACAACCCAAGCTAATAAAACACATTTAAAGTAAGTTTAAACTGACATCTCTAAATAATATTTAAGTTCTTAGATTACTATTGTTCACATCTCATTTATTTATTGAATCAACCTACAGTTGGTTGCAAAATATAAAGCGGCCTATATAGAGAACAGCATGTTTGCTTTCACTGTATCTATCTATATCTGTTTTGATATTACATCAACCTTCCAACCCGTGCAAAGGTCCCTTGTTTGATAAAACGCTCTTCAAAAACTAGATATGACAAATAATTAGTAATTATAAAATCATATATTATTCTGATTTATTTAATTGTCTTTATATGATTATGAGGTCAAAGGTTCATTATTGATTGAGCTGCGACGTGGGAATTGGACATGATAAAAGACCATATAGTAAATATAAATACATTTTATTTACCACACAAGTGATTAATCAAATATGACTATAGTTAATTAGGTTTAGCATGACGACCATCTTAGACCACATCATTATTTAACATCAGGTGAGGTTGTGGTCGAACGCTAAACTATAAAGTATTAAAAAAAATGCTAGTATCGTATAGTATAGTAGTAAGTCTATCTTTAAACTTTTTAAACCTATAGGTTGCTCGGTCTATCATTGTCTCAGGTTTCTCACTGAGAAACACATTAACCCGGTACCAGCACGCTGAATCCATGGAATGCTTAGGATTTCGTAGTAAAAGTCTTCATATTAGAGATGATGACCTTTTTTAACTAGGACACGTTCCATCGTAAAAACTTAAAATAGAATAAAATGTTTATCTCTTCTCTGATTGGTTAATTTATGAGACGTCAAATGCTCTCCAATCGCTTCCCACGCGCCATCTTTACTACGATATTTATTGGTATTTCATTTCATTACCCAATCAAGAAATATTATTAACACATCCCGTGAAGGCGTAGTTCAGTGAAGCTGTAAAGCCACCATATGATGTCGCCAGCGTAGGTCAGTTAGGAGAAAACAAAAACCGTGCCAAGTTATTTTTGCGTGGCATGTCGTTCAGGACATTTCATGTTTTGATTAAAAACTACATTATCATACAATATTTAATCAGAAAATCAATACATAAGTTATTCTTTCGTTTTGAGTAGTTATTACATCATATACCACATGCGGTACACGTGGCATGAAGATAAAATTTAACGTGTACTACCGGTGATACATGTGGCACGGAACGTGTTAAGTAATTAAATAAACGATTTAACTTTTTAAATTTAATTAAACGAAATTAAATAAAACGATTTTACGCTTGTAAAGTATTCAGTACTCAACCGTTTTTTATACGGTTTTCATTTTTATTTGGAAAATTTTATCCGAAAGGTTTATGGTAATATTCTTCGATATTATCGTTTTATGTTATATTTAGAGATAATAAACAAAAACGTATAAATGTTAATCAAGTAAACAATATTTTTACGACACTTCTTACATTGCTAATATTGACTAAATATAGATTATTCAAAATAATAAACTGTACACCTATAGGTGTGTTATGTTAACTACACTCGAGAGCCAGTCTATATCTAGGTTTAGTGTATTACCGTTTTGGTTCACATCGTTAACAATAGGCGAGATTATAGTGGCAACTTTGACTTCCATAAGCGCCTTCTCAGGGCCTAAACTGAATAAAGTATTTTTGATTTTGAGTCAAAACTTTAAAACGCCTGAAGTTTTAAAAAAATCAAAGTGCTAAACAATGGACTTACATCGATAATAATATTTATGATGCCATTTCACCCATTTGAAGCCAGACCGTGTGTATAATATAATATAATTGACACTGGCGTGAAATTTTTTATACAAGAGTAGGCTCGTGTCGATTATTAAACTCTTAGGCTCGGTTGCACCAGTTAATGTTAAAGTTAAACATTCGGTTAAAGTTATTGTTAGGCAAAAAATAGGTTGCACCAATTCACAATGGTTAAAACGACGTCACGATTTAACGTTAACTATTACCGCTCCATGTTAGCCGGTTACCGTTATTGTTAATGTCAATTTTTGAATCGGTTGTCATGTTCACTAGAAAAAACTTTATAATATCATGTCGTTACTAAGAGAAATCCTGTGGGAAACTGAAAATACTTCTTCGGATGACGAAATCAATATATTTGAAGATAATTTGCGTCTTAGAAAGAAAAAAGTTTATCTTCCTAGAATCGGAAAATGTCCACAGGACGACAAACGCTAACGTTTTGTCGTTACAGAATCGAATACTTGTATATTATTATATATTATATATATATATGAAGTTTTCAAATATTATTGTAGATTTGAATAAATTTAATACTACTTTATACTGTTCTCGAATATGGTATTAATTTTCTCGGAATTAGCCATTGATAAAAAATCTGTTGACAGTCACAGAATAACAATAGTGACACTTGGTGACACTTATAACAAAGTCCTGCCAAGTAAAATATATTACCCTTTTCGATTTGAGGGACTAATTGGCTTATTGAAGTAGCAACCCTAATAACTTTAACAATTACAATAACCACGATTTTGGTGCAACTCAGCCTTAGGTATAAAAATATATTTGTGTTATTCGAGATTGGTTTCTTTTAACGAGTTTTCTTTCTTTAAACTTATAACTGAGTTTACTATCTGTATAGAACTTCAACCTTCTTTGACAGCTCACTTATAAACTTTTACTGGTACGGGTAGTTTAAATAATACGATCATTGTTATTGTCTTCCAATTGTATAATTACAATTTTTTTTTTTCGAACTGACTACACTGTTGACCCGGAGGCCTCTACAGATTCAATAGACTACTAAGAGGAGCGCTTAAGGCACTCACCCGATTTTATATAGAAATAATTAAAATTAATTGGTACCTAAAGATTCTCGCTGCCACCTTGTCAGCGCGAGGCAATCAAGTTGTGACGACATCTACTGGTGCAATCACACAATCATTATGCCATGCTCCAATATAACATAAGAATAATAATTGTTATAATTTAGATAAATAACTATACTTCATGGACTATTATTTTAAACAATGATCTCTTCAATTTCAACTTAAACTAAACTGATTAACTTATAAAGAAATTCAACCCTTTACATAGGTACGTTATTAAAAGTAGCCAAATAAAACTCTATTTACGTATGAACATTTAAATTGCTACATAATAAATGAGAAATCGAGTTACAAATGTGGAAAGTATTACACTTGTCTAAATAAATAACTTTTTTATGTAGGAGTTGCAACTTTCGTATTAGAAATGTATTCTCACGTTTCAATTTAATGTCTATGCCGATATTTTTTACTTCAGATCTTGCCGAAAAGTAGCTATGATGTAGCGAAAATGATTCTAATATAAAATCGGGGTATGAAACATAATAAAATATTTATTGTTTGGTTCTGTATTCCTAACTAATATTGTAAATGCGAATATGAGTTTGTTCGTTACACTTTCAAGCTTTAACTACTCAACCGATTATCATGAAATTATGCACACACATAGTCAAAGGAACAGAAAGGGCATAGGGTACAATAAATAAAAAATAGTTACCCGCGGGTAGGTTAAATCTACATTAATGGAGCGAAGCTGCGGGCAAAAACCAGTTTTTGTATATATTATACAGTGCGACAAGCTGAATTAAGTCATCGTAATGATCCGTTGATAGTTAATCCGATTTTACGATAGACATAAGTGACTAACTGACTGATTAATGCCACATGTAAATTATCTCTTGTCTACATTTTAAATTAATCACTCATAATCATCTTGCTTTGTGAAGTGCTTGAATTGTATGAACGAAGATTTCAGTCGAACTCTATGAATATTTTATGTATCATGGAATATTTTACAGGGTTATATATGACAATTTTTAAAGCAGCTTTATGTAATACTAGAAGCCGCCCGTCTGCGACTGTATCTTGTTTTTTTTTTGAACTGACATACCCTGTTCGCACTGTGGCCTCTACAGATTCACCGGACTAAATTGCATTACTAAACGGACTAAACCGATTGTATCTTTATAAATAATAACGTCATACATTATCTCCATGAACTCTAATGTTACAGCATATGTCGAAATAGCGCTTAGAGGTTAGGATATCTTCAAAACTTACTTGACATTAATCGTAATATTTTGGTCAATTTAAGCAATACCCTTGTATATTGTAGCCTGTGTGTTGTTCTAATTTGTAAGCTATGCCACTGTAAAGATTAATCAAAATCCATTGAGTAGTTTTTGTTTGAAAAAGAAATGCGTAAGTAGTCATGGTTGGTTACTAGATGATATATAAATCTACTGGAGTAATAGAGGACATAAAAGCAAATGTATCTCAATCTGGGTTACAAATACATTTAGTGTAAAAGGTAACAAACGCAATGAACCGTTACGAATATACTCAGGTCCCAAAGCAATTTTACTTGGATAGCGTGTTCAAAACTACCAACCAGCAGCAAGGTTATGTCGTTGTGTATCGATCGCCTTATTTACTTGCTTAAATAAACTCGAAGACTGAAAACAAGTTAATGTAAACTAAACCATATTTATTATATAATACATAACTAACTTTAGTCGAAATTTAGCGCCTTTTTGTTATTACTTATTATAATGAATAATTGAGTTATGATCAACTGAGTGGTATAGAAGTCGATGTAGTATAATCTAGTTGTGGGTTGGAGATAAAAGCCCGGATATAAGGAACATAAAAGAGGCATTAGCCATTTCTTCCTTTAACATTCATTATATCATCTCTTATCATGCATGCTTACATTTCTATAACCAGTTTTGGTTTTCTACTTCAGTATTGCTTCACCCTACGTGCGATCACACCTGTGACGTATATACACTAGTTCACTTCTGTTACCTTTGACCTTGGTCCGTAGCAATGTTGATGAGTTTGGTACGTTTCCGTATTTCGGATTCAATCTCGGGAGAGAATCATCACCTGTTCCATAGTCTTCTAGGTCATAAAACAAATCTGAAAAAACAACGTTTCGTAAATGAGAAGCGTATCATGCAGTTTCTCTTTAACACGTGCCGGTTGGCTGCATGATTAAAAAGGACAGTCAGCGTTAGTGCTGTTAAAAAAACCGGGTCATAAAGAAAAAGAAAAGAAAGGTTTTAAAACATATATTATTCATTATTTAAAAAGATATAGAATCGCTTTTGAGTTGCCTAAATCATTACTTTTATGTATAAGTTGGCGTATTGTTTCATCTGTGTTTAATCTTTAAATTATTGTCTATACAATTAAATAAACTCAAATACGTTAAATATACAGTACGATTGTTGCGTAAGGAATCGCCCATACACCTAAGCCGCGTGGTAGAATATCTTACTGACATTAGCATTCATGGTTCGATCCATTTCGGTGCTCTTCGGGCGACCAACGCGACCAAGTAACACACGTCGTACCGTCGACATCTCACGATGCGCTAGTTGTCCCGCCCTTACTATTACTTCGTTCGAGCTTAGAGTATTTTCTGATTTATACTATGTATGGTAATTGGTCCACTCCTAACTTTATAGTATTAGTATAGATTCCGTGCAGTAGTATTGTAGAATTATATCTGAACAGAGTAAGGCAATGACACAGTTGGTTAGGGGTGCCCCGCCTCGGGTATCACCCGTTTGGGGTGTGAAACCCAACAGTGAAGAAAAGTTACACAAACAATAAAAATGTTTTGCAAATGGAACAAATGTTTGAAAACTTACAAGGTCCTAAGATTTTTGTACATGAAAATAAAAGAAGTAAGGAGGGAAAACATTTATTAAAACGTGAAACTAGATATATTGTTACAAAACCTTGTACTTATTATGTTCATTTATTACAAAATTATCCTTCATTTTTTCAAGAAATTTTATACAATATCTGTGACAATATATATATGATTAATCAATATGTTTAATACTAGCACCCATCCCGGCTTTGTATGTGTTCAATGTACTCTAATGTAGCACAGTGAAGTATAGGATTTATAGACAACTTTTGACGCTTTCTTATGAACAGTTCATCAAAACTATAGAAGGTAAGTTAGAATAGCACAATTTTTTTTGTAGCGAGTTATTTTGAATCTTTGATATCTTCTCAGATATTCATTAAAATGATATATCAACAATATTACTACAGTATTTAATTGAATGAGGAATACTGTTTTTTTAATTATTTGGTTAAAATAGCGACGCAAATAACCAATTACTTTTATATTTAAAAGATAAAAATGATTACTGTGAGTTATTCTTAGGAGGCCTCTTTCAGAGTGAACTAACTACACGCACCCGCGCAAGCACTCGCCACCCGCCTGCACTCTGAAACAGGCCCTATACCATCGTGGACTATTCAATAGGCCTTTTTAAGGTGTCCAAATCCGCAGTACATTATTTTTATCTCTCAAAAGGCTTACCAATTTAAGTGCTCTTTTTTTTCGACCTGACCTACACTGTTAGCCCGGCAAGGCCGCTACAGTTCCACCGGACTACCAATTTAAGTGCTCGAAAATTAGTTACGACTACACAAGGATACGTCGACTTTTCTCTACTTTATACAAATATAATATACATGTATTATTATACATATAAACTGTGTGGAATTAATTATCTCAACGGTAGTGAAAACCGTATCAAAATCCGTTGCGTAATTTAGAAGAATTAAGGGCTCACACAAACAGACATGATAGGGGACTTTGTTTTGTAGTGATTATGGTAAAAAAAAAATAACAGAAAGAAAGTACTGTGATCCGCGCTGTCACTCATGTAAAAAGGCTCCTCAGTTACTGTAGGGCCAAGCCAGGCGAAGAGTCGATATGGAGCACGGAAGAGTCCTCGGTCACCCACGAGAGTATCTGCAGGCCTCCACACCGGTCTACTCATCCGGTACATCAATCACTTCACGGGATTTTTAGCCAATTGACAGTGATTGTTTTCAAGTAAAAAATACATCAATATGGGTATTTGGTGTTTCGACGGGATTTTGGAATGTCATCTTGTGGATTTTATATATTTTATTCATAATCTTATGTTATTTGGCTCTATATTTTGTAGTATTGGTGGCGTTATACGTAACATAGTTTGATTATTGTGCACAAGTGAAGTGGATGGTAAATAATGCCACAAAATATGGATTCTGACTTGCCACAAAAACTCTCTGGAAAGTTCTAAATCTGAGAAATGTGCTTGTAATACTACCTAATGTGGGAAAATATGGAATTGTGGATTTCTCGGAGTTTGAAATCGTTAGTGTTTTGTAGGTTGTCATGTTAATTATGCTCCTATCCATCGGGAGGCACAGCTTTGCCCCAGGAGTGGGCTTTTAATTGGTATATTTGTGTCCAATTAACTTGACCTTTGGAGAAATTCCGATGAATCTGTTGTTACCTATAATATGTATAATATTAAACTATATAATACTCATAGAATGACTTGTAATGAATCAATTTACAATTTATTTCAAGAGGATGATAAACGGTAGCAGTGTTTACGTACTCAAAGATAAAAGATAATTCCATTATAGATAAATACAACATTGTTTGTTATCGGTCTGGCAACATGATAAATAACAGACAATTAATTATATACGAGTATTTCATCTTTTTGAAGCGAAACACCTTATGGCACGGCTTTGTAGTTCTGATCTGCAACCTTTTTGTTTGACGATAAGTGGTGGGGGTGAACACTGCGTTGGGTAGAGTGTTGACTACACCGGTTCTCGTCCGATCACCGAAGTTAAGCAACGTCGGGCGCGGTCAGTACTTGGATGGTTTGTCCGCCTGAGAACATCGTGTGACGTTGTCTTTTGTGTTGTTGTATTTTTTATAAATAAGTTTTCTTTCGTGTGGTCATAAGCACGCAGACTTTTATTTTAATACAACTTTCGTATAACATTTGTCTAAATGGAAAAGAAAACGATTAATATAATTTTGAATACTATAATACTGTCACACACAGAAATATCAAGATAGTAGCTATTGCCTACGGCTTCACTTGCTTTAACGTAGATTTGGCCTATCCCTCGGCAACAGCACTTTTTCCTGGATGAAAGGTGGTACCCTATATTCTTATCTGTACAACGTGTATGCAAAAATGATGATCTGTTCAATAGTTAAGGCATGGAAGCATAACAAACAATCAAACATACGCATTTATGATATTAATAAGTATGCACAATATACAAACCAATTGATACTTACATTTTTTTCTTTGACGCTTCATTTTGGCCTATATGTTTATAATATTCGTACGTTTTTTTAGTTGGGTTTGAATTTCGCATGGTAACTGGTCTAGGTTATGGAAAATTCTCGATGATACCATAGCATAGATAATGGTTCCCTGATTACGTATTTAGAAGTCTATAGTGTGTAGATAAAACAATTGAAGGTCCTATTTTTCGTTACGGTTGGTTCATACTTTGAATCGTTCTTTGTCAAACCGATATTTTGCCGTTTATGGTTTGTTCTTTCGACATATCACCGATTAATTCCGATAGTTGAACTTGAATTTTAAGAGTCTATCGATCGTTGTTCGCTTGTGACATGTCTCGAGCACTTCCGTTCAAGTCACCAAGTCTTAGTACATCAAGATTTACGACTGCTTCACTCTATTTGTCGTAATTGTACTACGATAATCTTTTGTTATAATTAATTAGGTAATGATTATCGTCGTTGTGTTGTTGTTCGGTAAACATTAAAGATTCTAAATTCTAAAAGTATATTTATAACTTCTGGGCACTGATGTAAATAACGTTCTGCCAAGTAAATAATTTATTTAAATATATTTTATTATGCTTTTAATTGTGTTGGTAATTATTCAAATGTGGTATTTTATCGTATTTATATGCGCTTATTTTTATTCATCTACGTAAAATAAAATAAGCGAGAATAATTTTGTAACCTTCAATTGTTGCCACATTCATCCTGAATTAATATTATAAATATATATTTTTTTAATATTATAAATAATGAAGTAACTATATCTATCTGTTTGTTATCTTATTATAACAATCTCTGATCCAATCGTAATGAAATTCGGTGTAGAAATAAATAGCTAGGGAATCTGGGGAACATAGGCTTTTTGTCTTAGAATACCGAAGAACATGAAGACGAAGTCGCTTTTAAAATTTAATAGGTTTATGCTAATCAAATCTAATTGATGTTATTATTTTTGTTCAAATTGCATGCATTTTGAAGCGGTTTTCACTGTTAAGTGTAGAGTTTGTCCATTAATAAAGATTATATATGACAAGTCTCCTAACAATCATTATATTTACCACCAGGCGTTGGTATTAATAGATTATCCCCAGAATATATTTGGTTTACAAGTCACTGTTCGGGGTCATTGTATAAAGTGCTATATATAAGTCTTAATAAAATGTATAAAACAATTGCTAGATATCGATAAGTTTCCAAGTCCCATTCGGACGTACAATACAAGATTATAATCAAAATAATTGTACATACAATGCACGTATGATATACTAACTGAATTTGCCTTGATAATTCCGAATTGGGACAAAGGATTAACAATTGTTACTAGCTGGGTAGTCGCGATAAAACTGATTAGACGAACTTCGACATCGTATAATTCAAAACTAAAACGTCAGTTCTTCGTTGACGTTAGAGAGTGACGGACGTCTTAAGTATTTGTATTCAAGTGAAAAATATAGTGTTATGTTGGCGAATGTCGGTGCTACTTGGGTGCAGGTATTTGCTGAAAAATATAAGAATGTATGAATTGTTAAAGGCTATATTTTGTACTTTAATTAAATAGTTGTCTGTTTTTTTGTTCTAAAGATGAAAATGTATAAAGATATATCATTAAAATTTTATTTATTAGACACACATACATACGCCTAATATACGGAAGTAATCGTATGTAAATTATTTTACAAACATTTCAGGTTTTTTAGTTATTTTGTTTTTTAATAAATAGTTATCGTCTTTATGTAAATATGTGTAAATACATTTTATTCCTACGTAATAATTCTCCTCTATATTTGAATGTTGTTAGATCGTTCTTTTCCGACTAAACTGTTATATAAAATGACATTATATAAAATGACAAATTGGCCGTTTACTTAACCAGTCAACCGCATGTACATGCACATATATGTGTTTAAAACCCAGCATATAATTTAAAATGATGTTCAATGCTCATCATACAGTACGGCGCACTCAATAAAATGATTTACTATGGCTATACCATGATGCCTATTTCCAATACAAGTATTATTATACAGCGGCATGTACAACATTACATATGATCATGTGTAGAGGTTTTTATTAACTTGCTGATATAGTAATTTCTTGTAAGTAGAAAACACTTACATTTTGAACATTCGAACGAACTAAATAGTGGATAAAAAGCATGTTAATAAAATACACAAATTAATTATGTTATTTCTTTAGTATCTGTCTTCCCTTTTGCATCTTTATTAAAACGTCTTACAATTGGCATTCCCGCCATTTATCGATTTTTATGTACATGTTGTTTAAAAATAATTGAAAACTAATGTATTGCTTTCTCGGAACATATTTACGACACATATTATAAAACCTACATCATATCATGTTTGATAATTTAACAAATTTTGGTTTTGGATTCTCAATAATCACAAGCACGCTATAAACTTTAGAATACGTGAACGAAGTGGGTACATGATCCGTTGACCGAAATTACGAGTAGTTCAAGTGCAGTGAATATGTATATAGTCCTCCTCATCGATTTCGATGACGACGAATCCAAAACATTTCATTTCTTTCGAGCGTGTGCCCTAATATGACTCGCGAACCCAAACTTGCTTTTAAAGACCCGATCACACGCAAAGCAATAGAGCTGGCCATTCTGATTGTATGTGTACGTGTAAGAAGGCTTCGGTCTATCTTTTAATGCTTGGCGTTTTTGGTCAATAATTTGCAATCTGTCGTCCTCAAATATGTATATCAAAATGACGTATCGAAACGTTATTCTATTATCCTAATTACCGCGGTAATATTTTCTTATCGGGTTTTAAATCTATTCATGTTTACAATAATATGCCTAAAATTGAGATTTTCATATTTATATATCGCAACTGGACGGTGTTGTATTTATTTTGAATGAAACTTATAAACCAGAAAGTTTCTCAGGATGGATCCATGTTTGTTACTCTTTCAGTCAAAAACCACCTGACTGATTTTGATGAAACTTAACAGTAATGTAGTATATACATCGAATTAACATACAGGCTATCATTTGTATTGTTTAAATTATCCAAATTATAACAACAAGTGTTAAGTAAATTGGATTCATTCCTGACAACCAAAAGCTATCTCGGTGTGCGCTGCATAATCCGTTATTACTACGATAATGTATGGTGTCATCAATTGTAACTATACAAACACAGACGAATTCGCGTGTGGCTGCTAGTCCTTACTTTCTTACTAATATTATAAATAGGCAAGTGAATTGGTTTACGTTGTTTTGTTACACTTTCACCGCCGCACAACCAAGCATACAAGTTGTCAGGTGTACTGAATGATATAGTGTACATTTTTTTTTTTTGGAACTGACTACACTGTTGACCTGGCAAGGCCTCTACAGTTTCACCGGACTACTAAGGGGACAGTGTACATTTTATTCAGAATAAAAGTATTGTTACCAACGGATAGACCAAATCTATATTTAAAGCGAGCGAAGCCGTAACTGTAAATCTGACTCCGTGTTTGTGTGAGAAATGTGTTCCCTAACTATATATAATTTGCTAAAATTCAACAATATCTTCGAAGAAATGTCTCATCTTTACCGAATTGGCTATCAAATAATATCAAGGGCGAACGTGTGGATATTGTTGATAAACCCGCGTTGGTTAAAGTTCGCGGTCAGGATATCGTTTATCGTGTACGATGTACTAATGTTTATAACTGTTTGATAAACAACCATAGTCCCTTAGCTTTGTCCGCGTCGGAAAGAGTTTTTAATGAGTGCTCTGAGTTCTCGTATGATTTTATTCCGTTCTATCTCCATTGTAAATAATTATAATTCAAGTTATATAATAAAAATAAAAAGACAAGTTATTAAATAAACATTATTTTTACGACTTATTAAAAACTAGCGTACCGACAATTTTTTAATGTAATTTTATCATTACTATTGCTCACTCCCACAAACCTTTTACTAATTTTAAGTTACCTATATGAATTTTTATCGTCACCACTTATACTCTATGGTAGAGCGTAATTATTATCCCGGACAAACAATTAACACCCTCAATTTTCTTTGTATGCACAACAGTAAATATTAATGCTTGACACACACTTCAGATTTTAATCGCTCGAATTATTTTTTCTGTCATTTCTATATAATTAGTATATGATTAAAACTACAGAACTTTCTTGGCTTTTAACCTTTTTGATACTCTTGTTTTTAGTATACACATGTCTCTTATAAAATGTGCACGAAATCCTTACTAATACTATAAATGTGAAAGGGCGTTTGATTGTTTGTGTGTTACGTTTTCACGCCTCAACGACTCAACAGATCATCATGAAATTTTGTATAGTGATACACAAAAGCACATAGGAAACCTTTATCTAGAAAACATGTAGTGTTCTCGAAAGATCAAATCTATATTAAAGCGAGCTAAGCCACGAGCAAAAGCTAGTTTGAATATAATTGAATTGTAACCGTACTATATTGGTATTATTGCTACCTACTATTATTCTTGGTTTTCGCGGAGTTTTTATTTTTCTATATTGTGTATTTCTTTTAAATGTATATAATCAAATTTTTCCTATTTAAAAAAAACACGTCAAAACCTTTACACGGCTGTACTAAATGAAATTATTTTTACGAGGATTCTTTTTGTTTATGCTCCTTACTACGTTACAGAGAGTCGAGGTAAGTCCGTGCGGCCAGGACTTGTTTGTCCAGTCGGTGGCGGAGTGGAACATTGGAATTGCGGTCGCCACGGATCCCTACTACGCTCCTTCCCGGCCACATTGGACGGATGATTTGGATGGCTCTGTGGCGATCACGGTTGGCTCGGGTTCGCTCCTGGCGGTTAAAGAGAGAGGGTCGGGATTCGTGGCGGCCGCCTGGGGAGGCTACGCCATTGTGGGGGCGTATTTCTCCCCCAACAGGCCCCTGCGGGAGTTTGAGCGCTTCCTTGACTCTCTGCAGGGAGCTGTGAGGCGGCTGTCGCCGCTCCCCGTGGTCCTGATGGGTGACTTGAATGCCAAGTCAAGGACCTTGGGAGCGGCAGCCACGGATCTCAGGGGCCTAGCCGTTGAGGAGTGGGCAGCCGAGTTGGGACTGTCCCTCCTCAACCAGGGGAGCGTCCACACATGCGTGCGATGGAACGGGGGGTCAGTAGTGGATATCTCCTTTGCCACCCTGTTTATCGCACGCCGTGTCCGGGGGTGGAGGGTGCTTGAGGAGGTGGAGACCTTATCGGACCACCGCTACATTAGGTTCGAGGTCTCCTCCTCCCAAGCCAGCAGAGTTACCCACCCTCGGAGAGGCGCGACGTTCCCCTGTTGGGCGATGAGCCGCTTCGACCGCGAACTAGCCGAAGAAGCGGCCATCGTCCAGGCCTGGGCTATGCCCCCCCTGACTGGGGAGGACGTCGACGCGTCTGCTGCCCGCCTCCGTGATGCTCTCACGGAGGTATGCGACGCGTCGATGCCGCGGAGTGTACACCGCCCGAACAGAAGGGCGGTGTACTGGTGGTTGCCAGAGATTGCCGATCTCCGGGCGGCCTGCTCCGCGGCCCGGCGGCTGTTCGGGCGCAGCCGCCGAAGGAGTCGCCGGGACTTGGAGGAGGAGGCCCGGCTGTATAGTGATTACAGGATCAGGAGGAAGGTCCTGCAAGCCGCCATAAGCCGGGCGAAGGAGGAGGCATGGGACGAGATGCTCCAGTCGCTGGGGAGGGACCCGTGGGGGCGTCCGTACCGCATGATGCGGGCGAAGCTACGCAGACGGGCGCCTCCCACCACGGAAACTCTTCAGCCGGAGGTGGCAGAGAGGGTCGTGAGAACATTGTTCCCCGACCCTCCAGGAATAGTATCTCCTCCCATGCCTCCACTTCAGGCAGCAGTTGCGGAGGAGCTCGTCGGCCCTCCCCCTTCAGTCACGGAGGAGGAGATGGGGAGGGCGATTGAGCGCCTCCGCAACAAACGGAGAGCGCCTGGCCCTGATGGGGTCCCAGGCCGGGTGCTCGCGCTTTCGATGGGCCATTTGGGAGGGTGGTTTCGGGAGCTGCTCAGTCAGTGCTTGTCGACTGGGCAGTTCCCGATGCCCTGGAAGCGGGGGCGACTCTGCTTGTTGCAGAAGGAGGGCCGCCCCCCGGACTGCGCGTCCGCATATCGGCCCCTCGTGCTGCTGGACGACACCGGGAAGGTGCTTGAGAGGGTTATTGCCTCCCGGGTCGTCCAGCACCTGGAGGGAGCGGGACCGAACTTGGCGGACGCGCAGTACGGCTTCCGGGCAGGGCGCTCAACGATTGACGCCCTGACCCTCCTGAAGTCGCTGTCCGCAGGGGCGACCTCCCAGGGGGAGAGGGTTCTAGCGGTGTCCTTGGACATCGCCAACGCCTTCAACAGCCTGCCGCATGTAGTTATAAGGGAGGCACTCCGATATTTCGGGGTGCCCTCTTATTTGCGGCGCCTGTTGGAGGCGTACCTCGAGGACAGGGAGGTCGCCTATGTGGACAGCGACGGCAGAATGGTCCAGCGAGAGACAGGGTGTAGGGTTCCACAGGGGTCGGCCTTGGGCCCACTCCTGTGGAACCTGGGCTACGACTGGGTGCTCCGCGGCGCGCTCCCAATCGGAGCAGGCATTATATGCTACGCGGATGACACCCTAGTCGTAGCCCGGGGGGTGGGAGAGTGGGAGAATTTGGTGCGTCTGGCCACGGCGGCCACAACCGTTGTGGTCGGGCGCATCCGGACGTTGGGCCTCAGGGTGGCCCTCGATAAGACCGAGGCCATATTTTTCCATGGGCCTCGGCGAGGGCCACCACCAGGGGCCCACTTATTGGTGGACGGCGCCCGTATCAGGGTGGGGACCCAGATGAAGTATCTGGGCCTCACCCTGGATGGGCGCTGGCGGTTCGAGCCCCATTTTGCGGGGCTCGGACCGCGCATAACTGGGGCGGCAGGGGCACTTGGCCGGTTGCTCCCCAATGTGGGGGGGCCTAGTGCCAGGTGCCGCCGACTGTACATGGGAGTCGTGCGGGCGATGGCCGTTTACGGGGCCCCAGTGTGGGCCCTCGGTGCCACCAACGTGCGCGCACTGCGGGCTGCGCAGCGCATTGTGGCGCTGAGGGCGATTCGGGGATACCGCACCGTGTCCTCGGCGGCGGCCTTCACGCTCGCCGGCTCCCTGCCTTGGGAGCTGGAGGCGGGGGTTCTTGCCGCCGTGTACGAGTTCACGGCGGCAAGGAAACGTTTAGGGGTGCCTCCAGCTCCCGGGGAGATAGAGAGTAGGAGAAGGGAAGGGAGGGGGGCCGCTATAGAGCGGTGGCGACAGGACCTGGCGGACGCGCGGTATGGACGATATACGGTGGACGCCGTCCGCCCGGTCCTGCCGCAGTGGTTTGAGAGGAAGTGGGGCTCCCTGACGTTTCGGCTGGTGCAGGTACTAACCGGCCATGGCTGTTTTGGCTGGTACTTGCACCAGATCGCTCGCAGGGAGCCGACCGCCACATATCATGAGTGTGGCGCTGAGGAGGATACCGCGCAGCACACTCTGTCCGAGTGTGCTGCGTGGGAGGTGCAGCGCCGCACTCTGGCTGTGGCGGTAGGAGGAGATCTTTCGCTGCCGAGCGTGGTTACGGCCATGCTCGGCAGCGAAAACGCATGGACGGCGATGGCCTCCTTCTGCGAGGAGGTCATCTCGCAGAAGGAGGCGGCGGAGAGGGCCCGAGAGGCGGACCCTCTCAGCGGCCGTGTCCGCCAAAGGAGGGTCGGTGGAAGGAGGCGGCGATTTGCCCGCCTCCTTCCACCTCCGTAGCCGAACCTGAGGGGATGGGCCGGGGGGCCCATTTCCTCTTTGCACAGGTAGGTTCGGCTGACGAGGGGAGGTAGCTGATCGTGTACACAACTACCTCCCTATAAGGATGGAGCCCGGCAGCCATCTGCCGCCGGGCTGACCGCTGGGAGCGGCATGGTGTTAGCCTAGTACGGTCCCATGCCGCTCCAACTTAAAGCGGTGGCCGGTGCACCGTGGGGTTTTAGTCCGTGCGAATCGGACATAACCCATCCTCTCCCCCGGGAGGATGGGTATCCGTTAGGGATCTCCCCACGTTAATAAAAAAAAAAGTCCGTGCGGCGAAAACTGTCAGTGTGTGTTGAGACTTACATTAACGGGGTCACAATGTCATGAACTGTCACAGATAACGTGGAGAATATTTTGTTCATATGTCATTGAAATTGGGGCGTTGATAGCTGTATTATATCTATGATATTAATTAAGAGAGATCGAGTGTTATTTCAGTAAATTATGATTATATTTTATAAACAATGAAAGATATCAGAGATAATGCTTGTTCGATCATCTCCGTTGCTAGTAAGCTTCTTGTATATTGTTATACCCGCGTTGGTCGTAAAACTGTGACATCTTGACATACATAAATCAATGTTTTTTTATGTATTCATTACAGATGTTTAGATGAGATGACGCGAGCAGTGTGTTTGTTTTATACCGTTAATTGACATTGTTCTTTGAAATTATATTTTCTGTAGCGCGTTTGGGAAAAATAATTAGAGTTGTTAATTCTTACGACACTTAAAAGCGACACCATGAAATTAGTTGGTAATTGCCTGTCAATTTTTTATTCGAACTAACTACGCTATTGGCCTAACTACGCTATTGGCCTGACAGGCCTGTACAGCTTCACCGGACTGTAGGTGGTCATTAAAATATGTATGAATGTAAAACATATATCTTATATCAGAGGAGATAAAAAATATATTCATACATATAAAAAAAATACTAAAAATATATTTTATCGGTGTCCTTATGCGAAGTCGTCTAGTGAGACGGAAAAGATACAAATTGAGTTAGATAAAGTAAAAACAATTTGTTTGTAATAAGGTCATTGTGTTAAGTGCTTATTCTTTATTTATTGGAGGTATTGTTTGTATTAGACTAGTAGAATTACCCGGGACTGAATGGATTATAATGTTTTCGTTAACTTTTTTTTACTACTTTTTCCTTACTCATATTATAAATGCGAATGTGAATTTGTATGTTTATTACGCTTTTACGCGTCAATTACTCAACCGATTATCATTAAATTTTGCATACACATTATTAGGGATACAAATAAGAATATAGAGTACTCTTCTTATCAAGAAAAATACGGTATCTATTGTCATGATTTCTATTTTTGTTACTTAATTGATTTTAATGATTTAATATAACTTTATAATATATTTATTAACTAAAATGATTTTCAAATGATTTAAACTGACTTCCTATTGTCACTTTTAGTATTTATTTAGTCTATCAGTTTATCGGTCACCGGGAATACATTGTATTCGTATTTTAATGTCGTCAGCGACAAAGATGAGATAGTTAGTTCTTGTTCTACCATCGGATGAAAAGGTCTATAAGGAATCCGTAGTGGTGCTAAGCTTTGAAGTGTATGAAGTTGATAAAAGCTGTTTAGTATATGTGTTCTAAAGGAAAAAGGTATTGTTATAATAATAATAATAGGTTATTATTTTTCTTAATACTACCTAAACGTGAACGAGTCGCGTACAACATTTAGTACACAATATTTCGAGCGATATTTTATGAAGGCCTTACTTAGTACAGTTATTTTTCTGAGTAAAGTGTAATGATATTCAATGATTATACTCTGAATGATCCTCTATTTGTAGTAAAATCACCATAAAAATTGGTGCAGCCGTTTCGGAGATAGCCCGAACAAACGACAGACGCTACAATTCAATTGCAAGTGGCCTCGTAAGTTCATTAACTATGGACAATATTGATAATGGAATTATCGTTACGTAGATAAAAGGGAAGGATTTATTTTGATAATGGTATCACCTTTACCTACTAAATGACTTATAATAAAATTTTATTTTTTTACAAACGAACGTATGTAAATAATATAGAAGCGATGATAGCTCAGTGGTTAGAATATTCGGACACCACGTCGATCTACATAGGTTCGATTTCTTGTGAATGTGTCGGTGGAGGAAAATACCGTGATGGAAGCATAGCATGGTGGTATGGATTTTTCTAAACTCGTCTAGTTAGCTACCACCCTCAAGTTGAAAATCTGTCGCCAAGTACATATAGGGGTGTTCCGGCAGCTGCATTTGAGAACCAGTCCCTCTCCAAGTCTAGCGATCGTTTGTGGTCAGACGTTAAAACTATAAAGTATATTAAAAAAGAAAGACAACTTTATTCCGGTGAATCTGTAGAGACCATAAGAGCCAACATGGCATGTCAGTTAGAACAAAAAAAAAGACAAATGATTAAGCGTTTTGTTTGTTTTTTTTATTGAACAAAATATTTGCTAAGAAAGCGTTGTTAAGTAACCGTTTATTAAAACATATTAAATTATAAATGGATGAGTGTAATTATGGACGCATGTATTATTTGGTACATTTGTGCGATAAACTATATATTATTGTCAGTGTTCTTTGCACGGGTGCAATTTATTAATGTGTAGTCATGAGTGCCCAAACTAGTTGGACACGTATTATCCGAGGATTTTTTTAGGGTTTTGACATTGGTACTTTATCAAAGTTAAAATAGCTTTGTGAGTCTCGCGACGAAGCAACTTTTCTTTCTTATTATTACTCCATGCTGGATTTTGGTGGCCTATGTTGATACGGCTTGCTCATACTTGAGTTTATAACAGGCTTAGTGATGTCACATTGCTTCTTATCACGTTAGTACTACTTTAAATATTGGAGAAAATGTACTAAGACAGACATATGATCAAACTGCCTTATGACTGATAAGTTAAACATAGTTACAGATTCTTAATTTTTAATTGTAATGTTTATATTGTTTAATTTTTAAGTATATTTTGCTGTAAGCTGATACCCAACTTTATTTGCTAAATATATTTTATTTAAGGAGGTTTTTTTAAAGAAGTTTTTAATGCTGCTTGCGTTACGAGTTAAATGGTAGAAATCGTCACGTATGGTAAAATTCATTATACTCTTACGTTTTTCTCCCTTCGTGTTATGTTTTTACCGTTCTTCACAATAAAAGATACACTGGAATACTTTAGAGCGTGATTATTTTTATTCATACTAGCTTTGCTCGTGACATTGTACGCGTTTTTTATTATACATATATATTCGAAATATATACTCATTTTCATGATGATTCGTGTGAATGTTGTTTCGGTGTAGCGCCATCTCGTGGCAAGCTATAACAAAATGGATAACATAAGAACCGTCTCGACAAAAAAAAACACTTAGGTGTGTTAAATTTAAAATCTCTTTTATATGGCTGGTCTTAATTAACTTACCACAGATAAAACTTACTTAATATTTGGGAGTGTAAAATTTAATCTACCTCGCAAGAAATGGACTATCTGACAATGTCCTTTCGCCGGCTTATCCTAATTCTTATCTCGTCTGTAAACCGAGATAACAAGATTTTCAGTAAGTGAACCCTATACCGTTATATTACATAGTTATATGAGATCATGTATGAGACTTTGTTATATCGGTACATTCATTCGTAAAAAACTAGTGAAGTAATATTGTATGACCCACATATGTGTAGTATTTTGCAAGTAAAGTTGTGTATACATTAGGTAGGATTATCGAGTTACGTAGAACTTTATTAGTAGTTACAAATGTTAAGAAATTATTCCCTTCACTTAAAATACATAACGGCCAAGAGTAAATAAAAAATATCAACTATTTTTAGCAATGCAAGTTATTCTCCTTGCGGTGCCAGCAAAATTATTAGCTGTCTTTTATTCAGTCAACTCTTTGAGTTTACTGCTCTAAGGTTACATTTATTAGCCGAAAATAGAGATGTTCTTATTCAAATAAAGCGAATAATTATTTATTAAAGATATAATTATTCTGCTGTTCATTATCGGTTATTTGTTAGTGTTCCGCTATTACAATTGCAATACGATACAATGCAACAAATTATCGAACAGCAGAATAACCGACAACAGTCTTATTTCAATGTGGAATTAATTTACTTTATGATAGCAACCTAACTATCATTTTGTTTGTTAAATGTATTGTTTGTCTTGCTTTGGAAACATGCAAGTGATGAATCACCAATTAAATGTAGTCACAAAACCTTCAGTTTTTATTATTTGTTACGTTTATATACGTAAAATTTGATTTAATTGTACTTTTTATATTTGAGGCAATTAATCGGTTCTCGTAACGGCGCTTATTCAATCAGTACAAAGAAGTTTAATCGTCAACAGTTGGCACATCTCTAGATAAGTGTTAGAAACAGTTATATGACGCATGTCCGGTGTAGTGTGACAATTGTTTTGATTTTAGCGTATATGTCGAATCTTTAAACGACATAAGATCTAATATATTTTTTTATGATTTATATAACAAATTTTATAGGTGACAAAGGTTTCTTTGAAATTTATTGTTTGTTTTATAACATTTATATCTAATAAAATATAAGCGATATATCGTAGAAGTTACTGGACTCGTTTTTCACGCATTTTGTATGTAACTAAGCTTGTGATCTCATCTTGTTTTTTCGTTTAAATACTATTGATCTGCCTCGATAACGCGCAGTGTGCCGTCAAGTGTCAAAGCGATTTGATTTGCTACCAAATTCACCAAAGTAAAAGACTATTCCTAAGTGTCCTCACACAATTTACTTTTATGGTTCGTAATTTTAAATTTGTGATATCTTTAGTGAAACGATTCATATCTATTATAATGATTGATTATTTTTTAATGTAATTTGGTCACCCTACATTATATATTATGCGATATATCATCGTGACATCTGTAACTGATCTTGCTTTAATGTAGCGGTCATTGCATCTGTTATCTAAGTATTGCTTGCGTCAAAGTATCAATTGATAAACACGAAAATTGTTTCATCCAGATATAGGAATATTAGGTCAACGGTAAATACAACATTATCGTTAACTGGATTATATATTATTTATTACTATAGTTTATTATTTCGAGTCAACAGCGCTGTATTATAATTGATTAGACAGTACTTTTATATATACGCAGAGGTGTCTTATGGCCAGTCTCTATTGAAGCGTCGAACAGGGAACACAGCGTATTTTATTAGACTGCAATGTATATTCGCCTACAATTTTGTATTAATTATTTGTAATTCCGTATCGTAATAATTAGTAAAAAAGTATGTTATTGAAAGCATAAATGTTATTTCTATTATTTTGTATGGCTGGTATGAGCGACTTGGATATTTACCACCTCTCCTCGCTCACTTGGCTTATTATGTTAATGAATCTTTTTGTTTATTTATAGCGCATCATACCTCACGATGTTAATGGTGCGATGACGCCCGGTTTGAAAATGGAGTCCAAAGGCACGCAGATTCACCTGCCACTGATGGGCCGCGGCAGTCGTGGCGAGCTGAATGAAAAAGTCACTTTCAGCCAAGTCAAATCGCCGCCGTACTCTGAACAGTTGAACAATGGCCAGGTTTTGGGGTATGTACATTAGTATGTGCATGTAATCACAACTGCTTTCATTTTACAGCGCGTTCAAATCGAATATAAACGTCGATATATAAACATCAAGTGGCAATATATGTATTGGCGTGATTAAAAAAAAGCGTTTTTGTAATTTATTCTTCTGGGAACTACGGTCCAACGTTTCGCTTAGGTTTAAACATAAGCCTGTGAATAGATAAGCTCTTAATTTAAATATTAAGATGCTCCACATCGTACTTTTCAATTTTTCATATTGCATTCTGTTATTATTTTGTCCTTACAAGTGGTACTTATAATAGTTTAGGATTTCTTAATATACTTGTGGGCACACATAACATATTTTCTGATAATAGATCTGGACAGTCTATAATTCAATTGGCTATATTACTCAAATAGGAAGTAAGTATCAATCGACAATAGAGTGGGGTGGTCGAGTATCAATCGACAATAGAGTGGGGTGGTCGTTATCTGTAGGTATCTGAGTGTTGCGACTACCATACTATTGTATTGATGTATGTTCTAAAAACAGAAATGGTCATCATAACAACAGCGTTGATTATCAGTTTGATATTCTGTCGTAATCATAATGTATTACATATAAGATTATTCCAAATATAACACATACTGTATGTTGATAAATATGTCTCCGAGACTCACTTTTAGTTTGACGCGTCTCTGTAACAGACATACAGTATACATATATCTAGCAGCAGATAAACTCGCTGACCGATGCGGCTTGGCATTAGTTCTCTGAACTGCAATGTATTTAGCATCAGGCACCGTGTTGTCGCTTTGTCGTGTTTCATTAAAAAAATAAATAACGATATGGCTAAACAAGTTAAAAATAGATGAAGACTGGTTCTTGATTTCAACTGCCGGAACACATTTGTGGATAGATTTTCTACTAGCCACGTTTTTACAGTGTAATACGTTGAAAGATGTTATTAAGAGATTACCAATACATGGATATATACTGGAACCATTTTGTTCATGCAATGCAGGTCTTATATTCCAAATTATATATTATATTAAAACGTAGCGTTACCCTCTTGAGACTTTTCATAACTCCATTAAACTAATTGGCAATCAAAGTGATTGAAGACGTAGTGTCTAGAAATACTGTCACGTTGTTTGAATGTTCAATGTCACAATGTATTTTGTATCAGAGGTAATATGACGTAGGAAAAAACTAAATTATTTTCTTTTTATTTATGAAATTAAGAAAAGTTTTATTCTTTGACGCAGTCATTTAGTTTGAATGTTCAGTGTTATAACAAAAAAAAATTTTTTTCTTCCTAAGTTTGAATGTTTTATATTTTGTAAGGGTTTATTACATATAAGTTTGATTTATTCGACAATGAAAACTCCGAAAGATACCAACTTTATTAATTCAAGTCAATATACAACTACACCGATTTACGTGATATAATATTCTGGAGCCGCGCAGGCGAATTAGATTATAACAGTTGCCAACGTTGAACAAAAACCGGTGAGTAATAACCTGAAAAGTTTGTATAAAAGTAGTGACAAAATTGAAGAGGTAGTTGAAAGCACTGAATATCCCGAAGCCGCGAATACTGAAAACACCTGAAAATTTAGTTTAAAGGTGGCTAGTAGTATGTTACCTAAATATGATAATATAGCAGAAGCAGACCATACATTTTGAACAATTTAGTTTTGAAACCTATCAGACCTCGTAATCACATTGATAGGTTGCCACCAAATATTAAATCTAGAGAGATATCCCAACCATTAGAATTATTTATAATGTTTGAATTTCCATATTAGTAAAGTATTATTTGCTCTCGGTAAAAATTATAATTTTGACGGCCTTAACCTTTTATATCATCCGAAATATCGTCATAACATTATATATAGAAGTTACATAATGTCAGCCTGTATGTGCACTACTGCTGGGCAAAACTTTCTGCCTTGAGGAATCAATTAACATAATCATGTCATTGTGAAAAAGAAGAAGAATGAAGAGAAATCAACAGTTATATATTTTTCCCACATATAGTGGTACAACAACTTAATCCTAAGGAGGGTTGATTTCAGGCGGCGGCCGATCGTATATATTAAGCCAAATCATACATCACATGATTATGATAAGCATTTTGTACCGACCCTATTTAGGTGGGATAAGGGTTGTACCGACCCTATTTAGGTGGGATAAGGGTTGTACCGACCCTATTTAGGTGGGATAAGGGTAAGAAGATGTTCCTAAGTGTCATAACTTATATACTATTTTAGGTAGCAAATTTTCAGAAAAAAAGTGAAATTCTTATTTTCCTTATACACTGTCTTAAATTTGTTTCTTAACGAATTCAACGCTTATAATTTTTAGCGGAAGTTTATTAGCGAAGTATTTACGCGTCTACCCAAATTAGAGGATATTTAAATATTACGCATAATAATTAAAGTTTTATTCGATGTGATTGGCATGGGTATTGTAGGTAATATGTTAATTGCTTTAATATTATTGATGATAACTAATACCTGTCCTTGCGATAATACATCTGTGCAAACTTTTGAATATTTACTTTTCAAGAGCGCCCCAGATTTTATTCCTACGAACTTTTGAGCATAGGTGAGGTGTCCGCCATTGAAGCATTTTTGTAAAATATGTAGTGATTAATCTCAAAGTATTTAAGAGGCTTTGAAATTACCGGGACTCTAAATCATGACATGACTATATTGAAGTTTTGTTGCTGCAATCCGATATTGAATTAAAAAGTGGAATTATGACATAAACTTTCACATTGAATTCGTTTTGAATGAGGCGGTTTGTTGATAAATGATAAGAGACATTTTTTGTACAGAGTTCAATTTTCTTCAAAATCATATACTGCTTATTAGAGCCCATTTGCTGGTTTGTAAGCTACAAAATTGTAAAAAAAAAATAGTTTATTTTATACATGTAAAATAAAAATTTCCAGTGCGCGACCTCTAAATATTAATATGAAGAGCTACGGTTTCCAAAGGCGTTTTTTTCTACTACCTTCTTTACCTTCTTCGAAAATGTCGGTATGGATATTGAGAAAAAAATATTTGTTTTTTTTACTGTTATCAAATTGCGGCAAACTTAATCGAAATAAACTCCTGCATACAAAATTTCATTAACGTCGGTTGAGAATAAATACTAATATAATGGTTTTATAAATATTAAAAATAAGCATATTGCCTGTGAAACATAATATTTTTGTGTGAAAAATGCTATAAAACTTGGTTAAGTTATTTTTGAGTTGAATCCAGGTTTACAGACTGACAAAAGATGCCTGCCTTATGTTATATTTGTTGTCAGTGCTTTTGTAATTATATCTATTTCAAAATTTAAAAAAGACAACATGTATTGATAGAATTATTATAAATTTACTTTTTAAAATAATAATGTACTAGTCTTGTCATTCTTCGAGTACAGTGTTCCAATTTTCATAAAAAAATCAAACATTATTTTATTACTCTTATTTATAAATAGAATATGCACAAACAAGTACATACTTCGATGTTTTATGCTTTATAAACAGTATAATTCACAATTTGTTTTTTTGGCAACCAACCATCTAGATTATTATTGCCATTGTCGAGTAAATAATTATATTACAAATGTCTTGTGATCATTTCAATGGTCTTACAAGATGGCGGCCCCCTTGTTAGAATTCTCCAAAGAGTTTTTGTGACAACCCAGAATTCATGCTCTGTGGTATTATTTTCCATTCATTTTACTTAGGCACAATATCCGAACTATATTACGTGAAATGTCACCATTATTACAAAATATAGAGTCCAATAACACAAAAGGATATGAATATAATATAAAAGCCACTATACGACAGACTAAAGATCCCGCCAAAAAATTCCTGTAGAAAAAGTAGTGTATGAAACGATATTATGTTTAACTCCTTAACAGATGGCGTCAATTGTGTATTTTTGACCACAGATATAGATAGGGTTGATCTATTTTGTTATGCTTTCTTCTGAGTGTAAAAAGACATGAAAATTTCGTATATTCAGTTATTGACAACTTCTAATATATAGATGGAAAAATAGTAAATACTTATAAAACTCGGAGCAAATAATATTCAAGCTTAGATAGTTGCAAACATTCTTTCAATATTGCTGCTTCATGTGGTCAAATATCAGTAAGTGATATTCTTTGGTATTTTTTGTTTCGTTAACAAATTAAATTCGCTTCTTCTCTAAAGAATATGATCACCAGTATTTTTTTAGGTAAGTGTATTGTAATTGCTTAAACTTCCCACATTATTATCGAAATTATGTGACCGCGAAAAAGAAAGGGACGTAATAGGGCAGTGTCGGAAAAAAAAAGTTCCGATGTCTCTCTACAAATTACAGCGTTATTCAGACATTCATTTATAGGAATTTTTGGCAGGTTATAGAAATCACTCACTATTGGCGCTTAAAATATCTTTAACTTTAAAATATCAGATGTAAAAATCTTGACATAATCCTGTCTATAGCATAATTAGTCACATAATAGAAATGTATAAGGTATGCTTACGTCAAATACGATCACTGGTAAAAACTCTGCTTTAGTACATGTGTACTGGGTATAATACAACTGCCGAAAAAAATTGATTGAAAAGATGTTGACCCATTACGAAACTATGGATATATTGATAGCGTGCTGCGTTTAATTGAGAGCAATTGGTGAGGTCAAGTCTCCTACGCTGACGATTGAAGTGCCCACTTTATTCCATTAAGATACTTAACGTTGCAAGTGGCCGGTACAACGTGTCGCTCCCTTCAACCGATAATTAATGTAAATTTCCGATGATAATATTATTGAATTGAAAACTTCTGTAGGCGAATTGAACAGTGAACGAAAATGAACCGTTACACTCGGGTCACTGACGCTGATACGGACTTACTCGGGTTTACTCGACATCAAGCGTGCTCGGGTCGGTGACGCACTGATTCGTGTTTACTCGGCTCCAGTCGCTCTCAATCACAATTTTCATTTCTATCATGCGGTTATAACCACATTCCCACTTGCTATGCTTTTTTTATCATTTAATTCGCTTCGCTTTTTAAATTCTGGTTCTTAATTAAGAAATAATATTTAACGCTGCTTGTAAAATATACTCTATAATCAACAAAAACTATGAAATAAATTCTTATACTATTAATATTGATAGATATCTAAGGTTATTCAGTCTTATTATTTGTTTGGTTTGTAGTTAGCACTTGCAATTGAACAAATATTGATGTCAACTTCAAGAAGCATAATTCTAAATAATATGTAAACGAAAACTATCAATTAATGTTTATTAAGATTTAAATTCGGGTTTTATTCATGTTTAGTGGAACTTTAATTTTGGTAATTAACTATATCGTTTTGTATTTCTTATATTAAAGCAGGCCTTATCAACGTGTAAACACGTACTTCGTCTCTAGTCCAGTATGTTTTTTATCTATTTTATCTAAATAAATTAATAAAAAACAATAAATGAAACCTATAAAGTATAAAAAGAATATTCTCGTGTAGAAGCGTGTAGTCCGGTGAAACTGTAGTGGCCTTGCCAGGTCAACAGTGTAGTAAATTCGAAAAAAAAAGTGTAAGAAGCGACGCAATAATAGTAAAACTATACAGTAATATAACTTATACATCATCAGAATAACATATTTATATATAAAGATATTGTATAAATTGGCTAAAACGATAAGTGTCAAGTAAATTTAAAAGAAATCTGCCATATACAAAATTAAGCTTATACGTAGATAACGAATCTGCCATCAATTAAAAAGATACACACGGAAATCAATAGCTTTATATTTTATCGAAATTAGATTTTAAGTCCTTCATTTCGATACATCACATTTCATACATCCTCATAATAAAATTTGTTGTACTCATTCGCATACATTATCTGTTATTTGATTAACAGTAATAATATTACTAATTCCATTGTGTGAAATAAATGAACTTTGTACTGTATGATAAATTTGAACATATGTTCAGTGCGTGTCAGTATAGTATACGAGTATACATCTTCAGTGGATACTCGAATTTACGGTACCCGGCCATTTCATATAGTACGTCGCGTCAGGGAGAAGAGTGAGACGTTACGGTTTTGGAAAGCATTCTCTCTATCGCACGGCACAATTATTTTGATAGACAAAGATACCATTATACGGGACCGAACTTAGCCGACTATATAGGTCTTCTCCTCGACATTCCAAATCAAAGTCGAGTACATATATATCAGACCGATTTCTAATAATCTCTCTATTGTGCATAAACCATTCTCCGAAGTCTTGGATGATGAAGTTTTTCACTATATGTCTTGTAGTAGCGTTCGGGTACAATACTCGTACCCTATATCCACCCGCTATAAATATTTCCTAAATTGTTGTTGAACAAACATCATAGTTTGGTAAACAAAACAAACATACAATTTTGGGAACACAGGAATTAAATACGTCGAACATCTAAAGAATTTCATACAGAATTTACATCATGTGAACTGTTAAGAGTTCTAGAATAATTTTGGCGGTGAGCCAACTCGCCACATCATTACGTATTACCTAAATGACAAACGATAGCAGAAATTGGTAAATAACGGCTTTATAGATAATTTATAGACCAAATGTTACCAAGTCTTACCTTAGACACGACAATGTTGTTGCGTTATATTACTTATACCAATATTTTCTTACGATTAAACGGAAATTGTCATTTTCAACCCGATATTTAATAGTTTCTGCTATCGTTTTGCCGTCGTGAAATACGCAAATGGAGTATACTACGTAATATTTCACCAATTACATCATGTCTAATAAATAATTATGATACCAAGTCATTGCAATTCATTTTATATTTGTCGATCTTTTTCTAACATGCTTTAATTGATCATAATGTAGATAGTGGGGGATGCTATTTAACACCTATATAAATGATATATGTAATATGATATCACATATTTTGTTTTTGAAAAAAAAAAAAATTATATGTCAGATAAATGTTCGATTCGTAGATTCCATGTTATTTGTAAGTAAACGACAGTAGGAATATAAATCTTTGCCGGTGTTTGTATCTTTTTAAATAACGACACTTTTTTTTTTATTAACGTGGGGAAATCCTCATGGACACCCACCCTCACGGGAGAGAGAGTGGGTAGTGTGAGTCTCTTAGTCACTGGTTACACAACCAGCTACCTCCCCTCGTCAGCCGAACCTGTCCAATGAGAAGATGGGCCCCCCGCCTTATCCCCTCAGATCCGGCTACGGAGGTGGAAAGAGGCGGGCAAGCGCCTTGCAAAAGGAGGCCACCGCATAACACGCCTGTTCGCTGCCAAACATGGCCGTAACCACCACCGTAACAACCACTCAGACAGAGTGGCTGCGCCGTGTCCTCCTCAGCACCGCATTCATTGCATGCTGCGGTGAGCTCCCTGTGAGCGATCCGGTGCAGGTACCACCCAAAACAACCATGACCAGTGAGTACCTGCACCAAACGGAACGTCAGGGAGCCCCAACGTCTCCCAATCCATTCCCGCAGGACCGGGCGGACGGCGTCCACGATATATCCACCTGTCCAACGCTTCCTCCCTCCCTACTCTTCTCCTCTCTTCTATCTCTCTGGGAGACGAAGGCTCCCTCAACCGTTTTCTTGCCGCCGTGATTTCGTACACGGCGGCAAGCACCCCCGCCTCCAACTACCAGGGTGGGGAACTGGCGAGCGCAAAGGTCGCCGCCGAGGACACGGTATGCCCATATCATCCTCAGTGCCACAATGCGCTACGCGCGCGTGCCTTATCGGCAACGAGAGCGTCAGCCCACACCGGGGCCCCGTAGACGACCATTGCCCGCATGACTCCCATGTAAAATCTGCGGCAGCCGGCACTCAGCCCTTCAATATTAGGCAGCAACCGACCGAGTGCCACGGAAATAATGACAAGCCGAAGTAGTTTTAAATGACAGACTTTTTTTCAACTTACTTGATACTTATCTTTATGTTTTGGGCAAGTTAAATTATATCTTTATAAAGTTTACCATATATGTTATTCTTAGATATAAGTTATATGACTGTAAGTTTCATCAACATTCGTTCAGTAGTTTTTGAGTAAAAGGTGAAAACACCCATTCATACTCACGAATTTGTTGTTCGAAGTTTCTCATTGTTTATTGGTCAGTTTGTGATTTATGTTTCATTCATAAAGTTGAGTTATTTTAACCACAATATTTTATGTACCTTTAGTGACATATTAAATGATATGGTTTAGTTATTGTGTCAAGAAAATGAATTCCAAATAATAATATAGAACAAAAATTATAAGGTAAATCATAAAGTCTTTGTTATCTCTCCAGAAAGTTCTAGTGAAATATCCTTCACTTTATAACTTGATCATTTTGAATATACTTTAACGATGGCTCGAACATTGACGATTACAATGATATAGTAATAATTAAAATGAACTTAAAAACAATGAAACAGAACAAACTGGCGAAGATCGATGTTAGAGAGATAAATCAATTAATGCGGCACGTTATATACTTCCTTAGAAACAAATTATATTTATTCCGTTAGGTTATTACGTCGTTCAATCAAAAGCAAAGTATTATTGCGTTTTATAGCAATTAGTTGATTCAAAATATACAGGTGTTCGCTATCTCACACTATCTTTAATATTTATAATAAAATTGATTAAAACGATATATTATATACAATTTTGATTTATAACAAAACCTTATATTTATTATTTTTCTGTCAAAACTCCACAGAGTAAGTATTCCAATACTTTTATATTCTTTGTTAGCAACAAAGTATAAATAAGGTAAACATAAAAGAAAGATATTGGAAAGGCGAAATATTTTACCTCGATTGATTAGAAGTACATTGCCGAGTATTTTGTCACTTTTACTCGGTTCTTTATCCTTATTGATATTATAAAAGCAAAAGTGACTTTGTTTGTTTGTTATGCTGTAACGCCTAAATTACTTAACGGATCACCATGACCTTTTGGATACATATTATCAGAGGTATAAAATAGACATAGGGTACATTTCATACAGAAAATTCGTACTCTTCCCGAGGGCTAGTAATGTATAATGTACTAGCGCTAGTAGTGTATGCGTAGTCCGGTGAAACTGTAGCAGTCCTAACAAGCTATCAGTGTAGTTAGCTAAAAAAAAGTAGTGTTAATTAATTCTGGTCATTAATTTTTCGTTACAGCTCATTATATAAAATGTTAGTTCTGTTCTACATCATTCAGCAGTACATCTTTTACAGTTCTCTATTAATTTTCGTCTTCTCGCTGAGATCTGGACTATAATCTTTTTTCTTGATAAAAATTCTTCACAAATCTGACGGACTTTGAACCTTGGGGACAATTGTATAAGAAACAGGATCGATACTCGAGAGCTGTTACTATTCCTTACAATAGGTAACGGAAGAGAATAAC
Source organism: Antheraea assamensis (assembly GCA_035772565.1). Lineage (NCBI taxonomy): Eukaryota > Metazoa > Arthropoda > Insecta > Lepidoptera > Saturniidae > Antheraea > Antheraea assamensis. The sequence continues at coordinate 3,174,967 of JAQQSE010000046.1, read as the reverse complement.
GAATAGCAGATAGTGTCATTACGTCACAGGTCTGGTTAATGTAGTAAACCACGAGATCACATAAATTAAAAAAAGTTACGACCTGTCGAAACTGTAATACGCACTGACGTAAAAATGTTCGTAGCAATTATTTATTAATGTGCAATGGTTTAATTTTTCACGTGTTGATTCTCACTTGGAGGTCGAGGACGTTTGGCACTCCTATGCTTACAGAATACGTAGTCGCAATATTGTCTAGGTAACTTAATTACCAAACAAGCAATTACTTAGAAACGTAAGACATATCAGTTGTGTTTACGGAAGATTAGCTTTAGCTCCTTTTGTGTTGGGTTACTGATATGTATATGTGCTATGTATCTGTTATTTTTTAATACATTGGTCTTAGCACTTGATCAGAATCTTATCTGATGCTTAATGATGATGTGATGTAAGCTGGTAATACCCCAAAGCTATTCAAGTGGCTTTAAGTACAAGTATCATGTCAGTAAGGTGCTTGTTGATAGATTTTCCACATGAAGGTGGAAGCTGTCTATGTGTTCTTAGAAAAAACCCAGTCACTTTATAAAAAAACTGCTTTTTAGAGCGTGAATACAGTTTCATGAAACTGATTTTTGGAGCACTTTGCCTACTGCAAAGTAAGAAATATATACTATGAACAACATTCGACATGAAGTTATATCAAATTTCAGAATCAATCCTTATTTATTTTGAGTTATTACATGCTTGTTTCTTAGTATTTATTTTCCGATCATGTTGGGTTCTCATAGCATTTTCTTAAATATCATATATGGAATACACAGTTAGTTCCTTAAATAATTAAGTGCCATAATATTCCAACTAAATATTAACAAGTAATATTTTGATTATTACAGAGGCTCACAAATAAATTTGTGTAACGGTGGTGCAGGAGCAGCCGCAATGACCGGTCTAGTACCAAAGATACCTAATGGGTACGGAGATCAAAAGAAACCTATGGCATCTCTGACCCACTTGCCTAAACGACCTCCAGTCGACATTGAGTTCTCCGAGCTCTCGTACTCCGTCAGTGAAGGCAGAAAGAGAGGCTATAAGACATTGCTCAAATGTGTAAATGGAACGTTTCGATCTGGTGAACTGACTGCGATAATGGGACCGTCCGGAGCAGGAAAGAGTACTCTTATGAATATACTAGCAGGCTACAAGTAAGTAAGCTGAGATTATTTTCATGAGTAATCACAACAATGCTGAATAGAGTTCCTAGTACCTAATGTATCTTACTTCTATTTCTCTTATCAGAAATAGTGTAACCGATTTTTTTGGTTTGGTTAATTAACATTAAATTCGTCATGGATAGATTTCAATAATAAAGGTTTAGAAATGGGCCAAACGCTCGCAGCCCGCTTCCATTACATGTAGAAGTTATAGCTCACAGTAATTCGGATGTAAGAATAAAATACATTGTACTATATTCACACAAGTAGAACGCTAACTGGGACAAATGTGTACGTCATTGGGCGAACTCGTACAATTTCTATACTTCTGAATTATCCAGGATTTTTTTTTTATGGCTTGACCTTTTTATAGTTGTTTTTTTTACGTAAGTTAAAAACGTGTATACCTTTGTGATTGATGAAGGCGTTACTTTGCGGAAATCCATAATTAAAAATTAGGGTGGACGTTACTTCACACTTCCGCTAAGAAGCATAGCTTAGCGGAAGTGCGAAGTAACGTCTACCCTAATTTTTAACTTGTATACCTTTAGTAAATGGGTTATTGTAATCCATAGTATTTCTCTTAGTATAAACAGATCTTTTATCGTAATGGGATGTAGAAACATTGTTTAATAAATTCTTTTCTTTCTATTTCTTGTTTACCAAAGGTGGCGAATTGGAACAAACGCTGAAATTAATTGTCTCCTTGACCTCTTATTGTATGATATACATTTTAGTGTAGAATAGTCTTATAAAAGCGTAAACCGGTTCTGTAAAAGTTTACGGATTCGTTGACCAGCCGTTTCGACCCGATTGCGCAAGTCTCTCCGTCCATATCAAAATGCATTTAGAATGAGTGCGAAATGTGCCAATTAAAAACGTAACAGTGAAACTGATTCTTAATCAATTTAAAGTTTTTTAATTTATTTTAATTAAGATTTAAAGTTATGAATAGAAATTGTTCAATGTTTGAAAAATATACTTACAGAACGTCCAACGTGAGCGGTTCGATATTAATAAATGGAAAGGAGAGGAATCTGCGACGGTTCAGGAAGCTATCTTGTTACATTATGCAAGACGATTGCCTACTACCGCATCTCACTGTCAGAGAAGCTATGCACGTTTCAGCCAATCTCAAACTCGGTAAAGACATGACGGTCACTGCAAAGAAGATAGTAATCAACGAGATATTAGAAATGTTGGGTCTAGTAGAAGCGGGTGATACGAGAGCTATAAATTTATCGGGCGGACAGAAGAAGCGTCTCTCAATAGCTTTAGAGTTAGTTAATAATCCTCCTGTGATGTTCTTCGACGAACCGACATCGGGATTGGACAGTTCCTCTTGTTTCCAATGCATATCGCTGCTGAAGTCGTTGGCGAGGGGTGGAAGGACAATTATATGCACGATTCATCAGCCCTCTGCAAGATTGTTTGAGATGTTCGACTTTCTTTACACGCTCAGCGATGGTCAGTGCATATACCAGGGGAAAGTGACCGGATTGGTGCCGTTCCTGTCAACAATGGGACTCCATTGTCCAAGTTACCACAATCCCGCTGATTATGGTGAGTTTTTTCGTATATATTTATTATCTTAGGTTTGGGCGTAGGGTCGTATTTTATAGGCGGAACTTTGGATAATAAGCACCAGCCAATTCCACAGTCTCCGATTTATTTCAGGACAACCCGATGTCGTATAGGCCATTCATCGTACCCATTAATTCGCAGTCGATGTCCCATTCATCTGCACGAAGCACTTTGCAACTCCATTTATTATGCGAACTGCGTCTGTTTTTTTCTAAAGTATATAATATAAAGGTCTTTAAAATAGGAGTAAATAAATAAAACTGGGCAAGCGTGTTACATCGTATATATTTCTTTTTTTATAAAGCGACCAAGTCTATGCTATTGTCGGCAATCTATTATCGGTCATTGCTTTTATTTCGCACATCTCTCGGCTGTTAGATATGTATTGTCTTATTCTCGAGCGATAATTTAATAAAGGAATATATCGCTATGTGTAACTGACGTATCTATCCGATTTTCAAATAAAGATTTTTTTTCTTATATGCTATAATTTTTGATCTGGTCTTGTCTTATACGAAGTTTTGTAACCACGCTATAATTCTGGTAGCACATGGAACAAGTACGTTGCTTCTATAACACATAATGTGAAAGCCACGCAACGGGTTATTATAATCGCGCTTCATGCATTTATGAAATATATAAATAAGTATCTTCCTTCATGTACGAGTATGTACTCTTGTATTTTATATATTTTATGTATTAGCGGTCGCCTATGACTTCGTCTGCGTTTGTATTTTTATAAACGATGACACCATATACTATCTTCATATAATTCTAATGGTAAACCATTAGTACAACACACTGCAAGATACCTTTCACGTGGCAGAATTCTTACAAACTTACTTGATGCTTATCGCTATATTTCAGCCAATTTATACAATGTTTTTTGTAAAATATAGTCTGTGTGTTAATCTGCTGTTTAATATTATATTATTGTAAAGATTCATTAAAAACAGTTCTGTAGTGTATGTCTAAAAAAGTAACAAATATCTGTCTAAATATCCATCATCTGGAATTGATTCTTCTCTGTGCAGCCACTCATAATGATTGTAACGTGTATTTTATTTGAAATATGCATCTATTTATGTTAAAAGATAAACCCGATCGAGTTTCTTGCTGGGTCTTCTCGATGACTGGGTTGTTTTCCGAACCGGTGGTAATTTTGACGTTCATAAGCGCCTTCTTAGGGCCTAAATTGAATAAAGTGTATTTTTATTTTTGATTATCCTTACAAACTTTCTCTGTTATAGTATTATTATTGGTGAGGCGGATGCCATGTAGTTTGTAGATCATAATTCATGTGTAGATACGGGGGTGACATTTATCACTTTTGACTGATGTGCACTTTATTCGCAATACATTTATCACCGCTATACATATATTATATAAATAAAACCCGCTTTGGATTCATTGTGAAACCATCTCCGTGTTTCTTGCCGCAAAATGAACTTTATGTGAGTGAACGATTCAGTGGCCACCAACATCGAGATACCAGGGGCGACTCGGTAAACGATTGTGTGTTTATTATACACCATCTCGTTCATATAATTTTCACATTCCTAGAATATGGACATAGTTAGGTTGACACTCATCCCCATGGTCCGTCATAATAAGTAGAGCCGCGAGTACACGCCTGCCTCACCAATTATTATTTTCATATATTATTTATAGGAAAAATAATCGGATATCGGATTGGTTGTCCTTAAAAGGCAATCAGAAACATCTCTCTATCCAATTTTTTCGGTGCCATATTTACACAAGTCATGCTCATAATAGTACACCTTACCTAATGATTAGCTTTAATATAAATGAGATGTATTAATCTAATAGTGATGTAATAATAATTATCATTTTCTGTTTTAATTTTGTGTGTGTGTGTATGTGTGTGTGTGTGAGACATTTTGCAATAAATTTCAGATTTATTTCGGTTTCCTATCATTTGACCGTAGCAACAATTAAAAATTGTTACACTTGCTCAGAAACCATTAATACGTAGCCGAAGTTTAATCTTTTTTGATCCGTTCATCCAATTGTCAGCAAAGCTCGTACCTCCCTCATTAGATTATGTAAGATTGACAGAAAGTTTTATATAAGGTTTTTTTACTAATGGAAAAAAATGCCAGCAGTGACTAAGTGAATATTACTGACGTAATCACTATTCAGACCACTCGTCTCCATCCCTCTATAGTGTTTCCGTAATACCTGACACCCACTTATCTAACAACCTCTTACCAATATCTAACTGTTTCCTTAAAGCCTTGGATGTGTCCAAAATTTTAACTTTGTAGCTCATCAGGGAGTTACTTAAAACTTTATTACAAAAACTCGTCCGTCACAAAGTCATACAAGAAAATAAGTTATTAAAAAACCCATAAACCTATGCTCCATCAAAATATATGGGTGTTATTTGTAACTTGATCTTTAGGTGAAGGTTAAAATGCCGTGGTACACTCATCGACAAACGTTTTTAGATCTGTTCCATCGTGTGTCTTAAAAGCCAGTTTACGATTTCCTAAAACATCATTTTTGGTTTTGTTAATGTAAATGTAAATGCCTATACATCATCTTGGTAATGGCGGATTCAGGTTATGTCTCAGTTATAACCAAGCTTTAGCAATATATCAATCTCCCCGCCTCTCTTTATGTAACACCAGAATCTTCCTACCATTGATTCCGCAGAGAGGAGTATATGTAAGGTTCATTTTTTTTATGTTTTATCAGTTTTAGCGTTTGACCACAATCTCGCGTTATGTTAAATGATGATGTGTTCTAAGAAGGTAAGACGCATTAAACCTAGAGGCGGACTGGTTCACAAGTGCATTATCAGTGCGGCACACACTTACAGGGTGATTAGCGACAAATTTTCGACATAAACGCTTTAGTTAATTCGTAATAATATAAGTAAGTTTCAAACCTACGAAGTGTGACGCGGTTTGCGAACAGGGTAACCACTGAGTCACCTTCGTTTCAATACAGACATAATTTATATAGCCATTTGACGAACCCTTATCTATTTAACAAAATTTAATGTTTCCGCACCTCCGTTGGAGACGCTGTTGGTATACTGTTGAATTTCGAAGTTGATGAATGAAACTTGACATTTATTTTGACATCTTCCGATGTGGTAGTGATCACTTTATAATATAAGAAAAATAAATTGAAAAGAAAAACACAGATGTGTGAGCATGGTAATTTTATTACAGTGATGGAGGTAGCGACGGGCGAGCACGGAGACTGGGTCCACAAGCTGGTGATGGCGGTGAAGAAGGGCAACTGCGGCCGCGGACAGTCATCATCGTCGTCGTCATCATCGTCATCGTCAGTACCACAGAATCTGAACTACAACAATCAGACTAGCAAGAACAACGCACAGAAAGCCGAAGCGCTATCCATTGTCATAGGTAAGTTATACACCGTCTCTATAGGTTGTTATATTCAAGTTTTACGAACGAAGTTCTGTAATGCGGCTTGCGGTAGGAGTAGACTGGTAGTAACCGTCACTTAAAGAAAAAGCGTTATGCTCTTATTTCTTATTGTTATTTCTCCATGTGACGTTCTTTCGCTCTTTCTTTTTTTTAACACGAGTTATATTACCTCAGTACTGAACGCGTTAAAATTTTATTAAAACTTATATTTAACTTTCATATTTTATATAAATTATAATCCACTATTTGATCTCTAATTTTTAATAAATGAATATTTTTCATATAATATGGAATAAAACTTTTTGATTTGACACCTTAATTTACATGAAGGGCTTCGTTCTTGACGGGGATCCCCTGACCATATATGTTTTTGTTAATTTAAGAATGGTTTTACCCGCTGCTCTTTACGTTCTTCTTATTATTTATTATTTTAAAATGTTAAGTTGTACCAGAATGGATAATGCTTAAATATACTATGTTTAAATATTTCTAAATATGTTTTTTACGAGGATCGCTTAACCTTAATATATTGTAGATCCTTCTATTAGTGAGTTATAGTAAAATGGATAGCATAATTTTTTCATGAAATAAAACTGGGGCATGCGATGCTTGACGCAATTGGTGATCCAGTATTTACGTTTATCAAGCTATGTTACTGTAATGTTTCATCAAAATCCGTTGAGTAACTTTTTCCGTGAAACCGTAATAAACATCCAACCACCTCCGCACTCTTTCTCGTTTACAATATTAATGGGATTATAAGAGAAGTGGTATAATTGTACTTTCTATTACAGATAAACCGACGTGCACTGTGATTGACATGTCGGAACCGGTCCTCAACTCAGAGAAACAGAACATCAGTCTCCCGAACGCGACGAACCTCGCACCGGTGACTTGCACGACTTCACTCTTGGACTCGAGCGAGAGTTTCACAAAGAAACCGATTAAAACCGGTTTCCCAACGTCGGGCTGGAAGCAGTTCTGGATATTGTTGAAGCGAACATTCCGAAGTATATTGAGGGATCAGATGCTGACGCATTTGAGATTGTGCTCTCATACTGTCGTCGGTCTGCTGATCGGGTTCTTGTACTACGACATCGGGAGAGATGCTGCGAAGGTGATGAGTAACGCCGGCTGTATATTCTTCACCGTTATGTTTACAATGTTCACCGCTATGATGCCTACTATTCTTACATGTGAGTATAATTTCAGAAAAAAATGGTACGCAAACGCATAATATTTGCTTAATAATTGAAAGACAATATCGTAGTAAAAAAAAACTAGTCGTGGTAGTCGAGTGGCGTGACCGGTGGAATGTCAATCCAATGTCTGCAGGATCAAACCCCGTCATGAGAAAAATGTTCTTATAGTACCACCGTAAGTGTTAAAATATAGACCTGTGGAGTTCTTGAAGTTTAAAATCGCCAATACGTCGTGGGCTGGCGCGGTGGTTAAGCCCTTGCTTCGGGAAGAGGTCTTTAAGCAGTCAGTGGGCCTTTTGTAAGCTGAAATGCGAATGTTAAGATGGATGTGTGGTGTAACAAGAATGGATAAGATTAAGAATGAGTTTATCAGTGAAAGTTTGAAAATAGCACCAGTGACAGAGAAGTTGAGGAGTACCTAATACGTTAGCATGGTACGGGCATATTATGAGAAGAGATGAAAGTCATGTAACAAGAAAAGTTTTAAGTTTGAAAGTGGACAGATATAGGAGTAGAGGAAGACCGAAAAAGGTGTGGATGGATTGTGTGAAAAATGATATGTGTATAAAAAGTGTGAATACTGAGATGACATCTGACAGAGGAGAATGGAAAAGGAAAACATGTTGTGCCGACCCTACTTAGGTGGGATAAGGGTAAAATATGATGATGATCGTAGGGTTCATTTTGTAATTTTGTTGTTGATTACTCACGAAACGTTATGCCATAAAAAGGGGCCTTTTTAATATTACTTTAATTATATTTTACTAGAATTACCCATTTTTATGAATGGAAATATAACGGAGGTCGAATATTTTCAACATTTGACCGGTCATTTTGAAAATTGATACGTTTAAATGTATTTTTTTTATTTATGCAAATAGTTATATATTACCCATTCTCTAATTTTCAATAGAATTGTATGTACTGAAACTTCTAACAAGGGTATAAATATATCCAATAAAAGAATCATAAAAATTGGTCGTAAAGCTTTTAATAAAACAGAAACATGGTGTCGCGGTGTCGTAATGACAGATGTGCCCACTTTGCAATAATTATAATAAAATTGTCAATTAAGATTCTAGAACTAAGCGCCGATAAACAATTAGATGGATTTTGTTTTGTTTCAATATTTGTTATCATTGTCCTTGGTAACATGTGGTTATTTCATAATTTCAAAAAAAAAACCAGCCATAAGTATAGATTAAATATAACTACAATTGTATAATTATAACTTGATATATGTCTTTACAGTCCCAACTGAAATGAGCGTGTTTGTGAGGGAGCATTTGAATTATTGGTATTCGTTGAAAGCCTTCTACTTCGCGAAAACTATGGCGGATCTTCCATTTCAGGTAACTTTTTTACTATATTATAAAAAAAACATGAAACAAGGTTTTGAAAGTATTATTAAAATAAAATAGTTCATAATTTCTAAAGATAGTTCCAAGTAGCTCTAAGGTCAAATTTCAGTTACCACTTTTTTTTTTTCGTTTGGGCACATTCCGTGATGCTAAGATTCGTCCTATATTGCTGTCTTTGTCACCCATTACATTGTTTTTGCCACAAGGCATTCGTTCGTTAAATTTATCTTTCGTAATGGACTATATGTATTGCTTGTTAAACAATATGTATCTTTATTAATTTCAGATAGTGTTCAGCGGTGTCTACGTGATGATAGTGTATTTTATGACCGGACAACCAATGCAGACGGACAGGGTCCTAATGTTCACCACTATCAATATACTAACCGCTCTGGTCGCGCAGTCGTTAGGGCTTCTGATAGGGGCTGCCATGAAGATAGAGACGGGAGTGTACCTGGGACCGGTAACCACGATCCCGGTGGTCTTGTTCTCGGGTTTCTTCGTGAATTTCAACGCAATACCGAGCTACCTACAGTGGCTCACATATCTGAGTTACGTGAGATACGGTTTCGAAGGCGCGATGCTCTCGGTGTACGGGTATGGAAGAGAGAAATTGTACTGTTCGGAGGCTTATTGTCATTTCAGGAATCCCAATATGTTTCTGAAGGAAATGACTATGGATAAAGCGAACTTTTGGGTCGATGTAGGAGCGCTGTGCGCACTTTTCGTCTTCATTAGAGTAATCTCCTATTTAGTGCTCAGGTTTAAATTGAAGATGATGCAGTAGACGATTTGAGTGGAAACAACAGACAGCCTGGCATATTAATTATAACACCGTATAAAAGCAAAGTGATCGTAGAAATCGTTAAATATCGGCTTCAAAATGACACTCTAATTATATATATGTGGTTAATCAAGGCACTATTCATACTATCCGGGCAATATAGGTATACGATAAGTCGGCTCGGAGTACGTACCAATTAATATTTAATTAAAATTCATTTTTGAGAAATATTTATTTCTTCAATTTTGAGGTTATGTTTGATACTAGAAACTGTAAAATGTGATTTTTGTATGATTCATTTTGTAATTATATCGTCATAAGAATGAATAAATCCAGTGCATTGTGATAAATAATAAAAATGACATGAATATTAATTATGTAGGCCGATTGTACTTATCCATATTGTCTGAGTTGTATATACTCGTATAGCGTTCTGATTAATCACTTAGTTCATAACATATACAATTTAAAACTAAGCTTTAGTAATGCAAAGGCATCACTTTCTTGATATGTAATATTAACATTTTCCTACGAGTTTATATGATGCATATTTTAGTTGACATTAACGATATTTAAACATTTGTACTGTCACTTTAACATTGCGAAGTACGAGGGCTCGTGTAAAGCGTATGTGTAAATGTTATTATTACGCTTACGATCATAATTATCTATATTATAATATACTAGCAATCGCTCGCTATTTCGCCTGCGATAAATTGAGACACAAAAATTTTCAATAAAAAAACATGTGCGGTGAAGTATTCCTCGTCAGGAACGAATTTCCTGAACGTAGTGTAAGGAATCAAATCAAAATAATTATTTATTAAAAAAGATATAGAAAACAGTTAATTATAAATTATATGAAAAGAGATAAAGAGAGGGAAAGTTGTATGGAGGAGGTATCACGCTTTTTCTGTACGCGATGAGTTTTACCAGTCAACTCTTACCGTAAGTCGTATTAAGGAACTTCGTTCTATTAAAATATAGCTTATCGTCATCCAGCGGTGTGTTAAGGTAAAACGGACAGGATAAAACCCTTCCTCATGAAAATACACTTAACTATGCCAATTTTCATGGTGATTGGTCGAACGGTGTTGGAGTTTATCATCTTAACATTTGCGCATATACTTTACATATAGCGGTTGGACGACAATGTGTCGGTTTGTAGTTCTTGTAATATTCAAATATGATTTGTTAACTTGAATAATAATTATGAAAACGCTCAAATACTGCTTTTGCGAGGCGAGTAGTCTAATTTTTTTATGTATAGAATATTACAAATCACGTTTTAATTTTAGTATGCGGGTCACATACTGGCAAATCTCATGAAATCGTATGGTGTTTGAATGATATGTTCACGAAACATCAAACGTTAGTATAGTTTTTAACTGTTAGTTATCGAAATACTTAGCTTGTAGGGCGGTCGACTTAAATTTATATCATTTGTACGTACTTAGTGAATAGGTTATGTGAGTTTTAAAGGGAGGGTTCTCGGCCCATGACTTAATTTTAAGTTCCTTCATTCGTAACTTAAATGATATTACTTTGTATTTTAAGATGTGCTCTCTCGCACGGGGTGAATAATCGGTTTTGTCTTGACGACTTTCTAAACAACTATATCCGTTTCAGATAAGAAGATAACTGTCAAATCGCCACCTTAATTAAAAAACGTACGTTCAGAAAAACAACAACCTATGGAAATTATGCTGTATTTCACGTGGATAGGCTATAAAATTATGAATTATAAATGCTTATATAATCTTATTAATTTATTAAAAGCTTAGTATTATTCGGAATGGTAGCTAACCATACCCCAAAGGATAATCGAGGGAAAATGGCTGTCGTTTCTTAATAGTGTTTATCGCCATCTTGTTTTAAAATAAATTAAATGAGTTTTAATTACAACGTTAATTGTTCTATTATAGTCATTTCAATTCTTGTTTTTGTATATATAATAAAGATGCATTTTTTATGTTTTTGGTCATAGTAGTATAATTTGAATGAAGGTAAATTGAGGGAAGGTGGAGAGACCGTGATTATCTTCTCGTTTGAAAGTAGAGTAAATCAAGCGATAGTGTGTTATAATGTTTGAAACATAATTGATAAATTAACATACGATGTGGCGTAGGAAGTCGTGAAGATAAAAAGCGATGATGATGCATTTCCATTCACACTGTAGTTGGTTCGATTAGTAATCAATACATTTTTCTAGTGTTTAAATAAATAATAATTTTAAATATATCTATTTCATTACGCTAAAAGATTCTTTGGTAAATCTCTATGTCTATGATAATTACCAGTATTTATTATTATTATTAATAAACGACTGTGATTTTTATAATTATTCTTTGTTTTATTTTTAACCAACTGCTAAAAAGGTACATATAGTCCTCGCCAAACTATTTGACCGCTCTGGATTATGTTATATGTATAATATCGAGACAATTTAAGCATAACCAAATGCCAATTTTAGATTCCTTTAATAATATTTTATCTTTATTTTGAATTAAATTCTTGACTAGTGTTATGTACAAGCCCAAACTTAATGGGTATATTCAGAACGGTCAAGAAGATTGACGAGTATTATACACGGATTTATTTCCTACGTATATTGATTTAAATCTTAGTAATAAATCTCGAATTTAGAAAAGTCCACATGTATTTTTTAATAGTTTTATTACTGAAAGCGTAAGTCGCGACATCTATTTTCTTAATTATAAACCTCATTTTTGAATAATAAACTTCCTAATTTATTTCTTAGATGGCGGTATATCGCAATATAGTTTTAATGCTAGTAGGTAATACGCCACTGACAACTCGTATGCAAGAAATGATTATTTAATATCCTTGCTTACTTCGGTTCGAAATATGTAGTTAAATGAATAAAAAAATATTTTTTATATTCTCACCAAAGAAGTATAGGTGCCTTCTCACATTCTTTTTTATTTTAAATTTACACGTAAGTACACACATTCTTTTTTATTTTAAATTTATAGATTGGTTGTTTGTTATTAAGACTATTAATGTTTCTTATTAATTGAATTCTATTTGCTTAGAGGCGCTAAGGCTACGTAGTTTATTGACCATTTCAATATATTATAGTTAGTGACATCTACTTATTTCGTTACAAAACATTTATCCCTTGTAGAATTAATATTATTCTTCGAGTAATATTTATAGAAAGGTTTTATAGTTGATAACACAGATGGCAGTGAAATAAAAATACAGTTTATCCTAATTACAGAAACATGCGATAATGATGTCGGTTTTTATTAAAACCGTGTATTAGCTCGAAGAGAGTATCTTTTTAACAATACGTTTGTGGGTAACTCTCACTTTGCTGTATAAAGCAGTCCAAGTCAGAATACATAGCTGCATACATACCCACTGCTGCTGCTCAAGATACCGATGCTGAGTTACTGGTTGATGCATGCTTTATTATTTGGGGTAAGATGCCCTTTACCTTACGTCTACTCCTTCGTTTCGTTTCTCTTTCACGCCTTTTATGATTTTCCATTTATCGCGCGTTATGATGAGATTATATTTACATATCTCATCGTCCAAATACTCTGAAAAATCCTCTATTGTCCAGTAAAAGTCGCGTCAAGATGTGTTAATATGTTTCTTAGATCATCCCAGATAAACAATATACACTTTTATTTTATTTTCGTGCCGTTTGAAATGTTCAAAAGACTGCTATATTAATTACAACAATTAACAAAAATGTTACTAAAACTGTTGCTGTCTCAATTTGTCACGCGACCAATGAAATATATTACAAAGAAATAGCACGAGATATACTACACGTATTCTTTTTTCCATTGTTATATATATGTATATATTTATGTATATAAGTTTCTACTTTACTTATTTTCTTTTGCTTCTTCTATATTTGTACTACCCATAGACCGCTTTATACCGCTGGCTAGCTGGAAGAAAATGCCATGTGGTATTAAGCTCGCCAGTGTACAAATTGAAAGTGCATAAAGTATTCATTCTTTGATTCATTAATTCATTCACGAGACGCGACTCATATGGTTCTTATTCCGATTTAAAAAAAATCAAATTCATTTTAACAATCTAATGGTACAGTTTAGTCCAACTCGACGTGTACTGTAAACGCAAAGTTTCAGGCTAACTAGACAGCGTCAGATAATACACATCTATAACAAACTTGGAGAACACTATTGTGGTAAGTTTTGAATCTGAACCTGTGTGTTCTGTTGATAGTCATGTCTTCCACTGAATAATTATAGAATAACACAAATTTACAAACGGGTAATAAAAAACCACAAAATACGAAATATTAGTAAGTGAAACAATAAAAAACGCTTCAATCCGTCGTCGGATATTGTTTGATACAGTTGTTAGTAACAAATGGAAGTGCAAAGTAACATCCGATCAAATACTTATGACAGATTTCCGAAAAATAACGCCATCATTAACTAAGTAATTGTGTAAAGTATGGTCTTATTAAGACCGGGTAATTTATAAGGTAATGGTAGTACTGAAGTTATACAATCGTTGGTTAGGAAAAGGGTCTACGTGCTAATGCACGTGTTCGTGCTACGTGCTCTCTCCTGGTGGAAGAGAACAACTGTCAAGGCATTGGAATCAATTCAAGTGTGGAAATTTTACACTAGTTTAAGTTTCTAAAACACCAGAATATAGTGTAAAACAATTTATTACAACAATACAATTTATCTTCTGTAATAAAAACTTGATATTCAGTACACGCGTAATGTTACATCAAATGTAGCGTATCTCCTTTATATTCAATTTATTATGGACATGACAATGTCATTCAAGAAAGGTTAGGCTGTATGATCGTTTCACCTTTGCCTGAATTCTATGTAATAAAAGTATTTTGGTGGTTTTTAGCGGGGTTTGGAGTTTTTGGCGGGATCTTAGTCTGGTTATTATATTTTATCCATAATTTGTGTTATTAGGCTCTATATTTTGTAATATTGGTGGTGTTTTACATAATATAGTTCGGTTATTATGCATAAGTGAAGTAGATGGGAAATAACACCACGGAGCATGCATTCTGACATGCCAACAAAACTCCATGGAAAGTTCTAACAAGGAAACCACCGAAACCACCATCTTGTTCGAACATTATAATGATCACAAGACACTTACTTGGCTTACTTGACGATGGCTAGTGCACAAACCGTGACGGAGCCAAAAAAAAACAAAAAGACGGGGATTGGTTTAGTCATGTGGGCAGAAAGACCGTTGTAGCTATATAAAAACATTTTTGGAAGATAGTACTTGGTTTTTTTAAACACATCGACGTATATTCACAGGTTTTTTTTTAAATGGGTAACTGGCTGATTTTGTAAGACCCAGATCTCAAAAAGGCGGGTTATATTTTAATGTTATGTTATATTTATATGTAATATAATATATATATGTAATGTTTTATTAGTTTCACGACATCGTACATTGTAAATTTTATGGTTTATTAAAAAAGTTTGTATAAATGAACAGAAAAAATAAATACTCATTTTACATAATAATGTTAATGTTATAATACATCATTTGTTATTTTCAAAGTGAATTCGAAGTAATAACACTTAAAATGAGTATAGAGTTGACTCAAAATCTCTATAGACGTTTAAGTTTTTTTAAGCGATCTTTTTGCTAAATGTATGTTATTATATATAATGGTGTTACAACCACCACACTTTTTCAGCCGCATAATAACAACGCCCGTGTTTCCGTTCCGAAGGGTATGGCTGGTAATACATTGACAAGCAAGCATTTCTATTATATTTCTCAATAATAGTATCCTGTTATATCCTATTGTATCCGGTACCACGTTTGAGCTCCTTTCGACCTGCAGTCCTAAACTGCTAGTTGTATACTGCAGAGTGTAATTCGTTAGACGGTAATTTTATAGTTTTATTTTTATTAAGCACTTGGTGATATACTATAATTCATCATCATCATCATATTTAAATAATTTATTTCATTTAAGCTTAAGTCATGGATAAAAATCGGCAAGAAACTCGTTCTGGTTTATCAGTATTATTGTTTAGATCATACAAGTTTTGTTTAAAGTCGTTTAATAATGTTTCAGTGGATTTACATGAAGAGAGTATCTACCAGACATCACTATCAATCACATAATGGTACCTTTCACAACACGCAACACGCTTATCGCGAAACCTAACACTATTACTTATAAAAAAACTTTTGCATATCTTACTAAGTCTAAAAGATTGGATGACGATTCTATAGTTATTTCTAGTACTGTAATCGTATCCGGTTATGTAAGTTTTTCCGACATCGGAATCAAAAGAAGATAGCGGTTGATCCGTCTCGAAATACGACGTGAGTTATTTTCCTCGACTTTTCCGGTCAAACGCACCACATACGCAAATACATCCTCTGCAAGAAAATATTTCCTCGCTAAAGTATTCGGGAGGCAATAAAGTTACAATATTATACTATGACCTCTGAAACTTAACATATTATTTTGTCACGGTTTGCATGATTTTGTTGCGGTGAATATATTGTGAGAATTCTTAGTTTTGCATTCAAATTTAAATGTAAATTCTGAAAAAACTGAATGAGTATGGATATATTTCACTTTGTTACTCTTTTACGCAAAAACTACGGGAGAAACGAATTTTTGCGAAGGCTTCACATCTGTAATTTTTTTAACGTGGTATCCTCCCACTTTAACTTTTTAAACAGATTTTTTCCTCCTTATTGGCCTCCCGTCTGTTTTTTTAATAAGATCGTACCCTGATCCTCTGCAACTTTTTAACGTGACTTGTTCCCACGATGGCTTTTTATCAAGGATTCCTCCCTCCCACCACCCGAAGACACCCCCTGTGACTTTTTAGTGTGGTTTTCTCCCACGGAAACTTTTAAGCAGTGATTTCTCCCTTCACCGTTTGCCGGGGTATATGCCCCGACAAGATCGTAGAACCGAGCCCCAAGAGTGTTGACCGGCTCTCTAGCTTAGATCGGCGGTTTTCTGCGAGACAGTGCCTCCTCAGGTAGGATGTGGCTCTTTACCACGCACTGACGGTCCTGGGAGGTAAGAAAAGGCTCATGTAACGGGAACTATTTATTATATTTCACCCCCTGCAGACAAGAGATGCAAGTACCTCGGCCCAGTTGCTGCTTGCTATATTTTAACTAAATTATTAAATATTAACCTATATAATGCGGTAGACGATTACTTAGAATAGTAGTCATTTACATTTAAAAATGTAAGTCTCGACAAAGAAAATAATAAACTTGATAGAAAGAAATGTATCCGTCGTCATAATTAAATATATTAGTCCTTTACGACATTCAATTTGACCCCATTGTTTAGGCAACAAATACTGTAATAAATTCAGATGTAAAATAAATACTGTAATGTTAACAAAGATTTATATGAAACAATAATATTCTAGTTGACGCATGCAGAGCGACGAGCACAACTACGATCTCATAAGATACCACTGAAATTATAAAACAAGTCCTATTAATATTGCAAAGGAGAAAGTTTGTGAGGCAGGATGAATGTTTGTTGTTCTTTCACGTGAAATCTACTGAACAGATTTCTATGAAACTTTATAGGAATATAGTTTATACTTTAGGATAGGCTATAAATAAATAAAATTAACAAAAACATAGCGATACCTTTCGACTAAGTTTAAAATAATCCTGTCATCGGATTGCCATCTCGACGAGCGCTGTGTAAACCGTTACACTTACACAAAGATAATGCATAATCATGTGTCATGTGTCATCATTTATATACATGCGGATGCCTACGAAGCCATTAAAGTAAGAAATGAAATATAAACTTATGGTTCAAATTCCAGCGAAAATTCAGTATATTGTTAATATATAAAATCAGAAATAAAACCACCGCGTTTGACAGCGCTCGCACGAGAGCTCGTGTGCCCTTGTCACATAATAAAAACAAAAAAAATCTTATAACTGCCGCGTGCCAACTGTTCCACACTCTCTAATTGGACACGCGAAAACGGTGTGCTTGATATGAAATAGTATTTATTAGTTATTCCTGTTTATACAAACGAGGAAAATATAACGTCGAGATTTCATAGAGCTTACCTTGTTTATTATTACTTTTACTTATGCTCAAATGTCGTGAAACACGTAGGCATTGTTGTACTAACGGTAGGTGTTCCGTGTATATTCGATTCCTGTATTTAGTATGGGTTATTTATTTTCATACACAAAAACTCACAGAGTACCGATGTGTACATTATTCTATGGTAGAACTTATACACACCTTTTACTATTCTGTGATTATAGATATCATTAGAGAATTCGTTTACATGGTGCTTGAAGTGTATTGCGGTAAATCAGTGATAGACTTTGTTATAAACTTGCGAAAACAATGTTATAAAGGCGAACACCGTAAATCAATTTCATCGGAGTGTACCAAATAGTGACCTACGTAACGATGCAGTGCGTCTTCCGAGAGAACTTGAAACTGATAGAAAATAATATTAACGGATTTAAATAGGAAAACACTAGCAGTCGCCTGTGATTTTGTCTGTGTTTGTATATTTAAAAACTATAGCATCATTCATTATTTTATTTTAAGTATAAAGATATACGCAACGTTTTGCGTGAAACGAAACATCCATCTATGGACACAACATTTCTTGTTTGATTTTTTTCCTTGTAAGTTAAAAATAATCGTATTAAAATAAGCTAATTTAAAAGAAGTAATTCTTCCTTATGAAACCGTTGTAAGCGGTTTAAATTGTTTCGTTTTTTTAAGTATATGATTTAACTTTTTTCTCCTAAAGAAATATTAAATATAAGCTATCAAGTAAGGAAAATGAAGTTCAAATTGAATTAAAGTGGCATCGCGGTAGTAAATCGAATTTATCTTTATGGAATGGATAAAAAGAACTTGAAGTGATCAGTGTAAAGTTTAAAATCTATTGAGTTTTATTACGAACCAAATCACTAGATGTTATTTCTTCCAGGTGTAGGAACGAGGCCGTTCGGTAATAATATTATCCTTTAGTAATCACATATGGATCCTCTGTCAAAAGAAACATTAAAACGAAACCTTAGTGGGTAATTGTGTTTCACAGTTGTACCAAAATGTAAACAAATCCAAGGCTAATAAATTTCTCGGTTACGATTCATAATTGAATCTGCAAGTACAAACATATTCCACATTTATGCTTTATACAATCACACAGTTAAGTTTAATTAAAATGATAACTTTGAACGTTAATTATTATTTTATTCCATTAGAATGTTTTCTCCGTTTAGAATTTTCGTTTCATTATTTATTAATACTCCGAGTAACCGTGTCATCAAAATAATAAATTATGTTTATTAATATAAATAAATGGATGTTAGTAAATCGACAGTCAAACAGCGTTGTATCGATCACAATAACTATGTATGTTTGTAAAAATATGTACGATGAAAAAATAGACAAACCAGATCGAGCTTCTTACCCGTTTTCTCGATGATTGGATCGTTTTCCGAACCGATGGTAGTGTGACTTTCATAAGCACTATCTCACAGTCCAAACTAAATGAAGTGTTTTTGATTCCGATTTTAACGTGGACTAAGATGGTGTTGCAAATAGTGAGCCATCTGCAGATAATTTTATGTAATTTGATAGTCGTAAGAATTTTCCGAAATAATAATGTGTTAGGGATAAGGAACGGATGTAATAGATATACGGTGCGCACCACAGGGGGTAGCATCTAAACGAAGAAATGCGGGAACATATGAATATTTTGAACATTTGTTGGATCGCCCTTAAATAAATATAATAGCTGCGCTCCAGATAATGAGATGTGTTTCTGGCCTGCATCTCATTGATCGAGTACGGAGCATGCAGACGCTTTAGGAACGCTGTCATTTAGACGAAAAAAGGAGAAAATTTTGAAGATGTCACTATTAGAATAATTTCTTGTCACCGCAACCACATAACCGCATTAATATTAAGAATTATAACAAATTATTGACACCGCAGCTATCATACCGCTTACATATATATTTTTCGCTTTGGGCACGCAAGATATATTGGAGAAAATTATTTTCCAAAGAACTGAGACTATAATACGCAGTGGACGTCAAAACGCTTTCATTAAATACGCTCCCATTCTTCTTGAGAGTGAGAGTCCAGAGACGCCGCTGCTTCCGTACGAGGTGCTGAGTTTGCAGGTTAGTGCACGCTTTTATTTGGGGTCTTTGTTATTATATTTATTTATAGGCAAGATCACCTACCGCTTTACGTTCTCTGTTCCTTTCGCATTTTTTTTTACATACTTTTATTTTTCACCGCACCCTTCCTGGTGGGACCTATTTACACGGTCCCATCAGCCCCTTCATTGGTCCTTCGTAAGCCGGATATTGTCCACGTTCATATCACCGCATACATAAGTTTTGTTCCTTATTTGTCCGTATATACATATTACGCTCTAAATTTTCCGCATTCGCAATTATTTTGGTTCTCCATATTCGCAATTATTGATTAGATATAGATTCACGTAATTATAATTGGTGAATTCTTATATTTACGCTTTTTTTCTTTATTTATATTTATTGACGCTATATTTCAAAATGTCCCAAGCAAATGCGCAATTCTCTCTAGCTAAGCTAGAACAGAAAAAGGAAATGCTCTTTTCCCGAATAAACCGCATTTACAATTTATCGAAAAATATTACATCTTTCGATTTCCGCTCCAACGAAGATTTCCTGACCGAATCTGAAACCATTGACGATATGCAACTTAGATTCGAAGCTATTATTGATCAAATGAATGACATCAAATTAAGTTTGAAACCAGACTCTACCGCCGACTATTCGATTTTGGAAGCCTTCGACGATTTATATACACGTGTAAAACGCGTGCGCAATAAAATTTTAAATAATTACTCTATGGTTTTACCGTCGCGCTCCGACTGTAATGAGTCCGCTAAATTAACAATAAAGTTACCACCTATTGAATTACCTAGTTTTGATGGTAAGATGGAGAATTGGCCTGTCTTTTACGAGTCTTTTAAAATTAATATTCATTGCAATGAGCAATTGTCAGACTCACAGAGGGTTCAATACCTCATAGGTAAATTAACGCATGACGCATTAAAGATAACCGCCGGAATATTGCCTAACGGTGATACATATAATATTATTTGGGACAACTTGGTAAAAAAATATCAAGACAAACGGGCATTAGGTACTCATTATTTAAATAATATTTTAGATATAGAAAATTGTTCATCTACATCAAAAAGTTTAGACTATTTCATAGAACATTTTACGTCATCCGTGTCTGCTCTTAAATTATTAGACATACCGGATTTGACAGACTTCATATTATTTCATTCCGCATTAAGAAAAATAGATATTCAAACCGCACAAACTTTTGAAATGTCAGTTCGTAGTATCGAAATTCCGACTACTGAACACTTAATAAATTTTGTTCGAGATCAAGTTAAGATCTTGGAACGATCAAACACGGTTCACTCGCACTTCAATACGAAGAATCCATATAGTGAACTAAATAATAGACCACCCGCAAAATTAGATGAATCACGCGAACGTAATACTTTTAAGAGCTTCTTCGCGAGTGACAATGCGTTCATCTCGGGTACCGTTCATTCAGGTCCCGCACCCGCTCCTACTTCTGCTCCCGCTTCCGCTCCCGCTTCTGCTTTTGCTCCCGCTTCCGCTCCCGCTTCTGCTTTTGCTTTTGCTCCCGCTCCTGCTCCCGCTTTTGCTCTCGCTCCCGCTTCTACTCGCGCTCTGGCTCCTACTTCCACTCGCGTTTCCGCTACCGCGCTTATTTCACGGTCATTTTGTGTTTTTTGTAATAACAATAATCACGTCCACCTTTATCGTTGCATGAAGTTTAAGAATTTATCAACGACTAAAGAACGATTTGATTTTATTAAATGTAAACGCGGATGTATCAATTGTCTAAGTACTTTCCATACTTCATCGAAATGTAAATCGTCGTCTGTTTGCAAAATATGTAACAAACGACACCATAGTCTTTTGCATTTTGATAAAGACGTTTCTAGAAATACGCATTCATTAAAATGTAAAAAACATAACCGCGATATATCTTCTGTGCAATGCACTCATTTACCGCCATCCGTTGTTCCGCCAACGCAACTTGCGTCTTCTTCATTTTCCGCATTAGCCTCAAATGGCTTAATTCATAAAATTCCGCAATCAAAGAAATTACCCAAGACGCATCCACTATCGTCTGAAAAATCGGTGAGCAAAAATATTTCTTCTTCATCGGTTACTTGTACTGAAGAAGAACGATACGCTTTTCTGAAATATTGTAAATACCTGCCTAAATTTCACAATACGCCAATATTACCAAGTAGCAATACTTACCCGCATCATAGAGTTATTAAGTTTGACATAGAAGGCAAACCTTCAAAGCATGTCCGTGGGACATTCTAGTGATATTTCTATCTTGAAATCCGCTTTAATGTACTTTATTTGTAATAACTCGCTTATTTAATTTACGTTCTTTTAATCGCTGTATATTTTTGTCCACTAAATTATTATTCACCAACAACGATTTGTTGAAGAATACATATATGTTGGGTAAATTACTCCCGACCCTTTATAAGATATTCTTCCGCAAACGCAAAATTTTCATCTTTGTCAACGCTTTATATAACGCTTAGCAATATTTTAACGCTATGTATTGCCAGTTACAAATTCTCACCTCTTTAACTTAGTATCATCATATTATGAACCGCACTACAAAACCACCGCATCAATCTTGCACAGTGCAAAGGCTGTAGATAGTACCATAGTCTTTTAGCGAAAAGTGACGCTTTGACTGTTTGCGTTCACCACAGCCAGTACAAAAATTGGCAGTTCCAGATAAACTAGGTAGAGCTGAAACTGTCGTACTTGTTGGACAGAAAAATTCTCCACCTTTAAGTCGATCCATTGGTGTCATAATCGCTGTTTATCCCGTTGCTGATCGTACAGTTAGAATAGCGACGGTAAAAACGAAATTCGATAGTTTTTTTAAACGCTCTATCGTCAAAGTATTTCCACTACTGAATTAATAAATTATTACTAAATATTTTAATGTTAACCGCTTTACTAAATATGTTACTTTATTTCTACATATATTTTCGTCTCCTTTTTCTCTCTTATCAATCTTCTTCTCATACCTTCATAATTCTTTTGAAAGTTCTTTGAACTTTCAACGCGGGGAGCATGGATCGCCCTTAAATAAATATAATAGCTGCGCTCCAGATAATGAGATGTGTTTCTGGCCTGCATCTCATTGATCGAGTACGGAGCATGCAGACGCTTTAGGAACGCTGTCATTTAGACGAAAAAAGGAGAAAATTTTGAAGATGTCACTATTAGAATAATTTCTTGTCACCGCAACCACATAACCGCATTAATATTAAGAATTATAACAAATTATTGACACCGCAGCTATCATACCGCTTACATATATATTTTTCGCTTTGGGCACGCAAGATATATTGGAGAAAATTATTTTCCAAAGAACTGAGACTATAATACGCAGTGGACGTCAAAACGCTTTCATTAAATACGCTCCCATTCTTCTTGAGAGTGAGAGTCCAGAGACGCCGCTGCTTCCGTACGAGGTGCTGAGTTTGCAGGTTAGTGCACGCTTTTATTTGGGGTCTTTGTTATTATATTTATTTATAGGCAAGATCACCTACCGCTTTACGTTCTCTGTTCCTTTCGCATTTTTTTTTACATACTTTTATTTTTCACCGCACCCTTCCTGGTGGGACCTATTTACACGGTCCCATCAGCCCCTTCATTTGTTTAAAAGTATTCTAACAAGCGCATCTCAGAGGGTCTCTGTCCGGCCGATGCAGATGTAGAACGGGCGAATGCAAACGCGGAGCGCGCTCATTGTAGATCGTAGCGACGAGGCGCATTAATAAAGAGCACGAACGGCCCCCACAAAAATATACACATAATAGAGGCAAACCAGGACAGTCACATTAGAGAATTAAATAGAAGTATGCAGCAAATCTACGGGTAATGACTCTACGAGCTACGAGTCACAAGCCATGAGTAGTCATAAGACATAACTATAAATTGTATCATACGAAAGCGTATTGTGCAATAGAGAACGAATTATAAATATTGTAAATACATTTGACTTACAACCAACTCATATATACTCGCAATAGATGATATATACGCCAAAGCTAGTGGGCTAGATTGCTGAAGTCTGAGTAACGTGCACAGGTTTCCGTTATAGAATGCCTTATTGCTGCAAATCTGAAGTAATTTACTGTGTTTCAGTCAAAGTTTGTTTCTGTTAGGATTACAGTATCTTATACTGTTTGATTAGAAATAGTTACAGACGCTAAATAATCTGAGGTTGTTTGCACACTTTTTTGCTACTTCATGATATAAAAATATGACTTTATTCTCAAGTTTTTTTAATGATGGCAACCAAATTTTGTTCACAGAGAGATTTATTATTAAGGTTCCGGTGGTGTGATTTTAAAGTTCTAAATATAGTTGCGTAGAACACAAATTTAAGTGTAAATACGTCTCACATTGTATATATTTATATAGCATTGAGACAACTTAAGGATAAATAAATGCCAATTTTAGATTCCTTTAATAATAGTTTAACTTTGTTTTGTATTAAACTATTGACTCTATACTACGCGCAATCGCGAACTTACGTTCATATTTAAATCGGCTAAAAATATTGACGGGAACTGTAAGTTCCTTATCATCCAGCTCATTTTTCTCATGTTCTCCTTTAGAATCATCAATAATATTAATCTATACAATTTGGTCGGACAAAAAAGAAGTGTTTAAGAAAATAACTTACATTGAATCTCAAGTCACGTTAATTCTAAAATATGAACCACTCACTTATGTCGCATTAATGCGGAGAGGTCACAGGCCAAAACTGAAACGAAGTAAGTCATAAAGTATGATAAAGGCGTTCGGGCTAAGCTCTCGACTGTGACGTCGAGTGAATGTTTATTTGTAAAATATGCGCATGCCTTGAATACTGAGCGAGGGCTAAACGAACGTAAACACTGAGACGAATGTTTCTGTTGCGCCTATCGAGGATTTCTTCGGGGCCTTTACGTAATTATTGAGGATTATCTTTGCGAAAGGAATTTTTCGTTAGTGAATTTTTCGCATTTTAGGAATTACTGACGTGTTGTTGTTCTCTTCAAAGAAAAATATAGTTCTGGCAATGGTTTATTACCATTATTTGTATTTACCGTCGATAACGTTCTTATCTTATTCGATATTTAATTGGTTATGTTACGCTCTAATAAATTATATTGGTTTCCATAATTAAACCTACTAAAAAACTTGGTAAGGTAACAATTTCACCTTGAAATGAACTATCTAAGTGAAATACAACTATCATAATCAGACATACCATGAAGAAATGAATCTTTGAGTTTTAAATAAGGGAGAAATTAAGTAAGTAATTAAGCGCAAGCAGAAAGTCTTATTGTATATATAATGAGTAATGTATTAAGTGCTATTTGTTTAGTGTAGAACAGGGTTCCTCATATTGTGCGTCTTGATACCCCAGGATCTTCTCATTTTCCTAGTAAAGTCATAATATTATTATACGCAGAGGTCGCTTGCACATTATATATCTAGTGTAATAAAATAGTGGCGGGGATTAAATCGAAGTACAGATTACAAATGCTATAAAAAAAAAGAATAGCGTTCGAGACATTTGATCCGATTTGAGAAGTTCAGAAAGAAAAGCAAACTCATACTTTTCATTAATTCTATTGTTTCTAGTTTTTATGTTATACTAGCAATGAAGCCTTCGTTGAATGATTATATGTAGTAATGAAGTAATGGTATAGCATGATTCTCTTTCATGTTTTTTGGCATTCGTAACAAATTAACAATTGGTTCACAAGTGAACAATATTATTTACAAATTTATCTGCTTTTTGGCTCTTATTTCACTACGATCAAATATAATAAATTATTATCAGGTTGATATTCTTTTTTTTGAATGAATGAATGAATTAAACTATTCTCAAATTACTTAATGTAATGTATAATGTGCCTATAACATATACAAATAATTAACATTCTTTTACAACATACAAGCAGGCCCGGCGGAGTTTGTCCTTTTTTTTTTACGTGGGGTAATCCATTATGGATATCCACCCTCCCGGGAGACTATGGGTTATTTCCGACTCGCACGGACTAAAACCCCACGGTGTACCGATAGACCGTATTGTTGGGGCGACAAGGAATCGTTCTCGCTAGTCACCTTGAATAGCCATCCCAACGGTCCGCCCGGCGGAAGGTGGCCGCCAGGCTCCTACCTATAGAGAGACAGACTGGGTACACACCAGCTGCCTCCCCTCGTCCGCCGGACCTGTGCAATGAGAGGATGAGTCCCCCGACTACATCCCCTCAGGCCCGGCTACGGTGGCGGGAGGAGTTGGGCAAAGCGCCACCTCCTCCCGCCTGTCTTCCTTTGGCGGAGAGGGCCACTTAGAGGATCTATCTCTCGGGCCCTCTCCGCCGCCTCCTTTTGCGAGATGACCTCCTCGCAAAAGGAGGCCACAGCTCGCCACGCCTGTTCGCTGCCGAGCATGGACAGAATCACGCTCGGCAGCGACAAATCTGTTCCCACCACCGCCGTCAGAGTGCGGCGCTCTCCCTCCCACGCAGCACACTCGGACAGAGTGTGCTGCGCTGTGTCTACGTCAGCGCCGCACTCATGACAGGCGGCGGTCGGCTCCCTGCGAGCGATCTGGTGCAGGTACCACCCAAAACAGCCATGGCCGGTGAGTACCTGCACCAGTCGGAACGTCAGGGAGCCCCAACTCCTCCCCAACCACTCCCGCAGGACCGGGCGGACGGCGTCGACGGTGAACGTCCTGAAACGCACGTCCCCCAGGTCCTGCATCCACCTTCCCGTCGCCTCCTCCCTCATCTCCCTCCGTTTCGCCTCGATCTCCCTGGGAGCCGGAGGCTCCCCACTACGCTTCCTCGCCGCCGTGAATTCATACACGGCGGCGAGAACTCCCGCCTCCAGCTCCCAAGGTGGGGAACGGCGGAGTTTGTCCTACCCTAATAATAAAAAAATAAAAAAATACTTTAGGCGGCTTGACTTTTTTCGATTCTTTCAACAGCTATCATTATATTTTAACCAATTTACAAAAAAACCTTGATAAATTATTTACCTAAACTTTCCCCGTGAATTACTCTATCTATTGAGGAAGACCGTATTACAACCCATTCAGCGATTTGTGAGTTTGTCGCGAACATCCAGGCAGACAGACGCGGCGGACGACTTTGTTTTATAATATGTATTGATTTCCTAATAAGTAATAGCAAATATTTTACATTTGTCGAAGTTTATTTTGAATTATATTTTAATTATCTGTTAAAACTTTACAATATTCTCTGGTGTAATAAGGGTGGGTTGTCGCAAAAAGTTACAGTAAGAGAGTCTAAGTAAAAAGGTGAGGAATATCTGGTATAAAGTTAAGCGAAAAATTTGGAAGCCATAATGTTTTTCATATCCTCTTTGTATATTTGAAAGAACATTTGTATTTGTGACGCAGTGGAATCGTGGATCAGCTTAAATATTCCGCTTAAGTCTTTTATTCTTATATTGAAAACATTATATCTATTCTAAATAAATGTAAGTGCTTTCCCGAAATGGTTTGCGTTTTAATATTACTTTCATATTTTTGGTGTCTGAAACAATAAGTCAACGAAACGAGGTTGATTCGATCTATTTTATTTCGTATTTACGAGTGTTATACTTGGAAAAATATTGCAATGCTGAGGATCAATGCGTTTAAATCTATATAAAAACGTTGTCCACTAATTTATAACAAATATTTATTGACGGTTATAGTGGTAATATTATTAGTATTTAGGTAAAAACAAATATTACAAATTTTAACTTTACCAAGAAATCAAATGTTTTTTGTATCAATCTTCTCTTATCATTCTTTAATAGTACCTTAAATAATAATGTAAATAGTACCTTCACAAAAGACTGTGAACTCATGTGACATACTTGGAAAAAATAAACCTACTTGAATTAGTCGAATAGTTTCAATAGTAAGTAAACAAGTATAGTGTATCAATAGTTTTATTTTCTCCTATTTCAACGAGAGGCAATTCAACGAATATCGGAGTATGGATCGGACTATTTACGTCTCTTGTTCACAATGTTTTTTATCTGGTGTACCGGTAAGCAGAATCGTTGACGTTACATCGTCAATAATTGGCTATTTATTTTACCGTCAAGTTTCGCTTGTGTTAATTTTTGAAACATAATTACAAATAATGTTAAAATTTGTCCCATTCATTGGCCGGTACAAAAAAAACCCTCATAGACCTAAAAACCTTTAGTATAATAAATGATATGATGAGAATGTTCGTACTGCTACAATTATAAGGTTATTTATAACTAATAAAAATTATAAGAACTTGCATATGGTGTTTGTTAATCTGGAGAAGGTATATATGATCGAGTACCCCGAAAAGTTCTGAGGTGGGTATTGAAAAAGAAAAGATTGATTCAAAACGACGGCGGCATAGACAAGGGCGTGAGGAATAGGAAGTCGTCTTGAACCGAGATACCGGAAATTGGAGTAAGTAACAATATATGCAAGGTGGATGAAATGGTGAAATGCATCTGGTGTAGCTTGTGACCCACAAATGCCCTTGAAACTCAAAGGGAAGGTGTATAAAACTATTATAAGATCAGCAATGCTGTATGCATCTGAGTGCTGAGCTACGAAAGAGACGGATGAGAGAAAGTTTCACGTGGCTGAGATGCGAATGTTAAGATGGATGTGTAACTAGAATCGATAAGATTAAGTATGAGTATATAAGAGGAAGTTTGAAAATAGCACCAGTGACAGAGAAGTTGAGGAGTAATAATTTAGCATGGTATGGGCATGTCATGCGAAAATATGAAAGCTATGTAACTAGAAAGTATTAAGTGTGAATGTGGACGGATATGGGAGTAGAGGAAGACCGAAGAAGGTATGCATAGATTGTGTGAAAAATAATATGTGTATAAAAGGTGTAAATACTGAGATTACACCTGACAGGGGAGAGTGGAAAAGGAAAACATGTTGTGCCGACCCTACTTAGGTGGAATAAGGATAAGAAGATGATGATAATGATTATAACTATTAAAAATACTAGGCGTGCTATAAACAATTAACACCAGAATGTAACCTAGGAGACAAACTACAGCACCAAACTTTTCTGAAGTTGCATTAATAATATTTCAACTTGAACCGTTTAACTGCACGTGTAAATTCTACAAATAAAGCTCCCGATTATTGCGGTCTCGGCACAGAAATACAACAATAGATGCATTAGCGGCCCAATTTTTCGCTTTGCCAAAAATAATGGGAACTCCTATTGAAGGAATACGAGGATTCTGGGAAAATATTTGTACGTCTGTACGTCGTTTTCTAGGTTAGTGTTCTCTTTAAAAGCTAAAACGTTGCTTGAATTGTTTTATTGGGATCAGCTACGACACAATTTCAAAAGAGGGTAGAAAAGTTTATATTGCTTTTATTATTAGTAAACGACTGCTAAATTTCCTCAACCTTATTCTCATGGAAATCCTTCTGCTGTTTTGTATTGTATCTATGCTTGCATAATGATGCATACTTTTCAGGTTATGTATGAAAATTTTCCCCTCAGTTGTCACTGTAAAGAGGAAAGTTCTTGTAATTTAGAAACTATTTATATAGCTCCATAGATCCCTTATAGGACTGTTTCTAACTTATTTGATCAAGAACGAAATAATCATTTAATTAGCACGAACTCGGCAACTGAAAATCCACCCTCATTTGTCAACCTCGCTTTGTGAGAGGGAAGCTTAGTAGGTTTTCGACAAAAAGTGTCCGGGTTTTGTGATTTTTACGAGCCGACGTATCTCAAGGTAGACTTGATTTGTACAAAGACTAAAAGTCGCTTAACGGATTACGTAGGATGTTTTTACCAGACATAATATAAACCATTTTTCGAAGAAAGCATAGATTAAAGTGAATGAAATGGTGGTAATAAATTCCACACATAAGGCATTAAAAGGCCGCGTTTGTATTTAATTTATTTTAACGATTTCTTTAGTTCACACCAATATAGCTCTAAGATGGCAGGAATTTATCCAGTGCACTAGACGCTTACCTTTATGTTCTAGCCAATTTAAAGAATAACTTTAGAAACTATTGTTAATAGAAATCCCTTCAGTAATTATGACGTGAATGACTAAAAAACGCTTTCTTGTTTATGTTATTAAATATGATTATAAAGAGTCAGTCTGTTTGTAGGTCTGTCATTACTAATAAGATTTTAAAAATTCGGTTGATGAGAGAAAGCTATGCTGTCCTTGAGTAATATCTGTACAAATATTATAAACACGACAATAGTTCTGTCTATCTCTTTGATATTTTATGACGATCTGAACTGATTGCAATCAAATTTGGTACAGAGGTACCTAGAGACCTGGTGAAACATACTTTTAATAATAATATAGAAAATATATACACGTTGGGAAGGGAGCTGGCATCAACTAGTAGGCTATATTTTATTGTTGAGGATGTTTATATTGTAGCCGGTGTTTTTTTTTCTTCGTTTTCTTGAAAATAATTTTGTTCTTTCGTGTGAAACGGTGTTTTGTCTAATTCTATCCTATCTAATTAACCTCTGTAAACCTTATACCCGTTTTAAGTTACCTGTGTTAAATTGTATAGCCAAATTTATTAGTCCAAATAATGCTGTGAAGAGAACTATTTATTTGCTTGTAAAGTTCTTGTGAAAATTGATTCTACCGTTTCAGAGATTAGTTCTACAATAAACACGTCAATTTAATGTAGAAAGAATACTCACGTCAATTTTATTTGTCTTGCTTGATGTGTATAAAGTCGCCGGCACTTGCTAGTATCATATAAAGGAGATGCAATTGTGATATCGATTTGTTAGTATATATATCGTTATTGCGATTGACATTTTCACTGATCCATAATACAGCTCATATTTTTTGTTGCAACTTGAGTTTTGTTTGGTACTGTTTTTACGACCAAGCAAGTTCATTTTTATATCGAGAAACACATTTGTAGTTGAAAGGTTCATATAAAAAAAACCTTTGTAAGTCTAAAGCCAATTTTTTTATGTAACTCTGCTCTGGAAAAAATACGTATTCAAAAGTTTCAGATTCCCAATGGACAGATTCCTAAATCAAGAATGTTTTGAAGAAGAAAACTTCTGATACTAAACTTTTATGGCTCGTAAAATAGCTTGGCCTAGATAAAAACAAGGTAAACAGTAAAACTGCTTGATGTTATAAATATCTCAGAATAAATACAGTAGCTTCGAGTAAGTTAGTTCTACTTTATTTATTTATCGAAAGTAAGTTTAACTTTGCTTAGATTGAGGTGAATGGTATTCCTTTAAAGTTTGTTTTACTAGAAACGTTTCAAGATCATCTGTGTAATAAAAGATATACTTTAATTTTAAAAATAAATGTTTACTTTTGTAATAGATCATTGTATCCCCGACTGCTTTTTGTTTTCGCTGTGAATTTTGTAAATGGATATGGTGATAGACTGGCAGGTAATGGAGTTTCACCTTTTCACGGACGAACCTCTTTTGTTCTTAGTCTGGCCTATTAATAGGAAAAGTATTATTAATGAATGTAAGCTATATAAAAAAAAATTGCCCTCATTTTGTTATCAGGTGAATCGTATAAATTTCGATTTGCAACATTGCATAATTACCAAAATTATGTGATTAACATCTAGTTAACGTTAATGTCTGAACCTTTAATTTCAACGTAGTGAAAATATATTATCAGTAATTGAAATTGTCTACTTTGCTTGAGAACGAGAAAATATCAGTGTCAGTTTCGTATTGTTTTTACACTGTTTGTTTGTGTGTGTCTGTGTTAGTGCACTTGCACATTTATGAATGAATAGTTATGACACAAGAGTACTCATCAAGTACTATTAAATAATGTTAGAAATGTATCAAAGAATGTTTTTTAACTCTTACAATGTTCAATTATTGTAAGGAGTATCTTGGTGTTATAACATTTTATAATTATTTAATAGCACTTTTTAAGCTCTCTACACAGCTTTCTTTCTGTTTTTTTTTACCTACACAATATTAAAACAATTTAAAACTGGATTTGCATTACATTTTCCGTTTTCAAGAATCCTTCAACTCAACTCAATATTTTCATTAGATTACTATAATCATATTGAAAGAAATCATGCTATTGTGCTTATGTTAATACACTAACTTTTAAGACGTGAATAGCATATCTATTTGCAATTACGATTTCATCAATTAAAGAGGGATCTAGTGTCTAGTTATCTAAGTATTTAAACTATATAGATTCTCGGTTGGAGAATTTTTGGCAGCTAAAATTATTCAAAATAGCTATGAAATAAAACGTGGAGCCATAGAGTTGCTTCAACTAAAGACTCGATCTTTTTATCAAGATCTAAGTTTACAAACTAATAGTCGAAGAGCCAAAGGTTTCCTCGGACAGCGACGAGCGTCGGAGCCCCGGTAACTTTTCCCAACTTTATATCTAAGATAACCGGTTCAATTCGGTCGAAACTTGCCGAGGGTGGTAGAGTTTAGCGGTCGTCCTATATCAAAACGCAGTAAGGAGCTTACAGAACTATTCTTATTCATCATAATCTCGTTACAAAGTTAGAACGTTTGTTTTATTGTCAGTTCTTCACGTCAGGGGTTGGGTAGTTACAATATTATTGATCACTTGGTCGATTTTTCATTCTTTTACTTCTTGTAATTCTTCTTATGAGTGTTTACGTGAAGGCAAAGGATCTACATTTTTTAAAGAAATTATGAGATGTCTGAATGCCTTCTACACTGAAGAGGTACATTCAAGCTTATGACATCTCTACCAGGTTTCCATTTAAGGCAGCAGCTCGGGCAAGTTGTGTTAGTAAAGTTCATTTCAAGCAACTAGGGTGGTCGAATGAATTTTTCATAAAACTGAAGGGGAAATTAAGCGGTTCTATGCTTATGAGGAGGGTTCGACTCGATCTGACTTAGTTTGAAGTTGTTTCGACCCGTCTCAATATTATGAAAACTTGGAATCTTTTGAATAGTAGCATTAATTAGGCTAATAGAAGATTTTTTACTTTTGAGGGAGTTTTAAAAAAGGTTGATTTTTTGAAGTCTTCGATTGGCAATATTTGTCCTGATTACGACAACCAGTGTTTTTACTTTACAAACCACGAACCATTAATCGAAGGGACAAGCAGTAATTGTTAGAGCGTTCGAGAAATGGTGTTAAAAACGTACGTTACAAAAACACAGATTCGTCTTTCTTCTAACTTGACAATCTTTAAAGAAACAAGCACTAGAAAAAGCCTTGAATTCACACAATAGTAGACTTTCAATGAAACCTGTGTCTTTTATTGCAATAGAACTAAATTTTGCAACATTGCCTTTAACAGAAGTACGGATAAAAATTTTTTGGCTTATATAAATCATTTAATTTCTCCCATTTAAGCAGTAAGTAAAGCTAACAAAATAACTAAGAGATTTTTTCGTAGACTACGTTCAGACACGATCGACTACTTTATCTAACCATCGAGTACATTAACTTCCTTAATAACGTTTTATCCAACTCTAAAGGGGATTATCTGATATATCTTATGGACAAGACTCGTTATTGCAGCTTTGTTCCAGCACAAAGTAGATTTTGTTAGAACTTTATTAGATCTTGTTTGTAAAGAATACTCCGTATATTAGGAGTTACGGCTTTGAACTTACAATATAAATAGGTTCTTAGTTCCATTACTCTGTACTAAATTATAGCCCACACTATGTAGTCATTGTTTATAATATAATTAATTTTTACGAGTAGCTTTGTAAAACAGTATTGCTCGAAATTGCTGTTATTAAGTCAGGTATATTTACATTTTGTTTATGCCAGCAGTCGTATTTTATTATATGTATTGAATTATCCTGGGACGCAATGAGCTTAAGGGAACCACTTTAACATATTTATCGTGGTTTCTAAGTTTTTAGGTGTTATATGCCTAATTAAATATCCTCCGTCTATATTACTGGCTTCCTGTAATTGAATTAATATTCCTTTAGCAATATTTTATCTCTATAATAATTGGATGGTAATAGAATATTTCTAATGCTCTCTTAATCAACCAACGGCCTTACAATACGTAATTAAATTATTTATATATTTGATTAATAAAAGATAATATAACAGAAACTGTTAAGTGGAAAATACGTCTATATTCAAGGCTTAACTCTGCGAAATCTATGATTTTAAAAATCAAGTTTAAAAATATTTTATTCAATTTAGGCGCTTATAAACATCAAAAATTACCACCCGTTTTGGAAACAACCCAGTCATCCAGAAGAACCGGAAAGAAACTCGGTGCCTTTATCTTTTTAACATCCATGTATGTACTTTCAAAAATACATTATAATTACAATCGTTTTTTTTTCTCTTTGTGAATCCAACAACGAGACAGGCAGACATCACCATTGTTCACATATTGATTCACCCTATAGACCCTTTTGACACCAAAACCCCTCTTGACTTGGCGCTTAAACTTACAGTCTGCCAAATCGGTAATATGTTTTGGGACTTTGTTGTAATTGATTGAAGCCACTCTTAATCTCAATATATCTATTATTTTCAAATTAATGATGAGTTTATTTCTATTTATATTAAAGTATAACTGGGCGCAACTAGTAACAATTTATCAAGCATTGATTAACTAATTAAAAATACTAAAAAATTAAAACACCGTCTCATCGTCAAGTACACGATGCTTAAAAATGTCACGAAAGGCTTCTGTGAGTTCACTGGCAGACTTATTAATTGAGATGATTAATGTTTATGCCCCGGACTCGCAACTAACGACACAGTGTCTGAACAGTTCACTAATTATAAATAATAAATGAAAAGGGAGATATCTCAAGCAGCATTTAAACATTTAAAGTTATATTAAGTTGTATTTTTGAAATGACAATGACGCAACAATAAATTGTTCGGTGTTTTTGGCGATCGTCTTAGCTTAGAATTCTATATTCTGAATTTTTGATGCAGGAAAGCATGGCGATGAAACCTCTACTAACACTCCTCTCCTGTTGAAAATATGTGTTTGTACATATGTTTAATACGACAAAGTAACGACATTGTACATAGTGTCAAACGTCTACAATCCATCAACCGTCGCTAAAAGAGAGTCTCTTTGGGTTATGTTTGAAAGTCGAGATATTATAGGAAGACAGGGAACACACTAATCGGGAGACGGTTCCACAGTTTCACAGTACGGTAAGGTACGTAGGTTATTATAAAGCTGTGACCCAAGAGACTGGCGGGAGTGGTTCCGTGGAGAATCTGTCACCAAGATAAAAGCCAAAAAATAGATTTTGTTATTGAAATATCCAACAACCCCATACAGCTACATGCTGTTATACAAAACAATATTGCAGCGCTAATTTTCAATGGTGGCACAAATGACAACCGACTTCCAGTTAGTCAACATTCATATAAAAAGATGTCAAGAAATTAAAAAACCTAAAGTAAGAAACAATAATATGCATATTTTACAGTTAGCAAACATACTAAATATAATAGCCTGTTGTAACAAAATTGACTACATAAAGACAATGGCTACATCAAGATAGCTGCTCTAAAACCTTAATGGAATGGAAATGTTTAAACAGATAAAAATATTGAAGACTGATTCTTCTAAACAGTTTGACACAGCTAAATTGAGCTGAAGATAAGTAGATATATATAAATTTCAGTTATTGTTTTTGAAGTTGCAATAGATATTGTATAGGTAATATGACTGTTTAAAAATGTATTAATTCTTTCTCTTATATTTTTTAGAAGTACCTTATAAGTAAGTAATAAGAACTTCACTTACGAGCCAGGCATGTAGTACATCAGGTATTAAGTAGTCACTAGAGCCTATAACTGACTTAAAACGGACTACAACCATGGAGCAAGATATAATAGGTTGCTCTGAGGTTTGATTCATAACGGTTCGTGTGCGTAGTCTATGTTACCAGCCACACGCTTCCAATTAAAATACACTTCAATACACTTTCTGCCAAAAATAAATGTGGCGGTGATGGGTCCGTAAACGAACTTGTTCAAACACTACCACTATTAGACGACATTGTCACTTAACTTCAGGTGACATTGGACTTGGATTTTAGAGGAGATTGGATTAGACTTTTTGCCTTTATCCTGAGTAGAGTTGGTGAAACATGTTTTTTCTTTCATGGTACGAACTGCTTAATTTTTTATGACAGGCCACCTGCCTGATGTTAACCTTTCTTATTTGTCTCTAACATACGATAGGTAAATAGCCACTGTCATCGTCTGTAAAGCCATCCACTACTGTTTTGAAAATAAAATAACAAAATCATGTATTCACGAACATTTCCTTATTAAGATAGAGAGTGTCTAGAAATTGATTGCGGTCAGGCTTTAAGGATGATCTTCGTACTTTAATTAAAAGAGGATTTTAATTAATATTGCTATCACTCTGTCAGACTTCGTGGCGAAGTTATATTAGTTTCACTCTCAAACCGAGAACACATCGAATCTCGTATGGGATTAACATTTGTTATTGTGTTATTAATATACATTATTCTTGTCTATATAATTTCATCATGTATGTGACTAAGTTGTACCTGCGGCTCAGCTCGTGTGAACTGCAAAATAATTGTGAACGATTTTTTACATTTTTGCTTTTCAATCAATGGATGGTTTATTTTCTAAATATTTATTTTGGAAGTCTTGCTGCACACAATATTTATTCCATAAACAGTAGGATAACATAAGCTATTGTAGTAATACAACGTATTATGACAAAATTGTATAATGTGTTTAATTGTTCTGTTTTACATGTCGCCTTTAACATTTTCAATAATTTTGTCATATAAAAGTGGCCACTGTAATTTTATTAACATTACAAACGAGAGAAATTTTTCCGGCCATTTGTATATTTGTAAGTGATGACACAATACATTATCTTCATGCAATTCTAATGGTTTACGTAATAGGGATAGCTCTCATATGGCAGGATTTTATCAAACTTATTTAAC
The DNA here is from genome assembly GCA_035772565.1 of Antheraea assamensis. NCBI lineage: Eukaryota > Metazoa > Arthropoda > Insecta > Lepidoptera > Saturniidae > Antheraea > Antheraea assamensis. The sequence goes on along the minus strand of JAQQSE010000046.1, from coordinate 3,138,296 downwards.
ACATCACTACATTTTGTTAAATTTTTAAGATATCATTGTACATTTTATTTTATTATTCTGACCTATAAATGTTGTATTCTGATGCACTGTGACGTATGAGCTATATTACTGTGAAATTTAACGAAATCCGTTGAATAGTCTCTAGGTAAAACAGTAACAAACATTCATCCAATTGCTAAGCATCGGCTTCAACGTAACCAAAATATAAACTAAAATGTACACTTTTCTCTAATTATTTATTCATAGAAATATTTTGGTACTACGTTCACTGCAATAGCACTATTGTTGCTTTGCTAAAACTCGGTTATATATGGTACATAACTGAATTTTCTGCTTTGAAGACGACTCTCAGCTAGTTCTACTACGATTTTCCTTTTGCGAAACTTAGGAGGTACGTGTATATTACCTATCAATAAATATTGATAGAGGTTAATCTGGAACCATAATGTAATTTATTTCTAACTACTTTCATCATCAATTTTCCCTTATCTTAACTAAACAGAATCGGTGCAACATATTTGTCTCTTTCAGTCTCCTCTATCAGCTGCCATTTTTTGATAATTTATAAGTTATGAGCCTTTCGTCCACAATGTAATCCAATGTTAAATGATAATGTGGTCCAAGATGGTGCACACGTTAAATCTAGAGGAACACTGGCTGTCAAGTGCAACTGTCGGACATACCTATAGGTGTTTGACAGCAGAATTTCAGCTAGCCAAACGGGCTCAGATAAAGTCCTGGTTCCATGCTATGGTTTCATAACGTTTTTTTCTTTCATCATAAGCTCTATCCTAAGATCGGTAACACGTCCATATTTCGGCACTACATTTATAGACACAGTATTCTAACACGGTAACCACTGAACTTTTTTTTTTTTCGAACCGACTACACTGTTGGCTTGTTAAGGCCGCTACAGTTTCACCGGACTACTAAGGGGAACGCTTAAGGCAGTCACCAGATTTGTTAAGGTGATCAGCACAAGGGCACACGGTGCGCCTCGGCTTGAACTGTCACCGAGTTTCCCCGTCTAACTAAGCTAATCTAAGCTATCTATCCATTTCATACATATATGAATTCGTGAAAAATGCACGTATGACCATGCATGTTTTACGAATGCATGCGTGTATTTTGCATCTGACTACTAAGTTATGTGACCTATTTCAGTCCGAAAAGAGCAAAAAAAAAACATCCCACCACTATGTGTACCTATGTGTGCACGAGTGTGGGGTAATCTGTGTATATGTAAAACTAGTGTGAGTCACTGTATTCGAGCGAGTAACATACTCGAAGGCTCTACACCGAGGGACAAACCTAAGCTCGAGCTGCTACCAGAGAGAGCGCGACGTGTGTGCGGGATTATATCATCACTCCCCGTTCACGGTGGCGTGAGCAGAGAGAGTCGCGGGCGTGGGCGCAAACACACATCTTTTAAGAGGACATCGAGCGAAAAATAAAGAACAATGGGCGCGGTGCCTACTTAACTATAGAATTACGTACGAGTTCCTAATGTATCGGTCTATTGTACATGAACACGCGACTTCGAACTGATATTAAGATTATCGCGAATTTATTTATGCGCAGCGTGGGTTAGACGTTGTAGCGTAGTCGCAACGGCCGGGAAAGCTGAGATCACGTTTAAGAGCCCGAGCTCAGACGTACTATTAACGACCGCGTTGAACGCGAGTATTTCTTGAACATCGTGTACTAACAAGAGTTGAGTTATCTAATCTATACCGGTGGTTGATATGGAAGACGCGGTAGGTGGTGCAGGAGTGGACGGAGCCTTCTGAGGCTGGGGCTTGGCTTTAGGAGCTGAGGGAGATGGCGCGGGTGGCCTTGCGCTCCAGGAGGGCGCGCTCGGCGCGGGTGCGGGTGCTGCCGGTGCACTTATGATACTCTGTAGGTCTGAGGAAGCCTTCTGGCTTTGTATGGGTGGAGGTGGAGGCGGTTGCGTTTGGGATGGCGGGACATGCTCCCTGGACGGGGTCGCACATGAGCCGCGGCCGTGATGGGTCGAGCGGGGCGCGCGCGGACATCCGCGATAGTTCGCAGTATGACCCGGTTGCTCGCAGAGGATGCAGCTGGGTGCCTCGGTGGACTTTAGAGGGCGGGGACACTCTGGGACGTAAGAGGCAGTGCCGGGCAGAATGACCGTTTACCTGGCAGTTATGACATTGTGAGGGTACATAGGACTTGTGAAGGAGCTCTACGGAGATATAGGAGAGGGCGCACACAGAGGTGAGGTTGAAAATGGCCTTATCTTCCATAGTACGGACCAGTGTGACCAGTACGAAGTTGAAGGGGGGCTTCGTACGGGGGTGGTACATGCGATGTACACTCCGGACTGGGAAGGCAATCGGAGATATCGTCGGTAGGGAGTTCAGAAGGAACACCACGAATAACGACACGGAGGTGGCGTTCCGCCTCGTGTGCGTGGGTGAAAAAGGGGATTTTTTCCTCCCGGAGGTATTTTGCGAGCGGACGATGCTCATCCGATGTGGAAACTTTAACGGAAATACCGGCAACGGTATTGACGGCAGTCGTGTAGTGGATCTTACGAGGCTGTAAGTCCGCTGAGATCTGCACCCAGCGGGCCTTGTCATGAGTCGTGACGGGGGGCAGAGAGCTGGGGGCGTGGCTTCTTAGCCGAGACTGTGGGCGGTTAGCATGGCGCGTGACGGTTTGAAAGTAGTCGTTTTCAGCGGGAGTGGACGTGGCTGCGGGCGCGGAAACTGAGTCGAGCTCCATATCGGTCGCATCGGAGGCGTCGTCGTCGGAGTCGCGGTTCGAATGGGTTTTCGGAGAAACATCGGGGCGGTGGCGGAAGGCCGGAAGTCGCGCGCGCGTTAGTGCGTTTGAGTCTATGAAACTCTGCTAACCACTGAACCATAATCATTTCAACTATTATTATATGAGTAGTACCGAAATATGGCCGTGGCTATTTTGCAGCGGTAATTGTTTTCCCTGAGGAATATTCAAATCTTTAATTGTGCTATACATTGTTTTCATTTAGAATATTTAAAGTTTCTGAAATATACTAACAAACCATAGCTTATATTCTCTGTAGTCATCCACGACGATAACTTAGCCGTGAGAGTCAAGTTTTCTAAGATTAAAGGCTCTCTGCAAACGTGATGGGTTAATGTTACCAAAGCGTAAGCCGCGAATTCCGAAACTCTGCGAAAGTTTTGTCACACTTATGGAATTATTACAGTCGATACTCGTGACGATGTTTGATAAGTATTTATTCTGTGTTTGTCGGGACTACGTGTTAAAATTGTACCACTAATAATAGTTAAAATCGAACGTACCAGATGAGTTACTCTTTTCGTAAAATTAATATTATATGTAACCTCTCCGTACTTAATCCTGATTGACGGCGGATAATTCTCGTCTTTCAAGTTGTCCAAATGACAACCGTCAATAGAGGACCATTTTAACTGTCCGATATATTATTCGAAAATTACACGTTATTTTTTATGCTTTTTCGATGGGTTATTGAATCTTTATTATAACGCAATAAGTGCGTAAACAAGAATCACGTTTTTATTAAACACGGCCATATTGCGACGCTTTTCAGTATCAAGTGTTTTTTTGAAGTCACATACTTATTGAGAAATATAGGTATAACAAGTTCAATTTTTTAATTAGATCATATGTTACTTCTGTTTACTTTTAATTTCATAGAAATCTTCTATAATAATCTACACTGATATTATTTGTACTGTCTGTGTATTTGTTACCTAATAACGATAAACAATTTTAACCGATCACAATGAACCTTGGTATAGAAGTTGCCTAACATTTGTAGAAGGATGTAACATAATTTTGATTCCAAAAAAACAGCGTGTGTCGTAAAAACACCATGGAAGCGAGACTTTGGTGCTATAGGGAAACATTTAAATCAACCGACTTTGCGTAACTTCGGTGATTAACAAGAACTGGTGTTTTCAACACTCTACCTGACATAGTGTTTGCATCCAATATTTTTCGTCTCACAAAAAAGTTGCTGATCAGAATTTCATAGCTTTCCCATAAGAAGTTACACTTAAAAAATTAAAAGTATGAAGATAAAGATGCGGCAGAATCTAGTATGGGTGTATACACCAAAGTTTAACGATGCCATTGCTTTAATAAATGTATTGGTTACGTCACGAAGTATTGTTAAAGCTATGTTACACAATATGCACAATAGAGCGACACGGCCGTTATAAGGGCTTAATTCTTTAGAGGTGGTTATTATCCACAAACAACTTTATTATGTTTAACGCTTTGTTGTATACGGCACTACTGAGCCCTCATCGCTTCTAAAAGTAATACCGTGTTATAGTAGGAATAGGTGTAGTCCTGTTATTTTTAAAATCGTATTTAGTATTGATTCTGCGAGCTCTCTATAAATCCATATAATATAAATAAATTTGGAATTATCTGATGCTTGTCGGAACTAATTTCCGAAACGGCTAAACTGATTTATACGCGAGTTTCACTAATAGATAGAGGAGTTGTTATACCACCATCAAGTTACATAGCAGTATGATTTTCATAGGAGTTAAGCAGTAAAGTAAAAAAATTATAGAGGTAACTTAAAATATGTAAAATATTTATATAAATAACTGGCTGTACCCGCGACTTCGCCTGATTTGTTTATTTATCTTAAAAATATATTTTAGGTGTTGAAGAAAATATTGAAAGGAAAAATGTACTTTGCTGACAAGAATTTTTTAGTCTTTATTATCTACGATTGGCAGTTTTTTTTAATGTTGAGTACTTTACATTTAAATAAAGATATCGTGACGATTATTAAGATAAAGACTAAGTACCTAAGAAGTGGTACTAAAAAAATTGTACGGAATCTATTCAGTAGTTTTTGCGTGATGGGCACACAACAACACGACCTCTATCTTTTTAATTATATATATTAAAAAATAAATGCCAACAATTAAAACAGATAAAACAAATAGTTCCTATGAAGTGACAAAACCAATTTAACAACAAATGAGCTATACAATGAATATCGTTATAATGTGTGTTCACACAGTAAAATCTATAAGCGATTATTCTTATTTGCACCTGCGTATTTTATTTCGCATTCCGAAATTACACTATAAAATTTTAATAATATTTAAAGGCGAAGTTGCAGACGATAACCGCCGAACCGTGATACCATAAAGCGGAGTTTTAACGACATTAATGCGATGCGATACGAGTCGCGGCGAATAAATTCGTTCGGCTCCCGATGAGATGAGACTTGTATAAGCGTTTTATATATAAAGAATTAAGTAAATTATTTAATCGAGTGTAAAAGTTTGCGAGTTATCTCCGTTTCAATTATTTGTAAATGGTTTTCGGGGGTTGGAACGAGTTTTTATTTTTTTATTATCTTTTTCATGAAAATTATTGTGTTTTATACAAACTAATTGTTCTGTTTGGACTAATTGTGGGCTTAATTTTTTTTTTATTATATTTTTACCTGTAGGTTACGTCCAAATCGCTAAGGCGTTTTAAAGGTTAGTCCAGACTAACAGTAGACACCTCAGTTTAATCTATATGTGTGTATACATTTGTATCAATCATTGATCTATTTGCAAAAGAAAATATGTTTCGTCATCGCGGTCGCCCGACGAATTGCTAGATTTTTCTAATAGTGTTGGACTATACAATATATAACATCTATATAATTTATGAAATAACGTTATAATATAATATAATATTATAGTAAACATATAGTAAAAAAATTATGGAAATCTTTATCTGTTAAAAACATACACACAAGTTGTAACAACACTCATACCTACATTAAACGTAGTATGTGTGTACTACAAGAATTCAGACAAAAGATCAGAAGCAGCACTACGAAAGTCCGAAATTAGTTGGATTAAGATCGCAACTATTAAAGACTTGCCGTCCAGGTGGCGACCCTATGCTACCTGCGTGTAATTGAATTCTCACGACAGACCGCTCACACAATGCGGCGAATTGCCCTAGCTTATTGTTTATATTATTTTATTACCCGGATATCATTATCCATTCCTGGTTTTACTTTATTTTTATAACTCCAATATTGTTTCTATTTTTATACTTGTACATTGTCCAAATGTAATCCTTCACATGTGTTCAGATTTTGTCAATTATAAATATGCCTGTTCGTCTTCTTCAATAAAGAGGATTTATGAACAACCTTCTGAAAGTAGCAACGTGGCAGTATACATCGGTATACATACTACCGCTACTGCTAAAATGTGTTAATATGTCCGAATGAATGAATATAATTTGCTAATCAGACAAATTAGATTAGACTTTATTCCCATAAATCTTTAAAAAGATCCTAGGGGTCAAGTAGTAATTACAAAATTATAATTAAAACAATTAAAGACGGCCCATATTTAATCCAAATAAAAAAAAATAGCTTTTCCTGAACCAACAAAAGTTTAATTTAAGAACAAATTTCAGGTACCAGCTAATTGGTCAGTAAAAACATATATATATTTATAGTATTTCTGTAGATAATGGAGGTAAAGAGTTTTTATAATTTTTTCGTCTCTGTAGGACGATATAGGTATGAATATAACATGTAGGTTAACACAGTGTCATCTGATGTTAAATGACAGTGTGGTCTAAGATGGTAAACAAATTAAGCCTAAAAGCACACTGGCTCTCAAGTTCAGCTGTCGGAACACATACCAACAGGTGCTTGGTGACAGATTTTCAACTTCAGGGTGGTAGCTAGATAGGAGGACTTAGTAAATGTCCCACTATGGTTTCATCAAGATGTTTTACTACACCACCAGCTCCGACTCAGTTATAAGGATTCGAATGTACGTCGATCGATGCGGTGTCCGAACATAGTATCAACTAAGCCGTCATCGGTTTAATGCTGGCGAATATGTTGATTTGAATATAATAGTTTTACGGTACTCTAAAGAGGATAAGTTTCGGTTAAAGCGGGATAATATGAAGGGTAGAAGAACGTAATACTTAGTAAAAAATAAAATTTAAGAATCACGATAATTGACTGCCAGTATTCAGGTGAGATCCCAGCGAAATACGCAGGTAATTTCGTCTGAGAACTTTATTACGACTTTCTAACATCAAATATTATGCCCATTCAAGCAATTTATAATTTCACAGCGGAATTTTTCAACTTCAATTCGGTATGATTATACGTATAAAATGTGGGGATTTTTTACTTTATTTGCTCGAGACGGCGTGTTTCAAGGAATATTTCCATTGTAAGTCTTCTAGCTTGTTTGATGTTTTGCTTCGTAGTGATTACGAAGCCCTTTCTACTTATAATTATTAGCAATATGTCTTTCAGGTATACCTCTTTTTATACGCTTTTTATTAATTTCACCTGTATGTACGTATGAATGTAATGGAATCTTTAAACGTGATTTTGCCCCACTTTGAACGATCAGGTTTAAATCAAACTTTGCACACTCGTCGAAGACCCATGACAATGCAATAATTCGATCAAAACATCTGATTATCCTTATTAGATTCGCCAGGATTCATACATTTCTTTTCGTGTTAGAGTAAGAGAGATAAGAGTTAGTGCGACAACTACGCATGCTATAGAAATCTCTTAATAAGTTTTCTATATCTGGATGCATCTGTTAACACATCTGTATACTCGTACATATTAAAGAAAGTTGTTCTAAAATAAATCGAACTAAAAAGCGAAAAATAAATTATAGTTAAAAAAAAATAAAAGACACGCTTTTAGAGATAATCAAAATAAAAAGTAAAAAATAATTCTGAAAATACGATTAAAATTACTGATGGGAAAATTAATGTCACTGTTCTAAAAGTGTGGGGTATTTTGTATGACATTTTTAAACTAACTACCAGATCTAATGGTTACGAAACGCAGAGTTTGTTTTGCAGTGTAGTTAAACTATAATTTATTATACTGGGAAATTCATCATTAATACGCACTTCTACCGACTATAACCACGTGGTGTTCATCACACATCTTTTGCTTATTAGTTCTACTACTATCGAATAAGTCTGGATTTCTGATAAAAGAAAAAATATGCTAATTACATCTAATACCCTCTTCCCAAGAATTGTTCTGTTTATACTAGCCGGCATTTCATTTGACACGTCGGGTAAAAGAGTGAGACGTCCCGTCAAGATCGATTTGCTTCAGTTTTGTAAAGAGTTCTCTCTATTGCACAGTGCAATGACTGCGATAGACAAAGATAACGCTGTACGACACCGAACTTAGCCAACCATTTCGATCTTTTGCCCGTGGTGGTTTTGTAGGTGGTAGAGCTACGCTGAAGCTATTACTGGTTTCAGCATGAATGGGTCGGCTAGCCCGGGGTAGTACCACCATCTCACAGAAAACCGACGTGAAGTAACAGTGCCTGCACTGTTGCGTTTCGTTCGGTCAGTGAGAGCGCCGGAGGCCCCACATATTTAAAAGGCCGGAAACGCACTTGCGACTCCCCTGGTGTTGCTAGTGTCTATGGACGGCGGTAATCACTTACCATCAGGTGACCCACCTGTTCGTTTGTCCCCTATAATATAAAAAAAAAAAGAGACGCGACGTGTGAAATCAAAAGTCGGGTATTGTATTTTGTTAAGTAAGTAAAAAAAAAACATAAAAAAATTAAAAACATTATTTCCTTTTCAGTTTAACCTTGAGATAGCGTTTATGATAGTTAAAATATTATCATCGGTTCAAAAAACAATCCAGTGATTGATAAGAGACTATAATAACATTTAGACAGTAAAATTTGTTTGACATGGTGCTCATTGCCCGGGAAATCGGTAATGTATTTTGAAACCTTAGTGCTTGTTTTCGTACAACTTGTTTGAGCGGGGTGACGACGCGGCGGGCGCGGTTATTTTGGCGAATTCCTATTCACACTGACTATCAGGCGTTTCTGTGGGTGTAACGCGTTAACAGAGGCTTAAAATGGACGAATATTTAATTTTTAATCTGAAACATGTTACTATAAAGATTACATTAACTCAGTGTGTATGAAATTATTAGAATAAGAGAATTATATTAGGAAATATTTCCGAATGTTCTTTTATATAAGGACGTTGAAATTCTTGTTTGGAAACTTTGATCTGGTTGAAATTATCTAAGCGTATATATCGTGCTCTACGTCATTAATTCGGTCCTGTTACATGGCACCTGCATTTCCTATGTAAAAACTTGGATATTATATCATGTATTTGATCTTTCGTCATAGCGCCTGTCGGCATAAATCGTACTTGCATGTCATTATGAATTAATCCTTGTAATAAAAATAATATTGATCTAAGCCTAAGAAACATTATTACTTATACTGAAATTAATACATAGAATTTCTAATTCGTGTTGATTTCTATTATTGAATTTATGGCGATCTTTTACAAGATTTCGCTTATCTGTTTTTGAGAAGATAGCTTAGATTAGATAGGTAGCTTAAATAATGTCGTATCCAGTTGTCAAAATTCGACAGTAATATTTGAAGCTTAAAACGTTATTGAAGTTCTTATGTCAAAGAGTGTACTCCTATAATCACTGCATTTTGTTCCGTTACATAAGCTGCGATCATGAAGTCATTATTTATTAATTTTTGAATCGTTAAAATATCTAACTTCCTTAATAATAATGTAATTTATACTCAGAGCGTCTCTTTGATCATATATTAATGTGTTTCACGTTCAGTATGCATATAAACAATGAATGTTTTATTTAATTTGATTTCATAAATTTGTACACAGATATTATACTTTTTTTTTCTTATTATATATATATATATGTGTATATATTGTGATTCATCATTAAAATGGAATTAGTATGACGGGCTCATTGTGGAGGCAACATAAAGCCAACAATTCTTTGATATTTCCCAGCGAAGCCTCCCTTTCATGTTTCTCGAAGTAGCGTCTTTTACACACAAATAATGTCTTTTACATCCTTCCCATCGGGAAATTGGTATTTACCGAATGAGGAAAACATATTTGCGTTTATCGTCACGTCAATTTTAAGTTCGCTAGTTCTTACATCTGACTTCACTTGAGCGATATTACGAACAATCTTTGAAACGTAATCGAAAAGCGTGTAAACGATTACGTTTGAGGAAAATTACATTTTTTTCCTCCTTGGTTAATGATTATACAATTTTATGTTTTCAAGTGAGCATTTTGTGAGAAATTTAATACTTGGTAACGGATCAGGCGCTTTTTTCAACAGCCACTATTAGAGGCGGTTATTGTTACTACAACTGTAATATAATAAATCGCAGCGATTTTGATGTCATATGCTACTATAGCGTGAATCATTACATGGACGATAGTGGTATCTAGAAATGTCAGTACATCCGCTAAAACAAGGTCGACAATGATGGCTTGTATAATTGTAATAAAAATATATGCCAAAAACAAAATAGGTCGAGTTTTTTTGGTGGCTCTTTTCGATTATGTATATGTTTTACGAACTGATGGTAGAGTTTTAACATTCGTAAGTACTTTGTTGAATCTAATGAATTTGAATTTTATTGTGTATTATTTCTACGCAATAAATAAAAAACTATTGGAGATATAAGTGCCATACGAAGTTGAAAATGCTTTATTGAAATAACTTTTTTAACAAAAACATTTCAATGCCTATAAAACTAGATTTTTTCTTATTTCCATCAATAGTTCTTACACCGAAATATCGTATATAAAATGAGTAATATAAGGCGTCATTTCATTCCATTCTTTAAGGTAAAAGACGGGCTATTTTTAATATCATTATGCTTAGCACATATCGTTCGAAAGAGAGATCAAAGAATCTGTGCTCTGGGGGTAGTTTAAATAATCTACAGAGAAAAAAGATACAGATACACTTTTAGAAAATAATGTTTTAGTTTTCCTTGTTCTGAGAATAACGGTTAGTATGTGAAATGGATTGATATTTCCTGTACCTATTATTACTTATTACCAGATATTTACTATAATTGGGTGTAATCGAACGTACAATTTTCTTATTAGTCATGGGAAATAGATTAATGCATTGTATAAGGTCCTTCAAATTATTACATTAAGGAGGCCCAAAACAACAGTATTTTTTGAGTCTGTTGTTAAAATATATTCTTAGTTCATAATGTTTTAAGAGTGTTACCAAATGATCAGGTCTATAAAAAAGTCGTAAAGGCTACTCAAGATTTTGAATGTTTTATTTAAATTAACTTTTTTTTTATTCATAAAATTTATCTTTGTTGTTTGGCTGAGTTAATCTCGGAAATGGCTGAACGGATTTTGAAAAAAGTTTTATTAGCGGATAGAAGACTTTTATATAGATATATATATATATACGTGTTGCGCTTTTTCATATAACATTAAAACAGTAATAATACATTTTGATAAGGGGGACTTAAAGTTGGTAAAGTAATTAACAATTTTAAATTAACTAATATTTGAAAATAGCAGACAGCCCATAATTAATCTTTTATATAAAGAAAATTATAGAAGTCTGTCGTTGTGTACGCGTCACGCAAGACCCCGCTTTCTACAATATAATATAACTATTGCATATAATTTCAAAATTAAACTACAATTTCGTTTTATTAACTAACTAGTGACCCGCCCAGATTTCGCAAGTGTGCAATGTACAAATGTGATGTCAGAGTGCCTAAATGTTTTGGACACATGTACAATCCGATTCATTCTATGGTAGTCTTGAACTTACTCAGACGCAGACTGAATTAGAGTTATAAATGTATAATATCTTCTAAAACGATGACAAATCTAAATTAATATACTTGAAAAAGCAATTTTGATTAATCAAACGAATCGAAAGTAAAAAACATATTTACAAGAGTAAGGATTCATATGTGAAAGATAAAAACGGTTACTGTCGGTTATCCATAAGAGATAAACGAATATCAAAAATAGCTTTTCTCTATTTCTTTCTGAGATTTACAATTCTGTAGACCATTATTTTAATGTATCACATGTGGTTTGGTAAAGTAAGCGCCCGAAATATAAATTTTACCACATAACTACATTACATTAAGTTTTGTACTTTCTATATATTATAAAATATATGTACTACATATAAAAAAACCTCATATTACCTTATTGCAAAATTGTAAAATTTATTTCTTTGTAGAAAGTAGTTTAAGAAACAACTGATACAAGTTTAATCACTCTTATATTTATAGAATGCCAAGTTCGCCTTATAATATGAGTAAAGTGAACGATGTCACGGGCGTTCTTCATGCTATAAACGAGAAAGTTTGTGAATATGGATGAACTTTTATTACCTTTTGATACAAAAACGGCTTTTGATGAATCTTTACAGATATACAGTTTGCACATAAAGCAGTAAACCGTTTTCACGAGAATGAAATTACGGGCATAACCTAGCCTACAATATAATATAACTATTGTATACAATTTCAAAATTAAAATTAGAACTTATGAATATATTTTGTTTATATTTCCCAAAATATAACAATAAGTGTCAAGTAAGTTGGAAAAAAATGCTGTCACCTGGGAGCTAAGTATCTGTGCGTGAGCTGTATAAACCGTTACAGTTAAGGACACAAACGTAGAAAAAGTCACCGGCGGTTACTAGTTATACAATAAATGTATAGATTACGAGATATAAAATCAGAAATATTACATATAAAGGCACGCCTATTCTAGTCGTTGGAACCACAAAAAGGTGGTTTAATCTGCCGTCAGTAGGAACGAATCAGAGGAAAAGCTTCAATGTAATTGCACGGCAAAACGGAAGGTTTTTTTTTCTTGTCTCGACTCGTGCGTTTCGTTTATTATTACTTTTATGTATTTTTTTATTTCTCATCTGACTTTTAGTATGTTATGGGTAACCTTTCGGTGTGTAATAGAAGGCAAGACTTAATATGGATTTTTTCGTCGAATGAATTTTCATCCTTTGACGCAGCAATAGGATTCATACATTCTAGTATTATAATTATTCAACATAATCAAAAATACTTTACAAACATTGATTTTGGCTGATTTTAGCTGATGTACAGAGAGAGGCGTCATTTCCAGACATCACCATAGATATTGATCCACCCAATAATAGCCTTTAGACATTAAAACCAGTGTGACGTGGTGTTGAACTTACTATGTGGCAAATCGTTAATGCGCTTTGGGACTTTGTTATAAAACTTAACACTATCACCTAAAAACCTCTTAATAGTCTTAGTGAGCTTGAAACACAAGATGATTAATTTGTCATTGTGTCCAGTAATTAAGTGACGTCAGTCTTTTACAAAGTCCAGCATTTCTAAGTAGTCTCTTAATCTTAGTAAACTCAAATTGCAATTTCAAAGCCGATATTCAGCCATTTCTACTATCGGTTAGCTCTTGCGAAACATATAATTTGGAGGCATATGGTTTGATTCTGATAGTCCGATTAACTCAATTTAGTATAATTTAATCAAGATTATCTTAAGATGGCTTCAAATGGACAATGTGCTTAAATGATGCTTTATTGTAGGGAAATTAGTTGTGCTTTGAAATTGAGTCGTGATTTTCCGTTATTAGATATAACTAATGATTGAAATTAGACTATAATCCAGGGTACCGGAGTTCCTTCTTCATGTGTTAATATATAAATAAAAATAAAAAAAAAACCTGTTTATTACACGATCGTATCTATTTTACGACCGTTTATAAAGCGTTTACAAGACAAAACAGGACCTAATCGAAGTCATATCTGTATTTCACATACAAAATCTTCTGAAAATAGTGACGTGTGGTTATACTGCCACATCCCTTTTATTTAATATGGTAGGCAAATATCGACTTGGATCATAATTAATAAAACATCTTATACTAGCTGGCCTGGCGGACGTTATTCTGCGTAGTCCGCTGAAACTGTAGAGACCTTGCCAGGTCAACAGTGTAGACAGTTCGAACGTTGTCCTGCCCTGATAATAAAAAGAGTTATACTTATATGCATGAAACGCTTAAGGCGGCTTGACTTTTTCCGATTCTTTCAACAATTATCATTATATTTGAACGAATTTAAAAAAAAAAACACTTGACAAGTTATATACCTAAACCTTCCCCGTGAATTACTATATCTATACTATGCCGAACATCCAGACAGACAGAGAGACGCGGCGGACGACTTTGTTTTATAATGTGTAGCGATTATAAGAATTAATAAATGCTAATTTTAAATTCCTATAATAACATTTTGACTTTGTTTTGTATTAACCTCTTGACTGTACTATGCGCAAGACCGAACTTTATGCTCTACTCGGAGCGGCCAAAAAGTTTGACGCGGACTATAGTTCACGTGTCCTAATTTCATCAAAATAGCTCATGTCGCTTTGAGTTAAACTCAGACCTAGTAATATTTCCTAAATATTGTATTCTTAAGTTCCACGTGCAATAATATACTCGATATAATATATTAGAGATCAAGGAATTAAAAAAATACATGTAACATTCGCATATGTAAGAGATTTATATACTTTCTAATTTACTATATCTCGCTGCTAGGTCAGAGGTCACTATGTTCACATCGTTATTTAAGTCATTTAATCTGGATCCTCTTTTTAATGAGCCAACAAGATGTACGTCTCAAACTGCATCTTGTATAGATAATATATTTACTGACTTCAAGACCATTGGCGGTAGTATTATTACTGGGATACGATCTGACCACAAAGGACTCATTGTTAAAATTAATTGTGATAAACCTAGCGGTGTCTGTAAAAAAACAACTAGATTTCTATCAAAAAAAAGATTACAACTTTTAAATCATAATATTGCACAACATTTATCTTTCAAGACTCTTAATAATCAAGGTTCTAATAGTGACTATGAAAGCTTATTTAATATCATAAGCTCTGAATTTAATAAACATTGCCCAAGAAAGTTTATTAGTATAAGGAAAAAAACTAATTTTAGCGAATGGGCAACTACAGGCATTAAAAAAAGTAGAGATCGATTGTATGAGCTCTATTATAAGAGATCACTAACAAATAGTGAATCCTTTCATGCCTATGTTAGTAGTTATTCTAAAGTTTATAAACGTGTTTGTGTAGCTGCTAAAGCAAAATTTTTAGGAAATAAAGTTCTTGAGTCTAGAAATAAGACCAAAACTGTCTGGCATATAATAAATAAAGAATTAGGAAATAATAAAATAAATGATAATTCACTTAATCTAAATGTCGACGGAGTACATATTTCAAACAGTTCAGAGGTAGTAACTGTTTTTCAAGATTATTTCACTAATATACCTTTACAAGTCACTAAGAATATAACATCATCAGCCCAGGGTGCTGCAGCTCTTTTAAAAAATATGAGTGCACCTATAAACTCAAAATTAACTCTGCCTTCCCAATACATTCTGGATAATTTAATGTATGTTCGCAAAAACTTTGATAAACTGGAGTTCGTAAAACATAGGCGTGATTTAAAAACTAGAAACTGTGACAAACTAGTCGTTCCATGTTTTAGACTCAGTAAAACCAGTAACAGTTTTTTAGGTAATAGTGTTAGGTTTTATAACAAAGTCCCAAAGCATATTACTGATTTGCCAGACTATAAGTTTAAGTGCCATGTTAAGCGGGTTTTGGTGTCAAAGGGTTATTATAGAGTGGATCAATATGTGAACGATGGTGATGTCTGGAATTGACTCCTCTCTGTGCATCCACTAAAATCGATTGTAATGTGTGATGAATTTTAATTATATAAGTATATGTTAAAAAGATAAACCCGATCGAGTTTCTTGCCGGTTCTTCTCGATGACTGGGATGTATTCCGAACCGGTGGTAGTTTTGATGTTCATAAGCGCCTTCTTAGGGCCTAAATTGAATAAAGTATTTTTGATTTTGATTGATTTTGATTTAGGTGGAGCACACATCAATTTCTATTCGGGTCAACCGATTGTCATACAAATTAGTATACGTTGTTATTTTTGCACACTAAAAATATTTATACCATGTCCATTTTCTCATAACTCAGCGATGTATTACACAACTAAGTAAATACTTAGACCGTCAAGTTGACAGAAAGAAACTATCTCGTCCAACTATAGCAGTAATATTGAATCAGGACTCAGTATTATCGTAAGTTTGTTTGATCGGCGCAGTCCATCTCGCGGCCGAGGAAACTTTACGAACACAAACTTCCCTACTCTGCTAACACTGTAATTCAATTAGCATTGTTGTTACGCGCAACTTGCGATTTACACGCCGTTCTTGTATATATCATTGTGTAAAATGGAGTCTTATAGAATTAAGTTTATATTACAACTAGCTGGGACCGGGGGGTTCAGTCAGGTTAAATATTAAAAATTTTGAATTATCCTCAACGCAATTACATATGCTTTAAAATAAATGCCGTATAAATTATCGCTGTGTAACTGAGCTTCACGGTATGATACTTTGCTAACATAGGGATTCATAATTCGGGCCTATGCGATAATTCTCTGTTCTCATCAGGCGGTATACTCAACCTCCAGCGACGATTTCTCCCTTTATATCAGCCGTCCGTACTATTATTTCGTTTTCGATTAGTTTCCTTTTTAATTCATATTCTGTATGGCCGTCGCTATGTCTTTAAAGGTGCTTGTACCCTATCTATATCTATATAATCTGCCTCAATAAATGGATTATGAAATGCAAAAGTAAGTTTACTAAATAAACAAAATTATTTGTGTTATGTAATACTTTAGTAGCGACTATGCCTGCATATAATCTATACGCTTAAAATTTCTATATGTAACTGCAGTATATAAACTATTATCAAGCCAAGATCTATCGAAATCGTTCAGTAGATTTGTGTGGTGTATCCACTAACCAAAAAACAAACAGACGAACTTACAGACAAACATTACACAAATTTCTTCTGTCATTTATTCTAGAAACACAAATAGCATTTTTTTTGTGTTTCTAATTTCGTCCCCCATATGTTTTTATATACAGAAGTAAAATTCAATAAATGAAATGGAATATATCTCCTAAGTACACATATAATTATATTTATTTTACTTGAAATTAGAACGCAATCAGTTGGAAAACATAATTATTCAATAATTAGTAAAATATGCAAATCGTCTTATGTATTTCTATTTGTTTTAATAAAGTAAATAAATATAACAGGTAAGTACATTCTAATATGTATTTCAAAAGTTAAATACTAGAAAAAGTTTCGTTGGCGAGGACGATCACCTTATTTATGTATGGAGTTTTCGTACCGACGTAAGCGTCATAAGGTACTTACTCGACGCGCGGCCTAAAGATGGCGTAAGCTTATATGACCTCTTTACTATACTTTTATTTATTTTGCACATTGTTTACGTTTTGTATATTTTAGAACTGAGTCTGTCTAGTTGAAATAAACTGTACAATTGTAGCATTTAATTGAGACGTCATAAACAATACTTTAGGAGGTTTCAAACTGTTTCAAGTTATTATGAAGTTGTTACAACTTAAGTCTGGAATTGAACTATAATTATGTTATTCGAAACCTAAATACGATTGTTTTCGAGAAATGTTTACTGAAAATGTTTACTTAAATGTTTATGCCACTTTTAGATAAGACGTTAAGGAGAAAACCAGAATCGACATTTTGTTGCCAATTGTTAACTGTTTTTATAATTTATATTCCGAAATTCCCTTGTATTCACGGAATTTTGTTGTTAATTACATGTAATATCGGCAGTTCGAGCAATAAATACCTTTCGACCTTGTACCTGCTTAACTTGTGCGTTCTGTATATATTATAGAAACTATTACATTTATACAAAACATCTGTAAATTGCCTATCTCTGTACCTTAAAGCACATACGTACATATAAAAAGAACATGTAATATTTTGTCAAACTGTATTTTCAAATACTTGTAAGACATTGATTACAAAAAATAACATAATAAATATTTTTGTTTACCTGTCTAATTGCATGTCTAAATTTAACTCAAAAACGGCTTGACAGGCTTTTACGAAATGTCTTAGACTGAAAGTGTATATTATACGTTAATTGAAATAAGCATGATGCATGATTGACACCGTAAAAAAAATTATAGCGGTCAAGTAAGTTGGTAAATGTCCCGCCGTATAAGAGCTATCTCGACATCCGTTTCATAAACAGTTGGAGATACGTGAAGATGTATGAATGGTGTAATCATTTACTTACAACCGCAGACGAAGTCGCGGGAGCTTGCTGGTTATATACCGTATTAACACAATCCTAACATAAATAAGATCTTAAAATAAAATTAAATGTATTTTCTCATAATACTGTAAAAGGACATAATTTAGAAAAATAAAAAATCCACTACGCGACGTAAATCAAACGGGCTTTGTCTACGAGTTGCCCGTAATTCATGAGAAAGGTTCGTGTTTTTACGTGCGACCGACGCCGGCCTCGCCTGGGCTTAAACTTGAGGTCTAAATATTATATCTTTTGTTTCTTATGTATTGAGAACAAGCTCCATGGCCCACGAATGGAAATTCAAAACAAAGTATTAAAAAGCATTAAGTAAAGTGTAAATCATCTTGTTACTTTATGCAATAGGTACAGACGCGTGCTTCATATGAAGATTATTTTAAATTCCCATGAGAAAAAGTTTCTATGTAAAAATGATTACTCTGAATATACCTATATGAAATTCAAGAGACTGTTTGTGTGAATAGGCTTATCTGGAACTATTGGTAGCCGTTTTATCGTTAGTCGTTATATTTTAGCCAATTTAGAGAATACCTTGGAAAATTATATTTAATGTTTATTCTAACTTATAACGATAATTATATTACTGTAACATTTCAACATAATCCGTTTAGTAATTTTTGCGGGAAAAAGGAACGAAATGAAATAAACTCTCTTCCTCAGAAACTTTCTCGTTTATAATAGTAGTAGTATTATTGAGGAAGGTTGTCAGAATATTTAAAATGATTATCGCTTTTAGAAGTAGAATAACTAAAAAAAATGTGTGTCAGAAAGTATACTAAGTAAGAACGAGGTAATAGTTTGGGCGAGCCTTACCGTGCGACGCAGTATTAGGGCTTGGAACCCGAAGAGAACCGACCATTACCGAGAAGTGCCGAAGTGTAAATATCTATGTCAAAATGCGTGTATCAGTCGCGCAGTCTGTTCTCATACGTTTTATATGGAATTTATTGTACCTTGTCTAATTGTGTTGTGAATAATTAGAAATTTAAAAAAAGGTTTTGACATTAAGCAATATATATATTTTCATAAGATTTGACAACGTCCTATCTCTTCCTTATTTGTAGTTATATAAAGATTTTAAATAATACAGTTTAAATAATATTAAAGTCTCATATACTTTAAATTTAACATAATTTGAATCTGGAACGTTCCAATTTATTCCACGTTCCAAGTTGAACGTTCAATTTATTTAAAAACCGTATACGTACATAGAAAATACAAATTACGACCGCTTTTAGATATTACAGTTTATATATATTTATAAGCTAGGGTGTTCTTCGGAGTTTTTATGTCATAAGCCAACAAGCTAAGAGAACCTTTCAAAGAGATTCAATAGTATGTGTAGTTGACAATTGGCAAATAGAGATAAATTACGTTTTAACCTTAAACGTGTCGTCTCTGACTGTAAATATTAGTTTTTGTTTTTGCAACAATAGTATTAACATGTAAACTCCATTACTTCTACTCTTCTTCTTCCATTCCATTATTTTGGGCAGTAACTGACTAGACTGTATACAATTTCACTATATAAACTGAGACATTAACACGAAGAAATAAGGTCGAGTGCTCAATATGTTCCCCGCGTAAATATTTCCGGCTCACTGCACTGTACTACACACATTATCACTCGCTATGCCGCGTCAAAGAATAATTAGACAGAGATGACACTAGCTATCCTTTTTTAATTTTCGAGTTTCAGCTTTAGGGGAGCATCACGAAGAATAATTGATTACATGCCGACTCTATAAAAACGTGCCACCGTAGGCATACAATGTTCACAATAGCAATCTTCTTCGACGTCGCCAAGGCCTTCGACAAGGTCTGGCACGCCGGGCTCGTTCATAAACTCATTCAGTCTCGCGTTCCCGATATTTTAGTTCATATAATTCGCGATTTTCTATCAGATAGGACTTTCCGTTTTAGAGTGGAAGGTGAACTGTCCCCACCCCACCCGATCCGCTCAGGTGTACCCCAAGGGTCCATACTCGCGCCCTCACTCTTCAACCTGTTCATCAGTGACCTACCTCGGTCCCCGGGGATCGAGTTAGGTTGTTATGCTGACGACACAGTGATCTACGCTTCCGGCTGGCGGCCGACTGTACTTAGGAATCGCATGAAACGGGCCGTTCGCGTTCTCGGCGAATGGTACCGTCAATGGCGAATAGAAGTCAATCCCGATAAGAGTGCCGCTGTCTTTTTCGATCCCATCCAGCGGCCGTGTAAACTCAAGCCCCTTAAACTTTATAAGGTAGCGATCCCCTGGGCCTCCGAGGTCAAGTATCTCGGAGTTTCCCTTGATAGGCGTCTCACTTTTAGATCCCACGTTAAGAGAGTGCGAAACAAGGCCGCCATGGTCTTGGGCCGCTTACATCCCTTAGTCTGTTCCAAGAGCAAGATGTCCCTCAGACACAAGCTCACGCTGTACAAAATGTGTATCCGATCCATTCTGACATATAGCTGTCCCGTTTTCGCACACATGTCAGAAAATCTCTTCAAGAGATTGCAAATACTGCAGAACCGATTTCTTCGTAGGGCGGTCGGTGCCCCTTGGTACGTCCGGGGAGTCGACCTCCACAAGGACCTGGAAATGCCGTCTGTCTGGGCGTACGTTAAGACCCTCACTAGTAATTATTTTGAGAATGCAAAGAATCATCCCAGTCCGTTCGTGGTATCCGCGGTAACTTACGATGCCGTACCGAACGCGCCGCGTTATAAAAGACGTCCGCGACATATTTTTTCCGATCCTCCCGATAAAATAACGGTAGCTAACGCAGATTACCCTTCCGTTCCTCGAAATAAAGCGTGTGCGCGCCCACGCCCGCGTAATCACAGATCACGCCGCCGCGGTTTACAACACAACACCGATCACCCCACACACGTGCACACACACACTCGTAGGTACACATAGTGGTGGGCTGTTTTTGTTTGTTTTTTTGCCCTTTCGAACTGAAATAGTTTAGAACACAGATAGTCAGATACAAAATACATGTACGGGATCGTGAAACATACATGCTTGGTAACCAGGTATATTTCACGAACTCATACAGGTATGATACGGATAGGTTTAGCTTACTTTAGCTTAGCTAGTCATCCCTGACGTTCCGACTGGTGCAGGTACTCACCGGCCATAGCTGTTTTGGGTGGTACCTGCACCAGATCGCTCGCAGGGAGCCGACCGCCGCCTGTCATGAGTGCGGCGCTGACCTAGACACCGCGCAGCACACTCTGTCTGAGTGTGCTGCGTGGGAGGGAGAGCGCCGCACTCTGACGGCGGTGGTGGGAGCAGATTTGTCGCTGCCGAGCGTGGTTCTGTCCATGCTCGGCAGCGAACAGGCGTGGCGAGCTGTGGCCTCCTTTTGCGAGGAGGTCATCTCGCAAAAGGAGGCGGCGGAGAGGGCCCGAGAGGTAGATCCTCTAAGTGGCCGTCTCCGCCAAAGGAGGACAGGCGGGAGGAGGCGGCGCTTTGCCCAACTCCTCCCGCCACCGTAGCCGGACCTGAGGGGATGTAGTCGGGGGACTCATCCTCTCATTGCACAGGTCCGGCGGACGAGGGGAGGCAGCTGGTGTGTACCCAGTCTGCCTCTCTATAGGTAGGAGCCCGGCGGCCACCTTCCGCCGGGCGGACCGTTGGGGCGGCTATTCAAGGTGATTAGCGAGCACGATCCCTTGCCGCCCCAACAACACGGTCTGTCGGTACACCGTGGGGTTTTAGTCCGTGCGAGTCGGACATAACCCACCCTCTCCCCCGGGAGGGTGGGTATCCATAATGGATTTCCCCACGTAAAAAAAAAAAAAAAAAAAAAAGCTTAGCTAGTCAGATTCGGGTATTCGACGACAGCCCAAGCCGAGGTGTGCCGTGCGCCCTTGTGCTAGTCGAGTTGTGTTAGTAGTCCGGTAAAACTGTAGCGGCCTCCGGGTCAACAGCGTAGTCAGTTCGAAAAAAAAAAAAGCATACAATGTTTTCAGGAACATACATGTTAGAATAGGTTTTATGGTTTACAATACACGGACCAACATGTTTTCAATGTATGCACATTCAGCGATTTACCTTACATATTTCTATGCGTATACGAGTATACTCGATGTTTTCAGTTAATTCAAGATATTTACAGATATTTCGTTGGTGTTACAAAATAGTGTACTATTTTTGTAACCCGTAACTTTATTACTCAAATGAGTAAACAAAGTATAATAATATATAACAATAAAAATGATACGCCCTAAAAAAAGTACCGTAATCTCTTTTTTAAAGTGTGTTGTAAATGAGTGAGAAAGCTAATATAATTTAATAATGCAAGTTGATAATTAAATTCGTTGAAGATCTATCATCAGTTACCGAAAAAGTAATGTTATATAAGAAAGAAGTCATATTTTTATTTCGTAGTTTAATTATCTTCATGGGTGGAAACTACTTTAGTTTTTTACGAATATTCAATTATGAATAATCCAAGTACTTTCCTAGACGAGAAATAAAACTATTAATATAAATAAAACGAATACTTTTATCTAAAACTTAATTTTTGGACTACTGTTGACTTGATTTTTCTATAAACAGCAAAACATTTAAGAGGTGTTATTTCTATAATGTAGAAATCAAAATGCAACTTTATGTCGTATCTGTTTAATTCCGTAATCACATCTATTTCATACAGTGAAGTAATATGACAGACAACTCTGTACTCTCCCGGCGACGCGGCGGAGCTCACCGCAGAACATTCCCCCGCTGTGAAATGGCGAAACACCAAAAATACTACCCTTTATTTATTCAAGCCACAGTATTGCTCTAAATGGATGCGATTGTTTGAATTTTCTTTATAAGTATTCATAAATATCCGATACATTTGTTATTTTGTTTCCAATCGATACGTCAATTTTTTTTTTTGGCTTTTTATTCGTATATTATATCGTATATTTCATTCGTTGATTAGACATGTACTAATTGGAATCAAATTAACTGCCTTTATACACCAAGAAACTTCCCGTTTGAGGTTTATCTGGATGTATCGTGTACAAGTGAATCAGGCTTCGATTTTAGGATATGTCTTGGAACAAAAATTCTGATCTCACATAGAAATATTAACCATCCTAAGAACTGCAATAAGCGCATTGAATACATTTTATCTAAGCCATCATCATATATAAATTTGCAAAACGAAAAACAACCGTTACTATTTTTATTTATTTCTGTTAATCTTTAAAATACTGCTTATGTCCGTTGGAAAAGAATAATGATATGTAGTCTCTATAGTAGCCGTAGATGTTCTTTATCTGCGAATGTCTCTATTTCAAAAGTAAGGGTAATTCTTTTTTTTTGCAAAATAAATTTTGAAATATCGTATAGTTCCCGTGTACAACATTTTATTAAAATAAATTAAGAATGAAAAAATAAAATTCTTTTATCGTTTTATTTTGTCTTCATCTGATAATATTATTGATATTTCACATAGCCTATAGATATATTATAGATAGATATATTTATACTCTACTAAATATATTTCCCGTACACAAAATCTCATCGAAGTCGATTGAAATAATAAAATATAAGTAAAATTTTTTGTAAGTATTTCTAAAATGATTTCTGAGAATTATAGTACCTTATTAACTGAGAGCTGATATAAGCTTCTCTCGCAACAGTCCGGTGAATCTGTATAGGTCATAGTGCCAACAAGAAGTGTCAGGTCGAAACAAATAAATTAATAAGGTTCTCTCATATACAATTTCGTAAAAATCGGTACAACAGTTTTCGAGATAAATCTGGACATGCAGATAGACAGACAATTAGATAAAAAGCTTTTTACTCTCATATCCGTGAATAACTTTAAAGAAATTTAAAAGCGAACCGAACCGAACTACAGATTAATTATAATAGATGTAAATATAGTTCACAACAATTTATTTTAATTTCTCGCGCGTTGTCTTTACTTATGAACTATGATAGTATAATGAAAAGAATCATTAATTTATACAGTAATAAGACAAGTTTGCGCTTATTTCATAAAAAGACGCGTCTCAACAACGGTTTATTATTAAATATAAGAACCACTACCAAAGTAAATCTGTCAATGTCGTCTCTCTTTTCAGGTGAGGTTTGTATTGATTGTATATAAAATATACAAAACTACTGTTTCAAATAAAACTCTTATCTTTTGAGAGCATCTCGATTTAGTTTTTATTAGATTCTTACAACGAACACATTATAAAGATTGTGTAGAATTACGTGTATGCTTTAGTCTAATTACCGCGTGATAATCAACGTGACAATTTATACGGATATGTTATGTGTATTGAGTATTAAAAATGGTTATTTGTAATCGTTATTTACACGCTCGTGATTTTAAGGGACAGCGAACGGGTTAAATCATTTATTTTATGTACAACGGTGAATGAGGTTTGTCCCGGGCTTAATTGCGAATTTCGTTTTACTTACAAACGTATATTATCTCGGCACATTGTCACGTTTTAAAGATTAATTTGATCTGTTAAAAGTATCATGGTATGAATTGAAGAATAATATTGCGTATTTTTCGAGAGATATTATTATTAGAATTGTATATAAGTAGCAACAACAACATTGTATATGTTAACTCATGTAAGTTTATACAAATTCTCTTTATAAATCATGACTGTTATGTATGGTACTCTCCACGAAACCGGAAGGCATGGTACCTCGGTGATATAGGCATTTACAAATCGGCTCTCTCACATACACATACACATATTTTGTAGGTGGTAGAGCTACGCTACGCTGAAGCTATTACTGGTTTCAGTATGAATGGGTCGGCTTGCCCGGGGTAGTACCACCCTCTCACAGAAACTGACGTGAAGTAACAGTGGTTGCACTGTTGCGTTTCGTTCGGTCACTGAGAGCTCCGCAGGCCCACATATATTAAAAGGCCGGCAACGCACTTGCAACTCCCCTGGTGTTGCTAGTGTCTATGGACGGCGGTGATCACTTACCACTAGGTGGCCCACCTGTTTGTTTGCCCCCTATAATATAAAAAAAAACATACACATCACATACACATATGTTCTGTAAGGGGCTGTGTAATAATATTTCGGTGGTAGCTACTGCTACGTATGATACATAACTTACCAGCAAGTACGTACGTTAGCGTCAAGATTATTAAAAAAAAAAACTTCTTTAATGAATATTTGTCTAAAGAAATATTCAGCTTTTTTATGTTTAAAAGGTATCCATTTTAATTTACTTCAAGTGCATGTTTGTGGAACTTAACGATATTTATATAACGTTTTTGTGTTCTTTTATTATAGAAATCGTTTTAACTTTCATCTAATCTAATTATAATTGAAACAAAATCAACTATATGAAACGATTTTTTTTTTATAAAAAATAAACAGTTTAAGAATTTATGTAAACTGTATAAAGCTTTTTTATAACATAATGCTGATGCAAAAACAAATTTAATAAAGTTGTAAGTGGAAAATTTTAGACTTAAATTAAAAACTTGGCATATTTTAAGTCTCTCAATTGGTAACGCTGTGTATATTTTTATATCGTTATTCGTTCACTCATGTTAACACATGCAAACATTAGACACGAACATTATAGATGTGTTAAATGTATTCAAGTTTTTTTAATCACTGCTATTTCACAGGAATGTGCTATTTTATAAAAATGAAGTGCGCTATATTTATTATAAAATGATTGTCATTGAAACAATGATTGTATTAAAGTTTCCGCGAAGTATTTTTTATTTTGTCTCTCATACCATAAAACAATATAGAATTTACACGAAATATCCTTACCGTTACCTTTTTGGATCCTCCGTTGCACATGCGAACGATAGTCTTTTTTTAAGTCTTTGGACAACACACTTTGTTAATCTCATAATACAAATAATCACTACATATTATAAAACAAAGTCGTCCGCCGTGTCTGTCTGTCTGGATGTTCGCATTAAACTCAAAAACTACTAAACAGGTTGCACTGCGGTCTTCATCAATAGATAGAGTAATTCACGGGAAAGGTTTAGGTATATAATTTGTCAAGGTTTTTTTTTTGTGAATTGGTTGAAATATATTGATAATTGTTGAAAGAATAGGAAAAAGTCAAGCCACCTGGGAGCTTTCGTCGAAAACGCTGCTTTGAGATATAACAAAACAATGCATACAGAGATATTCCTCTTTTATAGATCTCCAAAAAAATCAACGATGGCATATACCTATCTTTTTAGGATAGCTTACTATACCCATCTATCTTCTAAAAATAGTCACATATAATGAAGTAATTGAAAGGCTATTTAGACGGATACAGTATTAATCCTTATCAAATAAAATACATTAGCTACCTTAAGCGTTTCATACACATAAGTATATATTTTTTATTATTAGGGCAGGACAACGTCCGCCGGGCCTGCTAGTATTAGATATACAATAAATTACTAGCTCACATACAGATTATAACATGAGAAATAACAGTGCCGAATGAAATATTACATATAGACAAATAGTTGCATGCTTCTGAATATGACGGATGCAGTCAAATATTACATCTACTATATATAAATAAAATGATAAAGGTCTGACATTGAGCAGGCGTCATGAAAAAATTATTGGATAGATTTCGATCTTCTTTTTTTAATTTACTTTATAAACCTTATATAAAGAAAAGATTATCACAATAACTTTATTTAGAAAAAAAAAATTACCGTCTTAGAATATTATTTATATAAGCAATAGTGTTTTCTTGCAGTGGTGAAGTCGAGAAGACGCTGTGACGCTTATATCCTTTGTACGTAAAATATATTATTAAGATAATAAAGAGCGCAGACGAGTGTCACAGGCATTTGTCAGTCGTAAATATTTATTCAATACAATTTCAAACGCAACTTCATTAATTACAATAAAAATATAGAAATAACGTGCAGTACACATTCAAAAACTTTACAGATTTGTGTGTATATTCTATATATGACTTTGTAATTAAATAAAAAGTAAGCTGTGAAAATCTATAACAACACCGCCATTGTGAATTCATTGAATCAGTGTGCGTCTTCGTGGTAGCTGTGTAGGTCTGCAAGAGAAAACAGCGGTATATAAAGACAAATATCGTGACAGCAAGCTTTGTTAGTTCGTAAAAGACCGGCATTATCTAAATTCTAGAAACGGTGACAAACTGATCGTTCCATGTCTCCGACTCAGTAAAACCAGTAATAGTTTCTTAGGTAATAGTGTCAGATTTTATAACAAAATCCCAAAACATACCGATTTGCCGGACTATAAATTTAAGCGCCATGTCAAGCGGGTTTTGGTGTCAAAGGGCTATTATGGAGTGGATCAATACATGAACGATGGTGACGTCTGGAATTGACTCTTCTCTGTGCAGCCACTATTGTAACGTGTAATTTATTTGAAATATGCATCTATTTATGTTAAAAGATAAACCCCATCGAGTTTCTTGCCGGTTCTTCTCGATGACTGGGTTGTTTTCCGAACCGGTGGTAATTTTGACGTTCAAAAGCGCCTTGTTAGGGCCTAAATTGAATAAAATATATTTTGATTTTGTTTAACTCTGTATTTAACGGTACCGATCTAAATACCATAAAAGAACTTGCTGGCACATATTTCTTGTCCCACGATTTAAAACAACTGCTTGTCGTTAGTTCATTTGTAATTTTACACTGATTTCTCAGTTGGTTTTAAAGCAAAATTGGAGCACATTTTACTAGTTTCTGATGTGTCACATGAGACTAACAATTAGCCTTAAGCGCTCTATTGCAGAGTTTTGTGATTTACTTATGTATGTGTTTGAATCCAGCTAGGAAGTAATTATAGCATGTGCTTACTTTTTAATATGTATTTCCAATATAATTTTTATTTTTTCAGTTGTACTGTTAATATATATCTGTGCGATTTTAGATACAGGCGTTGTCGGAATATCTGCGCTGCAATGCCTGCGTTTGTAAGCTTGCAGCAGCTTTATGTAAGGACAGGGACCTATTTCACTCAATGTAACATTTATTTATTGCGTGTCTTTGTATAATTTTATTTACACCTATGTATATTTATTAGATGTGTTGTGGATATGTTAAATATATATTTTCTATATCTTCGTTGTATGACTGCGTTGTGACAGGTGCGCTAAGTATAAGTTTTCTTTCTTGGCATGTTTAAATTTTAAGCGATGAAATCGATAAAAGATTATGATAATGTTATCAAATCAATTTAATATATTTTATTATTCCCTGAAAGTTACTGAAACTCACTAATTACGAGTATAAAAGGTTAATGATTCGATCCCGGTAGCTTTTAAAAGTGACGTCGGTTGGTTAAAAAGGTACGATACTCCGGCGTCAGAATGTCCCGTTTATGCTAATTGTTATAAAACGTGACCTCCGTCTCGAATGTTTAACATTTACTAACATCTTGTTAAATTGCAAGGAAACATTTTAAGCGTTTTGTTGAACGGCACAGATAGAATGGGAATTTTAATTAAACCGTACCATTCTTCGGATCGGAATCGTGATAGTACATTGGGTTATTTTATTACACGAACGTTAGTTGTTAATGAGAAATTTGATTGCAATTTGCGGCCGGTCGCAATTTCATCTGCGTTTGTATCTTTATCAAGGATAATATTTGGGCGGGCATAGTTTTCTATTTAATAATAATTCTAAATTCTTTATTTTTTATAACATAACAGGTAATGTTACATGAAACGTCATTTATTTAACAATGTCTTTATATATCGATATAACTTAAGATATTGTAGGTGGTAGAGCTACGCTGAAGCTATTACTGGTTTCAGAAGGAATGGGTCGGCTCGCCTGGGGTAGTACCACCCTCTCACAGAAAACCGACGTGAAGTAACAGTGCTTGCACTGTTGCGTTTCGTTCGGTCAGTGAGAGTGCCGGAGGCCCACATATTTAAAAGGCCAGCAACGCACTTGCGACTCCCCTGGTGTTGCTAGTGTCTATGGACGGCGGTGATCACTTATCATCAGGTGACCCACCTGTTCGCTTGCCCCCTATAAAATAAATAAAAAAAACTTAATTTAACAATAACAAATAAGTATATTAAATTCTTGACATATATCATTTACATAAACACTACAGAACATTTATTTAATTGTTATTCTTAATCTCATAAACTCTTTCAAATTGTAATAAGGACTATTTTGGAAAAAAAATCTTTAATTTTGATTTAAATATATTTTATGATAAATAGGTCAGTTCCTTCGGTAATCTTTTATACAAATCAATTTTCAGGTTGAGGAGCTGTTTATACATTTTAGTCAGTCTAGTTCTTATAACCCGCACGTTCTCCTTTTATTGAGTATTATAATTATGTATATCTTTTACTTTGATTAAAGCTGTCTTTGTCCTGATGTATTTATAGAAGTTATTTATAAAAATGTACAAGGACATAACCGCCATAATTTTCGTTTCCTAAAATACTCTTTTACGGATTGTCTCCGATGTACACCATTTATAATACGTACTGCACGTTTTAGACACAACAATATTTACTTCAAATGCGTTTCTCCACACTATGTAATGTGTAGTTTAGAATAGAATGTAAGTACGCGTATTTTTTTCTTTTTTTCCAACTGACTACCCTGTTGACCATGAGGCCTCTACAGATTTACCGGACTACTAAGAGGAGCGCTTATGACAATCATCCGATTTGGTGGAAGTACGCGTAATAAGCTGACGAAAGCGTTTTTCTATCGACCAGAGGTTTCAAATTTATTATAGCATAATTGGCACTTGCTAGTTTTTTGCACACTTTCACGATGTGTTGTTATGAGTATCATCTGAAAAAAGTGTTATAAATGCCCTCTGCACTTATTAAATCATTTAAGCGAGAGTAATTCTCGTATACTCCTTATAACGTGAGTTATGTACTAATGAAATTCCCGTCAAAATTAATACAGTCATTTCGGAGATTAAACAGACCAAACAGATTGACTACAAATTGTAAAAATTGTTTTTTGTTATAAGTACCGTATACTATTATATTAATTTAGTGAGTAGCTGTTCTTTTGACATTACAAACATACACTTCAATTTTGTCTGTTTATATAAATGGTTCTTTCTTTATAACTATAGGTAAAGTTTAAATAGAGCTTATTTTCAATATAGCTGTCCAGATTACAAATTTACCGAATTGCAAAATTTTCAGTATTGCCTACGTACAAGCCAAATTATATAGTTGATGCAGTATAACTTCTTTGAAACATTTATTTGCTCAACGAGTATAGGAGTTTTGAATTTTCTGTGAAAATATAAAACGTGTCATTAATTTCAGTGGTTTTGTTATACGATAGTTAGGAACAGAACAGACGTAGTCGTATCTCCTACCACAATAGGATGAGGTTATGCAGAATGCAGTATCTTACAATGTATTATGAACTGTTAATATATATTAGTTAATTTTTACATATCTGTTTATTGTACATCTGCTATATAGCTTAAAAAAATTACAAACGGCCTATCAACTAAATTATGTTACTTTGTAAATTGTCTTGCATGCATTCTATAGTACTATACTACTTTATGGTTTATCTGGTTTCGAATAAGTTTGTCAAGTTTTTTTTACTGACGAAATATACACGTCTAAATCTATAAAATGCCTATACAAAATCTTTTGCGGTTTGTCTAGATACTATCTTACTAATATTATAAGCACAATATAGTGTGAACAAAATAATAAGTAAAATAACAAAAACAAAGGCATTTTTAAATTGGCCCAGATATAAAAGTGAGTTTTAAATAAGTTTGAACAAATCCTGCTTTCTGATATCTATCTCGACGTGCGCTGCAGAAACCGTTAGAGTTAGATGAATAACGCTGAGAAAGTTGGGGGGCAAATCCTAGTTTTAAATTAAAAAAAAGTAAAAAACCTTAGAAACCAGACGGAACATATATTTAAATAAAGTAATATTTAAAATAAATAGTAAATGATAATAGTTAACAAGAAATTTTATCAAATTATTATTTATATCTGTCGAGTTGTGGTAAGGTAGGTAAGGTAAGTAGCTAAGCTCTGCGGGCGGTGCGCACCTCCCAAGCAAATATCTGATTATCGTATTCGAATGACAGCTATTGTTATCTAGACACTGTCTTTGGGTTATTTGTTGTTGGCAGGTGGTTGGCAACTAATTGGCTAATGGGTTCGCTACTACATACAATGACATACTGATTACTCCGTAGCGTTACTATTGGCATTGATCCATGTGGTCGCGGATTCGATCTATGCAAACTGTCTTTAGTAAGAGAAAAATAACTGTTGCTCATGTGTTTGGGTATATAAATATCTGTGTAAAACTGTGTCCTGATATTTATTATTACATATCTAATTAATGTACATGAGCGTGATTTATAGTTAATTATTCTTTGATGGGTTTCGTTCCTACACTTTGTCGCCGAATATGGTAAAAGATATTGCTTAGAGAAAAAGCGGTCTCAATTGCGGCTGCCAAAATAAGCTAAGAGATCCTTGTCGACAAATTTTGATCTAATCAGTGAAAACTGTCGGTAATTGAAAAGCATAGTAAAGTCGTTTCTTAGAAAAATTGTTTCGTTAGACACTATAACTTATAAGCTGGAGAAAAGTTTCAAGTGGAATAAAATAATCCTTTTTCAATATTATCTTAGCATTAACCATAACAGTTATTATGATAATTATGATACAGGAATTAATTTTTCTGTGTCTATTGAATTTCTGCGCATTATTTTTTCACTCTCAAATCTAATGACTAAAGCCCCTTTCTAGTTTACATCAATATTCACAGTCCGCAATTTACCCGCCACCTGAGACGTTTTATCCCTCTAAGTCACCATCTCAAAATCTTCTTGGTCCATCTTTACAGGTGATCCACTAACTAACTTTAACTTCAGCCTCTATATTTTGTTACTTTGTTCTACTCCGGATTCCATTTGGTGCATGAATTACGAGCCAGATGGTCAACCGACAGCGGTGAGAAACGTCGGGTCAATAAAATATTACTCACAATAAAACTACGATTCATTTCGGAACAAAGTGTTCTCGCAGTGCAACCGCACGTTATGCAGCTGTGCGCATTCGCTTCGAATCAAGTATTTCGCAATAACCATGCGATAGTAGTAATGCTCAAATATCAGCTTCATAATGGCGAATTCAGATTATACTATTCATAACCAAGATTTAGCAACGCAATAATTAATTAAGCGTGCCTCGTTTATTAATTTGTAAAAGACTCACGACATCTGCTTAATGTCTTGGAGTCTCTTATGAGATGTGCTGAGGTGAGAATGCCTCGGTACTAGAACTCTCACCGATTACTCCCAAGTGGATGTATTGCTGCCATCCACAGTCAAGCTGCTGGTTTCGCTACATTTGAATTAACATGAGAAAACTACGTCATATAGACGCAGTCATTGTTACATTTGATGCATCTTCTTTGTAGCTCATGTGTTATGGCTAGTGACCTTGTGTGATGAGCGTAATTGTCAGAGTTTTGTGTTTGTGAGTTAAATAAGTATGACCGTAAAATCCCGTTCTTATTGTGTAATGTTACTATTAACGCTTCGCACTTGCGAAAAATGTAATTTGGGATGTGGGTTTTATGTAATCGATTAATTTGTAAGTTACGTAAAACAAATATAATATACATGACATAGGCCATATCGTTTCGTATGATTTATCTGCCAGTATATTGCGTTGCGTTTTATTATTTTGTATAGAATACGGTGAAATCGCTTTGTGTCAAAAAATAACTTATTCAATGAATTGTATGCTGCATTAGACTGGAAAAACAAATAGACAACTATTGCTTGAATTGTTCTGTTATAGCGAAAACGAATTTTATTTTAACTTCTGATTTTTTTATTTTATTTCCCGATGGTTCCCAATTGTTCAACTATAAACACTCGCAATATTACTTAGGCATGTCGCGTTCTAATATCAGTTGATGTATCTTCAGTTTTCAAGCGAGATCCATCGCAATTACTCACCATTTGTCATCTGTTTTGTGTTCTTGATACACTTGTCGGCCGACTTGATAGCAATGACTGTCGACAAAATTTAGATTTTTCGGTAGTCGGCGCTGTGTTTGAATTGCGCTGTCCACACTATCCGGTACAGCCAAGTCACTTTCTCGTGTTCAGATTTAAATAAAATCACGATTAAATCCAATTTTTGCCATACAATATCATTCCATAATATAATAGGCGTTATAATATATATTTTGAAATAGAAATATGTTCGCATGTTTTGTGTATTTCCACTGAAAAAGATTTACAACAAGATATAGTTTTTGACTTAGTTCATCGTTGTCCAAACATATCTTGGACTGGCATTTATTTTACACATAATATATCGAATATGATAAGTACACTATCACAAAAAAGACTTAAATGTTGCTTATTTTGAACTAAACATCATACACTTCACGAAAGAGTAAATAGCATATTATGTATGCGATAGTATAAACATCGTATCAAAAGTAAAGTATGAATGAAACGATTTCAGTGATTTCAAGCAAAGCAACGAATATACCGGCGATATATATGTGAAAGTAATTCTAATTGAATTGTTACGACCGACTACAATCTTAACTGGTATTATGGCGATGCATTTGAAGACAATATACTAAACAGTTAAAACATAACTCTCGCAAGTACAACTATCAGAATTAGTATTACAAGATGGACAATTGGAAAAGCTAACCAAGCATCAGATATTTCCTAACTATTACCCTATTAGGTTGTTTAAAAAGAGAAAAATTGTCAAGGAATTATACATACTAGTGGTTGAAATTCGACCATTAATTATTCAAATTTAAATATTACTATGTTTATTTCTGTCAAAGACAATAAATTATTGTTGATTAATAGACGTAAGGATCGTGAAGTACAACGAACGATGACGTTGAAGCGATGACGACTCGGTCGTTAGCGTTTTCGGACACCGCTTCGATCGACATGGGATCAAATTCTTACGGATTAGCGAGAACTTTCGATGAAGGAAACATCGTGATGAAGCCGTAGCATGGGGGTAGGGCTCCTTCTAAGCCAGTCTGACTAGCTGCCACTCTCAAGTTGCTAATCCGACAGCTGCACGTGGGAGCAAGTTTCTCCTCTAAGTATAGCGTGTTTACTCTCTTGGGCCACATTGACGTTTAACGTTAGGTGGGGTTGTGGACAAGCGCTAAAACCTATAAAGTATAAAAACAAGAATAGAGTCTTATAAATAAGGGCTTCGACTCGTCGACGTAAGGCATAAGTCCTCAAACTTTTTTGTCTCGTATACCACTTACCATATTTTTCGGTTCTGGTAGATCCTCAGCTTCTTTGATATTAACTTTTTTACCAATTCCTCACTTTTAAATATCTTTTGATATAGGTGTTATAAAGAAGCATTATTAAAGAAGACACTATGTGTATATATATTGTTTCCATTCATGGAAAGCGAAAATTAAATCCACGATCTGCTTGAATTATGATTAGTGTTCCATTTCATGGATCCCCAATTTTTTTTTTCACTGGCATCGACCCCTTTACTAGTCTTCATAGCTCCCGGGTTCGATATAAACCACTTTGAAAATGAGAGCTTTAAGAAAAAATATTCTTTTCTGGATTGTTTAATTGATAAGGCAATAGTTATTAAATAAAAAAAAAAGAAAATCCGTTGCAAAACAAAAAAAAAGATTCTGAAGAGTATTTACAACGCCTATATACATATAGGCTCATATACAGATACGCTAATACCTACTCTGGTATCTATATAACAGAGTAAATAATGGTATATACGTATATACTATTAAATAAAATTGTCATGTCCGTTAATCTCGCGCAGCTGGACGTAGTCCAACAAGCGTAGCAACTTTGAAAGACGAAGCTACGAGAAATTGCTTCCGAAGCTGAAATAATATTGCACACGAGTTCAATCCACCTACCTATATAGATGTTGTTATATAGTTCTGTTTGTTCTTCTGATGTGTGTGCTATCGTATCAACAAAGTTTGAGTTTTAGAAAGCAATTTCATATTCTCGGCTTATCAAGATCGATGTAATTGAAGAGTCAAATGAAAGTGGGAATGCATTGAACCAAATTAATCTTACAAGACGTAGATTTCGATTTAATTTAAACTTGTAAAATTAATCATTTGATTTTATAATATTACTTGTATTTGATATTATTGTATTAATTATATAATTGTATAAATCCTGAAACAGATAGATTGTGATTTAATATAAACTAACAAAATAAATCATTTGATTTTATAATATAACTAATTCTATTCCGCGAGTCTGTCTACGTATTTATTGGTACAGTGTTACGCATATGGGCAATTTAAATGTCGTTTGTGTGGAAAGAAAACAGTCAACCAAACTCACTATCACGCAGTTACTCTATAGTCGTACTTAGACTTTCTTATGTACGTAGAAGTCTTTGTGGTTGTAGCTCGCTTGTACATTTCTATCTTTTCGTATTCACTTCGATATCAAGAATAGAAATGTCTTCGATCGCACTGTGATGTGCTTATACTCGTATACTCAATAATATGAAAGGTAGAAATCTCTGGAACGTTCGAGACGGCCTATTTTTCGAATCCCGAATCCCATTTCGTTTCGTTCCCACGGTCGATGAGCCATTCTTTGTTTATCTGTATCAAGTTTGCTTACAGGTGTAACAACAATATACTTGTATTATATATATATATATATATATATATATATATATATATATATATATATATATATATATATATATATATATATAAACCTTCTGGATGAAATTCATTAAAGCATAGTAAAAACCATATTAAAATTTGTTGCGTACAAGAGTTAAGGGAACACGAATACATACGGGAAAAGTGACTTTGTTTTGTAATATTTGATGTACTGTTATCTATATATAGAAGATGATTTAATTTGTTTTACTTTTCGCTCAAATGGGAAATGGCTGACATGACATCTCTTTCGCACCTATACAGTTCCTGCATAATAAGAAAATGTATCCACGCAGATAAGATATAATCCGCTGTAGATCGCAGATGCGATAGCGCCCTCCGCACTCCTCCTCTCATTGGGATTCAAACCGGGATGTTGGGAACTCGTAAAGATTTCGAAAAGTTAAATTAGGGCCACTTGTAACTGTCACCGAGCGGTTATCTCTGCACCGTTTTTTGTTTTCCAATAATAATATTAAGGGAATATATATTTAGTAATAACAACTTTGTAAGCACCTGCGCAGTTGAATATATTTTCTAAATAATAAAATGCTGTTTGTGGGTTCAAGGAGTTACGTATATTAGAGTTCTAAGTAAACTGACGATTACCCGCACACTGTAAATCTACATTAATATCATTAAGTCCAAGAGATCTTTTGTTTTTTGCTTTATAGTGCGCGCTAATTCTCGGACACGCCAAACAGATTAGAAAAAGCCTTTCGAATTAATAGTTTATTTATTGCGAAAAACTGTAGGCTATAATCACATATAATTACGCTACGAACATCACACGCTGAGCAATTACCATACAAAATGAAGGTAAGAA
The DNA here is from genome assembly GCA_035772565.1 of Antheraea assamensis. Taxonomy (NCBI): domain Eukaryota; kingdom Metazoa; phylum Arthropoda; class Insecta; order Lepidoptera; family Saturniidae; genus Antheraea; species Antheraea assamensis. The sequence goes on along the minus strand of JAQQSE010000046.1, from coordinate 3,101,641 downwards.
AATACGCTAAGCAAGAATGAAGTATCTAATAGTGCTGACTGGCCTTGTGACGTGTGACTAGTGAACTACAATTTACAGCTTAATAATTATAAAGTATGGCTTAACGCCATCTAGTGGCGAATTTTAATAAATTTTAAAAACACTTAGGTCTATAAAATTTCTTGTTGATTCGTTAAATGGTGTCAACGGTATATACGTCTCAACTCAACGGGTAATAATATTCCTATATATATCACCCTTTTTAACTCTTTATGTTAATAAATATGTATATAAGACGGCAACCTACAAGAATCGTATTATGCTTATAAAGAATTCAAACGGACATCGGCACGGAAAGGAACGCCCTCGTTTTATGACCTGAATCTTATTGTACGATTTCGCTTTGTTATATACCGAGTCATTTGTGATTTACCGTGGTTAAACGTTATTAAGTTTTCTTTTATTTATAATTATTTTTATGGTTAACAAGCACACCCGCTAACTACTTCATTTGCGTTTGTATTTTTATAAATAAAGACACATAATTTTCGTGTATCGTGAGGGTTTATGCAGCGCGCTCCGAGATAGATAGATTACAGATGTTTTTCTTCAAACTTACAATGTCTTTATAAATGATAAACTGTTATTCTGATGTATAAGCTATATTCATGTACAGTTTTATCAAAATCCGTTCAATATTTTTTTCTTGAAATAGCAACCAATATTCATCCATCCTTTCCATAAACTTTCTATTTTAGTATCCTATTATTCATTCACCATCATCATCATCATCATCCCTTACGATCGGCCGCCTGCCTGACATCAACCCTTCTTGGGATTATTTTGTAGAACCACTATAATTTCAACTTCCTAACTTTATATGGATACCGAACGTGGATATTTAACTCTTCGAAAACAGGATGATAATAAGGCTTCAAATGACGCGCTTGTGTACGATGTATCCGTGAATTGGCTTTTGAATAGGCTCTGGTTTAAGGTCTGTTGTAGCCATGAGAATTTCTTCCTGTAAATCTGATTCAGGAGGTTCACTAGTATTTTTTTTCTTTTTCTTGTCCTTTTCCCTCATTAATAATTAAAAAATACTTCATTATTAGCTAAATATGAGCGTTTTTTTCAATTATACATTAATTTGTAAATTGTATAAATAATAATATCGTATTGTCATAATAATTACTATTATAAGTGCGAAAGTAAGTTTGTTCGTTTGTTACGCTTTCATGAAATAACTACTCAACCGATTGCAATAAAATATTGCATACACGTTTTCGGGGTTACAAGAAAGGATATAAAGTACCTTTCATCCAGAAAAAGTACTATTCCCGAACGATGGGTCCAAACTTCGTTAATGCGATCGAAGTCGTATTACATTTTAAAATATTGAAGCTTTGGTAATTTAGATCTTCATCCATAGAGACAATGTTATGATGGTAGTTTATTTTATAAGGATCGTCTGTTTACTACGCGTAGGTTAAAAATTCAGGCATCAATATCTTTTCCACCAGCTTCAATTGGCATATTCAGTGTTAGCGTGTTTGGACATCACATGGATGAATGTAAATTTAAAATCTATATATTTAGAAAAAAATATCATCACCTATCAGTCACTCCTGGTGTAAGTAAATCGAGGTTGTTGAACAGTTTAACCTTTGCAACACCAGTTATATGTTCACTGGTTTGAACCCCGGCAAGTAGTATCAGCTGATGGTGAAGGAAAATGTCGTGAGGAAACCTGAACCTAAGGAGTGTTCATGTAGTACCACCGTATGTGCGAAAATATACAACTGTGAGTTTCTCGGAGTTCGAAATCGGTAATACGTCGTGGGCTGGTGGTGGTGGTTATGCCCATATGTTTTTTCGGGAAGAGGCTTATGGCCCGCTGTTGATCTCTTACAGGCTGATGTAATGGTGATCACTCAGTACTTCCCTTAATTAACATCCTATTCATTGTTGTTATTAACATAGAAAACAAAATGAGAGGGGCGAATAAGGTTGGGTTATAAATCGTTACATCAATCTTTTATTAATTTTTAATTTTCCTTCAGTTCTTCAGTGTGCGCTATAAATATAAGTCTTATAAAACAGACATATTATACAAAACGCCCTACACCCTAGAACTTATATCCGCAAACATACCACCACTAACAGTTCAACAACAAACTATGTAAGTACAACAACGTCAGGGTTATGTAATCTTTACCCAGTATAAAACTAAAACTATCCCGCAACTACTTCTATTGGACTATATAATGATTGTGTTTCTTTTACGCGTTTTATTTACTTAATTTTTATTTTGATTCTTAGAACACGCGAATTTATAGAAATACCTAATGAATATGAAAAGTTTTTACATATTTTATTGGCCAACGGTATAGGCTCTATAACATCATCCTACGAGCTTCAAGAGCGGAATGATTACTATACAAAATAAAGGAAAAGGAAAAGGGGTGCTAAACATAAAAGAAGTAATAATGCTGGCAGGCCGTCAAGCGTAGCGCGGTGTAAAAGAGACAAGGATTAGCCACCCGACGAGAAAAGAACATTACCTAGAAAAACAGAACTGTAAATGCCTATGTCAGTGGGATACTCAGTCGTATTGTCAAGTTCCTAAGCAACAATCGTATTTTATACGGAATATACTTAATGTTGACAGTAGTTCAATATTTAAATAACTAAATGCGAGTGATTTCATGTGTCCTAAGTAATATTCAATATCATATACATAATTTTCTATAAGTTCAATATGAAAAAGGGGAAGCTTAATCTAAATTTATTTTAAGTGAAATTCTTGTTTGTTCCGAAAAAATTAGGAACAGCGTTTTAAAGCCAAAACAAATCTCAGTGCTGCAAAATCTTTGTTGTGCAATTTTTAAATGCGAACAAGCTTAAAACAACAGCATTTAAACTGAAAAAATGTATTTAAGTTGGTATCATCAAATTCACTATCGAGTGAGCAATGTGACGCCACCGGTGCAAAAAACCCGTCAATGGGTAAATAAACCTAACAAAAAGCAATCAAAAACGTTCACTTCAACGTCTATTTTAAAATAATGAACAATTAAGATTTAGACTCGACAAACCGTTGTTGTCCGACGACAAAGTTGCCAACAATTTAATTAAATTTCAAATGTCGAATTTGATGTTCGGTTGACTTTATTCCTTTTTATACAAATTGTACTTTTTATTCAAACTCTTTGATGAGTATTTATTATCTAAAATGTATTATTTTTTTAATTTCGTTATAAATCATATAATTGGGACGAAATTATTTCAAGTTACTGTTTCATGAATAACATGAATAAGGAGTTTTAGGCTTCATTTCGGTTACGATATTTTATATTCGTATTATGTCGTGTACACGTGTACGCGTGTATTCGTGAATACAGACTTTAACGTCAAATTAAAATAAAACAAAAGTGTATCTATTTAGATACCCACGTCAATTAGTATGATAATAATTTAGGTGTACAATGTGTATATACTTCACCTATATTTTAAGGTCAAACGAATGACGCGTAAAAGAAATCGAAGCGTTATAATGATATACTCTCAGAGATTTCCTTATAAGTTTTATCCGTATATCATGAGTTACAGTGTATTTAAACGGATAACTACTTTAAGTTTTAACTACATTTATTAATTATAAATACGAGAAAGTTTCAGAGAATGGATGAATATTTTTATTACTATTTCAGGCAAAAGCCACTGAACGGACTTTAATGAAACAGTAATATAGCCTATATAAATATCGACATAGCACATAGGATATAATTTACAAAAATATTATTTAAATATGGTGATAAGTGCAAATTTAGGTTGGAAAAAAATCTGTCATCTGAGAGCTGTTTCGGTGTTCTTTTCATAGATCGTTAGTTACACAAAGATGGTATTATCTTTTGTAAGGATACAAATGCAGACAAAGTCGAGGGCAACCACTAAATCTATGTGTTATAAAATTGTGTTATAATGTATACTATTAGAATTTGTAACGTGACGAATGGTGTACATGAGGAAAAATAAATTAGATTTATTCTAGAATTCATATTGTAGAGATTTTGTCGAAAGCCGTGTTAAAATAAAATGACATATTTATCATATACTCCTAAAATAGGAATGTTCTTGTATTTCTCTATTGGGTATGTTATTAATATGTGTGCGTGCGATTATTCTATCTCGTTTCATATTGTAAATAATTTCTTTCGTAATAATCTATACTCAGAGCGACTCTCTTACTCGTTTACTAAAGACTAAAATATGTTTGACATTCAATATAAACATGAAATAAATTTTCATTTTATTATATATATATATATATAAAAGATAATTTAATTTTCATATATAAAATGTTCCCATCTATGAAACATTTGAAATAAAAAATTGTCATTTGTTTGTCAAGGATTTATAGATGCGTTTAGAAATTTTGCTGTAGTATGAGGTCTGATCTCTTTGATCTGTGTTATTGGAATACAAAACATTTCTGTTTCTGAAACAGAAATATTACTGTATCTGTAATGTAAATAAATTTTATCTTTCTGCACTTTATTCTCGACATGAACGTTAACTATGCTAAATCTAACACACCTCCATGCGCACAATGTTCTTAATAATTTTTTTATCTTCTCTTATCTGTATATTAAGTATATATCATATTTTAGACTTTATGTTTTATTAAGACTAACAAAATTGTCTATGTTATGTTCAATAATATGATCCTAAAGCACATTAGCCATTTCTTAGACAATAAGTTCAAATACCATGTCAAGTAGATTTTATTGTCAAAAGGTTATTATAAAGCGGATTACTACGTTCATTAGTGATGTCTGGAAATTTTCGGTAATTACAGCTTTTTATACATCTGTTCAAATAATAATAAACGACTGTGCACTGTCTATATGCACAACATATACAATGCAATTATATTAATAAGAAAATGATGTAGTTTATTGCCCGCTTTTATAGTCATGATAATATTGATTATAGTTGTATGTTAAGAGAATAAACAACATGGCTTTTTTACATTACATCGAAATAAGAAATTCTTCGCGAGTGCCATGGGTTTGATTCTACTATGAGAAAGTATGTATTATAGCCATTGAATGAAACTATATTTTATAACTATATTATCAAAGTATAATAATGAAGTAAAACAAATAGGTTTAAATGCAAATAATATAAGGACAATTTTTATTGACATTTAATTTATGGTATGGGGCCTCGCGAATCATTAAAGGCTAAGTTCCAGAGGTTCGGTATCCTAACTCTGCCCTCCCAATACATACTTGAAAATCTAATGTACGTCCGCAAAAACTTAGATAAGCTAGATTTCGTAAAGGACCGACACAATCTAAATACAAGAAATAATGAGAAATTGGCCATTCCATGTTTTAGGCTCAATAGGTCCGGTAACAGTTTTTTAGGTATTAGTGTTAGGTTATATAACAAAATTCCAAAGCGCATTACCGATTTGCCGGATACTAAGTTTAAGCACCATGTCAAGCAGGTTTTAATATCTGAAGGCTATTACAGGGTGGATCAATATATGATCGACGGTCACGTCTGGAAATGACGCCCTCTCTGTGTATCCACCAAAACCGAATTTAATTATTTGTATCTATGTTTATAACTATATTTTAAAAATATGAAATATGTCTCTCTTTCCGGTTCTTCTGGATGACTGGGTTGTTTTCCGAACCGGTGGTAACTTTGACGTTCGTAAGCGTCTGCTTCTTTAGCCCTGGCCTAAACTGAATAAAGTATTTTTGATTTGATTTGAATTAATAAAGACGTGATAGTAAGCGGATTATTACTTTCTCATCTCATCTACTTTGCTGTAATCTTTTTTTGACTCATGGAAAGGTCTAACTTTACGACTGGTAGCATTTATCATACTCGTACGTGATTCAAATACTTAGGATATAAAACGTACGTCTTACGAATGTCAAGTCGACCCCAAGGACAATGCTTTAGATACCATTTATTTATGTTAAATTGGTTACGTTAACCTGCGTAAAATCGCCATTTTTCCGTCAAATTTCAAGCTCATATTTTTACATAAACATGAATCGAATTTCGTGCATAGTGATGTAAAATAATTATGACTTTGGAATTTGGAATAAACTGTTTAAGCCAGAAGTTTTCACATCTCTAGATTCTCGTGACTACATGTTTATAGCCTTTTAATTATTTCAATTGTTGATTTTCTAAAAACGTTAAAATGGATATACTATTAATTCTTAGCACCAAGATTACGTTGAAAGTTTATTTAAATAAATGTTCAGTATATTTTCTTAATTATTATGTAACTCTCTCCGTTTTTGGACTGCGCTCTGTTTACCGCCTGTTACAGTACTATCACTATATCATGTTACAATAAAAAAAAGAGTGCAGTTATTTATATGGCAAGTTATAAACAAAGAATGAGTTTTTTTTTTTATATTATAGGGGACAAACGAACAGGTGGGTCACCTGATGGTAAATGATCACCGCCGTCCATAGACACTAGCAACACCAGGGGAGTCGCAAGTGCGTTGCCGGCCTTTTAATATATGTGGGCCTCCGGTGCTCTCACTGATCGAACGAAACGCAACAGTGCAAGCACTGTTACTTCACATCGCTTTTCTGTGAGAGGGTGGTACTACCCCGGGTGAGCCGACCCACTCATGCTGAAACCAGTAATAGCTTCAGCGTAGCTCTACCACCTACCAAACTCGTAAAGGGAAATACAATGACGTTTTAAAAATAATCCATTTCAAATTTTATAAAATTGTTCGAGTAATGACGTCCGACTACCAGAGTTTTCCACCCCCTTTTATTAGAAGATATAGGAAGCGCGCCGCTGTATGTCAGAGCAAAATTATATTCCTTAGATCGGAGCGAAAAGGAAGACAAAACAAAAATAGGAGATCTCCAAGACGACTGCGACTATAGCATTATAAGGTGCGAGTATGACTCTATGTAAATAAATGATAATAAGTCTATTTGATTTTTGACTATACGTGTACAATTTTTTTCTGATGTAATTGGCATTTTATTAACCTTTTGTATTTATCAACCTACGAGCGTAACAACATGAAAAAGAAATGTTTTTAAATATTTAAATCGTTGTGAACCGAATCAAAAGTTACAATGAAGAAATTAAATACTTTGAATTTAAGTTTAAATACATAAAACAATAAGGTACCTTATACAATAAAGTTTATGTTATATTCTGTTAATATTGTTTATATAACTTGTCGGAAGTAACCATTTATCAGAAATTTGCTTTAGTTTTAGGTAACCTCATGGTGTGTTGCATCGGAGGGCACAATTTCTGTTTAAAGCTAAAAAATCACTTTCAAATATTTTTTATCATGCACTAAAAGAAATATAATCTCAAAAAAGTTCTACATAACAGACTCATCTCCGTATTAAGTATCAGACATAATATTTCCTCATATGTATACTCTCCTGATTGTGTTATGTACTAGTAAGAAAATCTTGGTATAGGGTATATACAGAGGCAACGCTGTCTTAGCTTAGCTGAAGCTTGTTTGTGGTTGATATATAAACTGAATTTTCCATTTTTAAGCCGTAATTTACCCGTTTCAGCCATCGCTTTGTTCTTACAAAACATATAATAAGGGAACCGTAAATTTGTTGAGTGTGTAAAGGCTATTATAATACTTTCTTTCCTTTCCAGGCTTAGTCAAGGGTAAAAGTACTCGAGAACCTCTCGGTATAATTTTGAACAGAAAAATTATACTTTTATTTTCCTTTAGGTATTGTCGAAAATTTTGTGAGAACAATTCTTACAACGACTCTATCACGTGTGATGGGCAAATCAGTGGAGTATGACCTGTATTATTTTTTCACGATTTCTATTTTATTTCTTTGATACTGAAAAATGGTTGGCGTTATATTTATGACTTGAAATATAGGCCATGTATAGTTTTCAAAGGGCGCCGCCTGTGTGGAAATTCTACAGGCTTAGAATTTAACCATTCATTTTCACCTAATATTATTACTTGTGAAAAATATGACCTCATCCGAACACTAATAATATCACTGGATGATTCTAGAATTTACTCTATGTGACCGAATAAACTCAATGTTGCGAATAATCAATAGTAATATTGACACTGTGTAGTAGTATAGTTATGGAAAATAACACATCTCAAATCTCTTAAATTAAGACAGCCTTCTAGAGATTTCCACTCTATGTCTTGTGAAGTGTTATAAGCACGTCACCGACCGTACGTGGACAGTTCAATACTGAACATCGAAGAGAAATAGCAGAGGATGAAATCTGCAAGCAGACTGCCACCACAGACAGCATTATAATCTGTTAAGTGCGGCTATAACTTAATTGTGTGATAATGATTCTGTTTAACGTTTGTAATGGTAGGTACAATTACATTTATTTCGAAGCAACGGATATTTTAAATAGCCACGGACGTAAAAGTATTAATAATTTTAGTCTCTCTGCATTTCCTGTAAGATGTATGGACAATAACAAAGTTTTTGATGAAAAGTCTTAGGTTCATCGTCCTTACGCAATAGTTAGAGGACGCCCAAATTTCAATTCAATGTATATCAAAGCGTGAAGTGCGAAAACCTATAAGTGAAAACTTACCGTATGTCTTACGATTTTAGCTTCGTTTTTGATAATGCGTTACCTCTTTATTGTACAGTTAAATATTTCACGTTATCTCAAGCGTACGTTGTAGTATAGACGCTAATCAAATATGACGTCTCGGTAACACATACTTCACGGCAAAATTCTATATGTTTCGTCTTATAAAGAGGTTTTTGTAGGTAAATGATTCTGCCTAACTTTGAAGGAGAAAAATACATAGAATTATATACGTGAAATAAATCAAGATTCTTGTTACAAGAGTGGTATAAAAAGGAAATATATTTCCAAGAATGTGTATATGTAATGTTGTATTATTACAGTTGATAGTTGAGAGTTTATTCAATAATCCTCTTACTATTATAGATGAGAAAGTATTACAGAATGGACGTTTGCTACTTTTTACGCACAAACTACTGAAGGGATTCTAGTAACAGTAATGTAGCTTAGATATCAAAATAACACCTACTCTATAGTATTTAAAAATATTGTTTAAGTCGGCTATAATATGTCCATAAGTGTCATGTAAATTGAAAAAAATCCTACCATCTAAGAGCTACGTCGGTGTACTCTGCGTAAACCGTTAGAATTACGCGAAGCTAATGTATGGTGTTATCATTCATAAATACATATGTAAATACAGACGAAGTCGCAAATGATAGCTTGTTTTAAAATAACATAAACCAACCGAACCTTGAAATATTATTTACGTGTATCGAACGTCATGTGTAAATTAGTTTGAATCGAGAGTTTAGGCCTCAATAAATATTATATTAATTGAATTTCTAAGTACAATTTAACTAAGAGATCTTGCCCTCGTTTCGTAATACGACACAAGAGGTAAAAGAGGATATTATATATGCAAAGGTCGTGGGGATGTATGTATTGAGTTATTACGGTTGGCATGCTTCGCTTCATCTTAAAATTGATGAAATAGAAATCTACGCGATACGCCTGTTTATTTAAATATAGTCTGTAAGGAACGTTGTGGGCTTTGATTACATTTTACATAAATATCGTTTGTCATCTGAGAGATCGATACTTGGTCTGAAAATTTTCTATTCTATGAAAGTTTTCGTCTTTTCGATTTTAGTTCAGAATCGAGTCTCTAGGTATCAGATATCGATATGCACTAACACCGTTTGATGGATATTCATAAAATGTGACACATATAAGTGTCATTTAATGGAGAAGGTTTTTTTGTTATCAATTATAATATAAATTGTTGCTAGGTGGCGTTGCAGGTAATCTAATGAAGTACCGTTCAATCGATCACTACTTGATCTGGGTCAATTTTAAACCGAATTCTATTTCGCTCAGTTGCTAGTATGTTCGGATACGGCGTTGAAGAACGTAGGTTCCAATCCTAGCAACGGAGTCGGAGCTTTTGGTTTAGGAAAACAACGTGATGAAACCATAGGAGGGTAGAGCTTTTTCTAAGTCCGCCTGGCTAACTACCACCCTCAAGTTGAAAATCTGTCGCCAAGCATCTATTGGTGTGTTCCGGCAACTGCACTTGTGAGCCAGTCTCCCTCTAAATTTAGCGTGACTATCATCTTAAACCAAGTCATCATTTAGATCATCATCAGATGAGATTGTGGTCAAACGCTAACCTATAAAACATAAATAAAACTATAAATCGATTTTTTATCACAATAAATAATAAAAAACGCATGAGGAGTCGCAGGTAGAGCTAGTAATATGTATGAGAATAGAGTCACTATTTTGGTGGACCTCAGGGATTTGTTTGTCCTAATATCTTAAAGTTATAAGTAATGTGATCCGGTAGGTAAACTTTCACATGGTAGCAATCCGTATCCTATCACACATCACAATACATATGGTGATAAAACCGTTATATTGAGTCTTTTTAGTTTTTCGCGTAACCAAGTTGAAGACCGGTGTGGCAGCAACGACTATCATTGAATTGTAATTCTTTGGGTTATAGCAATTATTTTTAGTTTGCCTATTATCAGACATAGTGCAGTCACTATGTCGCGATACAAGTAAAAAGATTATTTTGACATTTCAGGGGATGTTACCCTTTAAAATTAAAGTATGGTCGGCATACAAAAGCTGGCTCGTAACAGCAGAATGAAAATATCGAGTGAACCCTTTGACTAAAGTAATACGAAAAAATATCTCCTATTTCTACACGGTGGTACTGGTCTCTATAATTCACTGTTTTAGATTAGAGATAAGTATACCATGTCGATTGGTTTCAGTCAGAACTGCTGTCCATTTTGTTGTAAAGATTTATATTGTAATTTAATGCTGACGAAGTTGTGGGTTCTCGTTACTTTTTAATAAAAAAAAATCCTACTTATTTCATTGGATAGTGATTGGTCACTGCAGCTTGTACCTAAACACATAATTATCAATATTATATTTCCATCCAACATAAATATTCCAATACACAACGTCAACAATAAATTATGAGACCGTTAAAGAACATTTGTAAACAATAGGTTTAATAGGACAACCAGAGAGATAATCCTCATCTAACTTCGTGAAGAAGTTAGTGGCATGAATTGAAAGCGGATAAGCGTCTGGGGACAGATCAGAACATGGAGTGATCGCTCACATCCATCTCTGCTCCCCTCGAATGGGATGTGATCATTCATCTGCGCGACAACGTCATTCGGATTTGATAAAACTATAGGAATCTATACGTGATGAAGTTGGACTAACATAAAGGAATATAGTACTAATAGGTCCTTTTTTTGCTAGTCATCCTAACTAATATTACAAATGAAAAATGTTAAATCTTTTGTTTGTTTTTGTAATTTTGCATAGTTAACACTGGTCAGGAGTACAGAAAATGGCATAATGTACTTTTCATACAAAAAAGTACTTGGTTCGCCCTTATAAATAAATTTAATAACTGCATTCCAGATAATGAGATGTATTTCTGACCTGCATCTCATTGATCGTATACGGAGCATGTATAAACACTTTGGTAGAACCAAATATCACTGTCATTATGACAAAAAAGAGAAACATTTTGAAAATATGTCATTATTAGAAAATTATTGGTATCGCTGGTATAGACCGCTAATATATTTTTCGCTTTGAACACCGCAAATATTTATCGAAGATAATTACACTCTAAAAACCGCAACAATACTACTTTATTGGATTCATCGCTGCTAGCAATGAGGATCCTGAGACGCCGTTGCTTCGTACGAGGTGCTGAGTTTGCAGGTTAGTTCACGCCTTTTATTTGGGGTCTTTGTTATTATATTTATTTATAGGCAAGACCATCTACCTCTTCACACTTTTTCTTTCTTTTACGCATTTTTTTATATATTTTTACTTTCAGCGAATCCCATCTGGTGGGACCTATTTACATGGTCCCACCAGCCCCTTCAGTACTGTTGCCGAGGCATAAGACAAATCTATATTAAAGCGAGCGAAGCTGGGAGCTACAGATTCGTATATTAATACTAAGTGAAAATAAAAGTAGATACAACCGGAGATTATAATAGGCTATACATAGAAAAAGAGCTGCCTCATAATGGTTCGATCAATAGAATATAGATTAGATATTCACAGGTTCGCTCCCCAACGTGTACCAACGAAATCTTCTTAATTTGCGTACGTTTACTAATTGAAATTAATAGGACTATTGGCTGACAGTAAAGGAAATCATTGCAAGGAATCCTGAACTTGAGAAATGTTCTTGTAGTGTCACTGTATGTGGTAATACGGTTAAGTCCATCTCTGTGCATTTACCAAAAATAAATGTAACTATCTATGTTTGTAATTATGTGTATGTTAAAAAATTTAAACGAGATCGAGTTTCTTGCCGGTTCGTTACGACAGCTGGGTTATTTTGCGAACCGCTGATAATATTCACGTTCATAAGTAACTTCCGAGGGTCTAAATTGGATAAAGCATTTTCGATTAATTGAAATAAACTTTAGATTTCTTGGAATTTTAAATCGCTGACACGTTCTGTACTGGTGCGGTGTTCATCCGGACACTTCTACCGAGAAGAATTTTTTTACACAGGGGTGGGAATCTTACAGGTTGACTTTATTACATAAAATAATAGTAGATATAGTAAGCTTTAATAAAAAAATTACTTTGCTGCCTCTGTACACGAAATCCCGCACTCTTCTTACGTTTTTATATTTGACTATTGTGTACGTTTAGTTGAAATTATGATTCTAATTTCGGACCGCTTTGGTTTTGTGAATTACGTAATTTCGGTACCGGTTATTACATGTGACTTCATGAACAGACAATTAGGTAGCTGATGACTGATACGCTTAGAATTTCCTGATTGAAGATTATCAACATAACTATATTATTAAAACTATATAAGTATCCTTAGCTTAAATGTTAAATACCTTTAATTACTTACTTTATGTAAAAATTAGTAGTCATCTGTGACTTTGTATGTAATTGTATCTTTATAAAAGTTGACATCATACAACTCTTTGAGTTAATCTAATGGCTTATGCAGCGCACGTCGAAATAACTCTCAAATGGAAGGATTTTTCAAACTCAATTGACACTTATTGTTATATCTTGGATAATTTAAATATTTCATTATAAAATATAGCTCATAGGTTATTATGATTATGATATATGTTATATAAGCTATGTTACTGAATTTTGATAAAAATCCGTTCAGAGTAACAAACATTCATTTCTCCTCACAAAGTTTCTCATTTATAATATTAACAGAATAAAAGCGAACACCGCGGTATCTCCTGTAATTTGTCCTAACTTTAATTAGTTAATACCTGAACAAAGTTGATACCATCTCGGAGTATGGAACTGAATTAATGAAAATGTAAATTATATTCACATTTCATAACACAACTGTCTATAAACGTATGCTAAGATAAAAAAAAAAAAAAAAATTGTTACTGTTTTTTTAAAAATACGATTATTCCATAGAAAAAACTGGTAAGTAACATTCTCCGAAATTATAACGCAATACTTTTTATGTTTCATTCTAAATTGGAATTTTAATAAAACCTTATTTTATTTTATTTTATTTATTCAGGAAAACTTACAGCTAATATTGATTATATAACAAAACAGCAACATAGTTAAAGGCTAATTATAAGTTTTCACTTATAGAAATATAAATAAACAAAGAAAAAGACAGCTACATATACTAATAAGCAAAAACAAGCATAATGATTACAAACACAAGATTAAAGTTAATTAAAGAAATCTCTTGACAAATATTGCCTAAGGCATGGTACACTCGTGTAAAATAAATCTACATTTTCACCTAAAGAATTAAAACATTAACATGCTCGGATTAGAAATGCATTTTGTCTGTTTGTTGCTTTTTTTTTCGAACTGTCTACACTGTTGACCTGGCAAGGCCTCTACAGTTTCATCGGACTACAGCTCTGTATGTTGTCCTTACAAGTGGTACATGTATTACTTTAAGTTTTCTTTATACACCTGTAACTGAACTTTACATAATAGTTCTGAACAGTCTACAAATCCATTGGCTACATTACTCAAATAAATTAAATCGTGTATTCGAGCGTATACACAGTATATGTGTATGTTGTTTTATATGAATAAAATTGAAGCGTCTGTAGTTTGTCCGAGTTAACATTCAAAATATTGAACTGATTGTAATAAGATTTTTATTAGTAGATAAAGAATTTCATAGAGTGTTATCTATATCATTCCAATTTTCCCTAGGGCTAAGTAGTGATTATAAAATTGGAAAATGTTATTTATAATTCATACATACAATGTAAAAAAAATGCAATTAACAAATTGAAAGGCAATCAACAATTGACCTAAACTTTGTTCTCATGAAGCAACAACTAACAAAACATATTTAGAAAAACGATAATGTGGGAATCAGTTCATTCTATATATAAAAAATGTTTAGATGAGACTGGTGTCTAAGCGAATTATATTTCTTAATATTCAAATATTATTTATCTACATTGTTTTCAATAGTTTTCGTACAAATAACGTGTTTTTTTTTTGGCGTTAATTCTATTCAAGAATTGTTAATACGCGTTACAAATATAATACAGTGCTGTCTATAAGTGTTGTATTTACGTATAAATTCAATGAAGCCTACTGATTGAAACGGACGCATAAAGAAAATCCATAACTCCACATCTATCAATATATCATACCTATAAATCGAATGTATTCGGGTACGCCGTTAAATTTATCTCATCGCCTTAAGATCCGGTTCCGAATACCACGTGGGGTTGCTATGTTTCCTAAAATTACCAAATTTGTTATCGACATTTTCTTTAAATCAGAAAATATAAGTAACTATGAAATACTATGTTTTAGTTTTTATCTTCTCTCGACAACTTATAGAAACTGAAATTAAATCAGAAATTGTATGAATTTATGTAATATCGTTTGCATTACTATATCATCATCACCAAACTGTAAGAGACCCACTGCGGATATAGATCAGTGTTGTAACTATACCATCTGAGACCTGTGGCAAATTCATTGCATGGGGCTCCAGTAAAAATCGTCACATTGTAATTTAATTTAGGAAATTCAAGTTACGTAATTTGGCTTTTTCCATAGAGTTCTTTAAATATGTCTTTTCCCGAAGAAGCATTTAAACATAATCACCACGCCAGCTCACGGCGTATTGGCGATATTAAACATCAATAAATCTACAGTTATATAGTTTTCCACATATCATAGTACTACAAAAACATTTCTCAGGTTAAGTTTTCCTCACGATGTTTTCCTTCGCCGTTATCTAATAGTGTTACCAATTTAAATTAGTAAACTGTGTGCGTATTCCGAAAAAATCGTTCGTATATATCGAGTTTCAAATCTGGGACAAATAAGTTGACATTCCATCGGCCATTCCACGACTTTTAGTATGCAATTTCAAAAATAGTATGATATGCTACTTCGTAATGTAGAATTATTAATGACTACTTGTTTAACACAAAGATATGATAATAAATACCCATTAAATAATTTATTTGCCAAAGCATAACTATTTCGAAGCATAGATGGCTTAGTGTGAGCTTGTTTGGATAGTAGATCGATCAATGTTTTTTTATACCTTATAAGTGTTAGCGTTTCACCACTACTTCATTTGATGTCAAATGATCCTGTAGTTTAAAATTATAAACACGATAAACTTAGAGGGGGACTGGCCCTCAACTGTAGCTGCCGGAATATACCAACAGACGCTTGGCAACAGATTTTCAATTCAAGGATGGTAACTAACCAGGCGGACTTAGAAGAAGCCTACCTCCATACTACGGCTTCACTATGATGTCTTCTTTCACCGAAAGCTCCGACTCAATTGCAAGGATTCGATACTACGTCAATCGACGTGCTGTCCGAACACGCCATCAATGGAACGTACGTTCGAATCCCATAAGTCAGAGATATCGGTGATGAAGCCTTAGGGCGGTTGGGCCTTTTGTCATGCTCATCTGATTAGTTATCATCCTCACATCGAACATCTGTCCTAAGCAATTATGAGTTCCGGCAACTGCACTTGGGAAGCAGTTACTTTCTAGGTATAACGTATTAGCACCTTGCATTACATTGTCACTTAAGATCAAGTATGAATGTGATCAAACGGTAAGGCTATTCTAATTAATATTACAAACACTAATGTAAATATGTTTCATAAAATTTTGTATTCACATTGTCAAGGATACAAAAGAAAGATACAGGATACCTTTCGTTTAGAGACAAAGAGGAAAAAAGAGAAATATCTATTACTACATTAACGAAAGCGAAGACACGGGAAAAGATAACAAACTATAAGAAAAGCTATCGTTACTGAATTGTAAATGAAAAGACGAAAATATCAAGATCACAAAAACATGGAATTAGAATTACAAATGCTAGCAACCCCGTCGAGTAATGGTGACAATCGCTCAGCGCCTCTTCGGAATGTTTGAACGGCTCGGATTGCGACCGAGCTTGCGGCGTGTGAACGTAGCGTGTCACTTAGCGAATGAGGGGTATTAAATCGTTTTTTAGGGAAGTCGATTTGATAGATTCAAGAAGATTTCACATAATACGCTTCCATTTCAATGTATATTGACTCCTATGTAATTTCACGTCCTGTAAGCGTTTATAGTAATAGATTTATAAATAACTAGGTTTAGCCCGCTGTTTTACTCGCGTCACTATATATTTGACTGACGGGAACACTACTTTCTTCTTTTGGTGAAAGGTACACTAATTTTCCTTTGCATCTGTTTGTTTTTTATATATATTATCTTTATCTTCAGAAGGTATTAACTATCCGCACTATGGTAGGATGTTACTGATACGTGTTATAGGCAGTTGGAGTAAAATAAATGTTGATCACTGAAATAGTCTTATATTACTGAGCTACACATTATTTATAAGAATCGAAATAGAACACCGAACGGGGTGGGTGACAGGAGGCGACTGGTTTGCCTTTCCATTGCACGTATCAAGTCGCTGCGTCCGCACAACGGAAAGCAGTCTGACGTAACCAGCCACATATCCCTAACAACGTGTTCGCAAAATCGACTGAATAGTTAAGGCGTGACAGTATAGCAAACAAAGAAACTCACATTCAGGAGGGGTACAAAAAAGGACACAAGGTACCTTTCATACAGAAAGAAAGTACTGTTCCCGAGGGATACGTTAAATCAACATTAAGATGCGAGAAGCCACGAGCAAAAGCTGTACTACAATGATACAATACAATAAAGACATTTTATGCTTCACTAACTACAACGGATTCACTCGCGTTTAATTTATAAAATTTTCAATTATTGTCAACGCAGTTCTGTAAGCATAAAAAATACAACGATAATTTACTACTTACGTAAAGCGCCAACCACGTGGCTTGGTACCTCGCTAACATAAGCATTCACAGTTCAGCTCATCTCGGTAATGCATTTCAGACAGTTAACCTGGTCTCGGTCCCTAATAGCCCGCGCCTTGACTGACTGCCACCCGCACCATAACATACCTATGTAATAACTTAGCGTTGTTTTTGATCTACACTTTAAAGAATAATTGTTCCAGATATAAATGTCGTGGGTTGATAATATAAAGTCTATAATCTTCTTAATTAATTGTATTATAAAATACGAAAGGAATTTTTGAAATTAGACTCGTAATTCTAAAGATTATTGAGTTCAAACAAACGAAAAAATTAAGAAACTTTTGCTCTTTGTAGAATTTTCTTATATAATTCACATTCTAAAATCAAATCAGTAGGTGTCTGTCTATTCGAATTTGAGTTATAATGTCTATTTGAAGTTAAATAACTACAATAAATCGTGAATGAGCTTTAAGTATTCTATTCATTTTATTGTCATAAAGACTATCTAAATTGTAAACAGTTAATATCGCAGTCCCAATATAAAAATAAATGGATGTTACGATATACTTTATCACCTAATAATGTACGATATAATGTATCCGACTGGTTTAAGACTACCATGCATCAAGACAATATAACGTTTAAGCGTATCACCATCGGAGATCAGCTCATGTTTTCTCAACAATCAAATGATTTAATTGCTATCCCCTAATTGATAATAACATCACAGTTGTTCTCTTTTATTTGTCGCGGTTCAGGATTAGAATATCCAATTAGCGAAATATTACTGGCCGGTATGACAGCGGCGTCCCGCGATGGACTGTTAATTTTCATTTCCCGGCGGTCATCTATCAGGTACAACGCTGTCATTTTATTGCCTCATAATAAAAAAAACATAGCAGCAATTATGACTCCATGGTTAGCGTGTACGGACACCGCGTTGACCGACGTAGAATAGTTACGAGTTAGAATAGTTGCGAATGAGTCGAAGTTTACAGTGCAGGAAAACAATGAGATGAAATCATAGTCTGGTGCTAAGGCTTTTTCTAAGCGTACCTAGCTAGCTACCACCCTAAATGTTATAATCTGCCGTGAAGCACCTATGGGTGTACTGCGGTAGGTGCATTCTCGAATCTTACTTAGAATAACATTTAACGTAATAATTTTGTCCAAATATATGGTAATACAGACAGCTTATCGTTTGGAAGGCAGATTGGTCACTGATGCAAAATTGTAACCCTTTTTATAGAAATGTCTAAGGAAAAAAAACTGATATATCATGATTTGATATCGAAAAATATGATAGACCTATACCATATATCTAGATCTAATCGGTTTCAGCCGGATTGGAAGAGTCGTAAAACAAAATCGAACAATGCTAGGTCGGACCAGTGCTCTCGCATAAATATCGCCATCTTTGATTGCATTAGGGTTGTCGTAACGGAAAGAAATATTCCATATCATATCGTGCTTTGTCAAATTCTGCTGAAAATCTATCTCTATTTCTTGATACGTGATCTGGAACAGTGAAATTATACTAATAATTACCTAATTCATTGCCATTAAGAAGTAGCGAGCGGTACACCATAAATATCGAAGTAATTCGACATTCTTGAAAGGCGATTTACATCCTTATCTATTACTTGCAGCCACCCGTGAATTAATCTGCGTTCGTGTATATTGTTGTATTATAAATGAATAGAAACCTCAAACAGATTCTCACGCGTTTTCTATGCAGTAATTATTATTGACTCTTTATTTTATATCTGTACTTACAACATTTCTCGTTTGTAATATAGATATGTTAAAAGGTAACGTCTCTCTACGTTTCTTTCATTTTGGTTCTATAATATATCTTGAAAAGCGTATAGAAGAGTTCGAAATAGTATACGAGCTCGTATAGCTATTTACCATGTATAACTTTCAGTAAACACTTTTATCTTTAACATATTTTTGATGTGCGTTAATTGGGAAGCTATTTAAAACAGTAAGCCTAAACCTTTAAAGGTAAAGGGCAATTAAATGAATCAGTTAATTTAGCATTTATATAAATCAAAATTTCTCTTTACACTATAACATTTCAATGAATACCTTAGAATATATCACAAGTTTAAAATAACGCGCTATAAAATATATTTCTTTGTGTGACTAAATTTATGAACCTATTTTGTCTTTGATGAGCATTTAATGTTGAAGGGCTAAAAAAGGATCAGATAATATTTGTCTAAATCGGCGAATTACCTTCAAGATTAATAATTATTTAATGTCTTACAGACTTAACTGTTGAGTGTAGTAAAAGAAAATAAGCCAACTACTTCAAGACAGGATTAATCACGAAGCAACCCTAAGATCTAGATTAACAAATTCTTAGGTAACTCCAAACTGTAAAGACTTAGTACTTGCAGACTCTCTTAGCAATGTTCTCACGTTGAAATTGAACTATCGACGTCCAATTTCATTGAAGTATAAATGACGCTAAGATTTGAAAACTTTTCAAATATTCAATTTAAAAAAAAGTGATTGATTTTATTTGATGAAAGGTGAAATTTTACCAATAAAATTGTGGATAAAAGAATTGGGTATTCGATTAAATCAGCGTTACATAGATTGACATGTTTATGTTATTATATGTTACTAACTTTTGTTCGCAGTTCTCACGCGTCTTTGTAGATTTGATCTATTCCTCGAAAATAGTACATTTTTCCTGGATCAAAGGTATTGGTTGACTAATAAGGATGTGAAAGTGTAACAAACAAGTTCACTTTCGCATTTGTAATAGTTAGTTAGTCTTCTCATTCTTATTATGTAAAACTATATAAACTCTAGATTAGAGAACTATATTTCTTACATTAAAAATGTATTAAAGAAAACTTAAGAAAATTATTTTGATTTATGAACTTTACTATGCAGCACCGCCATCTGTTAAATCTTCAGTGAACTATATTCATAATCAATAATATCAATAGAGTATAGAAAGAAATGTCCTATATTCTCTAGTAACATAACATACCCAATAATGCTGTTTGTTCAAAATATAAATACTAGAGATTTTTCTGCTTTATTTTATACTTGAAGATGATTCCTAAATAATGTTAGGAGTCATAAAACTAATGATAGCAATTATATTAAATAAATTGCTTAATAAATTAAATTTTGGGCTATGTTTTCGACTTAAATAAGACAATATCTTAGCGAGTCCCTATAATGCTATGTTTTTAACTATTACGTACAGTGAAGACGCAGCTACAAGCGTATGTTTATGAAAATTTAAAAAGCTTATAAATGTTAATTTTATTATTATATACTCACAGATAATATTAAATTTACTTAAATTAAAATTGAAGGCAAAATGCGCGGAATAATATTGCTCCAAATTGTAGGGATTCCTTTAATTTATTCTTCAATGCTTTGATATTCTATGTTCCCCGCGTGTAATATCTTTTGAAATTTATTAAAATATATTGAGCTCAAGAGTAAAGTAATGATCTTCAAATCAAATAATCATAGTATTTCAACGTTTTGCAGCTATATTAACGTGCCTGAATAATTCTATTATTTAGACGTCTTTAAACTTCAGTATACTTTGCCAGACTTCAGTATTTAGTCGAATAAAAGTAATTCAAAATAAGTTTCTTATTTTATTTTGAACTAACGATTAGCCCCAACCTTGCATGCGTCCAATATACTTATATTTAATTGATGTTACAAACGAGAAAGGTTGTAAAGGTTGTAAAGTAAAAAAGATAAAAGTAACGATGAGTAAATGTTTTTTTTGTTTGTTACTCTTTCAAACAAAAATTACAAACGGAATTTGATAATAATTGATAGCAACATATATTAAAATAACACACAGAGTACAGCTTATAACGATATTATTCCAAATTGGTAAAAATATAACGATAAGTATTAAGTGGAAAAATCCTGTCATAACTATCACAATACACGATGATAATGAAGTCTCATAAATTATCAAGATATAAACGAAGATCAAGTCGCGAGCGGATGTTAGTAGAATCATAAATGATCGAGCAATTCATATATATGATCAATGGTTGTTCGAGACTTACATATTTGAAATTAAATAAAGTTAATTAATTGTACCAATAGATGTCGTTACAAATTGATTACCACGCGCTGACAAGGTTGCAGCGAAAATAGGTCAACCGATTTTTGTTGCAATAAATGTTTGTAGTCCGGTGAATCTGTGGAGGCCTCCGGGTCAACAGTGTAGTCTGTTCGAAAAAAAAAAGTTGAATAAGTGTGCACTTGGAAGAAAACAACAGTAATCGTATTATTTTAACCACCCGTAACCGCGCACCAGTGAAAGTTAAAAGTAAGCTGTCGAAGAAGGTAGAGATACACAACAATGGTCATGGACTCTGAGATCCATCGTTTGTCTTTTGGACATTGGCAATTCATTGAAGTAAAAGATGCTTCGCAAATTTGGTTACACTAACTACCTTTATTTTTACTCTTATAGTTAGGACTACCTGATATCCGCGACTTTGCCTGCGTTGATTATTATCTTAACAATGTATTCTATGTACAGAAGCAAGAGGAAAACACGTTGAAGGTAAAAATTATTTTTTTTACAAAATTTCTTTGCAAACGAACCTATCCGTTTATATCCCCTCTCTCGCGCATACACACTACATGGCTTACCCCATTTCTCCACGACAAGAAATCACATCGCTGAACGCGTAATACTTACACAAATAGTAGTTAGTATCTTAGAAGGATTAAAAGAAGTAAAACAAAAAAAAATGTTGAAGTGTATCTAGTAGTTTTTGCGTGATATGCGCGCACAATGGCAAACTGCTATTATTTTATTTATGTACCTATATATCTTCTAAGATTTATATGAATTTTATATGTGGTTTATATATACAACATAAAGATACTTGAGTAGTCGAATAATGAACGACTTTTATCTAAAAAGCGATTGAATATGGTAATTTCTAAACTTACAAAAAACAGTGTTAAAAGTTAAACTCAATTATATTCAACTATTTTAAAAGTGATTCTTCTTGAAACCTATTGATAGTTTTATAGGATGGAATGCAAGAGGCGAGTGGAGATCGACACGAACTCTGTAGACTTCGCAAAGTAATAATAAATTCCTAGTGGACGGGTCGTTAAGAGCGGAGGAATATCTTCTAAATATTTGCTAATGGATTTCCGAAATTCGCGTATATTTACTGATTAGAATTTAATCAGTAATTTTGACGGTTGACGTGAAGGCAAAATTTGGAAATATGTATATGTGAATTTTTGAAAAAAAAATGTTAATACTGTGACATAATGCAGTCATCAGTAAGCATGTAGAGCTAAGGAAGACTTAACAGATTGCTTTTATTATACATATTAAATAACATTAAATGAAAGACAGTGCAATCAAACAATTCGTTTGTAACATATACGTGTGTTCCGGTAGATGCACTCGGGTTAACATATCATGATCCTATAAAATCAGGTACGATAACGTTCAAACGCTAAATCTATATACATAACAAAACATGTTTTTACCTGTCACTGGGACGTTTACAAACTTTTATAATATAATGAAATTTGTACAATTAGAGATCGCTATAATAAATTAAATTTATCGTCAGGCAACTCTGAACCGCACATTCTTGCTTGCTAGCCACCATGAGCGCCACATATGTATCACCTTGTGATTCTAAATTCAATTATAATACGCTCAAAGTTTATTTCAACAGAAATATATATTACAGTTGATAACTTTAATTACTTTAATTAATGAGTGTTACTTTTATTACAGTACATAACAAAATTAATGTTAATAATAAAAAAAAAAGAAAAACCAAAACAGATTAATTAAAGTTCAGCAAACCGAAATGAGCCTATAATGATTAAACGTTTCATAACTTTAGAGCTTTATATCATACAAACAAGAGGGCGCCTCGCTCCGACATAACACAAGTGAAAATAGAACGTTCATTCCAAGCGGCACTATATTTTAGATTAGTTTTTTTCATTTATAATTGTAATAGGGCAGGTGGTTTGCATTTCATGTTATGGTGCGGAGGACAGTACTGCCTTTAACTCTATATGACAAATTATAAGCACAACGACTTTTTTCAAGGCTATTATAATTAAAGTACCACTGCAGACTGATGTAAAATCTTATGTGACAAGTGTTTGTTGCCAAGCGCAATTTTATTGAAAAGTAACAGCGCAAGTATTGTTGATTTATGGCCGAAATAGACGTCATAGGTCCATGTACTTTTCTCTATTTTATAAAAATATTTAATTCTATGTATGTATAAAACATTAACGAATTGCATTGATAAACTGTTAACTAAAAATATATAAAGTAAAACTCAGTAATTAAATGCTATTCTACCGAAATTCCTTCAAACAAGCACAAGCATGGTAGTTTAGACGCGATAAAAGTTAAAGTCACGTAAAACATCGGTCCTCAATTTAATTCGGTAATTACCACTGCTATTATACTCGTGGATACCCGTAACACATAGCTATAATTTTTATAATTAGTAAATTAATTAAAAATCTTTTCATGTCTTACAGACATATGATAATATGCTAATTAAGAATATAAGACAGCTTAAGGAAGACCACGTACCAACACATTGTATTAAAACTATTTTCTCCACACAAACAGACTTTCACACTCTCTATTCACGGCACAAATTTCATTATTTTTAGTTTATTATTATTTAAAAATTTTTATTTAAGTAAATATTATAGAAAACCATCTGTTTTTAATTCTTTATAAATAGACTGGTAATAATTTTATTCGACGTCAAGTTAAGGAAGGAAGATGCTCTTTCTTTTCTTTGAAGAACATTCGGTGAGCGGAAGGAGTTAAGAATAATTTCTGTTAAATTACTCTTAGAGGTAGACCAATCTATATTATATTTATGTTGCTGTATTTATTGAGGCCAAACTATTGATTAAACGGACGGATTATACCACTAGTGTTTGTACTAATCACTTAGTGTCCGTACTATTGACAAGATACTATTTACCCGTATTAATTGACTATTTACTTTTTGACCCAAATAAAAACTTTGTTTTGAAAGAATATATTTTTATTCCTGTTTCTCTAACCTACAGTTTATTATTTTTTACTTATATAAATTATTTTAATGATTCCATACTATATACTGTATGGTACATGTGATTTTATTCTCATGAAAATGATTTAGCTATTAAATGGAAGCTACGTGTTTTTCTTACCTTATGGGTATTTTTTTATTTTGAATTGCCTTTTTGTCATTACTGCATAACATTTCACCGATTTTAAGTTATCTTTGATAGATCTATTATTACTGCTTATTCTTTATAGTAAAGTGTTTCGATATTTAGCTTACATAATACTTTGAAATGTCCTCTTTCATACAGTAGAAATCATGTTTAAATCGTTTTAGTTGTTCTGGAGATTTGTTTGGACAAAAAACAGACGCTTTAACTTTATTTATATGTGTAGAGGATATTCAGCCTTTACGATTGTCGTTACACCTTAACCCTTAAATGCATTCGTTCCTAATTTTTAGCCATAAATATTATGTTGAATGTGGATTGTTATACCGGTTAATAAAAAAAAGATTGCGTGGAAGTAGTCTTATTTGTTTTTAAAAAAGGTTTTTTTTTTATTATGTACCGGGCAGTACAAAGAGTTTGTCAATTCAAATGTCACATTAAACAGTGAGTGAATTTATGCATTTTATGTTTTTTTCATTTCTCTTAAATACCTCGACCTACTATGGCATAAACTCGGAAGTAAAACTTTCATTATGGTTAATGCTTTATTTATAAGTTACATACAGTACTTCATTTTTGAGACAAAGATAATGTATAGTGTCATCAATTAAAAATATACAACTGAAATGAAGTTGCTGGCAGTTGCTAGTAATAAATAAGTAAAGTGAATGTAACTTGGTATAAACCAAAGTCTAGTCATTCTGTATCGACAAGATTCAAACTTTCTCAGAGCATAATGACATTCCACTGGTCCCCATTCGTCTCCACCATTAAGTAAGAAGTTCTAATTGGCTTAATTTATATCTAAAATGTATGTCGGGAAAATAAACGTTTAAAATGACAAGCTTACAAACAGCCTTGAGGCGAGGAATATAGTACACCCGAGTAAAGGCTGCGGGCTTATGTAAATAAAGTACTGTAGTTCGGTCGAAGTGTTTCACGCGGATTCCGCCCCCGCGACACTCAAACTTCCCACGCATGTGAATATTTCACAAAGGATTTGAGGAGAAGTAATAATAATATCAGCTTAAAATGTCGCATTGCTGGACAAAGCCGTGTATTCATTAAGTTTTATCATATTGGAAATTTCATATGACAACAACTATGTATAATTTTTAGTGCAAAATCTCGTACCCGTGGATAATGAAATGCTATTTCAGTCAAAGAAATTTATCTGTACCCACATGGTAAAAGTGTAACAAAGTAACTATTACAAAGAAAACTAGTTATACAATATTCTGTGGTACAGTACCCGGCAATTGATTTAGCATGTCTGTGCGAAGAGCGAGACGTCCGGCTTGGTTTGATTTTGTAAAGCGTTCTCTCCATCGCACAGTGCAATGAATGCGATAATCAAAGAAAACGGCTATATAAAACCGAAGAAGGCAATGTTAGACGAACTTCTCAATCTTCTCCGCGACGTTCCAAATCAAACACTGGGTACTGTAATTTTGTACAATAAAATATTTGTATCAATGTGTGGAATGTCATCGCCATTTTTTGAACTGACTAATCGCCGCACTGCTCTGTTTGCCTGACGGCCTTCTACAGCTTTACCGCGCTTTTAGGGCGAGTGCTTAAGCAACTCAACCAACTGTCATCGGCAGCACCGTGGCTCGTTTATACGAGTAAAATGAGGGGTGGAAATATCTAGAACTTAATTAACATTTGATTTATGATACCGACAACTTTACAATATTCGAAGTAATATGATTTATATGTGTGCATGTTTTGTGCAACGTTGAATCACCAGGGTACCTTATCTGTTACTGACAGTTTATTACAGTTTATTACAGTTTATTTTGGAGAATTTTATATTGTACCAGATATTTTCGTATGGGTCCTGATAATACATTTAGAGTAGAGTAGAATGTAGAGTACTAATAGTAAATATTAAAACTATCATCAATAAATTAATACATTAAAATGATTTAATCCGACTACATAGATTACATAAGAAAATACGTTTAAAACAAGTCAAGTGACGTTATGAAAACATACTGATTCTCGGAATCCCGTAATGAAATTGGAAAACTCCATTCGTTACTCGTGAAATATAATGAATCTAATAAAAACGGGCGGTAGTCTCGATTGCGACATGGAAATGCTGTTCGGACCGTCTCATGCATGCAATTTGATTACCCGGCTTTAATTGTGACTGTTGGAGTGACCTAAAAATTCGATAATCAAACTCTAGGGTTGACAACGTTAAATTTAAAATGATAAACGTCTACCGTTGTGCGTGTATCACCCAAAACTACTGGATATAATTTTATATTATTTTTTAGTTTTACTACTTCGATATTTTGTCCTTATTTAAAAAAATGTCAAAACATCTTCCTTTAACACATAAATTAAGAAACTACAATGTTTATAAACACTAAAGACAGTTTGTAAACAAAGTATAAACTTCCTTTAATTTTTTTTTCATATTTTTTCTACTCTACATAAAGTATATTGTTTGAATAACAAACCACTCAAGCAAAGTCATCAGTGTCAGCTATTTCTTCAATATTTCCTTTACTTACCCACAATAAAATGAAGTTCATTTTTATTTAACAATTTTATTTAAAGGAACAGTTTTATAATATTCAATGGTTTTAGAATCTTATTTGAATAAAATTCTTCAGAGCATTCCATTTTATACTCGTATGTAATACAATATTTATTACCTTTGATTTAAACAACTGTGTCTACGTTTAGAAAAGTTTATGATATTTAGTATTGTACGTCAAACATTATGTTCGATCGAACCTGCGTCTTTAAACAAGTATTTTTTTACAAAGGCTACAAAGCGTGCCAATTAAATATATATAGGTACATACACTCGGAAACATTACCCTCCTTTTAAACAATCGGGTAATAACCTTTTGACACTATTCAGAATGGTGAAAATATAAATACATTTATCCAAATAACTTTTCCATAATTATTGAAACGGGCGAGATTTTAATCCGACAGCCCTAGTTTACACCGCAGTTAGTTCGTTTTGTCTGAACACCAGCTGCTCTGACTGTAATTATTGAGATACATTTAATCGTGAATGTGCTTTTATTGTACATTTTCTGAAGTCCTATGATAAATATTTTTTCATACTCTACAGGTTTTTTAAAGTTTGACGACAATCTCACTCGATATTAAATGACTACGTATATGTGTTGTAAGATGGAAAGCATACTATACTTAAAGAGACTGGATTACAAGTGTACTTGCCGGAACACATTTATAGGTCTTTGGTGACGGATTTTTCAACTTGAGAGTGATAGCAGCTAGCTAGGCGAACCTGGTAAAATCACTACTACTATGCTATTGTTGCATCACGATATTTTCTCTCAGCGAAAGATCCAACTAACTCGCAACTAAGATATCACCTCTTTCTACATTATAAAATCTTTGAATCATCTAATAAATACTATTTCTATTAAAAGCTATACAAATTCATCTTACTGAAATAGTTGAAAGTGTCTATGGCAACTTCAATTATAATACTCTTAATCTGTCATAAACGAACGTAAAAGGTCGTCTCCTGTTTACTTTACTAAAATAAATATACAGTCCACTATAAACGAAGTCAACAGAAAGGTCGCATTGCAAGGCATATTCTTTACAAAGCACAAGAGCGACCTTATATGGGAAAGTGCTTGTAACTTTGGGATAGATCTACGAGATACTTCTTCGATGCTTTGGACAGGTTTCAGAGAGGAGCATAAGTATATGGAGCCGCTTCCTCTGCGTAGACAGATTGTTTCGTTGAGCACTAATAGACGTTTATGATGTTTGGTAAAGGAAATGATTATATTCCTCGGTAATCACGACTGGTACTACTGTGGTTACCACCAGGCACAGTACCGTCTACGTCTATAAAGTTAATGTATTTTTTTTTATTTCATCTCATAACGTTTCATGCGCCTGTTCTGATGTTCAATTAATTTTGACTGTTGTTGAAGACAACACAATACGCTTAGATAAAAAGCTGGCGCATAATCGCACCTGTGCAATACTGATACGAGTACAACGATTGATTTTTCAACTTAAAGTATGTTAATTATACAGGGGAGCAATATATATTCTTGACGGTTTTCTTTCGCTGAAAGCAAACTATTGCAAGATGTGTATTCGTTTTAGAAAAAAGTGGGTGCACTAAAACCACACCACAGCTTCAATTAGAATATAATCAAAACTATAATTAAATATAGGATTAGCATCAATCTTTGTTGTAATATATATCCTAAAAAATTTAATACTAATCCGACAATACTAGCTTAGATATTTTTCTTAATTCGCGTATTTTAAATATTTGTATAGATTAATAATTTATTTAAAAAAAAACATTGTTTGCTTCCCTTAATCTTCGAAAGCGTTTGTACATTCTTTTTGCATTTTATTACCTATATATTAGAGAAGGTTATATATCGTCAAACGTGGCCCTAGTAACCTTAGAAATGGTTGATGTCCAAAATAAAATGTTAGTCAGAAAGTACGCCAAGCAAGATTGAAGTCGGAGTGCGGGCGAGTTAATTGGCCATCCTACAAGAACCGAATAATACCGAGAAGGAAAGAACTGTATATGTATGTGAATATCAGCGGGGTACCTTTCTGTCGGCTCAGGTGGGTTGTCGGTTGGATACGCAACAGTCGTACTCTAACACAGAATTTGTTTAAAGATATTTAACTCGATTGATTGTTGTTTATTCAATATTATCTTAAGCGTTTCAGAATAGATTTTGGTAAATACTGTTTCTCTTCCTGATAATTATATCACCATATATGTAGCGTTGTCCAAGTCAGATCGTCTTATATCACAAGAACAAAAAAAAAGTTTAAATCGAAGTGCTGTAAATTTTCTATCGGCATTTTAAAACAAAACAAATAGGCACGAATAAAGCCGCAGGGCATATATAATGCATAAACAAGTTATGATAGTTTTTAAATATCACTTTTAATTGTAATTTTTTAACACTTATTAACAGTGCTCTTAGCGGAAACGTAAAGGTATTAAGTTCGACAGTATAGAAATATTATATTTTTAGGCAATAATTAACTCTATATTTAATTAACAGTTAGTACGAAATATCAGATACAACAGTAAATCTAAATGAAGTAAAGGCAATTTTGTAATAAAAACAAATTTGCTAGTTCACTGATATCGCGTCGTGTCGGGCCCGTAACGAAGGAAAAGGCCGGACCGTTTCAATTGTTCTTTTATCTTTGTACTTTATGCACTTTTGATTCGTATCTCACTTCGGAGGGCATCTCCTAGCAACACCCTCCTCCGTGAATTTTATTAGTCCCTCCTGAGAAATGTATTTTTTTTTTCTTCGAGAGGTTTTACGACGTCACCCTCCACGGAGGGACCCTCGGGCTTTTATTATATCGACGTATACACGTGTTCCTGTGATGGGTTAGAGAATTTATTTTACTATTTCTTTCAATCGATTGTCTCATTGCTACAGTTGGTACTACTTTTTATATAAACTGTAATAGGCAAAAGTAGATAGATATTGAATGAAGTAGTATTCTTCCTTGCTGTATGTTTTATTGAAAGGGCAGATATTACAATGTAACTAGACAGATACATAAGTACAAGAAAGTATAGTAGCAGTTAAAAAGTTCTAAAAGCTATGGTAAAGGTATGAAGTTTTTAATATTTCCTGTTTGTGTCAGTGAACTCAAAATTCAATATTAAAAATACTTTATTTACTCGATTGGATTTTTTTTTTGTTTAGTTTTTATATTAAAAAAATACGTGAATGTTACTAGTACTCGTTTTTAGTGGAGATACAGAGGGAAGAGTCAATTCCAGATATCATTATCTTTCGCATATTCATTCAGGGTGAATAATAGCCTTTTGATACCACAACCCGTTAGACTTGGCGCTTAGACTTCCAGTCCGGGAAATTGATAACATGTTTTGGTACTTTTTTGTAAGATCTAACAAATTACCTAAAACACTTTTATACTGTTTTACTAAGTCTGAAACATAGATGATCAGTTATCACAGTTTCTAGTATTTAAATCATGCCGACATTTCATGAAATTCAATTTTTCAAAGTTTTTGCGAAAATATGAAATTACCAAAAAGGTATTGGTAGGCCGAGTAGAGGGATGCGATGTCAGAGAGGGATGCGATGTCAGGGAGAGGGATGCGATGTCAGGGACCTCCTCGTGGTGCACCCTGGGCAACGTCGGTCATGTTGACCGGCGGCTGACTCCTGACCGGCTGGAGGGCCGTTAAAAGCTCCTGAGTGTGGCGTGTGAGCAGCGCACTCAGTACCGGGCTAGGGCGGAAGAGGGTTCAGGTTGAACCCCAACGGCCTAGTACCGGGTAGCGGCTGGCGGGACTGGTTGATTCATACCGGTCTCGGCAGGCGTACTGCGAACTGTACAACTTTATTTTGTACGGGTAGGGAAGATGAAAACCGCAAAGTCAAAGAGTACACTACCCCAGGAGGGTACCACTTCCGTCGGAAGTGGAGAATCCCTCCCCGGGCCCTCGGGCTCGGGCTGCCCCACGTTCTCTGGGGGGGGCAAAACTTTGCAAAAAACCAAACCACGGACCAAGGCAGCATCAAGGACAACCGATTCTGCGCAAAAAACGACGACTATGGCAACACGACGACGGATGAAAGATTTGCCCGCTGTGGAAGCGGAGAAACTCCCGCCTCCGGAATTTCCTCCTGAGGGTGGTAAGGAGACCGCGACCACAGACGCTGCGGAAGAGACAGCGAGGGACGATGCGCGAACTGTTGCGCCAGAACAAGCCCCCGAGGGCGAAGCTTCGACGGACGGACAGGAGTCGGAGCCAGAGGCTGGTGTTACCGGGCGCTGCACTCCCTCTGCCAAGAGAGGCCGAGGTGGAGCGACCAGAGGTCGAGGCCGCCCGTGTATCCCTGGCCAATACTCGAAGCTCGCCGAAGCACAGGCGAAGCTTGATCGCCCCAAAAAAGAGCAGCCACAGCAAAAGGCGGAGGAGGATCTGGTGTCGATGGCTGCGCGACTGCGTCGTGAGCGTGCCGAGCGAAGAGCGGCGCTTCCGGAGATCGCCGCTGATCAGCTGATCCCGGAACTCCAAAGGAGGGCGATGGGCGACATCGATATGATTATCAATGTCGCCCGAAAGTCGGGACACCTCCAGGGCAGCTGCATCAGGGCGATCAACGACGCCAGAGCCTCGCTGCTCGAAGTGATGGATGAGTTCTGCAGCCGCACCACGGACGAGGAGTTGGTGAAGCTCCAGGCGGCCTATGCTCGTTTGGAGAGAAGGTACGCGAGGCAGGAGACCGAAATGGAGGAACTTCGGAGGGAGGTTGCAAAGGTGAAGATGGAGCTGGCGAAGGCGCAGACAGCCAGTGTCCTCCCTCTGCAAGCCCCTCCCGCCCAACCATCTGAATGGCCAGCCAGCGACGAGTTTCCGCCGCTCTCGCAGCGGCAGCCCAGACGATCCCGCGGGGAGGTGGTTCTCCAGGACTTCAATCAGAAGATCGAGGAGATGGCGCGATCACTGGCGGCCCAAATGGGAAACATGGTGAGCGCGCGTCTCGAAGCCCTGGAGGACCGACTCCTCCCGGCTAAGCGCCTACGGCCACCGTTGGCAGGCGACGGAGGAGCCGCGCCAGCTCCGATAAGAGCAGCCCGATCTGGCGAAGCGCGGCCTCCTGACGATGTCGTCCCTAGATTGCTCGGGAAACGGAGGAGGAGACGAGGTGCCAAGGCAGCCAAGGCACCGAAATCTGCCTCTGCCAGGGAGGAGCGGCCAACACCCAAAGCCGGAGGCGAATGGGTGCTGGTAGGCAAAAATGGGAGGCCAAAGGCCACCAACCAAAAGAAGAGGAAGGCCTCTGGGAGGGAGAGTGCCCTTTACCTCCGCCCCCCCAAGTCATCTGCAGTCACGCTGACGCTGCAACGGGAGGGGCAGGAGAGGGGGCTCTCCTACCTGGAGGTCCTAAAAAAGATTAAGGCGGAGGTCAGCTTGGCTGATGTCGGCGCTCCTGGCGTGCGGTGGCGTAAGGCCGCCACCGGGGGGTACCTGTTGGAGGTACCCGGAGCCGGCAGCGGGGACAGGGCCGACGCGTTGGCGGCCAGAATTAGGGAGGCTGTACCCGAAGGGGTTAAAGTGTCCAGGCCCATAAAGTGCGCGAATGTACGCGTTTCGGGCCTGGACGAGTCTGTCACCCCAGAAGAGGTGGTGGCGGCCGTCGCCAAAGCAGCAGAGTGCCCACCGGACAAGGTGAAGTCGAACGGAGTCCGCCCCGGATCCAGGGGGCTTTGGACAACTGTCGTCACCTGTCCGGTGGAGGCTGCGAAAAAGCTTGGCGACGGACGCCGACTACTGGTCGGGTGGGTATCAGCGCAGGCTACGGTCCTGCCCCCCCGACCCCCGAGGTGTTTCAGGTGCCTACGCGATGGGCACCTGGGCACAAGATGCAACTCCCAGGTTGACTGTAGCCTCCTGTGCTACAGGTGCAGCCAACCTGGGCATATGGCCGGCGGTTGCAGCGCCGACCCGCATTGCGCGGTGTGTGCGGCTGCGGGAAAACCTGCCGGCCATCGGGTGGGGGGCAGTGCCTGCTTCAAGCCTGGCCCCTCGACCAAAGCTAGGAATAGGAGCGGGAGAGGGAGAGGGCGAAAACGCCGCAAGGCACGTCCCCAACCCTCCACGTCGTCCTCTGCCGCCGAAATGCCAGTGGCATTGGAGGTTGAAGTGGAGTGTCCTTAATGGCGGCACTTCACTTCCTCCAGGGCAATCTCAACCACTGCGCCAGGGCCCAGGATCTTTTGTTCCAGAGTATGGCGCAGTGGTTGATCCACGTCGCTGTGATGGCCGAGCCGTATTTCATCCCGCCCGGGGATAACTGGGTGGGTGACGTCGACGGCTCGGTGGCCTTAGGGTCCCAGGCCGCTGCCGGCTCTCCGTCCCTCGTTAACATCTTGAGGGGTCGGAGATACGTAGCGGCGCATTACAGCGGCGTGGTGGTAGTGGGGGTGTACGCACCCCCAAGCATGAGTCTCGCCGACTTCGAGGCTTTGCTCGGGGACCTGCAAAGTGTCGTCAGTTGCAGCCACCCTCACCCCGTCGTAGTGCTCGGGGACTTCAATGCCAAGTCTACGGCTTGGGGTTCCCCGGCCACGAACGTCAGGGGTAAGGTGCTGGAGGAGTGGGCCATAACATCGGGCCTACTCCTCCTGAACAGGGGGTCCGTTAACACGTGCGTGCGACAGCAGGGCGGGTCGATAGTGGACGTATCGTTCGCTAGCCCTGCTCTAGCACGCCGTGTTCGGGGCTGGAAAGTCCTTGAGGGGGTGGAGACGTTGTCGGACCATCGTTACATACGGTTCGACGTCTCCACCCAGACCTCGGACGGACCAGCCCGTAGGACCCCCGTGGCGGATGGACCGCGTTAGGCGTTGAAGCGCCTCAACAAAGAGGCGCTTCGGGAAGCCGTCGTCGTGCAGGCCTGGGTGACAGGAGAGTTACCGGACAGGCCTGCCGACGTCGACCTGGAGGCGGAGTCACTCCGAGCGGACGTGACGCGGATCTGCGATGCGGCGATGCCCCGGATCAGGGGGCCGATTCCCGCCAAGCGTCAGGTGTACTGGTGGACCGCTGAAATCGCGCAGTTGCGCGTAGCGTGCACGGCGGCCCGTCGCCAGTACACCCGTCAGCGACGCAGGCGGGGCCGCTCGCAGGTCACGTCCGCAGGGGAGGCCGAGCTCTACGAGGGGTACAGAGCAGCCAGATTGGCGCTCCGTAGGGCGATTGAGCAGTCGAAAGCTCTCGCTCGGGAGGAGATGCTCGAGACGCTCAGTCGGGATCCGTGGGGTCGCCCGTACCGTGTGGTACGTGGCAAACTACGCCAGGGTGGCCCCCCGATAACCCAGAGTCTCGAGCCAGATCTCCTCCACGAGATTCTGGCTGCTCTGTTCCCTTCGAGGACAGAGCACACGGCTCCCACGATGGCTCCGCCCACGCCCAACGCGGCTGGCTGCGACAAGGACGACGAGGTCCCCGAGGTGACCCGGGAAGAGTTGAGGGCGGCGGTGAAGCGCCTGCAGGCGAAAAACACCGCCCCAGGACCCGACGGCATACCTGGCCGTGTATGGGTCCTGGCTTACGAGGCCCTCGAGCCCCGACTACGTAGGATTGTCACTGCATCTCTTCAGCAGGGCCGGTTTCCGACCATCTGGAAAACCGGCCGTTTGGTCCTGCTGAAGAAGGAGGGGCGCCCGGCAGACAGTCCGTCCGCCTACCGGCCCATAGTGCTGTTGGACGAGGCGGCAAAGCTCTGCGAGCGAATCATCGCAGGCCGCCTCGTCCGGCACTTAACAGAAGTTGGGCCGGACCTGGCGGACAACCAGTTCGGTTTCCGCCAGGGGCGCTCCACCACAGATGCAGTGCTGAGAGTCAAGATGCAGGCGGAGGAAGCATTTGCCCGGGGTGAGGTGGTTTTGGCGGTGTCTCTCGACATCGTCAACGCGTTTAACACCTTGCCCTGGGCCTGTATCGAAGAGGCACTCCGATATCATGGAGTGCCTCGCTACCTCCGCCGCGTAGTCGGGGCGTACCTCTGTGAGAGGTACGTCACCTTCCCGGGTCAGGGAGGGAGGACAAGTCGGCGAGACGTAGTATCCGGTGTTCCACAGGGGTCTGTCCTGGGCCCCCTCTTGTGGAACATCGGATACGATTGGGTGTTGCGCGGTGCGCTCCTCCGGGGCGTCAGCATTGTGTGTTATGCTGACGACACTTTGGTGTTAGCCCGGGGGAAGACGCACCGCGCGGCCGCGATCCTCGCTACTGCAGGAGTCGCTCAAGTCGTCGGTAGGATCCGGCTTCTGGGACTAAAGGTGGCGCTCTCTAAAACCGAGGCCCTGTATTTTCACGGGCCTCGGCGCGCGCCACCCGGAGGGTCCCAGATAGTCGTGGGAGGCGAGTCCATCGGTGTCGGGTCGAGTATGAGGTATCTCGGCCTCCTCCTCGACAGCCGGTGGACGTTCAAGGAACACTTCCGGCAGCTGGCCCCCCGTTTAATGGGCGCAGCGGGCGCGTTAGCTCGTCTGCTTCCCAACCTGGGGGGGCCCAACTCCGTCTGCCGGAAGCTGTACCTGGGGGTCGTGCGGTCGATGGCCCTGTATGGGGCCCCCGCATGGGCGTATGGCCTGACGGCCATCAGCAACGCTCAGCTTCGTAAAACGCAGAGAGTGATGGCCGTCAGAGCCATCCGCGGATACCGCACGATCTCCTTCGAGGCGGCCTCCCTTCTAGCCGGATCCCCACCCTGGGACCTGGAAGCGAGAGCCCACGCGTCCCTGTACCAACGACGCGTGGAGGCGCTGGAGCAGGGCCGGAGACTCGCACCTCGGGAAATCGAGGTGCTCCGGTCCCAGCTCCACCAGGTCCTAGTCATTGAAGAATGGGAACGACGACTTGAGCGACCGAGCTCGGGCGTGGCTACCATAGAAGCCGTTCGGCCGGTCATGGCCGAATGGCTCACCAGGCGGCATGGCACCCTGAGCTTCCGGCTGACACAGGTGCTCTCGGGGCATGGTTGCTTCGGGAGTTACCTGTGTCGCATTCGCCGGGAGCCAACGCCAGGGTGCCACCACTGTGGCTGCGCAGCCGATAATGCGCAGCACACACTGGAGGAGTGTCCCGCCTGGGACGAGCCACGTCGCGAGCTCGTCGCGGCCATAGGCCCGGATCTCTCGCTCTCGACCGTCATCGTCAAGATGGTCGAGAGCGAGACCGGGTGGATCTCCGTCGCCTCATACTGCGAAGCAGTCATGCTCGCGAAGGAGGCGGCGGAGAGGGAGAGGGAGCAGACCACCAGGCTCCCCTCCCGCGGTCGACGAACACGGCGCCTGTGGCGAAAAAGGGCCTGTGGGCGACGGGACGGGCGGGCACGTCCGTCGCCCTGAGCAGTGCTTTCTGCACAGGCCCGCGTGGTGGAGGCGCTTGTGCCGAGCGACTCCCACAGTTCGTCGGGGGGGGTTTAACACCCGCCTCCTCCTGAGGGGTCTACCATCTTGACCCCTCAGACCGCAGACGGGGCCCCTGATGAGGGGCCGACACCTGCCGGGGAGCAGAAGTAATGCCTTAGGCAGTTCCTGCTCCCCGGCCAAATAGGTGTGTGAGGCACAAAAAAAAAAAGGCCGAGTTAAGATATCGAATTCCTCATGTAGCGACAATATCGCCTACGTGGTTTTCGGGGAAGCGTTCGTCGTTGCGCCTTGCACGGCCCCACAAGTAGTGTTAGTCTGATCGGCCCGGGACGCGCTCGCCCGCTTATTTATATATACATATGTTTAAATTGTAATAGTTAGAAGGTACTACTGTTGTTAGAATTATAAATGTTTTAGTAAATTTCTGTTTAAACACTGACAAACCTAATAGATAGAAAAGACCGTCAAACTGAAATTTAATCTTAATGATTCGCGAGGTCCCATAATGTATATGGCTCGAACTACTCGTTTTCGTTATAAAAATATGGTGTCTATCTCAACTGCTCACAGCAAAATACCATTAGATATTGAGCCTTTGCAAGTAAACGAAGTAGGCTAACCTAGCAGTAGTGAAATCTGTAGGTTAGGATTCTTACGTACTGCGAATGCAGCAGAAGTTAAACTACTCATCAATTTTGTAATGTGAGGACCCATTGTAATTTACAATCTAGTGTGATACCCAAGTATTGTCAACTAACCCTACCAAATTTCGGTTGATCTTGATTTCTCTAATTTCCGGAACTACGACTCAAATATATTTTTTTAATTCTCTACTTTATTTTATTGCGAAAAACTATACGCTATCTAACATCAAGCGGTGACCATTAGTGGTGGAGCACTTTACATATAAATATCAGGATGTTTGCTATAATAGAATGAAGTAGGTAATAGTATGAGGCGCCGTGTATCGCAGTTCAGGATAAGGTTAGTAAGGTCAAGAATAATCAATAATTAAATAAGCGCGAAAGCGATCATGGCTCAGTTGGTAGTGTGTTCCGACACAGCGTCGTAGGACGTAGTTTCGAATCTTAGCAACTGAGTCGGAGGTTTCGGTGAAGGAAAACATATTGATGAAACCATAGCATGGTGGTAGGGCTTGTTCCAAGTTCGTCTGGCTAACTACCACCTTCAAGTTGTAAATCTATCGCCAATCACCTGTTGGTGTGTTCCGGCAGCTGCACTTGAGAGCCAGTCTCCCTCTTGATTTAGCATGACTACCATATTAGACCTTATCAACAGATGAGATTCAAACGCTAACCTATAAAGTATAAAAAAAATGCTAGGGAAACCGCGGGACAGCTAATATTTAATAATAAAAAGAGTATAGCAACTGTATTAATTTTCATTTATACAAATAAATCAAATTGAAATGTCTGTTTGTAATAATAAAATATCAGCTTTTTACTAAATGAATATTATGAGAGTATTTATGGTGCTATAAAACCATTTTTTTAAATTGTTGTCTATCTATCCGTCGGTTTGTATATCTGGAATTGATTGGCCCCTGCCATGTCTGACTGCGACAAAAACCTATGATATTATTTGCACGACGTGTACCTGCAAAAGTAAAATCTGAAAAGAGCAAAATATTTATAATTAAAACAACAAAAAGTAATTAAAATGCGTGTTCGTTTGACGGTTGAACGCGACGATGGCGGATGGTTGAACTTGTTGTCGGCTGTCACTGTTGGTATGTAACTGTAAAATGTAAAAATTAAAAATAATTAAAGTATGTTGCAGATTGATGTATAATGACCACAATCGATTTCATATGTACGCTCCCTCACATAAGATCTTTTGATGTGAGCGGGTGAGATCAACAATAATATTTAACAATGGATTTTCACAAAATAACGCCTACTTAAAATTCCTACTACAAGCTTGATTAAATAAAATGTGTATTACGACACACTCTGTTTAAATTGCGGCTTGAAAATTATTATAACATGCACAAGCTTTTTCGAACTTTCCTTAATTGCTGATCACTTTTTCAATACAGAACTGTGGTACATGAAATTCACTGTTTTAGTTAAAGTGTCAGGTACAAAACAGCACAAAGCGTTATAATCAATGAAGTGCTTTCAAACATATTGTGGCTCTGGTTGAAATTCTATTCGATCCACTGAACAGTGATATAAATTTAATTAATTTATTGACAGTAAAGGAAAACGTATCGCATGATTTAATGTCAATACCACGAACAAACATTCCATAAAGCGACGTATGAATTGTTACCAAACCAATAAACGAATAAATTATTGAAATAAACGCACAGTTGCTAATTTAATGAGGCCCTAACAAGACAGTTATGAAAGACAAGTCTAGTAACGGGTAACTTTACGACTATATTCTTCTTTTGTTTTCAAATATCTATTACTGACTAATTAATTAAAGTGCAAGTAACAACGTATAATGAAATCCAAAAACATTAGCGACCACAAGGAGTATAGGATCTGTCGATAATCGGATATCCGGTGTATCTGGAAATCTCTCAACAGATGGATATCTTTGAAGTCTTCCACACTTGGTACGTGTAAATCGCGATCCTATCGAGCATAATTGCCATACACTGTCACCCGTTAATATATAGCCATTGCTTAAATTCATATAGTGTTCGGACCAATATAACTTAAAAAACCTTCAAGAAATTACTGCACTACTCCTACGAGCCTACTCCTTTCTTAAAATCCGAGGGCCGGTAAAGCACCTTCCCATCGTGTCGCAAGTGTCCATAGGCGGCGGTGATCACTTACCATCAGGTAACCTGCAAGTTTGTTTAACACCATTAGAATAAATAAAAAAATATTATTAAGTTTCAATACCATTAAGGTTTTTTGGCAAATGTCAAAGTGTTCAAATATTGTCAATTAGTAAACGTAAAAATTGTGAAGTATGACGAATAAAGACTTATAAATAAAGGCTTCGACTCTCCTTTGGTAAAGAAAAAAACTGTTTCCAACATGTCAAAATGTTAAAAAATAGGTGTGTGTGTACTTATGTACACGCGTTAGAAGTCATCTTTGGTGTAACAAGATAAAAAAAATTTTAAAAATTTTATCTTTCGTCTGTAGAAAAAACGACACTAACAATAGAAAAAATAAATATCGTGAATACAATTGTCAGTTCTCAGGCAAATAAACAAAAAAAAAAGGAAATCGACTAACAAATAAACGAAGAGTAAGAGCCAGTGAACCGCTTTATATTCAACTATTTATATCATTCAAGATAATTTTGTTAATTGATTAATGTAACCAGTTAAATTCCAATTACTTAGGGTCGAGGTGTCGAAAGATATCCACGGCTGTTGATTTAACTCCGGCATCAAATAATATTTAATGAAGTCTTCTCGATGAACAAATGTTATTGCATTTTTGGCGAATGGGCCTTCATTTCTATTACATCACTGTTGTCGGTTGGGACCTGTTAATAAATCGAATAAATGTATGCTCCAAATACTAAAATGTGTTATAGGTCTTAATCTCATACTCTACGTACAAAGTTACCATGTGCAGCAAACGAGCGTAATATACAGAATGTATAAATAATTCATTTTTTTCGTATCCATCCGAAGAGCAAATAATTGAGGAGCTTTTGGCATCCTTTTACAATTAATTGAAAAGCTTCTAATCTTACGCTGTTTGACTTAAGTTTAATATGGCTAGGTTTAGGCTGATGGTTGTATACTATACGTATAGTAACATACTTATTTCTTCTATTTATAGCACCTGAGCGTCTGAACGCAACTGACCTGATATTTGGGGCTATATGATAATACGCTAAGCTTAGAAACGAGTACGATTCCAAGAGCCTAGTTCTACCTGATGACGTCGATAGCTTACTAAGTGTATACGAGGAGATACCCGAGTGCCATCAGGTGATGGTGATACTATGCCACGGTTTCATTTCGATACATTACTTCATCAAAAGCTCACATTCTTTTTAAAACCAACCCACGTCAATTGTCAATTTTTCCCAATGCTTTAATTTTTCTATCGCCCTATTATCTAATAACGCAAGATCCCACCATGCACTTCCAATACTGGTTAAGACTATAATTTCTGTAGCTGCAATTGAGACACAGTCTACTTTAACCGCTTTCCTTTTTCAATCCCTTATCTTCTCTTAATAATACTTGATAATAGTTAAACTCTTTTCTATATTATAATAAAGAAAGATCTTAAAAAGTAGACTGTGGATAAGAAATAAGCCATTGAATACAAAAATAAAGTTCGTATCCATCAGTGTTATCCGAAAAATTGTATAATAAAAGTGAAAAAAAAAAGAAATTTGTTGCCTAATGGTTTTTAAAATATTCATTTTAAGGTTTTGTCTTGGGACTTATAAGGAAGATTTATAATTATGATCCCTGGACGTCTTCAGGGATTAGTTGCTATCTGAAAGTGCTTCAAAGGTTTTGGGGTAAAATATTTGAGATCAATAGAATGTTACTGAAAAAAATATTGCAGAGCACGAACGTAAGGAATGGGAACAGGAAAGGTATCTTTGATTAAAAATAATGTGAAATGAAATGAAATTCTGTACAGTAATTCGATTTCATATAACTCAATTCATCAAAGAATCAAAGAATGCTCTCTGTTTCTAGAATGAAGAAAGTGTTAATATTAATTCTGTTTATTTTAGTAATTTATGGAAGTACTATAATGAAACGTTTTTTTTTATTTTATCAAAACTC
Organism: Antheraea assamensis; assembly: GCA_035772565.1. NCBI lineage: Eukaryota > Metazoa > Arthropoda > Insecta > Lepidoptera > Saturniidae > Antheraea > Antheraea assamensis. Next base: position 3,060,286 of record JAQQSE010000046.1, on the reverse strand, counting down.
ACTATCAATGTATGCGAAAAGTTAAGCAATTTGGTGAAACTAAATTTTACTTAACGTTCTGTGATTATTTGGACAAAGACGTAAATATAGCAAACAATATTTTAATGTAAATTATAATGTAGAAATTTTAGTTAATTAGATAAATACTAGTAAATGCCCTAATATCGTATTCAGATATCATCACAATGTATTTCTTCCACGCAAAACTAAATGCTCCGTATAGAGTTGCAATATATGCAAATCAAAATTCAAACGTTCTACTTCTATCATCACTTCGAAATGTCTCACCTATTTCTCGTCATCCATAATATAAGTCCAATGACATTGGGCTGTAATGTACGACATATTTTAATGAATATTGAAGTTTGATATATGTCCTTTAAATTATTCAGTTTACAGTATTCCAGAGAGAAATCCACAATGTAAGTAGCCGACCCATTACTGTCTGTAGGGATTAGTGTCAGATGGAAAAGTTGGTCCCAAGTCTTTGGACGTTTTGCCAAAAGTTTTTGATACAGGCGACCTACTCCGGCATTACATGATGGAAGACAAATTAATGTGTGGTGAGGGATTGTTATAAAAAATGATATATTTTAAGAAAAAAACAATTTAGAGACAGTAACGATGTATCTTCGGAATTTTGGTGCTTCCGCAGAACTTTTCATCATAATTAAATATAACTCAATAATATAGTTGCTATAACGTTGACATTGATGATTATCAGATTTGAATAACTTTGGATTAAAATTTTATTCGAATGCAAGATATCATTTGTTTTTATTTATATAATTTCTTTCATTCCTTTCCATCAAGTATAAGAAAAATAGCATCGAGTTATGATTACTGGCATGGCTTCTTCATAGTTTTTTATTTTTATTTTTTGATCTGAACTATTTCTCACGCGTATAGTTAGTTTTATTAATGTTATATGTGTAGGTGATTGTTAATAATGTTTTATAACTTTTAGTATTTTATATTATTTAATATTAATAAGTCGCTCATTTGAAGAACCCATAGCACAAGAAATAAAGACTCGATTAGCAAGCAAGATTAACACAGGAAACAATTAACAATATAGTAAAAGTATAAATTTGCAAACGTATTTTTTCTTATTGAGGTAGAACGTATTGTGGCACTATGGTCTCATGACACGTTCACGTGTTTTTGTAATAGTTAGAGAAGGGTGCATTAAGATCAAAAAATATTTAGAACATTCACCGTGATATAAATACTAAGCACGGTTTTTGATGTCACAGCAATCTAACAAGAGTACCAAGAAGTCATTACGTGGAAATGCCCCAAAGATATAGATTCTATTTTATGTTGATTAAAAAAGTAATAGGTCTTAAATTTTTATATTAATTTTGGTTTTATTTTTATTTAACCAATTTTTTGAAGGAGGATTATTGTCGTTGTTATCAAATAAAGAATAATTGTTTTATATTACAATAAATCCGAGTTCTAGTATAATGTTCAGTTTTCCATTAATATCACGAACCCATTTTTATATGACACTAGCTGTTGCCTGCAGCTCCACATGCGTTTTTTCTATAATTGTGTATTACTTCTTATAAGATCAGCTATCTGTTAGTGAAAGTTCCGTGAAAAATGGTTCAAACGTTTTGGAGATAGCACTGCAAACAAAGCGATGGGTAAAAGCTAGTCCAAAATAAAAAAGATTTAATTACTTTTTATAACGTTAGCTATCTCTCAATGAAAGTCCCATGAAAATAGGTCCAATCGTTTTGGAGATAATACTACAGACAAAGCCATGGATGGCAGCTAGTCTATAATAAAGTAGGTTATGTCACTACGTCACCTGCTGTAATTTTAACTATCCGTTAGTGAAATTTCTGTCAAAATCGGTCCAGCTGTTTCGGAGATAACCCGTAACATACAGACAAACAAACAGACAGACAGACAAAAATTTTAAAAATTGTATTTTTGTTATCAGTATCATGTATAAGTTCATATCCAATCAGTAAAAAGTCGTTATTTTGATATTACAAACAGACACTCCAATTTTATTTATATGTATATAAGTCAAAAGCTTTGACACTTTGGTTCAATTCATTGAATTATTTAACTTTATATAGCCTTATACTATTTTAATTTTGAATAGTTATATTTATATAGCCTTGTATTATATTAAGCTCAAAATAGGAATGACATCTCAAGTGCATCTACTACAATACAACAAAAAATACAGTAACTTTTTGTGTTGGAGATAAAGCTTCACTTTGCTGCTTGTTTTTATAACTATTACAAGTTACTTCTGCTTAACTTATTTATGCATTAATAGAAGCGGTATAAATAACATTTAGCATATATTGAATATAAAAAGTGAATAAAGGCCCGAATAATTTTATGTATATGTGCTCGTCAAACGCAGGCGATACGATACGAAAGTCAAAATTAACTTCTATGTCTGCAATCACATTTCACGAGCTTGCTAGCTTTGCATACAGACTATAATATTTTATGATTGTTTCTAAATTGACCCGTAGCTGCAAGTGGCAAAATTTACAGTATCTTTAATTGCAAATTTTCAAATTTCTAATATTGAAGAAGGATAACATTTATTTTTAAACGACGATTTATTCATAAACTGACAGAGTTTAACCTTAAATAAATCGAGGGTATCTTTTCTTGAGATTAGAGACGAGTAGATATTTTACTGTGTTTATACACAATATTTATGGCCCAATGTCATTTATAATTATTAATATTTGCATTTATAACATCTTGAAACCTGAAAGCCTGGCGTTGCTATTTAGCGGGATAGAAACGGAGCGATAATAAAGCTTTTTTAGTAATTAACAAATGATAAATTCAGCATAATGATTAGGTTGAGTATATAATGAGTAACCATAGAGTAAAAAATTAACTTCTTAAATTGTGTACTCATTTTACAAAACTGTTTAATTTGGCCATTAGAGCATGTCAAAGCCAGACACATGAATGCCTGCGATCAATGATTACGAATACCCTAGACCAATGTTAGAATATATACAAAGTGGTAAATATATTGAATTGTGATTCTGAATTAATATTTCTTTCATTTGAGAAGATTGTTCTTCAATTGCACTTCACCCAGTAAGTGTGATGTGGTGATATAATCGGAATTTACGCAATCTTCTTTGAACCTAGCGTCGAATAAAAGGTTTTATATATGAGATTACGAAATCAAAATTATTTTCAGCTCTTTGTGGCCATAGTTGCTGAATGGGATCTTTTTAATAAAAGATTCAGCATTACATATATGTAGGGGCGTACGAATTGAGTTACAAGATTAAACGATGCTCTGGTTTATGGATGTCGTGACATACGTCACGGACTCTTACTTAATTGAGTTACACAAGTTTCTGTACATGTCCAGCTATATTTTATGAGGTTTTATGATGTATCTTCATATATGACATACTTTGAATTGTGTCCCTTTTATTATTTACCTTTAATTTATTTAACTTTATTAAATAATTATTATGTTTAGGTTAGCGGTTGAGAGATTAATTTACACGAAAATATAAATAAGTTGTTCACATAGATAAATGTAAAGTTTTAGCGTCTTTTAAATTAATGTCACATACACATATCGAAGTTTGCATTTTAGCGAGTCATAGGGTTCATTCTAAGCTAATAAATAATTCCACTAACGAGCTCTTGTTAACATGCTATTAAAATTGGTAAGTGGCCGTTTCATGTTTCGGACTCACTAAGACCAATAACAGTTTTTTAGGTAATAGTGGTGGGTTGTATAATAAATAACTATAGTACTTTACCGATTTACCGGATGGTAAATTCCAGCGTCATGTCATTTAGGTTTTATTGTCAAAAACCTGTTATTTATTTATTTGTTAATAGACGTGCAGCATAATTGCTGGTATGTTTATATTACACAGTGTCGAAGTTTTGAGATTTTGTATCACTATACATGTTTACTTATTAAAGCTAGTTTATTAATTTGTAGCCAGTTGTCGAGACGGTTTTTAATGTAGTTTACTGAATTAGCAGAAACTATTTCATCAGGTAATCGGTTCAAGTTGTTTAATACCACTCTATTGCTAAGGAAATTGTGTGAAAAGTTTGTGCATGATAGTTTTCGAAACATTTTAGTCTGATTTTCTCTTGTAGAATACAAATAGCTAAGTATACATATGTATAAAAATATTAGTAAAAGTGACAAGAAATAAATATATGGTGATAATGAAAAGCAACTATCTATATATAGGCGGCTAGCTATATATCTATAAGTGTTTTAAAATGTGGACAAGTTACTCAGAGATAGAAACAACAACTGAAGCAATAACAGAAAATACGAATGAGTTTAGCGTTATATTTCTATGTATTTCTAGCATATGACTTCAATTCCATTTGACAGACAAATAATTCTTCGCAGAACTAAGAAATGGTGTCCTTCGATTCGCAAAAGTTCTTGTTTACTTTTTACTAATATTTCTATTTAGATGTTTTTTTTCAATAATACTAACCCTAAATCATTCTGAAAACTTAGATACGCTTAAACAGGCTGATATATGTTAATATTACTATATTTTAATGCAATATCCAGCAAGTCGACAACCTAAGTCTACTTTATATAAAAAAAACTATTGTGACGTGTATAAATATTGTTGTTTTCAGTATAGTAGTGGTTGCGCAGTAATCGAAATTCGACCATAAAAAGATGTGCAAACTTTTTTCTTTACGTGTTAGTAAATATTAAGTAGAAAAAATAGAAACATAAATAAACGTTTCGACTCATCTATCGTATAGAAAAAAAACAATTTCTAAAATAGTGTTATCAACACTAAAGCTCTTCAGTAGCTACTAAAACAAAAAAAAAAGAAAATCGGTAGAGAAACAGAAAATAAAAAGGTACTCAACTGATGTATTTTAACCTATGTAGAGATAGATACAGGTATTTTAGGAAATACTCAAGCAAATAAATACTATTGGTAGAACTCTAGACAGATATAGACGTTTCAGCAAATACATTAACCTTCCATTACGTTAAAATAGGAAACGCCGAACGGAGTTTTCGGAGCAAACATTAGAACTGGATGCGTCGAGAAGTTTCGACAACTTTCCAGATGTTTTCGAACGATTGTTCAAATGTTATATTTAGATGGACTGTAAACTGTTGTCAACCTAATAAAATAAGGTGGACAGTGAAATAATGTAATAATATTTATGAAAAAAATGCCTTTCTTGATACTTGGATCGTATTTGAATAGTAAAAAGCTTTGAGAAGTAAGCATGGCTTGTATTTGAAAAAAAGACATGAATAAAATTTCACTAAAAATACGAACGAAGCAGTTGAAGACAGTTGAGAATAAAAGGCAATAATAATTGCCATAGCATTTAGGTATAAGAATATTTTCTTGATGGAATAGGACAAATTAAAACGACAACTTACATTACGTTACGTGGTATTGTAGAATGCGGATGTCTCATTGAACCACTCCTATGAAAATGTTCTCGTTTGTGAAAACATATTAGATTATTAAATTTATCTCATATGTTGTTGTAATATTGTAATTCTGGTTGAGATATTTATCACTGTTTTTCTTTTATCCTTGCTAATTGGAGACGCAAATAAGTCAAATAACGGCGGGTACGTCGCTATAAATGACGAGGGGAGATGTGAAGGTATGAAACGGGATGTCGAGCACTAATCTTATGTTCGCTTTCGGCCTCCCGAAGCTCCTCCAATGCCACAGTATTTCACCATCACAAGGCCGTGATAAAAGTCTGATTTGTGGTGACTAGAGTTACTTCACAACTTGGACGCAGGAAACGAATTATTTTCAGTTTTACACATATAACAGCGATAAATTCTCCTATCCTGTAGAAGTGCGGGAATGCGAAACAAATAAAAGGGGTTGAACGTCACATAAGTGCGAGAGATGTCACGAGAAGGAAGCGTCGGCTAATAAGTGCAGGACTAGAAAAGGACGGGAGTTAGGTGTTGGAATGTAAATTAAATGGCGTTACATCTAAACCAAAAAAACAAGGATTGACTTTGTGTTTGTTTCAACACGCTGAACTCTGGCACTACCGGTTATATTTTAATAATATTTTTTGCAGAATATTATTGTGTAAGATTTTATAAGTCGCCGAACATCACGCTACGACAGATAGAAGCGTAGCAATTATTATAAAAAATGTAGGCCAAAAATTACACCAAACGAGAACGATTAGTATCGGAAGTAATTAAACGCCAGTAAAACAGAGAGTCATAGTTAGTCTACAGAGAAATATGTAAAACGAACGGTTTGTAATTTAATAAAACAGTGAAATTTTCGCATAGGTATATTAAGAAAGAGGTAAACAATGAGGTGACCAAAAAGAAGGATGTTTAGAAATTCAACCACTAAGATGGTGAAGAAACGTGTATGTAAATCCAACTTTTTCCGTTAGTCAGTTATTGTTTTCTATAAACAGATATAAAATAAAGAGTCGAAAATATATTTACCTCATGGAAAACGCATGCAAATACGCGGGAAATTAATAATTAATAAGAGAAGAGTGCATATTGTGTTTATGACAAGTTATAATATAATAGCTTTGAGTTCATTTGCATTGTGTCTTATCTTAAAAATACATTTTATGTACAAAAACATAAGCACCACACCGCCTACCTCATTTCTCCGTTTCAAGAAAACGCATATCACTAAACACGTAGTGCCTATGAAAATAGCTGTTTCTTAAAACTTTATATAAAAAAACTACTGTAATATTTTATTAATATAAGGACCAAGTGTCTAAGAAATAAGCCTAAAAAAATTGTTCGAAATGTATCCAGTAGTTTTAATAGTTATAAGCATTTCTATTAATTAAGTACGTCTCTCGATTATAGTGTAATTGCAGATCCTTAATTAACTGTATACCTGTATGTGTTTGCTTACGACTTCAGTTACCTTATAACGCTGAGCACTTTATTTGTGGAGTATAACTGTAATTTTAAGCTACTGTAAAAAAGGACGAACAGAAAGTTAGTTCTATATCTTTTGTTTACAAATTTAAATATGTTTTTACTTATATAGCAATAATTTAAAAACAGTAATAAACTATTTTCAATGAAAACACAACTATTTTTCTTATTATTTCTTCAATAAATTGAAAGAAATACTAGTTTTCGATTTACATGTAATATGGGTGAATACAATTGAAAATGGATAGAAAATAAAATAAAGTAGCAGGTTTGTCCAAATATATTTACGTGACACATGTATGTCACATGTCATTTAGATGACACATGAAGAATGTAAAAACATTGATTCTGTATGTATTTATTATTTTATTAAAGAAAAATTTATATTATTTCACTCTACGATAATTTTAAACGCAACTTGTTATTATTTTTACAATAGAGTATGTATTTCTGCAGTCGTATTACATTTAATAGTATTGTTGAAGCTATTTTATCTCAGGATAAATTCTTCGACGGTTGTCGGAGGGATATTTCTTCGCGCCAGTAAACTTAAAGCTGTGTTGCGGATTTTCTCCAAACTGTCACATGGAAATCCGTAGTGTTCGAAATAAATAAAATATTCATACAAAATCTTTCTAGATCAAATCGATTTTCCATTTTCTTTTAAATAAATTGTCTAACAGAAATATTTCATTTAATAATTGCTAGGTATAAAACATGTGCCCCAATGTAATTTAAATTCTACCATTGGATTACAGTGATTAAAAATAATATGGAAGTGATTTTGTAACCATTTTATTTTATTGATAATTAATACCTTAATGCTATATTCTTACGTAAAACAGATAACAAGTTATTGAAGATATCATTATCCTGCTATTAATAGTCTATTATTCGTTGTTATTATTAACGATGGGATTGGTCTGCTGGTGTTATTATAACGTGCAAATAAGCAAGCATTATGCAACTACCAATAAGTGTGAACGGGGGAGTATTTCACTTTGCTCGCACTCATAATCATGAAACGAAAAATGCATGTTCATTTCGTTTTTGTGTCAGTGTTACAAATTGTCATATGACACGAACAGTGTAAATTCATGATTTATACATAGAAGCTGTTGCCATCTATACCCAGCGGGTGTTCGATATGTCATTAAAAACTGTATCTTCTTATGACTGCTTTGTACTTAAATTTGTCTATAGCATAATCTTAATTGTAACTAATATTATAAATGCAAAACTGATTTCTTTGTTTGTTGCAAGCGTGAGTGCGCGCGTGCATGTTTCTTTCCTAGCTAACTAGCATGTATGCTTTCTTTTCTAGCCGATTTGGTTGCTTGCTTGCTAGCTAGCATTCTTGTTTTCTTGTTTGCCTGGCTACCTGTCAACGTGCCTGCCTGATTTGTTTGCTTGTTTATCTGTTTGTTTGCTTGTTTCTTACGTTTTCACGCCTTCGTTACTCATCGTTGTCAGGGGTACAGAAATGGCCATAAGGTATCTTTGAAAAAAAAACGGTTTCCCGTCTGTGAAGTAGCTAGCAAAGTAGTATGATGATTTCAACGATTGTAAATTGGTTTGCAAGGGGTACCATCGGGGAAGTCACATGTATGCAGGCTGAAAACGAGACACGTCGTACTCTGCACACTTCACTTATGATTCACCTAGGTGTAGGTAAAACCAACGAAGTGGCCTGCAGTAGAGTAAATTTTACGGAAAGGTTTTTTTTTATATTATAGGGGGCAAACGAACAGGTGGGTCACCTGATGGTAAGTGATCACCACCGTCCATAGATACTGGCAACACCAAGGGAGTCGCAAGTGCGTTGCCGGCCTTTTAATATACGAGTATGTGGGCCTCCGGCGCTCTCACTGACCGAACGAAACGCAACAGTGCAAGCACTGTTACTTCACGTCGGCTTTCTGTGAGAGGGTAGTACTACCCCATGCGAGCCGACCCATTCATTCTGAAACCAGTAATAGTTTCAGCGTAGCTCTACCACATAGAAACGTAAGCGTAAGTGCCCTGTCAGATCTAATACGTCTATTACATGTAACAAGTACAGTGTCAAGACAGTACCCTCGGCCGAGTACTCGGTACATATGAACCAATTGACGAGTGTTCGGCTGAGTGTTAGGCCGAACAGATTGCCGAGAAAGTCAACAGAACCACATTTTATTTGCTCGGTCGAATACTCACCTCCCCACTTTATTTCTCCGCCTCCGCAATATCTCAAAACGTTCTAAAGTTATTCTTAAAAGTTCTTAAATTCTCTAGGATCTTCGATCTGTAATTTATTAAAATTATTAATTGTTGCGCCCAGGGAACCTCCTTAAAATCCAATTTCTTGTCTAAATACTTCTACTTTTTTTCTTCCAATAACTCCCATAGTTCTTCAATCATGAGTGACAGGAGCCGGTTGAAAATTATCTTAAAATCTTTTCTTCTACGATCCGTTTTAGTCGGTCGATCATTGCGTCGAAACCAAACTGACTTGTCAAACAAGCAAAATACATACAAACACCTACTCATTCATCCGACTCTCTCGACCTAGTGTCGTTTTATTGTCTCGCCACTGTATTAGTTTCGTGTAATAATAGACTCATAACCAAAAATCAACAGTCAGTTTTAGTAGGTACAAATCTCACATAACCCATGTTGGGGTTCCTGATGTAAATGTCGTATATATTGACGAAAACAGTTCTTTGCCTACTTTATTTGACAACCAATTTTCTTTATTGTTTAGCAGATGCCAATCAAAAACATTTGGAAATAGCTTGTCTTTCCATAGCTTCGACGGGTCGAAGCCATTGCTTAGTCTCGATTTGTCATAGTTCATTTTCCTTATGTGTACATTCTATTACACGTATACAATAATTAATACATTATTGATAATTTAGAAAAAAAATGTAAAAGAAATACAGATGTTCAGAAGAGGACCCTCCTCGGACGCACTGTGTCATAGTATATATAAATTTAAAAATTTAAATAAAGACAGGTGGAAATCTCTGGAAGATGGACGTCATTACTCGGACGATTCGCAAAATTTTGAGATGGGCTATTTTTAGAACCTCATTATATTTCGTTCCTACGGTTGATGAGACATTGTTTATGTATTTGTGTCGAGTTCCAATACAGACGGTAAACTATAAAAAAGACATATCGAATATCTTTTGGTCAATTTGTTTACCCTCTATTCCATAAGGACTGAGAGGGTCTCAAAGCGATGTGAACCGTGTCGGAGCGTCCCTAATTCAAATTTACTGTTATTTCACAACATAATACACTTAATTATTTAAAGTTAAGAGGGAAGTAATGTGCCGTACTAATGAAATGTTAGGGAAAATGCAAAAAAGAAAAACTCTGTAAGTGTTAATGGGTCTATTAACTTACGTACCTTTTTCATGAATTTATTACAATTTATTCTGATGTTTTACAGGCGGGCTGTCTCGTACTATATATGTAATTTTTTCTTATTTTTTTGTAAGTTTTTCACAGTACAAAGCTGTGCTTTATTAATTTGTTATCATCTCACACATATGATGAAAACCCAGCATAATAGAACACCCGGTAGTTTAGAAGAACAGAGGACACACGTATATAGTATAGCACAGGGCTGTCCAAACTACATGGGACCCAGGGCAAACAAAAATGACTCAATACATTGGGGGGCCGCAAAATATTTATAAAAATAAAATACAAATATAATAAGTATCATTATTTTATTATCTACTTTTTCATTAATTTGTCTTTTACAATTCTGTCAACATCAATCAATAGTGTTGTGTGCGGCATAATCGAATACATATCCAAAACATTTGAATTTCGTCGCAAGAAAAATAATTTACTCATTTAATGTATTTAAACAAAGAAGATAAAAAAGATTTTGCGGGCCGCAATAATTCATGGCGCGGGCCGCATGCGGCCCGCGGGCCGTGGTTTAGATAGCCCTGGTGTAGCACATGTATCTATATCATTTTAACATATATGACACCACATTATTAGCACATATGTTCGAAAACTCCTTGTATTTATTGTCAAAAACTTCTTTGTGTTTTTGTTTTTAAAAATATATATTTAAAAGGGACATATTCTATATTACTGATCCAAAAAAAGGCGATGAAAGAAAACGCATAAAAATCTGCAAATCTAGTATTTTATTTTGTTATAAGTGTAAATCTTCTAGTCGACTGATTGGATTGCAAATCATTGATATTACACATAAGATGGCCCGTATACCATAAATATACCCGTATACGAGCGTGAAATTAACAACATAGCACCCTCGTGAACCCGGGGCGGGTCAACGTTTAACAATAATTTAAGCAATTAGTAATACAAGTAAAACCGCCAAAACTATTGCAAGCACAATGCTATGGAAATAATAAAACGCAAACATTTCTAGCTGTCGTACATTTCTCACTTTTTCGTATGTATGCATCTGCGATATGCGGACCATAATTTATCTCTAGATAGCCCCGTGTCTGGGCGTATAAATCAGGACGTGTTTTACACGGCCGGTCACGGTGGGATGCTGTAATACACAGATTGTAATTCTATCCGTAAACGCTTGTAAAGACGTTTAACGTTTGAACGTAGGTATAACATGTACAGACAGCTATGTTCGAGTCTCTTTTAATTTACAGTAAAATATTAATAAATAAAGATCGCCATGTTGTATATTTTTCGAGAAAGATTTTTCTCAGTTTTCTAGTTATTTTCTGTGTAATTATTACTACTGCGGCTTTATTAAAAGAGCTGTCTAAAATAAATTAAGTATATTTTATGTCTATTTTGAATAATAAAGCATCTTTGTGATTTCTTATTTAAAGCGATATCGAGTTAAGTTCTTATAAGCCGTGAAATGTAAGTGGATTTTAATATTCAAGTTTATTTATTTATTTAAGGCTAGATTACAAAGTTATTCAACTTAGAGTGGTAGTCATATAGCATCTGTAAGAGTTTTCGAGTCCTAACCATGCAGTGTAGATAGACCTGCTTTAAAGAAGAACGATGATGTGGCGAAGCTTGCGAGAACCCGCTGGATTTCTGTATTATCTCTGGATTTCTTTTACAACACTGGCTATTGTAGTGATCTTTTTGAAAGATCTTAGCACACAGCGATCGGCTTTTGACTAAATAGGTGAATGGATATAACGTTTCAATATTAACTACCAATATTTTACGAAGACTTCTACCACCACTTCGGTTCTCTCCTAATTTAATAATTGTTTTAAACTCTTATTTACCTTATCTTTGTTTATAAGATTTGAGTCAATTCAGAAATTAAGAAGTTAAATGTTATGGTCGACGGTAATTTTGTTGCAAGATACTTTAAGCTTAATAATTTAAATATAGCATTGGGGTGACATCAAATGTAATAAAGATACGTATGTTTTCACAAAACTGAAGACCTCCTTTAGCCCTTTACGCCGGCTGACGCATCGTTCGAACGTATAAAAACGCCACGCGAAGGGTTTATAACGATTTGTTTGGGCGGAATCGGCCGCGTCAAGCTGAAATGGGTGTGAAGCCATTTAACCCGAGGACCGAGCGGCTATTGCTGCTCGATGCAAACTAAAAAAGTCTTTGTAAATAACAAGTTATAGATGGGTATTCTTTTTTACTTATAAAAAATGTACTACATGATTTCCAAATATAATACGTTGTCATTTCTATTTTCTTTAAATTTGTTCACATAAATAATTACATCCTCTTTCGCTATGTATATTTGACAATGGATATTGTGATTTGTTAAAATTACTAACTGGAACAACTCCAGGCAAGTCTAATGTAATCGATGTGACAAAAGCGCAATAAATTTGTTTGGTCATTTAAGTAAATATTATGAGAGGATTGTAGCAAAATCTATCTGAATCATCAGTCTGTTTGTCATTAGGTGCCTTAGATGCCATTAAAATGCGGTAGAAAAGAAAATACTTAAGCTTCAAGACACCACCAGAAGAGATGTCGGATTAGATAGGCGTAAATGGCAAATTCACATATGGATATGACGAGTCACTTTAAACCGTTTGGTAGTACAGTATGTATGATTGGAGAATTCACAATTTTAATTCTCGAAGAAGTTTAAAGTTAGATATAATATACAGTCTTACATAACTTTATGAAGATATTTGTATCATAGTTTCCAGATCAGATAAGTAATTGTCAACGATAATCACGTATCAAATACGAACACAATAACACAAATAAACCGAATGTCGTTTCTATGCTATTTCTTATACCTAAATGCGATTTTGTGATACTATAGCATTATTATATCACAATTGACAGACTGGATTCATTCTAGTCACTTGTTTTCATTACGAGCGCTCATAATCTTGGCTATAAATTTACTCTTGTGTAATATACATTCTGCTTTTCGTAAATCTCTTGATACAGCGATATGTCCAATGTTTACGATATTGTTTTTTAATAACATTCTTGTTAATAAAGTGAGTATTCGTGTTAAGCTAAATGTTTTGGTTTTTGAAAATGTTATTAAAGCGTATATGGTGAAACAAAATTTACTGGTAAAGTTTGACAAAGTTAAATTAATGTCAAACGACAGTAGAGTTGTTATATTAGAGTGAAATGATATGTAAAATCAAAAATGTAAAAGTTTCGAATCCATAATAAGATTTACAACTTTGTTCTGCTGTAAAATATCTAATTTCTTCTCAAACATATGTAGATACAGCAAAGAAATGTTAAAAGTGTTCTATTGTAAAGTTTTAGAAATACTCAAATTACAGATGATATATTAACATATATCTGTCTACAAACTTGTTACACTTAATTATATACACAGACTTCGAAATACTTCTGAAACTTACGAAATATTTCTGTTAATAATTCATAATAACATGATTATTATCAAGCTGCATACCGCGTATAGCTGTGTACCGAAAGAGACGGGATGAGAGAAAACTACACGTGGCAGAGATGCGAATGTTAAGACGAATCTGTGGTGTAACTAGAAAAGTTTTAAGTATGAAGGTGGACGGATATAGGAGTAGAGAAAGACCGAAGAGGGTATGGATAGGTTGTGTGAAAAATGATGTGTGTATGAAATGTGTAAATACTGAGATGACGTCTGACAGGGGAGAATGGAAAAGGGAAACATGTTGTGTCGACCTACTTAGGTAGGACAAGGGTAAGAAGATGATGAATATAATTAAAGTAGATTTATCATTCTATGCTTGTCTGGTGGTAGAATTTTTATTGAAATATTTTCTGCAAAATGTATTGTATAATAAACTATGTTCTTAATTCTTTAAAATTACTGTTAATTTAATTAATGCCAGTTAATTTAGAAGGTCTCTCTTTGATTTGTCGCAGAAGCCCATTGTCTTCCATTATTCAGTTCACAAGAACTTAATTACAGTCGGGATTAAGTAGCCCTTGTGATGCTGACCCGGCTGTCATCTGGGATTTTAATAGCGTCATGTTTCTAGTGCGAGAAAACGTTTGTTCGGTTTGTACTCAGATAGATCAATTTAATAAAATACTCTAATATCTAAGAAATATTCAAACTGGCGTACTTACAGTAAATTACAGGTATATTTGGTATTATAATGGTGACCTCCCAAAATGTAATTAACAATTTAATGTATTTTTTTTAAAACTAAACGATCGGCGTTTCTTCTATATTCGGTAAGGTCGATAAAAGTTTGTGTAATAGTGGTGTTAGATTCTATAATACGGTCTCAATGCACATTACTGTATTGCCGGACAGTAAATTTACGTACCATTTTAAACAAGTTTTATCATAAGAAGCTTATTGTAAAGTATGTCACTGTATGAACTATAGTCGTCTCAACTTTAAATTGAACGAATGAAAGGGAATGTTTCCGAGGCCATATATAAATAATTAATATTGACGCGACCGAAACTGCGAGCAAAAGCTATTGTTTGCTAAAAGTAACAATAGACTACTGAAAACTATAGATTTAATAAGGAAATATACACAAACAAAAAAATAAAGATCAAGTTTCTTGCCGGCTCTTCTTGACAACTAAGATATTTTCTAAAGCGGTGAATTTACTTATGACCTAAACTGAATATTTTTGACTTTGAATTTTTATCTTATTCTATCATGTCTAACAGTAGAACATAATCCTGGATATACTTCTTTATAGTCCCAATAAAACAATCAAAATACTTGTAGATCCTTTTAGAAGAATTAGATATTAGTATTTGAATAATAACATATGACATAAAGGAATGGTTGAAATGAAACCGTACTTACTTACGTCTTCTTATACCGTACTAAAAGTCATTTGGTATCCTTGTATACATCATCCAATTTATGAATGCGACGTGTTGGTGCGAAGGTTCCTTTTAAGTCAGTGCACTTAAAAGGACGTTCAACTATCGCGCAAAAACTGCTCTCACACTCGCTTCGCTTCTAGGTTCTAATTTCTAGGTTAGGGTAAGTTTACTGGTAAGTAAGAAAACCGACGAAATGTAACTGGAGTCGTGTACTGAAGGTTTCATTTCACTACACTATATATTCGTGTTAACTATTTATTATAAAATGTGTTTTCTTTATCCATTCCGTTCTGGATCGTTGATGCGAGGCCGGCTCATAGTTGGCTGGCTTTTATTATTTATTGTTTTATTGTAAGGCCTATATTATGAGTAAAGGTGAAAATAACACGTCTCTCGTATGATCCATACGATGATATAATAATACATGGGAAAGGTTTAGGTATATAATTTGTCAAGGTTTTGTGTAAATTGGTTGAAATATAACTATAATTGTTGGAACGGTTAAAAATAGTCAAGCCGCCTGGGACCTTTTATCGAAAACGCTGCCTAATTGTTTTGAGATATAACAAAACAATGCATAGTAGATATTCCTCTTTTATAGATCTACAAAAGTTTGCGACGGCATATGGCTACTTTTTAAGGATAGTTTATTTGACCCATCTATCTGCTAAAACATGGTCACAAACAAATGAGGTAATTGGAAGGCTCTTTAGACGAATACAGGATACATACATAATCTTTGTCAAATTGAATACATTAGCTACCATAAGCATTTCATGCACATATGTATATATTTTTTATTATCAGGGCAGGACAACGTCCGCAGGGTCTGTCAGTATAAGAGAACTCGAGCCGAAATCCGATTTGTTGAACGGCATAGTACTTCAATCACAACTCATATATAGCAGTTCTGTCCGAATACTGCAATACTCTTTACTGTTCATATTATTTATTAAAAAGTTGGGGTCTTAATTATTTCATCATGTTATAACAATCTCAGCGCTCTTCATATTTTACGCTTATTATATTTTACTTATCTGTTCAGGGCATGAGTAGACATTAAGTTAAAATATACGGCTATTAAAACTTACAATATACACAGCCCTTTAAAGATAGGATGCACAACGTGGGCTCACCCGACCCTTCCCTGTAACGAAACCCCAAAAAGGCGAAATATAAATAAAAATAATTGCGTTTATTTTATTTACCCCACTAATATACCTTCTACAGTTTCTGCAAATTTCATCCGTTTCTGAATTGAAAGCAAAATTGTTTTAGTAAATTGTCTTATCCAGCCCCATAGCGAATTGTGAATTCTTATCGAATTTGGCTTCCAAGGATGTTAAACTTTAGCGCTTCCAAATTTTATACAATACTAGCTGCGCGCCCAGGCTTCACACTAATATACTAATGAAGGAAATGATATCAAATCTAAAATGGTTCGCTTACATACGTTTGGTAGTTTTTTTTTTCAGTAGCAGGGAAAATTGAAGAAATTGTGTCTGCTGATAAACACAATGTAAACGAAAAACAATGGCGATCACTAAGCTATCAAATGGCGGTTTGCAAGCTTTTCGAGGATAGATAGATACTAGTTTATTCCGAAATGTAAAAACTAAAAAATGCTTGATTGATGAAGGCGTTACTTTGCGGAAATCCAAAATTAAACATTAGGGTGGACGTTACTTCGCACTTCCGCTAAGAATTATTTGGTCGCTGTCACGTCTTACTGCAACAAAAAACAGTTGTGAAAGAACTAAAAATAATAAAAGGCGTGGTTGTTTGGCATTTAAACTCAATGTTGGCCGGTGGTTGAACCTGTCGTCGATTAACACTGTGATATCTATCTGAAAAATATTAAAATATATGTGTATATAAAATGACTCTTACGACGCAAGCGGGCGATTGAGCGCGGCGTTTTTTTTTCCTTATCTTTGCGAACTGGCTAAACTGTTAGCCTGGCAAGGCCTATACAGTTTCACTATAGTTATCTTACCTACTCCTTTTTATTATTTTTAGTTCTTTCACAGTTGTTTTTTGATGCAGTAAAACGTGACAGCGACCAAACAATTTTTAACGGAAGTGCGAAGTAACATCGACCCTAATTAATAAAAATGCTTATTGCGCCAGGTTTATAACCATATGGGTACAGCTTTTTACCACTCTCCTTACGTACTGAAAATACACCGGCTAATCTAAAAAAGAAATGCCTAAACGTAGTCTGTTATTATTGGTATTGTTCCTAGTGTATATTTATCTGCTCTAGTCGGACAACATTATCATACCTTACCACCTAGTGATGTTAAATTATCCGTGTCCATAATCTGCTTTTTTGTTATTAATATTGAATATAGATAAAGCTATTTTTCCTATATAAGATCATCGCAACTTAGTAGATTTAATAAAATGCCTTATGTAAGTTATTATTAGTTTTAAAATCCATCATGAAGCGCCATCCTCGTCCCGTAAAAGCAATATCCTCTTTCAAGTGACGCCGAAGACATTTTTATTAAATGTCTAATATACACCAATTTAGGCATTCTCAAATATTTCCCGAGGCTTGGTGCCGCTCGGATATCGTTTTGTTGTAAGTGGAGAATTTCCTTCAGCTACTTTACATAATATTTGAGCATATTTAGTTTTTAACCTAAGCAATAATATCAAGATGTTTATTTTGTATGTAAAGAATTTTTCTAAGACTCAATAAACTGTATTTACTGTATTAACTTAGAATCTATCAAGGACAGCTTTATATGAGTTTGCATCAATAGTTTCAACTGAAATCTGTTCTCTTATACCTTCCCTATTCATTCATTCACATGTCTTCCCTATTTGTAATAACACACGTTTCAGTCTTTTTATCAAGTAAATTTGAAGTAGTAAATTGTAAAGATATAAAACTATACCATCTTGACCTTAAGATCAAAAAAAAATAAAAAAAACATTTGTTTTGGGACCTCGGTGGTCCATCTAGTTATTCGTATAAATCTATTAATGATGGAGCCCTACTTGTCTACTCCAATTTTCGTTATCTCGATTCATCCATCGAAAACAACGTTGACATTAATCGGGACGTGTGGAACAGGATAAATGCAGGATATATAAAACCAATGTAATAGCTGAGTAATGTGCAATGAGAGAGACAGAATAAAGAAAAGTGTACAGACTGTTAGAATACATATTTTGTGTAACTAAAATGGCTAAAATTAAGAATAACTTATCAGTATATATATGAAAGTAGCAATAATAACTGGGAAGTTGAAGAATAATAACTTAAGGTGGTATAGGTATCCCACGAAAAGAAGTGAAATTTATTTATTAAGGTATAGGAGTAGAGGAAGACTGAAGAAAGTGTATAGATTGTGTGAAGAATGAGATGACAATTAATAGAGGGGAGTGAAAAAGAGAACCATATTGTAGTGACACTACTCATCTTGATATTGAAGTAAGAAAAAGTATAAACATGTAAATTAATATCTTTGAGAAGTCTTTTAGCCCTTAGTTTGTAGATATAATGTTGTAAATAAGTTGGGAGGTTATCCCCATACAGAACTACAATTTTAGTGTTGAACGTGATTGTTACTTTTGTGTAGATAGGTGTTTGTATGAAGGGATGAATATGTTATGTATATCAATTATCAAGTTTTTAGTTAAGTGAGGAGTCCGATTCGAGCCGCGGTCGGGTGCACACGTGTGCTCTCTCGCAGCTCTGACGGACCGATCGTTCGATGACTCGTGCACAGTTGTCGGATATTTTCGTGAGTGCTCGTTAGTATTGTGTGTTCGTTCGGCTATTACCAATCGATACGCTCTTTTCAGAGCGACGGTGCACTGCTACCAGTGTACCAATTAAACCGCACTTTTCGGTGCATGCCGAGCACGCTGTGTGTAGTGCGCCAAGTCGCCGTGCTTCGTGCTGCGCCTCGTGAGTTGCACAGCGCGTCGTGTGCCGTATAACGCGTCGTTCTTCGTGCCACGCCGTGTGCAAGAATCAAGTCCGAAGAAAGAAGTGTTAGGGACCTCGTCCTAGGCTATGTAGGTTCACTGTGAGGCATTCCACATCGCCCATAGCTCCCTTGTTTCGGACACGGGTGGTCCGTTAAATTCAAACAGGCGCGCCCCCCTGCCCCACAGGCAGGGAGGTTAGTCATGTCACACTCCGCACCCTTCTCCCGGTCACCGACTGGTATGGAATTAGCCGAGGCTAAGTCGATATTCGAGTGGTTGCGTCAAGCCGATCCAGCCAGTTTCAGAATCGCCCTGCAGCGTTCTCCCTCAATAGCAGCCATGTGCGGCTTTTTCCTTGTAGAAGAAACCCAGTCTGATAGCACGACCGGCCATTCGCAGTCCCCGGTAGCTGCTAAGAAGGCTAAGTCCAAGCCCAAGCCGCGGAAGGAGAAGCCTCCGACCGCGTCTTCCTCTAAAGACGACATTCCCGTGGCGAATTCATTTTCGCCGCTTTCTCCAGACTAATGTCGAACCGTTAGTTTCGAGCCCTCTTCCGGATTCGGATATGGACGTAGATTCGTCTGTACCCCCTGTCGAGTCAGTCAAAGACGGTTTCATAACCGTCTTGCACCGTCAGAAAGCCGAACTATCCCGTCCCGCCTCACCCATCGGTCCCGTACTTACGGAACCCGATCAGCACGCCAATAAAGCGCTGGCCATAAGCCACGCCTCCTCCAACACTTATCAAGCCCAAGCCGCGGATTCCGCAGCTTCAGTAAAGAAGCCCCGCCCACCGCCACCCGTTACGATCCAAGACAAATCGTCTTGGGTTGTTATCTTTTCGAGCCTCAACTCGAGGAAGATCGGTCGAACTCTCGATCGAGGACATATCCAACGACCTTAAGTCGTTAAACTATCCTGTCAGAGAGGTATATCGCATGTACCACCCTCGCACGAAGGCCCCCTACAATCTTGTGTCTGTCGTTTTGGACCTCTCCAGAGAAGGTAAAGCCATCTATACCCGGTCCTCTCTGTGCGGCCTCACCGGTGTAAAAGTTAAGCCACCGCGCAAACAGTTCGTTCCTACACAGTGTCATAACTGTCAGGTGTACGGTCACTCCGCATGAAACTGCCACCTGCGTCCCAGGTGTGTAAAGTGCCTCGGCGATCACTCCACTAGGGAGTGTTCTCGCAATCCGTCCACTCCTGAGCCTCCCAGCTGTGTTTTGTGCGGCGCATCGGGTCACTCTGCGAGTTATAGCGGTTGTCCCCGAGCGCCGTGCACAAAGCGCCCTCGACTCCGCAGGCAGTTGTCCCCGTCTAGGGCACCCGCCGCCTCCTCCAGCCCTCGACTCCCGTCTCTGATGTCAACAGAGATCTTCCCTAGCCTCTTCCCGTGCACCGGCAGCGCCCGCACCCGCACCTTATGTGCCCCTCCGGCCTGCTCGGCTCCCGCAGACCCCTTGGGCCCATCTCCCAGACCACGACACCGTCCGCTCCTACGCCCTATGCGCCACCCTGGCCCTCGCGGGCCCCTCAGGCTCCGTGGGCATCTCAACCCATGACCTAACCCCAATCCCAGCCTCAAAAGGTCAAGCCCGTCCAGCCTAACCTTTTCGCCGTTTCCTTAGCCGGTATAGACTAGATAACTCAGCTCCTCATCTTCCATGAGATTCAGGAAATCGTTGCCTTCAATGCGATGATCAATAGTAATCAGAACCTCGGTTTGCTTAACGCTATTTTGAGATTCTCTGGCGTCGCAGCCACTCTACAGCTCCTCGCGCGCGCTTCAGTTAAACAATTTCACTCTAGATATAGATGGAATAAATCCGCGTATTTATGTCTATCTCTCCCTAATAGACCGACTCGTTTAGGAATCATACGCAGTCTGGTTGATTGCATAGTTCAATAACGGCGCCGACGCCATCTTACTTTGTAGTTCCGATCACCTCTTAAAAATGCGTGTTTGCGCCCACGTTCGCGACTCTCTCTACTTGTGCCGCCGTAGGCAAGAGTTGATGATACGATACCCCACACACGTCGCGTCTCTCTCGTAGCATCTCGAGCCTAGGTCGTCCCTCGGGGTGGAGCCCTCGAGGTTGTTACTTGCGTGATACAGTTACTCACTTTAGTTTTACACTTACACAGATCACCTCACACACGTGCACACAAGGTAAACATGGTGGTGGGCTGTTTTTTTGCCCTTTTCGGACTGAAGTAGGTCACACAACGTAGTTATCAGATATAAAAAACACATATATATTCGTGAAACATACATACATACATTTTTTTTTTACGTGGGGAAATCTCTTATGGATACCCATCTTCCCGGGGGAGAGAATGGGTTATGTCCGACTCGCACGGACTAAAATCCCACAGTGTACCGGCCACCGCTTTAAGTTGGGGTGGCATGGGTCCGTGCTGAGCTATCACCATACCGTCCCCAGAGGTCAGTCCGACGAAAGACGGCAGCTGGGCTCCGTCCTTATAGGGAGATACACTAGACACACGACCAGCTACGTCCCCTCGTCCGCCGAACCTGTGCAATGAGAAGATGGGCTACCCGGCACATCCCCTCAGTTCCGGCTACCGGGTCCGGCCGCCGCCGAGGACACGGTGCGGTATCCTCCGATTGCCCTCAGTGCCACAATGCGCTGCGCGGCGTGCAGCGCCCTCACATTAGCGGCACCGAAGACATTGGACCACACCGAGGCCCCGTAGACGGCCATCGCTTGCATGACTCCCATATAGAGTCGGCGTCACCCGGCACTTGACCCCCCGACATTGGGGAGCAGCCGGCCGAGCGCCGCCACCGCTCCTGCTATACGCGGTGTCCGAGCCCATCGAAATGGAGCTCTAACCGCCAACGCCCGTCCAGGGTGAGGCCCAGATACTTCATCCGGGTCCCCACTCCGATTCGAGAGCCATCCACAATCAAATGGGCCCCAGGTGGTGACCCCAGCCGAGGCCCGTGAAATAATAGGGCCCCGGTTTTATCCAGGGTCACCCTGAGGCCCAACCTCCTGATGCGCCCGACCACGACGGTTGTCGCATACGCTTTTAGATACGCATGCACTGAGGTTTTTGAATAAAATTAAGGAGACGTGGAATGTAGACAATTGGCAACCATATGCATTTAAGGGTAGATGATACTCTATTTGGCTATACAATTATATAAATAAAATAAACTATTTTTTCTATATAGTTTATAATTGAAACAATTGTGATATTCAATAACTTTGCAACAGAATGCATTGGTAGTTATTTTATACTGACTTCATTTACTTTTAATCTCATACCTTGTTCCATATTTTATCTAATATAAGAAAACTTATTCAAAACACGATTGGAGAATATATACACGATTTTAGTTTTGGTTTTTAAAAGAAAACATACAAATCGGCTCGTCTTAAGTGTTCGAGTTATAAGAATACTCACATACAAACACGTTGTTTTTCATAATATCTAAGGATAATCAAATATAAGATATTCTTCGAATCGTTATTATAATAGAATTAATGTTTGCTTGATAAATGTTTCATATGAATGTATAAAAGCATTAAATCTATAGAGAAGGTAAAAAGGTCGAGTCACGTACGAAGAATCTATAAGGCGCGTTAGTCCGACTTCCTTAATTTACGATAAATGGGCAAATTAACTAGACGCCCGAAAAGTAACATTTCTACGCTACTTTAGTAAATGGAATAAATTAACGTTGTTTAAATATAATTACATTGCGATTAAAGAGTACGTTTAAGTGTAATTAGTATTCACAAGGCACTAAATAAAGTTCTAAACACCTAATACAGTTTCATCGGTAATTGGTACGTTTTGCTTAATAGTATCCTCCGAGATTTAGGGCCTTAGCACACATAAGGTTTCCAATTGTGCTCGATTACCAGGTACATGTTTGACAACTGGTCATTGTGATCTGTTTCAGATTGTGATATTTTAACGATACACGAAGGTTTGAACGTATATGTTGAACATACGATGTGGCTGAATTCAGAAAGGCAGTTGTTTCTTAAATGCGATTTTCATCACCTCACCACTACTTCGATAAAGTTTACATCCTCAATATTAAATACTGCAACCAACGTTTTAGTTTGTACAACTGCTTAGTCAGATTGGGAAATTCGGCGACAGTTCAAGCCGAGGCGCACCGAGTGCCCTTGCGCTGTTCGCTTAAACAAATCGGGTGAGTGCCTTAAGCGCTCCCCTTAGTAGTCCGGTGGAACTGTAGCGGCCTTGCCAGGTTAACAGTATATGCCAGTTCGAAAAAAAAAAAAGTTTGTACAACTGAGCAATAAATGTACAGTACGTATATCCCTTAATGAGGTATCAAATGCCTTTTGTGTCAAAACAATAGCTTAAAATAGCGTTAAATTATCTTTGACAGTATCAAACTTAAACGTATTACTAGTTTACATTACATTGCATTAGTCATTGCAATTAATTTTTACAGTTTGTATAATTAAACAACAAACCTGTGTGATGTGTGTTATCTTAATATATCTAATTAGTATTATGAATCTAACTTTTATATTGAAACCAGAGTGAGCGATTTTGTGTGACAAAGTAAACCAAAAAACGACACTAACAATAGAAAAAAGGTATTTAATACATACATACATGTTTTGAATAAAATGTTGACTACTTATAGCTAACTTCAGGGTGTTGGTTTTAGTGACGGTGTGCGCGCGCATCGTAAAAGTTGACTCTCATCATTTTTCCCTAACGCACCAAAAGAAATGTAACTTCAAATATATTATCCGTGCCATGGAAAACATTTATATTAATCGAATTAATTTCGCTATGATAATTAAATATATTAGTCCTTTACGGCGCCTAATTTGGCTCCATTGTTTATGTTATTAATATCGTGTAGATAAAGGTTCCATAGTAAATATTTATAAGTAAAATACACCATATAATGCTTTAGGATTTTTTAGACATCGCCTTCTCTGAGAGTTCGCCTTATTATTAAATTGTATTTTACCTACATTATAAGAAGCATTTTAATTAAACTCCGTTTATATTGGATTATTGGAAAAAGTCCTGAAATTATCTCTAAATTAAAATTTTTAATAACTATTGAGAATAATTTAGATTGATAAACTTTAACATCGTTTGAACGATTACCTACCATGAAATATGTCACAATTTATATTTTTTCGTGGAGATGGTTTTTATCTTGTCATTTTTATTATTATTAGTCTTTAGATAGCGCTATAACATATCAATTTCTATACCTTTTAACCTATCACCATGAAAATTGGAACACGGAATATTTATATACATACATTATGCTGTATCTTAATGGTTTATTCCAAAAAGTTGCATCCAAGGCAACAGCCCAAACCGAGGTTCAGCCACTTTGGTACCCTAAGCTTGTTGCTAAGCGGCCGAGCACCATAAGCGCTCGCCCATTGATGATCCATCCAGTGATGCTATGAAGGCCTATCAGGCCAACAGCAAGCAACAGTCGAAAAAAAAAACAAAATAATTCCAAAAATTAATTATTAAAACAAATGATAATAAAGGTGCGTGAAGCCGGCACAACCACTCTTATATAATTATGCCAACTTCTTAACGTTCTGCTAATAAGCTAAGTTCTTATCCTACGAAACAAAAGACAAGGAGGGTGAAACACAAATTTAACCACTGAACTGACCTGGTGAAATTAAACGTGGAGAAATCTGTTTTGCATTACTGGATTCATATTTGAACATTTCTTGAATATTCGATTTTCTTTGCACTCGTTTCCCTGACAATTATCCAATAATATTACTATAGTTAAATTAGTTAATGTACTCGAATTACGAGGAAATTGTTACACTATGAGACTAGAATATGTAGACTTCGAATTGATATATATTGACAATCGTTCGATCACCGTGACTTATTTTATATTTTATTGAATTAGTGTCTGACCACAATCTCGCCTGGTATTAAAATTGTCCATGAGCTTCGAGTAAAACACGCTAAAAATAGCTCTCAAATGCAACTGCCAAAATATACCTAAGGGTGCTTGATACCAAATTTCAACTTAAGGGTTGCAGTTAGGTAATTTGGCTTAGAAAAAGTCTTACTACTATGCTATTTACTATCACGGCTACGTTATGATATTTCCTCCATTGACAGCTCCGGTTCATTTTCAAGGATTATTGAAGTTGTTGATCATAGCAGTATTAGAAGACGTCAACCACTGAGCTATCATCGCTTCGTAAAGTTAAACCCATAAAAACAATAAAAAAGTATCCGCATATGCTTTGACTAATCACAAAATATGAATATTTAACTAGTCGTATCAAGATTGTCCAATATGATTATGTTGGTAGCGCTACTAATAACACCTGATATGTGCCATTCTACTCAGGTTAAATTGTATAGAAAATAACAATAGAGTCGTTTTACAAGCGTCCCCAAAACCAACGGTTCCAAAAGTTCATAGGGAGAAACGTGAAGGAAAATATAAAATAAGATTATTTGTTTCTGAAGCGTGGAACCTCGATTACATCGATCGCTCGAAAGGGAGCGCGCGCATTTCCGGAACGAGTGTCAGGAAACTTTTTATCTTAAGACGAACCGTATTTTCCATTAGCTCTCGTGAACCGAGATACCGCGCTATCTACCGCGCTCTAATTGAGAACGTACGAAATGACACTTTACATCGAATCTCATCAAATCACATTTATGTCATGTTTTTAAATTCATGTACTTTTTTTTCTCGAATACATCTCTACTTGTGCGCAAAAAAAAAGCTTATCTGGCTCGGAATATGACTGCCGGTGATTGGTGGTGTGGTGTGGCGTGATAGGTGCTCTTTTACCTTCATTGCTTAGCTCAGTTTTTATTACATCTTAATTTGGTAGTAATTTTATGTTATAGAATTGTCTCATCTATCTTTGAACATTAATATTTTAATACGTTGTTCTCATCTGGCATGAGGGTGAAAAGACCTCAAAATTACATTACTACTCATGTGTAGTTGCGTTTATATAAACTCTTGATTTGAATAAGCTATTCATTCCTAAACGATTTCATGTTAGAATGTAGTTTTTTAATAAATGTATCAAAAATCTAGAAATTAATGAGTGGGAAGGTCGACGGATATAGGAGTAGAGGAAGACCGAAAAAGGTATGGATGTAATGTGTGAAAAATGATACGTGTATAAAAAGTGTGAATGCTGAGATGACATCTGACAGGGGAGAGTGGAAAGTGAAAACATGTTGTGTCGATCCTACTTAGGTAGGATAAGGGTAAGAAAAAAAAGATATACTAAAAGTAACTTTTTGTCCTGGTAACACTGGAATAATTATGTCCTTCATCCATCTGTATGTAATTAATAACACTATTTTATAACCACTCTACACGTCTTTTCGGCCCCGTTTTTCTGTGAATATTTTTAATGTATGCAATACTGATAGCAATTTGGCAAACATCAAAATAAAACTTAGTCAATTTTAAACAGAAATAATTACTGTAAGTTGAAAATGTTAACTAAAGTGATAAATAAAGTTAGTAGTATATTCGAGAAAGTAAGAATTAAAGCTAAAATTACTCTTAAAATAATGAAAGTTTGAAGACAATGGAGAGATTTATAATGCCATGTGATATGTTCAAAACGTTCGAAGACCTCTCGACTGTGAGGTCTGCATTATAAAACCTTATAAATGGAATCGTTATTTTAAAATTTAGCAAGTCATATCAGTGCAATAACTCATTCTCTAAACGTTAATGTAACATCACGTTGCGGGCTACCTCAATTTGTCACAAACTTTTTCTCAGCGAGATAAAAGTTGAGTCGTTAAAGGCATTTTGTTTTTGTGATATTTTCATTAGGTACGTACTCGTTCCTCTTTTGAGTTTCACCCTGCCCTCAGTAATTCTTATTTGTTTTATATATTACTCGAAAGTTTCAGATCTTGAATATTCGAGGCGTTATTTATTTTTCAATGTTCCTTATTCTCCCAATGATATTATTTTTTCATGTGTAGGGCAATTTTACTTTTGGGTCATCCCTCGCTCAGTCCTACCTATATTAATGAATAATTTATTGAATAATGCAATCTGTCAGCCCTAGGCCGTTGTTTATGCACCCTAAATACAAATTTGGTGATGATAAATAACTTTATCGTGGCAAACATTTCATATTAAAGTAATTTAAATTATAACTTTCAAGTCGATGTTTGCAAATGAAATTTATTATAAACACTCCTTATTTTATGAATAAAGAAAAAACAAAAAAAAAAAAATCGATTACAAAAATCCTTAAACGTTTTTTTGTTATTTTAATGAAGGAGCTGTTCAGTTGAATATTGTTTTATTATTTATATATTTTTTACAATTCACAGTTGCTGTATTTAAATACATTATACTTTATATCACATGCACAATTAAAAGGAATCTAACGATACCTCATATGTTATAATCCATCAAATCTTTTATTTAACTAAGCGTAGCAAAATACATACATTCAAACAACATCAGGCCTTTCCGCGCAGTCGGGTATGTAGGTTTTATAGAGCGAATTGTTCTGATACTGTATTCGGTTATGTAATAGGAAATAATCATTCTTTATCTTAGTGTCTTTACTAATATGTATTAAAAAAGCTTAAGAAAATGTTTGTTTGACCGCTTTTACCCTGTAACTAACAATTACATTTGGAAAAAATGGGAATTATGGGTTATATGGAAATGTAGGTTTGGTTGTCGTTGTTTTGCCATTTTTGGTTGTTCATAATTGGATTACAGCGCCACATATCAAATTAATATGTTCTAATTTTAATTGTAAACATAAGCCATTAATGGCTTTCTAAATATCTGTTAATATCACTACAGCACTATCTATCAGATCCTAACGTGCCTAGGTACAATCGTCTCTACAAAATAAATATATTGCATGAATTAATTAATCAGTCAAATCATACAGAAATTAATAATGCATAGTTATCTACATATAAATATTATATTGTGGTGATCGAATGGTTTGACCGGCGCAATATTGATTCGATCTCTGCGGGATCGAACTCCAACGTACGCCAAAGAATTTTATGGCAGTCCGACACATTTACTAATTTAAATACATAAAACTATCGACTGACGGTGAAGAAAAACATCCTAAGGAATCCGTAACCTGATAAAAAACATATTATAGCACTGTATGTAGAAAAATATAAAACTGTAGAGAAACTCAGAGTTAGAAATCACCAAAACATTGTGGGTAGGTGTGGTGGTAATGACCGTACTTACCCTCGAGAAGAAGTAAATGGCCCAGCGGTGTGTCTTTACAGACTGGCATTATTATTATGCCCTCACAGATTCATCATCATGTAGACGAATCTTCGACGGGTAGTAAATATGTGTTGACTTTTGTAGGCATTGTCTAAGAAAAGATTTCTCGATTTTCAATCCCTAATAGTATGAAAGTAATAAATGGATTAGCAGAATATATATGAAAATAGTGTCTTATGTAGTTTATTTAAGAGTTAGTTTCAACTGCAGTATGGTGTTTTAACGCCTGGCAGTACGATCAGCAATGAGATACAAAATATGTGTTTTATTTTATTGAAGTTTCTTTTTAGATCCTTTGTTTACATACAAATTAAGTACACTGTATAATGATTCGATTGATATGTAATATATAATTTAATTAAATATAACAATAAAATTATTTATATATATATTTTAAACTAATGCGAGCAATACCGTGCGCAAAATCATGTAAGTGATAAAGTTGTCTAAAACTCTATGTGAACTAAGCGCTAAAGGTACAATCTAGCATGATGTTAAACTGCCAGTGTAAAGGCGTCGGGGGAATTAAATCGTGCAATTCCTCTACACAAATTCCGAAGTTTATCCGATGAAACATTCAAAGGATTTGAGCTAGCGACCTCGTTCAAACATTACACTCCAATTTACCGTTAAGTATATCAGTAATTTAGAGCGATAAATGGGTTAAGAACATTTCCAATCGATTTCTTCATAACTTTAATCCTGTTACGTTATCCATAAGTGTATACTGTAATAGTGATAGCTATATATAAATATTGAATTGCACTGTTGGGTTATTTTATCATCATCATCTTACTATTATCCCACCTAAGTAGGGTCGGCACAACATGTTTTCCTTTTCCACTCTCCCCTGTCAAAAGTCACCTCAGTATTCATACCTTTTATACACATATTATTTTCCACACTATCCATCCACACCTTTTTCGGTCTTCCTTTACCTCTATATATATCTATCTCCGCCCACTTTTACCATCAATAAACATATTTTACCATAGATAACAAACGCCCTTAGTCTATTTGACTTTAATATAAAAAGTTGAATTACTGTGAAAGCAGTCACGTTGTTTAACCAGGTTCCATGTGAAGCACGACTATTCCTTACGCCCCCGCGAATGAGCCATGCGGTGGTTCAACTCTTCTCGGTAATATTCAGTTCTCGTCGAGTGGATTACGCAACCACATCATACGATCCCAGGGTATTATTTCCTCATTCTCACTTAGCATACTTTCCCTCCTATAATTTGTATGGTATTTTTTTTACTTCTGAAAATCTTCACATGATTTCAAATAACCTTGTATCAATAATTGTAGTCCGGTGATACTGGGAAGGAAAAAACATATTATAACATGAATATGGTTATGACTTTCTACTTTAATTTGAAATTGTGATGTAATTTCCGCCACGGGCTTATATTATACAACAGGTATTGTCAACAATCAGCACTGCAACGCTTTTACTTGCAAGTCTGCATGCAGTCTTACGCCATTTTTTCTTTTTTTATTTCTTTTCCCTCAATAAATTAGGTATAAAATGCAAAAACAAACAAATAAATATTCATAGTATATTACTAATTACTACAGAATTGGTGAAATATAATATTAGCCAGATCACATGCACTGATTTTTTATTGGCTAATAGGTGTCCCATACCCCGGGATGAGTTAAAAGAGTGCTGTACATATTTAATAAATATAATTTTGCTTTGAATAACCACAGCCTATGAACGATTGCAACACTGAAGGTATCACATGCGCGTTGTTGACCCTTTAATAACCTGTTTACTTCCCTCTTGGTGAATCCTTTACTGTAATCCTCTCGAAAAACCTCAACAGGAAGCTCATTCCACAACGGGAGCGTTTTTGGGAGGAAACTCCTCTGGAACAGGATCATTCAACTCGTTCGTGTGTCAAGATCTATTAACCAAATCGTATGAATTTTGTGATTTTGATCTCTCTAAATCCTAGATAAATTAAACACTAAATAGGAAAGATTGAATAAGATATTTTAATAAGTGTTATTATTTCTCTACGAAGTATTTCAAACACTAAGGAATGTATCTTCCGAAGTTATGAACACTCCGCAGTCGTTACCGCCCGTTTGAGCATTACTTTGTGTGCCAAACGAATCTGGCGAGTGAGAAAATGTGTATATTAGGCTCTTTATACTCTATTCCTTGAAAGCTTCTATTAAGGCTGTGGTATATTTTCATATTAGCAATTTTCAGTATTATTTTTGTTTTTCATATAAGGATAACAGTGCGCCTAAACATATTTTATATTTTGACAATAAACGTTTGTATTTTTTTTATAGTTCAATACAAAATTGCTTATTTATATGGATTAGTAAATTAGTATTTCGAATAAAGTTATGCATTTTATTGAAAAAATAACATACAACATTTTGTTTTTTCGTAATCACCAAATCCTCTAGTAAATGAAATATTATACGAATCATGATAAACAGTGGCTGCTGTCAAGTACTTACAAAAGGTGCCACAAGTAATAATGAATAAATTTTATAATGTATAAAGTATTTAAAATAATCTGTGTAGACGTGGCACCGGGTCTGTAAAGCCGCTATTGACATTTATCAGAAGTGGGCTCAAGGACGCACCCTCCCGCCGGATACATTACTACGCTGCGGAGGCTTGCGGTTATCGATTATATATTTTGTGAACTGTAAAGAATCTGATTGACGGCTCTGTAATTGATTTTAAAACCTTTTCCTGAAGTATTTGATACCAGTATATTTTGAACCAGTAGTTCATCTGTGGAAGTCCATCCCATTACAAGTCTCCAAATAAAGGAAACAATTGTAAAAGTACAATTGAAGGTGATCATTATTACAACAAATGATATTGTAGTGCATTATTCCTATGCAACTAGAACAAACTAATAAAGAAATCATTATTTAGCTCTTCATTATTCGCTATTAGTTATTTATATTAACAATAACAGTGGCTAGCCGTTATCATCGTAATGTATGAATAATCAAGCAAGTGTGTCGTACCATGTATCACTTAGTAATGTAGCAATATTTCCAGATTACGTGGTTACTGCTACAGATATAGTTATTATTATGGACATAATGTCTACTACTATTACTCTAAATATTTTGGTCTTACTAATAGCGGTATTCTCTTACTTAAACTTGGTATATTTGATGAACTCATCAAGTGCTTTCAATCGTTTACACATAATACAATTTGAGCTGTTTGGAATGTAGCATTATAACTTGGATTTCAGCGCACCATCTCAGGAGTACCACAGGGCTCCTATTTCGGTTCACGGCTTTACAACATCTATGTCCATGATATATCTTCTTGCTTTTGATTTTGTACAATAATATATGCAAAAGAAATTTCATGTCATAATATAAAATGGCAAATAACCCAACAGCAAAATAATTGACAACAGTCTATAATAACAACAGTTGTAAAATAACATAACGGCGTTGTTTGTATTTATATATAGTTGTTATCGTCATCTAAATGTATAAAATATAATACAAACATATAATTCAATGTTCCATTATTAATTTAATTTTTATAGAGCGGTATACAATATTATAATTTCCCTTATTTGTATATGTATGTCTTCCTGAACACAGTATTTAATACTTACCTAATGGGAGTTATTTATGTCGGCTTAATTGACTTTTACCTTATTACTTGTTTCGTTTATTATACCAAACTTAAAATACAGTAAATCAATACCAGATAGTACAATTATGATTTTTTTAAAATATGTGGCTTAAATATATGGCTTCAGTAGTTTTCAATGTACAAGGATAAAATCAAACACCACCCCCCACGTTGTCTTTTACAAAATGTAGGAGTGAAATAACATTTAATTATGGCCACTTGATAGCTATAACTATGACGTCATTCAACACGCTATTACAATATGATTGTTGTAGAAACCCCACCTCTTACATGTTTTTGCTAATATTGAAGTATACTGTATTAATAGTTTTAATAATAGTCGATTGCGCATACGAACCACACCACTTCTTTTTGGCAAGAGAATATAGATCGTCGCACGCATAGTATTTATAAAAATCGCAATTATTGGTCAAATGTTTTTTTTTTTTTTTTTAAGAATTCAGGTGTCTGTGAAGTAAAACTAAAGAAAATTAATCAAAGTCTATCTATCTTTATGCGTTATACTAGCATAATCTTTAACCAAATGTTTGAAACGTATTCTTATTTGAAAATCTATAATTTTCGTTTTCTTGTCTTGCATTATCGCGACTATCAATTGTTTTCTTATAGAACTCCTGTTTTATGATACAAAGTAGCTGGTGATCGGATTTTTTGTCCAGTCTCATTGGTAGCTTCCTGTTACTCGACACGATTCATCATCACACTATTACTGTTGAGTTGGTACAAATAAATAAGATAAAGGCTCTTCCCTTATAGTTTCTATTGAATAGTCATTTCATAAACGCGTCGCATTCTAACGATATACATAATGTGGAACGAATACATTTGGTTCTAAAATCAGGTCGATATTTCGTCTAGACATCAAATCTGAAAGCTTTTGGAGACGCGAGACCTAATATCGAATTCCCTCAACGGTTCGCTTCATCATATACCATGACTCATGAATAATATTATGTAAATTTTGATTTTTTTTTTTGTATTACAGCGGAAATCGTTGTACTGTGAAGAATTTTAATATATTGATTATAAATATTTATTAGGGATTAATATCAAGGTCTAAATAAAATCATGACAGTCACGCATTGCTATTTGAAACAATTAAATTTGAATGAATGGTCGCCATAATTACCAAGTATGTTATAGAGCATATACAAAGTTATGGTGTGGTATATCATTTATGATTCAATAAGCTGTATGCAATTGGGATTAAGCGATGGTTGCTCAGTTGGCAGTGTGTTCAGACACAGCGTCGAAGGAAGTACGTTCAAATGCTAGCAACTGAGTCGGAGCTTTCGGTGAAGGAAAACATCGTAATGAAAGCATAGCATGGTGGTAGGGCATTTTTTAAGTCCGTCTGGCTAGCTACCATCGTCAAGTTGAAAATCTGTCGCCAAGCACCTGTTGGTATGTTCCGGCAGCTGCACTTGAGAGCCAGTCTCCCTCTAGGATTAGCGTAACTAACATCTTCGACTACATCATCATTTAATATCAGATGAGATTGTGGTCTAACACTAACCTATAAAGTTATATATATATAGCGACATGGATTTTGTGTAAAAATTGTACGAATTCAAACATTTATACCAACCAATTTTCTAGGATTTGGTTGAACGATACAGACGTTGTCGTACTGCAGCACCACCTGGTGATGAGTTCTGAACAGCATAAAAATCTTCTTCCTGAAAAAATATTTCGTTTGGCCAACTTTAATGATGATCTCTTAAAGAGTCTTGTGTTTTATCAGTGTCAAATATAGACATTTATATACATAAATATAGCTTGTTTTAAAGTAGATTTTATCTATCCATTGGGAAAAGTGTTCGTTTATGAATGAAAGGTTATCTTATCATCTATGTCGATTTTTGTACCTCTGAAATCATGTATATACAATGCATGATGCTCGCTTGAGTAGTTAAAGCCTGAAAGCGGTACAAGCAAACAAATTCACATTCAGATATGCATTTATTAATTAAGACTAGTCAGGTGGCAAGAACCTTCATGTAACTCTAACAGATTACGCAACGGATGCCGTGGTAGCTCTCAGGTGGCATGGTTTTTGCAAACTTATGTAATACTTCTATTATAATGGTGATATTATGGTCAAATGAAACGATATCTTTATAAATTATAGCTTATATATTATTCTGTTGAATAAGCTGTATTACTGTAAAGTTGTATTTAAAATCGTGTTGTAGTTTTTGCGTGAAAGAATAGGAAACATCCATTTATCCTTGGAAATTTTCTCGTTTGTAATATTAATTAGAACCATTTGTAAATTTGTACCCGTTGATTACAATATGGAAGTTCATAGGAATGAAACATAATCTTAGTCACTCAATACTAATATAGTTTTTAATTAGTGAACTATTATTTTTAATTATCTGGAATCTGTAATCGACAAGATTGTTATTACAGTATTATATTGCTACTATAGACACATGATGAGAAATACGATATGATGACTCTTTTTGTCTAACACGTTTTAGTATCAGCCAGCGTATGATAGCAACGATAACCAATAGATTTTTGGTGCCTCGGTAATTCCTTTGGTGAAGTGTAAGTGCGGCCGGTCGTGCACTCGGTCGCGCTACAAAAATAAATCTTTACTACAAAATGAGAAAGCTCTAGTTCGCAAGTAAACAGAAACATACCTTGCTGTTTAAAGCCTACTTAAAGGGTTGACGGTTGTTAAAAGCAAATATTTTATTTTCAATGGAAATTTTATACTTAAAAAACCTTAAGCTCATGGAAATGGGATACGAGGAACTCGTATCCGGAAGATCGTGAGATACGAATGTGTTTTAGATTAAATATGCATGAGGGGTATTAGTGAGTCGTTACGTGGATGTACCTACTTGAATATTACATTTAGGGTAAGTGAAAATAACGTAACATGAATAAGGATCGACATATGCAATATATAAATATACATATATAGTGCTTGTAGACATTGAATTTGATTAAAAAAGATGAACGTATACAGAAACAAGACAATTATCTGTGAATGTCAATGACTTCTATATTTTTGCTCATATAGGTACTTTGGAACAAACACTTGTTTCAGATTCAGTTTGCACGTACGCAATTGGGATGACACAGCCCACTTCATCATTATCATCATCTTCTTGTAAGTAGGGTCGGCACAACATGTTTTCCTTTTCCACTCTCCCCTATCAGATGTCATCTCAGTGTTCACAACTTTTATACACATATCATTTACACACCACCCGCTTCATACTGAAGATTAATTAGTGGTATTGCTCATATTGACAATTTTTTTTTAATAATGTAAACTGCTTATACACGACACTGTATAAAAAAGAGTGAAGCCCTTTTTAAATTCTATACAAAAAAAAATCTTAATCAGTCTCCTATAAAATTATTAACATAAAATTGAAAAACTCATCAAAAATACAGAAGTATTAATGAATATTAAAGTAATTTATAATTTAACAAATTATGTATTTATACGTGAACTATACTACTACTTTACAGAACTCGTACACTTGTTAGATACAACTATGATCTGACACATCTGTATTTTAGCACATCAAAAACAAGTGACAATAACGTCGTGGTGATAATAACGATCACATGTGTGATATGATTTAAAAGTAAATTTCACTTTTGAACAGTTTTCAGTTTTTGACCGCTCTGAATATAGTTGTGCAGAACACGAATGTATGTATAAATACATATTATATAATATGTATAACATCGAAACAACTGAAATAATCGCCAATTTTATACTCCTATAATAATATTTTAACTTTATTTTATATTCAACTCTTGACTATATTACGCGTAAGTCCAAACTTACGGTTAACTTCAGAGCGGTCAAAAAGATTGACAAGGACTGCTGTACTATTAAATTTGTGGGGTTCTAAATTTGAATAAATCATTTCACACTCAATCCAATATTTATTAAAATACTATTAAAACTGCTGGTAAAATAAAAGATTCCATTTAAAAATACACTTTATTCCAATGTCATGCACATCTACGATTGTTTTTCACTAACGAGTAACATTGTGATATCGTGGTTCTATGTTCTGACGTCTAAACAAACAGTCTCTGTCTTGTTCAATTATTAAGAGTTCAAATTAACGAGTTAAGGGTATGCGACGTGCGGTGGTAATAACCTATTACATTTTAAATTAGACGTATAGGATATATTTACACATGAAAAATTTATACAAATCGTTACATTACTTGTGAAATCATCGAATTGCTATTGTTACTTTTCAATCTAATTACAACACTGCCGCTTTTTAAAGCGTATGTCTAACTTTTAAAAGGTAACTATTCGATAAAATATTAACATTATCTGATACTAAAACGATTTCAGTGTTTAAATACCAAACTTATCAGATCCTTTTAAAATAAATTAAAGTAAGAAATGAAGAGATTTGTTAAGATAAACGTAGATATATAAAAATATAATTTTGACTGCAGATACATTATCATTTTGAAGTAACATTTCGAATATAGTGTCTGTGTACTTTTGGTGAAGTAAAATAACTCATGAATTTTTGAACCAGTTTCCTCTAAATGTTACACCACATTTTCACTTAACATCAGGTGTAAGTATACTAATAAAGCTATATATGATATTGTAACAGAAAGTTACTATTACGCAGGAGTGTACTACGGAGGCTTTATCTATGAAACAATTTTTCAAGAGGTGAAAAGCGAGTTGTAGCTTTATACAGAAGGAGATATAAAAATGTGTATTTATATTCTCCGATAAAGATAATGAGATTCGTATCTTATCGCCTCAGGAAATTAATCCCATAAAGAGACGAAAATTTGAGAAAAAATAATTATAAAACAGAAGTCTCAGTATTTTTTTCGGTAATAATGTTACGTCTCATAATAGGTTTCCTAGCATGTAACCAATTTACCGGATAATAAGTACAAGGGTAATGTAAAGTAAATTTTATTATCAAAAGGATGAAACTAATCCTTGGGAATGACTTTCTACGAAAATCATCAAAAATTTTATCTATTTCACGTTTATAAATGGTAATAGTATTTATTTAAAAAGGGGATATAAATTGCTAAAATAATTGGTATAAATATTTTAATTATTGATCAATATATCATTCTTTTCAATTAAAATCCAAACAAATAACAAATTTTAATCAAATAAGGGTTTTAATATGGAGCATGAATGTTTAGAAAAAACTGATATTTATTATGTTATGGGTGTATGTTAAAAGCTTTTATTTAGCTTGCAATGTTTTTTAGTTTGTTTAGGTCAAATCTTACAAGCTGAATTAGAACCATACATGTTTGTTCAGCCCTACATGAAACTCCACACAATGCACAAAAATAACACAAACAAAATAGCGAATTTCAAAATAGCCGCCCTATACATGAAAAAAAATCGATAAGCGTGTTAGCGCTTTTGTATAAATTCTGTGTTATAATATTTTTAAATATTAATTTATATATCGATTATTGCGGCTATACATTAGAAGGATTCTATTGTATAAACTGTTTATATAACACATCAATTTCATTTCAATATTCCCCTCAAAATTATAAATAAATCTCTGTGTACAATATTAAAATTGTTGTTTCAAATTGTATATCTTTTTAAAGTGGTTCAGAATTACCTATAACCCGTCAGGTGGCGAGCGACAACTGTCAGGTTCAAAAGCCAGTTCGTCAAGAGTTATTCCGTTTTAATGGGTTATCAATTCGAAATATCATTATTTATTAAGAAATAAATGTGTTTCAGTAAATACTTATATTTTAACAAGATACATATTGGATACACGGTTCTTTATTTCTAAAGCACAGCTCCATATTTTAACTACGAACTTATTCCATGGTGAATAAAAACATGGATACAACCAACAATGCTAAAGTGGAGTTTCTTTACTCTCAAGTTAACATTTTATCTTACTTTTAACTGTAGCAGTGTCGTTTAAGTTTTAAAGTTTACCGGAGATGAAATACAGCTCAAAAGTAAAGTGCATCTCGTATAATTTATTCAGTTTGTTTAAGTTTGAAGAGTTTTATTTATTTACTGTTGGTAAATTGGCTTTGTTGAATTAAGTTTTTTTTTGTGAACAAAAAACTCTTCGAGATAAAGAGATGCAAATTTTATTCTCTCTTTCAGATATATTTGATGAGTTAAAATAATTTTCAGTAAAACTGTCATATGTATAGGTATGTATAAACGGTTAACCAGTTGTTAAATGTATATTGCATTGGAATAATTTTTTCAACTAATATATCAGGCAACACGACATAACTGGATTGATGCATTTAAGGGCATAGAAAAAGCTTCGGAGATATTTTCGACTACTTTTAAACCATGAGGCAGTGGATCTGATTCGTCTACTGAGAAGTGTTGATCTCTCTGTTGTTCTTCTGTTTTCTTTATGTTTGATATTTGTTATTTTTGATATTTTCCCATTTTACAAAGTTACTGTCTTTTGCCATTAACAGTGATCTGAGGATATACTGATCTTTAGAACTTCCCAGGAAGTCTTTATAATATTTCAGAATTCATGTACCTTGTTATTATGTATAATCCACTTCACTTGTGCTCAACTAAACTACATTATATAGTATATAAAGATAGAAAAAATTGTGGTCTGCGGTTGTGAGGGCGTCACTCTAAAACTACTGGGTAGACAAAAAATGTTTTTCATTTTATTTCATGGACACTTACTCCTTATCTAAGATAAAAATTTACACGATAGCTTCATTAAATATAAAGTTCTTAAGAAATTTCCATTTTATAATTACCATACCATTTTGTTTCCATCTAAGTGTGTCGCGCATGCGTAGTGGAGGAAAATAAAGAGATAAGAGGTGTATACAAAGAATTTTTTTAAGCAAAGCACATTTTATCTTTACTATTTTTAAGTGTTTTTTTTTTAATAAATAAAATATATTGTTTAGAGAATAGACAACATAGATTATGTCGCGAGTATAAGCTAGTATTAAATAAAATAGGCTGAAAGAGAGCAAAGATATTATTAACAAAATCGAGGCCTCTGCCTAATGAGGACTCTGACGTCAGAAGTGAAAACTCAAAACCATAGAATAACTGTGTTCTTTTTTGTACTCTGAAAGCAATTGTAGTCTTTATTATTTAAATTTCACAATTTGTAAATTGATATTATTAACATTAGTCTGGTTTTCACATGTATTGGTACTGCGAGCAAAATACACTACATGACATTCTGAAATCCTGGCAAAAACACTCTCTTGGTTATTATTTTATTATTAACCGTTTGTTTCATTTATACATATATAGATACCACCGCACCTCGTTAACCCATATCATCAGAATGATCATATAACTAAATAAAATAAAAATCTTCAAATACAATGTATTATTGCTATCGCTTAAGATTACATATTAAAAAAAAAAACGTCAGTGTGTTTAATTACATATCGTTCTTACAAAAGATAATATTTAATGTTTACGATTCCCAATTTAGTGTTACGATGATGTTATTTCATATTGTAGCCGATGGTACCTATATTACGAATTTTGATTGCCTATAAAGAGCACAAACGTGTCGCTTTTGTTTATAACAAGCGATCATCGAGTGCACGAAATTCGACCGTAATTTATTATATTTTTAAGTTTGAATGTTATTCAAACTGTTTTATCAAAGACCTCTATAATCATTCCCTACAATTTGTTAAAGTCCGTCCTATTAACGTCTACCGCGAACTTAATGGAAATACATATAAAAGAATACATTTTTCGTCAATGTTTTGGCCGGTCTAAATATAGCCGTAAGTTCGGGCTTGCGTGTCATATAGTCAAGGGTTTAATACAGAACAAAGTTAAAATACTATCATAAGAATCTAAAATTGCCGTCTATTTACCTTTATTATGTTTCCATATTATATATACATAACGTAATTCATAATATTATCTAAATTTATGTTCTACACAACTATATTCAAAGCGGTCGTAAAGTTTATCGAGAACTATGCAACTTATTTAGTGATAATCTCTACTCACAACAATTTCTTGACCACAGCCTAGCATATATTTGTTGTTTATGTATTTGACATTTAGTACCTATATATATTTGTGTAGTGTAAAGTATATAGTCATGTATACAATTAAAGAATAAACAATTAATGGTTTTTATTACATGTGACTTTATGTATTTGTAACACATATTACATATAAATTGTATTTTTCAGCACTTCTTCTCCATATAAGTATTAATTATACATACCAAATTTCACATACATCAATATGCGCAGTGTGCTGAAAGGGGTACAAAGTTTTACAAATAATTGAGTGCAGTTGCACCGCAAATGTATGTAGTGATAGGTCTTCACCTAAACTACACTGCATTATTCGCATACTTTAAATGTTTTATGTTTCATAGGTTTTTTTGCAATTTAGCCAATTGACTTTGATTTAACTTTGGTTAAATGACGATGAGGCCTCAGATGGTAAACACTACGCAATTTGCAGCTGCCGGGATATAATAGTAAGTGTTTTGGGAGAGATTTTCAATTGAGTCGTAGTTAGCCAGGCGGACATTGGTAAAAATCTTATCCGCCAAGCTATGACGTTATCCCGACGTTTTTCTTCATCCGAAGTTCAAGCTCACTATAAGGATTCGATTCTACATCTACAACGCATTGTTTTAGCTATCACTGAATCATTAGTGCTTGCAAAATTAAATACGTAGTATTTATTATAGTTTTGTTGAAATACCCGTGGATATAAGAAAATATTATACATAAGTATACATAATAATAAATTTACATGGCCAATTAAGTGTATTATTATACTAGAGAGCCTTTCTAGGCTTTGACTGGTTGAACCTTCAGTATAGTCCTTTTTGACACTTGCGTAAAGGTTATTCGCATATAAGAAAATCAAATGGCGTACGAATCGTTTAAAAAAATGAGTATATTTTTATTAATGAATCCGAGGAAGCATGTAAACCGCTTATCGTTACTACTTCTGTATGAGACAAACAGTGACAATACAAATACAAATACAAATAAAAAAAATAAGAGAGTCCAATTTTAATACGAATAAATCACGGAAATCCCGAGAAGTATAAAGACATTTACAGGTGAACAATGTTCCTGGAAACGATTAATTTATTTATTAAATAGAACGAGTTATAGTATAAGTTGATAATTTTCTAACACATAAATAATTCCGTATTAAGGGACCGCTGCAAATATCAGTTTAATAGTTTAGCGTTAGTTATTATTAATGAGTGTTGGCCTATTTCCAAACGCAGTTAAATAATTAATTGATCCTCAGACTAGGGTTGCCGACTGTAATGTTTTTATTCGGAAATTTGGAATTCTATTACGTGACGTAGAGGGATGTATCTATCGATAACCATCCATATTAATGATGCGCGACCCTTGAGCTATATACGAGTAAGTCCTGACAATTTAAAGTAAAAATTCGTAAAATGTTATATACACCTTAGCTCAAATTCTTAAAAATGGGTTTCATTAGGAATTAATAAACATAATTTGAAATTAATTATAGTAATTATATGGCAAATAAAATAAATTAATCATTTGCCTTCATCTAAAACTATGTGTGTCTATTGATCCGGCTGAAACAGAGTGGATATTTTAGAGAAAAATATTTCATTAAAATGGAGTTTTCTACGTAACACGTGGTGGAAAGCTCAGTGCAATGCATGATATCTCTGGAGCAATGAAAACTCTAAGGGAGGGGAACACTTTAGAGAGGAAAAACCCATCGCATGGTAGAAAGGGAGGTTTCTGCGTTATACTTCGAGGTAACAACGACATACTTTCGCAGTAATCAAACTGTATATTTTAATACTCGGTTGCTTTAGATTCTCTTACACCACTGGAGATATGGCTACGAAAAGCAGGGCCCAGCTATATAATTACTTAATGTACGGTGACGAATAATATAGCTTCCACATTTGAAATAGTCTTATCGAATATCTATAATATAACTTTGGCGTAAAATATACTGAACAAAACAGACCTCACGACACGATCGTTGTAAGCTTTACTATTAACCGGGTTCTATACCCTCATCCTATGTGTTATGAACATAAATGTTTATTCTGTGTCTGGGTGTTAACCTATGTATGTGCTTATATGAATGATTAAATAAAGATTATCAGGATTTCCATAAGCTTTACTTATAAATACACATTTTTAAGTTTATTTATTACCACTCTTCTTGATTTTGCGTTTATCTCACTTAAATAGGGTCTGCGATTTATAACAATAATATAAAATATTAAAAATATAATAAAATATTAAAAACATAGTAGAAGAATAAAAGTAAAAAAAAAGTTTATTTATTTATTACTATGATATGGAATTAAAGTATTTTTTAATTATTTTTAAAAAACGTAAATAAAAAGCAGCACGTATATCTGGTTTCATTTAGCATTTATAAAGATTAAATAATTTATATATATAAAATTCTGTGCCAGAGTGAATTTACGAATAGATTTTGACTAGACTCTTAAAGGTTTTTCATTCTACTGTCTAGACTACATGTCATTGCAATGGTCCATGAGTATAGTAGTTATGATAAACTTCAACAGAAGTACAAGTTGTGCCAAATTAGAATTGTTATTCATAACTTATCCTGTCTTGTGATTCTACTTTAACATTATCCTTGTTTATACTATTTCTAGGTGGTACTATAAAATGAGAATACTTTCCATTTATAATTGAAGGAATAAACTTTAACAATTTTACAAAATTTGTTAATTGAAAACTCTGTACGCACAACTTTCGCTTGAATAAAACCAAACGTGCGGTCAATTGTATTTCTGAATTACAATAAAATGTAAAACAAAACAGGATTATCAAACTATTTTTTTCGTATGAAGTATTCTCTAAGCCTCTAACACACGGAACGTCCCGTCTTTCACGGTATGGTTGGCAACCCTAGCCGCACCCCGTGTGTTTGTATTAATAATGTTATATATATCCATGTAATATTATTGCTCTTGGCATAATTAGCTTACAATGCTCTATTATTCTGTACACGTAAGTGAAAATGAAGTGACTGTTTCTTGTATACGCCAATATTCGTAGCGCTAAACAGATTTCGGCATCAATTTTACAGGCTTATAGAGAATTGTTCTAAATGTTTTTAAGCATTTTCACTTCTTTGGCATGAATACAAATAAGAATATTTTTAATTAATTGTACCATTTTTCAACCGAGTCAAATGACCGTACTGCGATATTAAATAATGTGATTAAAAAGTTTCAATAAATAATAAAAATGAACTATATAAAAAGGATTAATAATACAATTGATTTTTGTTTCCGTCAACTTCATGGTGTATTACAGAAAGTTCAACTTCCGGTTCAAGCTAATAGTTCGCTATCAACGATTTGTGAAATCGCGCCAAAAGAAGTATAATTTCAAAAATTTGAATTTGAAAAAATTGGAGGAGTGTTTATATAGGCATTGAGTATAGGTAAACAAGTTCATACACAAACGTCTCGAATTGTGACAGACGTATGCTTCGTTTTCCTTTCCCCACTACGTCACCCGCCCCCGTTAACATCGTGCGACAGACGTTAGCGAGATGCGGTAGCATGTCCTTTTACCTTCCCTAGTACATCACTCGTCCTCGTTAACATCTAGAGTATCTCATC
This sequence comes from Antheraea assamensis, assembly GCA_035772565.1. Classification (NCBI taxonomy): domain Eukaryota; kingdom Metazoa; phylum Arthropoda; class Insecta; order Lepidoptera; family Saturniidae; genus Antheraea; species Antheraea assamensis. Next base: position 3,016,532 of record JAQQSE010000046.1, on the reverse strand, counting down.
CCCGCCAACGTCTGACGCCTTGTAGGACGGTTGCGCACGAACTTGTTGAACTATAAAGAGAAATGTACAAAAAAAATACGACCAGTCCAAAGCAAATTACGTAGCAATGGACTACAAAATAAATTCTAACATAGATAAATAAGAGATTATTATCGAAGCGAATATCTGTTCAATAGTTTACGAAAGTCATTATGAATGTTTGTTGGCCGATATCCAAACGCAGTTAAATAATTACTTAACGTTATGGGGTCCAGTTAATGCTACCATAAATATCCTCAGTTGTATCGTACGTACGCCTTTGGGAGACGTATATTGTTCGGTGTAAATAATTCTTTATATCATCACAACATATCCGTACTGAGGTAGGTAGAAGTTGTTTATTAATTATTATTTTACAAGTTATGGGCGTAGATTCGCTTAAGTTTATTACGCAGTAATTAGTTACATTTCGTTTTGAATAAATAAAAAAAAAATTAAAGTGTTATTGCTAATAATTGTAAGCCGTTTTTAAGTTATATCTAATCAAGCAAAAAGGCGGATAGTCAATTTTTCTTTGTCATATGCATATTCAATGCCCAATATATAGTAGTTGTATATCCCAAATTTTAGAAAAAATATTACATTTACAGACATAATTACATAAATGAATATATATGTATATACTCTTCTAAATTTTACGTAGTCCTTTTTTAGACTTCTTATTCATTGATAACTTCAAAACAAACAAAATTCAAATTCAAATGACAAACTAGTAACGTTCGACAAAACAAGTCGTATTTCACTTGCATCAAACTGATATAAACAAGTATAATAAACTACAAATTCTACTATACCAATGGTATGTCACGTATATATACAGTAGAACCTCTTTAAGTAGAACCACGATGAGTCAAAAAAAGTTTTGTTCCTTTGCCTTGAAGCACCAAAACCTACATCACTCGAAATTTCAACATCCTGTACGTTGAAATAATCACTGAGGCCCTGCAAACCACTCCGCTACATATTTTCCCTCCATAACTCGGAAAAATAAATTAGCTAGATAATGTATCACGTACATAGCAATGTTTAATATTACAGTCTACTGACTCGATTAATAAGTTAGAAAATAAGTTACCAAATTTAAGAATTTGACAATAATGTTATCCAACAAATTTAATTACAAAGCCCGCTAAGTCAAAATTCTTCATAAATCGAAGATTCTATAACTCGTTTTTTTTCGTCTCTTAGTTCGACTTACACGAGTTTCTACTGTACCTTAATAACGAATCGCACTCTTGTGGTATACTACAACGGTTATTGTAACAAGCTGTTGTTAACTATTCTGCTATTCAATATTTGGCAGTTTTGTATGTTGTTGCAATTTGTAACAATAATACGGTAAATAAATGAATATTCGTAGTTTGTATCATGCATTGCCACTAACGCGAAGTACTCTGTCTTTCAAAACTCTTGGTTGTTGCATAATGCTTGCTCCTTCACATGTTGCGATAAAACCGACCGACCATTATCATTATTTGACCATTCTATTTACTAATGAGATAGTACGAGTACCTTATTAAACTGTATTCTACAACGGTCTTAAAAGTTATAATTTCATTCCATTTTCGTTTCATAAGCGCCGCAATCAGTTCGGGACATACGATTTTGATTTCACCATGTAAATTGTCTAAGCAAAAATTATCATACAACTTATACATTAATAATCAAGTCGGATACATATGAAATAATCATCATCGTGACATCTCAGCTATTGTAAGGGAGAGATATACCCTGATATCGAATCATTAATCTACTTAATTCTTACACAAAAATGTCATATTAAAATCTAATATTTACAAAATATTTACATACGATAAAAATGGTGAAAACGTCCATGCAAATTAATATAATACGGTATGCTATTGTTTCGCTTAACACCTTCATAACACTAGAAACGCCAAACTAAAAAGTATTAATTCGTGGAAACTTATGATATACAGTAAAATATGTATTTGTAAAAAAGTTCAATGAAATATAATTTTATAAGACTGAAGCCGACATTTCTTGTGTTGTTATTATTATATGTTAGTTTCTGAAAGAAATATCTTTTAAATCAATTCCAATTGAATCCTGTCAAAGTTTTCCTGTAGAAATCATCTTTGTATTGTTTTATAATTTAATTACTGAACTTTTGATAAATGCTAGTATAAACTTTGTCTTTCAATTATAAACTTTATAACAAACATCAGAAATTAAAGCAAGAATAAATGAAACCGGGGAGATCTTACAACTATTTCATTTTCATAACGTTATTTCATTAAATATAACAAGCATTATACATAATTATTTAACATATTTGAACTTATTTCAAATGACTAATATATAAAGAAATATATTTATTTAACAAAATTGAAATAAAAGTGTATACGTAAAATACTTTTTCTATATGAATTATGTTATGTTAGTTATTTGATTGATAAAGGCGTTATTTTGCGAAAATCCGTCATTAAAAATTAGGGTGGACGTTACTTCGCACTTCCGCTAAGAATCGTTTGCGGACCAAACATTTTTTATGTCAGTTAGTAAAAAGTGTGTATCCTAATCAGTTTTTATTAAAATTATAATATTTTAATTTTAACAACAACAAATAAATAAGTCGTTGAATATAAAACAGTTTGTGAATACTTAAGTAGTACGTGACAAGTTATACATACTTCTTTGGCGTAAATATAATTTTATACAAGTTAATCGGTTTGAATAGAATAAACAATTCAAGCGATGACATTAAACACTACAAATGAATGTTTGTATAAGTATCATAAATCAATATTGCTGTACGTAATGCTTGAAATAAAAATGTATGTCAACAAAGTTCATGGTGTGATAATCGGCATGCGTAACTTACTTTTCAAGCTAAACATTCACTGTTAACGGTCTTTCAAAATGCGCCAAAAAAACTATAACTTGAAATAGATTCATTTGTTCTTAATATACAGATGTTTGACTTTGGTAATATATTATTACACAGAAAACATTTCTTACTAAATTATATTATAACAAATATTCTATAAAATATATTAATTCGAAATTAAACTAGAACATACAACGAGTATAAACATTAGTAAATAATTATATTTTATGTATTAAATTATGGTTTTAAGTTTCTTTGGTTTTTTTTGGACAAATTATAATGTCTAATATTAACTTAAAAATCAATTACATGATACAATACATTATAAAATAATTTAAAGATAATTTGAAAGTAATCTTTATATTGCTTCCGGAATTTAGAATATAATAATAGTATTGAATTTTAAAATAATTAAAAATATATATATAATATTAAAAAAATATGGCGGTATAGCAAGATCACGAATATAAAATCACGAGTGATCGTGAACTAATAATATAACTCCAATTATTGTGCGTATTGTAATTCACAAACCAGTTAGCGGATGGCCGCAAGCTGCTGATAACGTTTATAGATTACACTCATCATAAACTAATGATTCGCTAAAAATATTTTGCGTCTATTAAACAAACAATAACAATGCTGGTAAATCGTTGTAACTTAAAATCGTATTAGTCAGAATACTAATGTACAGAAATACATGGTTTAAAACTGATCTATTTTGATGAATATTCACAATTGGTGACATATTACAGGAACGCAGGAAATTCGTATCACCGCCGTACACAGCACTCGTTCGCAAAATTTATATACAAAATTATTTATATTCAGTCGCTTTATCACTTTAGGACCCAATGGTCGTGTTTATGTGTTATCGCTTCGACGTCGACGTCAGATGTCGTTAGCGTCACCGACGTAACCTTCATCGGGGCTTTCCGAACAAATATCCGCCGCGCATTTAGCGTTCGATAACTGTGGTAACGGCTTAAGTACACTCTCTGTACCTTCGCCGGGAAGGCGCGCGTCTGTCGTTTGAGTGTCTACACAACGAGTTTCCACTTGGTAACATCTCCCGGGACCTTCGGCCATATTCATAGGGACCATCACTGCGCACGTACCTTTCGGATTCACCCAGGATGAGCACGCTTCAGGAGCGCAACACTTTACCGGTTCAGTTTTATATCCCTCTGGTGGGGAAGGTACAAACTCATCGTTGTAATACACTGTTCCATTACCCACGAACGCGATCTGCCTATTTCTCGGGACGGGGTATCCCTCTAAAGTTCGTCGAACATTTGTTGCATTAAACATTTCGAAATTGGTGCACGGAGGTGGCGTCGAATTGAATTCTGTGTCCTTTGCAAATTTACAAACTAACTTCTGCCCTTTTGGCCTGTTGTGAGGTAAGGTCTGGTAGAACGGTCCGACTACCGAGTAGTTTGACATCACAGGAGGTCGAAAAGGATGTTTCGGTAGGCCGTAATCGTAAGGGTATCCTTCGTTATCTAAAAAGCAACCGGGATTTAAATGTACATCTGCTGAATGTTGATACATCGTGTTCTGCGGTAAATTTATGTTAACGCTCTGTTGGTCTTGCCACGTGACTTGGCGCGGTATCACTGGAGCAGTGAAAGCGGTTTCCTCCTCAAACCCATCGCCTCCCGCACCCTGTGTTTTGTACACAGATAACGCTGTGTTCTCATTTTGCGTATTGTTTGCCACCGTTTCCGCGTCGCTAATTAGGTCGGGGTTTCTATCTACGAAGCCTTTTACATTATTGCTTTGATATACATCGCTCGAATCGTAATCACGGTTTGTTTGTAACGTGTAGTGCAGTGCGTGATGTGTGTGCGCATTTACGATAACGCTACCGTTATTTTTGGGTATGTTTCCGTTACTCCTACTCGAAGGCAATATTTGGTTGCACAGGGCTACGTCTTTACCACTTTCTTTCTTCTTTCGGCTTCTTGTGTCCGTTTTAAACTTTAGCATTACTACCGCTATAATCGCTATCAATAACACTATTATAAGAAATACTACAGTGACGATCACCACTAAATGTCTCTGAGGGAATGTTACAACAATGACAACGGGTTCCTCTTTCACTAATATTCTTATTGTATAATTTGCTTGAGTCCTGCCGGCCGGGTTTTCGGCGACACAACTATAAGTACCATTATCCTCGTTACTCACATTAAGTATGTATAGTTCACTCTTTTTGTCGGTGAGGCCGTTTTCAACGTAATATATGTGAGGATCCGACGACATGGTCGAATAATTATGAATGATCTGCCCCAGGTATAGCCAGGTTATTTTCGCTTCGGGAATCGCTTTTACTAAACACTCGAAAGTGACATTATTACCCGTGTTCGCATCTAAAAATATAGAGGTAGGGCTCATTTTTGGTAAACAGGCCAGTTCTCTCTCAGCCACGTTCGTTATTGTACGTTTCCTCAAACGTTCGGGGAGTGAGCAAATTGGCTCCACGGCGTGTGGCATATTGAAATTCAACAACCAACTATGTAAATCTCTCAAATGGCAATCGCAATTCCAATTATTATTTTGCAAGTTGATCCCTCTCAGCGTGTCGGGAAATAAATTTTCACCTTGGATATTCGATAGCCTATTGCCATTTAATCTCAACCATTCTAGATGATTCAAACCCGAGAATGCCTCTCTCTCTATCAATTCAATTTTGCATTCGGATAGTTCTAACGTATTCAAATAGGAGAGATGTTGAAAACAATGAGTTTTGATATTAGTTATAGGATTATTATTAAGTGAAAGCCTCATTAACGATGGAAGAAATACAAAATTACTTGAAGGTATTACAGTTAGGTAATTATTCGAGAGGTCTAATTCGACCAAATTAGACAAACCTTTAAATGCTTGGTTATCAATCTTCTGTAACCTACATCGTTGTAGATATATTTTTTGAAGGTCAAGTAAATCCAAATTCTGAAAGGTCTCCTTTTGTAGTACTTGAAGATCGTTGCCTGTAAAATCTAGAACTTGTGTTTCTGAATCTAATGCATTTGGGATAGCTTTCAAGTCTTTTTCAGTGCACTCAACGTAACGTTTACCGTTCTTCCATTTACATATGCATTGTAAAGGACACGCTATCGCCGGCAGAAGGATGCACGTCGTACATAAGGCAATCAGCCTTACGTCAACAGTTCCTTTAACTTTCATTTTGCCTCAAGTCATCCGTGTCTCGTCACAGCTCGGTAACATTATCTGAAACAAGCAGAAAATTTAAATGAACAACAATATCATTAGGGGTTTATTGTTCCTTATTATTTCCTTTATGTTCCTTTTCATCTCATTCGTTAAGGTTATTATTTTACTGCCGGATTTAATATCCGGTAATTCTGGAATTCGCCTCGGTAATATGCTTTAGATTTTCTCAGTCACCTTCCATTATCTAAAGCTGTGGCCACAATGTTTCAATTTTTAGTAAATTCCCAAATTATGATAAGTACTCTCATTAAGAAATGACAACCCGTGTGTCTAAAATAATGCTCACTCAATAAGGCGATACATCTATTGAATAGAGATGGATTCAGTTTTTGTGAAGAGCGTTTGTATACTCTATACTAGAAGTAATAACCCATATTTAAGCAAGACTTTGAACTGTAAAATAAAGGTAGGTGCTTTTGTTAACCATACTTCCATTTTAAATTAGAGAAATTAATTTATTACCGCCAATGTTCAGAGTCACGTATGTCCATGTTTTACTACATCCGAAACTCATTGATTACGTTCTTTAGAGAGAATTTAATATTTGTTAATTAAAATTTAATCAATACTACGTCAAGAACTAGATAACAAGGTTGACGGAGAATCAGGTGGTTGATATTTACCTAACCAATAATTATGTAAAATACACCAAATAATTGAATACGGTACATCGATGGGTCATGTGAAAATGAATTAATTTGTCTAGACTGAATTATATTCCTAAATGTCTTAGTACTCTCTTTTGTTTTACAATTATACTAAATCGAAATGGAAACGACACGGCTTATAGGGATTCTCGTCCATATATTATCAGACTCGTTTAACGGACTGGTAAATTAAAAGTAGATATCACTTTCGACATTGACGAGGGTATAAAGACTTTCTCTTTATTTCCGTTTTTTTACACATATACTTTAATTTAAAACCTTGCCTTTCGTATGTCAGAGAGTTGTCTGAAGTACAAACTTTCAATGAAACTTGAAGTTTCATTATAATAAAGTCACTTTAGTTACGTCATATAGGTTACTAGCATCCCGCTCCGGTTTCACATAGGTGCTATATGGCATTATAAATTAAGGGTGGAAAAACTAAACGGAGCAAGTGCCAAATCTGAAATTTTACACAGCGACGAAAAAATATTTGCGTTTCCTTATTTTAGGTTGTTGGTATTATCATTTTTTTTTAATGTAGCTTTCATCGACTTGTATACTCTTTTTGAATTTCATTCCTTGAATTCTTTGTTTTTGCTACGACTTTCCAAAGTCCGGGACGGTCGTCATTCCATCTTAGTGGAAAGTCTAAAAGGCGTCTCCACCCGCTCTTGCGTGCACATCACTATCGCACATTGTAAATCTTTACTTTCTTCTTGTTATTTATGTTAGTTACCGTATTGTCTAATCTATCTCACAATACAATGAACTATGATGGTTTATTTATAATTATTTTAAAAAAGTAATTAAAAAAGCAATATTTTAAGTTTTATGTTAATAATAAAACCCTTAGAAGACATACTGGAATCCCTTTCTACCAATACTCATCTCATATTAAACAATTGTGTGTCCTTACCTATATCTATTGAACTGTACAAACAACATTTTCTTTAGCGTATTCCTGTATACATTATGCATAACAGTTACATTATTTATGTGAATTGACGGTCGGAGCCCAAACATTATTTTTGGTAATTGTGTCTTATTTCGTTTTATTAAAGGAACGTTTGCTTTGTTACATCTATCGATTTTTATGAAACATCAAGAACCATGTCAACACTTATAAGTATATTATTTATACATAATGTTAGGTTACACCGAACACATGGAACATCTGTACTCGATCTTTCTTTTGTTGGGCCATATACACTGTAATTGTCTTCTAAATCGCATTGCATACTTATTGGACTGCTGAAGAATGTTATTCCCCTCCACTCTTCTCTAACAGCTATGATTTCATTATTCACACCTTTTATATATAAATTATTTCGTTAACAATCTATGCGTTATTATGTATGCGTCTTTATATATATATATATATATATATATATAATTGACTACGGCACATACTGTGAAAAATCTATCACACCGATTCGCTTCGATGTTTGTATAATAAATAGCGAGTCATGCTAATACGGCTGACTGATATTCGATAACTGATGCAAAGAAACGTCTGTGAAAACATAAACAAATATGTATATTAGTAAATACAGGAGCTAAGTGAGTGCGAACAGCAGTCGGGCGCTATTTAAATACTTAATAGTCGAGTTGAGAGGCTGTCGTCCAAGCCAGACCGACGCGGCGGCGCGACGTGAACGGTTCACGCGAGGAATATTTAATATTTTAACGCCTCGACGCGACGTTGAACAATAGAGTCTGCGAAGATGTGGTTTTTTATCGTCTAATTCGTTGTACTATAGATTAAGGCCGGATTTAAGGTTGCGGCATGAAATTAGCAATAAATCCCTTCCTACAAGCATAGAGGAAACAATTGAAATATTTGTTAATGGATTCCGCGTTATGAGCATAAGATATAACTCTTATCATTAGTGAAAACTGAAATACCTGCGATGTAGAGAAATTTTTGAAAATTGAAAATTAAAATATGTTACTTTAGATAATTGAATAACAGCTATGCACGGTCCCATGTCGCCCCAACTAAAGCGGCGGCTGGTACACCGTGGAGTTTTAGTGAGTAAAAGTCTTATACTACAGACTACCTACTTTCTGCCCCGGGTTGGGTCCATGAGGATTTCCCCACGTAAATGAAAAAAAAATAATTTAATAACGAAATAAGTAAAAATATACAAAGTCTGAAACTATTAAATTATCTTTTTACTTCCTAGAAATATTTAGAAATTTTCATACATTTAAATTTATTTCTATCATCGGATAATAAATTGTCTTATTCAAGATTTATTGAAGAAGAGTCGACATAACACGTTTTCTTTCCTTTAACATCAACTGACTGTCTCATGTCAACCCTCGTTGTGTTCTCCTCCTTGCATTGTCTAAGACCATTCACTACTCCCTTACTAGTATAGGAATCTATAAACTATGTTTTACTGCGACTTTAGTAACAATTTATATTTATGAAACATCATAATGAGAATAGTTTGAATTTAACGAAATACACAGAAGTTATAGATTTATAAATATATGGAACAATGAACACTAGCGATGCGTGAACTGATGATATTAATTCACTACCATCAAGAATATCACAGATACAAGCTGAAAAACTTTCAGTAATCCAAGTTAACAGATCAGTTTACAAAGAGGAGTGTAAACATCAGAAATTAACATACATGCCCTAAGAACAGAAATTCAGAGTAATTTACGAAAGATTAGTGTAGTGTTTCAATGCTTTTTTCATGATTGCTGAGATCAAACTATTTGATATGATGAAACTATAGCCTTATTTGATGATTATAGACGTAACATGTACCATAATACGGCAATCAATAAATAGTATGGAACAAAGACTATTCGCGTCTATCTACTACGTGTTCTTAACTCGACAATATATTTTAATGTGGTTATCATTATTTGTATAAGTTCTTCTTCAAGTAGTTGAAGTAAACTATTGATTGTGTAGACTTCGATGAATTGTGACTGCGTGAATGGTAAAAATGAATCGGATAGAACGTGTCTCTATTAACACTTATGGTGCCACATTGGTAGAGTACATTACATTATGTGCGAAGCGTCGGCGGGTCGACTGTTCTTTATTTCCAGCTTTATTTTTAGTATATAATTTAATACGTTTTATAAATGTCAAACCAATGAACGCCGTTCCACTTTTGTTGTGACAGTTTTCCGATAAAATCACACGGACATTTTCGAATACCAGATTAACGAGGTTTAAACTAATCGGATTTTAGCTCGATTTGAACGTAGTTTTGCTTTTCACTGGCTGAAAAATAACCAATCATTGTTCCGAGCGGTTGTTTGAATATTTTTTAACCATACACGCTAGTGTTAGATACCACAGGTTTTACTTCAAAATAAAAAAAAAACTTTACTTCTTCGTACGACATATTCCGCATCTAGATATTCAATTTATGTAGTTTAATGATTCTAAATTGTTTACTCTGACATTTTGACATTTGTAAATTTTGTAAATTATAATAAGACGAATCTGAATTATACCAATTTATATTTAATGTTATGTAAATAAATAATGTAAGTACCTATGCAAAGATATCTAAATAATTCGTATGAAATTCTTGTGTTTTATATAGGTACCAGAAGCCGCCCGCGGCATTGTTTGCGTTTATATCCTTATAAATCGTAACGCGATGCATTATCCACATGTAACTCTAACGGTTAATCCAGCACATGCAGAGATAACCCTCGAATGGCAGGATTTTTTCCGACTTGATACTTATCTCTATATTTTGAGCAATTTAAACAATATACACATATATCAAGTCTAGCCTACATATTATATAATAACGTAAAGGTTATATTATTGTAATTTCACCTAAATCCGTTCAATAGATTTTGCGTGAAAGAGTAACAAATATCCATCGTCACAAACTTTCTCGTTAACATTATTCTACAGTAGAAAAATGTGAAAATAGTATGAATACGATCGAAGCAATGTCCTAAAGTTTGTTAATAAAGATAATGTCGAAGTAAACATAATTGCACGTTATTTTTTTTTTATATTATAGGGGGCAAACGTACAGGTAGGTCACCTGAAGGTAAGTGATCACCGCCGTCCATAGACACTAGCAACACCAGGGGAGTCGCAAGTGCGTTGCCGGCCTTTTAATATATGAGCTCCGGCGCTCTCACCGACCGAACGAAACGCAACAGTGCAAACACTGTTACTTCACGTCGGCTTTCTGTGAGAGAGGGTGGTACTACCCCGGACGAGCCGACCCATTCATTCTGAAACCAGTAATAGTTTTAGCGTAGCTCTACCACCTACAAACACACCTACAAAGCACGAGTGATGTATAACATTATTATGTTTTTCACGAATGAACGTCACTATAATAATTGATAGCAGGATATAAATTTCGAGCGACTTTATAAGATAGGTACGTCAGTCTATCGATAAACAATTGCGAATGCGTTCATCGGCTCTCGGTTCACAGATTCATTCCAAATGTACATAAATTACCAAGCCAAGAGACTAGCTCGGGCCTTTGTCATGCAGTTCGATCTGTGGGTACCATCTTAAGCTGTATAACTAGAAGTTTGTTAATTGCACTGTATTTGGGAAGTGAATAATCAATTAAGATGATGCGTTTACCATTAACCTATGTAGATTGGACCAACAATGATATTCTATAAGTCAACAATTCCCCGGTAGGCTGTAAACTATCCACAAATAGGGTGAATAATCCTTGTGGAATTAGTATTGATATACAATAACTATTTCATGTATTAGTTTTTATCCTGATGAAGATGCTCCTGATCGATTTGGACCACAGCAGTTGTTTCCCGGATGTGCTCGCCTGTAGTTTATATGGCCAATCTTCTTCGAGAAAGTTCCTGCACATAGTAGATACTTGAGGAAACCTTTTTTATAAAAATGATTGATTGATGCTGGTATGTGGGTTTTCAATTAATTACGCCTGGCATCAAGTATGGTTAATCGACGGATTTTAAAATTGACTACTTTTGATTTTACCAGAGTTCTCCAAACCAGGCATTCGGTTACCAGTTTCTCCCATTATGTAGGTCTTATGCCACACCTTTTCATATGGTGCGTCAACACATTTTTATACAGTTGTTTGTCATTAACCTTCCGTTGGCCATCAAGAAGCTCTGAATAAATAAGCGGGAAAGTATGTGAAAAAGGATATACCCGTATGTTTGTATACGGAAAAATCCGAGTTATTCGCAAGGAATCGAACCTACGCCAATCGACGTGGTATTCAAACAAGCTAACTCACTAAGCTATCATCGCTTCAAAAGTTAATAAGTAGGGGTTAAGTGGTAATGGCATAAAAAATAATTATGTGGTTTCTTGAAGCCACGATGAAAGTGATGCTTTTTTCCGATAGTAGGCATTGAATTGAAAATTTTAAAATTGCTTTTTTAATTTTAACATAAGCAGGTAGCTCCTATGAAACAACAACACTGGTGGTAGTAGCTAGTTGATAATATAATATTATAAATTACAGACTTCCTAATAAAACATGAAATCATTCCCAAATGAAATTTGATAAAGAAAAATTTCTCCGGTGTTTATGAAAATTTCTCAACAACTAATTTTAAATATTGCGATTATTTATTGAAGTATAAAATAAACAAGCGATACTAATTAAGGACATTGTTAAGTTGTCGAGGGCTGGGGCTTGAAAAATCTGCGGGTCGTTCGCTCGGGTTCGATTCCCGAGTAGTGATTAATTGCGGAGTGGTGGCGCGGCTCGACGCTAATCCCGCCGCGCGCCGGTTCGCTGACTCACTCCGCTGGTTCTATCGGCCGTGCTGTGTAACATAAGCGACAGCGTTTTAATCTCACTCCATAAGTATATTGAGGTTATCATTATTAATAACTAGCTTTTGCTAACAGTTTTGATGGCGTTAAAGTAGAATTTACCTATCCCTCGGGAACCGTACTTTTTCCTGAATGAAATGTACCTTATGTACCTCTGACAACGTGTATGCAGAGTTTCATGATAAATGTTTGAGTAGTAAAGACACGAAAGCGTAGCGAACAAACTCAACATCACATTTATAATATTAGTTAGGATTGAGTGAAATAATGACCGTCAGCCAGTGTTTTCGTAATGTGCGAATAAACAAACTTAATGCAATAATGAACAGTTATCAACGTCACTCAAAATCAAAGTCAAAAGTCAGTATTAATTGGTGAGAGCGTTACTTTACGGGAATATAACATATGTACTTAATTCGATTTTACTTTACACTGCCACTTAGAGTTGATTGGCTGCTACCACGTGTCACTAAAACGTTCCATTTTATTATGTGTACCTGAACAAGTTATATCTGAATATAGTATTACACGAATCGAAAGGGCGCGGAATACTAACACAAGTCGCCCGCTTGTAAGTCATATCAATCTGAAGAATGCTCTGTAAATGAGCGAAATATAAATAATCGATTCTGGTTGTTAAACGTTTCACCAGCAACACAATTGAATCATTTTTATATTTTACAGCGACATACTAATAGCATCTAAAGGCTTAACCGTCATTTTTGTGACATCAATTACCGATATTTTGCATATTTTCGATCCTTTCATTGAAAGTTTGGGATATAACTGTCTTTGAGTAGATATTAAGCAAATGAAATTGAAAGTTTTTTATTACAACTGTATATTTTAAGTAAAGTAACATCTAATTATTTACTAACGGATATTAGTTTCAACATCGTACAATGTTTATAAATTGCAGTACAATAGAAAAGAGCAAAATAACGAATAGCAAAATAATTAACAACATTTTATAAAATAGTTGTTGTAAAATAACACAAAAACCTTATTCATTTTTGATATAACGTTGTTTATTTTGCCTTTATAAAAGAAAATCGTTGTCGCTATTTCTTACTGTGACATTTTTATATTTATATTTGTTTTTTCTTGTACATAATGTTTGATTCATGTCTCTAAAACGTCTCTATAACTTAAAGAAAAATACTTTACAATAAAAGCATTATAAGATCTATCGCCATTTTTGGATCTGAAACTTGAGCTAGAAAAGAGAGGCGAAAGATGATTACAGAAGAAAGAGATATGAATGTTAAAATGGATGTATGCTGTAACCACAAAAGTTTTCACTCGATATTATTATATAAGAAGAAGTATGAAGGTAGCACTAATAGCACAGTAGCTGGGGAGCAATATGTTAGCGTGATATGGGCATGTCATGAGAAGTTGTGAAAGACATGTAAATAAAAGTGTGTTAAATAAGGAAGTGGACGGATATATTATAGGAAAAAGGTATAAATTGCTTATGTAAAGATTCTATAAATGGCGTGAACACTAAGATGACAAACATTAAATGAAAGTGGCATAAGGGTAAGAGGATGCTTTTTTTAATATTTTTTCATATTTGTCTATTAAACATAAAGCCTTATAACTTGGACCGTGAATTAGGCCGCGTCCTCAACACGCGCGTACAGACCTACTGTTAGTACGGCCACCACAAAAGATAGCTTTACAACTCACTCTTATTCCCTTTTCAGGTGGGTGTAAGTAAAATTTAACGATCAGTTTCATTGATGAGCGGTTTGTTTTGTTATCGGAACCATTTTATCCGTGGACGATGATTGTTCAATTGAGATAAACGTATTATTAATTAACAACGTCCGTTGTTGATTTTCTCCATCGACGATATTTCACAAAATGTAAACACCATATATAACCCAACTAGGGAAAGAGTTTTGTAATTAAAATTTCACGCTTTTAGATCCAACAGTGTACACTAAGCTTTGTCTTTGAGTCGGCCTCAAAACTGTTCTCCTTTAATTCTATTTACGATAGTTCCGCAATCAAAATATAGAAAGAGATAACATTGTTTATCCTCTATATCTAGATTCAAAAGTTGCCCAATAGCATTTTGCTGATCAATCAACTAACGTAGATTAAGAAAAATATGATTCTAATAACACTTAACACTCCCCGTGTGGTCTCTGACCTCTCATTACATACCTTTTTTTAATCCATTGACACTCGCACTCAACAGCCTCTTTGCAGCATCACTTTTATTGTACAAATTATATGTATACATTCATATATCAATAAAATTATAGAAGTCTACCGTTGTGCTTTCATCATGCAAAAAGTACTGGATAGATTTGGATATTTGTATTTTTAGTTTTACTTCTTGGACATTTAATCCTTATCTAAAATTATCACGTTAACATAGGGTTATTAAGATTTTAAGAATCTGCAATGTTTATAAACACTGCAATAGACTAAACAAATTTTGTAAGCAAATTATATCTCCGCTTTCAAATTTTTTTTTTTTTTCTGTACATAAGTTATATTTTCAAGAGAATAAATAACGGAGACGAAGTCGCGAGATCATCTGGTAGTTAGTATAATTATTCAATATTACAGCTAGCTTTGTCCGTGGTTCTGCACGCGTTTTGGGGTATTTTGAGGGGCTTTTTATGGGATAGCTTTGAAATTCTGATCCGCAACTTCTTATTTTGAGGAAAAGTAAGAGTAGACACTGTGTCGGTAAAAGTGTTGAAAACATCGATTGTTGTCAGATCACCGAAGTTAGGCAACGTCTGGTGCGGTCTGTACTTGGATGTGTGGTTGCCTGGGAACATTTCGTGTCGTTGGCTTATTGTTATACTTTTTATGAAGAAGTTTTCACTTCTTTCGTGTGATCATGAGCACACACACACACACACACACTTTTTTATTATTATTTATTACTATTATTATTCGTCGTAATAGATGGTTGAGTTATAAATAAATTGATTTCGTGTAAATATGTTTCATTTTCAAATATTTACACGTATCAATTTTTATTGGAAACATAGGTGTACCAACTTTCACGGTGTTCGGTCAAACGACATATGACTTTTTTATATGCAGATTCATATAATGTTGTTTCTATTTTTATTATCTTTGCTTCATATTATTTATTGTTAGCGGGCCTTTTTGTTGGCTGCGGTTTACTGCTACGAATGAGTTAAGGTGGGGTCGCGTTGGATGTAAAATGTTATAATTGGGTATAATCTTTCTAATGGGGTCTCTCATTTTCCTTGTTTTCCGTTTTATTTTATTTGCGTTTGTTTGTTACGATATAATTTAATTAATAATATAATAGTTGAAGTAATATTCATAATGGTTTATTTCCATTGTCATTAATATTGGTATTTGCTCTCGGGGACAGCAGCTCAGGTAGACACCATATTTTTTTTTACAAAAACTGGTAGTTCGTGACGTATACAATATGAAATATCGTTAATCATTAAAGACTAAGTTTCAAGAATTCGGTATCTTAACTCTAATCTCCCCCAATACTTAATTCATAATGTAATGTACTCGTATGTTCGCAAAAACTTTGAAAACTGCATTTCGTAAAAGACCAGCATGATCTATATACTAAAAACTGTGACAAACTGGTTATAACAAGGTGCCAAAGCATATTACCGATTTGCTTTGTAAGTTTAATCGTCATGTCCAGCAGGTTTTGTTGTCAAAGGGATATTATAGAGTGGATCAATATGTGATGTGTGGATTGACTCCTCTCTATGCATAAAAACAATTGTAATGTATTTTAAATATACATCTATATATGTTAAAAAGATAAACCCGATTGAGTTTCTTGCCGGTTCTTCTCAATGACTGGGTCGTTTTCCGAATCGGTGGTAATTCTGACGTTCATGAGCGTCTTCTTCATGCCTAAACTGAATAAAGAATTTTTTGAATTTAATTGTGAAATATGAAAATATTATTAATTTTAATTTATTTCATTTTTATTTACGTAGGTATATTTTCATTACAATATGTATTTTGATCGTTACAAATTTTCTTACCTATATATTGTTAAAGCTTAATTGTTAATTAAAATAAATAACTTACATAGTAGATGTGTCACAACATTTATTCAAAGAAGCCAAACAGTAACCTCTCAATTGTCTTCTTAGTTATTCTAACAATCAAAAATGTGCCAATAAAATATATTCACTATGAACTATAAACGAAACTTATTCTCTGTATTTAATAAATTGTTTATTTTCGTAATTTATTTCCAATTACTTATAAATTCATGTGTTTTATACTACTTTGCTTTCAATTTTTGAATTTTGTATCACAAATCAAAAACCTCATGTCAACCTAAAATCAATTCATCGAAAATGGTCAACGTAAATTTTGTTTTACAGCCAATTATATATCAATAAATATTAGTATACTATTAATCCTAACTAATATATAAATGCGAATGAAAGTTTGTTTGTTATGTTTTCACGCGTTAACTACTGAAAAGATCATTATGAAATTTGAAAACATATATAGTTCCCGAGGCCTATTTCAAATCTACATAAAAGCGAGTGAACCCGCTGGCAGTTGCTAATATGTTATGGTATCACACGTCGACTGCTATTAACTTTTTATAGTTTTAATTTATTCAACGAATAAAGTAATAGCATTTGATAATTTATCTGATAATTTATAATGCTGTACCGCAGATTGAGAAAAAAATCGCCTCATTCATAGCACATTTTGAAACGTAAATAAGTGATATAAAGTGAATATGATTCAATAACATCCCTCTAAGGTGAAAGCAACGCAAGTTAACGTCATAAATAACTTGTGTATGGGGCAAACGCTTAGTTATAAACATAAATTACTTGTTACACACTCGTTTCAGTAATTAAACAGGATGGTTTACGATGTTTCCGGGTTTCCGAGTATTCAAACACTAATGGCGTTCATGATTTTCAAGCTAATTGCTTTTGTACTACGATTTTGAATTATGTTCATGTTAAAATACACGATGGCTGTACGGTTTGTTCTGAGCGTGCCTGACAGTTTTCCTCTAGGTTTAGCGTGATTACCATCTCAGACCGTATCGTCATGTAACATGAAGTGACATTGTGGAAAAACGGTAAAACGTATAAAACTAAAAAATATATTGTTGCAAGTCTGTTTCTATAAGTTCACATTCTATTTAAAATGATTCTCATTCGGTTTTTACCAATTGGTAAGATTCTCCTGCTTGCTTGTAAAGGGATTTCTCTTTTGCAGCGTGTTAGGAATTACTCTATTTTTAAACTCCTCAGCAGATGACTTTTAAAAGAAATTTCATTATAGTGACCC
Organism: Antheraea assamensis; assembly: GCA_035772565.1. Lineage (NCBI taxonomy): Eukaryota > Metazoa > Arthropoda > Insecta > Lepidoptera > Saturniidae > Antheraea > Antheraea assamensis. The sequence goes on along the minus strand of JAQQSE010000046.1, from coordinate 2,998,645 downwards.
TTGTGGATTATTTTAAGCTTCTTGATACAGAACAGGGCTTTGTGCTTTATAAAACCTAAGCTATTAAAACTACCTTGCCACGCGTTCCTGTGTCTCAGTCTGTTTTTTTAGCAACGCGTATTCTGTAATACAACGTTGTGCCAGAATTTTAAAGGAAATATATAAAACTTCGGGAGATTTCAAATTTCGAATGAGCATACATTTTCATTTTTATGTATACAGATATTCTCCAACCTTCTCTGATATAGGTTTATACGGAGAGCAGATAACCATCCGCAATACACTTCTAATCGGAGCGAATAATAAGTGGAGAATGGCTACGAGACTATTGCGACTGTGACATTGTGTGATCTCTGAACATTTGTGTAGCGAGGCTTTGTTCTTGTTTGAAGAATACGTTCTTCTATCACTGTGTACATTATTTTAGTACCTACAGACATAAAAAAGAGTGTAAAGGAGATATCAAGAAAATTTCCTTAGTTTAATGTTAATAACTGTGTCAGAAATTAGGTTTACTACGTCACGTTACTGTGGTTTTTCTCATAAAACGTCTATTTAATAGTTCAAGCTACTGCTAGGAAATACGGCATTGTAACCGCTAATTGGCCTCTTTGGCGAATAGTTATTTTCAGTTGAACAATGGTCTTTGTTTAGTTTATTTTCTGAATAAGTTCTGACAATGCGACGTGTGGATGCGTGATAAATGAATTATAAAGGTTAATTTGAAAGTTTCCTACCTACTCTACTAGGAGTAAGGCGTATAAATATATAAATTAACATTTCCATTGAAATACAAAATTAATTGAATAAATAAAGTTGCTCATAAATTTTCTATTATCAGATAATTTTCGTGGTTATCAAAGACCGTGTTGAAAAGGTCGAAGGTTCAAGTGATTATAAAATAAGTTCATGTATTTATATTCCAGCCAGTTTTAGATAATTAATCTAAAAATAAGTGACGCTTGTTAAATAACTTTCTTGGTAGACTGCTTGTCTATATTTTTGAACAGCTCGGTATTATATAATTGCTATGAGCGATATAATTTTCACAGGGTTGTTTAGGAATACGATTTTTGAAGTAGTAATAAGGCATGCGGTCTACTTCATATTAAGTGATTACCGCGGTTTATAGCTGTGTACATATATACCTCCAATATGGTCACAAACCTGAGGAATTGGAACAGATCGTGTACTCGTTCAGCGTAACATTGCTGCTTTGTGGTAGAAATAAATATGGCCGTAGGGTTTACGTATTTAAACGATTTACAGGCACTCTCATTGTAATGTGGAAGCAGATGTATTAACTCCAGAATGTAGACTGTCTCGTCAAGTTTAACGGTCAGATTACACTGGTTTGCTAACAAATTTTCAATCAATCGCCACCAAAAGCTTAAAGCAAAAGTAACAAGGAAGTAAATTACAGTCTTCGGTTTAAAACAGAACTTTTGAAAGACACAGATGATATAAAATATGCAACATATGTCAAACCAAAATTAATTTATTGTTCATTGTTTAGTATACATATTCAAATTATAAACTATCTTAACCTATAACCACAACGCTGGCTGAGCAAACTCATCGCTCGGTAATAAAGTATACTGATGTATATTGTTCACAGTCGTTCATTATTTAGCAGAAACATAGAGACGGTGTCATTTCTAGACATCACTAATTCACGAAATGATCCCTCATAGAACATTTAAATAAAAAATATATTATTTTTGTAGATGTGGAGATTCTTTTTCACATTTGGACATTCTGATTATAAGGCAAGATCAGATAAGGCAAGTTGCAAGTACACATAATGTACTACACTTAGAGAAAACGATACTCTAAAAAAAACGAAATAACAATATAAAACACAAATATATGGAAATGTATTAAATCATAATTCAAATAACAGCGTAGATAGATTACCCGCATATGAGAGCCGTACAGATTCAGTATCTGAACTCAATTACGTTACATCTCATGTTGGTATGTCAGATAAGACATTACAATGAAGTTCAATCTGGAGTACCACCGTGTGTAGCTGAATCGAATCAGATTGACATGACAGTTCAGATTATATCTCTATTGCGAATACTGATTGGCTTTCAAATATTACTATTTCAAATATAGCTTATTCATTTATACCTTCTAACTTTGTAGATATGAAAATGTACACGGTATTTTTTTAAGCATAGTATACAATTTATGTGCTTAACTGAATAATTATAGGCAACACAAAACAAAAAGCTTGTTTCTTAAATATGCTTTAAATATGTTTATAAAAATAGCTTATTTTTTATTTACTAAATTAATATAAATCAGTAACACTATAGGATCATATCTCGAAGTATTAGTACGATTAACAAAGGACCACAGAATTCGACGTTTACAATTGGTAACGTGTCACGGTATACATTGGTAATTAAGCACGTCTCTCCCCTCATTAAAGCGTTGAAGGCCTTTCCCCAACTGTGAGATATTTACAAGCTGCTTTTATTATCCATTTTATTATATGGCTGAAATCACTAACGACCAATATTTATCTTTACTGCTCGAGTGCAAATGAATTTACTGCTTTGATCCCTTTATCGTTGATAAGTGGTGAAGCTCTTTTTTAAGTGCAATATTAAAAGGCAAAATTTTACATTATTAAATTCTATCTGCTTATTTATTTTGTATCCACAACTCAGCCTCGTACTGATCGTAACAACATTTTCTATAGATATAGACTGAAGTGAAAGACGACCTAGGACATTTTAATTCTAGATATATAACACACTACTCAAATAATAATTTATATATATAGAAAAAGGGTCAGGCATAGTGAATTAAGAAAAATGCCAATATGGCGATATGGCAGCTCTTTATATTTGAAGTAATTTAACTAAAACGGAATAATAATTAATTACTATTAATTCCGACTATGTAGAACAGTAGACAACTGTAATTAATTTATTGTTACAATATAACATTGCACTAATTAATTTCCTAGGGTCTAGGATTTGCTACTAGCAGAATACGACAGGTGTACTGTGCCACGCCAGAACCAAGACTTTCCTGGCGGTTTATTTTTTTTCGAACTGACTATCCGCTATAGGCCTGACGGGCCTTCACAGCTTCACCGGGCTCTTAGGGCGAGCGCTTTGGGTACTCAGCCGAAAGGCAACAAACTCATGGCTGCTAGAGTCACCGAATCTCGGCTTGGGCTGTTGCCTTGGGTACAACGCGAATCAAAGTAAACTAACAATTTAAGCTAAGGTAACCATACATGTATACTTTGGTGAGACACATATGCCTACCTTCATATGTGTTACGCTAAGCCGTACATATAAATAGAGTTTGATAGTTTTGGCTAAGACTAACTAACCATGGTATGTGCAGGGAGCTAGTGAATGCGGTGCCACTGTATTCGCGCTAGCAGCATGCTCGAGGATTTCCTTTCAGAGGAATAAACCTAGGCTTGAGATGCTGCCGAGAGAGAGCGCGGCGGGTGTGCGGGACCGAAGTTGACCGCCCGACTACGGCAGCGTGATCGGTGGTATCGCGAGCGTGGGCGCGAGCATGCTCTTTTTGTAGAATTATTGGTATGCAAATCATTCGCAGCCGTTATATCATCTAGAGGATGGGACCGGGAAAAATTTTCTTACGATTTCTTTTTAACTTCGAATATAATTCGATATCGAGATTGAGATTACTTATACTTGTAAATTTCCGTCATATAAGGAAAAAGCGTTATAGCTCCTTCATTCGACTATCTCTCTCTCTCTGTGTGAGTAATCTGTATATTTTAATTTACTACCATTTTTCAATGCAAATGACATAAGCTAATATACAAATCCAAAACTTATTCGTGATATTTTTGGAAATACATTCCTTTATTTAAAATAATGATATAACAATGTGAATTTTAAATGCTGTAAATAAAGTAAAAACAAACAGTAAAAAAACGATTTGTATACATTAGAAAGAGATAGAGAGAGCCAAAGTCTTATGAATGGAACATAACTGTATATCACTTTTTTTTACGTGATGATTTATATTACTCAATGAACGAACGAATGAATCGTTCCAAAAAAACAAATATTGACTCATATATTTATTTAAAATTGGCAACGACCAAGCTATGTAATTAAACCGAAAATTCAACAACTATTTTATTACCTGTAATTTAACTTATTATCATGTAAGTATGATAACGAAAAGATGTATCAAACTATCATTCCGCGAAGTTTGTAAAAAAAAACAAAAAATAACGGCTAACCTTTTAATCCGGGTCGGTTTCACAAACTTAGCCAGTACGCTGGCATACGTGAGGTAACTGGAAATTACTTTTTTATGTTATCATAAGGACGGTTCGAACACCGTTATGTACTCCTCTACGATATAAAAACTGGATTGAAACGATGCCAGCTCATTTGGAAGTTAATAGTACCTACTTGTAAAAACGCTAAATTGTTGCTTAAATTACACTGTTGAATTATTGATAAATAATTATCGCAATACAGGTTTTTTCATATTAGTATTTAATGACGACATACTGCTCAAAATATCCACAATCCTATTACTAAGTAATGTTGTAAATGTGAAAACGAGCTTATTTGTTAAGCTATCAAAACTTAATTACACATTCAATCTTCTTAAAATTTTGCATGCACATACTGAGAAGTACGATAAAGGATATAGGGTACCTTTTATCTGCAGAAATATACTGTTTCTGAAGAATAGATCAAAACAACATTAATCGCTGAGAAACAGAGCTAAAACTAGTATTTACATTAGATTAAAGAGCACAAGTTTATGATGCAAAATAAGAAAAGTTAGGTTCTCGCCAAAAATTCTCAACATGCGATTTTTATATAAGTTTTTTTTTAAAGTGTAGAATAATGGTCAACCAAAAATACAATGCCATATTAAACTTCGTTGTTCAACTTTGTTTTGTCCAATTTAGTCGTGAAAATTCATAAGGAGTGTATTGATCTTTTTCTAAATAATAAATATGTAAAAACTCAATTTTGTTAAAAGGTTAAGGTTTTTTTGAAAGATAACTATTGCCAGATTGTTGTCACGTTTTCACTCTGAAACTAACCTAGAAACAATATAATACGAATTTTTAAAATAAGACCCCCTAACGATTACCTTCCATATAAAACCTAACCAATTCTACAATTATAACTGTCTATCCGCCCCAATAAAACGTGTTTTTCTTTGCTTCATTTATCCTCCATAAATCCCCATAAACATTTTCTACCCCTAAATTTCCCGTTAGGGGCGTAAAAACCCCTGAATTTAGTAAGAAAACGCACGATCTGGCAATATTGTGTGCTCGTTTCATAGACTTGAAGTATTATAAATAAATAATGTATAACACCACGTTTTGGGAAATTTTCAGACCAAACATTTCAATAAAAAAAAGTTGATCGACTCTTATATTTATTAGTAAAATCTGTGCACAGTTTGATTATGCAAATTACACAACCATATCTGTTTCTGGCCTAAAGTTGCAATATGAGTCGGCTTGCGGTATGTGATTGGCATTCCGACGATTCCAATTCCTGGAATTGCAAGGCTTTAGTAACTGACTTCAACGAGGCTTGTGGTCCTGTTTGAGGTTAATTATAGATAGGTATATACTACATTCTCACGGGATTCCGTGTAACTCCGATAAGGGCGTCAGATAGTATATCCTCGACGTAAGAGGATACCCATGATAGGTTCCCCTGTTAGAAAAGGAATTGATAACCAAATCAATGGAGTATAAATTAAGAAATCTTACTTTACAGAAATTATGAAAGTTTTAGTGACGCGCGAGAATTTTGACGAGAATTTTAATATCAGATCGACGACTTTTTAGAAAATATTCTACGGTACGTGTTATTACGATTATCCATAGGGGCTAAGTAGTATGGATAACTTGAAGAAAGTTTAACTTAGCTTAAACATGAAAATGGTGATAGTATTATAAGGGATAGATATAAGGACAAAATTACAATTATACAAATACTAACGTAAAAAAATCTCCTATTAAAACACAAAGAACTCACGAGAACAAAGTTCCGGTCTCTGTTTAGTAGTTCTATGTAAATACTTAGATATAGTTATCCGCTAATTTATATAGATCGCAATGTATACTAAAGTGCTAAAAAAAGTTAATATAATCAAAGTAACATGAATGATGATGAAATAAATTATTTTATGATTTACATCAAAGATTATTTTAAGTAAAATAAAGATTATATTTTATCCAATTAAAAAAGAGTATTTGTGAGTTACTCTCACCGAGTATATATATGGGAATTATCTCTTGTCATGAGAAATATAATAACTTTTGAGGTTGTTTTTGCCGTAATATATGCGGTTCTAAAAGCCTTAAAAGCTTAAACGAAACACATGTACCTATTTATAACCTCCTTTGCTTACAACTTATAACCAATAAAGAAAACTAAAAACCATATTTGAATAGAAATCTCTAAGCACTTAATCTCTACCCATGGGACTATAAAACTGTACGAGCTACAAAAGTACTACTACACAGCGTTTCAGGTTCGCCGCAGTGTAAAGTTTTACAGTAGTTCAATTGATTTATTTATGAAAATAAAATAGATTTTTATCAAAATATGCAGTATTAATTTATAATGCTTTTTATAGCTGTAGCTAATTAAAATTTTACTTTTTATTTAGTGTAACATGTATATCTTCTTTCTTCAATAACTCGCCATTATATGGTGATACAGTACTTACTTCAAATCAGCAAAAATCGTCATGGAAATTCCTATGCTTAGGCATCTGAACACGTAGAATGTTTACACATAACAAATTTTGCTATAATAATTAATAATAAAACACATACAGAGCCGCGGGCACGACTAGTACACTATACTATAACTTGATTATTTTAATCAAATTTAAATTTAATTTACCTCTTTCTTAAAAATGTTACGAACTACTTTTGTTTGTATTCATAATTGGAAATACATTATATTTTGTCATATAATCGGACCTAACTATTTTATGGCTTTATATATTAACAACTAGCTGCTCGCTTCGGTTTCGCACGATTATACTAAGGAAAAAAGGTTCCAACTTTTCCCTGTGCAGTACAACTATCTAATGAAATACAACGGTAATATGACGAACTGAACGTTAATCTGTTAATATTAACAATATTTTAAAAAATCTCTCTACTGTCTTCTGTCTCACTCACTCACTCAGGTTTTTATATGGAGATTTAACCTACATTTTTTTTTTTTTTTACATTTTAGAAATAACACAAAAAAGGAATTAACCTATATGCAGCCATTCTAAAGACCACTTCAGTTCTGAAGATGTTAGTTCAGCGCCATTTCTTAACTTTAAAAAAATACAAAACTACAGGTCTTTTTCTTCTTGCTCTCTCTACTTTGACAACAAATCTTATTTGATGTAGATAATTAGTGCAATGATCAATTGGGTAATATGTCTGGTGACGATTCTTGTGTTCCAGCAAGATGGTAGTGTTGGAATTTTCCTGGGAATTTTTATGATAAGTCATGCTCTGCAGTATTCTTTCCCATCCACTTTACTTTTGCACAATAACCGAACTATATTATGTAGGATGTCATTAATATTATAATATGTAGGATCAAATGACCCAAGTTTATGAATAAAAGCCACCACATGGCAGACTAAGATACCGCCAAGCACTCCAAAATTCTAGGTCAACACCAACGCCATCTATGCTACTGTGCAGATATTATAACGTTTCATGTGCTTTCTATTGAATCGCATTACCGTGAGTAATTACACTGTGGCGACGTGGTACTTCCCAAAGGGATAAAATCCGTTTCTGCAAGTTCAAAGGTATAAAGTCTTGTAAGAACGGAGAAGGGTCGAGCGATGTTCATAACCTCAATTTATGTTCCTACTTTAAGATTTTAATTAAACGAAAAATTTTGTTCATTTTTCAGACCGGTAGCTTTTTTGACGACTGGTCTTATTATGTTTCCCGGTTTTTTAAAATGATTCTCCAGTTGTTATTGTTTTTTTACATCCCGCTTTTATTACACGTTTTCTCGTATTTTTTAATTTATACTAAGATTTCGAAGTAAACTCGGGTAATAACTTTTTTTTCTATCAATCTTTTTCAATCTCATCTATCAAAGCAATGTACGAATGGTGGTATCATGTCCTTCCTTTTGCTATATGAATTTGCTATATGCTATATATTACATATTGTAATTAGGTGGAGAGGATTGTTAAATGGCACCAAATAATAGGATATTTAAAAATCGAACAAGAAATCGTGTACACATACATATCCATCAAGACATAATTAATAAAGTAGCAGTTTATGCTCTTATGGCTCACTAATATTGCGAATATTATTTTTATACTGCCCTTCCAATACGTACTGTATTTGCAAAAAATAAGCTAGATTATGTAAAAGACCGGCAGCATTTTAATACTAGTCATCGCATGTTTTAGATTCACTAGGATCAATAAAAGGTTTTTAAGTAATAATATTAGGTTCTACAATAAGGCCCATTATAACAATACACATTGTAAATTTGCTAGGTCATATCCTTTATTTATTAAATCAATATATTTGATAGTAAACCCAGACTAAAACTATATAATAAATGAATTATCTTACTATGAGCATGTAGGATATAACTATTATTAAGTTAACAGATTGACTTAATTAGCTGAAATGGAAATTCGGAAATTTTGATCGAGTTCGGTTAAAAGCGGATACTACACCCAACCTGCTTTTATGACGGCGTTTATTTTAATGCTCGCGGCTTCGCTTGCTATAATGTATATTTGACCTATCCCTCGAGAGTAGTAGTTGTTTTTTGAATGAAAGGAACTCTATATTCTTTTCTCTACATCTGACAACGTGTACAGTAGTCCGGTGAAACTGTAGAGGCCCTGCCAGGCCAACAGTGTAGGTCAGGTCGAAAAAAAAGAAGAATTTATAACATTAGCAAGATTTTCTTGTTTTAAATAACTTTGTGCAGTGAATAATTAAATATTAAATTCTATTATAAATGCGAATGTGAGTTTGTTACACTTTCACGCTTTAAATACTCAACTGATTATAATTATAATTAAATTTTGCGTACAATTGTTGAAGGGAACAAATGAAAATGACATAAGTAAACACAGAGAAAAACAATATCGTTCCTACGGATGTGTTAAATGTGTATTAACGCGAGCGAAGCCGCTATCAAAAGACTGTTTTTTCCTTATCCAAATGATGTTCTGTAAATATTCCCTTTGTTCAATATTACTTGAACGGTACAGACGTTGTTGTACTGCAGCGCAATCTACCATCTGTTATAGTAAAATCTTGCTGTAGTAAAACTTTAAGCTGAACCAATTTTTTTAGTGATCGCTCAAAAGGTGTTAAGTTTATCGATTTTTGATATACATAGTTACGACCGTGATATATAGATATAAGTAAATTTATATGTTAAATGTACACCCTGCTATGATGCATGGCATGTAAAAAGTGGGTCTGTCAATATGGACTCAAACTGACCCTTGTCAAATACGAGGCCGGAACAAAAGATTAAAACCGGTATTATTATTGAATCGATTAAACCCTTTTCGAGACTTGTAATCGTTTTGAGACCGAGGGACGAAATCTCGACCGTCCCATATCACTTAGCCCCCGAATCGACTTTCCTTTGAAATACTTATACCGTTTTATATTATTCAAGGTTTGTAACCTTTTATTGCTGGAACGATGAAAAAGATTGGCAAATATTTTTTTTTTCCATAGTTCAGTCAATTTTTATGTTATACTTAACACCACATCTGATAACTTGTTGGTAAATATACAGTGAATACTCATTTTTATTATTTCATTACCTAATGATGAGTAATCATTTTTACCTTGTTTCATTTGTTTTTTAATCCAACACCATTCGTATCGAAGAAACGATGACGTCATCTTTAACATTTAATCATTCTATCAGCATAGGACTATCGAAAATTAAAACTGTAAGCAAATACTTTAAACAGTAAATAAAATATAAGCTACATTAACACATATGTGAACAGTCTGACAAGCAACGTGAGAATGCGTCGTGCTTTATCTTAGGTCGCACTTGAAGTTCAGTTTTTTTTTTATGTTGTAGGGGTCAAACGAACAGGTGGGTCACCTGATGGTAAGTGATCACTGCCGTCCATAGACACTAGCAACACCAGGGAAGTCGCAAGTGCGTTGCCGGCCTTTTAAATATGTGGGCCTCCGGCGCTCTCACTGGCTGAACGAAACGCAACAGTACAACCACTGTTACTTCACGTCGGTTTTCTGTGAGAGGGTGGTGCTACCCCGGGCGAGCCGACCCATTCATGCTGAAACCAGTAATAGCTTCAGCGTAGCTCTACCACCAACAATGTTTAATGTGGAGATAGCCAATAGTAATTAAAAATTGTTGGGACTGGCTATTTACTGCGTGCCAATAGCCATTTAACACGGCTCAAAAGTGGTCAATCAATAGTAGGTCATTAGTATAAATCGTCTAGTCAATATCACGATCTTAATGTTTCCACCGACATAAATGTTTTTTTATAAAATGACGTACAATAGTGTCAATCAAAGTCAAATGAGTATTTCAGAATTATGAGGAAATTGATATGTAATAATATTTATACAAATAAACTCTAAAACCGACTACAATGGTGCATGTGATGTTATCAACTATTCCGAATGAAAATACCAAGAGTTGGAAGTATTTTCTGAATTGAAAATATACGAGAATGATTCATAAACTGAATAAGCTCTAACCTGGGCGAAAAACATAAAACTACATGTAACAGGAAATATATCAATTTATAATATTCAAAAACTCTGCTTACCACTTAAGGAAATTGAATCTGTAACAGTTCTTGTCACGGGAAACGTCCAGGCAGCGTTCCGGGCTAATTTCCCTCCACTAATTACCGTTGAACGACGGCAGGGAAATAAAAATGTCATTATAAAATACAGTTCGAACGGACACTGGGGGAAATTGGATTTCCATAGAAAGACTTTTCATTTAAATATATCGAGGTGTATTTTCTAAAATAAATTTCGCTACATGTATTATTGGAAAAATAATGAAAGAAATGAACATCATCAGTTTAAATATGTAGGTATATATAGTAGGACGGTTGGTAGGTATAACCCCAACTTTAAGCCGAAGGGCTTCGAGATAGCATTTGCACTCTGGTAGGGCCTAGTTTTGCACCTTCTTAGAAGGGAATAAATCTCTTTTTATCTTTTTCTTGTCTATGTAATTCTTTTCCTCTCCTTCATTAGCTGCCATCTTTGTATTCATACTATGTGTATAAAATAAATCCATACTTTCTTTTATCTTTCTATATGACTATATCCATCCATCTTCATACTTACCATTTCCTCTATTTAAGTGACTTTCATTTTTCTATGTGGTAACATAAATAAATATGTTAAATCACTATATATTCTAATTTGAATGGAAAACGGTGCTTGAGTTTTATTCTACATATTATGAGAGTTTTAATAGTAACTTTGATTTGTCGATAGTGGTAACTTTGCAGAAGTACTGTAAATGTCAACTACATTTCTTTGTAACTTAAACTATAATCTGCTCAGTTGCTTCTCGGCTGTACTGAAGATGAAATATTTGAGACTAATTGGGTTGCTACTAGAACTAACTTGGAACACCTTGTAAATCAGTATGTCTTTGTAATCACATCCTTCAAAGTTGAATATAGCAGCAACAACGATGGTGCTTTGCGGTACAAATAAGTGTAGGGGTGTCGCTACATTGTCGAACCTTATCGATTATCGAGCCTTCTATAGGCCTTACCACTTTTGATAACTCCTCAACACTCTTCGTATGTGTCATCAAGTACCTATAGATATATTGTAATAGCCGCAATTAAGAGCTAGTCCCTATATATGGGGTTTTTCAATAAGAGCGCTACAAAAGTTTTTTTAAATAAAACAAAAACGGTTTTGGATATCAATGATATTCTTTATTCCTGTGAAAGTACATTTGATGCCATTATGTATGGAACTCGATTTCTTTTGCATGGCCACCACGGGCACGCTTGCAGAAGTCCAGGCGCTGAACCCAATTTTCGATGGTTTTCAAGCATAAATCGGCCGATACTGCTGCAATTTCACGTTCGATATTCGTACGAAGTTCATCAATCGTCGCTGGCTTGTTGGCATAAACCATAGATTTGACGTAGCCCCACAGGAAATAGTCTAACGGCGTCAAATCGCACGACCGAGGCGGCCAATTGACTGGGCCATTTCGTGAGATAACACGTTCACCAAACTTGGTTTTCAATAAATCGATTGTGACATGCGCTGTGTGGCTTGTGGCGCCGTCCTGTTGAAACCACATACTGTCCAAGTCCATATCATCCAATTCGGGCCAAAAATATTCGGTTATCATTGAGCGGTAGCGATTCCCATTCACAGTAACGTGCCGGTCTTGATCATCACGGAAGAAGTACGGCCCAATGACACCACCAGCATGTAAACCGCACCAAACAGTGATTTTTTCGGGATGTAATGGTGCCTCGTGAATCACGTGTGGATTGCTGCCTGACCAATAACGCATATTTTGCTTATTGACGAAGCCATTCAGCCAGAAATGAGCCTCATCGCTGAAGATGATTTTTCGATGAAAATCCGGATCATTTTCAAGTTGTTGCTCAGCCCAATTCACGAACATACGACGCTTCTGGTGGTCAAGCGGCTTCAGTTCTTGCGTCAATATGATCTTGTAAGGATGTAGGCCAAGATCTTTTCGCAAAATTCGCCACAACGACGACACAGAGGTGCCCAACGCTTGAGAACGACGTGTGAGAGACTGATTTGGGTCTTCCGCAATTGATGCGCTAGCGGCAGCAATATTCTCGACACTACGGGCACTTCTTTGTCTCACTGGCACGGGAACATTTTGTACTGAGCCTGTGGATTCAAATTTTTCCACTAGACGCTCAATTGTTGATCTGGCAGGACGATTATGACGACCATAAATTGTACGTAGCGCTCTTAAAGTTTTGACTACTGACTCCGAATTTCGGTAGTAAATTTTAATAATTTCGACTCGTTGTTGGATCGTATATCTTTCCATGATGAAATGGCAAACCTTACTGAAGAGAAATGTCAAGAGAGCGGGAAAAAATATGGCGTCGTTTGCTGGCCCTATCGGTCTACTTTTGTAGTGTCCCTATTGAAAAACCCTTTACTTAACATGTTCCGTCTGGTGAAAAATAACAAAACCTATAAAGTTTAGCGTGTCGCTATCATCAAGCACACCTTACATCAAAATAAAAAAAAAAAAAAAATAACATTGACTTGTAAAACACATTCGACAACAATTAAAAATAGTAAATGACAGCATCAAACCTGTTAATATCTATTTTCCCTATTTCGTTTTATAGATCTAGCAAATATTCACACCATTTATATCGCTGGCATGAATATATCCGTTAATATACGAAGCCGGAAACTTGCCAAGCGCTATATCTTCGTCGAATAAAGATAACATTAAGGAGAGATCCGAGTGCCAAATGTAAATACGGATAATATTCTTATGGGGGAATCGAGAACTTCTGTACATACTTCTTATAATAAGCCACCTTCACATATTTCGTTACAGGTAAAGCAACTAACATTGTACTGTTTTGATCTGAAATATTTTGTATGTACTTAGTAATACTGAGTCTTCATTTCTCTCCGTATCCTTCAGTCCACGCAATGTTTTAGCTTGCTTCCTATATCGCCCAGGTAACTATGTCCACATTCAAAAATGTAAGCGCCAATTGTACCCCAAGCCTGAGCTTCCGGATGAGTAAAATATCGTGTCAAATTCATAGCATACTGCTATGAATTTTTCGAATAGCGCCTTATTAAATACCATTTTTATGACGATTTTTTTTTATATTATATGAATTAGCAATTAAGTTTGTTGTATACTTAATGCTGAGTGTCATTTCATTTTATAGGTATGTATAATCGATTTCAAAAGGAACACAGTCTTTAGGCTAGTTATAATTGATTGCTACTCTTTGGGATTGAGGCGGAACATCTCTCAGATTTCGACACTATTCCTTGAACCGGAACACAGTAGCTCGAGCTCTGCTGCTTTTGAGAAGAAATAGGTGTGGCGATAGTACTTCTCCATTCAAACCTTTCGCACAGTACTAATTGTTACCATTCTTCAAATCTGTCACAAAATAACAAACGTCCGTCCATTCTCACAAACTCTCTCATTTATAATATTGAGAGGATTTTGCTACATTTCAGATTTGTATACGAAAATATATTAATAAAGCTTAACAATGGATACCCACTATAAAAATATACTGAAGAGTGTACTTATTTTACCAACGTAATATAAAAATTACCTTACAAAGAATTACTCCAAATAAATATACGCTCCGTTTGATTAAATGACCGACATCGATCAGTGGGACCGCGAAGTAATTGGGTTACGCTTTTTAAATTTTGAATAAAATTACATAACATACGCAGACCTGTTGAAATATCGTTCAATTGTGAAAAAAAAAACAATAAACTCATAATAATTTCCGCTCGTTAAAACATAATAAAGTTTCTGAGAGACATAAAATATAGGCCGAATAATTGTTTCTTTGATATAATTCATTTGCAATTTAAGAAACAACAACATGGCGAGACTTGTATAAAGTTTAAAGATTAGTGACGTGCTGAAGCTGTCTAAACAACGATTGAAGAAAGTTTCGAAGTTTACCTGTAACCTCATTTAACTGACATAGGTTACTATAGCATGTGTAAGTGACTCGTACTCGAGTTCGAATTTTGTTAGTTTTTATATCGAACGTCAAACAAACACAATTCGCACCTTTCACATAATAAAGACTTCTACTATTTTTTAAAATTTCATATTTCAAACTAGGGTCAAAAATATATATTGTTACAAGTTTATGTAAAAAAATAATCATAGAAAATAAAAAAGATGTTGTAAAAATCAACGTACGAGTATAATACAAAACATTAAATTAATAGCCATGAATGACATAAATACATGTTACAGGGCATTATTGGAAAATAGTATTGGGACAATTCAAATATTCTTATTCCATGTAAATCTTACATTTTTCATGTAAGTATTATTACATGCAGTATTATTAGAACTAAGTAACTCTTACAGCTGTTAGTTAGACTTGGATTAGTAAATAAACGTCCAAATAAAATGAAATCAGTGAATATGGTAGCTATTTTAATGTACAAGTAACGCTACTTTTAAAGATTATCTAATGCAAATCCTCTTAGCTTCTGTTTGCTGAATAATTACTAGAATTTCAAATTATTACGTCCGACAGCTTTTTCGAGTTTCCCTGTAAATTTAACATTTGTGACATACGGCTTTATCACAGAAAGCCTGCGAAATAATTAATCACTTCGAATGCCAATTAAGGTAATACGTCGGGCAGTAAGCAAAATAAACTACCTCGTTAAATCGGTAGTTCCACCTGATTCGCAAACACAATTCTATGGAATAAAATCGAAGCCCATGATTTTTTCATGTTGCTCGCATTTATTTTCAACACAGACTGACACAAATACAGAGTGCTAAATCAATTTTAGAAGCGAGACTTGTGTTAGGTATAGGAGTTGTGGTAAGCGTACCAAGAAATATGTCAATAAATGATTTCAATTTAATAAGCTATCAATTTTTTAATACAATATATTTCACTTGTTCAAAGTGAAATGAAAATCGTTTCAGAATTTATTTATATATTTTGTTTTACTGTTTATTATGTTTATTATTAGGCTTCCAAAACACAGGTATTGCCTAATTTGGGGCTTTTGGTAAGGTTAATAATTTGTAAAGGATTTTAGAAATAAAATAAAATAATTTACGAGTAAATGTGTCAAAAAAATATTTACTCAAAACGGTAAAAAAAAGATGTAATAACATTAATTACTTTATAGAGTATCATGCTAACAATACAATGAAATAAAAACCGGCGAGCAGCCGTGATTACAGGTCTATTCGGAAAGCTGCCTGAAAGCCACTTATTTAGGGCTTGTTTATTGTATTATACGATAACATATTCGTCATATTAAAAACAAGCTGCACCCGTGACTTTGCACTCTTTTTTGACTTTGTGCACAACATTTGAAGTAGCATTAAAGAGCTCATTTGTTTCATTAATAAATGACATAGTGCTATGTAACACTAGCCTTACGAAACGCAAGTTAATCAATTTGAGAATTGCCATACTTTTCTCTAAAGAGTATTTACCTGAACAGAATCTTAAAACTATAAATTAAGATATGTCTTTATGAGGCCATTTTAACGAAATAAGCCCAACTGTGAAAACCCCATGTAAGTTCTAGATAAGCGTAATTCAAACAGATTCAAACAGACACATATAGACAGACAAAGTGTTTAAAATTAAACTTTTTCTTTACACTTTTATTTTTACAATGATTAATAATCTTATTTTCCCTAACACATATTACAAATTTGTGCTCTATCCCAAATGTAATAATATGCTTGTTTTGTTTTGATTTTTATACATTCATTACATAATCGAGTCATTGTTACAAATTATAATACGAAAACGAAAACAGTATTATATTAAATAGCAGAATAATTGGCAACAGTTTATAACAACTGTTGTTGAAAAGTAACACAATGACGTGATAGATTTAAAAGGTATTCGTTATTCACGTCAATATTGGTTTCGTGTGGTTTCAATATAATTCAAATTCACACTACCCGAATGCAAAATATGGTTAAAATGTGTAATATTTTGAAATCCGTTAAATACTGTCATGGTTTTAGTATGCTATATAGAAATTCAATTGTTTTGACGCTCTATGAACAGGCAAATCGACCGCCACTCGCGGCTTATTACGGTCGTGTGGTGGATTATGATTGTAAGCCCATTGTTGATATTTATTTAGAAAGTATTAATTGTACCGATCGGCAAAATTTATTTCAAAACTGCTACATTCGTAACCACTGTGATATATGAGGCGTTACATTTTATTTTCTTATAATTCTACTAGCGACCCATCCCGGCTTCGAATGGAAGTAATATATTAATGTGGTGTAATAGATGCCTTAACAATATAATACACTGTTTGGCGCTTTTAAGTTTACGAGTCATCCAAGTCATTAGAAGCTATATAAGAATGTTCATATAAAAAAACTTTTTTTTGTAACACGTAATCAAAAGTAACATATTTAATTGGACATCAATAACACTATATTTGTTAAAATAATGTAACCAATTATTTTTTAACAATACGTGAACGATAAAAATTGTGAATGTTGGTTATTTTTAGAAGATAGACATACATATATCATCGGGGATTGTTCTGTAAACGTTTTTTAGATGAACAATTACGTAGTATATTATTTTTATTGATCTTATAGCAGTTAGCCAGCTCTATCAATGTTAACCCGAAAACATCCGAAAACTCCTTACGACTTCATTAGAGTAAGTCGTAGTTGGTTTTGTATGAATAAAATACACATGTGTTATACGTACAAACCTTTTGGAATAAATGTTCTAATCGACAGTGAAAACTGTATCAAAATTTATTGCGTAGTTTAGAAGGGAAGACGAAAGGAAAGGAGGACGAACTGAGGAAACATACGCGCAAAAACGAAAAGTGCCTGTTATAGAATATGTATAAACAGATGTATATGCATATATATATACAACTACAAAGTTTTGTTATTATGTACTCGACATGCCGCTTCTAAGCTAAAATTAAAACGTGTATTGATTCAAAATTATATCAAAACGTATTGTTGTTCAATACCTAAATAAAAAATAAGTAAGACAACATTCATTGTATTAACATTAAACAAGTACGCAGGAAAGATAAATAAGAATTTTTAATTGAAATTACCAGGTTTTTTTTAATAATTTAACTAGATTTATTATATGAGCTTAGTATAACTGTCATAATATGTGACAATAAAAAAAATGCAAGGACTATTTAAAGCAAACATTTCTTTTTTTATCACCATAAGGAAAATGAATCAAGATTTTTCTCACTCGTCTGAATTCTTACAAATTTCAAAACCCCGTCTCGGCAAAATGCAAATACATTAAGACCGGGAGGTGATTGATGATTCTAACCTTTGAAACGATAAAAAATATATCCCCGACAGTCGACGCCTTCCCACCAATTGGGGATTTACGACGGTCACCTTATATGGAGGTAATCTGAACGCTTCTTCGATATAAAAATGCAGTTAGGAACGCGTGTGTGACTGATAAAATGGTTACGTGACAAATCACTGACACTGCTGAGTTGACAAGATTCTACAAAAAAAATTGTACAATTCACCTTCACTTCATTGGTTATTTTCTAGAGTTCATGGGATTCCGGTCTTTGTCAAATGATTACTATGATTGACTAGTAATCTTAGATTGAACCATAATTAGTTTGATGGAATATAGAAACAAAATCGATAGTAAGAAATACGAAAAAAAAACAGGGTGTGTCATAACGACATCGACAGAAGTGTAACTTTTGTATCACAAGGAAATATTATAAATAAAAAATACGACAAAAAGCCAACATCACGTGATGTTACCAGGTAATCACCAACCCAAGTACTAACCGCGCCTAACGTTGATGGTGATCGGACGAGAACCAATGTTTTCAACACTCTACCCATCACAGTTTTTACACCCACCATCTTTCGTGGCACAAAAAGGTTGCCAAGCAGAATTTCAAAGCCCTCCCTTTAGAAGTTTTACTTAAAAGGAATTTGATACAGAATTACTAATTTGTAACAGATTAGACAAAATTATATAATAATCGTAAAATTTTACTCAGATGGTAATTTATTGAAAGGAATTTAGGAATTACTCTGGATCAGAAGCTGTTCCGCTATTTATCATTAAATCTTACAATCAGTTACTTAGCATTTCATATATAACTTATGGATATTCCTTAAACAAAATAATTCGTAAATTAAATACATCAGTTATACTATTTTAATGTAACTCATAGTTCTCGTCGAGCTGTTATTTCGCCCTCAACTCCCGATACTCCTCGCGGCGTCACATGACTCGTCCATATATTTACTTCGTACTTAGTGTCTTTACTTTCTACAACTTGTATGGTAATTGTTCCTCTCCTAAATGTCATACCGTGATATTATATAATCGAAAACCTTCCCAAGTAACAGGCTATAAAATATAAACATAATTTTTCAAATCCAAATGGTAGTATCAGAGGTTAATCTGTGAAACTCGTTTAAATAAACTATTTTTTTAATGATATAATCCTCAACCTATCACTATCCTCAACTAATCATCATGACATTTTCTATACACATAGTCATGGGCACAGAAAAGAAGTTAGGATATATCTAGAAAGCAACACTTTTCCTGATGGATAAATCAAATCTACATTAACGTGAACGAAGCCCCGAGCATAATCTAGAATTCTATAATAATGTGCACATGTTTAATACATTTTCTCATTTGTAGTCTCCGGTCATCTTCTTTTTCTTCATAAACAATAATTCAAAGGAATTGGATATAGGATCCAAAATTACAATTTTGAGTACATGTACTGAATAATAAATTTCCATAAGTAAAGAGCTACTATCATTAAACAATGTTGCTTTGATGTTACCAATTAAGAATTCAGTACTCATATAAAGAGCGTTCGCAATCAGTCGTATTGTTTGTAAACCGCGTAAACTTGTTACCGACACTAATTGTGCACGATACGTGATCAGAATAATGTTCCTACCTACGTTGAAAATCTATGATTTTCGGTATCATCTGATATTTATTTTTATAGGCTGCCTCTCTTGCGTGAATTATATACTTATTGTTATTTTTTTTAACGGTCAAATTAACGTGTTGCGGGATAGTATATCGGCGATTCGTCATTTCTTTCTCCCTATGCTGCCCAATGTAACAGAATATATTGTTAGAATCCATATAAACGTCTGTATTATTCTCAAAAATCAAAGAAATATCTAGAATTCCCTTCAAACATTTTGCATAGAGTCGTAAACAGAGATAAGAAATCGTTATAATGCGTCAATTCAAGTAACACACCCGATAAAACGCAATTGGTCTGATTGTAGTACACAAATAAGCTCTAAAAATAGTTTTTCACATCTTCCCCCCTCTATTAAACGTTATCGGTCTGTCATAAAATGATTTTTACCGCATTCCGGAAGCTTCGACCGCTCGTTTTTAACGATATAAAAGCGAACCGTAGTGCGACTAATGACAGTTATATCTTGCAAATCAAGCGAATACAAGAAGCGACTTCTGAATGACATACGAGTATGAGAGGACTGCGTTTGCAAACATCAGCAATAGTGAATTTCTTCTACATGCTTGTCTTTGTGTACGATTAATTTTCTATACACATTTTATTACTCACGCGTATGAAGATAATCTAATACTTGGTACAATAACAAAAATATAGGATTTAAGGAAATTATAGAAATCTGATAAGTGATGATTGAGTTATAAGCAAACAAACTAACAGACAGCCACAGAGATATTTCTTTATAGTACTATATTACGTAATCCATATAAATGTAAAATACAAATGATGCTCAATCTCATGTGTTATAACTGACATTGTAAATTAAATGAATAATAATTGTTTGTTACACGTTCACGTCTTGAATAACTCAACTGATTGCCATGAAATTTATCATACTCGTTGTCAGTGATACAAAAGAACGTAGGGTACTTTCAGCTAGAAAAAAAAATACAGTTCCGATAGATTAAATGTGTATTAACGCGAGTGAAGCCGTACACAAAAACTAGTGGAAAAATAAAAATGATTTCATATAACATAGTGACAGTAGGAATTATTTATACACAGAATAAAGTAAACCGACTGTTTGATTAAAAAGAAAGTTATCAATAAAACAAATTATACTGAAACCTTGGAGAATACTCGTTCATAACGTAGACGAGAACTTAGATTTGAGCAGCAATTTGTTTGATCTCTCAAAAAGACGGTTGTGGGGCTAGTAAATAGGCGATTTATTATTTTTTCCCCCACTTATTAATTACTAGCTTATGCTATTCTTAATGCAGATTTGTTTTGTCCATCAGGAATTGTACATTTTTTCTGAATAAAATGTGCTTTATGTCCTAAAACTCTAATAGAAATTTTATACGTTATAATATGGGAATATTATTGTCTAAATAGTATTATGATATTGGATTGCTTTATTATTACTAAGTCTTTACTGAGCTCTACTTAGACTATATACTTTAATAGAATGTCATTGCTTCCTCTCTCTCACACCACGATATCCCACAGCTCTCTCTCATCTAGAGTTTACCCTTCATCCTTACATTTTTGTCGAACCATCGGGTTAGTGGTCTAGTAGGCAATCTTATACTCTCTCTGGGCTAGTTTACGAAACTATTTTAGTTTCACGTCCATATATTTGTTTTGCTGGATGTACCGTAAGCATGTACTTCAGCTTCAAACTTTGTACTTTTATATTACAGAGAAGTAAAGCGTGCATTGCATCTATAATAATATGTAACAGATCTCAAAAGACCAAATATATTGATTGCTACTTTGGATAATTGGGTTGTAAACGCCTTGTTTTTTTGTGTTTGTTGCCTAACTACAACCATCCTATCAATTTCGTTTTGCAACAGGGACAAGTATGGCTGTAATGTTCTCCCAATCGAACCTTACACAGATAAACCACTTTTATTCTCGTCTAAATTCTTAGCATTTTCCAAACGATGTATGAGAAAATAACTTCTTGGATATTATAACAGTTCTTTTAAAATATCAGTTATATAATCGGTATGCATTCCTGTAAAAACTAATTCGTGTGATCAGATTTCAGGAAAACCCTTGAAATTAATTAGCAAAAACAATATTCTCGTCCACGTTGAATAAGTGGTAATAAAAAGCCCATTAAGAAAATTTCCGGGGATCCGTCTAATGATCTATTCCAAGGAATCAGATACGTCGAAGATGAGTAGCTATTTATTTCATCCGGCAAGGTCGAGGTGTACGGCCAACGAGATAGCGATTCTTTTGAATAAGATCTTATATACTTTCCACGATATTGCTAGATTATTTAATTACGTTTCACAAAATTGTCGTATATAATTTTATCTTTTAATATCTAATTATCCTTATTATTATGAATGCGAAAGTGAGTTTTTGTATTGCTTTCACGCCTTAATTACTCAACCGATCATAATAAAATTTTGCATACACTATGTCACGGATACTGAAACAAGTTAGAGTACTGCCCCCGAAGGATAGATCAAGATTACATAAACGCGAGCGAAGCCGTGGGCAAAAGCTAGTTTTGTTCAAGACACGATGCTATGTGTTTTGCTTAATATTTTATAATGATAAATTACACATCTTCAAAAACATAGGTTTTAATAGTTAAAAATGTCAAGACACTACAATAATCTGATAGAATTTTTAATAGAGCTTTCGTAGTTAGCTACCATCATGGCTTAAATTACTTTCTGTGTTGTATCGGAGATGCCTAAATAGTGTCTAGATTTATCTCATAAAATTATGTTTTTTCTTCAGTCTCTAAAACCGTGCTAAAGGCGAAAAAATAAATTGATATTCGCTGTTTTAATGGTTAACGAGTTTAATATTCATGTAAATTGTATATCACAAAAACAATAAACCGTCTGTATAACGCTCTACATCAGGGAAACGTCTCCTTTGTTTGAAAATAATGATACCACTCTGTAAATGTATCAATAAACTTGGCAAAGCCTTATCCCGAGGGAAATTAAAGACTATGTATATATATATAATGAAAATACAATTTCTTTGAGAATCAAACACATCAAAATTACTAAACATATTAGCATAGGACTACGATCATTCGATGTGGATTGTTTCGTGGATGATTCTAGGCTATTTATTTTTTGAATGTCATTACAATTTGTCATGTTTTAAATACAAAG
Organism: Antheraea assamensis; assembly: GCA_035772565.1. Taxonomy (NCBI): domain Eukaryota; kingdom Metazoa; phylum Arthropoda; class Insecta; order Lepidoptera; family Saturniidae; genus Antheraea; species Antheraea assamensis. Next base: position 2,975,707 of record JAQQSE010000046.1, on the reverse strand, counting down.
TTTATTGATGGCTTACAAAGCAGACGGGTATTAGCTAATATATGTATAGTTGAAAATTGGATATTACAGTGCATAGAATTTCGCGCCGGTTTTTCTTGATATTAGAATGATTTTCTTCACTCGTCGTAGTGTTCTGACGCTCATAAAAATACCTTTTCAAGTCCTAAACTGTCCAAAATAATTGATACTTCATACAGAGGACATTTCTATGTATCATACAGATTACATATCCCATTACTTTACAATAGTGATAAGATTTAACAAAGGTAACGTAACATCATTAAAAGTGTTGTAGGAGGATAACTATGAATTACAAAATTACAGTAAAAGATAACCAAAATTAATGAACATGTTACTATAAAACAACAAAAACATTTTTATTAGAACAAATTCGGAGACAAAAGCTAATATTCAAATAACAAAGTATAAATAACTGGTGTCTATTTAAATAACCAAAAATAAAGCCATCGTTAAGCTTAATAATATCTCTGCTTATTGCCAGACATATTTAAAAATCATTAAATAAATAATTTAATTTTTCCCTAATCATAATTATTCCCTCGAGCAAAGATTTTGTTAATTTGTTTTGCTAAAACTGTCACTCAAAGATGTCACGTGACCTTTGCTTTAAATACTGTAACAGGGACAATTAATTAATGTCCCAGCGTGTCCTGGGACACATAGGCCACTTCCAGCTGCTTCTATTTACTGTAATTTTTTGCTCACTTCATTAAAAATATAAATTAGGAATAATGAAATGGTATTGAATACAGGCGTCAAATGTTCTAATATTATAATCCAAGCTATACGAGTATATCTAAAACTTAACAAGAGAAAAAGCATTTTTATTTAGGAATATAGATATATCAAAAGTACATTGGGAAATGAAAAGGATATTTCTTTATACTTTTTGCGGTTTAGCGTTCGAGAACAATCTCACCTGATATTAATATGATCTACGATGGCAACATGATAACTCTACAGTAGGACTGGCTTTCAAGTGCTGGAGTGCCAGAAAACACTTTAGATATTTGACGACGAATGTTTAAGTTGAAGGTGGTAAAGTTGGCAATGGGCAATAGATAATCCCTACCAAATATGTTAAAGTTTTATCAGTTCTTCATTAAAAGGCTCCAGTGCATTGCAGAAATTGCATCGATCGACGCAGTGTGTGAAAATGATACTATTGGGTAACGTAATACAAAAAACCTATCATACAGTACATTGGTAACAGGTACAGTACTATCTGTATTAATAAGGCAGGGAGGTGCTATCATAAATGACAGGTTTTTTTTTTATATTAGGTTATTCGTTTCCTTTAAATAAATTTAACAAGCAATTTAAGGAATCAGTCAAATGTGAGATGGACTCACATGGCGGGGATTAAAATGATGACGACAATGGTATCATATACAGTCACTGCATCGATCGATGACGGTTCTTTATAGAAGGAAATATTTATAGTAAATTATAATACCCTATTGGGTATTATATTATGTAGTATCGGTTATTACCCTGCCACATCAGTGCAAATTTTGTACATTTACTTCAAGAATACTTCAGATTTAATTCATAGAGATTAGGACATTGAACACATATGTCCCTATATGTTTTGGGCTTAGTGAATAAGGAGTCTGCCATCAAATCATTGATGATTTTTAAACCATGTAGTCATTAATATCAAGGCATTTAACGGACTTTGTAATTACTGTGACTCTTACTCGTATCTAAATCATGACATGATTAACCTTTGTGACCTTATGATAACATGCTCGGCAACGAATGTACGGAGTCGTATCCAACTATGGACATCTTTCTTTTTAAATATATTGTTAATTCTGAATATATCAATGCAAAAAAATTACAAAAAAGCTCTCTTGATGACATCGTGTTTGTAGTTGAGACAAATTTAAGACTTTTTAATACGGAGTATTACATAAATCACCTCTCAGTAATCGGAAAGATTTATCTAATAGTTTTCCATTACCTTGGTAACATTTATCACTGACGCCATGTAATCAATCATGCCTGCAAATATTCTCAGGTGCCTTTAGTAGAATCATTTGTTATTCAGGAAATTCAGATGATTACCAAGTAAAATTACGTTCGTTCGCTTAGTTTGAATTTGTAAGTTATTAAGTGGATTTCGAAGTGAGATGCGTGAAATTGCCGGTTCGTATAGTCCCATTGATTTACATTATCTCTTATCGTCTTATACAAAAAGTAATACATTATTAGATACGAGCTACTACTATAATTTACATTTAAAGAGAAAATTAAAATATATTAATAAAATGCATATGAATTATAATTAGCTTTGTAAACAGTGAGCGCGGTGGTGGTGACCTTTCTACTAGGAGCGCAACATCGTTGCCGTGAGTGTTCTCGAATATTCCACCGCATAGTTCTTGCAACAATTCACATTAATATAACTTTACTAAAGAGTAAGTCAGTTAGAAATATTAGTATGTTTCCATAGTGTTGAAAAATAAAGAAATATAATATATTAATTTGAATAAGTTTTGATTAGATACCTGTATCATTTGGTAGGGAGGCTGTCAAACTCAAAATACCGTGCTACTGTAAAAAAATATTATAAAATTTTATTTTATAACAGTTTGGAATTACCTAATTGCTATTTTAACATGGTGACGGTATAGCGATTCTTCATGTGATTATGCATTTCGTGAAAGCAAAGCGATACCAGAAATGTTTTAATATTGGCTACAAAGAATAAAATCAGATGGCGTACCAATCATAACTAAGGCGCAACAACTATGGTCTGTATGTCAGCCTGGCAGGTTACTAAACTCAAGTTAAAGATCTGTCACCAAGTACCTATAGATGTATTTCGCTGATACATTTAAGAGCTAATCCTAGGTTTACCTTATTTACTATCTTAAGCTACATCGTCATTAAATATCAGATAAGATCGCGATAAAAGACTAAAAGCTATAGAATACATAAAAAAAAAAAACAGAGAGTCCAGTGTATCGTAGATTTTATTTGCAACGTTGTATCTACTAAATGTTTTTTCAAAAAAGTAATAATGGACAATGTTTCTCCCCTGAGCTTCGTACGTACGTGTTACGGATGCTAAGGGGTGTTTGTGATACAATCGCTTTGTAGTTTCACAACGAATTTTCAACGTTGGAAAGGAAACATTTTATGTAGTGTCGCTTGGTATTTAGTTATATTGTTACTTATTCATTCATATTTCTAATTTCAAAATCAACTTTGTTAGGGTATGAAAAACGAGTATAATATTTTTATAGGATTAATTGTTGATAGATTGTAAAATTAATGACACGATTTTACTTCTTAGACATAAGAATTTGCGTTTGACAATATTCCCGCTGATATTAAATGACGATGAAGGCTAAGATAGTGTAAGGCGACATACAAATCTTTAATCCTAATCGAGTTAAATAACCTTATGATCATATTTAATAATATTAGTCTTCAGAGGCATCCAATTAAATTTTTTCATTATTTCAATTTATTCAGAAATTGATTGACTATAAAATTATTATATATATAAAAAAAGAGAGTAAGTAACATTAGAGTATTGTAAAATTAAAATCTACACAGACCTAAATCAAATTTAGTATACGGGAGTCATTTCGCATAACAATATTGACATATTATAATACACACATCATCAATAATACTTTAAAAGTCACAAAATACGAGTAAAAATAAAATAAATGGTCTAAAATGACTACCAAACAAAAGGTATATGCTGCATGAGTTCAGCCAATTAATTAAAAAAAAAACAGTGAATTCTTGAAGAAGTTTCCTTTTTTCCTTAAAAGTTTCTAGGTTATCTGACATTTAATCCCTAAAAATAACAATAGTGAAACACCAATATACGATACGTCACAAAGTTACGAAGCCCTAATGAAAAGGGATAAAGGAGTATTATTCATTTACTCCTACAATACTTGAAGTGGGTTAATGAAAAGTCATAGGTATAATGGCAAGAAGAGCGGCCGTCCTAAACTAACATAAACATTTTGATAACAATATATTATTCAGCTTTCAGCTTTGTTGGCCCTCCATGCACGTGAATGGACCCGAAATAATTTTCTCGTTATGATTACATAAACGTGTTACATTGCCGTCCCTCTATATATTAGTTTATATGCGTATATCATTTTTCCTCTTACAAATGGTTCATTTAAGCATAAGTGCACAAAGATAACGCTCCTTTGATATAAAATTTCGCTTACCCAAGAATTGTGATCTGGAGAAAATGTATGAATATATTCCTGGTAGGATGTGATAATTATGTCTAATTAATTGACGACCACCATATACCAGGAGTAATAACTACCCTTGGCAGGCTTAGAAATTAGCCGGACTTGTAGGGTATCTATAACTGAGTAAAACGTTTGCATTATAAACATGGTGATAAATCTGACTCAGTGGTTTTCTGCTACTTTGTCGTCTTTCGACTTCATTTTGTGTATATTCCATCTAAACCAAACCTAAGTCAGTAAATTAAGGAGGTAAGAAAAGTCTATACACTGAACCTTTAACGATATAATTTCACAAAAAAAACCTCGTAGAAGAATTAAAATATTAATATCAGGTGTCCTTTTCTCCTAATTCCGAATACATAAATTATTTAATTTTGTATCTGTGGTGTATAAATATATTAAGTTTTTGGTATGTACCCTACTTTAATACATTGTGTGATCGACAACGTCAATATACGTCATTCTGCTACAGTCCGTGTTTCATTACATACATTACAGTATCAAACAACAGTTGCGAGTCTTTCTTTAGGCGCCAATATAGATATATCGTTATCGCTGTTGTTGATGGAATACTAGGTGCTTATCACCATTATACTTTAGAAAAGTGCTGTCACTTTGTCGTGGTACAATAAAAATGTAGTTTAATGGTTAAATTAGTGACAGTTTTTAAGCAAATTCTATTGTTGGGTATACTTGGTAGACAAAATGAGCACATTCCGTATTACTCTATTTTGTGGATTGTATTCTTCTGCAATATTAGTTGTTGAATAAGGTTTTTTGTCGTTATAGGACATGCATATCCTAATATAATGCTAAGCGAACGTATATATATACTTGAAATTTTGAAGATACCAAAACTGATATATGTTTTGTCCAAATGCAGCTACTCGAATACATAGATAAGTACTTAGCGATAAGTTTTGAATCGGAAGTTATAGCTCTCAACTAGATACGTATTAGATTTTAATCTATTGACGCTAGGAAAGCTAAGGTGCTATAGATTGAAAACATCGATTAAAAACACTAGTTCTGTATAACAACTCGTTGTGACGTCGGTGTTGCTTCTATGCCTTTTTTTCTATATATTCATACTTTTCAATTAAGTTAAATATTTTGGCAAATAATTTTGTCTCCAAGCTTTTTCAAACTCACGTACAAAGGATTTCTTGTCTGTTATTCGTTCGACAACGCAGATTCACGCTCGAGCGATATCACCATTAAGCATTATAAATTGTATTCATTCCAACATTATAAAAAAATCTACTCTCAGAAGTCTTATATTAAAAAAAAAGGTTGAACAACTGAAAACCCACTTCAATCCACTTTCGTTACACAAATGTAGAAAATCTTCAATCCTTTACAAGAGTTGCGGAAAATTTGTTCAAAGTTGTTTGTGGCTACACGTTTTGTTGAAATGCGGAATGTTTGGTAAGAAAATTGAATGCTTAACTACAAATTCGTTATGAAATAGAAATTACTACGCATAACGTATAAAGTTTTTTTATTTTTATATTATAGGGGGCAAACGAACAGGTGGGTCATTTGATGGTAAGTGATCACCGCCGTCCATAGACACTAGCAACACCAGGGGAGTCGCAAGTGCGTTGCCGGCCTTTTAAATATGTGGGCCTCCGGTGCTCTCACAGACCGAACGAAACGCAACAGTGCAACCACTGTTACTTCACGTCGGTTTTCTGTGAGAGGGTGGTACTTCCCCGGGCGAGCCGACCCATTCATGTTGGAACCAGTAATAGCTTCCGCATAGCTCTACCACCTACAGATAATTTAAACATCAGGAATGTTAAAATGTTCATATTTCTCTAAAACACAAAATATATTGTATCCAGGATAACTTATTATTTTAATGATAATCGCATATCAGAGAGGATAAATTACTCTTATATAGACAAAAATATATGATTGTAAATTTGTGTTTTAGGTGTATTTATAATTTTGACGCTATCATCATTGTACTTTGCATCTAAGTCAGATTATTCGATCAGTTTCTCTAGGAGCACTACCCTTCGTAGTTGTAAAAGTTAATTTCGAAGCTCCATTGTCGAATAAAGGATACTTACAACTATCCTCAAAGATACAATACCATTTCAGACGAATCGATGTTTATTTCCAAAGCAGTTGTAGATTACATTAGCAGTCTGAATTGGTAAGTCTATAACATTTCTCAGTTCATTATTACGACGTCGTCGTTATATCAGAATGATATATAGTAATTTAGCTCTTCATACTTTTATTAAAATAATAATTTAGTGCTACAGTTTAAATACAATTTATTATAATTGAAATATTTTAAGAGGAATTTGCGCTGCGGTAACAAGAGCAATTTAGCTGAAATACTGACAGTTTCAATACGTACATTTGAAATGAATTTTCGCTGAGAGTTATGTCATGAGAACTGTTGTGCTTTTCTTTATTATCGGTTTATATATTCTTGTTTCTTACACTTTATAGGTTAGCGTTTGACCACAATCTCATCTGATGTTAAATGATGATGTGGTTTAACATGGTAGTCACGCTAAGCCTAGAGGGAGACTAGCTCTCAAGTGCCGGAACACATGGTTCAACATACAACAAGGTGCTTGGCGACAGATTTTCAACTGGAGAGTGGTAGCTAGCCAGGCGGACTTAGAAAAAGCCCTACCACCATGCTATGGTTTCACCACGATGTTTTCTTTCACCAAAAGCTCCGAATCAGTTGCTAAGATTCGAACCTACGACCTTCAACGCTGTGTTCGAACACACTACCAACTGAGCCATCATCGCTTCAAAACTATTCTGACATAAAAAAAAAATATCAATTTACATTGTTTATTTACGGCATACAATTTTCATTTTTAAGAAAGCCATTTCCTAACCTAGCTATAAGCATATTTCACTCTTTAATGTTTTTTTATAGGATCACAATTTTACATAACGTTAAATGATGAATGTGGCTGAAGATGGCAACAAGTTAAGACTATAGAGGAATTGCCTCTCAGATGTGGTTACTGCATCATAAAATGTTCCACTTCATTGTAGGAACTAACCGTGTAGTCCTTAGAAAAAGCGTCAATACCATGTTTATGGTAATATCACTATCTTTTTTGTTATATATAGAAAGATTAGATTATAAGATTAATACGGCTAAGTCATCATTTCAGAAATAGTATGTTTAAATTTCTTTGTCTAAACTGAAGTCAGGACTACCGTGATATACATCTTTAGGTCTTAATTTTTCTACAATTACATTTCTCATAATATCATGCACATTACAATCCTTTACTACACTAATAGAAATTAAAAGATTGTAACGTTCGTAAAACCTATTACATCGTACTCATGCTCATTTTCATACGATCTCCTAGTACAACATTCATGCACACTTCAATATGATTATCTGTTTAAGCAATTTCCTTTTAAATTAGAAATGTAAATGGTCGCGATCCGTTTCCCTAGCCCGACACTATCGCAACTAAGGATCTCTAGTATTCTATCCGTCTGCCAAGCCATAATCTATCAACTTCAGACCGAAACCGCGTTTTATAAACGGCGTACGGCCCGCGTCAGCTTTATTTTATAGTATTTCTGTTCGAAGATAAATAACGTGTTGGCCGCGAGTTTTTGTTTCCGTTTAGGCAGTCGAAATGTGTAGCAGAGATATATCTGCTTTAGTAAACTTTGACTTATGTTTTACTGTTATGCCCTTTTGTTATTGGAATTATATCTATTCGATTTTATAAATTTGACCTATGACGTTCATTCTTTATTTATTTTTCAGATTAAGTAAGTACCCTAACGCCTTTTCGATATATATATGCTGATATTATGAGAAAGATATGAGTGTTTATTGGAGATCATCTCTGGAATGACTGTTTCTATTCTTAAAATTAATTGATTAAATATTAGCTACTATATTCCTCAGTGTCATAAGCTTTTCTGTAAAATGGCAACTTTTATATCTAATAATTCATATATTGTTATTAGCATGTATTTAATTATAGATGGTTGGTGGTATTATATCTTTTGGGTGACAGAGCTTTCATTTAATTGTTCAATCAGCTTGGGTGGTTCACATACAAATTGCTTAAATAATGTTTCTTTCTGTTATAGAGAAATAATAATCGTATTCCTTTGATATTCTAGTATTGCTTATAAATGTATATGTAATGTAGTCTATTTCATCGTATAATTATAATCGAACTAAAAAAAAAAACATTTAAATGATATAGAGACATATAGAGACCATTCCTTTTCATTTTTACATTCGATTATTTATAAATAGTAAAATTAGTCTATTGTAGTATATTATTCTCTTACATATTTAATAGAAATATATAAACATCAGTATCACCTGTGTTTGTTTTCGTTTCATTCCAGTGAACAGCAAACCTATTTAGAGGAGCGCGTACACGAAAATCTCAACTGAACACAATAAAACTCATTGTTGTGTATTTAATTTCGGTTATACAAAGGCCATTCGAGATTTCTGAGCAATAAATTCACGGGCATACACTTTTGAGCGAACTTTACCCATTCAAAATTAAATTAGTGCTATGAGCAAAATATTTGGCCTGTTAACAAGTTATGCGAAGAGTTTGCTGTCTCAATGCGAGTTCTATGATTTAATACGCTTTATTTTCGTTGTTTTTTTATAATTTTATTATATCATTAAATTAAATATAGAAATAGATGGGAAAACTGGGAGATGAAAGTTAGACCAAAAGAACTTTGGAATGGTAAACGGCTGTGGCGGACTGGCGACATGGTAAGAGTGATAGGTAAACTTTGGAAAAGAACCTCATAAGATCTTGAGGGTTGGTGTGAGTAAATTACGGCATTTATTCGGCAGTGGGTTAATATGGGCTGCGTAAATATGTGGAGAATAAAATGTATATTGAATAGTTTGTGTCATAAAAAGCGTTCAAATAAGAAGCGGTTATAACTTCAAGTCTGTTTTTACTTACATCTGAAGATCGATGCTGCTTTTCCATAGAAAATTGACCATAACATTTATTTAAATCCTATAGGATATGTAATAAAAAAGGGGCAAAAATAAAACCTGATTATACAGACCTATTTACAAAAAATAAACACTCAAAAAAATGTTTTAGATATATTTGGTAAAGAATAAATCAGTACATTTTTTTTGCAATAGCGATATTACAAATATCGACTTTAGCTTAGCAAATAAACGTACAATAGATTATTATACAGCTTAGTTACAAGCATATTAAGTAATGGTGTACTCGCAAAAAGCTTGTTTTCAAGAATTGCTAACGAAATTCACCGGAAGGTGCTCGCTAAAGAATTTTGAACTTGACTTTATTTTACAATGTGACGCACAATATGACATACATGGAATTTTATGTGTGCTTTATCGATGTTCGTTTACAAAAATATAATTCATATTTAACAACTAAAGTGTCTACTCTTTTCCAGAACAGAGTTTGACTATATTTTTAGAAGCAATAATAATTAAAGTAACGTTTAGTGAAATAAGAAGTATTATAAAATTTAACACAGATAACTTCAAATCGGTAAAAGTACAAAGTATCAATGAGAAACTGACATTTATGAACAATAAAAGACAGTCCAGAATTAATCCAGATAAAACATGTGTTTTCAATGATACAATAAAACGATTTTCAAGAGGACTAGGCTACGGGTGACAAATTGTAAAATACCTACCTTCATAAATACAGTGGTGAGACGAAATACTATATTGATGTTTTTTGAGTTTATAAATGACGAAATAAAATAAGTATGTGATCTGATCTGTATATTAAATCTAGTAAAAACTGTGCGCGATGGAGAATGAACGAGTGCTTTTTTGTAAGTAAAAAGTTGGGAATATTGCCAAAAATAAGCGTATGTATGCGATCTGGTCGCATTTAAGTATTATGTACGTCTATTATTCCGTTCGCCGTTTTCGTGGTTCGTGGGTAGTAAAATATTTTTACGACAGCCATGTTTATTCATAAGTTTGGCAAGACATGTCGCCGAATGTACCGTATTCGATAATATATTGTCTTGTTTATTTGATAATAAATCTAGAGATCACAAGAACTAAGTACAGTGATATACTCGTACGCGCTAGTTAATCTAAAAAATGGTTGAAGATTGCCAACTCATTAGAAAGTGACTAAACTGTACTAGATAGTACAGTTGTACAGTATGTAGTCCAAAAAACAACGGCGACCACATGGAAATCTATGTAATGTATTACCGATGTCATGTGGGTTCCTAAATCTCACGGTATTTGAATACACACTAGATATTCTAAAAATGTGAAAAGAGAGTCGATGTTACGGGTTTATCTCCGTGTGCGTGTTAATAGCGGTCCAATCGGGTACAGACACCTTTCCATACCGCTTGAATACTGAAAATACGACGGCTAATCCTGGACCGCGACACGCCTGAACCTACCAGTATTAAGGGTATCACACCTGGTGGTTATTCTTAAAATATTTCTAACACGTTTCATCATAAATTTCTATTCATAGTCGGCCAATAGATTTGGTATCAAATTTTAAACCAATAAATACCCGTAATACAATACGTTTCGGAGCTGGAGTGAGTAGGTAACGGATCAATATTTCATCGGGCAGTCGTTCAACCACAATGGTTTTAAGATAGACAGAACAAATAAATAGTCTACGAGATTAATGCATTTGCCTACAGTTGCGATGAGCGATTCGAGTTTATACCAGAAGTAAACAATATTTCAATCATTTAAAATAAGAAAATACTATACAAAATGTACGTTCCGTGCAGATAATGGCTTAACTAGAATGCGTGCGTCTTCTGTCAATGTTAGTTTAATTTCTAAAATGTGGAATACTAGTGATAATAATATTTTGTTTTTTTTTAATTCGCTCGTTGGCTTAGACGCCACGCTTCAGATATCTTGATTATAATTTTCAGCCCAAATAGACCATGAGAAGGCAATTGCGAACGTTAGAAAGTCATTTCTTGGATAATGATGTATCTCCGAGATACGAGTAGAGTTAAGAGGTAGAGTCACGACCAAGTTTCAGTAAAAGAACAACAGCGCTTCATCTATATATATAATATTACAATTTTTCTCCTAGTAGTTCTACATACAGAACAAGCACATTTTACTTCTTATGTATATATAATTTGGAGTTTATCATCTAAAGCGTACATTTAACTACTTCTTCTTTACGAAAGATGCAATTAAGGGAGTGTGTATCTATGTAATTTAATGTATATTATGTTAGAACTATTCAAGTCATTGTTCACAGTTTCACAGTCGTTTATTATTAATTTCGGTAAGTGTTCAAAGAGAGAGTCATTTCCAGACATAATCAATATGTAACCACTTCACGCTTAATCAAATACGTGAACGGCCCCAGCCTAAAACCCTCACGTATTTCTTTCAAACAAAACCTTACTTCAAAGTAAGCAAACAGGAATACCGAACCCGATAGTATTCGTGAAAATCAGTACAAATAAGGGGCAATTCCTTACGGAGCGTTCATCCCTTTGTGGAAACAGGTGGGGCCCGTTTGCTTCAACATTTTCAATCAACGGCCTTCGAAGGATGTATGGTTGGATACGAATAGAATTCGCTGAGCTTATATGCGTATGTAAAAGCAGATTAGTGTTCATTTAGTTTTATATTATATTGCGCTCCAATCTGTATAAGTAACAGTCAATTGACGAATGTATGCGCATCACTTCAGAGCAGCTGAAATTCTCCATGTAAAAAGTGCCTGAGTGAGTGAGACAGAGGACAGTAGGGAGAACTTAAAGAAAAATATTGACAGAATTGATAGATTGACGTTCAGTGGTTCAGTTGACATTTTATTTTATTACATGGTTGCACTATATAGGTAAGATTTGGTCTTATTTTCATTGTAAGTAAGCTCGTGCGAAGTCGGGGCGGGCAGTTAGTCAAACATAATATTAAGTGTGTGTGAAGCAAAACGAAAGTATTTTTTCTCTTTAAATATACGAGAAGTTATAATGAAAAAATGTTGCTACGAAACTAAACACTTTGTTATTTGTTTTATTTAGAAAGAGACAGTGTCAATACTGTAGTTAGTAATGAGTGCAATGCAATCGAAAAACAACAGCGACTATCGAGAAATCTACACTCAATAGACAGCCGTTGCTGTGATAAAACCTTCAGGAGTATGGCTTAATGGCCTCTCGGTAGCTGGACCTGGTCTCGAAACGGAACCAACAAAAATGGAATTACTTTGACGGGCTTATATGTATGGTGGTAGCGATACAGTGAGATACAGAAATCCTACTACCCCGTGATTCGACGCGTCTATGTGGGCCCTTTTGAAAGGTGTTACACTTTGTGTATAGTGGTCGCAATTGTAACGACCCGACCCCAGTCTAAATCACTTCATATATAATTATGAAGTTAGCCGCTACTAGACACCTCCTCGCACAATCTCCCATATATTAGCTAGCCAGAGAAATAATTATCCCGATTAAAGCTTTATATGTATGTATTATTTATTACCATGATCATCTAGAAATTAGGACCCTTCTACGTTGTGAATTAAAACAAAGTTATAGCAAACAGATTCTTTTAATCTGGTACTCAGAAAACATTACATAGAATAAATCTAGTATAATTAGACCTTTAGGAAACACATAACAACAAGATTAAAATGCAATTATTTCAAAATCAAATAAAGAATTCAAAGTTTATGTCTATATATAATACTGAATACATAATACATAATATTCATGTTCAATTTCAATTATACATCCTAATTATATTTTCTAACAAATATATACATATATAGATATAAGGGTGATTACATCATGTGCATGTTAGATATGTTTAGTGTACCTAGGTTTCCCCAGAAGGGGGAGAGGCCCCATTTCCGTCCCAAGTCCCGCCTCTTAACAAGCACTATAACTTTAATAGTGAAACCCAACAATCAACTACCACCAGCATTGCTAGGGAGTGCAAGGGTAAAAGGCAGGATAAAGGGATTCTGGACACCAGCTCCTTTAATGAAGAAATGTAATGTTTCAATCCAATGAGTGATTATAGCTAGTCAAGTATAAGACGTACTATGTTCCTCACCGAAGTAGCGAACGTTCCAAGATGACAAAGTCAACCAAGGAGAAAATAAGTAACTTGCTTCAATCCAGACCTCCCCGCACAGGAAGAAACTAAAATTGACACTGGGATATGTAGGAGAGAGACTAAGCTCAATCTCCAATCCACTCGTCTAGCCTCTAACACTGTGTGGATCGACAGACATAGATATAGGGAAGACAAGAAACACCCTAACCAGTATTGAGATAGTTTGGAGGAATCATAGCAGCCTGTATAATGATTTTGCTAACTCACCCATCGGATTAATACTGCCTTTTAAATGGTAGACATAACCAGTAATTGAATATTAAAATCACACCAGTTCCAGAAGGATAGTGGATAGGTTTTGGTAGCGTTATGTGCAGAACTAAATCGGCACTAGCATTTATACTACAAAATGATATTGTAGATATTAATTGATATTGGTAGTTGAACATCTGATTGGTTCCAGTCACCATTACTTTATAATGTGCTAACCGACTCCCATACAGACTATTCATAGTACCAACGTTGTTAGTATATAACAAACAATTAATTAATTAATGCAGTGCTGACTCTGTTCAATACACATTTTAGCAAGTATTGATAGTAGTTGATTGTATAGGCATAAGGGCTATATTTGTCCCTTTAGCAAATCAAAAGTGTAATGTGATGTGTAATGTAGTGTGGTGTGGTGTAGTGTATATTCATATGATAAAATAACCTAACCTAACGCTAACCTAAGTAAACACTTTTCTTATTCATATATAAAAACCCTAAAGTACTACATAATTGTAAAGAACGTAAACCTACTTATATTCCTCATTGAAATTACAGTAACACTAACCTACATAAACACTTTTCTTATTCATATATAAAACCCTAAAGTACTACATAATTGTAAAGAACCTAAACGTACTTATATTCCTCATTGAAATTACAGTATATAATAATCTGATTCTATAGATTTGTTTGAAATATATGCAACCATTTAATATATACAATATATGACTTGTTGTAATCCTACTACTATCAGGTAAATAATTAAACCTAAAAATAGTCACATTTTAGAGGAATAGAATTTATATAAGTTTTATAGAATTCAAACATTCATAACCAATAGCTTAGGCTTTACACACTTTACGACTAAATAAATTGAGTGATACATGTAATATTTATTGAAAGTAGATGTTATGTCTGTATTGGAGTTAAGTGTGGGGTTGTGACATTTCTAAAGTGGTTCATCATAACTTTCAATGTATTCCAGTACACATTCCTTTGTATTATAAACACAAGAGGATGTCGAATGTGAGTTACGTCAAGGCTAGGGCCGACTAACACCAGGCTAAAGATCCACAAAGGCAGATGATGTCGGATAATGACGGCTACCGGTTCGTACTTTGGTAAAGAAGAGCTATGCTTCTAAGACCAAACCATTCCCCGGGTCAAGGCTAACGTATCACCGACAACTACCCCGTTACTCTCTAGGCATACAGGAATCTCTTCGCTATCCAGCAAAATATGTTTACCAGACATCGAGAGAGAATTCAAGAACGACAGAGCCGCTATATGCATTAGGTGCCAACTCAATTCAACGCCTACTGGGACTTCCTATAATAAAACACTGATGAGTAAAAGCATGTGTGCTGGAATCACGTCAGTTTAGGGAAATGTGTGGTTCTAAATTTATAAAATAGTCACGAATTTACCAGTGCCAGACCTTACCTCATTCTGATATAATCAGAACTACAAACTCTTGGCTCATGTACAGTAGTGTCATGTTCGTAAGTCTTTGTTTAAATTCTATTAATAGATGGTTGAATTCTATAAATAGATGTTGTTTGAAGTCTATAAATAGATGTTGTTCGAAGTCTATAAATAGATGTTGTTCGAAGTCTATCAATAGATGTCGTTTGAATTCTATAAATACAGCTTACTGTTTGAATTAGATAAATCGCTTAAAATTTCTACGAATATAATATAAATTACTTACAGTCTTGTAGAGTTCACAATTACACGATTTAAACACATAACGGATTACTATGCTTAACACAACAATACCTGCTTTATTTTTACATTGCCCGCACTTAACAGCTAATAATGCTTGCACTATGAGAACGGAACACTCAGTCACTGTAACGCGGTTCTCTAAACCATACCGCGTAATTCGAGACACTTTTCCTAGAGTTTCCCGCACTCTCAACCTAATTCCATGCAGAATTTACAGATATCGTTCGTTAACACTGAGGAATATTTTCAAGACGACGCCTATCAGGAATTTCACAACCGCGACTGGCCAACCGCACTGGCAGCATTTCGATTCCTTTGTTCTAAAACACTCATTACGACCACGTTACATCGCCTATATACCTATCACGACCGCACTGGAGGACTCGTTTCGACCACTAAAGCACTCCTATTCCTCCAGATTATCATTACGACCGGTAAAGCACTTACTTTTACTGACTAACATTACGACCGCTAAAGAAATATAGCTTTTCTCGACTGACCATTACGACCGCTAAAGCACTCTTATTCTTCCTGACTCATCATTACGACCGCTAAAGCACTCTTATTCTTCCTGACTAATCCCGACTCCTTTGTTGTAATCCCTTTTATACATTTGCCCAACTCCACCTAGTTACTCGAAAACCACTCGAACCCCAGTCTTTTCTCCTATTTTCCGGTTTATTCCAGTTTTATGCCACTATTTATATCTCTATCTCCCTCAGTTCTTCTTCTATCTCAACCATCATAATCAAAAATCTCCTGCACTTCCCTCTGGTGTTTAATCAAGGAACTGATTTTCATTCATTATTTCTAAAACGATTTTTGACTTAACTTCTTATTGGCCAATTATTCTATAGTCAACATTCCTTATTGGTCAGTTACTTTAAATGAAATACAGATAAAAGAAAATCTCCACTTTTGTCTATGAGTTTACAAATGTTTAAAATTTACATTAAGATTTTTCCCTTTCTATAATTGTTATTTAATGTACAATTACTGTTAATAACGAGCATAAGATTTATTACACCTAGTATGATACTCATTCACCCTGATTTCTCCTATTTAACAGGTTTTACAAAGATTTTCAAAGTTGGCGCTAACTACGATATCTTACTATTATTACGTCTGTCAAAATTTCGATTCATTCAAAAAATTTACCAATAATCGAGAAATTATGACGGTTCTAACTAGATGGAGCTTATATCAATTTATTTTATTTTATTTTCATAATGTACCACCTACTTAGATCCGTTAGAGTAAATTATTACAGTTCTAAATAGATGGAGCTTATATCAATTTATTTTATTTTATTTTCGTAATGTACCACCTACTTAGATCCGTTACAGTCGCCCCCTTGATTATTATGAAGTTTATCGGAAGAATAATCATTCATATAACACAGATGCAAATTTCGTAAACCTGAATTATTCAAACGAGTTGTCTAAATCCATAGTAACCATGCCTACCTCTTTACATACATACAACTCCATACACTCTATCCTCATATGCCTACATATATACATACTTATCAATAGTAGTAAAATTATATATATTTATGTATATATATACATACATAGTATATATATTAATAAAAAAACCCCGGAGCAACTATTATTTCCTCTTTGCTTTCTCTTCAATTTGTTAAATCACTCGGTATTATTGTTCGTTGACACACCAATTATTTCAATTTAATATATTCTCCGCTATTTGTAACTTCTTAAAAAGTAACTTGAATTATCACGAAATTTAATTGAAATTCTAAGTCTTATTTTCATCAATATATTTTAATATTAAATCTTAGAATATACCCTACAGGTATACAATGAATGTAAAAACCATTTTATATATATACCACAGTATATTGTATATATACATATACATACATACATACACATATACATACATACACACATACAGACACATATACATACATACGCACACATATACATATCTACATAAGAACAATAAAGATTAAATAAGTAACTATATACATAACCTAAAACAAAGCAACTTAAAATTTAAGTAGTACCACATTAACCAAATTGAAACCAGATCCCAAAACATCACCCCGCATTTACTGTGAAATTGTAATGTCAAATTTAATAATTATATATAAATAACCATATTTAACTTTAAAAAATAAGTTTAACACAACCCTCAAATTATTTTAAGTGTAGACCAAATCCCAAAACAACGCCACTAATTACTATAAAATCTTAATTCCCTTAATACAAATTTAAATACCTAAAAAAAAAAATTAAGTTCAAAATGTGTCAAATTTAGATACAAAAAAAATAATTAGAGTTTTAAAACTTATGTGTATTTAACACAGTTAGTTATATAAAAAGATTTATAATATCAATATAAATTTGGATAACTAAAAAAAAATTTGGATAACTAAAAAAAATTTTGGATCCCTAAATAAAAATTTGGATACCTAAAAAAAAAATTTGGATACCTAAAAAAAAATTTGGATATCTAAAAAAAAAATTTGGATCCTAAAAAAAAATTTGCTAAGTTCAAAAACTTTTTGTATTTGCTATAAAATTATTTTTTTTTTTACAACCCACCAAGATTCCTAACTGGGTCCATTAATTATTGTAAGATTTTAATACCAATAACTTATATAGAAATAATATATAAAATTAACGCCCTAAATAAAAAGCAATTTAAAATTTAATTGTACCGCAAATATTAAATAAATTTAATACAGATCTCAAATTATTGTTAAAGATGCTCCTTAATTACTATAAAACTTCCATCTCTAATCCAATAATAAATTTAACCAAGTAAATATTTAATTTTAAATTTTAACTTTATCTCACTTTAAACTAGCATTAAAACAAATCTGAAATTATTTTAAAATGCGCCCCCAAAGTAGTGTAACACTGCACTTATGTTAGTAGTTTTATTCTACGCCCCCTAATTACCCTAAAATATTAATCTTGAATCTAATAATTATATTTATTCTACGCCCCCTAATTACCCTAAAATTTTAATCTTGAATCTAATAATTATATTTATTCTACGCCCCCTATAACCTAAATGCCCTAAATGTAAGCTACTAAATTAATTTAAAATTTAACTTTAAAACAGAAACCTCAAATAATGTTCAACTACTTCCCCCAAACTATTGTAACAATGTATATTGCATAGTTGTTATATCTACACATAGATATATAACATGCCTAAGTACACCTACACATTCGAATACTTATTCTAAAATGAAGGTTCCGATTTACTGCAAGTTAAGACAATTTGAATTTACTTTATTCTGAATTTATTTTATTCTTTTATTCAAAACACTTAAAATTATGCAAACCAGTAATTCTATAAACTCTACGCCCCCTACTTATTTTAAAACTTCAATTGTGTAACAGATTCCCGATAACAAATACATAAATAACAAATACATAGATACAGGAAATATATAACCATACTTTTACAATATATAGAAATATATAAGCATTAGTAATATATAGGCATATGAATAATAACGTTAAACCATTCAAATTCCAAAATATACATCGCTTGCATCACCGCAACTAAACAATAGATATACCTAATTAAAGTAAAATATTTCATTATTCAGATACCTACAAAAGAACAAATATGCCTACCATACGAAAGTAAATTGTGTATATACACAATCGAACCTTTAACCGTATAATTCCATAAGACTACCACTAAACCACAGTGCCTCGCGATACACACGGATACTCACATGTGTATTCATCTAAATATAATTTATAAAGAAATAATATTTCCCCGATTACTAAGATTCAAGCTGTAATATTTAATTCTCGTGTTCCGGCAACACTGAATAAGAGTAACACAATCAGTTGTTGGGGTAATAGATCCCATAAATCGATCGATATGTATCGATTATTTAGTAGGAAATTATTGCATTCATTACTTTAATTAAATAATAACTCACTAGCACCCCTGACCTTATAGAATAATTTAAAATATATTTGTATTATTTTTTATGATTTCGCAATGGTAATAATTTTATCAATTCATAATTAATTTAATACACGTTATTATATCGATATATCATATCCATATTGATTTATAATGTCAACTTGTATACCTCATTCCTATTCTAAAATTTGTAAACAAAACATTTGTATGCACTCGATCTATTGTTACTGAAATTTAAAAGCATACTTTTCAATTTTTATACGCGTAAATTTCGATTAAATTCGAAGTGTTCCTGATCTCAAAGTTCATACAGTTCCGGTACTTTTTATATTTTAATTACTTACGATATATGCAAAACTATATTTGAAATGTTTCAGGTTATCTAATCTCGAATGCATTATTTTCTGATTAACCGTATAACTGGAATGCCCCGATAATATTAGAATAATGTTTGAACCAATCTTATTAATAATATGTGAGAAATTTATAACACGAAGAAGACGGTATTGTTGTGTTAGAAGCATGAACAAAATTTCTGAATACGGTATTGTTGTGTTAAAAGCATGAACAAAATTTCTTAACCTAAATGATTTAGTTTCACTTACCTTTAATACTATAATCCTAGACAAAACATAAGCATACACAAAATACAAACGAGTAATAAAAGTGCACACATAAAAATAAAAACACAAGTTTAAATCACAAAGACAAGGTCAGTGTTCCCATAAGTTCTAACATGTTTTCTGAGTTTGAATGACCAGAATCCTG
This sequence comes from Antheraea assamensis, assembly GCA_035772565.1. Lineage (NCBI taxonomy): Eukaryota > Metazoa > Arthropoda > Insecta > Lepidoptera > Saturniidae > Antheraea > Antheraea assamensis. The sequence continues at coordinate 2,955,676 of JAQQSE010000046.1, read as the reverse complement.
GTCACGGCACCAAATTGTAACGACCCGACCCCAGTCTAAATCACTTCATATATAATTATGAAGTTAGCCGCTACTAGACACCTCCTCGCACAATCTCCCATATATTAGCTAGCCAGAGAAATAATTATCCCGATTAAAGCTTTATATGTATGTATTATTTATTACCATGATCATCTAGAAATTAGGACCCTTCTACGTTGTGAATTAAAACAAAGTTATAGCAAACAGATTCTTTTAATCTGGTACTCAGAAAACATTACATAGAATAAATCTAGTATAATTAGACCTTTAGGAAACACATAACAACAAGATTAAAATGCAATTATTTCAAAATCAAATAAAGAATTCAAAGTTTATGTCTATATATAATACTGAATACATAATACATAATATTCATGTTCAATTTCAATTATACATCCTAATTATATTTTCTAACAAATATATACATATATAGATATAAGGGTGATTACATCATGTGCATGTTAGATATGTTTAGTGTACCTAGGTTTCCCCAGAAGGGGGAGAGGCCCCATTTCCGTCCCAAGTCCCGCCTCTTAACAAGCACTATAACTTTAATAGTGAAACCCAACAATCAACTACCACCAGCATTGCTAGGGAGTGCAAGGGTAAAAGGCAGGATAAAGGGATTCTGGACACCAGCTCCTTTAATGAAGAAATGTAATGTTTCAATCCAATGAGTGATTATAGCTAGTCAAGTATAAGACGTACTATGTTCCTCACCGAAGTAGCGAACGTTCCAAGATGACAAAGTCAACCAAGGAGAAAATAAGTAACTTGCTTCAATCCAGACCTCCCCGCACAGGAAGAAACTAAAATTGACACTGGGATATGTAGGAGAGAGACTAAGCTCAATCTCCAATCCACTCGTCTAGCCTCTAACACTGTGTGGATCGACAGACATAGATATAGGGAAGACAAGAAACACCCTAACCAGTATTGAGATAGTTTGGAGGAATCATAGCAGCCTGTATAATGATTTTGCTAACTCACCCATCGGATTAATACTGCCTTTTAAATGGTAGACATAACCAGTAATTGAATATTAAAATCACACCAGTTCCAGAAGGATAGTGGATAGGTTTTGGTAGCGTTATGTGCAGAACTAAATCGGCACTAGCATTTATACTACAAAATGATATTGTAGATATTAATTGATATTGGTAGTTGAACATCTGATTGGTTCCAGTCACCATTACTTTATAATGTGCTAACCGACTCCCATACAGACTATTCATAGTACCAACGTTGTTAGTATATAACAAACAATTAATTAATTAATGCAGTGCTGACTCTGTTCAATACACATTTTAGCAAGTATTGATAGTAGTTGATTGTATAGGCATAAGGGCTATATTTGTCCCTTTAGCAAATCAAAAGTGTAATGTGATGTGTAATGTAGTGTGGTGTGGTGTAGTGTATATTCATATGATAAAATAACCTAACCTAACGCTAACCTAAGTAAACACTTTTCTTATTCATATATAAAAACCCTAAAGTACTACATAATTGTAAAGAACGTAAACCTACTTATATTCCTCATTGAAATTACAGTAACACTAACCTACATAAACACTTTTCTTATTCATATATAAAACCCTAAAGTACTACATAATTGTAAAGAACCTAAACGTACTTATATTCCTCATTGAAATTACAGTATATAATAATCTGATTCTATAGATTTGTTTGAAATATATGCAACCATTTAATATATACAATATATGACTTGTTGTAATCCTACTACTATCAGGTAAATAATTAAACCTAAAAATAGTCACATTTTAGAGGAATAGAATTTATATAAGTTTTATAGAATTCAAACATTCATAACCAATAGCTTAGGCTTTACACACTTTACGACTAAATAAATTGAGTGATACATGTAATATTTATTGAAAGTAGATGTTATGTCTGTATTGGAGTTAAGTGTGGGGTTGTGACATTTCTAAAGTGGTTCATCATAACTTTCAATGTATTCCAGTACACATTCCTTTGTATTATAAACACAAGAGGATGTCGAATGTGAGTTACGTCAAGGCTAGGGCCGACTAACACCAGGCTAAAGATCCACAAAGGCAGATGATGTCGGATAATGACGGCTACCGGTTCGTACTTTGGTAAAGAAGAGCTATGCTTCTAAGACCAAACCATTCCCCGGGTCAAGGCTAACGTATCACCGACAACTACCCCGTTACTCTCTAGGCATACAGGAATCTCTTCGCTATCCAGCAAAATATGTTTACCAGACATCGAGAGAGAATTCAAGAACGACAGAGCCGCTATATGCATTAGGTGCCAACTCAATTCAACGCCTACTGGGACTTCCTATAATAAAACACTGATGAGTAAAAGCATGTGTGCTGGAATCACGTCAGTTTAGGGAAATGTGTGGTTCTAAATTTATAAAATAGTCACGAATTTACCAGTGCCAGACCTTACCTCATTCTGATATAATCAGAACTACAAACTCTTGGCTCATGTACAGTAGTGTCATGTTCGTAAGTCTTTGTTTAAATTCTATTAATAGATGGTTGAATTCTATAAATAGATGTTGTTTGAAGTCTATAAATAGATGTTGTTCGAAGTCTATAAATAGATGTTGTTCGAAGTCTATCAATAGATGTCGTTTGAATTCTATAAATACAGCTTACTGTTTGAATTAGATAAATCGCTTAAAATTTCTACGAATATAATATAAATTACTTACAGTCTTGTAGAGTTCACAATTACACGATTTAAACACATAACGGATTACTATGCTTAACACAACAATACCTGCTTTATTTTTACATTGCCCGCACTTAACAGCTAATAATGCTTGCACTATGAGAACGGAACACTCAGTCACTGTAACGCGGTTCTCTAAACCATACCGCGTAATTCGAGACACTTTTCCTAGAGTTTCCCGCACTCTCAACCTAATTCCATGCAGAATTTACAGATATCGTTCGTTAACACTGAGGAATATTTTCAAGACGACGCCTATCAGGAATTTCACAACCGCGACTGGCCAACCGCACTGGCAGCATTTCGATTCCTTTGTTCTAAAACACTCATTACGACCACGTTACATCGCCTATATACCTATCACGACCGCACTGGAGGACTCGTTTCGACCACTAAAGCACTCCTATTCCTCCAGATTATCATTACGACCGGTAAAGCACTTACTTTTACTGACTAACATTACGACCGCTAAAGAAATATAGCTTTTCTCGACTGACCATTACGACCGCTAAAGCACTCTTATTCTTCCTGACTCATCATTACGACCGCTAAAGCACTCTTATTCTTCCTGACTAATCCCGACTCCTTTGTTGTAATCCCTTTTATACATTTGCCCAACTCCACCTAGTTACTCGAAAACCACTCGAACCCCAGTCTTTTCTCCTATTTTCCGGTTTATTCCAGTTTTATGCCACTATTTATATCTCTATCTCCCTCAGTTCTTCTTCTATCTCAACCATCATAATCAAAAATCTCCTGCACTTCCCTCTGGTGTTTAATCAAGGAACTGATTTTCATTCATTATTTCTAAAACGATTTTTGACTTAACTTCTTATTGGCCAATTATTCTATAGTCAACATTCCTTATTGGTCAGTTACTTTAAATGAAATACAGATAAAAGAAAATCTCCACTTTTGTCTATGAGTTTACAAATGTTTAAAATTTACATTAAGATTTTTCCCTTTCTATAATTGTTATTTAATGTACAATTACTGTTAATAACGAGCATAAGATTTATTACACCTAGTATGATACTCATTCACCCTGATTTCTCCTATTTAACAGGTTTTACAAAGATTTTCAAAGTTGGCGCTAACTACGATATCTTACTATTATTACGTCTGTCAAAATTTCGATTCATTCAAAAAATTTACCAATAATCGAGAAATTATGACGGTTCTAACTAGATGGAGCTTATATCAATTTATTTTATTTTATTTTCATAATGTACCACCTACTTAGATCCGTTAGAGTAAATTATTACAGTTCTAAATAGATGGAGCTTATATCAATTTATTTTATTTTATTTTCGTAATGTACCACCTACTTAGATCCGTTACAGTCGCCCCCTTGATTATTATGAAGTTTATCGGAAGAATAATCATTCATATAACACAGATGCAAATTTCGTAAACCTGAATTATTCAAACGAGTTGTCTAAATCCATAGTAACCATGCCTACCTCTTTACATACATACAACTCCATACACTCTATCCTCATATGCCTACATATATACATACTTATCAATAGTAGTAAAATTATATATATTTATGTATATATATACATACATAGTATATATATTAATAAAAAAACCCCGGAGCAACTATTATTTCCTCTTTGCTTTCTCTTCAATTTGTTAAATCACTCGGTATTATTGTTCGTTGACACACCAATTATTTCAATTTAATATATTCTCCGCTATTTGTAACTTCTTAAAAAGTAACTTGAATTATCACGAAATTTAATTGAAATTCTAAGTCTTATTTTCATCAATATATTTTAATATTAAATCTTAGAATATACCCTACAGGTATACAATGAATGTAAAAACCATTTTATATATATACCACAGTATATTGTATATATACATATACATACATACATACACATATACATACATACACACATACAGACACATATACATACATACGCACACATATACATATCTACATAAGAACAATAAAGATTAAATAAGTAACTATATACATAACCTAAAACAAAGCAACTTAAAATTTAAGTAGTACCACATTAACCAAATTGAAACCAGATCCCAAAACATCACCCCGCATTTACTGTGAAATTGTAATGTCAAATTTAATAATTATATATAAATAACCATATTTAACTTTAAAAAATAAGTTTAACACAACCCTCAAATTATTTTAAGTGTAGACCAAATCCCAAAACAACGCCACTAATTACTATAAAATCTTAATTCCCTTAATACAAATTTAAATACCTAAAAAAAAAAATTAAGTTCAAAATGTGTCAAATTTAGATACAAAAAAAATAATTAGAGTTTTAAAACTTATGTGTATTTAACACAGTTAGTTATATAAAAAGATTTATAATATCAATATAAATTTGGATAACTAAAAAAAAATTTGGATAACTAAAAAAAATTTTGGATCCCTAAATAAAAATTTGGATACCTAAAAAAAAAATTTGGATACCTAAAAAAAAATTTGGATATCTAAAAAAAAAATTTGGATCCTAAAAAAAAATTTGCTAAGTTCAAAAACTTTTTGTATTTGCTATAAAATTATTTTTTTTTTTACAACCCACCAAGATTCCTAACTGGGTCCATTAATTATTGTAAGATTTTAATACCAATAACTTATATAGAAATAATATATAAAATTAACGCCCTAAATAAAAAGCAATTTAAAATTTAATTGTACCGCAAATATTAAATAAATTTAATACAGATCTCAAATTATTGTTAAAGATGCTCCTTAATTACTATAAAACTTCCATCTCTAATCCAATAATAAATTTAACCAAGTAAATATTTAATTTTAAATTTTAACTTTATCTCACTTTAAACTAGCATTAAAACAAATCTGAAATTATTTTAAAATGCGCCCCCAAAGTAGTGTAACACTGCACTTATGTTAGTAGTTTTATTCTACGCCCCCTAATTACCCTAAAATATTAATCTTGAATCTAATAATTATATTTATTCTACGCCCCCTAATTACCCTAAAATTTTAATCTTGAATCTAATAATTATATTTATTCTACGCCCCCTATAACCTAAATGCCCTAAATGTAAGCTACTAAATTAATTTAAAATTTAACTTTAAAACAGAAACCTCAAATAATGTTCAACTACTTCCCCCAAACTATTGTAACAATGTATATTGCATAGTTGTTATATCTACACATAGATATATAACATGCCTAAGTACACCTACACATTCGAATACTTATTCTAAAATGAAGGTTCCGATTTACTGCAAGTTAAGACAATTTGAATTTACTTTATTCTGAATTTATTTTATTCTTTTATTCAAAACACTTAAAATTATGCAAACCAGTAATTCTATAAACTCTACGCCCCCTACTTATTTTAAAACTTCAATTGTGTAACAGATTCCCGATAACAAATACATAAATAACAAATACATAGATACAGGAAATATATAACCATACTTTTACAATATATAGAAATATATAAGCATTAGTAATATATAGGCATATGAATAATAACGTTAAACCATTCAAATTCCAAAATATACATCGCTTGCATCACCGCAACTAAACAATAGATATACCTAATTAAAGTAAAATATTTCATTATTCAGATACCTACAAAAGAACAAATATGCCTACCATACGAAAGTAAATTGTGTATATACACAATCGAACCTTTAACCGTATAATTCCATAAGACTACCACTAAACCACAGTGCCTCGCGATACACACGGATACTCACATGTGTATTCATCTAAATATAATTTATAAAGAAATAATATTTCCCCGATTACTAAGATTCAAGCTGTAATATTTAATTCTCGTGTTCCGGCAACACTGAATAAGAGTAACACAATCAGTTGTTGGGGTAATAGATCCCATAAATCGATCGATATGTATCGATTATTTAGTAGGAAATTATTGCATTCATTACTTTAATTAAATAATAACTCACTAGCACCCCTGACCTTATAGAATAATTTAAAATATATTTGTATTATTTTTTATGATTTCGCAATGGTAATAATTTTATCAATTCATAATTAATTTAATACACGTTATTATATCGATATATCATATCCATATTGATTTATAATGTCAACTTGTATACCTCATTCCTATTCTAAAATTTGTAAACAAAACATTTGTATGCACTCGATCTATTGTTACTGAAATTTAAAAGCATACTTTTCAATTTTTATACGCGTAAATTTCGATTAAATTCGAAGTGTTCCTGATCTCAAAGTTCATACAGTTCCGGTACTTTTTATATTTTAATTACTTACGATATATGCAAAACTATATTTGAAATGTTTCAGGTTATCTAATCTCGAATGCATTATTTTCTGATTAACCGTATAACTGGAATGCCCCGATAATATTAGAATAATGTTTGAACCAATCTTATTAATAATATGTGAGAAATTTATAACACGAAGAAGACGGTATTGTTGTGTTAGAAGCATGAACAAAATTTCTGAATACGGTATTGTTGTGTTAAAAGCATGAACAAAATTTCTTAACCTAAATGATTTAGTTTCACTTACCTTTAATACTATAATCCTAGACAAAACATAAGCATACACAAAATACAAACGAGTAATAAAAGTGCACACATAAAAATAAAAACACAAGTTTAAATCACAAAGACAAGGTCAGTGTTCCCATAAGTTCTAACATGTTTTCTGAGTTTGAATGACCAGAATCCTGGTCACGGCACCAAATTGTAACGACCCGACCCCAGTCTAAATCACTTCATATATAATTATGAAGTTAGCCGCTACTAGACACCTCCTCGCACAATCTCCCATATATTAGCTAGCCAGAGAAATAATTATCCCGATTAAAGCTTTATATGTATGTATTATTTATTACCATGATCATCTAGAAATTAGGACCCTTCTACGTTGTGAATTAAAACAAAGTTATAGCAAACAGATTCTTTTAATCTGGTACTCAGAAAACATTACATAGAATAAATCTAGTATAATTAGACCTTTAGGAAACACATAACAACAAGATTAAAATGCAATTATTTCAAAATCAAATAAAGAATTCAAAGTTTATGTCTATATATAATACTGAATACATAATACATAATATTCATGTTCAATTTCAATTATACATCCTAATTATATTTTCTAACAAATATATACATATATAGATATAAGGGTGATTACATCATGTGCATGTTAGATATGTTTAGTGTACCTAGGTTTCCCCAGAAGGGGGAGAGGCCCCATTTCCGTCCCAAGTCCCGCCTCTTAACAAGCACTATAACTTTAATAGTGAAACCCAACAATCAACTACCACCAGCATTGCTAGGGAGTGCAAGGGTAAAAGGCAGGATAAAGGGATTCTGGACACCAGCTCCTTTAATGAAGAAATGTAATGTTTCAATCCAATGAGTGATTATAGCTAGTCAAGTATAAGACGTACTATGTTCCTCACCGAAGTAGCGAACGTTCCAAGATGACAAAGTCAACCAAGGAGAAAATAAGTAACTTGCTTCAATCCAGACCTCCCCGCACAGGAAGAAACTAAAATTGACACTGGGATATGTAGGAGAGAGACTAAGCTCAATCTCCAATCCACTCGTCTAGCCTCTAACACTGTGTGGATCGACAGACATAGATATAGGGAAGACAAGAAACACCCTAACCAGTATTGAGATAGTTTGGAGGAATCATAGCAGCCTGTATAATGATTTTGCTAACTCACCCATCGGATTAATACTGCCTTTTAAATGGTAGACATAACCAGTAATTGAATATTAAAATCACACCAGTTCCAGAAGGATAGTGGATAGGTTTTGGTAGCGTTATGTGCAGAACTAAATCGGCACTAGCATTTATACTACAAAATGATATTGTAGATATTAATTGATATTGGTAGTTGAACATCTGATTGGTTCCAGTCACCATTACTTTATAATGTGCTAACCGACTCCCATACAGACTATTCATAGTACCAACGTTGTTAGTATATAACAAACAATTAATTAATTAATGCAGTGCTGACTCTGTTCAATACACATTTTAGCAAGTATTGATAGTAGTTGATTGTATAGGCATAAGGGCTATATTTGTCCCTTTAGCAAATCAAAAGTGTAATGTGATGTGTAATGTAGTGTGGTGTGGTGTAGTGTATATTCATATGATAAAATAACCTAACCTAACGCTAACCTAAGTAAACACTTTTCTTATTCATATATAAAAACCCTAAAGTACTACATAATTGTAAAGAACGTAAACCTACTTATATTCCTCATTGAAATTACAGTAACACTAACCTACATAAACACTTTTCTTATTCATATATAAAACCCTAAAGTACTACATAATTGTAAAGAACCTAAACGTACTTATATTCCTCATTGAAATTACAGTATATAATAATCTGATTCTATAGATTTGTTTGAAATATATGCAACCATTTAATATATACAATATATGACTTGTTGTAATCCTACTACTATCAGGTAAATAATTAAACCTAAAAATAGTCACATTTTAGAGGAATAGAATTTATATAAGTTTTATAGAATTCAAACATTCATAACCAATAGCTTAGGCTTTACACACTTTACGACTAAATAAATTGAGTGATACATGTAATATTTATTGAAAGTAGATGTTATGTCTGTATTGGAGTTAAGTGTGGGGTTGTGACATTTCTAAAGTGGTTCATCATAACTTTCAATGTATTCCAGTACACATTCCTTTGTATTATAAACACAAGAGGATGTCGAATGTGAGTTACGTCAAGGCTAGGGCCGACTAACACCAGGCTAAAGATCCACAAAGGCAGATGATGTCGGATAATGACGGCTACCGGTTCGTACTTTGGTAAAGAAGAGCTATGCTTCTAAGACCAAACCATTCCCCGGGTCAAGGCTAACGTATCACCGACAACTACCCCGTTACTCTCTAGGCATACAGGAATCTCTTCGCTATCCAGCAAAATATGTTTACCAGACATCGAGAGAGAATTCAAGAACGACAGAGCCGCTATATGCATTAGGTGCCAACTCAATTCAACGCCTACTGGGACTTCCTATAATAAAACACTGATGAGTAAAAGCATGTGTGCTGGAATCACGTCAGTTTAGGGAAATGTGTGGTTCTAAATTTATAAAATAGTCACGAATTTACCAGTGCCAGACCTTACCTCATTCTGATATAATCAGAACTACAAACTCTTGGCTCATGTACAGTAGTGTCATGTTCGTAAGTCTTTGTTTAAATTCTATTAATAGATGGTTGAATTCTATAAATAGATGTTGTTTGAAGTCTATAAATAGATGTTGTTCGAAGTCTATAAATAGATGTTGTTCGAAGTCTATCAATAGATGTCGTTTGAATTCTATAAATACAGCTTACTGTTTGAATTAGATAAATCGCTTAAAATTTCTACGAATATAATATAAATTACTTACAGTCTTGTAGAGTTCACAATTACACGATTTAAACACATAACGGATTACTATGCTTAACACAACAATACCTGCTTTATTTTTACATTGCCCGCACTTAACAGCTAATAATGCTTGCACTATGAGAACGGAACACTCAGTCACTGTAACGCGGTTCTCTAAACCATACCGCGTAATTCGAGACACTTTTCCTAGAGTTTCCCGCACTCTCAACCTAATTCCATGCAGAATTTACAGATATCGTTCGTTAACACTGAGGAATATTTTCAAGACGACGCCTATCAGGAATTTCACAACCGCGACTGGCCAACCGCACTGGCAGCATTTCGATTCCTTTGTTCTAAAACACTCATTACGACCACGTTACATCGCCTATATACCTATCACGACCGCACTGGAGGACTCGTTTCGACCACTAAAGCACTCCGATTCCTCCAGATTATCATTACGACCGGTAAAGCACTTACTTTTACTGACTAACATTACGACCGCTAAAGAAATATAGCTTTTCTCGACTGACCATTACGACCGCTAAAGCACTCTTATTCTTCCTGACTCATCATTACGACCGCTAAAGCACTCTTATTCTTCCTGACTAATCCCGACTCCTTTGTTGTAATCCCTTTTATACATTTGCCCAACTCCACCTAGTTACTCGAAAACCACTCGAACCCCAGTCTTTTCTCCTATTTTCCGGTTTATTCCAGTTTTATGCCACTATTTATATCTCTATCTCCCTCAGTTCTTCTTCTATCTCAACCATCATAATCAAAAATCTCCTGCACTTCCCTCTGGTGTTTAATCAAGGAACTGATTTTCATTCATTATTTCTAAAACGATTTTTGACTTAACTTCTTATTGGCCAATTATTCTATAGTCAACATTCCTTATTGGTCAGTTACTTTAAATGAAATACAGATAAAAGAAAATCTCCACTTTTGTCTATGAGTTTACAAATGTTTAAAATTTACATTAAGATTTTTCCCTTTCTATAATTGTTATTTAATGTACAATTACTGTTAATAACGAGCATAAGATTTATTACACCTAGTATGATACTCATTCACCCTGATTTCTCCTATTTAACAGGTTTTACAAAGATTTTCAAAGTTGGCGCTAACTACGATATCTTACTATTATTACGTCTGTCAAAATTTCGATTCATTCAAAAAATTTACCAATAATCGAGAAATTATGACGGTTCTAACTAGATGGAGCTTATATCAATTTATTTTATTTTATTTTCATAATGTACCACCTACTTAGATCCGTTAGAGTAAATTATTACAGTTCTAAATAGATGGAGCTTATATCAATTTATTTTATTTTATTTTCGTAATGTACCACCTACTTAGATCCGTTACACAATGTAATAACACAAAATTGTCACATCCTACCATCTGGTAAGACATAATTTATTTTTCTTTTATTTATCTTTTTCTTTTTTTTAATAATAAAAATAACTTATATTCGGTGGAATTACGTTTTTATGGGTAATAAAGTGGTTTAATTTTATTATGATATTCTTGATTGTTAAACATTGTTTTATTAAGGAGCGTCACCTGACAGTAATGTTCATAAAAACCATAAATATTATAATAATTTAATATTTATGTTATAACAGCATATTATTAAAATATTATATGTCATTATTAAAATATTAGTATTTATACGATTGTTACACTGTTACAGTATTTGGATATCGTCGACTTGCAATATAATCTGTAACCTTCGCGACACGCCAGCCACCAACAGAGCAAGACGCCAATAAAAATAATCGGGGATTTGTTACCACCGTGGGATCACAAGAACCACCTCACAAATTGGACCCTAATTTCGTGACACTATTCGTTCAAACTTTGAGCAGTAGTCACATCTTTTAGATTAGGTTTTAATAGATTAAATGTTATTAGACTATTGTCTAACCGTGAGCTGTAGACACCTCTTAGTTTTTAGACGTTTAAATTGTATTAAATGTATTTTTTATATTTATCTGGAATTATTTTAAAAGTGTATTTTTTATATCTCACGGATGCGCTCCACATAGCTCGATGACAAATGACAACAAAACTAAATTATATCTTTAAAAACTGTTTTATATATTTAGATATAATATTAACGAACAGTTACAGTCACACCGTAAACTACCGGATTCTGGTAAATTAATACAAAACATTTAAAAGACTAGGCTTACAAAAAAATATTTAACAATTTCAAAATTAATATGAGTATATAAAATTGTACTAAATTAGCTAGAATAGTGGATTATACTAAATACTATTTGTACCGAATGCGTATTAAAGTCCCCGAGAAGGTTGGTCGCCGCCTGAGCCCAGATTATGAGCTTACAAATATCTATAGGCCTGAGTACATTAGGCGGGAGGGACGCGTTGCTGAATCCAATTGTCCACGTTGAAAACTTTTTTTTAAATGCTTAAATATGCGACAAATTTCGTAAATGTAATCTGGGTCTGTGTCTACAGAAAGGCAAAACTATCACATTATTTCGATATATAATTTCAAATGTTGAAAATTGAATATGGTAGTGTTAAATCAACAAATATGGGGTACATAATATAAAATGTACTTACATATATTACTTATATAACACACAGACACATAACTGACAATTATGCTCGTTACACAAAACTTACTCAATGTGGGGGATCAAACCCACAACTTCTCGTTTCATAACAGGGTTTACTACCACTACGCTCAATATAGGGTAGTATTAGAAATTTCTGAAAGATTTGAAGTTTGTCATGAAATTTGTCTTCAACATGATCTGATATTCAAATTACTAAATGTATATATGAATTTCAATAAATAAAAAAAAACGTTTTCATAAATCTTCTTTTAACGGTTATAATTACCCAATATTGCCGGTTGATGCTCGAGCTTCGCGGAATAGTCTCGATGTTCGCGTAAAATTGTTTATTCGTAATATACTTTACATAAATTCTCCGCACACCAAAATGCTTAGGCAAATACTTGGCGATGGCGCAAAACCCCTTCGGGAATAAGTTGTTACAGGCTCGGAGCTAGTAAAGTTAAGAACTGTGATATTAATAATTATTTTCATTTTAATTTCATTTACGTTAGTATTCCAAATGTGAAATTATTTCTGTGTTCTGTACTTTTTATCCTGAGTATAAAAAGAAAGATCCTGGCAAAAGAAGATAAATTTTAAGATATGTTTGGAAATCATGTAATTAATACGAATAATATTCAAACTTAGTTACAGAAAAATCAAGTTCAAATCAGCTAAACCTCTGAGTTTTACAATTTCACTAAATAAAAATTATCATTTAGTAAACTGGGTTTCGTTGATTGTGAATTTGCTTTAAAAATGTTTCAAGTGATCTTATAGAGTAGCACAAGAAACATCGTCGCGTCCTATAATTAATATTTTTAGCATAGTATTGTATATTTCATTTGCTTTTATAATGCCAAATAACTATTTATGGAATGGGCATACACTGAATTTGAAATGAGCTCTCACTCTGGCTTTCAAATATAACCGCTGGAATAAACCGAAAATAATTAGTTAGCTTCTAAACTTGAAGGTGACATTTACAAGGTCAATACCAGAAAATACCTACACTACGATTTCATAGTAATGATTTCTTTCGAGGAAAACTGAAGCTTATAACAGTCTTCCATATAGGAATGAATACTTAAACGTGCAAGTGTATGGTGACATATGCATATGAATATGCAAAACTGTAACAGCATTGACGCTTTTACGAGCTGTGTTGAATGTTGATACACATGAAAGGGTCTGACTGTTGAAACTTCATGTAGTCCACTACACATTTGTGAGTAAATGATTTCATAGATAAATAAATGGATAACACTTAGTGTTCGCTGTGCATAAGAATGTTGAATTCATATATACTTTCATTAACAACTTTTGTACAATGTACGAATATTGTGATCTATGTGAAGAACCAGGTTAACAACTAGCATGTGTTAAAGAAGCGTCCAAATGCACTACCAATCAATGAAACATTTGGATTGCAAGTGAAAAATGCATACACCAAAACTATTCTTACCGAAAAATTTAGAAGACAAATTTCATATTTTACATAAACAAGAGGAATAACAGAATTGTTATGATAATAGGTAATTTAGTAATAATATTGTTAAATCTTCAATAACGGATAAAATTATAAGATAAAAATATGATAAACTTGAAAAGAGATAGTGAAAGCTTTAAGATAAACAAAAACATAAAAGATCTTGTAATTTCCGACGTTGGCACCTCTCCAACTACATCTAACCGGGAGGTTAAAGGGAGGTATTTTTTTGTCGTCGGCGTGTTAGGAAACATCTCGCTCGCACCCGTCCCACGGTTACCCTCCCCTGTTTATCTAGCGACGTTGCCTTCAATGTTTTACAGCAGAGCCCAGTGATTTTACTTGCTAATCTAGCCCGCAAAGCTTTAGCTCCATCTAGTGAAAACTGTAGCGCTTGTTACATCACTTTACGTTGTTTTATTACGGCGTGCTATAGAACTTTATTAAGAGTTGTTGTAGTGTTATTTGTTTCACAATACTTTCTTCATAACTTTAAAATGTAATTTTGACGTGATAACGTCTTATAAATCGATGAATGCCAGCTACACACACGTAAAAGCATGACTCATTGTCACGTTCCGCCTGATCCGAGCGTGCAAGCGAGAGCGTGGAACAAGCGATAGAGGGGTACGATCGACCTAAATTAATTTTAATGTTTTGTTATAACGTTATCACGTAAATTGATCGTCTGTAAACGTATGAATACCAATATTTTGTGTCGAAATTAATACTAGGTATTCAACAATGTTTTTATTTTTGAAATGCAGACATGAGATGATTACCATACATCACTTCTTGTAGACTTTGTCGTCATACAGTCTGGACATGCACGACGAAAAACAATCAGTAGATTATTAAAACCAACAAAGTCAGGCACTGTGATGGGTTTTCTCAGTATAGTGACTGGACCATACTCACTTTGTCATATTATCCTGCAATATTTATAATGAAATAGCTTTTGCTCACCTTAATGTAAACTGGACGTATTTCTCGGAAATAGTATATTTTCTTCTGAATGATATGCCTATCACAAGGATATACCTAGAAAAAGCATATAGGGAGTACCCCCTTTGTCAATTTCTGTACCTCTGACAATGTGTAGAAAATTTCATGATTATCAGTTGAATAGATTATAGGTACGAAAAGGTAAGAACTAAAGAAACACACTTTCGCGTTTATAATTTTTTTTTTTTTTTTTATAAGGTTAACGTTTAACCGCAATATCATCTGACGTTTAATGATGATTTGGTCTAAGATGGTAGTCACGCTAAGCCTAGAGAGGGACTGGCTCTGAAGTGCAGCTGCCGGAATACACCAACAGGTGCTTGGTGACAGATTTACAACTTCAGGGTGGTAACCAGTTAAGCCGACTAAGAAAAAGCTCTACCACCATGGTATGGTTTCATCACGATGCTTTCATTCACCGAAAGCTCGACTTAGTTGCTAGGATTCGAACCTACGTCCTTCAACGCTGTGGCGGAATACACTACCAACTGAACCATTGTCGTTTCAATTATTAGTTAGAATACTGATACGTAAAAATAGTATGTAACTTATAACGAATTAAGTGATTCTAATAATAAGTGGTGGTCATGAATCAATTGTATTATTAATACGCGTCCTATCTAAATAACGTTTTAAAGAAAAACCAGAGAAAGCGCGAATAGTAGATACCACATGTAAGAAGCAGGTTGCATAATCGAAGATTCTAGAAAACCGATATACGCCTGTATACCGGAGAGTATTCTGAAGAACTGTTCGGATTGATACATGCTGCTGGGTTCTATTACTTGCCACAAAATGAAATTCCATCCGTGTCATCTCAATAATTGGAACTCGTCTACTATGTCATTCTGGCATGCGTTTTTCCCACGTGCGTCGGTCCTCTAGTATGAACTCCCACCGGCAGCGTTTCTGGACCAATACAACTCACAAACCTTCAAGAAATGAGCCTACTCCTTCCTCATAAGCCGGAAAAGCATCTGTGATGCCCCTCGTGTCACAGGTATTCATGGGCGGCGGTGACTACTTACCATCAGGTAACCCGTCTGTTCGTTTGCCTAGAATCGCATTAAAAAAAAACGTACGTGCGATTCGGATTAAAATTTGTTTTAATGATAATTACATAAAAAATACTTTTAAATCATTTGATCCTATGAATCGCTACATTCGCAAAATGTTAAGTTAGGAGTTATATCAACATAAAACCTACTTTAAATTCAAAAGAATAATATACTTAATAAAGTCGATTGTCAAGTTTTCGGAGGGATCTTAGACTGTTATGTAGTGGCTTTTATTTCTTGTTCATAAAGTTGCGTTATTTGACCCTATATCGCGTAATATTGGCGGCATCTTGCGTAATACAACTTGGTTATTGTGCTTAAGTGAAGTCGTTTAGAAACAATACCACGGAATATGAATTCTGAGATGTCACAAAACTCCTTGGAATGTTCTAGCAAGTGGGCCACTATTTTGTTGGAACAATGGAATCATCACGAGATAGTCTAATAATTATGCATTTGATAATGGGGGTGATACTATCCAATAATAAGAATTAGTTGCCAATGTAGGAATAAGGAAAGTCCTGAAAGTGCCAATAAGGAAAGTCCGCTGTATAAATTAAAATATGAACCGACTAATTATTATATAACGAATATACTAACTAATATAATAAATGCGAAAGTGGATTTGTTTCACTTCTTAACTACTCAACCGATCATTATATGACTTAGCCTTGTACCTTTCATTAAAAAAAATACGGTTCCTGAGGGATAGATCAAATCTAGATTAAAGCAAGCAAAAGCTATATTTTCTACATATTTCTCTATATACTTATGTACTGTATATTGCCGTATAGCAATATTGTTATATTAGGCTATATTACTGGATTTATTACATATAATTGCGAGATGACACCTTCAAACTTTTATAAAATATGTTTTACATAATAAGCCGAAAAACTCCGTAGCTATATAAACAATACGATATAAAAATCCTAGTAGAAATTTTTAAAACGAATATATGTGACAGACTTGGAGACGTTAATTAAATGCAATAAATCATCTACGGCGTATGTGTTCAGCGGAAAATTTTAATTTTTACGAAGAGTCATACTGCACCCGTTTCTCGTGAATTTTATTTGAAACTGTTATTCATAAGAGATGTATAAAACTGTTGCTTTTTCAAACATATTGCCTGAAGAAAATTATTTGCTTCTCGTAATTGTATATATCATACTTGAAACTCAAATTGTGTTGTGTTTCAAATTTCCGTGTAGAAATTTTATTAAATTTGGTTGAAAATTAATAAAAAACATTATTTCTTAATTTTTTTTTTGCGATTGTTTTAAATGTTATTGCCAATTTTTGCATACACATCTCACGTTCATAATGACAAAAAAATCGGTCTAGCTGTCTTTGTAATAAATTCAGAGAAGCAAGCAAACAGAGAAACAAGAATTTCTTTAATGACATATTCGTGATTAGTGCCCTTTGTAATAGTCATATATCACAGAATTTGGAACAGAAACATGTAAATATAAAATTATCGATTTATACTTTTATACTATATTATAACATACTTATTACTTTACTAAACAATTACATGAAATGTAGTATATTAAAGAGTTGTTTTAACAAAATAATTAATATTTAACAAAGTGTTTTATACTCTTGTATTAATTAATATTGCTGAATGGTTCACACCAGAATATTATTAATTGCAGACTCTCTAAAATCGTAATCGTGCATATTTAACTTTTGATATATTAATTTCAGTAAAATACGTACGATGAACGCTTGAAATATTTATTTAGATACCGCCATCTAGCGTAAAAAGTATACTGTACATGAAGCATATCTATATGTTTCTCTTTTTATTTCATTTTATGAAATTGCTGGCGCACTGAAACTTCCCGCATATTTCGACTTTAATTTCACTTTATTATAAAATACGGAATGAAAAATACCAAGCAGACTCGTTTCCTGATGTTTTTGATTAAGATTATAACTATTTGACTTATGTACTTTGTATATTAAAGAAATCGTATTCATAAATAATATTTGTCCCTTTTGAGGCTACATATGACGGCTTAAGAGAAAGTAAATTACGTGCGTCGTCTGTTACTATGCGTTTAATTCTCCATTAACAATGAATGTCGTTAACGAACTTTTTGTTTTGTTCTGATTGGTTCGTTTACGTAGGCGTCTCGCTCCAAACTCGCCGTAGCGATTTTTTGGGTGAACAAACACAATTGTTAAAACGTTAAAAAATATTGAAATGGACGTCGCATTCTAACAGATTTTATCTTTGTCGTGCGATAACTGAATAATTGACTATACAGTGAAATTTTTGGATCTATAGTTTAGAAGGTTGATAACCGTAAATAAGGTAATATTTTTTCTTTTTATTTCTTTAGTAATGTCCTTAGCAAAAGTTTTTCAATTAGAGGTGCAGAAACAAGAATATTACACCGTCACGGAAAAGCATCAAACTTCGTTTGCTCTATTTTTTCTTAATTTGTATTTTTTTCTTCATCTTTTCTCGTGTCGCGCCAAACAGTATTTAAAATTTGATTACCGCGAGCCGTGATAAAAAGGGGCGTCAATCATCGTTCTTCTAATTTTGTGTAAGTATATGGTCGACATTGGTAGACACTAAACGGGGTTAACTTCAAATGAAATTGCTTGAATAGGCTAAACGGGAACTTAGCGAAGATTCTGTAATAAAAGAGCGCATACTTGTAACATCAACGTTATATACTAATGAGATATCAAAGTTTCGTGTCCTACCACTAATAATCTTCTTTCTTCCTATTGCGACAAGCGATCCTCTTTATTCAAAATCATTACCAAGTGAATATTATTACCGATTGTTTTGCGATGATTTTAATGATTCAACAAGATGGCGACTCTCTTGTTAGAACTTTCCAAGTAGTTTTTGTTACATCGCAGAATTCCTGTTTTGTGGTATTCTTTCTCAATATTACAAAATATAGGGTCAAAGAGCAGAAGAATATGAATGAAAGATAAAAAAGACTATATGTAAGATCTTGCCTAAACTCCCCGTTTATCAATAATCCCCTCATATAAATATATTTTGTCAAAACATAGAGAGAAACGACAACATAATTTTTAAAAATCCACACATGTTTCAAATCTCCCGTGTACGAACTAAATGTAACTTTATTATTCACGTGCCATGACGAATCTCAACAGACTTTTCGCATCATTTTATATGCGTTAAGATTGTTTTTAATATTTTTAATGTTCATGATTACATTAATAAAAAATATAAAACCTGTGCAAAAATCACACTACCGCTGTACCACCACTATCAGTTTCATTTACAAAGCAGATCACGTACTGCTGCTCTAGTCTGTTTCACATGGTTGCTATTTATAATACTATGTACATATATACACGTGATCCCGAGCTTTCGATGAAGGAAAACATCATGATAAATCCATGGCATAGTAGTAGTCTTTCCTAGTCTAACTGGTTAGCTGGTCAGTTGGGAATCTGTCGCCAATCTATAGGTGTGTTTCGGCAGCTGTACTTGAGAGCCAGTTCCCCGCTAGGTTTAACGAGTTTCCCATCTTACACCACATCATCATTTAACATCAGATTAGGTTGTGGTCAAACGCTAAAATCTATGAAGTATAAAAAAATACATGTATACATCCAGAATAAAAATCAAGAGCCCTCTATCCCGAGGAACTTCGGAAAGATACAATCGATAGACAGAAAATAAAAAGTGAAGAATAGTTTGTTGTACACACAAATAATGACATACGGTCTCGTAGTACCGACATCTAGTGTGAAAAGTTTACTACATGTGTAACACATGTTGTTGTACAATCTAATTTCATGAACATTGCAGACTTCCCGCATATTTCGGCTTTAATTTCACTTCATTATTAATACGAGACGAAAAACCTCAGGCGGACTCGTTGCGAGACGTTTTTAGGTCATTCTGCTGTTATATGAAATGATAGGAATTCAAGAATATGATTACTAAATTTAATCTGAGTTATTGAGTAATTACATAATTTTACTACGTACTAATCTATCTTTTATGAGTTAAGATATTTATTAGAAAAAAATACTTTATTTTTATACTTATCATATTATTTTCACGTGTAAACTGACGGAAATAATAATACGCAGAATTATGTCATGCCCTCTTTAGATAACATAGGTACCGTCATGGTGGATTTATCAAATGAATAATGAATAGGCTCAAATGAGGCTTTTTTAAATGTCACAAAACTCCATTATGTTTAATTTTTTTTATTTACGAAAAGTGAATGGAATAGAGATGATTATCGTAAAATTACTTATACTTTTAAAATTATAAATGAGAATGTTCGTGGGAATGAATGGATGATTGTTAGTTTGCCATGTAAAAAGAGTTGATGTGATTTTAATGAACATTTATAATAATACTAGCAATTCCTCGCTTTTTCTATTTTGTAGTTATTTTCGATTTTTTATTTCATAATATTAACATATAAGTAACTATTGTTGTGGTTATTTCATCTATAATAAATATAATAGACTATCAATTTTAGAATGATATGCTAATAATAAAAAAAATACCAGTTGTAAGTTAAAAAATGGCGAATTTTCATTCCCTTTAGGGTTGAAGTTCCAAAGATCTTTCCTTAATACTCACCTACATTGTAAAAGCAATCCCCAAAATTACATTGTTCTAGCCCCAGTAGTATTATATATCATATAGTATGTATAGAAATAAATAGCCTATATGTCATTATAATATGTAGGCTATAATTTATAAAAATATTGTTTGAATTGACCAAAATATATCGAGAATCGTCAAGTAAGTGTAAAAAGTTCCGCTTTTCTGATATTTATTTCGCGTTGCATAAACCATCTCATCAGTTATAAAGATACAAATCGCAGATGGAACTGCAGGCAAATGCAAGCAGTACGAATAGTAATAAGTATTTAGTGTAACTTCGATACCCACACCAGTATCTTATGGGAAGGTTTTGTTGTTACTTTCGCGCGTTGAAAATTATTTCGCAGACATTGTATCCGAAGCACAGATATTAAACTGTTAATAAGTAGAAAGAACATAATAAAAGGCACAATATTTATTAATATATAGATAGGTATCTATGACAATTTAGGCGGATTTGGGTCTGTTCATGTGCCTTTAATTACACGCTACAATAAACAAATGCGAGTGTAATAAAACTTTATTTATATAGGTTCCATTGTCTGCCGTTCTGTATGTTATGTATATTAATCTTTTTGATATAAGCACTTCATATACTGTAACGTCTATAACTTTAAGTAAATAGTATTAGGTTAATAGGATACGGTACATATAGCAGACTCGATTGCGAACGTCATACATACACACAATCCTTACAACCCTTATACAATGCCTATTCATTGGGACGAGACATTTATAGTCCAAGTAACTAAGATTAAAGACCTTGGTGCTGTGTTTGAAGCCAGATTTACTTTTAACAATCACATTAAAACCATTGGAGTGGATTGCTATCGCAGGCTTGGTTTCGTACCTCGGACTTCAAAGGATTGTCATGAACTACAAACTTAAACTAGAATGATTGCCACTTGGAATCCGCACGAAAATCTGTGCTGTCCTCTGTTAGAGAAAATACAAAAGGCTTTTTTACGGTTTTTATGTAATAAAATGTATGTAATAAATGTGTAGGTGGTAGAGCTACGCTGAAGCTATTACTGGTTTCAGCATGAATGGGTCGGCTCGCCCGGGGTAGTACCACCCTCTCACAGAAAACCGACGTGAAGTAACAGTGCTTTGCACTGTTGCGTTTCGTTCGGTCAGTGAGAGCGCCAGAGGCCCACATATTTAAAAGGCCGGCAACGCACTTGCGACTCCCCTGGTGTGTTGCTAGTGTCTATGGACGGCGGTGATCACTTATCATCAGGTGACCCATCTGTTCGATTGCCCCCTATAATATAAAAAAAAAAAAAATAGGAGATCTACGCGTTTTTATACCTAATAAAATTTGTGCCTGAAATGTAAGAATTTAACTCGAATGCTTACAGCGTAACTATGAGAGTATAACTATAAATACTATGACCGTAAGAGGTAACTCTGAATGCATAAAACCTATGTCTAGACTTTAATATAATAACTCGGTAGGCTCGGTAGGTGGTAGAGCTACGCTGAAACTATTACTGGTTTCAGAATGAATGGGTCGGCTCGCCCGGGGCAGTACCACCCTCTCACAGAAAGCCGACGTGAAGTAACAATGCTTGCACTGTTGCGTTTCGTTCGGTCAGTGAGAGCACCGGAGGCCCACATATATTAATATTAAAAAAAAAACTTGATTTTAATAAGATACTCTATGATACAAAAGATTTATCTTACGACATACAGTACTGCTACACATCTATGTATCCCAGCGCCTGAAGTAGACCGAGCCTCTATCTCAGACGCTCATATCTTTCCGAAACATATTATATAGCTACATTTTTATTTGTAATTGTCAATGTTATTTACAATGTAATTATGTAGCTGCACATCTGTATGAATTATTTAGTATACAGGCATGTTGTTCATCTATCTCCTGTAGGATATCTAAATTCACAAGGTATTTGAATACTTTGACAACTTAATAATTTTAGTACCATACCCGGTAATTGACTTTTTTGATTGTTCGATTGGAAAAAATGTGTGCCGCTTTCAAAAACTTTTGCGAGAACTTGGAATAATTGTAAAGCCTGATTGATTTCTGTACATATAGTATTAATAAGTAAATATATATTCTGCATTTTGTTATACGAGTACATTTAAAAAAAAATTATGTACATAGCCACAGGCGTATTTGTTAAAGTATGTAAATAGATAAATAAAATAAAAATCATACACCAATTTTACGGTCCGTCATAGTGATGTGTGGCAAGCTTAGGCGTCTCGCATTGTTGCACCAATCAGTGTAAATACAATAAGAGAATGGGGTGGCAGAGATCTGTTTTCGACTAGAGCGCAACATCCATAAACTGGACTGGTTGGAATGTAAATATCTCGGCGGTCGCCGTTATTTCTGGATTTTTTTCAGATTAATAACAAACTAGCTGTTATCCACGATTTCGACCGTGCCAAATTTAGCAAAAAGAAAATGTTTGTTCCATGTAAAAATGCGCGTGAGGCGTGTGCGGTCTTACTTTAAATTATTACATTTTTGCGGAAACCATTTTCTTATATAATAACAGTCCGAGTTATTCTTTATAATATTAGGTATTTACATTGAAGATCCCGTGAAAATCGGTCGAACCGTTTTCAAGGATTGCTCGGAACAAACAACATTTTTTTGTATAATTTCATATACATTTAGAAAAAAACTATACGAAGCTATTTTGACATCACGAACAGATAATTCAATTTTATTTACTTGTAGGTATTAATAGCCCGTATAATATTTATAGTGATCTTTGTTTCAAGAAGCAGTCAACAAAGAAGGCATTCCACGTTCACAATGTTTGAGTAAGAAGCGTGAAAGTGAGTTTGTTTTAGGTCGATAAGATTAAACCGCTTTTGATAAAACTGGATACAAAGACAACATAAAGATCGTAGGAGAGTGTCGCGTGCTTTTCTTCGCAATTGGTTGGATAGTTGTCCGGTCGTAGCCAAAATAATTTTCTCCGGTTAAAGTGATCTGTTGGTCAACTATACAGGTTCTATCTGGATAGCGATTGATAGTTTCGGTGTGATTTAACAAGATTTAGATTTAAATCAAGTCTAAACACACAATTTTCCCGTTTACAATCATTATGGGATAAAGCTACATATACACACAAAATCAAAGTGTGTTTTTCGATTGGCTTAATCTTCAAAACGACTGCACCGATTTTGACGAGACTTTCTGCAGCAGATAGCGGACATTTCAGAGCATTATATGAGTTACATATAAATACGCTATTCTTTAGTGGATAATCATAAATAACAGCATTTATCAGAGGTAAACTTAAAATTGGTAAAAGATTTACACGTTAGCGGTAAAGTTAAGATTTAAAGAAAAGTACAGTTCACAATGAATGCTGATAAATAATTTAATTATAAAAAAAAATCAAATACATTTTCACGGGTAATAATGAATAAATATAGAACATGAGTATTTGGCGGCATTGGAGGCCGGTGATGGAAAATAGCGTGATGAAATCTGAAAATATTGAGTACCTTTTCATAGTCTCATAAATAGCGGAGAAAAAATACATCCATGCATATCCTGGCATTTGAAATAGCCAAAACTTCATGGACAAATGGCGCGATGATTGGTAAGTACCTTTCTTTAGAAACAGCCTATACTATTTTTAGTTTTTTTTCATTCGCTTACTAAACTGAATAATGTTTGCTACTTCTTTCTGTTATCAATGCTTTTGATGTTTCATAACAAATACATGTTAAATTATGATTAATTTATGGTTTAATTTAATATTTTTGAATTATAATTCTATTGCTAATATTTAACTCTTTTATCGGTTTTAAGCTACTTATTCAAATCGTCTCTAAAATAATACTCTGAAATGTCCTCTATCAACTAGGAAAAGTCTGGTCTAAAACGATTCAGCCGAGTCGGAAATGATCCCGAAAACTGACAGACACTTAAATTTTATTTATACGTATATATGGAGGACACATCATATTTATTATTATTTCACTGCTTATTATTATAATAAATATAAAACTTAAATACGTACTTTTTTCAACGAAGTATCCAAAGTTTTAGTCTCAAGAAATGATATCTCATAAACACTGTGTTTCACAAATACACTAATCACTCACAAAAACACGTCGAGAACACATAGTACGAGAATAATCACTAACGAATCATTTGTTGTGATCTAGACGGGGAAAAACTGCACGACGTTTCCATGCGAGGGTAGAATTCGACTGGTCGAGGGGTGCGTCGGGGGTGAGGAGAGACGGCGCCGCGCAGGCGGACCTCCGACGTTCTCGCTCCGTCCAACAAACATGCTCGCATAGTGCAATTTTAAAAGTGCTCTCATTTGTAAAATGGAATCGGATCGTTATCTCTACACATTGGATTAAGTGTGTGTTTATGACCACACAAAAGAAGTGAAAACTTCTTTATAAAATATACAACAAAACCCCAACGTCACGTGGTGTTCCCAGGCGGTCAACCATCCAAGTACTGACTACGTCCAACGTTGCTTAACTTCAATGATTGGATGAAAACCGGTGTTTTCAACACTTAACCCAATGCACTGTTTACCCACACCACTTTTTTTTCACAAAAGGTTGCAGATAAGATTTTCAAAGCCTTCCCATAAGAAGAATCACTCCTCAAATTAAAAAATGAGATGCAGGCACTAAGCCACTAAATGCATGGTGTACATTATAACACAGTAATAAAGTGCAACGCCTCACAATTGATTCATTATCTAATGTATATCTTAATCTAATAATAGGCTGTTATGACAAGGAAAGTATTTACTGGACCTTTAATATATTGCAGATTAAGAATCAGTAAAGCACATAGGTTATAATTTATACATTGTTTAGCATGATCAAATATAACAATAATAACCATCAACTAAAATTAAAAACTTTCTGCCATCTAAGTACAGTCTCGGTTTGTGCTGCATAAACCGTTGAGAGTGACAGGAAGATTTATAAATATACGAACGCAGAAAAAGTAATACGATATACGTTAATGCACAAACCTGCGGAACTAAATTATTGCTATTAAAATTTACGTATTTCATGCCCAATATAATTTTATTTTATACATGATTTAACAGTTTTATAACACCTCTTTCTCGTTGATGATTCGAAAATCGACCTACACTATTACAGCGATGAAAATTTGATCAATACATTTTATTAATCCATATGTTTATTTAATATCCCTTAATATACGTTGTGTTTTTAAAAGCTCAAAATATTTGTTTTGTTCACATGTAAAATTTGGACCACTATTAAACAATTTTACTATGTACCAAAAGAGGGCCTACCAACTATTAGGGCTGGGTAAGAACTTATTTTTCTCTATCAGCCACTTATCTTTGCTGATTCCAGAGTGACGATAAACTCTGCAATAACGATATCGTTTTTACAAACGCTTCTTTTTCAATAATTTCTAATAGTTACACATAGGTTTTACTGTTATTAATTAAATGTGCTGAAGATCTCTATGTTGCAGTAAAATTTACTACGTTCTGTTTATTAACGGAACTACACACTCTAGGTAGGCTTCGAAGCCACAGTTTTAGAGTGAATATTTATCATACTGTGAAAATGTGATAACTTCTGTCCGATGTATTTCCTACTTATGCCATAGTATGTTTGCAGTGTAACATGAAATAACATTAATGTGGGCTGGTGATGAGTCATATGATCTCTCGGCGGTCGCAGTTGTTTTTGGATTCTACCATCTTTACCGACATTTCTTCGTATAATTTAAAATGTATGTTACTTAGAGACAAAGTAGAATATTGAAAGAATTACATACGTTTGTACTTTGATATTATTATTGTTTTGATTTGCAAAGGGTACTTTAAATATGAATTGTGAATCAAAAATACTTGACCCGACTAAATAGTACACTTTTATTTATACTTCATCGTTCATGAAGTACTTAGTGATAGATTTAAAACTTGAAATCTGTAGTGAAATAGAAAACACAGTCGAGCGGTTACCGCGTGTACCAGTTCTGACAAGAAAATAACCTGTATAAGGCTCGACTGTAGTAGCATTAAAACAATATTTCTGTCGCAGTGTTAAGACTATTTTTGTATTTACATTATTATTATCGAGAACTACTTAATTTCTTCACAAAATAAATAGTAATAATATATCATTTCGATTATTTCTAAGTCCTCTTAAGATTGTTTTTATAAATAATCGTACGTCATTTATGGTATTTACTTTATTGCCTAGATAAGGACTCGTTCCGGCTTCGCACGGGTGCGATATACTAATATTATATGTGTATAATTTACCGATCTAGGGTACAGACGGGCAAGACGGAGAGGTCGGACAAAACGAATAATTGTCCTAGGTCGATGCTCAGTCGATAGAAAGACACATAGTTCGTATTTACACTGGTCACTCTGCCACTGATTGGTCTGATACTGTAAAACATGTGCTCAGTGTTATGTTCACTGTTACTCTACCTACTAGTGAAGACCGCATTACAATTCGTTCAGTACTTTTTGCGTTTATCGCGAACATCCCGACAGACAGACAGACGCGGCGGACGTCTTTTTTTTATAATATTTTGTAATATATATATAGCAATTATGATATTAGTCAAAGTATTATCAAATGAGGTACTACTGGTTGTCTTTGTCAAAGCCAGCGTATTGGTCAAAATAGCAATGCAAGTTATTCATTACCTTTTAATAATATGTGAAAGATATCAATGGTTCCTGTGTTATCCATCCTTAAAAAAAAATTTAATATTCATTATATTATTATTATTATGTAAAGTAATTACGTTAATAGAAAAATGTATAATTCTCCATTGAATTATATTGATGTGTCTCATAACATTTTAGGAGGCATTAACTATATCAACGCCTGAAAACTTCTTAGGTCTTCGTTAGAATACATCGACTTTTCTTTTATTTCATATAAATATGATACACGTGTGTTGTAAACTTTCCAGAATATATTTTCAGAATGACAGTGAAAACAGTACAAAAATCCGTTGCGTAGTTCAAAAGAATTAAGGGATTTATTTACGTTATAATATTTATCTTATACATAAAAAAAAGCGTTCCAAAAAAAAAACTCTAAACGTTAGCAAAAATCGTGCAAATAATAGTTTAAGGGAACACATATATTGTATGAGCGAAGCGACATAATTTTATAGGATTTGTCTATAAAAATAGATAAAATTGAAGTGTTTGTTTGTAATATCAAAGGAATAGCTTTTTACGAAATAAATATAAAAGTATATACAGTACTTATAACAAAAATGTAATTTTCATTTTTTGTCTGTCCGTCTGCTTGTTTTGTCCGGATGATCTACGAAACCGGTTAAACTAATTTTGACGGAACACGCACTGGGAGATGGCTGATGTTACAAGGAGTAAGTTAGGCCACATTTTAGAAACAAAATTAGAATTCTGCGAAAATATAATCAACTAAAGATGCAGTGTCCAGTATCGCGCCCGCCCCACGCGCTCCTTTATACTAAATGTTTTACTAAATTCTAGAAGGACGAAGTATAATACCTAGTAATCTTATACAATTTAAGATTCGTAATAAATTATTTCCAAAAAATATACCTAATTCATATTACAAATCAAAATAGTCATTGTCGCGACAGCGCCAATTTAAGCTCACGTTGATGTTTGTAATAGTCGTGAGATGTATCACAGAGGTCACACGTCGTAGGTGGTAGAGCTACGCTGAAGCTATTACTGGTTTCAGCATGAATGGGTCGGCTCGCCCGGGGTAGTACCACCCTCTCACAGAAAACCGACGTGAAGTAACAGTGCTTGCACTGTTGCGTTTCGTTCGGCCAGTGAGAGCGCCGGAGGCCCATATATATTAAAAGGCCGGCAACGCACTTGCGACTCCCCTGGTGTCGCTAGTGTCTATGGACGGCGGTGATCACTTACCATCAGGTGACCCACCTGTTCGTTTGCCCCCTATAATATAAAAAAAAAAAAAAAAAAAAAAAAAAAAAAAAAAGGTCAGCGCACACTGTACTTATTTTATGTAAGGGTTTAGTTGAAAGGATTAGTTATTAAGAACGACTGAATTTACTCATGAGGTCCTACTATTTTTAATTATTGAGTATGTGTGTGTTAATGAGTGTCTGTATATATGTGTGTATATGGTATATGGCTGCAGGAATACAATAACGAAGTGTACAATAGTGCGCAAGTATTGAGTATCGGGGAGGATTAAATAGATGTACAGGCTATTTGATATTAACTGGTCACTGCTGCCTAAGCATGTACAGCCAGCCACAAAAGATCGCGCTCCTGGTGCTAATAATAGGATGCTACTACTGAAGCACGTATTGGAACGCCTCATGTCAAAGTTCGTATGACCAACTTCACCCTTTGAATTTAAACAGCTGGAGAATTAAACAAAGATAGATCATATTATTAAAGTCGACACGAAAGTTTCAGGGCAACTGACGAAGAAAAACGTCTTGGAACCATACCAGCATTGTTGTAACCAGACTGTATTAATCTCTCTACGTATCAGAACGCATGCGCAAAGATTATCTACCCTCGCCTCAGGGGTTATCGGTTGGGGTTAGTGATTAGGGTGTACCAAGTCACGCGACTCGACTCCGGCGTATCGACAGATGCTTCTTCAAGATTGTAATGATTTTGCACGTTTTGTTGTAGTATCACGACTGCACCACAAGCTTCACCAAACTTTGTAATTAAACTTGTGTGACAAGGCTTTGGCAAAATTTCTTTTTCGAATTCAACTATTCAACCAACGACATATATTTTTTGATAATTTAATGTTTATCTCTATAATAAACCATCAAAATATTTATTATCATGAAATGGAAATAAAATGTTTTTGTTGGTGAGTACGTTTAAGAAAAAAAATGCATGAGTCGTCCAAACAATGCTTTATCGTGAATTTAATTCTATTAATCATGTGACTTTAAAATAGCATAGCTTAGATTAAGCTAGATCAACTGGAAAGCCGTTAACAACTCTTGGGGTGGCGTATCAGCAGCGTTCTTAATACCAGACTAAACGACGTCTAGCTGTTTTGGTGGATGTGCTTGCGGGTGAAACCGTTACACTTACAGTGACTCCTCATATCTGAGATCTGTTCCCTAGCTATTATGCGCACGCACGCCTCTCATTGAGTCATCAGAGGTTATCTTTTAGTATCAGACCGCAAAAAGAGGCCTAGTAAAAAAAGAAGAAACACCGAGGGGCTTTAGGCATTAAGACTCCAACATAGCCCATTTACATTTACAGCTTATTGCGAGACTGAGGAGACTCGAGGAGAGGCTGAATATCTAATGCATAATCCCTCAATATAAAAAACGAAAAAAGGTCATAGTTATTTATATAAAGTTGCTTGATTATTGACGTAAATACATCATTATTACTTGTTATATTTCAATAGTAATCATTTTCATAATAATGAAATGTTTTTCAACTTAACCATTGCACCCAAGATATTATATAAGGAAAGTACCTGATAAAATAATAAAATTGTCGCTTTGACTCCTTCTAATAGAGTTTAATTAATAATCTAAACTCATCATTTTAAAATTTAACTGAACGTTAAAATCCCAAAAAATAACCAGAAGACATTACGCCTTTTCTTGAGGATCTTTTTTACCAAAGGCAATTGGAACCGACGAGTTTTTTGTTTTATGAAACTTAGTTATTATTCGCACAATATACGATTCAAAATTTTTTTTGCTCATATGTGTACAAGGAAATGTTATTCGAACAAAAAACGTGACTTCGACGTGTCCATCTACACAAATGCCAATTCATTTGTTAGATTTTTAATTTCAACTCGCTTGACAATGAACGGCGAAACAAAAAAAAAAACATAAATTGGTTATCTGTCGAGTTGCTTTTGTCGTGTGCGCTACTAGGAATACGTACGGAACTTTTTCAGTGAACTCGTGTTTAGTCGTCGTGCTTAGTATATTTTCTGGAACAACATTTGGTAACAGAAAATTATATTCTATTTGTAGTTTTCGTGTTACGATGTGTATTGTTTAAGCTCTTATGGCGTGTATATTTATGACATATGTATAATAAATAAGACAAAAGCCTGAAAATGTAGTGTCTAATTTACTCTTTCCAATCGTACAATTAAAAATACACTGTATATTTAATTGGTTTTTATTACAAACAGACGATAAAAGGTGTTCAGATTTCAAAAAGAATCAGAACTACCCGAATTTTTGGTATAAACAGTTGCTGATATTAGTATTACAACAATTCAAGATCCATGCTATACGTACAGCTTTTTATCAATGTTTATAGGACTTAGACAAAATTCCACTTGTAATTAGTAATAAGTTAGTTTAGAAATTTTTAGTCACGTGACCATATATCTTTTTTCTTTACATTCAAACTAATTAAAAACTCGAAATATAGTGGACTATTGACATAATCGTAAGTAAGCCTATACCGCGTACAAAAATTTGTTATCCCGGAAAAAACGAATATATAAACCTTTCCAATTCATTCGTTAGATTTAGTTTCGGCTCGTAACGATTTGGATGAGAGTAAAACGAACTGGTTACGAGTAGAAAACTTTTTTTATTTTTATGTCGATGTTTTTGTGTGTTTTGTTCGGGTATGATAATCCTTGAGTGAATTACTAAAGCCATATAGGTCGTGAACTCGTTTTACATCAAGATTGCCTTAATTAGTCATCCTGCGTGTGAAGTAAATGCATATATACATTATCAACCTGTTTGGTGTTACTTTTTCTTACGTGGGTAACTAACCTTCAATATTAAAGACTATTGTTACTATTATAAAGTGGATCATTCATTTATTTTACAAAGTGCCTTGTAATGATTTCAATGTTCGAATAAAATGGTGAACTGCGCTTAGAAATTTCCAGAAAGTGTTTATCACATCACTTTTTTTTTCGAACTGACTTACCCTGTTAACCCTGGGGCGTTTACAGATTCACCGGACTACTTTATCACATCACAAAATTCATGTTTCATATTATTATTTCCCAACAAATTTAACTGCGTACAATTAAAGAGCTATACTAAGCAATGTATTTCCATTGTTACACAACATAGAGTAAAGCAATACAAGATTGTAAATAAAATATAGAAACCAATAAATGACAGGCTAAGTTCATGTTCAAAATTCCTAGATGGCACTTATTGTTATCCAATTTGATCAAGATAGAAACTAATCCATTGAAGGAATCAGATTTGTATGAAAATCTAAACTATCAACGTAGGATTTGCCATCGACAGCAACTTAGAGATTTTAATACCTCGTTTAACACTCTTTATGGAGTGAACTTTGACACAGTTTTTTCTTACGTTATGTAAACGACTCCTGTGAAAAATTTGATGCTTCTACATCCATCAGTTTAAGTTTTGTATTGTTTGTCATTCAGTCTTAAGAATTTTATTAACTCGATGCTTCGAACATCTTATCCCAAATGCAGCTCATGTTGCATTGTTTACAACTAGTTCCGTATTCGAAACTTGTCTCGCATTTGCAACTTGTCGTATATTCGCAACTCGTGTTGCATTCACATCTCGTCCCAGTACCAAATTAAATAAGTTATGAAGTTATCAGTATAGTAATAAATCTTTTTTAGCCAATTTGGAATGTCGATGTCATTTACACAACAATTGCAATAATAAGCATGTATTCAATCTTCATCTATAAACACGAACTCTAAACCCTTAAGACTATAAAAATTTGTGGAAATTATGTCAAGAATATTATTTCTCTCTAGAACGCTGTACTTTCAGGAAGACTGCAATTAGTATCAAGTAATAACTAAGTAGCGTACTGCACCAAAACTGTAGTCGATTAGTCCGGCAAAGCGCTACCACTGTGCTCGTAATTACTGTTCCTTCCTCGTACAGTTTAAACTGCTATTATTTACTAAAGCTTTGTCATGGGAAAGCTTGATAACTGGACAGCATTAATGAAATTGCTATAAGGTTGTATTATATTATTATTAATATGTTATATGCCATGATGACTCACTATTACCTTACTGATGTCGATTTAAATACTGCTTTTGGGCTTATGTTGAAAATACACATTTCATTGATAACTTTAATTGTACACTTTTATGTATTGGTAAACTATATTCTTAGAAATTGAAATTTTATCACGGAACACGTACCTGTATGACCAAGCGGTTGTATTTGGCAATCTTTGTGGTAGGTGTTAAGTGTCACTGTTTGTACCATATCCAGTGTAGAGAAATTTTACTAGGCCAATGAAGTAATATCTAAATACAATGGAATGGGCATTGTTCATAATTCTATTATATGTATATAGTTAATACCTGTCACATTATATGTAAAATTCAATAATATATAAAAAGAATTAAAATACATAAAGATGGAATAAAGTAGCAAAAGATTATATATATATATATATATATTATTTTACTCTGAAAGTCATTCAGCATTATGCTAAATTGTCTAATTCAGAATAAGATTATGTTTATAGACATGATGAATCCATAGTTGGTCGAAAATAATCAAATTTCATTTTAAATATTACATCCAAATAGAACCCTCACTAATTTATTTTAGATAAGTCAATATTTAATTTTATGAAGCCAAACAAGATAAGACCTTTTACAAGTTTATTATATTATTTATGTTAACACATACTAAATTAAAAATATCACAGTGAGTTGGAATTATAGCTCTAAATTTTACTGAAGAATAAGTTTACAGAAAGAATTGCAAATGCTAAACGTACTAGGCTAATATCTTTCTGAAATCTTTTGTCAAGAGCTGAATACAATGGCAACTTCGTCAATTATGCAAATATTGGGATCTCCACGCTAGACGTGATTAAACGAATCAAGTCTGTACTGTCTGACTGAGGGTGCAATGACAAAGGGACAACTGAGTGCCCTGGTCTTTTAGTACGAGTTCGTTGGTTTTGAACATGATTTAATTTTTAAAGTTATACGTCTTATGACGCGTTTCGGGAAAATTATAAGAGTGAATTTTTACCATGCGTGCGCACACCGACACCTAAAAACGATACCATGAAGCTGGTTGGTAATTATCTATTGAGTTTTCGTGAGAACTGATAACTATGTTCAAGGTAGTCATTTAAATATATATATGAATCTAAAATACGTGTTTTATATGAGATTGGAGACAAAAAAATAACTCTTACATAAAAATACATGTGTATTTGTGTGTGATTTTAAATTATATATGGTGGTGAATGATAATGTATTGTGAGTATTCGTGATGAAAGTTAAGCAATGGAATTAAATTTATCAAGAAGCACAACGATACGTTTTATCGCATTTAAAAATCGTCTGAAATTACAATACGACAATTATTTACAATTTTAATTTGTACACATCTTACATTTTTATAAATCAGCGTTTGAATATAATCTCACTTGATATTAAGTGACTTTTCGGTTAAAAATGATAAACCGAAAAAGAGGACTGATCCTTATGTACTGTTGGTAGAAAATACTCACGAGTACCTATTTGGCAATTGTGAACTTGAAGGCCGTTAAAGTAGCAAAACTTAGATTTGAGAATAGTAAGAAATATTTTAACAAGTCTGCTTGACAGATGGACGTTGGTAAATGGTAGTTATTTTTTTGGTTTATCTATTATTTGTTCGGTTATAATAATCTACACAAGGGCGCTAACTAGCTTCCATTGAAAGCTCTGATGCAGAGGATCAAAATCAGCTATCGAAATCTTTAAACTTGTATTTATGATATTTCATCAACATGTTTAATATCTACTGAAGGATAAATGTGTGAGATAGGCATTTATTTTACTGTTCCATTTACACTTATTTCAGCATCACACATAAAAAAAAATGTTGATGAAGACTATTGAATTATGATCCCCTGGAGCTCTTTTCAATTTTTATAACATATTTTTTGGCTCGGATAATATATGTTATATTAGTTCGTATCATTATGTACTAAATTGAAATATCCTAAAGTTATATAAATACTCTCTCTACACTCATTCGTCCATCTCGTTCTCTCACATAGCTAATGAAACATATTGTCAAAAGATACTGCATGAATGTGATGTATTCAATTTGCAATTCTAATTTTTTACGATAACAAAAACTTTACATTTTTTGTGAATCATAAATGCCGTCCAACTATTTAGTTTTCATATGATAAACTTTTGGCCAATCATGAAGGCTTAAATTATATTCGCGGGATTATAATGTCCAGTAAAGTGGAATTGGTATATTAATGGTGTCTTTTTGCTTACTTCAATAGAGCTACGGATTAATGACGTATAAAAAAATACGGGATTAAAACGGGTCTAGTATGTCTCAAGTGGGGTTGAAGACAATGACGCGTAGAGAACGAGTGTCGAGCCGCGGCCTTATTCGTAGAGATTTTAATACTGTATTAAAATCATTTGAAACTTTGATGGATTATGGATAACATCTTTGGACAGTTGTCTTTACCAATCTGTTCTAATAAGTGTACTTGGTTAAAGACTATAAATACTCGTCGTTTTAACTCTTTACCAATGGCTAAATATTGATAGACATTCACAAGGCTATCAGTGACAATGTTTCACAAATCTTTGAAAATAACGTGTGTACTGCAATCAAAAGTTTGATGATAACTTGGTAGCATAATTTGAATACTATTCAAATGACTAATCTATTTCATTTGAATAATAGAAAGCAATGATTATCAAACATGAGATTTGACCTTCGTCAGGTGATGTTTTCGAATTAATTCAATTTGTTATAGGCTGTAAACATGATGGGAAGACGTAATTGGTTCAGAGATATTCTTATGAATATAACTGTGTAGTGGATAAATAAATAAAACCTAAAGATATACTGATATTTGAAGTCTTCAATACGTTGTGACGTGGGCTGCTGTAGTAATTAGGGACGTGCAACTGGTCCGGTAAAAGTTTTTACCTAGCAGTGTTATATTTATGTATTTGTATTATTAACTTCTATATATATAGTTATAGAGGTCTGCTATTGTACGCGCATCATGCAAAAAATACTGAATAGATTTTAATGAATTATTTTTAGTTTTACTTTTTAAACACTTGGTCTTTATCTTTTCTCGTCGTTGAGAAGTGAGGCAAGCGTTGTGATATGCATGTGCAGGAGAGAAGAGAGGAAGCAAATAAATAATATTGTTTACAAAGACATTTTATAAACAGTATATTTTTGCCGACAATGTTGTTTATATTTTCTCTGTATAAGAAATATATCTACCGAGGTCACAGGTATCACCTAATCTATTCAAATGAACTAATCTGTAATTGTGTCTGTAAGGTCATTTTGTGATGGATGCTTGTTCTATGAAACTGATTACGAATATGACGAAAAAAAAATTGTCTGTATGTCCGGATTGAACTCAAAAACGACATAATCGATTTTTATATGTTGTTTTCCGAACCGGTGATAACTTTGACGTTCATAAGCGCCTTCTCAGGGCCTAAACTGAATAAAGTATTTTTGATTTTGATTTTGATATACAATTTTGTACACGGGAAGCTTATCTGGTACCTCAGTTAATAGGGTATTAGAATTGTGAAAAATATTTATAGAAACTATTAAAAATAAAAAAATCAAAATTTGGAAACGTGAGCAGATATTAGTCTACGAGTATAGTATAATATTACTAAGCTCGAGAAATTATTTATATGTTTGCATACGCTAATGCGTTAATTTTTGAAACTACTAGTCACTTATAATAATCTATTGTATTTCATAATCTATATATTGAAGACGGTTATAGTTTATTATCACGTTATAATTCTTAGCGGCAGAGCACATATAATTTAAAATGTTAGGCAGAAGGTACGCTAAACGAAAACGAAGAAGGAGTAGAAGCGGCTCATGAGGTGCGGTGCGGGGTGTAAAAGGCGGGAAAATATAGTAATTTACATATTTTTATTATTACCATTATAAGTAAACTTTATACATACACCTGTGGCTTGGTACTAACGAAGAAAATGAGACGACATATTCCAATTACCGTAAGACCATGTAATGAAATAACACGGCATCTGAATGTCAATTTGTCAATATTCTCGAATATCTCCCTACTATTTTCTGTCTCACTCACTCACTCGAAATTTCACTTTTCCTTACGATTTTTGAGACATTTCCTTTCATACAAACCTTATCCTGACAATTACTACCGCAGCAAAAAATAATAGCCAAACATTACTACTGAATGATGCGCTTACAAATATGCGGCAATTGCTTTTTATTTATATAGATACAATCAAAACGTATATTCGCGAAAAATAAATTGAAACCAAATAAACACATGAAAAACGTATCACTTCCTAAATAAGTTTCATTATGCACGGAAGAAACAAGATGAGAGGACAGTCGCATCCCGACACCACGTTCATCAACCTTTCATCGATTTTGTCGCTTTCTCGTCTAGCTCATTCCCACACAGTATTATATACCAAGTTCCCATAAATTACAGTTCAAGTTTGAATAGCACGTAACACGTATCAAAATAGTCAGGTTCCAAATTAAACTCAAACGGTAGA
This sequence comes from Antheraea assamensis, assembly GCA_035772565.1. Lineage (NCBI taxonomy): Eukaryota > Metazoa > Arthropoda > Insecta > Lepidoptera > Saturniidae > Antheraea > Antheraea assamensis. Next base: position 2,918,212 of record JAQQSE010000046.1, on the reverse strand, counting down.
CTGGTTCGCATTAAAAAAATATTTTGTAACAAAAACATTTGAGAATTCGTTTAACATAAAAATTGAATTTAACACTTCATGTACGTGCATGTTTATTCTTTATTCTTCTATAGAATATATAAGATAAATAAATGGGATTCTCTGTCTGAGCCACAATCTACGAAAGCGTTAAATCGATTTTGAAAAAACTGTTAGTGTCAGATATTCAGCTAGGTTATATATGAGTGATAATAAGAACAAACTTTTCAGTAAGGACAAAGCAGTAAGGATAGATTTGCATAGAGGTAACTTAACATCTGTAAAAGGGTCATAATAAAATCGTAATTCTAAAAACTTTATCCACACTTCTACTAAAAAAAGCGAAAGTAACTCAGGCTGTCCGTTTATTTGCAATCTTTTCACGACAAAATCTAGACATAACATAGACTACTTTAATTATTACAGTTCTTTACTATTGCGAAAAACACACTAATGAAATAGCAAACATTGTCGCGGTGAAAAGCTAGTTTGAAATATTCTTGGTTATTATTTGGAGTTACACAACCGAACTGCTCTTTAGGTATTATATAATTAGTGCACTGCGTACACTTTTACATTTTATTCTAAACATAAGTTAATTGTTGCGTAGCAGTCCGAAATAAAGCACAAGCAACTCTTCACCACTGCTCGTTATTTACCATTAGCGGCTGGTTATTATAACCATAATAACAATAAACCATTTACCAATTAAATATCTCTTCATGGTCCTTCGAGCCGGTACATCTTTTACTTCAGTTATATCTATGATAATTTATATTTCGAGTTGTTTTAAAGTTGATATTATATTCAACGTTAGATTTTTTACTACTGTTTTCATTCCCCAAAGTCCAATTAGAAGCCAGACCGAACTCTTTTCATTTATCCAGACCTTTATCTTACCTATTATAATAAATTAACCAACAGTAAAAATTCCGCTGCCGAGTGACGGTTAAAAATTCAAATAGAAAACATTTCATTTCGCTTGTTACGATTATGAAAATTTCTGTTGAAAAATTTTAAATTAGTTTCTACGTAAACGTATTCTAAAGTAAACTTTAGAATTAATGTATTTTTTTATTTTATTATTATTATATCAATTATTCGTATGTTACTTATATTTTCTCTGTGGAGTTTGCGCTTTCATTTAGTTATCATATATAAATAAAATAAAATTTTTTCTTGTTTGTCCGGGCTAATATCTGAAACGGCAGGTTCGGTGGGATATTGACGAGATTGTTACTGGTTAGATAGAAGACTTTTCAGACAACATATAATTACATTTTTCCATAAGGAAAATAACATATCAAAATTGTCTCATTGCTGATCAAAAACCTCCTCCCGAACAATACTGTGGGCTCTATTATCACAAAAGTCTACGATATTTTATGAAATTGCAATCGCCGGGATGTCAGCTATTAATAATGGCTGTTGTTCAAGAGCTCAATTTTTTTCACGATATTTACTTCGCCATCGTCCGATAGTGCTATGCGAGTTTAGAATAAATTATTTGTAATCACGAAAGTTCGAAATGGCGGAGATAAGATCAACATTTCATCTATCCTAATTATTGAGCAACCATGACACAGTATTTACATTATTTACACTGAACTAGTTCTTCAAAGAAAATATTTTCGAAGTATCATCGTTCAAGTTATTGTACAGATTGCATAATATAAAATGAGGATTACGAAAAAATCATTTATACTCGCCAAATTATAAAACAGCGGAGATCGGATCGACATTGCACTGATCTTAGTTATTCAGTGAACGTGACATAGTGTTTACATTATTTAATTTACATTAATCTAGTCATTTGAGAAAACATTTTCTGAATGTCATTCTTGAAGTTGCCATTAAAGCTCGAAGCAGCGGTGATCAAATAAATATTCCACTGGTCTTAATCATTTAGAGAATACGAGATAGAGTTTCCTTTAATTGATATAAGTTACACCATTCTTCCAGCATATCGCTCAAGTTATTTTAGAGAGTGCAATATAAAGGGTTTCAAAGGACGTTTGAGGAATTAAATTCCTCTATCTAATTCTGCTTGTACAGTTTCGAGGTGAACATTGATTGTTTTACCTTTAAATAATTATTTATTAATAATCATTTACAAAATATAAATTGACTCTAATATGTACGCGAAAGCAATTCTATCTGTTTGTCTGTTTGTTACCTTTTCCACAACTAAGTCAGAGAAATTTGGTCCATAAATAACCTGAGATATAAAGAAGTATTAAGGGTATATTCAACGTGAATGTTTATAATCCACTGTGTTTTGTACGAATGACATCAAGGTTAGATTGTTGAATAGTTAGTACCAGAGCTTATATATAATATTATATAAAAGGTTATAAATGGAAACACAATGCTAATCAAATGTTATCTTCTACACTTTTTCTTGTTTTTTTAAAACTGAATTGCTTTATCGTTCATCCACAATGTAAGCTGATACTAAATAATATTTTGGTCCAAAGTGGTCCAATACACTAAACTTAAGAAAACTATCAATTCAATAAAGCTGTGTACAGACCTGTAGGTAAATTGCAACATGTTTTCAAGTTAGGGTGTATTATGATATTACAACGATTTTCATTCACCAAAAGCTGAGGGCTATGTAAGATTGTTCTTATCTTTCGTTTTTATCTTTGTAAATGATGACACCATACATGATCTTCATAAATAGATCTCAGATGATTAGTGATAATTCATAGATTTTTACAATGTATTTATCTTTAAATTTTGGTACATTTAAACATTATCTTAAAAAAGTATAGCCTGTATATTATTTTGTCTATGATTACTGTAGAATTTTATCACAATACGTTAAGTATATTTTACATGAGAAAGTAAAGAATAAGTAACCATTAAACTTCACAAACTCTCCGTTTTATAATATAATTTCTAAAATGGGACTACATATAATTTATACACATATATGTATGCTAGCAAATACAGAAATGTTTTAGGTGACCCCGCATAATAAGGCTTTGTCTCTCAAAGTGCAACATTAAAAGAAAATGCAATTGAAATGGAAATGCAAACTGCTTTTAATTTAGCCTTACGCTAAAGCTTTTAACAGGAACTGCGTGCTGTTTGCGCAGATGTAGTTTTTATTTGTTTTTTGTATAAAGTTGTTTGCGGATCTGTTTATATTATTGTAAGAACGTTGAACCACTGTGCACATTTACAAACTACCTCCTAAATTACATATAAAGAAGCCGGGTAAATAATCAGTCTCATAATAACAAATTCAAATAACGTCAATTTAATAGTGAATTATATTCTCCACAGAATTACTCGTAGGAAGAGTTCGGTATGGCGTATGCACAGAGAGCACTATCATTATAAATTTGTTGTGAATATTTATATCTCTGAATTTGCCAATTTGAAGCCGATATTTAGCAATTTCTTCTATGATTTTGCTCTTATGGAGTAATCATGATTCGGTACAGCGTTTTTGGACACCGCGTGAATAGCATAGGTTGAAATTTCTACAATCAATGATAAGGCCTTTCTAATGCCCGCTTCGTTACTTACCACCCTAAAATTAAAATTTATCGCCAAGCACCTTTTGATATGTTTTGGCAGTTGCACGTCAAAGTCGATAATTTTTAATGTGTTACCGTCTTGGGTTATATCGTTAATTTGCATCAGATGAGATTGAGATCAAACTCTAAAAGTTACAACAAATAATAAAACAATTAAAAAAAATTCGTAATCAGAAGCCGAAATAGTTACTCACTCTCAAACCTCAAGTGTTCGTACAGCACATTAATTACCTCAAAGTTCAAGCTTTTTCTGACTTAACTTTAAATATGTCGTATATAGTGTACACTTAAATTTACTAATTACAACAGTGAGACTACCTTAATTCTGAATTTTTTACAGTACACGGTGAGCTACGAACTAATGGGTGTGGGATCGATGTTACCCGATAAAGATGTTCCCTGTAGCCATGGTTCCATAGGTATAGAAAAAAAACAGTGATTTAAAAAACAGCACAGGTACAAGGATTTATTTAACACATCATAAATTTTATATGACGTTTGATATGTATCTAGAGGCATAGAGTTTCACCTGACGGTCTTTCTCAATTTGCTGTGAACGGATTAAGGTTACCATTTTTCGAATGATGAAATATGAAAAAATATTTATCCATTTTCTAAAAGACCTCTAAGCCAAAATCAAATTACAAGGCAATACAATCTGAAGAACTAATTCTATAATAGTTGAATATTGAATTTCGTGTTTAATCCAATTTGTAAAGCTTTCTATCAAATTGAAAATTAAATAAGAATAAACAAGATTGTTTCATTTAATAAATTTTATAATTATTAATCGTTAATACATTAAAACATAAGGTGTTATATGTCTGATTTAGGAAAACTAAATGAAAATTTTGATAGCGAAACCTATAAAAATGACACGTTTCAAACAGCGACATCTATTATAAAATTTGATAATGAGTCAGATCGATGTGATAAATTACATACGACGTAACGACTCAATCAAATTCAAACAACATCTATGTGAATATTAATTCAAGTTAGACCTTATAAAAATGTATATAACATATATAACATTTTTATTTCCCATGTTTTACAAAAATTTAATTTTACCAAAATATTTATATATACTGTAATGATACATCTTACGTCATTTATGAACATACTTTTGTGTTCAACTCTGTTTAAAGTTTCATAGCAATAATATAATTCGGTTTCCTTTACTTTCATTTCCCTATATATTAACGATGTATAAAGTATATAAAACATTTATTTGTTTGCTTCAAATATATATATATGTAATTACATACCTGTAAAAATACATGTCATGCGTTGTTACACTATACAATCTATTATCATATTTCATCAAAATCTGTTTCGTAATTTCTAAATGATATGCTTACGAAGAGTCAGACAAACAAGCAGACACGAAATTGTGTTTAGTTTTTTGCAGTTTTGAAGTATTATTTCTTAGATATTTTAAATGTATAGGCATTAATAACCACTTTAGTAACTTGGTATACATTTCAAATGACATCTTTATTATTTGTAATATAAATTCAAACCTTGATCATATTGTAAAATCCATGAATAAGTTATCTTAGTCTATCAAGCGACCGCCGAGTAGAATTTGTAAAAAACTGTTGATAACTTTCACGTCTGTCTGTACAAGTTGTTGGACTGAGAAATTTACTATGCATGAAGTTAATTTGTGACCGACGAGAAATGTTGAAAATCCATCTGAACTGTTATTACAAAACTCGATAGATCATTTCTCTTTTGGTTCTAAGCTTATCTAACAACATACCATTACCCTTAGGAGCAAAATAATTACAATACAAACAGCAGTTCGAAAAGTACACACAGAGAACTAAGTCATAGTGGGTGGAACGAGGGGTGCGGCGCTTGTTATCGGGAGTAGAGCGTCGGCGTGCTGCCCAACGATAATCGATTATCACCGAGACGGATCGAACTGTAAATGCCAATATCAACGACGTACCATACCACGCGGCTTTGTCACATAGTCGACTCCCTATGCAACAATTATGTTACACGATTTATTTAAGCTTACATATGTTGTGTAAAATTGTAAAAATCAAATGCGAGTACGACCACGGTTCACTGCTTAGTTTATACTAAATTTATATCTTTATTAATACCATCGCTTGTTATATTTAACTTTACTTCACGAGACCAAACTTTAAGATCAAACGGCGCCAAATAAATATTATTAATTTGAAACTGTATTAATTATGCATATTATACGTTGGTAGAATATTCTACTCTTAAAGGAATATTTTATGGAGTTTAAACTAAGAAATAATGTATAAACTAACTATGCGGCATTTCGCACGCAAAATTATCGATTTAAAGAAAAACAATGTTAGGAAATCAGTTTGGAAAAAAATATTAAACAAAACTTTCTCACGTTCCAATGCACTGATTTGCATTATGCATAGGACAAGTTATGAGTAAATTGAATTCATTATACAAGTAAGTTATAAATAGATATAGTATCAAATATCTCCTGATTTTTTTTTTGTATTTATAATGAGTAGAAACCTGGTTGTATGCATTCGCATATTTTCATATACAGTTGCATAATAAGCCCATTTTCATTTATTGCATATGTATTCGTTAATATTTCTTATTTCAGAATAATGTGCACTAATTTTGTTAAAAGTCAAACATATATAATGCACTATATATATTCCTGCATACATTGACATCTAATATATGATCTATACAATCAAATAATTAAAATGCAGAATTTATAAAGTAGTGAGGCGAGCGTGTTCCCCCGTCGACCAAACGAACGCTAATTAATAATCTGAAACACATTCCGTAGCGAACGGACCACGTACAGTGCTGATATTTCCTTTATATCACAGCTACACATTTTTTTAATATAAAGTCTAATAACGACGAATATTTTCACTATATTCACAATATTTTAAGCACTCGCAAACATAAAACCCTCGATACTCAACATTTCGGACTGACTAAATCTATTCAATTCATAGCATTGCTTGAATAATGATGAATGATAGTTCTTTTTAGCTAATTATTACACAAATTTATGAAAACAAAATATTAATTTATAACATCCCATATTTTAGGCTCAGTAAACCAATAACAATTTTGTTAGGTAATAGTGTTAGGTTTTATAACAAAATCCCAAAGCACTACCCTTTTACCGTATAGTAAGTTCAAGCACTATGCCAAGCTGGTTTGAATGCCTATAGGTTGTTATTATAGGGTGGACCAATATGTGAACGATGGTGATGTCTGGAAATAACGCCTCTCTCTCTGCATCCGCTTAAAACGTATGTAATTACCTGTTTGTAAAATATGTACGATGAAAAGATAAACTAAAGGTTGTTTTCGGAACTTGTGGTAGTTTTGACGATCACAAGCGTTTTCTCAAGGTCTAAATTGAACAAATTATATTTGATTTTGTAGTGAGTGTGTCCCCGGCCGACCAGTTAAACCCCAACTGTACGAGCCGCGTTGGCGAGTTACTTACCACATTAGCTACGTCGGCAACATGCCGCTACATTTTAATTAATAAAATTGGCAAAATGAACTAACTGTCTGTTACCAATTCTCTGTTCTCATATAAGCCTCAAAAGTCTTTGAAATCACTATGAAAAATAGTCAAACAACATTTTAACAATTATTTTGTGTTTCTAATTTTATTTTTGTGTAGTATGAACTTTGACTAGAAACAGTAAGTACTAATATAGTATCTAGATTTAGTTACCACCATAGATGTGTGATTTGAAGTTATTAAAATATTTTACACTGTCGAAAACATTATCCACGACGTGATCTTACGGAATATTTAGTATAGTACCTTACTGTTTATGCTATTGTTTACAGTTGGATTCATGATCATTCTTTATTATCGAAGTCTCTCTCATGCTCTTGCCGACTATTTGCTTATATTATATTTGCTGACCACCAACGAAAAAATGAATCTTCTTGATACTGCCGATTCGATAGCGTCACTAACTCCATCAAGCGCCGCACGGTGGCGCTAGCGTTCCGGATGCCACTTGATTTCGACACGAATTTGACTTGATGTTAACACGAATCTGACTTGTTGTCGATATATAAAAGTTTTTGTCGATTATTGTAAAAGGTAGATGCCGCACTGAGGCTCCAGCGCCTGTATCACAAGGGACTTTACGGACATACTTATATATACAGTTTACTGACATAGAGTCCAACCAGATTGAAACACTAATTTTGTCGATTGTATAAATAATTACCGGATTAAAACCCAAATCACTCAGCTCTCCGTCACCCGCACAGTCAAATGCGAGTATGGTAGAGACATAAAATAATCAATTAAATAGTTGCAACAGCAGTCATTAAATTCCCAATGCTTGTATATGAAGTAGAAACAGTGATTACAAAACTTGAATATAAACGTTAAATCAGAGCTCTAGATGACGTAGTTTGAATGTAAACGTGTAGAAAATTAGAAAGTGCTAGAATTTCCGAGTAACGATGGCTCAGCGATAACGCGTTTGGACACCGCGTCTATCGACGAGACTTTGATTTCTAACAATGGAGCTGCTGAGCTTTCATTGAATGGAAACACTTTATGAACTTCATATCATGCTGATAAGACATTTTTAGTCTACGTCAGGAAAAATCACTTGGGATACAGCTCTTGTTCTATGCTTAGTATTTAGCAACCTACTTGCACCTTATCACTTACTATTAAGTAGAATCATAGTAGAATAATTATTTGCAGTGTACAAAACCAAAAAAAATTACCCACTAATAATAAGATAGTTCTCAATGTTGTATCCTAATTAATATTATGTGAATAATATGTATGCTATAGAATGTGAGGTTGTTTGCATTAACTACTCAACTGGCCATCATGAAATTGTGCACGTTGACAGGCGTTCAGAAAAGAATGTGGGGAATCTTTTGTCTAGAAAAAATGTACTGTTCGCTAAAAATAAATCAAGTATATATAGAAGCGAACCAAGCCGCCAGCAGAAGTTAGTTAATGAGAAAATGCAAAAAGAAGCTATAAATGAGAAAGTTGAATGGATGGATTAATATTGGTTACACTTTCATACAAAAAACTACTGAACGGATTTTCATAAAATTTTACAGATATTTACTTTATAGGACAGAAAAACGCATACACTGTAATTTAAAAGGATATTGCTTAAATTGGACAATATATAATGATAGTAAGCCTAAAGTAATAAGTACTGGTTAAAACATTATAGTTGAACAAGGGTAGTGTATTGTGTCGTTATTTAAAACACAAAATCACAAGCGACTAGTAGTAGTACTTCATATTTGAGTGACCGAGTGGTAGAATAATTGTGTAGGACCATCATATATAAGATGTATAGACAGTAGTAGTTCGCTTGGGTATGTCGCATTTTTGGGTCAGACTCAGTCAGATATATATTCAGTAATCAAACTGGATGGTAAGCCGTCTCTACCCGACTGGTTTATCATGAATGTACATATTATGATAAACCTGTCACAGTGTTTCTTTTTTGATTTATTGCATATCGCAATCACCCAATAGCCGTCGAGAGGCATGCAGGTCGGCATAACAGCTGCAACCGTCAATGGACCAGATAAGGTATAAAGTAACTCTTTATATAAATGTTAGTGATTTGTTTTAAATAATTACAATGTATCATATTTAACTAATAAATAACTAAGAAACTAAGCTAAATTAATGCTATTATATCTTCTCTATACATCGTTTAGTACTCCCCGTTCATTCGTAAACAACACTAAAGTGTCCCGAGTCGCGGTTTTACCCTACACAAGTGAATTTAGTAGGTTCACTATGTTTTAATATTAGTATATATACAGATGTTTGTATATGCCTACACTTGGAAGGGCTTAGTGAAAAACCTTAAAGATGATTATTGCGGTTATTTAGCTATTTTGGAGCTAGGCAAAAATAACGATTCTAATGAGGATCGGACGGTCGTAAAGCGTTAAGGCAAGCCTGCAGTTCACAACATAAAGAAAACATGTGCCAACCATAATCATGTGATACAAGAAGTAGAAGTGAGATACATGGAAAATGTAGCCTTTTATATCTAAGATTTGCAGTGTATCAGCTGGATTGTTCTTTACTAGGGCTTAGCCTACTTCAGTTGTTTCTTGTTTTGTCTGACATAAACTTGTTTGCATACACTAATTCCTTCAATTACTCACTCATATTGTATTTGGATTGCACTTAACGAATCTCTATTGTTGCCCATTTACATTATTGTAACAAGTTTTATATAACTTTAAAAACTCGCTATTAAATTTTATTATTTTTTATATAACTTTATATTATTATATTAATTTTATATAACTTTAAAAAAAAAGTAATCGTAATGTGAATTTTTGTATCTAAACATTTTAACTTAAAACCTTTGAATTAAAAGCGTTAGATATTTTTTCTACTTCATTTATACTTAAATAAGAGTTCCACTGAAGTTATGTAATCCTAGTACAATGAAGAGGAACTCGGATTCAAATTGTAGCCGGAGCCTTTACCGAGCCTTTTGCGGGGCCCGTCCGGTTTAACAATCGACTGACTTTCCCAACTTTTAAGCTTTACTAACTATTCACTCTAAGTGCTTTATGAAACGTAAATGAACCGTTTTTATGAATAGAACAAATTTTTCCCCTTTATTTGTAAATTGTATTCAATCAATTTATTATTTACTTTGTTGTAAGATTTTTTTTTTTTATTAAAACTTAGTAGTAACCTAACGTTCATTCCATTTGGGCATGGTGGTAGGGCTTTTTCTAAACCCGCCTGGCTAACGACCACAACTTATATAGAAAATCTGTCGCTAAGCACATATGGGTACCTTCCGGTTACTGTACTTGAGAGCTAGTCTCAATAGCTTTACCACGTTTATCAGTTTGAACACCATCGTCAACTAAATAAAGAAATAAGTTTAGTCTATAAAGCTATAGTCTATACTTATAACAAGAATATCAATTTAACGAATCTGTACTTTTCTCTCCACCACAAGTTATTGTAATTTTAATGACGACGCGACTTAAATACGAGAACAAAGTAGATAAGTAGTAAATGGACTTTAGCCTTATACAAAAACCAGGGTATTTTATAACATAAATAAATAGACACAATACTTTAGTATTGCATTACTAAGACACAGTAAATGGAAGATCAAAATGTTTGGCATTTTATTTTCACACAGAATAAATAAAACAAATATGAATACTAAGAAGTTCAGTAGTTAAATAATATGTATTAATGCCAATAGATGGCGTTTGACTTATAAAGCAATTTTCTAAATCTATTACTACTATAATGAGACAAAATGGGTATAAAGGGAGGAAATAGTATATTAAATATATATTAGACAAAAAACTGTTTTTTGCTCTCCTGTCGGTTTGTTTTATACGTATCATTACACAAAAAGTACTCAAACAATTTTGATAACATTTGGTATGGTAATATTTCTACACTTTAGTAACATATAAGATAGTACATAAAATGTATGAAAATCACATATTTATACATTAGTACATTATAGGTATATTGTGGGCTGAACCGAAAAGAAATATAACTAATCCGAATTATTTTATTTCCACGTGCTTTTAATTAAAAATAATTGTATAATTTTGATAAATATGAATTTTGACAAAAACAGACGGCAGTAAATTTAACGTTTTATTGGTTTACTGTCCTAAGAATAATGCAAGGAAAAGTATGGATAACAATGAGATTATTTATATGTTTGTTAGGTTTATTGCGAATTACAATTTTCATTAATTTACCTTGATTTTTTGACTTAATTAAGCTTTGTATAAATTAATACATTTTAATTCATGCATTAGGGAGCTGACATATTCTTCCAGCTAACCAATGGTATTATGGAGAAAAAAAACTGTAAGCAGTGCAACTAAAAGAAAGAATACCATAATAGCTGTAATAAGAATAAGCTTTATGAATTATATAAGAGTGAATAAATATATAAGAAATTAGTGGGTATAGCTAAAATGCAAGTTAATAAATAAAATAAAATATGAATTTTAATTTTATCTTTACAGTTGTTATATTAGTGTTATGTTACTCCCATACCTGCGTGTATCGCCACGAAGCTTTGTCTATGTTCGCATTAAATTTAAGTGTGGGCAGACATTACCTTCTTCCGTTATGAACATCTGACTTTATGACGATAGACGCAACATTATAGCTGGGCCCAAAGTTCTTATAGACATCAAAGGAACTTGGAATTCTTAATTTTGAGTGATTATTGAAGTGAGTAGGGGGTGCGGACATTATTCGTTTTTAGCATGACAAATAGATTTATATATTTTTTTTAATAGCTTTAAATATTCTGGAGTATTAAAGGACGAACATAGATAATATTAAGACTAAAAGTGCGCACTTATTTTTACTTGTCTTATTTATTTTGATTTAAAACTTTCACGAATTTGGCTACGGAACTTTTTCTGTTAGTGTTATAAAAGTAAATTATGGTAATAGATGTATTTCTTATGTAATTTTTATTATTGTTTTTGTAGTTATGAAATTATGAATTATTTGATATTAGGCATCAAATTATTATCTCCAATAAACATGACTGCTCATAACACTTAATGGGTTTTCCATTCAGTCCGTTGGATGACACTAAAATTCGCAATTGAACGACTAGACTCTTATAAGGTATTAATATGCCTGAAAAATATCAGTTAATGTCTATAATTATTTTATTTTGTTATTTTTTCGGCTGGTTCTGTTACGAACAAGTTTTTACTGATAAGTTCACATTTGGATAGTGTTGCATTGATATTTGGTTTGGACTAATGTTCCAAGATTAGGTGACAGTAAAATGGTTCGATGAGATGCTACCGAATGAGACCATCAGAATAATTTACGTGCCTTGAAAAATCGATAGGAAATAGCTCATTTATTACTTTAAATTCATAGTTTCGAGGACCTGCATGTCGATTATATAAAAATAAACAGGTGTTTGAAGCACAACTAAGCGTTGTTTTGCGTACGCGTACGCCGTATTCCGAAAGAGATTACAAATATACAGACATATATTTAGATTGTTCTATTGATCACTGTTTTTTGCATTAATTTCAAAACAGACGAAGTAGTCGGCACAGCTAGTCTCTAACGAAAGAACGAAAAGATAATCCTAAAGAACCATTTGCTACTACGTCACTGAGCATACATTTTGCTGTTTTGCAGCAGAAACTGATGTAGCTGTGGTAGTAGCATTCAGCTTTACATAAGTTCTACCAGATTGTCGTACACTCTTTTAGAATGAAATTCGTTATAGTAGAATCTGTCTCTATTGTTACGTTGAATACTTTCTCAAACAGATCAATGTTGCCAGTTCTAACCAAATTTCATTTCTCAAACAAGTTATACCTTACGGGGATAGTAATAATTTAAATAGTATAGCAAAAAAATCATTTGTTAACAAGGATGATCATGCACTCGTGGTAATCTTGAATAAGTTTTGTAAAAATTAATGTAATACTAGATGAGCCGGTGAACTTTGTATCACTTACATTTATTTGTTTAAAGTTTGGTTAAAACTTAATACAACATTTTTATTTAAATTACAAATGCTACACAGTTATGCACTTAATCAATTTAAAGCTTTCGCATGTTTTGTATTCCAACAAAACAGACCAAAGAGATCGCGGGCCTACTACTACAGCTAACTAACTACTAAATTAAAAACACACTTTTAACGATAATCAAACTTAAAAGTAAAAAATATTTGTAGCATAAGAATAAAATTACTGATGAGAAAATTTATGTCTCTATTGTTAAACCGTGGGGTGTTTTGTATGACATTTTTAAACTAACTGTGCGTTTCGTAACCAATAGATCTGGTAGTTAGTATTTTCTCATTAGTAATTTTATTCTTGTGCTAAAAATATTTTTTTACTTTGATTATTGCTAAAAGCGTATTTTTTAGTTTTTTAACCTATAAAATATTTTTAGCTTTTAAAGCTTCTTTAGCTCTTACTCTCATATGAGAAGAAATTTATGGATCCTGGCGAATCTAATCAGGATAATCTGATATTTTGATAGAACTATTGCTTTGTTCGGCGAGTGTTGTGCAAAGTTTGATTCAAATTTGATCGTTCAAAGTGGGGCAAATTCACCTTCAAAGATTCCGTTATATTCATACATACAGGTGAAACTAATAAAAGTGTGTTAAAAATACATAAATTGTATAAACGGTTTTATTAATTATAAGCATACTTGAGGACAGAGTTGCGTTAAATTATAGATAAAATAATATAGCTGTATATAAACATCGTAATACACTATCTCAATAATTATACCCAATAGTGGGATTATGCAGAAACAAGACGAACATAACAAACAAAACAACTTTATTCGGTACCCTGTACAAAAGTAATTTGTTTGCTTGAAAATATAAATGTTCGCAGCGTTTTATTTCTCTCGTTGCCTTTTATATGAGTGGAAAATTAGGATGAGGAATTTTGTTATTATATATGATGGATACAGTTAGTTTATTTACTGACAGACAGATTCATAAATAGACGGGATTTGTTGAAAAGTTAAAAATGTTAGTGTTATTTTTGTTTCTATATTTTCTTTTAGAAAATAAAAATAGAGTCATAAAAGTTATTAAACCCCTTGGTTATTTATCGTTATAATAAAACAAAATCATCGAGATATTTGAGAATAATTACTGTATGAACATTTAGAATGGCGGTAGCCATTTTCGAGGTAGTTTTCGTTTTAATTTCAGCCTATATGTCTGTTAATTTGTAGACCAAACAGGCAAATACTAGTAGCCTGAAACTCGAAAAAATTGGCACGATAATAATTTTTACTCTGTGGTTACATTTCATATTTATTTTTAGTCTGTATTTGTATGACGTAAAAATATATCTTATAAAAAATAAACAAGTTAAAAGATTAACTAAGTTGCTAAAATTTTCAGTGGTTTGTCAGTCAATTAACCTTTTTCTGTAATTATTGTAAATATCATGTACGTTACCTTATGCTTCCGCTTGGAATTGATTGGCCGCTGTCATGTACTACTGAAACAGAAAACGTTTGTGAAACACCAAAAAGTAATTAAAAAGCGTCATTGATCGACGGTTGAATCCGACGTTGGTGGAAGGTTGAATCTGATGTCGATTGACATTGTTAGTATTTATCTGTACAATATAAAAAAAAAAAAAACATAAAATTATAAAAAACGAATAAAAGGTATAAGAAATGTATATAATTAATTACAATATATTGCAGATTGACGTGTAACGACTGTAATCTTTCTTATTGTTTAAAATTGAAAAATTAATGAATTATAGCCGAATTCCGAACACTAGATTATCACTAGTGCTTATAAAAACAAACGTAACTATTTTTATATGACTATACATACTTGTATTGCCATATCCTTTTAGTAGATTTATATATTAGTGTACACTGCCAGTGCATAATTAAAAATAATGAAATAGATTTGCCCTAAATAATGATGAGAGTAAAAAAAAACAGATACGTTTTGCACAATGTTCGACGTTTTTAGAATATAATCGAAATAAATTCAAATTCTTCGAACTTATTTAATAGTACTGTATTCTAGGATATTTTTCTCGATGCAGAATGAAAATGCCATATATGATAAAATTAAGCTTCATTGAAATGTCACGTAAAAAAATTCACCACTTAAAAGATACTGTCACTGGATCGTTAGTCTACTTTGCTTATGTCATGATTTCTATGTTTGTTAATTGATTTTAATGATTTAATATTGCCTTTATAATATTTTCATTAACTAAAATGATATTCAAATGATTTAAACTGACTTCAGTGAGCTTCCTGTTGTCACTTTTAGTATTTATTTAGTCTTTCAATTTATCCGTCACTGGAAATGCATTGTATCCGTATTTTAATGTCGAGGAAAAGGTCGATAACAAATAAGTAGTGGTGCTAAGCTTTAAAGTGGATAAAGTTAATAAAAGGAGTTCTAAAGGGAAGGGTATTTTTATAATAATAGGTTGTTATTTTTCATAATACTTAGATATTGTCTTACGTGTTTTTCTATAAAGTCCGTAGTTAAAGTAAATATAATATTTATATTAACAACAACGAGCAATCCGAGTAATCTACGACATGGGACTTTACAAATCACTAAAGGAATTTGTCCCGTTTGATACATTAACTTCGCCTTCATATTATACAAAATCCTACGTATTATTAACTTTAAGTCAGAAACGTTAATACCAAAAATAAAAACAATTTTATCGTTTATTCCATTTCCAAAACATAAACCAACATTGTTTTAAGGATTGATATGTATGTTTACCTCATTTTGACGCAAAATTTACCTAATGAATTTCGATGCAACTTTACAGTAATATATATAACACACGTAAGCTATAATTGTATAAGATTTTTAAATAAATGGGTCAAAATATAATAAATTATGTGTCAAGAAAGTTTGAAATAATCCTGCAATATGAGAGTTAACATCGACGTTTGTTGCAGAAACCTTTTGTTATATGTTATCCGAAGGTAATGAATGATATAATTAATTATGAAAATATAAGCGCAGACGAAATCGCGGGTAGTTGTATGCTTAAAATAAATAAAAGTTACTTATGAAACGTTAGATTCTACAATAAGTATTCCAAAGTATCCAAGATAACAAGCTCAAAGAACACGGAAAGTGGGTTTTGCTGGTAAGTCTGGACATGTCTACCGTTCTTTACATATTAACAATGCTTAAAGTTGTCATTAAATATTATTATAAAGGTCAAGAGATTGTTTGCTTATTTGAACCTGTTAACCTGTTGAAATATAAGTCAAATTTGGAAAAATGTTCTTACCTTTATTTGATGTATTCTTTGAAGAACATTACTTAGGGTATATAACTGCAAGCTACAACTCCGAGATCTCTTAGAAGCCGAAGCAATAACGACACAAATTGTATGTCGAAAAGTACGCTGAGCGGGGACAAAAATAATAGTGTTTCTCTCACGTATAATATAAAATTATGTTAAGGATTTTTTAAAATTAAACTTAAATTAGTAAAAATATTATAAGGGATTAAGCAGTGGTTATCAAAATCAAATTACAGTAAAAAATAAGACTGCACAAAAATAATTCAATTAAACATGCATGTCTAATGAAACAAGAGAATGACGTCGCCGGCACAAGCTAGTTATCAAATAAGAATCAAAATTGCCTAGGACAGTTAGTTATAACTGGACCGGAAGACGCAGCTTGGAAAGTGATGACAAACTAAGAAATACACAGCACTATTTCAAAGTTGTATAATATTATGTATAAATTTATCATAATTCTCTCGAAGTTTCAAACTTCACGGGTATAAATTCCAATCGGTTGTTGCAAGTTGCGCTTTACTTGTTAAAAATATTTCAAACAGGTACGAATTGAGGTTTGAAATTTTGGCCATTCTTTATATAATTTTAAACTCAAGCTGAATAGTGAACAAAATATAGTTATATTCATATTATAAATGTGAGAGTTTGTGCGGATAGATGAATGTCTTTTATTACCCTTCCACGCAAAAAAACGACTGAACAGTTTTGACGACACTTTACACGATTGTAGCTTATACGTCAGAATAATACATTGACGAGTTGCATAAACAAATAGAGTTACACGATATTTTTGTTTGATGTTTTATGTGTTTTATATATGTAAGTGGTTATATTTACGTGTGGTGTCAAACGAAGTCGGGGTTGGTTTTAATTATACTATTTGTTTTATATAAAGCTGAATTATAGTATTTGAAATTCCTTGTCCCGTTCAGTTAAAAACAAGTTTTTTGTAAACAATTTACAAGCGTTATATTAAAATTTTCATTGTGTATTAGTAGTAACAGTAAATATTATTAATTTTATTGTAAAGGGTATGACGTTCATCGATATGCAAAAATACATAAAACTTGAGAATTTAAAATGAATAAGTTATTTGGGAAATTAATTTTTACTTAAAACATTTGTCTGTCAGACACGGGTTGATTTTTTCCTGAACAATACAGTTAGCAGTTTCGTTGGAATTTCCTTCTTATGGTGTTTATTGCTTTGCACTTCGGTAGGTAAAAGTAAACGTTACATTGTCATTAACAATCAATAGAAATAATAGTTCAAATTTTGCTACTATGATAACTTCTTCATTTTATGAAGTTTGGTAGTCTTGTCTTGTGTGTCTTGGTAGATGTCTTGTCTAGACTTTAGCTTAAACATATTTATAAGTTTTTCACAACATACGAGTATATAATGACATGTTAACTGATGATGATCTTTTATCAAAACTGAAGAACTATATCTGGAGTCGGATCAATACAGTATAATTACCTCAAACAAAGTTATTTGAAACTTGAATGAAAGCGATCTACTTTCCTTAACTCACGGTCATTAATCTTTATTACGTAGAAATTTCAAACTCGCTCTGATTACTGTTTAGTACAATATTTAATAATGATTTTATACCCTGCTCTTTAAAATGGTATGCATTCATTATTATAAATAAGTAGAATAAGATCTGTGAAATTTAGAATCATTCGATTTAATTGAAAATCAAAATGAGGAAAATTAACATAAAGTGCAAAATTATAACTTTTCTTTTATGTTATGTAATACTAGATAGGTAATGCAGTCCATTTAAAGTTGCAACCTATAATTAAAATTGGAAACTTCAATAAGACTGGAGCTCTAAGACTTGCCATAATAGGTTGCATCTTCTAAAAGCTGAGCCAGAATGTCTCGTATACCAGTACACGTTATCAATGATATTCATTGAACCGAAACACAAAAGAATGAATACTCTTGCTTTTTAACAGAAGTAGCTACGATTATGATACTCACGCAATTGAAACTTACACAAACACTCTCACTCTTAAAATATTTTTGATTAAGCCTCCTCGCCTCCAAAGTAATCTATAAAAGGCACAACTTTGACTGCTATATTACGCCGATTTTTTAATACAGGGTTAAATAACTAAACAGCTTTTAAAATTGTTTTGTCTTAACGCTGATTATATTGTCTTCATAGTGTACATCATTCTCTAAACCCTTTAGACCCTTAAATGTGGTGAATTTTGAACACATGAGAAATGTTTTTTCAGAACCATATTAAAACGTATATATTCTTAGATATTTGATATCGCCATTACATTTTTTAGATTAATTTCAAGGTCTCTGTCTGTCTTTAAATCCTGTCTTCTCAAACCGCCACAGCAAATGGCTGGCAGACAGGATATTTTTCAATCTTGTTCTAGCGGTGGCTTCACGTTTTATTTCACTCTACGTAAGCACAATCTTATTACCTACCGCCAGTACAGATCATCACTAGATCTGTTTAGTTCGACCATGTCTCCACTTACCTTAGGAATTCCAGTCCAATTTCCGCATAAAAATGTAGCTGTTGTCCCTTCGCAAATTATTGAATAATTACTAATGCTTACTCTAACAAAGATATATGATAAATAGTAGACATAGACATAATCTAATATTGAAGTATGAATATTTTTATCAAATGTTCGACACTAGGATCCAGCCCTGAGTTGCAGTATTTCATATATATAGCCGACCGGCCGCAGGTCGAAGTATACATTTCATAGCAGCACGTACGTTGGTTATGGCGTCAAAGATATACAATATTCATAGACGTATAGAGAGAGACCTCTACGCATTACAGCCGACGAGCTCTAAGCTGAGCTGTTGTACGACGATAATATCCTTATATATTATAAAAGATGATGACAGTTTATACGTCTATTATTTTTCTTATAACACGAAGACTACTGAGCCAATTTATATGATTATTTTTTAAACGATAAATGTATATATATATATTTTATTACATTAGGCAACTTATGGAACAAATTATCAGGTTTATTATAAACTAGCGTATCCTTATAGTTTTATTCTCGTTTATGTTGATTTGACCTATCTCTTAGGGAGCAGTACTTTATTTCTGAATGGATTTTATGGTAAAAATTTTTATTATTAAAATTTTATGGTAATCAGTTCAATACTCAAGGAATGAAAGCGTAACAAAGAAACTCACATTCGCATTTATATTATTATATAGTAAGAATGAAGTCAAAAATAATTACCAATACATTGTTTCCATATTTTACTGAAAACATTTATGTTGACTGATCTGTGTGTGTGTATGTGACTAATACTTTAGTATCGGCCAATTCATCGCAACAGACAACTGTTTAGAACAGAATTTCTTTAAAAAATCCAGCAGGACCATAATCTGTTTTGATAATAAACATTTTTGAAAAAAAGTCCCTTCAATAAATATTAAAATATAAATCATGTAAGGTTTAAAATTGTTATTGTAATAAACTCGCTTTAACAGTAATTTTGTAGTTCACGCGAGAAGAGCCGTAGGCACAGGACACATCATAATAGGAAATTCAAGCTGACATGAATAGTTGTGAGTATATATGTATGTAACTTTATTGTTACTAAGTATTATTGATTAACGTTAAGTGTGATTAACAATCATGGACGATACAATTATCTTTTTCTAACTGGTCGCCGCGACTTCAATCACTTTAATAAACTATCCATCTATAAGGAAACTACATGTCTTATATAATTTATAAAAGTAACTATACATCTATAAGGAAACTACATATCTCATATAATTTATAAAAGTGAGCTAGCTTCTATTTAATTTTTGATTATACTGTCTAATTCATATACAAAAGCAATATATATAGCCTAGATCCTTCTACATGTTAAATTTCATTGTAATGTAAAAACCACATTCAAATTGGTTAAATAATTTTAAAATATTCTATAGACACAAGAGTAGGTTTTAAGATCTAGTAAGAATATATAACTTTTCACATATAACATGTATACATGGGTACATAATTTAGTCTGGTTTTGTATATATTACAGATCATTTTAACAATATACTATATTAAAAAGCAAACAATACGAGAAGCTACAGCATATAAATAAAACAGGAATAAAAATACAATTTACTCATTCAAAATTATTCACAGATAATAACAATTCTCGCCTTCCATTAACGCGAGCTCCCGAACATGATGCGGTAAGTTACTTCACCGCAAACTGTACACATCTCAAATTATAACCGCTAATTAGAGTATTCTACCCTAATTAAATTATGTTTACTTGAATGATGTGATGTAAAGTTATATTTTATCTTATGTTATAAATATCTAAATATGTATATCGCTTATTATTTTCATATTAGGTAAATGACTACTAAACATTTGAACAATGTTTTATATTTAGAGTACTTCTTATGATTGATCGAGATACTGTCAATCTTAAATGATCAATCATAAGCAAGTGTTATAAATGTCTAAATATATCAATTATTATTTTAATGTTGGTTAAATAATTGCTAATGATTATTATAAAGTTCTATATTTAAAGTACTTCTTATGATTGGTCGAGATACTGTCAATCTACAACGACCAATCATAAGCAAGTAAATTGGTGGGGATGAAATCACAATAGCGCGCATTCAAAGGTATGTCGGGCATTCGTTATTGAAGATCGAGAGAAAAACACATGGGATATATCGCCTTTAGGCTGTTGTAAGTAAAACGGTACTGTAATAAGACTGATAGTTAATACTGCGTAAAGTGTTTTTGTATTTAAAGTCCCTGCTACTGGTTGATGAACTAACACGGTTTACACTTACTTATCACAGACAGTATATCAATAACGACAGAGCTTTGTTTGGTGGTGTTTTTTTTATACCTGCTATCGTACTCGAGTTGAAGATTGCTTGCCAAGCCCCGGTAGGTGTGTTCTAGCATTTGCCATTGAGAGCTAGTACTCCTCTAGGCTTAGCATGTTAGCCACCTTATACCACGTCATCATTTAACATCAGGAGGTTATGCTCAAACGCTAAAGGCTACAACGTTAAAAAAAAAATTAACGATATCTATGTATGGGTTACTTTGTTACAGATCGGCACAATTATGAAGAATTACTTTATTATAAGGACAAAGCTATTGAGAAATCTAAAATCCATCTACAGTCGCCGATGTTATGCATATCCGAAAATCTGTTTACGTTATATTTTACAGACTAGACGTTGTAGAAAGGAGGAAACACACTGACCGAGAGGTGAGGCGTTCGTCGAAGTGTTTTGATTGAATCGAGATGAAAGTTACCGTAAAGCTGAAGTTACGAAGCCAGTCTCGTGTGGTTCTGAAAATTAAGACAAGGGAGTTAGATTGAAAAGTACTTGAAGGCACTCACAATGATACAGATAGTAGAATAGCCTTAGCGAGAAAACATAGAAAGCAAGTGAAGCGGCTCAACAATTTGCTTATGGCATCGAGGAAGTGCTTTAGGGATCCGTCTAACAACTACAAACAGTATTTCATATAAGGCCAAACTTGGGAGTAAAGGAAACTTGTAAAGGGAGTATAATTTAACAAATGTGAATAACAGTCGTACACCTATTTACGACTTAGAATCTCCCAGATGTAAAAGATATACTCAAGGTGTAATCCTTGGGGTTGAGGTCACTACACAAATCCATATATAATAGTATTTAAGTAGCCAGGAATTGCGAGTGGGACATTCTGAAGAGCAGAAAGTGGGAGAGACGGAGATTTTTTCAGTCTTATTGGTGAGTTCAACCAAATTATTCGTTCCTCCCCTAATATTAAACTGAAGGACAGTGCATTGACTTGCATATAACCTCAGCCTGGGTATTCAGTGTTACAAAAATATTGATAACTATTTCGTACCATTCACTTTATTGAAATTGAAAAATAAAACATATTTTATCTGTGAATTCGAAAAAACGAATAAGGTTTTTTATATTATTTCAAGTTGATTGGATGTTTTATTTACATATAAATTAATGATTATGGTGTGAATTTACTCCTCAATTCGACTCTGCGCTGTCCGCAAAGTTATAGAAATTGGTTCTGAGAGGGCTTAATAAGCTATCGTTTATTTACGGGCTAAGTTCGGTGTTAACTACAGAATAATTACATCGTCATAAAGCGACATATTTAAATATACGCTTATTTTATGTATCTTTCATAAATGTTATATGTTGAACAAAGCTTATGAAGGATACATAAAAAATAGAAACCCAAAAAAATAACTTATATTTCCATGTAATGATATCTTTAATTTTAGTTAACACTAACAACTGCTCACAACATCGGTCGCGTGAATAGCAATGTCAAACTTAGTAACAGTAACATATAACCTATGTCATTCATACAGACAGACCGCTTTGCATATGAATTTTCAGATTTGAGTAAGTAGTTCCTGAAATTAATTACCTTTACCCCTTTATAAAAAAAACATAGCTATAGTATAGTATATATGTTTCTGAGTGTAAAAGAAAAACTTTGAATATACCACTGAAACATTTGTTTTCAAAAAGGGTATTTCGCTTTGTTTTTTCTAGTGTATTTAATTCAGATGTTTCATATGAGGACTGTATAGTATATAATTTCACATACGAATTTAATTTCAAACTAATTAAAGGTAGTAGTACTACTATATTATCACATAAAAATCACTCGCTACCACAAATCCTCTACCACTGTCCTACGACAATAAATAAAAGTGAAATTATTTATTATATATATATTTAAAATGTCTTTTAAATTACACATGACATTTTATGGAATAAAATTTTGATAATGAAAACGTCATACACGTTTTATATTCTCCCAGAAAACTGTACTTAACACTTTTTAAACTCTCATCTAAAACAATACGTGACATAAGTAACTGCCCGCAGCTGATAGTTTCTATGGTCTATCAATATTAGAATGATGATACCTTTTGTACATTTTATAAAAATCAATTGATATTCAATAAAATTATAATTATTTGTACTTTTTATTTCACTATATCTAAAAACAATGCTAACAATTATTAAACTACAACTGTTTTGTGTATCTTTTATTTTTTATAGTTTGACACGTTATGTACAAATTTTAATTTGAAATCGGTACTATTTATTAAAACTGTTTGAGAATAAAATGATATTTTAATTACAAATTATTATATTTTTGTCCATAATTTTAATATATTATTGTCAATTTATATAGTCTGTGAATTACCCAATGACATATACAGAAAGTTTAAAAATATATCAAAGTTGAAAAAAAAATTATGATTTGTTAAATTATCTTTGATAATTCTAGTACCCTAGCGATTATGGAACAATATCTCTTCAATATCTTCCCCCGCGTTCAAAATTTCATAAAAATCAGTTAAGCCATTTCGAGTTAAATCCAGTCATATAAAGAGACGAAAAACATAAAAAAAAAATTTTTCCTCACATCCGTCACTAGCACCTTTTATAACTATTATCTAGCTTTTTAAAAACAACCAAATGTACACACATAACTAAAGATTTATTTATATATATATATATATATATATATATATATATATATATATATATATATATATATTTAGGTAATATATTTAATGGCTAAAAATGTTTGTAAATTTATACTAAAAAAATTGTGACGCGAGAAAATCAATTGATGTATGTAGTTAACCAAGCTGTATGCTAAACCGAAAACGAATAAGGAAATGCTGTCATTGTGGTGAAAATAAATTTGCGACCGAATGTTTCACAACACCAATACACTTCGAAAATAAATGCCTCGGTGACATGCTTGGGCTACAAATTTTTAACAAAGATATTTTTGCGACCAGTGACCAATATACTTATGTAGTATCAAAAATACACTAGAAATTTAAATATATGTAAACTTGTTTTAGTGCGCGTAATTTTAAATACTTGATATCCTCGAACATGTTTTTTGAAGCCATTAACTGTATAAGGCAATTTTCATTTACATTGAATTCCCACTATCCTAAGCATATTTAATTAATAGGGTGTAATACTATGTTGGCGAATATTGCTTCGCAAATAACCTATTGTTTTTTAATAACATGTGAAAGATAAAAATGAGTACTGTGGGTTATATTTTGGAGGTTGACATATAATACTGCAGATTTTTCAGGCCTTTTATAACTTCTGACTATGTCATAAAGCTTAGCGAAACACGCAGTATATTTGCTTTAGTCTTCTTGTATACAAGCTCGCACAAATAAACCACATGAACTGTATTGTGAAAACTTAAATGAAATGTGATTTAGTCTATGATTCTGTCTTACACTTAATGTTTCATGTAGGTTGTTAAGATAAGAATCAAACGTAATCATAAAAAGCTCATTTTCTCACAACATGAGATATAAAAAATAAGTATAAGGGCCCATACTCCACATCTAGACGTAAGCACGTCGTTATATCGAGTTATATGGAAATTATAATGAATCACACAGTACAGTACCAGACGCGTATTATTGTGCTATTTTAGAAATATACAAAGTTCGCTTACTGTTTTATCTCATTATAGTGTGAACTAGGATTTACTTTTAGAATTAATTTTATTCGATTTAGGTTCTAAGGGTATTCTATATCCTCAAAGCTCGTTATATTCTAAAAGGGGCCTATGAAAGTATAACATTTTATTATAAAAAACATTTTGTCTAATTCTTACTCTGAAATAACATTTTCAAACTTTGTAGAATCGAAAACTAATGAAATCTAAGTTTTTTAAATGTAAATGTAAACAAAATTATAATAATGTACAAAAAGAAAGTATCAAACAGGCACACATTTCACCTAGTAATTGTGAGAAAAATATTTTATCATCTACGACCAACATCAAACAGATCTTAATGGCAGTTATAGATATTTAACAACTTTTGAGGTGTGAACGGAATAGCTTGTATTGCCAAAAACATCCTAATGACTGAACAGTAGGGTGAGTACTGTAACTTTACGGTGGATATAGATATGGTAAGTCGCACGACCGCAATAAAATCGTATACATGATTCGGAATTTCATAGCTATAATTAAAATTAGACTGGTAATTAAAACATACCTGAATGTAAAATAATGGATTTCCTGGTGCTCAATCTAGTGCTGTAGTACATTAAGTTGTACTATATCAGTAACTCGAGTCTATAAAACTTTCATTATCTCAAGCAAACGTTAAAAGTACCTTGATAAGATCGCGTCTTCTCTAAGGCTGTTTGCCTGGAAACAACACTCTAGTAATAAATCCCACGTCTCTCTCTGATTGTTAGCTGTGACAAACGCAGACTTGTCAGACAGTTATTAAATTTTGAATGTCCCAGGTTTTGTTCCATCTTTTATATTTCACAGACATTCCAACGCCTTCTTCGAAGTCGTTCTTGATTTGTAAAATGATTATATTTTATACGCTGTCGAATACAAGTCGAATATAATGTTGCTTTTTTATTCAAATACTACAAAATATCGGCAATTCATATGATGGTAAGTAAAACACAGTTCAAGTTAATTATTACTGAGAGACAAGCTTCTTTCTTCACTGTAGTTGTCCGTAAAAATACCACATCGCTTCTTAACTGGGCATCCATTGGTTGAAATATAAAGTTGACTTATTATTGCCTACCTTAGGACTTTAACTGAATAAAAAAATACATTATTATGAATACTAGAAGCAGGCCTTTTTTTATCACTGTTTTTTTGGGGGCACTCTAATTCTCGAAAGTTGTAGGCCCTTAATTTTTTGTACTACCTCCTTCTCCCATGTCACTGTGTTTTGAGGAAAAATTTGTAGTAAATTATTTGTTTATTGTTCAAAAACATAATATCTTTGGAAATAAAACGTCAACTTATAATTAGGTGAGTAAAAATATAAAAAAGTAAGTTTCGTTGTCAATATTAGCCTCAGGTAGGTAGTTAATAAAAAAATAAAAAAGTAGATAAATGTTAAAGCAGTCTAATCAGATTTTCATAATACATCATCATCATTCTTCTTATTTTTTTAAATCTTTCATTGTTTTCAGTTTTATGGCAAGTTTTCAATATTTTGGATATTTCCTTTGGGGGCACTACGTGTCCCCACGTGCCCCCACAAAAAAGCCCTTACTAGAAGTAACTTTGTCCTTTAGAATTGCTAATCAAGCACACCGAGCCGAGCGAAAACAAGGAGTGTAAAATAGTATTTTATCAGTCTCAAGGTATTCAATCGCTAAAACACTAATTGAATATTCACAATAATTATTCAAAGGTCTTTAAAGTTGTAATTTACTTTAAGAATATAAATTATAGTAGTTCCAATAACTCAGGTAAATCTTTGTAACATAGAAACTTCATAAATCTTTAAAATAATTTGAGAAGTAAGAGACGCTTAAAATAACATTTAATGAAAATCAAATACTCGACTACAGCCAGCCGTTACTTCTTGTGAAACCGTTTATTTTCTCAGATTTATAGTTATCGCGTTTGAGACAGACTTATTGCCTATTAAATGCCAATTCACCTTAACCGTTTTCACTATTTCGCCCTTAATATGTCCTTTATGAATGTCATTTTTAATGTCAGATTAGTATCAGAAAGCGAACTCTCCTTTAGAGTGTAGACCGAATAATATATTATGCCGATACAAATATGAATAATTGGAAAACTTGTTTTAAACGACAGATAAATATCTTCGCTATATCTTTTATCGGCGCAAATATCTTTATATAATGCAAATTTAAGCTGTCCAAATATAAAGTATTTGATTTATTTATGCCGTGAAGTATAACTTTTTTATATACTAATTTGCATATAAATAATGAATAAAATTAATATTTACGCCATATTGTAAATTAAAATATCAAAGGAGCCTTACAAATATGCATTATTTATTAACTTTATATTAAAAAGCCTACATTATAAATAATATTTTCGAGATAACCTTTAATGGTTTCATTTATCGAAGAAAAATGAAAATTAGTTTATGTGTACTCATTTTAAAAGTTTGTTTAATTTAAACTATGTTTAATGCGTCAACTATACAGTCTATGACTACTCGAATAATATACTCGTAGTTTTCTACATCACAATTAAGCGAGGTTTGCCAGGTGATTGGGTGCTATCTGTGCCCAACTTAACACTACCGTCTTGTATATTGTGATAAATCCGACAGAATGACTACCTTTTGGGTTGTCGCGTTTCGGTTTCAACTAGTGAATATCCAGATGTTGCCGGCATCATGTGACATGGTGACATGAAGGTTTTTAGACTGTATTATGTTTACAACTAAGAACAGTATCATCATTTGCGACAATAGAAAAATTGAATAAGCTAAAACTTTTTTTTTGAATTGTGTAACGGCCTTGACAGCTTCACAAGGTTTCAGCAAAAAAGGAACCCAGTAGAAATGATACCATACGATAGACCACCACAATGATTCTGAGTTGATGTCGTGCATGCAATTCCGCGAATTTTATCTAACTACCCATATATAAAACAATCTTTGCACAAGACTCAAATCGCTTTGACAAAAATAATGATTAAGGCATTTTTTAAATAAAACTTTAAAAAACTACACGGCTATTTAATATTGAAATAATACAACATATTTGGATGCCGGAAAGGACTAATACAATCAATTTTGATGAAGAAATGATTATATACTCATTTAAATGATTCATTTAACATTTCATTTTGCTTTATCAAGTAAAGACGGTCAATATCACAACAACATAAAAGTTAGATTTATAGGTATTGGCGACATATAGTTAAACGAATAATTATGTAGATCGGTGTAATGGACACAAATGGTTCAACAGATAGGCAGAATTATGTTGACTTATGTTTATAAAAGCTAATATATTATAGTTAGCAACTGCTCTTGGCTTTGTCCGCATTTAATTACAATATAAACCTAATTTTAAATATAACCTGGCGCAACCAGAAAATGTATAGTAACACAACACGTAAATAATACAAAAACCTTCTCCAAGAACAACACTTAAAAAAGCCAACGCCAACTTTCATGGTAATCGGTCAAACGGTATCGGCATTAATTTTTATTTTTATTGCTCGTGTTAATGTAGGTGTGAGCTATTCCCAGGGAACAGTACATTTTTCCTGGATGAATAATGCCCTGTGTCCTTTTTGTGTCGCTGACCAAGCGTATCCATGATCACCTGTTAAGTAATTAAGGCATCAAAGCGTAACAAATATGAAACTCACATTCGCATTTATAATATTTGTAAGGATTCCAGTGTGCACGCCTTCCCAATTCATCTATTCTTTAAGGGCTGAACCAAACATAATGACATTCATTTTTTTGGATTCTGGATACTCACATGTTTGAATCTTAGCTGCGGTTCCCCGATGACAAAGTGTTTGGTGCTGTTGTGGAGATCTAGAATTTTGTTTTTAAATTTTCCGATCAACTTTTTCATATACGGTTTTCTCACATAAAAATACATATACACCCAAAGATATAGTTTCCCAACGCGTCTGAATATTTTTTGTACATGACTTATAGAACAGCTATTGCGTCATGAGTTCTATATAGTAACACATAACGAAATCGTGGCCGGTTGCTAGTCGCTTATAAAATGCATCGTCGGTTTATCATGTTTAATTATAACTAATGAATCTTTAATTTTAATCGTTTACTATATTTACTTTCAACATAATTGTTGTTATACCCATGTCATATTAAAATGCACAGGAACAAGCTGTGGTAACACTCGCTAATGTAACAGATTAACATGTGGTTGTAAAGAACAGAATCACAGCGAGATTCCTCCAACGCAGGCATGAAACTGAGTACATTTCACGGGTAAAAGGTAGCCAGAAACATGTTCTCTCCTAAAATACTCGTATATTCTCGGAACGGTTTGTCGTAAAATAACCTTTCGTTCATATGACTTTATTACTCCTTTTTCCACCCCTTAAAATGTGTACAAACACGTCAGATGTAGCACGTGTGAGATATACATTAATTATAATATGTAGATTAATAAATCTGCGGTGTCTGTGACATCTATTAAAAAGGCCACTGACTATAAAATAATATTTGTCTATATGTTTGTATATCCTTATATGACTCAGTTAAGACTTGGCCGATTAATATGACATGTTCTACACAAAATATACATGTATGTTTTTTTTCACTTGATATATTAAAATTATCAATAGTACTTTTAAAAGGCGTAAAAACAATAATTATTTAGATTAAATTCTTGGTTATTGTCAGCCCATTTCAATGAAATATATATATATAGTCTATAGAAATTATAAAAGCTATATGTACCACAGTAAAAAAGTATATGTAACCTTCCGCCGGGCAGACCACTGGGGCGGCATGATGATATCCTCAGCACGATCCCATGTCGCCCCAACCAAAAACGGCGGCCGGTACACCGTGGGTTTTTTGTCCATGCGAGTCAGACATAATCCACTCTCTCCCCCGAGAACCCAGGTATCCATAAGGGATTTCCCCACGTTCATAAAAAAGGACTGATTGTAATATTGCAATATTATCACAGTATAGATGATTATTGGAAGGATAATAACTGGAAATAATACCATAGCTGTACTTGTAGTATGATCAGAAACAAGATATAAATGTTTTTTTTTACTATGGCTGACAATATATTTAAAGGAAATATAAATGTTTATGATGAATAAATACATACAAAGTTTAGCCTGTAAACGCATCATTGGGAGGCCAAAACAGGTTTTAGTCTATTCTATACATCAGACTAAAATATATTGTCTATTTGAAATACAAGAAAAAAACCTACCTATGTTTTTATTTCATGACGGCACTATAAACATTTCCTGGATTTCCTCACAATATTTTTTTTTCGCCGTCAGCCTTGCATGTATTCGTATATAAACGTAAACTGAAAAAAAATGCTTGGTATCTCAAAAATAAAACATTTTTATTAAACATGATTAATGATTAGCGGAAGCATCACTGACAATTAAACAACAGAAATAAGGATGATTCCTTATTTATATGATGGTGATGCCATCAGATATTCCTAAAAATAATACTATGCCTTTGGTATTTGAAACGAGTTATGTGATCTAAGAGCTGTAATTGAAAAATTGACATTTTCTCTACTCTGCTGCCGAGCACCATTTTTATTTTGATTTTTATATCATATACCTTTTGAAGTCCTTCACTCAATTAAATGCACTCTAACATATAATTTATTTTGTATCAACATTATAGCGTACTTTTTAAAAACCGTCGAACTTAGTGAAAGGATTTCATTCTGCTTTAAATCCTCCAATGTACATATAGTCTTACATCAACATTCCTTTTAGACTGAAGCGCTGACAGCGCAGGATTACAGCAGCTTTTGTTCATTGCATTCATGAAAGGAACCACTCCACGCATGAAAGGCTGGCCTGAGTGGCGCACAGAGCCTAGGGCAATATGTGGATAGAATATTCAACGACGTTGGAACGTGGTCTCACGTAACAAACATTTTTTTTTTATACAGATTCTTCCTTGGAAACTTTGAACTGCGTAATTTCTTCGAGGCGTTCAAACGATCCCATTATCTGATTTTAGGATAATTTCCTTTAACATTTTAATCTGGGAGTGTTTGAATACTTTCTTTTAGAAAGTAAAATTAAACTGATGTGTTTTTTTTTTAACCCAAAGAAATAATCTTGCTTTAAGAATACTTTATTTGATTACGTTTGGTGCTATGACATAATCAGACAGAGGCTTATTATATTAATCATCGATATATCTTTTATCAAAAACAAGGTGTATGTTCACTTAGACAGCAGTCGCCGAGATGATTTTAAGCCTGGTGGAAAACGGTAATAATGATGTGAAATCGATTAGTTATGGAAAATTTGAGATTATCTATAATGTTGTACACTGTAAGAGATATTACATCCAATAGTACAATAAGTTGGACTGAATAAACAATAAATACAATATTTATTTTGACGTCTCCACGAGGTCAATAATTTACATTAATTAGTTTAAACAAAACAAAGGATAACACGATTTAAAAAATCAGTGTATCATAGCTAAGCAGCCATGTTTAAAAATATCAAGTACTTACAGTTTAAATATTACACTTACGACTTAACATTTTATATCTGTGTGAACTTTTAAATGGCCTTACTTATGTTATTACTTATATATTTGTTCTTTTGTTAACTGTAAGATCACCTTTTATTCTAAAATAAGTAAAAAAAAAATAAACTCTGTATTGTCGATCTCTGAGTAATGAGATTTCATTGGCCGGTGTAAAAATAGAAGCGCCAGGGAAATTGGTATCCTAGAAAATTGTACGTTTCGTGGACAATCTTACATATCATAATATTTGACGAGTTTTATATTTATCAACTAAATTTATTAAAAAAGAATTTTAAGTAAGAACTTTTAAGAACCCTTCAGACAGAGATAAAGAAAATCAATAAAGATTGATCGTAAGCTACCGGTACCCGTGGCATTGATGCTGCTTCGAATTAATTACGTCCAACATAAATGAAATAAAAATATTGTCAAATCCCTTGTTTGTAAATATCTGTTAGATATTAATTTTAAATGATTAATATTTTTAACGTTATAATAGTATTTTTGGACTTCATTTAAATGGGTGAATTTTTCTAGTGAAAAGGTGTTCCAGCTACCATTTCCTATTCACAATTAAATAGCTCTTTGAAAGCAAAATCGAGGCAATTTTAAAAACATTTCACCCGTCCGCTCGACGAGCATTCCGCGAGTTTTTGTCTCAGTGTGCAAATTAAAATTAGCATACAGAAAGTTCTTCTAACGAAGTGCCGCATTCGTTATGCCGCTTCGTCTGTTGTCTTAGATTTGTATACGTGTTACTTGTTACTTATACAGTATTGTATAAAATAGATGTACGCTTAAGTTTGTTTCTGCATGATAAGTATTTTTGATTGGATACTAATGTTATAGTTAATATATATTTGTTTGAAAATTAGCTTATCTTAAACAATAAATTCAGAATTTGTAACTCAAAGAAATTTTAATTAAAATCATCCCTTTCATCATTAACTCAAGGTGGATGATTTTCAAAAGATGAATGAAATTTAGTTTTCGTCGGCAAACAAACCAGTTTATGGGTGGCGATTATTACCATTGTCCTTTGAGCCGGCTTATAACCTATCACTTCTGTTGTGCTTAGTTTGACTTCAGATTAATAGGACATTGCCTGTTATTAATGAATATCTTAGTACATGTGTATATAACAATTCAGACAAAGATACTAATCATTCTGATTATATTCAGTACCCCAGTGTAAAATTCATACCTCACATTTTTTTAAATATTTTTTTAGTTTTAGCGTTTGAACACAAATCTCAATTGATTTTAAATGGTAATGTGGTGGAAGACGGTAAACACGCTAAATCTAGAGAGGGACTGGTCCCCAGCGTAGCTGCCGGTACACACATATAAGTGCTTGGTGACAGATTTTCAAAGTAGGGGTGGGGTGGTCACTAGCTAGCAGGCTTAGAAAAAGCCATACCACCATGCAACGTTATCATCACGATATATTCTTTCACCGAAAGCTTTGGCTCATTTGAAATGATAGCAACCTACCTCGAGTAGAGGTATCCAAGCACGCTAACTATCGCTTGAATCCTCTTTCTGCTAAAACAAATACTAATTTTCTTTTTCTACTTAGTTTAGGTAAAATAACAGATTTACATCTGATGGTAAGTAATGTACAGTCCAAAAACGGCGAGTTACAGCCAAAGAGAAATAAACAATGAACACTTGTAACAGATCTATATAGGCCCCTTATAGAAAATAAAATAATATTTATACAACCAACTCCATCTAGTTCGAATTATAAAGAGTTCTCCATACTTAGTCAATATTGGTGTGTCGAAGTTTTGACAGACATAACAATAGTACGATAGCGTAGCTAGCGCCAACTTTGGAAACTTTTATAATACAGGTTAAATAAAATGAATAAAGGGAAAATACCTATTATAATATATTCATAAAATGTAGTATATATTAACAGTTATTGTAAATTAAATTAAAGTAATGACAGGATAAAATCCTTATGTACATACAGAACCTTTGTAAAATCATAGAGAAAAGTAAAGAATTTATATTAGTTGCAATTTGTTTAAAATAACTGACTAATGGGGAATCAAATCAGAGATCATTGTTAAAGATTATGAATGAAAAGTAGGTCAACAATTACATAACGAAGGGGAACTACAGAAACTTGTTTAATTTGATGCTTGAAACAAAGGATGGACCCAGAGAGGTGGACGAATACGTTGCAATTTAAGAAAGGGAATAAACCGAAAAATATCAGTAATTTCGAGGCATGAAAGTATTGATTGTTTGACTAGATTTTCAGAGGGGAGAGTCGGGGGAATCTGGAAGAACAAGAGTGCTTTATCGGTCGTAATGGTAGTTTGCGCATAAAACAAAAGTAAATAATATCTTATGAATGTCACAAACCCACACACAACTCTTGTAACAGACATACCGTAAAACATATATATAAAATATCAAATATTTATTAAAGTTTGAATTCTATAAAACTCAGGTAACATTCCTATAATTTCAATGAGGAATACATGTAGGCCAAGTTTAATTAACGTTAATTTAATTTCTGTATTTTAGGATTATATGAGCATACATAGACGACTAAAAAAGGAATTTTGTTTAAGTGATTTTAGTGTTAAGTTTTATTTTTGCAACAAAATCATATAAATATACACCACACTACACTTTTTGTATCGTTGATTTGCTAAAGGGACAAAATAGACCTTATGCCTATATTGTCAACTACCACAATCATAGCTGAAATGTGTATTTAACAGAGTTAGCACAGCATTATCTAATTAATTTATTGATATATACTAATAAAATTGGTAAAATGAATAATCTGTGTGGGATTCAGTAAGCACATTATAAAGTAATAGTGACTGGAACCAATCAGATGTTCAACTACCAACCTAAATTAATATCTACAATATCATGTTGCAGTAGAAAATCTAGTGCTGATTTGGTTCTGCACATAATGCTACTAAAACCTATCCACTATCCTTCTGGAACTAGTGTGATTTTAATATTTCATTACTGGTTATGTCTACCATTTAAAAGGCAGTAATGTATTTAATCCGATGGGTGTGTTAGCGAAATCTCTATGCAGGCTATGACTCCTCCTAACAATCTCAATTCTTGTTAGGGTGTTTCTTGTCTTCCCTATATCCATACCCGTTGATCCACACTGTGTTAGAAGCCAGACGAGTGAAGAAGAAGAAGTCTATTTTGGTTTTCTTTCCTGTGCGGGGAGGTCTGAATTGAAGCAAGTTACTTATTTTCTCCTTGGTTGACCTTGTCACCTTGGAGCTTTCGCTACTTCAGTGAGGATCATGGTATGTCTCATACTAGACTAGCTATAATCACTTATTAGATTGAATCATTATATTTATACATTATACAATTGAGGAGCTGGTTCCAGAATCCTTTTATCCTGCCTTTTGCCCTTAACTCCCTAGCAATGGTTGTGGTGTTGATTATTGGGTGTCACTATAACTTAATAGTGCTTCCAAGAGGCGGGCCTTGGGACGGTATTGGAGGCTCTCCCCTTTCAGGGGAAAATTAGGGAACATTTAAACATACCCAACATAGACATAATTAAGACACAATTATATTTTTATTATGAATATGATTAGGATGTATACTAATTAAATGAATATATTATGTATACCGTGTTACATATAGATAGATAGTATCTTTAATTTACTTATTTGATTTTGAAACAATTGCATTCATAACTTATTGTCATGTGTTTGCTAAAGTTCTAATTATACTAGATTTGATCTATGTAATGTTTTCTGAGTACCAGATTAAAAGAATTTGTTTACTATAACTTTGTTTCAACTCACAACGTAGAAGGGTCCTAATTTCTAAATGATCATGGTAATAATTAATATATAAATATAATGCTTTAACCAAGATAATTATATCTTTGGTAAGCTAATATATGGCAGATAGTGAGAGAGGTGTTGTGGCGGCCAAGATGACGATGTATGACGAAGAGGTCGGTCGTTACAAACTGGTAATTTTTATGGCGGCCTAGAAAGTTATCACTGTAAAACTAATTACTTTACAGAATATAACAGATTCCGAAGGACGACGTATTAAACCGAGTCACTAACTTGAATTTTTTATCGTGTGTCTGTACGGTGAACAACAAGTGCCAGTTATAGGCGAGGTTGTTATATATTATAAAATGTATTATTTGGCTCAGAAACTCTCGTAGTTCAAGGCTTACAACGCTAAATCTTGCATGTGAGGGATTCACGAATAGATGTAAATAATGTCTATAGTAATTTTGTTAACCCTCATTAAACCGTTAATTATGGGAACTTATTATAGAATATATCACAACACAATTAAATGTCCGCAAAGTTTATATATTTACAAATTTCAAGTATGTACAGCTTTACTGATACCATCTAACCCAGAACTCTTAGACATTAAAATAAATAATTACTTTTAAGATAGCAGTCAATATGCATTAGTTAAAATGAAAACAAATGTTTTCATAAAAAAAATAGTATATAATGGAATAGTGTTGGTCAAGGAGAGTGCGAATGCCCTAAAGGAATGTCCAGCTTGGGCTGGGCATAAAAATGCTCTAATAGCTGTTATTGGAGA
Source organism: Antheraea assamensis (assembly GCA_035772565.1). Lineage (NCBI taxonomy): Eukaryota > Metazoa > Arthropoda > Insecta > Lepidoptera > Saturniidae > Antheraea > Antheraea assamensis. Next base: position 2,882,129 of record JAQQSE010000046.1, on the reverse strand, counting down.
CGATATCTCTCTACCAGCCGTAGTTCGCGCCATGGTCGGTGGAGAGAAAGCGGTTTTGACTTGTTGCGAGAACATCATGTCCTCCAAAGAAAAAGCGGAACGAGAAAGAGAAAAGGTGGCTGATGCTTCAACAGCCCACCGCGGTATAGCAAGCCGAGGAAGGAGACGCGGTGGAAGAAGGTTACACCAAATGCCTCCTTAAAATGTAACCCCCCGGTGATGGATGCGGGAGCGTACATTGCCATAAAAAGGAGGACCCGTGGTGAAGAAGCACGGAATAGCCGCAGCTTCTAAATGAGGCGAAAGAGAGCAACGGTCTCCCCATGAAATGAAGATCCCTGTTTTATAACATCTACAGGTGATCTGAGAGCGTGGCCAAGGTAGCGGAGCTTGTTCACTGTCACTCTGTAACCTTGGTCCACATACGCGCTAAGTGGTAGAGGGGTTTTTGGTCAGTAGGAGTCCAACATAATCCTCACGCTGTCCCTCGGCAGTGTGAGGGTATCCGATGTAGGATTTTCCCCTCTATAAAAAAAAGGTTGCTAATGCGAAGGGCAGCAGTGTCAGTAAAAGTTGAGCATTAGTTTTTGCAATAGCTATTTGAGTTTTTAGCTATTTCCAGATTAAAAAAGGGTTAAGTATAATAAAAATGTCTGAATAAATGGAGCCAAGCATGCCAGGATAATTCTCAAATGTACTACTGAATTGCTCTATTTTATTGGACCAATGAAGAATGAATCGCTTCTTTTTTCATCTGGATCGTATTCCTTGTGGTTGAATATTATGTCTTTTTAAAAGAGCTTTTACATCTCCATCTTTATGGATTTTTAACCTCTCTTAAAATGTATAAATAGATCCATCAATATCTGAATGTTAATAATAGCTCTTTAGTTATTTATTCTACAGTCTGTTAATAAATAATCGTAGTAGTCTTTCTAGTACTTGACTATCGATATTATCAGCTATAGAAATGGATTACTTTAGTATATTGAAGGGACAATTTAGTGGAGTAATTGATACATCTCCCTCGGGATTTTTCCTTATTGATTTCCTCAGTTTCTTACATCGAGCGTAGCTTTGACCAGGTGTTTCATTTCTCCTAATGAAAGCTACGAGATAGATATTATGTCTCGTTGGTAAGGAAGGGACGTATTTTAAAACAGTGAGTAAAGCTTATTTCTTTGATATAATGGCGTAAATAGTAAAATTCAAGTTTTAGATTTAAAACTAAAATCTAGACTTCTCTCAAATATGATTATAATCATTCTGGAAAAAAATACACATTAAATTGGTAAAAAGGTGACAATAATTAAGAACTGTCATCAGTTTTGGAGTTAGAAATATGAGAAATATGTACATATTTATTCATTATTTGAACCACAACATTTGATTAGCAATCATTTTTTTACATAACCGAAGCTGTTGAAATAAAACAGTTATAGTTAAAGAGCAAACCTACAAAAAAAAAAAATTCACGAGACATTAAAAGATATTTATAAAAGTCAAATGAAACATAAAAATATGTACCTACAAAGCGTCCGTTCTCCACAACCACACGACACAGAATGAGGATATCCCCGCCGTTACATTTTTATCTATGACATTGTTAGCGATAAAAATCAATTCTATCTTACGTACTCATATAATTAATAAAAAAAATTTTATCTCTATAATAAAAAGATGCTTTCAACTACATATTACGTACAAGCGAATAGGTAGAATCCATAATAAACATACCCGTGAAAAGCTTGTTTACAATAAAACTGATTTAAATAATATATGCGATGTGTGTACCCTCATTATTTAGATGTACTGAATAAAATGGCCCTCTGTATCTACCATATGTTAGCAATATTGAATATATTCTACTCATACTTCGGGGTACGCTTCGAAGGATCGAGATTAGTTCGAGTTAAGGTTCTTCATTTCCGTATAGAGAGAAACTTGTTACTGTTGTGTACTAGAAATTATTTCATTTAAGAATAGCTTTAATGACATTAAAAATGGTACAAGTGGGGTCTTGGCCACCATGCACGTAATAAGCATTTCTGAGATTCAGGTTTCCTCACGATATTTTTCATTCACCGTCAGCCGATAAGGTTACTGATTTAAATTAGTCAATGTCCACGAATTCCGAACCTGAGGACATCAAATTGATATTCCACAGGTCATGCCACACATCCACCACGACATCATATCTTGCTTCATGACAATAGCGAACGGTGACAGATTGTAGATCTTTTAGTGGTCGCCATTGTTTGCGGATTAAGCTATGGTTACCATTAAATAGAATGCAGTAGTCACTTCAATAAAAATATCTACGCAGAAGTTTATTCAAATCAGTTAAATTAAAAAACCTTTTATATACCCAGTTTATAAAACCGTTACATAATAAAAAACCGGATTTCAGCTGAGTAGAACCGGTTTTCAGCTTTATAATAAAAAAAACTGGGCAATCCCATTGAAAGGCTCATTTCAAATGTTTGCAGAACAGCCCGTTATGGAAATGAGCAGAGTTGTACTATCCTTTGATGTTGATTTTGGAAGGGACCTGGAGTACATCGCGAATTTATTTTTAATCACGACATTCAAACACCTAAGTTAATATTATGTCATGTATTTTACAATCTTTTTTAGTAAATATAAAATAACCAGTTCATAATGAATTGGTAAGACAACAGTTCAGGTTACTTAGTTCGGTTCAGACTTCCGAAATCAGCTAGTACATCCTATTTTATTATACGTATTATATATTAACTACAATTATTAATTATAATTTATTTTTAATAACTGTATCTATTATTTATGATAATCCTATTATTTTATTTGTCCGTACTATTTATATTCTAAAAGAGGAAGTTTGTGAGAATTAATGTATGTTTGTTACGCTTTCACGTCTTAACTACTTAACGGATCAGGATCACGATTGCCACGGGTAAAAAAAGGCAGGGTACCCTTCACCGTAATTTATAAATGCTGAACGCTTGCTTATAGCACTCTACGACAATATCGGACGATCATTGTCATTAACAAAAATAATAACGGAGTATGGATAATCAACAACAAGAATAATGGATCACATTATTACTTGTTATACAAATGACCACATCCAGAAATATTCATGCTTATGTGAACATTAAGAGAAGTGAGAATTATTATAATCCTAAGTTTTTATCACACGAATGAATATTGTTGAAATTAGCACAAAAAGATCAAGTCATAAAACATTCGAGAGTCATTCGAGACAAAAAAACATTATATAAACAGTTTAGTATACTTTTTTTAGATATACGACGATACGATAAATGAAACACAATGAACCTCTATTCTCGGCTCGTAATTTTATTTGTGATTGTGTTTTATTTTAATTGTTCTCATTTATTATATTAGTTAGGATTATTCACAGCCTCCCAAGTCCCAAGGGGTTAAGTCTTCGGCCAGTTTAGGCTGATATTATATTGTTAACTTTTTTTATCGATGGGAAAGAAACTATTTTTGCTAAAGGTCTCTCGATATAGTTTTTTCTACTTCTCCACTGGCTAGTTACCATCATCAAGTTTAAATTATGTCGCATACCGCTTGTAGGTTTGTTTCTTGAGGGGTCAAGCCAACAGCGTATAGTCAGTTCGAAAAAAAACCACATGACGCTAAACTCGATGTCTTCTTAGTGATCACTTCCTTGATTATTTCCGTATTCTCTCCGATGTCTAGCATACAACTCTGTTTGTATGTTTTTTTTTAGCGAACCTACGCTGTTGCCACCTTTTGATGGCTCCACAGCTTCACCGAACTACTAAAGGAAGCGCGTAACCCGATTGAACAACGAGCACACGGGCAAATGGAACCTCTTCTTGAAATGTTGCTGTATATTGCAACATACGCACATCGATCTAATCTCTGCTTGTATACACCACGACGCGGTTTATAAACTTTATATTAAAAGAGGGTGTAAAACTAAAAACCTAAAGTTGTTACTCAAATGATATGATAACATTCGAAACGGTCTATTGTAAAACTTAATTGTATGTTTATTTGTATCGAGTTAACATATTAAATATTATAACTTAGGAAATAATAATGTAACAATATCTCTAAATTTTTTAACATATAGTATACGCTAAAAGAAAGCCTTAGTAACATTAATTATAAGAGCCGTTGTAACTTTAATTAACGCATGAGGTGTAGAAATAACAAAAATGTCTCCTAACATTTGTGTTCGAGTTTACTTTGCATCACGTGGCACCCGGAGCGACCAATCTGCGAAACGTTTTCACCATCCACGCTTTGATTCGCAATTATGTTCACTCACACGCTCCATTCATCTCGCTTCGTGCTTCTGGACGGTCGGTTCTGATTATTTATTACAGTTAAATGTAATTTCATATATTCGACACGTACTTTGATTATTTTTTTATTTTATATTTTATGACGAGATTTGATCAAATTAAACGTATCTGTTAATGAAATAGGCAACTATTTATTTTCAATGTATTTTTGAACATTTACCAATGTGAATTACTAAGGTCAGGCATTGTAACGCAGTTGTAATAAATACTACTATAGAGTCGAGAGGTCACGGGTTCGATCCCCACTCATGGATGGCTTTTGATGAGCATGTTTGTCAGTTATGTGTCTGTTTAGTTACAAGAATGTAAACGTTACTTGGTTTGGAAATAAATAGTTGTGTATAAAATAGTGGGTGGATGTTACTAGTTCATGTACTCCACTTCGTTCTGGATTTTTTTTCATTTTAGGTTTTAACGTTTTGCCACAATCTCGTCTGATATTCAATGATGATGTGCTGTCATATGATAAACACGTTAAGCCTAGAGTGGGACTATGCAGACCTAAGTGCAGATACCGGAACACACTAACAGGTGCTTCGAGACACATTTTTAACTTGAGGATCATAGCAAGCCAGAGCGGCTCAAAAGTAGCTCTATCACCATGCTATGGTTTCATGACAATGTTTTCGTTCAGTGAGAGCTCCGACTCCGTTGCAAGGATCGGAACCTACGTCGATTGACGCGTTGTCCGAACACGCTATCAACTAAGCCATCATCGCTTTACTTCCGAATTACTTTTTCTTTTCTATGTGTTCTATCTAGGTCAATTAGGTGCTGTATTTTTTTAACGTAATTTTATCCATTACTACTGTATTATAATCTAATATAAATTGAATGTTATTACTGCTTATCCCCTATGGATATATGTAAAGTAGCTTAGACAATACTTTGAACAAAATCTCTATCTGCTGTTAGAAATCTCGCCTAAATCGGTTCAGCCATTTCAAATTCTCGTACAAATAACAGACAATTTAATTTTATCTATGCAAATAGATAAACATTTGTAGTACTTTAGATTTTATTATATGATGCGACCTAAGTTATTAGTGTATCTCGACGAGAATTCGTTTTTAAATGCAGCCATTGGAACTCTCCTATAGGTGCTTGACGATAAATTTTCATCTTAAGAGAGATTGCTAACCACAAAAGCATTAGAAATAAATAACTTGCCACCAACTTTTCTCTATCCTTTAGAAGTTATTTATGACATAAATCTCAATTTAAATGTATCTTCGAAATCTCGACTCCTCATTTTTGTTAGATATTTAAGCGATCTACAGTACGGCAGAGTGCAATTCTACTCTGAGCGTCGAAGCAAACCCAAGAAATGAGAAAATTTAAAAATATAAAAGGTAACTATAAATGTATTATTTTATTCCACGTTTAACATTGTGTCTACGAATAAATTCAGTTTCCTGAAAACAACATTTCAAATCACACGAGGATAACAATACATAAAGCTTAAAATTGAAAGCGTGATCAACCAAAATCCAAGAGTTATACATAATAACTGTTTATATACTAGTTGAAAATTTTATGCAAATTTAATTGGAAATCGCGATGGAATACACGCATACAGTTAAATCAGTTTACATTTGAATTGCTTCATCGCAGGCAATAACTACGTCGGAACTGCGCGTTTTGCCTAATAGGATTTATTGACAAACGCATTAGCGACAACCATGCCGTTGCTATAGTAACCAATTATACATATCTCATAACCAATAGATATAATTTCATTGCTCTATATAGATCAATTAGAACTTAGTGTCATCAGAAACCAAATAGTAGGTCACAGGATTATCTTGAAATAGTTATTTAATTAGTACCCTTGAAATTAATTTTCAAGTAAGCCATTTTGAAGCGCTCAATACAGAAAAAGTGAAATATCACGAACCGAATTACAAGTACGGCAGCGTAGTGTTGAGAACTATTTAGTACACTTTACTTTGCTTTTTTTAATTTTATATTTGTATTTCTAAAAAAGTCGTACAATAAAAAAACACTTCATTATTTTATCGAAATCAAGCTATATTCATAATTTTAAGTTTTATAAACGAAAATTAAGAATGTTCGATTCATTCATATGTCTCAAACCTCATGATTTTGCTAATTTTTTTATGATATTTGAATATTTATTATTTTGTAGTAAATTCTAGCTAGAACTTAAGATTATTTCCAAATGCGTGTGAAAATGAAACCATCATATAATTTAATATTATTTAAGTCCTTCTTATGTCAAGTACGTTCATAACTTTTTTCTGAGATCATCTTTGAAGTATTTTCTAATATAAGTTTAAAAAAATCAATACATAAAACATAAAAAGCAAATAGTTTTCTGAAATGAATTTACTGCAACATCAGTAAATAGTCTATCGCCGCAATATTTAATTCGATGCTTTTTAAGGTTATCTTTTTTTTTTTTATGTTATAGGGGGCAACCGAACAGGTGGGTCACCTGATGGTAAGTGATCACCGCCGTCCATAGACACTAGCAACACTAGGGGAGTCACAAGTGCGTTGCCGGCCTTTTAAATAAGTGGGCCTCCGGCGCTCTCACTGACCGAACGAAACGCAACAGTGCAAGCACTGTTACTTCACGTCGGTTTTCCATGAGAGGGTGGTACTACCCCGGGCGAGCCGACCCATTCATGCTGAAGCCAGTAATAGCTTCAGCGTAGCTCTACCACCTACAAAAATCTCACTATTATATTATTTATCTATGGCAAATTGTAAATTGCCTTTTGTAATACAATTTAGATGAGTTATGAAGGGTCGCTACTATGATTTTCAGTATTAGGTTTGTAACAGATATGTAAATAACCCTCTCTGTCTCTTCGCTACAAATGGTTATTGTATGATCACCATATTAATAATAGAGAAAGAAAATAATTTCTTTTTAATTATCTATTAGTAAAATAAATTACGTGTTTTATATCCAGAGAAAAATCTAGATCGATTGTTGCTGTGGCCTTTTTTTACGATGTACCGTCTAGTGTTCCATCAAAATCTCATTACAACGATATATCTAGATAAAGCTCATCGAGTATAGCTGTCGAAAGATACCGATGATTATTTTATCATACCGGTGGTAGTTAAAACGTATTGTATTCGACTGATAGAAAATCTACACTTCCTTTACAAACTAAGTATGTTATGTACTTGTTTTTAATTAAAAAAAAATATACATTAATGATAACAAACCTAAGAGCCAATAACAGATTTTACTTTTATGCCTAAGTATTTAACAGTCATTGTGCGTGGTTATGTATGTGTTATGTATTGCGATATGATATGGGACCTCGCGAATCATTAAAGGATAAATTCCAGGAGTTCGGTATCCTAACTCTGCTCTCCCAATACATACTTGAAAATCTAATGTACGTCCGCAAAAACTTAGATAAGCTAGATTTCGTAAAGGACCGACATAATCTAAATACAAGAAATAACAACAAATTGATCATTCCATGTTTTAGGCTCACTAGGACCGGTAACAGTTTTTTAGGTAATAGTGTTAGGTTTTATAATAAAATTCCAAAACACATTACCGATTTGCCGGATACTAATTTCAAGCACCATGTCAAGCAGGTTTTAATATCTAAAGGCTATATTACAGCGTGGGTCAATATGTGAACGACGGTGATGTCTGGAAATGACACCCTCTCTGTGCATCCACCAAAACCGAATGTAATATAAATATATGAGTAATATGTTCTTTCCGGTTCTTCTCGATGACTGGGATGTTTTCCGAACCGGTGGTAACTTTGACATTCATAAGCGCCTTCTGAGGGCCTAAACTGAATAAAGTATTTTTGATTTTAATTTTATCCTCAAATGCCATTAGTTTCTATCTTTAAAATGCTTATTGTAATTTGTCTAATTTTTTTTTTGCTATTGGGGAATATATCGATTAATTCAATAACAGCAAATCTCTTATTAAACATTTTCTGAGCGTGACATAGTAGAATTTTGTGCGTAATTTGTCATTGTATAATGAATAGCAATATGGATGCATTACGTGTTCTGAATTTAGGGGGATAACATTTTTAAAGTGATAATAATTGAGGACAACTGATGTTATACGTTATTATATTAAACGTTAAATATAAATCGTCTATTTCCTAATGATAGTAAATTGTTGTGGAAGATGGTCTTAATCATTATTCAATCTTTAATTAGAATAATTTAGGAGCTTTATGAATTTGCGTTGTATATTCAAAACAATACGCAATTCCTTCCATAATTATGTTTTGTTATAATATTAGAATCAGGACCAGGTCAGTCTACACACTTTATATGCTACCATGAGCGATTATTTTTTACAAATATATGATATTTATAGAGCTGAAATTGAAATTTGTAAGTTATTTGCACATGCTTATGTTTGCTATATTTCACACTTAGAATTTAATTAAGTTATTGTAATATCAAATTTAAAAATATAAGCCGTATTCTACTTAACAAATAATATCTCGTTCTCATTCTTGGTGAAAACGTCCGTTTAACCAAGAGACAAGTAACTTTCATTTTGTTTCCAGTATATATGAAGAAAAATCCTTATTTCCATAATCTTACTGTCACTATACCAATAAATGGAAGGAAGAAAGAAAATATCTTTATTGTAGCAAGCACGTGCATAATGCTGCACAGTTCTCTAAATTAGAGTCGCAAATATGCATATAGTAATTAACGCACAATTCAAATAAAATTATTATAATTCCGCCCTACCTACTGCCATAACAATGTAAGTTTCAGCACAAGATGGCTACCAACCATAAGAAATAACCCTAACGCTGATTTTCAATTGTGAGCGCGTGGGTTTAAATATCAGTAATCATTAACAATGGAGCTTTTTTTGTGCGACTGGAGGCAAGAGAACTTGCTGGTCACCTGATGATAAGTAATCACATCCGACCAGGATACCTGCGACACACATGTGCCGGCTCTTGAATAAAAAGTAGGCTCGATTCTTGAAGGTATGTAAGTTATATTGATCCAGAAACGTCGTCGTTCGGAGTTTATTCCAAAAAAGTGCTTAGTATAAAATAATACAATAGTTAAATAAATATGGAATATTGGGTGAAGTAACATATATTACTTTCGCTGCAATTATCATCTGAAGTCGAGTAACAAGCCGAAAAAATTTCATTAAGCACACTTAAACTTGTTTTTGTTTGATTTGTTGATCAAACACATTATCAGAGATATAGAAAAGGAAAAAAGGTATCTTTTATCCAGAAAGGAAAAACACTATTCCCGAGAAATATGCTAAATCTACATTAACGGGAACGAAACCATGAGCAAATCTACCAATAATTATTCTAAAGATTAATTCAAAACGCAGGCAAATTATGAAGCTGATAAATTAAGAAACCACGAGCGGTTCAATTAATTAACACGACATCATCATCCATTATGTTAAACTGTCTCGAACGATACTTCGAAATTGTTAGCCCCTCTCTCTCTGCTTGTTGTCTAAGAAATACATTATAATTTAGTATATAATACATTAAAGATATTTTATAACTCATAGTCGAAATGAAAGTTAGATAAACTTTATTCAATGTAGGTTCTGAGATATCTTTTAGGAATATAAAGTTATTAACTGTTGGGAAACATCCCTCGAACTTGACAAAATAAGTATTCACCTTTTACAGTCATTATAGTTAAACAAAATTTAAAAGCTTCTGGTTATAATTATACAGCAAACTTGGAAATAATAATCTATATTTATACATATAATAAGAATGTAAACCCAACGTGTCTGTACTTTTTTGATTTTTGAGAAAAAAATTGTTGCAGGTGTCTAGGAATAACTAATAGAATCTATTTCGATCATTTTTAGAAATGTCTGTCTGTCTGTCTATCTGTCTATCTGTCTATCTGTCTATCTGTCTATCTGTCTATCTGTCTGTTTGTTTGAACAGGCATCACTGGTAAAATTCTAGGTTTCTGATAAAACTCTAGCAAGAAAATAACCAAGCATATTCCGCTATATATATATATCACTTTTGAATTCAATCCCACGATATTCAGCGCGGCGGCGACGGCGAGCCAACCACTCAAATGAATTTTGCACTATCTGCACATAAAATATTTCGATTATTACTATGTTGCTAATAAACATATAAGAAAAGAAATATTTTCCAGACCCAATCACATAATTATCCACGGTATATAAAAAACCATACACATATATTATTTTACGTTTGTAGGTAACAAAGTGCAGGTTGTAGTAAAATAATTTATTTGAACTTAAATCCAAACTTTCTATTAAACTTTACAGAAGAATTCCTCAATCTATTCTATCTATAATTCTAGTATTCACTATCGAGTCCAAGATAGAATTGGGAGTCGAAAACGAGGGGTCCATATTTCAAGAGTGCTTCAGAGTCGATTTAGGACAAACCGATAACATCTAAAAGAAAGCGAGCCATCAAACTTATTCTAATTTTAAAACTTATTTCTTAGCATATGATTCTCAGAACTGTATTATAATATATCAATGTGTGTACCGCTAATTGAAGGGCCATTGAAGAACCTCAATTTTTTCTGAGAACTTATTTATTATGTTTATATGGATTTCTAAATATTTTCCGATGTTTTTATACTATTCGAAAATTGTGTAAAACAGATATATTAATAGAACGTAACTGATTTCTCTGTTCACATAATTATATATATCTATTTATTCACTGTATTATTTTTTCTTCAAATTATTTTTATTATCTCATTTGTTTTTATCTAGGAAAGCTAAATATTTTTTGCCGTCTATATACTGTAAGTCCTTTACAAACGAAATTTGCCAATAGACTTGGAGAAGCTAGAAAAGAACACTATACATGTCTGGTAAGACATAGCCCTAAGATTAGGTATGTTCCGATTCTCATCATCTATTGTCCTCTCAGAAATTCATCTTGCTCCGTCGCTGAGTTGCCGAGCTCTACGTCCGCCGAGCTCTACGTCCTTTCATACTTACCTATTATAAAACTTAAATTGCAAAAGCTTTTTTAAATGTACGTCATTTTTGAGAATATTAAAACAGTTTATCGTTTTCTTTTTATTCTTCTTATGTTTTAACGTTTTACCACATACTAATTTAATATTAAATGAAGATGTGGCTTCAGAGAGTAATACGCTAAGATTAGGAGAGAATTGACTATAATTAGACTAGAGGTGTTTGACGAACTTGAGGTTCAGCCAGATTGATATCAAAATAAACTCCACAGTCATACCACGGTTGCATCACGATGTTTTCGTTCACCAAAAGCTCCAACTTACGTTGTCCCAATATACTATTAGGTATAACATCATTACTTCCACTGTCCCAGATTACACATTATCCAATACTAAGGACAAGTGGCCAAAGATTTGGCGTTAATCATTACACTAATACAATGATTGAATTGATTGATGAATGATTCATTTCTTCGAGGATCTTGACACTGAAAAATCTATAAGTAGGTATATTCTCGCCTCATAATGGTCAAGTACTAAGAGATTTTCAAGCCATCAGGTTTCCTTCTTTCAATCTATAATATACTAAATAGATATAAAGTATGACTATCTTGGTACGCTTCTTGGTCCAAATCAATGAACATGGGATTAAAAATATTCAGCTCAGATTGACCATACCTATGCAAAATAGATGCAATCATTACTTCTTTTTGGATGTCAGTTTGATCATTCTAAATAATTTATTATTTTCAAGGTTTATAAAAGAAAAACTTTAGCTATACCTGCATGTTCGCCATTTACATTTATTTTTAATATTTCTCTTTTTTTGCTGGAGTCTAATAATGGTCATACAATCAGGAAACTTCAATTATTCTATAAGTGTTTTACTTTTTACAACCATTTATTTATAGAACAATTTACAGCATAGGAAAACGACAACGATATATAAGATTTCATTGCATAAAATATTTGCTCTAGCATTATTTTTCAGAGATAAACGTCAAAACTATCATCGGTTCGGAAAACAACATTGTCTTCGAGAAGAATCAGCAACAAACTGGTTTTGGCTTAACTATTGAACTTGATCAATCGCATTAATATTGTAAAATATTATTGTAATCTTCTTATATATCTTTCAAGTTGTACATATCAGCGAGTACAGTACAAAGTACAAAGATCATGCTATGTCGAACCGTTCAGTACTCTTCTTAATGTTAAAAATGAAATCTTAATCTTGTACATATAACATCACGAGCGTTTACGTATCTTTTGTGACGAGACTTGTACAAGAAAAAGTACAATTCCAAGAATATTGATGTTTATTAAATATAAAGTATCTCAAATACGATTAGTATGTTATAAATACTGACAGAATTCGTTTTATCCCGCTTTCCTTCGGCTTGTCGCCAACAGATACATGATTAAAAAAAAACAAAATTCACAATACTATACAATCCCATCGGCAAATCTCTTGGTGCAACCATCGGAACAAATTAAGACGTTCTCGATGAAAGATTATGCTATATTGAAGCTATTTTGAATATCGGAAAATTTCCTGCCATCCCAATGAAAATATTTTTAAAGATTATTCATAAACTGTTAAGGATATATTTTGATTACTGCCAGTATTACACAATAAAGACAGTTGATTTATTCCAGAAATGTGGAACATTCTCGCTTGCTCGCTTTTGAGTATGACGTCTTCATAAATTCGCTGAAGGAATTTAATGCAGGGTGTCTATGGTTCACATAGACCAAGGATTAATTCTGATTAATTTTACACGGTCGTTGGAAGTTTCTTTAAGCTCGCATAAAATCTGTTCCGACCATGAGTTAGAAATCTATTGAGAAGAACATTTCACAGTGGTTCAAAAGCTACATTTTAAAATTACATTTCTTGAATGAATATGATGGTTTTTGTGTGTTCGTAAATTCTTCAATATAGGATCGCAGAACATCCAGCAAAGTTATTAGCAACACAAATTACGCCTCGCAGCGGTTCGTTCGATGTTTTATTATTGAGCCTCACATTAAAGAGATTCCTTATGTGCGCCCGCACATGCTGGGTTGAGAGGTTGAAATGCGAAAGCTAGCTAATTCCTATATATATTCTTATATATTAGTTTATTAAGTTTAGCTTAGTAAGATTTGCGTTGTTGCACCCAAGACAACAACTCAAACAGAGGTTCGGCTGCTTTGGCACCATTGAGCTCACCCCATTAGTTCAGTAAAGCTATAAAGACCCATCAAGTTAATAACGTTAGTCAGTTCGAAAAAAAACAAAAGCACCTCTTATTCCACGATTAAACGTGATTTAGAAATAACGTGATAATTTAGTCTCATGGTAAAGCCTACTATGCTTAAAAACTAAGCTAATTTTTTAAATTGTTTATCATATTTTTCAAGTTGATCTTTTTTGGTTTCAATGTATTATACCTTTTTCAGATATTATTTTTAAATCAATCATTTACTTTTTTATTATCTTTACGATTTTCGTGAAGATTATAAAAAAAAAGATGAAAAATGTAAACGTGGTCACCTTACACGTCTCTGTACGTTCAAACCTAAATTGACGCGGGGCACGTGCTCGCGGTTAAATGCGGCCATTCTCCGGGAATGAGTTCCCACCTCAGTATTAACTTCGTTTGATGTAACGACTCCAAATTTATTGTCACCTATTATTATATAGCATATAAGTATAGAAGTAATAGAGCCTTTATTTTTATTCATTCAGTGCAGAGTAGATGCATTGTGGGAGAAGTATGATGTCAAATAAATCAAATCAAAAATACCTTATTCAATGTAGGCCAATAAATAGGTGCTTAAGGAGAAAAACTGGCATGAAATTAGATCGGGTGTATCCTTTTGACATACATATTATTATACTACATTAAAATTGCTATAGTTTTTTGCGAATACACAAAGAGGGGTCATAATTCCAGACATCACTATCGTTAATATTCACCGTATAATAATAGATTTTTAACATCAAAACCTGCTTGATATGGTGCTTGAATTTACTATCCGGCTAATCGGCAATGTGCTTTGGGACAGTGGCACAACACATCGCCAGAGTATATACTGCTACAAATCATAGTATCATTACGGCCTTCCCCTGATTACTGGTTTATAATTGTTTTTTATGAAATATAATTTCTCGTTAGTAATATTCTTTAGTGGCTTCATCTAGTTCATTATTATCTACCATATAACCTACCTGTCCTGTCTAATACGACTGATCATTGGTTCCTGTCAATTTTAATCCTGCACTATTGCTGCGGGTTTCTACTCTGCAAATATGGGTTTTAGTGAATAGGAGTCATACATAACTCTCTCGTTTTCCCGAGTGGGAGGATTACCATGACGGGTTACTCACGTTAAAAAAATGTATCAGAACTTTCCGCGATTGCCGTAATTTAGTGCTCGCTGCAGGAGGAATACCAAGTCAATACAAACGATATCCTTTAACTTTCCTTTTCGTTGTGATACCATAGTAATTGGCATTTGGCGTAATATAGTATATACTGTAATACCTCAAGGAATTAGAAGAATGATACCATGATATTTATTGGTCACCGTGGTTAAACTTAATATGTGGTAAACTTTATTGCTAATGGTCATTTGTCAGTAAAAAATTATAACAGTAATTTATTTCGCATGAACAACATTTTATGGGAAACCTTATAAGAGTTTAAAAAATGGAAGCGCGAGTAAAGCTCGTAAAAATATATTACAAAGATAAGACAGCGGTCGAAATGACCTAAAGATTTCTATTAAACCAAAAACAAAATACACGTGTGAGCGAAACAAGCCCAGTGAACAGGCTGTACGCGAGGCGCCGCAACGATCCCACAGCGGAATACAGACGTTTGTACCCGCGCGGTACAATTAAGATAAGATCGCGATCCTCCCACGTCCATTAGGGTCGTTTAAACCCCACCTCTCTCGATAAATTGTTACCAATTAAGATTGTTAGGGTTATTTCTGGTTACATGGGAACGATTCCTGTTTGTTGGTGGGATAATGCCTTTTAAATTGTATTTATTTTATTTACAATTAATCAATAGTATTTGAAAATAATCACATGCGTCATAATAATACTTTAAGTTTAGAATGCATTTTTATTGAATCTATATACGTCTTCCTAAATTCAGAGAGTTGAAGACCCAAAGGGAGATTTAAGGCGACAAAATATTACGGGGGATTTTCCGAAGGCAGCAAAATTATGTTTTCCCTGGAAAGAAACATGTTTACTCAAAATTTGTATTACTAATAATATTAGATAGCGTAAGGGATTTTAATTTCTAGAATTTTAATTTAAGGTGATTCTGAGTTAAATTAAGGGAAGAAAACACAGATATCTGACAACAGTTCTTGAAAGAGTGATTCCAGAACACACTAAGCGATTGTTATGTTCAGGATCTTAAGTAATAGAAATGTCAGATCTACAGGAAAATTTTCAGAAAAATCACGCACAGAAAACTTTATAAGTGTCTACCTCAGAAATCTCTTTACTTGAAGATATAGGAATTCAAAAGTTACAAGCCGAACAGCTCTTGCATACTCAATTATTATTCTGTATCAAGCAGAGGTCACGGCTCCGACAACCATATCTGCCCCAAGCAGGTAAAATTTGAAAGTAAAATATGCTACAAGCATTCGCTTTATTAAAAAATATGTCGTGTCCGATCCACGGTTTACGTATTGGGTTCCGTAATGCGGTTAAGATTTATACTATTTTAATTGTACGCCATAAAAAAATATAAATTTTGTGGCATAAAGAACGAGGTCATCATTTTTGTAAGAAAATTTTGTCCTAAAGTTTTTGTTTTCTTTTTGATATAAAAAAAATCCATTTTATTAATATTTGTCCATTCATTTTTTATCGTAATCGCTAAATATACCTTTTAACTCTGACTACGTTCGATTGATTATATTTAAACATATTATGATATATGGTTAGTATATCTACGTGTGGATATAGTCATCTTATAGAGCGTCTTATAGTACTTGGTCTACAACTTGGATGACTTAATGAGTGTTTGTAGTGTACAAAAAATACATTATTTTCGAACACCAAAGAAATATCTAGTAAAATCTAGAGTTCTCTATAAACAACGCATAGAGAGATAGGTTTCCCGTGATATAGCTAGAAACCTTATGCGTTCGGTTATCGTGTACCCGATAAGTACTTTTTAATCCCTTATTTATACCATCGTTACACAACTTTCTTTCTTGTTTTTGTATCCATAGTGCTAGGTCGATTTAAAACTGATATTGTATAATTTTTTATGATATTTTTGGTATTCAATTTTTAATGTTGGCACTATGATTTCACTACATTAGATCTAAATATTGCAAAACATGCTAGTTTTTTAGATCTTAAGTCTCTAAGATGATCTCAAGTCAGATTAAGAAAAACTACACAGAATAAAAACCGTTTTTTGATCTCCTCCAAGACCCCTAAAGGGACCAGCAGGGACATCCAAAACAAACAGCGTAAGGTTTGAATAAAAAAGGGACTTGTCAAAAATTTACGGTTTTCTTTATGAGAACTGAAACAGCGTGTAATATGCGGATAGCGAAAATTTCGTAATTCAACAACTGAATCAGGGTTATTATTGCTGTGAAATAGCCTTAGATAAATTAATATGATTTACTACATTTGAAATAGAGTTCGTTTTTTGTGATTGTGCTTAACATGAACATTAGAGTAAATGCAACTCATCGGCATTTTCAAAGGTCTATGTACAAAAATATCAGGTTAATCGTTTTCCTCGCAATGCTTTCCTTAACCACTGACTTTTTAAAGGATCCGTGTTTAAATGGTAAATATTTTACGTATAGGGTATTTACAGCTTCAACGCGCTTGTTGGCGAGCGTGGAAGGCAGTCAGCCGAAATGGCAACTAGCGTTAGGATGCCAGAATGGCTGAACATTGGCTTGGGCTGTTGCTTTGTACACAAATTCCGCAAATTCGAATCTAAGTAATCAAGCAACAGAGTTAATGATTCATTAAAGGTTTACTCTTTGTATGCATACATAAGCAACAGTGTTAATGATTCATTAAAGGTATTTACTCTATATATGCATACATGAATTTAGAATGTGACAACTTTAAGTAAAATTGACTAGCCAAAATAGAAAATGTTTCCTTATAAAAGCTATGCGTCTCATATATCTGACGACGTATCAAATCTATTCAAGCACATGGACTAAAACTACTATATCAGGACTAAACAGTAGGATGGATTGCAGTACAGCAAACATCCATTCATGCTATAGGCAATATACGAATACCATTTTTTACGGGTGAAGGCGTCATTTTTAAGCGAATATTAAACGAAGACTCGATGAAATATCAGACACTCGAAAGGTTTTAAACGAATCTCGCAAAAACGGATAGAAACTTAATTAAAATGTTCAACTTTTGTAATTCAAAGTTACTCGAATTTGGGACGAGTTTGAAATACGACGGGAGAGAGACGAGCGAGGCCATGCTACTCAGGTCTTTTTTTTATTGGTATACATTCATTAAATAACAAAGGGTATGAAATGATTATAGTTATTCCATCTCATCCTTTAATTAATTATTGAAGTTAGTATTCTAAGCTTAAAAATAGGATTAGCACCCTAATCCAGCCGGCCGCAAGGCATCAGTAAGTATTTGGCAATAGATTCTAAAGTATCGGACCTACATGATATGATACGATACTCGAGCGTTCTATTATTCAGCAGGAATAAGTTCATCAATAAATATTGCAATTTTTTAATTCTCGAAATTATTTTAAACAGTCCTCAAACTAAATATTTGACAGCGCCAGCACCAGGTTAACTAAATTTTCTACCGTAAATCCTACAATACTGTGCCATTTTGAAGGATGTAAAGGGTAAAATATTTTCGGCCCAAGTATTCCCACATATTCATAAAAATTTACAAAATGTTTATTTAAATAATTGTAAATTTAACTACAAGACTAGTGTGGTATTGAACATCATACAAACTGCACGTCAACTCGTTACATTTTTCAATATAATACAATATCTTAAAAGTCTGGTTTTTAAGAGTAAAATCACGATAATTTCCAACAAACAATATATATTACTGAAAACCTCAATAGTATCCACATAAACGTTGTTTACGATATCTCAAGGTTAGTTCCATATAATATAATTTGTTTAAATAGGTCCTTTAAACAATTTTCGAATGTGGATTGATCGCCCGTAGCACTTCCTCTTAATTAAGGGACTTAGGACTCATTCTCACCGTCACGTATTGGGGACGCGAAATTTTACATATGAATTTTTACCGATTTAATTACACCGTTGTATAATAGTATAACTTATTGAACATTAATAATATTCTGTTCTTATTTGAATTGTATAATAATTAGAAAATTCTTATATTAATATAGGTAATTAATATACATCATGAAGAAACCTGAAAGCTCTAGAGATTTTTTCTTAATCAAATAAAATGAAAAAATACTTTATTCAATTTAGGCCCTAAAAAGGCGCTTATGAACGTCAAAATTACCTAATACTTCCCTAACAGAAAATAAAACCTAATTAGCCTTCTTATTGTTTGAAAATGTTAGTACTATGAACACTCTGTGTGTTAAGTACAGTATTATACTCTGTGAACACTCACGCACTATGTGTGTGAACTATCCGATATATACATAAGCTTATATTGTAATTACAACCATATTTTAGTTTTATTGTAAATGACTATAGGTTATAGAGAGCACGAATAATAACGTGAGTTTTATACGTGTTACTCGTTGTGTTGTAAAACAAACTTCGTACTTGGAATGTATACTCTATTGAGGAAGGTCTCGGTATCATGCTACGACCTCTAGAAATTGATTAATTACCGTGATAAGTGTATTTCAAAGTACACTAAGCAAGAACGTAATAATAGTGCGGGCGAACAGTACCGCAGCCGAATTGTCAGATCGACCATTACGATAAAAGGACGAAATGTGAATGCTTATAACGCCGCAGAGCTTAGTCGCGTGGACGATTACCTACGCAATAAACTTGATGTTTACGAAACTAGATTAGCTTACCTAACTGCGTTAAGAATAATAAAAATTTGTAAAAATATAACACTATTGAAGTCGTTCGTCACAGCTGGTACTTTTATTATAAAAATAATATTTAAATAATCTAAGTCAAAGTACAATAACAAAGGATATGAGGCGTATATTGTACAGAATTTGAAGTTTATAATGATTGTTTGTATAATTTGACTGTATGGTAAAATCCAACACCAAGGACAGCGCATCGATGATATAACAATAAATTCAGTTGAACTCGGTGTAATTGCGAACAGCCTAACAACGGCCGAGTTGTGATCCGAGCAAACAATGGAACTGGTGAGGTTACCGCGGATTACCCGCGCCTATTGTGCCCCGCACAAAAATGAACTGCTCGCCATTATTTCTCCGTTGCATTTCGTTATAATATCCCGGTGCTACTGTCCCGAGTGCCTGGAAAAGTGCTCGTGGATCTCACAAAATAATATATGAACGAGAAAACAAAAAAAATTTCACTATTAGAATAATAGTAGTTTTAATAAAGGAAACCAGAACAAAAGTATTTAACACCGAAAATATACTTCCGACAAATTGTTATATCTACGTTTCTTTTAGTTGTATTCACATAAAACTAATGGCAATGGAAAATGTAAAGCAGAATGATAATTTACAAATGGAATTAAATTAAATACATCATGATATGGGTTTTATATCGTATTAGCTTTTTCCCTCGGCTTCGTTTGTGTTGATGTAAATTTAACTTATTCCTCGGGAACAATACTTATTTTTATAGATGAAAAGTACCCATTGTCTTTTCTGTATGCAGAATTGTATGATGATTAGTTGAGTAGTTAATATATGAAAGCGTAACAAACAAACACACATTTCGATATATATTATTAATTTAGTTTTACCTCCACTACTACTGACTATTCTGAGTCACTATCTATCTCCTTTATTATTCGTGTATATTCATTGTCTATTAAGGAGTATATTATAGGAGAATAAAGAAGCGAATAGTTCTTGTGCGTGTGTAGATTTAATACTAAACGAGGGTAACAATAACTATTAGATTGTGGTCAAACGCTTACCTGTAAAGTATAAAAAACATTTGACATAGTTTTCACAACCATTATTATGTGCTTTCCAATTATAATCAATCTCTTGAACTTTATATTTAGTATTAATATTGTAGACGGTAATAAAGTGTTGCATCTAAATCTTATTTTTGTATTTCTCATCTCGCTGAAAATTATCAGTCTGACGAAAAAAATACACCTACATAGTGTTGTAAATCTAAAGTACAATATTGAGAGTGGCCCCGGCAACGACATCTGTGCCGCTCGAATATGATAAACCATCAAATTAGCAATGCAAATAAGCAGCCCGACGATCCTTTCTGTTAAAAAACAAAACACAAATTAATGGAATTATGAGACACGAAGGACGTTGAATGAAATTATTGTAGACTATTTTCGATGGACCACTGTTTTAGAGTCTGCTATAAATATCATAATATATATCACTGACATGAAGAAAAGAATATCGAGAATTTCGTCTTAAAAATTCGACGTGAACCTTTGAAGTAGAAACAAACTTTGTAGTCGCGAGAGTAACAAACACCAAACATGACTGCGAAGGCGAAAGAAAGTACTCGTTACTGATTGACTTTTCCTTGAATAAGAGCATTGAAGTGTTATATTACCGATAGATTTATAATAGTGAGTTAATTATAACCTGAAAACTGCAGCCAATAAAAAGTAAATAGGGTTTAGAGAACACTTCTTACAATCTGCTCGAAATTTTGATAAAACATTTTGTAGGAATGTTGACTCAGTATTCAGATGCAGCGTCGACGGACGTAGATGCGAATAAAACAACGGAGTAATACAGTGTAATGAATTCATAGCATGGTGATAGGGTTTTTATAATGCCCCGCCTGACTAGCTGCAAAGGTGCTAGGTTGTAAATATATTGACAATCATCATCTTTGCACAAACAGTAAAGTAAAGTATTAAAAATGTGGTAAGAAATTACCAATATAATTTATACATTTTTAATAATACAAAACATATAATATTTTGAAATATACACTTCTTTAGTACCATCATAGGAAGTTGTCGTACATATTACTGATTTCTACAAATTACACTTAAACAGATCTCCTTTCAAGAGAGTTCATTTCTTTTTCACCTACTATCAATAGTTTAATGGATATATTAAAAACTAGCATCTTCCCGTGACTCTTTCTAAAGAGTAT
The DNA here is from genome assembly GCA_035772565.1 of Antheraea assamensis. Taxonomy (NCBI): domain Eukaryota; kingdom Metazoa; phylum Arthropoda; class Insecta; order Lepidoptera; family Saturniidae; genus Antheraea; species Antheraea assamensis. The sequence continues at coordinate 2,860,524 of JAQQSE010000046.1, read as the reverse complement.
ATACTCTTTGTGTTAATTACCTCCTTAATGTATTGTGGCATATAAAAACATACATCATAAATATTTAGGATGAAAAGTGTTCTATGTTCTTCTTCAAGTCCTAAGCTTGCGAGAGTGAGTTTATATATTTGTTTTCCAAAATTCCAAAGCACATTACCGATTTTCCGGACATTAAGTTCAAGTGCCATGTCAAGTAGGTTTTAAAGTCTAAAGGCTAAGGGTGAATCAATATGTGAGCAATGATAACGTCTGGAAATGGCGCCCTCTCCGTGCATCCACTAGAACCGAATGTAATTAATTATATGTATGTTTTGAAAATATGAGTTATAATATGTTTGATGAAAAGATAAACCAGATCGAGTCTCTTGCCGATTCTTCTCGATGACTGGATTGTTTTCCGAACCGGTGGTAACTTTGACATACATAAGCGTCTTCCCGGGACTTCAAATGAATAAAGTATTTTTGATTTTGAATATTTATCACATGACCGTTTTTTACATAATATTTATCACATAAACAATGACACCAAATTAAATGCCCTGAATGATAATGATGTTATCGAAATACTTATAAATTCGATTGAGTTTAATGTTTTCATATCGTTTTTTAAATTTTTTGCTTATTTCGTCACCTTCAAGGGATATTGCAAGTTCAACGTTAACGTTAGATTTATGATATCTACTACCGACTTATTATTGTTTTTCATCCTAGACAATGTTTACTGGATTATATTAGTTAACATTTAATAGTTTAGTCAAAATACAGTAAGAAAATATACTTACTGAAAGCCAATTGGTATCTACTTAATTTACACTTAACCCCGTAACTTATTTCATATGAAACAGAACATATATTAAAACGCGACCAGAGACTAAACCTATGGTTTAAAGAAACATATAAATCGGATCAAAGATTTTCAACTAATTACATTACAGAAAGACGCTGCCTTTTATAATATAGAAGAATATAAGAGTATGTACCTATATACGTTATGAGAGTGTGTAATAAATGCGTACAGGGCCCCACTGATGGCCGATTCATCGTCATTTATCTTCGCTAATCGTCGGTTCCAGCAGCACACGAGCTGCAAGCGTTACCGCCTCTCGAGACAACGTAATAATATGAAGGAATTGCTACACCCGATATTAAAAAATATGGTTATTTAGTGATCCATAATAATGCCTATTTTTTGACTAAGCGATATTCATGACATAGAGTGTCATGAAAAGGGTTTTGAGTATTTTACTGTATATTTGTTGTAATTTAACAATATGTATTGTATTATGTTATAGCATAAGCTTAAAGAACCAATCTAACATTTTTCATATATATGCTCTAATAGTTTAGTGATGTGCTTTAATGAACGAATAATATACAGAGGTATTGGTAATTCGATGTATTCCCGTTAGGACATCATAGGGGTGACTATTTGCGATAATTTTAACTCCCATATGCGTCACACGAAAGTATACCATTTTTGAGTTATCATAATTTTTACCTTTTTTCAATCAAAAAAAGTATTAATTTAAATCTCATTTTTTCTTTTGATTTATAAGAACGATAAAACACTGGTCATTAATCAATATTAAAACAACAATTATCGCTCCAAATTTAAAAATGCGAGACGAAAAACGATATAATTTCAATACTTTTGTGTCAATTCTAGACTATGTAGATACCTAACTAAGGTCCAGGACGTTCTGGTGCATGTTTTTGAAATCAATTATTATTAATTTTTTTGGTAAGATTTAATTTTTTTCGTTTTAAAGTGAAACGTTTTTCACATCGCTTTAATTTTTCTTCGTCCATCTATCACATGTCGCATTGCAGCCAGCCGCGAAGTACGCGTAAAGTGAAAGACTCTCGGCAGAGCACCCACTAAATTGCCCAGAATCAGTGCCATGAACTTGAAAAAAGAAATTTCCGTAAATTCACAAATACGACAGGTCATTATGGCGTAATATAAATACGAAGTTGAAAAAGCACAAAAAAGGACACGGACCGCTTTTGTAGAAATGTGTGATGGTTCTCTAGGCAACAAAAAAAATTGACAACTATCAACTCCTTCCTTATTATAAAGTTCTAAAATGCAACAAGTCTCTGAAAAACCTTTTTTGAGATAAAATTTTGTCTCCGAAAACCTTGGTGCTGTATTAGAATAAAATGGTGAAAGGTTTCACCAAGATATATGGCACATAGAAAAACGCTGTAATGGGAAATTGTTAGAAGGAATTCCTGATGACTTTTGTTGGTTGATTTATTGTAAAACTTTTGTTGATAAAATGAAAAGGAAGGAAACAATACAGTATTTAGAATTATACTGTTCAACAAAATTACTGACAATTTCACTGTGTTAGCTTTTGGACTCAATAACTTTTTTATTATTAGTTTACTATCATAAGTGTTTGATGATAATGTGTATGGAAAAATATCGTTGTTTCGGAAAGAAAAATTAACGTTACAAAAAAAATGTTCGTGGTAAATTTTATTTTTTTGTTAAATAACAATTTACGAACATCAATTATAATATAATCATACATAAAAAATATAAGGAACCCGTGTAACTAATATTGTACTACGGTATTATGCAAGTATTTCCTTAACATTGTAAGAGCGCGTGCATTACCCCTAACCATAAGAGTTCGTCAACGACTGTTTGGAAAAACCGAATCCAGCGAACGCGAACCGCTGCCGAGCTCTTCCGAGTTGCCACGAGTTCCACCACAATACTACAGTTTGAACTAACTTCATGGCGTGTTACATCGGAGCGGGCGAATTCCATTACCAGCTAAAAAAAACACTCTCAACGCTTTCCCACGTGCTTTAGAATTTATGCTTTACCATTTATGGTATGAATAACAAAGAAATCACTAATACTAAAATATTCTATGTTACAAGTATTCCATCTATTTTATCTCTTAATTCACTGCTCTGTAAGCATTTTATATGTCCGTTGACCTAGATGCGCTTTGTATTGTATTTACAAACAACTGTGGCCAATATTAACTCAAGTTACATTTATTTTGATTGATGTTCTCGTAATTTAAGTAATGAATGAGTTCAGTGCCGCACTAAGGGACGATTCATCGTCATTTATCTTAGCCAAGTGTCTACTAATTTACCATATACCTATTATAAGACAAGTTTTGTGGTGAAATAGTGACAAACTTTTTGTGACGAGCATAAATGTCAATTATTTGTGTATATGTAAGTATTTATATAGGAATGTATATCAACTGTATCTATACTTAAGTACAAGCTATGCCTACTTAGAAATTAAATGGCAGCGTGTGAAGTTTTATGTGTTCATATTTATTTCATCGTACACGAATACAAGCCTGATATTTTTTTTTTTGCGGATAATAAGGAATGTATGCTATATAAATGCTTTAATTAAAGTGGACAGGTATCGTATGTTTACGAGAAATACATATACGTATACATACTTCTAAACTATTCACATTTATGTTTTTTATGCTCGAATTTCATAACCTATTAAAGACACTAGCAGTCCCTGTAGGCAGACTTTCTCTTACTATAGACACTAATAGCTGTATTCATTAAAAAATAAATCATTAAATTAAAAAATAATCACAGATACTTGGAAGTTGAAAATTTGTAAAAGGAATAAAAATTTAGCCGAAGCGCAATTAAAGTATCCAGTTGATTTTATAAACACAAATAAAAAAAAATAGTCAAGTCATTTACGTGCAGAAAAATCACGAACACATATAACGTACTTTTATATATAAAGATTTATGATTCAGAGATTTCAAATTTAAGTTTGAATACTTACTTTATTTAAAGATTTTGTGCAAAATACAAAAACATTTCCAGACGTTTCTATAATATATTAGGAGTGGAAAAATTATCGATCGTGACAGTTACGTTACTATCGCATATCCTGAACCCTCGCAAAACCCCCTGAATAATGGAAGATATTCCTATAACACAGAGATAGCAACAGACCGATTTCGCTGTATCATCCGAGCGCTCTGTTCCTTTAAGGGTTCCACATGACGTTGTGAATCTGGGGTCGACGCTACGCTAAGCGAATTTAGGTCAGGGTCTCCCTTACAATCATATGTCATTCGCCTGACAAGATAAATTAAGATTGTAGATAGTATACACAGAACGTTCATAGTTTAGTTGATGAATTGATAACTAAGCTGTTCGAGTTTTGGTTAATTTTAGTTCGTATTATAAACCCAACAGTTTAGTCGGCGGTTCCACGCGCTTGTTCAAGATTAACTTTGTTTATAACTAGGTGGTAGTCGAGACTACGTCTTGATTAAATTGGTTTAATTGTTTAATTACATTAATTGATGTCTGTTTTTTCATTGTAATTTTGTATTTACGACACCTAACCCCTGCGAATAAGCGACATTATAAAAGCCCTAAGTAATGTTCATAAAAATCCTCTATTTCTCAATAGTAATGTTGTCAAATCAAATCAAATCAAAAATACTTTATTCAATTTAGGCCCTAAGAAGGTGCTTGTGAACGTTAAAACTACCACCGGTTCGGAAAACATCCCAGTCATCGAGAAGAACCGGAAAAAAACTCGATCGGGTTTATCTTTTTAACATACGCTTATATATTTAAAATACGTTACACGTTACAAACGATTTTAGTGGATGCACAGAGAGGAGTCAATTCCAGACATCACCATCGTTCACATATTGATCCACTCTATAATAGGCCTTTGACACCAAAACCCGCTTAACATGGCACTTAAACTTATAGTCTGCCAAATCGGTAATATGCTTTGGGACTTTGTTATAAAACCTAACACCTTATTATCTAGAAAACTGTTCCTGGTTTTACTGAGTCTAAAACATGGAACGACCTGTTTGTCACAGTTTCTAGTCTTTGTCAACAGTTTCTGCCAACAGCAGACATTTTAATTTCTTTTGTATATATAAATTGTAAATCTTACTATTTATTTATTCCTTATATTACCAATCGTAATTATATATTCTACGTATCGTTATATAGCTATTTATCACCTTACCTTTGCTCAATTTTATCGGGAAATGTTATTATTGCTCGAGAAATATTCTCGGTAATATTGCTAATTCATCCTTCATTCATATGGTTAATAGATCCGAGGTTGCTCTCAAAGCGATATTTATTTAATTGTACAATATTTACCTTGTAATAGCGTAGTAATATATACATAAATAGTAAAAATATACTCTATTAGCAATGAAGGAAGAATTATAATTGCGTTTTCGTTGTATGCAGAAACTTAAAAAAGTATGAAGCTATGATGGATCAATGGTACCGTGTTGGAACATAACGGTATTCGACGTAGTAAGTAAATCCCCTACAATAAACTACAATCACCAACAAGAAGCTTTTGCATAACGGAATGACTCCATCATATTCAGAATCTATCTTCAAGCACCTAAGGATATATTCCGGCTGCTGCTTTTGAAAGTAAGTTCTATATTGCCTTAACATAACATCAACTTGACTTGTACCGTCGTTTAACATCAGGTGAAATTGTCATCAAACGCTAAACCCTGTGAGCAATAAAAAAATGCATAGCCTATTTTATATATTCAGAGTATTTCTAATCCAATTATCTTCAACGGTATTTCAACATGAGTAGTAATTCAGGAAGCTTGAAACTGGAGCTGAGTGAGGCGAGTTGATTATTTATCAAAGGCTTCATTGTTGATTGATGGTTCAAAGCTTGTGACACATTTTTGCACTGATCGTTATTATAAATTATGTCTACGTGATGGTGATATTAATGAGAGGGAAATTAAGGTTCTTGCTTCTCCTTTTTTGGATTAGTTATTTTATATTCACCAATTTCAAAATATTACAGTATTAATTATAGTCTCTATAATTTTATATTAAGTATTGCTTTTACGGAATTTAAGTTATCTCTGTTACATGTTATCATTAGTGCTTATATCTTATGGAAAAGCATAATGATATGTAGCCTTGTTTATATTCTGTTTTCTATTCGCCCGTAAAAGATTTACCAAAAATGTTTTTTTTATTTTATTTGAAACTAAATATATCTTATAGTATGGTAACAAGATTACTGATATGCTTAACAACCAGACACGTGCCGAAATCAAAAGAGTCATTTAAGGTAGCGTTTATTATTTATTTACACAATGCCTTGAACATTTATTAACAGACACTTGGTGGAATACTGATGCAAATTCAACATAATGCAGTTGCTAAATATTTAGAGTATTAAAGATATAGAAATTTCTATAAATTGTACTTTTTTTAACATTATAATATATTTATATATTCCATGAAACCACAAGTTTAATAAGGACAATTAATAAACAAATACTTAATTGGATTTCAGCACATTTATTAGATAACAAAAACCACAAAATACACAAAAACGTTCGTAATTAATCGAGGGTTACGTCTATAGATGTCGCCAGAAACGTTTCACTCGGTCGACGTGGTGTTGATAAGATACGATGGTTCATTAGTTCGATTTGCTCGGCTGCTCGTCTTGTCTCAAATAATCTACGAGAATATGTATACATTGACACAAATATTTGCATGAATAGTATTATTTTCTAGACACATCAACTTTTCTAACATATTTAGGACAAACTTTGAAAGTCAGTCCTCAGTTTTAGGCAACACAACTCAGGCTACAACATTATTTAATATTACTTAACGCTATCGACGAATTCTGTAGTAACACAATAAAAAATCGGATTTTTTGACAAACTTTAGTCCTTTTCCAAAGTTTATTTTGTAGTGTATTATCTCTAAATAAGCAAGAGCACTGTATAAATTATTGGTTTCTTTGTTCTGTATATCAATTACTGTTATAACAACTAAGAATTAATTTATTTGCCCCTCGAGGAAGAAGTAACCTTCACTTTTATCAACGGGCCGTGGAGAATCGTAAATAAAAGTTTAAATTACTCAAACTTCACATACAACAATCAGCTAAACTACACACTATGCTTAAACACTCATTTTATGTCTAAATCCCGAATTCCAGAGTTCCATAAACCGCCTCTCGGAATTGCTCCAACTTCAATCGTATTTCTTCGGGGGCCGAGTATTAAAATCGGCTGAGTACCAATTTATCCATTTAGCTTATTGGTTTTCTTCGAGCTGAACTGTTATTGTTGGCTCAATAAACATTATGTACAGAATATTTCAAAATGTTATTATAATACTTTCTCCGTTTGTTTAGGAATGACATTCGCTGTTTCATTTATTTCTCTTGATAATAAATATGAATGTTATCCTAATATTATACAATAAGTTTTCTAGTAAATGTATCTTTTTGTTTCATGTTATTTTGATCTTGAAATTCAAAGGACAAGATCATTTTTCACCAAAATATGAGCTTGTTATGTTGAGAGATTAATATTATTGTTTTTATAAAACTCTTATTTACACTAGAACAAATGTGTCGTGCTTTATTACATGTTGCTTTGGCCGAAACACATGAAACCAATTAGGTGAACAAAATTTTGAAAGTTGGAAACATCCTGTCCATATTAAGGACGCAAGGATTTCAATTCAAACGAATCACGTGGAGAGCAAACCTCTCTCTGTGGAAACGTGGAAATGAAATATACGAGGTGGTTTGCTTCTCTTCTCATGAAATATTTATGTCCGTATCGACATATGTTAAGTCGTGTACAGTCCGTTACTATTTTGCCAGAGAAACTACTATTCATTCTCTGTTTAATATTTTTGTTTTGTTTTTATGTTGTACATTTTCTTCCTAGTCATCTTTAGCTACGCGATACTGCAAATTAGGAGTAAATTTTCCCTTCACAATTTAGAAGGATTACATTTTTATTCTAATTATATCACATTCATGTAACTCTCCCACATGATGTTATGCATACTACAAACCAAAATAGTACTCCATAAGGATCCAGAATCATTCTTCAATCATCGTTGTTATATTAGCCTGTATAATTGGCTCTTCATGTTAATAGTTCGATGATTTAATTATTCATTTCATTTGAGGTAAATTTCCTTAATATGGAAGCTACACTACAACTGTGGCTTCTAGAGATCTACTAGTACCTCGCGGAAAAAAAAGTAGAGGTGAAGTTAAATAACTCTTTGGAACTCTCATAATAACACAGACGGAAAAATAGACTCAGCGAGTTTGCAGCGCACGTATTATTTCTAGGCTGTCTAATGTATATCCACCTATATCTATAGCATTTCACTGTAGTATTCCTAGCGGGCTTGATGGCAATGTCTATTGACAGAGATTGACCTAGCGATACAATATATCATTGCTCTTCGAGTGTAATTACTATCCGGTACAAAACAATCATTCTTTCGATCTCAATATATCGGATACAAAATTATCTGTCGAAACTGTACTACTCTGTATTGAAAAGTATGTGATTTTACGTACAAACTATAAAATCTCCGGAGATTCGAAATGCATCCGCACAACGTTGTATATTTGAAAAGCAATTTCGTATCTTATATTTGCGTGACCCACGGCTATAGCGGACGGTGAGAGAGTACATATATCGATTTGTGGAACTTCGTTTTATGACATTAGACTATCCGGACTCTGTGATGTTACTTGTTTTGAATTTCGATATCGTTCCTTTGAATGTATTAGTTGTAAATTATTATATGTAATATTATTATGGAATATATTATCTAATAGTTAATATACAAGATCTGCGCAGAGATTTACACCAAATTTGATTTACAATTGTATCCACAATAAACCGTAATAAAAAAGTTTTTATTCATATTCTAATTAAAGTTATAAGTATCAAACAAAAACATTGATTTGAGGTTTATTTATACATGTGAATATAGTTGAAGAATGTGTCGTTCGTCCGAACCAAACTTCAAAACGGTTGACCCTATGCTGATGAAACTTTTGCTGGGCGAGGCAAGAATTTTCAGAATATATCATTTACGTAAAATATCTACCTACCGTGAAGAAGTAGTAAATTGTACAAAAGCAATTTTTAATCGGTAAAAACTTTAATATTAGTAAATGATAATTATAAAATTACCGTAAAAAAAATGTTAACCCACAACTAATCCGGATAGAACGTGTATTTCTTATGAAACAACAAAACGATTTTAAGGAAAACAAAGTTACAGATGCCGACTAATCATACACAAGAGTACAGGGACATTTCACAATCACGATATCTATTTCGTTTACTCTTTACTAAAACTATATCAGTGCATGTAGAGCCGACAATCACTCTACGTGTGCGTTCTCCGATTCACATTACAATCGAGCTTTATTAAGACAGAAATTTTATTTCAAATCTCTAGTTGTTATAATCCGTTAAATAATTGCTTAGATAAGCTCCAGACAGCTGTGTATTGTGGACAACTGAATTAATTACTAACTAATCCGGTTTAGTGTTGGTTTGTCGTCTAATTCATTTGATTGCATTGGTAGCCGCTAGCCGCCTCCGCTGACGCTCCAACTTAATCCAAATTTCTGGAACAACAAACCTCGGTGTCTAGTCAACGATATCTACGGTTAGTTTAATGCATTAGTCCTAATCCATTTTCACTAAAGAAAACTAACTCTTATATTGTCCAATTAAAGCTTTAGATCGTATAGCATGTAATAACTTTTGTAACCTTTAACTTGTATCATCTCGGACAATTACCATTTTAATCATATGTACATAACCAGCTGATTCCCGATCACTTCGTTGGTAATTCTAAAAAATAACAGAGGGTCAATCGATCCAGGAAATAAGTAATCTAGAAACATTTAAGAAACATTCCGCGACGAATTGGCATAGTCCTAGAGCGAATAGATTCATTTGTTTTGATTGACCCTCAAATGGACTATATTTGAATTATATATATATCCAGCAGATACATTATAATTAAAATGAATACTGCAACTAATATAAATAAAAAAATTAATTGGATGTAGAAATAATCAAGATAACATTTTGAAGCGATGTCAACTAGGTGATTGCTTGTTCAGACACTGCGTCAACAAGGTATATGTTTGATTCCTGCAATGAGTTGGAAGTCTTGGTAAAAAGAAATATTTTAATGAAGACATAACATGGTAATAAGGTTTTTATAATGGCTGCCTAGCTAGCTACCCCCTTACATTTATAATATCTCGTTAGATATTTGCTCGTTTGTCCCAGCAACCGCACTTGAGATTCAGTCCTCTTCAAGGTTGTGGTTAACCTCTACAAAACTAGTAAATGTCTATATAAAATATATTAGTGAAGTAGTAGAACATGTTCGGATTTCCACAAGGAAAGGGAGAATACTCTTGGCTAGGTACCATCTGCAAGTTTAAAACAAGCCCCTAACAGTATTCCCGTAGTCGCAATTACTGGACAACTCGCCTTATAAACTCAGTTTGTTACTTACAAGTATGTATATAGTTATTAATAAATAATATTCAGATTAAACACTGGCCTATATAAAGTTTTACAGTATGATAGTAATGTAGTAAAAATACGAAACCATTAGCCTAACGCAGAACAAACTCTATCTCTTAATGTTTTATGACATCGAAGTAGATTTTTAGAACAGCCTAGTCGACTAGAACTCAATGTGAATCGCTGTTTTATTATCTTAGGAGTTTGTTCAGCTCCGTTAAGTTTTCTATAATATCAAAGTTAGTTTTACGCCAGAAGTGTCAAAACTAACAATCTACTGGGAAAAATATCTTTTTATCAAACACTGATGTCTACTAGCGCTTTTATTCATACTACAAAGTTGTACATAACTTTTTATACAACAACTACAACATGATCTAGTTTTTAACTTTAAATCGTAACCTTTTTATTCTGTTTTGTATGATTTTTTAGTGTTTGCGAACAGAAAAAGCCGTTATTTACCGATTGTAAAATATTTACAACAGTGGCAAAATGAGATAGTTATAATATAGTATATTTAATGAAAACTAGGAGCCACCCACGACTTCATCTGCGATTGTATCTTTCTAAAAGATGAAATCATACATTATCTTCGGGTAACGGTTTATGCAGCTCACCCCCAGATACTTGATAATTATCGTTATATTTTGGTAAGTGTAAACAATATTTCCATAAATAACTCTATGTGTAAGCTTTGTTAATGTGAGGTTTCATCGAAATCCGTTGAGCAATTTTCCTGGCCTGTCCGGACAAACTTTCTCGTTTATAATGTTAATCGGTTTTTAAGTAAGAGTTACTTTTATAGAGTAACTATTCTATGAGTAACTTATAGTCAAACAACAATCCTCAAAATGTTATGTTATATACGCCCTTTACTAATATTAGAAATGAGAATATGAGTTTGTTTGTTACACTTACGAGTACACGGTTTAACTATTCAATCGATTGTCATGAAATTTTGGATGCACATTGTCAAGGGTACAAAAAAGTTTATAGGGTTTGGACCTTTAAACAATAAAAAAGAACTGTTTCCGACGGATAAGCCAAACCTATATAAAAGCGAGCGAGGCTGTAAAAAAAGTGTAGTAAATAAATATTAGAATATATATTGTAAAATAACAGAAATAAAACAATATTGAATACAAAAATTGTACGAGCATATTATTTAGTATACTTCAATTTTATTTATGGTTAGTGTTGCAGACACCGAGCCATATATAGATCATAAAACTTAATAGTTATGTTAATGTAATAATATCTTGGAATGATACAAAATTATATGTTAAGTTTTTATGTAAAAAAACGTCGGCGTCGCTAAGAATGGATGCGGCAAAAAATATACGGTTCCCGCTACATGAAGTATAGAAAAATTAAAGCCAGGACTTATCTTGCCGCCGATTCGGAGGAATTAGTACCTGCAACGCGGAACCATGCGAGCATCTCAAGAGGTCTTGGCCCGAGCAATGCAGCTCATAAATCGAAAGCGCGACACATACGCCAAGTGCGTTCATTGGCGGACGGACTCATAAACACTTACATAATCAATTATACAACAGACTTCAATAGAAACAGTTCAATATATAGTTTGAGAGGGCGGCTCCACAGAAGAGATGGGTAACGATTAATATACTACAAGCTGCAAATAACGAATTTCCGGGCATCGATTCTATGAACGACGAGTAACGAAGCCCTAAGCCATCGAGTCACAAACAATAAATTGTATTATACATAACTGCATCGTACAATAGATCGAATTAAAGTATTGCCTGCACATTGCATGTTCTATCTTATATATATTAGCCATATTTTTTGTTGTTCAGCCTGTATACGATAAAGTGTGCTACAGATATTCTATGTAGCTAATGCAATTTTCAAGACCTTCATTATCGTCTACAGAAAATAAAACAGACTTCGGTTTATACAGACATTACCAACATTGTAAATAAGGGCATGTCAGTTGCTATACACAGAAATGAATCGACAGAGGGAAATAGACCTAAAAATGTTCACGCACAGGATATCCTTAAGGCTCGATGGAAATTATTCCACTGTCACTGTGACTTATGTGAGCCTAACGCCAATCCTAAGATAAATGTAAGTCGCATTGAATGTGACGGCGGTTCTCAAACTTGGATATGAAAACCTGTTTATTGAACAATATTAAAATAATATTATATTTCTACTGTAATTTATAATTTGACTGAAATTAAATTACAATGTAAATCCTAATAATAACAACAACAAAACAGTAACACCTGTCAGGAACAAACGAACGCAAAGTAAGGAAGCAAATCAAAAAGTTCCATTTAATATTTTAGGTTAAATATTGAGTTATTAAAATTCAACTTACAATGGTGAATTACATAAAAAATATGCTACATAAAAATAAGTTTTCATGAAGTTAGCGCGTGTTTAACATTTAGGTTATACAACAAGGAGCACGCGATGCTCGTTCGCTCAAATTTCGATTCTCACACGCACACGCACTCATATAGAGTAGAAAGATACACTGAGAGAGAAATTTGCATAGTGAAGACATAACGCTTTTCCCTTAAATGATGATTTCTACCAGTTAACTCCTATCGCAAGTACTCAAATTCCTGAATTAACGCCGACTAAATTCGAAATTATATCTGTCGTGATGAAATTGTTCAATTTAACTTTGTTAACAATTTCGGCTGAACTCTTCTTTAATTTATAGGCCGCTTTTGTTTATTTTTTCAGTACAGTTTTTGTTTATGTATTCAGTTCGATCCTGTAGTAGATGGCATTCCTCAATCCCACAACTGCTTTATATTAAAAAAAGCGTTTACGGCGATATATCTTGTTCACATTTAAGGTATATTATGTATATTATGTATTAGGTATATTATTATAAATGAGTTTATCTTTCTAAATCCATAGTATTACTCTTAACAGATTTCTTTTAATTACTCTTTAGCCTACTCTTTATTTGGTTATAACAACGTCTTTATTGAGGCTGCAAGTTTCAACTTGATAAGAACAGATAGAATACACACCCTTATGATTATTTTCATCACTTGTGTAGCTATAATCTAGCATAGTACCATTGTCTTTTAAAAAAAATGGGTTATAAAATCTAAAGCAAGTGTATTTAAAAAGTTTGACCGTCCATGGAAAGAGGGAACGCACGTCGCAAACTTTCTCACTTAGATCCGTCGACTTTGCGAGTGTCAGAGCTATCCTTAGTTACACATCGTTCTAACTTGCCTGCCATTAATACTTATTTCGCTTGATGCTAAAGGTTTCTCTTTAACAGACGCTTGAGTAATGGTTGTAAGTTATAACTGTAATCTCACGAATCATTATACCAGTTGTCATTTTGAGTTAATTATACATTTGGAGGAATTTTGCTTGAAAGTATACGTAGTGGTGAAATGAAATAAGTAGCCATGACTAAATTACGTGAATCTTGAACACAAGCTTCTTTGATTCTAAGTGATAATGTAGTCAAAAATGGTAACATGCTGGAGCAGTAAAGGATGCTAGCTCCTAAGTGCAGCTGCTGAAATATAAAAGATAAGAGCTTGAGGAAAGTGTTTTAACTGGAGGTAGTCTTCCAGCCAAGTTAGTACCGAAAAAAAATCCCCGCTACTTACTACTTTCATTGTCAAATCTCCTTCATACCAATGTAATATGCCTTGATTATTTATACGGCATCCATTATTACCACCAGTCTAACTTTAATTTTTACTAGCTACCCGCCTGAGCTCGGCATGGACGTACTAAGGAAAAAATTGAGACCGAATCATACCTTTACATTAATAAATAAGTGAAATAAAATAGCAATTGATCAACTAAACGTTAATATGTCAATTCTGTCAATATATTTGACAATCGTCCAACTATAATATTCATTCATTCACTCTCTTCTTTATATGGAGGTCAATTAACTTAATTTTAAAACTTTTCCGTACGATTTTTCAAGCAGTTTCTGTCATACAAACCTTGTCCCAATAATTACAAGTATAACAAAAAACAAAAAAAAACGAATGGTGTACCTGTTCTGAACTAATGCGCTCACATACATTTAGCAAATATTTTTTATTGTATACATATATATATTTATATATATGATATTTGTCTTAAATACCCATCTATCATCTCTCTTCGTCACAATCTAAGCATTTCGCTTGACTCTCCACGAAAATCAACGGTTAATCAAGCGGAAAAAGTCTTTTCCTTATCTGAAGTCCCATATCAGGAACGAGTACCAAAATAAACCACAGTTGAATTAATTATACTAACAGAATTCTAATTTCCCGGTTTACTTCAAAAATTATACATAGCTAAACATATACGTCTATATTATATTAGAGATTTCGGGTATTCAGCACACGCGCTGACCTCGTTACGAGACCCTAAGGTCACAGGTAAGAGAAATGATCAATCAAATTGGTAGGTAGTCGAGAAGATACGTCTCGTGGGTCCTGCCGAAGCATAAAGTGATTTTAACATGAGCCAACTAATATTAATTTGCAATGTTAAGCCTTGTGATGTTTTACTACGACTAGCGAAGTGCCTCCAAATACAAAAAGATAATTATATACTTTTCTTTAAACGTTTTATTAAAAAAATACGTAGACCTTTTTACTTGTATATAATTAACTAGTTTAAAAATATGTTATGGGCCAAAAAAACACCATCAACCGTTATATTTTTAATGAAGTCTTTATATAGTCTTTATTATCAGTTGTAGTATAAAACTAGTTTGAGTATATATTTATGTGTACACTTAGTAATTGTGTTTATTCAAGGCATCTCAAAACTTCATTTGTTAATTAAAAAAACTGTACAGTCCAATAAACAAACAAAACAGGCAGAGAGTCGATAACAAACCTGTTTTAAATTCATCAATGTAAATACAATAGATAACATTATACTACGAGAAGAAAAAAATACGTCAATTCCAAATTCAAATCGCAGTTTTCCATTTTATCTATAAAGGCTCGGGGCGTAACAATTTTTTATCCAGTATTCGAGTACGGCCGCGGCCGCCCGTACGGACGGAATCAGGAAAATTGGACGGAGCTATGTCAATGCACTCGCCTTTTTGCGGAAGAGGATTTTCGACGAAAAGTGACACTCGTTTCCATTTAGATCTATAAACTTTATCATTGATTTTATCAGGTCTTTTTGCTTTGCAATTGCTTTAACTTCAAATAATCGCGGCCGCACTATTACTTCCTTTCCTTATAAAGAATTACATGACCCACGTATTGTGTCATAATTGCTTGCTTTCTGATAGTCGTAGCCATGATACAAGATACTTTATAACCTTCCGAAATAAATAGACTATAGAAAGAAATACAAAATTAATTTTTCCAATCTTAAGATAATATTAACTCGTCCAAATAAACAAAATGCAACACCTTGATTTATTTGTAGGGTTTATAACAACGTCCATATTGCGTTAATAAGAATATTATGTACACATTTAGTTTATAGTTACTAATTTTTTTCCTAGATTTACGTCTTGTTTTTATAGTCAGAACTTTATTTTTACTCCTTTGCGCAAACCAAGGGTAATATTTTTCAGGTGTTGTCACGCTTTGAATCACACACTAAATATCTACATGGATTTTAAAATATTTTGTGTACTTACGTTCGTCTTAGTTGTGGGAGTATGTTAGTAAAACGAGAAAGCTTTATTTTTGCGTTTATCGTTCTTTGTAAGTAGCAGCCGCCCGCAAATTCATCTGTATTTATATCTATTTTGGCTTTTGCCCGCGGCTTCGTTCTCGTTGATGTAGATAAGACCTGTCCCTCGGGAGCTATTGTGTTTAATGAATGAAAGGTATCCCATGTACACCAAAAAACCCAAAAACTCTATACGCCAAATTTCACTATGATCGGTTGAGTAGTTAAGACATGAAAGCGTAACAAACAAACTGACTTTCCGACCTATAATATTAGTTGGGATGTACGATGATACCGTATATTATCTTTATGTACGTCCAATCCACGCCTAGTATGTAACAGTATAAAAAAGCAGGCATAGTGACTCACTATGATACATTTTGTTTTAAGATTCCTTCGTATATAATCAGCTATATAGTAGTAAATAAGACATAAAATACCTTAAAACTTACGGACTGAGAGCAATAAAAATATTTGCAAAAAAATGTATTGTAAAAAAAATCTTAACGCAAACAAATCCGCTAAAAGATAGATGCTGGTATTAATCTTACTAAGGTAATCCGTAAATATTCCTGTAACAGTATAGAAATGTCACCAACAGTGTTCGTAAACCCGAGTTCCTTCGCGAAGGAAAATGTATAATAAATTACATAACATCTATTCGTTTGGACGTAAATAATAACCGGTTTGCAGTCAAGAATAAGTTAGCGTGTAAACACGGACAGGGTTGGAGTTAGATATTAGTTTTATATTTATTCGTTTTTATTGAGAAAAAAAGCGAATTAATCCGCATCCCGATTAAGTATTTCAGAATAATAATTACCGACTTCAAAATAGAAAAATCAGGCTGTGTGCCAATCATAACAAAGCCTTTGTAAATTAACAACAGTGAAGCTTCAATTACGATTTTCATTTAACAAAAATCACAAAATATCAATTTTATAAAAGAAATACAGTTTGCACTTCTATATGCTGCTTATGTACACGTGCTTTATTCCATACAAACAAAATTCCTGGGTAACTTGAGATCAAGGGAGGTCCAAACCTCCCAAACAGCTTAAGGTACCTCCCTAGGTGATTGGGTGTGAAGCGACGCTACGGCCGGAAACGGCGTAATATGTCACAAACGCGGCGGGCGGAGACAAACTGATCGATCTTTATACAGAACTTTTCAAACAAATTATACAAATGTGACAAGTTGTTAAACAAGGTGACATGTCTATTCTTTTTAATATAGATATTGTTACGCTTATAGGTAATAAAATGCCGATTGCATCGAAATAAATTTATTTATACCCGTAAAGATAAAAGTGAAACAAATTATGAAAAAATTATGGCATGGTCGTAATTAATGTTAGTGTCCTCTGAGTTGTTTTTTTTTTTATTTACAGGTTTTTAGTGTTTGACCACAATCTCACCTGATGTTAAATGACGATTTGATCTCGAATTATAAACACGTTAAACATAGAGGAACTGGCTCTCGATTGCAGCTTCTGGGGCTCACTTTTAGGTGCTTGGCGACAGACTTTTAAGTTGAAGATGATTCCTAGCCAGGTGGGCATAGAAAAACTCTATCACCATGCTACAGTTTCATCCTTTACCGAAAGCCCTGGCTCATTTGCAAGGATTCGAGCCTACGTCGATCGACGCGATTACACACAGACGTCAATATTTCAAGCAGTGGTCCGCTTGTAGATTTCTTCCTTTTATTTATTTTCGTATTTACTTTGATTTCCAGAGTACGTGATTTCCTCGGACGCCTGTAGCGTGCTCAAATATTAAACGAAACTGCGGATGAAAATCTCTGGAAGACTGTCATAACTTGGTTTATAACACTGATAATGCTTTTAAGGAAGTGTTAAGATTCAAGACACGCTATTTTAAGAACTCTATAGTTTTAGCTGGGAACGAATATCCTCTATAATTTTTATTTACATAATTCTGTCATACTGATTTGTATCTAGATAAATTATTAAACGCTTTATTATATGAGAAAACGTATTAATATTCGTGCAACGTACGTATACCCCAAAGGTACGCCTGACTTCTAATAGGAATAGGAAGTAGGTAACCATATATATTGAACTTTTAGGAAATAAAAAACAAATAAAACTGTTACCTTTGTTCGTTAACGTTCTCGCCGATACTTTGTTAGAAATGTGCAGAGATCGTAAACATTTTATTTCGTGTCTAATGATTAAGCTTTTACTATACTTTGCCGACTTTGTAGTTTTAGTGTTCCGGGAAAATGAGTATAAACAAACTGTGATGGTTTATTAATATCCCAATAGTAATAGTAGAATTGATTTCTATAATAACTATTATACGTTTCAAATAGGAAGCTAATTGTCAGCCTGCTATCTTGCTTCACATTTCACATGTAACTTGATTAAACAACTAATATTATTCGTGACTTTGCGCGCTTTAACGTGGATTTGGTCTCAATTTGGTGAAAATACATTTAGTTTTGATGAAAAGACACTAACTATATTATTTTTTATACCCCTGCCCATACTGGACTCTTCCTCTTTCTCCAAACTATATGCAAAATTTCAAAATGATCGCTTAAGTTAAAGCGCAAAAACGTAACAAATAAACAAACAAACTCATTTTCGTATTTATAATATTAGTTTGAATGTACGATCGAAAATTTATTCTGCATGTCTAATATCGTCACGCAAAAATATAGCAGACACAAAATGTCTCCCTCTTGATAATAATGCTCTGTGAATGTAAACGAGCGTTTTCCGTCATAGTCTAAATGAAAATAATTAATACAGTTTTATACATACATATATAAACATAACATTAATATTCTTGTGCTAGTAAATGTAAAAACTTTATATCATTTAACATTTTGTTGCTGACTGTCTAATATTACATATTAGTAATGTAAGTTAACGCAGACACGGTTATCTTCTCATTTGAAACCCATAACATAACGGTTGTCGATGAAAAATATTACTTCCTTTAGAAGCTTAGAGTATTAAGGCCACATATATAATATAATATAATATAATATATATATAATAAGATAAATATGTAGTTGCATTTTTCACGGCAACGTAACATAAACACGCATAAATATGTGATGAGATTGACTTATATGAAAATATAAATTATAAGTGAGAATACAGAAGATTTAATCAAATTACAAAGGCCATTTTGCAAGAAGTCCGTTAATATAAATATATTTAAGACCGCAATCTGTTTCAACATTTCGGGCCTCATTTCACGGCTTCGGTCGCTCCGGGACCGATCACTCCCTTTAATGAGTGATAAATATTTATCGGGCCCTCTGAAACCCGACCCGACGTATTGTTTGAAGTTGTTTAGTGCCCTGCTAAATATCTATAGAGATATTGAGCATAATTTTGATATCAACATAAACATTTTAAACATTATTTTAATTTTTATATAAATAAGTTTTATTTTATGGTGCCCTAGCATTTTATAATGCACGCCTAACTATAAACGATCGCCAAACTGAAAATCTGTCGCCAGGTACTTACAGGTGTGTTCTGTTAGCTGTTCTTGAAAGTTAATCTCCTTCTAAATGTAACATGTTACTATTTTAGACCACATATTCATTCATACATAAGGTGTGATTGGCATCAAACGCAATAACCTAAAGTATTAAAAAATCACACAGTTTTATATATTGGGGTTAAGACCCTATGTACCGTCTAAATATTTGTATAAATATAATATTATAAAACTCAAATATAACAGGTTATCTGAATGATAAGGCCGTTTTGTGTACTGCTTACCATATATTTTGATCTAAGTATACAGAGTCATAATCAACCGGTGTAAAACGAAATTTAAATTGATTTATTAAATATTTTAGAGAAGACAACATAATAAGTAGGGTATAATTCAAACATGCTGTAAAGACAACACGATATTTCTAATTGTATTTTTGATTGTATAGTCTATGAAACCTTGCAATAAATTGTGGTTGCCGCCATTTCGTAATAAAGAGCTAATTATTATTCACTGTTTGTAACAACTTTGCTATCAAAATTACTATGTTTTAGCTATTTTGTGTTAAATAAATAGGTAAAATTAAGTTCTGCCTGAAAATTTTGGTAAAGTGTTAAGTAAACTTGAACATCTCTTAGAAGAATATATATATATTCTGTTTATGTTTTCATAAAGTATTATTTCCATGGAGTGTTTGTTTCAATTCACAGATGCCTTTTATCTTTTGAATTGTCCTTTCCTCGTTAATTCTCAACTCTTTCACAAATTTCAAATAACCTATTACCCATTTTATCATTATTTCTTACCCCCATTAGAAAAACGTAATGATATGTAGCTTAGACAGCTGTAAAATATATTATTTGTCAATAAACGAAATGTCAAAATTGATTCAGCCGTGTCACAGATTAATGCACACAAACAACAAAGTTGGCGTTTTTATTTATCCGTTAAAATTTTTAAATCTTGTTAGCGGTGAAAACGTAGTGCTCGAGATTTGTATCGATGATTTATTTAGATAACATTTAGGTAAAATGGCCAGTTATCGGATCTCATAAGTTACATAAGTACTAATCGCGACCATCACACATCAGGTGATACGACGACAATTGTGAAGGAACTGCAACCAGAAATGTCGCGAACACAATGCAAATGGTAACAAAAACGTGACAGTGACTGTTTTTTGTTTTGTTGCAAATTAACCGAATTAACTACTCAACAGACCATCACAAAATATTGCATAGACATTCTCAGGAGTATAAAGAGGGATATACGGTATTTATCCAGAAAAAAAAGAAGATAGGTAAAATCTACATTAACGCGAGCGAAGCCACGAACAAAAGCTAGTCGCTGTATAAAAAGGACTACTTCATTGGAATTTTAAGTATCCGCTGATATATTGTAGATATACATCGTAAGATCTAGACAAATAGGAAAACCACAGTATTACATAAATCGCAAGCGCTCACATTTCTAATTAAGGTCCGGCTTGGCTCCACGTCGGTCATTAGTTTTCATTACAGCACATGTTTGGCAACGAAATATAGCTTACGGCAGCTTAGCCATGTTACCTCACCGACCTATATTGATCACTAATGACCTATAGTTAAGCCTAGACGGTAAAGCAATTTAGGATTGGCTATGTGAACGTTCCTCGTTAAACCTTTCAATGGATGAATAAATAGTGATTTATAAAAGATTTCGTCTGTCTGTTGGTTCATGTACGTTGTACTGTGACAATCATTCGATCCAATTACACCATTAATTTTTTTAGCTAAATGCATATTTTGTAAAATAATTGTAAGAAATAAATAGTTACATAATTCAAAATGTTGTCATCAACAACCTGTCTAACATTACATTCCATTATTACGTCCATAGCTTAATAAAATTCCATTTGCGTCAGAAGAAATTATTTTGTACTCATACAGACAAGGATTGGTCATCCCGTGTTTCAGACTCAGTAAAACTAGTAACAGTTTTTCAGGTAATAGTGTTAGGTTTTTCAACTAAGTCCCAAAGCACATTAACGATTTGCCCGATAGTAAGTTCAAGCACCATATCAAGCGGGTTTTGATGTTTAGAGATTATTGTAATGAAGAAATACCTATCAATGTATATCGATTTGTATACCTATAATAATATGTACTCGGCTAATAAAGGATTCACTATTACTTGATTGTTTCACTTGTCTTTACATGGCGACCAATAAACAATATGAATCAATATATGCACGATGATGATGTCTGGAAATAATACCCCTCTCTGTGCATCCGTCAAACGAATGTAACTATCATGTATTTATATAAAAATATATACGATGACAAGATTAAACTAGATCGAGTTTCTTGCCCGTTCTTCTCGATGACTGAGTTGTTTTCCGAACTGGTGGTAGTTCTAGCGTTTATTAGCGCCTTCTCAGGACCTATATTCAATAAAATATTTTTGGTTTGATGTCTTCTTATTTGATCTTCTAGTAGAATAAATCAGTCGTGATATTTACATTTCTTTCATACTTTAAAAATAAGAAATTAAAACATTTCACTTTTTTTTTTAATTTCGTGGCACGTCTTGAATCCAACTTTCATGATATTTAGCCGCCGGCACTATTACTTCGTTCTCGCTTAGCTTGCTTTCTGATCTACGCTTTTTATGTCAATTGCTCCTGTTCTAAAGATCATACTTTGATATTGAATAGCCTATAATCTTTCTCAGTAAATAGTATAACAAATGCAACAATTATTTTACAGTTTTGATTTCTACTTACTTAACGCGTTTAAACGCACAAGAAACAAACAATCCCTCGAATTTTATAAAATTAGTACAAAAAACGCCTTTTAAAAAAATTAGTTGAAAACATGTACTTTATAAAAAAAAAACTTCGCACTTACAAATCAGAAGATATGAGACACTAAAAATTGTACGTGCTTTCCGAAAAACTATATAAAAATGTGACTTTAGTGCTCTATAAAACCAAACTAGATTCGGACAAACCTATCACGCTATAAACCCGTCTATTTGGCGACATTAACAACGTCGTGTCTCAAGGGTTTACCAGATCGATAGGTCTGCAGACCTAAATCAGAGACTCGATGTTTAATGGCACGAGACTGGCCCTTACGTCCCGGACTGACAACCGGCCCGATAAAGCCGGATTTATACTCTGCGATAATATCGCGCGTTTATCTAACCGCCTGGGAACCGCTTGAGACTCGAATCGTTTGGTTGACATATTACGGCTACTTGATATCGGTCTCATTTGCTTTTATTTGGTTATTTGCATTCCAATAATTCAGTACTTATTTGAGTTCCAATAACTGGGGGTTAAATAGGGGTTCAATCATTATTATTATACGGCAAATCTTGAATTTTTTTACTAATATCATACATGCTTTAGTCATGTGACGAGAACTACTTCCATTTTTCATTCGCTAAAACTATAATGTACGAAAACCTCAAATTTCGCATTTATGTGTCTCGCTTCTTTGCAAGTTAAATTTATTTAATGCCCAGAATAAATTTTGAAAGTCAAAACAATCATGTGTCTTCTCACCTGCATATCTTGTAATATCAAAATTAATCAGATGTTTTTAGTAAATTTTTAATTCATACATTATCGAGCTTAGTGTTGGACTAGTCCTTCCAGCTACGAAAAAGGATAAATTTTTGGTTTGAGCAAACTACCAATATTGTAATTTGAAAAAAAATATTTGTGTGTAAAATCGGTATACCGACGATAATTTTACGTGATAATGTTATAAGAAAAAGTTGCATATTTTATGAATTGAATTATTATCACTGAATTATTGGTGGAGTGGAAGAGAGATAGGCCGATTGTGCTCCTCTATTGCTTGTTCCGCGCTCTCGCTTGCACGCTATACTCAGGCGGAACGTGACAATGAATTATGCTTTTTTATACGTGCAGTCGACGTTCATCGATTTATAAGAAATACGTTATCACATCAAGAAGATATTGATTTCGGAAGTACTACATACACAATAGATTACAACATTGTTTAAGTTATCACTATTAATGTTGGTACACTCTTAAAGTTGGTGAAAATCTTGGCCATACGGAAGGAATTTATACTATCCATTAATAGTCGTATTTTCAGGATAATAGCTGCCTTATGTCCTTTTCTATACTCCTGACAATGTGTATACAAAATTTCATGATGATCGGTTTAATAGTGAAGACGTGAAAGTGTAAAAGGCAAACGCGTTTATTTATTTTATGAGTAAGTACTAGTGAGGATGCTGTCGTATTAAGCGATATATACATATCTGTACTAAATATATGAAATATGTTCGCACAATAACTTAAAACACTAAAAAGTTACAACATAAAAAGAAACGGATTAATCTTTAAATAGAATTCAAACTGCCGTGTGTGAAACGAACCAAATGTGAAACAGGAAAACTACAACTCTACTTTTACGTCATATATCAAATTAATCACCGTGAATCCGATAGGACTTTTTTCCCAAGTTTTTAAGACGCCGTGCATCATTGTTATCGAGCCTGAAGATTATCTTCAGTGTTCGCATTATTTCTACAGATAGAACAGTTACTGAGGGCAAGTTCTTCAAGCTATAATTAAAATCTAAAGTAATTGCCATATTTAACCAATTGCCATAGAAAAAAAGTCATAATTTTCAAGTATTTTTGAAATGGTATGCAGTTTTATTGCATTTAATAAATGTTAACATGTAAAACAGTGATTCCCACAGTGGTCTGGGTGGACCCCCAAAGGGCCACGAGAAACTCAATGGGGTTGTACATTGGCGTGACAAAGAAATGGGGGTGCACAATTTGTTATTGAGGGTCTATGAAAACTGGTCTATTTTCGATATTGTGAAGAACTAACAATGTTGGTTTGACTTCATATAGTAGTAATTAACCTGCAGGGGTCCACCGAAACCAGTAAAATTATGAAAGGGGTCTATGAAAATAAAAGTTTGGGAACCTCTGACGTAAAAGTTCGTTAGATCCGTCTTAATTTCGAAAATAACATTATATAGTCAAATAGTTTTATCTAAGTAGGCCTTTGAGAATCAAAAATATTTGTTACGCGTTAGCGTTACCTTGCGGAATTCGATTATTTAATATTAAAATGGACGTTACTCTGCACTTTCGCCTGGAATTGTTTGACCGCTGCCACGTCTCACTGCACCCAAAAAACGTTTGATTTTATTTGCGTGCCGTGTACTTGAAAACATTTAATTTACCTATTACTAGTTTCAGGGAGATAAAAATAGGAATAAAAGGAAGACAGGAAAAAAAGTTACAACATAATCAGTAACATTTTTGTTAAATAAATGCATCAAAAAGGGAAAGACAAAGAACCATATAAACAAACCAAGAATAAACAACGTGCTAAAGAGGCATATTTTTTATTTTAATTTAAAGTTAAAGCTAAAGTGATTTAGAGTACCGTCTAGTTTTAGTAAATAAACGTCTCACATAAATAAACCTCCGAGCATTGCCTGGCAAGAGAGTGTACGTAAAAATCTTGACAGCCGTGCATATTTATCGTTAAAGGCGCAATACATTTACCATATTAAAGTTAAAACGTACAATAAGTAACCATTCCCCTAATTTCGCAAGGATAATTGATAAACCTTCTAATTTATCACAAGCGATTATAATATAATAGAATTATGTTTGCAACAATATATCGTTATCGAAGAACCAATATTATTAATAGAACTTTATCGATATAATAATATCGGCTATGCGATGACGTCGATATCGAAAAATATATCTTCTATTAACATTAGCAACTGCCCGCGTCTTCATTTGCGTTTGTATTTCTAAAAATAAAGGCACTATGCATTATCTTTATGTAACTCTAACGGCTAATGCAGTACACATAAAGATAGTTCTCAGATGGCAGTATTGTTTATAAACTTAGTTGGCACTCATCGTTTTATTTCAATGAATTTAAACAATATATATAATCTATAGCCTATGACCTGTTTCAGAGTGTAGGCTAATGCTTCCACAGATGTGTGTAGTTCAAATGTACGCAGACGCCGCGCCGCTAGCATCGCTGTGAATGCTACCGAACGTCTTATCCAGAAGTTGGAATGACTCTCGCAGTACTGAAATAAGTTACACAAAATACAGTCATCTAAGATCAGAATTGACTTATTAAAATATCGAGTTGAGTCTGTCGAAATATCGCTTATGTATGGTTCCATGTCTTCAATATAAAAATTAATACACATATCGGTAATTTATTAAATGTCCGTCCCTAACCAGATACCAGAACTCAACGGCGAACGACGTGTGTCGAAATGATGAGGGTAGGGATACTGCTCTGTATGGATTCAGAATATATATACGAGTATATTCACTATAATAAAAATGTACAACCGGCGTATCTGTACACTTCAAACATTTGATGTGATGTGGGGAGTGTAACAATGCAATAAGTCTATTTTTTTAAACCATGTCTGCTGCATCTATTTGATGCCTGTTTTAAGCACGTTAATCTCGAAAACTACTTGACAAATTTTAATAGCATATCAGTGACATGAGCGCAACTTACAGTAACATATAGGTAACATTTCACCAAAATTAACTCACGAAAAACGTAACACATCTCAATTTAAAATGTTAGAAATCTTAATATAGCGTGTAGAAAAGGCAAAATATAGCGCTTAATTATTTGAATTCCAGATGCTTAGTGCCATGGACAGCGTTGATTTTAGTGTCAGCTACTTTTTTTGTTTTCATTACATTTCTATGTGACCCTGCCGTATTAATGAAGCAAATAAGCCCTTATTCATGGTCTCAATCATATTAATTCAAACGTTGTAAGTACCTAAAAGCGTTTGAAGTCGCGGTGAATAAATTCTAAAATTTCTCAAATTTTCCCCTAGAAAAAAAAACTTCTAAGGGTATCTAATGTTATTATGAAAATAATCAATAACTAAACAAAATTGAATATGTACCGGATCTAGTAAGCTAACGCATCTGCTCCATAGAAAGCCGTATGGTAGAATTTTATGGCCTCTGCTTTCGAGGGCCTAATCGAAATACTCCGTTACAAACCCGTACGCACAACATATACCGACCTTTTCTTATGCAACTAGGATACACCTGCTTCTTTAATTACCAAAAAATGATACAAAAAAACGAGATTGAAATAGCTAAATAATCCTTTTATGAATTGTATTTTTTATACACTTTGTTGTTATGGTCTGTATTTACAATCTTAATATAAAGTAAAACATTAATTGTTTAGTTAAGTGAGCACAACAATAGTAATATATATGATAATATATATGGGTAATATTATTAGATATTTGTATTCCACAGATTCACTCGCGTACAATAAAAAAAAATAGAATTATTGTGGAAGCTCATTTCACCATGTTTAACAAATTCCATATAAAGTACAATAGTTCCGTAGTGAGCTGTCCACGTGACTGAGCCGCGAGGTATGTAATCTCTTTAACATAGTCATTCATACTTCGGGTTTTCTCGATTCATTGGTACTTGTCTAGCAGTAAATTCGTCCTCGGCGCCCGATTAAACGCGTCGCGCTACTCTGCATGTCCACTTGATTTCTTCGTTTCCGCTTAACGCACTTTCTGATCTTCCTTTTAAGATAATTTCTCTGCTCCTATGAGTCTTAACGTGATGTTAAATATCATGTAACCTTATCAAAATAAAATTATCTAATTTAACCAATCATTCCATTAACCAGTGCGTTGAAACAAATAATCTCTTGAGCTTGATAATATTACTATAGGTAGTAGTAGCCCAAGGATTAACTGCTATTTTGTAGATAAGAATCCGATAGTGAAATATATCTAATGAGCCCTACTTATATTTTAAAAAAAATTATTCGACTGTATTGGGAGGTATTATTCTCCTATGCGTTAAGAATTAACAGTTTCATAAATGAATTAATTAAGTAAGTAATTAATTAAGTAATTTAAATAGTATAAATAGTAATTTATAAATAAATACCCGAATATATTGATTTTTTCATGTTAACTATAAGAGTGCCTGAGGGTTAATGACTATAGTCTGTTAAAACAGGTCCCGCTTCTTTACGTTTTTACGCATGTCAAAACTACATACCATAATATATACTTTCCAATTATCCAAATTTTCCATTCTATTTCCAAATCTATATATTTCTGAGGGTAGTTGGATTATTTTTATAGGTATAGGTGAAGCGCTGACATATATGTATATATTTTTCCAAAATTACTACGTTATAAATCTATTAAGAAACTAGTTTTTGCTCGCGGCTTCAATCGTGGTAATGTAAATTTGACCCAGGAACAGGAAGACACTATTTTTCTAAATAAAAAGTATGACGTTTTCCGTACCCCTGATAACGTTTATACAAAATGTCATTATGATCTGTTAAGTAGCTAAGGGCTGAAAGCGTGACACACAAGCAAACAAACTCAGATTCGCATTTAAAATATTAGTTAGAATCAGAATTTATTGAAGACCAATGATAAATATCGAGTCTATAACGTAATAATATAACTGAACATGTCTATTTTTTAATCCGCTGCAAATTACAAAACTCGATTTATCTTTGGCCAGCCGACTGCGGGCTACTACAGAAATTGAATTTAGATATTATTGTATTCGTCTATATACAAGTCCTTTGTTCATTGAGCGGAACGGTTAACACGATTTTCGACGGGGAAATGAATGAGGAGAAATGGGTCTTACTGAAATCATTTTGTTCAATTCATTCTTAAAGATATTCCTTTTTGTAACATCCTGATAAATAAAGTACCAGTCAAGACTACAAGCATCACGACACATTATTAAGTTTATACGATATACAGTAACTTATTACGAAATAGACTACATCAAACTCAATCATTCTTCCAGATTTCTACTATGTGTGGTAACCGCTATCAAACAGGTGTTTATATCACGACACTATCGTTTTCTAGTGTATTGCGACCGACTTAGATCAAATCATCGAAATTAACCCACCCTATACCACAAATATGAATACTCATTTAATAGATACGACAAGTGGCACAACTTATGGCCGTTACCGTCAATCTTTTATTATTTCACTGATGACCATTTTACTGCATTCTTATTAGCTGATGTCGAGTAGCAATGTGTTCATAAAAGCTTATACGCTAAGCTAAAAATTAAGATTGGCTTTTGAAATAGGAGAGACGATGAATTAGTGTAGTCTGGTTGGCTACCATTTCCATCGATGTAAGTACGAGTCTTAAGATATATATTAATTATAGTGAGCCGGAACTTTTGGCATAGGAAAAATATCGTGATGAAATCATATCTGATGGTAGAATTTATTTTAATTACCACACTCAAATTGAAAATTTGTGGCCAAGAAACTACATAGGTCCAGTTCCCTTCTAAGTTTAGTGTGTTCACCCACCATGTTGGATCACATCATCATTTAACATAAGGTGAGACTATCATCGAAAGCTAAAACCTAGAAGGTATAAAAATCCTGACATTAATATTCGAACATATTCTTCGACATACCTTTTGATATAACTACAAACGAGTAATTAAAGTCTTATATAATTCATGTTTGGTTATAGAACTAAATCTAGTAAGAAATATATCAAAAATGTAAAAGCTTTACAACTCATTCATCTCTTGATTAAGCCTCGCGATACTAAATTTAAAAAATTCAAGGTGTACGTACCTACTAGAGGAAATTAAGATTCAGAATTGCAGTTTCGCCCCCAACGAAATATATATAAGGACGTAAAAGTTCGTCGAAGACGCGAACTCGGCGATTTTATCGTAAACTGAACGAAACTTCGATACATCTAATCTCGGCCCACGTATCTCTTGCTAAGGAAATTGAAACTGGATAAAATTTTTGCAATATCGCCTGTGTACGTCCACCTGACTTCAATACGTAATGTTGGCCGCGATTCGAACTAAACGATTCGGTTCTTTTTTATACAGATATTTGCAATTGATGTTCGTGTACATATACATATAAAATTCCCACATCTTTTAACAGACTACTCTTGCATATCTTGCTTAGGCAAGATTTAGCAGATTTTTATTCTATCAGCTAATTTTTTACTTGAGATACTAACTCAACTTAAGATAAAGAGAATCTATTACATTTTCGATGAAAATACAATTCAACTGCCAATTTTTTATTTATGCTCTTTTTATTCTTAGCCTAGGATGAAACTACAATTAGGAAGGTCTAAAATCCTGAGTGAGATAAGTTACTGATAGGTTATTTTCTTGAAGAGTGGCTAAAAATACCTGAGACGTCATGGGTGTTTGTAACTTTAATTTTTTTAAATGGGATGAAATAGAGCGAGCAGTGTTAAATTGTGTCATAAAATAGGTTCTGTAGTCGAACCTTCCGCAAGTTATCTACGTCTAAATCACGTAGAGACGTAGAGACAGAACCAACAATAGTATACAATTTAATATTAGTAATTAAACATATTCATAAGAAGCTATTACGGTACAATTCTAAAGTACTTATTTAATATGTATACCAAAAATATAAAGTTTTGCATAAATGTTTTACTTAAGCCCATACATTCACATAGTAACATGTATTTCTGATGGAACACCATAAATAAATGAACAATAGTGATCAGCGTATTAAAGAAGAAGTGTAAGCTATGTAATTTATATTATTTTTAACATTGCGCTCCTTAATTTTAAGGTATACTACAATATTACGTCACTAATAATATAATCATTGGACTGAAACTCATTTTTTTTTTCAAAATACCAAGTAAAACCTCCACGTATTTTCAACATCAGTCTGGTAGCTATTCATGTATTAGAAGCACCTACGAATATTTTTTGACAAAATCACCAATCATTCTTTGACCAAAATAAATATGAGAATTCTAAATTGTTCGAACTATACCCATCACTAACAATCTAAACAGTCGGGAGCGCACTCCGTTGCAGTTTCAGACGCGAAACGACCTGAATAATATGATATTTATTTATCGGCACGAAAAATATATCCAACATTTCGATATTTGATACTGATGTCGTTTCCAACACAGACGGTTTGATTTGTAACGCTCCGCGTCGCGTCGGGAGTTTCAGAATTGAAAGTTTCCAAGTATTCGAAGCGCTGCCATCGTATTATTAAGAGTCACAAATTTATATTAATGTGCCTTAAATTTTCTCAACTCAACAGTTGTTATTGTCGTTTATGTTTCGAGTATTAATTTAATATTAATATTTATGTTCTAAATTTGTTGTTGCTTCGGAAATTCGAAATGGTGTACAATATATATTTTAAAGGTACATAAGTGGTAAAGGAATTAATTAGAAGAAATTCTTCAAACTCGCAAATATCAAATATCCCGAAACAGAGGTTACTTAATGTTTAAAACGTGTCTTAAGTTTTGAATTACATATAAACTTAAGACTGCGCGTCCTTTCGTAATCGAATTTTGGAATATAATTACATAAGTATCCAGTTTCCTCACGGAGCGGAGCATAAAAGTCGTTGTTGACGGTGCATGCTCGGATCTCAAGCCCGTGAACGCTGGAGTCCCACAAGGCTGTGTGCTATCCCCTACCTTATTTCTTCTGCATATTAATGATATGTTGAACATCTGTAACATTCACTGCTATGCAGACGACAGTACTGTGGATGCTCTATATATCAGTCGTGCAGGTGTTTCTCGGGAACGCGTTAACGAGTGCCGGAACACACTTGTGTCCGAGATAGAGACCTCATTGAAGCGTGTCTCGGATTGGGGAAGAAAAAACCTAGTCGATTTTAACCCCACAAAAACACAGGTATGCGCCTTCACCGCCAAAAAAACTTCTTTTGACGCAGTCCCTAATTTTCAAGGAGTTCCTCTAGCTGCTGAGCCTAATTTTAGTATCCTCGGTATCGACATATCTAGGGACGTTCAGTTTGGTGGTCATTTGGAAGGTAGAGCAAAACTGGCCTCAAAAAAGTTAGGTATCCTTAACAGAGCGGGACGATATTTCACACCGGTTCACCGCCTTCAGCTTTATAAGGCGCAAGTCCGGCCACACATGGAATACTGTTCTCATCTCTGGGCCGGAGCGCCGCAATGCCATCTACTTCCTTTTGACCGAATCCAACGGAGAGCGGCTAGAATCGTTGACGACCGGGTACTTTCCTTAGGGCTCGACACTTTGGAGCTTCGTAGGGATGTTGCGTCACTTTGCGTCCTTTACAAGATCTACCACGGAGAGTGTTCTGAAGAACTGTTCGGATTGATACCTGCTGCTGAGTCCCATTACCGAACGACTCGCCATAAAACGAAATTCCATCAATGTCATCTCGATGGTTGGAAGTCGTCTACTGTGGGGTTCTCACGTGCGTTCTTCCCACGTACGTCGGCACTCTGGAATGAACTCCCAGCGGCAGCGTTTTCGGACCAATACAACCCACAGACCTTCAAGAAACGAGCCTACTCCTTCCTCAAAGGCCGGCAACGCATCTGTGATACCTCTGGTGTCGCAGGTGTCCATGGGCGGCGGTGATTACTTACCATCAGGTAACCCGTCTGTTTCCATTGCCTCCAATCTCATAAAAAAAAAAAAACAGAGTAGTAATATTGGTAGATATCTGTTATGAATAAAGGACACTAGCATCTATTCTAGGTAAGGAAGGTTAGATTTCCAATATATAATAGATGTTAAATATGTTTCAATTGATTTGACAAAGCTAATATACCATCAGCTACAGCTATAATTAGAAAAACACAACCCTTAAACATTGCTTCTTGAAATAAAACAAAGGAATGTGGATCTCCTAAAGATTTGTTGTCAGACGTTTTTATACCATAAAGAAGAAATATTCGTGCTACTCTGGTGTAATCTGCAGGCCAGTAGTGAATACACGAAATTATTGGAGATAATCTGATAACAATTAAATGTGAAGTATACGTAGAACTTATAATTCGAACACTCTCGTATTTCTTTACGCCATGAAATAACAAAAAGGTGTACTGTCCACGTCAAATTAAGTGGTTGGTCCAACTTATAAGTATAGCTAACCTCAATAGGACCATAGTACTGAATATAATAGAAAAATACTTTTAAGGATACATATGAAAAGCCTCGTGTACCAGTATACGTTGACACCTGCCATCCTATGGTAGAAAAGGATATAACATTAGTGCCCTCGCAGTCGACCGTTACACAAAGCTGTACTACTCTTAAAAGAATTGTTTCACATTTAATTGGAAACACGTCTAGTTATGAGTAGGTATATGTTGTAAATAAGCCGTGTTATTAGAAGAAAGTTAAATACGCGCCAAACACTTGTTTCAAAAAAGTTTGATCAAAAAAGAGTGTTTCAGCCTTGTTTAGAAATAGACACTATTTAAATTTAAACGTTATATAACACTTCTAACACATCTAAGTTCACTGTTCTCATTTTATTTTTGTGATTTATTTTATTTCTATTTGCCAGCAAAAGACATTTCGTAGTAAATTATGGATTTCGTGTGTATAATTAATTTAGAAGATGTAAATAAATTTGACATTTTTGAAGGTTCACAAGTAAATGACAATTACTACTATATGACATTATTGACACTTCACAATATATCTATTCTGAGATTATACTGTTGTTCCACTTTACGCAATTTGGGGTATTATTTTAAACTTATATACTGCTTATTTTAATATTCACATCATTTTCTTTGAACCAAATGTCACAATAGTTATAACCAATTTCACTTAAAATACATAAATATTCTTAATGAAGATCTAAACAAATATATTATTCGTAAATTGGAACTTTTTTGAATGATGACATAGAATTGAATGAATGCTACTCAGGGTTGCTTGCATAAAAAACAAAAACCAGATATTTAGCTAGAGACCGCTTAGACACTCTTTTGTAACAAAGTATTTTAAACATGTATTTAAAATTTTAGACACTGTTTAGTAAAACTCGTGTTAAACGCGTGTTCATTTTTGTTTTTGTAATAAAACTGAAGGGGTCTATCAGCGCTAGCATGTATAACAAAACTTCTACAGATTTCTTTCCATACGATGTTTATTCATCAATTTTTATAATATTATTTTCAAAATGTTATGGTTGCCTTATTATGACAGATATAAGTAATTGGTGGAGTACTGCCTCGAAGGTATATACCATTTAATAGAGCAATCACCTACTATTGATAATCAAGGATAGCAAGTAGTTGTTGATGTTGTGTGTGTGTAAAATCAGTGTATAATGATATACTTATAGCTGGAGTAGATATACGCAAAACAGTAAAAATATGCACAGTGATGCAAGATTTAGCGGAAATAGAACATGAATATTTGCGTTTTAAAATGTGATATTTGAGTCCCCATTAGATCAATTATTACATTAGACAACGGCTTTCCAGTGAGATATATCAAGTTATATATATGGATACCAGTTTTCTATTTAAACCATATAGGAAAAATTCTTCACACAAATATAACTCAAGTTAATGCTCCAACAAAAGTTCTGACAAAAAGAAACGTTACTGGTAAACGCCGGTGGAGACGGAATGATCTCATTTTCTATTCCATTCGTTTCGCGCAAACCACACAAATCACTGTAGCTTTGCCAGGGAGCAATTGACGCGAACAAGACATAAGTGTTTGAATAGACAACTCAATATGCGATTCTTTATTAGCCACTAGTCATAAGTGAGTGATATATATCGAGCGTTAGTTTGTAAATTTCAGAAGTTGGCTACTACACCACCTCCTTTTAAAACCCGGCGTTTTATAGACTTCAGACGCATAACAACTTATTATAATCTGATCAAATTAATGAAGTAAATTTGAGCCCTACTACCGCCATTTTGAACTCACTAAAAAGTGTCACTCGGGATGATGTAATATTTCTAGTTCATGCATGCAAATTTACTCATAATTTAAAAGTTATAATAGAACAAAAGATCTTATACATATCCATGAAACTTAAAAACATTACACACCTATTTTGGGAAGTCGTGTAAAAATACACCAACAATTATATAGTGTACCAGCATCTCGATACAAAACCTGCCTTACAATGTACACATGTTGCACATACATTTAGATTCTTTCTTCTTGTAGTTATTTTTGTCAACGTAACTTTAAGCATTATCACTTAGATGATTTAGATAAAGTACATATTTTAGTTACTTACTCTTTATATATACTTAGTTTATAATTGATGTAGTTAGCATTTTTTTTAGATCTAATGTACACTTCCCGCTATCGCTAATATCTCACGGCAAGCGCTAAACTTATTTGCATGGCGCACTTTATTCAGTCGCGAACGAACACGCAATCGACTTTATTTAAATAATCAGCTACGGTGAGATGGTTCTCCTAGAATGATGTAGCGTTAATTAGGGACTTATGACGAGGGAGCATTGTTCGGTATTAGCAACAGTTGTTACGATTATCTTAACACATGTCTGAGAATTTAGGATTTATTCTTATGCAAATTAATATATTCACGGTACTTAGTTGATATGTATTTATTTTATAGTTAACGATAAATTGTTGATTGAGTTAATGGTCCCTTTTTACTATGCTCGTGCCTTGACTTGTCTTGCTTATTTAACTGTACTTCGAAACCTGTGCGACTTTTAATAAAAAAAAATTACCTTAAACCTTCTTTAATCGCTATCGATTGTTATTGTTCTCTCATTATGGCACTTTTTCTCTATAAAAAGCTAGCGTTGCTATTGACACTTATTAATAAGATTTTCTAAAATGGTTCCCAGATAAGCGCTTGGCCTCGATTTTATCTGATGGTAAGTTAAGATGAGACCTATGTTGGATCGTGCTTACCTGCTAGATGCCTACTTACTTTATGTTTCAACATTACTAACTTATAAGGTAACAGGAAGACAGACTCGGGAAGTGAATTAACTTGTAACGTGTAAACGAAGAAACAAATCATTTCGTATGAATTGTAGAAATATTAGGCACACATGAGTACGAATCCTTACGGTGTCTAGTAGCCCTTTGATAAAACGGAGTGGATGGAATTAGATTATATAACTCTCCAAATTTACTCTCCAAACTGTAAAACACTGAGTGGCAAGCTACCTTTAGCCGATGGTATATATGGTCAAGGATAGTCTCAGATTATGCCAAGAAATATAAATAGCTTGCAGTGGTCTGTACTATAGAAGTACACCGATAATTTGAAAACTTATCAAAGGTGTACTAGAAAACAAAAGCACTTATATGGATAAATTTAACAAAAGAAGCAGATACGTTAAGTTCATTTCCCAGAAACCATAACAATATTTCATATAAAACTCTTAAAGACTTAAAAGTGATACAATAAAACAAGACGAACCTTAGTTAATCCCATAGGATACGCTGCGAGCTTCGCTTTCAAAGTAACATCTGTTGTTACTTGCAATAATTTTTCTCGAGCACATTGCTACTGAACTAAAACAATATTAAAGTCTAACATTTGGAATGATTCACGGTATAACATTTATCACATTCCTGACTCTGCAGCGACTTTGCATGCTTCACTTACATTTTAAAGTTTAAACGCTCCATTTCACACCAACAAAGACTTGTTTTGCTAAGTTATTGGGTGAAAAAAGTGCGTTTGAAACTTTTATAATTGGCAAAGTTCCGAAATGGCCTGCGACAGGCGGGCGGATTTAATTTTCATCCTGAAACTTGTCGAAATGGTTACAGGGGACCTGTTTTAATTGATCTGGAGTAGCGTTCATCGAAGTTGGGACTAAAACATCGGGAGGCCGAAAACAAAATTATGTTAAGGATTAAAAATTAAATTTCACTGAAATTCTATTGTTAATTTCATTGCCAGTTTCAATTAAAGAGAGATTTATTCGAATTCGGATGTCGAAGCATTCCATTTTTTTAGATGAACAAGCAGGGAAATAAATTTATAGCGTCTTCATAATTAATTAGCTCATTAGCATGGTGTCTCCGTTTTCTTCATGCGAAGGTGTGAGTTTGCCTACTTTATTGAATTTAATTATTTATAAATATTTTTTGACTTCATTATCACTTTTTTTTTTATTTGTATTTCACTATATACTTTTGAATATATCTGAAGATAGAGATGTTCTTCTGTATTCCGATTTATTGTGCAACCTTTCAAGATTTGCGATATATTAATAGCACCTTGTTTTAACTCATGAAAAACAATAGAATA
The DNA here is from genome assembly GCA_035772565.1 of Antheraea assamensis. Lineage (NCBI taxonomy): Eukaryota > Metazoa > Arthropoda > Insecta > Lepidoptera > Saturniidae > Antheraea > Antheraea assamensis. The sequence continues at coordinate 2,823,849 of JAQQSE010000046.1, read as the reverse complement.
TAGAAGAAGATTTATATATTCATCGAAAAATATTTGTTTTCCAAATCTGATACAACAGTACCTAGTTAGATAGAAAATACATGCGAAATTCGTGATTGCGAATGCCGCCAACATACGAGACGCATCAATGAACGTGATCTCGTTAGTAAGGTAGAAACTGTTCAGATTTTACAGATCAGAATTCATTGTTTGATTGTTCGTCCAATAATGAACAACATAGATTTTATCAAACAAAATATGAATGCTTATTTACATGATAGATTATTTAATTTAAACATTGACGAATAAGATAAAATTACAAATAAATTCAATATTTATAGAGGAAATAGCACACAGTATTTATATTTATATCTCTATTCAATCGCAGAAATCGCGAGAACTAAAAGTGTATTTATAGCAAAACACCCCTCATTTTCGATTCGATGCGAACGAATTAAGGTCATCTGTATTCTCATCTGCAAATTCATATTGTTAACGAGCTCGCACTGAACTAGGATTTATGTTGCCTTCGCAATGTTCATTGAACATGCATTTCAATATAATTATAACATTTTGATGTAGCTTCGTTATCTGTTAAATGTCATTAGTCTTGTTTTGTCTCAACACTCTTTCGTTACAAACATAAAACAATTATTATTGTATTAGTATACTTTTGTCAACTCTTTATGTTGGAAAAATATTTCATAATGAATACACATAAAATTAGGTTTCTAATATTTTGATCAATTTATCAAATAATTTATTTACCATTGAAAGATACTATTACCTACTGATATTATAAACTAAAAAATTTAAGTGAATAGACAGTTATTTGTTAATATTTCACGCAAAAATTACTGAACAGATTTTGATGCAACATTACAATAATATCGTTTGTTTATACATGAGAATAAAATATAGGCTATAATTTAAAAATATATTGGTTGAATAAAGCAAAAAATAACAATATGTGTGGAGTAAATTGAATAAAATCCATAAACCGAGTTATACGAAGATAATATATGATGGCGTCATTAATAAAGACACAAATCCAAACGAAGTCACCGGTGACTGCTAGTGCTTTAAATATTAGGAAGAAATGGCACATGTAGAATGATGAGTCACTACTAGCAAAAACTTAAATGTTGCGGTGGGTGCAATAAAGCTAAAAATCACATTCACACAGAACTGCGCTTATACAGTTGTTTCGATAGCTATTTTGGTGTACGACAATGTACTTTCTGCATGTCGAAATAAGTATAGAAATGAATTAAACGCAGTGTGCATTTACATTTACACGTCACATGTGTTTTATTATTAAAATGTATTCAGTATGAAAATATACGAAAGAATGTCTGATATAGATGACAATGTTACTGGCCTAATATTTAATGGTATATTACCAATTAATGTCATATGGAAAACCGTCATAACTCTAAACAGAAATGTTACGTTCAGTTACATATTTTTCCCACTTATAGTAGCACTACAAAATAATAGCAAAGAAGGTTGATATTATGGCCGGTCTTAAAAATGAAGCTAAATCATACATCACAACATGGAATTAGGTGGAATAAGGGTAAGGAGATGATGATGCCTACATTATTTGAAATGATAACTACCTAAGCGATACGTGGTCTTAACTAATATTACATATTGATGACGAAGGGAGATGAAGATATTCAACTGCTTCAACAATATGCTGCTTACAAATTTAATTTAGTTCAAAACTTACTGTATATATTTAACAGAAAGGTTTAATCTATTGTATGTTTTCAGTCATGCAATGAGAGATAAAGGAAAATGTATAACGTTTATGATAAATGAGGAAGTAGCAGTTAGATTTTAAGTTCATAAATACAATTTAACTTAATTATTTTATTCAATAAGGAGACGAAGAATTATAATTAATAATTGAATCTGTAATAAATGAAAACGAGCAGATGGTAGTAACCACTAAAATAAAAATAAAAATAGACGCAAACTCATAAGAATTAAACGAAGCATTTTCACACTGCATTACATTCGTAACCGTTCGTTCAACGATCGGTCCTTTGAAATAAAATCAAAGTACGCAGGGCGGATGGGTCGTCGGACGAAAAATAAAGGAGCTCTCGCTAGGCCATTCCGGTGCGGGTCACCTCCGACCACTCTACCGTGCCCGTGTACCAATAAACTGGAGGCATGCGAGTGAAAACTTCACGAATCTAATAATAAATTCTTATTTCACACTTATATCGAATGGTCCATGTTATAAAAAAGTTGATTTTTATTTAACTTTGTTAGTATTAATTAGAAGGAAAGAAACATTCAAGAACCTTTATTGAATATTAAGGCATGAACAGAATGAAATACACGAAAATACAGCATAATAAATAAAATATTAACATATAATTATAATACAAATAATATTGCCAGTTGCCACAGTAACTTAGTCAATTATCACAGCGCTGTTTTTAATTTATCCCGCACAAATATTTATTGCTTTGGAACATATTAGAAACAATCCACTTCCATGAGTATATTGTTAAACTATGATTTAAAACATTAATTTACCATTTCGACATATAAAAGTTTATAAAGTTACAGTTCGTTTTTATTTCGAATCTGAGTAAGATATTTTGTATAAATATACCCAGAATTCTTAGTCAGCGTTGTTTTTTAACAATAAGTGACTTTCGACCGCTTATGACTTAGTACATCCAAAGGGATTCGGGAAAAGGGAAATAAAACCTTGTATAACAGACTCTAGGTATACCCGTGGGTCAGCGACTATTGAAATAAGATACCCTACTTCATTTCGCTTCAAGTCGATCAGTTGCGTTTTATAATACGCATTGGTTTGTTGATTCAGTGTTATTTGCTTTTTATCTGCAGTATTTGCGTATCCAGTGAACGTAGAACATGTGAATTATGTTTAAAAATTATTTTAACTCATATATATAACATGTGTGCCAGATTATTCACAATATTTACTGGATCCTTAATTCCGCTGTTATTTTCTACAACAAACTGGTATCTAACTGGAACTACCAGTCCCATTTTTTCAATTTATTATAGCCCCATTTATTGAGAAAGGCCCTTATTATAGCAATATATAACGTATGATTAACCTTAGAGAAAATCTCATTCAAACAAATGAAAAACGGGTTGATAACCCGATGAAAGACATATATTATATAAGGAGACAAATTGTAAATGCCTATTTCAGCAAAGCACTATTCTGCACGACTGATAATAGTTCTGTGTTATACGGAATTCATCTTAGGTTACCAAAGAGCGTTATTAAAAATTAAAAGCGAGCGATCCCATTGCCTCAGCTAGTTGTTTTTAATTGTAAATAACCGTATATACATATACATTGCCGATTTGATATAAAGCAAAAAGATTAAAGAGGACTATCAGATACAGCGGGCATTTGAGAGAAGTAAATTAACCTTTGTTCCAGCATGGTCGTAACCGCACCCTCAAAACTTAACACAACAACGACATGTGGTAATAAGGCGGAGATATTTAATATCTTCCGGTACGAAACTCTGAAAGGTATGTAGAAATTTGCGTTTTACCTTACTTATATAACAAAGATATAAAATAAATCTTTAATCCAGATCAGACATTCTAAATTTAAACACCATTAACATGAAGCAAAGGTCGGAAGTCGATAGGAGCTGTTTATTTTGGTACGAAATAAACTAAGTTACAAATTATTGTCAGCGGTCGTTCGTTGGGTATGCAGCATTGAGACCAGCTGACCCATTTCACGTTTTTCATAAAGATAAAACCTGAACTGTCGACGATTTATTAATGCATTGAAGTAAACAAATACTTTCGGGTACGAAGTAGAGAATACTATACACAACGTTGTTTTTGTAAAGATTATTTTGTAACGGTACTAGCGACACGCCCCCGCTTTGCGTAGGTGCAATGTACTAGTGTAGTGTCATAATTTTCCAAAGAACATACATGCATTTTTTTGCGCCATGAAATTTACGATTCATCAAAATTATAGAATCTATGGAAGAATCTTCAAACAAACAACGTTTTATTTTTGTTCTGTAAGAACTATTTTGATTTGCATTCAATCCTCAACGTAGATATAGTACTTAATTGTATAAGAGTTATTATTTTATTGGTTAAAATAGCATCGGAAATAATATGTTAATAGCTAATAATATGTAAAAGATAGAAATAGTTACTCCAGATTATACTTACAAGATACATATGCACCATCGTGGACTTTTTTATATATATTTTAAGACGTACATTTTTGTACTATATTAATTTTGTATATACCATCGTTTAGCTAGCGTTAACAATGTAAACACCCGAAAATATCTACAGATTTAATTACAATACGTAGGCTTTTCTCTATTCTATACAAATAATGATATACATGTGTTATTTATATAATTGTTCCGGAAGATCTTTTCTAAGACACAATGAAAACTGTTCCAAAACGAATGTGCATTTTTTAAATACACAATTGTAAATGTGTTTAATGTCAATTTTTATCGCAATTGGTTTAATTTTTTTTAAGTTTTTATTATTCTAGATTGCCATGGTTTTCAGGTAACATAGTTATGTTCGACAAGAAACCCGTAAACAGAATACGCAATAACGTATCGCTAGTTTTTACAAATAAACTGACTATCTGCTTTCATTTAGCTGTGGTCGCTACGTCACTTTATCGTAATAGTGTAGGAATGCGAGCTGTTTACGCGACCAGAGCTAGGCGGTACAGCTCTGAAATAGATCCGGTTTTAAACGAGAATAACTAACGTCAGTTCCGGTTTTCACCGTCCATTTGGAACCGCTGGTAAGTTTAATATAAAACAACGGATATTTTCGTTGTACAATTGTAGTTTTGCACAAGCAATATTTTCCATACCGATCATATTTGTTTTTATTCGAAATATATAGTGTGCAAGTCGCGTGAAATAATATGGCAAACGCCAATCCAGCAATCACGTTTAGTAGAATTTATTTAACAAAAAATTAAAAACGAATCAAAACCTTATGACTAAATAATACATTTATTAACGACACATAAAGAGTAGGCTCAATTTTTATCTTAATATATTTGTATTTAAGAGACTCTCTCAGAAAATACATAACAGATTTTTGCTATTTGTTTACTTTATACACCACGGAAAATTTTAAAATATAAAATACTAATGACTGCTCGGGACTTCGTCTATGTATGTGTGTCTTTTTATAAATGTCGACACCAAATACTATATACTATCATGCAACTCTAACTGTTTATCCAGCGCACGTAGAGATTGCTCTCAGATGGCAGATTTTTTAATCAACATACCAGATATATATGTTTTATATATCTTTGGCCGATTTCAACAATGTCTTACAAATTATAGTTTAAATTCTGTTCTCATGTACAAATTACGTTATTGTAAAGTTTCATCGAATTCCATTCAGTAGTTTTTGCATGATCGAGTATCAAACATCCGTCCAACCTCACAAACTTTCTCGTTTATAATATTAGCAAGCTCTTTCACGCGGTTTCGCCGTTTCGTTATGTACCCCTGAAAACTTGTGTGCAAAATTTCATAATGACTAGTCTAGTAGTTAAGGTATAAAACCGTAAAACAAACAAACACATTCACTTTCATTATATTAGTGAGGATAGTATAGTGTTCATAGTATAGACATAATAGTATTAGGTTTTATAACAAAGTCCCAAAGCATATTACCGATTTGCCGGACTGTAAATTTAAGCGCCATGTCAAGCGAGTTTTGGTGTCAAAAGGCTATTATTATAGAATGGATCAATATTCACATATCGATGGTGTTGTCTGGAATTGCTCCTTTCTGTGTATCCACTAAAATCGATTGTAACATATAACAAATTTTAAGTATATAAGTGTACGTTAAAAGATAAACCCAATCGAGTTTTCTGCCGGTTCTTCTAGATGACTGGGATGTTTCCCGAACCGGCGGCAAATTTGACGTTAATTTAAGCGCCTTCTCAGGGTGTAACTTAAATATTTTTTATTTAGACTTATCATTATTATATGTAGATGCAATAATTAAGTACGTATATATGATGTAGCATTTTAAAGAAGTCAGTTCGTTTAGAAAAACTTCTTAATAAAGACATATGTTAAAATAAGAAGTGGGTCTCAAATAAAAAGAAAAAACATTAAACACGTTCAGTATAATATATTCTGTTTTTTTGTGGGGAATATGTTTACGTTAGTACATCTTTATATTTATGGCGCTATTAAACGACTATAAAGGCAGTGCGTTAACGTTTATTGTTTGTTACTTTATTTATTTCAACGAATTTTATCTAAATCTTGTTGTTGGGACATTTCGTTACAAATTATCCGAAAAGACATATAAACACGTTATACACTTACACTTTGTAATGCTTGCAAAAGAAAAATATAAGCATCTGTTTTTAATTTTTATGTTAAAATAAGTGTCTGTATTTATACTTCAATAATAATAATAAATAATAAGCTCCAATACCATTTAATCATCATGAAAGTTGGCACCCCTGTTTTTAATGGTGAAGGATCAAGTATCATGTATTCATCAACTATGTTTTTTAGTTTTTTTAACTATAATTTATGTTTCTCTTTTTAGTTCGATTTGCTTAAAGCGCGATTTGTTTTAAAAACAATGCATTTTTAAGAGGTGATCGAAACTACAAAGTAATCTATGCAATCAACCGGATTGCGTATGATTCCTAAATGGTTCGGTCTGTTAGGGAGAGATAGACATAAATACGCGAATTTATTCCATCTGTATCTAGAGTAAAATTATTTAACTGAAGCGCGCGCGAGACGCTGAAGAGTGGCCGCGATGCCAGGGAAGCTCGAAATAGTGTTAAACAGACCGATGTTCCGATTACTATTGATCATCGCATTGAAAGCGACGATTTCCTGAATCTCATGGAAGATAAGGAGCTGAGTTATCCAGTCTATACCGGCTAAGGAAAAGGTGAAAAGGTTAGCCTCGACGGGCTTGACCTTTTGAGGCTGAGATTGGGGTTGGGACATGGGCATGGGCGTTGGTGCCCACGGGACCTGAGGGGCCCGTGAGGGCCGGGGCGGTGCATAGGTCGTAGAAGCGAACGGTGTCGGGGTCTGGGACATGGGTTTAGGAGCCCAAGGGGTCTGAGGGGGCCGAGCGGGCACATAAGGTGCGGATTTGGGCGCTGCCGGTGCACGGGAAGTACCCGGCAGGCTAGGGAAGGCCATGTTGACGTCAGAGGCGGGGGTCGAGGGCAGCAGGAGGCGGCGGGACCAAGGGAGCTGCGGGCGATGTGCAATGCCTAACAGAGAACCTATGTAGCCTAGGGGGAGATCCTTAGCACTTCTTTCTTCGGACTTGTTTCTTGCACACGGCGCGGCACGAAGAACGACGCGCTGCACGGCACACGACGCGCTTCGAGACTCACGAAGCGCAACACGAAGTACGGCGCGCTGCACGGCGACTCGACGCATTACACACAGTTTGTTCGGCACGTACCGAAAAGTGCAGTTTAATTGGTACACTGGTAGAGGTGCACCGTCGCTCTGAAAAGAGCGTATCGATTGACAATAGCTAAACGAACTCACAATACTACCGAACACTCACGAAAATATCCGACAACTGCGCACGAGTCATCGAACGATCGAACTATCAGTCCGTCAGAGCTGCGAGAGAGCGCACGTGTGCACCCAACCGCGGCTCGAATCGGACTCCAATTCCGAAAACATATTCGAAGATTTTATATCGCATGCGTATTTGGCTCACTAGCTCTTTCTCTCTTACACTCATATGAAAAGAAAGTCATGAATTCTGGCAAATGTAATTAGGATATTTTGATCGAATTATTGCATAATTTATTCATTATCATGACGGCTTTCAGGCTTCCCGACTACTGAGTAAGTACTAGTTGATTTCCAAATGCTACAAACCAAAAGCTAAACTATAGCGGGTGTAACATCAGGTGCCTAGTGTAACATCAGGTACCTAGGTACCTAGGTACTAGGTGCAAATCACCTAAGAATACCACCCAATACAAGAATAAGTAGTATTTAAAGAACTGTTACACGCGAAGTATTGCGTTCAACAGTTACATATCACAAACTACGTATAAGAATAGTCTCCACAAACAGATGTTAAAGTTTTGGAGGTGAAACATATGAAAACAGCTTCGACGCTACCACTCGAACAACTCGAGCGGAAAGCATTAACTGCAATGTGTCGCAATTCTCTCTGAACGGATTTCAATCGAGTAGAAACTTTAACGGGATGTTTGGCGTATTTCATTTGAAATATGCGAGTTTGTACTTGTTTCACGATCAGCCAGTGTATATCCAACAACAGAGGCTTGCAGGCAGGCATGATAACGATGATTGCCAATTTGTATTTCAGTGTAATCACTATTAAGTATAAGTCACTCTGTCACGTTGCAATAAAAAAGAATACAGACAAAAAACTATTATCGCCAATCACTCGAGAATTTAATCAATTCAACCTGGAGCTCAATTCAAGAAATACACAGTTACATACTAATCTCCAGGCTAAAGTAAATTCATAAATTAAATTAATATGAATGTAAATAGAAATAGAGTCGTTGTAAAGTTTAAATTAGTTGAAGTCTTCGCTGAGATACAAACAACACTAGGAACTGCCAGAGCGTATGAATGGGTAAACGAGGTGCCTGTTGTACTGTTCCAGTGGCTCTCAAGCTGCACTGTTCTGTCAAGCTCATATATCATAATTTAATATGATAAAGTTTAATCTAAAAAAGTGTAGGTAATTACATTACCTCTTAGTTACACAATTATAACATCTAGTGATTCTTCAGTGGACAAAATTCGCCCATAATAAAGGGTGCAAAGTTTAAGTAGATGAGTATTTCATTTTATGATTTTTTATAATGGTAGAAACTATATCGATTATTGTTCTAATGTTGTAGATTGTAGACATGCGGAATGTGAAGTATGAGACATAGACAATTATAAATAGGGGTTTGCATTGTCGATGATTTGTCAAAAAATATTTGTGTTTTTTTATTGGTAACACTAAGCTCGTAAATAACTATTAAGCTTAAGAAAAAAAAATCGGTGTAAAAACAGATGAGAAAAGATTTATTTATTTATTTGGAAATCCAACAGCATACATCTATGTTTATAAAATAACTTATGATATGTAGTAATTAAAGCCAAAACAGAATTTCACAAGTACAATGAAGTGATACATATTAATAGTTATATAATTAAAAGAAAAATCTATCCTACACTGGCGTTATATGTGAGTGCGTGTGTACTTAGGTGGATCTATATTTGTGAGTGGATGTGTAAGTGAGGGAGTGTGTGTGAGTGAGTGTAAATGTTCGTGGTAATACCCTTTTGTATATTGTTAGTTACCTAATACCGCGATTTAATTTTATGATTTCACTTTTAAATGTATTTCGTGAATATCGAAATATATCTATCGTATTATATACATCATTATAGGATCGAGCAATGCGACACAGTACAGAATTTTGGGCATAGTTAGATTTAGCATTGGGCATAGTTAGATTTAGTATATGGGACAGCAAGCAACGGTGTTTTGCGTGTGCAGTACGTTGGCACTCGCAGTGATACAGAACCTAGAAGGTCGGGACAGTCAATATAAACTGATAGTATAGCGTGCAAAAACATCATGTCATGTTGTTGACGCCTAACTTCTAAAGAGCCTAGATGAAAGTAGCTACATAAATCACCATAGTTTGTAAATTGTTTACAATCTTTATAGCATAAGAATTTAACCATGTTTTTTTGAATAGCTTCGATACTATCTATATATTTATTATATTGAGGCGACCATATCACTGAAGCATATTCGAGAATACTCCTTACGTACGCAAAGTACAGAATTTTAATACACTCTATATTCTTAAATGGTTCGCATATACGTTTGATGAAGCCTAATTGTTTATATGCTTTACTAATTATTACATCTATATGATCATTCATAGAAAGTTTATAATCGAGAATAATACCCAAGTCTTTGACCTTGTCAACTTTTGTAATAGGAACATTATTTATGTAGTACTGAAAGTTAATAATTTTAGATTTACGTGAAAAGCTGATAGTTACACATTTATTGACGTTAACTGTAATCTTGTTCTTTTTATAATAACTTTCAAGAGTATTAATGTCACGTTGAATGTTTATGTAGTCAGTTTCTGATTTAACCTTTAAGAAGATTTTCGTATCGTCAGCAAACATTACAAATTTTGTGTATTGAAAACAATCTCCTATATCAAACAGATACGCGTTATAAAGTAGTGGACCTAGAATAGATCCTTGTGGAACTCCAGAGGGTATTTTAATGAAATCACTACGAGAACCACCCACTACTACAGCTTGCATCCTAGTAGTGATATAAGAGTTAAACCACCTGAGCAAGTTACCACGTATACCAAGAAAGTACAGTTTTTGCATTAAAATAACATGATCCACACGATCAAAAGCCTTTTCGAAATCGGTGTATATAACATCGACCTGCTGATTTTTATCCATACTAGTTAGTATGTAATCTGTGAATATGGAGAGATTGGTAATTGTGGAACGCTTTTTCATAAATCCATGCTGCTGAGTTGGTATAGATACTGAACTGTTTTATCGGTGCCTATCTATACATAACGATACCCAAATTGAAATGAATTTCCTAGATTAATTTCTCCATCTTGCGCAATCTTATCAAGGCATTTCTTTCTGTTTTCCTACTTTGGCAAATAATCCTCCCCATGGACAATGGTTACTACCATTATGAAAGGGGTAACTTATTATAAAGTGTTATTACAGTTACCAGTATTCAATCAAAATGGCGACCCCCACGTTAGGCCTTGCCAGGCAATTTTGTGACATCTTAGACTACATATTCAGTGTTATAATTTCTAATCCACTTGTGTATATTAACGAAAGTGTATTACATAAAATGTCTCCAATATCAGTCAGTCATATATGGTTTAATAACACAACATTATTAATACAAAATCAAAACACTACATGACATTTTAAGGTCTTACCAAAAATTTCAATGAGGACACACTAGGTGACCAAATATTATATTAAAATAGTGTTTAAAGGTGTTTTTACCATTTTGATGACATTCAAACAAATATTTTTTTTAAGTCTTTTATATTTGCAAATTTGAGCATATCTGTAAACGCTGTACTCTTCCCTCATCTCTTATATTTATTACTGATGATTTCAATTTTTTTTTAATCTCTTTATATTATAATGCGAGCGAAATCTGTATTGAATTTATACTAGCGTATCGAAAAATGTCACATTATTTTCCGATTAGTTATGGAAAGTAATCTATCTCATAAATTGAGTATTATTTATAATTACTATCAAGGCTGGCATTTTTCTTTTAAAAGACCGGTTAACATTGTGCTACGGGGATATTGCCGTTTTATATAGTTCTAATAAAGATGACTCATAGTTTCTTAGTATAAAAAAAGCATATCACTCATAAATTTATTTATATATTTAGTGCAAGCGTGTTACTGACTGACCTACCGACCAACTACAGTAGATTTATATTCTTAAAGGCCGTCATGTATTTAATAAATCCACTAATGTATCAACTCTTTCATACGTTGAGAAATTATAACGGATCTCGTGATATTTCAGTATGTTTTCTTCAGCGACGTAGGTATTAATTCCATTCAAACACTTGAATTTGCGATAAGAGGTAGAGAATCAAATGTTTTATATATTAAACTACTACTAATTTTTTATTTTCATATATCTACTAGGACATGAAAATTATAGATATTTTATAACAATGAAATTAAATGGTTTTATGACTGTTATTTCCCAGGTAGTAAATGAAAACCTGCTATTTTTTTGAAAATCACCAGCATGCTGTGATTGCATTAATTTCCGACTGCTATAAGCACTCCTTTCCTGAGGAGCCCTTGATCTATATGGATACAAAAAATAATTACACATGAATCCCCACTTGAGCGACCTCCTTTTCAGTTCATTAGTTATAAGCACTTTGGACTTGTAGTATAATATTTTTCATACTTGATTAAATTATATATGACTATAACAAAAATAAAATAGCAGTGACACCAAATTGTTTGTTATTCCATATTAAAAATAACTATGACGCTAGAAATGTTCCATGCTTGATGTCAATCATTGTTTAATATCATAAAACTTTGACAATCTTTAAGCAACTACAAACAGATCTAGTAAGTATCCCAACAAGCGTACCTAATTGTAGTTCTGAGAACGACTTTAAGCATCTAGCCAATATAGTAGAGGAACTCCGGCTTCTTCATACTTATTTTCACGCTTACTAAACGTTTCCAGTGGTTGGCAGTGACATGTGAAACTCGGCTATGTAAATAAATTTTAAACAGCACAGATTGAACAATATGTTTGTTCAATCCTTTCGCCAACCACATCGTTTAAACAATGAACAAAATCAATTTCACTTTTATATTGTCAATAACGTTCTGATGTGAATTTACAATATTTAATTTATGCATTATATTGCAAATTATATTCAGAGAACTCATTGATTCTGCGTTGTGAAAACAAAGGCAAGTAAAATTTTCAAGCATTACGTACATATTTGTTTTTGATTGTTTAAACCAATGAATGTTGATTCGATATGTTTTCTATTAATTAAGTTTCGGCTCCAATAATAATTTTATTTGTATATTTGATCAAGTTAATGAAATATTTCGATTACTGGAAAATGAAATAAATTTATAAATTGGTCCAATTCGTTTTTGTTTTTATTGCCATATTTACATTACTTGTGATCTTTTGTTTATTTTTTTTATAGCAAGTCACACAGTATAACGACGACACAATGCTTGATTATTGTAAGTATAGCATGCGACCAACGGAAGATCCGCAGCCCATCAGCGGTCTTTGAAATCACATCGGCTTTCGTCTGGTTCAGAAATGCGATAAACAAAAAAGAGTTACTGTGACGGATTCATAATACTAAGACTACTAGCTGATTCCTACTCGCTTCGTTGGGCATTAAAAAATGGCAAAGGGTCCATAAAATCCAGAATATAAGTAGCCAGGAACTATCTACGAAAAATTCCACTTAGAATGGCCATAGTCCTATGCTGATAAATTCAGTAGATTTGACGTGATTCAGCCTCAAAAAAGTGTATTTCCATCATGTATATGTAAATATGACGTGGTCACGATCCACTTATGTACAGTTCCCCACCGTCCCACTTGGTTACTGCATGTACCCGGATTTAAGCATCAGTAAGCATCCCAGGTTGGCATACGTTACACCAGATATGTGGTCGTCGCAATCCAATCGGGCACAATTATCGTGTCCCATCTACCCTTTTTTACTCCACTAATTTAGACCAATATTCTCAGTACCTAGTTACCAAGACAACTTGTAACTATCTTGGTTCCAAACTTTTTGACATTTTGAAAATAAATATTACATTAAAACTTATAAACGATATAGACCTTTATAAGTACATTTTAAGGACCCATAAACTCAGCTACCTACTATAAGCGTTCGTTAAACTAAGGCGTGATAGGAGACATGATATACATCGAGTTATAAACGCACAGCTATTTGAAATGATATATGGCTTGACATTTGTTTTCTTCGCACTGAATAAGTGTCCGTTCTAGTATTTTCTATTACTGTAAGAAATCAATCCAAATATTTGCAAGGGTGGTGTAAATATAATTTAAAACAAGTTTGAGATAATTATTGTTTCCATTTAAAGTTGATACAATGTAAATTAGGAACCCGCTGTATATATCCAAAAAGAGTTATATAACGTCAAAGATGTATTTGATATAGATTTTCAGTTGTTATATATATACACGTACTTAAATATTCGTATAGACGTAGGTAGCCTTTTGCTTACCTTAATTTATACGAACAAGTACCCATAACGTCATAGGTAAGCAGACACAAAGGCCCGAAAAGCCTCGTCTCATTACCATGACTGCGGACGGGGCTGAGGCATAAACGTTAAGCGCCCCGCACAGCCCAATTCAGCTAATGAATGTGAACCGAATCGCAACATTATTTTATGGCCATAAAACAAGCGGTCTTACAGGCGGTAATGGCAGCTAGTACTAGTATCATATTATTATTTGTAATTATTTCATCATCATCATCATCTTAGCCTATAGAGGTCCATTGCTGAACATAAGCCTCACCACACATTCTCCACAGCGTACGGCTCTGTGCCGCCAGTCACCAACGGCTCCCCGCAACCTTAATTATGTCATCGGTCAATCTGGTGGGAGGCCGTCCCAAGCTGTGCTTTCCTGTACGTGGTCGCTCTCTAGGACTTTTCTGCCCCATTGGCCATCAGTCGTTCTAGCTATGTGTCCTGCCCACTGCCACTTTAGCTGTGATATTCGGCGACCTATATCGCTAACTTTAGTTCTCCTACGGATCTCTTCATTTCTAATTCGATCACGTAGAGAAACCCCAAGCATAGCTCTTTCCATCGCTGACATAACATGACATGACTTTTATCTTCTCCATATTCATTCTGTTACCCACTCGTTCAGAATCTCTACTGAAGCTATCGAGCATCGTGCCAGGGTCTTCCAGAGTTTCTGCCATGACCACGATATCGTCGGTATACCGAAGGTGGGTGGTAATTATTTAATCTGTTTTAAAAAGTTGATTTTCTAAAATAACATATGCACCTTATATTTACGTTAAATACTATGATAACTCCATAGATATTTTAATTTAGAATCTTTCACTATCTTGTATATTAAATCACTTAAAAAATGATTACATAATGAAAACATCAAAGTCAGGTTAGATTTTTGATCTGCATATTACTTTAATCGAGGATATAGCGTTTTTATTTTTGACAGAACCATCTACTTCTAGCTTACATCGTGTTATCTTATTATTTTTTTTTCTAGATTTATGTCTTTATATTTTCTTTTATAGTTATTTTTTAAAACTCAGATTACACGCAGTGCCTGATCAGTGTAAAAGTTACTTTACATGTTTTCCATATTGTTGAATACGTAATTATTTTTGTACTTTGTATCATATTTACAAGATGTTTCTAAAGATATTTAATGTATACATCAACAATTTACCATTTATTTATATCGATTATTATTAACCCAACTTTATAAAATTATTATAATATATGAAAACTTTGTTTCGTACCGAATATCGAAAATAAAAAAAGAATACAAATGAATACTACTTACTTAGTGGCCCGACGTTTGGGGTCATTACACATGACGTTTGCGAGAGCCGGTGAGACAGCAGTACCAGTTAATAAGCTTAAACCATCACGATGGTCTCCCTCCCTGTGTTTCTACTCTCGCCTCACCGCGGTACAACACCATTGGAACGCTATCTGAATTTAAAACTACGTAATTTTCGTAGTCTTTCACTCTTTCTCACAATTCTTAGGGTTCTGTTTGGTAATTTTTAATTTAATTTTAGAAAATCACCTTTCTTCTTTGTAGTTTCTTATCATATGAAATAACAAATGAACATATAGTACACCTGATTTGAAATGTTTACTGCAACATATAGTAGTAACATACACTCAAACTCTAAGGATTGCAGTTCTAAGGCCAATCATAAAGATACATGTTTATACCCCTGGGGAATAAGTTGTAAGCGCTTATGTGCCATGCTTATGCTGTTAAAAAACCCTTCAAAGTATAATACAATAGTGGAAATACTATTGATTTTCTATAGAAAGTGGTGTAACCACGACAGTAGTTAAAATTTGCAAAGATACTTAGATTATTTCATTTTCTTGCAGGCTATTTTATTTTTTGGTATTTTATTATTTTTATTAAGAAACTGAGCCATTGAGCCCTACATTAGTTAATATTTATCGCATTTTCGTGGTGACATAGTTCGATTATTGTGCATAAATGAAGTTTTAAGAAACAGGCAAACAATTTGTTAAAACTCTGAAATCATCCGAAATTGTTTACTTTAAAATAGAAGCCACTTATCCGTTTAACAATGCCAGTAAAAATGTTGGATGAGGAAGATCGGTTTCCAAATAAATGTCTAAGCTGGAACCTTTCATATGTGTTAACGCATCATCATTACTCGTTCCAAATATCCGTAAATAGCCAATTCCTAAGTTATTTTTATAGCTCCTAAGATGTTAATTGAAATTATGTGACGTAAAGGACGATTTAGATCTACATTAAGTGATGAACGGTACTTCAGTATTTCTTTGGATGATATAATAATAGATAGATAGAGATACATACACCGCCAGGAACTTGTTTATGGGGTTTTTCAAGGGTTAGAATTATTTCGTAGTCCATTGTTTTAATATACTTCATGAGGTTTTGCCTGTTTTTGTAAGCACCCTAAAACTCCTTATGACTTCATAAGAACACAACGACTTTTCTCTACTATATATAAATATAATATGCATATACTATATACTAAAACTTTCTGAAAGAAATCCTCTAACTCACAGATAAACTATATCAAAATCCGTTGCATACTTTTTAAGAACTAATAGTATACAATATGGTAAAACGCATAAAGCAAGTTTATTTTGTTGTTAATATTTATTTAGAATAGATAACAACTGACTGGACTGTTCAATGACAGATGAACGATAAAGGATACTAGTTTTTTAGCAATAGATACGTAGTAACTTATCAATTAATTAAAAAAATATATGTTAAACGAAGGAAGGGTAATATTATCTGGGAAACTATTCCAAACTTTATGTAAATGGAAACCTCAAATCTCTTGTAATAGCTTAATTAAGCATCTATTTTACGTATAGGTGTTAAGTAATCCATTAACATAATTAACATCGCATAAAATAGTTAATGTTATAAGATAACAATAATTTATTCTGCTGTTGAATAATTTACTATTTTGTTACGTACCGCATTTTAAGCAATGAAATAATAATGAAACAAATCAATTAAAAATACTTTATTCAATTTAGGCCCTAAGAAGGCACTTATAAACGTGAAAACTACCACCGGTTCGGAATACATCCCAGTCATCGAGAAGAATCGGCAAGAAACTCGATCGGGTTTAGCTTTTTAACATATACTTATATATTTAAAATTCATTATACATTACAATCGATATTAGTGGATGCACAGAGATTCCAGACATCACCATCGTTCACATATTGATCCACTCTATAATAGCCCTTTGACACCAAAATCCGCTTAACATGGCACTTAAACCTAGTCTGGCAAATCGGTAATATGCTTTGGGACTTTGTTATAAAACCTAACACTATTACCTAAAAAGCTGTTATTGGTTTTACTGAGTCTAAAACACGGAACGACCAGTTTGTCACAGTTTCTGGTTTTTAAATCATGCCTGTGTTGTAATGAGATAAATAGTCGTTTTTTGTATCATGATTTTCAGTGAGCTTCGTGTAGTGTTATCCCTTTTATACCTATTGGTTGTTGCATAATGCTTACTTGTTTGCACTTTGCGATAACTTCGACCCACCATTTCCTTTGTTAATAATAATAACAGAAAACGGATAATCAATCGCAGCAATATTTTTGCATCCATTACGTAGTAATAATCTTTTTAACCGTTGTAATAAAGGTTAAATTACTTTTATTGGGGATGAAATGGCAGTGACCCGTTACTATTATTTATCATATACTACCAGGCCCGGCGGACGTCCTGTCCTGATAATAAAAAATATATGTTTATATGCATGAAATGCTTAAGGTAACTAAGTTACTTTATTTGATAATGCTTAATACTGTGTCCGTCTAAATAGCCTTCCAATTACCTCATTATATGTGATCATTTTTAGAAGATAGACGGGTATAGTAAGCTATCTTAAAAAGATAAGTATATGCCATTGTAGACATTTTCGTAGATCTATAAAAGAGGAATATCTCAGTATCCATTGTTTTGTTATATCTCAAAGGGATTATTACGCAGCGTTTTCGACGAAAGCTCCCAGGTGGCTTGACTTTTTCTGGTTCTTTTAACAATTATCATTATATTTTAAGCAATTTACAAAGTCTTTTTGTAAATTATACACCTAAACTTTCTCGTGAATTACTTTATCTACTAGTGAAGACCGCATTACAATCTGTTCAGTAGTTTTTGAGCTTATCACGAACATCCAGACAAACAGACAGACACGGCGGACGACTTTGTTTTATAATATGTAGTGATTATTAATATACAAAATATATAATTTCAATTATAACGAATAATTGTTACAGTATATTTTTATTCAAAAATAAAAGAAGGAGACATCAAAAGACTTCGCGGAATATATTTTAAAATTTAATTTTGTTTTTCATTTTAGCTTTGATGCCCGCGAGAGCGGCGCCATCTTTTGTTTAATATAATTTAGCTAAAGGAATCTTAATTGCTAATCTGCCCTTGCGGGACGTATTTTGTTACGTGACTGTGAATATTCTTCATTGAAATAAGAAAAAACTGCCCTCGAAGGAATAATTGAATGTGAAAGGCGATATTATCTGATTTTTGTACGGGCATTTCACCTTCAATATCTCATTGGTATAATGAATACGTATTGTTATACTTAATAAGGTACTTTGGTTTTGTATCGCTGATGCGTGGAATGTTTTTATTTTTTATACTGTTTGTTAGATCAACCTTTTATTACAAATCATCGATTTTGACGTATCAAATACCTCGTAGGATATCGTAATAAAATTAAGTTGCTGCATAAACATACATAATATAGGATTCTTTCGCTATCTATATACAATGAAAATACAGTTCCTTTAATGCTGAATCACGTCAAAACTATTGAACATATCGGCATATTATATACTCATTCGATACGGTTTTTTTTCTGGGATAGTTATATTTTTGGGATTCCATTAACCATTTACCAATTTAGTGATCAACAAAGCGAGTGGGAATCAGCTAGTTTCATATATGAAAAAGCGGGTTCAGATTATAGAAAGCATTTTATTGGTCACAAAAATATTATAAAATGTACTACTTCTTGGAACAGAATAGTCGGCGACTGATTGTTCTCACACTCGCTTATCATTGACTTTAGTTGGAAAATAATATAGCAATATGAAACGTTAAATACGTAGTACTGTCGAATGACAATGTATATATTGTATATTTTTAAATAATGTTAAATAAACAGGATATTTTACCGATCGTTTACCGATTTTAGTTGTATATTTTGAATTTACCGTAACATCTGAGCGTACGTTGAAAATTATATAAAAAATATATGTAGCGTATATAATGCTATTTAAACTTATTTTTCTCTAATTTAAGGTCCCGTTAAAATTAATTCAGCCGTTTCAGATATTGTCAAACAAAAAAAAAGATGCTACAATTTTATTTAGATTTAATATTAGATCTCTGATACCTATAATTTTATCGATACTGTAGGTTCCATTAATCGGAATATTATCTGTAGGTACTTAGAATAACATTGCTGGAAAAGTATCACCAAGTATATCGTTGTACGGTGAAAGTCGTTTATCATTCTTTGTCAAATGAAAACAGAGGTAGAGAGGCCATCCATCTGTTAATAAAATGTACGTCCATTTTCCCGGTATGCATTGAAAATATTTCGTATTCCTAACGGGCTTTGCAGTATTCAGTTTTAATTACTACGTGTCAATGCGTCGAGCATTTCCGTAAATGCACTGATTAAGGATTTGTCGAGATCATTACGATTCCCATGGACATGTCTCTAAAATTAAGCACATAAAACGGAGTCAATATTTATAAGTAGAACTAGTAACAGCTGGCGACTTCCTCTGCATTTGATCTACACATATGATGACAACATACATCTTGTTAACATAACTCTAAAGTTTCATCCAGCGCAAGCTGAGATAACTCTCGGATGGCAATATTTTACTGAACTTGATTAATATTTATTGGTAACGCCATGTATTATGCAATTACAACATTCCAACTCCCACCCCTTTCCAGTCGTGCATTAATGGCCGCCCCTTCTCGCTCCGTCTCTCGCGCCGACGTGACATACAACCGTTTACTTGTTTTCGCATTCTCGCACTCCTGTTTCTATTACTGTCCAGGAGATATAATTGCTGTTATAGATGTAAAACCCTATAATTTTTCGCTTCCCGCATTGCGCACGGTGGAGTAACGAGACTTACCAAATACCTTTACCGCGACCTTGTGAAGGTGAAACACAGTGTGCTGCTGGTGATGCTTCGGGCGGCTGTACGTACCAACGGATGCTAAAATCTGCCACAGGAGAAACCAGGACAACGCACGACATCCTGCTTCCCACCTTCACATCTCCCGTCGTTATTGTAACGACGTACCCGACGCAGGTACTTTGGTTGCTCGCCTCTTTACTCACCATTTATCGTTATACCTTGATAAATTTAAACAATTAATTCGTAAATTTTTACCCATTTCTTATTCTGAAATATAAGTTATATTAGGGTGAAACTTCATCAAAAATCTGTTTTGTAGTTTTTGAGTAAATATCAGTTACAAATATAAATACATATTGGATAAAATACTTATAGTTCTGTATGATAAGATTATTCAATATTGATAATGTTTGTCTATACGTCGATAAATCATTAGAAAACTTCCCCCCCTACGCATTTCCGAAGATTCGAAACCGTGCCTCGAAGCGCTTGGCGATAAGTAAATAAACCCAATTCATATGAGATATCCACAGTCTAACCGTTTAATCGTGGTTCAGCTCTGAAGTATAAGCAGTGTCACCGAACTCCATTGCATATACCTTGTCTAAACGACGATACTGGAACCAGTAAGCTACTCCTAAATGCTATCCAACACACACGAGATAAAGAGTTAGCTCCTCTTTTCCCAAGTTACTTTTATTGTAGTTGTGGTGGATAAATGATTAATTTCAATACTGTTTTAAACTTTTATTATTGTATTTCTACTTGATTAATTTAAAATGTGTAATGCTTCACTGGGAATAACAAAGGTGGGTGATGTAGGTACCTAACATCTTTACGGGTAGTGGAATCTTCCTACAAAGTAATCCACGTGGACGCGGTGTCCGTACGACACTATAATACAAAAAACGGCTACTTTATACCGCCACGTCTACTATATTTTAACTGTAAACATTTATTGGAGTGTGTTCAAGATTACATGTAAACTAAGCAACATTGTAGTAGAATAGTAAATAAATAACGCTATAAAACGTACGAAAACGTAGATATCTTACTTCAACTAAGAGAGAAATCTGCAAATCGTGATCACCCTTATTCATCGCTGTTCACTGATTTATGATATCCCTCCACCAATACCTACTACGAAATTAAAAACACAGTGCCGCAGTATAAACGTATGACTCCAATTAGAACTCATACTTGTGTTGAAATTATGTTTTATTTTTTAACATATATAGGAAGGAGTATTAATGCGTTCATTTGAATAGATATAACGTTAAATGGCCTGTAACTTTCACTTATTTATAAAACATCGCATTATACTTAAATTACTTTTAGAGTTGTATAAATAGGTTTTCTACTGCATGACTTGATGCTATGACATCAGTCCCAATTCAAAATTTGTGTTTCCTGGTTTGGATTCCTATTATAATTGAAACATCATAAAAAATAAGTCTGTTCATACTTTTATTTCTTTACTCTATCTTATAATTTACCTACAAAACACACGAACCATATCTATTTATGAATGTTGCACAAATTTCAAATACTTACAGTAATTATTATATGTGCAAACTTATATCACTGTACTAAATTCACTACGCTATAATGTTACGTTTGCCTAATGTAATAGGATGGTTTTAGGTGGCACCATAATCTCGTTGGATTTCAAAGGGATTCAATGTAGACCGTACCGGTTGCATACGTAAACGTATTACGGATGGCATTAGACAGAGATTGATGGTATTCTGGCATCTTTATCATTCTGTGCACCGTATCTAAAGATGTTATTTCCAATTTGCATTTCTGGAGCCTGAAACCTGCAACATATGTGAAGTGCAGCGTTTAAAGCAAACATATATTAGAAAGAGCCTTTTTTTATATTATAGGGGGCAAACGAACAGGTGGGTCACCTGATGGTAAGTGATCACCGCCGTCCATAGACACTAGCAACACCAGGGGAGTCGCAAGTGCGTTGCCGGCCTTTTATATATGTGGGCCTCCGGCGCTCTCACTGGCGAAACGAAACGCAACAGTGCAAGCACTGTCACTTCACGTCGGTTTTCGGTACTACCCCGGGCGAGCCGACCCATTCATGCTGAAACCAGTAATAGCTTCAGCATAGCTCTACCACCTACTAAAACGCCTGTGAAAGTCAAGACAGTTGTACCAGCTCTCAAAGGTAAAACAATAAGACTCATATTATTTTCTCCCTTATTTAGTCGCAAACCTTGAAAAGTAATAGATACTATGTATTCTTATATTTTTACTATTCTCTATTACTTGTCAAGCTTGATGTTAGTGTTTCCATAAATTAGAGATGTACCAATACATAAATTTATAAATTATATATGAACGAAACAAATCTATTCGAAAGTCGAGTCAAATATTCGAATATTCAATTCGAATACTATTCTAATAATACACAGATATTAATATAACAGACATCTAAACACGAAGCAGTAAAGCATTGTGTGGCACCCCTGAATTCGACACCAATATTATTGTTTCAAAGGCAATACGTAAATTTAATTAATCCATCACGGAATTTAACCGCGTTTATTATTTACTCTGGTACGGTGGAGGAAGGGGCAATTACACGCAAACAAAGATATACGGCGAGGTAAGAAATTCACAGGTATGATAACTGTGGTTGGAAAGATAAAGGTAATAGGAAATACCATGATGTTATTACAGCATGCCTCATTTGACAGTGTCACATAGACACTTAATGTCTAAGATACGGAATAACCTTCTGGAAGCGTTTATAGACATCCTAGAATGTGGATAGATGTATCACTAGCGTTTAATTTCTAAAATTTTGAATTGTTTTCAAGACAGTTATGTAAACTTATCCGTATGAAGCGAGACTCTTACGTTAGGAGCCAACAACACAGCAAGGTACATCGCTGACGTAAGCATTGATAATTCGGACTACCTTCGTATTACTCGGTACTCGTCGAATGGCCCACTCGTTCTTGGCTCTTGATATTTTAGCGGAAGTGGTAGTGTGTTTACCACTTGCTACTTTCAGAAGGTTTTAATATAAAATAACTGACTCCGTTTGTGTAGACTAGTAATCGCTTTGACAGCTGGATTACGAATCTCATTTATTCGACGAAGCAACCATATTTAAATAAGATGGAACACGTGCAAGAATTACAGAGAAAATACAAATAATTTTACAGCCGTAAATATACAAGCAATAGTGAAATCATAAAACAAAAGTAAAACTAGGAATTAACAATAAACATCTGTGCAATAAAATAATAAATATTAAAAGTCGGGATTATAACAATTCGCCGCATTGTGTGTGGAGTTTGTCGGTAATATTATAGTTGATCCCAGGTAACATGTGGCCGCCACCTGGGCGGCAAGTCTTAATTAGCCGCGTTCTTAAGCCAACTAATTTCGGACTTTTTAGTGCCGCTGATTTTTCGCCTGCGTTGTTGTAGTACACACATACCACGTTTGCTGTAGGTATGTGTGTCGCTACAATATCATGCGCGCCGTCAGACAATCCATACGTACCATTGCTTCGTTCTAGCTTAACGCACGTTTTAACCTACATCTTGTATGGTAATTATTCTACTCGTAAAGGTCAAAGCGTGATATTAGTTATCCTATAATCTTCCTCAATAAATGAGTTAAAAAAGGCAAAATGATTTTTTCGAATGTGTTTAATCATTCTAAAGATTATGGCGTTCAAACAAAATAAACAATCCTTTAAGCTGTTACGTAATGTAAATATAGATAATTTTTTATTAATGTATCATGACTATCTTGTATCTAATATTTATAAAACAAAAAACATGTATATAGTTCACTTACAGTAAAAGTGAAACTTTCAAAAATGTGAAATATTCATATAAACGGTACTCATGATCATAGCTATACCACGCTGGTTATGATGCCCTTTTCCGAAGGCCATGTAATACGCAGGTGCATGGTCGCGAATATAAAAAACACTGTATAAAGTAATCTATCTCATTCTCTCATACGTTAAATTCTGAGGGTGTATATGCTTCTCTCTTTTTAATGTTGCTTTTTTGTTTCACTGAATATAAGAAACACTTTATAATGTATTATATCTCATTCTTATGCAGGTTAAATACTATACATGTATAGGTTTATCTCTTTTTAATGTCATTTATTAGTTGCATCGAATTTCATATCACAACTGAATTATAAAAATATTTTTGAGATTGCACTTGAAAAATGTGTTTTTATTCATTAATTAGAAAAGAACCGTACCAAATTTTAATAAATTATCAGCCACGACATCCAATTAACATTGTGTACTTTTCGTTGCCATGTTTTAGTATCTGTTATATAATATATTCAGTTCCAAATCTCGGTCTCAAATTTCAGTCCACTTTCACGGTCGTTTCATACGTCTAACTCATAAATTACCCTAGACACAGTTAATTGCAATCAGCTTGCTCACTGAGTCTGTGAAACTATGAAGTATAGTTTGTTTACCCGCAAAGAGTTTGCCGAATACGTTTGATACTTCAAATAGCTGGAACACTATACTTCAGAGTATTACATCTCAAGTCATTTTTTCCATTCAATTTATGCTTTGTAATTTTTAATATTAAATTAAACTTTTCTATTAAATTCTTTCTTTAATTAAGTAATTAATTCTATCCATTTGTCATAAATAACTTAAGGATCATAATACTCAATATTCTCGCTACAAATCAAAGCTTGTATAGCAATGATACAGACATTTTGCTAGAACAACTATGAATATACAGTTGACTTATCGAGATTTGTCGACTATCTGTCTCTTATTCCACCAGTCACTTCACCCTTGACATAATTTATTTTTACCACTAAAAATTTCTAGGTTAGAGCTTAAAAGATTATGTAGAAATTTAGTTGTCTTATTAATTGAACTTAGTTAATTATTAAGTTACTTTACTCTATATGCTAACTTTTATAGGATTACGTGATATTTTTTGTTACTGATTACAAGTGAACCCAAAATTACAAAAAGAACCGATACCTTCATATCGCTCCATAGTCTCACTAGAAAGGATTTGTAATTTAATAACTGGCTTAACCACTTTGAACACGCTTTGGTTCATCTAGACATGGAAGAAAATAAGAACTATATCAAATTTAAGCCGAATAAATACTTCAAGAAATAAAACGTTAGCATTAGGAAATGTCTTCTAAACACAAAAAAAACTACGAAAATAAAATCGCTTTAATCAAATTACTGGAAAATATAACCAAAATGGACCCCCAGATTAAATTTGTTCTAGTCTAGCTAGCATTGGGAATTCTATATAATAGAAAGATTGTAATACATTTCGATGCAAAAATTGATATAATTGTAAAGTGAACTAGCTGATTGGAATTAACTTTACCAAGAAGAGTTAAGGCAATTCACAAGTATGGGTGTATTTTGTCGCGGCGCCTCATTCCCGATGTTTACTCGGGGTATTTGCGCGAACTTCCAAGACATAAGCAACCCTTATTTAGGGGCGAGGGTTAAGGGATTATCAAAATCAATTTCGTTGGGTGTTGCGGGTAATACGACTTTATAAGGCTGTTTGGGTTTGAAAATATTGTATCCGGTGAAAATTTCATGGAAGATGTATAAAGGTTTTACGTTATAAAGCTGTAAAATGTCGTTAATACACTTCGCGTAGATTTTTTCGAGGATATCCGCTGAAGAATGAATATTATCTACATAGGCCTTAACAATTAATAGAACGGATAACCGATGGGGTCGAAGTGTTTTAGCGTGGCGCCTATGTACCACAAAAAGCAGCGTGGGTAGATCCGCTACAAGGTGAATCGACGAGCTGGAGAGAATCGCGAAAATCCGTTGGATGAGAGAAGTGGACCCGATGATTATTGGTAGCCTACATCCAGCAATGAACGTCTTTTGGCTGAAAGGATGGTTAAATGTAGAACTTTTTATGGGAAAAAAAATCACGAATGTCATGAATCATGCTGCTCATCTGTTTTTAAGTAAATACTGTAGCCTATAACTAATATGAGAGTAAGCCGTAGATTTAATTGAAATTAGTTGAGATAAGTATCAAGTTTATAATGTCAGATAGAGTAGCCTATAGTCAGTCGCAGTGTTTAAATTGAAATACTGCAGCTTCAACATGCTCTCTTTTAAAAAATATTATTGTACATAGTGTGGGATATACTGATTTAAAGATCATTCAGAATTCAATCTATTGATAGTCAAGGAAATGGACAAATATTTAAATTTAAAAGAAATATTCTTGAAATCATCTGTGCCGGGTGCTTGTTTTATAACCAAATTATTCGGTATTACAACACCGTGTCTCGCGTTTCGTATGACCAAAATAAAAAAGTATGATCTATAAGCATATTTATAACTGATTCATTAATTTACAAAAGTATTAAATGGCACGATGTCTATACTGGCAGTTACATGCTGCAACGCATACTTCGCCAGCCATATTTAGTTTCTATAGTAATTGCATTCATAGTTGTATGTCAGTTTACAATTATGAAATTAATAATTTAGTGCATATATATAGTTCTTGGTATACTTTTTTGAGTACAAAATTATAAAAAAAAGACGCGGCAAACAATATGTAGTTCGTATGATGTACAGCATTAAAAAATATTCCATCCATGCCGCCGGCTCAAAGAGATTAGTACCTGGAACGGGAAACTTTTGGCCATTTTAGTCGTTTGGGTAGAAAAAATGTATCCCGGAGCCATTCCCCTGGATCGAGGTATCTTAGTCCGACCGATGCAGTTTTCATAGAGTATGCGCAACACACAACACACGGAGGGCGCTTATCGGCGGATCGCAGCTACAATTTTAACTTATTTCTTATATAAATTAAAATATATTTTTAATATTGTAAAAGGGAGTGGTCTCCGAAATATTTCTAAGTCCGCTCCTGATTGCTATGTTATCGTCGTCTCAGTAGAAGCACGTATTATTTGGAAGTTTGTCGCTTACCGAGTTTATTGTAGAGAACGACAAAGACCAGCGGTTTCCTGTTACGTGGTTCTGATGATATTATCCACGGAACATGCCTAATCTAATAATAAATACACTGTAAGTCTTGAAAATATATACAGAGTAAATTTAAAAATACTAGTAATTAAATTATTAAGTTACTTGAGTATATTTATTTGTATCTGATAAATAATAGAAAGATATATGTATATATAATATAAAGGAAAAAATAGAAGTGTGCTGTTGTGCGCGCATCAGTCAAAAACGATTGAATATATTTCGATCTTTTTTTACTATAGACTTTAGACACTTGGCCCTTAAAAATTATCTTACTAATTACTAAACGACTTATAAGCACTAAGTGTTCATCGATGAACGTTTTCTTACTTTGGAGAAGTGGAGCAAGCGGTGTGGTACTTATGTTTTTCATCTTAACATAAAACATATTGATAAGATAATAATCGATGCAGACGAAGTCGCGAGTATCAGCTACAATAACATAATATGTGAATTAATTAATCATCTTGAATGACATAATTATAAAATAAAAAAAAAATACATAATGATACTTTTAAAAAAGTAATTACAGAATAATAAAATAAAGAAAATTGGTTGACAAACAGAAGAGGAAACCTACTGAAATTCTTGGCCTATTTCTAACAAACCTTACTTAGCTAACGATATTACATAGACATTTATTTAAATGTTTATAATTTATATATTTTACGTCAACCATAAGATGTTGCTTATATAAAAATAAAAACAGGTTATGCATTCTCTCAAGAATAGACTAATACAATATCAAATCTACATTAAATAGCTAATCTAGTCTTTGTGAAACTTAGGTAACTTAGGGCATTGAACGCCGACCTAACTATAAAGCTAGACATATACTAGTAAATCCATTAATGTTTACATTTGGTTAAGTATGTAAAAGTCACTCAAGCGAATACAAGGTTCCCAAGCAGGTTACTAATTTGTCGGATATTGAGCTGAAAGGTTATAGCAATTAATATATTGAAAGGGGAATCTAGGATCATTGCGGGAATTATTATAGTATCTAGGATCATATACTATATATATGCATTAATAATATTCAATATCATTATTAAAATTATTAATGAAATAATGGCTCAATGCTTATCGTATTCGAATACCGCCTTGATCGATATAAGTTGAAATCCTTTCGAATGAGCTGAAGCTTTTGGAAAACAACAGCTGGCTATCACCTTTAAGTTCAAAATCTGTCGCCAAACACTTATACGTATATTCCGGCAGCTGTATTTGGGATCCAGGTGCTCCCAGTTTTAATGTGTTTACCATCTTCGAAAACAGTTTAATTGTAACCAAAAAACGCTAAAACCTATAAGTGAAAAAAATTTACAAATATTAGCTAAAGATTAATAAATCTTGGTGATCGAGTGGTTTAGCAAGTGGAATGTCAATTTGATATCCGAAGACTGGAACCCCGGTATGTACAAACAAATTGGTAATATTATAGGAAAACGTCATGAAGAAAACTGAATCTGAGAAATGTTTTGTAGTACCAACGTATGCGGGAAAATATAGAACATTGTATTTCTCTTAATTTGAAATCGCCAATACGTTGTGGGTTGGCGTGGTGAATATATATATCCTTCTATCGCGAAAAGACCTATGGCCCTACAGTGGGGCTCTTACAGGCTGACTAATGCACCCATTACGTGTAATATGCAAGCGCAAAGTAATACAAGAAATGGCTGGATATCTACTTAGGAATGGTAAATTAAAATTGTAAACCTTGGCAAAATAACTACAGTATATGTAACACCTAAACCTGCCTACAAAAATATCTATAGATAAACGTACATACTTCAGTTTAAATTCTGGCTAATACATCATCTATATTTGCTATTTGTCCTATCTTACGTATTAGCGTATAACGCAAAGATGGACAATTCTTAAAGGTTTTATTTTTTTCCAACTGACCATATGCTGTTGGCCTGATGAGCCTTCACAGCTTCATGGGAGTAAGCAATTCTTAAAGGTAATTGTAATAAATACATATGTCGCATCCGGGTCATAGGTATGGAATGTCAACAACACACAAACGTCAAACTGACATGTATCAGAGCCTAGATTGGGAGGGATGATTTTTACAAAAAGGAGTGTTTTTTTAATGGGACTTCCATATCGTTCTCATCAGTATAAGTGATACTTGCCTAAGAACTGTATGTACTGTGTATTTGTGATACTTACTACCTACCAATTGTGATTCACGATAATAGTTTATTTTAACCCACAAAATGTTTATTTTGTCGTCTGGATCCCTGCTGATACGAACAATGAGTGTCGAGAGGATGGATTCTTTCGTTGGCGGTCGGCGCGAGTGATCTTCACTAAAACTATCACGCATTCTGAGAGACATACTCTATTAACCATACGTGCCTAACTACTTACTGTCTGTGATATAATCGCTTACACAATTGATATCTAATCCATGATACGAATTCGTTCTATCCAACTACCCACTGACTCACATGGCTAAGAATGTAGACAATGAGTGATAATCGCGAAGAAGAAGGCTTATCTTTCGACACATATTACATTAATTTCTAAAATGGTAAGAAAGTTAAATAATAATGGTACATGATAAACCGACGTTCTACTTACTACAGGTGTATTGAATTATCAAGCAATACACAGTAACCGCTTCGTATATTATAAAGTTTGTAAGTGGATCACGTATTATTTGAGAGTTTGTCACTAGAGAACTTAGTCGTCGCCAGCGACAAAGACCAACGAAATTATAGTACGTGCCACGGGCGCTCCCTGACTCCGCCCAATTATTAACCAAGAGCTTGTATTATCCGTAATAGCGAGATTTTATAGTCTTTTTACCGCGAACAAGGAGAGTAATATTTTTGTAGTGCATAGATTTATGTTTATCTGTTTGGATAAACAGTTTGAAGGATTTGTCATCATCATTGGAAGAACGGATATCCTATTATTAATCCTATTATAAACGAGAAAGTGGGTGAAGATAGATGTATGTTTCACGCATGAAATATTAATAACACATTGGTTATTACTTATTAAACATAATAAATTGGCCAAATTATTTATATTATATATATATAAATATAGTTTGAATAAATATTGTCATCGTTAGAATTCCAAGGCGATCGTATACGGTATCGTCATATTTAATGATATAATGGTAGTCGTAATCATAGATCACTGCTGGCAGGTTTTATATCGTTTTAGTATGACGTCTATAAATAAAAAGTAAGTTTTATTTACCGAAGCTCAACTGAATATCTCTGGTTTTAGCGCTTGACAACAAACTCATGACAGTGTTAACTAAGATAGTAACACTTTAAGCCTACAGGAGAATTGGTTCTTAGATATAGCTGCCACTACACACAACACACTATAGGATACTTCGCGACTAATTTTCAAATTAAGGTTAGTAAATAGCCAGGCGGGCATTAAAAAAAAGCATCCTGGGGTTAATGCAGCGAGCTCATTACAGTGATTTAAGCCTACGCCGGTCAAGCCAGTGAGTCGTCATCGCTTAAAAACTAAAACATTTGCAGCTCTGAGTCTGCAACAGAAAGTATGTGACGTCACGTAAGCGCCTTACCGGTGGCAGAACGTGGGAATAGTGTTTAAGAAATAACTGAATAAGTTATAATATGAATATGAAGGCTCCGATCCAGTTATGTTCTTTTCATTGTGTACAGCGGGATCGATTCGTTTCGATGGGGATGAAAGTGGAGTCGAATATAATTTTGAGACAGTCAACCTCTAGAAACACCCAAACCAACCTCTCCTGAAGATCAACAGAGAAGAAAACGAAAGCTCTCGTAAAATTTAAAATATTCATACATAAAGTTAAAAATCGTTTATTTTCAAATCAGTCCTGAGATAGGTTTACAGGTATTTTAAAATCAGTCCTGTTATAGGTTTACAGGGTGGTATTAAGACTATTAATTATTGGTAAGATCGTTCGGCGGTAACCACTCTTTTGTTACCGCGCCAAACTCGGATCATCAGGTTTCAGATGAGGATTAATGCTATGAGATCGAAGTTTCTAAACCGAGCTTATAATATTTATCCCAATAATTTATATTCCATACGTATTTAATGTTTATCGGGTAGTTTACTGAGGGTCAGAGAGGATTATCTGACCTCGTGTGACACCGTTACGAACAGTATCTCTTTATTTGAAATGAATATTGAGAATCAACATGCATATTGTATAAAATCTATAAAAGATTCAATTTATGAGAAGCGGACTATTAGTTACTTACTTATTGACTGACGTAAACTTATAATTTTATTCGATCAGATGTAGCTATAAATTACAATAATCACTTAAGATGACATATATAACAGCCATATTTAATCTCCTATGTAATAAATAAAATTGAGTTATTTAAACGATAATCGGTGTCCCGAGATATTTATTACTCGACGTGATGCAAAGGGCTACTTTTTAGGATCATGTCACATGTCGCCAGGAATTTTATTCTCACACCTTATAGAATCTCCGATTTTAGTGGATTTTAATTCCCCAACTCTATTTCTTCTATTTCAACTGGATGTGGAATGCTAAGATTTCCTAGAAGACTACAGCATGAAGTTCTTCAAGAAGGGAGTGAAGAAATTCGCATGTGATACATCTGCTGTTGTAAATATCTATAGACTGTGGTTACCGCTCACCAACAGGCAGAAATATATAACAATATGTCTCTTAGAGTTTCATTCTATGTATAGTTAGAATAAAATGTGCTAAATAATAAAACTTCTAATTGTTTGTAATTACTGAAGAGAAACTTCTTATGACAGGCTTTGAAATTCTAACCCGCGACCTTTTTGTATGATGAAAAGTGGTGAGAGTAAACACTTTGTCGGATAAAGTGTAAAAACACCGGTTTTCGTCCGATCACTGAAATTAATTAACGTCGGGTGCGGTCAATACTTGGATATGCGACCTCCTGGGAATACCGCGTCACGTTAGATTTTTGTTGTACTTTTTATAAAGAAATTCTTACTTTTTTCGTGTAGTCATAAGCACATACACACGCGTTTTTCTATAAACAGATTATTTATATAGTATTCATAAGCTCTACAACGAAATAGAATAAGACCATGCCTTTTATTACTAAGGTTTTAATGATTTATCTGTTTTATTATTTAGGACTCGGTTTTTACAATGTATTAAATCTCATTCTGAGATTTCTGCCTTTAAATCTGATTCACATAATCGTCAGATTTACTTACAATCTTATCAAAAATTATCTTCAATTTTTCTTTTCAAAATAGATACTTTTTCTCTATTTTACCCTTCGAGATTGAAAGCTGTAAAATTCGTAGTGAAATATGCATCACAATAGATTTTACCTAGATAAATATTACCCGGAAAGATTATCTTTTCGACCCAGCTTCCAAACGTTTCGGTGGGCATTTTTGGTAAATTCAAAGTATTATATTGAATACTCAGTCGACGATATTTTCTCATTCTTACGGTTCAACAATGTTGATTAATAAAGTTACAAACTTTTGTATTCTAGTCACTTTATTAATGCTAATATAATTAAAAATAATAATAAGTGTAACACAAAACATTATCAGGGTTTTTATTATTTACTTAGAAAGGTTTTTGTAGTGGTTTTGTTTAAATCATTAGAATTCAGTGCATATCGGTTGTTATAAATATTTCTAAAATTTTCAAATTTAATTTGCATCACGAATGTAATCAGGCGCGGTGATTACAGTACGGTGTGTAATTGACATCGGGGTCCAGTCCCCAATGTCACGTAGCGGGTTGAAGGGGTCTTTCAGATGCGCGGTAATGAGGGTAGGTATCACCTCCGCGACGCGTGCCTTCGTGTCTCCATCTACCTTCATCATTAACGACATTTTCGGCTTCAAACGTTCCTTGAATTATTACAAATTACATTATAGATATGTATTTAGTCACAGTTATGTTTATCGATATTATCGACAAATTACCTCTTTATTGATATTTTATGAATATAGATGGCAATAACAACCAAATATCAATGAATAACGTTATTACGTTATTTTACAACCACTTATGTTATGAAAAGTTATCACTTATTCTGCTATCAGGTAATTTATTGTTTATTTGTATTTATTATTTTGTAAAAAAAATCAATTTGTAATATTGGAACAATAATGAAATGACTATTCGTTGTTCGTATCGTGACTTTGAGTGTAAATAACGGGGAAAGATCTCCTTTTCCCACGTATTAGTTATTGTAGAAGGCTTTCTTCTGCGTTCGTTACGATAACACCAAACGACCAATGTCATTGACAATAATAATAATAATAACGGACAGCTAATAATCAGCAGCAGCATAATGACATCTAAATTATTTTTTACCCTTCGTGTAGGAGTAATTTATAGAATTATTAGTTATTTTAATAACGATCATATCTAGTTATGGAATGAGAAATTGCTTACTTATTCATTTCTATAGCATTCAATTTACTTAAACAGGAATAAACTATAATAGAGTACTGAAAATAATATATATTTCAAATTTAATGGTATAAAATGTAATCACTATATTGTGAAAGTTAAGTAAAGTGATTTTTCACCCAATTGCAACCAAAAATTTCGTTAATGAAGACGGTCTTAATAATGTAGGCAAGGCACGCGCCCCGACACACACATTACATCGTCGCAACTCACCCTCTAACCTGTGTTACCTCACTAAACATAACTGTGTATAACTAGTTGGTAAGTTATACTGCTGACTCCGCATATTTATATTAGGAAATATTACATAATTATTTTCGGATAACAATTATAGTTTAAGTCGTACGGTTGATAAAAATATTATTGATATACGGCCTATCAATTCTATAGAATGTATATATACTTATACTCTGTACACAAAATTTCTTCAATATCGACTGCGAATAAATAGAGACTTTTTTTATTTTTATTTTTGTTATAATTCCTGAAGTTATAATTTACGAATATTATATAGCCAATTACTTAATCATAACATTTCATAATAAAACTATCAGGCCGTTTTTGAGTTACACGCAAACATACAATAAGACAGACTGACAGACAAGAAATCGTAATCTGTACTTTACAATAGACATATATCCCAAAAAATTGAAAAATAAAATATACACACAGAACTGCACATTTATTATTCCAAATGTTACACGTTTATGACATTTCTTTGCATTTAGTTAGAAAGTTTTAAATGCGAGAGAGAGTTTGTTTGTTACGCTTTCACGCCTTAACTACTCAACTAATCATGCAAGTCTGCATGCATGTTGTCATGGAAACCACAGAGAAGGACCTAGGGTACCTTTCATCCAGATAAAAATTACTAGTCGCGAGAGATACGCAAAAAAAAACTAAAAGCGAGACACAAGTAAAATAATATTTCTTGTAAAAGGAAACATTGAATTAAACAATTTAATCATAGAAACAACGAACTCTTTAGTACATAATTAGCACCGTCAAAATATTATGAGACCAACGTGCTACGCTGAAACTATTACCGGTTTCAGGATGAATGGGTCGGCTCGCCCGGGGTAGTACCGACCTCTCACAGAAAGTCGACGTGAAGTAACAGTGCTTGCACTGTTGCGTTCCGTTCGGTCAGTGAGAGCGCCGGAGGCCCACATATTTAAAAGGCCGGCAACGCACTTGCGACTCCCCTGGTGTTGCTAGTGACTATGGACGGCGGTGATCACTTACCATCAGGTGACCCACCTGTTCGTTTGCCCCCTATAATATAAAAAAAAAACGTGAAATCCTTCAAGCGACCCGCATCACAGTCACGCCCGCCCTTCGAATTTGTGCCAATTTCGTGTTTGTTTGGGGAAATGTTAATATAATATTCTTATATGCAAGTAATGAGTATATCTATATAAATAGTAGCGGTGACACGCGGCTTCGTATGCATTTGTTATTTATTTGTATGCATTTGTTATTTATTTGGAACAGGCTCCATGCTCAAACATATGCGCATAGCAATTATCATTGACCAATACGTTGGCCGGTATGACAGTTGATTCGTTGTAAAGTTTTATCCATACGAATACCGTAAAAATCTCCTGTATTTATCTAATGCGTAAGGTTGCGTTGTCATGAAAATAGTTTTGATGTTTTATAGAACCAACTCTCATGTGCAGATACCAGAACACATCTATAGATGCTTGTCTATTATATTTTTTCAATTTTATGGGTGTTGTTAGAAAGATGAGCTTAGAAATTGCCCATCATCATGCTATGATGTTATCACGATGTTTTACTTTAGTAAAAAATTCGGGTTCATTCACAAGGATTCGAACCCACGTCGATCGAAGTGGAATATAACGACTGAGCCATCATCGCATCAACTTTGTCATTACTTCGTGATGTTTGTAAGTTATTTCTATCAAATTTTGTCACTCATACTTAGTCCTAAAGAAGTGGGTAATTACATATAATGTACATATTAAAAGAGTTCCAAAGAGAGTAAGTACTCTATCTTCCACTAAAATTCTTGCCAATATCGATTTCAGAGATTAGCCTAGACGAACTGAATAAGCAGTGATAAGTACATAAAGCATATATCCAATGTGAGGGTTCCATTAATTACATTTTAAGATCGGGTGTAACCGAATCAAGAGATAGTTAGTTACGTTTGTAGACTCTAGTTTAACATCATGTTATTCCAATTTATGCTACCGTAATTCAGATTATGCGAATCAGAATTAATTATGTACTAAGACTTATTTGGATATAACATGGTTCACATTACTGTTAAATGTTTTTTTACATTATATACCTCGCAGTGCTGTAAGCTTACCTCGAAATCATTTTTATATTTTACATCCTGTTTATTGAGGAAATGTATGAGCTAATATAACATCACAGTGTTTCTCTGAGGAGGGGAGCAATTGCCATACAAAATGTAGGTTAGATGGAGGACAAAGTAGTGGAGCGGATGTCCGCAAAGTGGCGCGATGCGGGGTGTCGGGAGCCGAGGCTGGATTTACGGTTTCATGAAAACCGAGCATTAACGAGAAACACCGAACTGTGAATACCTATCACAGTGTTTGTATAAAATATGTATTAACATGTTTTAGAAATATCTTTGAGTGGAATTATTTTCACGATTCAAATTATTCTGAAGGAAATGCTTTTAAATAAAATATGTTAACTTTGAATCAAATGTTGACCGCAACTATACGTGCCACTTCAACCAGTGGAACGTTCCGTTGGTAACTTTCTCTCATTTAAATTTAAAACAGTCCGACTCTAGTTTTGTTAGTGACTAGAAAACTAAGTTAGTTTTAAAATTTACTTAGCTCTTATTTATAATTAGTTACTGTCGGTTAGTTTGCGGTCGTTTCGCTTTCTCTCGCGGCCGTGTTCCTTACCATGGGAATGTATGTCTCGTAATGTTTGTTTAGTAAATCTATTATATTTAAAGTGCTTAATTTAATGTACGTTACCAACTAAAACTTAGTTGTAGCTTAAAATATGCAGCGTTTATTTATGCCCCGTACTAAGTATATATCATGTCACTAATTTCTGTCATACTTTCAACGCCGGTTGACAAACGAAAATACTCGCTACATGTTTCGATATAAAACACTGGTTGTGATCCTGATTTTGTTCGTGTTTTTCATTATTTGGTGTAATTACTATAATAAATAGTTAAATTATAACAACACTAGCTTTTGCAAGCGGTTTCGCTCGCGTTAATGTAGATTAAACTTGTCCCTCGGGAACAGTACTTTTTTCTAGATGAAGGGTACCTTATGTCCTTTTCTGTACCTATGGCAATATGTATGCAAAATTTTATAATGATCGGTTGAATAGTTAAGGCGTGAAAGCGTCACAAATAATCAAACTTACGTTCGAATTTATGGTATTAATAAAGAGTAAGGATAATATTTAGGCAATACCCATTTTGCTCTAATTCGTTCTATGTGTTACAACAAATAGAAATTACAATAAATTATAACAATTGCATTCGAACCCGCAGGTAAAGCTAGTATAAGGTAGATGTCACACATTCAAACCGCTGCACTAATAATACGTTCGTAGAAACTGCCTAATCTATGGTAACTATAGGCAGTTTTGTCAATAAACGTATATTGGTTACGTCTTCTTGTACCAGTTTTAAAACGTCACCGAGCAAATATACGAGGGTTACAAAATATTAGTTTTTATTATTAACTCTTTATTACTCTATCGATATAATAGCACTTAACTTGAAATAAGATTGATGAATTGTATACGTATACAATATCATTTGAATTCTATGTTATATGTAAACGATGCTGTGTCTACGCAAAATCATAACAAACATAATTTATTCCTTATGATTTTCTCTCTGTAGCATTAAATAAACAGAGTTTCAATGATTTATATTTACTTTTTAGCGTTTTAACCTTTATAGTTCATACACGAACATTTTTCGTTACGCATAATTTTAAATCTGTGATATCTACTTTTAAAATACTCATTGAAATGACGTGCTGAAAAGGTTTTTAACTTATCAGTATAATACTTTTTTGTTATCTTTAGCAGATGTACCATCATTAATACCAACATTCTGTATGCAATTTTAAGATACACACTTATTCTATTATAATACTTTACCAGAAACAGAGTTACCATTGTAAACGTCCAAAAAGTATGTTTTCTTACAACTTGATTACAATACATAGGCTTTTATCGTCCATTTGTAAATATAATATGCGTATATTATACCCCCTAACCTTCTAGCAGAAATACTTTCGGGTGAGTGCCATAAGCGCTTCCCTTAGTAGTCCGGTAAATCTGTAGAGGCCTCAGGGTTAACAGGGTAGTCAGTTCGAAAAAAAAAAGCAGAAATACTTTAAATGATACGATGACCATTTCAAAGTTCGGTGTGTAGAAGAGCTAAGAGAAAACAGACAGACGCGAAAAACAGTTTTTATATTATTTCCGAACCCGGCGCCGTATAAGTCTACTAACGAAGAAAATTAGAGCGTATCTTCAATTCTATCAATACTCTTTGGAGAATCTTCCGTTTCACTAAATCAATCATTTTAATTTGGAGATTTTTTAAACCAAGCTTTTCACTTATTCGTATGATTTACATTTATACAAACCTTATTCTATCAGTTCAACCTCTCTGAAGTGATGCACGTATACATATTCGGTAATTCATTTTTATTTATTTAGATAGCTTATTAAGAACCGAATGTTTTATATACGAACCTATACATTATTGTTAATATCTAATAAGTACGGATTATTACACAAATAAAAATAAATACTATTAATTGAACACTAATAAAAAAAATTGTGTGTGTCAGCTCTGACAAAAGATTGAAGTTTACTCCATAAGAACGATTGTCTTTGAACAGGCACAATAGGCTTACTAGATTACGAAAAAAGACCGATATCATACCAAAGGGTAATAAATAAACGCATCGCATCCATTAATAATACTTAAAGAATGTATATATTTTCGTTCTATTTACATTTTTTTATGACTGTTCGGCAAAATATTTTATACAAACATTTTACATAAGTAGAAGCATACCACGTCGTCACCAGTTTTATATCAGAAACAATATCTAAATTAAGTTCGAATCTCTAGAATTGTGTTAATCAATCCTTTAACTTGTGAAAGGTGCGGTGCACACAATAGATTGCGCACAAAAAACGTCACGCTGTAATTCGATCACTAAATTTCACTCTTCATATTTTTATCATACCGGACGCATTATATGAAAATCGATTCTTAAGGAGTAAACTCCACAAATATCATATCGCAAAGATGCCACTTTTCCTCATTCAAGCTTTGGAAGACTGCTAATCATAAAACTTTGATAAGTTCTCTATAGAATGCCTTCAGAGAGTGTTCAATAAAAGTTGTGAATTCTTAAAAACCTGAAAACTCGATTGTAATAAGGACGTTCGGTTGAAAATCGTTCGAACATTATATTGGAACATACTGCATATAGCATCTGATCAGTGGAGTTGGTATTATTTTCCGAAACAGTCGTGTTTAATTATACCTTTATAAATAATGAAACAAAATCATAATAAACTTGAATTGAAACAACAGTAATTCGGTAATGGCATGTACACTATCGAAAAATTGATATTATTCGTTACCACTACTCATAATTGTACTTTATTTATCCTCAGATGAAATGCCGGAATATTTACAGAAATGTAGTTCATGAAAAATTGGTTACCACTGTATTAAAAAAGTATAATATTGTTTCAACAGAATAATAGCATTGTTTGAAATTGACTGAATTAAACTTACACTATAGTTTCCAATTTTATAGTAGTTTAACAATCTCAAGTACGTAATTTAGCAAAACATCAATATGAGGGAATAAGTACTATGACTCCAGAAAACTTATTAACTCGTCTAGTACTACTGGTGAAGAAGTTTCAACAGAAGCAGTTTTCTAAAGATACTTATAGTTGTGCTTGGAAAAATAATACACAACATCATAGGCACGGATAACGTCGAAACCCGTAACTTTTTTTTACAAAAATGCAAATCGGTAGTATACTTTTGCAAACGCTACGTAGTGAACATTCATATTAACAGAATTCGTTTCTTCACAAAACTTGTCATGCACATAATTTGAAACATATTATAAATATTGTGTAATTATCTAAATTAGGATGACCTAAAATATATGTTCTGGTATTGAATCTTTT
This sequence comes from Antheraea assamensis, assembly GCA_035772565.1. Taxonomy (NCBI): domain Eukaryota; kingdom Metazoa; phylum Arthropoda; class Insecta; order Lepidoptera; family Saturniidae; genus Antheraea; species Antheraea assamensis. The sequence continues at coordinate 2,784,056 of JAQQSE010000046.1, read as the reverse complement.
ACAAAGATATATTTAACAGAATCTACACGAACAAGCTTTTTTTAAATGCAACGTTTATCTGCGATTTTAATAGAAAATTAAAATGAAACGTACCTTTACACAACTTTACACTCATCTACGTTTAAAATAGCGATATCGAAGATTGTCATAATACGTAATCAAATGCCTTTTTAATACTTAGTAGTTTTACCTTTGTGCCCAACGTAGCCTAATATTATATGACAACGTAGTCTAAGATGGCAACATGTTAAACCTAATGAATTGCTGATTCTTAAGTTCAGGTGATGCAACACGCCTATTGATTTAGTACAATACTTATGAAAAAATACATTACGACTGTTATAGCGTATATACGTTCGCGTTAAAAAACTGATCAGTATTTATTTTATATTCATTTCACACGGGACCGATGCCTCAAGCCGAGAACACTTCCAAAAATTAAAAATGTTTATATACGCTCCGGTATTGTTTCTGGTGTAACCGTAACATATTTAGTTTTACTAGTATACATCCTTTTCAATTATTATAATGTTCGAGGTGACACAGTGAGTTTTTTTTTTGGGAAACATCATTTTGATTAAAATATTCAAACATTTATATTTATGTATACGGTATTATATAAAATAGCTGATTTTAGAGATCTGTCACAGAGAGTGTCACTGACATTTAAAGGTCATGCTTCATCTATTCAGATACATGGATCGTATGAATAAAAAAATAATAATCGGATGCAATATGTAACTACTTTTGCCCTAAGCTTCGCTTGCGTTTATGTAGATTAGACATATGCCACTGGAACCATACTTTTATGTCCTATTAACAAATAAGCAAACCCACTTTCGTATTTATAATATTAGCATTAGTAAGAGAATGGAAGTAAAAACTAGAGAAAATTGTGTTACATCCTTTCTTTCTATTTTTCTTGGTAAGAGCATGGCATAATGATGGATAATTTATAACCCTACGTAGGCGGACTGATTGAAAGAAATAGAACATTTTTCGTTAATATTCCAGCTAATTGCGATTTGAGGCCAGCTCGCAGATGTGTTTGTAATAATTTCATTATAGGTTTGTTGATTGTTAACAGGTACGTATTCAGAACAATTTCAAACGAGTGGGGGATAATATAATTAAATACAACAGTAGTTTCTTTAACTTTGTACTGTTTGATTACAATCTCCTGATGTTAAATGACAGTGTGGTCAAAGATGGTTGACACGTTAAACCTAGAGGACGACTAGCTCACAAATACTACTGACGGAACAAGTGCTTGTGAAGTGCAAGTGAAGTGCTTGCAAATAGATTTTGAACTTGAAAGTGGTAGCCAACTAGGCGAGTTTAGAAAAAGCCCTACATCACAATGCAAAGTTAAAGTAGCTAAAACATTTCTCCAAAACCACTAACTACCATGGAGCTGAAATAGTAGCATTTTTAAATGAGCCCTGCTACTGTCATAAAACAATTTACCAACCGAAGACAGTTCTTCGAGTCTGGAATAGTCTAAACAATAATACTAACTTCGGCTTTTATAGAAAAATGGTTCAATTACTACACACTTTATAAATAAATTTTCTTACCCTTATACCACCTAAATGAGATCGGCATAATTTGTTTTCGTCTTTCAGATAGCGGTGATTCATTTTAAATTAGTTATCCAAGACGTAACTTCAATATATGGATAGGATAATTTTAAAGTAAAGTTAATATGTTCGGAAGGCCCGTCAGGCCAACAGCGTGTACTCAGTTAAAAAACAAGTTAGGTTAGGCAGAACAATAACTGGTAAATTTGTTCAAGATGTTGTTGATGCTTGGTCTTATTTTGAACGTCTTTTCGTTTTGACTTCCATCCCTCCTCATAATATGCTCATACCATACTAAATAAATCGTACAATTTTATTTTCTCACTACATGAGGGTCAATACACCTATAACAGAGATTCAACTACTTACCTGTAGTAAATCGCTCGAATGTTGATTTGTCGAACGATAATTAGTAGTCGGAGAGAGAACTTATAAATTGGTTACACGGCAGAACTAATGAAGTTTTGATTGCTTGTACACCGTGCTCTTCAGCCCGATACCTGGTTGTACATGCTAATTTTCTGATATACATTTGAAGTACAATCATCCATATCAAGCGCCAGTAATTGACTTGTGAAGGATCATTTTGTGTAACGCTACGAATACGTTACAAGTTACAGTTTTTTTAATTGGCCCTTCAAGTTGGCTGGTCGAGAAGGAGTTTGATGATTCAGTTGGGTTCGTATCTTTCCATAAATCTAATCAATGCGTTCCCTCTTATCGGTACTCGATAGCCATTTAGTTGGAATACATTCGAATATCATATACATCCTTTTATTTCGGTTTTATTTACAAATAACGAACTATTAAGAAATTCTGAGAACAAAAGTAGCGTTTGGATTTTATTCGATACTTAAACAAAAGGAACGATAATTAAAGGAGATAAATAAGACCTGACGAAAACTTTTTTGTTATGATTCGTTTATAACAAGGCTTTCCATAAAAATGTTATAAACGTAAATAAATAATGATTTGTTGTCCTTTTTAGTGTAAAGGTACAATTTATTTACAAAGGCCCTCAGTCCCCTTTTTTTGTTTCGTATCAGCAACGCTGCCTTTTCGTTTGTTTTGCCAAATCACTGCTAATTAAAATTGTGATAATTGTACTAAAGCCGTTGGTCGCTTTTTTTCGACAACCTTAAATGCGACATCACGTTAATTTTTTTCTTAAAATTTATAAGTTGATTTTAATTCTTGTTAATTGTTGTTGTTAATTCTTTTAGAATCATTTAATGTTTTAAGGTGCATCTACCTTATAAAACCTATTAAACTAAAATATTCCTTTTAATATTATAAAGGATAAAATTTCTAATGATGAATGAACGTTTGTTACTCTTTGACGCAACAACTATCGAATGTATTTTGATATTTCATCCTCAATATTATAACTTATGTATCAGAATAACACATAGGCTATAATTTATAAGCATATTATTTACCATGATCAAATTTGGAACATAAGTATCGAATACGTTTGAAAAAATCTTGTCATTTGAACTCTCAAGTAAGATAATCTAGACACAAGCTGTAAAAATCATCAGAAATATACAAAGTATAGTTTCAAGGTTTATGAAGATAGAAACGCTGACAAAATCACAGGCAACTGCTAGTTAAATATAAAGTCGCCACCCGCGAACATAAAACTGATTATCGTTTTGTGACGTTCGATGGTCATAAAAAGCACCGATGGATCTGCGAACACAAAATCGTCACTCATAATTCTGATTAACTTAAAATGTACTCGGAGGGATTGTCCATGTCTTTGACAATTTGCCATGTTTCTTTATGAACTAGAGCCTTAGCATTACTTACTAATATCTAAAACAGTTGAAGCGTTACTAAACTTTGAATTAAAAGTAGATAGATAACAACTGTCGATGGCACGATTAATTAGGTTTTTAGGTTTCACCAGGACATTCGACCACTACAGGGTCAAGTATCAAGTAATATTGGTAAGGTCGATGCCGCGCCATCTAGTTTGCTTAGTTTAGATAGTTTCATACATCGATACGAGGGTGATGTTTGTTATTTTTGACAGATGTGTACTTTTATAGCTACGCAACATCACCGCTATACGTATTGTATAAACAGCTCGCTTTGTTCATTAAGAAACCATATCCGCGTGTCTCGTCGCAAAATAAACTTTATATTAATTGACTGAACGCTCTGGTGGACACCAACATCAAGACACTAATGGAACGCTCGAGAGTAGCAGCTACATCCACCCACTATTGTTCACTAAATTTCTAATTCCCAAATATAGACACAGTTAAGCTGCCACGCATCCCCATGTTCAATCATAAAAGTTCTCAAGCCGCCGAGTGAGCACGGCGGGAGTCTCGTTCGAGCAGCGGTCGAGTGCACACGTGCCCCGCTCGCAGCTCTGACGGTCCGTTCGCTCGGCAACTCGCGCGCAATTGTCGGATATTTTCGTAAGTGCTCGGAAGTATAATGTGTTCGTAGGACTACTGTCGATCGTTACGCTCTTTTCAGAGCGACGGTGCAACTCCTTTAGTGTACCACTTAAACCGCACTTTTCGGTGAGAAGCCGTGCACACTGTGTGCAGTGCGTCGTTTCGCCGTGCTTCATGCTGCGCTTCGAGAGTTGTGCAGCACGTCGTGTGTCGTGCAGAGCGTCGTTCTTCGCGCCGCGCCGTGTGCAGATACAAAGAGAGAAGATCTCGCGTCGCGTCTCCCTTTGTCCTGGACACGGATTGTCCGTTAGATTTCAATTAGGCGCACCCCCCTGCCCCTCAGGCAGGGAGGTTAGTCATGTCCACCACCGCACCCCCGCGGCCCCTTCAGGCCCCAAAGGCCCTAGACGATGTCGCCCAGATCGAAGATCTTATTCGGTTTCATATGTTCGCGTGTCAGGAAAACCCTTTGCCAGTCTCCGAGTTCGATAGACTCAAATGCACTTACGCGCGCAAATTAGGCGGTTACAAAGTCCCGCGTTGTTTTCGCGATGACCCGTTCGCGCCGTCCGACTGCGACTCCGACGACTACTCCGAGTCCGACATAGAGCTCGACGCTTATGTCGCGGCCGCGTCTGTGCCACGATCACGTCCGCCGATAAAGACGGTTTTACAACCCTTATGCGCCGCGGTAAACGCCCACGCGCCGCGAATCCGTCCGACAGCGACTCGGCTGCAGGACTTTCCGTCCCAAAGCAGTCCAACGTAGGTGGCGCTCGGGTGCCCCGAGTCTTTCCTACGCCCTCTGCCTCGACTTCAGCTAAAGCTCCGGCTGCGGAACCCGCAGTCGCGGCTAAGAAGCCACGCCCACCGCCTCCCGTCACCTTCCGTGACAAAGCCCGTTGGGTAGGGATCTCGGACGACCTTAAGTCGAAAGAGATTATCTACAAGTCCGTCGTCAACACTGTTGCCGGTATCTCGATTAGAGTCTCGACCCCCGATGAGCATCGCAAGCTCACTGGGTACTTCCGGGAGCGAAAACTCCCTTTCTTCACTCACGCTCTCGAGGAAGAGCGCCTCCTCCGTGCCGTCATTCGCGGAGTTCCTTCAGAACTCTCTGAATACGACATCTCCGATTGCCTGAACGGTCAGGACATCCCAGTCTGGAGCGTGCAGCGGATGTACCCCGTACGAAGGCCCCCTTCAACTTGGTTCTGGTCACACTGGACCGCACCGTGAAAGGTAAGGCCATTTTCGGCCTCACTTCTGTGTGTGGCCTCTCCCGTGTCTACGTAGAGCCTCCTCGTAAGTCCCATGTGCCCGCGCAGTGTCACAACTGCCAGGTGTACGGTCATTCCACCCGGCACTGCCACCTGCGTCCCAGGTGTGTTAAGTGTCTCGGGGATCACTCCACTAGGGAGTGCCCCCGCACTCCTGAGTCCACCAAGCCTCCGAGCTGCGTCCTCTGCGAGCAAACGGGTCATACCACGCACTATCGTGGATGTCCCCGCGTGCCTCGCCCGACCCGTCCCCGCTGCGGTGGACGTGCGACCCGGTCTAGGGCGCATGGCCCGCCGTCTCGGATGCAACAGCCTCCGCCTCCGCTCATACAAAGCCAGAAGGCTTTCCCTGACGGCAGCACCCGCTCCCGCGCCGAGCGCGCTCTCTTAACGCGTAAGGCCTTCTCCGCCAGCTCCCTCAGCTCCTAAAGCCAAGCCCCAGCCTCAGAAGGCTCAGTCCACTCCTGCGCTACCTATCGCGTCTTCAGTATCGACCACCGGTATCGACTGGATAGCTCAACTTCTTTTAGTACACGATGTACAAGAAATACTCGCGTTCAACGCGCTCGTCAATAGTACATCTGAGCTCGGGCTCTTAAACGCGATCTCGGCTTTCCCGGCCGTTGCGACTACGTTACAACGACTAACCCGCGCCGCGCATAAATAAATTCGCGTTAATCAAAACATCAGTTCGAACCCACGTGTTCATATACAATAGACCGATACGTTAGGAACTCGTACGTAATTGTATAGTTAAGTCGGCACCGTGCCATTGTTCTTTATTTTTCGATGTCCTCTTAAAAGATGCGTGTTTGCGCCCACGCCCGCGACTCTCTCTGCTCTCGCCGCCGTAAGCGGGGGTGAAGATACGATCTCGTACCCTCGTCGCGATTTTTCTTGTAATAACTCGAGCCTAGGTTGGTCCGTCGGTGTGGAGCCTTCGAGTATGTTACTCGCGCGAATACAGTGACTCACGCTTGTTTTTCATTTACACAATCACCCCACACACATGCACACCTAGGCACACAGTGGTGGGCTGTTTTTTTGCCCTTTTCGGACTGAAATAGGTCACACAAAATAGTAGTCAGATGTTAAATACACATATACATTCGTGAAACATGCATGGTCACACATGCATTTTTCACGAATTCATATATGTGTATGAAATGGATAGATAGCTTAGCTAGCTTAGTCAGATCGGGAAAGTCGGCGACAGCTCAAGCCGAGGTGCACCGAGTGCCCTTGAGGTGATCGCCTAAAACAAATCGGGTGAGTGCCCTAAGCGCGTCCCTTAGTAGTCCGGTGGAACTGTAAAGGCCTTATTGGCTAGCACCGTAGGTCAGTTCGAAAAAAAAAAAAAGCGCGAGCACGGCCATTTACATTTTATTACCAACTGATCTCCCTGCGATCGAACGCATAATAATATTGTATCTAATAACAACATAGCAAATCCTACGTAAGCTCTTTTAATGTATCTAGTTCAGTACTCTCATTACGGGATTCTGGTTCAGAGTATATACGTTTGAGCTAAAATTAATTGTAGTGAAGCGAGCTCAGGCGTAGCAAATTAATGCAAATTTTAGAATAACTCTTAGAGTTGTTCTATTTCTTACCGTTGCTTGCGGCTGCATTCTGGTGAAAATTGTTTCCTCTATTACATTTTATCATAACCGCTCAGTCCCTACAAAGAGTATAATGATATGTAACCTACATAATACCCTGAAATAATCTGTAAATAAAACTCGAATGTCAAAATTTATTCTGTGGTTTTAAAGATTATGCCAGAAACAGCACTAACCTACATGTTATTTATATGGTATGTGTACATTATGAATAAAAAAAAAATGTAATTGTTTTTTTTTCGAACTGACATACCCTGTTGACCCTGAGGCCTCCACAGATTCACCGGACTACAAAATTGTAATTGCTTAATATTGGACAAATACTCTTTGTGTATTTTAATTGCTTGTATATATATACTCCCTATTTTGGTGCCATAAAATAATATTATCAAAATGTTGAGTGTGTACATGTGCTAGTGAATGGAATACTGAGATTTTTTATTCTATAAAAATAAGAACTAAAAGAGGTAGGCCAGATATGAAATTCGACTGCAGTATCACCAACGACAGAACCATGTTTTTACGAAGCAGCATTACTCGAAGTGACTAGTATGAAGTTTGTGACGCTTTAATATACAAACCATTACGACTGGGGCCTGATACCATTAGACATTAGTCTTAGTTAATCTGTAAAAAAATCTTAAAATTAATTGAACTGCATGCTTGTTGACTATTTCTTTTTACCCTATTTTTACTAGCTCTCTTTCCTGTATGTCTGTTAGGGTACATAATACGAGATCTGATGACAATGTAAAAAATTCAAATGCCTTTCATTTAATTTGAAAAGTAGATTAGGCAGTTTGAGATACTATCAGAAAAAAATAGATTTAATGTTAAAATTTGAAAAATAATAAATACATCTTCTATTCCGTTTTAAACAAGGAGTTTATATTTTTCATTAATAATTATTATCTACAAAAGAAAACTATTCAAATAAAATAAAATGCGTATCGAAATTTGTGAGTGCAAATAACATGAAAATCCCCGCAACCTTTAACCAATAAAGCTGTAAATCGGCTCGCGTACACCGCACGATTCGATTTTAGGCGTAGGCTGATGTTTCCGTAGCCTACGGGTTTAAAGTCAGTATATCGTGCGGGATCATCAAAATACGTGAACCCCATACCGCTTAACATCTAAAATTCGTTTGAAAAATAAACTGATATTCCCGTTTTGTTTTACGTAAAACGTTATATACGTAAAACCTGACGTGGAAATGTTAAAAAGAACTTTTCAAGGTATATTTGTAACATTCCTTTTATAAAAATACTTACTTTAATTTCTGTAGAAACGCCAACATAAAAACTTTAGGTCAAAAGACAAGAAAACTTTATTGTGATTGGTCAACGTATAGCGACCAAAAAGTTCGCTTATGTTCTAGATTGATAAATAGCACACAATGTTATATTCGGCCCGCCAGCTTGTGTACATTTGAATTGAAAAATTTACTTCCATCATCCACTCACTGTATGTTATATATTAGTAATACAAACCTATTCCATTTCCTTTAAATTTATTAATTATTCCCTTCATGCTTGGGAACCAGTTCGGAGAACCTTTTTCCTTATTCTACATTTAGTACTCAGATTAGTCTCAATCTGTTATTTTGTCTAAATCTTGATATACATCTCATTTTTCATTTTCGTATCATTTATTATTATTACTAACTGTTATATATTGTTTACGTCCATATTAAAAAATCATGACTTTATGCTTGTAACACCAGAGCGTTAGAGCAACAACTCCCAATGCCTATTTACCTGTAATGCATTTTGTTTTCCATTAATACAGCTATAAAACTGACAAATACGTATAAAACTACTCGAACCTTCTTTCTCACGGTGAATACATTTATTTTCAAATATCCTTAAACAATTTTCGATTGTATAATAAAAGAAAATACACCTTATTTAGTTTCACAATTTCGTATAAACATTGTAAGTAAGTCATCGTATTTATAAACCTAAAAAAAGATGTTGAATGGTAAATGTTTTACGTATAAAACATTGAAGAGAAAGAAAAGAGTAAATCGTAAACAAATGAATATTTGTCTCGAAGATTTTTTTGCACATTTTTTCGACGTTTCCACGCTCCCCGGTAAGCTATTCGAATCCAGGAAAGAACGTGAATAGAAAAACTTTATGTTATTATTGAGCTCGAACTAAGCCACTTGGTAATTGTTGAATGCAAATTGTAGAGGCGCCGACAGACTAGTAGGAATTCAACGTGGAAACGTGTAGGTCGCTAATGATGTTGTTTGCATGCTGAAGCGAGGACGAGCGGCGCATCAAACATGTTCAACATTTTCTCTCTACAGAACGCAATTAATATTTCACCAATAAAACATTTAATAAACCATATGCCTTTAAAGTTAGATAAAATTTAATTTGATTTAAGATGGTAATAATTGTTGACCACAGAATGGTATTTTCACTGAATTACTTATTGACTTTACTGTACCGACCAACACATAAGTAAATCTCATATATTCATTTTATCTAGGCGTTCTTTTCTTCTCTTCCGTTATTATTTATAACGTCATATATAATAAGCTTTGTTATAATCGTTTAAACTATATTTAACTTCATTAATTAATTCGTTTCGCGTAATTATATATTACATTCTTATGCTAGTAATACTAAACGAGGCTATAAAATTTTTAGCGACTTTTAGTTACCCATTATAAATTTCATCATTATTGTTTAGTCCTTGTGAAAAAGCATAATGTTATATAGTCTAGATAATACTCTGAAATGTCCTCTGTCGCCAGTAAAAGCTATGTCAACTTTTGGTGAAGCTATTTGGGAGATTAAGCATGCGGACAAACAGACACTTTAGTTTTATTTATACATATATAAATAAATGTGAAAAATACAGCCATTAGATTAATATCACAACGTCCGAATATTTGAGGATCAAATATATTTCAGTATAGATCCTGATACATAAAATTAATTCAGTATAATTTACGAGATCTAATAATCTGTCACTATGACTAAATAAATGACATGAAACATACGAATCGATAACCGTAACAGTATATTCTTGTGATAATCGATATAAGTAGCAAAATTCAACTTAAGATACAATTTATGCAGCAGAACTTAACAATAAACACTATGCATAGGCATAAGCCTGTAGAGTGGAGAGCGTATCGACAGGGTAACTGGTGATTGTTCGTGCGGCGGCGCCGTTGGCGGTGCGCCAAACAACTTGACACCCACCCGCCCGATACAGCCACCTCTCTCTACTCGACTAACGCTACACAGCTAGACATAATAATATTGACTATAGAAAATGATTTGTGTAATAATATAAATAAATACCGTTATGTATGTTTTGTAAATTACGTAGTTGGCCGTCAGTAGGAGGTTTTAAAAAAAGGCAATTTTTGTACTTAAAATCTTTACTTATAAATACTAATTTCTTACATAATATTACTTATATTTAAATTAAACCTATGTGCTCCGGCGATTGAGCAAGAAATAATGCTTTTTTAACGTTCGATTGTCCCACGATACATTATTTTCTATGGTCAGCACTTTACACAATTATTCACACGGGAACGTTCATAATAGCTGAACTAGCAGTTCGGTTTGCGTTTTGTATTATATTGTTATATTTAGCTATGCTGTGTATGTAGGTAACATGTCTATAAACAGTGTAGTATTTCAAGTATATTATATGTCGAGACGATGATAAAATGGCGTCCATTTAAAACAATGACGTCATCATTAGTGACCTCGTGGTTATGAAGTAATCAATCAATCCACGTAGATCAATCGAACATCAATAATAAAACGTTAGCCGATACAGAAATGCAATAATCAATATAATTACAATTTAAAAACTGAGTAGTCCAACGATCAGAACGAGAATGCCCAGTGTTTAGTGGTTGATCGCGTTATAAGGCAATTAAGCCAAAGCTGACTGCCAATAATAATCAAGATATTTATGAACAGCCAATGAATAACTCCAGCCAATAGTGATCCAGGACGTGGAAAATATTAGCCAGTCATTAGTACGAGTCAATACTAGTCTATATTATGGACACAGATCAATAGTAATCCCCGCGATTTATATAATTCACATTTAAATATTACTATTGTTAATTTACTTATAAACATTGATAGTATGTACGAACTTTAATGTGCATACATTTATTTAAAAGTTTTCACTTTTATCGTGTGATCATAAGTACATTGGTTAATACTATACTAGTAGGTAGGTTAATACTGTTTAAAATAATTATTGTGTATTTACATTGTTTTCTATTTGACAGAACGTACTGTATACCTTCTAAACTTAGTTACGTGTTCAATATGACAAAATTACCGCAGACAAACTTGGAAGTTTTGATAGGCCCATAAAATGTGTGTTATACTCTAAACAGATAATTAAGAAACTAACCTTTTTCAGTACTTTTTGCTCGTTACATTATAAAGACCTGCAAGTAACTGACGTCAGGCTAAAATATAAAGGCCGTCTTTAAACCCAATTCACGCTTTATATGTAAGAATGTAAACGCACAGTTGCTTATTATTGCCTCGTATTTCAGAAAATTATACGTCGTGACGCATAATTAGGTAGCAACGGTTACGTAAGTCTTTATAAGATAACGAGAAAAAGTAAACTCACTCGTTTTAACATGGAATATATCGTCTATTCCACGTTGTTTCAAACCATAATAAAAATATATACCTTTTTTATATAAAAATAAGGAGAATTGTAAATAAAATAAAAAACTCGAATACAAAACCACTGAAATAAATCTAGGGACTTCTCATATATTGAACTCCATTTAGCTATTAAGGTTATGGAACATATTAAAAATTATACATCATCTAATAAGCAATATTAAAATTTAATTATTGCAACGATGCACTTCTTCTCAGACAGTAAGCGTGTTTGATGACGACTGGATCCGAATATACACGATTCAACATCACCGAACACGAGCGTGATGGTTCCATGACGGTTAACTGCTTAATGTGCTTTCACTTCAAAAACACAAAAGCTACTAATACAATTCTTACCACGTTCATACTATAAAAGAACCACAATATAATTGTATAAATTGATCTCATAAATATATTAACCCGAACAATTTAACTTGTGCCATAAAATTCCGTACTCGTAGAGAGTATGTATTAACCGGCATGTTTCCCGCGAGGCAGTGCTATTACCGATCGATTATGGAATTTATCGATAGCTGGAAGCGGCACTCGCACCGCTGCACTATATTCAATATCTATTACAATAGCTTATTTCTGTTAAGTTTTAAAAACGATACTTCACTCTAATGAAAAATTAAATTTCCGTAAAATATTCGAGGTGTAGAATAACACTTCGAATCTCACAACAACTTTAAAAGGACTTCACTTCTGATAAAGAATAGGTTACTACTCCTGAGGACTTAGTTGTATCGTGTCCCGATCGTTATTGCAAACAACACCCTTTTAATCGGAAGATAATAACACGAGCACTAGTGCTTTCAATTAAGAGGCGGTATGCGGCTTAGATGCGACCGATCTTATCCCACAGTCGAACGTTGCATTCTATTACCCTTAACATACTACATGCCAACTTAGTAAGGAGTGACGTGATAAAGCGCTTATATCCAAATGCATGGCGTCCACTATACGCCTCGTAAAAACTTATTAAAGCATTGTTATTGTAAAAAAGTCGTTCGATGGTTCACGATTTGGAAATGCGGATTTGGGATCAATCTTACAACTTTCGGTATGATAGCTTTATAATCTCTGATGAGAGTGTGATACAGATTCTTAGCGGTTTGCAACAATACTTGGAACGTACATTAAATACCATCAAGTGAAATGTAGTAACTTCATCGTATAAAAAAATAAATAGGACAACGATTGTAACTAAATTAATATGTTTATACCTTTACCGGTGACAATACAGAAAACAGCGGAATGTAATCGAGATTTCAAACTTAATTAGACAATTCTGAAACAGATAATATTTATTTTGTAGTATATTACCATATATTGCGAATAAATAGATGTGGTTGTAAGGCTACTCTATTCACAATATTATAATTCGTTCTTTGTACAATATAGTTTTGTATAATACAACTGATCATATGTGGTCAATGACTACTGGCCCGGTGACTCTTTGCCCGTAATTTCGGTATTTATAACTCATTTCTTGTAGCTTGTTGGAGATTAATTGCTGTGTATCTCCTTTCTTAAACCGCCTTCTCGGACTATATCTTAATCTCTTTCTATCAAACTCGGTAAGTTAGGATGGTCTGCTTTTGGATAAACTTGAAAACATTTTGCACAATTGAAAGAAACTCCATCGTTTAAGCTCGACGTCTTTTGCCCACGATAACATATGATCCCGAAACATGAACTCTCACTAAGGATGTTATGCATAAAATTAGATTGGCACGAGCCATAGAATGCATCAAGTTTAACTTCACGATGTGTGATGGAGTTATAAATACGCGTCTGTAAAGCACTGTTCAATTGGTATACGTATAAATAAACTTAAATGTCTTTACTCGTACGGGTAGAGCAGATTTCTTACCAGTGTATTAGCCAAGATAATTACAGGCAGAGTATAGATTAATCGGTGGCTAAAGAAGATATCACAGATCTTGTTAAAAATACTTGCATAAGGTTGGAACAGAACAGTCACGAATACCGTGGGAGAAAACCACGTAAAAAAGTTACGGAGGGCAGTGCCTTCGGGCGGCGGGAGGGAGGAAACCTCGGTAAAAAGTCACCGTGGGAGAAAACCACGTTAAAAAGTTACAGACGGGTGTGCCTTCGGGCGGTGGGAGGGAGGAAACCTCGGTAAAAAGTCACCGTGGGAGAAAACCACGTTAAAAAGTTACGGGTGTTGAGGAGACAACCTCGTTAAAAAACAGACGGGAGGCCTTCGGGTGGAGGGAGGTAGAAAACCTCGTTAAAAAATTACCGTGGGAGGAAACCACGTTAAAAAGTGACAGAGGGACGGCCTTTGGGCGGAGGGAGAGGGAGAAAACCTCAAGAAAAAGTTACCGTGGTAGGAAACCACGTTAAAAAGTGACAGAGGGACGGCCTTTGGGCGGAGGGAGAGGGAGAAATCCTCAAGAAAAAGTTACCGTGGGAGGAAACCACGTTAAAAAGTGACAGAGGGACGGCCTTTGGGCGGAGGGAGAGGGAGAAAACCTCAAGAAAAAGTTACCGTGGGAGGAAACCACGTTAAAAAGTGACAGAGGGGAGGCCTTCGGGCGGAGGAAGAGGGAGAAAAACCTCATTAAAAAGTTCCTGTGGGAGGAAACCACATTAAAAAGTGACAGAGGGGTGGCCTTCGGGCGGAGGGAGAGGGAGAAAACCTCGTTAAAAAGTCACCGTGGTAGAAAACCACGTAAAAAAGTTACAGGTGGTGGTGGTTGACCCCTTGACTGCCAAACCGGACCAAGGAGGGAAGGGGCTGGGGACCTGACTTTCCATTGCACATTGGTTCGGTAGATGGGTAGGCAGCTTGACCGGGCTGTCGTCGCGGTCAGGGCGTTCGCGCTGGGCCTTGTCGCCGGGGTGGCATGGTGCTTGCTTGTTCGATCCCGTGCCACTCCATAGCGCGGCAGACGGTATCTTGTGGGTTTTTTTAGTCAGTAAGAGTCTGACACCCCACAGCTCCCCAGGGCTGTGGGTGTCCAATGGAGGATTTCTTCCCACATAAAAAAAAAAAAAAAAAAAAAAAAAAAAAAAAAGAACAGTCACGAATGACATCAAAGAAAACAAACTGGCTTATACCATACAGTGGTTCGATAAAGCTTTAAATGATAAAGATACAATGTTGAATAGGTTTAATAGGTATTATTAAATTGAAGAATCCGCTACTAAACATGCAGTGGTCGTCTTTTCGTGTGGTTATATTAGTAACAAAAGTATATCTCACTATCACATACAAAAATCATTTATCAAACTAATAACAAAAAATGCAAAAGTGATAAAAAAAAACGAGCGAATAGTTCCATCTCTTTTCATTTATGATCTTAATACAATATATACTGAGGTAATCACTCGAATCCGGTACAGAAGAATATTCTGCAAAGTTAATCATAAGAACCTAGTAGATAAAGAACACAATTATTATCATTTTACATCGAAATGTGGAAAATTAATGATTTTTAGTTGACTCATTACACTTAGAAACCATCGAAGTAAGAACCGACTGCCTCAGTCTTTTAGGTCTCGTTACTTGTTCCGATACCTAACCGAACGAGAGCCTTTATTACTGGTAAATGGCATTGTCGGCATACTTGTACCTATCTTTGAAACCGAATCTATTAAAACAGTATAAGAAATATTACTTCTTAATGGCATGTTTCCAGGCATGCTATTAAATATATCTTACACTCTTATATATTTAACTTCATTGGAAACGATTATCTTTCGGATCAAACATATAATCCCTTCCTTTTCTTAACACCGTATTTAATGTTACAGACTTTCTCGCTTTTTCATTACGCTTTAGAGTTATGTCCGAATGGACTGTATTTCACAGTCCGGTCCACATCAAACATTCACAAGATGGCCGCTCCCGTTTTATTCGCCTGTTTAACTTCATGCAATACATTGAGTTAATAGCTAACTATAAACTGAAAGAAATAATCTTTTATAGTCGTGTAAAAGTGAAGTCTTGTTTTTAGTGGATAATTTTAGTTGATAATCTTAGATATTTCTCGAAGTGGTTTTATTTTTATTTATTTTTTAATGACAAAGTAGCTTCCAATATAGATTTCATATATTTTTGTAAAAAAAATCAAATAAAAAAAAAATGGAAAACAAAGTACATTTTCAATAACAGATCGTCTGTTTACATCAATAAGTATATTTAAAAAGACATTTATAATAAACTAATTTACATTTTAGTTTATTGTAAATTCCTGTAAATAATTCTAGTAAATTTATAGAGTACTAGCGGCCTGTTCCGGCTTCGCACGGGTATAAAGTATATAGCCTATGTCATTCACTGAAAAAATGATTAAAATCGATCCAGTAATTTTGATTTATTCATTACTGCCCGTGGCCCCCACGCGTTAAATTTGAAGTAACCTCAAAAATAACACTATTTCTCCACTATTTAATTTATGTTATTATACATATAAACCTTCCTCTTCAATCACTCTATCTATTAAAAAAACCGCATCAAAATCCGTTGCGTAGTTTTAAAGATTTAAGCATACATAGGAATATAGGGACAGAGAAAGCGATTTTGTTTTATACTAGTAGTGATACATATTAAAAAAAAAAACTACTTATAACGTAACAATTCTAATTGAATTTATTCCAACCATCATGTAGATACATATATATCTGATAGTATATTAAATATAAATTTCGTCAAGTTAACAATCTATACATATATAGAGCAAATAAACTTATCAAATAATTGTAATCAGTTTTTTATGTATAACCTACATGTAGGTAGATAATGTATAATAATGATAATCTACATTTTCGGTAATTTTTAAAAGAAAACTATTTTTTAATACTTGCCTAATTTTAATAATTTAAGGATGAAATTATTAGTCATTTATAAATTAAAAAACGGTATATTATTTAAGTTTTTCATAATAACGAGAGATTAATGATATGTTTATTTTAGAGATAAAAATTGAGAAAACCCTCATCCCGAGATTACATTCGTAACGATGTGAACATAATTATAGTATTAATAAACGAAATATTAGGTATGTTATGAATAATCAACTTCTTATACGTACTACAGTTGAAAATAAATGTTTTTTGTGTGTGATAATAAAATATAATTATATCGGTAAAACGGTATCTTAGCGGTTTTTCTGAGTGTTATATGTGTTTCAAAACCAATTAAACGATAGTTTTGACATCACTATTTTGGTAATATTCGTTTTCTTTTATTGAAAATAAAACCGTTTCAAACTAATCACAAATCATTTTTGAGAAAGTACAGCTATATTTTTGAATATTCATTGCGTTTGCTATTGAGCCTAATGAAATAGTAAAAAAATATTACTAATTTATAAGTAATATAAGCATAATAAAATCTAAGATTTCTTTTTAACATATCAATTTGAAGTAAAGCTGGGAATTATCATTCATATATTTCTCCTTCAATTTAATGTATCATGATTAATAATCTATACATATAAAGAAATATCCAATATCTTTTCTTTAATCAGCCTAATCTCCGAAACGCCTGAATCGTTTTCTACGAGAGTCACTCATAGATTAACGACTTCACAATAATTTCATCTACAGTGGTTGAGAAGTAATGCTTAAATTTAACAAATATATTTTAAAAACGATAAAAGTGTTATAGGGATTATTTATTAATGACAAATAACAATATAAAAAAGATTGGCCATAATTCATTTACATAAAATAGATGATTACAGTGAAACAAATGCAAAAAAAAATATTTTCCCGCGCGTGTACAGACTAGCAAATGAAATAGATCACTAAAATCAACGTTCACTCAAACCGTAGTGTTACTGTAAATTTTAATAACGAAAACGCGCTAAGTGCTTTTTGAATAAATATTAAATGTTTCATGCACGTGTAGAAATGTATATTTATTTACCATTTTAAGTAAATAACGAGACAATAAATATTTTATTTATATATTTTAACAATTCACCTGCGAATTGGTCCGCGTTAAATCTATATTACATATAATAAAAGGTTACGACACGAAATCTGTATATTAAATATATTTAAGAAAAAGTACTCTGGGGGGTCTAAGAAACAACGACAGAACACATTTCTATCTTTTTTAGAATTTTTGTCTGCTGTATGTCTGTCGTTTGTACGAGCATCACGCAAAAACTACTAGAGGGATTACGACGAAATTTGGTATGTTAGTAGTTTATACACCGGTATAACATATAGGGCATACTTTACATATATATCACATTAGTATATATGTATAACTTAATTATAAGAAAACACAAGGAACTACTGGACGGATTTTCACGAAATTTGATGTATAAACCAAAGTGACATATAGTATTATTTTACATACATATGTACATATATATCTTACCTATATTGCTTATAATAAAATACGAAACAGACGACTTTAGTACATTAAATATATTTGAGCAAACATTGTATTTAGAATTTTTATTTGTCTGTCGGTTTATTTGTACGTGCGTATCATATAGACTCTCCTCAGATGACTTTGATTGTGTAAGAATTGTTTAGTGTATGGAAGCTGTAAGCATTGTTTATTAACCTTATGGAGTGATTATTGTATGATGACAACACGGTATCGGCAGTAAGACGTCAGACGAGTTTGAGTGTCTTTTTTTCTTTTAATATTATTTATGATCGAAAGATGCTTATGTCTATTTTTTGGGATGGAATTCGAAATTACTGGTTGATGGGAAAAAGTGGTTACTAAGACTAATTGTGTACATGAGTAATAAATGTGTTATTATTTCCAAAACCCTGCAGTTTATATGTGTTGTATATATGGATTCTTCAATTGAATTTGGTGTAGTAATAATTTATACACTGTTAAAACATGAATTATTTAATTTCCACATATATCTAATGAAAAATAAAGGTATAAATTTTTAAGAACAATTCATAGGTAACGTCAAATTTGTCATTTTATTGATTTAATGGCCTAAATCATAGAATTCAACAACAATGTATCGGCAGTTCATAAGATTCGACAGCTATCAAATATTGCCACTGCTAGGTTGGTCCACTTCTCTTACTTCCATAAATCAACGTCTTATGGTATTTTCCTGTGGAAAACAGCAGCTGAGTTGAATACCATATTCCTACTACAGAAACGGACAATTCGAGTAATTTATACGATGGAGCCTCGCGAAACATTCACTGAGTTTCAGAAATTTGGTATCTTAACTTTGTCCTCTGCATACAATATTTATGTTTTAATGTATGTCTGCAAAACATAGAAAAACTGAATTTTGTAAAAAACCAATATAAGTTAAATACTAGTAAGGGTAAAAAACTAGTTACTCGTATTTCATGCTCAGTAAGACCAGTAACAGTTTTTTGGATAATATGTTTTCCAAATATATAAGATGAAAAGATAAAAGAGATTAAGTTTTTTGGCGGTTCTTTTAGAGGACTGTGTTGTTTCCGAGCCGGTGTTAGTTTTGACGTTCATAAGCGCCTTCTCGGGGCCTCGGTACATTTAATAAAGTATTTGTCATATTGAAGACATTACAACTAAGAACATAATAATACAATTCTTTCTTGGTTTCATTAATCTGGCTTGATTCTAATGTCTCAATTACGATTTCTTTTGACTTATCAGCGGTATTGTGATGACCAAATTATATTGTAGGTGGTGCAAATTAAAAATAGTAATAATAATAAAATTATGATATTAATAATAAACGTGAGCTCAACACTCAAGTACACCTAAAACACAAATTATTCATTATGCTCATTATAATCAGTATTTCTAAGATTACATTAGATGGAAAAGGTGGTAAGGTGAGGCTCACTATCGAATGAAACAGTTAAAACAATTTCGTTGCCATTTAAATTCAGTAGCAAACGACTTATTTACTAGGTTAATTTCGTTTAATAGTTTGGACCACCTGCATGTTGATAAATTAAAAATACGGGTTTGTGCTAATCAGTGCGCTCCGCACATGTGTTCTCGGCCGTGTCAACAGCCGAACTATGACCTCTAAGCTAAAAGTTTTTCAGTCTACGTTTTTTCTAAAGAAATGGTCCAAATGTTCACATGTTTCCGCATTCCTACGTAAAGGCACCGGTCGGGTTATATTTCTTTTTCATTATCTGTCACGTGTACCCTACATATTTTTTGCATGCATTCCTAGCGACCTTAACATTCTTTTACAAAATATATCCCTAACACATTATAATTTCAGACAATTCTTACAACTATCAAATTGCAATAAAGGATTTACATATGGTTCGTTGTCCGCAATAATGATCTAGCGAGTACTCCAGTAAAATTAAATAGAAAAGGTTATCAAAATTGCGATACACACAGTAATGAACAAATAATGAAAAGCGTAGGTCCTATATAAGTCCAAATTATCATTAAATCTCACGTTAATGAAGCTTCAATATGAACTATGAATTTCATACCATTACGGTATGATTTTTTGAAGTTGATATAATTAGATTTGTCTATTGGAAACAAGATTCTGTTTACCCCTTTTGATGTCTCTAATTTCAAAGCTGATGAGAGATTTACACAAACATTAATCCCCTTTCAACTCTTTATAGGTAGGTTTTCATAAATTTCCTTTATAGCTCTTAAGCAACCTGCTCCACAAATTTCATATTTTTTATCTCAATTAATTTTGATTGTCTATTTTTTGCCATGTATTGAGAAATGTTTTTGACACGTTTTCTACTATAATCCATATTTAATAATATACTAGTGACCTGCCCAGACTTCGCACGGGTGCAGTTTACTAATCATCATTTTATCCTTATCCCACCTAAATAGGATCGGCACAACATGTTTTCCTTTTCCACTCTCTCTTGTCGGATGTCATCTCAGTATTCACACTTTTTATACACATATCATTTTTCACACAATCCTTCCATGCCTTTTTTGGTCATCCTCCACTCCTATATCCGTCCACCTTCAAACTTAAAGCTTTTCTTGTTTCATGACTTTCATCTCTTCTCATAATATGCCCGTACCATGCTAACCTATTACTCATCAACTTCTCCGTCACTGGTATTATTGTCAAACTTCCTTTGATATACTCATTCTTAATCTTATCCATTCTTGTTACACCACACATTCATCTTAACGTTCGCATTTCTGCCACATGTAATCTTTTCTCATTCGTTTCTTTCGAAGCCCATGCATATAACACAGCTGGTCTTATTATAGTTGTATACAGCTTCCTCTTGAGTTTCAACGGCATTCGTGGATCACAAGCCATCTTAGACACCTTTCGCCTATTCATCCACCCTGCATTTATCCTATTCCTCACGTCCTTGTGTATTACATCGTCTTTTTGGACCAATGAACCGAGGATAGTGCAATGTACTCATGTGATGTCAAAATTGTCCAAACAAATTACACACACTTCCCAATTTGTTTTTTCTTAGCGTTTTGACCATTAACAGTCCTTCAAAGTAAGAGCATCTTCGGAAGGGTGGTCACACAAAGAACAATCTTTTATTGGGTGTAATATTAAATCTGTAATATCTTCTAAAATATTAGTTGAAGTTATAAACCTTAACAGCAGTTTACGTCTATATCAAGCACCTAGCTTAACTAGAATATTTAACTGAATAACAATTAAGACTGTATTGATATAAACAGCTTCACCAATAAACGAATATTTTTAAAAATTTGGTAAAAGTTAAAAATATTTTCTCTTGGTTAACCTTAAGTGATAGACATATAACACACTAGACTTTTCTGTAGACCTAATTAAGATACACAATTCGGGAATATATTGTCTTGATGTATGTCATAAGGCTTAGCCAGTGATAACAATGAAAATGTGCGAAAAATATTTTTTAAATACAATATATTGACTTCTCTCTACTTTATACATGATATGAGTATATCATGAGGCGAGGTGAAAGCGATGTAAGTAGAAAGTTTTAAGTAAGAAGGTAGACGGATAATTGATTAGAAGAAAACCTAAAATGGCGTGGATAGATTGTATGAAAAACGATATGTGTATAAAAGGTGTCAATACTGAGTTGACATCTGACAGGGGAAAATGGAAATGGAAAATATGTTGTACCGACCTTACTTAGGTGGGGTAAGAGTAAGAAGATGATGATGATGAAATTATTATAATCCATGTCGCATTGTAACATACTCGTATATAACACAAAATCAATAAACAGTATATATATATATTACAATACAATATAGGTTTTATAATTGAGCTTCAAGGGTATCCGTGGGTCACAATCTACCCCAGATATTTTATGCCAATTCATCCCCCCTGCAATTATCCTATTGCCTACTTCCTCGTCTATGCCAAAGTCGTTTTGGATCAATGAACCGAGTTACAGGAAATTGAAATAGGCTGGTAAGGATTCGCTATTAAAAACTTTATAAGAAAAACTGGATGAACCACCGAAGTCGTAAAACAAATGTTCAGTTTTTGTTCTAATAATCTTCAAACCAACATTCTTCAGTTTTTCTCGCCATTTCCTTTACTTTCGGTCGCGGCAGGATTTTCCCTGACAAGGACAATATCATCAACAAACAGTATACACCAAGATGTCTCCTCCTGTATGTCTGATGTTAACGCATCCATAACAAGAAGGAATAAATAAGGGCTTAAAGCTGAACCCTGGTTCAAACCTACAGCCACATTGAAATTATCAGTAAACCCAGCTCTGGCTTATATATATATATATATATATATATATATATATTTGTATGAATTAATTTAAAATGCTAAATAATGACAAAATAAATACGCGTTTTAATGTTTCCACGTCGTATACGACAACGCCTCTGCAAAACATGTGATGGTGTGAGGTCCAAAATAAAAATGTCGAAACCACGCCCGGAGGTAACGAAGACCCAAGCGACGCTAAACGTAAATTAAAGCCCGGAGTATCCGTTCCATCGACAGATAGGAGTGGAAACGGATAATGAATTACGCGAGGGTCACGGGGTCCCTCAACGGTGCCGTTTGCAAATTGTCGAACAAGGGCCACGGTTTATCGAATTGATTTACATAAATTATCTAAAGGTATTATTATCCGACCATATTTATGTTACCTTATTTACGAGAATAGTTGCGTCATATATAAATTATAGTGATCTAGCTTTTTGATGCAAGTTCGTCTGCGATTTTCTGTAAAATAGCGGTTTGATCTATGGAATATCAATCCGATATCCGCAGGTTCGAACCCCGCATATTCCAATGATTTTTTCTGTATTCGCGTACATTTACTCATATCAATCAAGGAAAACATCGTGAGAAAACCTAAACCTGAAAAATGTTCTTGTAGTACCACCGTACGTGGAAAAATATAGAACTGTGTATTTCTTGGAGTTTGAACTCGCCAATACGTCGTGAGCTGCATATATCTTCTTCCGGTAAGATGTCTATGACCCTGCAGTGGGTCTCTTACAGGCTGATGATGATGATGATGACTTTTTAGGTCCTAACTTATCTATATACCGAAATCCATTATAATCAGTTCACAGATTCAATGGTGAAAAAGTTCCAAAAAACAAAACAACATTCCTTTCATATTTATAATGTCAGCATGTTGTATTATTGTAGTATATGAAATACCTATTATCAGACAAGTCAAACTTGGAGCTTGTTAACGTATTAAAACTGAATACATATCAATACATTAGTTTCTCTATAAATACGTGTCATTCCAATATCAAGTTATTATAACTAGGTTTTCAGCGTACGTATCTGGTGTTCATGATTCAATCCCATACGATTTTACGATACTTAACATTTCATAAAAGTCTTAATATCCTATAACGTACATGATGCATAAGATCTACACTCATATACATAAAATTAAAATGTCTGCGGTCTGTGCAGACATATGAAGCGGCTGTACCAACTTTAACTAGACTTTTATTGTTAGACAATGGACTTTGTTCTTTCTACCTAATATAACAATAATGCCCCTTTTTACAGGGACTTGGTAGTAAAAATAAAGTGTAATAAAAATAACTTATAATCGGTAAAAGACTTAAGTAGAAATAACAAAATAGCAACGCATAATTTCTAGTTAAAACAGGTAATTTCGTTGAAACAATAAAAACATTTTCAAAGTCGCGGTCCACCGTCTTGTAAGAGATATAGAAAGAGACCCGACATTGTGCGAAGACACGAGCTGTTACGCGTGTAAAAATATATATCAATATATTTCTTCCACGAAATTTCTTCATACCGTTTTCACACCTCAAATATGATCAAGATAATAAACCTCTTTTATTTATATAGCAACAATATTCCCTAAATTACCTTATAAAATAAGTTGGTAGAACTGTGAAACGGTAAGTGGATACAGCCAGAACAGCCGCCGTATCATCTCACCGCACGAGCGCCAAATGTTCGTCGCTATCAAGAATAAACATTTCCTTCATTCTATTATATTCTATCTCATACAAAGAAATGATAGTAACAAAGCTGTTCAACGTGATGGAGATGCGACGACGCGGTGTACTGAATGACAGATCCGAAACACGACCGACGGAATGGAATCCACACTTAATATAATAAATCCAAAAATGACTATGTCTCTTGTTCTTTACCTTTCAGAAGTAAACATCCGACATATAAATATGTATGGTATGTTACTTTTTATAATGCTTGTCTGGTTAGCTATCACCTCCGAGTTTAAAATCTATCTCTAAATGCCTATAGTATGTTAAGGCAGTTGTATTTAAGAGTCAGTCCACCTTTATGTTTACCGTGACACTATATTAGACCATATCGTTATTTAACATCTGGTAAAATGATGCACAAGCAGTGAAGTATTAAGAAACTATGGAACATTGAGAAAAAGTTAGGATACTTCCTATAACGATCTAAAAAACAAATTACGCCCAGCCAAGCGGACGGACACGAGATTCTACAGGCTGGAGAAATATTATTATATAACAGGTAATAATAGAAAGGTTAGGCAGAAATATAGTTTCTAGCTGTGTTCAAAATAAATCTAAACATGTTTCTTCGTAACACATTGAAATTGTCAGATAAGATTCGGAACATCGTAGATTTTTTTTTGTAATTATCTCGGCCATTGTTTTCAACTGTTCATCCGATTTATTAGCATAAAAAACGTTTACCTTTTTTATATTTAGGGTTAAATAATGGTAGTATAGAAACCATATGTATTTCATTCAATTTTTTAAAATATTACCGTAACATTTCTCCCTCTTTTAAAAATTCAACAGGTTATTTATTTTAGGTAAGTACTCATAAGGGCAATTCATAAAATACATTGTAATTATTATACTAAAACTCTAAAGAGTAAATTGTAATTTTTTTTTAAAGGTGTTAGCTACTTAGAATGAATCTATCATATCCAACATCTTATACTAACAGTTAAAAAAAGGTAAAATACCAACTCTATATGACAGAAATAATAATTATATTTAGATTAAATATTATAGATTTTTTTAATAACTATTACGAAGCATTTGAATTTCGATTATAATTTAAATAACTACAAGAGCGTAAGATAGATGTGATTTTTCTTATTTACGTCTTTATGTTTCTAAGATGAATTTATAAGTATGAATTTCTTTTTCAAATCATTTTATGAATTATTCTCTTTAGAAAACTGTATTTTAAAGTGAAACTTCATAAAGCAGAGCTTTGAAATTCTGATCGGTAACCTTTTGGTGTGACGAAAAGTGATGGGGGTAAACACTGTGTTGGGTAGAGTGTTGTAAACACCGGTCACATGAACACGCGATCACCGAAATTCAGCAGTGCCGGGCGCGGTCAGTACTTGGATTCCAACCGCGTTACGTTGGATTTTCAAAATTAGGTACATGATTCTTTTTCCACACGCGAGTTTCGCATAGTATATCATAGTTTAAAATATAATATTGCAGTAATTTAAATTGTACGAGACGACAAAAGTGACCAATATCTCTGTTTCAAACATCGAAAAAATTTCTATCTGACCGACATCACAAAACTCATTCCCGAAATTGCTACTATTCTTAGACTGAATCTTCTTATTGCCGAGCGAAGTATATTCATTTTGCTAAGATAGAGAATGAAAAAGGTTTATGAGATATATACGGAACAATAACATCAAAGCAACGATCAGGCTTGAAGACCTTTTATTTAACTCAATTAAAGAGGCTCTCTGTTTTTCTACTGAAGAAATTCTTAATGGTGTTAAATCAGGGGCAGCTTGTTTATTCACTAATTCTTTTTTTCGGTCCTTTTTAAACCTGAGAAACTTGAAATAAGGACCATCGAGTTTCGGTAGAAAACTTGAATCGCTTCTTTTTTTTTATTTACACGGCCTCTTTACTTTTCATTTGGAAAACATTTATGCGAATTAATATATCAAGCTCATAACTTATTGGATGTACTTGTAATCCTGGTTATTGCGACCATCATACACTTCACAATAAAGCTATTACAATCTCTTTATGCACAATACAGTTTTTAACCAAGGCACCACATCATGCAGGTTTTTTTCTTCAGAAATATGACTTAATTTTTACTACCTTGTTTACATGTATTATTTTCATTTATCGTCATATTTAAAATACAATTCAGTGGTAAACTCAGACGGAATTACAACAACTTAATCCAAAATTCCGAAGTAAAGGTCACCCAAACGTTCAATTCATTTGACCCTCTTAGTAATGGACTATAAATCACAAGGGTTTTGACAGTAGTAGAAATTTGTCAGGTCATGAATTCAAAATATATTGAGTTTATTTAAACGATATTATCCTTATCTTTATTTACTTTGAAAATCTTTAGACAACCCATTACCTTGAGAATGTGTCTAAGACGTCTTTAAAGCACAAAGTTTTCGAGTCAAATGCCCAAATTACATTTTTCTAGCATATTCACGGTCATAACATTACTACATTAATTACTAATTTATACACTCCAGAGCTATTAAATTGGGACAAAAAAGTTCGTGCATCCAACAAATCTGTGGCCATCTAGTTTTATTTCCCGAACCAGTGACATATGTAGCGCTTCTGAACGATTCCTCGAAAAAAAGTATTCTATTATACAGGTATTATCTAAGCATTATTTGTAAGAAAATTCTTGTTTAGACGATAGGAAAAAAGTTTTTAAAGAATCAGACTAAAGACCATAAGTTTAAACGTCTAGAACCTGCCTACTTAGTACCTATCTCGCAAGAACAAATCAATAATTAAATACTGGCTTCAAAATAATGTATTCAGGTTATGTAAGAGTTCAAATTTAAACTATATACCTTATTAAGTTAGACTAGATTAAGTTAATGAAAGTTTCACTGTCACGTATACAGAGTTAAACACTATTATTGCTTTTCTAAGACTCATTTGTGTGGTATATCACAATTTGCTAATTTGAAGCTGACAGTTAGCCATTTCAACTATGGTTTCTCTCTTTTGAGATACGTATAAGCGGCAGATTTGTTTTCAACACCTGTACACTACGTCAGCTAGTAGTTATAGCAAATAAAGCTCTTCGGTACAAATGAGCAATTCCCACAAGTCCGTAATGAGTATAGACTAATGAAATTACACTTCGACAAGGATTTATCAGCGGACACACAAAGCTTATTACGTTTAACGTATTATTAGTTTTATCACGATATAGATAGACCAGCAATGCAGTTTCCAACTACACAAAAGTGGTAGGCATTGTTTCATGACAGTTTTATATTTATTTAATTATTAACAGAGACTTAGCATTCAGGATACCACTACAGATAAAACTCGATTTTATCACATAAAAGAAAATCGTGTACATCATAATTATAAAGTATATTATTAACTTGAATTAAAATATATGCATCCGCATTGTATTGTATAACAACAGCAAAAGAATGTACTATTTAGACATTTCACGTATCTAATTGCTATGATAATGAGAGAATGTATATATATCTGAGAATGTGACAAATTGTTCTTGTGATATTTCCGTCAATATTGTACGTGTAATACATAATTGTGAACAAAAAAAAATAGCGATGGTACTGTAATAGTGATTTATAGAATTACGCTTGTGTCACGTTGACGCTCTTGTTTTTAGCCAGCACCGTCCTTATGAGCTAAAGTATGAAAACATAAAACTTGAGCCCCGTCAGGAGACACAATAATATCATTTACACTATGTTGAAAAATAAACGTGGAGTTATCAATACCGACGATTTATCTTTGACAACATGGCGGTCACAATGTACATGAAAATCGTTTCAGCGTTTTGTTTCGTTACCAACCATTGCCCAGTGTATATGCTAGCGATTTTAAATTTATTGTACTCTGTTATAACATACATAACAGTAACCTATCCTATATATACATATAACGACTAATCCTAATTTTTCGTCCGTTACCACTCTTAAAATAGCTGTGTGAAACAACCTCACTGTTATCCTTATACAATGGTTCGACAGTAAAACGCAACCACAAGTGGTATCAATGTTTCGCTAGTGGCATGTGATTAGCACATTATAACGCAGTGCGAGGTAGAAACGGCTGCGGTCAGCCCGAACCCACCTGCCGTACTGTGCTCTCATGTCTGTTGGGATGCGGTTTTGTTTATAGTTTGAAGTTTGCGGTTACGTGTGACACAACAAGTGCGACTTCATAATTGTGTATGTCGGAGAATGTTTTTACAACACTTAATAAATAAAGTTCATTGGTTTATTTACTTTCTTGTTTATAAACACACAGAAAATAATTTATATTTTCTTTTGTACTTCATAGGTTATTGATTTGATTAAAATCTCATGTAATAATTGGCTCTCGAGTGCAGTGTTGCCGGAATACACCTGTAGAATGCAGGGATACAGATTTTCAACTTAAAAATGATGGCTTACCAGGCGGGAACTAGAGAAATCTTGACCACGCTATGCTTTCATCACGTTGTTTACCTTGACCATAAACTCCTGATCATTGCAACATACGAAGCGACATCGATCGGTGCCGTGTTAAGACAGGTATTGACTGAGCCATAGCAGATTAATCTCTTGTATTATTTCTTGACATAAAATAATTCAGATGTAATTGCAAATTACATTTTCAATTAAGTTTTACGATCTCATACGCATAGATATGTAAGTTTCACTAACGCACGTGACCTAAGTCCGAATCACGTAAAGGCATCACATTATCAGAAAACATATGGCGAGATAATTCTGCTGTACGCCTTGCGTTTCAGTGCAACAGTATAAAATTTAAAAAACACTGTTTATCCCTGTGGAATATAACCAAACAGTTTAAGATACTAAAGAAGAACTAAAAAAATCATTTATTTATTTAAATATAGAATGTCATATCTACTCTCTATGGCAACTCCGCACGTAATGATGATTCTCGGTGACAAACGACTGTTTATAACTAGTTGACCGTCCGGCTTCGCACAGGTGTACTAGCGGAGAAAATGAGAACAAATCTTTCCTTTACAGTACGACTACGTAATGAAATAAAATGACAACTGAACAACTGTACGTCATTTTCTGAATTTTGTCAATATTTTTAAGAACTTTCTTTTTAATGTCTTCTATCTCAATTATTCACTCACTCACTTTTTAAATGGAGATTTTTTAATGCAAAATATTCACTTTTACGTATTATTTGTTTTTATATTTTATTTTATACGAACTTTGTCCTGACAATTGTAAACGCGACAAAAAAAGAATTATAGATGCAATTGGTCACCGTTATTTTCTAACGTATCATCATTGTAACATAATATCAATTAAATGTTATAGTCATTATAAGGAAAAACGTTAAATCAACGGTAACGCCACGAAATGGTATCAGTATTTTACAAATTTATGCCCTGAAATCAAAAGCACTCTTACCGATGGGCACTCGGGAGGATCCCTTTCCCTCAGAACTCAGAGGCACGAGTCAATACATCCCCTTCGCTAAGTAACCCTCCGGTTTAAAGAACTCATGAAAGAAATGTAATGCTTTTGTGGTGCCACATACTTGGATTAAATGACCCATGAGAATTTCCACGTCCTTTAAGAATTCTTATAACGTGAAAGGAATTTTCGATTGGTGCCGATGTGTTAGAAAAGTGGAGCAGCTCTTGGATCTTTATAATATTATGTATTGTTCAATGACTTTTCAATCTCTTTAAAGTCTAAATGATTCCAACTTAGTTGAGGTAATTTTGCATTTTTACTTTTAATATGTATCTAAACTTTCATTATTTTTCTTCATGTTATGACTTAAAACGTTTCGTTACCACTTGGTTATGTGCACAAATGAACTAAATTAATAATAGAGGCTAGAAAACTGAATTTCAATTTGCTTTAGAGTGTTATTATGAAGTAGGCATAATTTTGCTATAATTTGACTCGAACACGACGTGATTCAAGTTTATGAAATTATTTCAATATTAAAGAACACAAACTTTGATAAGAATAAAATATTCGAAGTAACAAATGCTTCTGCGATTCTATTAAAGGCAACAGAACGAGATTTGCGTTACGTCGTTACAGTAGATTAGAAAAATAATACTTATAATATAGAATACGGCTACAGTATAGTACAACAAAGAATAGAAAGTAACGTAATAAGGAGAAAACATCTTTGCAATATTTATCTTAATATTTTAAATCGAAATCATTATATATTTCTTCAAAAATAAGCAAAAACTCTCATCGAACTCAAGGTTGACACATATATCATATTATATCTTACCATTCTTATGTTAATTATCAAAATTTGTATCATTTCTAGAAAAATCTTAATATTAAGCATACAGGTTGCGTATTGGAGATATCTCCACTTTCAAAATTCTACAATACATTTAGGCTTCCAGTAGAGGGAAACGTTATATAACAAAGTAGTTGGTACAAGAGACCTTCTAATTCTCACCTGCAAAATAAACCTCCGTCTAGTAGAAATCATGTAGGCAAACAGTACGTACAAAAAAATGTTATTATTGTACGTATTCTATCGTCGTCTTCTTAAATATTATTATTTAACATCAAGCTTCCTAGCAGTGACCAAAATAAGTTCCTAAAACAACCAAGATTGGCATATATTAGGTTAGATAGCTGTAGCTTCACCATGCACTTGTTTCTGACCTGCAAGTCCTGAAATTGTTATAAAGCGCTGGCTCAGGAGGTGTTTCATTTTAATCCCCAAGAGAAATAAATGACTAACCTCAGAACTGAAAACAAAAAAAAAAATGAATCAGTTTATTCGTTATATCATGACAGTGCCTGGAACCCGCCAAGTTGCTATTTAACTTATAACAATTGCGACACGCCAGCCAACGACGCAAAATGTCAATACAAGGACTTGGTGACTCGTCACCACTGTGGGATTGTGAGAACCAACGAACATATTGAATCCTAATTTCATGTCACTATTCGTTCAGACATCGAGCTGTAATGACGTCTCTTAGGATAAGTCTCTGCTTAGGTTTTAATAATTTAAGTTATATTGTTTTTTTCAAACTGACTATATGCTGTTTGCCTGATGGGCCTTCAGAGCTTCACCGGACAAATGAAGCGATCGCTTATGGCGCACGGCCGCTTGGCAACAAGCTCTAGGATGCCACAGTGGCGGAAACCCTGGCTTGAGCTGCTGCCTTGGATGCAACAACGCGAATCTTATTAAGCTAAAATTGCTAAGCTAATTATACATATACGAATTAGTAAAACACATATGTCTGCGTATATGTGCCTCACGAGCTCAAACATATATTTTGTATTTGTCAACTCGGCTAAACTAAACTAATCAAGTCCGAATAACATAACAAAACGCTTCCACTATATGTGTGCGTGCACGTATGTGGGGGTGATCTGTGTTGTGTCTGTTAAGCTAGTGAGTGAATAAATTCAGTGTAACTGTATTGCGCTAACAGCATGCTGGGGGACTCCACTCCGGGGATCGAAGCTAAGTTTGAGCCGCTGCCGAGGCGGGTTGTGGTGAATGTACTGGAGAAAATTTATCCTTAGACTACGGTGGAAGTTTTATTGCACATTGTCTCACACCTCGAGCTGTAGATACCTCTTAGTTTTAGATTTAGTATAAGATAAATGTAATCTGTAATAATAATAAAAAATATGTCAAAAGTGTATTTTTTATATCTCGCAGACGCGTCCCGTATGATTTCTATTTTACAAATAAATGTAAGAAATAATACCAAATTGTTGACAGATATTTATACATATATTCATTTTATACAAGCCCAGCATAATATACAAATTTCTATCGAATAAGGCGCCTATACGTTATCTACGTACCATTAAAGGAACTTAATAGGTCGAACATCGCAGTCCCAAGGAGGACTTAACGGGATCCTATTTTGAAGGCAGAGTGACATTAAGTATTCAATATTAATTCAGAAGGTTTTGAGGCGAGTGGTCTGTGTTGAAAGACTTGAAAATTGGTAAATATTTACCTCATTTTTCGATTTAGCCAGGATTATCTGCTTATTTATTATAAAACCTTCGATTGCATGGTGGTTCTCTGAAACTGATAATGGGCATCTAATACTATTATGTTTTTGCAAAAGAAATTCTACGTTAGCACTTAACCATAATATAATTTACGAATAAGTGACCACATAGCCGAGGAAGGATAAAATAATCCTAGAAATTGGAGCTGGTTTTCCTTCAATATGTCAATGGAAACACACAGATAGTTACTTGGCATTGAATTTTAATCAGCTAACTAAGCATTTTGAAATTGGGTACCACTATTTAATGAATTAATCTCAATTATACATTTTACTAAAAACTCAAACGTAATTATAATTCAAGAATACAGTTTCAAGCAGACCATATCATCAGTACCGGCATAATGTTTTTGATATGCATATTTTATTTACAATGCAAGTTAAAATTAGTTACATATAAGGTTTTTTAATAACATCGGACACCTGTTTTCACCACCCTACTACTAATAATATCTATGCTTCCCGAAGGCTAATGATTTCGAGGCACAATAAGTTCTGCACATACAATGAGGCGATTGACACTAAGTTCAAACACCATGTTGACATTTTAATGTCTAACGGCTATTATAGGATGGATCAATATGTGAACAATGGTGACGTCTGGAAATGAGGCCCTCTCTGTGCATTCGCCAAAACCGAATGTAAATATCTATGTTTATAATTATCTTCAAAAAAAAGTTATAATGTGCTTGAAATATGTGCTGATATATAATGTGTATGAAAAGATAAACCCGATCAAGTTTCTTTTTTTTTAATATTTATTATAGGGGGCAAACGAACAGGTGGGTCACCTGATGGTAAGTGATCACCGCCGTCCATAGACACTAGCAACACCAGGGGAGTCGCAAGTGCGTTGCCGGCCTTTTAATATATGTGGGCCTCCGGCGCTCTCACTGACCGAATGAAACGCAACAGTGCTTGCACTGTTACTTCACGTCGGTTTTCTATGAGAGGGTGGTACTACCCCGGGCGAGCCGACCCATTCATGCTGAAACCAGTAATAGCTTCAGCGTAGCTCTACCACCGACACCTTGCCTACCTTACCTTACCTTGCCAGTTCTTCTCGATAACTGAGTTGTTATCCGAACCGGTGGTAATTTTGATGTTCATAAACGCCTTCTCAGGGTCTAAACTGATCAAAGTATTTTTGATTTTGATTTTGGTTAAAAAAACGACAGAGATATTTCGAAATTTGCCAACAAAACAAAAGTTACGCCGCATTTCGACACACGGTTCGCGAGTTTTCACCTATTAATTAAAAACTAATTAGTACTTACTCTCGAATGGGGTCGAAATGCGGGCACACCGGAAAATTAAGGACTTTTAACTTTATTTCCAGTTTAATGAACCGATTACGGTGTATACGGGCTAAAGAAAGTTTGCTTTAGGGTTGCGTGATTACGGAGAATGTTTCTGAAACGGTTGCGACCACTAACTTCAAATAATATAATATTGATTTCGTATCTTCTTCGTTCGTGCACGTTCTTTATGTTTTATATGAAAACATAACTGGCTATTTAACCTGTTTTTTCACACAAAAATCATAGGTTAATTGGACAACATTTTCTTTATACAAATTAGCCAGACGTGATTCTCCCATCTACCAATATATTACTTTAAAACAATATCATCATCATCATCATCCCCTTACCCTTATCTCACCTAAGTAGGGTCGGCACAACAATTTTGTCATGTTGTGATGTATGATTTGGATTAATTTTTGCGATAGGCCGCGCGCGCATAACATCAACCCTCCTTGGGATTATTTTGTAGTACCAGGATTTCTATTCAACGTTGGTGATTGCTATAACATATCTCGCTTGCGTGGCTCCAGGACTATGTCTCACGTAAGTCGGTGTCATTGTAATTCATTGTTAAAATTTTGGTATTCAAAATGTGATACAATAAACCATTACAATAATATAATACATAAAAAAATATGATAGAAATATGTACATTGAATATAATAAATAATAAAATGACCCGTCATGTCAAATAAGAATTATGAAAAAAAATCCGTAACCAGCCTTGTTTAATAATATTACTTTAAAACAACTTATTATAAAATGAAATACAAAATACAAACGTAAAATAGATACAAATAATATAATTTTGTTCTAAGAGTAATTGCTCTTAAGATGTACAAATTACGGTCTCAAAATAACCACGACGCAAAAAAAAAGTTCCGTATTTGGCATGTTTTCAAACAATTGCAGAAAACTAATGTTTTTCCACCAACGAAATTTGACAATGGCAAGGAATCGAGTCGGGAATCCTTATGCGTAAAGTTAGTTTTAATAGTTTACTAAAATATTTCATAATTCAAAATCATATAATACATCCAATAATAATATGTGCTGAAATAAACATTGAATATTATAAATCGTTCAGAATAAAATAAATATGTAAGTAAGTATTCGATACTGAGCGATCATTAGTGAGGAATTCCTTATATTCGAGAATATTCCCTCGGCACACATTCGGACTCAGAATACAAATTCCTACATCTACTAGATACGCTGTCTGCCATAAATAAATACTCGACATCTTTTTTTTTAAACCTTGTTTAAAATCAAAACCTATTTCTTCACCACTTATGCATTGATTTTTTTGCATATGTCACAAAATTTTCTTGTTAAACCGTTCTTGACTGGATAAGTGAACAATTTTGTAGGTCCTTCAACCCCGACACTTGGCTCAATGCGGGATCTTTGTTATGAAGATTAAAGATTGTAAATATGTATATAAAATAGTGAAAACGAAAAAAAAAAACACTCATGTATTCCATTTCTTATTGTTGCTTATACTTGATAGTGGATCTGTAGGTCAAGGACTGACTAACTAATGAATAAGCATGGAATGATTCAATGATGAGTAGTGAAGAAATCGGTCTCTAATTGTTACTAATATTATAGATACAGACTATATTATACAAATCTACTACATATAATAAATGGTAACAATTTAAATAATTCGTGTAGTACTTAAACAGTAAAATCTCTACCACCATTAAGACTTTGCAACGTCGTTATTGTTACAACCTTAACCTAAACAAGCAGGTTTGTATTTTCTTCTTACATTCCTATAACCGCTCTCTAAACTCTAACTCTAAACTAATTTTTCAATAACTTCTTCCGTCTACTACTATTAATCAAGATATAATATTATCTATTCCAAAGCTCTGTTATCTTATGTACTTATTACCTGTTACTCTGATAGTTTGACTTAAATCACGTAATACAAATCATTTATTTTTGGTCTAATTATTTCCAAAAGTTTTATAATAACTAGTAATCGTCCAACGGTCAAAAACTATAATTAGTCTTTGTCTACAAGTCAATTTGTTTCTTCACATGTTATTACATAAATATTATCTATTATATACTATTCTTTCTCTGTTTTATTTATGAAATAGTAAAATTGTATTGAGTATTATAGAAATATTGAACATTGTAGACGTAAGGAGCGTGAAATATGACAAATAAATTAAAAAAACAAAGTATTTTTTTTATTGTCAATACTAAAGGTCATCGACAGGCAATAAACAAAAAAAAATCGGTTGACAAACAGAGCAGGTAAAGTTACAGAACTGTTTTATTTTCGCCTACCTGTATATAGATATTGTGTATGAAGACCAAGTGTATTATATTACTCAACTTGCGTAACGAATCTTCAGCTGCATGCTCGTGGAGCTAAAATGATTAAAAACAATTATTTTAATAATGCTTCCACTACTGCGTCATTCTCATAACTCAAAATTAGCGTCCGCTAAGCTCCATTTTTATGTGTAAAAACCGCGCGAACATTAATAGCCTTCAGTTTGTCTTCACGCAGCCCGATAGTCCAAAACGCACTACGGGAATGTCTTCCTACACCTGCATTTATTGCAGCCATAGATAGACGAAACATTATGCAACTTATAGCAATATCTAAACATGATTTATCTGTAGACGTACGTCAGAAACAACAAGGCAATCAAATCTTTACTAAACTATTTACCAGAGATCCGTCTGAATTTCGCAGTGATGTAATGTAGTAAATGTGACGTCATAAGTATCCAAGGGGTTTTGTACACTCGGATCCCTCTTTTGGCGCTTTGACATTGAGAGTTTATCGAAGCCAAAGAAACTTCATAAATTTAATCATACAAACAACTTGTTTTGTTACGCGTAATTTTAAATATGTTTTATTTTATAAGACATTAATAGAAATTATATGCTATAAATGGCAATTTTAATCTTTAGTGAATATCCAATGTAACTAAAATATTTAATTCGTATAAAGAGTAATACTACATTGGTAATAATTGCTTTGTTATAAAAAAAAACTCGTTAGTAGTCGAATAAAGCATCAAAATAGATCTCATAATTTAAAAGAAATAAGAATACACGCCGACAGATATGGACAAAACTTTGTTTTACATTTTATATTAATTATTGAGGATACAAGTACATATGCACAAAAAAACAATGTATTAGTGAATATCTTAAGTCAGAATTTTTCATAACAAGTGATAGCTCTAATATTTTGGAAGTTTTTTCTAGAAGGATATATTGTATAATGTTGCATCTGGTATTAATTTCGACTACAGTGTAAAACATCATATATCCCGATAGTAAATTAGACACATCTTGTTACTTTATATATCAGTGTGTATCTGCCAGAGCCGCCCGCGGCGACACACGCTTGATTACGGAACCTCCCTCAACTCAATGCCGTTCGACCCTCTTTAAATATAATTCTATATCCACACTCACTTCTTCACCAGCGGTTCTAACAAAACGCCTTATGATTTATTTTTGGGTACTGCGTTGGGCAAGGTTAATTAATGAAACGTCATAAGTCCAAAACATTCGCTTGTTCAAAGACATCTAAAAAAGTGGCTAGCGAGCGACTTCCCTTTTGTATCACAATTTGCAACTTTTATATCATTTTATACTAGCAACCAACTGCGATTTCGTCCACGTTAAATTACAATATAAAACTCAATAAGAAAAAAATATAGACTGGTGCCACCTAGTGACGTGTTATATTAAAATGCACAGCACGAAATATCTTCGCCATAAACAAATAACTATTTACGCCAATTTTTACCGTAATCGATTTTATATATGGATGAATTCACTTAATATATAGATAATTGATATACACAAAATCACAACATATTTGATTGATAAAAAGATTCTTATTTACTTAGCAAACTCATGAATGAGCACTTTGCCTGATACTGTTGCCACAGTGTAATCCAAAACAACAATGAGGGGTTTACATTCCATCGGCAGTCATCGTTTTCATGCTTGCATATCTCTTAATTGTTGGATATACATCGATGGATGGACATTGATCGATATCGGAATATGACAAATCAGAACAGAATCGCTGTGACATGTTTGCCTATTCTATGTAAAAAACTAACAGTATGTAAAATTTACAATTAACGTTTACTATCAGATCCACTCATTGGTTATTTTATTAATGGACACTGATCTATTCAAATAAATAAAATTGAAGTGGATATATACGAAAGTTCATACAGTAATGATAAGTAAAAAACAATTTTTAAAATGTTTCTCTTCTGTCTCTCTGTTTCTTACAGCTAACCTACGATACAGTTGAACCGATGTTGACAAGGCTTTCACTGGCAGATAACTCATGTTATAATAGTAACTTTGGCTACTTTTAGTTTAGAAAAATAGATAGGATTACGCACAAATATAATAAATTAATGAGGCAGTGTCCAGGACAGCGTGCCTTTTTTACACTGAACAAACCAAATACCACGCGGACAAAGTGGCGGGTAACAGGCAGCTCAAAATAAAATGAATAAACGTAAAATTATACATGAAATATAACTCTCATGAAAAATCGACGCATATCTACCCCATGGAAATGATTTAATTCCCTGAAACGTCATTCACTGCAGCAATTCATTCAATGGATCCATCGGCGCATCCGAAACAATTCAATTTTGTAGATTGGACGTCGCGACGTCCACAAACAATTGTCACGGTGAACGATTTATTCGTAAAATTTATTCCGCCGTCCATAATTCTGTTTGTGTTTTGATCGCGAAATAGTGCCTTTCTGCATAATTCATTCGTTTTATATGCTTACCAAAAATCTAGAAACGGACCGACAACGCATATACCGGGCCGGTTGGTTTAGAAACATGAAATGCAGGCGCAGGAATTTCCAAACAATTTTTAGGCCTTATCCACTAAAATTAGTTCAATAGTAAAAACTAGGATGTTTTCGAAGATGTTGGTAATGAAATTGCTTCAGACACAAAGTATACTTACCCATTCTAGAAAGCATATAATATGGAAATGAATTGATAACCAATATACAAAAATATTATGCACAATGAGCAACATAGATATATTTTTGGATGCATACAGTCCATAGAACATAGTCCTTACTTAAAAATCACAATAAAATATAACCGACCTTGATGATGTGTAATTATCTTGATACATTACTCTTCCTTACATCCTCTATAACATTTTTTTTTCCTATGGTATTTAAATATATTATAAGATAATTCTCCTTACGAATAAATGTCATACGTGTCTGTGATCTTAATGTTCTCATTGTAATTTTATGTTAGAATTAGCAATATGTAATTTTACCTTTATGCAATCACAGTGTTAATATATTAAAATACAAAATAATTAAAGTACATAGACGATAAAACAGATTTCACGTTGAAAAAATAATTACACGAAAAATATGAATCTTCTTAATGGTCAAACATAACGCCAACGTTCCTTTAGATTAGGAACGACCCTCAAGAAGTGGAGGACATTGAAACGCCGAAATTACACCATTTGGATTTTTAAACAGCGTTTTCTGTTTATAAGAAGGACATTTGAATGGAGAGTTACGATTAAAATTTTGTCAGTGAAACCACTCGTAAAGCTGTAGATTTAGTTTATTGCGAATTATATTAAGTAGATGGTTTTAAATTCCAGCAGGCAAAGATTTAAAATTAAAAATTCTTTATCAAAAACAAGTTTACTGCCTCTTTTAATTCTATCATAATTTTGAAACTTTAATGATTAGGGTTTAAGAAATAATGTAAGCTTTCATGCATTTTTTTCATAGTCACATCGTCCTTGTTCATATGACGATAAATTATAACAGCGGAAAGTTTTTTTTTTTATATATACTTTATAGGTTATCGTTTAACCACAATCTCATCTGATGTCAAATGACTATTTGGTCTAAGATGGTAGTCACGCTAAACCTAGAGGGAGACTGGCGCTGGCGCTACCGGGAGCTGCCGGAACACACCAACAGGTGCTTGACGACAGATTTTGAACTAGAGGGTGATAGCCAGGCGGACTAAGAAAAAACTCCAACCACCATAGTGCACAAAATCCGCTTAGATTAGTAATGCTTTATAATAGACTTCTTTTTTTGCTAAAAAATTAGCCAAATCTTTACACCTTATACAGAGAGAAGGCACAATCAATTTGCTCTATGAATTAGAGCATAAATATACTGCCACAGATTATCGATCTACGTCTTAAACTCTGAGAAGTATGTGATTGATTAATTATTCAAACTTATTAAATTTTATATCATATTGAGAGATATTTCGTTGCAAAGTAGGATTTCAATCTTGATTTAAAAAAGAATCTGTAAAACCAAAAATGAATTCACTTAGCATTTTGCAGCCATTTGTTTCCTATCTGAATATTATTCAGTTGAAGATGTAATCATTTGGAATCATAAATGGGAAAGGAAATAACATCAATTAAAAACTGAAATAAGAAAAACGTTAACATCGGCCTCAAATGAAGAGCGGGCTCTTAATTACGAAGAAAATCAAATTTCACTCGGGTTTTAATTTAGAAAGAAAATACCCACTCCTCGAGGGGGTGTTCCTTAAGAAATGACTACTTAATAAAGACTTGGACCTCGAAGGGAATTTATCTTGAGCACAATGCCCCATTGTTCGCCTAAATAAGCGGCATCTGTAACACCTTTCAGCTATTGAAAATATGTAATAATAATTCTGAAATGTCTAAATTATCATCTGTTGTTAATTAAATTAAGTTTTCATTGTTTCTTCATTTATGAATGCTGTTCATTATACTTCCATTACTAAGCGTGCCCCGTGGATTCACTCGCATTTAATTTTTCCTGCCCTCGCTACAATACAGTATGCGTCTGCACTATAACTATATTTTGGCATACAAAATTGGATGGTAGTTCCCGAGATTGGCGCTATAAAACACACATACAAAAACATAACGCCTTGAATTTTATTATATTAGTAATAAAATAATTAGAAAAGACTGTTTACCGTAACTAGCTACGTATAAGTAAATCAGTTTATATGAACTAATCTAACTCAGAACTAGCACCTCATGTTCAGTTATATCGAACCTCATATATAGTTTCTGAGTACACATATCGCTACTAACTCAGTACAGTATCAGTATGAGCAGCTAACTAAACTCTTCAAACTGGATCAGAGAAACGCAAACACAATTAATTAATGAAGTAACAGTGGTTGCACTATTGCGTTTCGTTCGGTCAGTGAGAGCGCCGGAGGCCCACATACTCGTATATTAAAAGGCCGGCAACGCACTTGCGACTCCCCTGGTGTTGCTAGTGTCTATGGACGGCGGTGATCACTTACCATCAGGTGACCCACCTGTTCGTTTGTCCCCAATAATATTAAAAAAAAAAAATAATAATAATTTATAGCATAAAAAGGAGTAACAATGATGATGATTTTAGTGTCGAACAGTTCATGAGTTTTACTACCATTTATTTTAGCTCCTATAAATTCAAGATGACGATATTAAAAATTCAATACAAATTGCGGGTAAACATATCGTATATAATACACCCGGGGGAAGAAGCTTGGTGGAACGGAGCAAGTTAACTCGGATAAAATATAACTCAGTAACTCTACGTGTTGCAGCTAACAGCTTCAGGTTTCGATATACATTTTATACTGTTTATATTGTCATAGAATACTCATTCCATAGAAGGGATGCCATTTTGTCCTTTGAATTCATTTAATTGTTTGTATATATCATTTTATCCATCTTATCATAATCAAGTCGTCTATATTATGTAGCCTCATTTGCTTCTTATCTCTTTCGGATCTTTTACAATTGTTGATTCGTCATACTGTATCAGTTTGACATATTAATTTACAAATACACAGACAAATATAAAATTATTGTCATTTTAGATCTATTTCTGATAAATTTCATATTGTAATCGTTTACAAAGGCTGATTACTTTTTTCTTTATTTTCAATAATTTAAATTATTTTCACATACCTGCTTTAAATGTCGCTTCTGTAACTTACTCTACATACATCAACGCACATAATCCATTCTTGTACACACACGATAGGATCCGAGGGGTGTTAATACTAAGCTCAAAGTAACGCGAACTGCTTTAACTTAAGCTATAGCAGTTAAGTATTACTCGGCTACTTCGTCGTTAAACTTATTCAAGAGGCGGTTAAACTTGCCGGCAAAATTTCAACGGGTGACTCTCATAATCTTCTTAAACGTAAAAAGTAACATTCTAAAGCTTCAATATACTACTGGATTTTATTGCTGTTCTAATTTTTTTGGAATTTTCGATAATATTTTCTTTGTAGTAATAATGTCCGATCAAATGTTGCCAATGTTAATAAATATTCATGATCTAATACCAGCCTTAAGAATGGTATAAGAAACGATTCATTCCGTTCCAGCAACGATGCAAGTAGTGTATCATCTGTAGCATTTAAGTTAAGGTATATTTCTGAAATCCTAGACTATATGTTGTAAATATTGTAGTCTATCGTTTTAGAGGCAAACAACGGGGTGAGTTACGATTTTTATAAATATATATGATTTTATTAAGAAATCTAAATTAATCAACTGACGTTAATGCTCTTGTTACTCGAGCACTTAACCTAAAAGCCTGTCCTTAACTAAAACATTCCTTTTCTCAATCTCTTTTTAATCCAATCTTATAAAAAATTACCCGTCTTAGATAGGGATTCAATGTAAAAGTTATTAAATTATACAGTACTATTTGTTTGTCGTATTCTTATGATATTAGGTATTATAAAAGGCAATTTCAAAACTTGTTTTAAAACGAGTATCGATACAACAATGCTTTTTGTCAGTTTAGCGGCAGTTTTATTGCTGGGACAATATATAACATAAAGGTTAGTAAAAATAAAATATAGAAGTAGCATATCTTCTTTGTTAAACAAACAGTCATGGCGAATTACAACACAAACATCACTGCAACTGTTCCCAAGCGAATACTGGTTTTAGATACAATTCATCACATGCAGACCTCTCCGTCTTCCACCATACTATACCACGTATCATTTTATGCATAAATAAGTAACATTATTATAAAGAGTAGACCAACACTGAAAAGTAAAACAATTGAAATGGGTAATTAGAATTAATAAGTAGTCCAGTGAAACTGTGGAGACCTTGCCAGGTCAACAGTATAGTCAGTTCGAAAAAAAAGAATTTATGACGTTTTCGAAATATCAGCAGTCATTCTGGAAAAAAAGTACTTT
Source organism: Antheraea assamensis (assembly GCA_035772565.1). NCBI lineage: Eukaryota > Metazoa > Arthropoda > Insecta > Lepidoptera > Saturniidae > Antheraea > Antheraea assamensis. The sequence goes on along the minus strand of JAQQSE010000046.1, from coordinate 2,741,479 downwards.
TCAACTCCAGCTATCGTAATACAATACGTACTGGATAACAGATACATTAATGCAAGCCAGGCAAGGACTACATAAAGGGTTTACCACCATGCGTGCTGTAATCGTCAGATAGCTTAATACTGGAATATATTTATAAGGTATAAATTTATCTCTCTCTTAATTATTTACTTACTTATATATTTGACTACTACCAAATTACTAACATAGCCACCTGATATCTAAAATCTAGAACGCAATCAAACCTGATAAAATTAAACAAAACTTTTCCTTATTTTAAATATAAATTTCGTATCATAAAAAAGAGAGAACAACGGAGACTTTTTCTGATTATCTCCAACATTAACATAAAAGCGAGAACAACTTAGACGATGTTGAATTATCTGCGGAATAACTCGTCTCGGCGGCTACTTGCCTTGGGACGCTATATAAATGCAGTCCATTACGAATCTAACTAGATTGTTTCGGGACATAAACTGTATACATTTGATTGTAGTGGGTTATTTTAATGTTATACCAAAAAAAAAAAAGTATGAAGTACATTAACTTTTTTTTTATAATTTGCTATAAAGAAGATTAATGTTGTAATAAAACGCAGAAAACTACATTTATATACAACTGTGTGATGATCCTATTTTTTTTATGGTGACATCGCATTTCAAAAATAAGTAACATACTTTTAACTGATCCTTTTCACACTTCTAATATCCACAAATTGATATTCTATACAACAATTGGTCGAATACTGTAGTTAGATTCTATTGTATTGCCTTCACACCAACCGGTTTATGATTTGTTTTTTTTAATTAGCCTGGCAAGGCCATCTCAGTTTCACCGGACTACTAAGAGGAGCGCTTAAGACAGTCACTACAGTATATTTAGTTTATATTATCTATTCATCTCAACCAGTAGAAAATCTTATTGCCTTTAGTAGAATCTCATCTCGATGGTTGGAAGTCGTCTACTGTGCGGTTCTCACGTGCGTTCTTCCCACGTACGTCGGTACTCTGGAATGAACTCCCAGCGGCAGCGTTTCCGGACCAATACAACCCACAGACCTTCAAGAAACGAGCCTACTCCTTCCTCAAAGGCCGGCAACGCATCTGTGATACCTCTGGTGTCGCAGGTGTCCATGGGCGGCGGTGATTACTTACCATCAGGTAACCCGTCTGTTCATTTGCCTCCAATCTCATAAAAAAAAAAAAAAGAATACTTTAAATGCTTCCCTAATTTGCAATGAAACTGAGAAAATTATGCGTACTGTGCCGTTAACATTTCTGTACAATACTTTTCAACCAATAATTTTTCTATACAAGACGGTCAACTCCAAATTAAAAAAAGAAATGATGTTATTAAGAATTATAAAACCAATTGGATATATGAGGTACATCTGTATATTTAATTATCACATAAATAAACTGCAACGATGCAATTAAACCAGTTTTGTCTAAGCAGAAACATCGAGGGAGCAGATTTAAAATTATCATATAAGGTACACAAATATATATATATACACGTACTTTAACCTCAATCCATTATTCAGACGTTTTAGTTTGTTGTTGAAAACACACACATAAAGAAGGTCAACGGAGCGTTTTTCTTGGCTAAAAGCGATTGCATATTTTCCGAAGTTCGTAGTGCAATATAATATTTTATCTCGTAATAAATAAATCGTCACCATAAGCTATTTAATAGCTCTCGGAATCCGAAAACAATTGGTCAGATATTTACTATTGTTAATCTATAAATGAATATATTCAATATTTAAATAAAGAGCAGCAAACAACAAAACAATACATTTAGATATTTTAATAATGTGTACGCTACAGAGTCAATATGTAAATTATTCACAAAATAGTTGTATATGAAACGACGATATCAAACCTTCTGTATGTAACGTTTCAACGTATTAAAGCTGGAGTCCCGTGACTGCCGTTATCTGGAACGAGCCACAGTTATCTAAAATCGGAACGACTGAGCTTTACCATCTGCGATTCCCGTTGGGGCCACTTTATAAAGGCGATTCCCGCCGGGACCACTTTATAAATGCACGTTCCACTGCACCGTGCTGCACTACGATCACTCGCAACTTGATTCATAGCCGCGGAGGAATAGATTATAAAAGTGTTTGTTTTCATTCTGCAAATGAGACGGTATCTGTGAAGCAATAGCGGTAGCTTCATGGAATTTTTACGACATCACGACAAACCGACACCCTGTAATTAGCTATAGTCAACATTTTATTCAAAAAAAGTATGTATGTATTAAATACCTTTTTTCTATTATTAGTGACGTTTTTTGTACAAACGTAAAGTAAAGTGAAAGATAAAATGTTTGAAAAGATTTTTATCTTGTTACGCCAAAGAAGTATAACTTGTAACGCGTGTACATAAGTACAGACTACTTTTTTTAAATTTAACTTCGTTCTTTTTGAAAAATAATCTGCCAACAATGAAATCTTATCTAAGCTTCAGGTTATGATGTCATTATGATTATTACTGTTGTATGAGATAAAGGTTCTGGTTCACGGAAAGTGTCATGGGAAATTGCGGACTTACCGGTCTGGATGATACGTCTTTCACGTAGTGCACTTCACTTGCAGCGTATATATATCTATTAATTCTTCTTTTGTCCAGAGTTGGCAAGGTTGATTAATACCAAAGTTCATTGTTTTTGATATGGCGTAGCGTTGTAATTCTTGCGTAGCGTATGCATTGGTGATTGGGTTGCGTCCGCGATCAAGATGGAGGCAAAAGTGAAAAGTAGGAAAGGGAAAGAAGTGTCCCGAAGGCGTTCGAAAAATTAAGCAACAACACGTGCCAACTCGTAGCCGTAAGATTTCTCATGAATTGATGTATGTCTATTAATTTTAAATTAATTAAAAAGACTTAAGAACAAATCATAACGCGTGAAATGCATTCTCGTAATATAATGGGAGCCTATAATGGGGAAAGTAAATAAATTAGGATTTCTTGGTGTTTAAAATATTCGCAGGGTAGCAGGACAATAAATGCATCACGGTGTCTTCGACGCCTTCCGGAATCAGCAAGAGTAATTCTAACCGGCACAACAGCCGTGACTAGCAAAGAATTGTAGATCTCTCGCTTAGTCCAGTGAAGCTGTGAAGACCTATTACAATAGCATTAGTCAGTTCGAAAATATCTCTCGTTAATCACCGTCGTTTTTTGACTTGATTTTATCTTGCTAAATAAAAAAAACTGTAATCATTCTAATCGACATGATTTGACATGGAATATGACATTAGTGTATTATAAATATGACATTGAGAGTAGTGGCTTATTTACAGATTAATATTAAAATAATACTAGGTTTTGCTCGTGCCCTTACTCGCTAAATGTAGATTTTTTTAAATACAACCTATGTTCCTCACTGATAATGTAGATTTCTAATTTTGAGAGATTTTTTAAAATCGATAGAGTTTTTTTAATTTATTCATTACAAACAAAAAAAAAATACAAATCTTTTTTCGTTGTAATAGTAGTATAGATAATCACGAACAACAAGAAAATGTCAGTGGTCAACATATCCTCAACATGTAGTGTCATTTGTACAATTAATGAAACACAAGCAAACGTGACAACACAGAATTGAAACACTGTAATTATCCTTATATTAAATACTCAGTAATCTTCAATTAGTGTAATTTCATTAACGGATTTTCAATTTAACGATGGAATATCACGTCCACGATCAAATCCTTTTGACAAATTATCGCAAAGCAACGAGATACGCAGCGTAATTCATAATTCGGAGAGCAAAAAACAAGGCGTTCATTGGCGTCGGCGCTCACAAGCCGGTCGAGTGATAAAATTTTAGTGATGTTTCCACATTAACTTACCTTATATTACATTCAATTAAATTTTCATTGTATTATTCGTAATCTTACCAACAGTACTATCTTTAATGTATAAAATAAAGTATTATATTTATAAGTAATCTATATTAATAAAAATTAAATTATGTATATTTTGTTCATACAAATTTCCCTAAATACAGAACCGATTTTGACGAAACTTATTATTTCAAAATTTCAAAAAACATCCCACACAATAAATAAAACACGACCAACTCGCAGATGCCGTGAAAAAAAAAATAGATCCACGACTACAAAGTCCTGGCAACAAGTTAGTAGCATTATAAAATTTGGCTGATAATATAACATTTTCAGGAACTAATTAAAAAAATGAACATGCGTCCTTCTCCAAAAATCCCTAATCGGTTTTTAAATTAAATCATTTTTATGTGAAAAGGCAGCAATCACGCAGACGAATCATCCAATGATATATAGTAACCATCGCCTAAGAACAATTGAAACACCATGGGCATCATTCTTGTGCTACCGAAATTGAAGAGCGTGTTTCGCTAATTTTTTAAGGGCCCCATGACAAAACCCAGAAATAAAACCGTACTTACTTAAGTAAAGCTATAATAATATTAAACCTCCACAATCACACACACACTTCCACTTGTATGCTTCAAGCATTACCTATAGTTATTTAATTAGATATAGTCTGTGTAATGTATTAAAATTAGGTTAATTTTATGTTAATTAACCGAAATATAAGTTGAAAAAATGTTTTTTTTTAATGAAGTTAGCCAATATTTTACAAAAACATGACTGGGTCACATTGAATACGAATTGCTACTTCCATGAGAATAACACCTTGACACGGGATATTTAAAACAGTTTTTGTACCAATGTATGTTATACTAATAAGGACGATATTATAACACTAATTACAGGCCCGAAATTGAAAATGTCCCAACACTATCAACAGAGAGACGTGACAAAAACCGGGCGCGGCTATCTCCGGTTGGGCCAGTGTTTTGCTGGCTCGGCTACTTAGCGCTATTGTACCGGCCGACGGATGGGGACCCGAGATAAGCGACACGTAAGAAAAAATATTACCTTTTTGCTAACCCTCCTCCCACTCTTGCTATGATGTCGCGGCTCTACGTAATAGCTAACTGTGAATCAGAACTGACTTTTTCTCCCCTATTTTTTTTTTATCTCGGCAAAGTGAATATATTTTACAGGTTAAAATATACCAAGCCAAGAACCATGACGGTTGGCTAAATGTATATGGTTATATCAACCGTTAATATATTTTAATTAGCATAGAAACCTAGCAAGGCTAAACCCACATAGGTTATTACGAAACGCATACGCCAAGTGACGCAATATGTGTTTGGATTTTAGCTGGAAACAAGCACAGAGTACATTATATCAAACAAGTTCCACGGCATAATAGGTACAAATAGTAGAATGGGTTAATTTCAAGCATGGAAATTATAGCTATTATAATATAAAACACAGTATCACAGTGAAATTATGTATTTTCAACACAGCTATTTCACATGTGATAAATAAAAACTGATATGATGCGTATATTCGTGATGTTCAAAGTGAAAAAAATATTGCGAGGATTTTTTAGCACGGTAGATCGATCTTGATATTCTGTAGATCGTAACTCTCTATTTTAGGCAAGAAATTGAAGAAAAATGTATTGTATGCACAATAGAAATGTCATTATTATAAATATTCTTGCATCAATCCACATCAATATTATGTGCAGTTACCCAGAAATTTGTAACGCATGATAATTACAGTCAGGCATGATTGTTAATAGTGAATTGTTCTGCAATAGTCGCCATTGGCAATGGCATACCGGCATCATCACTATAGTATTACGCTGGCAAATAATTAAAAAGACTAGAATCTTTCAATGATTACGTCACTTAATTGTATAACTTCACAGGCTACTTGTCATAAAAGCTACTTGAAAGTTGTTTATATAAAAAATAATTTGTATAATCGTCCATTTAAGTCCCAAAAGAATAATGAAAACATTAGTAGATATATATGATAGTTCTTATCTGAAACACTGGATATAAGTGGTTTTTTTTTTTTTTTTGTCCCTTTGTTCCTCAGACATGATCCGAGCCCTTGTCATTTTGCAAGCGTCCTTTCTCTACACAGTTTATTTTTTATGTTACTTATGTTATGTTGTGAATATAAGTGGTTATATAACGCTGGTACACAATGTTGCATTTCAGTTTTGTAACAACGTCGATTTAGTTTAATTATTATATATAGTTTAATTATATTTAATTTCTTATTTTATTTAAGTAGGTAGTTTTGTATATTTTATGTTATGGATCTTCGTTGTCTCTTGAATAAATGAATAATAATAATTTATTTAAAAATTAGTACGTCTGTCTGGCAACACGCATTTGGTTAGTTTCACATGTTACTAATTACTAAGACGCTTCTAGGAATAAAGTAGCTTGTACGCGCGAAGTCGTTTTTGTGAAAATGCTTGTGTTTTGTTAGCAAATTATGTCTTTTATCTTGAGTAAAATTAATATGTTCAGTTTAGACCTTGTACAGGCATTTAGGAATATTAAGCGATGCTACTGGTTTTAAAATTTCCAGTCATCAAGAAAAACCGGTGACAAACTCTATCGAGCTTATACTTTTTTGTATACTTTCTTTAATTAAAACAATCCAATTCATTGTTCACAGGACTTTGCTCCTACTTTATACATTTATTAATTAATTGTTATACAGAGAGTGTATTATTTCCAGACATCACTATTGTTGACATAATAATCCATCATATAATAACAGTCTTTTAATAATCAGCTCAAACCTTATTGTATATTCTAACGCTAATATTATCTAAAATCGTGTTATTGTTCTTATGTGTGCAAATTCTTAATCTCTGAACATGCATATTATTTCCTCAATAAGAAATGAATGATGGCTTTTTGTAAACATATTTTGATCCTCGATAACAATGATCATCCATGTTTTTCTACACTAAAAACTTAGACAAAGAGAAAGCCAGCATTTTACAGAATATAAAATCGATTTGTCCGTGAACAGACTACACTTGGTTCGAATATAAAACAGAACCCTAAAAATTATAAAACGCAGTCGCGGTATTTCAATTGTAAAATACTAAGTTTTCAACATGGCTGCTCATAAAAACCACTCGTCAACAACAACATAGTTTAATCACATGACAGTGAATAAGAAATATTTAAAATAATAAAAATGATTAACCTGTAAACATGTAATATTTTGTTACAAGTTATCGTAGGCACTTTTTTTAATTTTTTACAATGATAAGCACAGAGCAATCAAAAAACAACGGTGACTACGGAGAGACCTAATTGTCATCGCAGGTTGCCGCTGTCAGGCCAGTCTGCATGCTTCTCTGCAGTTTGTTATATATACCTATATATTGTTTAATCATGAGACTTGACAAACCAAAATAGAGTCGCTGTATCAGTCTGTTGGTTTACAGGTTTATGGGCATTGATGGCGAGTGTGGAGGGCATTCTGTAGAAATGACTAGCCTAGGGGTATCAAAGTGGCCGAATCTCAGCTTGGGCTCTTGCCTTACATACATACTCCATGAATTCCAGTCCAAATGACTATACAAGCGAGCTAACTAACCATACACATACACATTTATGCAATACTAGCTTTTGTTGCACATGACCCTCGCTTGAGTAGTTAAGGTGTGAAAGCGTAACAATCAAACTCACTTTCATATTTATAATATTAGTTTGTTTCAATAATATATGTGTACATGTATTTAGAACCTGATAGTTTTACCTAAGACTGTCTAACCAAATAAATGAAACACAAATAAATTACAGAACCTATGTACTTACTGTATGTATGTGCAGGTGAGTGAGGTGCAATGTCTTGCACGTTGTTAGTTAGTAAATGCGGTGTCAATGTATCACAGAAATATCGTACTCGAGAGCTGCATTCCGGCGGATTTTACTCAGACTTAAGTCACTGCGGACTAATCACGGGGAATATACGTAAGCAATATACTGGCTGATCTTGGGACCTGATTACTCACTACTGCGGGTGTTACGTGAATCTGTTTGGACGTCGATTTTTATTCATGCTAGTTGCTAGCCAAAGAAGACACATAAATATTCTATGATATTAGACTTTCCTTCATTAGAAACTGTTTTATATCAAGTTTATCTTTATGACATACGAGAAAATACTAAGCATAAATTACAAGTAACTTAAAATAATTATTTTAATAAATGATCCAAAGTAAAAATGATTATTCTCAAAGAAACAAGCAAACTTATACACTACACCAGCCCACGGACCACCAATTTACAAATACTGAAAAAAGGTTTATTTCTTACAACACAATCTTACAGAGCGAAAATTTCTCATGCACTCAGATTATCTCACTAACATTTCCTTTCCTATCGGACAATTTTAACTAGTACATTATTGTCTACCTATAATTTTCAATCATTAATGACGTCATCCTCTAACGTACTCGACATACTCGATTAAGAATCTTGGAGTAGTCTCACTTTATAATTTATATAAGCAGTTGTAACACAGTACTCATAAATACAAGATTACCATAAATTTACATAACGTAAAACTTTATGCCTCACAAAACGTCGTATAATCAGAACTCGCTCCTTACCCCTACAAATACTATATGTATTATACTACTGAAGACAATTGCTTTACATGATAAATAATGACAATATTTTTATATGTACAGACAGATTCCATTCACTGCAAATTATTGCACTATCGGTCATTCTACCCTACCGTATACTGACTATAAAAAGAAAAGCAAACCTCAAGCTCTCCTGTATATACTCAGCTTCGAATTTATAATGTTTACGTCTGGCTACATATTTTATTGAAGAATAAGCTTTAAGAAAACATAAGTATGTATTCCATACAATCCCGGCCTGAAACAAGTTTTAAGATTATTATTTTCATAATAGCATCCTCTTGCTCGCGCCCAAAATATACTACGTAATAACTAGTGAACGGTTTTTGGTTAGACTTAGCAATAATATAGTTACTTAATTAATTTATATACATCGAACTATCTAACTTAGGCTATGACTTATAAGAATTTGTATGTATTGGACAAAATGTAACGATAAGTGTAAAGTAAGTCTTGCCATCTCGAAGCTACTTTTGCGTGCGCTACATAAATGCGGTGTCATAATTTACAAAGATACAAATGTAGACGAAGTCATGGATAGTTGCTAGCAGTAAAAGTAAGCAAAAGGTATTTTACAAAAGTGGAAGATACGTTTTGAAACCAACTAAAAAATTAATATTTAATACTAAAAAACGAGGAACTAATATTATATTATTTATATATGTTAGTTGAAAAAAACATTATCAACAAAACATGTCATTAGTAGACAAAGCCGTGAGTAATATTAGATTACAAAGAACATCCCCTTCCCCCATGTTTACCGCACGTTCAACTCTCCCGGAATTCCGCCAGACTGACAGTATCTCGTTCCCTTAATTCGTCTAGCTCCCATCGCTCAATACACTCCCCTACACTCGTCTTTCCTGTCTACTTTGTGCAGTTTCAGATTTCGGTTAATACTCTGATATATCGAATCAAATTTACTTGCTGCGGTGGAACTCGTTTGTTTCCATTTATCTTCTATATATATGAAAATCAATTGCTGTGCGTTAGTCATATAAAAACTCGAAAATGATTGGGCTCGTATGAATATTTTTTAGAGAAAAGATATAATTAGGAAAAATACAAAGGAGCAGCCGAAAATCGAAAAATACGATGTTAGTAATTTTGTATGGGAAATGTCACTTTGAATTACGTTCAATACATGGCGCACATATTGTTTTGTTTGACAACTATACTATGCATAACAATTATTCACAGAGTATTGTATATTATAGGGAATTGTTATTCATTCCTTAGGATTAGGTGAAATCTTTTACATTTAAAATCGTTTTCTCATAAAATAAAGGTAGTGGATTTTGAGAATAAATTTGATTAAAGCGAAGTTAATGTAACATTTTCCGAACATTCATTTTGATCAGCCATTGTATTAAGGTAAATGGAAGAGGTAAGAGGGCTTAGACATAACCATAAATTCGTTCAAACGTTTTTTAACGAGGCTTAAGGACTTAGTTTGAATATTTCTAAATTGTATACTTATCAAGGTAAGTTGGTCAGACTTGAGTTACTGTGTTACCAATTCAGTGTATTTTTTGTGAAGTTCTGTTTGTACATGTAATTTCTAAATACTCAATATTTTCACCATACTTAGATGAAACTTTGTACATAGGGTTAATATATAATTTCAAAGTCGATACCTTATATAAAACTATCAATAGCACTTTTAGAATCCATAAAAATGAGTAAGAACAAATTACCAGATGAAAATAGATAAACGCGTGTGAAGCCGTGGGTACAACTAGTCTGTAATATAACAAAACCGTATAAATTAATTCGACTATCAAGAGCTAGATAACTTGGTACGCGTTATTTGCATCATGAAAATCAATCGAGAATATTAAATAGCCTTTGTCACCGAGGGATAATGTATCTATATTTCTTTATCGAAACGAAACATATTCGGATAACAAAGCTTTAACTTTTATATTACGTCAAATTCCTGCGCAATTTATAATCACTAATGGAAATTGAGTTTAAATTTTCTTTACTATAATTGCATCAAACAAACGTTTTCATTGTTGTGATTGTAGTCATGAGATCACTTCTTTAAAATTCACGATATCAAAGACGTCGTTCGTAATTTAACGTTATATTAATTTTTTTTTTTTTTTCAATGGTAAACTGTAAACAAAACGACATATTGTGTTTTGCGCTAATGGTCCAATTGTAGCGTATTCAAAGACACAACGTCAGTTCCAATCATATAGTTCGAAGTAATTTTATGAATAAAAAATATCCGACAAAATGTATGAGAATTTTTATGTCACTGCCGGAACTAGAGGGTGATATTTGGAGAGACGCACTAATATATATATAATTTATATACAAATCGAGGGTTGAAACAAAAGAAACTCAATTGTTCTCATTGATAGTTTTGTTTTTAACACCACTTGCGCAACTTTTAACAACACACAATATTACTTTCAGTTAATAATACCATCTAGCGATAGTAGGTTCCTAGATATATTCTAGGAATATATGGAATCTTTATTTCTTAAATTACGGTAGACATCTTTTTGGATGACCCAATAGATACCCATAAGATACTTCTTCTTATCTCAGTACTCCGTAATTCAAATCCTAGAATAAACCTAAGCTTTTAACGAAGGAAAACAACGCAATGAAACTAAAGTACGGAGGAAGTCTTGCTACTTTGCTTAAGTTGAAAGTCTGTCACAAAATACCTGTAACCTCACCTCCATCTTATACGTACGATGAAATTGTGTTCAAGCACCAACTTAAAATCAATTGCAAATGAAAATATTAAATGCAAGAAATGACCAAGTTCTCCTTAATTAATGATGTTAATTCTGAGCAAATTTATTATATAGAATGTAATACGTTGAGTACAATAAGTAATTATAAGTTTAGACCCAACTCATAGCCATAAGAAGAACCGGTGGACCGTTTAATTTCGTAAGTTTTTCTTCACCACTAACAATCTATTAATAACAAGTCCACTCACGTTCCCTTTTATTACATCTCGAACCGCGGGAAATATCGAGTGCCTCGGTTATAGCGTGGGCAGTCATCAATTTAATATGGAAGTGTGAAAAGAGGCCATTAACGCCAATCCACTGAGTGATTTGATTCCGCCCGTGGACCGGATAGCGTCACGCGATTAATTTGCCTTTTTATCATTTTTTTTACAAAACGAAAATGCGATTAGGCGTCGCCTTTGATGTACAAATACGACCTTTAAATTAAGAATTTATAGGAGTTATTAAAATGGGAAAATAATTTTTTATTTTGCTTTTTCGAACTTCTTATTAGTTCGTTTTCAAATACAATATATATTCGATATATCCTATTAATGTTATTAACGAGAAAGTTTCTGGGGATGAATGGATATCTGTTACTCCTTCACGGTAAAAGTACTAAACCGAGTTTAATGAAATATTATATTCATATAGCTTATACATCATAATAACAACTGAGTTATAATTAATAATTATATTGCTTAAATTACCCAAATTATGAGGATAAGTCTATAAGTGAGTGTAATGACACCATTTATAAAGATACAAACGCGGAAGAAATCGTAGGCTGTGGCTAGTACTTTACAAATTTTTAAAAGGTAATTTTAAACAAATATTTTGAACACTAAAACACGAATTACTCGATATACGGGTTTACAAGTTTTTAACAAGAAAATACGTACAGTCATATGCAGAGTCGTATGTCGTAATGCGGAAAAGTACAAAATAACATGAAACTTTGGCAGACATTGGACGCCGGAACTGTACACAGTAAAGCATGCATTAGTTACAATATGAACACATTAACAAGCGAAGCGACAAGTACGAGCGTATTCACGTTACAATCAGTAAATGTATTTGGTGTATATATTAAAATAAATACTTTATCTAAACCTACGAATATTTAGAGCATCACAAAAATAATTACAATTATTACATAATATATTGTTTAATACTTTGTTTAGTCATTTCACAAATATTACTAATTACTTTCTGTTTAAAAAATGTCATCAGAATAGTTTGAAAATTAAAATATATATTATGTAACTAAAATTAATATTGAGAGTTGTTCCCTATCAATTGAGGAATTTTATACAAGTTTCCCGTGTACAAATACTCGTAAAAAAACAGTCGAGCCGTTTTTGAGTTATATTCTGACATATAAACAGACAAACAGACGGCAATGATTTTACCTTTAGACAGAAATTTATACTTTTGTACAGATATTTACTTAATGATTAAATAAGTAAATGCACAAACAGAATAATAGATACATAAATAACCAGTGTTATACGTAATTATGTCCCCATCGTAAGTATCTCAAATCAATACAACACAATCCTGTTAAAAACGCCATCGCTTATGAACAGCGCTTGTTGCTATGTTATATAGATACACTTTCCTAGCATCTCATGTTCGCGTGTCGACGAAGACGGCCGACGAACTTTGCCAAATAAAAACTCATTACTCCTGCACTCCTCATGGGGAAGTTCATATAAATACCCTCTCGCGATACTCACACTGATGCCGTGATCAATTCTAATTTATATGGCCCCGCTGTCTACCGATTTGGGACAAAGGACACTTTAAATGTATATGAAATACATAAAACTACAATGATATAAAATAATATTCTACATGCGTCTAACAACTTTACGAAATAAGTTTCTCAATACAAATAAATTATGGTTAAAAAAAACTAAAAGACATGCTTTTAGAGATAATTAAATTACTGACGAGATAAATGTCATACAAAGTACCCCACGCTTTTACAATAGTGACATTAAATTTCTCATCAGTAATTTTATTCTTGTGCTAAGAATTATTTTTTACTTTGATTACATTATTACATTTTTTAAACTAACTATCAGATCTATTGATTACGAAACGCAAAGTTAGTTTAAAAATGTCTTACAAAGTACCACATGCTTTTAGAATAGTGACATTACATTTCTCATCGGTAGTTTTATTCTTATGCTAAGAATTATTTTTTACATTGTTTATCTCTAAAAGCGTGTTTTTCAGTTTTTGTTAACTATAATTATGTTTCACTTTTTAGTTCGATTTGCTTGACATGAGTGCCAAGTTTTATTCAAATCTGATCGCTTAAAGTTGGGTAAAATCGAGGCTAAAAAGTCAGTTACAACCATATAGGTGAAACTAATAAATGCGTGTTAAAAAGTAATTATTCACGTATAAATAAACTGGCCTTTGCCCACGGGTACGCTCGTGTTAATGTAGATTTTACTCGGGAGGAACTTGGTTCTTGAATTTCCGGCGGTTTTTATTATTGTGGCTTCACTTACCTTATTGACCTTGGCGTGTTTCTGGATTCTGGACTTGTTTTTGCACTTGGCTTTGCTTGTTTTAGACTTTGACGTGGATTCTTTTTTCGTACGACTTGGCTTGCTTTCTGGATTTGTGACTGCTTGTATATTGACTTGGCGTATTCTGTTGGACTTCGATTTGTAGCTCTTGGTGTCCTGGATGACCTATTGGTCACCGGACAACCATGAGCACTAAAGGGAAAGCGGTTGCCCTGGGGGCTAAGCGGGCTAGCGAGTCCGCACGAGTATTCGACTCGGATACTGAGGTGGAGGAGCGGGACGGTCCGAAGGTGACTTACCGCAAGAGGGGGACGGACAGGGGACGTGTCCGGTCGCGAGGCGGTGGGCGAGGACTCGTGGGAGAGGCCGATGGGTCCTATGACAGAGCACTCGGCTCCACTGCTGGCTCTGTTGCCGGGTCTGCTGCGGGATCTTGTGCTGGCTCGGTTGCGGGATCACGGGCTAGCTCGACCGCTGGCTCGGCTGCCAGCTCGGAGGCGGGATGCGATCTTCCCATGGACGTGGACGCCCTGGATGCAGAGTCATTGAAGACACTCGCTGGGGGCAAGGTGGCGACGATCTTCGATGTTGTGAAGAAGTCGAAGAACCTGAAGGGCCCTTGCGTCAAAGAGCTGAAGGGGGCGGCAAGGACTCTTCAGGAGGTCGTGGAGTCACTAGCTGAGCGGACGGAGGCGGAGGAAACCCTCAAGTTGAGGAGAGAGACCAAGAACCTCCGCCGCCAGGTGGACGATCTTAAGGCGGAGGTTTTAGCGTGGAAGAGGATGGTGGACGAGATGAAGGAGATGCCTCCTCCTCCTCCACGGCGACCGGTAGTAGTCGAGGCCCCTGCCCAGGCCTGGGAAGAGGTTCTCGCTGGTGCGGTCTCCCGGCTGCAAAGGTCGCTCCAGACGTCGTTTGGCGAAATGCTAAACGCACGTCTGGAGAACCTGGAGGGGCGACTTTTGCCGTCCGTTCCTATCCGACCGCAGCTAGCAGCGGATAAAAATAAAGAGGTTCGCGCAGCCTCACAGCCTTTGCCGCGGGCTCAGGCGGTGGCGAGGTCCAAGGGCGTCCCTGTAGTTGCAGCGGGGCCCAGTATCGCCCCGTTGGGACTGGAGTGGGCAGGCCTTCCCGCCCCCGCAACGGCTGTGCCAGGTGCAGACTGGGCTACAGTCGCAAGCCGGAAGAAGACTAAGGCGGCGCTGGCGCCCAAGCCTGTAGCCCTGGCCAAACCGCAGGCGAAGAAGCTTCCGTCTGCTCCTCGCTCAGCTGCGGTGGTTATAACACTGCAGCCAGAGGCGGTGGAGAGGGGAGTGGACTACCGGGCCGTCCTCTTGAAGGCACGACAGGCTATTCCCCTCGCGGAAATGGGAATAACCAACCCTAATGTGCGGAGGACGGCTACGGGAGCCAGGAAAATAGAAATTCCTGGCGCTGAGAGCGCGCAGCAGGCCGACCAGCTGGCTCGAAAGCTGGAGGAGACCCTCGCTGGGGTTGCCACGGTCTCCAGACCAATAAAAAAAGCGGACATCCGGATCGTCGGCCTCGACGATTCGGTGTCGCGCGAGGAGGTGCTAACGGTTGTGGCGGCCAAATCGGGCTGTGCGGAGAACCAGATGAGGGCTGGAGAAATCAGGCGAGGCGGGGGTGGGTTGGGGGCGCTATATATGTCCCTCCCCGTGACGGCGGCCAAAGAGCTTGTCCAGATGGGCAAGCTCTTGATCGGCTGGAGCGTGGCCCAGGTGGTTCTGCTGGACGAGAGGCCCATGCGCTGCTACAAGTGCATGGGCTTGGGGCACACCCGCGCCACGTGCCCCTCCTCGTCCAACAGGGGTGAAGATTGTTACCGGTGCGGTGCGTCGGGGCATATGGCGGCTAACTGTACAGTGGCTGTCGCGAAGTGCGCCATATGCGCCGACGCAGGTAGGCCGTCGGGGCATCAGATGGGGGCCCGTAATTGTCAGCCCCCCACTGTTAAGGGTAGGGATGCTCCTCCCGCTGTCATCGCCAGAAGTATAGCCGCCAGGCGGGAGGATGTTGAAATGGTCCACTAATGGATAGAGCCCATTTCAACTTCCTCCAGGCGAACCTGAACCACTCCGCTGCCGCACAGGACTTGTTTGTCCAGTCGGTGGCGGAGTGGAACATAGGACTTGCGGTCGCCACGGAGCCCTATCACGCTCCTACCCGGCCACATTGGGCTGACGACTTGGATGGCTCCGTGGCGATCACGGTCGGTGAGGGTTCGCCCCTGGCGGTAAAGGAGCGAGGGGTAGGATTCGTGACAGCCGCCTGGGGAGGGTACGCCGTTGTGGGGGCGTACTTCTCCCCTAACAGGCCCCTGCGAGAGTTCGAACGGTTCCTTGACTCCTTGCAGGGAGCCGTGAGGCGGCTGTCGCCGCTCCCCGTGGTCCTCATGGGTGACCTGAATGCAAAATCGAGGACTTGGGGAGCGGCAACCACGGATCTCAGGGGCATGGCCGTTGAGGAGTGGGCAGCCGAGCTAGGGCTGTCCCTCCTCAACCAGGGGAGCGTTCACACGTGCGTGCGATGGAACGGGGGGTCCGTAGTAGACGTCTCCTTCGCCACCCCGTCTGTCGCGCGCCGTGTCCGGGGGTGGAGGGTGCTTGAGGAGGTGGAGACCCTATCGGACCACCGATATATTAGGTTCGAGGTCTCCGCCTCCCAAACTAGCAGAGTCACCCGCCCCCGGAGGGGCGTGACGTTCCCCTGTTGGGCGATGAGCCGCCTCGACCGTGAAATGGCGGAAGAGGCGGCCATCGTCCAGGCCTGGGCCATGCCCCCTCCGACCGGGGAAGATGTCGACGCGTCCGCTGCCCGCCTCCGTGATGCCCTCACGGAGATATGCGACGCGTCGATGCCGCGGAGCGTACACCGCCTAAACAGAAGGGCGGTGTACTGGTGGACGGCGGAGATCGCAGATCTCCGTGCGGCTTGCTCCGCGGCCCGGCGGTTGTTCGGGCGTAGCCGCCGGAGGAGTCGTCGAGACCCTGAGGAGGAGGCCCGGCTGTATGGCGACTACAGGTCCAAGAAGAAGGTCCTGCAAGCCGCCATCAGCCGGGCGAAGGAGGAGGCATGGGGGGAGATGCTACAGTCGCTGGAGAGGGACCCGTGGGGGCGCCCGTACCACATGATGAGGGCGAAATTGCGTGGACGGGCGCCTTCCACCACGGAAACTCTCCAGCCGGAGGTAGTAGAGAGGGTCGTGGGAGCGTTGTTCCCCGACCCTCCTAGCATTGTGTCTCCTCCTATGCCTCCACCTCAGGCGGCAGTTGCGGAGGAGCTCGTCGGTCCTCCCCCTCTAATCACGGAGGAGGAGATGGGGAGGGCGTTTGAGCGCCTCCGTAACAGGCGGAGAGCGCCTGGCCCTGATGGTGTCCCGGGCCGGGTGCTCGCCCTTACGCTGGGCCATTTGGGGGGGTGGCTTCGGGAGCTGCTCAGTCACTGTTTGTTGGCTGGGCGGTTCCCGAAGCCCTGGAAGCGGGGGCGGCTGTGCCTACTTTTGAAGGAAGGCCGCCCCCTGGACTGCGCGTCCGCATATCGGCCCCTCGTGCTGCTGGACGACAGCGGGAAGGTGTTGGAAAGAATTATTTCCTCCCGGGTCGTCCAGCACCTGGAGGGGGCGGGGCCGAATTTAGCGGACGCGCAGTACGGCTTCCGGGCAGGGCGTTCCACAATAGACGCCCTGACCCTCCTGAAGTCACTGTCCGCAGAGGCGACTTCCCAGGGGGAGAGGGTCCTGGCGGTGTCCCTGGACATCGCCAACGCCTTCAACAGCCTGCCGCACGTTGTTATAAGGGAGGCACTCCGATATTTTGGGGTGCCTCCTTACTTGCGGCGGCTGTTGGAGGCGTATCTGGAGGACAGGGAGGTCGCCTATGCGGACAGTGAAGGAAGAATGGTCCGGCGGAAAACAGGGTGTGGGGTTCCACAGGGGTCGGCCTTGGGCCCACTCCTGTGGAACCTGGGCTACGACTGGGTGCTCCGCGTCGCGCTCCCCACCGGAGCGCGTATTATATGTTACGCGGATGACACCCTAGTCGTAGCCCGGGGGGAGGAATGGGGAAATTTGGTGCGCCTGGCCACGGCGGCCACAACCGTCGTGGTCGGGCGCATCCGAAGGTTGGGCCTTAGGGTGGCCCTCGATAAAACCGAGGCCCTATTATTTCACGGGCCTCGGCGAGGGCCACCACCTGGGGCCCATTTAGTTGTAGATGGCGCCCGTATCGGGGTGGGGCCCCGAATGAAGTATCTGGGCCTCACCCTGGACGGGCGCTGGCGGTTCGAGCCCCATTTTGAGGGGCTCGGACCGCGTATAGCAGGAGCGGCGGCGGCGCTCGGCCGATTGCTCCCCAATATCGGGGGGCCAAGTGCCGGGTGCCGCCGACTCTATATGGGAGTCGTGCGAGCGATGGCCGTCTACGGGGCCCCGGTGTGGTCTGATGCCCTCGGTGTCGATAATGTGCGGGCGCTGCGTGCTGCGCAGCGCATTGTGGCACTGAGGGCTATCAGAGGATACCGCACCGTGTCCTCGGCGGCGGCCTTCACGCTCGCCGGCTCTCTGCCCTGGGAGCTGGAGGCGGGTGTTCTTGCCGCCGTGTACAAGTTCACGGCGGCAAGGAAACGTTTGGGGGAGCCTCCGGCTCCCAGGGAGATAGAGGGAAAGAGGCGAGAGGGGAGGGAGACCGCTATGGAGCGGTGGCGGCAGGATCTGGCGGACGCGCGGTACGGGCGATATACGGTGGACGCCGTCCGCCCGGTCCTGCCGCAGTGGATTAAAAGGGAGTGGGGCTCCCTGACGTTCCGGCTGGTGCAGGTGCTGACCGGCCATGGCTGTTTTGGTTGGTACCTGCACCAGATCGCTCGCAGGGAGCCGACCGCCGCATGCCACGAGTGCGGCGCTGAGGAGGACACCGCGCAGCACACACTGTCTGAGTGTGCTGCGTGGGTGGTGCAGCGCCGCACTCTGGCTGCGGTGGTGGGAGGAAATCTGTCGCTGCCGAGCGTGGTTGCGGCCATGCTCGGCAGCGAAGATGCCTGGACGGCGATGGCCTCTTTCTGCGAGGATGTAATCTCGCAGAAAGAGGCGGCAGAGAGGGCCCGAGAGGCGGACCCTCTCAGCGGCCGTCTCCCCCAAAGGAGGGCCGGTGGAAGGAGGCGGCGATTCGTCCGCCTCCTCCCACCTCCGTAGCCGGACCTGAGGAGATGGGCCGGGGGGCCCATCTCCTCATTGCACAGGTTCGGCGGACGAGGGGAGGTAGCTGGTCGTGTACCCTGTGTACCTCCCTATAAGGACGGAGCCCGGCGGCCATCTTTCGCCGGGCTGACCGCTGGGGGCGGCATGGTGATAGCTCAGCACGGTCCCATGCCGCCCCAACTTAAAGCGGTGGCCGGTACACCGTGGGGTTTTAGTCCGTGCGAGTCGGACATAACCCATTCTCTCCCCCGGGAGGATGGGTATCCATAATGGATTTCCCCACGTTAATAAAAAAAAAAAAAAAAAAAAAAAGATTTTACTCGGGAGCAGCATTTTTTTCTGGGTAAAAGGTAATCTATGTTCCTTTCTGTATCTTTGACAACCTGTTCCAAATTTCATTATGATTGGTTGAGTAACTAAGGCGTGAAAGCGTTACAAACAGATAAACTCACACTCGCTATTTATAAAATAATAGTACGGATTAGCGACTCACCACAACTTCGTACGGGTATAAAGTAATAATACTTAAGGGTGCCACATAAGTGTCGTAAGTAATTTAGACATATGTACTATCTTATTTTTTTCTTACTGAGCGTAATTTATAATCTATGATATATCGTAAGACATTAATTGAACTGGTGTTCACCTATTTAACTGGATAAGGACCAATACTATATTCCCCGAGATAGCTACCTACGCAAAGGACTTGTTTTTTTTTAAATTATATATTATTTCTGTGATTTATAGATTGGAGATAGACATATATGTAGTGCATAATTTTCTATAGGTCTTTTTAATACGTACATTTCCCTAGTATCCCTATATTGATGACTAGATGAGCCGCTGAACTTCGTATCACTTACACATATTTGTGTACTATGTGGTCAAAACTGAATGTAATTTTTTTATTTACATTATAAATGCACAGTTATGCACTTAATGAATTTAACGCTTTCTTATGTACTATTTTTATTTCTGAAACAGAACTGTTTTATATTCCAACAAAACAGACCAAAGAGAGATCAGACCTCATACTACAGCGATGAAACAGACGAATTTCTGAACGCACCTGTATATATTTGACAAACAAATGATAATTTCTAAATTGACAAAAGACATCAACCGTGTTATTTCAAAAAAGTTAAATATGCGTCGAACACTTGCTTCAAAAAAGATTTATCACAAAGCGTGTCTTACTTTTGTTTAGAAATAGACACTATTTAAATTTAAACATTATATAACACTTGTCTAAGTTCATGGTTATCATTTTATTGTTGTGATTGCAAAGACGGCAAAAGACGTTTCGTAGCAAATTATGGATTTCGTGTGTTAAATTAATTCGGATGATTTAGATAAATTAGATCATTTTGAAGTAAATGACAACTACAACAATATAATAGTAACATTTTGTATTTGAAAATTAAATTGTCTTTTTTAGTATTTTCCTTCACTTAATATGTATGTTTATCACCGTTTAAGCCTTCCCTGAACTTCCACAAATATTTCAAGATCAAAATTAAGCAAATCGGTTCAGCCATTCTCGAGTTTTAGCGAGATAAACGAACAGAAATTCATTTTTATATATATAGATAAGATTTAGCTTCTTTTAACCATTTTTATTTTATAAAGTAATGTAACCAAAATTTATTGTTTATAACTTGTTTAACATACACCGACTTTACTTTCTATAAATGCTGTATGACCTGTCCTTGTCATTCTTTTTGTCCACTCTGAATATTGCTGCAAGTTCGAGCTTACTCGGAATATACTCAAGAGCTTAATACAATACAAAGTAAAAATAATATTATGGGAATCTAAAATTGGCATTTATTTATCTTTAAATTGTCTCAATGTTATACATATACTATAATACGTATTTATACCTAAATTTGTGGTCTGCGGAAGTATATTGAGATCGGCCGAAAAGTTTGGCGGGGATGTATGTCTCATTTGTTGTTAGCAATTTCACTACCATGAAGTGTAAAAAAACCAAACTCTCTATAAAAATGATAGCTTTGATAGGATATGAAAATGGTCCGAGAGTTCATCATAATATATATACATATTAATCTTCTAGAAGAAATACTAGAAATGATTGTGAAAACCTTATGAAAATCCATTGCTTTCTTTAAAATAATTAAATCATGCACATATACAGGCGAGTAGTTACTATGTTCTATCTACTCTATAGTAGACTATAGTAAAAAATTAAAAATACCTTTTTATTGAACTGAAAATACAGTAAAATCCCGCGATTTTGTATTGAAAATACAGCTAACTTTTTCAATCCTATCCACGTACGGATACTATGCCGGGGGTCAATCGAATGGTATCAGGGTGCGTGCGCGTCCTTCCAACAATTTATAGGTATCAAGAGAACAAAGTTAACAACAAACATAACTCGCTGATGAATTTGTATGCCGATGGCGAGAACTAACTTTGTGCGGTTCTAGTTACGAGCTGTAGCGGCATTTGGCATTCGTATGATAAAATGTTATGTACCAAAATATGTTAATTGTATACAAAATTCTAAATTCGCTTCTCTCTCTGTCTGAGTCTGTCTGTGTGTCTCTTCTACTCTGTCTGAGTGTGCTGCGTGAGAGGAACAACGCCGCATTCTGGCTGCGGCGGTAGGTGTGGATCTCTCGCTGCCGAGCGTGGTAAACATCATGCTCGGCAGCAAGTCTATTTGGAATGTAGTGGCATCCTTCTGCAAGGAAGTCGTCTCATAGAAGGAGGTGGCGGAGAGGACCCGCGAGATGGACCCTCAGAGCGCATAAAGGGCATATTTAGTAAAAGCAAGCTCGAGAGTGTACTTTAAATCCTAATTATTATTTATTTGCATAACAATATCTCTCTCAAAGCAAAGCTTATGTTTTAAAAAGGCTCTTTAGATAAACTTGTGTTTTGTATTGTTTATATTTGGTTTTATTGGATGACAAGTTTGCCGACCACTGTCTTATATCAACGAGATACCACATTCATTCTCATTTGCTAACAAGATTCGCCGTTGACGGATACGTCAAGGAGGACATCATTATCAAAGCTAAGTCGCGTGGCCGGCTCCGCAACAGTCGTGTTCTATGCGGCATTCGTTTAGGTTTATTTTCATTGAGTATAATTCAATACTTTAAGAATTACACGCATGCAAACAGCAAAAAGTAGTTTGTAAAAAACATAAAATTATCATTCTGACGCCGCACCGCTAATTGCACATGCAGTTATCTGGGCGTATTACCGAATCCTGAAATTATAAAATAAATAGATGTTGACGCCAAAAATGAAGACACTTTTTTTATTAGATACAATTTATATCCAAAATAAGTCTGCTATAAAAATCGTATATGTAATCATTATTAAAAACGTAAACTTTTTCTATTACAAGTAAACTATGTATAGAGAAAAGAGTGTTACTCCCAGACATTCACGTAATGATCCACATTATAATGACATTTGATCTGCTTGGCATGATGCTAAAGCTTATTGTATGGCAAATTGGTAACATATATTGAGATCTTAAGTAGAATCTAACACTCGACATCTTCTAACCTTTATCCCATCTAAATAGAGTCAGCACAACATGTTTATTATGTTGTGACGTATGATTTTGGCTTAATTTTTACGAACGGCCGCGCGCGCCTTACGTTACACCTTACCTTACCTTGGAGCTATTTTGTAGTACCACTATAACTTCAACTTCCTCACTTCATATGCATGTCAAAGATGAATATTTGACTCTTCGATAACAAGCGGTGAAGTTTGAAACGATGCGTTTGTGTACGATGTATACGTGTATTGCACCTCTACAGGTTCTAGTTCCAGGTCTATCGTAGTCATGAGGATTTTTTTCCATAAATCTGATTCAGGAGGTTCATTGGGATCTTTTTTTCCTTTTCTTGTTCTTTATGAGCCAAATATGAGTTATTTTTGGATTATACATGGTTTTGTAAATCGTATAAAATAATTGCTTATTGTCTGTCTAACACTATTATCTAAAAAAAAATCTTAGTTATACTGCATTTAAAACATGAGGTGACTAATTTGTGATTATATCTAGTATTCAAATTATGCCCGATGTTTTTACTAAATTTCGATAGAAAACACTCTTCGCCAGTGATTATTAACTTTTCATTAAAATTGCCTGGTTATAATCAAAAGTAATCAAATAACTATGTACGATACATTTAACCGCTTTGTACTTATAACTCGTACCCTTTCTCAAAAACGTGATCAGCCAATAAATGCGGCCACTCTGTTAAATGGACCACCCGCTGACCTCTCAGATAAGGCCAATCAAACTTTTTGTAGCGTACAATTTTAAAAAACATCGCTACTTACCGGGAATTGAACATTTATCACTAGTAATTTTCATGAAATTCAATCTATTCGTGATTTTGATCATTCTTTAATATATGGTGATAGCTTTGCACAGACGGCCGGTACATCCTACGGTTAGTAAGAGTCTTACACTACCGACTCTTTCCCTCAGGAGGGTGGGTGTCCATGAGGATTTCCCCACGTACTAAAAAAAAATGTGGTCGCATATAACATTGCATCAATCGACGTAGCTTCGAACCCTACAATAATCCTAAGCTTTTGATAAAGGATAATAAATAGCGTTCTTAAAACAACGACACCTTGCTAACTAAGGATTTTTCTACCCGCCTGGATAGCTACCACCCTCAAGTTAAAAGTGTTTCTCAGTATACATATAGATGTATTCCGACAGTTACCTTCGAGTACCACTACCTTTAGGTTTCGCGTGCTAACATTTAAAATCACATCGTTGTCATCTCAGTTGACATTGTGATCAAACGCTAAACCTGTAAAGTATACATTTTTTTTTTTCATAGACCACATCCCTTCGACCTAATATTAGATCAAGATACATCCAAAATTAATAACACTTTACACTAGACTGATTATTAAGTGCAGCTAGTACTATATACTAAAAGCAAGCAGAACGATATTCTTTTCTACAATGTATAATACATCGCGTGTATAATACATCGCGACGTTTCTGGTTACTCTTCATTCATTCATTACCCTAGAACTATGAGGGTGAAAACATTACACAATACAAATATTTGTCTTGAACATCATTTTAGTATATTTATGATAAATATTTATGATAATATAATGTATATAAATATTTATAAGGTTTTCTAACTTTTATCTCGCCAAACTCAAAAGCTTCACCTTCACTGCCGTAGGACGTAACAAAATTACATCTTAAGGAACGTTCAATTTAAGAAGCAAAATAATAAATCTAATAAAATTGATTACAAAACGACAACATAGGACTTAATTCTTCGTTTATTGTCCTAGTTGTGAAACATAACGACCCAAAAGTGGAGTTAAGTTCGTAAGTACCAAGTAATAACTTTCAAGGTGATTACTATCGTCATACAAATCGCTCGGTTAAATCTAACTGGCTTGTATGATATGTCTAAATATAAATCATTATATGTTATTAATCATGCCTAGCGTAAAACAGTGGTTATACTCGGGTTAAGTTAAGATTATACAAAAGAAATGTCCATGTCACACACATGAGTCACTTTTGCCGATAACTTGCCTAATTGCTTCAAGTTTAGTGTTACTTCTTGACCTTTCAAGGTGAAATTATATTATAACTAAGAATCTTTCTATATTAAATAACTACCTATCGCAAAAATAATATATAAAATCGAATGGTAAGGCACTACAATAAGGCGACCATTTGACTGGCATGTCGGCAGTCGCTATTACGGATATTCGGTCCATTCAGGCCGTTATCATTGTCGAAAGTGTATTGTATCCAACGACGTTAATGGACTGTGTATTAGATTGAGCTGTCGCATAAGTACGACCACTCATTTCAATTTAATTACGGTTCGGAAATATTCCTTTCAATATAAATAATGTTAAAGGAATTATTAAATAGGATACCTCAAGATAGAACTTAAACTTGAATACTAATAATTAACTAATAGGTATATTACCTATTACTTCATCCTGTTCAATAAAGAATTACAATATTTTATAACTAATGACATGGTGATATCTTTTATATAAGATGCAAAACACATTAATATGATCAGTCTCATACGGCCGCGTGAAGAAAAACACACGTGTTTCTTTAAGATAGTTTCCCACATATAACATCATCCCTTATGTCATGTGGAACTTTATAGAAATACTAGCCTATCTAGCTTCACACGCGTTTTTGTAAATTTAATCCATTCCTTGTACAACGGTACTTTTTTCTGGGTGAAAAGTGGTACCCTAGGTCTAAATTGTGTGCAAAATTTTATGGTAATCAGTTGTGTATTTAAGGTATGAGAGCGTAACGAACAGACTTACATTCGCATTTATAATATTAGTTAGAATATTCCACGAACACGAAGTACGCTTAAACTCGTAGTAATTACATTTGGATCACCGAAACAATTGTTCTATGGGGGATTTAAACCCATAACATTCAGCTACTTCGACGACTGCGGTGTCGCTATAGTTTTATAAAACAAGAGCTTTTAATCACATATTCCGAAGAGCAAAACGATGACGATGGAATCGTCTCCCATAGCGATAATATTTCAATGGTAGAGTGACATTTTGTCAATGGCCGTATGTTCGAATCCTGCAAGGAGCCCCAATTTTCGGTGAAGAAAAACATCGTGATGAAACCACACCAAAGTATGGTTTTCTCGAATGGCTGTCTAGCTAGTTACTACTCGCAAATTGAAAATCAGTCGCCAAGCACCTTAAAAAAAATGTAATGAGATTAATTGAATGAAACTTGAAACGTTGACGTTGAGAAACGGCCAATGTCACTGTATTTATAAGAATAGCATTAATATTAAATCATCGCACTAATAAAACTATATATAATTCAATAGGTGTAATGAAACTTTATTATTAATTGACCAATTGATTGTTTACATTCTGTCTGAGTGTCCAAGATTCGTTACAAACACAAATATTGTACTGCAGCCATTACAGAGATGAGAACAGAATAGTAATTCATATCGTCAATTGTCAACTCTTCCTATATTACCATATTTGATTGCGTCTAAATTAAAACTTACATTACTTTGCTGTTGAAAATATCGACAAGGGGATTTATGAGTTAACATTTTATAGATCAAACCAAATGAATGCAGATTTTATAATACCGTCTAACCGTTCGTGATTCAATTTGATGTGCATGGATATTGAACACAGAATTCAATAATAAATAAATTCGAATGGAACATTCTGGATTTACGTTACGTTAAAGTTTTAATATAGAAATTCTAAAAACAGAATTTCTAGAAACGTGCATGCCTTTGGTTGTACGCTAACATTTCATATATAGATACGCCCTTAAATCCGTATATGTAGTTTAAAATCACTGATGGAGCATTATATAGAGCGAACATTAACTTATATGTTACTTAGACATACATAGGTATACCACCTGTATTGAGACATCGACATTATTATATATCGAAGCAATAAGTAACATAAATACAGTGTTATAAGTAGTATGTTACTAATTTTGAATAGGCCTCTTCCCGAAGGCAGGTATGACCATAACAACCACGTCAGCCCACGACGCATTGACGATTGGAAACTCTGAGAAATTCTCAGTTCTATATTTTCCCCCATACGGTGGCACTACAAGGACATTTCTCAGGTTCAGATTTCCTCACGATGTTTACCTTCACCGTCAGCCGATAGTGTTGTTATCATTTCAAATTAGTAAGTGTACGAGAATAAGGAAATTTCGTTGGTACACGACGAGGTTCGAACCAGTGAACATCGGATCAATATGCCACCAATCGAATCACTAGACCTAGACCTGGTCCTGTAGGTCCTTTAGGTTCTATTTTGTGGGCGAATGCTTAAAACACTCAGCCGAAATGGTTATTAGCACAAAATACCAAAATGTCCAGACATCGGCTTGATGTTGCTTTGGATGCAATATTGACTAATAAGCCAATCTATCCATGCGAGCTAAGCTAACAATACACGTATACATGGATGAGGCGCATTGGCGTACGTTAATATGTACCGCAGGAACGCGTAAATATATTTTGGATCTAGCAATATTGGCTAAAACTCACCCAACAGAAAAAAAGAGAAAAAGGAAAATCCATTCCACAATATCTATACCTATCGTGTGTGTGCACATGTGTAGTGTGCTATATGGTATGTGTGTGTTAAGCTAGTGAATGCAGTGTCACTGTATCGAGCTAGCAGCGTGCTGGTGGGTTTCACTCCGCGATATCCAACCTAGGTTTAAAACGGTGTCGAGGGGTGCTGCGCCGCTGTCGCTGGAGCGAAGTTTACTGTCTGTTAACGGCAACGTGATGGTGGTTTCATGGCCGTGGGCGCGAGCACGTTCTATTTAGAGAATCGGACAGGTGCGCATAGTGCCCAGTCGCCGACCGTCTTTATAAAGCATCTAGTAAATAATAGATAGTCAGTAGGAGTTAAATATTATTGGTATTGCCTATTCAACGCGAGCTAATAGCCATTTAGTACGAATCAATAGTTATTACTACAATCACTATGCCATTAGTATGATTACCTAGTAAATAGTATGATTTCAACAAACGACATATAATAAACCTACTAATTAGTGCAGATAATTATTATCAATTAAAATGGCGCGAAACAAAACAAACCGTATAGTTCAATTACAGATGGTACAGTCGCAGTCAAACCGTACAGTATAAACAAAAAAAAAACAGAACATTTCAGTACTGACTCTCCCTTAAGGGTATTTTTTTCACTTGTCCATCCCTTTTTTTTATATTTCATTTATTAAATCGAAATAACAGATTATTATATTGTAAAATTACTTGTTAACTTAACACTTTTTAGTACCTAATTCTTTAACTATTATAGGATACAAAGAAGATGTATACTGAAAAAGTAACTTTATTTACCGACCACGTGTGAACAATTCTATATCTATCACGACACGACCTTTATTTATTCAAAAAAGTTCCGAATGTAGGTATGTGATATTATTAATACTATTCACATATAATAATACAATTATACTCTATATTCTATATCTTGGAACGAAACCAACGGAATCGCTTTCAAGACTAAACATAGAAATAAAAATCAATACGGCGCGGCGCAATGCTCGTGTTTGAATTCTGAATTGAAAGAGCCATTTTCATGTATATATCTGCATTGCAATCATAAATAGCATGTAATGTAACCGCTGCAAAAATGTTATCTACTTGCTTTACTATTGAATATTAGTACGGTATTATTTTTATAGTTTTAAAACTGCGTTTCTTTTTTTGCTAGTGTTAAAGTCTTACGTCAAAATTGTCTTGTAGTTCTCAGTAAAATTCCCAAAGCAGTAATGATGACTATATTTGTCACTAAACACAATATAATTTGAGGTACTAGCGACCCGCCCCAACTTCGCATGCATGCAATGTACTAATGTGACGTCATAAGTGTCTTAAGCTATTTAAACCCGTTTTGTGCTAATTAATATTTACAATTCAATGTCAGAATCTTCACAGAAAAACGACTTATTTTTCTTGCATGTAACTTTAAATTTGTGTTATCTTCTAAGCCATTCGATAAGACAACCAACTCATTTTCGCAACTGCGTTCTCGTAAAAATCGATTTTGTTATTTCATATGTATGTTATCTGGGTTCATGTCAATTTATCAGTTGCCAGTTTCAAACTAATGTCATCTGGAGACATGTTATCCGCATTCATTGTGAACCGTTTTTTTTTTTGTTGTAATTTAATCAATGCTACTTAACTCCTACAATATCTTTACCGACTTTAAGTTAATTAACTTTTATTATTCCTGCTTTGGCCTTACAGGAATGAACCTCGATAATATTCTGAAAAATCCTCTAACCACCAGTGAAATTCTAATTGTCTGACAGCGAAAGGTAAGAAGTAAAACTTTAAAAATTCCACACTTCGAGAATTTTATATCAAAATGTTACATTAAAGCAGAATAACCAAATATAATACGGTATAATACATTATAATTCAGTATTGCAACAATGACCGCCTTGTCTCACGGTCATGCTAAAATGATTAAACCAAGTTCTATTTTTTCTACTTACATTTCCTAGTCTCGTACCTCACTCACAATGATCCACCATTATTTAATACTAGCTGTGCGACTTCATAAGCTAGAATTTAATATTAGAAATTATTGTTTAAACTTATAAAGATTCTTTGTGTACAAGGTTTGACGTAGTATAAATGGGAACTTGAACAAAGGGTTTATCGTTCTACTAACATGGAAGAGGGTCACGTAGAGCTGGCCATGGGAAAAGTGACAACAACGAAGCGTCTTGACTTTTCTACAAATTGTATTAAACCGAGCTTAGTCGTTAAATGAAGATGCATTTTTTGATGAAATAAAGCTTATATACTGCTTCAAACTACGCTCAAATCTTCTGCGTAAAGCCTATGAGAAACCTTTTAATGGTTTTGGGGATTAACGTGTTCAAGCAACCAGACACACAGACAAAAAATATTTTTTTAAGTAGACTTATTGTATTCTATTACACTCCCTTTACTTGAAATTATATTCTAGCAAAAATGTTCAATATCACAACGGCGGTTCTACTGTTTATTATAGTATAGATAAGTAAATACTCCCATTAAGGTTATGAACAATGTCACTATACACCTATATATGTGTGTTGTATAAGATTTCTGTATCGCTAATGTAGAGTGCACGGGTACCATATAAAACATCACTCAGTTCGATCGACGAGAAAAAGAACCCGCCGGTGATGTATAGTGTTGTCGCTGCGAAAATAAGAAGGGACCATAACGGACGATTGAACGCGCGCCGCGGCCGTGTACGCTAGCAGGGATGCACTTTGGACGTTGTATATCACTGTCACGATGGATTGGATTTATTTATTCGTAATTATCGAAAAAATAAGACTCAGCAGTCAGATAAAGACAAAAAACAATTATAAAGAACAAACACTAGACTGAAACCTACAAAGTTCGAAGTTTGAAAGTGGACGGATATAAGAATAAAAGAAGACTGAAAAAGGTGTGGATGGATTGTGTGAAAAATGATATGTGTACAACAGGTGTGAATATTGAAATGACATTTGACAAGGGAGAGTGGAAAAAGAAAACATGTTCTGTCAACCCTACTTAGGTGGGATAAGGGTAAGAAGATGATGATGACTAGACTAAAACCCCAAATACGTATTTACACATGGATAAAGCTTACACTATTCATAATATTGAAAACTTAATTTAAATATCATTGAAAATAGAACATTTGAAATCAAAAATTATAGAAAAATAAATGAAATACAATTGCTGTCACTAATAGTATAACCGAAAGCATACTCCATGGGATAGACTTGTATATCTCGAGCTTCATGGTACCCATCGGAGGCAAGTCAAACTTAGTTCGGTCGCTCTTGTAAGATAGCCTGCCACAAAAAGCAAAAACGCTGTCATGCGTGGTTGGAGGCTCTGGCATTACAGGATGTAAACACCAGCGCATTAAGAAGCAAGTACAACTTTGCTTTGGCAGAGCAAAACTGACTTCAAAATGATTAGGTGTCCTTAACAGAGCAGAACGGTGTTTCACACGGAATCACCACCTTCAGCTTTATAAGGTGCAAGTCCGTCCACAGATGACACATACTGTGCTCATCTCAGGGCCAGAGCACCACAATGCTATCTACTTATTATTGAACATATCCAACGTAGAGCGGATCGAATCATCAGCGAACAGGTGTTGACAATAAATCTCAATCCTTTAGCGACATTGCGTCACTTTGCATCTGTTAAAAAATCTACCACTGAGAATGTTCCAAAGAGCTAGTCGGCTTGATACCTGCTGTAGAGTTACTTCTACAAAACGACATTTTTTATACGAAATGGTAGCAAATAGACAAACGACCCATCTAATATTAAATGGTTATCATCACCTATGGACAACTGCAACGCCAAGGGCATCAATGTTGTGTTGCCGACCTCGAAGAGCGTGTTTCAATCCCTCTTTGAAGAGCCACATGTCATAACTCTGGGGGAATACTGTGCTGGGTAATTCATTCTATTACGCTAGCGTACGCATAATAAAGCTTCTAGAAAACTTCACGGTTGTCACCATTCTGCTGGGCTTTAGGGTATGTGGATGAGCAACCAGCCAGCGGCGGGTGGTGCTAGTTTGGAAAGTTGATAAGAACACCATATCAAAAAGTTCTTCAGAACAATCTCCGTTACACATGTGGTAGAGCACACATAGAGATCCAATGGCTCTGTGAAATTCTAATGACTTTAGACTGTATGTTAATTGTTAACAAACTTGCCACAAATTGAAATTCCATCCATGTCATCTAGGTGGTTGGAAGTCGTCTAATGTGTGGTTTTCACGTACGTTTTTTCGACATACGTCGGTTCTTCCAAATAAATTCCCAGCGGCGGCGTTTGCGGACCAATACAACTAAAATACCTTCAAGAAACGAGCCTACTCCTTTCTCAAGGGCCGGCAACGCATCTGTGATTCCCATAGTGTCGCAGGTAGTCATGGGCAGCGATGATCACTTACCATCAGGTGACCTGCATGTTTGTTTGCCTTAAGTCCCATAAAAGAAAAAACAATATGATAAATGTAATCTACAAAATTAAAACGCTTAATAGTAAATTGAAACATCATTTTCTATATGTATTTAAAGAGACCGTTAATATAAAATACGTTTAATTGCCTTTTTGTGTTTAAAAGCTTGATGGTTAAATATTTAATACAAAAAAAAAGTGTGTTTTACGCAGACATAGGTCCACAAGTACACCCAATAAATTATGATAAATGATTTGATGAGTCTAGATTGTGTTAATTGAGTACCATTGAGTATTACTGAGTATCAAAAATGTTACACCTAATAGAACTATTTCATGATTTGAATCATGACATTTCATAATTACACGTTTATATACACACATATACATATACACGACTTTCATACACGATTTCAACAATAACAATACTACATGTCTCGTTCACATAGCTAAAGGACATGCTTAACAAAAAAAAACGACAAACCGCTATACGATGCCTGTATATTTTGACTTTCCGTTGTATAATATATTTATTTTGATATCAGGATCTTATGTTACTCGTTTTATTTCAATTACATTTTTCGTATTGGCATTAGATTTAATAACATTATTAAATTGCATAATTAATATCACAAATTAAGCTTTTTACTACCATATTTGTGTAATATTTCTTTATAGATAAACTAGGTAGCATAGAAACTGTTCATCGCTTATTGTACATTTCCTGTCTAATCTGCCCCCGTGGTTGGGTCTTGCATATCCCTCATTCGTTTAAAAAAAGTCTATCTCAATGTTTGCTTACCCCATTTTATATCACCAATATGTTTTATGTAACCCAAGACTCCATTTAAACAATAGTCTGTAAGACTCATAATGCTGAATACATCCCTGGCTGCTGGACTTGACGTTTCGCCACTGGAAAAATGTCGCCACTCCCGACACGACCAGCACTGTAACCTTTTGTGTTTTATGCTGAGGTTCTATCATTTTTCTTAAGATCCGGCCCTTTTATTGCTTTATTATGGAAAGATCGTGTAACTTTATTGCAGCAGTTTAAGATACAACGTTCATGTGAGATCCTAGACTATTACATTAACAACGTGTATTGAATATACCCCTTATACATTGGAAAGGAAAATATTTGAAAAATGTTGCAAGTTATATTTAGAATAAAAAATATGATAATGTTTTTGATGATTATCAAAAGAGAGTACATTTAGTTGAAAGTTAATAAGAGTAAGAATTCAAACTCCTGCGAAAAAAAATTAGTAATGTAATTGGACGAAATATACAGGCGTTATAACACTTAGTTTTGTAAGACTAGTGCAGTATTTTTAGAACTGATGGTAGAACTTATTAAACCCGCAAGATACTTGGTACGCACCAATTAATTGTTTAAAATTCGCATAAATAGAACTAAAATGTAATTTATCCAGTAGAAAGTCTGAACGCCTGATAATTATTCTTATAGTGTTACCATACGTTGAAGTAAATACAGAAATTGATGGCGTTTGGCATCTTCAATCACGTTATGTGATGTCTTAAGGAAACTGGCCTCGACGCCTAGTTTTTTTGAGACGTTTATTTTACTCCATTCCTTTGAACATACATTTTAAGCGGGTGTAACTTGAGATTTTCGAAGGGAAAATTAGATATTTTTAGAAAAATGATATCTGAAAAACAAGAAATATTTCTAAATAAATCTTATATCAAAAACATAATTATATGTGACCATAACACGGCTCGGCAGCCTCGAAAATCGTATTTCTACAAAATATAAAACTGTTCTGATCTCGAACTATTTTTCTCCGAGTCGGGGTGGCGCACACTCCGGACCAAAAACGGTTCACGGTTGATTGATACGGGGCGCCGAATGCCCCGGTTGAATCGCATTTGACTGATGTTAGACGATTTTGTATCGGGTCGAGGTGTGTAGAGATGGGCCTGCTGTATCGAAAGGCAGAAAAACCCATGCAATAAAAAAGTTTTTAATTGACTGTGTACGAACTAAAAAGTGTAATAAAATATTCATTTGTACGTCCGTTCGTTCATTCATAAAAAAGTCAATTTATTCATTCATTTATTAAGCCTTTAAAACCGCTTATAAACTTGAATATTAATATACCTACTGAGACAATAAAAAAACGGGTAAATATAAATTGTGTGCAGAACAAGAAATTATTAGTTTACAAGGGGTGGTAGTACATAGCAATCATATCTAATTTCTAATTTGATCGTGAACACCATAAACCAAGTGCAACATTTATCATATTTGCCTCGCTTATGCGTGTTACGCTCCGGAAATAGGTGATGTATATCCAGCAATCAAGCGATTTGCTTGTGTCTTAACCCGACTAATGCGATATGAATATTTGTGTGCATGGTCATAAATTCGTCACTGTATATGCTATACTTGCTATCAGGTACCTACAGTACTGTCACTTTGTTGTGTTTGGAAACAAAACAAGAATAACGTTATATTATCCGTAGTCAGATACTAATGTTAAGTCATGCTTAACTCAACACGAAATGAATCGATTTGAGTTCTAGACATAGGTTTAAATAACTAATAATACGAGTAACAGTCTAAACCCTTCACCCTTACAAATGAATTCAATAACTGCGCTCCAGATAATGAGATGTGTTTCCGGCCTGCTTCTCATTAATCGAGTACGGAGCACACAGACGATTTGTTAGAACTATATCGCTGTTAATTCGACATGTTAGAGAAAAATTTTGAATATATGACATAATAAATTTCGCTTTGAACACCGTAAACATATATGTAGGAGAAAACAAACAAAATTATCAATATATATTTATCAAAGTAAAGTTATTAAAGTTTTACGAAATTATTATTTTTATAAAACAAAGATTAAACCAAAAATGAACAAGATAGACGAAGTCGTGGGTATCAACTAATAAAAATATTTATTCTTCGTTCCATCAATTATTTCATTTTTCATTTCCGTGCAAAAAATATTCTCCCTGATAAGTCCAGATAAATCACCTATGTTTTTACCCACCTAGGCTTAATGCGAACAGGGTCGTGTTCTAAATAATAAAACTGTTTATTATCCCACGAGACAAACCCTTTTTCCGATATTAAGATCCGAGTTTTATCCCCGCACTAAACCCACGGGAGCGTTCGCCAATCGATAGAGCGGCGGATGATAGATGACCCCGCTTTTAATAGTAATGGACTGGTGAATGTCCTTTCTATATTTACGTGTATAATACTTACTACTTACCTAGCTAATACAAGATATCATTTACATTTCTTATGTTGGAACATGTTTATGTATAAAAGTTTCTAGTGTATCTATAGTGTGTATAAGGTAAGCTATGTACTTATTATTTTTAAATGTTTACTTTGAGTATACACATATATATTTTAACTATATTTTATTTATACAAATAATAAGTTTTAATTATAAATAAACTACTTTGAATAATGTATTGGAAATTTCTACAATTCGAAAACCCCTCAAATGTGTAATTTGACCACAGACTAATACGTTTTATCTTTTGTGTGTTTGTCATTCACTGTGAATATGGACAATGAATGTTTTATTTAATTTGATTTACTATATTTGTAACACATTATATATAAACTTTATCTTTCTACACTTATTCACCATATACATTTTTATTATGCCATATCTCGCAATCCTCTGTGCACGTAATATTTTTAAAAAGATTTACTAAGTTTTCCTTCTCATATTACAAATATAAAATTTTTGCCTAATTTTTCATTCTGAATTTCGCAACAGCAATGTGGTTGTAAAAATATTTAAATATTGGCATTATAATAGCAAACTATGTACTGTTCATAAACAAGCTTTAGCAAAATAACAAAAGTATTCCCTGTAGAGTTTCATCGGAATTCGTTCAGTAGTTTGTACTAAAAAGGGTGACACATCCATCCGTCTTCGTTCTCGTTCATAGGTAGTATTCGTAATAAGATTACTTCTGATATATAATCTGAATTTAAAGTTTTATGGCTAATATTTATAGTATCATTTTGTTCTTGCGGCATAAGTAATTGGATTACCTAACTTAATAGTAACATAAAAATAGTTAAGTTAATAAGTTAGTTAGTGTGGTTAAGTTACAGGTCACATGGAATGGAATGGTTATTCTGATCGACTAATCTATTACACGGTACATTCGTGTTAATTTCATTTTGCTTTAATTTAGGTTCAAATAACTCATTGTTTGTTCTTTTGGATGGCATAATCAAAGGTTATCAATAAATCGCACTGCGTACGTAGAGTGATATCACGCGAAATACTCTCGAACCTGTCGTAAACGAAACACTAATAGGGTGGAGTGGAAGAATTGATGTGCTCGGTCACCAAAAAGAAAAACCGCGTATCTCCGAATTCGCGTAAAACGGGGTAGCGTAAGTCGGGGTATTATTGTATATGAAGAAAAAACAATTAAAAAGAAAAAATCACAATGACGAATCAATATTGGTCATTTAACGACGTCGATGCTTTGTGAATATCTCTGATTTTTCAGAGCAACGAGGCAGTCATACATTACGCGTCTCACGGCTTTCAATCGACCGACATGCAATCACACGACACCGATATAAATTTAATTTAATACATCGGTCGCCTAGATTGTTTTGATCACCTAGTTTTACAATGAATCTCATCTGACAGTCATTACCAACTCCTATGCATAAACTACTTTCATTCTTCTCCGCGCAATTGAATACAGAGAAAAACCCGTCGATGTTCTACCACGCATATTACCCAAAGTGAAAATTACAATTAATTATAGTCAAAGTCAATAGCTGATTCACAAAATTCAACCTAAACGCAATGAATCAAAGGCCATTTGAGAATAGCCCAGTAAAATCATTTTAGATATTAACTAATATGAAGTACAATATGTGAGAGCCAATAATTAATAAAGAATATTGTCTTTAACAAAACCCTTAAAACAGAATCAAAATTAAATATATCGCTTTTGTCTCAACCAAACGTTTTTTAGGAATTTTACAACAAATGCACGGCCTTGTAAATTGTAATGTCTTTAGAGATATTAACTACGTCGAAGACAGATAAGTATTTTACTAAAACCCAAACATAGTATTATTTTCCCTAAACATTGCCGCGCGATCAGTAAACATATTCGCTGTGGGGGAAACACGCGGTAACGATTTGTAAGCTTTTAAAAGAACTGTAAATGCGAGTGAGAAAATTACAAACCGTATTTAGGTCAGCTTGATCTCTATTCAATGTTATTTGTTACAATGAGTAGTGAGAATTTCACTTATGTTTCATTGGATATTACAAAATTAGTTAGAGTGAAAGATTTTGGCTTTACCCTATGTTACAAATTTCCTATTCTAGGTGTGTAAGCTTGATAATGTGTGTTTTGTTTACCTTATTTACAAAACGTGCATAGGTAAAATCCCATTTTGGGTGCGAACATAACAACTTTCAACATAGTATTTACCTATTTTACAAAGGATTTCATTGCTTAATGGTGATAGTTCTCATTGACCTACTATCAGTCAAGTTTTAAGTTTCGCTTCTAATTGGAAATAAACTTCTAGAGATATTAATTACCACAGATTAATATACCATACAATTTCTTTTTCATCAAATTAACTCGTGATGTTAACTGGCAATATCCTTACCTTCTTATTACCTTGTATAAGTTCAAGGGACGGGCTACCTGATTAATGAATGAAGTAGACGTCGTTAACTTTATTCTGACGCATTCTCTTAATAAGATAGTCCTATAGTTTGTACCGTGGTGAGTGTTCTGAAGAGGTGTTGAACTTAATTCCCCCTCCCCTCCCCCTCTCTCTTATAATCGGATCTCAATTATACGGATACGGACGGAACTGTACGAACGGATAGACTTTGTACACATAAATTTATTAATCTTTCTAAGTCATGAAGAAGTAAAATAGTCCCATTGGGCAGTATGCTCTCTACTTCTTAAAACACGGAGTCCATTAAATGTTATTCGAAGAAACATTTACGCAGAACATTTGATGTTGAGTTATCTATAGTTTAGTGGCTATAAATGTTTCTGCATTGTATTATGCTTACCGACAGGCACGGTGACGGAGTAAGACAGATTTTAAGCTTACATGATGCGGCTATCATAATTGCAACCTTATTAGTGCTCTACCATTTATACAGTTATAAAATCAAATAAATAATTCTGATAACTTTTGTTTTGACTATTTGGAGTGTGTACATGTACGTGTATTATATTACTTAACAATTACTCTCTCGAACATTAGTAATAAACAGGCAATCTTCAAACAGATAATATGTTTCGAAGAACTGAACCGACTATCTAACAATATAATAATTACTAAATAAACTAGTACATTATTTATGTCGTGATTTTAACAAAGGGACTGTAGTCCGGTGAAACTGTGGAGGCCTTGCCAGGTCAACAGTGTAGTCAGTTCGAAAAAAAAAACAAACAAAGGGAGAGCAGGAAAAAACAAAGTTTTCTGCAACTGGGTATTCCCAGTTATTTGAAACCTCACGAGACTCTGACATTGGACTAAAATGAGGTTAATCGATTGATTTTCTCATTGTTCTTAAACAAACAATACGTCCTTGAGCTTATATCACGTACTTTTATTTTGTTTTAATACCTTCATCTTTTTGTTTACAGCTTTTAAAGGGAAAAATACCTTGTTTGTAAAGGAAAAAAATAAATCACCATACAGTCCATACCTTCAATTCAAACAGTTATTTCATTTAATGACTGTCTATGACCGATCTCAAACAGAATCAACGATGCGTTTAGAATCAGCCCCTATTCCTGGTTTAACGTTGATCAAATCAAATGAAAAATACTGTATTCAATTTAGGCACAGAGTAGGCGCTCATGAACGTCAAAACTACCACCGATTCGGAAAAGAACTCAGTCATCGAGAAGAACAGGCGAGAAACTCGATCAGGGTTATCTTTTAATTGTACATATTTTATAAACATGAATTGTACTTACAATCGTTTTTAATGGATACACAGAGAGAAGAGTTATTTCCAGACATCAAAATCGTTCACATATTGATCCCATCTATAATAAATAGGCTTTAGACATCATAACCATATTTTAATACGGTACTTGAACTTACTATCCGGCAAATCGGTAATGTACTTTGGAACGTTATAGTAGAACCTAACACTATTATCTAAAAAATTCCCGGTCTCAATAAGCCTGAAATATTGGATGACCAATTTGTGGTTGGTTGCTGGTTTTAAAATTATGCCGGTCTTTTATTAAATCTGACCTATCAAGTTTTTACGGCCATACATTACATTATTCGCGAGGTGCCATCTTGTAAATCGCGCAAACTGCCCGTTATTGTAAAAGAAGAAATATAGTATTTACTTCAGTCGCTGTCCCCCACATAAAATTGACATAAGATATTAAGCTATGGAAGTAAGCAAAGTAGACCAATTTAGCAGTGGTAATATCTGTTAAGTGGCCAATCTTGCAAACTGCAAATGCACCTTCATCTTCCCGCATTTTTTTAAAGAGACGACCCAACTATAGTTTAGTATTAAGTGTGATACTTAAAAACATATTATTGACAAATAGGCCTACTAAGTAATAATGTTATTGATATAATATATAGATATAATATATAATAATGACTAAGTAAATTTTTCATTTCTCTCTGAAAAACATGTTATATAGTAGAGAGAGATGAGTCAAGTATATGGAAATTTGAGTGAGAGAGAGTTCCGCGCTGCATTGCGCATCACCACTTAGTCATAATAATTATGTGTAACATGTTCGTAACAACCAAATACTAGGTATAACACATACTAAAGCAGGAAATACTATGCACATGGTAATAAACTCCTCACAGTGATACTTTTTGCCGCGTTTCGACCAATATATATCTAGTATCAGCAGCGACGATCAATGATGGATTCCCGATTTCTCGTTAATCCCCATTGTGTTTGGTTTAGTTTGTGTTTTTGCCATCATAGTAACATCATTAACCTGCGCTATGAAAACTTTACAAAGTTTTATCCAAAATGATAAAATGTTCATATAAACGATACACGTGAACCACCACGCAAGTTATGATGCCTTTTCCCAAGGATTCGTAACACACAAGCCATATACACCCGTACAAATAAACACACGTACAATGTTCGGACCAGAGCTATTAGTATGTAGTGCAATACATATTGAGTAGATAACGAATATAAGAAACACTGTACAAAGTATTCTATCTTATTCTTACTCACGTAAAATCCTAAAAATGTAAACGTTGCTTTTTCATTTCATCGAGTTTCAAATTTTTTTTTTTTTATTATAGGGGGCAAACGAACACATGGGGCACCTGATAGTAAGTGATCACCACCATCCATAGACACTAGCAACACCAGGAGAGTTGCAAGTGCGTTACCGGCCTTTTAAATATGTGGGCCTCCGGCGCTCTCACTGACCGAAGGAAACGTAACAGTGCAACCACAGTTACTTCACGTCGGTTTTCTGTGAGAGGGTGGTACTACCCCGGGCGAGCCGACCCATTCATGCTGAAACCAGTAATAGCTTCAGCGTTGCTCTACCACCTACAAAATTGCAGCGGGGCTAAAGAAATTGTCACTTAAAAAACATTACACGCGGGGTATGTGTCTAGTAGACTGATAGAGAACTCGGCTATATATCGGCCACCATATCAATGGCAAAAAATCTCTCACGGTGTCTCAGTTCAGCGTCTTCCGCTTCTCGACAGGCTAATTCACACATAGCTTTCGCTAAAGTAGGCTTATAGACTGTCGCTAGGTTATTATCTTATTTTATACGTTAAAACTTTTATCATTTGAGCACAATATCTCCTGATATTAGGCGTCTATGTGGTCTAATATGGATAATATGGCATACCTAAAGTACTACTAGCTAGTACTCACGTGAAAAAGGGCATATAGAAATGCTGAATTGTAATGCTATATAATTTTATCACGGAAATCTCAGACTCTAATTCGAATTCAAATGGACGTCTTTCTAAATGGCGTTTAAATGCGCTAGCACAATTATCCTTGAACTGTATTGCATTTACAGGTGGTTTATTTATCATAATTAATAAAACACAAGCAATTCTATGATAAGCATTGTAGCATCATAATTTATTTTTAATGCAACTCATACACAGACGGAGTTTTCTGGGGAAAACCAATGAGTGGAAATTAGTCACGTGTATATTAACGTGTTTTATCAACATACATAGAAACTATAGATTCGCGGACGAACATGACCTTCCTATGATAGTAAACCCTTTAAATGAACTACAAGGGTTGCTATTGTCCAAGGACTGCATGAAAGTTATCAACGGGTAGTATGCAGAAGTTTGTTATGTTATTGTATTTTAACTTCGAGTTATCTCTATTCAATTTTAACGTTACTGATCAGCTGTTATAGAAAATAGTAATTATATAATTTCCTTTGATATGTAGCATATATAGTTATCTCAAAATGAGACACTTCGAATAACAAGCAAATCAGTTTTATTTATATTTATACTATATTCACAAAAGAAAATTAAAGTTATTGAGTTATTATGTACAAGATTAAAGATGATAGCAACCTGTAATTTGAATCGTGCTTTGTGGACCATGAACCAAAAGAAACGTAGAAAAATAAATACTTCACTCCTAGTAGGTTTGTTATGAAGCGATGATGGCTCAGTTGGTAGAGTTCGGACACAGCGTCGAAGGACACAGGTTTGAATCCTAGCAACTGAGTCAGAGCTTTCGGTGAAGGAAAAACATCGTATGTAGTGTAGTATTGCACCTACACCTGTTGGTGTGTTCCGGCAGCTGCACTTGAGAGCCAGTCTCCCTCTAGGTTTAGCGTGACTACCATCTTGGACCACATCATTATTTAACATCAAATGGGGTTGTGGTCAAACGCTAAATTATAAGGTATAAAAAAAGGCAAAAAGTGAAATATTTATCGTCTAATTGAATAATAATATTGGAAAGTTAACCTTCAGCAATATAAAAATAAAAGCATTCATTTGCTCC
Source organism: Antheraea assamensis (assembly GCA_035772565.1). Classification (NCBI taxonomy): domain Eukaryota; kingdom Metazoa; phylum Arthropoda; class Insecta; order Lepidoptera; family Saturniidae; genus Antheraea; species Antheraea assamensis. The sequence goes on along the minus strand of JAQQSE010000046.1, from coordinate 2,699,819 downwards.
AACGGACTTATTATATTTTGCGGTCTTAGCTAATCTATCATAACTTTATGTAGAGCAAACCAATATTATAGTCCTTTTTTATTGTATCTTGTAAAAAGTGATGATGTTTCAAAGTATCTGAGATTTCCGCTTGCCACGAAATAGCAAACACCTTGTTTTTCGGTCCTTCGCTGAGTAATAATATTCGATGACATTATTGTTCATATTGAAGTGTATTTTATAGAATTTCTGAAAGGTTTTCCATGTATATAATTAAATGAATCATATCTTATAAATATACATTATGTTTGCAGTTATAATCCTTTTAGCAATTCATATATGGATATTACAATAAGTAAGGTTGTAACTAAAGAATTAAAAAAAAAACAAATTAAGGCAATTCAGCTGGTATAGAATAGATTTTAAGAAAATTATAAAAAAAAACACAATACCTATTGAGAATATAGTACCGATCAAAAACCAACGACAGTTGTCGCCATCATGCCGACATGCAAAATGCCTATTCACACCTTTCAAGGACCCGATATCGTAAGAAGAAGGAAACACACTGGCTCTGAGCCGATTTTACATCTTCACAGTACAACCGATATAAGAATATTTGAACTTCTTCGTTTATGTCGGGATAATTGCTACTATGAATTTGTGGAGACGCGTACTGCCCGTGTAGTTATGTAGTGGACAGGGGGAAATGGTATGAGATTAAACAACTCTTCAGAAGACTCGCCACGATACAGACGATAAAACACGCTCAGTGAGGCAATGTCACTTTGTAAGTGAAGTGGTTCAAGATTGTTCATAATGTCTTCATCATTCACAATGCGGACAGCCCGTCGCTGCAACGTGTCAAGGGCATCAAGGAGGTATTAGGTAGAACCATCCCAGAGATGCGAATAGTATTCCATGCACTGTCAAACTTGTGCCTTATAAAGAAGGTTTAACTGGTCGAGCGTGAAAAGCCGTCGCACTGTAATCAGGATGCCCAGGCATTGCAGAGATAACACTCACAATGTGATCCCTAAGATAAAAGTCGCAGCGGATATCGATCCCTAGGATACTTACGCTGTCACGATTTACAAGCGAGTCATTCTGAAGAATAAAGAGAGGAGATAAAGAAGATTTTATGCAAGAGAACACAAAAACCTGGGTTTTGTTTTCATTGAACATTGTTTGCTTAGATATACGAGTTCCAAGGACCGGCTGAGTTTAGTGACAAGATCAGCCCGCATTCTCTCAGATTCACCACGACCACCCGTGAGCTTACTGCAATACCCACCATTAACTGTACTATCATCAGTATAACAATGAATGCAACCGGAGGCTAACATATTATTAATATGCATTAGAAACAGGATGGGTGAAATTACAGATCCCTGTGGAACTTCCGAATTAACTGTCATGAACTAAAAGCTATGTTCATCAACATGAACACGTATTCTGTGTTCATGCAGACAGCTGGAAATCCATCTACACAGGTTGTCGTGGAGTAAGTATGCCTCATGTTTGGATAGAAGACCTCGATGCCTCGATGCTGAGGTAGTTGAAAGTATAATTTCTCATTCAAATATGTTAGATATGTGATAAATACGTTTGAAGACTATCTATTGGCATAAACATTTACTGGCGCTCGTTCGAAGTAATATCAACCCGTTTGCCATCATGGCAAACTGTATAACGCTCTCTTATGTCATCTACGCTACTGCTTGGTTTTCCCTAGTATTTGTGTGCGCATATACTACACACCTCGTTGCTTCTTTATGTAGTCTACGTACTACTTCTATCTGACTGTAGTATTCTTGATATGTTTTTAATTATTATACATTCTAATATTAATTTAAATGTTTCACATCTGCCAGGCGTTGTTTGATGACCAACCCGTTTTAGTAACACGGCAAGTTTCATAATTGTAAGAACAATACAATTCAAACAGTACAGCGACCAACCAGTTGCGACAGATTAGCATTTCAATCGATCTACAATCAAAGATCGTCGTTATCAACTGACTTGCAAACGTCACGACTGAATACAGCTAATCTAACCAAAACAGAGTCATTGTAACAGTTTTACCGCTATTTGCATGGCGATCGCCAACCCGTCAAACACATTTGTAATATCTTAACAACTGGCATCTAAAATCCAACAGTAACAAAAAAAACTTTTGTATAAACTTTTCTAAAGTAAAACAGGTGATAAGATATAATATAAGATATGATATAAGCTGACGCATACAAATAACCCCTCGAAGCGAATACTAATAAGTAAGTCACGGTAAATAAGCATAAACATAGAAATAACAATCTTTCGTTGACTCAGAAAAACCAGCGACTCTGCGACAAATTCTCTTATCAATAATGATAACCATTTATAGGTAGAAAAATACTTATCGTATGTTATAACAATACATCGTCTCATTGGAATTGTTAAAACCGTTGTATCATAATACAAACTTTATATATGAAGCATTACTAATTCAGTGGTAGCATATACGGACTTCCAATTAATTGACGCAAATTCAAATACTCCAATGAGCCGAACTTCCGCCTTAAATTGAAACCATTGTATAATGGCAGGGCCTTCCCTAATACCAGATTTGGCCAAATTCCGCTCTCAAACTGAATAAGAGTTTTTCAAATACCTGTACTTGAGCGCCATTCCTCCACTAGATATAGCGCGTTACCATAATTTAATGTCAGGTGAGATTGTGGTTCAACATTAATACTACAGAATACAAAAAATATAGATCGTAAGAAGATAATTATTCATATAAGATATTGAATTTTTTTTAAAATTTCCATATAATATGCTATTACTTTAAAAATAACAATAATGACATCATAGTGACTCAGCGGAGGACCTAAAAATAAGATGTTTGCTATTTCGTGCCAAGCGGAAATCTCTAATATTTGGAAACATCCGGACCGTGTATGATATATGAGTATAGTAAAAAATAAAATATTGGTTAGCCCACCGTAAAACGTATAGAATTAATTCGCTACGAATGAAAAAAAATGTTATCAGCTGGGTAAAGTAAATGGTTTCGGAATTATTTTGAACTAGCAGGCCCGGCGTTGTCCTGCCCTGATAATATAAAATATATACTTATGTGCATGAAATGCTCAAGGTAACTAATGTATTTAATTTGATAAGGTTTAATACTCTATCCGTTTAAATAGCCGTCCAATTAGTTCATTTTGTATGACAATTTTTTAGAAGATAGATGGATAGTAAGATATCCTTAAAAGATAGGTATATGCCATCTCAGCCTTTTTTGTGAATCTATAAAAGAGGAATATCTCACTATAAATTTTCAATGAAAGATTCCAGGCGGCTTTATTCTTTCCAACACTTCCAACAATCATCGTTATATTTCAACCAATTTACACAAAACCGTGACAAATTATATATCTAACCCTTCCTCATGTATATTCTATCTATCGGTGAAACATTACAATTCGTTCAGTAGTTTTTGAGTTTATCGTGAACATACAAACAGACAGAAAGACAGACGCGTACGACGACTTTGTTTTATAATATGTAATGTAATGATATAACTGATTTATAATCTGTGACTAATAAGTTTATGGTTAATTCATTAATTATCTGCATTAATACGGATTAATTGTTAATTAATGTAGACACGTGAAACATATAAGCTGAGAGTATCTGAGAATGAAAAAATAATCACTTCAAGGGAAACTAAGAAGTTCTTAGAATCGACGCAGATATACAAAGGGCTTAATGAATCAAAGAAATTAGTAGATATTTTAATTGGCATAGACAAGTTATAGTAAATTTTTTACCTTTGTACCTGTAACGTAACGTTTGACCATAGTCTCTCTTTTAAGAGTTCGAAGATAGATACATGCTGTAGTTAGATAGGGAACTTACTTTTAAATTCAGTTGCCGGAACGAACTGGTGTAATTATTTAACTAATTTCAATCTGATCAGGATAATTGTAGTAGATAGAAAGAACGTGGAAGAAGAAATAGAGAAATGTTTCATTTGCCAATACTAATATTATAGTACTAATCACAACAGAGCAGTTTACGATTTACATCATTTTAAAGTTTCAATATTTTTATATAATTTCAGACATACATATAAAGCACAGATAACAAGTAATTTTTCATGTTTTTACCAGCCGGCCGGTTTTACCATGGAATATACAACTGTAATAGTGTGTTTGTGGTTTTTCTTTTATTCTAAAGTTAAAAAATAAAACACCATTGAATATTAGGGTAAACGCTGTGTTATGTATATTACCATAATATATACAAAAACCATGTATTGTACGCGACAAAAATATTTGTCGCAATTTAAAAATATTGATAGAATAAACATATGCAGGGAATGCGAACGTATGTATGGTAGTAATATAAACTGACTACACTATTTCCACTTACCTAATTATAATTAAGAGTAAGCAAGATAAATATATGTTTGTCATGTTTAATATATGATTTGGCTTAATTTTTACGATCGGCTGCTTGCGTGACATCAACCCTTCTTGGGGTTATTTTGTAGTATTATTACATGTGGGAAAAATATGTAACTACTGATTTCTCTCCATTTATTACAATGGCGTGGACCGAAGAGATGATTATCTTAGTTGATTCCTCCAAGCAGAAAGTTTTGCCCAGCAGTGGTACACATGAAGGCTGACATTATGTAAAATTTCTATATAGAGTTATGAATATATTTCATGTGATGTAAATGGGTAACGCCGCCAAACTTATCTTTTTTGTCTGGAGAAAATAATAGCAAAATATCGACATCAATTTCAAGAGAAACTCAATTATTATAATTCTCTTGATGGTTGGAATATCACTCTAGGTTTAATTTTACACTACGTACTTTTTTTAGCTTTACAATTTTTCTGTCGATGTCTAACTTTGGTAGACTATTTATAGTTTTAGTTTGAGCGGTACAACGGTCTGGTTTATATATGAAAGTGTTGAATATGTATGGTTAGCTTGCTGTATTATCATTTTTAGGTAACGGAATACTAGCCAGCTTTAGACTGCATCTCCAGGTTTTTTCGGTAGTCGCGGTTTCGGCGTATATATAATACTTCCAACTACCCATTCTGTTTCGATACTGCTCTTCAAGTTAAAAACTACTTGAACTTTTCAATAACAACAAACTTTCCAAGTTATTATTCACTAGTTTTTCTACAACATTGGTAATTTTTATAACACAATTCACCTGCGCGGCTCCAGAATTTTGTATCGTGTAAATTTGGTATATTTCGGAGTATGCATTGTCATTACAAAATATTAAAATTATAATAGAAAAATAAATAAAAATATATAGGTTAGCATGGTATGGGCATGTTATGAGGAGAGATGAAAGTCATGTAACAAATAATTAGGCAGCGCTTACAATAAAAGCTCACAAGCGGCTTGGCTTTTCCCAACACTTCCAACAATTATCATTATATTTCAACCAATTTACACAAAACCTTAATAAATTATATACCTAAACCTTCCTCATGTACTACTATATCTATTGGTGATAATGGCATTACAATCCGTTCAGTAGTTTTCGAGTTTAACGCGAACATACAGACAGACAGACGCGGCGTACGACTTTGTTTTATAATGTGTAGTGATATAGCGGTTTATATTCAAAATAAATCGATTTTACATTAACACAAAATTCTTGTTTATTACTTTTTTCTATTAGTATTTATATCCAGAAGTATACTTAATTATTTATGTTCGATTTAGTGTAATAATACCAACTCTAAATAATTTTTACATATCACAAATTGGCTTAAACATGAAAACACATGTTAATATAACCCAGCAGACCTTTTTTTTTATTAACGTGGGGAAATCCATCATGAACACACCACCCTCCCGGAGGAGAGAGTGGGTAATGTGAGACTTTTACTCACTAAAACCCCACGTTGAACCGACCGCCGCTAGGTTGGGGTGGCATGGGATCGTGCAGTGCTATCACCATGCCGCCCCAGCGGCCAGCCCAGCAGAAAGAGTCTGCCGGGTGTCATCCTAATATGGAGAGCAAGCTGGGTACACAACAACCAACCCCCTTCTCGTCAACCGAACCTGTGCAATGGGGAGATGGGCCCCCCGGCCCGACTCCCCAGGTTCGGTTACGGAGGTTGTAGGAGACGGACATAATGCCGCCTTCTCCCACCGCCTCTGCGTTGACGGAGAGGGTCGCTCAGAGGATCCTCCTCGCGGACCCTCTCCGCCGTTTCCTTCTGCGAGATGAACTCCTCGCAGATGGAGGCCACTGCAGTCCATCTTGTTTCGGTGCCGAGCATGGCCGCAACCACGCTCGGCAGCGATAGATCGCTTCCTACCGCCGCAACCAAAGTACGGCGCTGTGACTCCAACGCAGCACACTCAAATAGAATATGCTGCGCGGTTCAGGGAGCATAACCCAGCAGACCTAATCAAGCGATGTCAACTCAGTGCCACATGTGTCATATGTTTTCCACATGTGTGTAACAATGTATTTTCTTATGCAGATTCCATTTTATATGTTCTTCTGTATTATATGTGTAGTTGAAGCTACATTCTGATATAAACGAGAATTAAAAAAGGATCGTCCAAGTTATTAAAATTTCATGTGGAATGTTCACTTCCCGTTAAAATAGATTTAAAAAAGTTTTTTGGGTTCCTTTTTACATATAAGAAAGTAATTAATTTTCTATTGAATTCGCTACTTTCAATATTTTATTGTAAATTTGTTCCATTCGAAAAAAGAACAACCGAAAAAAAACGAATTTCAAATATGCCTAGTTTTTAAAAGCCAATTGTTTGATAAATAAACATTATAGAAAAAAAAAATGTGTCCACATTTATACCCACTGAAACTTTTATTAGGCTGCATGTGAACAAATTCCAGAACTGCATTCTATGTGAAATGCCTCACCTATCACTTGGGACCTATATTACAGTAAAGAAAAGCGCGTATTACGGCGTAAAAGTCATTGGGACAAAATTGTTTTTTCATTTATTTACACAAGGAAATCATAACTTGATAAATACATGATATATAGTATGTTACGGAAAGTACATTTTAATAAAATTGTATGTTAGCATTTCCTTACTAATTTTCCTGTACCGTTTTGGATCATGTTGTTAAAGAAATCGGTATAAAACACAACACGTTACCTCAATTATTTCTACTAATTGTTGCCATCATCATAACAACTTATAAATCTGCCACATAAGAATTCATAAAATAACTGAACGTATTTGGATCTCTAAATAGACAAAAAGACAGAGCTGCTTTAGTTTTTAATCTGGGCTTGTATTCTTAATTTAATTAACTCCTTCTGAAACCTTAATTTCCAATTTAAAATGTGATCTAGAAGGAGGCGTTAATCCATTCCTGATATTCCGTCCTGAGCGATTTCACTATACAAATCTATATGTAGGAGTCTTGTTCGAGTTGCGGCGGGACTAAGTGCCAGACTGAATTGAAGCCATCGGGATCGATAATGAAGCCATTCAGCGGCTATCGGTCACAAGGGCACCAATCCCGGACCACACTATACTATGGTATCTAGTTACTTCTATCAATCTACTAATCCATCGCAATAATGAAATTGGCCTGAGTAATCATTTTAATATTTCATGTTCTAATTAACTATAAAGATTAACATTTTGATCAAGTTAAAACTATTGAATTACGATATTCAAGAGTGACTCTACATCAATCTTGAATAATGATAATAAAAACGTTTTTGTAATTTATAATTAATTTGAAGGTATAATGGCTGCCAGTTGGTAGTATGTTCGGACACAGCGTCGAAGGGCGTAGGTTCGAACCCTGGCACCTGAGTCGGAGCTTTTGGCGAAGGAAAACACCGCGATGGAACCATATCATGGTGGTAGGACTATGAAGAAGACTTAGAAGTCCGTCTGGTTAGCTACCACCCTCAAGTTGAAAATCTGTCACCAAGCACCCGTCGGTGTGTTTCGGCAGCTGCACTTGAGAGTCAGTCTCCTTCTAGGTTTAGCGTGACTACCATCTTAGACCACATCATAATTTAACATGAGATGAGATTGTAGTCAAACGCAAACCTATAAAGTATTTAAAAAAATTATAATAATATTATAATGAGTCACCAATATAACAAAATATAATTTCAAATTAAAGCCATACGTAAAAAAATACCATGAAGTATTTACTGTTTGTCAGGACTGATCTCTATAGTTGCTAAATACAATAATTAGTATTTATTAAACAAAAAATAAACCTTTTATGACAAAAAAATAGAAAATAAAATAATTATAATAATATCAAACAACTATCTATAAATAAGTAATGAAAGAAGATAGTCGGCAGTAATTAAAACATACTAACAAGTTAAATCTATACACCGAAAGAAAAATTAGTATGCCTGAAGTTCTCTTTTAGCATAAAAATTATTTCAAGTGTTATGTATTACATATTCTATTAGATGTTATGTTAACAAAAGAGTAGATAAATAAACTGATAAAAGAATGAAAAATGTTAAACGAGAGGTATTTCTTAAAGATGGTGAACTTTACAGGGACAGAAACTTTGTTTTTTTTTATTTAGTTTTAAATATTAATCTCAAGTAATAAAATATACATGTTCTTTTGTTCCAAATCTGAAATTGAACACATTGCTTAGATATTTTAATACATACTTTTATTACAATATGCGCCTGTTTTATATACCTTAATACTCGGAAGAAACCTGTAATCTTTAAAGTAGATATTAAAATTCCTTCTAACTGGCAGCAGATCCAGAAACAAGATGCGGAAACATATTAGTGGCCTTCATTCATGTCTAAATGCTTAGTTTTATTTTTTTTTCCTTAGCTGTAAGTTTTTCTAAGAGTTTAAATTAAAATAAAACAACAGCGATATAGCTTATACATCAGAATAACGTTATATTTATAAAGTTATTGTTTATAATATATATAAGTGTCTAGTAAGTTGGAAAAAATATTTACCATCCCAAAGCTATCTTGGCGTACGTTGCCTAAACTGTAGAATATTACATGAAGGTAATATATGTTGTAATCATTTATACCATATATCTTTGGGTGAGTGCCTTAAGAGCTCCCCTTAGTAGTCAGGTGAAACTGTAGCGGCCTAGCCAGGTCAACAAAGTAGACAGTTCGTAAAAAAAAAAACATATATTTATGTTTAAAAGATATAAACGTAGACGAAGACGTGCGTGATACTTGTACCATATTAGGTATGCTCTCCTTGCGATTGTCGAAATACATTACATATTACTATCTTAGTCTTTTTTTTAATACGTTATAGGGTAGCGTTTGACCACAATCTCATCTGATGTTAAATGATGATGTGGTCTAATATGGTAGTCATACTAAACCTAGAGGGCGATTGGCTTTCAAGTGCAGCTACCGGAACACACCAACAGGTGCTTGGCGACAGGTTTTCAACTTGAGGGCAATAGCTAGCCACGCGGACTTTGAAAAGCCCTACCACCATGCTATGGTTTCATGAGATGATTTCCTTCAGCGAAAGCTCCGACTCAGTTGCTAGGATTCGAACCTACATTTTTCGTCGCTGTGTCCGAACACACTACCAACTGAGCCATCGTCGCTTCAAAATCAGTACTCTAACAAAACGAGAATTAAAAGGTATATTGAAGCATTTACGATCCTCTAGTCAAAACCTATTCATGTGTTCCGTTATCTGTACCTGAGAGCTAACGCGCTCAATAGGCTCGTGTAATTACGAACACAAGCATCTGCTTGTCAATACATTTAAAACATACATCGTATAATAATAATATAAAGGTGCTGTTTAGGATAGCCGCAAACCACTTAGGCGACAGAGATTATGACGTCATTATTAAAATAGATGACAACTTGCGATAGTATGGACATTTTCGGGAAAGCTTTCTTTTTTTTCGAACTGACTACACTATTGACTTGAGAGACCGCTACAGTTTCACCAAACTACTAAGGGTAGCGCTTAAGGATCCCATTCCGATTTTATATAGGCAACTACCACAAGGGCGCACGCAGCAGCTCGCCTTAGACTGTCGCCTAACATCCCGACTAAGTTAAACTAAGCTAAGTATTATTTTATACACATATGAATCATGAAATATACATATGTACCAAGCATGTATGTTCCACGAACTTATAAAAGTATCTTGAATCTGACTACTAAGTTAATCTAAATTCACTCAAATCGAAAAGGGGAAAAAAACAAACCCAACCACTATGTGTACCTAGATGTGTGTATGTGCACGTGTGTGGGGTGATCGATGATGCGGAAAGCTTTCAAATTCCTATTCTAATACTAAATGAAGACCTTGAAAACTTTATGACGCGACAAATTAGTAGAAGAAATAAAACCGTCTTATCCAAAAAAAATTAAACATGATATCTGCACGAATCAAAATACTATCCCTATCTCACTTCCCATACATCTTTTAATCCACTGCTTTTATCCGAAATACGTATCCTAATATATTCATATATTATACGTGAACTGGGTATTTTCATCTTTAATATTTAAACATTGCATCACATATTTGTTTTTTGACGGTCTATTTTATCTACTGGGTTTGTGAGTGATTAAACAGAAAGTTTTTAATTAACTTGAACATTTTTAACTATATCAACAGTAGTACCTATTAACAATTACAATTTAAACATATACATAATTGAGCGGGCCGGTCAGACTAACACTACTTTTGGCCGTGCAAGGCGCACCGACAAAATTTCCTCGAAAACCACGTTGGTAATATTGTCGCTACAGCTTCTTAACTCTCGGTCGCAGATCACAAAAATCGTACCTTAACATTGTTTGTGACTTTGTATCGTGGATTACGTCGTTTCTGAGGGACATAAAGTAAGCAATAAATTCCGGAATTTGTCGATATAATCCGTTGCATGCGAGACTGTCCACAGTGGAATAAATAATATAGTAAGCGAATATTTCACAAGAACTTAATGGTTTCATAGTAATTTATTATATTATTTTTATTATAGCCTTTGTGGCTGATACTAAATATGTACAATTATTTTTTTTTGTTATTGCATAGGCTTAACACATCAGGTTTTCCGGTTTAGTGGTCAACGTGTCACTTGACACATAGGCCTCTTCCAGCTATACCTGTTACGAAAGCATTTTTCATACTTTGAAATTTTCTTACAAAATCTCTTTTACCATCATCTAATTGTCTGTCGTAGTGGTCTAATGGTTTAACTGGCGGTATTCGATATCCGCAATTTCAAAGCCCGGTATGTACTAACAATTTTTTCGAAATTCCCGAACCTTTACTAATTTAAATAGGTACTACTATCGATTGAGAGTGAAGAAAACATCGTGAGGAAATCTGACCCTAAGAAATGTTCTTGTAGTACCACCGTATGTAGGAAAATATAAAATTGTGTATTTTTCAGAGTTCGTAATCGCCAATACGTAGTGGATTGGCTTGGCGATTATATTAATACCTTCCTTCACAAAGATACTTTTGACTCTGCAGTGGGTCTCTTACAGTCTGAAGTGATCACAATAATTATCTTATTAATTATAATTAAATTACTGTGTGCGTTTATTATTGCCAAACCACTAGACATCCGAACTCTTTGACCATCGGAATTTAATTACAACTATTTACAGAATATGCTTATACGCATGTGAATAGACGTGATCTAATAATATAATGTATTATTCCTTCGTTATTCGTTGTCCGTTATTATTACAATACTACTAACTTGACTCTACTAACTTAACTAAACTAATACCAATTATGACAAAAAAAATGGATGACCTGTGTTATCACAATGTGTGAACAAGTAAATATTATGCAACAACAAATAAGTATAAAAAGGACAGCACTTGGTCACAATCAAAGTCATTACGCAAATAACGAATATTCATTTCAGTATTATGTAATTATTACAAAGTTTAAATTACCAAAAGCAAAATAACTGATAACAATTTATAACCACGATCATTCGACATTTGTAAACAGAAATACAATAAAGTAACTGGTTTTCAAACGCAGTAACAGCAACCCTCAATTGTCAAGTTGTCACGGATTTAATTCTATCGAAAGATTGACTTTATATTTTCTTCCATTTCACAGTCCATATGCGAATCAACTGCTTGGTTGCTTCCATTAGGCCCTAGTAGGAACACAATAGAAGTTGTCATAGCTTATTACGAAGAAATCTGTTAAATGTTCACGCATAATGATTAAGTTGACATACTGCAAAAATAATAAGCAACTACGTCATAAACAAGCAACGTTCTATGTAACCAAGACAATGTGTCGGACGTGCGGTTAACTATATATTACTGGCTTTATTTGTTTGCAGAATATTGTTTATGAAAGCCAACTACATGTTGACTAAATTCATAATATGGTATATATTTAAATTACCATTGGCTTTTAAAACTGTTATACAATACTGAATAAAAGATGACAAAATTGCATTACCTATATGATGGTAGGGCACTTGTACGGAATTGGATCGCGGTCATTACATAATATCCTAGGTTTTAAATTCATGGCTTAGTCCGGTGAAGCAGTGAAGGCCTAACACAGAACAATAGCGATTTTCAGTTCAAAAAAATTCACTGCTTCGTGTTTCTAGACCAGACAAAATATACTCAGCTGCCGTAATTCTTGAAGCAGCAGTGCTTTGGATCTGCATGAACATAGTAACCTCACTAAATTCTGCAATCCTATTGCTTAGCATTAGATGATCTACAGTTACTAAACAGTGTCACAATTAAAAAAGTTGCTTACGAATTATCCAACTATAATCACATAAAAGTGAAATTATTTTTAATTACTGCTAATTCACGTGTGATAAATGAAAATATAAGGTATTTAAAAGAAGAGGAATATTTTAAATGGGGTGTCCTGGTCATGCGAACTCTTTTTTTAAGCTCCTCGATCTTGCCTTATAGCTCATGAAAAATAGTTGTGACCTAAATTCACAACTGACACATTACAAATTATTTTTACAGTTCTGTCTAAAGTTGGTTTACAATACGCATGGATAGTTTCATGAGGCGTTCCAGCTTAGCCCTTAGGAGTAACAGGCTGTCGATGATGCTTGCCATAAATAGTTATATTCTCTTTGCAAACTTTCCCCAGAAACTTCATTTAGTCAGTCGGTTTAAAAAATAAATGCATCTCGCTGCCTCGTCGTTTTGAATTTGCCACTTGACATTTTACATTCCTCTTTGAATGTCATGTAATACTAAACGAGCGATAAAAGTTAGCACACAGTGGACGATGACGGTTACTTGCAAAAACATATGATATGAATGAGAATAAACCGAACTCTCTTTATATCCTGAATCATAAACGTTACTATCAGCAGCAGAAATTCCGAAAGGTATTTATTGCTAATAATTAATATATTATTTAACTAAAAAATATTACAATTTTATAAAAATATACATTCCATAGCCAAATTTAGACATTTGGTTTTGAGAGTAAATACAGATATATTCTGCCGTTTTGTATTTGATGTACTTACTTATTGTAGTAACGCGAGTATAGATTTTATTAATAATAAAGTTATGAATTATATAGTTGATAATTAGACAAGTCATCTACTAAATAAGTTACTGAACACATGTGAATGCACAAATAAAATCAAACTGCTCAGTAAAAATAAAAGAGATCAGTCCGAGCGTAAAGCATCCACACTACACAAGAACTTGGTATATGCAATGTAATCACCGAACATATCAGTTTTATTTATATTATCATCACAGACATATGTCGTTCACTCTACTCAAACAATGTAATATTAATTCATAACACTTTTTCATCCATCATATTTAAATCACCTAAATATATTCCATTATTATTAAAGAGTATTTAATTGGCTTACACAAAAAGTAATAGAAGCAATTGACAGCCACACATATAACTGTTTGAAACTGGAATAAGCATTCAAACTTTGACGAATTTTCACAACACTTTCTTCTTATAAACCGCATATAATTATTCTGTGTACTGTTTTTATTTATTCTTTCAAATTATCTTTAAACTGAAACTAATAATTTTACCGATGAAAAGTATGCAGTAATTTATTTAGTACCTGGTTTTTACAACGGGTTTATGTCTAAAGCCTGTTTTACAATTAACGCGGTTTAATGAATCGGCGCGGCGTGTTTCATTAATTACCAAAAATAATTGAAACGCTTAAAGCCTAGATTTTTAAGTTAGCATATAAATTAACCTACCAGATTATTTTACTATCTCTCTACTTTGAATCCAAGTACCGATCTATATCCTGTATACTAAAATGTTTGTTAATTTTTCGGCCTAATCTCCGAAAACCTAGAACCGATTTAGACGTGACTTTTACTGAGACATAAAGTACTATCCAGATTATTGTATATAACATATCACAGCAACAGCCCAAGCCGAAGTCCCACTGGCTCTTGTGCTCGTTGCTCAATCGCGTGACTGCCATAAGCGCTCCCCTTAGTTGTTCGGTGAACCTCTGGAGCAACCAAAAGGTGTCAACAGCGTAGGTCCGTTAACAAAAATCAGATAACATTACACTGTTCCGCAAAGTATAAACAGTAATAATAAATTTTAACAGAGGTAACTTAAAGTCGGTAGACCGAAAACATAGATTAAATAGCAATGAAAAAAAGTCAATCATCGGCTGATTAAGGGGTAAATCTGCAGCGTAAAGGAAATAATTATCCGAAAACTTTTTATTTTATTTCTAAGTTAACGAAACGCTGACATAAACTTCTTAAAGTAATACAATTAAGTTTGTACAATGGAGATCGAGCTGTCACATGCAGTATATAAAAACTGAAACTGGAAACAAAAATTAAGTGATATAGTTGGACGGCGTTCGTTAAACGCTTTTCCAGCATTTAATCACGATGCTCGGGGCTGTCACCCGCACGCCGCTCTGGCCTACGGTACTGGTTATTGTGAATTGAGGATTGTTCGTGCACAGAGCAAATAAACCGAGCAAATTTAACAAGTCATTATCGTTAATATTAATGCAGTTTGTCTCGATGCTAAAGACCTTCTTAATAAAAATATTACCCTAATCCTAACTAAAGTAGCGGCACGTTGTTATAGCCTTTTTGACAGATTGCAAGAGTGACGTGAAATGTTTATTTCTTTTCAAATAATATGATCAAATGCGAATCGTATCTATGTGTTTTTGGATCTATAGCTACTATTACTAGGAGTGTCTGATTAAAAAGTTTTAATAAAACAAAAATAGAAATGTCTACTTACTAATATTTTTTAATGAACTGGATATGGTAATGAAAATGAATACCTATACATAATTATAAAATTGCACACAAGGAACAATATCCAAAATCCAATATCCGAAATCAAAAGCCAGGTTAAAACCATATCACAATCGGAGTGCACTCACAGTTTCTTCTTTTCTAAACAACGTCAAGTCCAAATAGTTTTGTCTTGGATTGAGCATTGACGCAACATTGCCGAAATAGTTGTGCCGGCTAGCGATTTTATATATATAGGATTAATAGACATAATTTCACTAGCATACCTTTACAAGTAACAAAAATATAAACATATCATCTTTAAGATAGTTGGTAAGATAGATAGGTGCTAGAGCTACGCTGAAGCTATTACTGGTTTCAGCATGAATGGGTCGGCTCGCCCGGGGTAGTACCACCCTCTCACAGAAAACCGACGTGAAGTAACAGTGCTTGCACTGTTGCGTTTCGTTTGGTCAGTGAGAGTGCCGGAGGCCCACATATATTAAAAGGCCGGCAACTCACTTCCGAATCCCCTGGTGTTGCTAGTGTCTATGGACGGCGGTGATCACTTATCATCAGGTGACCCACCTGTTCGTTTGCCCCCTATCATATAAAAAAAGAAATATGAACGTACCTATAAATTCAAAATTTAACGTCATATCTATTAGTACAGATGAAATAATAAGAATGAAACCTTTAAACGTGACTCATACCGAAGTAGGTCGGTCGAATATCGCTTAGTATGTCGCTATGAAGTACACTTCATAATTGTCAATATGTCACCATATTTAGCTAATATGTTTAATCACGTAACATTTATTTTGTTGTTGCGGACAGCATATAAGGTAATTACCATACTTCAAATACAAAAACGAGCAATTCGAACAAATTTATAATATGGGACCTCGCGATTCGTTAAAGGCTCTCTGCCCTGCCAATACATTCCTGATAATCTAATCTAATGTAATATATCTAGTAAAAGACCGATATAATTTAAATACTAGAAACTATGATAAATTGGTCTTCCCATGTTTAAAGTTCAGTAAGACCAGTAATAGATTTTTTTACATAAAAGTGCCAAAGGACATTACCGATTTGAGAGATAGTAAGTACAAGCAGCATTTCAAGCGGATTTTTATGACTAAAGGCTTATAGAGTGAATCAATATGTGAACGATGATAATGTCTGGAAGAAGCACCCTTCTCTGTTCATCTATGAAAAACGAATGTGACTATCATGTATTTTATATATAAATAAGTACAATAAAAGGATAACTGGGTTATTTATCAGAACCAGTGGCATTTTTGACGTTCATTAGCCCCTTCTCAGAGGCTAAAATGAATAAAATAATTTTAATTTGAATTTTTCTTAATTACTCTTCTAGTAGAATACATAAGTCTGTGGATATCGAAAAATAAATTCAAAGTACGTCAAGCTGGATTTTTGTTCATGCAATAAAAGTCTTTAATCAATCAAATCCATTCGCAACACAAATTAACAAACACATACGTCACAAGCGATGAGTTGTTGACGTCAATTGTGAAAAAAAAAACTATCTACGCAGAATCAAATTTGAGTGCGTAAGTAATTTGAAATTAGAAACATATATTCTACTGAGGCCCGTTCGTGTCTTCGTATTTATTAATTGTATGCAACAATACATAATGGTAAATGAATTGAACCGGTGTTCATAGAGGATCACGTTGATTGTCGATGTCGAGCCGGGGCGGCGCGACCTACAGATACTAGTGACAATCCCTTTTTGTAGTTAGATGTATTAGCTGAATCTCAAACACAACACATCGACGACCGAAAGTAGAAGTTTATCAATACCAGGTCAGATTCGATGAAACTCATATCATAATGAGTTTTAAAACTCTAGATTCACATTACTCACATAGATTAAAAAACACATTTCCACAGACACAGAAGACAAACACGAAAACAACTAGGGTTGCTCCAAAAATCCCGACATGTTTTAATGAGTACTGACTCATTGGTGACAAGATCTTTGATATGTGACGTCAGGCCGATATCAATAGACACCACACGTAACGTGTTGTAGAGGACGCGATGTAAAAAAACCAGTCGGTCAAACGAGTGCGTTAACTTCTGATTAATAATTTATGCATGACGAATTTTTAGCTAGAAGCGCTGAATAACACTGTATATCCGACTTCATGTCAACCAACATACATTGGCGTAAAACAGTACTATAAAAGATGTATAAATAAAATTGAAGTAAATGTTGTTTACTTAAGTTCTTTTTTATTGCACGTGTCTTTTTTTTGTCAATCCATAACGGTGTTCGTTTATTGTCCGTTTTTCACAATTCCTATATCATTCGGCGTGTTTAGTAACCGAGATCAAAATATCCTAGAGACACAGAAATCCAAGAGTATCTAATGGCACACGTGTTCCTGACAATTAACAATAACAAAGCAAGGCGAATGTTTTCGATCTCAGATGTCTTTGTTAGAAATTTCGACTACTCAAGATTGAATGGCAACCATTTTTAAATTAACAATATAACACTGAGATATAATTACTAACGTCTACATTATTAAAGTATTTTTTCATAATAGAAAGTGACTGTTGCGCTATAAACAGTGTTTAAATATGTATATGGGTTTTAAAGTAAACCAACGAAATTGAACCAGTTTATACGTTATGGGAAATTTTCCTTTATGATGAATGACGTAATAAAGAGTTTATACTGTAATTATTAGGTAATTATTCTTCTGTTGAATGATTTATTATTATTGTATCCAATTATTACTTACAAGTATGACATAATAATTTAAAGAATATTCGAGCTTATCGTAGATTTAAATGTATGTAACGTAATTTTCCTCTCACACCTATTCGTTGTGGCATAATGCTTGCTTGTTCGCACATTACGTTTACACTAGTTGGCCATTGTTATTTTTAAGAAAATAATTATAGTGAGTAAGTAGTACGTAGTAGAGTAGTAAATATAGTACATAGTAGAATAATGATATCGTGAATAATTTGTTATCCATTGCGTAGGAATAATGCATTCCATCATCAGTTGTTGTACATCTAACCATGAAAAACATTAGAATGAGACCTTTTGTCTCCCACGAGTATTAGAAACCTTCAGAGACAAGTGTCAATGTCATTAACGTTTTAAGTAAATATTATACTTAGGTATTAACAGAAATATGATGTTTTCATTGTTAATTTGAGCTGTTACTATGTTAACTTAATAAAATACATAAAATTTAATTAATATACCCTTAATAATTTTAATGAATTTTCGCGTGTTATTTTAAAATATTCCATGGGCCAAATTAAAACACGAAACATCTGTAATAAGCAATAAAAAACACAAATGTAAGCTGATTATTGTTGTAAATTATTGAAAAATAGAATATATTAGGTGTTACACATAACGTTAGCGTTTTATATGAAAAAAGCAAGACGAAAAAATATTATGAAATGATTTATTTAATAAATCCATGTATATACTCGTACATACCATTATAATCTTTGCACTTTCGCCATTGTATAGGTAGTTCATAGATTCCATTGCTGAAAAAATTATGGGAGCGAAAATCAATAAGATCTTTGAAGACGGTTTGGACTGCCTCATCAGAATTAAATAAATTTCCTTGCAAAGAATTGTCCAAATTCTGAAAAAAAAGGTATGCTGGGTGTCGAAAATATTCCAACCGCAGTTCCTCTAATTCAGCTACTATCTGTCGTGAAGTATGGAATCTAGCGTTGTCCTGAAGCAGCAGTGGGCTAGAGAGATTGACCAGTCTCAATTGTTTAACGACTAGCTTTTCCATCATGGTTTGTAATTGTTAACAATATAGATCTGACGTAATCTTAATATGATATCGATAAATAAGGTATCCGTTAATGTAGTTGCTGTAATCGTCTGGCCAGATCTTAGGAAGCTGCAGTGTATGACACCAGGACAGGTACAGCTAACTCACCGGTAGCTTTTTCTAAGCTAACTTTCGCTTGGGCAGGATTTAGCTGGTTTTCCTGGGATCAACCATTATAATGAGCGTTTCCGATTGTCCTAAAGGACCTTTTTTTCTTCCAAGTAACGATACATCTCAAAATTCTCTCGTTATTATAACGTTTGAGTAATGTAATGCAGCATTCAACGCATGCTTCTAGGTGTGCTTCAGTCAATTCATGCAGTCCCCTTTTCTTGAGGTTTTTCACTTTTCCAATGTGTTTCTAGTGAATTAAAATTGTTTTATGACTCATACCGAAGCCAAGCGCTAGCTTTGGCGTGGTTAGCGATGGATCCGCTTCCATGATCACGGGGTTTGTTCTGTAGGTTATAATTTCCAGCACGAAAATGTTGGAACCAACAACGCATCGTGCTTTATTTTACATTATCTTACCTATACACATCATAACTTCTTCGAGCTGTTTCTGCAACGCTCATGCCACGATAGAACTCGTATTCGTAAATACAGCGATATTTTAAGTTTTCCATTTTGCGAAAAGAAATATGTCAAAGAAAAATTGAATGGTGCGAAAACAAAGGAATCACTAAATCCGAAACACAAATACGTAAGCCTAAATGTGAAATAAATTAGAATTCCTAAGCAAATGCCACATATTTGAAATCACACTGGCATGTTCGATAAATCGCCAATTTCATTTGTCAAGACCTAATGTGTATGTATATTACTTTGCTTTAAAACGATTACAGATCTATATTTATTTGGTTGGCGGTTGGAACATTAAAAAAAATTGGATTAAGCAATCAGCTTAAAGTTAATTAGGTAACGTTTAAAATTAGTAACTTCGACAACATCATAAACAAACAGAATGCAGGGCATATCTCCTTAACGATCGTTATCTCCGTACATATATAGCACACACAATAATCAATGATAGCGGGTGCGAATACCGTGTCGATCGACTTAGGTTCGAATCCCTGCCACTGAGATTCTTGCAACTTGCTTTTGGTGAATGAGAACATCGTGATGAAACCTTAGCATGATGGTAGGTCTTTTTCTAAGTCTGCCTGACAAGCTACCATCCTCAAGTTGAAAATCTGTCGCCAAGCACCTGTTGGTGTGTTCCGGCAGTTGCACTTGAGAGCCAGTCGCCCTCTAGGTTAAGAGTGACTGTCATCTTAGACCACATCGTCATTTAACATCAGATGAGATTGCGGTCAAGCTATAAAAGTTATAAAGTATTAAAAATACATGAAATACAAACCAAATCCTACAATTCCAGAACTGAGAAGTCTGTAACTTACCTAAGGACGTATGGGATTCCTTTTTTACATAACTACTATTAGTCATTTCACAAGGAAATTATGGTAAGTTCTCATTTACATTTAAATTAGTAAAGGTACGTGAACTGCAATTAATTCGTCGGTACATGCTCCAAGACTCGAAACTAAAATAATTATGATGACGATATATACATATACTATACATATATCCACACGTTTGTAATTGTTGTTTTTCCTTTTTTACTATAAAACTACCATAAAACTCCCAGAAGATTTTCAACACAAAGTGGCAATACTAAAACGTAGTACGAATAGACAAATTGCCAATTATTAATTACTAGCTTCCCGTCCCAGATTCACATCGGTTCAAGGTACTAACGTGGCATCATTAATTAAATGACTTTTTTGACATTTTAATATTTAAAATCTATCAAAATCATAGAAGCTTCATAAGAATCTTCACACAAACAAGTTTTTCTTGTTACGCATTCTTTTTAATTTTTTATCTAAGTTATTACATTTTGGTCCCGATGGTGTTGTCCGTGTTGTTAGTTTAAAATATTCAAATGGAAACGAATTTACTCGTCCCGTGTCCAAATTGAGCCCTTTACCGTTGGATCAGGACTCAGAATAAATACAACTCTCCCTTTTGTAAATGTTTTATATGTTAAACTGTTATTATTTATGTATATATTCAATTTATCATAATATGGATTCTAAAAATATAGTCCACTGCGTTAGCTATCATTACCTTTATTATTTTCAATTTAACCTCAAGTACTCACATATACAGTAAGGTTGCATCATTAATTAACTAATTTGCTGTCCAAAGCAATTTTGATCCATATTAAGCGCCCAACGTAGCCAAATAGCATGTAATTGAATAAGGATTAATTAAAATAGCGTCGTAAACAACTAATTATTTTGTAATAATATGTAAAAAACAAAAAATCTTACTGTGTCTCGTACGTTTTGGTAGGCATTTTTAAAACGTACCATACGTAGCCCAAACACTCTATGTTACGGCTACCTTAGAATACATCGAATTTTCTCTATTTTAAGTATACCAAAAGTTTTCTATATAAGTTTTCCGGAAAACGTTGTCTAAATGATAGTGACAGCCGTATCAAAATCCGTTACGCAAATAACTAAGGGAACAAACAATTAGACGTGAAAAGCGACTTTATAATATTTATAGATTATTCTATGTTGTAATAAATGGTTGAATTATAACAAAATGAAAATTGTGTAAACATTGTTAATATGTGGATTAAGGTGCTTTTGAGCCCTTAATGTTAATCCGAAGTACCTACTCTTCCAGAACGTGAGATGATTTCCCATTTAAAATACACGTAAGCTTTGATTTATTTTTTAATTTTGATATCTCGGCGGCTCTTTGTGCATTTTCTTTACTCACAGCTTGGTAATTACAAATTTCCAAGAAAAATTTGCGCCGGATCCAAAAAAATACGAGCCGTTAAAAAAATCAAATAAAAAAAATCGTATACTTCAGTTCAACAATATCGAAAACGGTCTTGGAATTTATTAATCTTAGATACATATAACGCTAACACATTCAATATTATTAACTTTCTGTTTCCACGTTCGTCATCCATCAGAATATCATTATAAATCACAGTAAATTCACACTTACTATGAATCAATGCTGTGAATTATAATAATAGTAATTTTTATTTATAAATGATATGTATAATTAATAAATGACAGCTTTCGCCACTCATAACACAACTGCTCATTTCAAATGGTCTTCCAATTCCGACACGTTTGGGTATTTTTAGAGAAGTATTTAGAAATTCCCTATGACGGTATTATTGTTAGATCTAATTAATTCTATAATTATGAAACTGTGAATCATCTGTATTACTTATTTTCTTATTTTTACAGGTAAACTAGCTTTTCTCACCGCTTCGCTTGCGTTAATTTAGATTTTGTCTATGTCCTCTATGTCTGTACTGTATGTACTTTTTTATACCGCTGGCAACGTGTTAATAACATTTAATTTCTTATTTGTAATATTAGTTAAGAAGTTAGAAATAGGATAAGTAGTTGTATCCGCGGTTTCTCATGTGCGGATTACAGAACTATTGTTTACTTAATCACGATTTGATTTCCCATCGGGAACATTTTTTTTTTAGCGAACTGACTACTCTGTTGACCTGGGAAAGCCTCTACAGTTTCAACGGACTATAATCGAGAACATGTCAACACACCATCTTATGTTTACTGCCACCCTTACGGGATGAATGTTCACAACCATAACAATATTAACAAGAAAGTTGTGAGAATAGATGAATGTTAGTTTTTTTTCTAACTGACTAACGCTACTGGCCTGACGTGACGGGCCTTCACAGCTTCACCCGATTACGTTGTTAATTAACTCATTCACGCAAAAACTACTGAACGGATTTTGATGAAACTTTAAAGTAATATAACTTATATATACATCAGAATAGCACACAGGCAAACAAAACAATTATAAAAGGTTATATTTTAAAAGGATGTTCTTTCAACCGGTCAAAATATAAACGATAACTTCGAATAAGTTAAGAAAAATCCTCCCATCTGACAGCTCTCTCTGCGTGCGCTGCATATACATTTACAGTCATGGTTCATAGTCCTTTCACATAGCTGTAAAACTACCAAAGAAAAGAAAATGGATTGTTTTATAGGACAACGTTTATTTACATTTTCTGCACTAATATTTTGGCTTATAAGCACTACAATATAAACAAACTTTACATTTATTATTGTTTAACGTTAGACACCTGAAAATATCTAGACAAACATTTATTGGAATACACTTCAAAAAGTCATTCGAATATGTTTTAGATCTCATTTAAAGTTACCGAATAAACTTTATACCATTGCTAAGCATAATTTCCAAGTATTTCATTACGCAACATTGGGTATTTTCAAAATCTATAGATCTGTGTTTTCCCACTTGATATAATTTTTTGGATGATCAGATTTCCCCATGACATGCATCTACCACTTAAGATGATCGTATGACTTTTTTTCTTTTTTTTTTATTCACATGGGGAGATCCATCATGGACACATCACCCTCTCGGGGGAGAGAGTGGGTAGTGTGAGACTCCTACTCACTAAAACCCCACGGTGTACCGACCGCCGCTATGGTTGGGGCGACACGGGACCGTGCAAAGCTATCACCATGTCGCCCCAGCGGTCAGCCCGGCGGAAGGTGTCCTCCGGGCTCCGTCCTTATAGGGAGATAGACTGAGCACACGACCAGCTACCTCCCCTCGTCAGTCGAACCTGTGCAATGAGGAGATGGGGCCCCCGACCCACCCCCTCAGGTCCGGCTACGGAGGTGGGAGGAGGCGGGCAAAACGCCGCCTCCTTCCACCGGCCCTCCTTTGGCGGAGAGGGCCACTAAGAGGGTCCACCTCTCGGGCCCTCTCTGCCGCCTCCTTTTGCGAGATGACCTCCTCGCAAAAGGAGGCCATCGTATTAAACACCTGTTCGCTGCCGAGCATGGCCACAACCACGCTCGGCAGCGATAAATCTCCTGCACCTCCCACCGCCGCAGCCAAAATCATATAACTAATTTAACTGTGAGGAAGTACTTGCTGACTTATATTTTGTTTCAACCGGGGCATAGATTTGACATTGGTATTAGGCGTGTCTTATTTCCCGCCTTTGAGATTTATAAATACGTCAGGTATTCCTGGGACATAGATATCACACACAAAATCAACTCGAGATGCGTTCCAAAATGAAAAAAACAATAACCATCAATTTCAAAAATGAATTTAGTATTCCTTTAAGCTGCCGAACTGGTATACCCTGGTACCTTTATATACCGTGGTTTATATCCCCACGGCTCCCCATAAATCCATGTCCGGTGAGTTTTACATGTGAAGGTATTGGCATAAAGATTATTCGGAACAACAGCAAGTTTCCCTGCGCGGCATCCGTACAACTAGCGGATACTACATATTTATCAACAAGACACTTTTGTGCCACATAAAATTAATTTATAGACAAAGTTGTAGCATTAGAGCGCAACGGGAGTCTCTACACTATATCATATTTACAAGAATTCGAATTTATTAATGTTTACAATCCTCGAGCGAACACTATAATACTATAAACGGTGTACTAAATTAGTCTAACGCTAGTTCCGAGGTTTAGTACTTTTGAGAGTTAACACAACAATCGTTAATTTATACGTTTATACAAGGCTGATACAACTTTGTCCCATGTTCATTGTCTGACCGTACTCGAAGTGTTTTTTTCTATTTGTAATAACATCAAATAAATAAATACCAATGTCTAAATAATCGTACAAAACATGATACAATTGTATAAATATGATTCAACGCATATTTTTTATTATTTGTATTGCTCCAAAACCCGTATAAGTTTTGATACGGTTGGATGTAGAATTACCATACTTATTTCCGACCTAATTATACTCGTAGTGTTGATATCTTAAAAATATGATAGACAGCTTGCACTCGTGCACTTAACCTCGAGTCCTCTTAGCAACTCATCAATGACTTTGCAAAAAACTAATGTCGCTTATAACCTCAACACCGAGTCAACCTGGTAGATATTTACCGTAATGTTTTCGCACAAACTTTATGTTGAGTAATGATATTTCAGAAATAGATACCTCATTTTGTTATGCCCACTCATAAAGGAATATCCACAATACAATTGAAAATGTTTGCAGTTAATTAATATTGATAGGTTACTTCAGAGGTTTATACAATTTACTCTGTGGTTCCGAGGTATCCGAACTTTTATGTTTCATATACCACTTAGGGCCTATTCTTTAATTACATAAATATGATTTTGGCGATTTTTGACTCCCCTGCCTTCACGTAAAGATACATAAGATTTCTATCTCGTTTTTCAGAATATCAAAATGTTATATGAAATG
The DNA here is from genome assembly GCA_035772565.1 of Antheraea assamensis. NCBI lineage: Eukaryota > Metazoa > Arthropoda > Insecta > Lepidoptera > Saturniidae > Antheraea > Antheraea assamensis. Next base: position 2,674,417 of record JAQQSE010000046.1, on the reverse strand, counting down.
AATCAGTTATATTAAGTTTGATGTAAATCAAAGATTTTTTATCAGATAATTGAGACTATACTCTTTTATTGCTATCAGATATAAATTACCCTTATATTATTATTAGAAAACAATCTAGACTTTGGTATAACATTCAAACTTCGAAATAATTTGAAAGTGAACAAACATAGTGATTAAAAAATCTACAAACGCATAATACTTTTAATATAATGATCTACTAGTTTAAGCAGTAAAAGCTAGATAAGTTCAGATTATCAACCCTCGTCTGGACTGAATGGATTAATAATAAGCCATGTTCTCCAATAGGAAACAATTGATAACTCATCAGGTGCGATGATAGATGGAACTTCATATGTCTCCTCATCTTCCTCTAGCCAGTCTGCATCTTCGCCACCAGTTAAATGCGCCATTTTTTAATTTTAAAGTTATAGAATAATGTTAATTTGAGTAAAATAATATACTGTTACGATCGATATTATTAACCAATAAACAAAAATTACTCGATGCTATTGTTGCATGAAAATAAAGAATATTTTTTAAATTAGCAAACAATTAAAATAAGACACGGAAAGAATGTACTACAATAATTATGCATAAAATTTACAATATATAAAAACGAACACACTTAGGTTTTTTAAATATTAATAAGCATTAAAAATTTATAAAATAAAACAAAAATCTATGTGTATACTATAAAATGAAGAAAACCATTCGGCATCCGAAATGGAATTAGATTTCCATTTAAATTTTCACTTCTAAAATATGACGTAAGAATGGAATTTACCCGGGCATGTAGTTTTTTTCAGCCAGTTTTGTAATTAATACATAGTACCTTACCATGTTTTTCGGTTTCTGGTAGATCATTTGCTTACCTGTTTTTTCTATTACTTTAAATATGTATTTGAGAGCTGGCATGGTTTTAAATTCCCAGCTATACATAGTGAATCACGTTTCATGAACATTGTTTATTCATAGGTAGTTTCTTATTTACATATCTCCATATTATAAGGAAGTATTATGGAAGTAAAAAGGTACTACCCGCGTATGTGGATTAATCCATTCACGGAAAACTAAATTAAAGTCACGACCCACTTAAATGAGTTTCACTACCGTTCACACCCATTTACATTTCATGGATCCCTGATTACTTTCTCGCTGACATAGACGCCCCACTACACATTGTCGGCGACTCCTGGGGATTGATTAGGAAAACTTTGGATATCATCGAATTATTTGGTAGTGCGATTGAAGAACACAGTAAAAGTATAAACCGGTCACAGGGCAGATTTAAGTCCCATCAAGCATTTATCTATAGATTCTAATACCATCATTTAAGATCTCGTGTCCTTGCTACCCTTGGCATGTTACTGTATTTGGCTAAGTCAAGTGAGATTGCTATCAAATATGAGTTTACGATTAAATAAAGAAAATACGACAATATTTTTTCGCAAAAAAGAAAACTTGAGATTTATACATGAATCAAAATATTTTTAGGTCATAAAAAAATTATTACTTCAATCTGACATGAAAGTGAAAAATCATACAATGAAAAGAGTCAAGAAAATATTAAATTCTTATTAAATTTCTTAGACGAAGCTTCCGGCGTTTCAGGTCCTATATTTTTATATTTCAGTTCAGTCATTTATATGACGAATTCGAGACAGAATAAAACGGTAAGTAACTAAACACACATGTTGAGGATAATATGAAATAATATATTTCAAATGCTTAATGATTACAAATTTCCAGATATAACCGAAAAAATTCGTCATTATATATTAAATCTTCCATTTTTAGGGTAAAACCCGTGCTTACTTTATAGACACACAGGAATAAGAGAACTACACACAGGCCCAGTCCAGGATTACACAGGAGAACCTATTAGATATCCACGAAATATATATCATGGTTTTAGGGTAAGTGCTACTCATAATCTTTCCCGACCACTGCTCATTTTATTTTATTCTGTCTCTACTGAATCCCTGTATAAGCACTAAAATCAATTACTGCAATAGAAACTGTTCATTTTACAGTGGATAAAAAATACTACAAAAAAAGCACTCGGTTGAACAGTTACGTTTTTAAAATCGGTGCTACAACTATAATATTTTCTAAAAAAATAAATGTCAAATTTGACAATATTTTACAGTCACATCTGTTTTTGATGTACCTATTTAGTTTATAAAGAGACATGGAATGTAATGTGCTATAATTTATTATAGCCAATTGACGTTTACGTCAATTGCCAAAAGATTAGGATCAATCACAGCCATTACGCAATCCGGCATTTTAGTTGGATACTAACTATAATTTCTTTAAATTAAGCTCACAATGATTAATGGTTGCTTATAAAATGTAAAGTATGCATTTCTTTCTATGGTAGCGTATCACCCAGTTCTTCAGCGTTCCCCCACCCGATACGCTCAGGTGTGCCCCAAGGGTCTATTCTTGCGCCCTCTCTCTTCAACCTGTTCATCAGTGACCTACCTCGGTCCCCGGGGATCGAGGTAGGTTGCTATGCTGACGATACAGTTATCTACGCTTCCGGTTGGCGGCCGGACTTTCTTAGAAATCGCATCAATCGAGCCATCGTCACACTCGGTGAATGGTATCGTCAATGGCGAATAGAGGTTAATCCCGAAAAAAGCGCCGCGATATTTTTCGACCCCGTAAATCGTCCGCAACCCAAGTATCTAAAGCCCCTCAGGCTGTACGAAACCGAGATTCCTTGGGTACGTGAGGTCAAATACCTAGGAGTTACATTAGATAGGCGCCTCACTTTCAAAGCGCATACTGATAGAGTTCGAAACAAGGCCGCTATGGTCTTGGGTCGCTTGCACCCATTAGTTTGTCCTAAAAGTAAAATGTCCTTCAGACATAAGCTTACTTTGTATAAGACGTGTATCCGTCCTATTCTGACATATAGTTGTCCCGTTTTCGCACATATGTCAAGTTATAACTTCGAAAAGTTGCAAAAACTACAGAATCGTTTTCTTCGTAGGGCAGTAGGTGCCCCTTGGTATATCCGGAGAGTCGACCTCCACAGGGACCTGGAGATGCCGTCTATCTGGGAGTACGTTAGGACACTCACTAGTAGCTATTTTGAGAAAGCCGCGAATCATCCCAGTCCGTTAGTGGTATCCGCCGCGACTTACAACACCGTACCCGATGCGCCGCGTTACAAAAGACGTCCGCGATATATTTTTACAGATCCTCCCGACAAAATAACGGCAGCTAACTTCCAGTACCCTTCCGTCCCTCGAAACAGAGCGTGTGCGCGCCCACGTCCGCGTAATCACAGATCATGCCGCCGCGGCTTGACTGTGAATTTTGCTCCAGCACACTCGTCTAGGCCCCCCTCGGCAGCGGCTCAAGCCGAGGTCCGATCCTCCGGAATGGAGCCCTCGAGCACGTTGCTTGCGCGACAACAGTGCCACTGAATTAATTTTCAAACACTAGTTTTTGACACACAACACCGATCACCCCACACACGTGCACATACACACATGTAGGTACACATAGTGGTTGGGTTGTTTTTTTATTTTTATTCTGAACCCCTTTCTCGGACGGAGTTAGCTTATACTAACTTAGTAGTCAAATTCAAGATACATGTATGAGTTCCTGAAACATACATGCTTGGTACACGTGTATGTTTCACGAATTTATATATGTATGAAATAATAGTTAGCCTAAGCTTAGTTAGACTCGGGATAATCGGTAACAGTCCAAGCCGAGGCGCGCCGTGCGCCCTTGTGCTGGTTGCCTACATAAAATCGGGTGAGTGCCTTAAGCGCTCCCCTTGGTGGTCCGGTGAAACTGTGGATGCCTTGCCGGGTTGACAGTGTGGTCAGAACGAAAAAAAAAAAGTAGCGTATCAGGTTTATTATGCTAGCTAGCATTAATCTGCTATTGTTATTTTAATCTTCTACCTGTATTTTATCCTTTTCAAATAAAATAGTTGATTTTGAAATCCATAAACCAACACACAGAAGGATGACTATGACATTTAGCTGGATAGTATGCTGGAGACTACACACAGTGCTATTATTATTATTACATCCTCATTTAACACGTTTTTTATTGTAAAATTCAATGATTATCAACTATTAGTGCATTTTGAATGTATGAAAATAGAAGTTACTTTGAAACAAAAAGTGCCCTATTGAACAATCAATATTTTATTTTTGATTATCAATAAACAATATATTACAACAAATCTAGCATCCAAATACCATGTTTCCGAGATCACCACGAAAGAGTGGCATAGATGTATTCAAAATTGGTTTATTCATATGAAAAAGTGCATTGAATAATAAAAGCAATAAATTTGTTTTTGACCAGTCGTAGTAATTTTTTCTTATCAATTCTGGAAATTTTGACTGCGACCCACATATCGTTAGTAACCACTGTTTATCTTCTACACATGGTAAGGCGGATGCTCCACCATGAATTTATTATCAAAATTCATATTTCGATACGGGGGTGACGTTTGTCACTTTTGACCGACGCGCACTTTTTTCGCGATAACGAATACACCTCCGCCATAATTATCATAAATAACCCGCTTTGGTTTTATTGTAAAACCATCACCGCATCTCTCGCCGTAAGACAACATATATATCATAAGAACAACCCGCTTTGGTTTATTGTGAAACCATCACCGCATCTCTCGCCGCAAGACAATCTGTACGTGAATGATCCAGTGGCCATCAACTTCGAGGCACCAGAGGGCGATTCGGTAAGCGAATTAAGTGCTTCTTACACCCCCTATCGTTCACACACATTTGTCCTCGTCCTTACGAGGAAGAGGAGGAGGAGGATATACTCCAGCTTTACAAACCATATTTGTTGGGCACCATATTAGACACAGTTAGGCTGACACGTATCTACGTGTTCAGCCATAATACGTTCTCAAGCACGGCTATTTATACGCCTGCCTCACCAACACATATCAGCAATTTATTTGATATATATCTTTTTTACACTTTCACCAAGCTAGTTTGGAAGTTTCGCTTACAATGAAATAACAAACAGGAATAGTTTGTTGAAATAAATCAAGCTCCGTTTAAATTTGACCATTACCAAAGTGCCATGGTGATGATGCCTGATTAAAAGAAATGAAAAAGCGGAATTAGGTAAAATTGTTGACTTAAATCATTAATTTATATAATTATTTTATCAGTATAAGCTTCCAACATTGAAAATTCATTCATGGCATCATAAACGAAACATATGATTACAGTGTGGCAGTCAAAGTGTTAATATAATTTAAAAATTCAATAAATAAATCTATATTAATTAGTTGAAACATAACATTAGTTGTTGATCAGACATGTTTTAGAATTTTGATTAATTCATTTATTTAAAAAATTGGTCATAAAAGAGGAACAAACAGATTATGTTGAGGCGGAGATTTAAATCAAATAAACAACTGCAATTCAAACAAATTTATTTACATATATATAGAATTTACAATTCAACAACTAAGAGATCTGCTTTAAAATACCTTGCCTAATTAAAGTCTGACATTCAGATGTTGGCAAGAAATGTCTACTATTTCTCTTCAACATAATAATATCACCATCTTCCAACTCAAATTTACCATAATCAACTACACACAGCACCTCAATGTACAATGATTTCGGAGGTTTCAAATTTTCTGTCAAATCAATACCACTGTAGCCTATTTCTTGGCCAAGTGATCTCATATAAGACGCTAGATTAGAAGAATATTTTGTGAACCATTCATACTCATCATCGGATAATAATTCTCTTACATCTGGAGGCAACGCTGAGCCGAATTCCCACCGCAATGTCTTTATTTTCATCATACGGTTGTATAGGTAAGCAAGGAGGCAACGTTTATTACGTTCGAGTGCTAAATGTCTCACTTGAACAGTGGTCCATAGTGATCTGTTTTCACTTGTAGCATTCCTGCAAGATTGAATCGTAACCTAGATGAAACTTGAATATTTGTTATAGATCTGTATAAAACTTCAAAACGGTTTAACCGATTCAGAGTATTAATTACAGTACATCACTTCGCATTTTCCTAAGGACTAAGTAGTTAAGAAAAAGTTATCACTTAACATCAGTAAACAGGTAGAATAATAATAAATTATATAAATAAAAGACAGTCCACAAATAACCCAGGTGGAACAGTTCCCATGAAACATGAAAATAAATTTTTTGGAGAACATTGTCACTGGACAAAAATACATATAATTAACCAACATACTTGATATCTACATAGTATAAAGTAATAAATAGTATTTCTTTGCATTTTATATCTTTATCTCTGGTTAGCATACCATATTTAGGAACCTCATATAAATATTAACTTACAATCTGCTGAGTACAATGAAACTGATATTAGACTCTTGCAGTAATGCTAAAAAAAATATCAATTAAGATAAATCTGATTATAAAATATAAAACATTGTAACATAACAATTACTTTTTAAAATCTAAAATCCTAATATAAAAATAACTTACGCATCACTCCTATTCATTTCAAAAAGCAGGTTCATTTCCTCTAAAATTTGTCTAATTTTCTCATCCTGAAAATCAGGTTTGAAAGCATCAAATATACTATACATATAATAGAGACTTAATGAATATGTTCAGTACAAAAAAATCTCATAACGTACAAAAAAATCTCGTAACGTACAAAAAATATACTATTAGTTATTGCATAATTTACTGTTATACCCACATTAAACTGATTTATAGTGTCAGGATGCCTTTCAGTTTCTTTAAGTAATTCGATAACTTTTTCAGCGAACATACTGTTTAATTCCCGAGAAGATTGCAACGGAAATTCCTACTATATATTTATTCACGCATTTATTTACACATGGGTAAACAAGTTATTGTGTTTTCCAGCGGGAAAACGGGATTTCTTGACATATGATCGCTAATATTTATATTATTGGCATTTCGTTCGGATACATATTCACAGTTTCAAGTTTTTTAATTCAACAATATAAAATATATACAACTACTTTATATAATTAAACTATTATTTATTATGTCCTGACCCACAAATATGTGCTATTTCTACGCACTCCAGCGTGTCTATTACGTATAAATGTGCTAAATTGATTGGCTATAATAGCTATAGTTAATGTAAATGAACTAATGTGCTAGTTCACTTTGTTGTCGGAGTACATGATTTCTTTTTATGGTTTATGCTATTTACTTTATATAAATTACTGTGCTATAAAGGTATTTTAACCTTTTTTCATATCAACAGCATATGGATTCGGGTTATACTGTAAAATAATTAAAATAAATAATAACTAATCAAAGTCATTTTAACCAGTATTTTTATATAGATGGCGCTGATGTACAATAATCACATTTGTCTGCAAATATTTTGAGTGTGTATCCAAATGAAAAAACAACGACCAACATTGTATAAGTATAGCCAGCGAAAACAAAAATGGCAACTAAAGTCATCGTCGTTGACAAGAGAACGTTGTTCAATCATTGCGTTCGTGATATCGTTGAGGAACGGTTGTTTACTCCGCGGAAATATAATAAATAAAAACATGTATTCGAGTTCATGATAAACCTGAAACATTAATATTCACGTGTAAGTTTTATAATCAGTGTATATAAAGATCCAAATATGAGTGCCAAAAAAGGATTCGAGACGAAGTTACGCGAGGACACAGATTCCGGTTTCCTCTCTGGTGAATTATCCGGACCTTGTGAGTCCGGTGATTTGGATTATGAGGCGATCGATTGTGACAAAAATAAATTAGACGACGTAGAAGATCAAAGTGACGTGACAAACATTCCGAATCAATTGGTTGATGTGACAGTTTGTGAGAGCACTCCAAATTTCCCTCAAAGGCAATCAGATTTACCACCTATAAAGGTACTGTTCCAGCAGGATGAAGACGGAGACACGTGAGTATTTACATAATGCGACGTTCAGACTAACAGTTACTAATACAGTCCTGGATCTGATTATGCTTAGGCCTTACTTCTAAGGCTAAAGGCTAAATTCTTATGTGAAATAGACTTATATAAAGAAAGTGTTACTTGAGTCTTGAGTGTTTAAATCAACTAATTGTGTACAAGATTGTTTTTATTCATATTATTTTAATTGTAAATCTTAATACTCCAAAATGATCATGATGTAGGTGGAGGTTATTTTTTTGTTGTTGTAAATAACTGGAATTTTCAATTTACTGACTCAACCCTGTCCAAAGCATGCATTGATATTCATGCATGATATCTATATAACTAATTACTAATCAGATCAACAGACAAACTACATACTGCTGGGCTTTAGTGAGAATTGAATTACCATCTTTCCTACCAGTTTTTATGGTAATACATAAACTGAATAGATTATGATAGATTGGATGAATTTGGAAACATAAAATTCACTTGTATTCATTGTATGTTAAATGGGAAAATAGAATAGTAATAATATAACTAAATGTAATTCCACTAATTTAGGTGCTTTCTGCCCAAGCCTATAGAGCACTGTTTTCTGGTAGTTCAATTTCAGTACTTACTATAACTAATCAAAACTAATCATGTTCATATGCAAGTTGTATATTGCACCTTTAGTAAAGTAAAGGCTTAACTTAGAAAAGTAGTTTTTTGGGAAAGTGTAAAGAAGAAATCAATGATCACATTTATCCACATTTTATCATAGTGAATATGATAATAATATATAAGTTTTTCTGTAATAATGCTTTAAATAAAAATACATATTAACTCATGAATTGCTCTTGATTAAAAGATCACGTTTTTGTAAACAATACATTATAAGTTAAACATTCTGATAAATCTATAATATAGGTTTAAGAAAATCTCAAATGTTATACTTTCATATTGTTTACAAAAGCTCTTGTAAAATATCCATATAGATGTTATCGACCTCGGGGATTGCCCCAAGGTGTCTGCAGTTATAATTCTATGTATTGTTTAAAAAGGTCTCACCAAACAGTGAAAATATGTGTACATGTTAGGATTTCCCTGTACATGTAAAGGTCATTACGAGTACCATAAAAATTAGCAAACGTGTTTTAGATTTCCTCATTATACTTTAAAGTTCTTTATTATTCAACAATATTCTATGAAATTAACAAGAAAATAAATAAATGTTAAATATTTTCTATGACAGTCTATAATTATTTAGTTATATGCATATAAATGAATGTTGATATAGATAACATTGTTGAACACTAATATAAATTGTGAATCATTATTAAATATTATTAAAGCACAGCTTCATTTTTCCATGAAAATTTCGATACTATACATTTTAGTGTAACTCACCACTAGGTGGTGGTTGGCTGTATCTTTTAGTTACTAAGTTTTGTAGTAATATTTAATTGGATGAATTACATACAAAGGAAGATTTCTTTCAATTTATATTAACAAAGCCATATCTTATCTGGAGAATTCAAAGAAAGTTGGTTTAATTGGTCAATATTTGCTCTATATTATGGTCTAAGCAATAAAAGATCATCATGGTACATCAGTTTATGTTAGCTTTAAAATCATATCAATGTAGACATTGGTGTGGTCAGGGTTCCTACAGTTGTCAGACCAATGATTAAGCTATATATTGCAAATGTCAAGGGTATTATAGCCTCTAGGAAGTATCAAAATAAAATTTCCTGCTTAATACTACAATTCCTGTTTCTTTAGAGCGGATGTGTTATATGTTTGTGTGTGTGTGTGTGTGTTTGAATAATAATTTAAAATATTTTCAATCTCATTCAAAGTTTTGAATCCAGTGATGGCTAAGTGATATTCACTAATATATTACATGTGGTATAAGCATTGACCAAATATCATTCCTTACAGACAGCTACACATCGCTTCAGTACATGGCTGTGAGAAATCAGTGAGCACACTTATCAGGGTGTGTCCTGAGAAATCATGGCTCGATGTGCCCAATGACTATGGACACACGCCACTACATCTTGCAGCGATGAGTGGGAATGCAGTGGTCGCTAAGATGTTATTGATAGCAGGTGCCTCGTTAGCTGTCAGGGACTACACGGGCGAGACGCCGCTACACAAAGCTACTGCAGCACGCCATTTGGAGTGCTTGAAAGCCTTACTTGCCCACCATCCTAGAAAATTATCATCAGTTTTGGACCAAAGGAATTATAATGGTAAGTTTAGTTTTACATATCTTTTTGTATAGCTTTTTTATTTGTTCTGACATCATTGATGACCTCATTCATCATGACATTCTCAAACGCCATCGATGTTTATTATAAATTCATACTTATAAATTAAAACCAATGTTGACTTTATTAAACATTAGCACTAGCAATAAAGTTGGACTGGTTTAAGTGATGCCGCACGAAATTCTGTAAGTTCCGTTCTCCATGAACTAGTCTTATTTTGCGCCAGGATCTTTCACAAAAAAGGGATAATAATTCGAATGATATGACAGAAGTTTTACCAGAATAGCCATCGATCTTGATAAATGCCAGAATCGATGAGAAACCCCCAACGTCGTATTATGATTTAAAAAAAACTAAATGACCTGAAAAGAATGCGGCATTTTAAGAAACTTGTCTGTTGTAATAACACTAAAGCTTACGAGTCCTTCTGAATCACAGTAAAAACCCGCTCAGAAACGGTTTTTCCGACATCTAATATAGTACCGTTTCATATAGTATTTATTCATAACGTCTTATTAAACTAAGTGCGTGTAATCCTTATCTAGAAATGTTTTATCATTGACGCAAATAGTTGAAGATTCTACTACACTCAAAAAGTTTACCGATAAACATAAATGATCGCAATATTCCTTTATTGTCTCAATTTATGTATCTTTTATTATATTTCATATAATATTTTATATTATTGGACTTTGTATAAAATTTATCTGTGTTATTTTATCATGTCCACACATCAGAACTGGATATAGCTTAACTGATGAAAATTCGTTAATTTAAATTTGATTTTACCTACGCAAAATATTCTTTGGCAAAACAAAAATGGAATTCAGGACCATCTTTCGTTGATTCTGGTAGCATTGAAGTTGTAAAAGGTTCGTATAAATTTTCGAAGGCATCGTCTCCGTGGAATACGTCGATACAGACGTGGAATTGCATTCTGACGCCATTTACTTCACATCTACAACCGTTACACAAAAAAAAATACGGATACTCTTCACGATATACAATTAATTGCCGACTGTTTGAAGTGGAACCTGTTTACCGTACAAAGGTATTAGACATTGTTTACGTACCGTCGCACCGTGTCCGATAGTGACGTCTGTCAAGGTCTCAACTACGCTCAATGCCATCGCGGAAATTCTCTCCGCAACCGAACGTTCGTTTAGCGGCAATCTTAAATGGTGCTCATTCAAAACGGCGAGAATGTGAAGACGTGTCTACATTATTAATACAAAGTCGGAATTACCTGTCGTATACTGCATTAAAAACATAATAAGTTCTTTGGACTCTAATTCTGGTTTTTCCGATACGACGCGGCGTTCGCTGGCTCGATACGAGACTCGTGTAAATGAATTTCGCATCGCTATTTGTATGTGGTCGATTTGAACAGTTTTACCCGATAGGTTGACCTTGCCGAGACAGCTTGCTCACGTATTATTACATAATTCACTAGCTTCGTTATTAATAAATCTTCACCGGTCGTGATGAGGGGCCACCTACGCGTTACAGATAGTGGAGGTGACCGCAAGGGAGGCTGTCACGTTGGTCTCGAGCGCGCTGGGTATTTCCAACATTACGCGACAACCGGTCGCATAATATACCCGATGTGCCCCAAGCTCACTCTCCGCCGAGTGAAAGCAAATTCGATCATACGAACCCGCCAGCGTACTTCCATATGCGCTGCCCTGCGCCGTTCTTAGGTGCCTCAAACTTTACGCCTATGCTAATCGAACATCTGTTATAATTATTAAAAAGGAAATGTTCAAGTTGACAGTGGTTTTCCCTGCCACAAGGATTTTATTATAATTCCTGTTCTGTTTTTCTACGACGTAAAACGCTTTTGTCGCGGTTTCTTTTTTATAAAACGAAGGTCGTTGTTTCTAGCTGCCGTGTTCGTTCGAATCATCATCAATTTTAAAAATAAATTTAATTATTTTTTTTTGTAAGATCACTAATACATAGACAGGAGTGTACAATTAAGTCATAGATAGAGGAAAATATTATTAAGTTCGAATACAATAATGGTAGTGGAGGTACCGCCTGCGATTCTAGGTAAGCTAGAACATTGCTAGTGGACTGGCGCGTTGCTTTGGGAGGAAAACCGCAGAGGCACGTTGGCTGCCATCAGACTGCATTATACAAAGTAGAACAATAGCTGCCGTCGCGTCGGTGCTACTCGTGGGTTATACCCACGTGAAAGTGTAGCTCACGGGGCCGCTGCACGTTTACACGAATGCGCACGGAAATCCCAAGCGCACTCGTATAATCATCATGTTATGTAGCGTCGTGTTGTCTCTCTCACGCTTTCTAATTTCTGTCCTAAATTACCATTCGTAATAATGTGAAATTACGTCTCATTTAATTATTAACTTTTATGAAACTGCATATATTTTATTCATAACAATATGTGTTTGTTCTTCAACTGCAACTGAACTGTTTCATGTCGATGGTCTGAACATTTAGTAATTCGAAAAAAGTTTGTTTAATTCGTCTGTTGGCGGTATGGACGATAGCCGGACTCAGGGTTTTTAAGCAATCAACTAACCGGAGTTTCGATTAGTCACTATAAGCTTTAATCCTTGTTAGGTTTTCTATGTATTAATTTATTGGCCAGATTTCTAGACGTGATTATCTGACGACTCGTAATGTAGCGTCAATGGAATTTCCGACGTAATAAACAAAGATGTATATATTATTGCACCGTTGCAGTTTGTATTGAACTATAATTTGTTGTTTTGTCGAGGAATGACTTGAAATGCGCAGTTACCTAATACCGATAGATTATAAAGCTGATATTTAAAATGTTAACGATCTTTTTAGTTGATTCATATTAACGTGTTATTTAATGTTACAATTTATTTTATAAAGTATTTATGATCTGCGATATCGTTTTTCTCATATTTGTTGAGTCACAAATGTTGCTATCAAGTCATAGCTTATTTATAATCGTATTATTGTACATGTTAGATTCTCGAACTTCTTTCCTTTCCTAAAATACAATTCGAACATTTTTTATTTATTTATCTGAAAGTAGCTTAGAAAAGTTGACTTACAATGAATGTTACTTACAAATATATATTAATTAAAATGTACGATATAGTTATTAACTAGGGGATACCTGCGACTTCGTCGGCGAATGTGTCGTTATAAATAATGACACCAGGCATTATGTTCGTGTAAATCTAACGGTCTATTCATTCAGTGTACGACTAGATAGCTCTAGGGTCGCAAGATTTGTTTCGGCTTACTTCAAATTATGTTATGGTCAATTTCCACAATATCTTTATAAATTATAGTATTTGTGTTATTCTGATAATTACGGGATGAGATGAGTTACAGTATACAGATGAGTTACAGTATAAAGCATCATCAAAATCCGTTCAGGAGTTCCTGCGCGAATAATTACCAAACATCTATTCATACTCACAAACTTTCTCGTTTATGATAGTATTAGTATTAGAATTATTTCGTTATTTTAAGATACAATAAGTTGTTAAAATTGAAAGTGAATTATGTTGTTATATAACTAATCACAGTCACACGAGTGATGTTTTATTAAAGTCTAGATTCGATGGTTTTAATCAAATATATCTGTATAATACCAGCTTTAAACAGTCGAGTGTTTATGGAGGTTGGGGTTTTCCGTCGCTCGGCCCGGTTTTTCAATGCCCCTGATATAAACACTGCTTTATCGTGATTTTAACACGTACACCATTTCGCGTCGGATAATATACCTACTATAAACATAAACTTAGAGATTGTGTACAATAAACATTGGGTTACGATATATTAAAATTACTATGCTAAATTATATACGATACGCTATATAAAATTAATAAAACCAACGATTCAACGTCTCTCCATTCATCATCGGGTCATACGGGCAACGAGCGTCTGCGTTGGCCGCCCGTACAATTTTTTATGCCTTCACTCTTAAGATGATTGCTCTGACCTACCACGCGGAATTGTATTTTATTTTTTTAGTTTTTACGCAAAACACAATTATTGTTATATAGGAAACGAATTATTGTAATTTGCGTAAACACATGTCGCAGTCTATTCCGACATTTATTTCTTGTAAAAAATTTAGAGTTACTATATTTTCCTTATAAATTGAGTATTTACTTATTCAGCACATATTAAATTTAATTTTAATGTGAAGTAACTTGTATAAGGATTTCTGAATATATACTTACAGATAATTTAGGTGCGCATTCCTGAATCTGTTTGAATTCACTCGTTATACTCTTTACAAATTTGTCTAATTTCTTCGTCAATTTAATACGGGGACATCAATTAACTAATCGATATTGTTATCGTAGATCTTTTGATAACTCATTTAACCTATAAAACGTTTTGATGACTTCATCAATTCGCATTGCGTACTTCGGTCACGACCTTTTGTTTTTTACATGATTCAAGTATTCCGAGTTACATAAGTTTTGAAACTAAATTTGAAAAAAAAAATGTAATTCGTGAAAAATTAACTTGCGTTACTATGTATACGCTAACGTTGGTCTTGGTTGGATTTAGCCCCTTATATTTTATTTGAGATGTTAAGGGTTTTTTTTGTTCTTAAACTACGTCAATTCTTTTATTTTGTAGCATCTAATTTATAATATTGGCTTGCAAGATGGGGCAGAAGTTCTAGAAGAACTTCTCCTTCTGTTTCCTTTACAATATGTATGTAATTCTCTTATTTTTTTCTTCTCTCTCCGCCCTTTGAATCTTTACTTTGATAAAACTATTAATTTTTAGCTTCATAAACTCTTTTATTATAATAATATTATCAATATACTATGTTTATGTATACAATTCAATTATATCTAAACCCCGTTTAGGCACTATCTTGAAATGTTCATAGACGTAATATTTCCCTGTTCGTCTTATTGTGCTAACTGCTAACATTGTGAGGTATATATGCGTAACTATAAGTCAAGTTAGAAATACCAACGAAATGCATATTTTTCTCAACAATCCCTGTACATAATTTCTTCTAAATTTACCACTAGCAAGTATAAAACATTAGTATCAAAATACATTTTACAAATAAAATTGTATTGTCATACACTAAACTAATATAAAGCCATTTTAAATTATAAAAAACGAATCAAGTTTTAACTGTTTTATGTCATAAATAATGTTGAATAATTACAATTGTATGTGTTAAAACAATAACATAATTTGTTATACTATCATTCCAAAAGGAATATTATACCTGAGTGTATGTAATGAAAAATAGATATGTTGATTCATTTTAGTAAAAAAAATGTAAATGCGCCATCCCCACGTTGTTGGGGAAGCAGTGAAAATAACATTCGATCGCCATATTTGGCAGCGTTGCGCGTGCGCCGAGCCGCCACATTGCTGGGAAAATCCCATCGCGTCGTTCCACGGCCGCGGCCGCCCCGCGCCTCATTGGCGCCCGCCTCTCGCGTAGACCGGAGCGCGGTGTCGCCGTACGCCGTGAACCGTCGCGTCTTAACGCATGTCTTGCATGAATTTATTTCATCCTCAAATGAGTGTTATGGTTTCCCAGGCGCCCGACTATGATGACTCCTCAGGCGAGTCATTCTAATATCGTACATTTTGCCTTTCTTGGGGTTTCCGAATGTTATGTCACAAAATGTAAGTCAGAAGGCACCGATTTCATGTGAAATTGTGACAGACATTCTTGTGACACACTGGCAGGCCTAATTCATTTTTACAATCGTCATTTTCAATTTTTAACATTTCGTAACATTGTTTTTACGTTTTTAAAGTAAATCATTTTATACATACGATTCATCGAAGTAGATGTTCTCCTCTTGACTGAAATACTTTAGTAATTAAAAATAGAAAAGAAACCTTTTCAAACTTTATTTTTCGCTTTTACTTGGAAAATTTCGATCTTATGAAGATGAACCAAACTAAGCAATATAGTCAATGCCAATTAGATTTTTTCAACAGAGACAAATCGTGTTTAGGTATTCTTAACCTCAACGGAGGTACAGAATATGTATAAGTTGCGGGAAAGATTAATAACCTACTTAATCTGAAGCCCAAGGCTAGTAACCACCTTTAAACACAGCGGCAATACTCAAGTTCTTTCACAGATAAATTATAAATTTACTACGGGTTATAAATGAAGTGTCATCGTTTCGTCAACATATCATTTTGTGAAGGCTTTTAACCACCGCACAAATAATGCTCTTTTCGGTTGAGTAAATTGCATAGAAGTATTTCCACAATCAAACTGCACATAATTCCCCCATCGATATAACGAATTGATGCTAATTAGTAAACTTCTTTAATGTGACACTTATTCAGGGGATTTGCGTAAACCATTGTTACAAAGTTATTGCGTAGGCTACGGGGAAAACAACTATGACATACGCACGGTCAATGACATCAATACCTAATTGTACGAAGATTTATATTTGTTAGTGTAATCGTACTGTTCACTTTTCTAATGTATTGAAAATACTTTTGTCAACAAACCCGCGGCGGTTAGCGCGTGTTACGTATGGTAAGTCCATTAGTAGAGATGACAATCAACCTCTTATTCGTTTTATATAATCGTGTTTTCGATTAATCTGTTATAGTAATCATTATTGTCTATCTACTTCTGACAACTATGAATACATTTCTGACAATTTTCCGTTTCTGATATCTCCATGTAACCAAAAGGTCTGTGTTCCATAGTAAATTATTCCGAACGTAGTCTCAACGACTGATCCACCACAACGTGGATTATTTAAAGAACATCGTGAACAGTTGTAACATTAGTGTCGAAATTCTATTAACATTATTTTAATAATGATTTAGCTGATTTATATAATAGCTTTGAGCATGTGTGAACTTGGATAGGTGTGAACGACATTGTCAAACATTTTAAAGACGACCAAATGACATACGCAAATACATCGGGGACGAGTTATGTTCATAACAACTCTCTACGTCTAAGATATAATAACTATTTAGAACTTGGTAAATATGGTAACGACTGGGAAGTAGTTTCAACATCGTGTATGTATGTATGTATACAAGGCCGTAGTCGGGTACCTAGTTTTTTACGTTTATATTAGTTTTCGTCGAACATTTTGCATATTAAAGTATGCTTCAATTTTCAGTGCATTTTAATGCTATGGACAATTAAAAATGTTTTAAAGATCACTCGCTGGCTGTCAAAGGAAAACAGACGGAACAAACGGCCAACAGCCTTTGCGTATTTATAAAATTCTTAGAAAACTTACAAATTGTTTCGGGCTTAGTTTTTGCGTTATTCTGAGGATTTGTAAGAACGTTTTTTAAGCGTAATCTGTCTCTCTTAATTAGTTTTTATTAAAGATAGTTTATTTTCGAGTGAATTTTGTTTTTCTGTATCTGTACACTTCCAGCTATACGTAGTGGTTAATTATAGTAGAACGAATTCCTCTGTAAGGCTTGCCAACTTTCAGGGTGATGAAAGAAACGATGTCAGACTTATAAATCTCAAATGTACCAAGTACCATTATTTATATGTGTATTAAATTATAAAGAGAAAAAGTTTATATGTTCGTTCCTTATGGTAACAGTCTGTGGTAATTTGTACCGAAATAATAATGAATCGGTAGCTAACCTAGATGTTAAGCTTTAAAAAGCCAAACACTTTTGGTTCTTACTATTTTAGATTCAGTTTAAAATAAACTTGGGTATCGTCCAACGCTGAAAACAAATGAATAGCTCACACACGCGGTGCTGTATTAACAAATTCTGACTAACGTTTCTAATTCTGTACTAGGAATTTCAACTAAAACTACCTTGATAATAAAAGATTAAAAATAATTATAATTGCAGAGTACACTAGAGTTTGTCATTTGCGATAACTATTATTAATTATTTTTAAAGATACTTGTCAAATTAATTAACATTTTTTGTCATATGGGTGTCTCTTACTTAACAACGCTTGATCTTTAGTTGCTGTGTATGTTATAAAATAATATATGCTAGATCTATCTTACTAGCAATTTTAAGCCAGTATTTCTTGCCTCTTATTTGAGAAGCGGCGAGGAACTTGGGTATGTCGTTTCAATTCGTTGTTCCTCGAATATGACTAGTGATTGTTAAAAGTCTTTATCTTCATATCTGTTAAATATACCACCTTACCTTGCGCTTGGGTTGTGAACGACGGGTGACAATTTTCATAGCTTAGATTTTAGTAATGTGTTCGATTATTTTGAGGTTTGATTGCTAACGTCCTCCTGATGATCGAAAGTTGTAAATGAACTTTGATAAATTTCCATTAAAGACCGTCGATGAATAGATAAAACGTATTCTATCTCTACTGCTCTATTCATAGCGCGTGATTGGTGAAATAAAAGTGTAATACATTTTGAAAATGTAATTGGCAATGCAAGTTTAAATGTAAAAAAAAAAACCATCTGCAATGTAATCTACATTCTGCTTGGGCATTTTTAAAACCTGTGGACTAATTTAATTAATTACTTATTTATCTTTGTTCGGTTGAGCTTGATTAATTAAATATTTTAAATTATTTTAAAACCAAAGGTGTGAAAGATAAAGTGATAAGATTTCTTGAATTTTTCTATTTTATGCATTATTTGGATTAACTCTATAAATTTTAAGCTGTTAATTCCACTTAAAATTGAAAGATTTATTGAAACGTAATTTACGATAAGTTTTATCGAACGTGTTTCTGTTTTTTATTTATTTATTTTGATGTTTGTTAAACGGGCTGTGCTCTGCCACTTCACTGTTAAGTCATTTTTATTGTTTAAATTACATACATTTAAAATTAGTTGATCGTATCAAATTATCGTATTATGAGAATAATTAAACTTGTTATTTTTCCTCGTTTTAAAAGGTCTTATCGACTTCGTAGAGTTTATTATATATTTTGTTTATGTAAACACTAGTGTAAGATTTATACTATATATATTTGTTAACATTATGACGATGTCCTCGTAAATTGTAACTCCATAAACCAGAAGTCTATACGAAATGTAACTTACGCCTGGTTGCCGGAACATTTTCCACTTGAACTGACTAATATTAAAACATCAGAACCGTTCTCTCAAATAAAAATAAAGCCGATACACAATACTTTAATTCATTTAATATGAAATAATGAATCTCACAGACATAATAAATAATAAATAAATAGAAAACCTAGTGAATTAAAACTATATGTAGCAGTATTTTAAATTATATTTACGTATCAAATAGACGTCAGTTCATAAATTGGTAAGACTTTTTGTAGCGAAACTAACTACCATCCTCAAATTAAAAATCTATCGCCAAACACCCTTTAGGTGTGGGTGTTAGGTTTAGCTTGTTTACCATCTTAGACCACGTCGTCATTTAATATCCGATGAGGTTGTGATCCTATAAAATACAAAATAAAAGCCGATTTCTCCAGTACTGATTTTAACGTATTGGCTAGAGAGTTATATATGTGTATGTGTGTATGCAGCTTTTATGCGAGATATATTTCTCCAGTACTGATTTTAACGTACTGGCTTGAGAGTTATATATGTATATGTGTGTATGCAGCTTTTATGCGAGATCAACTCCTAAAGACGGTTGCTTTTTTCCCATGAAAATGTTTACTGCAAAATAAAATTATTTCGTGATAGTTGGTCACCGACCGCGGTCAGCTCGAACCCGCTCGTGCCGCGGGATGATTGCGTATATATTTATCCTTATTCCGATTGTGTTGTTTTGTCTATTTAATTCATATTATAAGAGACGAGTCATCTATAATTTTATTCCTATAAAATATAATATTACACAGAAAAGTATTCCGATAAGTGTGATTCATTACAATGTACTCTTGTACAGGCTGTGTTATTCAGTTGTAAAATTCTTGGTAATACACGGTGCCATCTAAGTTCAGTAGTAGAGAGTATACATGGTTTATCAACAGTATCACTAGCAGCGAATACCAAAAAAATTATAGTAATCTCTGTTCTTTAGAATGTCATGAAATTATTTGTGAACAATGTCGTAACATGTGTATATCGAAAACGCGTTTATTTATTTCTACTTGCAGGGGGTTTGCTTATTCTATTATACAAACATTTCAGTGTATTTTCCATTATGTGATATGAATTTATTTCATGGGATTTACTAGTATATATACAAATATAAAAGAAATGGAAGTATTTGTTGTGTGTTCAGAGTAAACCGGTTGAACCGATTTTAATGACACTTTTACTGGTAGATAGAAAAGTATTATACAATATTGTAATATTTATCCATAAGGATTACCTCGTAAGGATTAAATTTTAAGTAGAAATGACAAGATTACAATAAAGAAACGACAATAAAACTATTTTCACGAAAACGAACTCGCGGTAACTAGCTAGTTTATTTAATAAAATCTTAAGACGGGACTAACGAACCATGCACAGTTTATAATAGTAGGCCTAGAAGCATAGTCTTGCACAAGAGTTACTTATCTAACTAAGATTATGAACACTAAAAAGCTATTTTGAAAATTCTTTCCAATGCCGGGATAAAAAATGTTGTACTTAAAGTGTTGTCAATGGGAAATCCCATTGGGCTTAGTAACTAGTAAATGATAACCGTTTCATGAAATATTGTTTAATTATTCTTAAATAATTGTTTATCCTCTCCGATATAACATTTGCTTTATGGGCATTAACTTTAGGAATGCTGCTCAGTGCTGTATCACGGACACGTGTATTATAACTCACATTTTGGAAAATGTATAAAAATAAAAATTAGCGGTCCTGAGACAAAACCAGCGTAGACAACGAACTGCAAAACTTTAAGTGTTTTATATTGTTATATATAGTGTAGGCGTGTTTCTTGAGCGTGAACTCGATATACGTGTATTGCGGGAAAACGTTTCGTAAATACCAAATCCATAAATTCCCGAATTCAGTTTACGTATATTAGGAAATTTCCCAGTACAATTAGATTGTTATTGGGGGAAAACCTGTTGCGGTTTGAAATCCCGATTATCATTATTTTATCTGTTATTACTTGTTAATTTGTTATAACAATAGTAATACACGCGGCCGATGACGATCTCATCGTAGACAGATATTAATAATTTGCAAAAGTAATATGTACGCGCACTCTCTCCTTTTTAACAGGTAAAATTCATGCGAGATAACTTTATTGGTTATTCGATAATAGAAAACGATGCTTATTCTAATAGTTAAGTGAAATAATTGATTCTTTATCGATTGAACGTAGATATTATTAAATAAACATTGACGTAACTTGTAACGTACTCGCATAAGACCGTCCCTTCATTAAAGAAGTAACACATATTTAGATTTTTTTTTCTATTTCCCAAGATTCAGATTGCTTATGCAGCAAACAACATCATATAGCGCTAGTAACCAAAAAAAAATACAATTTACGCTAACTAAACCGCAGGTTAAATAAAAAAAATAAACGCTTTTAGTATGAGGAGTATGAGTAAAGAAGTATGAGGAGGCAAAATAGACAAAGATGCCTTGATATCCTATTATTTGATGGCTAACATTTTCTAGATCAAATTACTGGCAAAATATCAACACTCATTGGGATATCGGTGATAGAGAACAACGCGCAGGAAAATACACGAACTTAGAACATTTTTAAAGTAAATAAAACATGTTAACCTTTTCTAACGTAACTGATATTGAGAATAATAATTTAAAAAAAAAACCATTGGATGTACTATTATCGTATTATAAATATCTTTGTATATGTCATATAACATACGTAGCGATAACCTCGCCCGTTCTGTAAATGTATACACCCATTGCGAAGACGAGATACCGTGCTGACATATTCACGATATTAATAATAATAATGTTGTTCATTCTAATAATCGTGCCCTTGATAAAATACGCATAAGGGAAGGACACCAAATAATAAGTGCACGAGAACACTTTCTCGTTATGCATTAATGATTTTATATGTATAGTTTTGCCTACAATTGTTTATAATGATGTCATCAGCACCGTATTGTTTTGCATTGTTACAGTTAATTAACTTAGCCCGGTGAAACTGTGAAGGTCCATCAGACCAATAGCGTATGGTCAGTTCGAAAAAACAACTTTATTATTTTTTGTCTTGTTTCAGGCCAATGCTGCGTGCATATAGCTGCTTCAGCGGGCAGCATTGAGACACTTCAGACTTTAGTCTACTACGGAGCTGACATTAATGCCAGAGTGAGTAATTAATTATTTTTTTTTTGTAGGATAAAATGAAATATACCGCTCGTCACTATCGCATTAACCATTTTTAGAAAATGCGTTTAACTGAAAAATATATGTGACTGGTTTAGTAGGTATAGTTTATTTCAGCGCGACAGTATTTTATACGTTATATGAATAGAATTACTAATCCATTTTCCAGCAGTAATTGTTATCATTGAAGGTGAACACGGTAATTCTGCCACGGCATCGAAATGTATCGGGAAACCCGTTCGCCTTTAATCAACTGATAAAGAAACTGCGACACCTCGGGGTTTTTTCGATATTTACGCCGCTGTCATTTTTGTTATGTATTTATGCGCATACGATATGTACAGAGAGACACAGCGGTCGTATGTTAATAAGGGGATATTTATCGCTTTTCATTTATCATTTATCACATCGAAACTTTGGAAATTACAAACGAGTCGAGTTCAATGGATTTTGTTTTTTAAAATCTGTGCCAACAGTTTTGTATTCAAATCGATTTTCTTTTTGTAATCGACAAGTAATTAGTAGAGAAGAAATACTGTTAACATCTATTTATTATGTATGGTTTTTGATCATAACAAACTGCGTAGAATACTAAGAAGCCTGATTAGACAGTGACCGTAACTGGTACTATGGATCCGAGAGTTCGCAGGTTCGATCCTTACACAGAACGAGCTTTGATAAACAGGACTATATGTTATAGATAGAATATTATTACATTTACTATTATTAGAGTATGTGTATTTGGATAATTGTATAAAGCAATAGAATAACTTACACGTATTTGTTTTTGATATGTGTGTGTACATTTCCAGAGCATTGTATCGTTTGTATGTATATATTATATATATATAGGAACACGTATGCATTTTTTATTATCTGAGTCGGTGCCGATGCGCGTTACAGGGAGTTTTGCTAATTAATAATGGGAAAATACGTCGGACCGTACGTATTGGTTCGCTGTTTCTTTGTCAGAACATTCTTTGAGCGTGACTATTTGCTTGTTTCATCTCGACTAACTAATCGATGGGCATGTGTCCGACACACCTGTATTTTTTTTCAAATAAGCACTTCTCATATTCAAATTAACGTTATACGTATTCAAATTTAGTTATGTAACATAACGTTTCACGTTCGTGCTGTCATATAATGTTGAGAGATCAGCGCAAACTACCGAAATTTACACTGTCACGCTAAGCAGAAGTACGATAACGATATGTAATATATGGTATAAATAAAACGAGGTCAAATATAATTGTTTCTAATAAAGATACTTTTTATATGAAAGATAACTGAAGCATCATTATTTATTAAAAGTAATGTCAAAGTTGTTGTCTGTATTTGTTCATAGAGCTGCATTATATAATAATAAAATAAATGTATCGTAGTGGCGCAGTATTAGGCCGCGGAAATCATTCGATGCGTCTGTTTCTCCTAATCATCTGTTTCGTTTTGTCACGCACGAAGAATATATGAGTAACGTTTGTATTTGGTTTGCCCTCAGGAACATCTAGCCGGTTGGACGGCGCTGCACATCGCTGCGCGGCGCGGCGACGTAAAGCTGGTGCAGTACTTACGCGAGCGCTGTCCCGGAGTGATGGTCCACGCGAGAGACAACGGTGGCCGAACCCCACGCCGTCTCGCGCGACACACTAAGGCCGAGAAAACGTTCGTCGCTTCGCAAGACGACAGCGACACGGAGACCGATTCTGACGATGACGTGAGTATTCAATCCCTCCGTCTATACCTCAGAAATGCTCATCAAACATTTAGGAATCTTTAGCAATGGGCATAATTGAGGGTATACCAACGATGATGACTCTGGGTGTTTTTATAGTACCATATTTGGTTAAAGAAGGATACCGGGGTACAGCGCAGTTACTTGTGACTTGATAATACGGCTCTTTTAGTTTCAAGCTATGCTTGATCCTTCGAGCCGGGTTTTAACCAGCGACAAAGTATGATGTGAAACTAAGACTATCACTTCAAAAAGTAACAGGAGTCGGTATCGTGCTCCCCCGTATCGCATAGTATATCTATATATGAAGCCATACAAAAGCCCTGACGATGGTAAAGTTTATAAAATACATTTGTTTATGACTTTCCAATGGTTAATAACATTACCTGATATGTAAGTGCTGAATACTAAGTAATCTATTCTTGTATCCTAGATCTATATAAGACCTAAATAATGATATTATTTAGCAGATAAATCTAGTCTTAAATGGCATACTTAATGAGAACCAATCCCATTTTTATTTGTAGATGTTGTTGTTAACACCAGAGAAATCGTTGGTAACTTTGGTAATACTCAGAAATCAGATCCCCAATATAGTTGGAAAGCTATCTTCTGCTATGAAAATATAACTCTTTCTGTCTTTCCAGGGTTACGACAGCGAAAGCGAAAGCCTCTTCGAGAGGCTTCGGGACAGCCTCAGCGTGGCCTCCATCAACGTCGCCTGATCGCACCAAGTGGCGCGGGACTCGACACCTGCTCCCCAACCTCCCGACCGTCTGTACCACCACTAAACACCGAACTTTCACGAAACCATTGTTAATCAAACATCAATGATTTCAGTTGAATTATTATATGTTGGAAACACAAACAAGCTTCATTATTTGACGTAAACAAAATGTAAAATACCATTAAATATCTCATATTTGAAAAAATAAAATATTATTAATTAATTTGGTATCTAGAAATACCCGTTCATATATCTGTGCATAGTTAAATGAAATTAATAAAAAAAATGGTGTATAAAAATTGTTAACAAAAAAAATAATAATTAAAAAGTAAATAATTATGTATATTAACATGAAGTTATGTGAGTACTCGCTTGGTTTCCAAAATACACTTAATTCTGTGAATGTATACACCGAGCTGCCTGTTCATCTTTTTATTCAAAAAAAAAATAGTATAAATTTTTTGAGTTTAAGTTTAGAACGTCAAATGGAACATTCGAATTTTAACGGCGTTTCGAAAATAAAAGAAACTCCGATAAACTTCGAAAATGGCGACGATAATGAATGTTTGTACAAATCAAGCAGCATATATTCATATATAATGCGTCTTCCTCATACACTGTGTGTTTCTATGAATGTATCTGTGTATAATAGAGAGTTATGTAGGTATTGTTATTGTGTTGTACGCTTACTTATAAATATTGTTTAAATTAGTTATAATTTATTAAATTAAAAGTGTTTCTGTTCCAAAACGAAGATCTTTTTTTCCTTTCATAACTGGACCCTCGATTTGAACAACATTTATAAGTAAGATACTGACCGGAGTTAATCGACATTTACAAAAAGTGTCGCGCGAAGCCACAGAACTCCGATGGACCTCGAGCTTTTTTAATATTACTACGTAATAATCGATGTTCCCCATTCAAGAGGATTTACTGTTGATTGAATCCACTTATTTCGGCTTACGATCAGCTCTCTCATACCTCATGTTCCAACCATTATTCGCGATCGCTCGCCGTATTTCATGTATTGAATTTAACGCGTAGGATCCAAACCGAAGCGATAAAAATCCACAACATTGAAACAGTTATAATTTTTTCTTAAAATAGTCGACACGTTAATTTTTTTTTTCTTATATCTCCAACATATAGTTTGTCTATGAAGTATAATTTTCTTAATATATGACATGACTGTCAGTGGAATTTAACTAAAAATAAACAGATCAGTTATTAAAAATAATCCCCGTCACTGTTAGGGTTGCCGCCACTCGTACTTCAAAGTAATATATTACTTTTACGTTAATTTTAAACTTTAGACCTACTCCATCTCTTGTGGTGGTAACCTTACCTTGTTACTTAGATGCTTAAGATGAAATCCTTGGTCCACTTTTGCAAAAAAGTAGTCTTTAAGGATAATACAAAACGTATTTGAAACACTTACTCGATGTTCCTGATGTAATTAGAAATAATGTAAGTGTTGCTTGTCGTTTCACTCGCCTGATGATAGAAGAGATATTCCCGTATTCATACATATGATGTCCCATCGTTTAACTGAATATTTATAATAATAGGTCACTTAAAAAACCTGGTAATTTTTGATAGTACGACTTTCACCTGAGCTAAGTAATACAGACCGTTGCCAGTTTCTCATCCAATTCATTAAATATAAGTCTTATACAGATTTATCATGTTCTTGTAGAATTAAGGTGGTGACCATGTGCTTCGTCTTTAAACTACCAAAGGAAGCAACACTGATAACATTAAGATCACTAGCATATGCGTTTACGTCACGTTGGAAGACAATGTGTAGTGGTAATTTTGTAACCGTATCAGAAGTTATTTAGTATAAATGAAACTGGTTATAAAAATTATTATAACAATAAATACAATTTTCTCAAGAAAGTGATGTCCGAAAAAACTCAAAATTATAACAGTTGTTTATATGAAACAATCTCTTCTAGGGAGCATTTCATTATTTGAGAAGAGTAATTGCAAGTAAAAGTATAGGTAATTTGTATAATTGCGGTAATTTTCTATATATAACGCAGAAGTTATCGGTTCTCGAGTTTGGAGTAAATACATCATCGGATTTTTCTGTATACATGCACATTATTTTTATTTCGATTTAAAATTTGAAAATTCTAAAATATTTTAGTTATCTTCACGTTGGAAGAATAAGGGCGTAAGTTAGACCTATTTTTTTTCTACCGATTTCTGGTGTGAGATTACAAAACTATAGAATTACCGGTGTTTGAGGTGGCCCGCGCCCACTGGTTTTTTTTTATATTTACAATCTGTTATTATTAATATTAATTCATAAAGTGTTATAGTTTTGTAAAAGGAAATAAAATCACCTAAAAGGTTAAGAATATATGTCAGACATATTTTAAATATTATTAAAAAAGTAGGGTTTACGCGGATAGATGTTTGAAGAATATCCAACAAGGAGATTCGATATACGCTTGACAATTCAGAGCTGTATTTCTACAGATTGGCGGATATGATGTGGGGTGAATAAACTACTCTTTATTAATTTTAAATTTGCTAAAGTAATTTTTCTTTCCAGTTTGCAACGTCGTACATAAATAATCGAGATCTATGAAATTTAATCGATCACTGAATAGTGAAATGAATACTTAATAGAGTTGCAATTCACAGTTATAGGTATGATATTCTTATATAATACACACGATTTGTGTGGACATGATGGAGAAGACCTGTACATATCCAGAAAGGCGGTACCCATGCCAATAGTCTCTGGTGCTAATGATGTTAGATTAGAAGCAGATTTAACCAGCAATAATTTGGAACAAACAAAAAGATCACTCAATCGAGAGTCCCATACGTATGTTACCTTTTTAATTAATGCGGGGCTATGTCTCCGCTTCCAGCTACTCGGAAAATAACCATAGATGATCAATGATGAAACGATTTTAAAAATAAAAGAGATCTCGGCGATTTATGTGGGACAATAATAATATATATACATACGAATATAATAATGGGATAATAATTATAATGTCTAAATATAAACGAATAGAATAGTGTAGACTGATATAGCAGCATGTATATAACTATTATATATTGTTACATCAGTTTTAAATATATTTACAACGTAAATGAATGTATTTTATTTATATCCTATCCAACAACTCGCAAACTAACTCTGATTCAGCTTGCCTCCCTATAACGACGACGCCCGGCGAACACCTTTCGCTGGGGCGGCATGGTGATAGCACTGCACGATCCCTTGCCGCCCCAACCATTGTGGCGGCCGGTACACTGTGGGGTTTTAGTGAGTAAGAGTCTCACATTATCCACTCTCTCCCCCGAGAGGGTGGCGTGTCTATGATGAATTTCCCCACGCAAATAAAAACAAAAACTATTATTTTTCACGTTATACCAGCAGCTTAAACGACCACTTTAGTAATTAATAATGTAACAAAATTGAAACAGTAGATATCAGGAAGTCGTTTATGTATAGAGATAAACGTCAATCAAGGTATAATGAACATTTTCAAAAGGGGCTTCTACGACATGAGAGTGAAGGTAAAATAAAATACAAAACGGCTACCATCAGTTTTGCAAACTTTAGATGATTATTAAAAACTATCCGATCAATAAGAAAAAAATTATTACTTATGGTATTGTACTGTATTCTATCCGAGATGTTGATTGTAGACTTTTACGGGATTTTAACTGGAAGATAGTTGATATTATAAGAGGTAACTTAAGCTATTATATTTTAGTCTAGCTGTTATTCGCAACTTCGTCCACTTTGAAATCTTCAAAACGGTTGAATGGATATTCACGGGACTTTTACTGGCAAACAGCTAACCTTATAAGGAGTAACTGAAGCTATTTTATATTAGACTAGTCTTTACCCGCGACTTCGTCGGCAGTGGAATATCAGAAATGGTTGGACCTATTTTCACGCGACTTTTACAAACACGTAGCTGATTTTATAAGGAGTATCTTATACTATTTTATTTTAGACTAATTGTTGCCCGTGACTTTATCCTACGTGGAATCTTCAAAACGATTATCATTGGTATAATTTGAATTATATTGTCTGATTAGCCATTTTGTTTTACTTACCGCGCTCGCATCTAAATAACTTAGCAACCATAGCAACGTATAAGAATATTGCGGTGAGTTTCATTAACACTACTTTAATTGTTGAATGTTAAAAACTGCTTCCAGATAGATATAGAGTTATATGTTAATTTTTATAAATGCAAAATTTTAAGACTTCAACCATTTCTATATTTTAAATTAGAAAAATAAATTATTTCTACATTATACTAATTCTACATTATAATTAATATTAAATTTTAAACATAGGGGAAGTTTTCCTAATTAGATATTAGACCAGAAATGTATAACCTTAAGAATTCCATAATGCACTTCTTATGGAACAGCAAGCGATTACTTTTTGTATGGTCGCAAGAACATAATTCATATTGACAATATGAGCCTATTATATCAAGTAGTAACGTTTACAGACATATTGTTGTACAACATGACATTTTCATTAGTTTCTTATATAGTGTAAGTGAGCACCGAGAGGGTTGTATAGTGGGTTAAAATTCCAAATATCTCGTTGATGCTAAATCCTATCCGGCACACTATTCGTATTTACAGTTTAATGTACACGTTACATACTAAAGCAGGTGGCGTGCGTGTCGTAACTACAAATTTTTTTGAAAGATCATTTCTGTCATTCTACATCTTTTTACTATTTTACATTACCTTAATAACATTTTAAAAATGCGTGCGGGGTCGTCTGCAACACCTAGTTTTAAAATAAAAATTGGTCATTTCGATTCTATTTTGACAAATATACTATCAATCAGTATCCAATTAAATACTTTATCATTTAATATAGATCAAGACTGACCTTTATTCATATCATATTAATGAGTATCTTAGAAGATATCACCTATTTAAAATTAAACACAATAAAAAAAACTTGTGGGAAGCTTCTTTGGTAGCTTGTATGACTTTGTGAAACGGTAAATATCAAGTGGCAAATATGGATGTTAAACAGTAGAACAGAGAAACAGAAACAGTAGAAGTATTTATGCCACATTATAAAATTGCACCCACGCAAAGCCAGGGCCGGATGCATACGCACACCACAAAAACCAGCAAAACACGGTAACCGCAGTAAGGTTCTCTAGAAACTTTCTTACGCGTACGCTAGCGTTCTGAAATGGAACGCTTGTAAAAGGAATTAAAACGCGCTCTTCAAGGTCGGCAATACAAAAGTTTAGTATTGCAGTTGTCCATTAACCTTTTGGTGGTTGTCACCAGGTGGGTTGTCAAGCCGTTTGGTGTTCTTTGACATAAAGAAAAAAGTTTTACACAGTACTTGTGAAAGTATGAAGGGTATGTCAACAAGTAAAACGAAAGAGAACAATATGTGCAAATATTTATTTATATGGCAGTAAAAAAATTATCACATAAGTTCATTACACATATATATAATTACCAGTACAAACAATGATAACAATTAACATTCAATTAAATATTTCTAAAGAGGCACTGGAATGCTCGGAGTAAGGCGGCGCGCGGTGGACCCTACAAGACTATGCATATATAGTGTTAAGATTGTGTTGATAGGGATTTATAATTACAATAAACGAGAAACTCCATATATTTATTTTGCTACAATTCGAGTATATTTTAAAATGTTATATTACATTTGCTGATAGATAAAAAATGTATTAAAATGTCCATAAAATATAAATAATATAAACACTGAACGTTTCCACCGGTATACATATATGTATTACATTCTGATTATATGTATATACTTATATATAATGACTTTAAAAAGAACACGCGTACTTTGATACCGACATGAAAATGCAATCAAAAGTAATTATTTATTTTACTACGTGAGTCATTACAACAAATTTCTGTGAAAACCGCGTACGATAATAAATCTCAAATAAACAATATTATTTAGCATATTTATTATATTGTAGTCAACACTGATCAAAAGTATAAAATAAATGAATAATGCTATTAGTAATAGGTATATGACTACATTGATTGGTGGTGTTTGACAACTACCTCTTTTCACGATGTCTCGTCATAGATCGTGATTAAAACGCTAAGTCCAGAAAGAGAAATAGCATGCAAGTCTAGGGTTGCCAGAACACACTAATGTGAAGTGTGCTTAGATACAAATTTTACCAACTTAAGTATTACAGTAGACGGGCGGGTAAAAAATTCCCTATTTCCATGTAATAGTTTCAACACAACTGTTTCTCTTTATAAAAATATTAGTACTTCGAATTCACATCAGTCGAATACGGTGCCGTTATTAATCCACACTTATAAAGGCGAAAGTAACTCTGTCCGTCTGTTTGTTGCCTATTCATGACTTAATCTCTAAATTGATAGCAATAAAATTTGGCATTGAAATAGCTCGAAAACCAAAGAACATAAGCTACTTTTCTGAAACTGTATACAATGAAAACACGCGAACAAAATCACGGTCTAAAAAAACACAGTAATTAACAAAGGTTAACCTACCCTCAAAGGAGTTGTAGATAAAAGGAAAAATTATACGACATCCGTGTCTGTATATTTTTTAACTACAATTATTTAATTATAGCAGGAATAACCCGATCAATGAGTAAGTTCGCCGAATGAAACCGCACGATCGCTGAACTTTACCCGTTTCAATGTATTCACATTTTCTAAACTGGAAAATCCATTTTACTAATCCGTCCGTTAAGGATAATCTGACATAATTAGTAAACCACAAATTACGGCGTTTATATCCAACAAAATAAAAAAGTTTTTTTACAGTCGCCTACGACCCAATACAAATTTGTTGTTTAACTCGTTGGCTGATTTTTTAAAACCCAGATCTGAAAATGGGGGTTATTTTTTTAATTTCACGACATCGTACATTGTAAATTTCATGGTTTAGTAAAAAATAGTTCGTACAAATGAAACCATAACGTCAAAAGACATTTTACTCAAAAATTATAAGTTTACAATAAATACATCATTCGTTATTTTTCTAAGGTTTGTAATAAATTCTAGTATTTTTTAAGCTTATGCTGCCAACAGTATTTTGACCTGTGCCTCAGGAGGTCTATATTCGTTTGTATGGAACTTAAACCTTGATGACTTTGATCACTCCAGATGTTAATTATGGTATGTTTTGTCTCTCCAACAGCGTCAGACGCTTCGTAGAGCTATAATTTATAAATTGCGACGTGGAATTTCGTTCTACTATTAAACCTTAATCCATTAATGTATAACTAAAAAATACAAGGAAGAAACAAAACACACTGTGATATAGGACGGATAGCAAATCAATCTAAATGACTATTCCTAAAGTGGTTTTCGTTAAAAAGTGACTGGAGATGGTAAATCAGGCAGACAGATTTAAAATTCGTTGTTTGCGAGAGCAAGATTACAATAGTATGAATCTGTTACAAATAGCCAAAACAAATAGCTGTTATTAATTTACTATAAACTATTTCTTCTTACATATAATATTAGAAAAAATTATATAGAAAATCCTATTTATTAGAAGTTTGGTCATCTTATATAATTGATACAAACTAAAATTGTAAATATGACGACAGTTTACTGAATGTAGTGTACGCAGGCATGCGGGGCACGCATGAATGTGTTGAATTCTTAACCTTCCGCCACTTTCACAATAATTTCCTTATTTTCTTATATAAATAAAAGAAAATTTTACAATTAAAATACATTTTTATCCTACGTAATTTTTTTTTACATCCAAATTTGAACTCCCGCCTTGCGATGAGGGATCGAACTTACCCAGACAAAAGACACATTTTACAAGTTAATTTAAATTTTTTTTATATACAACCAGCTCTTAGTGTACAGTTTAGTACGATAAGATAATGGGTTACACAATAAACCAGTTTCAGTCGTGAACTCACTCATTTATCATACAGCGGTAAAACCATGATGCGTGTGCATAATTAATATGTAAATGTACAGTAGTACTTTTTGACTTTTGCACTTTATTTATCATAGAATAATTATCTTAATAATGTCTTATAATCTGGTAGAAATGTTAGAGGGCATGTTGATATCGATAATTTTAAATAATTCCAGAGTTCTTTATCAGGCTCCTAAGAAACAACACTGTTATCGTCGGGGCACCTTTATACATAAAAATCAAACAGTTTATATTTTTTGTTGCACGTCAATATATATATATATATATATTATTATTCCCCTGGGTAATTCGTAACTCGTTTCTTCCTAACGGCTAAACCGGTTTTGACCATTTTTTTTTCTTATGATTTCACTAGGATGGTTAGTTCTGGGCTCGGTGAATGGCAATGTTGCCGAGAACTTAAATTATTTTTATGTTTTATTTTATTACTCACATAAAAATCATGTAATTTCAAACTTATAAGCTCCTTTGGGTTCTCAATAATTTTGATTCGATAATGTTTTTATATTTATGGCTTATAACCTTTGCTAACCAGGTCCGCTAATACAAAATAAAAGGTATTCCTACTAGTACCACAATATCACAACTATCAATCGAACGCTCGCTCAGCCATATCTGCATATATACCTATACTTTATTTTTTTGCTTATTTGGGCCGCAGACCCACATGAGTTCACGACTTCAGGTTAGAAAATACTTTATTTCCTGAACCTTGAATCGTTTTGCCTCTTGTCTTCTGTAACAACCGCGTACTCACAAAAGCGTTTTATACCGACCTCGCTTATATAAACCGACATCGACTATCGACAACACGAAGATAAAAATTAAATTCAATTGCATTATCATATTATATCTGACTGCTGAAAATCTTATGATCTTGTATATACTTTATAATTATTATGAATGTCATCACTTAAATATTAAGGTACACACTCGAAAACTATTTTTAAAGTGATAACTAGTTTAGCTGCAATGATCAGTGAACGAAAGTGAATAGTCACGCTCGTGTCAGAAATGATGAATCGTGTATACTCGGCTCGAGTCGACATCAACCACGTTTACTGTCTGACAACGAATGCATCGTTACAATAATTACCTTTTTGTTATTACGAATTATAATAATAATATAACATTATGTATATTTTGTATATAATCGGTATAGTATTTATGTGTATATACGTTGTGAGTATAAATAATAATACTATTCTTTATTTACATATAAACATTTTTAAATCTATTTGAACTTTATTGTACATGTATTTATTTATACGTTTTCACTTCTATAATGTGTTCATAAAAACACAGTTACCTTTTTAACACGCTTTTATTAATTTCACCTGTACGTTTGTTTGCATGTTTGCAACTGACTCTTAATTTGTTTGTAATTGACTCTTTAGGCTCGATTTTGCCTTACTTCAAGCGATCAGATTTGAATGAAAAGCGAAAAATAAATTATAGTTTAAAAAAGACGCTTTTAGAGATAATCAAACTAAAAAGGAAAAAATAATTCTTAGCATAAGAATAAAATTACTGATGAGAAAATTAATGTCACTATTATAAAAACGTGGGGTAAATTGTATGACATTTTTAAACTAACTCTGCGTTTTGTAACCAATAGGTGTCTGGTAGTTAGTTTTTAGTTTGATTAAAACTATAATTTATTTAAAGTAATCGATATAATTTTAATATCTTGTTGGTTGGTTGATTGTCTCGTTTTTACGAAACATTTTAGTTGTAAAAACTGGCAACACCAAATAAAAAATACTATGAGAGAGAAACACGTTAGCGTTCTTAATCTATATCACCAAATTTTATCTGTACTTAAAATAACGTAATTCACATTTTCAGATTATTTCAAATACAATTATGTATCAAGTGTACAGGGCGCATGTGTAAATAAACACTTCTTGTTTCTTTGTACAATGAACTGATACTCACATAATTTATAAAGTACATGTAAATATTTTATTTCATAGAAGGAAAAGACTAGAAGTAAATGTGATTATGTGTTGAACTTAACTACTACTAAAATTTAAACATAATTAACACTCATTATTAAAAAAAAAAACATTAAATAAATTATTTGTTACCCTAAACAACTGATTATCCTGATATACGTTTATAAGGCACTTATTGTATTATAATAAGCTGACGCAGGCCTCACACATCATTAGTACATCAATTAAATAATTTATTTCCTTATATTATTTAATGGCATTTTAATTTATACCAGTAGATATTAGAAATGTGACGAATGTAGTTTACACCGAAATCGAACTTCGACCGGACATACTGTTCGATATTATACAAAATCCGCAGTTGGGACGAATTAAGTTGTATTTTTAACTGGTACGGCAAAGTGACGACATTGTGCCTGATGGTAAGAGCACAGCACAATCCAAGAACAAGTTACCAT
This sequence comes from Antheraea assamensis, assembly GCA_035772565.1. Classification (NCBI taxonomy): domain Eukaryota; kingdom Metazoa; phylum Arthropoda; class Insecta; order Lepidoptera; family Saturniidae; genus Antheraea; species Antheraea assamensis. The sequence goes on along the minus strand of JAQQSE010000046.1, from coordinate 2,639,213 downwards.
CGAGACATTATCAATCTATTGCCCGTAGTCGTTGTGATACCAGTTCCGTAGCTTCAAGCCACTACATGGCGGTAACCGAATTTCACTCGGGAAAAATTGTCGTGTAAATTTACTGTATACTTGTTATTTCGTATTCGTCACCACTAAACAGGTACCGAATTAGATTCAATTTAATAAATAGGAATCGATGGTAGGTTTCGGCTGAATTTCGGTCCATTTGCAGTAACTATGTACATTTTTCAGGTGGGAAAATTTGATTAAAGCATTTATTGATGTGTAGGAGGGGCGTTGCTCTCGAATACTACTACTCTCTTGAAGAAAAGACAACAAAATTGTTATCTCGAATGTAACAACAAGCCAAGCGAATATTACACAATTTATAGAATTTCTTTAAATAAATGGTGTTGTCTCCTCCCTATATTTATCTTTTTACTAAAAGTTAAGGTTGGAATCAACATTTTTCGAATTGTTGTGTGCAGAGGCGATATCTACGTGTATTTAATAGCGTAGTAAACAACTGTCCTAGTAAGTTACATCTGTAGACCCTTTAATAAAGATAATCTTTTACGAATATAACGATTTGGTTGTATTTTTAACGATAATTATTTCATTTCTGTATACAAATAAAAAGTGCAATTAGAAGAGATATGATAATAGAGTTAATATTGATAACACATCTCGTCCGAATGAATGAGAAAAAAGATTGCTGAATTTCACGTCGAGAACACTACCTTAGACGCATTTTTTTTTTATAAATCGATTATATAAATAACCTATATTCTTACATAAAATATCATTGCAAGTTAAGACGAGCTTTACTCAAACAGAAACTTAAAACTGTGGTGTTACAGTTCATATTTGAGCCACTTCTAAAAACAACACCATATATTATTATTATTTCTATAATACATTCCATAGTAGTGTTGTAAAAAGTTAAAAGGTATATTACTTGAATAATTGAAGTGACTAGATCTCGGTGTAATACGTCGGCCGATTAATCCGTAACAGGTCGAACACGTTCGGGAAGACGTAAGTCGTGTTGAAACCGATCATGCCGTAGGTGAAGTACTTGTAACACAACTCGACTATAATTTTATTTTTATTGTCGAGACTGTTCTCAGAGTTTCTGAGCTCGTTCTTGTCTTTGCCGAGGAGGGCGCACACGAACGCGTACGAGAAAGACTTGCCTATAGCTCTAGTGGCGAGGACGCCGCAGAACCCGAGTACGGTCCTGAGGATGGAGTAGCCCAGCATCTCGGGGGAGGGCCAGATGATCTGGTAAGGCGGGTCGAGCTCGCTGGCGAAGAGGTTCCCGAGCTGGTAGTTCGTCCAGTACCCCGTGAGAATGCCGGCGCAGACGCTCACTATCATTGTCGTGTCACCTCTGTAATGAAAATAATAACTTTTACAGTTCAATTCATTGTTTTGTCTTTTGATGTTTTTCTTGTATGTTTTGTAAACCATTAAATTTACAATGTACGATGTAGTGAAATTAAAAAATAATTGAAAACATAATGTAGGAGAAAGTCACAACCGCGAAAACCGAATTGCTGCTGGGCCCTTCAATAATACAATTCGGAATCGTGACCAACCTTAGTGGAAACTGTGATACACAGCACACTTTAATATACGTAGTTGCATCAAAATTCACTTAACTTATAGTGTCGCGTAGGCGTTCTTGTTGTTTCCAGTGAATTGTGTGTAGTAAATATGTATAGTTTAATTGTATGTATGAATGAATGTACAATTGGAAACTTACAAGGCTGGAGCTGTAGTCACCCTTTTTACTCACAAACACTCAACTCAACAAAGTTATTAAAGTCTCGTTAGACGTCGAAACGCAGCAAAATCAACAAGCGTTAGACGTCGAAATGCAGCAAAATCAACAACTGAACAGTTTGAAATACAATTATAAATTCAAAATATCAAATTGATTATTACGCGTTAGACGTCGAAATGCAGCAAAATCAACAACTGAACAGTAATGTCGCATACGATGTGAGCTAGCGCAAGGACCCTATTTTTATAATATTTTTTGCGCCACTCGCAGGTCAACATTCCTTAACACATAATCTGCCATTTTGAGATCTGAGTCTTAAAAAATCAGCCGAGGGCTTAAAATATTCATTCATATATACTTCACATAGCTCATTCTTATTATTATTTTTATATTATCCTTTCTCTTTATATGCACTGCCTGCAGTCTTTTTTCTCCACGGTACGGCTGGAAGAAAATGCGAGCTTCCTAATATATTTTTTTTATTCCTTTATAGGTAAACGTTTTGTCCACAATCTCATCTGATATTAAATGATGATGTGGTCTAAGATGGTAAGTCACGCTTAACCTAGAGGGAGACTGGCTCTCAAGTGCAGCTGCCAGAACACACCAGCAGGTGCTTGGTGACAGATTTTCAACTTGAGGGTGGTAGCTAGCCAGACGGACTTAGAAAAAGCCCTACCACCATGCTATGATTTCATCACGATGTTTTCCTTCACCGAAAGCTCCGACTCAGTTGATTGGATTCGAACCTACATCCTTCGACGCTGTGTCCGAACACACTACCAACTGAGCCATCATCGCTTCATAAACCCTAATGCATAAACCAAAAGGTATTCATTAATTCAAAGCGTAATTAAGACATTAGAATCAAAGTAAATTTATGAAAATTATAATTCGAAATAAACCTAACAAACACAGAAATAATCTCATTGTTATCTGTACTTTTCCTTGCAATAACATTATTAAGACAGTAAAACAATAAAATTATAAGTTTAGCGCCACCTGTTGTCGCCATAAATGTAGTCTGTTATTGCTTCTAAAGACGATTTTTTCTTACATTTATGTTTAATGAACAATTTTAGTCTCTTTATTTTTTTATTATAATAAAAATTGTCCTAAAATGTGATAAGGTTCAATAACTTGTAATATTTACAACAAAAAATTAATTCGAAATTTAATAATAAACCTTATGCAATCGAAAAATAAAAATCATATTTTACTTATACAAAGTACAAAATAAGTCATTCAATTTATAGAAATATGTAATAGAATGTATGTATAGAAATATTTGTAATTGGCCAATTTCTAGATTGTATATTATAGTAGTAATAGATTTAGAAAATGGCGGTTGAACGCCATCTATTAGCAATAATGCAATTAATTAATTACTGAACAGGTTAGGGTATTAATATTTATTTATGTGAAAATAAAATATTACCCATTTTTCTTTCGTTCTATGTCTTAGTAATGTAATACTGTGGCAACCTTTATTTATGTCATAAAAACCCTGGTTTTTAGATGAGGCTAAAGTCTATTTACTTATATATTTTTCTCTCGTACTTAACTCCCGTCGTCATTAAAATTACAATAACTTTTGATAACGTTAACTGATTTTAATGAAACAACAACTTTATGTTGCTCCGGAATATGCTTGATTATTAAAATCCTAGTATTTTACCCGTGATGCCTGTTCAAACAAACAGACAGACGGACAGACTTTTCTAGGAATGATCGAAATGGCTTCTATTATTTATTCCTAGACACCTGCAACATTTTATTTTTCAAAAACCAAAAAAGTATAGACACGTTGGATTTACATTCTTATTATATGTGTAGATTTTTTAGTAGACAGAAAGAGGAATATCTCACTGTGAATTGTTTAGTAATATCTTAAAATAATTAGGCAGCGTTTTCGATTAAAGCTCCCAGGTGGTTCCACTTTATCCAACACTTCCAAAAATTATTATTATATTTCAACCAATTTACAGAAAACCTTGACAAATTATATATACCTAAACCTTTCTCATGTTACTCTATCCGTAAAGACAGCATTACAATCTGTTCAGTAGTTTTTAGTTTATCGCGAACAGACAGAAGCGGTGGACGACTTTGTTTTATGTAGTGACTAGTATAAATTAGAATAAAAATACATGTATAGTATTTCTATTCGACCAGAACCTTTTCCATATGGTAATATATTTAGAGTGTTACTGTCCTAGACGACATAAATTAAAATCATAAGATTATTCTAAAACACTAAAACGTATAAAAAATGGGCATATGGTTAGAGTCAAACAGGAATACAAGACATCAAAGTTATCTCACCTAGTGGGTGTCCATTTGTCGGCATTAGGATGGAACACAATCACTAATATGGACACAGTGATGACGAACAGAGGTGCGTAAGTGTTCATCAACAGTACACCATCTATCATATCCACAAGTGGGATGAGGACAATGAGAAGTAGTCCCGCTAGGAGTAGACCTGCTGCAATATCCTAAAATTTAATTACATGTAGATATTATTAGTTCACTCACACTTTCGAGGAAAGCTCAGATTATACTAAATAGGTTTCAGCATTTAACCGAAATCTCATCTAAAGTTAAATGACAATGTGAACTAAGATAACATAAATATACATACATATATAATATATATACACAAAATTCATACTGAGTAGTACCCAAATACAGCGGCTATAAATATTTATATGTTCTCGGTGACAGATTATCAATATGAATGCAGTAATTAACCAGGCAGGCATAGAAAAAGCCCTACTACCATGATATGGTTTCATCAAATTGTCCTTCACCAAAACTTGAGGCTCATTGTAGATTTAGAACTACATTGATCTACATGGTATTAAAATATACTAACACTATTATAAACGATTAACACTTATAACTGCACATTAAACATAGTGTAATCTCTTTCTCAAGCAATATTCGAAAACAGACACTGTATATTCCAGTAGGATTCTGCACCAGCCCATGAGACGTGAAGCACTTAAAACTGGTTAAACACCCATTGAATTGACTTCATCCAACAAGAAGGCTGGTTAAATAAAACTATATTTTTACCTTTCATCACCTTTCACTTCATATGTCATTTTTAAATGATTATCAAAATGTGTATGACTAAATACATTAAAAGTTTTTGACAGAATTTATGACCTGATAAGATATAATATAAAATATCCATTTTCACTTATCAACTTTAATATTTGAAAGCTCCTGACCAGGTACTGGACACCTAAATTTCACATTTCAATATCCATCCCTGATAGATTGTCAACAAAACATTTCAAGGTATATATACAAACTTTGGTATACAAAATGAAAACACTAAGCTTTCTTACAACATTTCTTAGATTTATTAGATTCTATTGTGATTTGACAATAAACTTAGCTACATATTTTATACCAAAGTTTTATTATCTCTTTCCTGTGTTCCTAATATCAAATAAAATTAGAAGACATATACCAAATATATTGTAATACACTCTCAAGTGTTTTTTGCTGCCCGCGTAAACCCAACCTGTACTTACACAGCAAAGTTCAACAAAAATAATAAAGATCTCTAATAATAAGCCCTAACATATTTTAGTATTATTATATATTCTTTTTATTTTTATAAGTTATTTTCACTCCCTGGTGGCTTAGTTATTGTTATAGTTATTGTTAAGTCAATAATAATGTCATTAAGGAAAGAGATATAACTCACCAGGACACTATGCATTCCAAGATATATCCTACTGAGACATATGAGTGTACACCAAGAAATTGCAATAATGAAACCCCAGTGCACTGGGTATTGATACCTATCTATTGTGTATAGAAGCACAGAAAATGGCATGCACACTCCCACCATGGCATGTGTGGATGGCATTCCATACTCTATAGCCCACTTTTGTTGTAACTTCTTCACTGGATAACCAGGCCTTGGCCACCGGATTATATCCTTGAAACCTTGACCTGGAAAAGTAAAATTTTAGATTTCAATTTTGTTTTAAAAATGGAATATTATAGAAGTTTCTTATATTCAATTACATTTTTCCAATACCTTTTTTTTGTCAGTGTTTATTGTCATCACTGTATTCTTTCACAACTCTCAAATTTGGTGTAACAGTTAATGACCATAACTGAGCACTTTGTTTTTATAAGTGTTACCTACAGATTTAAAACCAACATTGCTATTTGAACAAATATACTTACTTGATGTTTCTTACTATTCTAGTCAATATTGTTAGCTTTTTGATAAATATTTCTAAAAGTATTTAACTAAGATATTGTGTGGAATAAAATTGTTTATATAATTGATGTAAGAACTTGACTTGTCAAAACGAAAGTCTGTATAACTACCAGATATAAATTTAAAATTATTATAATTTTTAAATTAAGGCATGTAACAAAACTCCACTATACCCTAATACATTTATAATAGTTTCATAAAATATGTATTAAATGATGTAAATCAACAAATAAATATTTTTTTCAAATGCAAACATTAAAATTCATCTTAATAGAATCTGTACTTTGTTTTTATAATAACATTTTACTGGAACAACCCTCTTAACCACTTGACATATCTGAATACTGTAAGCACAGCATCACAAAGATTGATATACATCGAAAACTTACATAGCGGAGTATTTAAAGTTTAAATTTTTAACTCAGCTTGTGGTAACTACCAAACAGAACAATAGTTCTGAGTGGTCTGGTGTAGTTTTATTCAATATATTGAACTTTTTAGAATTCATCTGGGATATGCAATAAGTTACAACACAACAAGTTAATATTTAAAATTAATCTCAATTTCACTACTTAAAAATGTAGTATCTTTATTACATGTACCATTTTTCTTTTGTAGAAAAGTTGACATGAGAATAATCCTTCAATCCTTCAATAATTTGTATATAAAATATAAAGTAATAAATAAATACAAACCTATATACATGACTATAGTCCAGACAAGAACCACTCTACGGCCAACAGCGCCATCTATATTCCAAAACCAAAACGGTATGAAAGTAGCGTAGAATATCTCATCGCCTAACTCTGTTCCAAGAACAAATAAATAATACCAGAACTTGTTATCAACCGAACACACTATTTCATGTTTTCCCTCTCCTTCCGCAGATATGTCTGTATCACAGGATGACTGCGAACTGCTTGATATATTACTAGGTATTCTTTTATGATGTTTAATATCGTTCTCCTCAGTCACGCGCTGGAGCCTCTCCGAGTTTAGCACCTCTGATGAATCATTGTCTTGTTTACCACTCTGGTATGTAACACCGAAAAAATTCTGTATTTTCACAACAAGTAGTGGATCTTTTAAATATTCTATCATCATCTCCCACATATTGTGTTGTTTAATCAATATAAAAACAAGCTTTACAAGAACCTAAAAGTAGAGCCGAAATTTCTCGCGTTATTGACACAGAATGCATAACTAAAAGTTATTGACTAGAACTTGACATTCGTCACCACAGAGTAAATTATATATCGTCACCAGTGTTACCTATTCGAAATTTGTCAAGGAGGTAAATATTATGTCAGAAGTTAGTGGTTTCTTACCAATGCTACTTTGAAAAGTTTGTAGATCTACCACCTATATTTTTTTACATTTTCTAGAAACCTCACAATAATAATAAGATATACGTAATCAATGTTTCTGTTGGGTAACAAATATTATGTCACCTCTTTTTATAAGGAACCCCGTGTGTAAACAGAATCATTGATCATCAATTCCCAAAATTTGGTTAAAATTGCGGCGTACGTGTAATGCGCAATTCAAATTTCTAATATACAAAAAAAGGAAATAAAATGTCAGAACGTATATTAATATTCTCTTTCTATTTATTTATTATATTTAATGAACCCGTTGAAGAGTTAAGTAAATAAAAAGATAGATTGATAGAAAAAAATGAAGGCATTGACAATAAAAATTAGAACATGTCTTTTTAATCTCTCCCTTATTTATTCCGTGATGTCTCCTATGCGTTCGCGTATGAAATCTGTGATTCACACTTATGTTGAGTTGCAATTAACTTGAAACTTTCACACTTCATTATTTACATGATTATTTGTTTTTCCACCAAAATTCTTAGATATTTTTCCCGTATAAATCAAAATAATATTTTTATAAGGCCAAAAAAAAGAAAACTTTATAGTAAAATGGCAGTAATAGTCCTCAGAGAGAATTATGTTGCTGAGATTGAAAAAGAAAGAAGAAATAACGTCACTGTCAATGATGTCAAACCATGCCGTAAAAGTCAAATACAGCATAAATATTATGAAGAAGGTACTTGAACTCACGAGTGTATACTTAGTAAATAACTCTGTTTAAGATAAGTTATTGCATTATTAACCAAACATATCCTCGTTGGAAAATAATATACCTTTTGGATTTCATATATATGTAAGTTTTGTAATACTAGACGCAAATGTTTAGGTAATTAGGATAATCTGATATTTTATTATTACAACCTGACCTTAAATTGTTGTAATTTATAACTGGTTTAATTAGTCTATAACTCTTTTAACATTATATTATTTGAAGTATTGTTATGAAGAATATTCAATTTATGAAATTATTGTATAGTTTATGTTCATAGATAATATTTACAAACTTTATTTATTAGTCCTACCTCAATAGTTTATTAATTATGTGACTACACGGATAACAGTATAAATATTTCATTAGATTGCTCAAAAATACTCACAATCATGAAAAATTATCACTCTCTAATAAATTTGTAATAAATTAACTATTAGTCTCACTTATTTTAGTCAAAACTTTTATATTTGATCCTTATAAATCATTCAAGACCTTGATTACCCCTTTCACATTTAATAATACATGTTAATTTTTTTCATAATTAAATGTGCTATATCTGTAGAAACAGAGAAAATCTGTAGATGGTATGTTTATGTAAATCTTTAACATTTTCTTAAGTGGAAGTAAAATCACCAAGAGCAACAAAACTACTGTAAAATTTATGGGAAAGTTTGTTCTATTTTGTAATAATAAAATATGATTATTATCAAAAGCTTAGATTGTCTTTATAAGTGTAAAACTTAATATCTTTTGAGTAATCATTTTGACGAATAAAACATATTTAATTATTACAAAGTCTGTGATAATAAATCTAAGACATATTATATACAAATCATCTCAATTGTAGCACCATACAGTTTAGAGATAAAGAATTACTTGTTATTTAAATTCACCAATATATTATAGATATTATGATTAATCCTATACTGTATCTCGGAAATAAAGTATTTTAACAGTATTGGAATATTTACAGACTATGATTTAAAAAACCTTTGTGTTTTGCTTATATTAGTAATTATTTTATATTTATGTTTAATTTTGCAAATTTTAAAATACACTTGAACAACATCAACATAATATTAAGATTTCGCATATTTTTATACTTTTAAGGAAACAATAGCAGGTTTAAACTATAAGTGTTGAGATAAGTATACTATGTTGTCGGTGAGATAGAACCAGAGATATCCCAAATGTTTAGACTCTGATAGGTGGCCACTAAGCTGAATGACAATTCCCAACATGAAAGAAATAACAGCATATGCCCTATCGACCATACCTATGTGTTACAAGAGTTAATAGAAGCATTGATGGTTAACATAATTAGTTCAGATAATTAATTATAGTAAAATCTCTTTATTTGTGATGAATAGGCTCCATAATTATGCTGCAAATACAGAAACCATGAATACTGAATAGTATATTGTATAATAATACAGGGAGTGAGTAACAATTTAAAAAATAAAAAAGTCAATTTAATGAGAAAACCACTATTATTTTTATTTTGATTATTTGAAAGTTTAAAAATATTTCAATGATTTTTTATTATTTTGCATCTTTTAATAGGCAATTGAATTTCAAATGCATAGTTCAAGAAACACACGATTGAGAGAGTGTTTAAATATTTTAACACTTACTCCATTTCATTGTTATCAAATTTCATAAAGTACATATTGCAAATTTTGGATCTATTGAAATTTTCAACCACGAATACTGAAAGTAGTTGTAATTTTTTTACATATGAATAAGGAAAGTTGACTGTATTTTAAGAATATATCCCTTTAGTAAAATATTACAGTTAAACAAATTTGTCTATTATGCTCTATCCTTTGAAGCAGTTTCAAATAAATTACACATTAGACTATAGTTTTCAGTTTTAATACGATAAAATGGTGTTGAAGACTTGTAGAATTATTCAATATTTCTACAAAATTGTGTGTCTGACGATATGTGGTATATCGGTTTCTATATACTTTTTTATTAGATTAATATTGTGTTTATCGGTTAAGGAAAACTAGAATAAAACTTATTTCGCTCTTTACAACAATAACGCACTAAGGTATACATGTAAACAGCCATAATTAAACAAATATTAAAATGCAGAGCATGGCATTGTAATTTTCACAGATGATGTAATAATACACGTTTCTTATTCATAAATTATAATATTCGCTGTAAATCGGTCGCGCGTACGTATATTATTGTTTGTCCGGTATTCAACAATTAGACTATTTGTTACCTAACCCTATATTTGTAATTATATATGTACGTATAAAATAATTAGTGTACATGAAAATCTCAACTTACTAATTGATAACATTGTTACACATTTACGAGTGTTTATCTAGAATCCTCTCACTATTCAGCAAAACAGATAAGGGTTTCGCTGTACCTATCCACCAGTCGATACTTTGCCGGTTCGCGGGCGCACGTGCCCCTGTTTTGAAAATCAATAAACAAATTAACCTTATGCTTTCATTTTCTGTATTATTTGCAACGGAGAGCAGAATATACAGCATTGTTATTATTGTGTGTGTAATTAGTTATAGTTTATTTGTGTCTGATAATTGAATAGCTTGCCGGATTGTGGTAGGTGTTTTATTTATTTACTCAACGACTTTACACATTGTTTTACGTTTTTGATACCTATTACTGTTCTCGTGTTTGACTAAGGAAAGTTTTCTAACGGATTCATTTTCAAAAAATATTTTTTTTAATAATAATTCTAGTCTTTATAGATATAGGTTAATATTAAACCTTCAGCCACAGATGAAAGAGGTAAACTTTATAATTTAAATTAACTAAATCGAATATAACATTTCTATGGAATACTCCCTAGATATTCTGTATCCTGAAAAACTAACGAGTCTAAATACTTTCTTAGGGTTGGAAACAAAGGGTAGACAACTTCAGATTCTCCTACTTGTGTCTATAATGATTCGGAACACTACGACTTTTCGGAAGCATGTAAACCTAGCTTAACCATAAGAGACTTTGTAGGCAAATGAGACTTAAATGTATGATACCACATATGAAGGGAGTTTACATATGTAGAGTATCATATTTGCGTTCAATCAACGCGCAACTGGTTGTTATAGGTCGGCTCAACGTGGTAATGGCAGCAGAGGAAACAGACACTTTGAAATTGTACTGGGACCATTTCTTCAAAGCGGAGACCGGCACATATGAGGTATTGTTATATTTTTAAGAATTAATGCAAAGAAGCAGCGTCGAATGGTAGAATTTTTTATATCTGAAATGTAAGCTTTGACAGTTAGGTACCTGTTTTTTACGTGTGGAAATCCATCCTCCTGGACACGCCATCCACCCGGGGGAGAAGGTGGGTAGTGTGAGATTCCTACTCACTAAAACCCCACGGTGTACATCCGCCGCTTTGGTTGGGGCGACACGAGATCTCTAGAGCGTTCATCATGCTGCACCAGCGGTTGGCCCAGCGTCAAACAACGCCGCCGGTCCTCATCCTTCTTAAGAGATGACCGTGTAGCCACAGGCCATCTCCTCCGGCCGCCGGAGCTGTCCAATGGGAAAATTCCTTCCACTTTGACAGTTACCTAGTTTATTTAATCGCATAGCCATATAATGTTTGATGAAAATTTAAGTTAAAATGTACTTATTAAAAAAAAATTAGGGTATGGGTGTGGTGTCTACAAAATATAGATTGCTCTAAATTATAAACGTAACTGTGTAATCTTTATTTTCCCTTTTTTTAAACAATTGTGAGTGAGAATATATGAATATGTAGGCGTCATATTTAAAAATGTCATTATAATTATCAAGACGAATCTAAAAACAACACCTCCTATGTTATAACCTATTGAGCCGTGCAAAGCTGAAGAGCGTGCCAGAAAATAAAATAAACATATGTACTCGCGATAAATATTACCCTTTTTCTTACGAAATCGGATAATAAATAATATCTCTGTCTGATTATGATGAAATTAATTTGAACATTATAAAAACAGAAATCAACTTGGCTGGATTTATTTCTGGCCGAGTTTCTGATACGCATCAACGAGGGAGCAAATCCTAAGGAGCTTATTAAGTTCTGGTAAGTTCTTTACTCTATCCATTTGGTTATTTTTATTTATTTAAAAATATAATAATTGATAGTACCCGTTTAGTGGGTACATTTTTAACCAAATTATTTAGTGAAAATTATAATCAGTCAAATCTAGAAACAATATGACTCCAGAGTCAAGGTTGCTAAGTCCCAGAACAATCCATCACTTTGTTAGTGATACGTCTAATTGATTATCCATAGCATAGTTGTACAACGTTCTTAGTGATGACTGATGAGTTATTAGTTTAGAGGGAGTCCATTAATTATATGACGAGATTAGGGGGAGAGGAGGTTTCACTAAATCTCACGTGGAAAAGAGGAGGTTTTCAGCAAATATCACGTAATTTTTGAATACCATTTTTAAGTAAAATGAAAGTACGACCTTCACAAATTAACACAAGACGAGTTACTGAGGTTCTCTGTGCAAATAACAACAGTTCAGAGTGGCTATATCAGAGCGAAGTTTAAAGAGCAGATGGTTTTATTGAAAATCACGTGGATTTGTTAGTAGCAATAGTCACTTTTGAGACTATGCACGAGTCTCCATTGAGTAAATTAGAATGAATGTTCCCTTACTGTTAATGTTATCACTGTAATCTTAGATTACAATCTAGAATATTAATCTTAATAAAGCAAATTGTGTGTTTTTTTTTTAATAATCACACCCAAAATACAAATTTTGAAAGATCGCACCTGAGATTAGTGTCGGGGGAAGAGATCGAGACAAATCTCTCGACATCCTCATTTGGGGGGCAGGGAGGCCAGCACCTGTTGGTGTGTTCTGGCAGCTGCACTTGAGAGCCAGTTTCCCTCTAGGTTAAGCGCGACTTACCATCTTAGACCATATCATCATTTAATATCACATGAGATTGTGGTTAAAACGTTTACCTATAAAGTATAAAAAAAATCCTGAAATCGAAAAATCATTTGATGTACTAAACGCCAATTGATATTTTTTTGGCTTTAGGTAAACTAGTATAACAACTTCTTGTTTTATTTGTTGGTCAATGCAGTCCAATAAGCGGTGTCGTGACGCTGGTGGGATGTGAACTTCTGTGCGGCATCCATCGCGTGACCTCCTCCATTACCGCTCACTGCTCAGTGCCTTTACCTTGTCCGGACCCTGCTTACACTGGAAACATTACAGAGGATGTCGACAATGGCATAGGTGAGCAACGTAGTTTTGTTCGTTATGGATTATACTAATTATAGTTCTCCCATTATAAAAGTTACGGTACCTTTTATTACCTTTTTTATAGAAACGGAAACACCATCTGGCGAAACGAAAAACCAACCAGCGAGTTTGTTTACTAGGAGCAATGCTCAATCTTCAGAAGTAATACTCAGAAAGTATTTACTTGGAGGTGTTGCTTGGAAATGCCTGGTATTACTCAAAGCACTTGGAGTTGAAGTAAGTAATTTCTTGTTGTATAGGAACTATATTTTTTAATTAAAGTCACAATTGATATATTGCACATTTAAAGTGGAGAATTAAAAGGTCATTAAAGGTGACAAAGGACTAATTGTTATCCTCTTTATGTAGTGCCTCTCAAATAGCTGAAGATAATATAGATGTCATAGCGCGATGTTTGTGATCTTACTCAAGTAATAATAGGCTATAAAATGCAAAAAGAATTTTTCAAATCAGGCTGGTAGTTCCAGAGACTACCACGTTCAATTAAAGAAAAAAATAGTCTTTTAAGTTTTATTGCATAATAGGTATAAGTTAAATGAAACTGCATAATACAGGATATATTTTAATGTGAGTTCCTTAAAACAATAGTGTAATTTAATTGAAAATTTGAACGTTTTACATTCAAATAAAATCCTGTGCGTAACATTTTAAATGCTATAATCGACAGATTAATCAGATCTATCACAACCAAGAAACTTGTCCGTAATGCGGTTCATATCTCGTCTGTTATCGGCGGTACGCGGGTGTCGGCACCCCAGTGACGGAAGCGATCGATATTTATTTTACATACAGCAAACAAACATACCAACTTGTTATCGGCTTAAGTTTTACAAGATATCGAAACACTTTACGTTTCACTTACCTATCGCACTCTATGTGAACTTATTATTTAATTGATGGCCGGGGATCGAGCAGAAGTCGGGAAGTAGTTCTAATTGTAAAGATCATGGTTTTATTAAAGTACACACTCGATTGTATGTGGCATATGAAGATAATGGTAACAGTAATTAAGTAATAGAGTTTTACTATTAAGTATTCATAAAAATATCTATGATAAATAAATATTACATAGTACTGTAGGACAAACAGATTAAAAGTATAAGAGCGTTCATCAAGGAAATAACCACATGCGGTGAAAACCCGCGTTTCCGAGATCCGTGGCGTCAGATTGGATAGGCTTCTGGGGAATATCCGACTGTCTCATTTAGCACACTGGACGCTATCGCGACCCTTGAAATCAGATATCAGTACCTCGATGACGCCCCTCCCCGCCCTTGAAAGAGACCGCGGGTTGCCCCTAACATTTGATAGTATATACAAAGCGGAGTAGCTTGCCACTAGCTTAATAAAACAGTGTTCTCCTGACATTATTAATACTGAACCTGTCAATATCATATCGATCAAATCCTAGGTAGAACTTGCATTCGTGTCCTCCTCTGCGGATACCATAACCCTGGTAGCTCCCGATGAGGTCTTTGCCGCCATTAAGCCAAACACTCTTTTACGCACCAGGTGCATCGCCTCACAGAGCACATATTCGCAAACTTTAATAAAAAACCAAATCCCGAATTTAAACCTAAGAAACCTAAACCGAAATGCACTCTACCAGTATTCTTCAACGTAGCTAAAACTTTTGATAAGGTTTGGCACACATGACTTATTTATAAGCTCTCATAGTTCCGTGTTCCCGATAGGCTAGTTAATATTATCTGCTTAGCTGTGCCCCAAGGCTCTATTCTCGCGCTCTCCCTATTTAACCTGTATATATGCGATCTCCAAAAGTCAAGTTAGACTGTTACGCTGATGATATGAGGCATATTTACTTCAGGCAGGCATAGATTCACCTCAGATCGCATATCCAACGTGCTGTTCGTAATCTCGACGAATGGTATCACAGGTGGCGAATTGAAATCAATCTTGGTAAGAATTCCGCGATACTGTCCCTTTCGAAGCCGTTATAAACAGCACCTAGATCATTACGGAGTTACTATTCCTTTGATTTTTCAGGTCATATACCTCGATCGGAACTCATGTTCATACCTCACGTCGATAGAGTGTGGCACAAGGCCGCCATGGTCATGAGTCGCTGGCAGTCACTGTTATGCTCGAAGAGCAAAATGTTCTTTAGTTATAAACTCACGCTTTATTGTCCGTATACCGTCTTCGGTCATATGTCAGAACTCCGCTTTCATAAGATACATATTTTACGAGATCGCTTCTTCTGGAAGCCTGTCGGAGCCCCATAGTGCGTCCGGAATTTTGATCTTAGGGTTAAAATTAGAGTTTCCTACGATATTGGCGTTATATAAAGTCCCTTACGATAAGTTATTACGTACGTACGTATATTACGTACTGCTCGCAGTTGCGTTCTTGTTATTGTAGATTTGATCTATCCCTCGGGGACAGTACATTTTTATTGAATAAATGGTACCATAAGTCCTTTTATGTACCCCTAGCAACGTTCATGCAAGATGTCCTGATTATCAGTTGAGTAGTTAAGGCGTGAAATTGTAACAAACAAACTCTCTTTTGTATTTATAATATTATTAAGAATTATATAAAAATACACATTCTTTTTTGATAATATTTAGCTAAAATCGTCTCTAATATTTGAAATAGTATTTTTATGTTATAAACGTGAATATCACTTCATCAACTGTATTAGCATAATCTCATTAAAAATATTTGTATAATTCAATGATTACATGAATAAAAAACATTCTTACTATATGATTAAGAATTCTACTGAATCAATTTAAGCATGTCATGGCCGAAAATGCATAAAGAATTTATTAATAAAAGAACGGACAGCCGATCGGTTATTTGCCTGTTATTATATTATTGGTTGTTTGGAAGTACCGCTTTGTTTTTTTAGCTTACAAAAATAGTTTGATTCTATAAGCAGTATTTATGCAGTGCTTATCTCGCTAGTTAACATTGGTGGAAAGGTGACCGTTCTTACTCTTTGCAACGTCTAGGAAGGGAATTTTAATGACAATGTTTCGTTACCGTTTCATGGCACCTTTTAATGCGGTACTTAGCTCCGTCTTCTACAAAGCCTTTTCCAGACGAATTCTTGATAAGATATGTCGTTATACCGTCATTGTTAGGTTAATTTTGCATCCATGCCTCCATTCCATCATTGCGTCGAGTAAGTAAATCATTACGTCATTATAACTCTTCTCCTAAAACAAAATTAATTAAATAGACTTTTAACCAAGCAGTTATGAAGTTCAGACTTTACCATCGCCAAAAAAATTCTAGTGGACAAAATATTCCAAGATTTTTTGGGAATAATGTTTTTGTATGCTTATTTCAATTTTGATTGTAAAGTGTCTATGAGCATATCTATGTTTAACGCATGAATCTATTACATGATATACTTCAACGAGAAATCTGTGTAAAACATTTAATTTAAATATTACAGTGGTAAATAATTTTAAACTAACAATTCTAGCACATATAATTCTACTCTCTCTTTGGTCAATGACTTTACCATATATCAGAATATATTTAACGTATTCCTTGTATATGTTTATCAGAATTCGAAAACTCATTACGTTCATTAATGATATTTTAATATGAACCTTCGACCCATCGTCTGGTAACCGGGCGCGATGCGCGATTTGTTATCAACTAACTAAAACTGTTCTCGAACACTCAATTTGTGTAAAAATATATCACTATATAATTAATACAAACTTTATTTACTGCGTACCACAACATATTTGTTTTTTCTTCTATTGTTGTGTGGTCCGGAAATACAAACATACTGTTAATAACAAGTAAAAAAAAAATCGTTTAATTAGAACTAAGTAAATGTTTATCAGTTTATTTTGGTTAAAAGATTATTCTGGTTGAGCGCTACACCGTTACGCAGACCAAGTATAAATTATTTCTATCATTTTAATTACCAATCCCCTAGTTTCGATATCAAATGCAGAATAATCTGAGTATGCCTTAGGTAAATAACTACATTAAAAAAAAACCCGTGATCGTTTTCCCCCAACCACCTAATCGGCAAAAACATTGGACACGTTTGTTTATTACAACTACGTTTTTACAATAAAACTTTACATTTATATGCAAAATTTAATTCTAAGTTAGTTACTAACGATTTTCGTGTCCTATAACATATAATAATCTTTATAATCGCCTATAAGATATAACATGAGATTTATTTCCAAGAAATGACATAGCTGTACTTGTTTTTCATTAAAAGATTTCTTGTGTATTCGATTTAAGTTATAAAACCAGTAAAGTCGGAGTCAAGGTCTTTATGTGTTGCGACTACTAGACGAATTCAGTTTCGAAACATCTAGTTTCACAATAGATAATTTGCGTCGTAGATTGAATAAGTCCGTTGCTCGGAGAACCGGAACACTTAATTGCATTAACAAGCTGATGATGCGAAAACTTGGTATTAGTAGTCAATAGTCGTAACAACGTACTTTGTAGTAATATAAGGGTTTCTTCTTCAGATATTAAGAGCAGTTTACGAAATTCCTATAGGAAGATTATAAAAGCATTGTAAATTGTGTAGTCACATCGGATTTGTTTACATTTAGGTACCTAACAGCTTTCACTAAAATAAACGTTTAGCTGTTATTATGCCAAAATCTTTTGATAAATTCTCATCTTTGAATCGTAGTCATTGCTTTTGAACTATACTGTAAAATAATGTAATGAGATCAATTTTCAAAACTTAAATCAGTATACAAATTGCAACTGCGATACATAGTGCTATTGGATTTTAAAATAAATTAATTAAAAAAAAAATTGAGACAATATCTTGAATTGATTCTTTACGCCGGTCTATTATTCATTCATTATGAATTCATGCAGATTATGCTTGGAAGAAATGTAGTCCGGTGAAACTTTAGAGGCCTTGCCAAGTCAACAGTGTAGACAGTTCGAAAAAAAAAATGCTTGGAAGAATAATCTCAAAAGTAATAAAACGTGTACTGGCTTCGATTGAGCAATCGCTGCCGTAGTAACTTCCGCTGCAGCAAAGCAACTAGTGCTGGCTGCGGTATTCAAGAGTGTAATTTATTGCATAATTTAATAGTAAACACTCGTATTATTGGTACGTATCTGTGTTAACCCGTCGGCTGATTTTTTAAGACCCAGATCTTACAGATGGCGGATTATGTTTTTAATTTTTTTTATTAATTTCACAACATCTTACATTGTAAATTTCATGATTTAGTAAAAAAAAGTTTGTGTAAATTAAAAAATAATTTGAAAATACATTGTACATAAAAATTATAACTTTACAATATACTTAATTTATTTTTCAAAGTTTTGTAATAAATCACCTATTTTTTTAAGATTATGCTGCAACAGTCTGTTGACCTTTATGGTTTTGGACTGTCCAGGGGTTAAGATACACGTAAGATTTTTGCGGGCTTTTCGTTGTGCATCGTTAAACTATATAAACGAAAATTTCCTTTCCACCTTATTTCATACTTTTATACTGTGTTCATTTTCAATTTTGTATATTCACACAGTTAACATTTAGATCCTGTAAATGATAGACTAATTTTTAATAACTTTCAACCATTCTTGAGGAATACAGATTATAATATCAGTCTGTATATTCGAATCTAATTAGTATTCTTGGGGATTATTTACGCATTAATATAGATAGGTAGTTTTCATAGTTGAAGTAGTTTCAATTTACTAAAAATATGAAGTGAAATGATAATATTTCTTATTATTTAAACTTATTAATTTTCCAGACAAAATGACCGTTATAGTGTTTATACTTGTTCAAGAAACTATATTAAAGCGAGCCAATGAACGGCATACCTCTAAGCCGCAAAAATGTTAACCGCACAGTATGTGTTACACGCTCAGATGATGTAGTCGTTCGACCTAACTAACTTTAATAACTGTTGGCGCTTATTGTTAACATCACTACATAATATACCACACAGTCGCTTTCTCTGTCCCTATATCCCTATGTATGCTTTCATCTTTAAAACTTAAAACTACGGAACGGATTTAGATGCGGTTTTTTTTAATAAATAGAGTGATTGAAGAGGAAGGTTTATATGTATAATAACATCCATTAAATAGTGGAGAAGTGCGGGCCACGGGCAGTAATGAATAAATCAAAACTACTGGATCGATTTTAATCATTTTTTCAGTGAATGATATAGGCTATATATTTTATACCCGTGCGAAGCCGGATCGGGCCGCTGGTTTCAAATAAACAGGTTATCATAAATGAATTTCTAAATCCTATGAATATTTTAAACGAGAATTTTTTTTAAGGATGGATGGATTTTTATTATTATTTTACGCAAAAACTTCTTAGTAGATTTTGGTGAACTTTACACTATATATAGCAGAATAACACCATAGAAATACTATAAAAATTTTTTTTATTAGTTCGGCAAAATGACTGAACGTAATAAAAATATTGTCAATAAGAGTTATCGCGGCGTGTGCTATATAAGCAATTAGAGTAAAACGATGGTAATGGATGGTGCCAACATTTACAAATATATAAAAGCAGACGAAGTCAGTTGTCAGCTGCTAGTTTCAAATAACAGAAAAAGACGAGGCTTTAAGCAAATTTTTGACATCAAGTCTCGACTCTGACCAATTGAGTATTCTATTCGACTCGTAAACAATTTCCTGGTACCGTAAAGTGTATGTATAAAAAGGTATCTAGTTTCAAGTGGTATTGTGTATTCGCAGGGCCTGTCATGCTGTCGACAACTGAGTTCAGTGCTAACCTGGCTGTTTGGTGAACTGAGTACCGCAAATCACTTAACAGAGGTCGTTAGGATTTCTTCACCAACACCAGCATCACCTCGCACGCCTATATACCAACTGTTCTCGCATCGGTACGTGAAGCATTTTGTTGTAAACCCCAGGAAGTTAATTGCAATCCTGTCAGATTATACGTATAAATTGTTTTAACATTATGGTTAGCAAAAAAATTGTTCAGACTTATATATAAGGTGATAATTGATCCTGTACATTTCATAGAAAAATCCGATGGTGTAACTCGTCTCGTATGTGAATAAACCTCTGTATGTCCTGCATCCGGTAGTATAGAAATGTAGTGAAGCTCAAGTGATACCAGTCCACCACAACTATAAGCGTTTCATTGTTTTCATTGTCGCAATAAGTCTTCCCAGCGTTCTCCTACCATAATGATGTAATGTAATCTCTTGTGCTGAATTAATTTAAATGTCATTATTAAACTAGGTCACTATAAGATTTATCTCAATACAAATAAGCATTATTCGACAATCAGTCTGGTTGTTTTGTTCCCTTTGACGTTAAGGGGTATTTTTTTCTATAAATACAAAATCCTAACACGGTACAATTAAAAGAATTTGAGATATGCGCACAACACGTAGTGTTTAAAAATAGAAGGTATATCTATAATATAAAAATGAATCGCTGAATGTGTTGCTAAGCGCAAATCTCGAGAACAGCTGAACCGATTTCGCTAATTCTTTTTTTTGAATATTCCTTGAAGTACGAGGATGAATCTCACGGAGAGAAAAATTAAAAAAATTGCCTGAAAAGTCTAAAAACAACACTTTTCTATACTCCCATACAAACGATTCGTAATAATACTTACAACTCAATTTGAACTTTAATACTATAACATAAAATTTAAGTGTTCGTGGAGCGGTTCCGGGAAGGCAAAACAATTGAGTGACGTTAGTATCGTATAAATATTAATGTCAATATTTATACGATGGTCCCGAATAGCAGAATAATTATTAAAAAATATTTAAAGAATCGACTGTTAGGAGGTACGAAGTTCGCTGGGTCAGCTAGTCATAGGATAAAATTTACGCTATTAAAAATAATGTAAGCTATTGTGCAATGGGTTCGGTATTCAATCACATGTCGTCCGGTGAAACTGTAGAGGCCTTGCCAGGTCAACAGTGTAGTCAGTTCGAAAAAAAGATATTGTATTCAGTCACATATATTTTGCACGATCTATTTACCTAGGTACATTACATTGTAAATACTTTAATCAACTCAAGTAAATATTCCTCTTCTGACTTTTAAATAACTGTATTTTATAGTTTTTGTAGTATTAGTTTCTTATCTAGACATATACCTACTTTTAAAAAACTCGTCACCGCTGTAATTGTTGCTCTTTCATTTATTTGTTTTTCTGTAATTGCTATCACTTTAATCTTTTTCTACTTGAATATGTCACTATTTAATGTTTTCTGTTTTAGCCTGGCCCAAGTATTCTTATATGTAAGACAATGTTATATTGAACTAAAATAATGTATTAATATATCGCATTATATAAATTATACAGTTACTTAAAAGTATGTTATATTAATTCATAATAATCTCAATGTTATGTTATTTTTTAAGGTCCGTTCCCAAAAAATGAATACTATTGCTAACTCTGAGTACTTATAAAGGGCTATATCTTTTATAAGACAAGTAAAGCAAGTGGTTTTTTCAACATTATTTTTTTTATTCTACTAGTGAATACATTAAAAATTTAAAGGAAACTACAAATAATAAAGGCCATACATGAGTTCGATTCGCACTAAGGATGCCAAATGGAATGAAAACAATCTTTCTCTGTAATAAATGACACAAATGTATTGTGTGGTAGCGTGGAATAATAGAACACTCTCTCTGCGAGTTAGCTTACTCTTGACCTGTTTGTGTCATGTAACTAGCGTATAATTTTATTGTAGGATCTGGACGAAACAGAAACCAGTAGGTTCCCAAGGTGGGAAAGTCCATTCTCCAGCGACATCAGAAAGAGGATCCATCACTGCCAGGTAAATTTAATTGCAATTTCTTGTTATAAAAATATGTAGTAATAATATTTATAAGCATCTAATTTACCTTTATTATTTGCATATATATGTTAGTTAGGCCATAAATATTTTCCTAATTTATATAAAAGCTATTCATGCGTTTTATATGTATACAAATAATCTATGCTCCATAAGGTTAGTATAACATAGACGCGCTAGTCGCCAGATTATTATTTTTTTTGTATAAATAGAAAGGTATTGCATAGTATAAAATAAAAGTATTTTATCTTCCAAGTACCTGTTTTGTTGTTTGAATACAAAACTAACCCTTGTAGAACACAGGAACTAAACAGCTTACAGTATTTTACAACTAGAAGTGATAAAAGTATATTATAGTTTCCAAGTTATAAAAGCTATCATTCTTTGCTTTGTTTTTGTTTGTATTGAATAAATGTCAAATCCAACCTGAAATTGAATGATTAATACCACAAATATTTTTAGATTAAGACACCCGGACCCAAATTTCGATACATCAGAGAAAACAAAGAGGAAGTTAATCAAACAATCAGATCAATCATCAGAATCAGCAGAATCTAATGATGATTTGCAAGTTCTTAACCGTTCCCTCACTATTAAAGTTAGTGCGCCAAATGATGACTTCGAATACTTTAATTCTCCTATCAGATCTTCCAATGAGTATACAAACGATTCGTTTTATACGGACTCTTACAATAGTACTCCGAGGAAAATCAAACCCAAAGCTGAAAACTTCATGACTGACAAACATAGGGAAATTATTAATTCAGAAATCTCATCTTTTGAGTTCACGCTTATCATAATAGATTTATTGCAAGAGCTATGTAAAGCTGAGAGCAGTTTGTCTGGTTCTGAAGGATCACAGATTTCCGTTCAGTGTGTTAACTTTTCCTTAAGAAATCTCTGTTCATTGCAGTTTAGTTCCGTTCCAATTCAAAGTAATCAAAATAATCAGGAGATATCAAGAATAAAAGTGGCTTTAACTGAACTTCTTATAGTATCTTTGGACAAAGTACTTATTCATTCCGATTTGTGTGCCAAATTGATAAATAATGGCATATTGCCAATGTTGCTTCGTATCCTCGAGGATATTATATCCAAGTGCAATAAAAACCGTGCCAAAGATATCGAAAAGACTGAAGCTGAAAATTTGCTGAAATTCATCTTTGGTACAGCTTATTCCATCACAGCCTTCTTTCACTGCCTTTTAATGCAATGCCGTTCGATTGAGAAACTTAGGGAGTTTACCGATCAGTTTAAGTTGTATGGAGACTGTCTTAAAGGCAGTCTATTGAAAGAATGTATAGAACTAATGATAAGAATACCTGGTACTGATGAAGAAGAGACAATAACGTCTATAAAAAAGTTAATAGATTCCATAGGGAAGTTAATACATGGTATGAAAAGGGTGAGAAGCGAAGTTATACATTCCGCAGCTTGTCCAAGATCACGACATAAGGTTTGTAGACAGAGAGTGGCGGCGGGAATGCACCACCATCATGATATTTTGGGAGAAGCTAGTACAAGTCTACCTATCTCTTCAGCTTGTTGTATATCTATCCTCTATGGAACTCTAACATCTCTTTTACCTGATGAAAAAGTATCAGCACAGCCCGTGTTACGAAACAAGATTTTACGCGTAATGTTGAACTGTGGGGTGTGTTGCTGTTTCTCGCCTGGTCTTCTAATGGAGAGTATCGTGAGATTGATGCTGACCCATAATAGTATCGCAAGTTTATGCCTTCATGTCCTTGAGCACACTGTTTATAGTGATTTAGGAGCTAGTATTCTAATACCGAAAATAACTGACCAGCTTCCATGTTCTATATGTGAACCTTGCGATGATAAGCGAGACTTAGGTAAGAAATATTGTCCTCTGGCCATGAGTCCTCTCGAGAGAAAAAGCGTGTGGTCTTTTCTCATCCATTACAACTCATTACTACAATTGGACAATCATAACAACGTTCTCTACGCTACCGTTAGCCATTTATTACGCGTTACACCTAAATGTCGTATGGAAATGAAATACGAGTTACTATTCAGCGTCATATACCCTACTTTTATAGTTGCCAAACACAGATATATAATGCGTCTAGAGGAATCTGCTTATTTCTTAACAGTATCATGTCTGAACATATTTACAAGTCTTCTAAATACTGTTTCGTTTGCAGAACAGTTTATACAAAAAGGAGGATTAAGTTATGTTCTCGAGTTGGTCTCATTACCACAATTTTCAAATCAATGTTGTTCTATATTAGAGATAGCTATAATCGTTGAAATTTTCAAATTAACAAAAGAAAATTCAGCATTAACGTATTTCAGAGAGATGAGCTCGCTTTTCTCAGTCCAAATGCTGTTTAAATCTGTATCGGACACGACAGATAAATTTTACAGCATATATAGAAAAAAGTTACCACTTGAAAAGTTTGAAGAATTATGTAATATTACAAAAGAAAAGGAATTTTTGACAAACGGAACAGGCTTGATACAAGGGAAAGTTTTAACATCAAAACCGTCAAAAACAGATTACGATGAAATTTCGAAAGAAACAATGGATAATATGGAAACTTTAAAGAATATATGGACTTTCTGGAAGACCTGTGCTGGACTCTGCCTTTACAGTCCCATGTTTAGAGAGTACATGGTGACTGAAAACGTGTTTCTGGATAGTTTCGCTCTGTTGAAATTGGTGCTACATCATTTATGCAACTTCGAGTGTGGCGCTGGGGAGATGAGGATACTTATAAAGATTATGGAGGCTCTGTTGACAGTGCAGTTTTCTGTGTCAGGTATGTTTTAACCTCTATCTCTCCTCTTATCATACATGTAATAAAATAAAAATGTCTACCATAATTTCCATTACGATTCTGTGGTATACATAGAGATAGAGATTGAATGATTTTTGACTTACGAGTTCGCTGTTTTCAATGAATAGATTCTAATTAAGAGCTATCTATGGGATTGACATAACTTTTCTCAATATAACTTGGAGACAAACTATTCAAATCAGAAATATAAAGTATATGTTAGTAATCCAGATAATATGTGACCGTGGAAATCTAAACCGCCAGCTCATTATCCGAAACCATATAATGTTTCATTCGTAACATAATTATAGTATAATAGACTTCAAGGTATACAAAATTAAAGTTGATTTTTCTTCGATTTTCCTTACTAATATAAAGCTGTTCATTAAACCACCGGACGTCACATAGTTTGAGTGCGCAGTCGTTCATTTTATGCTTGATGTGATTTCATGCTCGTTAATGTAATATATTGCGTTGATCTTTTGCCGTGTTTTTAAAATAATTTCGATAATGATAATTTCGAGAATACATATTTAAAATCTGATAATTATGTGAATAAAAATAATTGGTTATTAATGAAGTTTTTAGAGCAATTAGTATGTGACATAATATTGTAATGAAATGCTAATGTCTCCGAATTTTTATTAAATAATGTGTGTCTAGTACTGGTGTATATAGCTACTCATTATTAACCTGAGGTATTTTTGATTTTGATTTAATTATTATAATGTTTTTTTTGTGTACGTTTTGCTCCTTGGCTAAATTAGTAAGATGCCATTGAATATTTATAAATTTTTTTCGCGACAAAAACGATAACTACACACTTGATTAATAAAAGTACTTAAACTTATAAATGGAATTTTTATAAAAAAAACTAGCTGGTATCTGCGACTTCCTTCTTATAGAAATTATCTTCATATTCCACCGAAAGGACTTGATTTATCATGTTTGATTTTTTTTAATGTAATTTTGACGTCATTACTTTAAGCCGTACAGCCCTTATAGCAATTTTAAATTATCATTGTTATTTATAAATCTATTATTACTGCTCAGTTCTATGGAAAAGCGTAATAATGTATATCTTATACAGTACATTGAAAAGTATTCTATATGTTAGTAAACATTCTCGTCAAAATCGTTTTAGCCTTTTCAGACATTATCCGGGACAAACAACAGGTACTTCAATTTTATTAAAAACTCATAGGTTATAAAAATATATGGGTTATGTGTACAACATTTTATAGTTCCTTAGGGTTACAATTTTATCACAATCAAGAGTGACGGTGTGGCACAAGATTTTCAAAGGTAATAAATTAAACTTAGTTTCACCTGTGGGGAAACATCGACCGAGTGCTTGAAAAGGATTTTGAACTTAGGCTGATATGTAATCAGGCATCTAGTATTAGTAGGCATGCAGTATCACTTGACTAGCGTCATTGACAAAGTGGATTTGTTTAACAAATATTTGTCAGATGCCACTTCGGGGAAGTCGAAGGAGACAAGTTGCGCAATAGTGCGAGGCGCTATAGCGGCGCCGGCAGCCGTGCTGGAAGTGGGCGGTGGGCTGCGTGCGATGTGCGAGGCCCTCATCAGGGTCGCCACCGCCGAACCCAGCCGCCACCACGTCATGCCGAGGCTGCCGCATGTAAAGGTGAGTGGCCTCAAGGCGACGATTTTAACGGGATTTGATGTAACCATAAGCATCGTTAATACTAAACAAGTTTAAGTTTACGTTAATGATTTGTAGAAGAACATATACTTGCAACAATAGTGACTCAGGTACAAGAAAAAATTTCAACATGGAACTAACGATATAGTAATTATAACGTCAATGGAGTTAACTTAGACTCGGGATATTCGCCGTGCGCCCTGGTTATCTATATAAAATCGGGTGAGTGCCTTAAGCGCTCCACTTAGTAGTCCAGTGAAACTGTAGAGGCCTTGCCAGGTCAACTGTGTAGTCAGTTCGAGAAGAAAAAAAAAGCAATTATAAATAATGCCAGATTATGAGCACCATGATGCCTTTGCCTTTAACGCAGTGCTACCAGATCAAGAGCTTCCATCTAAATACGGAACATTTTAAATGCTCTATGTGACAAATAATGAAATTTAAGGAATTTTCATAATGAAATAAAATGAAGCAAGTTTTACTACAGGATGTTTTTGCATTGGCGGAAAGCAAGTTGGATAGGGTGTTTAAAAAAAAAGACAAAAAGCTCTTATTTGGAACAAACGTTTATAAACTCTTGAGGAATTTTCTTCAGGATTTTGAATTTTAGTGATGGGGCAGATGAGGGACCTATCCGGCAACAATATTACCTTTTTCTAAAAAAATAAATATCATATGGCAAGATCATAGCATCCAATAAATTAAAATGGGCTCTCTAAAAGGATTATGATCACGCAGTAGCAGTGAATTAAATAAAATTAGCCCTATAGAGGTCTCGCGAACCAGTAGTCCTTGACACAATGGTCACTGAATGCAAAATGTACAAGAACATAGTGGAAAATAAAGGACTGATCAATAATGGGATAGAGTTGTTTTCAATCATTCGTTTTGAATCTAACCAGACCGGTTTTATCGAGTCATTAATAGCCACTGCTATGCTAGATGTCCGAGTAGGGTTCCCCAGTACATGTAATTATGTATCCGAAACCAAAGGTTATGTTAAGGCATTGAGACATTAATAACTTTTTTAATGTTAAATAGTTTAGGATATTTTTTTTATATTGGTTGTATCTGTACTATGTCATTTTGTATAGGATAGGAATGAGTGTACAATTAGTAACCTTAAAGGCTGGAACTGTCGTCACCATTTCCACTCACAACACTCAACTCAACAAAGTTATCAGTATCCCTTTTAATAGTGTTCAAATACAATTATAAATTCAAATATAACAAAATAATTATTATGCGTCACACGTCGTAACTTACCAAAATCGAAATCTAGACAGGAATGTCCAGATACTATGTGAACTAGCGCAGGTACCCTTTTTTTTATTTCTTTGCGCCACTCATAAGCATCGCTGGCCAATATTCTCTAACATTAAGTATTGCGATTTCTTAAGGACAATGATGACAATATCAAATCAAGAAATATTTTAAGTTTTATTTCGTTATAAGCTTCCGTATTTTGTATCTTAATGGTTTATAAAGAAATGTGAGTACACAATTATTAGAAGTACACCTCTACTGCTTTTAAGTAGGAGGTTACGCTACGACAAACAAAAAAGTTCATTTAAGTAGGTTCATTTATTCATACGGTGACGATGTCACCTCAGTAGTTGCTACAAAAACAACTATGTACTAAACAAAATTGGAATTTTCAAACACCAACAAATTTGAACGATTTCTTATACCGAACATCGAAGGTTTTTAATAAGTATTTTTGCTTTCCTTCATGTTGGAAAATCAAATGCTAATATATAACCCAATGGATAATTCATTTTGTAGTATTATTAAATGGAATTGAATACTTACACATTCTAGTATAATGTAGTAAACATCTATGCGTATGCTTGTAGTAAATATCTATCTAAAGCGATGATAACTTAGTTTAAAATGATGATGGTTTAGTTGATAGCGTGTTCGGACACAGCGTCGATGGTTGTAGGTACGAATCCTTGCAACTAATTCGGAGTTTTGGTGAAGGAAAACATCCTGATGAAACCATAGCATAAAGCTTTTTCTAAGTCCGCGTGGTTAGCTACTACCCCGAAGTTGAAAATCTGTCGCCAAACACCTGTTTGTATGTTCCGGCTGCACTTGAGAGCCAGCCCTTCAAAATTTAGCGTGCTTATCATGTTAATCCACATCGTCATTTAATATCAGATGAGATTGTGGTCTAACGATAAACTATAAATAATTTAAAAAAAAAAGGTGTGTACTTAGGTACACGCATTAGAAATTATACTTTATTGGCGTAACAAGATAAAAATCTTTTCAAAAATGTTAACTTTCGCCTTATTCTATGTTTACAAAGACACTAACAATAGAAAAAAGGGATTTAATACATAAATACTTTTTTTGAATAAAATGTTGACTATAGCTAACTTCAGGGTGTCGGTTTTTCGTGACGATGTGCGCGCGCATTGTAAAAATTTACTCTCATAATTTTTCCCTAACGCGCCAAAAGAAGTATAACTTCAAAAAACATATTTCGTGTGTCGATAATTTCACGAGTTTTTATTTTTTTATAAACTAACTACCCGCTCCGGCTTTCAGCGGGCGTACTGGTGAAGGAAATGAGACCATATCTTCGCTTTACATTACAGTTTTGTAATTAAATAAAATTACAAATGAACGACGTATGTCAAATCGGTCAATATGTTTCAAGATTCCTTTGCTGTCTTCTATCTCACTCATTCACTCGCTTTTTGTATGGAGATTATTAACCTAAATTTTTACTTTGCCGGACGATTTTTCATACATTTTCCTGACAATTACAAACTCAACACAAACGAATTAGCAAAATAGATGCAACCGTTCTGAAGTGATGGCGCTTACGTACAAGCGACAATTGATTTTTATTTACATTGATATATATTAGTTAACTGAAAACCGCGTTGTGCAAGTGAATTAAAATCTCAAGGTACATTTTAATTAAAACTAACAAGCCATATCCTAAGGATTGCTTTCAAAAGTGAGTCATATCCAAAGACGAGTTCTTTATTTATCTACAGAACCCTATGAATAAATAATAATTTTAAGACATGAATGCACTACTTTATAATCTTTAAAATCTCATAATGCGAATCACCTTCACATGTTATAGACGTATGTACACGTGAGGAACTTAATTCACAAATATTATGTGCATAATTTATTTATTATAATATTGATGAGTACAAAACAAGTGCATATGTTTTAAAAGATATAAATGTTAGTGTCAGTGCGGTGAACACATACGAACATTGTCTAAGGAAATAATTTGTTTTTGTGTAGTGTGTTGTAAACATGTTACTTCTATATTCGTATTAATTTTGGATTTAGCGTAAGTTTATTCACATTATTATTAAGACATTTTGCTTATCGTAATTAGAAATGAATATAAAGAAACTAGTCCCAGTATGTCCATGTTATTCTACCAATAATATAAGAAAGTCAGTCGAGACTATATATATATATTTTGTGACTAGTAACAACTACCCAAGTGACCTCATAAGTAAAAAAACCACCGAAATAGGTCAATCGTTTACATCTATATCTATTTTCTATCTATCTATATATTATTATATATATAAGCGAAATACCACTGACTGACTCATTACGATTTCTCCGAAACTGTATATCCAATTGACTTGAAATTCACCATAGTTATTCCTTTTGCGACGTAGACGCTCACTAAGAACGGATTTTGGTTAAAACCCACCCTAAATAGATTTTTCAGCTACAATCACATATTCTCTTACAGACACCGACAGTCCCTGACGTTAGGCAACCGTTGTTATAGTAACCAATAATATTATTTTTAGGGTTGTGCAAATAATTCTCGAATCGAACCTAATCGAATAATGATGTTAAATTCTAATTTTCAAGAAAATTCGATCTATTCCTATATTTTTAAAATAAGGTACAATTATTAAACTAATAGTTATAGGAAAGTTACAACATTTTTCACTATTTTGATAATTCAAATTAAACTATTATTTAAGCATCAAAATTGAAATGCTTTGAAAAATAACTTTAATTTACTTTGTAATTCAATTGTATAATAATAAATTCCTATTCGTGAAAATATTTACTAAAAATATACCTTGTAATTTTCACTTTTTTCCGCCACTTTTTTTTAGAAATAGAGATACAGTATTTTGTAATGCACTCAATGGCTGGTGTCGACTGTGATGGCGTCACTGGTTAATTCGTATTGATATTAGTTAATAATGCTTATTTGACCCATAAATGAAATTATTTGCATAATCCGAATAGTCCGAATTATTTGTATATTCATATCATATTTTGAATGGTATTACGAATAATACCGAAGTTCGATTTGTAATCAATTAATTTGCATATTCGCTCACCCCTATTTAATTTGTGTCATTTTAGGTCAGTATTATTTCGAATTTTTGATTTGTAATCTTCAGATCTAATAAAAATTAAGTGTCTATATATAATATTAAAATACCTACTTTTTACTGACTGGATATGAAAGTGTATAAGCAAGCTACTAATAGTAAAAATCAAATTAAAAAAAAATCTCAGTCTATCAGTCTGTTTGTTCCGGGTAATCTCCGAAATGGCTGGACCAACTTTGACGGAAATTGTACGGGTAGAGAGCTGAAGTTGGAGGCTATGTTATTAGACTAGCTGTGATCCGTGACTTTTTCCTGCCCAATGTGAAATTTCCAAAACGATTCGACCAATTTTAACGAGATTTTCATTGACATATAACTAAAGTAATGAAAACTAACGTGAGCTATTTTATTTTTAACTAGCTGTTACTCGCGATTTCATCCGTGTGGAAAATCTGAATCGATTGGATCGATTTTCACATGACTTTCACTAGTAGGTAACTAAAATTATAAGAATTAACTTAGATTATTTTATTTTAGACTAGCTATCACCCACAACTTCTTCCGCGTGAAATTTAGTAAAAGTATGTTGTTCACTGTAAACGTGTGCGTGAGGCGTGCATTGTATAAGTACTCCAAGAATTAATATAATTATAATTAATATATTTTTATGTAATTTGTTTAATTTGTCTTTTGTCAATCTGGAGGTAATTTTGTTTTATTTACCGCGCTCGCGTCTACATAATTCATTAACCAAAGCTCCGGGAAGTTGGCCCCCCAGTTTTCTTGTAACGATTTGAAAATTCGTAGAGGGTTTGCTCATCGATTTCTAATTTTTGCCCACATTTTAATTTTGTTGCCCACCTCTATGAAAGAGTTATGAAGATTTAAATTGTGTGGCCCAGTGTCCATAAACCTTTAAAAAATTGAAATTCCATGGTGGATTCTTGAAGTATTTCCGTTTACCCACGTTTGCCCATCTTCTACTTTTTTGACCAGGGTGGAAAGGGGTCGAGAATTTTGATAGAATTCATTTGAATCTACTTCATTTGCCCATCTTTTACTTATTTGAAAAGTCTATTTCTAAGGGGTAAAAATTGAGGGAAGAGAAAAAGTGAGGGGTCGATATTTCATCATTTTTTTTCGATTATCTGTATCTTAGATACGGAGATGTTTTAAGAAGAATATGGCGTTCCATATTCTAACAAAATCAATTATCTGTGCCCACCGCACGATTAATTTTGGAAAACTGGGGCTTAATAAGGCTCATTCCCATAAAGAAAGACATCCTTGCGGTTGCCCATCATTTTTTTTCGATTCCCCACCCTTATCTATGGAGATATTTTAAGAAGAACATGAATTTTTACCTATTAGATATTGACTTTTCAAAAAAGTAAAAGATGGGCAAACGTGAGCAAAAGAAATAGATTCAAATGCATCATTTCAAAATTCTCGACACCTCAATTTTTTTTTTCCCCTCTTAGAAATTGACTTTTCAAAAAAGTTAAAAATGGGCAAACGTGGGCAAATGAAGTAGATTTCAATGCATAATTTCAAAATTCTCGATCCCTTAAATTTTCTATCCCCCCAGTTTACGCCCCTTACACATTGACTTATCAAAAAAGCAAAAAATGGATAAACGTGGGCAAACGACGACTTCAAGAATCCGTCTTGACAATTTCAATTTTTGAAAGTTTTCTTCGGACGCTGGCTCATGCAATTTCAATCTTTCATAACTTATTTATAAAGGTGGGCAATAGATGGGCAAACCCTCTACGAATTTTCAAATCGTTAGGAGAAAAAAGGGGGGCCAACTTCCCGGTACTATTAACCATAGCAACGTATTAGCATATTGCGTCGAGTACAATGAACACTATTTTAATTCTTAAATATCAGAAACTGCTTACAGATAGATATAGAGTTTTATATCTTGATTTATATTAATGCAAAATTTGAAGACTTCAATTCTTTCTGTATTTTTAATTAGAAAAATAATCATGAACTCATTATTTATAATTCAACACTATAATTAATAAGTATATTGAAAATAGAAGACGTTTTGTCAATATTTAGACCACACACGTATTACCTTAACAGTTCCATTATAGAATTTCTTGCGGAATAGAGGAGCGATTACTTTTTGTATGATCACTAAAACTTAATTATCTTAAGAATATCTATATATCAACATCTTTAAGGGAAATTGTATAACTTGACATTTTCATTACTTTCTTATTATTATTAATTAGTATTTAGCAATTCAATTACAAATCTAACAAGATGTAAAGACGTGCATCCACACTTCTTGAAAATTAAATAAATAAGCGTGTAGGCGTTATGTTAGCCAAAGGGAGTACTAACGAAGGTTTTCATTAAACAATAGAGTCATCATTCATTTATTTCATCATAATCGTTCAAACTCTAC
The DNA here is from genome assembly GCA_035772565.1 of Antheraea assamensis. Lineage (NCBI taxonomy): Eukaryota > Metazoa > Arthropoda > Insecta > Lepidoptera > Saturniidae > Antheraea > Antheraea assamensis. The sequence continues at coordinate 2,605,766 of JAQQSE010000046.1, read as the reverse complement.
AATTAATGTACAAATGATGAATATTAACTGAGAGATGTTGCAGTAAGTAATTGTGGTCGTCAGCCTGTAAGAGACCCATTGCAGGGTCATAGGCCTTTTCCCCAAGGAAGGTATGGGCATAATCACCACGCCAGTCCACGACGTATTGGCGATTTCAATCTCTGAGAAATCCACATATCTATATTTTTCCCAGATACGATGGAACTACAAGAACACTTCTCAGGTTCAGGTTTCCTCGCGATGTTTTCCTTCACTGTCAGCCGATAGTGTCACCAATTAAAATTAGTAAATGTACGCGAATCCCGAAAAATTGGTTGGTACATGCCAAGGTTTGAACCTGCGGACATCAGATTGATATTCCACCTGTTAAACCACTAGACCACCACGACTTGTATACTGTATAGTGCTTGCTTCTCCTGATCTCTTTCTTTTCTAATGTATGACAATCAAGAAAAGGCTTCCGTCGTACGTAAACAACTTGTCAAGTACGTTTTTAATCATTGAGAATTATGGTATATTATCTTGGATTTTAAACTTTTAGCGACATTTGGCTTGATTATCATCTTACCCTTATCCTATTTACAAAGGGTCGGTATAACATGTTTTATTCTTTCACTGTATTAGTTGCCAACTCACACCTTTTATACACATCATTTTTTACAGAATCCTCTATACCTTTTTCGGTCTTCCTTTACTCCTACATCCGTCCATCTTCACACTTAATATTTTTCTAATAGCATGCATGCTAATCTATTACTTTTCAACTTCTCTGACATTAGTGCTATTTTCAAACTCTCTCGGACATACGCATTTCTAATCTTATCAGTTATGATTATATCATAGTTCCATCTTCACATTCGCATCTCTGCCACATGTAATATTCTCTCATCTATCTCCTTCGTAACCCACCACTCAGATTCATACAACATTTTCCTAGATATTGTAGGTTTATTGATAAATAAATAATAACTAATAATAAATAATAATATTAGTAACATTCTTACTAATATTATAAAAGCGAAAGTGAGTTTGTTTGTTTATTACACTTTGACACCTTAATCATTCATAATGAAATTTTGCATATAAGTTGTCTGGGCTACATAAAAGGACATATGGTTACGTTTCATTCAGACACAATGTATTCTTCCCGAGTTGTAGAGTAACTTTACGTTAACGTGAGCGGAGCCGCGAGCAAAAGTTAGTTAGAAATAAAAGCAAAAAAACTTAGTTCTTTCAGATCTCAGCGTAAAGTTCCGGTAAGTTATGTTACTACGACAAAACTACGTTGAATATACTCTTGCAATGCTTTGAATATTATTTCTACACTTTAGAAATGGTAAATAGAAATATTATTCCTAATCGATTTTGACGAAATTTATCACATGAGGAGCATGTATTTGTTTATTTTTTATACTGTATAGGTTATCGTTTGATCACAATCTCAACTGATGTTAAATGATGATGTGGTCTAAGTTGGTAAACACGCTAAACCTAGAGAGACTGGCTCCCAAGTTCAGCTGCCGGAACACACCAAAAAGTACTTGGCGACAGGTTTTTAACTTGACGATGGTAGCTAGCCAGACGAGCTTAGAAAAAGCGTTTCCATGTGTTATGGTTTCATCGAAATATTCTCCTTCACCGAAAGCTACTCAGTTGCAAGTATTCGAACCTACGTCCAAACACGATATCAACAAAGCCACTATCGCTTCAAATTTACTAGGATAATCTTCTAAAATTAATAGCGTATTCAGTTTATTTGCCTTACTATTAGGAATTATAAAATATATAGGTACTGCTATATTAATAACATAAAGCGTCCAAAATAATTACTGTATAAATAACGCCTGCGAAGCCACCGGTAATTGCTAGCATATGTATATATATATAAAGACTTACAACAAGTGCAGTTTAGTCTAAAAAAAAACAGTTTTGCAAGTCCAATTCACTTGTATAAATTACATCATATATTTTCCGACTAGATGGCCTTCTAACGTTTTTATTTCTTTTTACAAAATGTAATCAAATCCCATCTATTATGTCTGAATTAATGAGGCTTGTCTACGGCCAAATTCCTTATCGAACAGACTTAGAAGTAGCGCGTTTTTGTCAGTAGGATTTTTTTCTGCAAAACCTGTGATCTTTAATAGAATTATATAGAAGAGCGCACATTACGAGGATAAATCCGGTGGATTTCTAGTTTTTTTGCATCCTATGGGCTCATATGCAACTCCGCGCACTTCGGAAAATAATCCGTGAATTATTGTAGTAATGCTTGAATTAATGAAGTTGTTAAAAATAATTTTCAAGCGCTTCCATTGTTCAACAAATGCATTTAAATATCATAAAAATGCGTATAAAAACCACTTGTGATTTCAGTACCGATAATAGAATTGCCGAATATTGTAAAATTTTCTTAATTTTAAAAATAAACAAACAAATTCGCACTTTAATTACAAAGCATAAGCAATGGCGGTACTTCTTTTACGAAAGTTGCTATTAAACTTGCAAAAATTCAACCACAGTGCGTGAAGTCCGGTGAAACTGTAGAGGCCTTGCCAGGTCAACAGTGTAGTTAGTTCGAAAAAAACCGCAGTGCGCGCGCCGTTTATTGTGGATTTTTTCCTATACGAATTAAGAAAAACGTAGCGTAACTAACCGCACCGCAGTGCGCACGGACACTCAAATTAAACTTAAAAAATATTAAAATTCAAATATTGAAACATCCAGATATTTTTTATATCATTTAATATTGGTTGCTATTATATTTTTTAATAGCTATTTGTTTTAATAGACAGTTGAGTTATTATAAAAAGGATAGCGCGTAAAACGAATCGTTTAAAAACTACACAAGTAGAGGTGCTACGTCGCCATCTAGTAGTGTATCATAGTGAAATGTTTAAAAACTGTCTCCATGAAAATACACTTATCCTTATTTACAGGTTACATTTTTGAGTTGAGGCAGTAAGGGCGAGTACCTTATCCGTGTTAGTGACAAAAACATGTTCTTAGGAAACTGTCCATAAATATACACATTTTGTACATTATCATAACATATATATCACATTTCCTATCCATAATAAAAAGTTATATTTATAAATTGGTAACGCCTTTAGAATTTGTTTTGAAGATATGCCAGTATACAGAACCTTTTTATGCTAAAATTATTCAATAAACCGCTTTCGACAGTTATTCAAGGCCACGAATAGAAAAGGTAGTAGGTAGGTATTAGAACCTTGTCTTGTTCTATAGTTACATTTACCGATGACGTATTATTTTTGAATAGAAGTGTTGATTAGAAATTTAAATTAGTCCAAAAAAGCTTGAACTTTGCTAAACAATTTTTTATTAGGTTTGGATATTAATGTATTAGACGAAATGTTTTTATAGATACTGTTTGTAAGAATTTCGAGTCCATGACAATAGTGTTCAGATTTCAATTTATTTTGTATTCCATCTATGAAAAGTAATTAGTCAATAAAATTGCTTTGTACTATTACATGTTACCCACGTTAAATATATTTCTTTCGAGCATAACTGTCACTATTATATTTGCTGAGTGTTGCCTGTATTGTATACAACGTAATATATAGTCGAATGTATATCTGTGGACTAATAAAAATTGTAGTCTTTTTTTTCTTTTGGAATCAAGTATTCACCACATAAAGGATGTATCTTGTTTTTGAGATTACATAAAAGTTAACAAACATTTTTGTTTAAAATAAAATGAAAAAGAATATTAGTTACAATTATTTTACACACTGATTATCAAAAATGCTTTAGTAACTTCATTTAAAACCTTGAATATACAAGGTGTTTGATAATAACATCAGTGCTTAAATATGTAATAATATCTGGCCCCCGGCTCCATCTGCATGAAATCCAAAATTATTAAAGTGTTTATTCTTATCAAACTTTATGTTCTAAAGGACAAATATATTTGATTATGTTAACGAAATATTCAATTTCATGTTTTTTGCATCTCGTGTTTCATATTTGAAGTTTGCTCTGTGACGTAAACGCTAGAGTTATGGTACTACTGATTTATATTTTAAACAATTACGTCGATTTATGTAATGATGTAGGTGACATATTGCACCAAAAAATACTGGTGATTATCTTATATCGTCTTAACTTATTTTTTTAGTTACCTAACAGACCTGGCGGACGTTGTCCTGCCCTGATAATAAAAAATATATAATTATGTGCATAAAATGCTTAAGGTAATGTATTCAATTTGTTAAGGATTACTACTGTATCCGTCTAAATAGCCTTCAAATTACCTCATTGTATGTGACCATGTTTTTAGAAGATAGATGGGCATAGTAAGCTATCCTTAAAAGATAGGTATATGTCATCGTACCTATTTTGTAGATCTATAAAAGAAGAATATCTCAATAAGCATTGTTTTGTTATCTCTCAAAAAAATTAGGCAGCGTTTTCAATGAAAACCCCAAGAGGCTTAACTTTTTCCAACACTTCCAACAATTATCGTTATATTTTAACCAATTTACACTAAACCTTGACAAATTTATACCCAAACATTCCTCATGTATTACTTTATCTATTGGTAAAGACAGCATTACAATCCGTTCAGTAGTTTTCGTGTTTATCGCGAACTTACAAATAGACAGACGCGGCGGACGATTTTATTTTATCATATGTACTGATTAGTTGTTCGATATATTGCTAAAATGTATATCAAAACCTGACCAGACAACACACCTATGGTTTGAAAAATAATCATATAAATTTGTATAGTTGTTTTCGAGTTTTAAACATTTTAATTGTCAGATAGAGACGATGCTGATTGTAATGCGTAAAGATATACCTTGATTAAAACGTCCAACCTATTTTGAAGAAGCTAAAATTAAGAAAAACTGATGTAAAGATTTGCGATAATTTGCATTCAAGCGATATTAAAGAACTTTGTGATGTTTCTGACAAAGTCATTATCATAGGCAGGCTATTTACTGCCTTGCTTATCTGGCTATCCGCTTCGAGATAATAATGACAACAGTCTTCGTTCGAGTTCGCTCTTCCAGAAGTTGTATTTCTTTGACAGTCCCTTTTTGAGGTTTATTTGACATTAACTTACTTATCATTCCAACTCACAATAGATACAGATACTATATTATGTATATAAACAAAACTTAGGTATGTGTTTGTATGGGTTAGTCTCTAAAAGGGGCAAATCGATTTTAACACAACTTTAACAGGCAATTACAGGATTTTTTGAGTATTACATGGGTTATATACAATCGATAAAATGGTTATACAGTTTTATTAGCAATAGCAAAGTTACAATTAAAAATCACTACATAGTATAAAATAAAGTCGCGTTCTCTGTCCCTATATCCCTATGTATGCTTAAATCTTTAAAAGTACGCTATGGATTTTGATGTGGTTTTTTTTAATGGATAGAGTGATTGAAGAGGAAGGTTTATATGTATAATAACATAAAGTAAATAGTGGAGAAATACTGTTATTTTTGAGGTTACTCCAAATTTAACACGTGCGGGCCACGGGCAGTAATGAATAAATCAAAACTACTGGATCGTTTTTAATCATTTTTTCAGTGAATGAGATAGGCTATATATTTTGTGCGAAGCCGGAGCGGGCCGCTAGTATAAAATAAAAGACAGGCTACACTAAGCCTAGATAAAACACGTAGTTCCCACGAAAGAACAAAACCATTATCACGAAAACAAAAGTATATTTTTGATTAATTAAGTTCATTTAAAACAGTTTATAAACTTTTGTGCGGATTATAATATTTAGGATGGGTCTATAACGCATTTTACTCTTACTTTTATTGTTTGATGTATAGGCCTATTTACACGCCCTGTGGTCACGAGCCGACGATGCACTACCGTGGCTTCGTTAGCGCATGTTACAGTGGATATAGTGAGTGTAGTGTCTCGGAACATTTCTAGTGATTAACTATTGAATTTACATCCTAGAAATTATTCTGAGATTGTGGTCAAACGCTAACCAATAAAGTATAAAAAACCTCGCTGAAGGAGTCACCACAGTACACCAGTTAGCTCATGAGCACGAGCTGTGACCAGCCCGAAATATCAAGCAATTAAGAGGTAAAATGCGTTGAAAACCCGCATATTCGTATTTATAATGGTTGAGTGCAGTTTCGCACTATGAAGCGAGAATTCGCCACTCCTATCTCTTAAGTAAATCTGCTTAGTTAAGACTCTTCTGTAAACAGTTGTTATCAACGAATTAAAAGATAAATCATTCTTACATTTTCTTACTTCCAACGTTTTCGAAACATGAATATGTCTGAGTCTTTAACATATATGCTAATATATTTTAATCTGAATTTATTACATACCGCTTACAAGCGCTATTAAGGTATATCTATTAATTTACATGTAAAAGAATCACGTTACATTCGTAATGTAAATTTTATACGTCTTCGGTTTTTTGCTACCGCAACATCCCGAGCGTAATACTCGTATTTTATAATCTCTGTTTTAGGCTTCAACACTATCGGCCGTTTTTAGAAGCCAAGTTGAGAAGCAGTTTAACGCAATGTGAAGCTTACAAAATACAAAATCAGAGCAAATTTAGAAAGATACTGAAATAGGTCGCCCATCTATCAGAAGTACTGTTAATTTTAACTCCCTCCTCTTTCTTCTATAACCGAACGACACGCGCTGGTCTACGAAACCACAGTGTTATGGCAACTTCGATCTGGGCGTGAACGTAAAATTTCACAATGCCGCTTACCTTTGCCCTTAGGTGAAAGTGAAATAGCCTCCCAACTAGTCTCGCGATGGATTGATACGATGTAGATTCGAATCCGTGCAATAACTAGGACTGTACTTTAAAAGAAAATATCGCGCTGAAACCATAACGTGGTGGTAGGGCTTTTCTAAACTTGTCTGGCTTGCTAAGCCCCCAAGTTGAAAACACCTATAGGTGTGTTCCGGCAGCTGCACTTGGGAGCCCATTCTCCTCTCTAGGCTTAGCGTGGTTCCTATCTAAGATCACATAGTACCTGCTTAAAATCGACATTGATTTTAAAAGAGATTTAACGTCTAAATCGTGCGAGAATTCATTATACTATTTTTTAAATCTTTTGTGTGAAAACCAACAAAACAAGTTTATTAAAAGGAATTTGTTTTTATTTATTCTGTTCTGCTAGAATTATAATTAATTAGTACAATTTAGTGAGTCCATTCTTATTTATTAATTCCAATAAAGCTCCGTTCACAGTGACCGCGCGAGAGTAAACTGTTTTACTGGAAAAATCAAACTTGACTTTACATAGATTACGCAATTTTGGAAATTATACTCTATTCAATCTAGATTTTTGTAGTGTTATTATCGATCTTTTTCAGATATGATCTAATGTATTGTTTTGTTTCACACGCTTATTAGCAACGCCCCTGACAAATACGGGAAACAACTCAAATTATTATTAAAAAATGTATACATATATTCTTTTTTTATTTGAGCTATGCCCCTGATATAACTTAATTGTGGCTTAACATAAGCAATCTCATGATTCTCTATTGTCTGTATTCTTCAAAAAAGTTGATATTCTATATACATTATCTCATTAAGTAATATTAAATACAATTTATTTTCTATTTAATATTATCTAACGGTTACATTTTGATCTTTTTATTATTATTATTAGTTCATGTGATAATTGCTTAACAATATTATACTATTATTATTGCTGGACGGTATCACCGCAACAGTACAACATTGTATTATCTATCTCATGTTATTTCACATGACATATAACGTAAACGCTGAGCGTGTTTGGTATCTGCGTCTGCTCTTACGCTTTTAATGTAATTCTAGCCTTATTAGTGTTCGCGTGAACACGAAATATCTTGTAGTATTATAATGAATGTTTGGTCCATTTTTACCGCTTTGTTTCAACCGCCACGCCACGCCGCGCCATCCGGCTTTTATTAGTGATTTTGTAGGCGTTGCAATAAATTATTTAATCCTCTGCATTCGTAATATTTGTGCGTTATTTAACGCGGATATTATATGTCGGACTATACCCCATATTTTATGCTAAATTAGTTTAAACAATATTTACGTCATGTCTAAACAGTATCCTTTATTGTAATGTATTCCTATATCTTTTACATGTTATCGGAGACAGATTCAACTCCTTACATACGTAAAATACGCGCTTAAAAGCCATGTTAGCTTATTTAAAGCATTCTTAGCTCGGTGATAGCACGTTCGGACACCGTTTCGAACCAGCCAAGTTCAAATCCTGCAATGAGTCGGACCTTTGGTTAAGGAAAACGTCGTGATGAAACCATAGAATATGGTAGTTGGACTTTTTAATGCATTCCTGTCTGGTTATCACTCTTAAGTCAAAAATTTGTCGCCAACCACTTGTACGTATATTCCAGCAATTCCATTCAAGAGTTCTAGGTTTAGCGTATTTACTATCTTAAGCCACGTCGTCATTAAATATCAGGTGAGATTGTGGACGAATACTAAAACCTATAAAAGCTTAGAAAAATAATTCACAACTAACTTTTGCCATTAAACTTTTTATCTACTGTTCAATATTCAATGCTATTTCTGATTTAAAATGATAAGAAACGTGTAGTTTTAGAATATTTCACAAATCTTTGTTTTCGTATTTTTAACAACACAAAACAGTTGACATTTATATTCGTACAGCAATTAAAAGCTTAATTTGTATATTTAAGCAACCTTGGCGTTTTTTAGTGATGTGATGTGTTTGGGCAATTGTCGAGGCGAACTCCAGTACTGGTTAGTTTTAAGTTTTAATAGTAGTACCATTCGACTAAAATATTCGTTTATAAAATCTTCGTATATATTATATTTTTAATAACTCTTTCCCCAAGTTAAGTTGGATTTAAAGAAGTCGTAACGTTTATAATTTTTCAATGTAAGAAAAGTATATTTTCTAAAACGTTCGGTCCGTTGTGAAAGTTTTGTAAACTCTTCCATGATGTATGTGGAAGTGAAAGTTGTTTTTAGTTTCATTTAAAGACATAATTTTGTTAGCCTAATCTCAAACCGAAGGTGCCACGCCGCCCGCATTCGCCTCAATAACTATATAATTCTATTATCTATAGCAATATTTTTATATTTTGTCTCTCATAACAGACATGAAAAAAAAAAACAAAAAATTATTATCATAGGAAAAAGGGCACAAGTGAAAAAAAACCTTATACTAAAAATTTTAATCTATGATAAGAGACCTGGCGTCAGCGTACTGCCGCCTGTAAAAACTGCGATGGTTTTCGGCCAGGCCTCAAATTTTTCCGGCAAAAATACAAGTGTGCATCTCTCATTTCTCGCTCAAATCAATCTATCAAGAAAATTATATACAGAAATATGTAAATTCTATTATTTTTAGTGTACGAACGAAATGCAACCAAAAAAAGTAAAAAAAATACAAAAATAATATGTAATGTTATACAGTCATGTCGATTTAGCGACGAGAATAAAAATTCTTATTTATGCCCTGATATTTGTTCTTCAAGAATTTGTAGTTTTATCAGTTCAAACAAAACTTCAGACAAAGCAGTTATGTACATTCTCCTCCTCAACCGATTTTCTTTATTTTTATTTATTTATTCATTGTCTACAATGACGTTGTTTTGTGTTATCAACAAAAAATATTTGACTTTTTTTCTTTATTTAACTATTTTTCATACTCCACGATCTACAATATTTGTACATTACAGATAATAATATGGTATACATTACGTTTGTACTCCTTATTATGGTGGGAATTTCGACCACTGGACTCGACTACTAGTATGATTAATTTTACTCTTTTTGGGTATTTGGTAACAGTCATGATTGATTATATTAAAATTTACTAAATATTTTCTTTAATGTATTCGAATATTCACGTACCTACATCTAATAATGGGATTAGGTCGGTCTTGCAGTCGGTATAATCCCCCAATGTATAATAGTTGCATTTGATTGGTCGCCAGCAATGTGGAAGCCTCATTTACTGTACTGTATTTGAAACAATGTAAAATAAATTAGGGTCAATTCTACAATCCATTCACTTACAATGTTAAGTAACGTAGGTGATTCTTTATCATTATTGATATAACTCGAAATCATTTGTCACTAATATCTGGCAATAGTGTTTACTTGGGGCTAAGATGACCATGCAATATCTATAATAAATATAATTACATTAACCACCGCTTGAGACAATAATAATAGAATACAACATAGTGTCACCTCGTAGCAAGAATAAAAATATTCTGCATGAAAAAATACTTCGATGTGATATATCAACATCTATTTACAACTGCGCTTGTCTTCGTTTGGATTTGTACCTTTTGAAATGATAACACCATATATTATCTTTGTGTGACTAACAATTTACGCTGTGCATCTTGAAATAGCTCTTAGATGGTACGGATTCTGTCAACTTTTGTTGACAATTATCCTTATATTTTAACCAATTTCTAAAACATGTTATTCTGAAACATAAATTGTTTTTAATTAAAATCCGTTCATTAGTTTTTGCGTAAAAGAGTAACAAACGTCCATTCATCCTCACAAATTGTCTCGTTTGCACTATGCATAAAATTATAAGGTTTCGGTTTTCACGGGGTATATTTTTGTAATGTGTTTTTGTATTTTACAATGGCGCAGGTGCCGGCGCTGGTGTGCGCATCGGGCGCATCTGGGAGTACTTCCGTGGAGTGCTCGTCCAGCGAGGAGAGTGCCGCGCCGCCCTACGGCAGCGAGCACAGCGAGCCCACGCAGCACCGACCCGACGAGGGATACGAGGTATATACTATTACTCAAGTTTCACTTTACAACGACATTTAACATTGACTGACATTTTAATATTAAACACATTCGATCCAAGTACCATTGCGATGGTGAAATCAGTTATGTAATTAACATTAAAAGGAAACGCTATTGATAAGATATCTAAAAAAAGGTATGTTACTAGAAACGTATTGCCATTTGCCCTAGTGCTAAGTTCGAATGACAGAGTAGACAGCAAAAGAGAACTGCAATACCAGCTCAATTGTATCTAGATAAAATAGGCGAAATAATAATTTCGTTGTCACCTGTTACTTAATCCAAACCTGGATCGGCTTAAATATTTTGAAGTTATGCTTCTTTTGGCGCGTTTGGAAAAAATGATGAGAATGAATTTTTATGATGCGAGCGGACACCATGAAGTTGGTTCGTAATTGTCTGTTAAGTTTTCGTGAGGACTCATAAGTATATTCATATATTCTATTGTTAAGATTATTTGTATAAAAGTGTTCGTTCTTTCGAAATATTATGTAAACTCTGACATTGATGTAAGGTTTATATATCATGAAGTTTCAAAGTATAAAGGGGTCCTAACATTTGTCGTAATGTTTATTTACAGGCGGACGTGGAGATCGGGAAGTTAGATATATCTGAATCGTACAGGATAAGAAAAATATCATCCATGTCGACCATCACCACGGACTCTGGTACGTTGTCTTCCAGTTTTGTTCCGGTATTTAAGCGTAAAGTTTCTTGCACCATTTCTGAGACATTTAAACTATCATCTATTATAAACTAAATCAGTTAGGTTAGTTTAATTAACATACATAAATAATTTAAAGTCGTGCGAAAATAGAAGTATTTTTCTGATATTGGGATAGTTTACGAGTATATCACTCGTAGAAGGTGGCTCTTAACTTGAAAATCAATGAACAGATAAACTGGCTCATACATTATTCTAGGCTTATCGTATCATATTTCTTGATCACAAATATAAAATAATAATAAATATTTATGAATCGACCGATGAAACATTCGTAGAATAATAAAAACCAATATTTATGTTAATTTATTCAACAAAAATTAAAAAAAAATGACAATAACAAATTAAATCGTAGTTTATGTACGGAATAACATTTTTAAAATATTAATGTTTTTTGCACTGTTATGAAAATATCGTTGCAGTTAAATAGGTTAAATGTGCAATGAGTTATATTTCGTAAATTTTTAACATACTGTTTATTAGGATGTACTACGTATAACGAAATCTTGTTTGAATAGCATAAAATTTGTTCAAACATCGGTGAGTTTTGTGTTTTCGGGCCCAATACAGGAAATATCGTGACGAAATCAAACGATTCTTGGTGAAATATCTGTTGGTATATTCCACTAGGTGTACTACTTGGGAGTCAGTGCCTTTATAACCTTAGCGTATTACAATTTATATTCACATGGTCAGTTAACTAAACTATAAATAGTACTTGCTGTGTTTATAATAATTTTAAAAGGTTCACATTTTATATGTTCACACCGTAGAAATGTCATATGAGAAGGGGAGGGGGCACGGGAGATTATGTTTGAAGTAATAGAGTGATAGGAAATGTGTGCATGATTCAGGTCTGCAGTCGACCATGTCGGAAACGCTGCAGGCGGAGTGCGGGGAGTACAGGAAGAACGGGGAGCTCGCGCACCCCGAGCTCTGTGTCATCGTCGTCGACATACTCACGCAGCTCATTCACAAGTTCTTACATGTTTTACTTCTAAAATATTTATATTTCCATTGTAAAATACTAGTTCTTAAGTATTCAGGCAATCGAAGTTAAATATACATCATACGTTTTTATGACGGCTTACAGGTCCACAACAACAGCCTTTCTATAATTAACAGAATTGGACATGGAAATGCCTTAACATTATCGTATATTCAAGAAATACTTTTTTCATTTCTGTTATTACACAGGTGATAAATAAAACTACACTTCTTTTCGAATACTACTAGTCTATATAAAAGACATATCAGCAGCTACTAAACAGATTTAATTATGTTGAATTTGAAAAAAAGCAGTGATACATATTTTCAATTTTCAAATTTTGATACATGATGAGAAATACCAATGTGACAAATTTATATGTACCATATGACAAATTATTTTTTACTTCATAATGACAAATAGTTTTTTTTTTTCGAACTGACTACACTGTTGCCCTGGTAAGGCCTCTACAATTTCACCGAACTACAAATGAGAAATAGTTATGTTGCCTGACTAATTTATATTCAACAAAAGATCTAAATGATGGAATATCATGTGTTTTAGCGACCGCTTTATGATTGGACGTCGTAGGTCTAAATATTTTTGGTTTTTAATTCTTTTAAACTTTAACAAAGATCTTTTGAACTGTAAATGAAAATACGTCTGGTATGTATGTAGCATACAAAATATAATATAATGTTTAATTTATATGCTACATGTTACAAAAGACACATAGTAAAATAACAATCACGAATCACATGCAAATGGCGTGCCGTATGTAGCAGGTGTTATTTAAAAACATTTGTGTATATCATGTGATATCATAATATGAAATGGGTAATTTTAACACACACAATGTAATAAAAAAAAATTAAGTTAAAAGTAACTCGCGGATTGGGTAATTCAATAATTACTTGAAATGGTCCTTTCGGAACTAGATATCAACTTTTATGACTCGATTTATTGAATAAGCTATAATGTAACGATAGGAAGTTAACGTACGTAGTGTGTATCTGAAAGGGGCAAACGTATAAGGCACTCAGACGCAAACGATGCGTAAGTGTAGTTTATGTCCCCGGAACTAGACTCGAACTTTTATGACTCGACTTATTGAATAATCTGTAGTATAACGTTAGGAAGTTAACTTAAATAGTGTGTACCTGAAAGGAGCGAACATATGACGCACGCAGTAGTAGATACGGTGCGTAAGTGTAGTGTGTGTGTGTGTGTGGTGCAGAGTGCTGACCTCGAGGCGCAGCAACGAGTCGAACGCGCAAATAGAGCGAGTGGGCGCGCAGCTCGCACGCGCTTGCTGTGCGCGCCTCGCGCTCACACGTGCTGCCGCGCGCCCGCCACCTCCCCTCCTGCACCGCCTGCTCGCGCCTGCGCATGCGCCGCTGCTCGCGCACGACCACCACCATCTGCACGGTATCTCATGGCATCTCACCTCCTCCATCTTTACTTTCTTACTCATTAATTTATAACTTGACGAAACTTTACACTCGCATCGGTAAAACTTCACATCAAATATAATACCAGTTACACGAAATTAACACCTGGTAATCTATCGTTACGCAGCGCGATAGTTACTACTGTAGAAGGACAACTTTTTATACCTACATTTATCGTGACAATAAAGACAATTTCATGACGATACATGCATGTATGCGAAAGACATTACGCGCAATGTGGAACTGATAAATACAGATATCATTATTTACGATTAATTATCCGATGTCCATTATTACTATTGACAATACATACGATTGGCTTATTCGAACCTGAATTACGTTTAATCAGGAGCCCAGAAAACAATTCGGATTATGTAATTGAGACCATCTTAAACACGGTCAATACATTAAATACAGAAATCAAATATTGAAAGTCACAATACAAACGATTAGTATTAATTACAGTACTGAGTCACTGTTACACATTGCAAAACGATTCGATATAAAGAATTAGTTAATAACAAAATAATTGATAGCAATTTATAACAACGATTGTTACAAAAAATACATGATGCTAATTAGCCGTGACTACTATTTTTATTGTTAAAAAGATTTATTTTAATAAATAGTATAAGTATCAAAGATATTCTTAAGAAAAACTCTTAAAGAAATAACATTTAGAAATATTTTCTCATGAAATATATTGAAGCAAAGGTGTATTTAACTTATGATTTATTGCATGATTAAATTTTGATAATCAGACGTTTAAAATGTTGATTTGTACTAATATAAAATACTTAATTTGAATGATAGTCAATAGTTTAACGACGCGACATTTTGAAACGTGAATTTTGAATAGTTTATAATAGAACGTTGTATATGAGTTGGAATAGACGAGTCGAGATCGGGTTGCGCACAGAGCTGCAGCGCAGCGTGGTGGAGCTGGTTTACGCGCTGGCCTCGCAGAGCATCAGCGCGTCGGAGCTGGCGCTATACCTGCGGCTGCTGAGCGCGCCCGCACCGCCGTTGCAGCTGCTACTCTCTACGCTGCAGCGGCTGCTGGCCAACGCGCAGCCCAGCACGCCCGACTGCATACTCACCTTCCCCATTGACATTCATACAGAGAATAAAGGTTTCTTTCGCTTATTTTCACTAATTCTGAAGCCTTTCCTCAACACTTGTTTCAATATCTGATAATATTTTTTATGCAATCATTAAGTTGCACACTTACGAGTATATATTATTATATGGACTAAGTAATGATAATCAATTGTTAAAAAGGTCGAGATATATAAGATGGTTGTAGATATTAAGTACTAATGGTAAAATGATATTAGAAAAATAAAAACTCACAATTTTCATGAAGCAATATAAAACATTTTCGTCACAATGAAGTCGCTGGTAAAACATCGTTCACAATATAAGTGAAAAGATACATACATATTATTGATGTTGCAGATGGGATACAGCCGATGGCAGAGGAGCTGAGCCACTTGGTGCTCAATAACGCCACGTCGCAGAGCCATCTCGCGGAGAACTGCGCCAGGAACCTGCGCGAGGCTCATCTCAGAGCTGGTCTCTTACTCTTTTCTTCACTTCACTAGTATATATATCACAAGCTATGTTATGGTCCTTCGAGCCAATATTTTGTTCTTTTTTATATTTAAATTTTTGTTTATACGAAATCCATTTAAAAATAATAAATATATATTATTTATTAATCGTTCTAATTGTATATTACATGTCGTGGTGGTCGAGTAGTTTCATCAGTGGAATGTCAATTCGTAGTCCGTACATTCGAACCCCGACTTGTACCAAAAATTTTTTTTAATTTGTGTACATTGTTTAATTGAAATTGGTAATGCTATCGGCTGACGGTGAAGGAAAACATCAGAATGAATCTAGAAGCAGAGATTTTTTTCTATAACTAGTACCTTTTTATGTGGGAAAATATAAACTGTGGATTGTGAAATCACCAATACGTCATGGGTTACCGTCGTGATTATGTCCATTACTTTCTTTGGGAGGACGCCTGTGACTCTGCAGTGGGTCTCTTACATGTTGATGTGATGATGATGATTAAAGCGTAGATTTGAATTTTATTCTAATAATAGAGCTATCGCTTCTCAGGGCCATAACTAGTTTTCGTTGTAGTGTTTGAGTAGGTGATGTGGTTTAGAACGGTTTTGAAGTGCGAGTTGTGGTACACATGTGTAGGCATCCGGTCGCCGTGGGCGGTGGGCGCCGTGCGGTGCGGCGCGGAGGGCGCGGGGTGGGCGCCCTGGCTGCACGGGTTCGCGCTGGCGCTGTGGGTGCACTGCCCCCGCCCCCACTCCCACCACCCATACGGTACGGTACCGTCCTTTTCTACTTATATTACTGTTTCACTGTCAACACGAAACTTGCCATACTTAAGTGTTTTTTCATGGGGATGATTGTTTTGTTATATATTTAACTGATTAAGATTAAATTATACTTCATTGTTATCCAATTTTATATAGACATTTAATATGGACGAAGTTGCAAGCGGTTTCAAATCATAATTAAAAAATAATTATGCCCTTACAAAGTAATAAGCGCAAGTGAATAATTAACCCAAAAATAATAGTTTCTATAGGCGTACGCAGTGGCTGTAAGGTCAACATTGTTATGTAACAACATTGGTACTGAATCAACATATAATATATTTACTATTATTATTTTAGTTACTCGTTAATTAAAAGGTCAATTAAATTTAGAGTTTAGAATAAAAATTGTGAATTCTCTGTTTATTCCTCGTTATATTGCCACGGTTCCAAAATTGTCGACTTTACGTTTTTGGTATATGTAGTCTATAAAGTATTAATTAATGTGTTTACTTTTCACGCTATTTTGTTATCTGTTATTAAAATTTATTCTGCCTCAAAGATGTACAAACAGGTACACGTAGTTGGACTGAAGATATCTCGTTGAGAAATACAGTATCGATATTTACAGACGACTTGAACGATGTTAATGAGGAGTCTTCAGATACGGAGGAGATGAAGAGGAACAGCTCAAGGCGGGAGGGTGCGGGGGGAGCGGATTTGCTGCATGTCGTATCCGTCGGCCACGAGTCGCTTATGTTCGAGTTGTGGCTCGATACCACCAATGGTATTCTTTGCTTTTTCTGTTTACATACTAATTATATTGTACTTAAACATGTACTAGTGTGGTAGGAAAAAATTTGAATAACACGAAAAGAGAAAAGTTCTTTTCCCTTTAGTTCCAATCGGTGTTATAAGAAATAATGCGATAATCGTCCTTACTACCTTTCTCGAATGCCAATTGTATAATTTGCACGCATTGTTATTTTTAAATATAAAAATAAATTAACTGTTGTATTATCTTTATATGAAAATTACGAAAACTGTAAATGTTAGATTAAAATCAGTTCGAGGATAGAAATATGTTACATCTGAGTTCTTAAATATGGCTATCGAGACGCACTACTGATGAGTGTTTCAGGAATGTTCCTTTGTGGAAAACAAAAAAGTTAAGAATTTGTGTGACAGGAGCGCTGAGGGCGCGCGTGTCGCGGCCGGAGAGCGGCAGCGCGCGCGTCCTTGCCGAGTGCGAGGTAGGTGGAGGGGAGGCGGTGCCGCGCGCGCGCTGGGCGCACCTCGCCTTCAACCTGCGCGAGCGCGTGCACAAGCGACACATCTACATACAGGTAAGCAACCGATGATAGCGGCGCAGGCCCACGTACACGTACACGTTAACGCGTACGTACGACCCGACCTCGCAAGTCTCTGCACTTAACGTTCTAACTCCACAATAATTCAACGATTTTATTATAGTTTGTATGTAGATGCACGTGCGAAATCGTAGAAAATTTGAATATAATAAAGTTGGGGTTTGAAAACATACCCAAATCAGCTGGTAGCTATGGTATTCCAATTATAATTGTCTGTTTTGAAACATACACGTTTACGTTTCTTTATGCATGTACTTTGACCATACAATACCTATCTATTTTATTGCAACCCCACAAATTAATATACCTCAATTGCGCCTTTATTACAATTTATAAATATTTGAAAAATTATTAGCAAAAAAACATATGTGACATTAAGGCTGGGTATAGGAATAATAACAATGATGTCATATTTTTTTTTTTAATCATGAACCCCAGTAACAATGAGATTGACCCATAAGCTATCCTCTCCAGTAATACATTAAATTCATCAAAAACTGTACTCACAATAGTCAACAATCAAGGGACGATTGGATGGACAAAGAAACTAAACTAAACACTACCTTTTTATGATTCTGTCATTTATTTGTTCATTAATAGCGTTTGCTCGCGACTTCGCTTGTTTGAATGTATATTTAACCCATACCTGTGTCCCAGGTAATGTGTATGCAAATTTTAATGATAATCGATTGAGTAATTGAAGCGTGAAAATCTAATAAATAAACAAACTCACATTCACATTTATAATATTAATGAGAATAAAGATTTAATAGTCTATTGGTTTCTCTACGAAAAGAATTTGGCAAATATTAACTTAAAAATATAACAATTTTTCGGTAAGGAAAACATGGTGATGAAACCATAGCATGGTAGTAGGGCTTTTTCTAAGTCTGCCTGGCTAGATACCATCCTCAAGTTGAAAATCTGTCGCCAAGCACCTGTTGGTGTGTTCCGGTAACTGCACTTGAGAGCCAATCTCCCTCTAGGTTTAGCGTGACTACAATCTTAGACCACATCATCATTTAACATCAGATAAGATTATGGTCAAACGTTAACCTATAACGTATAAATTGAACAATGAAAATTAATTCGTCTTGGAATGGAACTTTGATTATTTGCATAATAGTTGAACATCGATACCTGAAATGTTTTCTTTTAATTTTCTCGAGTATGGAGCAAAAATACGATCGCAGTTTTGTTTACATTTTAACTAGTTTATGAATTGCGATGATTATTTATTATCATAAATTAATTGCATGCTCATTTTATCTTCCGATAAATGTGAGAGAAAGTGAAAAATATATTGATATATTTTGTGACAGGTGACGGCATTTATTAACGGATTCGAGTGCGAGACCGTCTCCTTGCCTATACAAGGTACGTTGATCATTCCTCACTAGAATCTTAATTAATACTCGCGACATCCTACTCGTCAAAATGATTCTGGTAGACGGTAGTTACGTGTCTCATTTGTATTAATTGTGGGCTGTAATCTTCTCAGTTTCAATTTTCTCATTACTATTTGCTTAATTACCCTGCTTAAATACCTGCTGAAAAGTTATCTATTAATAAATAAAAGTCACCTGAAAATTACTGACGGCTTACAGATTAACTTGGAAAACCAATAGGTATAGGTTTTAATTTTATTTTTAAATTAAAATAATAATAATTTTATTACGCTACTCGTATAGTCAGAATCGTTCAGTTGCAACAAACTTTTTATGTAATCGTATGAAGTACCTTCATAGATGTTTTTTTTTACCTTTCGACCTATAGATAAACATATAGACATAATAACACTTTGTAATGTCCATATAATTCTATTTAATAGATATATGTAATAAATATGACGATAGATAAATGTGTAGAGATAGTTAATTGAAGAGTGGGGACACCTTGAAACAGTATGAAATGTCGTTACGACATTTGTTGATACGAGATCTGGATGTAAAGATGTAATGTAATGATGGTGTTGGATGATGTAATGGTGATGAATGTAGGCTATATGCGGTTAGCAGGTATCGTGGTGCGCAAGGCGAGCCCTACGCATATAGTGGTGGGGCATGCGGTGCAGGCGGTGGCACGGGTGCGCGGGGGCGGCGCGTACCACCTCGCCTCGGTGCACGTGTACCGGCAGCCGCTACTCACGCGCTACACCGCGCTTCACCTGACTGCGCACGGGCCCGACCACGCCTGCCAGGTACCCTGCCACACACGCTATCTAAATAGCTACACGATAACATCACTAATGCCTTCTTATGAGAACTTACAAGTAAAAGGTAAAACAGACGAGGTGCAAAACTCATGAGATCGGAATGTCAAGAGATATTAAAAAAAATTGAGCACTTAAAATTTAACGGCATTTAACCCCTCGGCTTAATGTGTGAGACCCAAATTTCAAAATGGCGGACTATGTTTTTATTTTATTTTTTAAATTTCGCGACATCATACATTGTAATTTCATGGTTCAGTAGAAAATGTTCATACAAAGAAAAAAATCATTTAAAAATACATTTTACATCAAACTTGTGTTTTTTTTTAATTGTAGTAAATCAGGTATTTGTTTAAGTTTATGCTGCCAACAGTCTGAGGTCATGAGGTCTACATTTATTTGTATGGAACTTAAACCTTTATGGTTTTAGACAATCCAAGGGTTAAAATAAACATGCTAAATACATGGAACTCTCATACTAAATGTACTAACATAAAAATATTTTTGAGGCCTAATGAATTTTGTTGTATAATCCCGTAACTTACCGTATTTCTGCGTTTGGAATTCTTTGTGTACGTTATATATTGCAAGAATAAAAAAAAAGTAATAAGGTCCAGTAACTGATTTGCAATCATTATCAACAGGTGCGGTGTGAGTCACCTAACTACCCTCTAATCTTAACTCCAAATGTACTCGATACGAACCTGGATTGGGATCAGGTGAGTAATGGATTATCCAGTATACAAGTATATCCTTCTACAATGTATTTTGACGTATTACATTTCTAATAAGTGAACAGTGACCTTATGTTTCCTAGCTTTTTATATTGTACGAGAAAATCCTATGCAAATGTTATCTTTCTTGACGAACCGGTGTAGGATTTAGGTGATAAGGAGGGCTTACTTTTCGCATGTGTGATTTAGAAAAGTATCTATCGAACGCAATATGATTGTGTATAAGTAGAATGTTGAGGTAAAGCGAAGTTGCTTGCAGGTATATGAAATATCCGCATCGAGTCTGCGGGAGCTGCACGAGAACCTGCTGCTGACGTTCTCGGCCAACGCGCCCCACATCATGAACCTCTACCACCAGACAGCTGTTCTACTGCCTACTGGTAACTACCGGTCTTCGCTACCTAGATTAGATAATGTTTTACTTCTACTTCACTGTATTGTAGCTGCACTGAATAATATTGTAAATATTTTTAAAATCGACAACGACAACCATATAATATACAAATCAAACAATGCACGCTATACAGAACTCAGTGAAGGACAAAAAGGAAGAAATAAAAGAGTATAAATATATTTGTTGTCTGCACTAAATCTCGTTAACGCAATGAAACTATCAGTATTACGACATCAGCAAGTATGTACATTAGGGTACTTTTTTTAAACAACTATTTTTTTCGTTCCGGAAGCAAAATATAGTTGGAAATATGTAAAAATAAAATTGCCTGAATATTTAAGCCTCTATGGCTATAAGTACTCCCCCCGAGCGTGAGAAGATTTCCCATATAAAATACACGTAAACTTTGATTTTTTTTTTTATTGTTATAACTGTTATAATTTTGTGCTATCGTATCAATCGAACTCAGAAATAACTCAAAATTGAACACTTTACAATAGTGCCTATTGCGATTTAAGTATAACTTTTTTTCTAACTGACTACACTGTTGACCTGGCAAGGCCTCTACAGTTTCACCGGACTACCTTAAGTGTAACTCACACCGGTGAGGCAATACACGTCAGTAAAGTCCAATATTGTAAAAAAAATATTTTCTACAAAAAAATCTCTTAAAGTACTTTTTACTTTGAGATCGATATTTCTCGGAGATATTGAGCTTTTTTTTTTGTAGTATACATTTTTAAAGGAAAAATTAAACTTCCAAATATATTTTGAGTCACTTTCGATTGGCTCACACATATTTTTGAAAACTATACCTATTCATACTTGTATGCAGAGAACGATTTACAGATTCGTCCTAGGGTTTCAATAAAAGTTTTGATCTCATACGTATTTGCTGTTGCAATTCTGAATCTCCATGCGAATCTCTCAACGATTTCAAATTCACCGCCATAGTACGCCGTCCGCGCTTGTTATCAAGCCGCTCGGAGCCTCGTTCACTATGAAATCAATCATCTGGCAGACACTGTACGCAGCGCCAAAGCGGCTGACTTATAAAACATTACACAAGCAAATACGAATCGTTAACTAAACAAACTATTTTAAATTGTCGCTATCAATATTTATGTATGAATTGTAGTAAACATAATTTGTTTATATTATTATATTTAATTAAAATGTAATTTATATATTTTATAACTGAAATTAATTTCTCATAATTATTTTATATACTTTTGTCTACGCTTATGTGTGTCTGGCTTAATTGCCTTACAAGATCTAGTGTAATATTGTTAAGTAAAATAGTCTTTGTAATTATATTAAATGTACTGCTTAATGCTGATACTAATGAAATAAATGAATGCACGGAGAAATGTCATACACGTGTATATGCGTTTAATACACGTCATAAATACACATACATGTTACATAGAGCTATGAAATAGTTTGGTTTTGGTATCTAAGCCTCATGTTAGTTTCAGTAGTAGAGTAGAAGAGATATTTGCCACGAAAAGGAAACAGTGTGAGAATTATTATTTTGTTAGTCTAGTGAACGATTTAAAGTGTTATTGTAACGGTGTGCGCGGTAGTGCTGGGCGGGGCAGGAGCCGGGGGTGGAGGCGGCGGTGGCGGGGGTGGAGGGCCCTGCATTCCGGAGACGCTGTTCCCGGTGTGGGCGGGCGGTGCGCTGCACAGCCGGCACCGCGGCCTGGCGCCCGCACTCTTCATGCTGGGTGGGCCGCACGTGCTGCTCTACCTCTACGCAAGGGTATCCTGTCCCATCTATATTTCTATCTCACTATCATTGTCATGATAACCAAGACTCCTTCTTATGATCCAAACGGTGGCATAGACAAGGACGTGAGAAATAGGATAAATGCAGGGTGGATGAATTGGCAAAAGGTGTTTGGGGTAGTTTGTAACTTACAAATTCCGTTGAAACCCTAGTGGTAGGTGTATAAAACTATAATAAGACCAGTCGTGTTATATGGATCCAAGTATTAGGCTATGAAAGAGTTGGATGAGAAAAGATTACATGGGGCAGAGATGCGAATTATAAGTTTCGTTTTTCTCGAACTTGTACTCCCTTGTTAGTATGTAGTGTTATAGAAGATATGAACAACTGGATACTAGGTGGTGGAGTTAGAAGGCAGCCCGACGGAGCAGGCGCTCGCGCTGGGCGTGTTGCTGCGTGCGTGTCGGCTGGACAACAGGCTCTACTCCATGTTCCACTCCGAGGAGACGGCGGACATGCTGCTCACGGTCTTCGCCTCTCCCAAGTCCCGCATCTCTCATCATCTGCTCGAGGTACCTCTCTCCTTACTCTTTGCATTTGTAGTAAACTTGGAGCATCATCTCTAGGGTATTTGTCATTAAGGCGTACCATATTACTCTCGGATGTGTGGCAATCGTTGGCTGGCACTGAGTAATAGTGAAACATAACTGAAATAGAGTTACTGTGACGGATTTGTTACGATGTGCTTGATGGTAACGGTTCAGTCGGACATAGCTACATTTTTTTTTTCTGTACAGGTCTTGAATCTTTTTGCCATATATACTAATTGGTGTTAGGTCTTTACATATGAAATTGTCTTGTTATCGAACTGACCAAATTGATCTCAAATATCTGGCGTTTGGTTAGGAATTACAAATTCAATTTTTTTTTCAAATTTAAGCTTTTGTATTATTGTTTCGAATTCAATGATTTATCTATTTTCGCACCATTTGATTTTTCTCTGAAAGCGTTCTTTTCACAAAATGGAGTACTTACAATATCGCGTTATTTACGAATACCTTTTCCACTGTGGCATCAGCGCCCCGGAAACAGCTTGAAGGAGTAATGATATGTATGGGAAGCGATTCTAAAAGAAAACACAGCATATTTTTGGTTCAAACGTTTTCGTTCTGAAAATGTTGACCTACGGAACAAACCCCGTGGAAGGTCAACGACTTTAGTTGATAATGAAGAATTAATTCTTCATTATCAACTTCGGCTGCTCATCCATCGCAGTCCACATCAGAGTTAGCGGCAGGTTTCAGTGCGAGTGATAAAACATTTTAATTCACTTGAAACAAGTTGGAAACGTGAAAAAATTGGGTACTGCGTGTATTAACTGAAGCGCACCAACAAACACGTATTGAGTGTTGAGGTTACTCAACCGTCATAATAACGAGGAATTTATAATCGTATCGTTACTTGTGATGAAAAATTGGTCCCTTTGACCATCAAAAACGCTAATTACAGTGGTTGAACCCAGGAGAACTGGCCAAATTCTGTCACAACCGAAAGTTGTCTCGGAAAAAAAGCACTGGTGGGTGTTTGGTGCACCATACACAACAGATTCTTAAGATTCGGCGAAACGATTACAGGAGATCTTTACTGTCAACAATTGCAAATTATTGTGGAAAAACTGACCGTTAAACAAGTGAGATTGGTCAATCTCTTTAACCCTCTGCTGCATCAGAATAACGCCCATACTTCACGTCAGACGGTCGCTAAATGTGGCGAACTGCAGTTGGAATGTGTTCGATACCCAGCATACTCCTTGGACCATGCTATATATCTATTGAAGATACCACTTTTTT
Organism: Antheraea assamensis; assembly: GCA_035772565.1. Lineage (NCBI taxonomy): Eukaryota > Metazoa > Arthropoda > Insecta > Lepidoptera > Saturniidae > Antheraea > Antheraea assamensis. The sequence goes on along the minus strand of JAQQSE010000046.1, from coordinate 2,581,154 downwards.
CGGAATTTGGACAATTTGAAACCGATGAAGCAGTCCACACCGCCTTCAAATATTTTATTGATTTTCACTCCAATAATTTTTTCAGCAATGGAATCAATGAACTACCTATAAAATGGCGAAATTTTATAGATAATAATGGTACACATACTTCGATCGATTAAATATATCTTTTCGTTTTACTTTTTCCATATAAAATGGTAATTTCATTTGTAAAGACGTAATATAAATACTTTATTTTAGTTTATTTGTATAAGAAAGTAAGAAAACAAGAAAACGTGGGCAATTGAACCATTAAAATGTATTATTTAATTATTTATTGTTTTAAATGTAAATGTGTATGTTATTTGAAATAGAATGGTAGTAAAGAAGTAGTAAGGAGTGTGTATGTATGTGCGTGTTGAGGTGATAGTGAACGAGGCGTGCAGCAGCAGCGTGGTGTCGCGCTGCGGGGACAGCGTGCGCGTCGCCACCGCCTCGGACGCTGTGCTGCTGGAGCCAGCGCTGCTGCTGCTGCTCCTCAAGGCCTGGCGACACTTCGACGCGCACCAGGTTACTCCTGCCTATTCACATACTACTTGATGCTCACTTATTGTCTTCATCTATCTATAAATATATGCTAACTTACGAACGAGTTAAACTAGTGATAGTAATTCATATCGGTACGTCATCAATCACCATACATTCAAGTACAGTGGGTGTCATATTTCTGCTATAACAGGTAGAAGCTCTTTTTACAAAATCTTATACCATTACCACTGTTTTCAAATTGCCATCTAGCAACAAGATATAGTCAATGGAGTAGTATACAAATCTTATAACACTTAGATACGCAACCTTCGACAGTGCTCAATATAACGGTGTTGAAATTTTGTGATCTCAAATAACCAACGTTCATTTTTACATATATAGATTCAGCTAAAGAAAAACATTATAATCGGGTTTCAAACATCCCCTATCATTTGAAAGAATCAATAAGAGAATGCTAGGTTAACATTATCATTGAGAAAATATATTTTTAATCGAATATGTAAAGAAAAGGGAAAAGTGCTGGAAAAAATTCCTAATACAATTAATTACTTTCTGTATTCACGAAAAATCGAATCTGAATCCGTTACAAGAATGGTATATTTAACAAATAATAAGATGATGTGGGCATATTATCCAGTATATTATTAAAAATTAGGAGTGTATAATGAATGTTGAGCAGGTGAGTTGGGAAGTAGAAGGCGGCGAGGGAGAAGGAGAGGGCGCAACGGGACGCGGCTCGCTGTGGGGCGTGGCGCTGCGGTGCATAGTGGTGCTCGTGCGGGGCCAGCATCCGCGCCGAGCCTTCAACCACTACCAGCTGAACCGCGTCGGGCTGCTCACGCACCTGCTGCTCGCTTGCAAGGTACCTACTCCATAGAAGGGATATGGTGGCAGTGCAAGCGAGGGAACGCGAGTAACTCCGGCTTGGTACGCTGTGCAGGAGCGGTTCCTGAACTCAGAGTGCGGGCCGCTGGACGCCCACGCTGCTGCCAGCCTGGTAGCGCTCGTGCGCGCGCTCCTGGGCTCGCCGCCGCTACTGCACCACCTTGCGCTGCTCTGCGATTTCCTGCTCCTCATGCATCAGGTCATTACGTTACTTACGATTTTACAATTATTCATGCACACTAAAAACTACTTATAAAACATTCTCTTTGCCTAGAACTCACAATACCGAAGCGATGATGGCTCAGTCGGTAGTGTTTTCGGACACAACGTCAAAGGGCGTAGGTTCGAATACTAGCAACTGAGTCGGAGCTTTCGGTGTATGAAAACATCGTGATGAAATCATAGCATTTTCTAAGTCTGCCTGGCTAGCTACCACCTTCAAGTTGAAAATCTGTCGCCAAGCACCTGTCGGTGTGTTACGGCAGCTGTACTTGAAAGCCAGTCTCCTAGGTTTAGCGTGACTACCATTTTAAACCACATCATCATTTAACATCAGATGAGATTGTGGTCAAACGCTAACCTATAAAGTATAATAAAAATACCATAGAACTTATTCTCAACGAAATCAAACATTACTATAGGTAACTAACTAACCTCAAATTTGAAGAAGTATATCCGAATCGATAAAGACCATCACTCACTATGAAGTTATGATAGCGAAACATAAATTGATTTCTAATTATCAATTTATCGAGCAATATCGTTGTGCCATTTCGATGTATTATATCGAATAAAATCATCATTATATTGTTAGAGTTAACACCCCCCCTACACGCAGCAGACGCTGAATATTGTTATCTCTATAATTTAAATGGATTTTCTTGTGACGAACGTAACCTTAATTTTACGTCTTAAACGCTCAAATCGATATAATTTGTTACTAAATAAATAGTTTCGTGATATACTATCTTAAAATGAGGAACATACATCAATATACTATTTTACACACTCACAACTTTGATTACAATTCTTATAGCTTAGTATAAAGAACGGAAATCAAGTCTTCATAAAGGTTTACAACGTGAGATTCTCACCTTACAATTGAAACTTATCAGGTGAGATCGCGTTAATCCGATTGAAGCTGTAAAGGCCCATCAGACCAATAGCGTATAGCCAATTCGAAAGGTAGATTCGCACTAGGATAAATAAAAAAAAATTATGCACAGAGTATCAGCGCACTAAACATTTGTACAGAGTGCTAGTCATACATTCAACATAGAGAGTAAACACGATTTTCTCACTCTTTCTATTATCAATGTAAACCAGAATAAAGACATTGTTTCATTTTTCGTCCAATCCAGACCATATCGCCTTTTTTATAACACCACGGTATAGTGACGTCACTATCTTATAATAAACACAGTCTAATTCAAGAATATCGACGACTATATCATGCTGCTTATAAGCCATTCGAAATGCGATAAACTAAAAGACAGTCACTGTGACGGGTTTATCACCATCTACATAGTGGTCGGGACATACTCGGGTACAGAGTCCTAATACACTGCTCGGTTACTGTTTATACGCCTGTTATCGATAGTCGGACAATAATCCTGTTCTACCACCTCGCAAACAATAAACAAACCGTACCGCGTCCAAACATGTTTCATTTGTAAATTAAAAATATAATAAATGATTGATTAAAAGGCGAGCGACACGTTCGTGACGCACTCCCGCGCCAACTTCTACTTCCTGCTCACCTCCGAAACACAAGAAATGAACGAATTCACATTGAAACGCAAACCATCCACACGCACCAGCACCAACACCGACTCAGTCAGGCCGAGCACCTCCAGCACTTCCACCGAGGAGGTGGACTCCTCACTGAACACTATGAAGGACTTTGCGAAGAACCTGGAAACTGATAAGATAGATAGCAGCCTCGAGTCCACTAAACAGATGAAGGGGATCATCAACATGCAGATTAAGGAAGGCAGGTAAAGACTGCGCAATTACTTTTCATTAGGAAGTTACTTGGAAACACTCATTTATATGTGTATGATTTTAAAAGGTAACATTTGCGTTAAGTTTGATTTAAAAATGAATCCTCTGCTTTTCGCTAGCAAAAAGAATATTTCCAATATTCTTTAGTAAACTTTTCGATTTTTGGAATTGTAACTCCATTGTCAATATTCAAAAATAAATCAAATCGACACTGGAAAAGATAATTAACTACGTTTATAGTTCGATGAATACACTTTAATCAATCTGCTACTTCACCATCGATATCGTTCTTTATACTTTGAAGCATTTTTCATTCGATTTTTGTAATTCCATTACCGATATTGATATGAAAAATAAATAAAATCGACGGTGGAAAGACTTATTGACTAACGTTTATAGTTCGAAAAAATTCACGTTACCTAATTAGTCATGTCAGTATCGATATTGTCTTTTATACTTTGTTTTTAAAATGTACTAAATTATAAAAACTTATATTGCCTTTGTGTTTTTTCAGGAAGCAAAACATGTCATCGACTTCTGAAAATTCAGACACATCGGCTGGTTAGTGTAGCTTCACGAGTAACATATAGTATTAAAAATTTGTGCTTTTCTAAAAAGATGTATATATAGATGTATATTGTTACTCTTACATGGCAGTTGCGATTTATTCGGATTTAGTTAGTTATTCTACTAATATTTATACGGTATTTGCTGAATGATTGTTCGATAGGAATCTATAGTTTAGTATATTTTACAAAAAAAATCTTCACAAAGATATGTCGTTTTACTTTTAAGATATAGATCAGCCTTTCAAACGTCATGGTAATTAATATTGATTGCTTTTGAATTATTTTGCTGTCGCTTTTACGCATTTACTGCTTGCTTTAAACACACATACTACTGACTATACATTCTCAAGCACAATCGTTGTACTATTTTAATATTCAAAAAGAAGTTACTTGCATGCATGAGTTTATAAAAATAATAAATCGAATCACTGTATAACACTTGACACATGTGAAACATCTTAATTCATTGTTATTGAAAGGTAATTTTATTGATCACTTTAAAAAATATCAAATATTTACAGTTTAGAGTTTACTACAAAAATCAGTGGATAGATGGCGTTTAAAACAAGACTATGACATGTACAATAAATTTTATACCCGGCTGCGTGGTTAGATGTTTCATGTATAAAGTAGTAAAATAAGACCTGATGCGAAGTGACGATATACCCGAAGTGTAGTAGCGTAGTACCGCTGTAGCGCTAGTCGAGGGTCAGCTCAGGGTGGCGGTTGCAGAGCTCGCCGACGGGAACGGGAGTGGTGGAGAGAGTGCGGGAGGAAGGACTGAGGAGGACCTCAATGAGTACATTGTTGTAGATGTCGAGGATGTCAACCACACTACAGTCGAGATGTTCTCCGGGGGGATCTACCACCAGGTGAGACACGTGCCCACATTGTGGATACTTTTTTTAGCCCGTAAAATCTTTATTGAAATTATATTTCACACACAAGTAAGGTATAGTAAATTGAAATCACAATCTTTATTTCAGTAAGTTTTGTTGCTTAAGGAGTAACAATCAGAATTTATAGAATAACTAAAGAATATTCGAGAAATAATCTGTTATAGGTGAATTAGACATTTCATCCGTGTTCGCAGGATGGTGATATATTACGAGTGTATGTATATATATTAATTGGCAACACTTCATAGCGTTCACTTAGGCTTGATGGATTTTACTAATTTAACATATCATTAGATAAGTCTGAGATACAAGAAAGTGACATGTGCTATATAATGACAATACCGAGGTGTGAAGTGTGTGCGTGTGTGTACGTAGAGACGGGTGCGCGCGGGAGCGGGTGCGGCGTCGGGGTGGCCGGTGTGCGAGGGCTTGCTGTTACTACTGCGGGACGCACTCGCCGTGCTCACAGACCAAGCGCTCGCTCAGGTGCCAGTTCAATCGCAACAAATCATTCTCTTATAACTTACTCATTACAATATAAGCCGACTACACTCAAATATATATTATGCCACTAATAGGTTAACAGAGAGGAATAATATCGCCATTACACACAATATTGATATATACTGAAGATATACCTTGAATCGAGAAATATGATTAATCACTTGTTTTTTTTTTAATACTTTATCGGTTAGCGTTTGACCACAATCGCATCTGATGTCAAATGATGATGTGGTCTAAGATGATAGTCACGCTAAACCTAGAGGGAGACTGATTCTCAAGTGCAGCTGCCGGAACACACCAACAGGTGCTTGGTGACAGATTTTCAACTTGAGGGTAGTAGACAGGCGGACAGAAAAATTACCATAATTAATATTAATAATAATCTGATAAATATAATGTATTTACTTTGATAATTATCACTATATTTATATGTCTTCATGATTATCGAGTATATAATCATCAAATGATATTAAACCGACACTATAGATCATTTGAAATAAATTAAAAGAAAATGCAAAAGCATAAATATAAAGAAACAACGGTGTTAATGTTTGGTAATTGAATCCGTGACCAATTCCGATACGGTATTGAGCTAACTCACCACAATATTATTCCTACTATTATTCGAGTAACGAGGTTATTTTAAAAATTATGTAGTTTTTCTTTTATTAGATCGTTAAATCTCGCAATTATCAATATTTCATATTTGTCCGGAAATATATGTATAAAAAATTGATCATCACATATATATAAAATACTTTAACACACCATTAAAATATATAATATTTAGAGGCATGTAGAGGTTAATAACATTGCGGCGTTTACCTGCAAAATGGTTTGGAGGTGGTTAGGATTGGTATAGAATAGCGAAGTTGTTTATTTGTGAGCAGGCGGTGTGCGGCGCCGTGCAGCCCGAGAGCCTGGTGGTGGTGGGGAATCATCGTGAGGCAGGTGTACGCGCTCGGCTCGTGCGCGTGCTTGCCGCGCTGCAGCGGCGCGCGCCTCCCGACCTCGCGCGCCGCCTGCGCCACCATCACTTCTACACGCACCTCGCCAACCAGGTACCCACTCTCTCTACATCACGTACACTCTTACCTGACATCAATTCTTCTATATTACCAACAAGTCAAGCGTAATCATAAAACTCTTACACTAATCTGATATACGAGTCCTCTTGTTTTGACATATTTTAAGATTTTAAAAATTCTGTGTGGTCATGCTTACTGGTATACAGTGGCCTTAATAATTAAAACAAAAACAAAATTTGTATCTTATATTTTTCATAAAAAAAAATTGTATATCAATGTGGTTCCAAATAAGGCTATATTATTTAAAACCATTAAAGTTGAAAATATATTATTTTAATTTATAATCTCAGTGTATATCTTAATATTGTATTATTGACCTATTATAAATACGAACCTAAAATTATTTAAAATGTGTTGAATTTCGGCTTCCATTTACGAATTACTAAAAATATAATGTATAATTTAGCACAGTTGTAACTGCTATTCGGTTTGCACTCGTACTGGTGCATAGTGGCGGCCTTTCCTAATCTACCTACCTAACACAACAATACAGTATAATAACAAAATACTAATGTTAAAGAACTTCCTCCGTTACTCTTTCTTCTTTTCTTTATACTGTTTTTTAGAGTGTAATCACAATTTTCGTGATATTAAGTGACGATGTGGTCTAAGACGGTAAACCCGCTAAACTTGAGAAACTAACTCTTAAGGGGTGAGATGTAGCCATGGGCGCGAATTAAGTGGTTTTTCTATATTATTTTTTTATGTTACGTTCGTTTCATAAAATGATTACATAGACTTTTAATATCATGTTCCAACTTAACTTTGCCAAAACTACAAAAAAAATCGCCATCTTTGTGGACACTCTTTTCCTATTCCAATTTCTCAAAAAAAATAGTGTTTCGGGATGAATTCATTTTTTTAAATATCTTGGGCAATTTTGAAACTAAAGTGTTCTAGAGATGAATGCTTGCTAAATGTCATTGTTTTGACTTATAAATGTTTGAAAGTTTCTGAAAGAGTTTTTTTCAATTTTGCACTTCCTTTAAATATAATAATAGTAATAATAAAATTACTTACATCGAATCATCAATTTCTGGCCCATAAAACAATCCCTGACCCCTCATGATTTGCACTACACTCAACTTCCATGCGTTTTACTCCATCCTTGAAATTCAGCAGTATTTTGTTTTTGGATTTTGAATATTCACACAGCTTACATAGCTACTCTTACAGTAGCCACCGTCCGTTACCTCCCCTGGGGACTCGATGCCCCTCCACTAATTGTGGGATAACTCGGAAACGATTAATTGGATTAACTTGAAATTTTCAGAGAATATTTTCGAAATGTATCAATTGAAATATGTTAATTGAATTGAATATATCAATTGAAGAAAATGTAGAAAACCAAATCATTTTTTTTTAATTCTAATTACATTTCATCCCTTACAGCTACCGGAAAACATCTAAAGGTGTATGGCATCAGATTTTGAACTTGAGAACGTTAGGTAGCCAGGCATCATCATGCTATGGTTTCATCACGACGTTTACCTTCGCCAAAAGCTCTGCCTCTATCAATGTGATATTCGAACATATATGTTGTTATGTGATATATATGTTGTTGAGAATAGCGTCAAATGTTAATTTTATTAATCCTGCAGATATCATTATACGAGGGTTCGTGGGAGCTAGCAGAGGCATGCGCGGCGCTCCTCACCAAGTGCGACGTACCGATCGAGGACCAACTCGATGTGAGCCTAAATTGATTAATGGTTTAGTTGTATTACAAATATTAGTGGAGGTAATGATGAATGCAAAAGACGTGTTGTAGGATGAGATCTGGATGGAGGTGACGGAGGAGGCCGTGTCGCGGAGCGCGCCGCTGCTGGCGCTGCTGCCGGTCTGCCTCGGGGACGTGCCGCTCGCGCACAACATCACACTCATCATTAGGAGGATTATCGACAAGGTCAATACAAACTAGATCGTCCCCAGGATTGTCAATTCGGATATGGGATATTATCGCCTCAGTACAAAGTTTTGCACAATAGCGATCTACAATTTTTCTTTGAGAATATATTTAATTTATTCTTAGTGTCTATTTATAAAAAAAAAAATTATTATTTTACTCTCATATCGTACATCGTATACACAATTCGTTTTTGTTATTATTTTTAAATTTACCTGTTGAAGTACTGATGGTTCTAATGGCGATGGATTGAATATTCCTGAATTTGTGACGTCAGGCATTGTTACTAGTATTTTTGTTCACGTGGCAACAATAATCAAGTATTTGTTTTGTGATGTGATTAATTTAAAGATATTTTGAATATGTAAGAACGTATATGGTCTTCAGTTTTTATTATTATAATTATCGAGTAATAATATGTAATTGTTTATGTTTAAATGTCTACAATTTCATTATTCGACATATATGATGGTAATAAATAATCTCCAATACAACGTTTACAGGGTTGTACTGAGATTGTATAAATCACTATTTTTTTACTCGCTCTTCGTTCGTATTAATGTAGATTTAATCTATTCCTTGGGAGCAGTCTTTTTTCTTCTGGAGTAAATACCGTTATGTTCTTTTATGTAGTCGTGACAATACCAAATTTTATGATGATCCGTTGATTAGTTAAGGTGTGAATGGTAACAAACACAAACAAACTCACGTTAGCATTTATAATGTTAGTAAGGATTAGCTGGTCAGTATACGGCAATCAGTGTATTCACGAGTGTGATGTGTGGTGGCGCAGGCGTCGATAAAAGTGTTGAGCGAGGTGGCGGTGGCGGAGGTGGCGGTGCGCTCGCTCCGCGCGCTCGCCCTCGCGCCACACGCTCGCTTCGAGGGGCGCGACCTCCTTCTCGACGACCTCTACGATCTGCTCAACCGACTCGCTATCAAGGCTCTATCTACCAACCATAGCATGCAGGTTAGTCTCATCATCTGCAGCTGTTTACAATATACTTACTATATGTTCGAATGAAACTAGAACAATCTAAAGTGAAATAGATAGTAATGTGGAATGCGTTGTCAGACGATAGCGGAGCTGCACCACATGCTGAGCTACGTGGAACGAAGCGAAGCTGAGAGTGCGGAGGTGCGCAGCGTGGTGCGTGCAGCGCAGCGCTCGCTGTACAGCGCGCAGCTGGATTGGCTTGAAGAGCGGCTGCACCACTCGTACGCGCCTCCGCCGCGACATTCCAATTACTTCACCAACGGTATGTACGCTTTATCAATAAACACCTTCATCTACCAAACTATCACTCCAGTTTCATTGATTCATTAAAACTATCTATTATTTGCTTTTGTTATTGATATAAACCAGGTATGGTATAAATCAAACAAATTATACGATGAGAAGTAAACACGGGGTAGTTTGATGATGATATAGAGATGTTAGAATTTGTATCTAAGTATATCTAAGTATCTAGCGTCTTGTGATATTTTTTATCGTTTTAACAAGATGGTGGCGTCCTTGTCAAAATTATAAGAGAATTTTGCGGCATCTCAGAATTCATGGTCCGTGCTATTATTTCTCATTCAATTTACTTGTGCGTAATAATCGAATTATATTACATAAAATACCTCTATTATTACAAAATATGCGAATCAGTTAACACAAAATTATGAATAAAATACAAAATCTACTACATGAGAGAGTAAGTTCCCGCCAAAAGATCCCTTAAGCGATTATTAAGCTCCTGTCAAAATATGGGAAAAAATCACACTCTGCTACCATAATATTACATCTGATCCTAACCACATCCCACCTGAGTCAACGGAATTCGGGATAACGAGCAATCCTAGTGAAAATGATGCACATTACACATAAATAAAATCCTTTTCGTCAGTCGCGGCATTCAAGTTGCAGTTTTAGTAGTCCGTGTATAGTAATGTATGTGTAGTAACCGTCTGTAAAATGACTATACAAATTGGAAGCTATGCAGCTTGGAGCTGCCGGCATCGTTTTCTCAAATACATCGCAAAACACAACAAAACTATCCAAATCACTTTAAAATTGACCTTTTCCTTATTTTCGGATGTCAATTATAAATCTCAAGATAATGTTAAAATATTTTTGTGGCACACGTCGTAAACGCATCAAGTTCGTGACAAGAATGTGACGTAGGTGCGGAGTAACGTGGGCACATTTTTTTGTTATCATTTTAATATATGTAAATTACGTGTCACGTTTGTCCGCAATGGACTCATACACTACCGAACTGATTTTAACAAAATTTTGCACACTGTGTGCAGTTTCATCCAACTTGTAAGATAGGATAGTTTTTATCTCAATTTATAATCGCAATTTTATATTATTTGTTTATTAACCTGTAAGCTGTGGTAAACCATAATGGTTTAAGCGCCATACAAACGAATGTAGACCTTATGATGTAAGGGTCAAGGTACATTTTGGCAGCATACGTTTTAAAAATGATTGAATTTTCTTATTAAATTTGAATGATAACAAATTATTGAATTTAAAGTTATTTTTATTATTATTTAAACTTTTTATGTAGAATGTATTATTAAATGTTTTTCATTTCTACTTTTCAGAACTTTTTTTACACAACTATGAAATTTACAATTTATCTATTGGATTTATTCTTTTACATAAGGTGGCAAAATTATAATGCAAGTAAATATGTAAATATTCAGTAAATATTTGCAGCAGTACTATGGCATAATTATAATATCTTGTTTAACTTTTTGTGATATGTGTATTTGCAATATTTTGACAACAATGTTGGCCTTGTATTTGCTGTAATAAAGATATTTTCTTTCTTCCAAATATTAGTATCATATTTCTATCAGATTATTATTTTGTATATTTTAATTATTATTTTTGGTCATAAGCCTTTTCAAGAAAAATGAGAGAAGTAAACAGCTAACCAGAGAAAACATTTGCTTTTGCTTTTACAAAAGGATTGCAAGGATAGCAGTATTTTATCAAATGCATGGCAACCTTGTTGGTCATATTTGAGTCTAAAAATTACTTGATATTCAATCTATAAAAAGGTATGAATATTATGACTTGATAAAGTCTTTCTCCTATCCACTACAGGACACTTTTTATACAAATCAGTCACATAATGAGCTTGTTACAATATAACCAGATACCAATTTTATTCATAAACTATAATTATACTTTGAAAATAATGATAAATTCCAATATTTTTTACTTATTACTTAACAAAATAATTTTCAAGACTAATTCAGAAATAAAACAATTTCATACAATTAAATTTTATTTCAAGATACTATAAAATAGTAAACACAAAACAAAGCCTTATAACAACTAAAATTTATAATATTAGGTGGTTCTATCTGCTGTACATTCTCCTAAAGTGAGGAAGCTCATGTCGTTCCCATTGTCATCATTGCTAACACCTTCATACTTCACGAGATTTGGAATAAGTTGCACAAAGAGATTTGAAAAATCCTGTAAAGCATAACAATAATTTTTGAAAGGAAAAATTAGTTTTTCGATAAAATACTACTTTTGGTTGTTGTGAAATACCTTGAACCAATGACTACTATGAACAAAGTCTTTTTAAATTGTACAATTTTGTTCAAAAGCTATGAAAAAAGATACAATTTACTGTACAACTTACAATTGGGGATATATTTTGTAATTTTCTACTGTAAACAACACTCACAGAAATAATACTGACATGAAATAAGTCTAAACTGAATCAAGTGGACATTATTACACTTACATAAAACTAATTTGAATCATCATTTCATCTATATTATTAGTGGTACTAATGTAAAACCTTTTTTTAACATAAAATATAGTAACTTATAAATAACTGACCATTCTTGCATAAAAGCTGTCATAAAAGACGTTAAGTGAAGTTGCCACAACGATATTATAGAATATTTGCTAATCGATTATAAAATAAACAATACATTTTCTAAATTATCTATTATTATTGTGTATAAAAAACATTACCAATTTTAAATACACAATAATATATAAATTATATATTATTTATGACATAGTCATATAAGTAAATGTATTATTGCAAGCATAGACAAAATTCATAGCGATAGACGCAAAGTGAAATGACACATAAATGTCAGTGCCGACGGCGGGAAATTTAAAAATTAAAAAAAAATAATCCGGCGGATCTGCCGCTTTCCGAAGTAGATTAATTAACAAAGAGTCAAGATTATCTCTGTTAGATCGATAAAATTCTAACAGATGGCGGTATAACCTTATCCACATACCAACCAACATAGTAACCTTAACCAGAGAAACGTGTGGCCGTGTTTGCTAGTGATATATATTTTGTTAAGTCTGGAGAGTCCAGACTCGTGAGGACAGTGTTTATTTAGTGTTATCGGTGTCGCAGTGCTGACATCGGCGGTGTCGCTTGGCGAGGGCGGCGGGGAGACGGAGTCGCGGCTGCTGGCGACGGTGTCGCGTGCCGTCGCTTTCCTCGCCTCACACTCCCCTCGCTCTCCGCCTGAGGAGTTGCTGCAAGACGCACCGCTGCTCGACCGCCTGCTGGCCACGCTGCTGCTGGGTCAGTCGCCATCTCCTTCTCGACAACGAATTCTCATATGCTTCTTTCTCCTAACCTAACCTAACTTTTTTTCTTTAGATTTTTTAATAATTTATGTTGTCATCACATGAATAGAAATATTAGTTATAACTTGTGATATCACCGCTTACAAGGCATTCTTCTCATTTCGTTACATTGTAAACGAAATAATGTTTTAGAATGGTGTCATATTACTCCAATATATGATATATAATAAATTTTTTTGAATGAACATTTTAGTACAGATGTTTAATATAACTTTTTTTTTACATATACAAACATAATTGTTTTTAAAAATGTTTGTGAGTGATCCATGCAGACTTGTATAATACATGTTGTTGACCACAACGACGTCATATAGTAAGTTGTCTGATTACCCGATGATGATGTATATTAACTCCAAAAGCCAATGGATTATTTAATGAATGATCGTGGATTCCCGGCAGCCGTGAGCGGGTCGAGTTCATCTCGAACGAAGTGGTGGGCGGGCGGCGGCGGTGACTGGGCGGCGCCGCTGCAGGAGCTGTTCTGGTGGGCGGGCAGCCCGGCGCCCGGCACAACGCTGCTGCAGCCACAGCTGCTGCGCGCGCTGTACGCGGCGCCGCCGCACGCGCTGCAGCTGCTTACTCCTCAGGACCCGCCCGCCATTAGAAAGGTACATCTTTCCCAGTTCATCTGCCATATTTGCCATTCCCAAGCAATAATATATCGTTTAATGCACTTTTAATAGATGAAAATCATAACGTAACCTGGGTTTATGGGTTTTGGTGGGTCTCATATTGTCGTAGTACATACTCTGTTATTGTCCTCTTATGAAATTCCCAATGATATAGTAGCGGTGTGCAGATACGTGACGCGCGTGTGTTTGTGTATGTTTGTGCGTGCAGCTGGCGGTGTACGTGGTGTGCATGCTGAAGCGCGCGCACGGGGAGGCGGAGGCGGGGGGCGCGGCGCTGGAGCTGGGCGTGACGGACTGGGCGCGCGGGTGGGCGCTGAGCGCGCAAGCCGCGCTGCCGGACCGCCTGCACTCAGACTCGCTAGACCTAGAAGCACTCAGCCTGCTCCGCGCCGATGAGAATCGCTGGGCCAGAGCCGCCGTCAAGGCCAACTCCGCCATCGCCAAGTTAGTGCCTTTCAACTCTTTACCAATTCTAACTTTCTTATATTTTACTCTTTACTCTTACTGCTTAGTCGGTAAAAAAACACGTGATAAAATATAACCTAAGTAATGTTTTGAAAAATTCTCTATATGCCAATAGAAATCACGTCAAACGACGATATATTAGATATAGGTAAGTATAATATTATGGTGGGTGCAGGGTGGTGTTCAGCAAGGACAGCCTGGCTAGCAAAGTGACGGAGAGCGCGATGTGCATCACGCGGCAGGTAGTGGAGGTGCAGAACGGGGAGCGCAAGGCGTTCATGGAGCACCTGCGGCGGGAGCAGGCGCAGGCGGTCACTTGCACTACGCGCTGGAGACACCTCCTCGACCAGTACACGCACGAACACGGTATTCTATATCTTTAAATTAACATCTGCCAATCCTTTTTACTATCCTTAAAGTAATGTAGCTGTTCTCATTTTAATAAGTAATATTGGAAACCGCAATTCACATATCTACGATTTGAATACTATGTTTGCATGAGATTTGCCACTTTCACTACAACAGCGATGTACGTCTATATCTAGACTCCATTAAGATAAAGAGTGCATGAATGCATGATTCCTGTAAAGTAATTTTTCTACTGTTTAAAATTAATTCCAAAGGCTCTAATTTTTTTTTCATTTAAAAAGCAATCAATAAATCTAATATTATATGTGTTTGCACCCAATAATGGTTATATAGTATTTGTGAATCGACATAGTAATGTCCCACCCCTGAACCCTTGCACCGCTCGCTCCAACTACTATGCTACCACTACATAATAAGTTTGTATTCGCGCGTGATTCTTTCATTGTCAACTGTTAAATCGGTACGTTAGTCCGGTGAAGCTGTGAAGGCCCCTCAAGTCAGCAGCGTATAGTCAGTTCGAAAAAAAAATGGTACACTCGTATCGCTCGGAGCTATTTGTACGCATCGTTGTCAGCCACGTCCATAAGATGTGTAATCCTTGAGCTTTGGTAAAAAGGACCCATTATCGACATGAACAACTCGTCAGTACCTATTCTACACCTATTGTTCTCCATTATCATGTCGATTCACGAAATTCTAAATTTCGCTCGGATGTCGGTGATAAAACGATCGTTTTTTTCAAATAGTTTTGTGTACAGCCACTAATCATCGCTCCACCAATATGAAAAAAAATCTTTATTATTTAATAAAAATTGGAAAACAATAATAAAATTATTAATATTTCACTATATCAATATAATGTTTGTATGAATGATATCGTTGAATAAATAATAAATTGAGCGATTTAGTGAGGAGTGTAAAAGATTGATGGAGCTCTGATGTATGGTCTATGAGTGTGTGTATGTGCGTGCAGGCGTGTGGGAGGAGCCGCGCGCGTGTCCCGCCTCGTGGGAGCTGGACGACACGGAGGGGCCGGGCCGCGTACGTGTGCGCCTACGCAGGACGCATCTCAACATACACCCCAAGTTCCTTAAGCCGCACTATAGACACAACCCCGGTCAGTATCTCTCTAACACTCTTTCCCTGGCACAACTCTACAACCACATCGGTAGGTACTTAACATGTAAGCAACGTTATATGTACTAACTGTGTGAATTTCTTACGTCGTTATTTTCTTTCTCTCACTTACATATTTTTATTCATAGTTTATAATTAGGAAGAATATTATTCACTATTTGTTGATTCATAACTTTTAAATAAGGATATTGATCATATAATTAAAATACTTCCTGTAAGTATAAAATTTTACAGAGATTGATCAAGTCGTTTTGCAATGAAATCTATTCATATAAATAAAGTGATAAAAGTCTGTGGTTGTGTGCGCGTCACTCAAAAATTACGATAGATTTCGATCAATCTCTTTAGTTTTATTTCTTAAACATTTAGTTCTTATTTAAAAATATATCATAATAGCTTCATTTAACCTAAGGTTAAAATTTTAGATACTCCCGATTATTATAAAAACTATGCGTTTATTGATGTGCATTTCCGTACTGTGGAGAAGTGGAGCAAGTGGTATGGTGCTTTTTCTAACTACACAAAATATAAAGTTAAGATAATAAAAGACACATACGATGTCACGAGTATCAATCAGTTTGATATAAAAAGGAGAAAGAAAAACTATTTGCAAATTTTAAATTTGTTATCAGTGTCTCATAGAATTTATCATAAAGAGTGGAAAACAAAGTTAATTAAAAAAAATGCTAATTTTTAATATTTATTTATTTATTTATTTCATAAAGGTCCTTAATAGAAAAATTAGCCCAAAAAGCTTTATGGTATCCGGCAAATATGCTAACTAAAGGTTAACTCGGTACGCATATTAGTTGAATAAACAGAGTGTGATATACAACAATAGAATTTGTTTACTTCTAATGTTTTTATTCTTAGTATTTTTTACTTATCGAGTTTAACCTTACTGTGGAGCATTACCCTACGTAAGTGAGAGGATAGAGGTATAAAATTAATGAAATGGAAAAGAAAATAATTATCAACGGGCAGTCCCATAAAAATTGTGTTGAGAAATATGACGTAGTATAAATTTTGTTAATTTTTTGCAAAGTGGGCACTTTGGAGACATTGTGGTTGACAATGAAATTAGTTTGGCCGGTAGTGAGTATAGTAGAGTGCAAGAGTATTGTTGTTGTACGATAGAGACGTGCCGCGGGGCGGGCGGGCTGCGGGGCGTGGTGTCGGGATGCGTGGGCGGTGCGGGAGGCGGAGGGGGCGCGCGAGGTGGTCTCGTGGCGCGGCTGCAGCTGCACGAGACGGTCTCGTACATGGCGAGCGTCACGCACGTGACGGTGGCCAGCGACGCGCGCGGCGAGCTGCTGCTCAGCGACAGGTATCACCCACCACACACTCATATTGTTCAATTATACACATGTTAATTTTATAAGTTTTAATTACCAAACAAATCAAATACGAAAACGTTCAAAAGGAATTTTTATCATGACATAACGTTGCCAGTGAAATGTACAAATAAAATGCAGCATAGAAGGGACGGTGTCTAAAATCACGTTCTGACTTTTTATATATAATTTAACTGTTAACATTTTAAATTGTCATCACTTCAATATGTATGTTTTTAAAAGAAATAAATATTTCTATCTATATAATATAATTAATAATGTTCTTGTTTCCATTACAACAGTTTAAAGGGACAAAAAATACTTCAAATAAGTGCTAAAAAAACTACAAAAGCAAATACATCATTTAATTTTTAAATGATAATGAAACATCCTCAAGTTCTGTCGCAATTTATTTTACACATCGAACATTTTAGAGTTGTAATTTTACAAGTTTTGTATAAAATAGTATAATACGAGTATGCCAGTACACCTATTCTGATATTTCCAGGAATTTTGTCTAGTCACCTAATTATCAAAGACCCTATTTTTACATCTCTATTGATCTTGAAGCTGTACATTATTTAATTTTAACAGATGTATTCATTTCGTACCTGAAGACCCGATTGAAAAAAAAGAAAGGGAAGGTAACAAGAATGGAAAAGGTAAGTCGCAAGAGATGGAAATGCAGCCGCTGGCACAAAGCTGGCCGCTGGAGAGTGTAGTGCAAGTGGTGACACGGCGCTGGTGCCTCCAGGAGTTGGCGGTGGAGCTGTTCCTTAGTTCGGGACACGCACAGCTGCTCGCCTTCGACGATGAACAAGAACGAGGGGTGTTTTTGAAGGCTCTGGCTGCCTGTCACTTGCCCTGCAAGTTAGTCATATGCCTTACTTACTCACGCTTAGTTTTTTTTTATTAAATACCAATAACATTGTAATCATTGTAATTGTAATGTAATTACATTTAAGTTCAAATTGAAAATATCATAAATTAACGTTATATAATTTTGTGTTCATTAGAATACATTAAATTATTGTATAATAACGAATACTGTTATAACGTTTATTAAATATCTATGCCTATGAATAAACAGTTGTCTATGCATCGTTTAAAAGTTTTGAAACGTACATATATTAATAATAAGTATTATCAGGATCGAACCGGACACCCTGACGGAAGCGATGAACCAATGGCGCAACGGTACAATCACGAACTGGGAGTATCTGATGCGGCTGAACGGGCTAGCGGGCCGAACCTACAACGACCTCATGCAGTACCCCGTGCTGCCCTTCATCATCGCCGACTACACCTCTAAGATCCTCGACCTCAACGATCCGGCCTCCTTCAGGGACCTCAGCAAGCCGATGGCGATACAGAATAAGAACAGGGAACAGCATTACATCAATGTTTATAATGTAAGGGATATTGTCTTTAATTAATTTTAATTGCTTGCCATGTGGCTCCAAACTTCACCATGAGTTTCAAGTTCGTTCACAAAACGTTGGTTAAGTCACAGAGCATAAATCAAATTGACACATTTTTTAGGGGGAGTGCGAATATTCGATTCGAAATTCGAATTACCTATTCGAACTGTTCGAAATGTTTGAATAATTAGGATAGTTCTCTAATAGTACGTATTATTCGAATAGTTTGAATTATTTCAACTACTCGGATTATACAAATAATTTCGTTTTTGCGAATAATTCAAACTATTTTAATGATATTAACTAATTACTTATTTATCAGATACTAAATTATACATAGTTTTTAATTGAATTATTAAAACACTGAAAAATTATGTATCTTTTCCTATAGCTATTAGTTTAATAATTCTTCTTTATTTAAAAAATAATCGAATAGTTAGAATATTTGGAATAGTTCGATTTGTTCGACTCATTAGTATGATTAGAATATTCTATTCGAATTTCGAATCGAATATCATTATTCGGTTCGATTCGAGTATTATTACCACATCCCTAATTTTTTTACCACTTCACTGTAGTTGAAATCTGGTCTCAGTGCGTATTAATATCTACCTTTAGATGACTCAATTTTGATCTATGGATGAGTCTCATTAGAAAGATAGCTATTGGCATTGATATAGACATTATGGATAAGTAGATAAAATATGTTCGATAAATAAGAAAATTATAATACCGTTGTTGCAAAATATTGCCATTTAAGTGCTCATAGCAAGAAAATACATAGATCGTGGAGATTTCAAAATGCGACTATTATCAAGAAAAAAATTGTTTGTTTTTATATTTGACTGGTGTACAAGACTTCGAAACAAATGTGAAATCAATTTCATCGGTGTTTTACAGAATCTTGTGTCGATCGGTAAACATCGATGTTAAGTAAGACTTAATTAGTATCGATAATCGATTTGTAGATTATATCGTGCAGTGCTTGATATTGATGGTAGTAGTAGTGTAGAGGTTAGAGGTACCCGTATGGCATGAAGTGTAAGGTGGTGATGCTGTGCAGGACCTGAAGGTGGCGCGGCGCGAGGGTTGCAGCCCGCTGCTGTCGCGGCAGCCGCACCACTACGCTTCGCTCTACTCCAACTCGGGCGGCGTGCTGCACTATCTCGTGCGCCTGCCGCCCTTTACCACTCTCTTCCTCAACTACCAAGGTATCTTATACACTCATACAAGAAAACCCTTTACATAACTGCAAACAATTACCTTATTTACAATTGCTGACAAACCTATGGATTCATCAGGATGAAACAGGGTCACTACTTTGTCTTAACAATGTCAATAACGCTAATTTATTGTGGTTCGTTTGACGAGCAGAGCTCTGAACAAGCAGCGGTTAACATTAAAATAATAACATATCATAGATAACAACTTCGACATGCCGGATCGCACGTTCCACTCGATGGCGACCACCTGGAGGCTCATCACCAACGACTCGCCCACTGACGTCAAGGAGCTCATACCAGAACTCTTCTATCTACCGGAACTATTTCACAATAATGAAGGTATACTTGTTCACTGTTTCATTATATATCGTTTTATCAATATACGCGTTTACTTCTCTGTAAACTATTTTAAGCAGCACTCAACACCTGTACTTCCATGTAGACTGATAGTGTAACTATACCATAGGCCCGTGGCAAATTCATTAGATGTGGTCCCATTAATAATCGTTACTTTATAATTTAACTTTAGTAAAGTACTGAAGTAGTCACCCAACAGTATTACTAATGTTCTGTGTGTAATGATAATGATAGTGTGCACGTTAGTGCCCGTGCGGCTTGGCGTACGAGTGACGTGTGTGTGTGCGTGCGTGCGCAGGGCTGGAGCTGGGCGTGCGGCAGTGCGGCGCGCCCGTTGATTCAGTGGAGCTGCCGGCATGGGCGGCGGACGCGCGCCTCTTCACGCTTATACACCGGCAGGCGCTGGAGGCGGCGCACGTCACCGAGCACCTCCCGCACTGGATCGACCTCGTCTTTGGCTACAAACAGACCGGCCAGCCCGCCATCGACGCGCTCAATGTCTTCCCCGCCTGTGTACGTACCGTTCCCCCTTCTCCCACACTCTCTGCCAATACTTCACGCGCGCGAAACATTCTTATTCGAAGATATTGCTATTGATAAATTCATAAAACTACATTTCGTTAAAATTAACAAAAGTGTTTTTTTAAGATATGACCGAAAATGTAAATGTCTTGAAAATATATACTTTATAAGTTTTAGCGTATGACAGCAATTTCATCTGATGTTAAATGACGATCTAGTCTAAGATGTGAAACATGCTAAATATAGAGGGGAACTGGTTCTCAAATACAGTTACCGCAACACACGAATAAGTGCTTGACGACAGATTTTCAACATGAGAATGGTACCTGGCTGGGCAGACTTAGAAAAAGTTCTACTAATAATAATATCCAACATTTACAAATAAATACAGTTACCAACTCAGTCTGAAGGATGAGCAAATAGATGGTGCTTAAAATAAATCGATTATGTCCAATTGATTTAATCCTCATTCATGATATTAGATGTTTCACATAAAAAAAATGTAACCAAACATTGAAATTTATTACTTATTTTGTCAGTCCCAACTACTTGTACCGCTATATGCCTATTTAAATGTGATTTAGATAAAACGCCATATGTATAAGAAGTAAAATTCACTTGTCGAGATTTTAATATTTGCCACAACTAAACAAATGTTATTAAGTGTGTACTACCAGTAAACATAAAGTAATAAGGTATATGTTATGGTGTAGACATACTACGGGTTCGATCCGGGCGCACTCGAAGAGGAGGTGGACCGCACAGCGGCTAACACTATGGTGCGCACGTACGGGCAGGCTCCGCGGCAGCTGCTGCGCCACCCGCACCCGCACGCGCACCGCGACCTGCTGCCCGCGCCCCACCAGGTGCGGTGTCGCTTCCCGGAGTGGTGGTAGTAACGTCGCGGGGCGTGGTACTGAGGCGTGTGTTTGTGTGTGTGCAGAGCAGCGTATGGGCGGGTGTGGAGGGGGCGCGCTGGGGCCGGTACTGCGGGTCGCCGGGGCTGGGCGCGCCGATTGTGACGTCACGGCGCGGGT
This sequence comes from Antheraea assamensis, assembly GCA_035772565.1. Lineage (NCBI taxonomy): Eukaryota > Metazoa > Arthropoda > Insecta > Lepidoptera > Saturniidae > Antheraea > Antheraea assamensis. Next base: position 2,559,635 of record JAQQSE010000046.1, on the reverse strand, counting down.
GGGCGGGGGCGTGCGCGCTGCACGCGTTGCCGCACGCGCGCTCAGTGGCGGTCGCAACGCGCGCCACCGCACTCGTCGCGCTGCACGGTAACGCAATCAGCTCAAACTAACTAAACCAACTTCCACTCTATTAATCATCCTAAAACTCGCGTAATTTCAAATTTATGTCACTTATGCAGATGTATGAAAAATATAACAGCTAACAGTCATTTCTAAACAATATATTATAAACAATTAAGTATAGCAGCGAATGTTTGGACCAATTCCGAAAGACGATTTGGGTGTACAGCTCGAGAAACAATTCAATTACTGTAGTAGTAATTTCCTGGTTGTGTAGATTTCCATGTTGATAATGAGAATTGGTCACTAAAATCATGTAATAATGTAAAACAATCATAGAAGACTTCAACAAATTTTTCGTATAATTCAATCATTTCTATGGTGTATTATAAATTAACAATAAATTCATAGTTTCGTATAAAATCCTGTAACCTGTTTGACCTTTAAATATTTGTAAAAACAATTAAAAACGATTCCCTTTTTGACGTGAAAATGTCTAACAACTCGTTAAGCACAGTGATACTTGTCTTTCCGATCTCTCTTGTGTAATAAAATACCGTAATACTTTAATCGATAATAACTATGATATTGAAATGCAATAAGTTCACACTGAATAGAACGAGTGTTTTTCGCGCAGAGTTTGGTTTGCCCGTGGCATCATAGAATTAGAGTAAACGTCTGCGCGTGATTTATTTATAATTGGTATTGTGTTGAGAACGCATTTAGCTAGAACGTTGATTTTAGTGTCATTGTAAAAGCTTGGTAATTACTGGTACTTGGTACTTGGTACTACTACACTACTGGGACTAAAAGTGAAACAATCGAGATATTCTTTGGAATATATGTAAAAATATATATTAAACTGAAAATTATAAACAATTTAAAAACGCTGTTTCATCTAAATAGTAAACATGCGCGAATTTTTAGAAAACACAAATCAGAGGCAAGCTTTCATCAAAAGAAATTTAGAAATTTTCAGTGGGAAACAGGTGCGAAAGCTACGGAAGGCTCGAAAAGGAAATAAAATAACGGCGCGATGCAATAACGTAGATGAACAGATAACATCATTTTATTCCGATATTTTCACACAAAATCCACGGCTCAGTCTTTTATTATTTTATTTATTTTTCGAATTGACTACACTGTTGACCCGGCAAAGCCTCTACAGTTTACTCTTAGACTACTAAGGGGAGCGCTTAAGGCACTTACCCGAGGTCTTTTATTTAAATATTCAGTACCATACTTATCCCAAATTACTGATAAAATGTAAATTATAAAGTTCCATAAAGTTGAATGTGCTATTTCTTCCAGGGGAGATGACTGCCAGCACCAGCCAGAGCAGCGGGCAGAGAGCCGCGCTAGGGTTAGTATCGTGGGGCCATTCCGACAACATCGTGAGACTGAAGCGACGGCGAGATACCACGCCGCACCTGCTGCTGCACGTTCCTGCGCTTGACCAGGTACCATTCCTAAACATCCCTTTATTCATACTTAATCCAATCCCCTACTAGTAAAGCAACATATTTTTGGATTAGATAACGAAGGTATCGTCATCGTGCACGACCAGCGGTTGCCCGTACCCGCTGTTCCTCGGGCACGCGTCGGGCCGCGTGCTCGCCGTGCGCATCCGCAGCCCGCACGCGCACGCACAGCCCTCCCCCTACGCGCCGCACTCCCCCCACTACGCTGGGGGAGGGGGCTCACTGCGTGTGCGCACGCGCCTCCTGCAGGCGCACACACACGCTATCACCGACGTGCACGCGTGTACACGCGCCGCACTACTCGTCACCGCTAGCATCGACGGCCTCATCGTTCTCTGGGATCTCAACAAGTCAGTTTCCCATTTACACTTCACCATAGCCTTTTTGTTATAATGTATAATGATTTAAATTAAAATTTTCAGATTAACATATATACGAACGATACCGAACCGCGACATGTTGTCCGTGACGCACGTCACGATCAGTGAGACACTCTGCGACGTCGCGTCCGTGCACGACATCGCCTCGCGTTACGCCGACACCAACAACGCCGACGTCGGTGTCGGTGTAGGCGTAGGTGTCGGTGTCGGTGAGCCGGACGTGGAGGTTCCGGCCGCGGACTCTGATATCGATGCGTACGAGAAAAACGCGGCGCATAAATACAAGTCTCTCATAAGGGTTCATACTTGCAACGGAAATTATGTTGGTAAGATTGCTTTCACTCTCGTTTCAATATGCAAATTTATAATAAAATTATTCTTATTTAAAATATCTTTTCCATTGGTAATTCATGCTTCACGTCATCATAATTGTTTTCATATAATTTGGCGTATGCTGACTTTAGGAATAATTTCAATTATAATAAGAAATCTAGGGAAATATATTGTTTTTCTCAAATTACTACATACTTATCATAGTATAATATTATCATTTTCATCCCAGTCTCATTCACTACCAGTCTAGAACTCATCCTCATCCAGTTCTTACCCCGCCATTTTCGAAGTATTATCCAACCAACAAGCTGGTGGGCGACCGACGCATCCTTTCCTTAGACAAGGCCACCACTCTGTTAATATTTTAATCCAATCACTCTGTCTGGCAACATGTCGTGCCTAACTGCGTTTACGTTAGGTAACGTGACGTCACGAACCTTCTTGCAACGTCAGAGATATCTATCTATTTAGATGTTACTCAACGGTCCTGTAGTTTAATGGCAAGCAAGTTGCGCTTCATGGTTTTCTGTGCAACTTGTATTTTGGTGCACAGCTTCAATAGCAAGCGTCCATGTTTCGACTTCATATATCACGGTGGGCAAAACATATTGATTGTATAAACGAGTCCTTAAGTGTTGTGAAACGTCTATGAATTTGAGACTATTATATTGCTTATTGAATACAGACGGCATGCCCAATGAAGTTCTCATGGAGACATCTTGTGTGCGAAATAAATATATTGGTCGACCGTCTCTCGACTCTAGTTTCGAACTATTTTGCTTAAACGTGTGCCTCCAGAAACACTGTCCATAATCCTAGTCTTGGATACATGAATTCCGGGACCTATTTGAAGTGAAACATACTTACAATTATGTTTTGTATATAAGCCAGTGTTTCCGCAATTAACATCAAATTACACCCGAGTCGTAAGTGCTACAAAAAGACACCATTTATATTGAATCCAGATTTCTCCCATTTAAGCGTTTTTATGTTGTCTTCTAAGACCGCTGTGAAAAGTTTGGGTGATCGGTATCGCCTTGACGCACTCCTTGATTAGTATAAAACCATTTTGTCTGCCAAGCTGCACTTGCATAGTTGCAGAATTGCCGAGTCCTCACAGCAAATCCATGTATCGAACTCAGATAGAGAAGCGACGTTAAACAGTTAAAGACACCCCAATACGGAACACTAGTGAACATTTTCTTATGATCAATGCAATCGATGAACAAGGGATGGTCGTACTCTCGAGTTTTCTCCATCAACAGCTTCAGCGCATGAATGTGGTCAAAAATAGGGACTCCGCTTTGAAAGCTGACCTGCTCGAACGATACAAGTCAGACGATTAAATATAACTTTTGCAAAGAGCGTCATACACATTTTATGACGGGTTGGAACATCGCGCTAGGCGATTCGCAGAACTCAATATTACATATTTGTAATATTTGCGAGGGGCATAAATATTTTAGTTACAGTGAGCATGTAATGTAGATCAAAATGATTCATAACAACATATCATTTCACTGTATATCTTAAAGGGTATCACAAAACTAAAGCTACGTGTAGCAAAAACAAGAAATTTTCCTTTTTTTTTTCAATGCTTCAGTCCAAATACCATACACCTGATCCAACCTGTAAAGTAATTTTCTAGATATAAACCTATAAGTAATAAAATATATAATAAAAGAAGAAAATATATTGAATACTGAACTTTTGGACTTGAAATACAAGTAATACAAGAAATACGTATGCAAGCGGAGGATCAAAGTTGTAGTAGTTTGAAAGCTTAGAAGTATTTTTATGTAAGACTGTGAAGAAGCCAGTTTCCTGGAAATCGCGAGTGTCTCGTGCAATCCGGTTTTTAAACTTTTACGACTGGGTGTGTGACCTGTGTGAAAGAACTAATTTTATATACTAATGGTAAAAATGGCATTAGTTTTCTTTGCTTTATTAACTTTTATGAGAACTGTGTGTGATTGTGATTCCGAAGTTGATAAGAGTATTATAATATTATCCGATATCGATGTATGTATGTATGTGTGCATGGTGTGTGGGGGTTCTGTGTGTGCAGGCAGCGTGAAGGTAGCGGAGCGTGTGACATGCGTGTGCTACTCGGGCGCCCCGGAGGGCGTCAGCGTGAACTGCGTGCTCGCCGGCCTGCACTCCGGCGCCGCGCGCCTCTACTCCTCATGGGACCTGCGCCCCGTGCTTTACATCCCGCCGCCCGACACCGCCGCGCCCCTGCTCAGGTATGTATACCCACCTCGCCCCCTGCCCCCTCCTCGGGCCCCCCCACGCGTCCCGTACAGTACAGCAGGCTTGAATACGCGCATCGTTCCAGCCTCAAGTACAGCAGCGACTGCACAGTGCTGTTCGGGTGCTACGGGGACGGCGCCATCGTATGCTGGGAGAGCGCGCCCCCAGGCCGGCCCGCCTCGCTGCGCGTGCTCCCCGCCGCCGCGCTCTGCTGACCTCCCGTCATACAAATACGTAAGCCTATAATCAAGGAATCAATACTACTAGTGCTTACGAGAACATCCATGAAACAAAATAAAAAGTTCTATTATTGTTTTTATTTAATAACAAAATACTCGCTATGTATACCATTCACTAATATTTTTACTATTATTAGAAATCAAATTAATATTAATAGAGCTTTAGAAATCGATCGAGAATCGTATCAAAGAGATATATTCGTTTCGTAATATAAGAATAAGGTAAATGTTAAGTCTGATTGATTCATGTCTATACCATTCTGTGAATAGAATTGTGATTAGTTACAGAGTATTTACAACGTAACAGCCGCTTTAACAATCCCAGTGGCAGTGGCGAAATATTTTGTAAGGCTTTTTATCGGGATTCAACTATTATTTTTTTCCTTGATTTCAACAGCGCCGAGGCCTGTGAGTAGGAATATAAGGGAATATGGAAATTACTTTATATAAAAACATTGATTGACTTTGTCTTCCGGCGTAGGATGAGTAACAATCGCAGCCTTTAATAACATTTAGTGATGATGTAATGTGCCAATGTATAAGAAGCAATATCGTGTGTTGTGATATATATATAATATATCTATATATATAGTGAATAATATAAGTATACTATATCCCAATGTTACTTTCTTCCTTTGAATATAACCTAAATTACTAGAAGAGTAGGCTAGGAACTAATTAGAATCATCAGATGTGTCTGTCCTAAAGATGCTTTACCTATATTTTTTTTCCCTTTAGTTTCTTTACATATTTTATCTCTAATATTACCTATATTATTTATGTAACCTCTCAGTGATGTTATGAACTTAATTTATCGTCACAAAGAGTTCATACGTGTCATAATGCGATAAATAAATAATGTAACATGTGTGACGTCATGTACACATATATGTTCACTTGGTTTTTTTTAAAACATTCTCACAGTGGTGAACGAAAAATTTTTAAAAATCATTATCTCAACCAATTAATTATCACACCGAAATTAAAGATGTAAATATAAAAAAATAATGATTACCCTAAGCCTACACATATGTTAGAATAGATTAGTGCTTGAGATCCTGCAGCTGAGTAAATAATTTCAGCAATATAGAATATAGAAGCGATGATGGCTCAGTTCGAATCCTAGCAACTGAGTCGGAGCTATCGGTGAAGGAAAACATCGTGATGAAACCATAGCATGATGGTAGGGCTTTTTTAAAGACCGCCTGGCTAGCTACCACTCTGAAGTTGAAAATCTGTCGCCAAGCACCTGTTGGTGTGTTCCGGCAGCTGCACTTGAGAGCCAGTCTTTCTGTGGGTTTAGCGTGACTACCATCTTACACTAAATCATCATTTAACATCAAATGAGATTGTGGTCAAACGCTTACCTATAAAGTATATATATATATATAATAGCTTGTTTTATATGTCTTTACAATTTTCCTGTGTCGATTTTAAACTCCACACATATATTGAGTAGAATACTGAACTCTAAACAATCAATTGTTTATTCTAATGTATTTAATTAACATCATGGACCACCACACACTTTGTTATAAAGTATATGTTCATATAATATGAATCAAGCTGATTTTCATATTCTATTAATTTTGTATTAAAAATTAATAGTAATATTTTGTATTTTAATGATAATTGAAAATGGTCTTAATGAGATAAATTTCCTTTAAAAAAAATGTCTGATAATGCTTGCTGTAAAAATAAATACTATACGAGACAGGGAGCACTTTTATACTTCATATATTATAGACTCGACGTTAATATATTAAATAAAAACACATGTTATACGTAAGGAAAATGATTCAATATAAAAGAGGTAGTGAAACGAAAAGACTATTTTAGATGCTAATTGTGATGAATTTTAATTAGTTTTTTATTGTATAATAAAGATATTTTTTATGTGATGAAGCTATAAAAATGAGTTGTCTGTTTTTAATGTTATTGTTAAATTCATTTCAGTGATTACCTCTTATCAGTTTACATAGCATTATCATATTAATTATTATCGGATTGTTATTTATCTTCTGACATTACAATAGTTCCCTCCATTTATTTATTTCTTAATAATTTAAAATTTACAATATTGTTTTCTCCGAGTTCTACAGTGATGTTTAAATTGTATTTTGTTATACTATTTGTTAATTATTTAACAACAAACAGCTCAATTATGTGATACTTTGCAGCAGTAAAATTAGATGTATAAAATCGTAACGCTTTTTGCTTACAATTGTAATTAAAGGTTATGTAACGCGTTATTTTAATTTTTATCAGTTATGTAGTTTGTATTAAAGAGGCCTGGTATTAAAATTTGTAGAATTGGTTTCTTCTTCTCAATTATTCATTTTGGGAATGTGTAATCTAGAAGCCTCTTAGAATGAAGAACATTATCGTTGTTTTCATATTTTAGTCAAGTAACTCGTTACAAGTTTCCTATTATTAAAATCCTAAAATTAAATTAACATCGAATTTTGGCTTACAGAGATCTTGGCCCTTGTAGCTCAGTAGCTTTAGGTCATTGGTATGGCAGTAATAGTTACTTCCCTAATGTTATTAGGGTTAACGGGTTTTATTACGTGTGTTCGGCTCCACTTATTCTGAGAAGAGAGAGAACACTACTGAGAAGAGGTAATCGCTGAAAGATAATCAAAGTCTAAGACTGTTTTTACTCTTCATGACAACTAAACTAATACATATCCAATAATATCAAATTGTCTATGTAAATATTATATTTTTGTAATTTAGACATTCCCAGATTACTAATCTTTTTAATGCATTTTCTTGTCGTTATCTTTCATTTGAGCGACCGCATTAATTAAAACTTGTTGCCAAAATGACCACCAAGTATAGCAGTTCGCTTACTTAGAGTCTTACTACATTTCGTGACCTATTATAAAATGATTTATTTATTGCATTTATCAATTTTCCTCTTTACTTTTAAGCTTATATTTTATTGTTACACTTGTTTAATTACTGATAAATGTTCCTCGACACAAGTTTTTTAATGATTTTTATTTTCTAGTCAATAATATACAATTTATTATTGGAAAAACATTGTAGATAAAAAATAGCAATGAGAAATACTTTAAATAATCCTCGAATATTGATTGAGAAGTGTAATATTCAGTCGTTCGATTTCAATAAAAATAAATAGGCATTTTCAAATGTTTGCAAATACAATATACAATTAACCTTTACATGTTTATTTTACAACCTTATTATTTTAATGAATTATCATTTATCAAAGGTGTTAAGTGTTATGCTATATTTATTATATTAAGTTTCCAAGAAAGTTTTTTAAAGACAATAATTATATTTAAATTCTTTAATTGCTATGAAACTGTTTATATATTAATATGTTGCTTAACTTGAATAAACGATTTATATTAATATGACTTTTTTATTTCAAGCGCTACAATAGACCTCCAGTCATCCGGTGCCCCATGTGTAATGCAACATGCATTAAGATAGCACACTAATAGTTTCTGTAACTGGCCACTCACATCAAGAATATTAAACCTGAGGCTTAGTTTTTGAGACTCATATCTCAAAATGGCAGATTATGTATTTAATTTTTTTTTATTTCACAATACGTTGTAAATTTCATGGTTTAGTAAAAAAAATTGGTTCAAATGACAGAATAATTAAAAATAATACATTTTATATAAAAGTTATTATTTTACAATATACATAATCTGTTACGTATATTTCAAAGTTTTGTAATAAATCAGCTATTTTATAAGCTTCTGCTGCCAACAGTCTGTTGACCTGTGCTATGAGGTCTAGATTATTTTGCATGGAAATTAAACTTTTATAGTTTTGGATAATTCAGGGGTTAAAAACGAATTACGACATTTGAAAATGGAACTTTAAAATACAGAGTATTTTCATGTAGTTTTCACTTGTTTTTACAATTTGGCACCATTTTGAATATTGCATATACATGCTACCATAGATATAACTCGTGAAAATTTTCGTGGTATAATTTACTACGACTCAGAGCGAAGTTTGATGCTTCAGCAGAGTCGCTCACTTTTAAATTGCTTTTGGCAATGAAACATCATGCAAGTAAACTGTTTGTAGCTGACTTGCAGAATTCCAATGCGGTTGTGTTAATCATGGAACGAATATCGTGATGGTCGTACGACTACTATTGTGACAAAAACATCTCATCGAAACAGACGAGCATGTTACCTATTATGAGATTCGTGCATCCTTAAGCATCGGTCAGATACAGTCAATCCTACCAAAACATGAGGGTATGTAAAACTATGTTACCAATGGATCCCTTACAATTTAACTGAGACTCAAAAGGTTGGTCATTTGGTGCAATGCCATTCTTAGCAGATTCAACGAACGGACGTGAAATTTAGTGTGGGGATATATAATGAAATATGGCTTTACAGCTACGATCTCAAAACAAAATAGTTTTTGAATTTTTAGGTCGTTTCAAATAACCAGAAACCATTCTAATTAGCGAGTGTGTGGTCTACCGCTAAGCGAATGATTGCTACCACATAATACCTTACTAAAAATTTCTACTACCCATAGGGTGCATTACAAAAACAGGTATCATTAAATTTTTAGAATTAACGTTACAAGGCGGAACGAATTGCCTTCGCGCTATAGTAATATATATGGTAAGTAATTTAAGATTCTTTGTTATTTTCTCCGACTAACAACATTTTGGTGACTAGACGTATAAAGTGTACTCGTAGCATTAGTTTATTAAGATAAATATATATCTTGTTCTAAAAGTTAATAATTTGTTGTGTTGCTTTTATACTCCTCTTTGTTTTTAAGTAAATGTTCATTTATTTCTATAATAAAAACCGTTAATTTTAGAATTACACGTATATATTTTATTACAATTACAAATTATTCAAAGCTTGTATAAAGCCTACGCAGTACGTTCTATACATACATAGATTTGTGTATATCTATAGATATAGCAGGTATCGCTAGAGTCGCCACTTTGGAGAACCTTATCAGTATACTATTCTAATCTATGAACCTTCTTACAGGGAATAGTGATTGGTACACAACCATTTATTTGCCAGACGTTATTGCCGAACCGTAAAAATAATGTCAATCGCAGTTATGGAAACTTGGCATCCCAAATAAAAAAAAATACCATATAATACTACTTTGTTTGTATTGCTTTTATTTTCGTTTGTAGCACAAAATGAAAATAGTTATAGCGTTTTTAAAATTTCACCCGTACCCCACTTTGAAATGTCAAAATTGTTCTAACGAGATTCGTTTCTGAATTATACCGCTTTTATTTCTTTTTTTACTTCAAACCCGATAATATTACAGGAATTTCAAAATTAACAAATATTTAACATACTTCGTTTACAGCATAACAAAAATTTGTAAATGAGGTTCGTCTGAGCTTATGTCCGAATGATATAAATAGGTACTCTGATATTATAACGAACATATTCAATTAGACAGGACTAGAAAAGTGACTCGAGTAGGAAAATGCCTATATCCAGCCACTAGTTAACTATCACTATAATTTATCTATGTTTACATTTCTTCGCAATTACCTACGTTTTATGATTATTATTTTTTCTATTTTAGAAATATGGTCTCGATCACCCCCACTTTTTATGTACTGGCCTTTAAGAAAACGAATATACCAAACAGACGATCAAATTATGGAATTTGACTGTCATAAAAATTATATGAAGAGTCATCATCCAAATTATCATATAGCCCGTATTTGCCGAGCTAGCTGATCATAACAAATGTATATGTAGCACGCTGACGATTTCAGACCTTCTGTAAACACTGGCTACAGTCACAAATTTTCCTTGACGATATTTAATAATGTTTACGTTGCGAAATTACTTTTTATTTTAACATCTAATGTTGAACACCGAAATTTACATAGCAAAATTATAAAATAATTAAAAGTTATTTGCTTATTAAGATACAATCAACTCATACAACAATAATAAATATATCTAAAAAAATACCAATAAATAATTCATGGTACTTTAATTCGCGAAAAAGTCATCTACTAATTGGGTGATCCATTCCCAAAGATTTGTTAATTCTGATATTGTAGGTACTAATAAACATGGTTTTCGATATTAGTAACCTAATATATAGTAATTGCTCTGTATTTGTAAACTGTTGGTAACCCAGAATGAAAAAATTGGTTGACTGAATTCTATTGATTTGTTATCTGTTGTTGTCATCGTGTTAGAGTGGCGTGTTTATTTTTATTTGTGCTGCTAGGCAAATAATAAAAAAGTGAATATATCTGCTCAAAGCTGTAACAATGGGTTCGAAAAAACATAAGAAAGAATCTAAAAAGAAGAAGCACAGGAGTAAGTCACGGTCGCCTTTAGAAGGAGAGGAGCGCGAGCGAAAAAGGCACAGAAAACACAAGGACCGAAAACGGGATCGATCCCCTGACGGTCAGTTACTATTTTATAGTCTTTTTGAAGAACGCTAGTTACTGATGATGATTTCCATTACCACACGGCACTATAAATTCAATTTGTTTAATCTGCTAAGGCAATGACGTCATAAACGTAATCCACCTAAACTACTTGTACAATTTTTCATTTTATCGCGTAGTTTATATAAATTATATCATATTGTAGTGTCTAAACATAAAAATGATGTCGTATACAGGATACAATTGGAAATCATCAATTGTACTAGCTGTTTTATCATTTGACACAATAATGGCATAGTCTGCTCATTATTTCAGACTCGGTGGCATACGCGATGGGCCACCGTGTCCTGCGACCTGCTGCTGTCAGGTGGGTATTTTAAAATGCCTTTCACTTCAGAATAAAGAAAAAGGTCTACAAACATGGTGGTGTCAACAAAAATAAAATTATTGAATACTAAGAGATCTCCTGGAAATGTTTCGCAACTGTTAGATGATCACTACTATTTATATGAATATACATTATTAGAAAAGACATATTTAAAGTTATTAAATGGTTTTAGACTTAATCTTTTAATAATTAAAATCTATTTTTGTCAGATCTGATTATACTTTGCCATATTTTATGATCATACTACACATTTACAATAGAACAGTAACATAATTCAAAGTAATATATATTGAGAAGCAATAAGTAGGTAATAAATGTAAATCTGTAATGAGAGATGATTTTGTTTGTAATCTTATTGTTAAAAAACATACATATATAGTTAGGGTGTACCTAACCTCTATATACCAAGTATAATAAAAGTTTTACTATACTGTTGATCTAAGGTTTCTTCAAACGAATAGACACACACAACAACATATACTCAGTTCATAATCTTATGACAAAATGTGATTCTTCTTCTTCTTACCCTTATCCATGGAAGTAGGGTCGGCACAACATGTTTGTCATGTTGTGATGTATGATTTGGCTTAGTTTTTACAATCAAACGTGCCGCGCCTCACATCAACCCTACTTGGGATTAGTACAAAATGTGATTAAATATGCATATACAATATTTTTTGTATTAATAATTTCTCTGGATGCTTTTATTAAATAATAGACACTGATGTTCCATGTTCATTTATCTTATTTTGTGATCAATTTACCTATATAAATCAATGAAATATTTGCTATGTTTACCATAATATTAAATACTTATCTGATGCCAAATCAATGTACACATACCTGGAAACATACTAACAGCAGCACATTTATGGGTGATTGGTGACAAATTTAAATTTGAAGATAGTAACTGACTAGAAAAACATTCCAAATTTCTATGTCACTCATTATTCTTTCATTAAAATATTTTTCTTTAATAAAATCTCAACTCTTTATCAGGTATATACTCATGTTGTATGTAAAGTGTGTGTAATTTACTTCTTGGGTATATTTACTATAGTTATATCAGAATTAGTAATAGTATGAATTTTATTGAAATTAGTGATACATACTGTTAGGAGTGTGCCATGTAATCAAACAGTGCAATCTACTGAGGTGAACGCTTTGAGGAAAGGATCTTTAATAAATTTCAAGCTAGTTGTGATTACTCCTATTTGAAGCTAGTTAATAGAAATCTTTGTTTATTTATAGCTTGTGAAAACACATCTAAAATAAAGCTACATTTTTTTTAGTGTATAGATGAGTATAGTAAGCTATCCTTAACAGGTCGATATATGTCATCTCAAACTTTATTGTAGATCTATAAAAGAGGAATATCTCACTAGGCATTGTTTTGTTATATCTCCAAAGAATTAGACAGCATTTTCGATGAAAGCTCCCAGGTGGTTTGACTTTTTCCAACACATGCAACAATTATTCTTATATTTCAACTAATTTACACAAAACCTGCATAAATAATATACCTAAACCTTCCTCATGTATTACTCTATCCATCAGTGAAGACCAAATTACATTCTGTTCAGTAATTTTTGAGTTTATCACGAACAGACAGAAGTGGCGGACAACTTTGTTTCATAATATGTAAAGCATTTTGTAAAATAGATGCTATTAATGTATGAAATTAATTATTTTTATTATTACAAGTGAATATTATTTAAGTTTTTTAAAAACATGTTGAGATACAAAATAAATGCCACTATTTTATTGAGAAGCCTTTTTAAAAATGATATATATTTTTAATAATTTGTCACTTGAAAACTACTCAATAAACTTGAATGCAGTTAACAAACAGCACTGGTATTATCTTGGTTAAATAATTAGATAACTTACTGTAATTGCATATTTTGTGCTTTTACTTTTATGAAGTAAATAGTTACTCTGTAGTATTGTATAATGATTAATAGATTGTTTTTGTATTTTATAACCTATTTATCAGGAGGAGGCTTTATAGCTATGTAGCATTATGCTATAACCTTTAGAAGCACAGCAATTACAATACAAAATGTAGGTCACAAAGTATGCTAAGTGAGAACAATGTAATAATGCGAGCGGGGTATGTGGTGCCATGCTGATATATGGAACCAAAAGTGTATTGGCCGAACCATCTGACACTTGAAAACATGTGAAATTTATAACAATGAGATACCATACCGTACAGTGAGCAGCTAGTACACAGATAAACTAAATAACATATTCTAATAAAGATCATTACATAAATGATACATTTTAGGTTGCAGTTCATATTATCAGTCATTATATCCTTATAGCAGCTTAGCTAAAAAAATATGTAATATAATGAAAAACAAATCAATGTATAGTTTTCGATTCTAAGAGCTGTATCATTTTTGGTCATATTGCTATTTTTAATTATTTAATTATTATTTTTTTAATTACTGCCAATATGTAGTTATAAACATGATTAGATTTTATAAATAAATATTACTGTTGGTAGGAAATCAGTTTTCTACTTTATTCATAGTTTTACATTAATAAAAAATAGTTTCATCAAACAAATAATATGTGCAGCTTAAGAGGTTTTGAATAATTATGTAGATGTATTTAATATTGATAAAATGTATCCAATAACTTGTCTAATAGATTGTTAAGGTTAAAGATTACCTTTATTTTACTGTCTGATTGTTTATAACTGTGATTATATTAATAATTTACGTGTAAATCAAATAACAACAAACTTAAGCCAATAACACATTTTATTTTACTCTATTTATACATTTATGTGTGAGTTTAGCATATATGGGGAAAATAGTTTTAATATTCACTGAATTGTATTATAAATTATGTAGGCAAGCAATTTTTAATCAATAAATAATAGAAAAATATTTTGTTGCAGTTGAAGAGGTACCCGTTGACTCCCACTTGCAAAAGAATGAGGAGTCTGAAAGAATGCGATCGCGCAGTCGCAGTGTGAGCGCTGAGCGGGACCGGCGCATGCGAGACCAGCACCGCGACCAGCACCGCGCTCACCGTGACGCCTCTGATGGGCTCAGGTGATCTTTTACATTATCTTGTAGGTTCCTACAGTAGTATTAATAGCATCCATTTCAATTTCAGCTTCTGAAATCTATCGTAAATAAATTACAAATTTTGTTGTTCATTAAAGAACATCAAAGTTATTTTAAAATTGCGCTACTAAAATTCAGTGTATATTTTAATTTTTCAGGGATAAAAGCTATGAATTGGAGCGTGAAATAGAGAAGTCTCCTGTGGATGTGGCCCCAAAATCGCAAGAGAGTCTCTCTGTCGAAGAAACAAACCGTCTTCGCGCTAAACTCGGTTTGAAACCATTGGAAGTTGCTGAAAAACCAGCTGGTAAGAGTTCTTAAACCTACAGATTGATTTTGAGGAAATTACTAATAATATTTTGTTGAGTAATCACGTTTGTCGCCAATATTATGTTCTATCAGATAAAATTAATTACATGTGTCATCAGTACAAGGAGTTCATAACTGTAAAGTATTAAAAGTATTAGTATCACATTTCCCAGGACTGAAGGAGGTAGATCCTTACTGTTGAATTATATTGTATTATTCAGGACATGAGCTAGCAATCACTAATACTTAGGAATATTATTATTATTTTCATATTTTTGATATATTATTATGAATAACGCCACTTTATTCATAAAAATTTAGTAATTTGGATAATGTTTTACAATTTTTATCTACATAAGTGAAGGCCAGCTCAGTTCATACATGGAATTTAGGTCCCTGCAGCTATATAAATCGTTATATTTTGTACTGACAACTATACTCTTTTATTTTAATTTAATGTAATATTTTATGAAATTATGTATTTAAGGTATGTATAAATTATATTATCCAATATTACAATGAAAATGATAACTAGTTTCACAGATGTGAATTTGAATCTTATCAAAGGTACTTTACTCTCTGAGGAATTGAGTAATGCTTGTAGTATTATTTAATTGCAATGGTTACAAACTGTTGGCTTTGTATCAATTCGTTTTATATTGTGGATTTGTGTTGTTTCATCTAAACCTTCGGTTAAGGTTTAATTGAATATATGTTGAAAACAATAGTGGTATTTAGTTAACCCTTAAAAGGTGTTGGTTCTCTAGTGTGGCTACCTTAGTACACAGCCTAGGTAATGTGGTGTAACTCTTGTTGATTTATTTGTTGGATTTGAAAAAAAATCTTCATGATACTGGCAGAATTGCGGAATTTTCCACAAGGGCCATAGACTAAATAAAAAAAAAGTCTTCATCACAGTGTTTTCTTTTACCGAAAGCTTTAAGCATATTATATTGAATCTACATGAAATGGCAGGGTGTCCATGGGTCCAAGGGCTAATTCTATTCAAATGTGCAGATGACGGCAAGTTCAAGGATGACTTGGGCGAGTTCTACCACAAACCAGCCGTCAATATAGCACAGCAGAAGAAGACAGAGAAACTTAAGGAGAAGCTAGAACAACGCAAGGAGAAAAGGAAACTTGAGAAAAAGTGAGTCAATATACAACTCTATTATAATAGTGGGACAATTTTTTTCTTTTGCTTAAAATTCTCTCAAAAATCCTTTAAATTGTAATTTACGTCCATATAATTGTATTGAGAAACTATAAAATTTAGAATAAACATTTACTTGTAAGGTTACAAACGACCTTGCTGGCGGAGGAGTCTGATGATGAGGATGCGATCGCGTGGGTGCAACGCTCCCGGGACATCGAGAAACAGAAACGGGAAGCTGCTAAAAGGGTAAATATATATCTAGAAACACCTTCTCTCTTTCTTGTTATACTAAGTGCCTACCATATATCTTAATAGATTATAATTATCTCCTCCCTTCACACACACTTGGTCTTCTTTCCAAACTCCTGGCATACATACTCCCTGACAATCTATGCAAACGCATATCTGGCTTTCTATATGTGAGCAGAATTCGTGTCCTTGTTGAAGGATGTGATTCGCAGCTCATGTCAGTAAATGCTGGAATTCAACAAGGCTCTGTACTTTCGCCTACTCTGTTTAGTCTGCATATCAATGATGTGTTGTCTTCAGGCCATATTCATTGCTATGCAGACGACAGCACCATCCATGGATCCTATTACAGCAAGCCTTCTTGCAGAACTAGAAACAGAAAAGAGAAGGCAGGAACTTATGATTGAGCTTGGCCAATCCTTATGTCGCATATCAACGTGGGGAGCAAGTACTTTGGTTGAGTTTAATGCCAACAAAACACAGGTGTGTGTGTTTACCTACAAAAGGTCCCCATTTACCCCTCTTCCTGGTTTTCAGAACGTCTTCCTAGCAATGCGAGACAGTCTCGATATCGTAGGTATAAATATTCGCAGCGACCTGAACCCCAGGGATTACATCAGCGTGATCTCAACTGTATCTCGGAGACTGAATTCTGAACAAGGTGCGACGATTTTTCACGCCTGATATGCTATGTCTTCTATATAAGGCACAAGTCCGGCCTTGCGTAGAATACTGTTCGCACCTCTGGGACGGTTCCGTAAAGTACCTTCTGGATGCACTGGACAGGTTGCAGAGACAGGCTGTCCGTATTGTTAACGATGCAGATATTACAAAGGATAATATAGAGCCGCTTCAATTGCGCAGGGGCATTGCCTCACTGAGCGTGTTTTACCGTCTGTATCACGGCGAGTGTCCTGAAGATCTAATCAATTTAATCCCTTGCTCTTCTTGCCACAACCGAACCACGCGCGATAGTCTGCAAAGCCACAGTTTTACGGTAAATTCTATCTGGGCACGAACTTAAAAGTTCGAAACGTCTTCTCATTGTCATACGGTGAAGTTGTAGAACAATCTTCTTGCCAGTGTGTTCCATTCTTCCTATGGCATGGGGTTTTTCAAACATAACGTGAATAGACATTTACGCACGCTGGCATGAGGCGACTGGCGATAGACAAGTTGTCTCTCGGTGCTCGCCGTTGTTTTGGATTGTATTGTGCTTAACATTAAGTATAGTGCAGTCACTTAGCCATGCTACAATAAAAAAAAAAAACAATTAATACGATAATATCATGGTCCCAAAATGGCAGAATGCTGATGTGGTAACCCTTTTTATTATTTTGTTTACCTACGTCTCTATCTCCCACACATCAAATCATTGCCTAACACTTTTTTTCCAAGTAAAATTATTATTAAACTGTAAAACAATGAGTGGTTATATAAGAACTGAAAATGATTTTGTATTAACCTCTGTACTTTTCAAAACCATAAAGGGTTAAGTTCCATACAAATGAATGTAGACATCATGAGGCACAGGTCAACAGGCTATTGACAAGCATTAGCTTAAAAAATACGTAATTTATTACAAACCTTTGAAAAATAAATTATGTACAATGTATGATGTCATGAACGTAAAAAAAAATATAATTAAAAACATAATCCGCCTTTTCTGATCTGGGTCTTAAAAATCAGCTGAGGGGTTAAAACGAAATGTTTTTCAGTTCTGTCCAGTAAAACATAACACACAATTTTGTGTTATGTGCTCATAACATAGAAGCCGTCAATTATAACTTGAATATCCTTAGTAATGTTATAAATGCGAATGTTTCTTTGCTACATATTCACATCTTAATTACTCAACTGATCATCATCAAATGTTTCATACACTATGTCACGTATAGAAAATGCATATGGTAGGTACCTATCATCCATAAAATATCTACTGTTCTCGTGGGATAGATAAAATCAACATTAACGCGAACGAAGCCGCGAACAAAAATTAGTAATCTATATATACAGTGTTTCATCGAAAATTAAGTACAGTAGCATTAAGTCAGTTTGGCAAATTAAGTCACAGCATTCCGTATCCATTTATAATTGACATCAAAAATTTATATAATTTATTTACTGTTTTAAAAAATACTTTTCATACCAGAGGAGCTTAAACTTGAGTCAGGATGCATGAAATCATCTTGATTCAGATGTCAAATAATGTAGTGTATAAGTGTTTTTAAAAGAGATATATATATAAGGTAATAAGACAAATGTTTGTACAGGCGGCGATGCTGGACGAAATGGACGAGGTGTTCGGGGTATCAGCTCTGGTCGCCGAGGAGGTGAAGACTTCGAACCAAAACTCGTACCAGCCGAAAGACCTGCAGGGGCTGAGGGTCGCGCACGATATCGACACTGTTTGTATTTATTTCTATTATATATGTGATAAATTAACAAAAACAAATTGACAGCAAAAGTGTATGCCTAGTGAAAAAAAAGCATCCTTTATATACCATTATGTTATTGCTGAATATTACTATAATTGTTGCAAAAATACTTTGTAATAAAACAAATTAGTTTTAAACAATTTGGTAACAGGCATAACATAAAATTGAACGTTTTGTATGTTTAGTTGGGTGATGAGAGAGAAACTGTGCTGACGCTAGCGGACAAGGAGGTGCTCGCAGACGACGACGAGGATGTACTGGTCAACGTCAACATTGTAGACAATGAGAAATATAAAAAGGTAAATATGACAATACCTATAATTTATTAATGCTTCCTAATAACAAACATTCTGAATACTAGTTCAGAATGCGTCTATCCGTCACCAACATAAATTTATGTTCACAGTTTACAATAAATTACACAACTAGTAAGTTTAAAGAAGTTTCAAACGCAGGACTGGTGTAGAACACACGACATTCAACTAAATACTGTTCCTTTTCGTCTATTGCACATTAAGTCCATTCTTATTTAGGTAAAAAAAACTATGCCTATAAAAAATCTTAAATTATGTTTATTTTAAAAGACTTGATCTTAGAATACATAAAAAGCGGTAAATATTGTAAGTGTGAATATGAGTTAGTTTGTTACGTTTTCACGTCCCAACTATGTCACTGGCATCATAAAAATGTACGTTTACTTGGTCAGGGGTACAGAAAAGGACACTCTTTCATCCAGAAAAAAAGTACTGTTCCCGAGGGATGGATCAAATCTACAATAATGCACCAGGAAAAATGTAGTACAGAATAGTTAACAACAGAAATGTTTTAGTTTTTAACTTATTCATTTAGATGTTTAATGATAGGTGAGAAATTTGTATTAACATGTCCTGTGCTACGTATTGGCCTGTGGCTTAAAAATCAAGTTTAATATGTACCACTGGTGGTAGATGTGGCATGGAACATGTTAACGCATATTATGAATAATTTATTAAGTAACCCCCACAAGTGGGCAAGAGAGCCATCTGACATCATTTTCATCTCATTACAGTCGATATTTTTCAGTTACTGTCATAGATCCTCTTCTATTTTTTTTAATACTTTATAGATTAGCACTTTTGACCACAATCTCATCTGATGTTAAATGATGATATGGTCTAAGATGGTAGTCACGCTAAACCTAGAGAGGCTGACCCTCAAGTGCAGCTCTGGGAACACACCAATATGTGCTTGGCGATAGATTTTCAACTTGAGAATGGTAACTGGCCAGGCAGACTTAGAAGAAGCCCTACCACCATGCTATGGTTTCATCACGATGTTTTCCTTCATCGAAAGCTCCGACATAGCTGCTAGGATTCGAACCTACGTCCTTCGACGCTTTGTCCGAACACATTACTAACTGAGCCATCATAGCTTTATTTATTTATCTAACACAGAGATATCAATGCTGGTGTAATAATTTGTACTATAGTATTAGTGAAACAAATACAAGATAGGGTTTCTATTTAAATTAGTAGTAATTGTAATGATGTTGTATTTCCATATGTCCAGAACATAGAGGAGCGTAGGAAGGCCCGCGCCGGGTACCAGGCGTACGACGAGGAGGCGGAGCTGGAGGCGTCGCTGGGGTTCCAGCGGCCGGTGCTCAGCAAGTACGACGAGCTCATCGACCAGGACAAGCCGTTACGAACCAGAGGGTTCCGCATCGGAGACGACGACGCCATCGAGGCCAAAAAGTTCCGGGACCTCATGGTCAGTCTTATATTCTTGCAAAATTAATTGCGTTTTCTCAACATAAATTATAGGCTGCCTTTTAATTTTTCGCTTACCAGCTGTTACCAATTTAAGCCGAATTTTATTATTACTAATTGGAACCTATTTTGTTTGATTCGTTTATCCAAGACAAACAAACGACATTTCAATTTTATTTATATATATAAATGGCTTGTGTTTCTAAGATCTTTATTTAAAATGCTTTTCTAGTCACATTTACATATGTTAGAGGTGAAGTTTAAGCAATAATTTTAGGAAAATATGTACATTAAAGTTTTATATTCATACTGATTTTATAAATTTAAAAGTAACTAGGCTTGGTTAAGTATAACCATGCGTCTGGCCACAGAGGCTACAACCCTACCGTTTCATGGCCACCTTCTGGGTCCCATATAGTTGTAGAGGGTGTCTGTATTAGGATTGGGCCCCAGATGAAACATCACACACAGAACAGTGACCAGAGCGGCGGCCAGGGGCTCATCTCCCCATTACACTGGTTCAGTTGAGAATAGGAGGCAGCTGGGTGTGTACCCAGCCTGCCTTCCTACAAGGACGGGGCCCGGCGGCCACCTTTCGCCGAACTGACTGCTAGTAGGTCGGCGTGGTGTGAGCAATGCACGATCCCATACCACCCCAACTTAAAGCGGCGGCCGGGTACACCGTGGGGTTTTACTAAGTACGAGTCTCACACTATCCACTCTCTCCCTTGGCAGGGTAACGTGTCTATGAACCAAGTCTTATATTCGTAGGCAGTCTAACATGTCTGTCTTACATGTTGTTAATAATCCTAAGAGTAAGTTTGAAGAAACTTCTATAGTATTTTCTGTTGTCTGTCACTTACTTTAGATAGAGCAGCATTGACAGTATCAGTGAACTGTAGAAGAAATACAGTGATATTTTCACAAAGCCTGTATTATGTAATGCATTTCTATAGACTGTACGATGGTAGTTAGGCTTAGGATCCGCTTGGGGCTTGTGTATGTATGAGTGAGAGTGTGATGTGGGTGTGATTACAGCGGCAAGAGCGACGAGCAGGCGGCGCGGACAAGCGGCTGGAGTCGCTGCAATTGCCGGAGCTGCGCATCGCATCCGACTATATGGACGAGCACGAGTTGCAGGCTAAATTCAAAAAACCTAAAAAGAAGGTCTGTCTCACTCACATTCTTTATATATTACATTTCCTTTTATTAACCCTTTACTGCTGCAACATTCATACACTAGCCTATTACCCACTACTTCGCCTACGTGGAATTTAGCAGAAACATTTTATTCAGTGTAAACGTGTGCGCTCGGGCGCTTCTTTTGTTTATTATATTTATTTATTATTCTATTGACACATCAACGAAACTCTCATAAAATATTATATAAATCTAATAACACAAAAGTTTAGGAGATTAGAGTACTATCTCAACAAAAGAAATTAAATGCAATTACAATTTAACTTTATATGTAAATCGATGTGCTTATTTATGCTAAATCCTATTTTTTTCTAAAATAAGAGTAGCCTAAGTCACTCCTTTTAACATCAGCCATCTGCCAGTAAAAGTCCCGTCAAAATAGTTTCAGAGATTAACCGAAACAGACTAAAAAAGTAAAAGGAATGTATATTGCATTCTTTAATCACAGTATATGGAGGTGGTTAGGTCTTGGTATTTTTTGGTAACACCTATCTTTGCATATAACTAATCTAGCAATCATATATTTTGCTAATATGATTTTTTTTCTTCCATGTTCACACTTATTGTAGGATTTGAACTTACAAATTCCGATATGGGGTCTTGTTTTGTTAAAATAACTTTATGCTATTAATGCCGTCTAGTGATCACATATTGTATGTACCTTTTGGATTGTGTATATATTTGATTAAAAAATAAAAGTTTTGATTTGGCTAATATGACTTTTTTTTCTTCAGTGTTCACTAGGGTAGGCCAAAAAACTTCGAATACTTTTTTTCTTAGTCATACTGAAAAATGGGTTGCTAGATACCTTTAAAAAATTCTCACCAAAAATGAGCTCTTAATTTCAATAGGAAGGTTTTAATTAATGATTTCCTACAAAAAAGTACATTGAATTTTGCTGTTAAATCAATTACTAACGGAGATATGATGTTTTTTCTATTGGACTAAGGAATAAATCGAAAACTGTAATCCGGAGGAACTTCCTATTGAAATTAAGGGTTCATTTTTGATTGAGAATTGTCTAAAGGTGTCTAGCAACCCATTTATCAGAATGACTATGAAAAAAAAATTGGATTTTTTTTATTATAGAGTTTGGACCCACATATTCCGATATGTGGTTTGTTGTTTTTTTTTTATTTGGCATATGTTAAATGATAACTACAGTGAAGTTAAGCAATGAAATTAAGTTAGAGTTTTTTGGTTAGTGTATGTTAGTAATAAATAAGATCGTTTTTATCAGGGCAAAATGCGTAAGAAGCAGAAAGAGGAGCCGATAGATGTGGACGACTATGACGAAGGGCTCGTTCCACTTGATACAGATGATACAGGTACAGTGTCATATATATTTATATGATAGAACTCATATCACATTTACAATTGAACTGATAATTATTTTTATTTGGTTTATATTGTGAGACACATGTGCACAGATTGACATCGGTTCTCTTATACAAATTCAAATAGTTTGAATATGTTGAAACATAAAAAGTAATAGAATCTTTTTTTTTATTTATTAAAACATCGCTTACGTAAACTTGACTAATCTACATTTTATGTCCGACGAAACTGAAATTAATAAATGAATTAATACTATATTGTCAAAAATACCTTCGTAAATAACGGATTATTTCGTAACAATATTAAAAAAAAAATGTGGTTTTATGAAACCACGATGCAAATAAAACTTTTGATTTGAGCCATAAGCGCCTCCATATTGGCCTTAACTCTGTCGTATGCCTTTCACTTTACTCCTACTCCGCGGCCGGCTGTAATGCGACATGTGATAATTGGACGAAAAAAATTTGAGACGATGTTAAAAGTATCAGTTTAAAACAAGAAAGGTTAATTTTGGTTATCCTTAGAAGATATACATATACCATCCATAACATGTTTTTCAGGTAATTGCATAGTGTATTCTTCTAATGTGTTCCGTAAGATTTAGCCAGCATCAACAATATAAACGCACGTAAATTATTTTTGACGACGGTATATATATATATATATATTTATACTTTATAGGTTAGCGTTTGATCACAATGTCATCTGTTGTTAAATAATGTTGTGGTCTAAGAATTGTGGTCTCACGTTAAACCTAGAGGGAGACTTGCTCTCAAGTGCTGCTGCCGGAATGCTGCGGATGTGCTGCTTGAAGACAGATTTTCAACTTGAGGGTGGTAGCTAGCCAGGCGGACTTATAAAAAGCCTTACTACAGATCATTAAACACTACCAATGATTACAGAATATCTTGAATTTTTCTATTTGTGGCACATATAATTTATGTGTATTATACATACATCTCAACATTGCGAAAGAATTTATGTAAATTTAGAGAAAAAGCTGTATCAAAATTACCACGAGAGTTTAAAAGAAATAGGACAATACCCAGCCAGGCGCTAATAATGATTTTGGTTTAGTTGGTAAATAAACATTTCCTCTATAAGATTGAATGTATTTGTTGTGGAATGTAGAAGTGAACCTGGAACAGTTGAAGAGTAGCTTAGCCATGGACGAGGAGGAGACGGAGCCGGACACGGAACTGCAGGCGGCGCTGGCGCGTGCGCGGCGTCTTCGCCAGCTTGAACTTGCTGAACAGAAACTCCCACAAATACCCAAGGTTAACCCAAAAATGACAACTTTTCCGTATATAAATATGTTACTACAGTTCTTATATACTACTAGGTGCCCTGTCCAGCTTTGAACGTACTATCGAAAAAAAAGGTTTGTACTTTTAACATGGCGCTATCTATTGGATACTTACTCAATCCAATCTACGAATTACCGTGTACTGCCATGCCTTTGACTCTTGTCAAACTAACAGAGATAATCCTATAGTGTAATAAGCGAAAAACACGTGCGAAATATTCTATTGCAACAAATTACGGTAAATGATACATGAAAAGGTCTCGACTTATTATTAATTACTTTAGTATATATAAATTACGTGTCATGTTGTTTGTCCGCAATGGACTAGTAAACTACTGACCCGATTTTAATAAAATTTTGCAGACTGTGTGCAGTTTCATCCAACTTAAAAAATTGTATAGTATATATCTCAATATATAATCGCAATATTATTTTATTACGAATTATATGTTTATTAACAAAGAGCCATATGATTATCTATGTTAGTTCGATAAGATTCTAACAGATGGCGGTATAACCTTAACTTACCTTAGCCAGAACAACGTGTAGCCACCAGGTATGCTGATGATATATAAATGATGGATGCGACAGGTGGAAGAGATCCTGGAGCGTGTGAAGGAGGAGAATACGGAGGAAGGAGAGGAGCAGATCGGTGCGATGGTATTCGACGCGACCGCAGAGTTCTGCCGCACGCTCGGGGACATCCCCACGTACGGGCTCGCCGGGAACCGCGAGCACACCGCGCAACCGATGGTGAGTCACGTCACCCTTGCATCTCCTCACAACATGTCGCACCCTAACTCAATAACGTTTGCCTGTTCCGGGCCCTTAGGAAGAGGACGAGCTCGATGTAAAGGCGAACGGCGACGCGGACATGGACATGTCCTCGGAGGCGAATGCGGGCGCCTGGAGCCGCGTCGACGTGCACACCGACAAACAGCCGGACCTCACTGCAGGTGCCCTAGCCCACACATTTAAACCTAGATAAATAACATTTTTATAAACATATAGCATGGTGTAGTCCGATGCCATGTCAACAGTGTAGTCAGATTGAAAAAAAAAAGCATAATAGCCAACATATTACTAACTGTGTCTTTCTTATCTTCTGATCAATGAGCTCAGTGCTGGGAATCATGATTTCATATATAACTTCAAATGATTTGCCTCCTTGATTTTCGTCCTGATAGTGAGTTGTGTTGATGAGTAGGTCCGCTATAATATACAGATATAATATAATAATTATTGTTTTATGACGGTTCTCATATGATTACAATTGTATATAGTTTCACTATGTATTGTAATTGTCTTGGGATGTGACATATAACAAATAAATAAATTATAGATAACATTATGTTTGCTGTTTGTCGAGTCGAGCAAAATTAATAATAAATGGGAAAATTTTAACACATTCCATGCCACATGTACCATTGGTGGTACATGTGAAACTTGACTTTCAATCCACGAAGTAGCATGGAAAGTGTTAAACAGCAAATATAATAACACAAATATGGCTGTAGTTACGGAATATGTATAAAAATAGATGACTTACGATGTAAGAGAGAATTATCTTCTTACTGGTTGCACTGTTATGGTATTCGTCCAACAGTAATTAAGTATTGTCAGGATTGGCTACCCAATAACTTGTACAGAATTATAATAGGTAATATTAATTAATGTTGGATGCCAGTCTCTGCGTTGCATTGGTTAGATTGTCTGGTAGACAGCTGGAGTTGTATCAGACAGTTTCTCTTTAGCATGAGACTGGACAGTCGGGCCGCATGGGAATGCAAACGCGATTCCATGTCGTCTCGTTATGGCGTTAGATGTTACACTGTGGGGTTTTAGTAAGTAGAAATTTCCTGTTCCCCCGAGTGGGAGGAAAACTCATGGTGTGTATCCTTTCGTAAAAAAAAATAGTAATTAGTATGATCAGGTGTTGAAGAGCACGGTATAGATGAAATGGTGTGGGGTGCAGGATCCTCGGTGGCGCTGGACGCGGAGCCGGCGCTGGGGTGTGGCGTGGGTGGCGCGTTGCAGCTCGCGCTCAGTAAGGGCTATCTCGAGCGGCCAGGGGCAGGCGCTGGTGCAGGCGGTGCAGGGGCTGGCGGAGCTGGTGCGGGAGCGGCGGGGGCACGCAACCCCGACCACCGGCTGGTGACAGCACTTGCCGCGCGACATTACTCCATCGAGGACAAGACCTATGGCGGGTACGCACGTACTCATCTCTTCTCCCTTTACATTACAAAATGTTACATTCAAACTTGACCTTGTATTTTAAACTTATCGCGTTAAAACTTCTCTCACTTCAGAATTTAATTAAGCAAAACAAATAAATTGCCATCTTACCACTATTTAGTTTCTTGATTTCAAAATAAACATTCCGAAAAACTTACTTAAAAACATTGTTAATATCAATTCAAGAGATCAATCACAATAGAAAAAGCAAAGTAACATGATAAAATAAAATCACATTAAATTTCAAGCGCAGACCAATAAGAAAGTAAAAATTATATTTTAAATATTATATAGAAATTATATCATTTTATATATTACTATGACTATGTGGACCAAAATGGTGGTAACCTTAGTAAACATAAAATACTGGGTTCTCATTTAGAACTAGTGAAACAGACACTGTTATTTGGTGATAAATTTCCAACTTGAGACTAGTATAAATAGTCAAACGGACATTAAAGGAAGAACTAGCACCATGCTGTCATTTCTTCACAATATTTACTTTTTTTATAAATACTTTATAGGTTAGCGTTTGACCACAATCTTATCTGATGTTAAATGATTTTGCGGTCTAAGATGGTAGTCACGCTAAACTTAGAGGGAAACTAGCTCACAAGTGCAGCTGTTGAAACACACCAACAGGTGCTTGTCGACAGATTATCAACTTGATGGTGGTAGCTAGCCAGGCGAACATTGAAAAATCCCTACCACCATGCTATAGTCTCATCACGATGTTTTCCTTCACAGAAAGCTCCGGCTCAGTTGTTAGAACTCGAACTTACGTCCTTCGACGCTGTGTCCGAACACACTATCAACTGAGTCATCATAGCTTAAAACTCAGCTTCCGACTTAGTTGAACCTACACGATCACCTAAATAGAATCGCTTTAAATGAATTACATGAAGGCTAATGTAATAACCTATAATGGATTTGAATTAGTTGTAAGACATAACTCTTTGAACGGTCAGGGAGGACGACAAGTACGGGCGGCGCGAGCGCGGACACTCCGGCCCGCTGCAGGACTTTCGGGAGAAGCAGAACTTCAGGCCCAGTATCAAGCTTGAATACGTGGACGACGAGGGCAGGCCACTCAGGCCCAAGGAGGCCTTCCGCTACCTCTCGCACAAGTTCCACGGGAAAGGCCCCGGCAAGAACAAACAGGAGAAACGGATCAAGAAAGCGATCCAAGAGGGGGTTTGTTCTCTCATATACATCATATTACAATAAATACGATATATACCATTATTACTTTAGTTATATTGCAAAACTTATTTACGCTCACTATGCATACATATTCATACATTCAAGTGTATTTCCATATAAAGATTTCTGTTTTCATTTTATATACACGCGATTTCGTCTGAACTATTTGTAATTTCAAAAATATATTTTAGATACAAAAGAAAAGACATGAAAAATACACTAGCTCAGAAAATATATTTGCAAACGGTTGTTCACCCTTTCTTGCTCATGCACACCACGTCGTTTGCCTCACTTCATATCTTGTCGGATGCGTAATGCTTATAAAAATTTCAAACTGTTACTTTTTTATTGTTACGGTAAAAAAAATATTTCACTGTAAATTAAAATAATATAAATATTTCCTATATAACAACAGATTTATATGAACGAAGTTATAGACTCAAGTTAGTTTAATCTATCGATAAAATTTCAATCCTGGAGGTAGTCGTAATAGGTTTACTTGTTTTTATTTTTTATGAGTTAACATAGATTAAGATTGATAATACTGGTTGCAGCTGATGAAGAAGATGAGCTCGACGGACACGCCGCTGGGCACGCTGCAGATGCTGCAAGAGAAGCAGCGCGAGACGCACTCGCCTTTCATCCTGCTCAGCGGTGCCAAGCGCGACCCCAACAACTAGCTGCCCACACCCACCCCCGCTCCCACTCCCACACACACACTCTACGCATTACGCTGTTCTCTGTAATTTTGAAAATTCTTGTTATAATATTGCATATTTTCACGAGAAGCGTAAAGCCAAATTTGCGCATTATTAGCTCTGTAAGTAGTTCTGAGGCCAAGTATCGCAAATCCAAACATAATAATTTAGTAATTTTCCATAGTTATTAATTCGTGGATTCAAAAATGTTATTTAGATTGTCATGTCTAGGTTGTATATTATTTCTTGGACAGTTTCAATACTCTGTTCTTCTTTTATGTATAATTCTAATCAAATTAATTAGATGGTCGGAATAGTAATGGTTTAATCGACTCTAGCGTCCGTAATACTGACATTTGTTTTGATTAAAAATACATTGGAAATATGTCTTTTCGATAATATAATTTGATGTACTAATCGTTTGTCTACACGTTGTTCTCGTAGCCTCATCTTAATTGATATAATAAAATGTATGAGTAAACATTACTTTTATTGATTAAGTTATTCTGCACAAACTCTGCTAATGGCATTGATTTTAAATGAATATGCTTTTGAAGATCAATAATATAACGACATTATTGGTATCACACTTTGCTATAGATGACGGTCACTATCATATAGGACGTCCACCTGTTTTCTGCTTTGTAACCATACGTTTTAGATTATAAACCCTTGCATTCACTTTTATCATCTCTAGGAAAAGTGAATTGTATAATTCGTTTAAAACTTGATGTTACCACTACGATTAAAAGAAACAGTAGTGTGTTTTTGATTGATTCAGGCAAAGCTTGATTTCGCGTTTAATTAATATATGATAACGTATACCGTACGGTGGCTTTCGCACCGAAACGAAATAGCTGGCGCCTTCTGGCTACTCGAGGTAAAATAACGGTATGGTATTTGATAATCAACACTTAATTTGGGCTGTAGCAAATATAATACACACATGTACCTTAGACTGATCCAGCACCCGTCGAGATTCACCAACAAGGAATCGGGTTGTTACAAATTCGAGAACACGGCGATGGTAAGAGATTTGAGCGCGTAACTGTTTTTTTTACACACGCTATTGGTGCTCCAATGGCTACTTAGTGAGTGTCCCATGACAGCTCCCGTTTGGTACTGCATGAATATTGAACATTTGTAACAATGGAACACAATAATGCAAAAAGAAAATTGATTGTCTGTAAAGTATAAAGCATAATTTTACGTATCACCGTCATAAGAAAACTTTGATAAAAAATTGCATACTTTTTGCTGTAATTGTTGTTGTAATAAACAATAGAAAGCACATTAACTTTTCACTTCACTTTATAAACAGTTGCTAAAACAGTTCACGTGTAGGTTGTGTGCTGTCGCTGTCTCTCTTCTACTCGGACGCATCGGCTGATGAAGTGGAAGAGAGATAGATGCGCCACAAGCCGATCGCGCCTCTCATGTGCTGGTTTCGCGCTCATGCTTGCACGCCTGGCTCAGGCGGAACGTGACAATGAGTCATGTTTTTTCATGCGTGTAGCCGGCCTCCGATTTACAAGACGTAATCATGTCAAAAAAAGAAATACAACTGATGCGTTATTCTGTTAAAAGCTGAATTAGCAATTTACGTGAAAATACTATTGATTGGTCTAGAATAAAAAACATCAAGATTTACTCCGTTTTGCTTTTGCAACATTATCAGTTTTTAATAATTTTGACAAACACTAATGGCTGATGAAAATTCAGGAATACCATGCAACTCATCGCATACACAGCTCGTGACTCTTGATTATCGGTCTTCACGTACGGCTATAGGTACCATGTACAATATGCATCTTATAAAACCACTTTAGCAAGGGCGTAACTATAGCGTCTAATGCTCGTGGCAATTCATTCAAAAGGGCCTCAGTAAAAATCGTGACGTTATAATTCAATTTTAATAAACCACTGCAGTACTTACTTCTGAGTTCTCTCGGGCCAGGGGCCCGTGACATTTTGCCACTCTATTGTTACACGATTGCACACTAGGTTACCCGATTAACTGATGTTTCAAATGTAAATGATTTAATATCTTCATTTTTATTATGCTCTTTTTTATTATTTAGGCATATAATTAGTGGACACAAACATTACCCAGACTAAAAAACATACGTGGTAACAAATAATTCGAGTCAATATAAATCTCGATGACTCCCCTATAACTAACAGTAGTCCGGTGAAGCTGTCAGGCTAATAGCGTAGTTAGTAAAAAAATGCCGAACGGAACTGTTATTTACGGCTCCGTCAGCCGTAATTAAAGCGTTTGTTTCTCTCTTCATTTGATAATTTCTATGAGAGATGCGACTAGAGTTATATAGTCTTACAAAGAACATTATTGGGTACTGAATTTATGGGCTTCAATTTACTAACGTTTTTAAAATTATGGTTCTTAAATTAATATTAATCAGTTTATATTGAAGACGTTTTATAGCATTGGGCGTGTTTAATCAGTTGATAATTATAAAAATAGTATTGTATAGCAACAGTAAAACACGTTTAAATGTTAATATGTATTTATTTAAAATGTAAATATGTTGTCGATAAGCTATGAGAGAATACACAATGAGAGACAGCTCGGAAACAATAAGTTTAATCTCGTGTAATAAACTTGACATGATAGTTGTCTTTAACGAAGTAAAGCTGTAAGTGGTATGCGAGTGCTAGTCCTGGAAGCGCGGGCGGCGCGCCTGCGTGTCGGCGCGCAGTCGCGTGCGGCGCACGAGCTCGGGCGTGGGGGGGCGCCGTACCGGCTGCGTCGACGCCGTACGCAAATGCGTGTACACCGGAATCTGGTACATGGATTCCTTTTTATTCCACTCACTTATTACTCCTTTTTTATACTTTATTGGTTAGTGTTTGACCACAATCTCATCTGATGTTAAATGATGATGTGGTCTAAGATGGTAGTCACGTTCAACATAAAGAGAGACTGGCCTTTAAGTGCAGCTGCCGGAACACACTAACAGGTGCTTGGCGACAAACTTTTAACCTGAGGGTGGTAGCTAGCCAAGCGAACTTATTCATCACGATGTTTTCCTACACCGAACGCTCCGACTCAGTTGTTAGAATTCGAACCTATGTCCTTCAACGCTGTGTCCGAACACACTAGCAACTGAGCCATCATCTCTTAAATCGCTTTATTTATGTCACAATCTATGCTGATATTTACATATAGTCACAAATTTTTGTCCCGTTTAAAAATATTGATTTGATTAAAGTTTTAATGCAAACAAACAGCCTTAAATTTGTAGCAACATTCTATATATATATAGTGTTCAACAATGCTGTGTTTTGTATTACTGTTTTTAATATAAAAGTTTTTTTTTATTTTCGTCCGTGCTTCGTGTACGCTTTCACTGAATATAAGCACTACATTATTATTAGTACTGTAGCATATTGCTGAAAGGGTTGCCAGTTTTTAAGCATTTTTCATTCCTATGTATGTTCGTAATTTAACATGTCAACTATGCCTGAAAGCATCAAAGGGTAGCTACTAAAAAGTTGCCATAGATATCCCGATCTGCTGGATAACTCACGAGACCATAGTGATAAAGAACTATTCTGAGAAATCAGCCAGGAAAAACTTTGAATGCCTTTAAGTAAAATGCCTCCTAACACCGCAATAAGCTCTAAAATATAAAGACAATAACTTGATAGTTTAAAAGCGATAGAAACCATAGAAAAATATTGAATTGAAAGTGGTAGTTAGGTACAGTGGGCAGTGAGTCATCGAGCAGCACATCGTCCTGGCGCTCGGCTCGGCTCGGCAGCTGGAAGTAGTGTCCCAGCAGCGGCTCCGGCGGCGGAGCTCCGAACGTGTCGCGGCGCAGTTCCTGCTCCGTGATGTCACGCAGCTTGTCTACCTCCACCTGCCCCGGTACGAACCGGGACACGAACCCCCCGCGCCACACCTATACACTGATTTATACATCAATTTGTCCCTTAACTCGATATATGTTTATTAAAAAAATAGTGTTGGAGAATTTTGTCCGGTGACGCTTACGAGTGGCGCAAAAAATATTATAAAATTAAGTAGTTCACATCGTATGCGACATTCCTGCCTCGGTTTTGATTTTGATGAGTTACGACGTGTGATGCGTAATAATTATTTTGTTATATTTGAATTTATAATTGTATTTGAATACTATTAAAAAGGACATTGATAACTTTGTTGAGTTGAGTGTTGTGAATGGGAAAGGTGACGACAGCTCCAGCCTTTAACTTTCTAATTGTATAGTAATTCCTTCATACATTTACACTACAAACAGTCCGCTGGAAACAGCAAGAATGCCGACGCGACGCTATAAGGTAAGTGAATTTTGATGCAACTAAATATATTGAAGTGTGCTGTTTATTACAGTTTTCACTAGGATTGGTCACGACTCCGAAATGTATTTATTGAAGAGCCCAGCAGCAATTCGGTTTTTGTGGTAGTGATTTTCTCACGCAAATAGTATATGGTTTAAACTAATTTACAACGGAATATACTAACATAAATTACAATGTACTCTATTCACGATATACATATGCTTATACTTTTTTTAATTTGGAGCCCTTAATTTAACTTACTTATAAATACATCTTATACATTTGAATATGTTTTTGATCTATCATTATATATAATCGAGAATGATATAACAGAAAAATTAAACACTTTTTTAGTAATCACATTTTGATAATATCTCAAAATTACTCTCGTGTTATCTAATCAATGAATAAAGAATAAAAGTTCAAACTAAAATAACCTTAAAAGTTGTAAAACTGGCGACTTTTTTGATGTCCGGCGGGAACCGGGTCATTTCCAAAGTCCAGGGTAGGAAACTGCCCAAAGTCTGTAAATACTCGCCAGACAAGCGCCAGACGCGCACGCTGTAGTCCGAACTACCGCTGACGAATAAATATTTTTGTAATTCTCATGTGATGTCCCTAATAATTATTTTTTTTATGGTCACAGAAACAATGATATCAAAAGAAAATTAAGGGCCGTATTCTTTTTAAAAGCTTTCTTGTAAAATTATATAAACTTGTATTTGTAAGTAAAATTAAGATATCGGTAATCACACTAGGCCTTATTAAAAATAGGCATAGGTTAGGACCCAATATTACTTATTATCAACTTCTATTGTAAATACTCGTAATAATAGTTAATTTAAATGTTCATGAAGTGTGTGTTAAGGATTATGGAATGAAATACGTGAGAAGAAGCTTAAGTTCGTCGATGAAAGCCATGCAGGAGATGCAGCGGAGGTGCGCGCGGTAGCTGTTCAGCAGCAGAGGGAGCGGCTGGTCGCGTACACTGCGCTTCGCTCGGCCCTCCACCCGGTCCCGCCACAGGAACGGGAATTCCAGCCGTAGTCGCGGCATGTTCACGTGCACCTTCACACATCTTACCTCTCCTCTATACTGCATCACGTTATATATCCTGCCGCCAGCTAACAACAATCTAGAGACTAATCCTCGAGGACCAACATGCATGAAATCACTATCGAAAAGCCATTCCAGCCTAAGCTTCCTGCGAGGAATCTGCACTTAAAAATAAATATTGGTATCTAAGATTGATAAAATCTAACACTGTGATCAATCACCATGGAACCTGGTATATCTCAGTATAACTAGATGGAAGTGGCTTTTATGCTGTCCATTGATGCTCCAAGATGTGTGTCCAAGGTTATAATACTGCAGCATGTAACTTACTCCATAGAGATTGATATGTGTATTTATTAATCAGAGTGAATGTTTACAGAACATCCATTTTGTCATAACTTGTCATATTAAAAAATATAACAAGCGCGAGCGGATTTACGGGTACATCACATATTAGCTCAAATTTCAAAATACACGACATGAAACTTAATCAACATTGTAAAAATGTTAGTGCAGTTTTAACTTCATCGTTCTCCCGAAAAACGGTACTCACCACTTCGTTCCTAAGAAAATTGGTCATCAGCCAAACTTTAACGTAACCGATCGTCGTGCCCGTGAAGAGGTAGTCGTTGTGCAGGTCCGTTGCGAAAGCAGTCACGTAGTCACCAGCAGTGTGGATCGCCTGGAACGAGCCCTGGTACCCGCCGGCAGAGTGGTCCGACCATCCTTGCACTTGACCATTCTCAAGCGCTAACATCAGTGATGCTACAATAAAGTCAAAAGTACTAAGGAATTATTTTGTATCACTATAGTATTATTAGATTTTTAGCTCCGGTTGGTATATAGTTACATTTTGGAATAGCTCAAGCAACCTTTATAGAACACATTAGCTCGGAGAGAACTCGATTATTATAGATAATTTTTCAAAAAGCTCTTTGATTTCACATCCGCTCAATGTATTAAAAATGTCTTTATATGTGTTTCCAGAAACTTTGTATTATTTTGCATACTATACATTTCATTTTATGAATCAGGCAATCAGTCATCTTACGAACACGGAATACTTTTCACCAAAATCCGATTTAATTACAACCAAGGCCGATTCAATTAATATAATAAGTGATACCAAGTCAAAAGTAGGTGTCACCACTGATCCTGAACCACGAAGCACTGAGTCAAATGACAGACTTTTTACCGTGTGTGTATCCATTAAAGATCATCAAATGTATTAAAATCTATTAACATAACAATACGGGAGAACAGAATCGAAGAGGGAAGTTGATTACGAGCTAGATCTTACCGACATGCATGGCACACGGGCGGGTGTAGAGGAAGATCATGGCATGCACAGCTAGTTGCCGCATGAGCTGCGCACGCGCCGGCAACGACACGGTGGACACGCGTCGCGCGAATGCCTTCTGCATGGCGGCTGACGAACTCAGGGACTCGCGAGCGCCGCCCATACTGTGCTTACAACGAACACATAACGACGTATAAGAAGATAGTGGCGAACCATTATTGGTTCCCTGTATATTTAAACTATAATTAAGAAATAAATTAAGGAAAATATAGATTTCGGTAAGCTCATTATAATGATACTATTTAAAGTGCTATTAAGTTCAAACACCATGTCAAGCAGGTTTTAATGTCTAAATGCTATTACAGGGTGGATCAATATGTGAACGATGGTGACGTCTGGAAATGACGCCCTCTCGTCTATTCACTTGGTAAGTGCACTGCACTAAAAACCGTTAGTTTTCAAACATCTGACGTCTCGGTATATATGCGTCTGTGTTGCCGACTGTGAGTTTTAAAAACGCTAAACCCTACGCGCCATATTTGAATATAGTTTTGAAGACCCCTCCCTACCTGAACGGGTCACGTAATATAGGTAAGTTTAGTAACGCCATCAAGTTGAAAATCTATAGTCAAACACCTATAGGTGTGTTCCGCCAGCTACACTTGAGAGCTAGTCCTTGTTGGTTTGGCGTGCTTACTATCTTGAACCATATGGCATTGTCGTTCATTATCAGGTGGGATTGTGGTCAAAGGCCATAAAACCTATAAAGAATTTTAAAAAACAGACTCCTGGTTATTTGCAATATGTTTCTCTTCTTTATACTTAACGTCATGACATTAATAAATAATCGTAAACTTTTTATAACCTCCGCGTCACCCTTTCCTATTATTCATACCTTTCTAAATTCCAATTATTATTTACAATGTTCCGTATGGTAGGACTCGACAATTATGGCCGACTGGATTGCAGTCACCATGCACATGGTGAAACATTCACTAATGAAGTATGGTGGCAGGGTGTTTGTACCCGACAAGTGGTGACAAAACCGTCGCGATTTGATTTGCAGCTGAGACGCTTGCAAGCTGGTATAAGAGCGATGAACGCTGAAAGATGGACGTCGTTGTTTTTGCATTGCACCATATTTGCCAAACACACTGTCATCGCGTTATTAAACATAATATTGATTACAATTACAAGTATCCCAAGAAATCTTATGCTATACTAAGCCCTACTAATGTTACAGTGGTTCGTAGTATTACCTGGGTCGCTTTAAGGAATGGGATCTCCTAGGTCCGGTGGTAGAAATACTAGCTGCTGAACCTCCCGTCTTCGCTGCCTCTCGCTTATTATAGTGCATTTTGATCCGGAGCATGGGCTCAGTACACGAGAAACGCCTGCGTCAATAAAGGAAAAGCGTCACGTACACTGTTAGCCAATATTACTAAAGGCACAACAGAAAAATGATGAAAATCCCGCCTCCAATGTTTAAGATTTGCAGGAGTTTAAAATTGTATACAACATAAGTAAGCTAGAAAAACCAAACAGCATAAAAGGTGTAGGCGCACAGAAATCGACGTTTTTTGTTTCTTACAATAAAATAGTTAAAGTAATGCAAAACATCATAATTCTCAGTCTAGCGATGATTAAATTAATAAAACTATTTTATCGTATGTTTGCAAAACTCATTATCTATAATTGGTTACTAACACTTTCATACAATGACACTGAAAGTCTACTATCTATAATTTCATAAGAACTATGTTGTTACAATTATTGTTTCCTTATACATATAATGATAAGAATTTAGTTTAATTCTTAAACGAGGATTTGGAGATCTGTAGTTCAGGTCTTTGAACATTTTTCAGCCTCCAGACCTGACATTGATTTTTTAAGTCATCTTTACTTTTATAAAATGTATACTTTTCCTTTTGTTCTTTAAAATATTGTATAGCATTAAGAATGTAAATCTAAATGTGAGGTCAAATAAATAAAAAATTATGCAGGCAAATATTAAAAAGTTTAAAAATATGGCGCATTTCCTAGACCTGTAAGGTTGTCCAGTTTCAAGCTTCCAAAGAAGCAGTTCCGAATTGTAAGAAGCAGTAGCAAGAGAAAGCGGGCTCCTAACGGCAGCGGCCATCACGTCATCCGAGTGTCGCGTCTCCCAGCTTTTACCAGTCGTAGCTGTACCGGTATCTTCGAATTCTGTTACGTGCCGGTTCCAGCCCACAGCCAGGATCCTCAACATATATTTTTATTTTAGTACAATTATTAAGTTATGGACTAACTCTTTGATAATAAGTATATCTGTTGATAGGTGGTTCTCAAATGAGGTCTTAATAACACGATGTCGACTATTTGGTTGACACTAAAACATTGCGTGATTTGATTGCTATATTGCCCACGTCACGTACTCAGTGTAATACCATTGAGTAAGCAGTTTTTGTTACAGTGGAACTAATGTCTACTAATTCTTTGGTAGTTATTTATTTTATAGAATAAATTTGACAATCCGAATATGATACAACCTATAATATGAGAATAAAAGATACCTTCCCTCGACCCAGAAACAGTTGGTGACTTCACAGTCATATTCAATGTTCATGGTCCGTAAACAAAGACCGGTGTTAAAGTTCCAAACCTGGATATACCCGAAATACATTAATACATTCTGTTTCATAATACTACACTTCTAAATAACTATTCAAAGCGTATGGTCGATTTCAAATATTGAAAAATCTGTATACTGCATAGAGGAGGTTAAAGAATCTATTCTTCCATTATATTGAGTATTATATCTGAACGTTTGACCACAATCTCATATGATGTCAAATGATGATTTGGTCTAAGATGGTGTTATATATTATATTGATTATATAAAGGTGGTTGTATCTACACCTATTTAAGTAATGTCGCTTGTGAAATAAAGTCAGTGTGCTACTAGCTACGGGCCGTTTCATTTGTCCCTACATTCGCATACATATCAGATGGTAGTCACTCTAGACCTAGAGGGAGACTGACTCTCAAGTGCAGGTGTCGGAATCGGAACCGGTACAGGTGTTTGGCGACAGATTTTCAACTTGAGGGTGGTAGCTAGCCAGGCGGACTTAGAAAAAGCCCAACCACGATGAAAAGGTTTTTGAGGTTTCTCCGCGATGTCTTCCTACAACGTTAGTCGACAATGCTCGCTTATTTAAATTTCAATTGATGTTAAGCTTGAGTAACAAATCACACCTTTGTTGTATTAAGTTTTCAAATCAATTAGCTTTTTTGCAACAATATATTTTTTTAAGAAATGCCTAAATATATTTTTCAAATAAGTTTTACTAAACGACTTAAAATCACGAAATTGGGCACCTTTAGAGAACCGTCCCTGGCTCCAGTTAGCAACAACTGGTAACCAGGATCAAAGCAAGCCGCCGTGATTTCGACAGGGATTAGCTCCCCGTGGAGTAATCGAGTGTGTGCATCACGAACCAAAGCGTTGCGCTTCCCTATGCCAATCTAAATTTATAGTGGAATTCTTATAAGTATACTTTAAAATGTCCAGAAATATTTCAAGAAGGTATGTGAAGAAAATCTCCCAGATTTATGCGTTCACGGCGACATCCTGTTCAATTTAGAAATGCACGTTTTGATGGAATTTATACGAAAGAAGAAATTCGGACGCTTGTAATAATCTGCTTGAATGATATATAATATAGATCGGCTTGGTCCGAATTATCTGAAAATGGCTTTCGGTGGCAATAGCTTCATTTCGAAAATGTTTACATTAACAATGACTGCATATCGCTATGCCAGAATAAAATTATAGGTTAATCAATAACATTCGATTCGTATAAAATAAAATATAGCCAGTAATAAACTCACCGGTAACCGGATCCCAGTTGATAATGATACTATCCATACCGCAAGTGATAACAACTTTGAAGAGTGGATTGTAGAGGATTTTAGCGACGGCTCTCGAGTGTGTGAACCCGTCGGTGTGTTCCGGGTTTAGTTTTTCATCTAGTACTACGATGGCTATCTTTATCGCAGCTAGTATGAGTTCGCGGGTGCCACAGTTATACACTGCAGAAATGGGAGTCCGTTCCCCCACTTGCGATGGAATATCGATGTACGTCTAAATTTTTATGTTTAAACTTTAATTATATGATATAAGCTGATATCCTTATTTAACAATGATTTGTGTCTATGCCATAGTATTCTAGAATATTTTACACGGTTTTCTTAATATCGGGTTCTAATTTAGCTCTATAATGAAAAAATAATAATTTTCTAACTAGCCGACCTTTGTAATGAAATTTTGGTACTTTGATTTTCACCGTAGAGCAGCCTACTAACGGTACTGTATTTGATAATACTACCTATTGAAAATAAATGGCAACCATAGAGGGATCCATAATCTATCACCAATTATCTCTATTATGTAGGCGTGTATCTCTTTAAGGAACTAAAATGCTATTATAAATTTACACAATTCACCAACCTGAAGGCAGACTTGTCCCTGTACATCCCACACCTTGATGACCCTGTCTCTGGATAAAGAGTAAATCGTCTGCCCATTGTTCTGAAGCACAATGTACGTGATACCAGCGTGATGCCCAAGAAGAACGAGGTTAGCCTTGACCGGTACGAATGTGTTCCAAACGCGGACCGCGCAATCCGGACCCCCAGTAACGAGTAGGTGGGCTTCTTCGTCGAAAGCGAAGCAGTGAATACCCTAGATATTAATTATATATTGAAATCTGTTTGATATTGTTCATGCGAGTAGTTTGAAAGTATTGATATCACAAAAAAGAGTTAATCCCAATATTACTATTCAAATTATGCTAATTACAGCATATTGAAATATGTATATGACATAAAACATATAAGAACATAAAAAATACCTCAACCGCCACACAAAGATGTCCGACAATGTAGATCTTCTCTAGTACTGACATTAGCGCATTTTTTTTCTATCAGATCTACGCAGGTAACACCTTAAGTGGCTTCACAGCTCCACCGCACTACTAAGGGAAGCGCTTAGGGCACCCACTCGATTGAGCAACGAGCACAAGGGCCAACGGAACCTCGGCTTGGGCTATTGTTGTATATTGTATCATACGCGCATAGATCTACACTAACTAAGCTATCTTAATATTCATACATGTATTCGTTCATGAGACATACATTTTCATGCATGTCTCGCCAACTCATACGCGTATTTCGAATCTGACATTTGCCGTTATTAATCTGTTAAGGACTTTAACTAAATGTGGATAATGGCAGATATTTTTAAAAAGAGACTAAAATTAAATAGAGCTATACTCACCTTTTCAACTTTGAACATGTTATGGGTTCTAGAACCGGCAATGTCACACATGAGCAGAGAGTCGGGGCAAGTGGCGCACGACACGACGCAATGCAGGGACGCGTAGAACGAAACCTGACGCACCCAATCTGAATGGACCCGTGTCAGCTCAACAAGCTGCAATTCCGGTAGCAGTCGCGGCTAACAAACAATTCCACTATTGGAAAAACTCTATAAGGCGGGTCAAAGTACATCCAGTAAATGTTTTCCTGGTATACTTCTTAAATGGAATAACGAATACGGTGAACTGGTATTACTAAGAATAGAACCTTATAGAGAAATAGCTCAGTAAGAATGTCATTTATAGCATATTAATGTTTTAAATTTACATTTTTCTAAAACGGTAGCAAGTTTGATTCAAACTATTCCTTACAAATTCCGCCATGACATCTTTCTTATCATTGTCAAGTTTACTAATTGCATTCTCTCGGTCAACGCTTTGCGCCATTCATTACGCCCGAAATAAGTAACATACGCATAAATTTTCTACCAAAAAAAATATAACATCAAAATTTAAATATAAAATGTAAATCATTAAAAGATAAAGCTATTTTAAACTGAAAACTTCTTTCAAATTTGCGATCAGATACCTATAGAATAATTATAACGAAATTTCCCCTGTTAACTGTCTTTGCGTGATGTAGTATTTCGATACTTGCTATAACGCGTTTAAAACCCAAAGATAAACAATGTCTCCATGATGTTCGGATTTCTATTATGAATCACATTGATTTCCCAGTTACTGATTTGAAAAAGGGTATTTTAAAATAATAATATTAGATAACAGTACAAATAGCGCTCTCAGAAGCTGTTTCTCTATAGTTTTACTTTACTTATAGGTAAATACAAGATTATCTGAGAATAGCGGCTATGAGCCAGGAAATAGAATAAAAGGTATCACGACAGTGATACCGACTGTTGAATACCGAATACCATACAAAGGAATTAATTCATACGGCTTATTACTTCCGATTTATGACTGATAAAAAGATTTCATATAATCATGGTAAAAAAGGTTTCTACTATGTTTGTGAATAATACACACATACATTTGATAAGTAAAGAGATAAACTAACATGTCGTTGCAAGTCGACGTGTCTTAACTGTATCAGGGAGCGTCCGGGCTGGTTGCGGAAAGGGCCACGTTTGATGGGTGAAAATATAAGCAGGCGCACATTGCCGCCTACGTCGCCACATATCAGTACGCATTTTTCATTTTCATCTTTGTTGAAATGGTAATACATTGTGCAGATCTGTATACAATTATAT
Organism: Antheraea assamensis; assembly: GCA_035772565.1. Lineage (NCBI taxonomy): Eukaryota > Metazoa > Arthropoda > Insecta > Lepidoptera > Saturniidae > Antheraea > Antheraea assamensis. Next base: position 2,517,825 of record JAQQSE010000046.1, on the reverse strand, counting down.
CGTTGGAGAGATTATTCGCTTAGAAATTGCGTGTTTGATAACCGTGTTGATCGAAGTAGATTCGAATCCTGCAGTGAGCCGGAGCGCCCGGTGTACGAAAAAAGTATGGGGGTGGTAGAGCTTTTTCTACCATTTTAGACTACATTAATAACAACAAATTATATTAAGGTCTGCTGCTGCATTTGCAGTGCTTTTTTTCTTTTTTTTTTCGAACTGACTACACTGTTGACCTGGCAAGACCTCTACAATTTCACCGGACTACAGCATTTGCAGTGCATAAAATTCGTCAGTTAACAGATATTGCCACTGCTAGGTTAGTTTACTTCGCATACTTCTATAGCTTAATGTCTTATGGTATTTTGCTGCGGAGGCTAGTAGCTGAGGTAGATACTATATTTTTATTACAAAAACAGGCAGTTTGAGCAATATACAATATGGGACCTCGCGAATTGTTAAAGACTAAATTTCAAGAATTCGGTAACTTATCTTTAAACTCCCAATACATACTTGATAATTTAATGTATTAATTAAATTAATGAAAATTAAAAAAAAAACTGGAATTTGTAAATGTTCGGCATGATTTAAATACTAGAAACTATGACATACTGGTCATCCCATGTTTCGGACTTAGTAAAACCACTAACAGTTTTTTAGGTAATAGTGTTAGATTTTACAACAAAGTCCCAAAGTATATTACCGATTTGCCGGCCTGTAAGTTTAAGCGCCATGCAAGCGAGTGTTGTTATCAAAAGGTTATTTATAGTGTGGATCAATATGTGAACGATATTGATGTTTGGAACTGATACCTCTTTCTGTACATCCGCTAAAAACGAATATAACGTTAATGTATTTTTTAATATATGTATGTTAAAAAGATAAATCCGATCGAGTTTCTTGCCAGTTCTTCTCGATGACTGGGTTGTTTTCCGAACCGGGGGGATTTTTTTCACGTCCAAAAACTCCTTCTTAGGACCTAAATTGAATAAAGTATTTTTGATTTTGAATAGATCAGTAAGATTACAGTCAACTTTATTTTTATTTATAAAGATGAACTATGATCTATCGCATCATGGGTGGAATCATGTGAGCTTGGTAAACAATGCAAATATAACGATAAAAGGTGTAGGTATATTTTACCGAGACAACCATAATTGATGTAAGATAATCATGTAATCGAAGAAAGTTTACCATCAATTTATCTCAGCTGCAACTACTATAAGAGACAACCAACTTTTAATCTCAACTGGGCAGTTACTCAGAACAGTACAATATCCAATTATTGTGCTACGGATTTATAACACTATTTTCTTTCAGAACTCGTTAAAGTGTACGTATATAAGATAAGTAGTATAGCTACTTAGATACACCCTTCCACGAAGTGTCCACGCGCTATACCATTGAAATGCCCTCGTCAAGTCATATCGAAAGCATTCTTCGATATAATTTTATTGTTGTGTATGAGAATAAGTTTTACAATATGTTATCATTATATACACTTCACCATGTATTCCCAACTGCTGATGACAATCTTGAGCATGAAGGTTTTAGCGGTACAATCATAGAAGCGAAGGTCTCGCTCTGTCGAACTCGTTACAATGATGTTCACGTCCGGCATGCAAACCATATCGCTGACCCAAGTCGTACGAACTTTCAAGTGCGCTGGCAGTTTTAATTATATTATATATACCGTTACTGGGTAACTCTTCAATTTTTACATTGTAGCTTATTTATAATTGGAGATACGTTAAAAACTTTAAAAAATACTATATATGTAGCTACTGACGTGAGTTGTAATAGATGATAATTGCGACCTGATCCCAACCACTTTACATCAAATATACCGCAATGACACGCTTAGACGTTATATTTTCGGGAATCAACTAAGGTGTCTGTAGCCGACTGAACCACTACCATAATGTCCAGGGAAATAAACACGTCAGAGCAACTGCCTTTTTTATTTGTTTATTGTAGGATCGGCCTATACACATGCAGTTACTACGAGCTCTACAGGTCGGAATGACAATTGACTTAACTGTGCTTACTATCAGGTATAGTGCTGCATAAATATCGGTGTAGACTATTGATTCAATAATAACTCAGAAGCTTAACACATCTTGCTAAACTTCAAAATAGGAATTTCTTGGATAGTCTGCTAACGATGCAACTAAAGGGTTGATTTACTTTAACAAATTTCGTATGTGGGTACTATGTGTATAAAAGTTAAAGACAAACTTTGTACTTCTCGTCATTTGTAACTTATGGTCTACGGACACCAACGTGAAAAAATATTTTGCATATTATGCTTCATTAAGATTAGGCAACTTTAACATCATGTGCCGCACCTCAGGCGAAACCTATACTACTAGTTTAATTTCAAACATATAAACAAGGTAATACTGACGGCTGGACGAGTACGCGGTTCTGAGAAGTGACATGTCTAACGACCACCAATTGATCATGCCGTCGCGACTCGCCGTTATGTACGTTCCTTGCACCGGATCAGTGTTGCGATCCTTTAAATAAAATTACCTATTACATTTGTATAAGTACTTTGTATATAGTTAGAGGTACTTAGTAATTAAGTGATTCGTACACCAAATTCATTTTAACACATTACCATTGCTTATATTAACCAGTCTGGTAAATAATAAATACCTATAATTAAATCGCTGCCATAGTTTACACATAGTACTGGTAATAGTGTGGTAAAATTAGTAAACACTAGAAATTGATCAATACATTTTAAAATCGTTGTTTATTCGAATATTGTCACTATTCGTTTTCTATAGTTTATAACGAGTGACAAAAACACACAAACTGACCATGCTGTGATCTATTCTCAAACGTAGAAGCTGAGACTATAAACCCGAGCCCTTCAAAAAATGTCACGGTGAGTTTATGTACATACGACGAAATAATAATTGAAATACAACCTGGTAAGGGTTTGAAGTAGAAATAAAATCTGTAAGTAGAGCCTCAAATACATATATAATTTACGTCTACCGGAAAGTTCTGTCCGTTTCTATGACATCAATTTTCAACACGTAACACATGTGCATTGTTATTTGGTGCATGTTTGGATCTGTGTTTTTATTACTTAATGTACACAAATAAACTAAACCAAAGTCATGGTGGGCTAGTGGTTTGGCCGGTGGAATATCAATCCGATGTCCGCAGGTTTCAACGCTAGCATGTATCAACAAGTTTTTCGGAATTTGCATACGTTTACTAATATAAATTGCTAACACTATCGGCGGAAGGTAAAGGAAAACTTCGTGAGGAAACCTGAACCTGATAATTGTTCTTATAGCACCACTAATTATATATATATATATATATATATATATATATATATATAGAACTGAGGATTTTCTCCGAGTTTAAAACCGCCATTATGTTGTGGGCTGACGTGGTGATTATGCCCATACTTTCCTTCGTGAAGAGGCCTATGGCTCTGCAGTGGGTCTTTTACAGGTTGATGATAAAAGTTGATTTACGTTAGTCTTAAGAGTGAAGTGATAGTGTATCCATGACTACTGATAAAGTTCATTTACGCCCCCTGTATTTTATACGAACATCAATGAGGAAGAAATGCTGCAGAAGCATGTAGATAACAGGACCATATTTCTCGGACTTAACACTATCTGAGTATCACGTGTTTTTGTCCCTACAAAATTTAGGGAAGGGCTAAAAATTGAAAAATAATGACGATATTGAACATACACTTCTTCAATTTTTCGCATCAAAAGATGATACATAATTCAACAATGAAATATCCATATTGCAATCACGCTGGCAAGAAGTCAATTGGCAAATAATTGCAATTATATTATTTAATAAAGTTTATTGACGGTAAGAAAAGTTTGTACTTTGTGATATACTAAAAATGAACAGATTTTTCCAATTAGGTATATTACCTTTGTTACATCTGGACAAAAACATATTTTGGAGATAGGATGCCGATGTTGTGAGCGCATGACTGTAGGCAGACCCATGATTAGCGGTTGCAATGATTCCCGCTGATTCTCCGCATCGTTACAGAAGTAGCCCAGAAGCAAGTGTGAAACTAATTCATCCCACTCGATTTCTCCATTGCGGTTTGTATTTATCTAGCCATACCAATGAAATCTAGTATAGACAGTCATAGAATAGAAAGCATATTAAAAATATGGATTAAATAAAAAAAAGTATGTGTTAGCTTATGACCGCCACACGAAAGAAGTAAAAACTAGTATATAAAAAAGTTTTTGTATACTTATGACCACACTAAAAAAATGAAAACTTCTTTATAAAAAGTATCACAAAAAAAATAACGTTACGCGGTGTTCCCAGAGCGTCAACGATCTAAGTAATGTCCGCGCTCGGCAAATACTAAAATCCTACAAAGCATAAAAATTGCATTGTGGGTGATAAATAATGCACAGTCCAGGAATTTCAACGATAGACTAGAAAAGTGGATCAATCCAAAATCACTGTCGTTGCACTGCGTTGCTCTCTAAATATATCTCCGTTAAAGTTAGTAGTTTACCAAATATACCCTGGTTTTGAAAATTGATTCACCGAAGCTATGTAATGCAACAGGTTTGAACCATGTGTGTATAGTTGTTGCAATATACGCGAGCACCATTGGTTCATAACCCAGCTTTCGTCATTTCTATGTTTACTGTTCACTCGCGGGGTACGTAGGCTCAAGGAACACCAGAAGTTTTCTTACTTCTATCCTAACTACCTTTCTATTAAAAGCTAAATGCACTATACCTTCATAAATAATATTTTATACTCGTCATCATCATACTCTACGTTGAGTAACGTCTTCAGAAGATTCCTGAATTCATTTGGTAATATTTTGTTCATGTAAGCAGTTTGAAAAGCTTCCTTTATTTTGATCATATCACTCATAGTACATCGTTCTTGAAGGGGCGCATTCCGCCACATCAACCTGGTCTGCGGTGCCGTACTACCTTCCGACTTCGATGTTATAGACATCAGCGATTTCATATCACTACCGTTTGCCATATTTGTATTAATTTTCAAACCGAAAATTCTCCCATAAATATATATTACCAATCTTAAATGTCACCTTGAAATATACCAAAATGGAAGATTGTAAAAAACTGTTTGACATTGAAAATCAAACTATTTTTAAAATATCATTTGAAAGGACCTATATTTTATAGCTGGCATTAAGCTACAATGTTTTTGACAAAACACTTAATCTGGCAAGTTATTTATGTCAAATTTCAATAACAATTTTTCAATTTGCCTAAGCTAGGATGGTCAATGCAAATGTTTTTTTCCCATATTACAGGAAAAATGAACTAGATCGGGGATTCGTTGAGAATGGCATTATGGACCATTGTCCTTTTTATTTATAGATATTTGATGGATAGAGATTGAAACATACCAAATACTAACAAAAAAAATTTTTTTCAACATCGTAGAACCCTACTATATGCTAAATATCAGTGACGAAGAGTCCATAAACTCGATCAAAAATCCTCACCCGTATCTTCCCCATCTGTGTCATTTTCCTGTAGGTTAATTATCAGAGGTGGTGCTTGAACTCTTTTGGTAAGTCAACATAAGAAATGGCATTAATTCACATAACATTGATTGTTTTCTCTAATCGACATAGAAACATTTATGACGGTGGTGCAGAGCTGATATTCTGTTAGGTAAGAACTTTTTTTGCTCCGTCTTCCCTTTTTCAGATTTCCCCCCTTCACCACTGCTAAATATGTAAATGTATGTCAAGTTCGACTGTTTACGATTTATTATTATATTATCAAGCAAAATTATAACGGTTTCATAAATTTGAACAAAAACTGCACAGCTAATGTCCAATTCGCTCTAAGATGAATCTCTATCGACAAGCCTTTAATGGAAATCATGACGCAGATACTTATACAGTTTACGGATTTAGGTGAAAAATTAATTTGAGAATCGCTACCTGTTTACTGCTTGCACCCAATTGTGACGTATTTGTAAAAGCATTCGTGAAAAAAATATGCTCTTAATGTTATTTAGGCCTAAATCATCTAACGACAGTTAATCAAGTATCTTTTATAGCTATTACGGACAGAATAGAAAAATGATCGTAGTTTAAAAAAATATCCATAAAACAAAATGTTAACAACAAAAGTTGTATTTAAAAATAAAAAACAAGATTGTGAAAATTTTAGACACACTATAATATCATCATCTTCTTACCCTTATCCCACCTAAGTAGGGTCGGCACAACATGTTTTCCTTTTCCACTCTCCTCTGTCAGATGTCATCTCAGTATTCACACTTTTTATACACATATCGTTTTTCACACAATCCATCCATACCTTTTTCGGTCTTCCTCTACTCCTATATCCGTCCACTTTCAAACTCAAAACTTTTCTTGTTACATGACTTTCATCTCTTCTCATAATATGCCCGTACCATGCTAACCTACTACTCCTCAACTTCTCTGTCACTGGTGCTATTTTCAAACTTCCTCTGATATACTCATTCTTAATCTTATCCATCCTTGTTACACCACACATCCATCTTAACATTCGCATTTCTGCCACATGTAATCTTTTCTCATCCGTCTCTTTCGTAGCCCAGCACTCGGATCCATATAACACGGCTGGTCTTATTATAGTTTTATACACCTTCCCCTTGAGTTTCAACGGCATTCGTGGGTCACAAACTACCCCAGACACCTTTCGCCAATTCATCCACCCTGCATTTATCCTATTCCTCACGTCCTTGTCTATTCCACCGTCATTTTGGATTAATGAGCCGAGGTACCGAAAATTGGAGCAGGCTGGTAAGAATACACCGTTTAAGGTAATATGACTAAAACTGGATGGACCTCCGAAGTCACAGAACAAATGTTCAGTTTATAGACACACTATAATATATAACACAAATACACGTTATTCTTTACAACATAAATATCCAAACAATAATAAATGAAGAAACCAATTCCTATAAAATTAATTAAACTATTTAAGCTTTATTGCATATCTGTAATCATTACATAGGCGTCGCTAAAGTTTTAGTTCGCAGTAAGGTTGTTACATGCATATGTTTGCGCAGGTATTGTCAAAAAGACCATATTTCAAAAATAAGGCTCTCTTAAATAACAAAACGAGTTTTTGGCGGAATCTTGGAATGCCATTTAGTTTTTATCTTATTCATAATCTTCTCTTATTTCGCTGAATATTTTATAATATTGGTAGCCTTTTACGTAATATAGTTTCGTTATTGTGCACAACTGAAGTCGATGGTAAATGATACCACGGAGCATGGACTCCGACTTGTCACTTGCTACAAAAACTACCTAAGTTCTAACAAGACGGCCAACATCTTGTTACCTACTTTAATAAAATGTTCGTAAGAAACTTGTAATATCATTACCTATATTTGCAGCTACCTCAGAGAGCACTAGAAGTTTGGCGATACCTATATATTTCTCTATTAAATTAAAATCACAACTTATAAAACATAATATTGATAAGATAGCACGTCAATTAATAAATTAAAACAACCGTGATATTTTTTCCTGAAGTAACCATGTGAGAAATTAGGATTTTGATTTCTCCTAAGTATATAGAAATTTGGGGAAATTAAAAAATTGTTATTGGCAATGCTATGAAAAACATAACCTAACACCATACTCCAAATTTTATGAAATTGCACTAAAATGTTTTTAACCCTGAGATTACTTTCCAACAGACATCCATCTTTTATAGCACGTACTGTTTTTGTCAAGAACAACGACGTTGATAGCGCTTGTCGCCTAGTGAACAGAATTCTTGGAAAAGAAGGGATTCTGCAGCAATACAGGCTCTCAAGATACTACGAGAAACCTTTTCAGGTATTCATTATGTTATGATATACAATCTAACGAACATATTTTTAACAAAATACAGAAACACTGATAATTACGTTAATGTAACGGTAGAGGCTATTTCACACAACTGTAGAGGAGGTTCATATTTACAATGTGAATTGCTGTCAATACCATGTTGTATCGAATAAATATGAAAATAAATTGTAATATTAACGTATCTCTCTATTTATAACAGACAAGAAGACGGGTGAACCATGAAAAATGCAAATCAATTTACAATGAAGATATGGAGAGAAAAATACAGTTTGTGTTGAGAAAGAATAGGCATGAGCCATTTCCTGGATGTTACTGAAAAAATACTAAACCAGAATGTAGCCTGTTTGTATTTATAATGTTGATGACACAGACATATTTATCATTTTATGACAATATTGCTGATGAATTAGATCTGGTTATTAATTTTGAGAGAACTTCTTTATTTGAAATAAATTAAGAGAATTTTAGTAACTTTAATGAGTTTAGTATAGAAATTAAATTACCTACTTGAAAATACCCATAATAGCTAATTGGAATGAGTCTTAAAAATTATGAGGTTATTAACAACTAAATATACAAGGACTGGTCACTCTTAAGTGATGATGGCTCCGTGGTTAGCATGTTCAGTCACAGCATCCAATGACAGGTTTGAGTCTTATAAATAAACCAGAGCTTTTGGTGAAGAAAAAAATTGTGATGAAACCATAGCATGGTGGTAGGGCTTTTTCCAAGTTCATCTGCTGCCTATCTTTCCCGAATTGAAAATCTGTCACCAAGCATCTATAAGTGAGTTCCAGCATCAGCACTTGAGAGCCAGTCCCCCTCTAGGTTTAGAGTGTTTACCATCTTGGACCACATCATTATTTAAAATCATATGAGATTGTGGTCAAATGGTTAAAGTATTAAAAGAATTCTTTCTGAATAATGCCATCCAAAGGAACAGAGGGATGCAGTTGCTGTTTTTTGCATTATTGATTTGTATACTCTAAAAGTGAAGGTTAAAGACTTTTTCTCTGATTTGTGTTTGTTATACGCACCCATTTTCTTACCTAAATGTTAGTTATACCTTAGTGTCATAGTCAGAAATTTATTGTTCCTTGTTATATACATAATTATGATAGATTCACAGAATGTTTAAATAAACTGTGTCATCAAAATAATAAACAAAATTCATGTATTCAAATAAAAGTTAATTTAGGTGTATTTGTTTATGTTAGAATTTATTTAAAAATGTAAATAAATATGTAATATAAAATACAAATATATTTTTATTCATAATAATTATAATATCAACAGTTTTAGATTCACATCAGTGAAGAGAAAATACACTAAAATAATGTCTGAAATTAAATACCTTCAAGTTTGTAACAACTCGTAAATAGATAGTTACTTAAAGCTCATTTTCTGCATTTACATTCGACTTAATCTTATACATTACTAGCAGACTAGTTTACAATAATATAAGCAAATACTTTTACCGACAACTTTATTACCATGTGATTTTAAAGAACATTACTTTTTAAGTGTAAAATGTTTAGATATTTACATCTACATACACACATGATATTCTCAAGCTATTGTCGGGAGTATTTGTAAAAGTATAAAGCTAGGAGCGGTCGCAGCATGAAACCTGGTTGTTCGGGCGGCGCCCGGCGACGTCGTCACGTGTAGTTGGGGCAAGCGTCACGATGTAGCACATAAAAGTGATACCGATAGCAGCGGTGACACGTCTTGATACCGCAACGGTAGCTCAGTCCACCCTGCGGTTTGCCTTTGCAGTATTTCAGACCACACGGGTACCAATTTACACAAACCTACATTGTAAATTTAAATAATTATTTAATCCAGACAACTTTGATTTCTTAAGAACTAAATACTGGTTAGAGAATAAATTCTAAAATTACCTCTAAATGACAGATACACTCTTTACTGGCATCTGTTTCTGACACGCATGCCCCGAGCGGCGGTTTACCATCTGAAGTATCCGAAAGAAGCGCATGTGGAGGAAAGGATGTTACTGCTGATGTAAATGATTGTTCCATGCCTGCCAATTGTAATATAGATGTTTACAAAACAAGTACACTTTACACCAAGTTCTACATACCTATAACACAGTATCAATATTTAAAAACCTATTATGTTTATGATATAGACCTTTTCAATCTACCCAGACAAACTATAGGTGATTTGGAGTTTATGCTATTAATATGATATTAATGTTTATAGAGGTTTCAGGATTATTTGATTACTAGCTAATACCCGCGACTTCGTCTGCGATGTCTATCATATGTATATTACATCGCTTGCTCCACTTCTCCACAGCAAGAAAATACACATTGCTGAATGCATAGTGCTTATAAAAATGTTATTTAAAACTTTAACAACTTTATATTAAATGAAGGTATCGCAATGTCTTTTTTTTCAGATTAAACCCAAGTGTCTACAAACAAAAGTGATCAGAATCTACTCAGTAGTTTTTGCATGATGCGCGCACAACGACAACGACCTGTATCATCTTATTTAGACATATATAGATAGAACAAGATCTCCTTCTTACCCTTATGCCACCTAAGTAGAATCGGCACAACATGTTTTCCTTTTCCACTCTCCCCTGTCAAATGTCATCTTAGTATTCACATCTTTTATACACACATAATTTTGACATAATCCATCCATACCTTTTTCGGTTTTCTTTTACTCCTATATCTGTCCATTTACACACACAAAACTTTTCTAGTTACATGACTTTCATCTCTTATCATAATATGTCCGTACCATATCAACCTATTACTCCTCGACTATTTCACTGGTATTATTTTCAAATTTCCTCTAATATACTCAGTCTTAATTTTATCAATTCTAGTTACAACACACATCCATCTTAACATTTGCATTTTTATCACATGCATTTTTTTCTCATCCGTCTCTTTCATAGCCCAGCACTCAGATCCATATAACTCGACTGGTCTTATTTATAGTTTAATACACATTCCCCTTTAGTTTCAATGGCATTTGTTCTATTTCATCCATCCTGCATTTATTCTATTCGTCATATTTTTGTCTATGCCACCGTCGTTTTGGATCAATGATCCGATGGACCTAAAATTGGAGCAGGCTGGTAAGGATACACCATTGAAAGTTGTATGACAGAAACTGAATGAATTGGTTCTCAGCCACTTTAGTCTCATCTCTTATTGGTATCGCTATTAGTCTTTCAGAAACCTTCATACTATGTGAAATGAGCTTTATCTATCAATAGTTGTTATACTACTGTACATCTCTCTTAATCTTAAATGTAGACACTATTATGCTATTATACCACTTATTGAAGATCGTCTCCTCTTGTAATATCTTATTAAAAAATAAAGTGAGCCACATCTATCCATCTACCGTAAAAACTTCCATACTTCAATAGGTATACAATCTGGTCCTACTGTTTTTCTGTTCTTCATACCACTCACGACTTTTATTTCATCCTCGCTTACCTCCTGAAGTAAAAAAAAAGATAAAGATAATAAAGTACACAAAATGCAAAAAATCAAAAGTATTTTATCCAATTTATAATCTGACAAGGTGCTTATGAATATTGATACAATATACTAGGGGTTCCTACAAACAACCTAGTAATAGAGAAAGCCTAGCAAGAAACGTGATCTGATTTGTATCTAATACACTGATCATCTAATAAATTAAATAGTGTTTTTGTTAGGTGTTACCTGGTCGAGGAGGCCACCGTGCCAGGTCTGCAGAACGCAGATAAACACGATCCCCGGCGGAGGCGCAGTGCCTTGCACCCGCTGCAGACAGAGAGCGCATGGCTCGCCCCGCCCACGCCGTCGCCGTTGTCTGACGCCACCCTTTGTCTTCTTCTGCGACACGTACAGTGCCAGGGTTTTTCTACATTATTTATTAATTAAAATGAATTATAGTTTAAAAAAACTAAAAAACACACTTTTAGAGATAATCAAACAAAAAAGTATAAAATAGAGTTAGTATTATTATATTGGTTAAAATAACTTCACATATAATGAGTCGCCGTTGTCTGACGCCACCCTTTGTCTTCTTCTGCGACACGTACAGTGCCAGGGTTTTTCTACATTATTTATTAATTAAAATGAATTATAGTTTAAAAAAACTAAAAAACACACTTTTAGAGATAATCAAACTAAAAAGTATAAAATAGAGTTAGTATTATTATATTGGTTAAAATAACTTCACATATAATGATTTACACATGTACCAATAATATATAAAAGACCAAGATAGTTTATGTGGGTTACCTTTAGTATATATATATATATATATATACAGTGGTGGTCATATAATTAGAAACACTTCTTATGAATAAAGAAAGGATAACTTCAACATACAAATGTTCAGTACAAATGTTCGTAAAAAATATACACATTCATTAATAATCATACAATAATATAGCCACTCAAATAAAAAAATCATGGAGTGCCTTAAATATAAAACATATCTTACTTTTAAATACAAAATGAGTCTTACACATGTAGGAGTTTATTTTCTGTTACTTGGACGCCTAATTAGAAACATTTAAAAAAATCATTTATAGCTGGTTCTTCTTTTGAAATTAAAGAATAACATTTCTTTCTTGGCTTTTTTTATTATCTTGGCGGAAATTTAAAATATAATCTGAATTTTATTTTGTTCAAAAGGAAAAAATAAAAGTCAACATTAGACGTCCTGTAAACAATGCTTTTAATTATAAATACACAAGGACTATAGTCAAGGTGGCAGTACCATTAAAGTTTGGGGGTGCTTTTCCGGGATGTGGAGTTGGACCCGTTTGGAAGATTGAGGGTACAATGGATCAATGGCAATACAAAAATATCTTAGAGCAAACAATCATTCCTTACTCGGACGATCATTTGCCTGTAACCTTTATCTTTCAGCATTACAACGACCCTTAACACATGGCCAATAGCGTCAAATGTTTCCTTAGCGAACAGCGTATATTCGTTTTAGACTGGCCAGCAAACAATTCGGATTTAAACCCGATAGAAAATCTCTGGTATATTATTAAAAAGAAAGTCTCACACAAATGTAACACAATTCAAAACAAACTCTATGAATAATTTGTTGAAGCAGGGAATTCAATCACCCTAGAAACATGTATGAAATTGATTGAACCAATGCCACGTCTTGCAGCACTGTTATTGAAAATAAGGGAAACACCACTAAATATTAATTATAACTATTGGTAGGCTGTGGATAGGAGCTTTTTCGTAAATTACTAATACTTAAAAAATATTGCTTTTTAAACATTATTGTTGTTGCTTCTAATTAGTTGACCATTATTGTTCATACTTTAAAACTGATTTAAATGTTTGTCGGTAATGTAATGTTGAAACTGTACTTGTGTAGTGGAATTTATATTGTTTTTCTAATAAATGATAAATCATTGAACATATTGTTGTCCTATTTATTGTTTAATTTCAAAATAAAAACAATACGAGAAACTATTGTGTACTTTATAAGAACTAAGTTTTAATACAACCAGATGTGGATAGTAACTTTGTTAATATTATATATATACTATTTTTTGATAAGTTGTAATAACCTGTCTTAATTTAGCCATAGCATCAGGAGTAATGAAATCTGCTTGAGCTGCATGTGTCAAAAAACACAGTGTTTGATGACCAGTCTGGCCTAACTCTTCTTCTCCAGGAATAACAACTTTCATTGCCTCTACCTCCTGTGAAATAAAGATAAACACATATATTATGTTATTGTGTACTAGCGATACTTGTGACTTCATCTCGATGTCCAGTAATAACCTCGCTAAATGTGTAGTGCTTGTAAAACTCAGTGTCTTACAACTTGAATAACTTTATAATAAACGAAAATCTATATTTTAATATTGATAAGAACCAAGTGTATAACAGATGAAACAAAAAAACATTGATCAAAATCTATCAAGTAGTTTTTCCATAGCAAACCTCATCATTTTATTTATATTGATGATTGATTAGAAAATGTATCATTCTATATAACAGGTTTTTCATTTGGTAATTTTACATATGAATGAATATTCAAAGGACTATTGTTTTCATTATAATAATTTACAATTGACTTTTTTTTTATATATAAAAAACAGTTTTGCTAGACTTTTTATGATATAATAGTGCTTAGAATTAACATCTGAGATATCACAATATTATCATAAGGCAATAATAATAAATACATTACCAGTTAAATCTGTGTTAAATTGGGAAGGGAAACACAGCTCCAACTTTGTTTGGTACTCAGATAATAAAAATATTAAATTTAGATTATTATATACTAATTCATACTCTGGTGATTCTGCTTACATTTGTAAAATCGACTAGTTGTGAAATATATACTCCATCGAGCCTCATAAACTCGAGGGTTACTGTATCTTCTGAAACATTAGCTGTTATGTTCTCCTGCATAACATCACCACCCTAAAACATACAAAATAAAATATACTTTATTTCAATAAAAATCTTCAGAACTTCACTTATGATACTTATAGTAGCTTAGAAAATGTCGCAAATAAATCGAAGGTAAAGATTACTTGTATGCATAAAGCATATAAACATTATTTTTCATACACACCTGATTTCGCACATTAATAAGTAGTTGTAAATAAATTGGGCGAATGAATAAATAAAATAACGCAACTTTTATCATACTAAATTCCATTGTTATTTATTTTAGGAAAATGAATATTTGTGAAATATACAAATATTTTGATTTCCCATTTTTGTCAGTCAAATGACAACTTTGAAATGTGTTGACTACTTCAGAACGACACTACCACCAACAGAGTGAAATAGTGTTACCATGGGTCTTTTAAAACTCATTGCAGGTTCTGGATACCTATTCTAATTCTGTGAATCAATATAATTTTTATTTATTGTTTAAGCTTCATGTACTGTAATTTTCATATCAATACATAGATGCGTATAGCTGATATATTTATACATTCATTTTAGAGGTTCTTTATTACATAATACAATAATAATGATTTATGATTTAAAATTAAATAAAAGTTCACTTACCTATTATTATCTATGCATCGTGTATTATGTATGCCTGCTTTAATTTTTTTAGCTCAGCCTATTAAAAGCTTACAACACTGATTTCGCGCGACGGGCAATGCGCAACTGAACAAAACACAAACGTCACTCGAAACGCAAGAAGGGCGATTCGGGAAGAAAGACATTAGACAGCTGTCGAATCTCAATTTCAGCTGATTTTTGTGTACGCATCGTGAGCAAGCGTTTCAGAACGTTTACGAGCAATATAGTTACTCAGTGATCTGTGAAACGTGACTCGCAGAAAGCAGATTGGGTGCAAGGTCGACACGGAAGGACAATCAGGAAGCAACGGTTTCGCAGTAGTGAACAAAGGGAGATGGTCGAGTGAAGTCAGGTGGTGGCGGGCGTGACGTCAGTGCGCGGGTGCCTCTCGGCCGATGCGGCGGGCGCGCCGGTGAGATCGGTGCGCGCACTCGCGGGCAGCCTGGCCTCCAGTGAGTCGGGAGACGAGGCCGCAGGGCACCGGCCGCCGCGCAAGCGGACCCGTAGGCTGTCGCCGGAAGCCCGGCCCGAGGCCATGCACCAGCCGTGTACGAACGGCGCGCACCAACGCCACCTCAATGGCGATGCTGCCAATGGGGACGTGCCGCCACCAGCCCGCATTCTCTCACAGACAGACCAAGAGATCGTTCGCCTCATAGGTCAACATCTCATCTCCATTGGACTTGAGTGAGTATCAACATCAAGTAAAAGGACAATGTTTGTAACAAGAAAGTCATGGTTGATGGTATGTATATGTTCAATGAAGGTATGAAAAAATAAACAAAGAGGTGATCTTTGTTAACATTTGAAATGCAACTAAATAAGTTTTAGCATTAGCAGGATCAACAAAGAAACCCTATATTAACTAATGAGAAAAAAATATATATAATTTTGTTTTATTTGTATACCTGTTTGATGAAATGAAGTTAAATGCAGAACATAAAATGCAATCTGATTACAGCAAGTACATTTTTAATGTAGTGGAATAGAGACAGAGAGATAATTTTGCTAAAGTTGCTTCAGTTGATGAAGTGTGATAACATTAGATAAGATCTGCCTTTATACATACCTGTATAATTACTTACTAATACAACACATGTATGTATAGTAACTAACATTATTTTAATCTGTTCTATTATTATAAGGAGATTAATTTGAAAAGTTATTATGAAGCAATATCTGAAATTATAGATTGAATTTACTTCCACTGATAGAAAGTTACAATATTCCTGATAACATATTATATTTTATACTATAATTAATTTGATGAAAGGTCCTAGTGTTGCAACTTATTTAAATATAGGATTTTAAGTAAAAGTATAATGATGTGGAGTAGGAGTATAACAACAGTTGACTTTCTCTGCTAAATGTTTATGTTGAATGTGTTTCGTGTTCCCTAGTTGCTTCTGCTCATGCCTGTCTTTCTTATGACCAAAGGTCTAGGGTTGCTGGAGTATTCATGATGTTGCTATTTTATAATAATGTGACCCAATTACATATAAACCCAATAAAATGAAATAATAGCCCAAAAAAATATATAAAAAAAAACAGTCTGGTTATTATCTAAAACAAAATGAATGCAGGATTTATTACTAATATAAAAAATGGAAATTCCTAAATGTTAAACACGTCTTAAACAGACTGACTAATACTAAATTTCTTCTACACAATACAACTTCTGCATCACATCAGTCGACAGTAATCAATTCTGTGAATCTAGGTCATAGTCAATACTTATCAAAATATCTTAACCATCATGTTCTGTTAGTTAACAGTGTTATCATTTGCCTTTGACAAATAACTAAGGGTTATTTTCTATAGAAATATTAATATAACACCTTGACTGTGTAATGGGTAATGGGTAAGGTTTTAATATACCACAACAACTACCTCATGCATCTTATTATACAGGTTAATTTTATCCATCAATCTTTTACATAACAAGATAGGCAGAATGTATTGAGTAAAATTGATTTCTGCTTCTTTTTTGCTTCAGGTAACTCCTAGATTTGGATATCTCTGTTTTATTATATTTGTAACACCAAAATTAATATAGTTAGTTATTCGTGTAGTTTATGTATGTGATAGGGATTACTGTCACAAGATACAGTAAGATCCAGCTTAACGCATGGTATATGTTCCATCAAAGTAGAGCATAAAATGAAATGGTGTTAAACAAGGTTATATAAATAATAGGGTTACATGAAGATAGGTAGAAAATTGGTCAGATAACCAAGATAAGATTAACCATTAAATTTATTAATTATGTTTTTATAACAATAAAACAAAATTTGATTCTTACAAATATAGAAACATAATAAACAAATATACATATAGAATTCTTAACCAGTATGTTTACAATTCAGATCATTCAATCTCTTTTGTATTTTCAATTTTCTGCCTCTATATCAAGACTTTATCTAATGTAATTTGCGATTTCCTTTTGTGCTCTGTAAGAAGTTTTTGGTAACTGGATAAGGCATCCATAACAGCCTGTCTTATGTTTGAACTCCTGTCAAAATTTGGGCCATTCTCAATAAATTGGTTCATAATCTCTGTTTTACTGGTCAAACTAGTTTTTAAAAATGCTGTTCTTCTTCTGCTTCCGATTTTGGGAAGCCTAGCGCTGCTTGCAATTTCGGAGAATCCCACAATTCAAATACTATAGCATTAAACGGAAACAGCATTAAGAGGTGTCTCACTGTATTTTTTTTCTGCTTGTGTATGTCTTGGCCTTTTATGGTTTGTGTTCTATAGAGCCAATAATCATATTCTTCATAATATGATTATTTACTTCATCCAGAATAGTAATCTCTTGTTACCCGATTCTTCTTAATGAGATATAGGTATTAGAGATTGTGTTTTTGATTAATATTTGTAAGTATGATTTGTGATTATTGTCTATATAAAAAAAACTGCATTAATAGGCAAGAAAATAGAAGTTTTTAATGTTTAACAAAATTATTTATATATAAGTTGCTAGCTTGTATAGTGTTTTATGATATTGTTTTGTTGATCACAATATTAATAATTTATACAAGTGTTATTCATTATTTATGAATGATTACAGGCGCCAGTTTCTTAGCGTTTCGAGTATTCATCTCGCAATATTATATTATTTTCATTCAAGCGATCTAAATTAAAATTCACTTTTTCTATATTGAATATTTTTATTAAATAATCCTTCATCATATAACAAATAATGGGGTAGAATCCATTGTATTTGAAATATCTCTAATATTTTTTCCAAATAGTTATTTTTACTTATTTATGGTTAAGAATGTCTGTACCCTTGGAATATCAGAAACCTATATAATTTTTTTTGAGATTACAATATCTGATTTAACATACAAAAATACCTAGGTGTACTAGATACAGAATTGCAATTAAAAATTTTCTAAATACTAAACACATGTGGTTATTATTAACTTGTATATATGAATCATAACTGAATGTGTTTCTTTGTCCCTTATGCCTTCCTAGATCATTCATAGAATTGTCATCAAATTTTGGAGAGTTGTACTAAGCTTGTTTGTGAAAGTTTCTAAATGTGTAAAACTTATGCACCTGCCTGAATGGTTTCAGCCCAAAGGCAAAGCAAATGAAGTCATTGGTGTAAAGCTAAATAAAATAGATATTAACGAACAGTACTGATCTTAAACATAACAGTGATTGTTCTAAATATGCTTAATGTTATTACAAGATTTTTCAGACTTGTCGCTTATCATTTAGAGATGTGTGTTGTTGAACTGTGATGTTATTGTGAAACAAATTGATTTTACAGAATATATTGCACTTGGCTCATTCATGAGTATCAATTTTACATCGTCATATAGTTTTCTAATGTCGTATGTCGTTATGACATTCGCGGTACATGCTCTACGACGCGATGCGGTGTGCGCCACGCCGCGACACGACGACGCGACGGTGCGTAGGCGGCACTTTCACAATATTGCAGTATTGCATCAAACTGAGCTTGGATTATTGTTGGGATTTCTCAAATAACAATTTATTAATTTGTCAAATAGGGACTATCAAAAGGGATTTCTCAAATATCAATTTATTAATTTATCAAATAGGGACTATCAAAGGCTCAAGGAGTCATTTCTATGAATTAATAAAACCTTGCCCAGTCTTGTGTGGTATGTACATACCTTAAATTATGAGTAAAACATTAAACAAATTATATTAATAAATTCAGAAAAGTGACATGAATATGTTGACGCTTTTTGTAGGAACTGGCAGCCATAATTTAAATAACTTAATACTTTTATTTGAATGCGCAACATGAAACGTGTCCATACGCCTCTTTAAGGGCGTCATCGGCGATTCCTAATATGTTGGAATCAGCCAATGAGTAGTAGAGGTTTTCCTATTTTAGGCTTTTGGCATGATGTTTACGAGTGCTGTGACAACAATACTCGTTGCACTGTGGTCTCTGCACTTATTACTTTAAGGCTTAGAAAATGTAAAAATATATATGTTTGTTCAGAATAACACAACCGAACCGTTCTTTAGGTATAAGATGTTATTAATGCACCTCGTACACTTTTATGTTTTATTATAAAACCAATGGTTGCGTGCCAGTTGTCTTTTAATCACTAGCTACTCAATACCACAGCGAGCTGTGGACTAAAACAGACCGATTATTCGAACCATTTCAATAATAAGAGTTATGGAATTGATGTATGCATTTGTTTTGCTATTTACATATTACATTTCTGAATCATTGTCACGGCCTTCAGGTTGCAGCTTGCAACGCTGCAAGGTTAACCATTATGCAGTGACGCCAGTTAATCTTAGAGCTTTCCACATTGTCCGACACGATATCGCTATCAAACTATTTAACGGTACGCAATACTCGCTAACATTTAGTATCTTCTTATTAATCTATTATCTTGATGGTACGCTGAATTGATTTGGTTAGGTTGGTACTGCGATTATAATGACTATACTATTAGTATTTGATGTTTTTATTATCTCGCTCGAACAGTCGTCATTACAACTGCAAGCGACATCACGTCTTTTTATTTTTACTCCTTGAATACAAAACCAAACCTTATTACGACCAACAACAGTATTAGTGTAGGATATTAATAAGACGTACATTACAATGGCAATATGTTTTATGTTTTTAATACTTTATGGTATACGTTTTATTTATTTATTTATACAAAACATCAACAAGATTTACACTGAGACAGTATAGTACATATATTTATAAAGAATGGTTCTATATAAGTGCAACCTTAATTATAGGTCTTTACTACTTATTACAAGAAAGAGCAAATAACTTAAGTAGGAGGTTAAAAGCAGTCTCTGGTATAAAGAAATATGATATTCTCTCTTACCTATGCAAATTATTATACTGGCATATATCATCAAGCTTCTGATATTAAAACTAAAATACATCCCACAATGAATATCAACATATAGAAAGTTCCCATTTTGCAGTTTCTAGTATCAATATACAAATCCTTAAAATTGAAATATGAAAGTTATCCAGAATTAAGTCTAATTGAGTATTCATTACATAGCTCGATTTGACTCGCCATTGCTCGGGCAGTACAAATAGTGCTCTGATTAAACACTGGGACCATAAAATATATAACAATTGATTCACATATTGGAAGATACAATTATGATTTCGTAAATATTTGCATTTTTTCGTGCTATGAAGTAACAAGTCGGCATGTAATTCACTTGGTGTTGACTAGTCACGAGAGCATACAATCGAATAACCGATTTAAAAAAATCGCAGTCTTCACTGGAAGTCATAATAGTCTGCTACACCTGAAGGGTCAAGTTCGAAGACTTCGTGTATCAGTGCATTGTGCCAAACCGAAACATACCAGCGCGGTGTGGTCCGTCCATAAATGAACTCTTATGTCACAACATTATGCAAGTCGGTTTCTTCATTTACTTGTTGAACATTTTTACACGTACTTCCGTTATGCTTTTAAGAAACGACAAGAATTCGCCAATCCCAAAACGTACGGTAAGAGACATAGTAATGACTATTTTGTATAAACGTAAACGCAACGCAAACACGTCATCTGGCTCCCTAATATAACCCAACTACCCTCAAATAATCTTATTCTAGTCGAAACATGTTTGTATTATATCGGCCGATTATGAACGGATAAATTAATATCAATAAGATTGACATCTGAAACATCTAAAAAATGTCTACCAAATTAAGGCCAAGTAATATGACGCCGCCATACTTCGTATCACTTTTGGTGACGTCATAAATAATGACCTCATACTCTCCCCCTTATATGCAATAAGTTATGTCGTATCGGATTGTTAAAAGTAATTGAAATTCTATGTGAATGTCAAGAGAATTGACTTTCTTTACATTTTCCATATATGTTTTAATTATTATTTCAATCTTGATCCTATTGCTCGATAATTTAAGACCTACTCGTGCACTTTTAGAAGTGTGGATCGTGAAAATGTGAGTAAAACCTATTATTAATGCACGTGCACTAATTAACGTTATGTAATTATAACAATCGCACATACTGCCATTGGGTTTCGAACTAAGAATAACTTGTACTGGGGCAATTAAACAGCTTGTATAAATATGTATTATAAAATTAAGCCGCGTCTGTCTTTGTGCTCCCTAAGTTTTTTCTATTCACACGCAATTTATTTACAACATCTTCCAGTAGGTGTATATTACATAATAATAATATATAATATAATACATTATAAAATATAAAGAACTTAAAAGATCAGAAAAAGAAATTTTATAGGTAATAATTATGGGTTTATTATTAGTTTCGTGCCACCTTTTTTGTGATAAAATGGGATTTTCTACGTATTTTTTAATAACAATAGATAGTAAATAGATTTGGATGCGGTTGCTAGAAAGAGTTTGTGATGTTCAGACGCAGCGCGGCTCTCCTAATGGAGGAGTCGGGTCTGCACCTGGAGCACCCTGCGGCGGCTACGTTCCGACAACATGTGCTGGCCGGGGACTGGGTCAAGGCTGATCACGATTTGCGCGCGCTTCACGACTTGCTCACCGATTCGCCGCACGTCGATCCTCATAACCTCGCCGTAAGTAATGGAATATTTAGCGTATTTGTTGCTTTCCTTAAGTTTTCTCTTTTAGAGTACGAAACACATATTTTGTGTTTTATTTATTCACTGTTTAGTTTGTACGAAAATATCGCCTTTAATAGCTTTGAACCTGAACTGTTCCAGGAACTTTTTATTGACGTAATTATTTTGTAACAATCTTGTTTCATTTACATTTGAATAATAGTGGAAAACTGAAATTTGTTTTTAATTTGATTCTCATTCCGGTATCACAAAATATCATCCTTCTACCGGTAAGTAATATCGTGACGGTGGCTCTCGGTCCATAGGAGATGAAGTTCGCAGTGCTGGAACAGAAGTACTTAGAGCACTTGGAGGCTGGACGAGCACTGGATGCGCTGCATGTGCTGCGTAACGAGCTGACGCCGCTGCAGCACGATACGGCGCGCGTACACCGGCTGTCCGCGTTGATGATGTGCGCGTCTCCCGGTGAGCTGCAGGCGCGCGCTCGTTGGGCAGGCGCAGGGCCTGCGTCCCGTGCGGCGGTGGTGCAGCGCGTGCAGGCGGCCGTGCCCCCCGCGCTCATGATGTCGCCGGGGCGGCTGCGTGCGCTGCTGGCGCAGGCGGCGGCACATCAGGCGCAGCGGTGCCGGTTCCACTGCGCGCCGCGGCCGCACGCACCGGCGCTGCACACACTGCCGCACTCCCCGCAGCCGCCACACTCGGACCACATACCCTTCACGCTGCTCGCTGATCATCACTGTTCCGCGGACAACTTCCCTATACATTCGTTGCAGGTACTCAAATGCTCGAACATGCAATAACTGAACCATGTTGCACTCATTTCCTCATTTACTCTTATATTTAGGTGTTGAACGAGCACTGCGATGAGGTTTGGTATTGCAAGTGGTCACCGGATGGCTCCAAGCTCGCTTCCGGCTCGAAAGACAACACAGTCATGATCTGGGACTATGACCCTGTAGCTAAGAGGCTCTCTTTCAGGTACTGTTAAGTTAATTAGAGTTATCTGGAAACTTTTTTTATTTTTTGTCTTTACAAATCTTCCTGTATTTCTTTAGAAGTGCAATAAAGTTACAAAATACATTACAAACAAGATTTGTTTATACATGACAAACTATATATTCTATATAAATAAAATGACAGAGATCTGCTGTGCATGTCCACCGTATCCGTACACATGCACGTGTCCATAGTGTGCGCATCTTGTGAACACTACTGTATGTATTTCAATTAAATTTGTGTCTTGCTACGCACTTGGTCCCTTCCATACCTTAAAAAAAAAGCTATATTTTATTTAATATAAAAATATAAGAAATTCTGATATTATAAGCAATACGCTTTCAGCGATGTGTTTTGTTGTCGTGGACAAGTAGAGAAGCAGTGTAGCACCTATGGTTTTCCTCTGTACATAAGATATATTGTTAAGATAATAAACGATGTCGCGGGTATCAGTTAGTATGAAATATTATAAAGAGTCATACTTAGAAGACATCTGCGGAGGAGCCGTTCGAGTTTCTATTCAAATAGCGTGTAATTACTAAGACATAGTATTCAAATTACAGGAAATGTTTTGAAGGTCATACGTTTGGTGTTTCGTTCCTGGCGTGGAGCCCGGATGGACGATATCTCATCGCGGCCGGACCCGAGGACAGCTCAGACCTCTGGATATGGAACATGGAGGTATATATCATTTAAATCAAAAACATTCTTTACGACATAAAAAAAAACATAGATACATAAAATATTTATATTGTGAATAGATCTTAACAAATTAGTTAATCGATTTTATAAAATATTGATACATGTAGGCAGTATTGTTTTCTTATCTGTTCAGATTTTAAAGACAATATTGATGACTTATATGTAAACAATACAGGATATCATAACAAAATAGAACTGTCACAAAGGCTTTAAATTACATAAGTAAGTTTCTGTGAATATTAGTATATATAAAAAAAAACATTTGTGTGTACTTACGTACGCTTACTCAAGAGATGTTATACATTTTTAACTTAAAAAAATTTTAAAAGGCTTTAAAATGAATTTTGGTTATATCTGTACACTAGTAAGATATTAAAAAGAAGTAGAATAAACTAGTTATGACAAAATAATGTAATAATAATAGTTTATGATGTAAAGAACTAAAAAGAATACATACCGTCAGTTAACCTCAAATCTATAAACCCATTTAAAAAGTTTATAATGTAAAAAAACCACTTTTATCACGAAAATTCACAATAAATTATCATTAATCATTTAATTAAAAAGCACAAAGAAATACCCATGTATGTATGAATATATTTTTTTATCTCCACTGATATGACACACGAGTTGTAGATTCATATTTATTTAACTAAGTTGAATATAGTTATCAGTTCTCACAAAAAACTATAGACAACTACCAATCTACTTCATGGTGTCACGTGTAGGGGTCGGTCTGCGCGCGTTTCGTAAAAATTAATTCTCATCATTTTTCACAAACGCACTAATAGAAGTATATATGGTATTGAATAATTAAATTCGAAAGTTGTGTTGAACTTTCTTAATATTCAAATAATTTTTAAATTATATATAATTATAAAATTAATATTCATTCTTACAAGAGATTGTATCATTAGAATAATTGATATAGTATTTGTAATTTGAACGGTTTGAATTATTTGAGCAGTTCAAAGTATTAAAATGATTAGAATTAGTATAAGAGGTTAAAAAGCCGTAATAGTATAATGCAGCATCGTTTTTTCGTTTGTACGCGTACCGCAGAGCGAGCAGCTGCACGTGAAGATGACGCACTCGCAAGAAGACTCATTGACGGCGGCGGCGTGGCACTCTGCCTCCGACAAGTTCGTGTGCGGCGGTGCCCGCGGGCAGTTCTACCAGTGCGCACTTGACGGCTCCGTCGTCAACAGCTGGGACGGCGTGCGCGTGAACGCGCTTTGCTGGCGTGCGGAGGGACGCGTGCTGGCGGCCGACACGCACCACCGCGTGCGCCTCTACGACTTCACGGACCTCACCGACACTAACCTGTGAGTATCACCAACCCGACTACTCGTTCGTACTCCCGTGCTCACTCTGAATACCATTCAATCTCGTCATCCAAAAAATTTTGCATTACAAATATATATTGGGTGAATATATGATATTTTATGAAATAATAACTGTCAACTTAAACAAGCGTTAGACAATGTTTCAATTTAAACCATATATAACTTTAACAAGGGTAAAACAATCTTTTAAATTTTTTAAACATGAGTTGAAGCTGTATTTAGCATGTAATAATACACTCAGTAACAGTATAAATTTTTGTATGTACCTCAGGATTCAGGAGGAGCATGCGGTAATGGCGATGACTCTGAACGCTGCGGACACACTGCTACTGTTGAACGTGGCCAACCAAGGCGTGCATCTCTGGGACATACGTGAGAACTTGCAGTTTGATACACACTATCACAGACGCACAAACACCCGCATGCAGTCACACGCATATATATTTTAGTTCAATGTAATAAAATAACAATGACTTCCTTTCTTGGGAATTGCAATATAGTTGAATGTTCCTTGACAAATAACATTCTCATGTCGGCTTTTAAACCGACTGTGACAAAAGGCAGTAGGTATTTGGATGTACATTGACTGACAGCTCATCTCGATATACATCAACACAAAGACACTATGACATTATTCTCCAATGGTTACAATGCAATTCAGATCAAGTTTTTATTTCTCTATTATTACAATTACTCATGTAGAATAATAACTGCATAAAACAGGTTTGTATATCAAATATACAGATATTTTTATATATTATATTGAATAATATAATATAATACTATTTTTTCACTTTAAATGTAATTTTCGTTTGTGTTGGTTACAATTTCACCTCATAATTGAAACTTTATTTACACACATGTATATATATATATATATATTCACGCTAAATAAATATACAAGAGTATTTAAAAAAAATACAGCCTTAATATAAAGTTCTATTAAACTTCAACTTCACAATCAAGCTTTATCATAATGCTTTTGCGTAATGCTAATTGTATCGATGCTAATCATAATGCTAATATGATTTTGCGCATGCTTATTTATGAGAAATCTGGTTTCTGTTTACTTTAAACTGTTCGATTTGAACAAACTAAACTACCAACAAGTCGCTGTCGCGTGGCTGGAACTTTAATAAATATTCTTGCCATGAATGAATTGTTTCCTTGTATATGTTCACACAAAGTGTGGAGAAATTATCAGTTGGAAGAGTGTTTGTTTGTATGTATGCGCAGGCGCCAGGGCGCTGGTGCGGCGGTTCCGGGGCCTCAGCCAGGGACACTTCACCATTCACGCGTGCTTTGGCGGCGCACACCAGGACTTCATCGCTTCCGGCAGCGAGGATAATAAGGTAAAACTCCACACATTCATATTGTACAATCTATGTACAATGTTCATGTTTTGCCTTTTCAAAAATATATGTATATTAGAGAAGCGTTATCCTCACGGTCATTCGTCAGCAAGAAAATGAACACTTCGTACGTTAAAATAAACTATTATCGTGAATCACAATAGGTAGGTGGTACTATTTACTTAGCAAGTATCTCAAATACATAGTACAGTTCCTAGGCAAGTATCACTTAGGCTGAGTTGCACCAGTCAATGTTAAAGTTAAAAATTCGGTTAAAGTTATTGTTAGGCAAAAAATAGGTTGCACCAAATGACAATGATTAAAATGACGTCACGATTTAACGTTAACTATTACTGCTCCATGTTGGCCGGTTAACTTTATTGTTAATGTCAATGTTTGAATCGGTTGTCAAGTTCACTAGGTCACTTCATTTTAGCTGAAGATAATGCTTCTTTCTCTAAATAACAAACACAGAATTAGAAAATGCCCACAGGACGTTTTGTCGTTACAGGATCGAATACTTGTATAACACTGTTATTATATAGTGCATACAAAAACATTTTATATGAAATTTTCAAATATTATTGTAGATTTTAATAAATTGAATACCTCTTACTTTATACTGTTCTCGAATGCGGTGACCAATGTGGTATTAATTTTCTCGGAATTAGCCATTGATAATAATATATTGATTAAAAAAATCCCATATATCACTTTACAGAAAAAGACAAAGTAATTAACAGAGCAAAATAATTGTAACAAGTTGACATTTGCATGTTGGTGACAGTCACAGAATAACAATAGTGACAGTTATAACTAAGTCCTGTCAAGTAAAAAATGTTAACCTTTTCGTTTTTAGGGACTAATTGGTTTATTGAAGTGGCAACTCTAATAACTTTAACAATTACAAAATGTTTGATGGTGCAACTCGTTTTGACAAATGTAATTGTTAGCAACTCTTGTCACTGTTAAAGTTAACTTTAACAATTACAATAACCACGATTTTGGTGCAACTCAGCCTTAGAGTGTTCAGAACAATATCGGAGTCTGATTAAGGAAACACTCCTTTTTATAAACGTCATCCCTTCCAATCTAGACTCTGTACACGTTACTTTGACGTTTGTGTGTTGTTGACGTTCCATCTCGTCTCATAAAATAATTTAAATAAGAAATTGATTATATAAATAATATAATATAGATATAATATGCTGTCAAAGTGTTAATGTATGTGCGCAGGTTTACATATGGCACATCAACGGCGAGGAACCGATCGCAGTGGTGGCGGGACACTCGCGCTGCGTCAACGCAGTCTCCTGGAACCCCGTGCACCACGACGTGCTCGCCTCCGCTTCCGACGACTACTCGCTGCGGCTCTGGGGCCCGCGCGATCCCCGCGAGCCACGCGACCCGCGCGACCCCCGCGATCCACGATCCTAGTGCAGCCCTGCGCCCTGAGTTGTGAGCGTTACCTTCAACTACATGTATCATACATAGACTTGCAACAATTCACTCAACATTCATCTCGTGAAATATCCCAATACTTAATAAATAACACTGAGCTGTCGCAGGACGCCTCTACGCGTGGTTTCTCTCCAATTCTTCTCTCAAATTTTGTATCTATGCCACCATTCAGAAGTGATGACATGCACAATGTAAAAGTGTATTTCTCAGTTATAATTACTTCACTTTTTCTCTTGCATTCTCAAGAGGGTTGTGAACACTAAATTATTACTGGTAGTTATTACTAATTTTTTATTTTTCATTAATTCATGATACACAAAAACTGATCATCATACATTTTTTATATAAATGTTCAAAATCATTTGCTCAATTTTGAAATATGACACCCCTCATAACTGTAAGTACAGTGGGCGTATCGCAATCCGCGGAGTAGCAGTATATATCCAGTAACCGAGCAGGCTAGTAGTGTTTGTACCTAACTGGATCGCGACCACCATACACATGATAATATAAACACGATACTTTATGACTTTCTTACTATGTCGTATGTCGGTAACTGCCAATGTTTAGTCGCAAGACGTTTGTTTACAGGCCAGCGACGACCGTTAATGGTTTGCCCATCTCTTGGTGATCAACATTGTTCTTGGACCATACTAGGCTTCCCATCATTTATAATGTCGTCACTCTATATACACTCAATTAATCATTCTTGTTGTTACGTGAACATAGAAACACCAATCATAGCCTGTGACGTCATAGCTTCCAAAACATTGTTATAATATTTAAATTTAAAGAATTCAGTACCTTTTTCTCCTCTGCTTCTCAACCAATTTTTCTTACTTTTTATATTTAGTAGCTATTCATGGGCTTTAATGTAGTCAGTAAAAAAAAATTTTGGAAATAGTCAGATAATTTTTCTTACACCTGTCGAGCCGAAGTCTTCATTTATGTCTCTATTCGTCATACTTCACAATGCTTACGTCTACTAATTGACAATATTTGTGCAATAGTCAGTACAGATAATAATATTGATATTATATAAACACGTTAAGAAAAATGTTTATTCCTTTTTATGGTCGCATTTCGGTCACTGGATGACCACAGTATACATAAAGGCAAATAGATAGAAATTAAAGGTTAAAAAAATTATCTACGTATTTTATTTATTTACAAGGTACTACTAACGTTGCTGTCGAAACCAACTTAATGTGCTACGAAACCTAGGTAATACTCTAGCCGACGTCAGAAGGCCAAGAAGAAATTAGAATATTAAACAGAAAAAAATATATTTTCAGATGACGCCGGTTGCGGAGATGTCGACGATGTTATCAGGAGCACGTTAGATTATTATAAGCCCTTTTGATTAACATAAATAAGACTTAATTATATGGAACAGAGGTTGATTTTTTGTAGCGGAGACCGCACGTGACCGTATTTTTTTACCTACAAATCCCTCACGAATCTCTGTGGATTGAGAACAGTTTTTTCGGTGGACCATTAAACGTTTCAATATACTTATCAAGTTTTACTGACATGATCTAAACTGAACTGATCTTAAAAAACTTATTTTCGTCAGAGAAGTTGTGAATTCATTTTTCTATAGCAATAAATCTATTGACAGATGTTTTAAATGGTTTGCACAAATAAAATTTGAAATTGCGTCGGATATATGAATTGTTCCCTGTAAATCGATTTATTTATGAGTATATAGCCTAAATATAACATTATTATTTTGTTTCTTTTAATCTTATCAATAAATTGGCGGTTACAATGTAGTTAATATCAATAGTTACATTGTCAAATTTCAGCAGTTAGTTTCAAGGTCGGAGCCATCCACATACTTTTAAAAGTGTATTACCGATTTGTAATATATATTAACAATGACTGTATTTAAAACTTTTATAGTTTCAAATCGAACAGAAAAGTCTGTGTATTTCAATTCAATAATAGTGATGAAACTTCTAGAACCCTTATGATTTTTTTTGTTTTAATAATTTATGACATCAGTCTGTAGAAATATGTTTACTAATTAGTTTTTTAATTTTAAAATTGGAAACGTGTGAAACGTTAATATATGAGGTTAATTTGAATAAATAATGTTGTGAGGTACCTAGTAAATTTACATGATCAGGAAACATTTGACCGTCGGTGATTAAGTAAGAGGTGTATTTCAAAGAAGAGTCTTTTAACTGTACGAGTGGGTAAGGTTTGTTTATCAAAGTCCGGTTTTTCGATGACAATATAAAATTATTTGTTATAAATCGTCCATTGATTACTTATAATTCTTGTATAATGACCCTTAGCGTACCGAACTGCCGCTGTGACGTTTTGCTTATATATATATATATAAATCTAAGAAAATTGTGTGTGAATGCACTTTATAAGGTTATTTTCTTTTTGATATTTTACTGTTTTTTTTAGATTTAAAAATAGTTTTTTTTTAATATATAAGTCTCATATCACGTTGTGTAACATGACACTGAACTGTGTTAAAACGGACTGAAGAAGTGCAATAGCTATCAATCCGGCTTGACATTAAATCTTGTGATTTGAATTGATCGTATATCGTTTTCGTAAGTTAGTATGTATAATAAATAGCACAGATTGCAAAGCTGGTCGGAGCCGAACATCTGGCTCAGGTCGTGATGTGAAGCGTGAACGTGTGTCTAGGTAGTTAGTACAAAGGAGTTTTTCGGAACGTGTTAGAGGTTTCGAGTGGAGAGGGAGAAGCGCGCACTCTCCTTTCAATTGTTAAAAATAAATAATTATTATATCAATAAATTTTTTATGGTAAACTATCAAATGTTTTCTTTCTGCCCTTGGTTTTTCGACCAATCCAGTGATCAATGAAGTTTACACCACAATCGTATTGCATAACTGAAAAACACGAGTGTGCTAATAAGTGGCTACTTATTACCATTGTCGGTAGTATTGTTACTGGAATACCGTCTGATCACAAAGGCCTCCTTGTTAAAGCAAATCGTGGTAAAGCTAGTGGTGACTGTAAGAAAACAACTAGACTTATATTTTTTTTAAAAGATTAAGATCTATTAAATCATAATATGCACAACATTTCTTACACATCTTTCAAGACTTTTTATAGTCAAGATTCTAATAGTGACTGTGACAGCTTATTTAATTTTGTATTATATAATTTTATTTAAAACTCTGAAGTTAGTAAACATTGCCCAAGAAAGGTTATTACTGTAAACTAGTTTTAGTGAATGAGCAACTACAGGCATTAAAAAAGTAGAGATCGATTGTGTGATCTATATTATAGGAGATCACTAACAAATAGGGAACCCTTTCATGCTTATGTTAGAAATTATTCTAAAGTTTGTATAGTTGCCTAAGCAACATTTGTAGGAAATAAAGTTTTTGAGTCTAGGAATAAGACCAAGACTGTATGGCACATCTTAAATAAAGAATTAGAAAAAAATAAAATAAATGATACTTCACATAATCTAAATGTCGACGGAGTACATATTTCAAACAGTTAGGATGTGGTAACTGTTTTCAAGGATTAATTCAAGTCCGTCTACTTCGCTTACTTCCCAACTTAATGTCTTCTGGCATTTTGCTGTGGGGGACAACAGCTGACGTACACATCAAATTTTTGTTGCTAAAACGGGCACTTTGAGCAATATACAATGTGGAACCTTGCGAATCATTAAATACTAAGTTTCAAGAATTCGGTATCTTAATTCAACCTTCCCAATACATTCTTGACAATTTAATGTATGTTCGCAAACATTTTGAAAAGCTGGATTTCGTAAAAGACCGGCATGATCTAAATACTAGAAACTGTGACAAACTGCTCGTGTCATGTTTTCGACTCAGTAAAACCAGTAACAGTTTCTTAAGTCGTAGTGTTAGGTTTTATAATAAAGCATATTACCGATTTGCCGGACTGTAAGTTTAAGCGCCATGTCAAGCGGGTTTTGATATCAAAGGGTTATATTATAGAGTGGATCAATATGTGAACGATGGTAATGTCTGGAATTGACTCCTCTCTGTGCATCCACTAAAAACGATTGTACATTACACGTATTGTAAATATACATCTATATATGTTAAAAAAATAAATCTGATCGATTTTCTTGCCGGTTCTTCTCGATGACTGGGTTGTTTTCCGAACCGGTGGTAATATTGACGTTCATAAATACCTTCATAGGGCCTAAATCGAATAAACAAAATTTTGATTTTGATCCGTATTTTTTAACCAGTGTGCTCACTATGACGTATGGTGCCAAAACATGAACACTTAAAAAGGTAAAAAATCCTCAAAATGAGGAGACCTGCACAGTGAACCATAGAATGTCTCATGTTAGGCATCAACTTGGTGGCGTAAAAAATAGGGATATCTGAATTAAAATCAAATACCCAAAATTACTTGTATTAAAATAAACATTACTGTAGGATAAATTGTGTATATTGAAGAGAAAGAAAAAGCATAGTTATATGAATATTTATTTAGATATGAAGCTATAAGTTAGTGGTGCCGGACTTCTCGACGAGCTCGAGCAGCGTATGCAGCGACGTGTCGAAAAGCTCGCAGCGGATCGGCATCTCCAACGAGTAGAAGGGGCTCTTTAGCGCATAGTCCGAGTACAACTCGTAGATGCGCTTCAGCACCAGCTCCGCACCCTGCGTGCTCGGCTCCGTCACTATTATAAACTTTACACCTAAAACGCAATACTATCATATATAACTCTATATATATTTACGTTTTCTTAGCAAAAGCTATACTTTGAAAAAACTTTAAATATTATTTCTATTCTCATATATAAAATTCAGAAGCACGTGTTTTCGTAAGCGTATTCCTAAACGGCTTGATCAATTTAATTTGATTTTTTGTAGTTGCGGAGTTACCGAAATAGTTCTTCGTTACAATTTAACCGAGTATTGACCAAGTTGTCCAGATACATACTTTTTAATAGTAGCAAAAAAATTGGTTGTGTGTAAAGTCGGTTTACGTACGATAATTTTACGTGATAATATCATAAGAATACATTGATGAGAAATTGCGTACTTTTATGAATTAAATTGAATTATTATCACTGAATTACTGATGGAGTTGAAGAGAGATAGATGCGTCATAAGCCGAACGCTTAGGCGGATCGCGCCACTTTATCGCTTGTTCCGAGCTCTTACCTGCACGCACAGCTCAGGTGGAACGTGACAATGAGTCATGCTTTTTCATGCGTGCAGTCGTCGTTCATCGATTTATAAGACGTTATCACATCAAAAATTAAATATCAGGATTCCATATTGTACCAATATTTCAGGCTTCCAGTGCTTCTATATATTTAGTTACATATTTTTTATCTATTTATGCCTTATTAAAGTCTGCATCAGGATTATACTTAGTCTGGCCATAAATACTGTTATAATTAAAAATAAACAAAATATTACATTTGAATTTGGAATCTGTCATTTTTATATGATTGTTCATTGAGTTCTCTCATTTTGGCGCCAAAACATTATACAATATTTTGCAATATTAAAATGAAGTGGGGTAATAAAGAGAACCGAATCGCTGTGATTGTATTACACGAAGTAGGTATGGAGCCAAATGTAATTTTTAAAACTCTCCAGACGCTTGGTATTAGTAAAATGTTTGTGTACGAGGCTATTAATAGGTATAATGAGACCTCCTCTGTTTGTGACAGAAAAAGATCTGGCCATCCACGTAATGTTCGTACGAAAAAGGTGGTCAGAGCAATAAGGGAAAGAATTCAAAGAAATCCTGTCCGAAAGCAAAAGATTTTATCTCTGGAGATGAAGATAGCACCTAGAACCATGTCGCGTTTTTTAAAAGATGACTTAGGACTTGCAGCCTATAAGAGACGTACTGGTCATTTCTTAACTGATAATTTAAAAAATAATAGGGTGGCAAAATCGAAACAACTACTGAAGCGGTACGCAAAGAGAGGTGACAGAATTTTTTTATTAACGGATGAGAATATTTTTACAATTGAACAACATTTTACCAAATATAATCACCGTATTTATGCTCAAAGTTCTAAGGAAGCTTCCTAATTAGTCGACAGAGTGCAATCCGACTTCAGTGATGGTTAGGTGGGGTATTAGATATGAAGGAGTGACTGAGCCATACTTTTGTAAAATGGTATCAAAACATCGGCACAAGTGTATGAAGATACCATTCTTGAGAAGGTAGTGAAGCCCCTTAACAACACCATGTTCGATAATCAAGAATAGTCTTTCCAGCAAGATTCGGCGCCGAGCCATAAAGCTCAGTCTACGCAGTCTTGGTTGGAAACGAACGTTTCGGAATTCATCAGAGCTGAAGACTGGCCGTGGTCTAGTCCCGATCTTAATGCGCTGGATTATGATTTATGGTCAGTTTTAGAGAATACGGCTTGTTTTAAACGCCATGATAATTTGAAGTCCCTAAAACAATCCGTACGATTGGCAGTGAAGAATTTTCCCATGGAAAGAGTGCGTATTTCTATTGATAACTGGCCTCAACGTTTAAAGGACTTTATTGCAGTCAATGGAGACTACTTTTTATATTTTAAATTGTTTTATATTTATATATTAAACTAACACACTGTAAAAGTAATAAATGTTATTTACAATAGTAATTTTTATTTTTTCTGTTTCAGTATTTATTGCAAGACTAGGTATATCTGAGATTAATAAAATCCAATAAAGAACACAAAATTAAAAAAATAGAAATTGCAAGAAATACAGAGATCTATATGTTCAGTACCTATTTAAGATTTACAAAATTCTGTGAACTGATAAATGCTATATCTAAAGAATAAGCCCTCACCCCATGCTTTGAATAATGTTATAGAGCTAACAATTTCATTTACATGGGTGGTAAAGACACAATCACTTATTGGATCCCCACCACCATACATCAAGTATAACACTTTTCATAGCACACTTAAGCCTGTTACTTTCCAGGATCATCCAGTATATACCCAGTAACCAAGTGGGTTGTTAAGGAACTGTACCCAACTGAGTCGTGACCATCATACATATAGGGATGAATTCATCATAGCACCTCTTTTAATTTGTCGGGTTTCCGTATTGATCAGTGTATATAAAATAATAGAGATACCTGCGACAACTATATTATTACCCATCATTAATTGATCACCATTGTTTTTAGATTGTACAATGCTTAGCATCATTAAGTACTGTACAGTCCGCGCCACACTTTTTGACCACTCTGAATATAGATGCGTAGAACATAAATTTAGGTTTAAACACATATTTTATTATATATATTATATAGAGACATCTTAAGGGTAAATAAATGCTAAATTTTAGATTTTTATAATAATATTTTAACTTTATTTTGTATCAACCTCTTGAGGATACTATGCGCAAGCTCAAGTTTAGTAATAAAAAAAATTTTCAAACGTACGACTATATTCAGTGCGGTCAAAAAGATTGCCCAAAAAAAAACAGCGAAAACAAGTTGCGAGGACTGTACCTTTACGTGTTTCTAAAAATAAAAAGGAACAAATGTGTATAAATAGAATATAATAAAATTCATAAAGGGTACCTGTTAATGTCTGAAAGCATGATAATTTGAACGTATCTGCTGCCAAGGACTCGATTCCGGATGACTTTGGTACAGGACTGAGCTGGCTGGCGAGTGCGAACAGAGGGTAGAACATACTGGCTAATACTATTTTCTCATTGGTCGTTGCTCGCGCGCGACCAAATTTTAAACTTAACGGATAATTTTCCTGAAAGCAGTTATTTGAGTTATATTTCCTTTAAAATATTTGCAATAAAAAAACATATGTTATACATTTATATCAATGTAACAATCGAATTTTTTTCATTAGACAGTTTTCCTGATTTAATAAGCTACTGACATTGCATTACTAAAAGTTTCACATTAATCATTTTTTTTTCTTTTCAAACTGCCATCCCCTGTTGGCTCTTATGGCCTTTACAGATTCACCGGACTACTAAGGTGAGCGCTTATGGCACTCACCCGAATTGTTGCGTTGCGTCTCGGCTTGAACTGTCGCCGAGTTTCCCGATCTGACTAAGCTAAGTTAAACTTTCAATTTCATACAAGTATGAATGTTTAATTGTTTGGTACCTACAATCTTCATCATTTACGGAGTTATCCTGACATTGACGAAATTGTGTGCGCCATGTTGCTGTTTTAAAAAAAGAATATCAATTTAATGACCACAAGCTTGCAGCCCTACATATTGTTACTAATTTAAAATGGTAACATTCATTACCTAGCAATAAAAAAAAAACAGTGAGGAAATGTTCTTGCAATACCATAAGACATGGGAACAATATAGAAACGTGAATTCCTCAGTGTTTCAAATTGCCAACATAACAAGAGCTGGTGTGGTGTTTAAGCCTACATTTTCACTCGGAAAAGACCTTTACCTCAGTAGTTGGGCTCCTATGGGCTATTATTATTATCTGTTATGGACCATTTTAACCACTTCAGAATGGAGAGGTTCTCAATATGTTTGTACATTTTTTTTAATGTGTATTACTTGAATACTTCATCAAGGATTTGGAAAAAAAAAAATATTTAAAAAGGAGATATCAAGAGGTCCCCTTTTATATTACTTCGAATTGCACCTTGGAATTTGAAGATACACTAGGCATCTCCTCAAAATAGAATAGGAAATGATACATATATATATATAATAAGAGATATTGGTAGGTTTATGATAATCCAACAATAGGTACTACCTACCTACATATTTTGGAAGTCAGTTTAATTTTTTGTTAAGACTTTACTCGGGCTCAGTTCATGTTACAATTATATATTTTCTTATAACTAAGTTCCAAAGTTATCAACCTCTAATTGCGACCTTTTATGAAAATTGTTTTTTTTTTTGCTATCACATGGCTATATAAATTTTGTAAGTATAATATATACTTACTATATAATTGGTATAGAAATCCATTAAATTTATTAATTTCTACTCCAAATCTATCTATATATCTTCATTTATTGATTTACAAACTATTAAACTTAACTATCCCAAGTGGGCATATTATACTGATTTTCTACTATTTTTACCACAGTAACAAGTTTCCTTTAAAAGATATTGAATACCATAACACTTACTTTAGCTTCAATAACATCAAATACATCTCTACCGTCTTCTGTAGTTCTTCCATTCACTGGGGAACCGTTTACAGAAAGCAACACATGCCCCACTGAAACCAATTTGCATTAAAATATATACATTGGTATTTCAAAACGAATGATTAAGATATTTGCTTCTCTCCATTAAAAATAATATTTTAAATATAGCATTGTAATTCAGTGTATTGGGCAAAGGTTCTTGTAAAGAAAGTATTTTAAAAAAACTTCTGTTATAGGTATAACAAATAGGATTATTAACAAAGAAAAACAGAAGCTCAACTGGAAATCACTCAAAATTTTTAAGTAACAATTCACATTAATAAACAACATGTTCAATTGAGTATTGAAAAGTAAAAAACGTCCTACTTATCTTTTCTTTCTTGGTTGATGTCATACTTAAATATTACATTTACTACGGCACTCTTAACACGGAATATAAGAACACCACATAAATTAAAATCCATGAAAATGTTTAGACTATAAATAGTATGCCAAAGAAAAATATACATACATCTGAAAGTTATTGGGTAGCCGGGTTAAAATATTATATATATATTGAGGAATAATAAAGATGAAATTAATATAGCATATTTGGAAAAACACTAGTGTTATTATAAGAAGTTCAATAACAATTAATAGACTACAAGATAATTATATATATATATATATAATATGAACAATGTACATTCAAAATTTATCATTAGTATAGTGAAAAAATAATAGACAATTATATTGAATAACTTTATAATATGAGAACAAACCATTAATTCCATCTCTTTGACCAAATGCAACGACTATTTTCTTATTTTCATATTGCAGTTTTATGTCGAGTGGATACCCAAATGTTTTTTCAGTTTCCACTTTCGGAATATTGTGATCATAGTTGTAGATTAAGCCGCCAGATTTACTAACTATATAAACTCCGTAAATTACCATACTTTATACAGTTCTCATAAACTTTTATGTTTCTTTTCATTTGATCATCGTATCAAATACATTAATATAATATCAATAACAAAATCGTGCACAAGGGATGTATACATACTAATTTAAATTAATTTTTAGAATCGATTTAAACGTATATTCAAAATATTAAAAATTGATTGTCCACAATAGAAATTGATATTTATGTTTTGTAATAGTTAATTATTTATATCATATACATGAGCTCTAATATTAATGATACAAAACCATTTTATTATTTTCATAAATATGTTTTTAATTATTTAAGTGTTTGTTATAATCAATTTAATAGCTCTAAGTTATACAATAATTGACGCTGTTTATGTAGCATCAAAACAACTTTATATTAATATAAAACGACTTGTATATGTATATATTTTATAGTGTATAATATGGTAAAATTGTATAATACAAAAAGGAAGGTGTTCAGCATAATCTAATTATTAAATAGATTTTTATGAAAATATGATACATATATAATAGTATTCCTTATAAAATCGATTCACAAAAATTTATTACACTTGCATATATACACCCCTAGTTTCAAATGACAGTCTAAGAACATTTGACACTAAAACACAACCCACTTGTTCGTTCAGAAACACAAGTTTAAGCGTCTATAAATTAAGTACCTAGTAATGTTACTTATTGGTGTAAGCATCTATTTCAAAAAATGGAACATCAATTTACATTTAATCTTGTTAATTAAGTTGTTATTTAAAGACATGACAACAATGGTTTTTAACGTATATATTTTCTCGTAATACTTTCTTCTAGATGCCTGCTTCTTATATATTTTAGATGATTCTGTATTATTTCATAGTTCAGCCTATTTCAGCCGATGAACTATATTTCTAGGTGCACGGTACAATTGCAATATAGCGAACAAAATTAAAAGATTGTAGTTTTAAAACTTAAAGGAAGTTATAAAATAAAGTTTTTACATATTTCACATTTGCAACTGCTTTTTCTATAATCTACAAAAAGAGTATATTTCGTCTAGCAAATAAATATACACTATCTATACATATAATAAAAGGCTAACGAGACGAAATCTGTACATTAAATATATTTACTCTGGGGGGTCTGAGAAACAATGACAGAACGCATTTCTATTGTTTTTATAATTTTTGTTTGTCTGTCTGTCGTTTGTACAAGTATCATGCAAAAACTACTGGACGGATTTTGACAAAATGGTAAGATGATAGATTATACAGCGGTATAATGTATAGGAAATGTTTTACATATATATCGCATTCGTATATATATTTATTTAAAAGCTGCTGGATAGATTTTGGCATTGCTGACTATTGTTTTGAGTGCCGCACCGTGTATCGAAAATCATAATGAAACATTCACAGTATGAGCAACTACTAGACATGGTAGTACCACGCAACGCCTTGAAGAACCAAATCGTTCACAAAGGGTTGATGTCGAATTTTGATACGCCTAATAAGGTATAGACTTTATTTATGATTTTATTAATCACTGTGTTTAGAATGGAAATTCCACACGGACGTAGTCGCGGGACATCTAGTTGTCAAATAGGTACATAGAAAACGAATTAAAAACCTTGACAAGACTCATTGCAATTATAGGGCGTGTTTCAAATAACAATATCACTATTTAAATTTAAAAATTAGGTGTATGAAACAAATGTCGCAAACATTTTATAACTTAACAGACACGGGGTTACGCTCGGTAACTAGGTAAAGCTTTCTAATTTAAAATTTTAAAAAGGTCTTGAAATGACTTCAAAAATTATTTATTCTTTCATAAGTGTTTTACGTGTAGCCAAGAAACTATC
This sequence comes from Antheraea assamensis, assembly GCA_035772565.1. Lineage (NCBI taxonomy): Eukaryota > Metazoa > Arthropoda > Insecta > Lepidoptera > Saturniidae > Antheraea > Antheraea assamensis. The sequence goes on along the minus strand of JAQQSE010000046.1, from coordinate 2,478,069 downwards.
GCCTATTTCGATCTTAGACCCATACAACTGAGTAGCATAGCTATAATGTTATGGCGTTATCAATTTCTTGAAAAATACAGTTGTGACTTATGTTAGGCTTTAAACTTTGATTATGTAGTCGTATATATATAATTAAAGTCTTTTTGAAATTACGCCGCCGCGCGTCGTACTGACCAACCTAATACCGGATATTTTCCGACTCTGAAACGCTCGTCACTAAAGTAAATACTACGTTCTGTCAAAATGATCAAAATACAATATCTGCCAGCTTTAGTCATCTGACAGGTCACTGTGGACATGTAGACATGTTGTTGAAGCCGAGCCCCTACATCCGTGAGATTAGATACTGTTACCATTTTGACGATAACTATCATTTGTTTTACGTTATCAAATGCGATCTGTAACGTGAATCATCGGTACCAATGAGTTATAACATATGAAAATAGTATAAAGATCTTTTCTAATCGGTTATCACCCATTGGTATTACTCAGACATTACTTAGAGATGAATGAGTGAGTCATGGACTGTCTGAAGGACTAGTGTCAGTGCATGACGTTTAGTCTTCTTGGTGAGGATGGATATGTCGTAATTATTTGTAATAGATAAAATTAATATAAAATTAATATTCAACGTAAATTGAACTGTTTTCGTATAATTTTTCGTTGTGCTGTGGTAGTAAGCCCTGTTATTAAGTTGAGAGGCCGAGGATTTAATTCGTGCACATTACTGACTCTTGTGTGACGTAAGTAAACGTCAACTCTGTGTGCGAGTATTAAATATCTATATTTATGGTATATTGGCTCTTTAGTTACTAAAATACGATCTATGCACTGTTTGGAATTAAATGACCGTAAACAAAGTGATGTCTTCATATTTGTTTGTTTCATTAGTACAGGAATTCAAATTAAGTGATGTGCTTCAATATTACGAAACTTTGCGTCTCTATTTTCTTGTACTCATCACAGATACTTGTTTTTATATTTTTATTCTCCCATCTTAATGTACCCCTTTAATGCTACCTCAGCGAGCTTTACGTTTATATGTGTTATGGACGAAGTGATTAATCAGGGCGCCGGCTACACTAGCTGATTCTGTTACGCGAACTGCTGAAGTGAAACTATGTCAGAATTTTTACAATGTTCAGATAAACTTTTCATTTATATTATAAACAAAAAAAAAATAGTGCTATTCAAAAAAATAATATCAACACACCTGACCGGACTTATAATTGATTATTTATTTATATTTGTAATCGATAATTAAAGATAAAATCCAACTATTGATTGTATTGGACCGGATCTTATTATACAATAATAAAGTTACTATCTATTTTTTTTTGTGTAATAATTATTGATTATAGTATTATCTTCAGGCAGTGGCGGATCTTCATAAGCGAAATTTAGCGATATCAATGAGTCACACCGGTATCATATATTAATTTTAAAGATTTTTACCTCATATTTATTTTCCGATTAACTTTGTGATATGATTGTTTTATTACATGTAATAAAGATAGGTTAATTATTGTACTTAAATGGGTTTTTAATTGTTGTTGGCTGTTATAATTTTTTTATTGATTTTAGAGCGACGAGCTTTTAGAATAATCTTTGTTTGTGGGCTTTCAGTCGATTTCTTCATGTCGTAAATAGCTTTCAAACGCTGGCTTGTAAATCAATAATCATAAATGTTTAATATATACTTCATACTATTATTTATGAATTTTGATAATAACTTGATACTAGTGTTCCAAGACACTGTGTCGGTCTACGTGGGTTGGAAATCTACAATAGCCGCTGTATTATTATGGCAGGATATTATCAAATGCTTGACTCTGTACTTACTATCCTTTAATTGAAAATCTATCACCGAACAGTTATTTATATAGTTGCGGCAGATGCACATTAAATACAGTCTCTTATTAAGCTTAGCACTTTTAAATACAACTTCACTTAACATCAAACGAGGTTGTTATAAAAAAGTAACCTATAAATATAGAACCTGCAATACTGAATATTAAATATCTGTGAGATTTTTTTGTTTACTCTTGGTTTTCATAATAATTTGCTCGACGCCTTCAGTCGAACATAAACCTCGTAATCCCGCCATCTAGCAGAAAAATATAAAATTATAAATAGATAAGCGCGCGATATTATCAATATGGCGTGTTTTCGGTTAATGTGATTATAGCTGAATATTACTGGTTTTAACATGATATATCGTCCATTTGCGATAAGATTGACATAATTAAAAAAGGATGAACTCTGTGTACAACGATTCTAAAGTTTAACTTTGAAATCTACTACTTGTAATTAAATTCAAAGACTTACTTTTCCTATGTAGAATGATGACTTTTTAGAGAAAATAAATCAAGACTTCTATATTTATATTCAATTTAAAATTAATATTTTTTGACAATATACGTTTATTATTATTATCTTTATTTATCCATTATTATTTCATAAAGCAATCATCTTTAACATGTTGTACTTCAGTATTGGAGCCTTTATTTGTGACAGTCACCTGCATATAGTAATATGATGTTCCAATGTAGTGCTTCGAAGTTACAACTTATTAGTAACTAGCGTCACACATTATTTTAAGAATACGGTTCATTAAGTTAGTGCCAATAAAATAAACACCTACATATATCCACGTCAAAGCAGCAATGCTCGCGCTACTCTGTTTCAACCTAAAGGTGTTCAGTAGTATTTGTTACTAAAATCTTTTTGATAACAGCCGTGTAAACAGTAGTGATCATTTACCATCAGATAGACTGCATCCATTTTCACTACTTCATACTATAATAAACGTATAGAAACAATTAATAATTAGTAAACATGTATGTAATTTCAATTTTAAAATAATGGAAGATCATAAGAAATGAAAATAATATTGAAATAATTGAAGCACGCATATCTATAGTATATAAAAAGATATAATATCATCACAATAATATTATTATTGATAAGTCACGAGGGACGAAAGTAATCATATAGGTGTTACCTAATACTACGGTATTCTTTATTTTAATTAAACCATTAATAGATGGCGCTTGCTCATTTGCCATAAACTTATGCAAAACTAAAATTGTGTATTTGGTATACATAAAAACCAATGAATGAAACAAAATTTTAATTAAAAACTCATGTATAATACTTATAATTTAGTTGTGGAAATCGATACAGCAATTTTATCTGGAACACCCGGATGCAATTAGATGACAGTGCGTATTTTTATATGAACATGATTTTTTTGTATATAATAAATATGTGTGATAATTGTTATTAAAGTCGCTTTACGTACAAGTGTTTAAATCTATGATGGTTCAAATAAATTATATACATATACTTTCGACTGCGACTATCCAAGCGACCAGAGCCCCGAGTGTTTTATTCTGTAACCCTTCTAATTTCTTACTATTCCTTAGTATTTAAACATTCTGGTCATATCTTGAGACACAAAATTACTTGTCTCGAGTACGAGAAAGGTGCCTATTACATTAGTGTTATTATCACATTCTTGTATCCAGTGTCGTAGCTGATGTTATGGTGGTCCCGTATCAGAATTTGTTGGTAACTTATTACCATTGTTATTTCATGTGCCCCACGACATGCGAGTTAGGAATCATTAGGTCTTATAAACACTATCTCTACATATCTTCATTATTTATTTATTCAGAGTATATTGTTGAAATTATGGGGAGTATTCAAGAATTTTTATACAAATCAGGATCTCTATAACTCGAGGTCCTTTTATCATTAATACGGCTAATGCGACAATAGCTACGCCTCTGCTTATATAACTTAAAATTAGTTGTAAATGTATGTTCGGTGGACTCAATTAACTAGATAATATTATAATCGAGAAGAAGAAATATTGAAGGCTTCGCGCCTCGTTTCTTCGTGATTTGCATATTGTAATAAGAAAAAATATATATTTTTAATGTAAGATAGCAAATAACCGTCGTGGCCGCCTATTCGCAACTTTAAAATCGAATATACATTTTCCAAGAGAATAATTCATTTTTCCAAGGCCTTGAAAAACAGGAGTAGTTAGTGAGTGACAAATTATTTAGTCAAAAAATCAAAATCAAAAACACTTTATTCAGTTTAGGCCCTGAGAAGGCGCTTATGAACGTCAAAGTTACCACCGGTTCGGAAAACAACCCAGTCATCGAGAAGAACCGGCAAGAAACTCGATCTGGTTTATCTTTTCATTAACATATTATAACTCACATTTTTAAAACATAGTTATATACCTATTACCTATACATAGGTATATATAGGTTATAAACCTATACATAGGTAGTATACCGAGAAGTCGCACTGTACCACATCTCAATTCATGTTGGTTCTTGGTGCAGTTATCTTTAGTTAACTTGATTGCTGATAATCGGAAATAATTTTGAGCACTAAAGACTTTTTGTGAGAATTTAAAATAAGTGCAATATTCTTATTAAGTTATCTACTCCAGATCATAATATTTTTTGTATATATATCTGATTCACACAGCTATAGGTATATCTGTTGAACGGTGTAGACAAATTCTTTTAGATTTCAAATGACATCAGCCACGACCATTAAGTTAAAGATTGCCTAATTTTTCTTCAATGCTGTCCGCATCATGAATGATGTAGATGTCGGGTTTAGTTACGTTAGATTATTGTTTCTATAATGGCAAATGAATGAAACCTTATTCCATCGTCTCCTTTTCACTATAGAACTACGCGGACGGGCTTGCATGCACACAGATGATGTCGGTACCATCACCTTTTAGAACAAAAAAGTTTTAAACTTATTATATTTGCCGAAATTTGAGGATGTAGGTATTGTAGGTGGTAGAGCTACGCTGAAACTATTACTGGTTTCAACATGAATGGGTCGGCTCGCCCGGGGTAGTACCACCCTCTCACAGAAAACCGACGTGAAGTAACAGTGGTTGCACTGTTGCGTTTCGTATGGCCAGTGAGAGCGCCGGAGGCCCACATATTTAAAAGGCCGGCAACGCACTTGCGACTCCCCTGGTGTTGCTAGTGTCTATGGACGGCGGTGATCACTTACCATCAGGTGACCCACCTGTTCGTTTGCCCCCTATAATATATAAAAAAAAATGTAAAATTACCTCCAGGTTAGCGAGTTCTCTCCCTCCCGTGATCCTTCGAAAGCCCGTGAGGAGGGATTTCTGCGGGCCGGCATGATGGCGGTGACCACCGAAGGGATGAACACTGACAGAGTTAGTATAGAAAAATCGCAAAAATCCTTTAAGAGCTTTATTAATTTTTGACTGATAATTTTTGGCACAAGAAGTTATACTAACGACGAGACGTTCCTTTGGATCTGGCTTTCCGAGGTGACCACTCGAGGCGACTTGTCTGAAGTACAAGAAAGTGCGAACTTGCGAACGAAAGTTAGAACTATACTTTCTTTTTCAGCATGCTATAAACGATTTAAACTGAGTGGAGGTAGTATAAGCATTATCCAAACCACGTGGGCTTGTTCAACAATTAGTATATTTCTAATAAGTAGATTAACTGCAACACTTAACAGTACTAGTGCTCGAAGAACAACGACGGTATTCCTAACTATGTAGAATTACTATCAAGGATCATCGTTTTTATGCCAATCTGCAAACACCACATCCTAAGACGCAAGGTCACTATTTGTACTCTGCTCAATATATAAAGTGAGTCACGACAGGACAGACGAAAAGACGGTGTGTTGATCACGAAGTCTTTCCAATCCATGAGATCAAAAAACTGTGAATGTCAATTCTGGTATAAGCCTCTTTGAAAATAAAAAAACTAAGGAAAGATATCCAACATTTAAAGAGATATTACCAATTCCTGCAATGAGAAAAATTATCTATTATTTTAGGTTCCCTAAGAATAATTTAGTTCACCGTCTTCAAATGTTTTGATTATTTCAAAAAAGAAAATATGAAATTTCCCAAAAGAATCTATTGTTCCTAGACAAGTAAATGGCATCGACAATTCTCATATTTCAATATTCTAACACAACATCTTTACTCCTATACATTTATTAATGATTTCGTATTTATATAAATTACTAAATTGAAATTCATATTCACACATTCCTAAAAATATATGTAATAAAATATTTTTATACAATAATTTACATTTATGAACTAAACTTGGGGATATTATTTTTAACTGAGGAGTATGTTTTACAGTTATATATATATTTTTTTATTTATGCTAAAGATATACCTTTAGAACAGAATTTAAAATAGTAAGAACAGATTAGAAATTAGTATTTGTAATTAATAACTAAAGAGATACCAACTGATTGATAAAATAGAAAAAAAAGTAATGAACATTGCACATTTGTGCATACAGCACTGCACATATTATAAAACAAAGTTGTCCGCCGCGTCTGTCTGTATGTTTCCGATAAAATCGTACATAAAGAGGAAGGTTTAGGTATATAATTTGTTAAGGTTTTGTCTAAATTGGTAGAAATATAACGATAATTGTTGGAAGTGTTGGAAAAAGTCAAGCCGCTTGGGAGCTTTCATCGATAATGCTGCCTAATTCTTTTAAAATATAACAAAACGATACATAGTAAGACATTCCTCTTTTATAGTTCTACAAAAGGGTCGGAGATGGCATATACCTATCTTTTAAGGATAGCTAACTATATCCATCTATCTTCTAAAAAACATGGTCACATACAATGAGGTAATTGGAAGGCTATTTAGACCGATACAGTATTAATAATTATCAAATTGAATACATTAGTTACCTTAAGAATTTCATGCACATAAGTATATATTTTTTATTATCAAAACAGGACAACGTCCGCCGGGCCTACAAGTATAAAATAAAATAAAAAATTTCCAATTTATATTATTTTATTGTTACTTCGATCTTCAAAAAAAATCACTTATTTAAACTATAACATAATCACAGAATTTCAAATTATAATGATATTGATTGTTTAAAAATATTACTTCTTGATTTTTAATAGGTAGTGATACTTTAGTCTTTTAAGACGGTTCCTTAAATGTGCGAGTTTCTTCATGATATTTTTCTTCATCGACAGGCCGTAATGAAATAGAATGCTAACATTTCTTAACACATTAGTCAAATAATTTAATAATACAGTATTATATTTAAAAGAAAAATGAATACAACGCGGGCAAAAGTACGTAAGAGAGTGCAAGTTGGTAGCCGCACTCGCAGAGTGTGCAACAGAGACGCGGCCGCAGCTTCCCAGAACGCGTTTTCCTCGTGAGGCGGTCGCGGCGGCGACTCACTGCTACGTCACATATGACGCGTAATCGCGAATAAAAACCGCGATGGTAGTGCCGCGCCGGGCCTAGTATCCGATCGACAAGCACCGCGACAACCCTGGCGCCTCGCAATGCCTACATGGAGTCCCCTGGCTCCGACTCCGAGGGAGAATCTCCAGATGGAGACGAGACAGTGCCAGCTGGTAATCAATTGTGAATCAGTCCGCGCGACGAGTGATTCAGTCATCTCGTATTGTGAAAGTGCCTTTTTTGAGGGATTGTTTTGTGATAACCAATGCAATAGTTGCAAAGATTAGTGCTTGTTTCGTTGTGTTTGTGATGGAAGTGTTTGTTACCGGCGGCTCTCTGACAGCAATATACTTAATATATCCAAATATATTTTAACTAATTAAATTATTAACAAATCTGCCTAATAACAAGGTTCTATATTTCCAAAGAAATTGAATTTACAATTAATTTTAACGTTAACAGTGCACAACGTTTGTTTAACTTTTTCAAAATCAATTTCTTCTTTAATTAGTGTCGACAATATTGGAAAAAAACCGTTTTATAAATAAAAAGAATTAACAAGGACCAAAAATGACATACAATTTTATAATTTCCTTCGATTGAACTCATAAAATGTACATAACCTCTATTTTTACAAATGTGGTTTGTTTATGGACTCAATTAATAAGATGTTATTTTATAATTATAACTCTTACAAAGTAACATATGTACAAATATATATTTCTAGACGACATTTTCAATTAAAATTTGTAGATATTTGTGCCTAAGCAGAACCCTTATTTTAATCTGTATTTATTTTAAATTTGATATTTTTTCTAAAATTAGAGCATGATTTTAATTTATTATATCTTTCGGCTTGGAACGTGCCTTTAGTGCAGCAATATAGAGATTTTTGGACTTCCTAATTAGTTATTCAAAATTAAAATATAGATAAACTCTGATCTAATATATTTTAATGTTGTTCAAAATACAGTCGCGCTGCGTTTGATTAAACCTTATGTTTTCCATTTACATATAAAAAACTTAATAGCTGAAAAACTCCAAATGAGTAATAAAATGTACTTTGACAATTGTTTAACGCTTTACATTAAACTAGGCATAATAAATAATACCAGTGATCTCGTAATTGTCAAAATTCGACCATAAGTCATTAATTTTTCAAATTTCCATATTAAGAAAACAAAATGAACTTTTTGCAAAAAAAATATTGATAACAACACTATTAAAGCTCATCAATATCTACTGAAAAAATCAAATAAAGAGAACCGTCTGAGAAACAGGAAGAAGATGGACTTAACTGTTTTATCTCTGACTATTTATATATATAGATTAAATTTTAATGTATGTACCGTATTTTGATTTTTTGAAACCTTAATTCTTACAATTTTGGTTAAGTCAGTTTGAGTTTCAAAAATGTCAGTTTTCCTCATGATTTAATCACTTAATTACATAAAATTAGACTAATTGTTAATCTTATAAGATATATATTATTTTATTTATTTAGGAAAACTTACAACTAACATTAATAAAACAACAAAACAATAACATATTTAAAGGCTAATTGCAAAGTTTATGTATTTATATTCTATTTCTATTTTATTCTATGTAAATGTAAAGTTTATACAAATTTATATATAATTTTCGTATTCGTATCATCTGATTAATGCTATAAATAAGAAAGTTTGTTGGGATGTTTGTCACTATTTTCTCGTAAAAAAATACTAAACGGATTTTAAGGAAAGTTTATGGTAATATGGCATATACATTAAGATAAGTTAGAATTTATAAAGATATACCTGAAATTGGTCAAAATATAACGATAACTGTCAAGTAAGTTTGAAAAAAATCCTGCTATTTGAGAGCTATCTCAGCGTACTCTGCATGAACAGTTAGGGTTACAGGAAGATCATTTACAAACGCAAACGATGCCGTGAGTGGCTGCTAGTGTATCATAATTACAAAGAATTAAAATGTGTTTGTAGAAGGAAGATAATCTGTGAACGAATTCTAAAACTTCGTATATTTATGGGAAACTACATTATCCATGAGTGACATAGGATAATATGTATTATCCTTATATATTTTCATATTTGAATTAACGTATATGAGGTGGCAGGCGGTTATTTCTACTTAATATACAATGCATGTACTGAAAGAATAGTGATTTCATATTGTAGTAACGTAAATCTAAATAAATAATTCTATACATATAAAAACTAGGACTCTTTTCTCTGTTTTTTGTTACGACTAAGCAGATTGTAATGGCTTACATATTATTATGCATTCCCATAGGGTTGAAGAAGTTATGATAACATTTAACAGTGGTAATTTAAAACTGATAAAGGGATTATAGAAGTCAGTTACTATTGACAAGACTACAATACATAATAGCCCACAATCAAATCGAATAAAGCACTACTCCGGTGAATAAAATCACAATAGTTGTATAAATTTGGCTAAACAAAAACTTTGCAATAGCAAAAAGTCTGCCTACTTAAAAAATAACTTTTGAACTAATTTCTGAGATTTGGTAATGTTAATCTACCATATAACTATTTTCAGTAGACTTATAACGTTTTTAGATAACTTGAATATAATGTTTGTCCCACAGAAGCTAATGAAACTTATCATTATGTTTAACGATCATTCTAATTATTTTTACTAAGGGGTAAATATTACATAAGCACCAAGGCGGAAGTGGAGTCTATTTTTACTTATCACTTCTTTTTTAAACTCTTAAAGGAACATTTGAGAGATTTTGTAAAAATTATGCCCTTACTTGCGTAATCATAAGAAACGGGAGTAAGAACTTCGCATACTTTTGCTGATAAGGGCAGGAGGGAGTTAAAAATTACTAAAACCTCACTTACCTAATATCTGAACGGCTTCTAGGTTTAAATTTTGTTCCATATTATTAAAAACCATCTAACATGTCGGTCGATTATTCTGCAAACGTGGAATACAACAAACCTATTCTATTGTCAGGACTCTCTAAATGTGATTTGTGAAATTGTTAAGGTTTTTCTGTTCGTTATTACTTTTAAACTATAATATTTATTGAAATGCGGTGAGTCAAAAGCGGCCCATGTAAATAGTTGTTTACTTCCTCTTGCGTTACAGTTTTACTTTCTTTAAATTACTCATTCAGTATTAATAAAGCTTGTGCCATATAATATTGCACATGAACTTTTGAAGGCCGTTATAAGGGCTAATGTTTGTGGCTTTCTTATTACGTATTGATGTAATTTAAAAAAGGGAATCACGGAACCTCGCTAGTTTAAGCTAGTACTTTACTTAGCTAAACTTTAATGAAAAATCTTCTAATTTATTGGAAAGACAACATTACTCTCATTCGGACATATACAATTTATTAATCTTAAGGTATACGTTATTGTGTGAAAGTCTTTTACTCCATGGTAAAATTACAAGATTATCTTACAAATACATTTAATGTTGTATAAAGGAGCGCGTTGCGGCACATTTAGGCCTACAAATAACTCTTTATAATATCATTTGTTCTATTAATATTTGAAACGAGAAAATTTGTAAGGATCGATGATTGTTTGTAATTCAGTTACGCAAAAATTAAAGAACGGATTTTTATGAAAGTTTACAGTAATGTATCTTATACGTCAGAATAAGGTATATTGGGTGTAGTCCGATGAAATTCTAGAGGGCTTGCCAGGTCAACAGTGTAGACAGTTCGAAAAAAAAAAACTATATTGGCTATAATTTATAAATTGGTTAGTGAAATTGGGAACAATATAAAGATAAAAATAAAAATCTCAGTGCGCTTTATAGATTATTAGAGTTACACGAATATAATATATTTATGGTGTTATCATTTATAAAGATGCAAACGTAGATAAAGTCCCGGATCGCTACGAGTATTCTGTATAATACAATGTGAATCTAATATATTATAGTCATTTTGTTATAAAACAATGCGTGTATGGAATGCTTATAATACACTTAAAATAATATTACAAAACAATATTACGTCGGAATATTTTTATTGCCTTATTAGGATTTCAATATAAGTCAATCTACAGTCAATTCATTACGCTTTAAAATTTTCATTAAATACAAATTCAAATATTGCTCTAGTCAAGTAGTAGTAAAATGAAAAGTCGTTGTTGTTATATTTATTTATGATATGTATATTTACAAGCTGAACCCGTGAGTCCTCACACGTTGCTATTTATCGCTACTCACACTCGTACGCGTTATTACAATATATAACTTAATAAAAAAATAAAATATGGTTTAGTAAAGAGTTATAGTAAATGAATAGTAAAAAAATATATTTTTAAAACTTATATTTGCTCATTTTCATGCTGATCGGTCAAACGCTGTCAGAGCTTATTAATATCATATCTACTTATATATATACCAATATACATATATAGAAATATGAACATCTCATTTTTCCCCTATTTGTTATTTATACCATACATTCGCTTGGGGTGAAACGTATCGTTGTTCGCGTGTGTATATGAATTACCACAATCCTCAATGGGCGGCGCGCGAGTTGATTAATTTCGAAAACAACGGAAACGAATTCGCGGGCAAAAACTAGTATAAGGACAAGAAACCATCTATTGAGATTGATTGTCGGTAGCGTTTCTTACTTTCTCTCGTAGGCTTTTGTCCGAATACCTGTTAAATTTTTGACTCTAATGAACGGCCTTTAGTCGGTAAATTGAATAACGTACTTGAGCTTCTAACTAATATGGCATCATGCGTATTCGTACGTAAATCGCTTATTTGTTAAATTTTCCTTAATAACGCTGAAGCCGACGTCGCGTCATACTTAGAGTAATACACCATAATTTTACTACTAAATTGTTATTGCGTAATTAACTACGAACGTTAATGATGAGACAGTAAATAAACGTCATTTTATTAGTTAGTAACACTATTCTGACGTTATGTTAATTACAGTGATAGCGGGCTCCTTGACAATAAGTAATTCCATAATCCTACACACTGAACACACTGGAGAAATGAAAGACTGCCAACTGGTAAAAATAATTAGAAAAAATATTCAATCGGGGGTCAGTAATTATATATTTTTTAAATGATTAAGGCCACTGGATACACGGTCTTCAATCTTCAATGTTTCTTGATGATCTTTAAAAATAATTTTTAATGTTTTCACAAAATAGTGGCTCCTTTTATAGAACTATTGAAAGACGTTTTATTGCTTTTCTGAATACATATTATATTATTTTTAATCCACATCACTCGTGCGCAATTACCAAATTATAATATAAAAAATACCACAATATAGGGTCAAGTTTAGTAGTTTGGTGAATCTGTAGAGGCCCCAGGATCAACTGAGTATGTCAGTACGAAAAAAAAAATGGGTCAAGTTTATGAACAAAAATAATATCCTATGAATCCAACAATTATAGGCATAGCATAATCATAATAAAAACGAAAGACGTTCCATACTTTTTAGTTTATTGGAGCATATTACATGAATTTTGAAATTTGTTTGATACGAAACGTGTTTTTATATATCGTTCTTTGTATACTATTATGACTTTGTTATATGCTTATTACAATAGCATTCAATATTATTTATTTCCGGCTTTAATACAATTTTCACAATCATGTTTGACAAACCCAATATTTTTATTGAAGTAACAAATTATGTAAGTGAATTGGAGTTATTCGCTCTTAATTTCCTTAAATAAGTTACTGACGCGGTACAGTGATTGCACTTCGTCCGGAAGTTTATTGATTCTGATACATTTTGAACGTGATCAAGATTCGCTTTACTGCAAATTTACAAGCAGTGTTTCCCCTACCGGAAATGCGCATGAACTAAAATAGGTGCGATTTCGATTCTATTCGAAATAAAAAAATACTGAATAACTTGATCTATTTGTTGTTGTTAGTGAGATTTAATGCAAGTGGTTAAAGAATTGGTGTTATAGCGTAGGTATTATATTTTATCAGATCCGGAGAAATGGGAGCGAGAGGACGTGATACGTTGCGTGCGGTGGGTGTCCCGTACATTTAACGTCCGCGCGCCGCGGCGACATCTGCTGCCTGACACGGGGCGAGCTCTTCTTGCGCTTACTGAAGAAAACTGGCAACAGGTGACATATATCGGTATTTTTTTCTACAATCGTATATAAATGCTAGATCCATTACAAGTTTATATAATTTTCGAGTTCGATTAAAATTTTTCGTTATCTGTTACATACTGGCAGCACTTCTTATGGAAACGCAAATGGACTAAAATTGTTAATATAGATACACTTCATAATGTTTGGAAGCTATTTAAATTCCTAATGCTTAAAAATACAAAAGTGCTCTTGTGTTTTGTGCCTAAAAAACTGAGTTCCTTCATACCAAATAACAAGACACCTTTTATCAATTCAGAAAGAGTTTGTAAATTGGGCGCTTATTATTGTTACATAGTATTTTATACTCAATTCCCTGCAGTGGGATGCAAAAAGTCTTCGTTATATTTACTTCTTCGTTAGTATCCGAAGTGTTAAAATTGTGGTGCTTTTATCAAACATTAAATAAAACGAATTTTCCAGGTATGCTCAGGTGACGAGCAAGCAGCCCGCATCTACCATGCGTATTTGAGGCATGCACATGCCACTGCCACGGGTAAGCCACCGCCGCCGCCGCTACCTGAGCATCAAGCACCATCCACTCCGCCTGCCGATCTACGTAAGTTATATGTGAAATATGATAATGTGACACTAAATAATAGTAAAGTATTCCAACAAAAACATTAATAACATTCACCAATTTTTACTTCAAAAAGTATCGCATGTACTATTCCAGTGACAAATCGACTTATATGGCAAATTCCATTTGAATTCGACTAACCATCTAAGCATAATTACTTGATAAATATTAAAACTAATATCCTTTCACATTTATGATATATAATAGATGAATATAATAAAACAGAAAAGCGATTCTACAAAAAATACAATAATAAAAAAAAATCTAACAAAAATGTAATACAGCGCCATCTCGTGAACTATCGTGTCTGCTCTTATGGCGCCAAAATGTTATGAATGAGCGCGCGATGAGTCACTGGCGACCGCGTGCCTTGCGTCCCATTCATCTCTCACGGTTCACGGCTACTGAGTCAACAATATTCCACGAAACGTAACTTCGGATATTACCTCGAGAATAATTGCGATAACGATGATCAATTTGATTCTAGATTTCTTATATGCATATATATATACGAGTACATATACACTAATAAATAATTATAAATATTGTCTTTAGAACGCAACCTTACGAATTCATGAAAATTGAGTTAGTTTAATTGTAATTTGAGTTCGTCCGGGTCCATGACACTATTTATTAGGTGCGAATGAATCATGACGTTTATTATTATTTGGAAACGTTGGTTACGCTTCATTACTGCTCAATTCCTATTGTAGCTCACCTCCGTAATGCCCTGTTGTATATTAATCATCCATTTTTAGTTCATTTTTATTCTTACATCCTGTAGAGTTGCCTTAATTTTCGGTTAGTTATTTGCTTTTAAGTTGTATGTATATATAGACAGCTATCAAATGCATAAATAAACGCTTAAATAGGCGTAAATATCGACATAACAACGAAATACTTAAAGTGCATATTACATTTTCAATTTACAATTACATTTGGAAATCTCGTACATTTTTTAAATTATATACTTAAACAATTTGTATTTCTTTTTTCGTATATAATTGAGCTAAACTCTAACAAATGTCACGGATGCAATGGGGAGGATCAAAATAAATAAAACATTAGTGTATTTAAAGTCAAATTTAAAGGTTGAGAGAACGTTGGTACCATATCATTCAAAGGTTAAAATTTATAATCGCGATTACTTTATTCGACACACTGTAATGTATAAACAATTCTCTACAATACAATTTGTTCGTGGTCCTCTGTCCGCCTAGTCCAAGCCTCTCCCTGACAAAATCTGTGTTGTCATGTATCTATCTCATCGACGGTATTTCTACACTTAGATCTAAGATATGGTTAAGTAAGTTAAGAAAGTTAAGAATTTTATATACGGGAAGTATATTATACAATTTCGTAATTGATGGACTATAAAAATTATCTAATTGATAATGATACTTTTAGAAATCGTAAAAAACAAAACAATAATAATAATATAGGTACCAATTTTGATGACATTTTGTACACGAGAATAACTTTAATTTATTCTTAAACTATCTTAATTAAATTGATAATATACAGGGAGTAAACATTGCGTTCTAAAGTTGACAGCATATAATAATTATCAGTAATAATACTTTTGAATGTTATAAAACGTTCATCTAAAACGACGGTGGAATAGACAAGAACGTGAGGAATAGGATAAACGAAAGGTGTCTGGGGTGGTTTGCGACCCGCGAATGCCGTTGAAACGCAAGAGGAAGGTGTATAAAACTATAATAAGACCAGTCGTGTTGTATGGATTCGAGTGCTGGGCTACGAAAGAGACGGATGAGAAAAGATAACATGTGGCAGAAAATCAGAAATGCGAATGTTAAGATGGACGTGTGGTGTAACCAGAATGGATAAAATTAAGAATGACTATATCAGAGGAAGTTTGAAAATAGCACCAGTGATAGAGAAGTTGAGGAGTAATAAGTTCCCATGGTACGGGCATATTATGAGAACAGATGAAAGTCATGTAACAAAAAAAGTTTTGAGTTTGAAAGTGGACGGATATAGGAGTAGAGGAAGACCGAAAACGGTGTGGATGGTTTGTGTGAAAAATGATATGTGTATAAAAAGTGTGAATACTGAGATGACATCTGACAGGGGAGAGTGGAAATGAAAAACATTTTGTGGCGACCCTACTTAGGTGGCATATGGGTAAGATGATGATGACTTTTGAAAGTTATAGGATATGACTAAAAAGAAATTGACAAGAAAAAAACATTATTGCATATTAAGCACATATGCACAGTTAGCTAGTATATATAATTACTTTATAATTTAAAAGTACAATGATGAATTCGGAAGGATGAATCACTCGGTTAAATGATTTTTGGAATTGTTCACAGTACCAATTACTATAAATTACTTACGAATAAGTGTTATCAATGTGTAGAGTCCACCATGTGCATATTTTAGCGTTTAAATTAGTCACGGACTCAACTTTTAGTATGTACTAGTTCATTATTCATTATTCTTGATATGTGATCAAGAATGACCAGTGTGATTATCACCTTAGCTTGAGCGTCGCACTCGTCCTCATTGCCCTAATTCAAAAGCCATTAAGGCTAAGAAGCTACTGGAACCACAATCAGTAATAAACAAGGCTTGGTCTTCTTTTGGTAAACAATCCTCATTATTGAAAGTTATTACTAACATTAGGTGATGCCGTTGATGTTCTTACAAGATGGCGTCCTCATTACTAGAACTTTCGATCGTGGGCTTTTGACATCATCATATTCCGAATTATTATCGTATTATGTAATATGTCGTTAATATTACAAATATAGGGTCTAGTAACACAACACCGCGAATAAAATATATAACCACCCTTGAAAATTCAAATAACAAGTCATACGAGCGACTTGTGCTTGGTTAATAAATTATCATTAAATAAAATGTATTTATGTATGGACTTGCATTTGAGAACTGGTATATCTTCTACGTTCTTCTCATTTCTGTGCACGGTACGTACTATTTCGTAATGAAATTGCGATAGGTGGTTGAGTTATCTGTTTTAAAAGTAATTTTTACAATAGTTTATATTAATTTCCCGCCATCTTTAATATAAATCATCAACGTTAAGATCCGTATTGAATCTATATCCCCTGAGACTTCAACCCTCAGTTTCGTATGTTTCCATTGAATTTCGGAAATAGTGTCTTTCGCCCCAAAACGGGGTAAATTATTTATAGATAATGATCGTAATACCCTCATTATCTTCGCGATAGTGGCGGTTGTGGACTGAGCAGTGACCGTGGGGGTCAAGGAGTGCCGAGTGAATTTTTTCCACCGAAAATCGGTTTGTGTTTTTATAGGAACTATGTTTTTTTTTGTGTTTTAACTAATTGTGGGCTGTTATTTTTTTGGAACGAAGTACCTTAACACGCCTTGCGATAAGACTTGACTGGGCGAAATCATCATGTATGGAAAGCGTTATGCGACACTCGTTCTTTTCCTCTATGCAACTTTCTATCTCTCTCTCTTTCTATTGTATACGAATGTATGTGTGTGTGCGAGTATCGAAATTCGAGCAGCGAGCATCGTGTGCTGCCGGTTGTACTACAAAACCTAACGTATAACGCGTTGAAATTTCATAAAAACTTATTTCTTATTTTACTTATCATTTTTTATATAAATTATAATTCACTACTTTATATGTATATATGATGAAAATACAGTGTTTTTGAGGCTGAATCACGTCAAAACTTCTGAACCTATTGGCATAGGCCTATGACCATTCGTTGACGAGTCTATCGTGTATAGGATACTTATTTTTTTTAATCCTATTGACCCCTTACAATTTTTTTAACACCAGCCGAAGCAGGCGGTAATCAACTACTTTTTAATAATTAATGATAACTTTTCCAAAAATCTTACACTAAACTTTTGTCTATGATTCCTTTCTTTCTCCTCGTATTCTTAGATACACAGAGAGAATCGCGTAGAGGGGCATCGCCTTTTTCTCTTATATGACGAAAATATACAAATATAAACTTCCATATCGAATTACAGCCGAAGTTGTAGAAAAAGCCTCGCTCCTGACGGGGATCCTCAACTAATTAACTCTCATTACTTTATTACTTATTTTAAGTCTATGGAATAACATAACGATACTTATCCTAGCTAGACAATACTCTGCAAGTCCTCTATATGGCATTAAAATTCTAAACGGAATTGCATGAGCCTTTTCGAAGATTAACCGAGATGATAAATCATATTTGGATTCATAACTATGAGTATGTCAGTTGTTGAGAAAAATGAAATCATAAATTCAGAAAATGTTAAAGAGAATTCGATGAGAAGTAATTTGGCGCGTTGTGATAATGAATACATTTAAAACAATGTATGAATCAGTACGTAGCGTTGTACTGAGTAAGTGGATGTTTGGGATGGCATCCAACGGAGTGCGGTCGGCGCCCTGCGGGAGCTAGCGACACGTGCCTTCGGGAAAACTCGGGCGACTCTCAAAACAAAATCATTTGCCAATTCGTCATTGGAATCTTGACAATGTTCCGTGAATTTACTGATCACATGTGTTCCACATTAAGAATTTTCTTGAATAACACTAAAAATATTTCAATATTATCAACTAATAATAGTACATAGAGAATATTTGATATAATTCAATATCTTTCTAAATGGGTTATGAAACAATGATGGCCTAGTTGGTAGTGTGTTCGGACACAGCATCGAAGGACCTAGGTTCGAGTCCTAACAACTGAGTCGGAGCTGTCGGTGAAGGAAAACATCGTGATGAAACCATAGCATGGTGGTAGGGGTTTTTTTTAAGTCCGCCTGGCTAGTTACCACCCTCAAGTTGAAAATCTATCGCGAAGCACCTATTGGTGTATTCCGGCAGCTGCACTAGAGAGCCAGTCTCCCTCTAGGTTTAGCGTGACTACCATCTTAGACCACATCATCATTTAACATCAGATGAGATTGTGGTTAAACGCTAACCTATAAAGTATACAAGAAAAGACGTAGAAGCCAACTGTATGTCTTACATGTAGCCCCATTGGTAGTTCAAGAAACGAAAACGCAATAAATCAATTTCATACTATGAATATTTCTTCGACACAGTATTTTATAGTAATTATTATGTATCACGTTCTAATATCAAACAAATTAGTTAATAATATTCTAAATGGCTGTTACCCGGAGTCCCGCACGATCCTTCGAGCAGTAACTATTCTTATATATTTTTTTTAATTATAATTTTATGATTTGTAACAATATTTATACAATAATACAAGTAATTATTTACATGGTATCAATTTCAGAAACAACGTATATTCCCTGTATAGAAAAATAATTAAAAATGTGATTTATCGAATTTTGATAACATTTCTAAAAACGCTATTGATACTTTTTATAATCGATAAATTATGGAATGAGATGTACTTTCTCAAATACTAGCGTTCATTAAAATTGACCGGAGACATTTTTTGGATAAAGTTCAGACATATAAACAAACAGACACGTTTTTAATATCATATGTGTTTACTATATGTATCTGCTACAATAGGGAGGGGAAAAAATAAATGTGAAATGAAAAAAAAGAATGTATGAATATTTATCTGTTTATAGATTTCACAGAAACATATCACATAACTTGGCTGAAATTTATTATTTTCACTAAAGACATTTAGTACAGTTGTGTAATATGACTTTGTGTTGATTGGAAATATGCGATATAGCCATGTCAGGGAAATGAAAATGGCTCCAGAGTAAACTCACCGGCGACATATTCACATTTAAAAGGCTGTAATTTTATAAGTGAATAATAGATACTGGAAAACATCACTACGACGTACTATTTTTAATAAATTAGAAACGTTAGGATATCTTTTTGAATTTGAACTCAATTTCAGAAAAGATCCGTAATCCGTTTGAAATAAAAGTCCATCATAAAATTATTTTTTATTTCCTGGAAGGTTAATCGCGGCGGGGCGGTATAAATTACATGACTGTAGGTTATCCTTTGAGGTTTTGTCCGACTTAAATTTCATCACAACAAATAATTGATTGATGTAATATCATGGATTTTAGGAATTCGCATATACCCATTCATCAATTTATTCTAAGTCTATAATTCGGCGTTGACAATAAATGAAAATATAGTGAGGAAACAAATGGACTAATACGGTCTTATTACAAAAAGAAAAATGAACACGCGTTTAACACGAGTTTTACTAAACAGTGTCTAAAATTTTAAACACATGTTTAAAATACTTTATTACAAAAGAGTGAGTGAGCTAAATATCTGGTTTTTGTTTTTCATGCAAGCAACTCTGAATAACATTCATTCAATTCAATCTCATCATTCAATAACGTGCTAATTTACGAATAATATTTTTGTTTAGATCTTCACTAAGAATATTTATTTATTTTAACTAAAATTGGTTATAATTATTATAACATTTGGTTTAATGAAAATGATGTCATTATTAAGATAAGCAATATATAAGTTTAAAATAATACCCCAAATTGCCTAAAGTGGAACAACAGTATAATCTCAGAATATATACATTGTGAAACGTTAATAATGTCATATTGTAGTACATGTCATTTACTTGTAAATCTTCAAAATTTACTAATTTATCTACATCTTCCAAATTAATTATACAGATGAAACCCATAATTTATCACGAAACGTCTTTTGCCGGCAAATAGAAATAAAACAAATCACAAAAATAAAATGAGAACTGTGAAGTGAGGCAAGTGTTATATAATATTTAAATTTAAATAATATCTATTTCTACACAAAGGTAAGACACTCTTTTGTGGTCAAACTTTTTTGAAACAAGTGTTCGACGCGTATTTAACTTTTTTGTAATAACACGGATAGTGTTTTAGCGAGTTTTAATAGTTGTTCAATATTATTTTATTTACTACGTCGACATTTACACTACAGACACTGTTGAGTATACATTATTGTGACGAGTAAATAGTAAGATGTTAGCGTAATGAAGACCAGGGCAACCTGGGCAACCGGCGCTTAGCCACCACGGTTACAAACCTCGGTTACTCTTCCGGAACTGAGTCACTGTTTACTCGGAAATATGATTCAATTATTCCGGATTAACTCTGTGTCATCTAGTCTATTTACTGCCGTAGTCTAATTGAGTGCGGTAACCAAATTTATCATTATTCTCTTGAAGTACCTATCGGATACAACGTACGTTTGTAATTATGTCTTATATATTCAGTTTTAGTCGCCTGCGTCCTTGAAATTCAAATAGTATAAGACTGAATAATATAACGTCCTTTAAATACATAGAACAGAACTTAGGATAAAAGTGACCTCGTCATCAAAATTTTCATACGAAATTTACCCTGGTACCTTGATAGTGATCAAACGTGAGTCATTTACCACCCACCAAACATATAATGGTTACTAATTTATTGACAATACGGTTCTTAATACGGTGTCTTGTATGTATCGTTAAAGTATCGCTAAAGGTTGAAGTAGGAAAAAACGAAGTAATAATATTTCAAAAAGAGTTGAATCAAATTTTTTGTCGTATAAATTTAAGGACGAGAATGTTTTTAGAACTCGTGCTAATATTTTGATGAATTGCGCACGCACGCCTTTTCCGCGCCTAAATAGAGTCGAAGTCGTTTATATTCGATTTGGTTCGTAGTAGTTTAATTGTACATTAGTAGAGTACATTGATGAGTTGAATCACCACAGTGTTTGTTATGCTGTAACATTATTTTGTTAGGTACATGAGTAATAGTAGATATGCGACGAGGAGTCAGCGCTGGCGCCGGCGCCACGACGTGACTCTGCTGCTTCGTGGGAGAGTAATACAATGTGGTTAATTTTTACACAATCCAAAATTTATACTAGACTGTCCACAAGATTTTTGAATAGGAAAAACCGTGGTTTTGATTTTACTATACGCAGCATTACTTGTTACGCAATACAAGATAAATGTTTCAACGCTTCCTACATAACAATTTATTATTTAGTAACTGCCCCCGCTCCGGCTTCGCACAGGTGATAATGTAATAAATTATTGCTTAAAAAAACTAAAAAACACACTTTTAGAGATAATCAAACTAAAAAGTAAAAAATAATTCTTAGCATAAGAATAAAATTACTGATGACAAAATGAATGTCGCTATTATAAAAGTGTGAGGTGCTTTGTAAATTGTTATGTGGGAAGAGTTGAAACGTTTACCTTGTATTACATAACACGTTATGCTGCGCATAGTAAGATCAAAACCACGGTTTAACAAAAAACTAAAAAACACACTTTTTTTTACTATAATTTATTATTCGCTTTTTAGATCGATTTACTTTAAAACAACTGCTATTAATATGTACAGATGTGTTAACAGTTGCGTCTTGATTTCGAAAATATATTCAAAAATTTCTATCGCATGTATAGTTCACGTACTACCTCTATCTCTCCTCATACGAAAAGACATTTATGAATCCTGGCGAATCTAATCAGGATAATCGGATAATTTAATAGAATTATTGTATCGTCGTGGGTCTTCGACGAGTGTGCAAAGTATGATTTAAATCTGATCTTTTAAAGTGGGGCAAAATCACGTTCAAAAATTCCGTTACATTCGTACATAAAGGTGAATCTTATAAAAACGTGTGTAAAAAATTGGACCAGTACTTCTCTTTATAGTATTACCAATAACCATGCAACGGAATACAATGGCAACTGTCAATTCTGTCAATATTCATGAAGATCTCCCTGCTGTCTTATGTCTCACTGGCTCAACTATTGTTTGTTTTTTATGGAGAATTTTAACCTAAAATTTTAATTTTTTCCTACCACCTTTGAGATATTTTCTTTCATACAAATCTTGTCCTGATACAAGAAGCACTACAAGAAAAGAATTATCCAATAGGTGCAGCCGTCCTGAAATGATGCGTGTAGATAGATTCGGCAATAGATTGCTATTTAATTAAATTTACTTAACTGTCTGTCTTCTTCTTTTCCCGCATTGTCATCCGTTCCTCTTTATTATAGACTGTTACTGATATTATCAAGCGGGTTTCGTTACGAGTTAGTGTCCTTAGATAATTTCACTGTAGATTCAAAGGGAATTTAGTCACATTTAATCCATGTTATAAGTTATTATTTCCATCTACTTCCTTTGTATATAATAACCAAATTATATAACAAAAAATGCCATAAATATTACACAGTATAGAATCAATTAGCACAAGAGTTTTTGAAAAAAAAAAAACCAAGTAAATGAAAAACTAAGATTCCAACACCATGATGTATGTTTGTTTAGGACTAGGCTGTGTTATAACCGAAATGTAGTTCTATTTGACAGTAATATCTTTGTTATTTCGCTTATATGAATTGATCTGTCCGCACTTCAACACCAGGTCGATTTTGTAACGCGCACTGTTTACTCTCCTACTAGCAATGGCTGTTTATAGTTCAAACCGTAAAAGTGCTTCTGCATGTTTAATCACAGTTAGAGAACTATGAAACTAGTCAAAGACTTATAAATGTATTCTGTCTTCGCATATTTATATATAGTACAAGATGAAGTTAAATTTTCTTGATGTATAAAAACACTAACGTGATGACATGCTATGCTTTCGGCCATATTTTCTCTGTACAAAATATTATATACAACATCGCAGTTCTTAGTGTTAATTGACCTAAATGTCTTAATTTATAACTTAAAACATTTTGTATTAAATACTGAGATCGTAAAACGTATTTTATTACTTGTTGTGTTTGATCGCAGCTCGTCTATTATTGGTCGGGAGTTGAGTCGGCACTCCCACACTGCTGGTCACGTCTCGGCTCCGTGATGGTTGTACTAGTAAATCATCACGTTAAGAGATCTGTGGGTGGGATAACTTAAATTAACTGCGAACGGGATGTTCTCAGTGAGCGATATTCGCTCCATCTGTTTATAGCTTTACGTTTTGAAAAGCCAGGTGGTTTGTGATTAATTTTTGTCTGTATATTTACCCCGACACACTATTGTTTTGCTATAGTATCTGTTAAGTACTTTGAGATGTTAACGCGCTGTAAATACAAGTAGGTAAGTAGAATCAGTGACGGAATAAACCAAAACTAAATGAGGACGCGACCCTGATGACTTCTCATAACCCAGGGACATTGTTAGCATTACATAAGTCGTATCAATAATATATAGTCCCCTAACTACAGGGACTCCGACGTTTGTACGCAATTTTTTATAAAGTGTTACCCATTCTTCCTTCTTTATACTCTATATTTTCTTATAGCTACATGCGGAAACTTATAAATGACCTTCAATGATGTCTAATATACTTTAATAATTGTTTTTGTTTAGCTGTAAGTTTTCCTAATAGTTTAAAATAAAATAACTTTAGATTACTATACTAGTTAGCTAAATACTAGCTTTTGCTTGCAGTTTCGCTGGCGTCAATGTAGATTTGATTTGATCCGTCAGGAACAATACATTTTTTTCTGGATAAAACGTACCCTATGCACTTTTTATACCCCTTACAAGGTGTGTGCAAAATTCCTATAATCAATTCAACAGTTACGGCCTCAGAGCGTAATGAAAAAACAAACAAACTATCGCACTCATAGAATTAATTAGAAAAGGGCTCGTAATTAATTAATAACACACGCGAAAAGCACGATAAGACCCTGCCAAAAGAAATTTTAATACTGTATCGCTTTACCAAGTAAAGCCACTGTCACAACCGAACAAAATAGTATAAATATGAGATTCCTGGGCGCACTATCTTTCAATTTTAAGGACTGATTAAAAATGTTCTTAAACGGCCTCCAACCTCGAAGGAACTTCTAGACATTTGATTTGGAGTTCTTCCGGAACCAGAAGTTCGATATAGTTCACCTTAACCTAACCCTGTTTGCCCTAAACCCTAAATTTAAAATAGAATGCACTGATAGATCGTAATGTAAGATCTTCAAATAGATAGAATTAACTACATGACCATTCAAAAATTCCTGACGAGGTCGTAGATAGATGGACAGGCTTACAATGTATCGTTGGAGCGTTCTACTATTGGGTCGCTATCATGGTTATGAAATAGGTACGTATCTAAATATTTGCAAGTCAATTCAGTGAAGGTCCGTTTGCTTCACCCCTCATTTTCGTGAGTATTATATTATTTACATAATAGGTATACTGAACATATTCGCTGTATCTCGATAATAAAATATCATTATTGGTATAATTAATGTCCGATAAGCTAAAATTATTATTCTGAATCTAATGTAATTTTGAATTTGAATATCATTTTAATTGTGCATAACAATTATTCCTAACTCAATAAATTAACCGTAATTTAGTTTCCGTAACCAAGCTTTTTACAAAAATTAAAACAACACTGTCAATAAAATGCGTTTCAGATTATCTGTGCTCTTACCTTAATTTATGTCGACAAATATCAAATTAAACACATCAATCAAATCAATCAAAATCAAAAATACTTTATTCAGTTTAGGCCCTGAGAAGGCGCTTATGAACGTCAAAGTTACTACCGGTTCGGAAAACAACCCAGTCATCGAGAAGAACCGGCAAGAAACTCGATCTGGTTTATCTTTTCATTAAACATATTATAACTCATATTTTTAAAACATAGTTATAAACAAAGATACAAATAATAACATTCGGTTTTAGTGGATGCACAGAGAGGGCGTCATTTCCAGACGTCACCATCGTTCACATATTGATCCACCCTGTAATAAATACCCGTTAGACATTAAAACCTGCTTGATATGGTGCTTGGACTTAGTATCCGGCAAATCGGTAACGTGTTCTGGAATTTTGTTATAAAACCTAACACTATTACCTAAAAAACTGTTACCGGCCCTAGTGAGCCTAAAACATGGAATGATCAATTTGTTATTATTTCTTGTATTTAAATTATGTCGGTCCTTTACGAAATCTAGCTTATCTAAGTTTTTACGGGCGTACATTAAATTTTCAAGTATGTATTGAAAGGGCAGAGTCAGGATACCGAACTCTTGGAACTTAGCATTTAATGATTCGCGAGGCCCCATATCATAAATTGCTCGAACTGTCCGTTTTTGTAGTAAAAATAGGGTCCCTACCTCAGCTGCTGTCCCCACAGCAAAATACCATAAGACATTAAAGCTATGGAACTAACCGAAGTAGACCAACCTAGCAGTGGCAATATCTGTTAGTTGGCGAATCTTTCGAACTGCAAATGCAGCAGAACTTAATCTTGTGCCAATTTTTTAATATGAGGACCCCATTGTAATTTAGAATCAATTGTGATACCCAAGAACACGATACTGTCCACCTATCCAACTATATTTCCTTCAATCTCTATTCTAGTATCAAAACATGAAACATTAGGTAAAGTAAACCTTACGCATTTTGGTTTGTCTGCATTTAACAATAAATAATTTAATGCAAACCAATCAGAAATTTAGACTCGGAATCTATTCTTTTTACTTTGAATATAAGCGAAGTGTCATCCGCGAAAAGAACCATGTCAGCACAGTTATCAACCACTAGCGGTAGATCATTTACATATACCAAAAACAGAAACGGCCCTAAAATGGAACCCTGTGGAACACCAATTTGAGTCGACGATCCCGCAGACGTTACCCCGTTTATACTAACTTTGAGACAGCGATCTTTTAAATAGGAGACCAGAAGGTCGAGAGAAGTACCACAAACACCATAGTGTTTTAATTTCAAATTAAGTGTACTATGGTCAACGCAATCAAAGGCCTTAGACAGATCACAAAATACACCAATTGCATAATGCCATCCCTCTCATGCCTGTAATATATGACTCAATAGCGTTGCACCAGCGTCAGTAGTTGATTTTAATTTTGTGAAACCAAATTGTCGACCATCTAGAATCTCTTTCGCTTTAAAACATTGTAACAATTGCTTAAGCATAATATTCTCAAAAATCTTGCTTAAAGATGGAAGTACAGAAATTGGTCTATAGTTTGCAAGACTACTCCTACAACCTGACTTAAATTAAGGAACCACTTTACTTATTTTCATTAAATTGGGGAAGGTTCGTTTTGCTATACACTGGTTAAATATGTTTGCCAAATATGGTGAAATATTAATAATTAAGGATTGAACTACCATTACCGACATTCCCCAAATGTCTTCGGTATGTTTCAAGTTTATAAAGTTAGTAAAAGTCCTTATTATTTCACCTGCACTAATAGATGTGAAATTAAATTCTGAATTTACAGGTGCACAATGATTACAAAAAAATGATACGGCACCATGGGCTGATTATGTAATGTTTTTTGTTACCTGTAAAGGCATATTTGTGAAATAGTCCTGGAAAACAGTAGCTTCCTCTGAGTTATTTGAAATATGGAGTATATATTTCGACATTCAGATTATGCGAAGTATCATTTATTTTATTTTTCCCTAATTCTTTATTTATAATATGCCGCATAGTCTTGGTCTTATTACCAGGCTCAAGAACTTTATTTCGTAAAAAATTAGCTTTGACAGCTACACAAACACGCTTGAAAATTTTTGAATAATTTCTGACATAAGCATGAAAGGATTCATTGCTAGTCAATGATATCCTATGATACAAAAAAAGCAAAAGCTGAAGAGTAGTAAATGTCAATGTCATAGAATCGCCATAAAAAAGACAACAAAGATTCAGGATGAAAAACTAAACCATCCTTTATGAACGTAATTAATATTTAGTGACTTTCCAAATAACGTACCGAAACTTGTATACAATGGCGTAACTATAGGCTGGCAGAGCTAAAAAAATGCCACGGGCCCCCGGAACTTCCAGAACCATCGATTTAAGGAACTCTATAGGACAAGACAGCCTACGTAACTTAGATTTACTAAGTTGCTCTACCCAATGGATTTGCCACTGGCTTCAGATGCTATAGTTACGCCACTGTTTGTACACATCTCAAAGTCGCCAGAGACTGTAATGAAAATGTCGTATGAACGAGAATCGGACCATTAGAGGACGAGGAGGTCCCTTTTTCATAACACTGTCACCCGGGTTTTAGATGATGAACAACACTTGACAAGGATTTAATTTGATAGCAAAATTGTTTTAACCTCGCACTTGACTTTTGCTCTGCGGAAGTCTGTGATTGAAAAGTAATACAATCATTGCAGTCATTTTGATGTATATTATAGTTCTTATTGCTTTATTCATGCAAAATGGCAACATTACAGCTGAAAGAGGTTCGGTCGGTCGGTCGGTTCGGTGATAGTCACGTTCAATATATGTGTTTAATAGTAGGTCGCATGCAAATATATATATATATTATGTACATATAAATATTATAAAACAAAGTTGCTTTTCGTGTCTGTCTGTCTGTTACCTTAGTTTTTCTAAATCACACCACGGATTTTGGTACGATTACCATTATGATTTATAGAATTATTTCTGGAAGGTTTTTGTGTACAATAGTGTATATTATTATTACTTACTTTATATTTATACTAGTGATCGTCTAGTTATCAAAATTCGACCATAATTCATAAGTTTCAATATGAAGGAAAGAAACGAACTATTTCCAATTTTTTTATTCATATCACTAAACCTGGTCAGTAGCTATTAAAGAAAAAAAAAGAAGAAAAGCGGTTGAGAAACACAGTAGGTAGATGTACTTAACTTTTGTAACGCTGGCTAAACAGCTACAGTTTCAGTTAGTAATTGGCTGCTTTTACAATTTTATTTTGTTGGTTTCGACCTGATACAGGCTATGTATTGTAAGTACATTGTAGCTGAATATGTTTCATCTCGCGGAACAGTCCTGAAGACAGCGACGTTTATATCATATATTAAGACGCTGGTATATGATACAATATTGTGTAATATGTTTGTATAGACGAGCAGGTAAAGGGAAGTTATAATAGTCGAGTGTGTAGTGGGGTCGGTGTGCTTTCACACGCAGTTGCTAGCCGGTGCGGAGCCCGCATGCCACCTTCATGAATCACCGTCGCGTTGCGAGCAGACGGGCCGCTCTACAACCTGAGGAATCCGGTCCCGCGCTTCACCGGGACACTCTCTCTAACGGGAACGTGTTTGATACAATACTATCTTGATTCATTACCTGCATCATTAGTCGATCAGAAAATGCTCGTAGTGAAATGTATATCTATTCTCAGTACCTATGTATTGGTTATATGAGATCATTTCCCCAATTATCATATTTCTGTGTGTAGTTTCCCTTTTATTACTTTCCCTCTGCCAAACTTAGAAATTCAAATTTTAAAAACCTTAGTGAGCAGGTATACGCATACAGTTCAATCGATACGTGTTATTTGGCTTGGCTATATGTTATTATTATTTAGTTGGTTATTGCAATATAACGCGGAAAAGTCGCAAATGTCTACTAGTTATAATACGTTATAAATTATATTTTATATCATAATATCAAAACTAAAACAAATGTGTATCTATATCATAAATGTGTATCCTGTGTATCTATACATTATTCAAGAAATTTATCGAAAAGGCGGAGCAAGCACTATCAAACAAATTACATACGCTTATTTATTTATAATTAATTTCTAGTGTTTTATTATGCTATCGTCACGGGGTGTTTACGGATTGGGAGTAAGCACTCTTACAATCGTATTCGGTATACCTAAGTTCCATGTATCTTTAAGATATTGGAAATAATTCTGAAAAACACATTTACAAACACGTGACTAAATCTAATGATCCTGTATCTTAGTAATAAGTTTACACGACTGAAGCACAATTTGAGATGGCCTGTGTGAGCCCTTGAGGCTGTGGCAGCCTGTAGGCGCGGCCCTCCTCAGCTCCTCCTAGTACAAGCTCCGCCTCTCACCGCCTCTGTGGCAGTAACGTACGGCGCAAATGATAAGCGGCAGCGTCACTAGATAGCCTCAAAATCTTATAGCTTATATTTCACAGGCAATTCTTTTTTTAGCGTATTTTGGACGGTAGTCGAGCAAAAGTTATCAAATACTAGTGTGACTGCAATGTTATCTAAAAAATTGTCACAGAAGCAGGTCTCGTAACTGACTCTGTACCGACACCTACAAAAATGATTAGATGTTAAGGAATCACCTCATTCTTAACTGTATTCGTACCGCGCTAGTTGCAAGTCTGTGAGATAAGAACAATTAGAGAGGGCTAATTTACGTACAATGTAGTAGCTATTTCGTTAAATCAAATTAAATCATTGTTAAGATATTTTATTTGCAGTATTTGTTAATTATACTCTAGGCATGCGTAAACAGCTTTAAATTACAAGAGATCACATAAAATTGGCAATCATTTAATTATTCATAACAGACACTATGAGACTACAGAATAATACGGAACTGTGTAAGCGTAAACAATATTTCATCGGTTTTATATTTCAGCGAAAATGTTTAGAACGATGATCGATAGTTACTGCGTACTCTTTGGTAAGCTTCTGGTCTTCTCTAGTCACTCAGAAATAAATTAGTTACTAAAATAAAAGTAAAATAATAGTAGGTTCCGAGTTAAAACATAGTAGGTATACGAGAGGCATTCCACAGTATCGTTTACCTATAATAACCAATTTCAAAATATGATATAGTAACTAGCTCATTATTTTCTATATGAAAAATATTTTTAACACAATTAATAACACAATCTCGTTCCCACATGAGATAATCGTTTTATTGTTGATTGTTATAACGATAAATATTACTAACAGTCTGGCAGCCATCTTGTTTTATAGGCGGAACTATTGTTCATTATTTCTGTATTATATTACAGTGAACTTATTTTTATCGACAAAATTATCAACAAACGGGTGAACAAGCATGAAATTCTTATAATTATGATAAGTGAATTAGAGACAGAACGCCACAATTAAATAATGTTAATACTACTGTCATATTAAAGGGAAGACCAAGATGAATTAGGTGTGAAATATATATCCCGTATGTTTATCTGATAAAACTAGTAAATAGTCATAAAACAGCGAAGCATTGAGACGAATGAGATCTCAAATAAAATTGGGACCCAATAAATTTAAAATAAGCTAAACGAACTAACCGTTTCTGAAGAATGCGGACAGTAAATCAGTATGTTAGTTAAGTTTCGTTAATTTAACGTTACATCTGAAGCGAGATGGACACACGCGTTTGTATTAATAAAAAAATTCATATGAAAAGCGAAAAGAGAATGAAATATTCATTAAAATTTATTTTGCAATTTTCGTATTTTATCTGTATAATTGCCAATAAATACAATCTAGGTTAAATTGTCCTGTCATATGTACTACCAGATAGTCAAATCACGAATAATAACAGATAAGGCAGCAAAGTAGATCTGACCTACAATTTTGTTACAAAAAAAAAAATTGGTTGTATGTAAAGTCAGTTTACGGACAATAATTTTACGTGATAACGTCATATAAAAACATTGATAAAAATGTATTGAATTGAATTATTATCACTGAAAGTGGAAGAGAGATAGCCGCATCACAAGCCGAACGCTCCTCTTTATCACTTGTTCTGCGCTTTCGCTTGCACCCTTAGGTCAGGCGGAACGTGACAATAAGTCGTGGTTTTCCGTGCGTGCAGCCGACGTTCATCAATTTATAAAACTTTATCATGTCAAAAGAGAAGTGATAAACTTTAATTGTATATATAGATGATTATAAATATTTTACTGTCATCTTTCAGTGAATGCATAGCACCGTCAACAAAATTTACAAAAATCTGTATTGCAATATTTGAAATGTAAATCGTAATATTTACCTCTTATATCACCTTCCTGATTTATGGTCTTCATTTTTTACAACTCATATGACAATTAATAATATAAACCGCTTACACCCCTAGATTGTGGCATACAGTACGGATTCCGAGAAGAACACATTTTGCGGTCGAAGTAATTTATTTTCTTATTCGGAGTAAAGTTCAAAACATGAGAACGTTCGCGACCTTCACATACATAGATGTATATCTACACCTACCATGAGAATTAGTAACTTCATTTAGTTTTATTGTATAGATGTCAAATGATTTAATTTATACGTTTGATAATATAATTTGCAATTTATAAAAATATAAAGGAGATAAAAATACATAGACTTTTAGGTCATCTATGAAACTCGCACATTTCCGCTTTAACATAACGTTATATACTATTATAGGCATGTATAATGTGTCTAATTATATATAAGATATAACTAATTTGGACAAATATGTTGCCTTATTAAAAAAGCAAATCCCTAGTATACTGAACAGCCTAAAGTCTAGTATGTTAAAGGTTCCTATTTAGTTTTGTCATATTGTATGTATTGTATATACGTTACCCATTCTTCTATTGAGATTAGGAAAACATTTCATACTTTATAGTATACGTAGTACGTAAACGCGAAATTGTAAATTGAATATTGATAAATAAAATTTTCAAGTTATTTATGTTCAGAATTGTGCAATATGTTTATACTGTTTTAATTGTTTTTTTAAACAACCTTTGGAATTGTGGTTGGATATATTATATAAGGAAAAATAAATGCAAATGAATCGGTTACAGATAATTAATTACGGTAGTGACCTAGAGACAGCATATACACAACATTAAAATTGATACGAATTTTAAAACATTAGCCTATTGAAAAAGTATCACAAATACATGAGTTCACACATCACGCGTTCAAATGGCTGTACACGTTTCATTTATCCTGATGGTGAAATTTAATACGTTCGATTCCATCTCAATTATTAATGGGTCACTACTTATATAAAACTATGAGCTTGCCAAGATTTCAATTATAGTCTAAATATTTATTATACGTTATTTTTATTTTATACTCGCTTTTCCTGCAAATTCCTCAGCATGTTTTTGTTATATACAGGTAGATAGCTTATGCATATTTTTGCTCAAGCAAACTCTATGCTAAATTTCACTGAGGCCGGTTTAGAGTTCAGGCTTAGAATAACAGTGCTACTTTCTTATTTATAATATTAGAGTGAGTAAGTTGACGTTTAACCCAGACTCAACTGATTTTCAAATTACTATGCAGTAACATGCTAATCCTCTAGTTTTGGATCACAAGTGCAGCTGTGGAACAGATTAATTTAAGCTAAGTGATCGATTTTCAGCTTATACGTTGTTAGCCACCCACGCTTGCCATAAAAATGTTGTGAAATGTTACCATTACAATATTTTTCTTCACCGAAGAAACTTTTTCGCTAATTGTATGACTCGTGTTCCATCTTGCTACTCCACAATCCTAGTCACTTCAAGCTATTTATCATCAAATAAGAAAGCTAACCAAACCGTAATTAAAAACAACTGCTATATTCATATCCATAACAAGCACTGTCTCCAATTATATACTTACTTCGATGTATAAGTATACATCCTTAATTAAAACATTAGACATCATGACTCGTCTTCAACCCTCAGGGGTAAATGTCCACAATCCAAATAAGCCCCTGCAGTCGACGGGGGATCCAATATATTGTGCGAGCTCCCCGGGACCGACATGCATTATGCATGGCTTCGTAAACGCCGCATTCATTGTATACATTAAATGATAAATCTTCACGGATTAACAGAGATAGTGTAAAAATTTCCTATCTCCTTATAATAATGCATCTTTAAACAAATATAATTTTTGATAAAGAGAAACAAAAACCTCTTTCTTTATTCACAAACGTTGTTCTTAAATTCTATCTACGTATGGGTGCAGTAAACATTTTCGGAATGAATAAGATAAAAGGTACTATGGCTGGTCAAAAATGAATTTATTGGTTTTCAAAATATTCTTTCTTAACTTCAACGCACTTTTTCATACGAATGAACCAATTTTGTAATCATTTGTAGCGCTTCTCCGTGGTGACTTCGGAAACATGCTTTTTATACTCTTCAACAGCCTCTTCTGGTGTTAAAAATCGTTGTCTGCGAAAATAATTCTTGATTTTATGACAACAGAAAGAAGTCGCTTGATGCCAGGCCGGGACTGTATGCAGGATGACCCATAAATCTACGTTATTCCTATCGTCCTGGTGCAAGATGATACTGCATTTTTGGTTATTTTTACGAAGTTCACCAATAACTTCTGATAAACGAATGGTCGTATACCAATCGCTATTCATTGTAAAACAATCCTCCAATGCGATAGTAGCCACATGTCTAGTTTTATTGAAAAGAGCAGAAATTATCCACTTCATGGCAAACCCTATACTCGCCATTTTACTTGGTTTCGGTTCGCCTTGAAAATCCAAACAGTCAATTGCTGCTTTATTTTAAAACCATAACTATAAATTCACGTTTTGTCAGCTGTTACTATGTCTCGTACCTAAGTTGACGTCCCATTGTTGAATCTAGTAATTTTATAATTTCTATAAGTAAGTCAAAGTTAACCACTTACCCGTCCATATAATATCGATAAGAAGAATATATTTATCGATATTTATATTCTATTCCTCGAATAATAATATATACCTTTGCATGAATTGGAATTAATATATCAATTAAAAATGTTTAATGACACATCGGAACAGGGCCGGCCATACGGCGAATAAAGATTCAAAAGAGTTAAGGTTTTTATTGGTAAGTTTATTGTATATCCCGTGGAGCTGCTTGTGGAGGGGTCGAGCGGTAGCTTACTGGATTACCCCGGCTCAGAGTCACGGTGCGACATACACGCGAGGGGGGCTCTCTGATAATCACTTTTTATTTACTTAATGATGGACACTATCGTTTAAAGGAACAAATTATTTTTTTAATTCGTTTTAAATATTTTCTACAGTACATCCCCATATATATATTACAAATTAATAATTAATTTCAAAGACTGCAGACTTATCAAAGATCGGTCACGGATGACTCCTAAGAATTGAGTTGGCTCATGTGCCAATTCAAGTTGTCAACCACAATCATCTGACAAACATACCGCTACTTTAACTTTATCTTTGCGTCGAGGTTTGATGGTTAATTCCGTGTCACGTAGTGTCGCTAAGGGCGGGCGGGGGCGGAGCGAGGGCGGCGCTCGTTTGCCGCCGCCACTCGTCCGCTTCCGGTCGTGTATCCGGCTGTACTTTCGGCTCGAATTGTATTGTGGAAATTGTTTTTTTTTTGTATCATATAAAATCCAACGCCAAACTTTTTAGTTAAATTGTTAAATTAAAAAATATTAATAAGTAATCCTTAAAACATTAGTTCTATTATATTAGTAATTTAAAAAAACAGCTCAAGCATAATTCTATTGCTACTTTGGTGTAAAAAAAATTACAAGGAATTTCGACGTAGTGTTTCTTCTCAATTTATAAAAAAAAATCAAATCAGAAAACGCTTTGAAATTTATACATTTAAAAAATACAGTGTTCTTTAAGAATTTTTGTTGTATGATGATGTGAAGTGTCGTGGACTTGTAATGCTGTGGCTGAGGCCGCCCGTGCGCGATCACACCCGAATACATTTCTATCACGGTCAGTCAATAATTTTTTTTCCTCTTAATAAGAACAAAAACTAATTATACTCATATATGAATGTAAAGTTAGAAAAAATATCATTATTCTTAGAAAATAATCACCTCCACAGCCTACGGAGTAGGTGGTACGGTATACAAGTGTATTTATTTAAATTAGGGAAACAAAATTTAAGAATGATAGTTAACTAGTAAGGTTAAGTTAAAAGTATAGTATTCAGTTAATAACATGAAATAAAATAAAAAAAACAAGTGATTCAAGCATTCGACATATAGCACGATCGACGACTCAACAAAATTAATTGCATTTAAATGTCATTCAAGATACAGTACCTACTCTCGTTTATGTTTTACTAGCGACCCGCTCCGGCTTCGCACGGGTATAAAATATATAGCCCATGTCATTCACTAAAAAAATGATTAAAATCGATCCAGTAGTTTTGATTTATACATTACTACCCGTGGCCCGCACGCGTTAAATTTGGAGTAACCTCAAAAATAACAATATTTTTCCACTATTTAATTTATGTTATTATACATATAAACCTTTCTCTCCAATCACTCTATTTATTAAAAAAACCGTATCAAAATCCGTTGCGTAGTTTTAAAGATCTAAGCATACATAGGGATATAGGGACAGAGAAAGCGACTTTGTTTTATACTACGTAGTGATTTCTGTACATACTAATATTATGTCATTTACTGTTGAGTGGGGCTCGATCACCGTTATTTGTTTTATAAGGTGTAGGCGCAAATAGTCAGATTTTGTTTAGTCCGGTGAAACTGTAGAGGCCTTGCCAAGTCAACAGTGTGGTCAGTTCAAAAAAAAATAGGTAACATTTGACCATGGAGCTATCTTCTCGTCGTAAGAGTTGGTAAGCATAACTTATTCAAAAGAGCAACAATTGTAAGAGGCCTTAGAATGAAATCGAGGATTCATCTTAATGGATGATTAAACTTTTGTATGCTCACATTCTTGTAAGATGTTTAAGTGACGGTAATATATACTGTAACAGACTTAGATTTGAAAATAGTACCAATTCTCAAATGCAATTCCTAGAACATAATAATAGTATGTGCTTGTCGACAATTGTAAATAAGGAAAACATTTCAAAGAAAGCGCTTGGTTATTGTGAAATTCCAACCTATAGTAGGTACTTATACGAGGCGGTGTCTGAGCTTTTATCACATTAAACATTACTGTCAAAGAACTAAATATACATAGTATTCGTTTTGTATCATTTGCCGAGGATTGGAATAACCGCTCTTTGATATCAGAATTCCTGTAAGTCTGCTAACTCTGTAAATTCATAAGAGCTCACTTAGTTTTATTACTCTCTAAAAACAATAAGTTTATTGTTATTATTTAAATTAGATACATAATTCATACAAAATATATATTCAATAAAAGCTGCGAATACAGCTAATATATTATTTATTATCTATTATATAAAAATGAATCGCTGAATGTGTTGCTAAGCGCAAATCTCGAGAGCAGCTGAACTGATTTCGCTAATTCTTTTTTTAGAATATTCCTTGAAGTACGAGGATGGTTCTTACGGAGAGAAAAAAATTAAAAATTGCCTGAAAAAGTCTAAAAACGACACTTTTCTATACTCCCATACAAACGATTCGTAATAATACTTAAAAGTCAATTTGAACTTTAATACTATACGATAAAGTACAAGTGTTAGTGGAGAGGTTCCGGGAAGGCAAAACAATTGAGTGACGTTAGTATCGTATAAATATTAATGACAATATTTATCAATATTTATACAATGGTAACATTTAACATTATATAGCGTCCCGAAAAGCAGAATAAGTATAAAAAAAATAATTAAAGAATCGACTATTTCGGTACGAATTTCGCCGGGTCAGCTAGTTTTCGATAAATGTTATCTTGCTGTTAGAATATTTTTTTAGTGTAATAGATTTGGAATATTATTTTACTTAAACTTTCTAAAGAACCCTTCATCCCAAGTACATTTTTACTTCGCTTCTGCAACAGTAAAACGTATATTAACACAACGATATGATGAAAGATTTAAACATGTTATTTGGTTACTCTTCCACGTTTTAATTTTGACATTCCAACATGCATCTGTGAAATAATACATAGGAGCACTTACTTCTAATGTGTATTGTAAATCTTGATTGCGTATTCCGTAGGATGTATTTTTTTAAATCATTGGTATCTAATAGTCGCTTGTAGTTATCTGAATACTTTCCAATCTCGCCACCGCTAGAACAAATAGCAATAAAACCATACCCATAATGAATTTGTTTTCTATCTAATAATATTTCCAGCCGATAATCACTTTTTTAAATTCGAAAGGAGTTTGTGCTGCATTCTCACTTTGTATTTTTCTTTTTATAAGGCCTTTATTTATACTGGAAAATATGTAATTCTGTCTGTACATTTGACTTCCTCCCGATTTTTTTTTGACAGATAACTATTATAATGTTTATGATCACGAATATGGAATAAAAATGTCTTGTCTATTTGTCTGGTATATATAGGCTTAAAAAGAGCTCGACCGAATTTCTGTAAAATTTTGGACACGTGAGATTTATATAATTCCTCAAATGATAGAGTACTATAATTGCCAGAAATACTTGTCGAAATTGTAAAAACAAATTAAAAAGACATATTTTTATTTAAATTTCAACGGATTCTGACGACAGACGACATTGTAACAGGAATTATATAATTAGATTTGTAACAAAAATAAGTACTAAAATGTACTTCATTTCTAATCTTTTTTTTTAAATATAGCCCTCTTTTATGAAATATAAAATTTATAGACTATAAAAATCATCAATAATAGTTTTATATTTCGTAAAAATATCTAATCCCAATCGATCTTAATTAATGACATTTTGAACACTTGAAATGCGTCATTGGGAAACGGATACGAAAGTCATCATTATTAATTTTAGAAACCGTATTACTCATACTGAAAAATATGCCTATTATTTTAATCACACTCTTTTAATAGCATGACAAAAAATAACAGTTAATTTTTTTTTATTATTAATATGGGCTTTGTCGCATAAAGACCACGACGCCCCGAAAGTTAAACTTGTACACCATTATTCTACACTAATTATTACAAAATATGTCAGTTTATAAGAAATATTTGACTTATATAATTATATTAATCAAGGTTTATATTGTAATTAACACGCATAGAGTCGCGTTGGGTTTTTTACTATATGCAGCGTTATTTCAATATGAAGTAAAATAATCAGATTAAAAAATTCTCGAGCAGATTAAGTTCTGCTGCATTCGCAGTACATAAGATTCGCCAGCTAACAGATATTACTGCAGCTAGGTTAGTCTAATTTTCTTACTTCCATAACTTAATGTCTTATGATATTTTGTTGTGGGGGACCTATAGTTGAAATAGACAGCATATTTTTATTAAAAAAACAGGCAGTTCGAGCAATATACAAAAAAGGGGAACTCGCGAATCATTAAAGACTAAGTTTCAGGAGTTCGGTATCTTAACTCTACCCTCCCAATACATACCTGATAATTTACTAAAACTTTGAAAAGCTGGATCTCGTAAAAAATTGGCATTATTTAATACTAGAAACTGTGACATACTGGTCATTCCATGTTAGAGACTCAGTAATACCAGTAACAGTTTTTTTTAGGTAATAATAGAGTTAGATTTTACGTGTTAGGTTTTATAACAAAGTCTCAATATATATTACCGATTTGCCGGACTGTAAGTTTAAGCGCCATGTCAAGGGGGTTTTGGTATCAAAGGGCTATTATTATAGAGTGGATCAATATTTTAACGATGGTGATGTTTAAAATTGACTCTTTTCTGTCCATCTACTAGAAACGATTGTAACATGTAATGTATTTTAAATGTATATTTATATATGTTAAAATATTAAACTCGACCGAGTTTCTTGCTGGTTCTTTTCGATGACTAAGTTGTTTTGGAACTGGTGGTAATTTTCACGTTCATAAGCGACATCTTAGGGCCTATACCGAATAAAGTATTTTTGAATTTTAATAAACAGTTAAACCCGATCTGTATACCTACATACCTAAATAAAATGTTTAAAAAAGTGTATATTAAATGAAAATTAATTGTATATTATAATTCGTGTTTTATAGATGGGTACTCAGCATTGGGCGCGTGTCCCAGACCCAGCGGTGGACAAGTTCAACTGTGGCAGTTTCTCCTAGAAGAATTAGCGTCGGGAGCGCCGGGTATATGTTGGGAGGTAATAATTTTTAAAATGAATACATATTACGAAATTGTCTATTTTACTAATATATTGAGTTATTCGTTT
The DNA here is from genome assembly GCA_035772565.1 of Antheraea assamensis. Taxonomy (NCBI): domain Eukaryota; kingdom Metazoa; phylum Arthropoda; class Insecta; order Lepidoptera; family Saturniidae; genus Antheraea; species Antheraea assamensis. The sequence goes on along the minus strand of JAQQSE010000046.1, from coordinate 2,438,364 downwards.
TCAAGTGATACACCTGCAAATATAGCTTACGATAAACAATTTTCAAACGTCTTTTGTCTTTTCTCTTCATTCTAAAGTCTTCATTGATTTACTTTAGTATCATTTTCTCCATTTTTAATTCTTTGAGTACCTACACTATTCTCTAAAAGTCACATTGGAAAAAATATTTTTGCACTCTATAGTCTAATTATCAAGGAAGGTTATAGGCTATATAACATCTCGCAAACTATTAGAAGCAACGTCAATACCTTACAGAGACTCGAGTAGATCAGACTCGAAATAATAGTGCTGCAGAGCCGTGTGGCGTTACGTCGCGCTCAAGGTATCAACAAAAAATCAAATATAAATGAAACCGCAAGGTACAGCTAGGCGTTTAATTATTATCGTCTATACATCTAGGGTATATTATTTCTATGGCAAATAATTTGTTAGTTGTTCCTAAATCAATGTTTCACCGGTTTGCCGTAAACAGTGACTCATGAGTATTTGAGACAGACTTTGAGTCATCAGACGTGACCTACTTTTAATTTTCATTACGATTGATAAAGTTTCATAGTAAAATGAGAAAGTTGAATGGTATATATCCGCCTTTCCCTATGATCAGGTATAATATTTCTATTGAAATAGGCTTTGATCAGTTATTCTGGTGTTGGGTAATTTTCTCGTTTGTATCCTTTCGCCATTTTTAACAATAATACGATAATGAAATGAGTGATCGTTGTCGTATATCGTTTATATATATTTGTAGGTATATATATCGTTGTCTTTGTATCGTAACTTTGAATGTGAGCAACGTAAATTACATTAATTTTCATGTGTATTAATTGTTGCATAAGGCTTCCTTCGCACGTTACGATAACACAGGCCGGGGATTGACATTGCCAACAGTAATTATTTTTGTATAACTCTTGACTACAACCTTATCTGAAGTTAATGCCGATATGGCTCAAAATGGCATATTGCCAAACCTAGAGGAGGACTGGCTTTCGAGTTCAATTCCCGGAACAGAGCTATAAGTGTTTGACGACAAATTTCTAACTTGAGAGTGCTAGCTAGCCAGCCAGCTCAGAAAAAGCCCTACTACGACGCTATGATAATTTTCTTTACCGAAAGGGATTCGATAGGGAATAGGGATTCGAGCCTATGTCAATTGATACGGTGTCCGGGCAACGGATAATGACAGAAGAATGATTAGGTGTTTGTATTTTTGTCATCCACTACGTAGTCATTATTGTAATACGTACCTCTAGTCAAGCGAACCTTACTATGAGAATTTAAATCTATACCAATTAACTTTGTTGTTCAATTTTCTACCAATAGTGGATACCGTCTCATATAGGTTTGGCAGGAAATGAGAATGCAGATCGATTGGCAAAAGATGTTCTTGCCAATGGAACACCATTGAATTATATGCTTTACTATGCTGATCTTCTTTATCTTATAAGAAAACATTATCGTGAAATGTGGAAGGAAAATATCGATGAGCGATCAGTTAACAAAGGTATATGGTATAAAGCCTTACAACCTATTTCGTTGCGCTTTACCTAATTTGACAAATTCAAAATCAGTCGTCTTGAATTAGTTACTGCCTTCCGACTGTGTTCAGGGTACATTCCATTAAATAATGTTTTATATTTAATAAAAGTGAAGTCTTCACCAAATTGTGATATATGCAGTTTATCATATACATAATGAAAGTATGTGTACGTAATCAAGCTCGAAGATTAGCACTCGAAAAAAAATTAATAACTCATTAAGAGCCCTTGCGTTATGCAATAGTATTCTTGCTTTCCCAACATCCAAGGAAGCAAGAATGCTTTACAGATTGGTTACGTTTAGTATTAAAAACCGTTAGAATTTGTTAGTATTTATTATGAACAGTACAAACTTTATTTTGGTTGTAATCACTGGGGTGACATGATCAATTTGTGACCAAACCTCAATTACAAATAAAGAGAGAAAAAAGTAAATAATTCTACCATTGCTTTTTAGAGTCAGTTCTTCTGGTCACTTATTTCCATAAAGAGAACATTAAACTATGCCGTTCTTCATCGTGAATATTTATATTGCTGGGTGATAACAGCTCTTTCTTGAGATCTCGGACACTATTATTTTTTTTGTAACGTGATTCATCAAACTTGTCGTGAGTTCCTCATATCACTGGATATTTGTTCTTTTTCTTTTGTTTGGTAGTAATCTTGCTTTTACACATTTAACTCTCAAACAGATGAACTGTACTCCGATAAGAGCTTATACTATAAAGAAGTGTATTTAATTTGATAAGTTTTATCTAGGGTCCCCCGGGTGAAGGCGAGTTCCGTCTCTCAGATCCGGACGAGGTGGCGCGCCGGTGGGGCCGCAGGAAACAGAAACCGAACATGAACTACGACAAGCTGTCGCGGGCGCTTCGATACTATTATGACAAGAACATCATGAGCAAGGTGAGTTTATAGGACTTAGGAACACGAGGATCTTATCAATGCTTTTTACTAAAATCAAAAATATTCTATTTAAGCTTTGAGAAGGCGCTTATAAGCGTTAAAACTAGCACCGGTTCGGAAAACATCTCAGTCACCGAAAAGCTCGATCTTGTAGAGATTTTTCAGTTTTTACTGCAGTAAAATGTTTTTTATTCTTGTCCTGGTCATTTTTAGAGAATGTACACAGAGAAGTGTCGTTTCAGATAGCACTATCATTCGCATAATAATCTACCGTAAATAGCCTGTTGGCATTAAAACCTGCGTAACATTATGCTTGAAATTACGGACAGGTAGACAGGATACCAGTTTTATTACTTTGTTGTAGAACCTAACATTATAACCTAAAAAAAAATATTAGTTTTACCGAACTTAAAACATAAGATGGTTAATTTGTGGTGGTATTTTCTAGCAATAAAATCATGGCAATCTTTTACTAAATCTAACTTACTTGTTTTTGTGGGTATAGATTATTTTATTAAGGGTGTATTGGTAGATATAAAATATTTTGAATTCCTATGGTCTTTAGTGATTCAAATAAGTCAATATATGACTTTCGCCTCACTCTATGTTAATTGAAAATGTTACTAAATATGACACCAAACTAGATAGAGTTGATCTGATACCATTAATTTCAACTAAACAGAAAGAACGCTTGTTCTGTATAATACTCCGTCCACGTAATAATTTGATTTGTAAGGCTTAATGTCAGGCTAATGAATGTCTGTGTCGTCAGGTGCACGGTAAGCGCTACGCGTACCGGTTCAGCTGGGCGGGGCTGACGGCCGCGTGCCAGGCGCAGGCTCCCGACGCACCCCCCTACTGGCACTACCTGACTCCCCCCGCGCCGCCGCACGCCCCACAACCAGAACAGCCACACGGCTCCGCGCACACCAATCCACCAACGACTCAGTAGCGCGTTATTGTAACATCATAAAAATTGATTTTGAAGTATCAATTACAACAAGACAATACAAAAGAGTGGGAATGCGAGTGTGCATTATTAAATAGTGACGAACATATTTCTAAGACTTATAAGGATTTTCATGGTGACAATCATGTTTATTCCGCTAGCGAATGAAAACGCACCGCGTATCGAATTTCGTATAAGTTTATTTTCACGTGAAATTTTAGTACAACGTCAATACCTCCAGACATTTGTTTGTTAGTTTTTTTTTTTTTTTACTTAGTGTTTGGCTACAATCTTTTTTGATGTGAAGTGACAATGTAACGAATGGTGATAACATACTAAGTTTTGACACTCAAATGATACTATTAGTAATACATCTTTAAATTGAAAATAGTATTCAATTAATGTAAGTAACGCTATGATTTTATCACGATGTTTTTCTTAATTGAAGTATACATAACGTTAATATAGTCTGAGTTATAATCAACCGATATCAGTTGCTAAAGCACACACACATAAAAAATTGACGAATTTTGAAAATAATGGTTATAGTTTTATAAGTGAATTTATATGTTTTGTTAATTTACATAGACTTATAATAAGAAATACTCGGATTGTATTAAAGTCCTATTTAGTAAAGGCATTATATTAAGTTGCCATCACTTTCAGACATTATATTTATATTAAAGTTAGCTTATATAATGTATACATGATGTTAAATTAAAGTTATGCGTTTATTTGATAATGATTTTATGATGAATATTCATTTTTAATATCACTGTAAAACGGTTTCACTTGTAATAACCGAAGTAATTTGATTATACTAAGCTCAACACTTTGGTGTACAATTCTGTATAAATATGAATTAAACTCTTCATTATTGGGTGCACATAATCATCTACAACTCAACCATATAATTTCACAGTTTTTGTATATATCTAAGTTTATATATTTAATATGTACTGTACGCAGCATTTCATATGACACGTCGGGAAGAAGAGTGAGACGCTCAGCTATGATCGGCTTACTTCAGTTTTGTAAAGCGTTTTCCCTATCGCACAGCGCAATGACTACTACAGATAAACGCGAAATATAACGCTATATAAAACCGAACAATCTCGGTCTTTCTCCCCGACGCGATGAGCAAAATTAAAAGCCAGATACTGTAACGACCATATATCTGTCATTTAAACACCAACCAATGTCTTTTCTCTTTGTCTAATTTAATATTGTCAGAAGAAAAAGAACAAAATATAAGCTCATATTGAATTAATCATGGCCGATAATCATTTAATGTAGTAAGTCGTAAATATTTTTAGATGTTAATAAAATTAATTATAGTTGTTATTTCGTAAGTTCTTTTTAATTATGTCTTAAGTATGTGTATTTTAATGAAAGTGTTGGTATGAATGTATGTATGTGTGTGTATATGAAGTTTTTGAAACTTCATTCGTCTTCGTAATATTTGTACAACTTTGTTGCCCTTTGATTTATTGGTAATGTGTTAGGTTAAATTACTTTCAGGGTAAATGTAGTTTTATTTAAGTTGCCTATTTACGTGTAGTGTAACTATTAATTACAATAAAGTCTACATAAAAATAGGCAAATGAGATACATAATCACTTACGTCTCTGTGGAAAAGGTCTCATAAATGCTAAAAAAAGTGTAGTGTAACTATTAATTACAATAAAGTCTACATAAAAATAGGAAAATGAAATATGTAATCACTTGCTTCTCTGTGGGAAAGGTCTCATAAATGCTAAAAAAGTATGAGATAACTATTGGTTTTTAATAGTGGACAAATGTCTATAATTCTGATAAATGAATTTTCTTGAGGTACCTATATGTAGAATGTGAAAATTCATTTTTTACCATATAAAAAAGAATCTTATTGCGATTTTAATACATCTAACGATTATATTTTAACTTATAATAATGATAACCGAAACTTTTGGCAAGGTTTTATTGATACCTCTTCTTCTCATCTTTTCACGTGTAAAATATACTTCTAAAACATTGAACATTGATACTTATACTTTCTCATAGAAATACTTATGAGATATTTGCCAAATCCAACACACGATTTTAAAACATAGACTATCATAAAATTAGTAAATAAATTGATTAATTTATCTGAATTTACAAGACCTTATCCATATGGTGCAATTGCTTTTCTTTACTAGGTAACTAATAATATAAAATATAAAAATACTATAAGTAATGTTTTCCCCATTATGTGTAACAGTTACCAGTGTGTTTTATAATTGTTTCATTTTCTGTTGTTAATAGTTTATTAATTCGGGGGACACCTTTGTTCAGGAACGAGATATTAATGCTAAGAGTTGATATTATATTTATTATTATGTCTAGAATGTTATATTACAATTACAAATATATATCCTTCTATTACGACTGAACAGTATTGTTTATTTCTGTTTGTGTTTTTGGGTACCTACATATTCATGACTTATACTATGTTGTAAAATTATTTAGTATAACGATGTCTTATAATAGTTAAATATGGACAAAAAGTATTGTTTTTTTTATAATGAAACGAAGTTCCTATCGTTGATTGAAAATGTTCAACCGTTTGTAGTATTCTTTATGGTAGGGTTAATTTTTGTTATTATATAATTCCCCATTTTTGGATTAGTTGAACTTAAATACGTCTAGTTGGTTCGCTAATGCCCGGTTTCTGAAGCCGTCAGTTAAACTATCAATAGCTATTGATTCAATAACGTTATCCATAAGACAAGCGGCGTTTAACTGTCAATGTTTCTGTATACAGAATGAGACGTAGACTGACATTTCTCGTGTCATTTTGTATTCAGAAACCCAATTTGACAAGTTATCGAACCGATAGCGCTATTAAACAGATAAACTACAGTTAAAAATGCTTCAGAAACCGGGCATAAGTCGACTCTTTCTGTCGGGTCTAGGCTGGTATTCATATTTTTACTATTTAATATAATCGATAAATACCTCTATCCATACAAATATGTAGATTGTGAACTTAAGACCATTTTTAATAGATTCGTTTTTTTTTATTATATACCTAATACCAAAATATTGTTCTAATTATATCATGTACAGTACAGTACAGTAAGTACTGTTTACTGTTTGTACTTTATATGTAAACGAATCCTAAAACTACTTGGTTACAACAAATATTCAATAGTTTTGTTGTTCTTTCTTTTTATGAAATAATTTAGAATATTTATCAACAACCTTTTCACTACAATATAGAGAAGTTTATTTTGCTAACTTGCTTAATTAAGACTTTAGTGTTAGTAAAATGTATATAGAACCTATTTTTTTACGGATTCAGTTTCAATTTAAATTGATTATTGTTATAGATTATCGGACTTATAATTAAGCAACGAAAAGCAAAAATGATAAATTTTGATTATATCGATAAATTATCATGGCGAATATTTGTTTATCACCTTTGGATGACTTATAACTAATTAAAAATTAACAAAAAACGAACTCTATTGAAATATTTGTCTCATGTTCTTTTCATCGTACTACTTTGCCATTGGTTTTATGCAATCAATTTATTTATTTTTTTGTAAAACCGATTTTAATTTTGAAGTTGACAAATTGATATTCACACTTTTGTATGTTATTTATTTTTAATTGTATATCGATTGCAAATAATCACCAACGATTTACAAGTTCACTTTCACTTTTTGATATTTTTTGTTTTCAATGAATTGGATTTGATTTATTTATTTCAATTTGATAGTGTCATTTCGACGTTCTGGGCGAAGCTAAGATGTTATATGACTTGTTAATGATATTTTATCAGCGACTCTCCCGATGAACCTGGAAAGTATGGCGAACAATAGGGCTGAAATGTTCATTAGAATAAAAACCCCTAAAAATAAAATGAAAGTAAAAAAAAAGAGTATCGACTTCCTGTATGGCTATAAATGTGATTGTTTTGACTTGACATAATAAAATAATAACTTTATATAACAATATATTTGTTCGGGTTAGATTTTTGTTGTGTTGTTTTACCTAAGTATGTGAAAGTTTCAATTGAAATTAAAATCACTTGAATAAAAAAGTAAATCTTATGGATTTTTTCATTGATTTCACTAATTTCAGAATTCCTAACTGGTTTCGCTTAACGATATTAAGGGAAAAAAGTGTAAAAACAATATTAAAGGTGGTAGAAGCCTTTAATCGTATTTTATTCATTCTTTATAGGTTTTTGTTTTTCACCACGATCTCACCTGATGTGATGATGTGGCCCAAGATAGTGATGCGCTAAGTCTATAGAGAACTGATACTCAAGTGCAGCTGCCGAAATAAACCTATAGGGACTTGAAATATGTTCAAGTCGAGGGTGACTACTAATCAGGCGTACCCGGGCATTGGAAAAATTCTTACCACCACGCTATAATTATCAGGATAAATTCCTTCATCAATAGTTTTGGTTCATTCCTACATTATTTGCTGAGAACATCAATTTTTTTCAAATCAAATCAAATCAAAAATACTTTATTCAGTTTGGGCCCTGAGACGGCGCTTATGAACGTCAAAGTTACTACCGGTTCGGAAAACAACCCAGTCATCGAGAAGAACCGGCAAGAAACTCGATCTGGTCATATAATGGATTGGTGATGATGGGCTGGATTGGTCATATAGTGACATTGCCCACACCGCTGTCTTTTCTGGTATGAAGGGTGTGGTTGGTAAAATATACATCCACAAGAAATATTTCAACCAGTGACGAAACTATACTATAAAATCATTGGATGGGGCCCAGTCAAAATCATCACATTGTAATTTCATTTAAATAAGTAAAGACCGGAGGCCTGTGGTACTTTGCCACCTCTGCCACCCTATACTTACGCCACTATTTCCTATTGAATCCTCAGGAGTAGCAAATGATCTCAGGACTGCGGTCCTTTTGAATTTTGTCACAGATACATAGAGATACTGGTTCTAGTTATCACATAACATCAGGTGGATTATCTGCTTGTTTGCTATTTCATACCATAAAATAAAAGTCTTGAAACTGATAGACTAATTAATTAACTTAGTGGTGTCAGAATGGTTTTGAATTTTGCGTATTTAACGACGGTAAAAAATTGCAATTCTACTATTCTCTTATTAGCTATCTTATTAAATTATTGACTCATTCCTGCGAGTTTGCCTGCGAGTTTTTCAATATATTTTAAAATCTCTTTTCCAGGTCCTGAATCATACGCTAACTTTCAGTACGATCAGTTTTGAGGTTTAGTACTCGTGAAAAGGTATCACACAAACAGATAATTACTTTCGCATTTATATTAATGTAAATTGTACACCGTTCTGATGATGCTTTACTCAAACTTTTACCAAGGCACATAGGTTGAGTGAAGTGAAACGAATGTTGTATTTTGTGATGGTGCCGGAAACAGAATAGTGGAAATAGTTATATTGTAGCTATTTTACTAAAGCATCATCTGGCACACTCACGAGTAAGTTCATTCAAGAGGGAGTTTACAAAACTCACGTTAAAAGCGCCATTGTTTGTTGAACCCCTTTTTTTTAATATGATTTGGGAAAGCGCGGCGCTCGTCTGAACCGAGCCTTACACTTTACATTCTCACATACGAAAAAACCTCTCACCTAATAACATCAGTACAATTATTTTTTAGAAGATTTTTTTTTAATTCATAGCTATAAAATTGTTTACACCGTCATTGTGTGATCAAAAAGTACCTAAATTTAATTAGAAGACTACAGAGCCATTTCTCAGATGACCTATCGCTTCTAATGAGGTTATTATTTAATTTTAGCAACAATGTATTATGATAAAGCTTTTAAAAACAGTATGATACTGCGAGCGAATGTCGAGTTGTCCTTGCGACAACGGATATTTTGTGAGATAGTGCACCCACGCGCCCCATCCCGCAGCGCTCCCCAATATTTTATTTTATTAATTGTATTTTCTGTTGAAGCTGTGAAGGCTCATCAGGCCAATACCTTTAGTCAGTTAAAAAAAAAACGTATGTCTGAACATATGTATGCAAGTAAGAAGTCAAACTTCTTTATTTTAAAAATAGACATTAAATGCAATTTTTAATGTTCTAATTTAATAAATACAATTAATTTTAAAAAGTTTATATATGTACCTATATATATATATATTGTAAAATAATTTGCTATATATCTGCATACATAATCAAGTAAGACATAACTTCTACTCAATATGACTCTAGTATGTCATATTCAATAAATAATCATATAACTGTCTAAAAGGATGTATTGTGGTGGTCGGTGAGGCGCAGAAGAACGACGGTCGTTACTGTTCTCACAATATACTTCGTATTAAGTACAAGGCAGTGACTTGGTAAATCTCAGATAAAAAAGGGAATATTCCGGGAACCAGTGTGGCCCTGTATGGAGTTATAGTAAAATCTGTTCTCTTTATGTCTTCTACCGTTTGTATAATGGGTTGTGTTCCAAGGTATTTATATAACATTATACCTGTGGTCAATTTCCACAATCGCACCGCCCGTCATCGGCAAGGAATACACCCTCACACCTTGGAACCGAAATGATCGCGGACGTTCCGGTTCCAGAGCAGTTTCCTACCACGAACGCTCTGATTGCATAATGAGCTTCTTGGTGACATTTTTCGAAGGAATTACGGTATGAGGTTCTTCAATAGGGAAGCAAACAGGATATTAAAGCGTCAGCAACGAGTATATGATACCTCCGGCGTTGCAAGTGTCTATAGGCTGCGGTAATCGCTTACCATCAGGCAATGTATTTATATTCAACACAGTCAGAACTAGTTTGCTTTATGTTGATTTCTAATTGCAATAAATTAGTACATTTAAATAATATAGTTCTTATGTGAATCTAATAGAGGTATAAAATGTATTTATTTTAAAACGCGCCGAAAGTTTGTGATCCATGCCGGCATTCCCCGCGCCACCCGAAACCCCCGACCCGCGACGGACACTGAACTTCCACTGCAGTAGTCGTTGTAAAATGTCATCACGTGTTGTTTATCTTGTTTTTACCATTCTCTACTTATTGAACAGTAAGTATAAAATAGATAAACATTTGTAATATATATGTGTATATTAAAACTATATATTTCCTTTTAATAAAAGTAAAGGCTGGTCTTTAGTTACTTTAATACTACTAAGTTATACAGAAACAGTGTCAGTATAGTGTAACCAACAGCTGTGCGTATGTGTTCCAGCAACCAAAATAGCGATAGCAGACTGCGACAATGTAACTGTGCTGTCAAGTCAAATAGACACACTGCTGGCAGTACAAGACCGAGAGGTTCCCCCCGGGTCAAACGTGCTCGTGACAGTGGCGTTGGACGTGAGGCATGCCACAGTCAGCGAGCAGGATACCACTATGCGGTTACTGGTTGATTTGACAATGGTAATCTACATACATACAAGTTTATCTTACGCTAATGTTGTCTATGCAATTACCTAAAGGATATGTTTATATCTAGCTCAATAGCTGGCTAAAAAGTCCTTACAAACATAATGTTCATGCACAATAGAAAAGAGATGGCGCTACTAAATAATTAAAACATGCTAATAAGATATTTTCATAATCACCATATAAATATAAGTGTACATAAGCATTGATTTTACAAACTTCCCGGTCAATCCTAAATATTACAGACTTTTAATTGACGTTTTTATTCTTAGAAATGGGAGGATCAGCGGCTAAAATGGAATGCGACTGAATGGAACTGCAGCAACTGGCTGACATCGGCAGAACGTCTCTGGCTGCCTGATCTAATGGTGCTGAACGCGGCCGCCACCAGCGCAGGTGATTCCTCGCTGCGAGCTCGCATATTAAGCGACGGTTCTGTGTCTTGGATCAAGCGTCTTGATATATCCACGCCCATCAACCTTCGTCTGGTGGACTGGCCTCGCGACACGCAATCTTGCACTATTGTCTTCGGTTCTAGAATGTACAGTAGCAACGAACTAAACTTAACCATTAATGATACTAAGGTACGGCAATTTTTTTTCAACTTTATTGTATTACTAGCTGATTCTATAATTTAGACGACCGCACGAGAATTGGATTATATAGCAGGTGTTTGACCAGTATCTTTCTCAAACACTTGATGATAATACACTAAAGTGTAGAGTAGGGATAGATTACCGTGTGAATGCTGCCACCTAATAAGTCATTTATTTAATTGTCTGATCAGTAGTCGATGTTCTAAGTTTAAGAAAGTTAACTAAAAACTGATGAAGTTATACCGAGTGGTGTTATATAAACCAATTCCATTTTATATAACGGAGTTTACTCATAAAGTTGATATGACATATCTCTGTGACTGTGTTCATACCAGCCTATCGACCAGAGCCTACATGAACAATTATTATTGCACAGTACGCGAAGGTATTCCAATCAGATTCGTGGGAGGTGATGGCAGTTTTGAGTGAATTGACGACCTGGAGCAGGGGCGTGGAGTCCCCTGTGGCTTCGTGGACGGTGTCGGTGCAGCGGCAAGCCCCTGCGCACGCTCTGGTGGCCGGCGCCGTGCTTTCTGCTGCGTTGCTCGTGCTTGTCGCTACCTCCGCCCTACCCCCGGCAAGCAGGCCTGCGCTCACCGCAACTGCTGCTCTCATCGGAGCCGTATGGTAGCTGTTTTACTAAAAATTATTAAAATATTTTTCTCCTAACCATATATTTTATGATGCATATCAAAGTGTCCAATGATAAACAAGATCTAAAAATCTCTGTAACCAAATAAATACTCGTATCAAACAGCGTGACACAGAAAAAGTCAGAAATCATAAACGGCGTTATTTGGCTTATGTTTATTTATGGACGACCGTGACAGAATCTTCAATAATTTTGAAGATTTGATATTATTTGCTATTTCCGTCTGGAATTTATTGGATCCTTCCACATCTACAGATGAGATGTGTGATGGTCACAATTGATTAGGTATTTAGCTCCTACATTCTTCTACATCTTCAGATCGTTGTTAACTCTTCCGAAACTGGTGAAAGCTTGGAAGTAGCAAAGTCAGATCAAATTGACTATTTATGATGCGTTTCCGCAAATCCAGAACTTCACCAGTCAAATGTCTCACTTTATATAGAGGAGTCGCTTCGTACTATACAGACGGTACCTTTTTTTTTAGTGAATCGAAGAGAAAATATATTTATCACTGTTGATTAGGGCAAAGTTAGTATAACTGAATGTGATTTGATAAGGATGCAAGCTATAGTGGTATGTTGTTAGGATGACGGCGACGGTTGGTCGGCTACCGGGCGCAGCATCAAGTCCGCGTGTGCTGTCGTTGGTGTGCGCAGCGTGCGCGACCGCAGCGCTGTCGTGCGCGCTCTCTGCGCTGGCGGTGCGGATGCCCACGTGGACGGCCGCGTCCCCTCACTGCCTGCGCTCTCTTCTCTCGAAACTATCTAGTGTATGCGATCTCACTCCGCATCCGGTAATTATGTTTTTGTTACTACTCCAACGTGAATTTAAAAGGGTCGCCTTCTAAACCAGATCATAACTGGCCCTCAAGTATTTTATACTTACATATACTGTTCTAAAAGCCTCCTAACAAAAGTTGATTATGCAAACAATATTTGCGGTCACAAATATAAAACACTTTAGTAGTCACATACACATCGCTTAATAGAGAATACATGAGTTGGTTTGCTTAGAAATAAAACAACATGGGTTATTGTTATTTCATTATATATATTATCATTTATTACATTTTACTTTTCAATTAAATAGAATAATTAAAAGTGTAATCCAACAGGATTCGGTCTCGTGCGAGAAGAGTGCGGTTTGGGCGGCGGCGGCGCGCCTTCTCGACCGCGTGCATCTCATGGCGCTCTACTTCACTATCATTATCATAGCAGCACTACATTTCTTCTAGTTACCAAAAATGGATCCAGTTGGTGTTAGTGTTTACACCAAAACTGTATTCGGTTCGAAATAGCGACATCTATACTTCAAGTATGAAAACATTATAACAATGTACTATTTATCCAAGATGGCTTCATTACGTAATTATACGGTTTAACCATTTTTATTAAATGAACTCGGACAAAAAGAATTACCATTACATTACCAAAACAATGAATAATAAAATTATTTTGAAATAAAGAAATTGATTGAATAAATAAACACGTAACTGTATTTTGTAATACATTATACTAATAAGTATATAAATAAAATTTATTTTTAGATTTTGTAATTTATTTTCTTCCAAATAGTAACCGAATATTCGGCTATTCGTACGTCCGCGCAAGAAATGTAAGTTTATTGTAGCCGACCGAAAATTTACTTCAGCTTACTTAAGATCCTAATATATATAAAGATTATTTGCTTAAATTAAAAAAGAAATCTTTATTTTACTTGCAACTTAAATCTATACACGTGATTTGGTGTTTAATGTCGTAAAGTTTACTTTCTACGGATACATTTATAAATGGCAAAACAAGCAATTAGCAATTTATAAATTCGGAATCATATATGGTATATACACAAATACTAATACTACATATCAATACTAAGTGTATAATTATTGGATTATCATCTTTGTTAAGGCATTGGGAAACGAAATGTAGCATAGGTACTAGCAAGGACTTAAATATAACCAAGAATTGTTTGATAATTAGTTATAAATTAATCATTGAATATGTTCTTTTCGTGATGTTCCTAATGGACGTCGCGTGCGTAACAATCTCCACCACCATTAGCAGTATCGCCATTACTGCGCCACCGCCAAGAATCTAGAGCAATTTTCTATTTTCTAAAACAATTTTCTATTTAGCAGAATCTTTTAGTAATTTATGGCCGATATAAAGTTACCTGGAAAGCGGGAAGAACGTCAGTAAGTCCCACGTTAAAGAATCCACCAGCAGCTGTGGAACACTTTGGTCGCTCCGCCATCCAAATCCTTCGTGCGTGTCCCATCAAACCAATTTCTCGTTGCCATCTTAGCCTTTTACACATCAAATATATTTAACTACATACACTAAAAACTTTAAATACTAAATCAATCCAACGTTACATAATGGCTGGACCAAATCAACTATTAACATCTATGTTTCAAATGCCGGAACACAAAGATAACAACTCATAAATTTACCACTTTTGATTGTTTGCAATTGCTGATCGTGTCAGTTACTAAATTAACTACTATCATGTAGCACTGTGTGAATGATAGGCTTAGACTAAGAAAACAACTTCTCCAGTTAACATTCCTTTGGTTACTAAATACAATATATCAAGTACGTAATTTTAGGGTCATCACCGCATTGGAATGGAATACTTTTTTTACCTTTTTGTGGGCGGTAAGTAACAACTTTCTTCTTATCGCATCTTAGTTAACATCAATAAGGATGAAACCACTGGTCTGAGTTGTTAAGATAATACAATATTTATTTGTATATAGAGCATACCTCGAGCCCAGGAGTTCCCTGTAGCCAGAATGTTTCTTGATGGTGATAGCAACCATCGGTAGCTTGAACGCTTCTATCTCTTTCAATCCGCACTTTTCGTGTTCCATGAAAGTCTTGCTTATGATATCGTATCCTGACGTTAACTCCACCTAATAAATAATACAGTTTCATCTCATTCCGTCTACAAAACGCACTATGCGCAAATAATTCTTATATCCAGTGCTAATACAGTTGTATACTTTGTAAGCGCAACGACGATATTGTTCACCTCCTATATAAAATCGGGTGAGTGCCTTAAGCGCTCCCTTTAGTAGTCCGGTGAAACTGTAGAGGCCTTACCAGGTCAACAGTGTAGACAGTTCATAAAAAAAATTGTTCACCTTATAAAATGATCCGCCTTTTGTTTCTAAATAACACGAGCTGTTAAGTTTCAACTACACAGTAACTTCCGTGGCTAGATAGAAAAAGAAATTCACAAATTCTCGTTTATACCGTAAAGTGAAGACGTAGAACTATCTACTGGACAACTGATTATCTACTCCTTGTTTGCATTGAATACTGCAAAGGAGGTAATCATTGTTCAGTATATTAAAGGAATTTTAACTTTTTTTTGAAATTTAGACGCAAATATTAATGTTTGCTGAAGTATTGACCTGATAGGCAAAGAGTCCAGCGCGAACTCTTGCGATGCCGTCCACGACGTTCATGTACGCGCTCTCTCCGCGCGGCTGCAGCTTGCGCCGGTACAGCTGCTGAGTCGCGGGGTCACTACTTTCCTGTAAAATAAATATATTTTTTCATAAACATATTATTATTATAATGTATAATATATTTTTTCGAATAATGCAGGTTAAATGTTTTCTTTGTTAAATCTTGAGATTTAAGAAATAAAACCCAGCTAGTAATACATTTTTGAGAATCATCAAATCGACATACTTTATCACTGATAAGCTTGTTAACTACCACAATCGCAAATATTTGTAAGAAAAAAAGTTGGACGTCTCATAAAAATGTACGTACTCACAGAAAATTAGCTTGATAGTAATCAACAGTAAAAATGGACATTGGATCCTGGACAAATAGGCAGATACTAAGTGAAATAATGAATTAAGTGTGGCAAACATTAGAAGTGCCCTTTTGACCGGGCAAAAAAAAACAAATTAATATTCAAAAAATATTTTTAAAAACAGACCGGTATTCTAATGCGCTACCTATGCTCTATCGATGTACCTATATATGGTAGTCATTTTAAATTCACCATTTTGTCTTTATTTCATTTCGTGTATTGTCATCAGGACTGAACAATCATGCAAAATTGCATAGTCGTTAGTGTAAAGGAACCTGGTTCTGATTCAAAAGTAAGCGTTGTTATAATACCAAAGGAAATAAAACTTACAGCAAAATAAACATTCCTATATGTACTGTTCTGGACACCTAAAATAAAAGGTGAATGCGTGAGATCGTTGATGGTCTGCAGCGCATCGCTGGGACTCTGCAGGATGGCAACTATCTTAGCGGAGTACGCGGTGAAAGTGAACAGCGCTGCGCTCAGTGTCGAGAACATCACCAGACGAACGGATACCACGTCAGGAGTAACATGTAATCCTGATAAATAAGAAATTAACCTGAGGAACATGTACGTAGCTTGCTGACAATTAATGTTAAATAAAAAGATAAAAATAAAAACTAAAAGAAGTATATACAAAAAAAAAAACAAATTAGGTACTGCATAAATATTTTGGCATCGTTCATACTTCGCAATGTATGAAGGCACACAAAAGACCTTTAATACAGACGCGGCAGACGTGCGACCCCGTCAAGGGCGCATGTCCCGCCGTCCCGGACGCAACCTCCACCGCCTCCGTCCATACAAAGGCAGAAGGCTTTCCCTGACCTACCGCGTACCTCCAGTGCACCGGCAGCACCCGCACCCGCACCCGCACCGAGCGCGCTCTCTTGGCGCGCAAGACCGCCCTCGCTAGCTCCCTCAGCTCCTAAAGCCAAGCCCCAGCCTCAGAAGGCTCCGTCCCCTCCTGCGCCATCTACCGCGCCTTCTATATCGACCACCGGTATAGACTGGATAGCTCAACTCTTGTTAGTACACGATGTTCAAGAAATACTCGCGTTCAACGCGCTCGTTAATAGTACGTCTGAGCTGGGGTTCTTAAACGCGATCTCAGCTTTCCCGGCCGTTGCGACTACGTTACAACGTCTAACCCGCGCCGCGCATAAATAAATTCGCGATAATTATAATCAGTTCAAACCCGCGTGTTCATGTACATTAGACCGAATCATTAGGAACTCGTACGTAATTGTATAGTTAAGTCGGCACCGCGCCCATTGTTTTTTATTTTTTCGCTCGATGTCCTCTTAAAATATACGTGTTTGCGCCCACGCCCGCGTCTTTCTCTGCTCACGCTGCCATGAGCGGGGGTGATGATACGATCCCGTACACACGTCGCAGTTCTCTCGTAGCATCTCGAGCCTAGGTTTGCTACTGGCGTGATACAGTTACTCGTATTAGTTTTACACTTACACAGATCGGCCTACATACGTGCACACATAGGTACACATAGTGGTGGGCTGTTTTTTTTGCCCTTTTAGGACTGATATAGGTCACACAACTTAGTAGTCAGATGCAAAATACACGTATGCATTCGTAAAACATGCATGGTCATAGATGCATTTTACACGAATTCATATATGTATGAAATGGATAGATAGCTTAGATTAGCTTAGTTAGATCGGGAAATGGCAACAGTTTAAGCCGAGGCGCACACTGTGCCTTTGCGCTGATCGCCTAAACAAATCGGGTGAGTGCCTTAAGCGCTCCCCTTAATAGTCCGGTGAAACTGTAGCGGCCTTAACAAGCCAACATTGTACTCAGTTCGAAAAAAAAACCTTTAATACAGTTAAAACGTGTTTTTGCTCCCTCTTGTGTCGACATCAGTAAACAATGCTGCGTGATTAACGTATTATGTGGTGTAACGTTGTTCAAATATTTTTCCGGCGTAGTATAGATGTCACCACTATCGAGTCATTAAAATAATTTTCTAAGTAAATGTCTCTACAAAATAAAATATTTTATACACTTTTAGAAAATAATATTTACAAATTTTTTATTACGTTCATTGGATCTATATTTTCCTTACATAATTCAGTCGTTTTTATTTACAACAAGTCGTGTACCTAATGTGATTTTTCATCGGAAACATTTTAAGAATAATTCTATCGAAACAAATAATTTAATTTCTTTAGATCGTACATTTTCAAAGGTTTTTTCATTGTGTTCATTTACTTCACATGATAGACTCCTGTACAAAATTTCATGCTACCAGACCCATTGGTTTACTATAAGCAGTAAGTCAGTAAACAGAGTTTAAGATTTTCTTTTTGTTTGAACGCGAATATGCAAAATGGACAAATGTGTTCTTAATTTTCAGCGAGAAGGAATTTAAAAAAACAAGACCTTGCTGGCAAATAGCACCGATAGCGAAGGTGAACGACTCGAGGAGTGTGAGTTGCTCTAAATTCCGATTGTTCGGGAGCAGCGAGCGGCTGAGTACAGCGAGCAGCACCGCCGCGAGCAGCACCAGCGCGCCGCTCGCCGCCCACACGCCGCCGCTGAATGGTAACACGAATACGTTGCGCACGGTCGACTGCGCCGGCTGCTTGAAGATAAAAGCGCCACTACGAGACCAATATTATAAAATAAAACTCACAACATAAACGACTAAATCACTCGCATGTTCATAATACACACAGTAACGGTATCGTCTCCGCAATGTAGTGCAGCACGCGCCATCGATCAGAACGCATAAACATTGAGGTGGCGCCGATCTCCACTATCTCCCTCTGGATGAGCCCTACCAGTCCATTAAACGTGCCGTTGCTTTCCTCCCCGTAGAGTTCCACTTGCATCATATCATATCTGAAATTAAATAGAATATAGGTGCGAAGTGACGAATAATGTTCAGCCACTCGTATGTGACACCCGTATTGGTATACATTAAAAAATATTACCAGTTCTGAGGCGACACTTGTCTCGCTCGCCTAGAATGCGATCATTATTAATAAAATGAGACAGCCGTGTCAGTTGACTACATCACACCATCACAATGAGTCACAATGACATGACGTTCATCGCGTACGTTGAGGTTACTTGCTAATGGTAATTTGCTATTAAGAATCTACTACATCTTTATACATTCTTTGTGGCTTCCTGCCCACAGTGAAGTTCTTCCTTTAAAATGTCGTCAAGCATCTTGATTCTCGGGTTTATATTATTACACTATATATATATATATATATATATATGTGTGTGTGTGTGTGTGTGTGTGTTAGTATGTGGAACGAATAGCGTGAACGTACCGAAAATTTAAATCTTCAGCGCAATGTTTCATGATCGGATGGGTGACCTTAGGGAAAGGATCTATCTGGCGGTCGCTTACGTCCGACCAGCTCTTGAAATTCTGTGGCTGGGTCACCTGTATCATATATCTAAGTCAAAAGATACGTTGTTTTAAAGAAAATACTTATAATATTCGGAATCATCATTTGCCTTTGTGTCAGCAGACTATGCAATTAATGTCTCGTTACGAACCAAATGTTTTAGCAAATTAAGCGATTAACTGATCATCGGGCACCCAATATAACAACTGAAATTGTGTCTATGTGGGGACTGAAGGAAACCAGAAATTTCATAATTTTAAGTAAACAGTTGAACTCTGTCAAGTTAGCAATGTATAAAACTATGCATACCTAACAAACGTAAAGATCTATTTATTTATTTTAATACTTTCGTGTTTAGTTACCATTCATAGCTGTCGTTGTAGTAATTTAAAAAAAATCTTTTTTTTTTTATATATATTATAGGAGGCAAACGAACAGGTGGGTCACCTGATGGTAAGTGATCACCGCCGTCTATAGACACTAGCAACACCAGTGGAGTCGCAAGTGCGTTGCCGGCCTTTTAATATATGTGGGCCTCCGGCGCTCTCACTGGCAGAACGAAACGCAACAGTGCAAGCACTGTTACTTCACGTCGGCTTTCTGTGAGAGGGTGGTACTACCCCGGGCGAGCCGACTCATTCATGCTGAAACCAGTAATAGCTTCAGCGTAGCTCTACAACCTACAAAGTCACATATTTATTATATACTACCTAATATCCGCTCGCTTCGCATTAAATAAGCCTTACTTTTATTAGCACATATTCAAACTGATTTCGACAATAAGAAGCCTAGAATCATTTACCAAAAAACTGTGACGATACGTTCAGTAATTTTGTAGTCATTAAGCATCAAACATAGTATAAAAGAATAGGTACGTATGGCTTTAGAATCTCACCACGCAAACAGCTTTTATATAAATGTTATTTAAATCTCTCCTTCTGGTTACAGGCGACGGCAGCTCCCTCCACAGCGCAGTCAGATCCTGTAAACTACAATTCCTAGCCAAGCCGTAATAATTTATGATTAGTGGCTGATCTTTCTTGGTTTTATACACATCAATAAGATTATCAGTGAACGACCAGGACATGTCGGCATCAGGAAGCACCGCAACTCTAGCCAATATGGAGTCTACAGTGCTGACGTTAGTGGTAGAGTTCCGCAGTAAGAGCCAGGAATATCGGTGGATGAAAGCACGATTAGCAGATGCCTGTTGAAATGAAGAATTCTTGAGAAGAACATTCTACGAACACGTATGTATTCCAATAACCGTAAAATTAGCTAAATACCGTCTAAATAGAAACCCTTTGTGAATTTTGTTCTTTTATATGTAATCGAATATTTAGTTCATTTTATTACTTATACTAGCAGCGCCATTAGTAGAAATTTGGAGGAACTACAGTGCTTATTAAAGGTAATGGAAGGTTCACCATATTTTCTAAAAGAAACTTCCATGTGTGTGTGTTGAATCCAGTTAAAACTCTTTCAAGTTTGATTTCTCTTATGATTGTAAGTAGTGGATCTAATTAACATGGTTTTCTCATTTTGTCATGATATCAGTAAATTACACTTCAATAGTTTTACCTGAGTTAAGACCAATGCAGCATCAATACAGTCGGTATCCAAAAGCACGCCTTCACGCGTAAAATCGTATGCCATTAGTTTGGGCAGATGATGGAAATTTCGAACGATTTGAAGTCTGAACCCCGAACGTTGTGCGCTGTGCCATAATTTTATAACGTCCTCTTTAAATAAAATAATCAAAAATAAATTTTCTTTTTAAGTTGGAGATATCTGAGGGTTACGATAAATGCGTCTTCTTTTCTAGAAAATATTGATTGGTGTGGGTTGTGGTGGTACTATATTTCTTTCAAGAAACTCAATATATTAGTAAGAAATTAAAAGATTATCGGGTATAATATCTATGTATTAAGATTAATGAAAATTATTTCAAAGTACATGTCTAGAATGTCATCCTAACGCAGACTGGCTGAATCCTTTTAAATTACTATAAATCGAATATGTCATTAGAACAATTCAAATATCTTTTTGGCACTATATTGGTATATACTATATATGCAGTTAGGATAAATATAGTCTATTATTACACACTCCGAGTTTCACGGTTACTCTCTTCGAACTAGCTTAGACTCGTACAGTGCCTACATACAAATGTTTTAAAATTAGAACGAGAAGTTACGTTCAATTAACATCGGGTTCTTGGCTTTAATTCTTAGTCGTTATCTCGTACCTTGCGGCCAACACAGGAATACCGTTAAAATAGATATATTCTTCGAAGTAAAATATAGCAATATGAAATTAATAAGCTCCATAACTTGATCGTCAAGTTGACACTCGAATAACTACGTCTTCCAGTGTCCCAGCTTTATATCAGTACATCATTCAATCATAATTTAATTTGTTCTTAGACTGTGATGTAAGAAATTCAGTGAGAATTTAAGGGGAAGAATTATTTCGACGTCGTTTGGTCGTGTAAGCATTTATAGTAAACGAGTCTCCTTGTGAATTGTATTAATATATATTTATATAGAAACGTCGCATCCAATTTTCGAATTAATTATATAACATCAATACGTTCGTTGTATTTACTCAACAATCAGAGCGCACCGGACTGCAATGATACAGTTCACTTATGATAATGACCGCAATTTACGATAAATGAATAGGTTCTCGTACATCCACTGAACGTTTACGTTTTATATTTACATTTTTATTAAACTAATTATCATAATAACTACTTGTAGTATGGTCCGACTGTAATTCTGCGTTTTTTATTAATGAGATTGGTTAAGAAGACGATTACTTAAAAGAAGTGTCCTGTTTAGAGACAGACTTGTTTTAAATATTAGAAGTTTCAAGTTCATTGTAACAGCAATATTGTAATTTACTTTGGTCCGATAATTTTTATCCCGATAGTCATTAGTTAATTAAAATACTAGTTATTCCCGCGACTACATCCGAGTGGTATTTCATGTACAAATGTTGATTGACAATCTAAACGTTTTTTTTTAATACTTTACAGGTTAATGTTTGATCACAATCTCATCTGATCTTAATATTGTGGAATAAAATGGTAGTCACGCTAAACCTAGAGGGAGACTGGCTCTCGAGTGCAGCTGCCCGAACACACCAACAGGTGCTTGGCGACAGATTTTCAGCTTAAGAGTGGTAGCTAGCCAGACGGACTTAGAAAAGCCTTGGTTATGTGGAAATGCTATGGTTTCATCACGATGTTTTCCTTCACCGAAATATCCGAATATTATTCATAATAGAGGAGCCCTTTTGAATAATGTAAATAAAATGTTATTGTACATTTAATTTTTAAACAATTATCGAAAAGTGTAGGATTAAAATTTGCAGAACCGACATACAAACGAATACCAAAAACCATGGAAATACCCATTTTTTTATACCAGCTTACAAAATGTAATCCCCCATTTTTTGTTACGCCAACCTAGAATCCGTGGATCTCCGTGGATCTTTGGGGATCATTTTGTGAACTAAGGCTATAATCTATTACCACACCAAATTTCGCCAACCTCCGTTTTGTAGTTTTCACGTGAAGCGCGTACAAACGACAGGCAGATAGACAGTCAAAAATCCTTAAAACCATAAAAATGTTTTCGGTCATTAATTATAATTAATGACAGGTGAATGATTATAAGGCTCAGTAGACATTTTTTTAAATATATCTAATATACAGAATTCGTCTTTTACCCTTTATTATAAATATATAGATTAATTACAGTAAATTAAAATATTCATACTACATGTCATACGGCGATCTAAAAATAACATGTTCTAATTAAAACAATTGAATATATTAAAGTGTATATTCAGTGATAATCTAAAGCAGAGAGTGCGCTGGACAAGTCTCCGGCTGTGTGAAGACACCAACGTAGTTCACTAGGAAGTAGGTAAGGAGGGAACCGACTGCCGAGCCGAGCTGTCCGACGGCACCGCACGCGCGCATTCCCCGTGCTCCGCCCCCTCGAGCCCACCCGTATATCCACATGCGAGTATATGAAATCACTGCAGACACAGACACCCACGCCATTACCTGAAACCAGAAACAGATTTGAGATGCATGCACGTTTGCATCAAATAACCATGAACAATCACTACCAGGGCCCGGTTATATGTCACTGATTTAGACCCAAACATAATGTCTTCGAAAGACATCTTTGTATACGAAGCAAACATATGACATCTTTTAGGTGGAGATTGCTGATCGCCTATCTCAAGATAAAATTCATTAAATGTAAATCTTCGTCGAATCGTCGCGGTTTTCAAACAGATAATGATCGTGTTTCCGGTACACACTTGTACACAGTATATTTTAGACTTATTCTGGCCAGAAAAAGTACTGCAGTAAAGTAAATTAAGTGATTGTGGCTAAACACAATTAAATTACCAGAAGTACTCACCACCAATGCCTCCCCAACAATTCGATGCTGAAAAGGAGGAGTCGGGCTCAGCATTGCTGTCGCTACCATGTACACGAGAGGAACTGTAGACACAATTAGTGCAGCACCGAGAACTTTAGCAGGTAGTGGACGGAGCCAAACCCCCGCCAAGCACGCAGCGGGGTTCGCCATCGAACCTAGAGTTATAGCCAAGTGGTACGCTCTTGTACCATACGGCATGCACGAGTATGACTGTATCGACGGCATGAGACCGTTATATAAAGCATTAAGCACAGCCATTAACACAAGTACAAGTCCCCAACTCAATGTTATAACAGAACTTTGATCTACGCTCTCTGCGTTACAGTCCTCTGTTAAGATTACTTTTTCTGATTTGAAAGTATTTAAGTTGTCTATGATCGTAAAACTAATGAGGCTGATTGCGGATAACGTCCCGAGGAACAGCAGAAATACCGTCGAATTGAACAGAGGTGGAGGGTAGTGGGGTACTAAAGTAGAATTATCAGCTGACAGAATACATTTCGGATCTCCACCAATACCTTGCACGAGCGCCAGTATACTCGGTATGAAACCGCTCAGACCCTCACCAACTAAGTAAGTAGCTAGGTATATATTACGGAAATGTCTTAGATGGGGATAGAATAACACTGAACTGGTGCAGCCGACGAGCGCTACGAAGAAGGTGAACGTGAGGAACGCAAACGAACGTTCTGTCCCTCCAATTACTGCAGTTCTGTTGTACAGGAACGAATTGAATACTAGGGCGCAAGTTCCTATCACCAATAATCCATAAATGTACGGTACATCAGAGCTCCTTCGTCTCAGACGAGTGAGCAAAGCGTAAGCAAATATCCCGCAATTTCCAAGCTGCACAGCGAGTACCATCGATGACGGCAAGGCCCAGCCTTCGGGCAGTCTTTCCACCAGCAACGGTAGTTGTACGTAGACGCCATTGACACCGAGCCATGTGCCCATTCCCCAGCACATCATGAGGATATCCAGCAGTATACGTCGCTTTGCTCCCCACATCGTTGTATTGATACCTCTTTCTTTTACTAAACAAGGTGAGTTTTCCTTGTTTTCGTTTAACCTGCATGAACAAAATTCCTATAATATTGATATGCCAGTGACGTAACAATAGGCTGGCAAGACGGTCTAAATGTCAGGGACCCTTGTTTAGAGGGAAAGCTCGGTTTGAGAGCGCCGTGAGAATAGAAAAAAAAATAATAACCTGTACACAGACGTGGTACTGTAGCAACGTTTTATTCTTTGAGAGAGGACTCCATTCTACGAATTTGCTAGGGACCTGCAAAGGTACCTACAGTTAAGTCGCTGTCTTAAGCGGTATTATATTTTATCAAACATTTTCGTGTTTGTAAATTACATAGTACTCTTATTAATTCTGTGTTGACGTAAAAATGAGCATTTAATTTAGGCGATATATCTAAAAAAATCCTCGGTAACATAGTAAAATGAGCTCGTTGAGGTTTTAAATAATAGTGATGTTTGTATTTTTTAAGTATACTATATAGACTGATTATTTAATTCTATAGAACTTGCATGCATTTTTACACATTACACTATTTCAATATCGACGTATATACCTTTTTAAATTAAGAAATGGTGGTCAATTTTTAATTATATTTTTGTGTTTATGTGCAAATTTTTGTTGAAATCAGCATCATGCTTCTAATAGATAACATAGTACTTGTAAAAAAATACCATGCTGATTTGAATAATTTCCTATATTAATTTCTTGTGACATCATGAGCGGAATGGATTACAGATATTTTAGTAAATTGCCTTGAATAATAAACTCAACAGAGCGTAAATATATTTTTTTTTATATTTTTTAAATATTATTGGTTTAAGTATAATTTATTTATCATATATCATAGCGAGATTCGACAGCACCAATATCATGAACGGCGAATATCATCAATCCCACGAGTACACGCATATATTTAGCCACACACTTTTAAAGAAAATGCATTATTTTTTACAGTAAATACCAATATAATTACTTCATTCTAAACTATAAATTATGGCGAATTTAATCATATTAAATTACACTGGTTCCATATCATTGTATATTATACCTTTGTTTTTGAGAGTTTCATTAGTCTCTGAAATTGTGTAAATGATTGCATAGCAGATATTATCAGCTTGTTGGAATTTTAAATAAAAGTATATAAATGTCTATTAGGGAAATTAGAGGGTGCCGACATATTTATCTATAATTTCTGCCTTTTCAGATGTTTTTAAACTTACATAGAATATTACTACATCACTACATATTATAAAACAAAGTCGTCCCCGCCACGTGTCTGTCTGTATGTTCGCGACAAACTCGAAAACTACTGAACGGATTGTAATGCGGTCTTTTACTACGGTCACCATTAGATAAAGTTATACATGAGAAAGGGTTAGGTACATACTTTGTCAAGGTTTTTTGTAAAGTGGTTGAAATATAACGATAATTGTTGGAAGTTTTAGAAAAAGTCAAGCCGCTTGGGACCTTTCATAGGAAACGCTGCCTAATTCTTTTGAGATATAACAAAACAATGCATAGTGTGATATTCCTCTTTTATAAACCTACAAAAAGTCTGAGATGACATATACCTATGTTTTAAGGATAGCCTACTTACAATGAGGTAATTGGAAGGCTATTTAAATGGACAAAGTATTAAATCCTTATCAAATTGAATACATTAGTTACCTTAAGCATTTCATGCACATAGGCATATGTTTTTTACTAGCTATTGCCCGCAGCTCCGCATGCGTTTTTTTTATAATTGTAAATTACTTCTTATAAGATCAGCTATCTGTTAGTGAAAGTTCCGTGAAAAATGGTTTAAACGTTTTGGAGATAGTACTGCAAACAAAGCCATGGGTAAAAGCTAGTCTAAAATAAAGTAGCCTGTGTTACCAGCTGTACCAGCTGTAATTTTAACTATCCGTCAGTGAAGTTTCTGTCAAAATCGGTCCAGCCATTTCGGAGATTACCCGGAACATACAGACAGACAGACAAAAATTTTAAAAATTGTATTTTTGTTATCAATATCGTGTATACGTTCATATCCAATCAGTGAAAAGTCGTTATTTTGATATTACAAACAGACACTCCAATTTTATATAAATGTATAGATTATCAGGGCAGGACAACGTCCACCGGGCTTGCTATTTAAATATAATTTTGATTAATAAAATATTATTTCTGAAATTATACTTACATGATTCTATCTTATTAATACTTGGTGTCACTTAGATTTCTTTGCCCTTTGTAAATTTCAACGTCTGCAGGATAAGATATGAAAAATATAATTTTGATATAGCACTTGTGTTACGATTGTTAATTATTTTAAAAATATAATTTATTCAGGTGTGTATATATAGTGAATACAACACATATGCGAACGTCTTGAGACAAAAGCGATGAAAACACTTCTAAGTTTTACTTCGCCGCTGTTTGGTCCGGCGTATCAGCATCACCGTATCTTATTTACTCGTAAACTAGATTGTCTCATTTTATATTATATACTTATTTAAACATTCATTTCCAACATTGTTTTTAATATATGTAGTGTACAACAAACTTCTATATTTATCTTGACTCGTTAGACATTTCATATCATAACTAACAACGATGTCTTTGGCGATGGGAACACGACAACTGATTCTCAAGTGCAACTGCCGGAAGCTAACGATACTTCATGTCAGATTATACATACTAGGGTGGTAGCTAAAAGAACGAGTACAACTCATGTATTTTGCTTTTCCACGAGATTGAGGTAAGTTTTAAAATGGAGCTAGATCCAGTAATGACGACCTCTGACGAATATAGTTCTGCTCGTACTTGTAATTTTTATTTATTGTACCACGAAAAAAATACAGCATACATTATCTGTGTGTGTGCCTCTGGTGGTAAGCGCAATGTAATCCAAAGGCAAAGCGACCACCATCAGATTTATAAGCCATTACTAATCGTAGTAGTCGCATCGGCATACAAATCCCTCGGTAGTCGAATGTAAGATTACTAATTCCGAAATTAGTGAAAAGGTCATTGTGGCTGGCACAACTGCCATGTCTTACCAGCATACCACACAAACCACGAATCATAGATCCGCAACAAAAATATTGAAAAGTAAAAGAGAACGAAATTTTCCTTTACAACAAAGGTGTGTTTAAGACTATATCGACCAACCTTATTTGATATAATTATTATATATATATTTTTTATTTCTAAATATAAATCTGACATTGTCATATGTCTTACATAATGCAGCTGGTCGTTTTCCTTTTAATTACATCCGTAGATCCCATAAATAAATATATACAGGTGTCTCCTATATGTTTGTGCCTGGAGCGGCAGCTTCGCTGTATACTAGAGCTAACGTCTGATTTCATTTAAATTCCTTTATATAAACGGAATTATCTAACGATCAGACTTGTTCTTCCACCGATCCAATCTGTTCGCATTTGTACGAAACGTGACAAAGCTAATAACATAATGGTTTTTATTCATCCACCGAACAGTTTGTATTTAGACTTGATAATAAAATAAAACAAAGCAAGTTAATTCAACAGTTAATTTAATTGGTCTAAGTAGTCTATATGAGGTGGGAGTGTGGGTCCGAGCAGACTGCCGGTTGAGTGAAGAGCGCGGTGTAGTTGACGAGCAGGAAGAGCAGCAGCGAGCCCCCCGCCGAGCCTAGTTGAGTGACTGCTCCGCATGCGCGCATCCCTCGCGCCCCTCCCCGCCGCGCCCACCCGTACACCCACATGCGCGCATACGACACCGCTCCAGAAACACACACCCACGCCAACACCTGCAGCGTACCAACACATCTCACCATTACTGTACAAACCAACACAACGCACCGCCACACACCACGGACGATCGACGCACGTTACAATACCCGCAACGAGCAATCGGTGACGGGAAACATCCTAATCACATAACATATAGGTAGAGTTTTATTGTGAAAACTTGTTTAGTCGCATTGAACGAAAGTGAACCGTTCATTCGGGTCGGTGACGCACTGAATCGTGTACGCTTGGTTTCAGTCGTCAACAACCACGTTACTGTTTGACGTGTGCTTCGTTCCAATGATTACGTTTTTGTAATTACATATTATAAGTAATATTTCAAGTGTATATATTGTGCATAGTTCAATACTATCAATATTTGTGGATATATCAATCTTTACTGTCCATGTATTTATTTATAAATGTTCCCTTCTAGTATATGGCCATAATCATAAACCACCTTTATTCTAATACTCGCAGTCACCAAAAGTTTAGGCTTATTTTACTGATTAAAGCCTACCTTGATAGACACGGCCCACAGTCCGAACACTATGTAACCGTCATTGCTTCTGATTCAAAATACCTGATCATATATCAGCTTTGATTGCATGTTCCAATTTTAACAAAATTGAACCGTTGTGCCTATACATTGTACGTATTACAGATAATGGAAATGTAATCATACCATTCTAAAAGAGCTTATTTTAATATGAATTCCTTTGCTTATTGCTAGCTCTGTAGACATTATTTGTTGCTTATAAATAATCAATGAAAGCATTAACATTTATAATGTAATGATTATAATGATCAAAAATAATAATTTTATCATTTATAGTTATTTCCAAAGAAGCCCTATTTCTCGTTAATATGATATGCATCCTCTAGATCAAAGATATGCTCGCAACAAAAAATAAAATGAATGTCATGCAAGAGTGGATAATATCTGATTGAATGTTGTCAGAGTCAATATTGTATGCAGTAGATGGCGCTAGGTAGAGTTAGATCGCGCTCACGGCAGCGTTTCTTGATAATGTAAGGCTCCGGATGATGGTTCCGAATGTTTTTGAAAGTTTAGTTTTATATCCTTCTCAATTTATGTGTATAGCACAAAAATATAAAAGTGAAAGGAAAGTGAAGCGTTTTAGTTAGTGTTCTGCTGTTAGTCACTACGAAAGTAGAATTGTACAAATGTTGTTTACTAATACCATCCGCCGAAATATATTTTAATTAGCTACTGTATATTATTCCTTATTTTTAATAACCGTAAACGTGTGTAAGGATATCACGTGTTTTGCATCATACCTGACACAAACCAATCGCTATTGACATTAGTATTAATATTGTTGCGTTGTTACGCATTACTTTGATAGCTGTGGTTATCTTGTTATTAGGTAAAGATTATTTACGGGGATAGTTTACGGATAAGATAACCTCGGGAATTTACTAACAGCAGTGGCGATGTTAATTAGTGCCTGATATTCCTCCCAGCAGTTTACGTATTAAAACAAGGAAATAAACTTACGACTAAAGCTTCCCCTCCTCCGTGGTGTAGCAACGGAGGCGTGGGACTGAGCAGCGCCGTCGTCAAGATGTACGCGAGTGGGAGTGACGCCGCCGCCAGCATCGCTGCCAGCACGCGGCCCGCCACCGGCCGTAGCCACACACCTGCCAGGCATGCGCTCGGGTTTGCCATCGCACCCAGCGTCACCGCCAAGTGGTACGCTCTCGCGCCGTACGGCATACACGAGTACGACTGTATCGACGGCAGCACTCCGTTGCTCAGAGCGTTCAGCACCCCCGTCAATACTAACACTACTATCCACCGCGCCGATACCAGCGACGGCCGCTCTACCGACGCTTCCTCGTTCTTCGTACCCGCCGCCAACGCCACCTTCTCTGAGTCGAACCCTTGATAGTTGTTGATGGCCACAAAACTAACGAGACTCGACGCAGACAGCCCGCCGAGCATCAGGAGGAAAATCATCGAGTCGAACCGCGGCGGCGGATAGTGGGCGACCAGCGTCGAGTTGTCCTCCGAGGGTAAACACTCCGGTTCCCCTCCGATGCCCTGCACGAGCGCCAGAATACTTGGTATGAAGCCGCTCAAACCCTCGCCCACTAGGTAAGTAGCTAGATATATATCACGGAAATGTCTTAAGTACGGATAGAAGAGCACAGAGCTGGTGCAACCGACCAGCGCCGCAAAAAACGTAAGCGTGAGAAACGCGACGGACCGCTCGGAGCCACTTATCACAGATGTTCTTTCATAAAAAAACGCATTCAATACTAAAGCCATAGTCCCTATTGTGAGAAGTCCATATATGTAGGGCGCGTCTGAGGCCTTTGGCATGATACGGTGCATTACCGCATATATTAACATGCCCACATTAGCGAGCTGCACCGCGAGTGCCATTGAGGCAGGTAGAGCCCAGCCCTCCGGCAGCCGCTCCACCAGCAGAGGAAGCTGCACATACAGCCCGTTGACGCCGAGCCAAGTACCGATACCCCAACATGTCATCATCACGTCGAGCGTGATCCGTCGCTCCGCCCCCCACATCCTTATGTTGATGCCCTCCTCCTTTGCCAAACACGGTGAGACTTCTTTATCCTCGTTTAACCTGCAGCAAGTTACACCGCAAGTTTAGTGTGTATTGCAGCAAGACACGACATTACGTGTCACAAATATACATAACATTAGCGAATACAGTAGACGTCTAGACACCGCGAGCTTAACAATATAATAATGTCATTATTCGAACTGATTGACCGGTATTAGTAATTCTATAGATAAGATAAAGCAATTTTGTTCCACGTACAGACTTATTTCAAACTAGTAATCAACAAAAAATCATTGCTTATTCTTGTTTGTCTTCCAAATCATACCATATGTGTATAGAACAAACTTGATAATAAAATATTTTATCCATTCGATACCCATATAGTTTAATAGTAGATCAAATGGAATTTATTGATTAATTAATTATTGATATATATGATGTATATAAAATGAATATTAAAAAAATAAAATAAAACACAACACTACATCACAGTTGCAAAATATTTTATATATCGTCACATTATCTACGCACTTAATATTCAACATGTCAATGTTGGCAACACACATTTATTTGTAAATAATATACTTACGTGGTGATGTATAACAAATTAACGTATTTACCATAACCGAGATCGCGATTGCGACGAACATCTATTGGAATAAACACTATTGGCTGACTATAAATACGACACTAAAAGTATCCAAATATAATTGAAAAAAGCACGTATACAGCGACATACGACGTCACAACGCGTCGCGCATCTGCTACTTACTAACATACTCAACTGTTGAACAAAAAACATGTCCCTACATCTTTATTGTATTTTATGAAATGTGTATTATTTGTCTTTTTATGACATTGTTTATAACTTAAAACTTATAAACGATCAATAATATTTTTTTGAACACACTATGTAACAGGCTGAAATGAGATACAACAAATTGAAATAAAAAATAAGGACGTATAGTTTTATATCTTTAAAGTTTAAAGTTAAGTTGGAAAATTTGAATATTTCTTATAGTTGGCCTCAACTACAAGTGAGTACTTAAGAAAATTGCATGAAAAAGTCTCTTCGTGAATAATTAGTTGTATCCCAGTAAGTTGTAACACCAGTTTTATCACCAATACTGATATATGTAGAAAGAACACGCGAACTGGATATGAACATTGTCACAAATACAAGAAACCAATAAAATTAATTAAATAATGAGTTGTCGGTAAATTAACTACTGTACGACACCATAAACTAAATAATTGTTATCACTTACATTTCAACTAATTACAAAACTATCTGTTATACTATAACTAGACACGGCAGAAATTTGTATAATATAGTTAAAATCACGTTTAGATAGTTCCATTTCATGCAACAGTAGTGAGGCCATTCGGTTTCTTGAATTTTATATTTATATACAATTGACAACAGTATTAATTAGAACACGGAATTAAATGTATTAGTTTTGCAATGCAAGTTATACAACTACAGAAATATTTACTGAAATTTGACAAACCTATATAAGCTCTTGATTTTTTGAGGTTAAGAAATTTAAAAGATGAAAGCTACTGCCAGTGGTTTGTAAAACCTCATTATAAATAACTCAGGTTATTTTATTTTTGACTAGCTGTTACCCGCGGCTTCATCTACAGTTGAATCTCCAAAACGGTTGGATAGATATTTACGGGACTTTTACTTTCAGATAATTGACTTCCTATGAGGTAACTTAGGCTATTTTATTTTAGACTAGCTCTTACCCGTAACTTTATCCGTAATAGGAACTCCAAAACGGTTGGATCTATTTTCATGGGACTTTTACTGTTACATAGCTGACTTTATAACGAGTAGCTTATACTATTTTATTTTAGACTAGCTATCACTCGAGACTTCGTTTCCGTGAAATTTACCAAAATCAAAGTTGTTCACTGAAAACATGTGCATGAGGGATTCCCTATATTGGACTCCGAAAATAAATATAATTGAAATTCATATATATATAATTTGAATTGTATTGTCTTTTTGGTCCATTTGGCGGCCATTTTGCTGTATTTACTACGCTCGCGTCTACATACCTCAGTAGCTATAGCAACGTATAAGAATATTTATCGAGTTCAATGAGCACTATTTTAAATGTGAAATATTAAAAACTGCTTACAAATAGATATAGAGTTTTATATTTATGCAAAACTTTAGTACTTCAACTCTTTCTGTATTTTTATAAGAAAAAGAATTATCAACTCATTATTTACAATTCAACATTATAATTAAATATAATTTTGAAGATAGAAAAGGTATTTTTATTGAGACATATAACATACATAAACATATTCGGTCTTATTACAAAAACAAAAATGAACACGCGTTTAACACGAGTTTATTAAACAGTGTCTAAAATTTTAAACACATGTTTAAAATACTTTATTACAAAAAAATGTCTAAGCGGTCTCTAGCTAAATATCTGGTTTTTGTTTTTTATGCAAGCAACTCTGAATAGCATTCATTCAATTTAATCTCATCGTTCAAAAACTTTCCAATTTACGAATAATATTTTTGTTTAGATGTTCATTAAGAATATTTATTTATTTTAAGTGAAATTGGCTATAATTATTGTGACATTTGGTTTAAAGAAAATGATGTAATTATTACAATAAGCAATATATAAGTTTAAAATAATACCCTTTACGTAAAGTGGAACAACAGTATAATCTCAGAATATACGAGTATACATTGTGAAACGTTTATAATGTCATATTGTAGTACTTGTCATTTACTTATAAATCTTCAAATTTGACTAATTTATCTACATCTTCCTAATTAATTATACAGATGAAATCCATAAAAATAGAAATAAAATAAAATGAGAACTGTGAACTTAGACAAGTGTTATATAATGTTTAAATTTAAATAGTGTCTATTTCTAAAGACAAATAAGACACTCTTTTGTGATCAAACTTTTTTGAAATAAGTGTTCGACGCGTATTTAACTTTTTTGTAATAACACGGATTATCTTTAGAGAGCCATAACACAACTTCTTGCGGAACAGACTAGCGATGATTTTTTGTATGGTCGCAAACACTTAATTACATTGATAATATGCGCATATTATATGCATATAATAACATTTTGAAACATATTGCTAGGTAATGTACAGGTTGCAATTTTCATTACTTTCTTATATATTGTAAGTGGGCAGTTAGTGGGGTAGTGAGTTAAAGTTCCAAATATGTCACTGATGGTAAATTCTATTCGGCATTATTTACATATTCAATATATATGTTACATGTTATAGTAACTGGTGTACGAGTCGAACGTACTTAAGAATATTTTTGAAAGACCTTTTTTGTAACACTGTTCTTCTTATAATTTCACATTTCTTTAAAAAAATTTAAAAAAGACGCGCGGAGCCGTTATTGCTGGTTTAAAATGAAATTGCTTATATTATTTCTTATGAATTCACCTAACTATCTACCAGCGAATGTCCCGTAAAAATCGGTTTAGCTGTTTCGGAGATTAACTAATTTCGGAATAAACAAATATATGGACAGCCTAATAAAAAAAAACTAGTTTTTTTTATAAGTAGCGTATACACTTTCTAATCCAGTCAGTAAAAAATTGTTATTATGATATTACATACAGACACTTCATTTTTGTTTATATGTATAGATTATAAAATAAAATCGTAAATTAATATTTTTACTTTTCTTTCTACGTTTGGGTTAAAAAGAACGCAATATTTGTTTAGAACACAAACGTCATTCAAGGTTGCGAAGTAATTATTTGTATAAAATATTTTAACCGTATAATAACGTTTTTTAAATGATGTTATTAAGGTTATCGACAGGTTTATATTTATACGAAGTCCATTCATATACTAATCAGTTGTTTAAAAAACCTTGTTTGGTCTCTGCTGTCATAGATCACTTGGCATCTCGTATACTATGGCTGAAGTAACATAGTATTTACGATCAGTAAACAAACAACTTCGATTAGTAACTAACAGGAGGGTTTTCAAATTACTTATTTAATTTATTCACTTTACAATAAAGTCGATTGAAAAGCTATAAAGTGACGTTTATGACAGTGTTAAATAGTATTACAGTTTTGTTACAAAGAACGGAACCACGGCTTAGTTTTCTAACTCCAATAACTGCTTTGTTTAGCATTTGAGAAAAAAAAATCGTAATAAGAAAATAAAGCATTTTTTTACAATACTGAACATTACCAATGCATTTCAACAAGTATCTATATCAATCTATAATTATTTTAATTAAGTGCTGTAATACTGGTAAAAGAGCTCACATTTCATTCAACACGTGAATCCATATTCAGTTTAGTCTTGTTTTGATAGTCAGGCAAGAAAAGTTGGCAACTAAGTTCCGTTTATAATCATATACTCATGAACACTACTAAATAATGTTGAATAGTATTAAAAAACAAACGCTAGATAACAACTGCATGTCTCGAAATGTTACTGAGCAAACATTTACACTTTACAAATAAATCTAGGCCAACAAACATGGCGCACAACGCTGACGAACACAAAATAGACAAATATGTAATATACTTGCTGCCTTCACAGCACCTGCGGTTTCCAAATAGCAAACAAAAAACACAGGCCTATTAGTAACAGCTCGTGAAACTGGTGCATAAGAAAAAAAATCACTGAAGGAATAAAATTAAGGCCTGCATTTTTCTGAGTGTACTACATCAGACTGATAACTTCACTAAAACTATTAATATCAAGTAAACAAATAATTATTTTGATCTAGTAAGGACATAGCGTCCTATTCTTATGTGTACACAATAAAGAACAGACTGTGCAACACACGATACCGAAAAACTAGCTTCCAGCGAAATGTAAAGGGATAGGGATTTAAAGCGATGATGGTTAATTTGAAATGGAATTAGAAAGCGCTGACATCGATTTGCGTTAGACTCTTAAAAATAAAAGCTAAGCTTTCAGTGAAGAAAATAATCATGACAAAACTATAGCAACCATAGCATATTGTACTTCTTTTAATGTTACTCATAAGTTCTTCTAGTTGTACCTTCAAAAATTCTACCACTCAAAGAAACGCTAAAGTTATATAAAGTATAAAAAAAATATGGATATGATGTATGTTATAGTTAGATTCGCATGTTAACCCTCATACTCATCACGTGTTTGAGGCCCAGTAAGAGAAGTAACAGTTCTTTAGGTAATAGTGCCAGGTTTTACAACAAAGTC
This sequence comes from Antheraea assamensis, assembly GCA_035772565.1. Lineage (NCBI taxonomy): Eukaryota > Metazoa > Arthropoda > Insecta > Lepidoptera > Saturniidae > Antheraea > Antheraea assamensis. Next base: position 2,402,067 of record JAQQSE010000046.1, on the reverse strand, counting down.
CTAATTGACATGACATATTTGGCGAAAGGTAAGTTCAAGCAATGTATCTAGCGAGTTTTGATATCTTAAGATTATTATAGCTATGGTACAAATATGTAAGATGAAAAGATAAATCGGTCATTTTCTTGCTGGTTCCTCTCGGTCACTGGGCTGTTTTCTGGTGGTCGTTTTGATGTTCGTAAGCGCCTTATGACGGTCTAAATAGAATACAGTATTTTTGATTTGATTTTACTAAGCTTTGTGACTTCAACAGCAAGAATTAGCACGTGTAATAGGAACCCAACGATTATATTTTTTATTGTGTTAATTTGAACCGATAACGTATCAATTGGGAATGAATAATTGATACAATTGATAACTATTGAAGTCTATAGCAGTACAATTGGCGCAAGCGATGTCGGTGAGAACGCACTATAGCGTATTGGTCTCCACACCTACACGATAAGTTTAATTAATTTACGGTTGTTGATAGTCTGTTGCAGTAGATATCTACATACTTCTGTTAACTACTGCAGGTAGTGGGACTACAATAGAATATAAAAAAGAAAGAAAACGAAACGCTAAAAAATATCTGAATATATTAACAAATGTATTTTTTTTACAGAAGTGATTTGATGTGTAAATATTTTAAAAGACACTGATCTTCAACATGATGTTAAAATATTTTATATGTCTGTATGTATATGTCATTTCAACACAAAAACGGTTTGACTGATTGTTATGAAATTTAATACATGGAAAGAATTGTCAAAAATATTTTTATAAGTAGAAAAATAATCTATTTTTACTTTTCAACAGAGTTTAATAAGTCTTATACATTAATAAATTAGATTGAATAATTCAAAAATTATTTAATAATTTTGTAGATAAGATGAATGACTAATGCCCGGTTTCTGAAGCCGTCTGTTAAACTATCAATACCTAGCTATTGATTCAATAACGTTATCCATAAGACAAGCGGCGTTTAACTGTCAATGTTTCTGAATACAGAATGAGACTGACATTTCTCGTGTCATTTTGTATTCAGAAACCCAATTTGACAAGTTATCGAACCGATAGCGCTATTAAACAGATAAACTACAGTTAAAAATGCTTCAGAAACCAGGCATAAATATACCATTTCATTTATTTCTCGAGCAAATTTGATTTTGTACATGAAAAATATAAGTTATGCTAACATTGGTTTAGTAAAAAAATTATCAATAGTCTTACAAAGCGTAACGATTTTGATTACATTTTATGCATAGAAAATATAGTTACATCATTCTGAAATTGGTAGGCTATGAAAATAAAGACTAATAATATTTTTTGTTATTGTAAAAAAAATATTTTTATAGGCATTAAACTTTATTTATTCTCAATCTATTTTGATGAAATTTTATATGTGAATTATATGTTATTCCAAAATTGAACAAATCATAAAATATACTCAAATTTTAGTAAAATGAAATAATGTTTAGAAAATAATTTCTTCATGAGAAACACATGCCAAACTGCTGGCAGTTGCTAGGTTACATATATTTATATAAGATTGATAATTTTCTAAATAATATTTTTTGAAACTCTATTGTATTTACTTATTAAATTAGAAACCAAGTAGTATTTTAACATAATTGAGTTACTTAATAAAATTTCTTTATTTTTCTATACCATTAATAAGAATACATTTTTAGCTTAAGTTTATTTCTGTATTTCTAAATTAAAGACACATTTAAGGAAGAGAATTCTAGAAACCTTCTTAAAATTATCATAAGTAAGCACAAGAGGATTGGATGTACCAAATGATAACTAATTATTATTACTAATTGATATTTCAACAAACATTATACAACAAAAAATGTTATTGTTATTTCACCCATTTTTAGTACTGATTTTTCTGAAATCAATAAAATGTGTTATTTGCTCAATCAGAATTGTCCACATCTTTGTTTAACACACAACTGTTTAATCAATATTTAGTTAATAGTAACTAAACTGATATAGACATACATGAATCTTTTATAATGTAAAACTAATATAAACCCTACCGAGTTCTCTAGATATGAATGCCGGGTTACAAAAGAAACACATTACATGTAGTAGAGATGCGAATTTTACGATGGATATATGATATAACCAGAATGGACAAATTAGGAATTAATACAGCAGAGGAAAACTTGAAAATCACACTAGTGACAGAGAAGTTCACAGAGTAATAGGTTAGCATGGTATGGATATGTCATGATGAGAAAAGATGCAAGATATAAAAAGAAAAACTTTAAGTTTGATAATGAATGTATATTTGCAGTATTGGAAGACCAAAGACAGTATAGATGGATTATGTGAAGAATGGTATGTGTATAAAATGTGTAGTACTTAAAGGACAGCTGACAGAGTAGAGTGGAAGAGGAAAAGGACAAGATTAAGATAATTACATAATTCTGTTAGATAAAAATGCAAGCGAAAAATCAATAAAAGAACCAATGTAATGATAGTGATGACTATCACTTATGACATCACTATGAAACATGCAATACTTGATGCTATAAAAATGAATATCCTATTGCCACTGTTAAGTATTAAGCAAAGATACAAACAAAGTACATACTGGAAATATTTATTTGTCCATATGAGAAATTAATTGTGCACCTGGAAAAAATGAAGGCAAGTGTAATAAACCAATTGGTGGTTAAAAAATAATATTACATCATCAATACTCATATGGATTATTGTGATGTCATGGTTAGCGATGTACATTTGTACAGTTGTAATGAAATAAATATTTCACCTCAAGTTTTTTGCATCAGTTTTCAATTAGATGGCTTATGTAATATAAGTCAAATATCATGTAATTGTGTAATATACTGTATACAATAGTTACTTTATTGGTCATTTTCAGTATTTCTATAACAAACTGATAAATATTGTTTCATACAAATTTATAAAAATAACTTAATGTTTCATTTATATAAGTACTTACTTTAGTATTTCAATATTATCTTACTGTTATATAATTCATTTATTATGATTGATAAGAATGAAATAATTTAGAAGTAAAACTAAGAAAAATAGATTTTATAGCTAATTTTCCAAACAAAATATATTACACACGGATTAGACAAGATTCAACAATTTTACTAAATACAACAAAGAAATAATATACACATATAATTATACATATTAATATGTGGCTCTGTGTAAAATGTGCTAAGTGGTGCTGAAAACTGCAACCTAATTTGTTTAGTTGAAGGGCACATGAACTAAACTCTAAGAACTGACCTTGTAATATCTGCCATCTTGCTCTGTAAAGCAACTTATACTTTATCTTCAGCTTCAAGAAATACTAATATATTGTCCATTTAAAAGTCTTAATTCATATAACTCTCTAGATTATCACAGCTACCAAATAAAGGAACTTTCAAAATAAAAAATAACCAATTACGTTGCATTAAATGCACTGTAGATAAATTATGTTAACATGTGTATAATAAAATATTAACTTATATAAATATTAAAGTAAAAGACTATGCATTATTGAATAAATTCTTATTTAGCTAACTATTGTACATCAAACTCAGCCTTATGCTCAGCCTACTTGCCATGTTCAAAGTCTAAAGTTTGGCTCACTTTGCACAGCTGATTCACAGTACACGTACTATGTATGAATATAAAAATCATACATAGCTGCTATTTTTCATATTATACATACACAAAATAATTTGTGAAATAATGATAATATGTACACTTTATACACATACTCGTGTTAAAATAGGTATGAGTATGATTACGCAACATTATATGTATGGTATTTCTCAAAATTAATATGCCTATTATGCACGGAATAAAGAAATGAGTTTGTTGCATATCACACCAGCATATTAATTACTTTTACTTTATTAAATGGAGTGCTTTAGCGACGTATAGGTTATTTAATAAAGTTACAATTAGAACCTGAGATATTATATAATACTATTCCATATTGAAACTTTTGTTGAAATATGCGATTTCAAATTTATTTCATATACTTATTAATAAATTAATAGGACATTTAACAAAAATTGCAAAATTTTACAATAAAGAAGTATTGTGCTATATTAAGGAGTAGATAAAAATATATACAGAAAAGAGTCTTTCTCGCACCTTGCCCAGCAGAGAAACCTGTCAATCGTCCTCCTAAAATACAGAATATATACAAAATTGATAAAGTATAAATTGACAAAAATTGATTAACAGAATAGTTTTTCGCATAAACGGCCTGACAATGATCAGTAATGTATAATTGTCTGTTTAATTGCTTAGTGAATGTTACTATTAGGAAGAATATTACTAAGAAGAATTCTGTACATATTGCACGTATATATCGTACCGCACATAATGTGTTATATGAGAACGACTGATTTCAGCTAATCATGGGTTTACACATATATTCACAGGCGCTATGATTCATACAGTGTAAAACTAATGGCAACTGTCATCGTTAGATTTTCCGTTATAGAATATTTAATTCTTACTGTACTAAAAACATGAAAATGTAGATCATTTTTTACAAAAAAAAGGTCATCCGCAAAGGAGAGCCATGTTAAATTTAAGATTTCCTACCTGGAAAACAAATATAAAAGCGAAATATGTCATATGTAAAATATAACAGGTTTTCATATATACCGATGATGAAGTAGCAGTTATAATAAAATAATTTCACCGTAATATAATTTTACAACACTAGCATTTTTAAGTCTATATAGTCTATGAAAAGTTAGTGACACTGGCATCGGGTGAGTGCCTTAAGCGCTGCCCTTAGTAGTCCGGTGAAACTGTGGAGGCATTATTAGCTGGCTGTGTAGGTCAGTTAGAGAAAAAAAAAGGGACACTGGCGTTAATTTTGTGCAGCAATAGCGTGGTCATAGACATAGATTTGGTCATAGAAGGAATATCTAACCAGATACCATTTTTTCTTTTCATGGATTATATTTTTATTTGCTCTCCTTCGTTTATGACGCTATCTGCCTCAGACAAAGCTCACTCTGTGTCTACATGACATTGGCGGAATTGTGTATTACCTACACACGGCGCCATAAATAGAAGAAGAAGAAATACAAATAGGAAAATATAATTTTGTCTCTGCGAAAAACTACTTGTTTGCAACGTAAAGCTTACTACGTTGACACATAGACACATACGAGACATAGACACAATGGTAGAACTACTCTGAAGCTATTACTGGTTTCAGCATGTGGGATTGCGGTGAGTGTGCGGGAACAAAATTCGCCGCCAGAACACAGCGGCGTAATCTGTGGTTACACAGGTGTCATTTTCTGACTAAATGAATGTCTAATAATATAATTCCCATATTATTTTTCTCAATGCTTCAACACTCCAACAACATTAGTTAGTGCTACCGAGTACCGCCATAATTTCATAGAGTGCCACCACTAGTTTCTTTGTGCCAATATACTTTGTGTATTGATTATGAATACCTTTTTTCCCACGCTTTATACATAATCTCTATGTTTTTTGTTTTGACAAAATTTTACCCACATTAATAAACCAGAACTCTTGTCTGTACATGTGTATTTTCCAAATTCTGTGATAGGTAACTATCATAACGGCTACACACAAATATGACCCTAATTTTTTTATGTATATGTTTGTATGTCCAAGTTTAAGTCAAAAGTTCCTTCAACTCATTTGTATGAAAATTTGTACACGGAAGTTTATCTTATTCCTTAATTATTGATAGACTTACAAGAATTGTTAAAAATACTCTTAGCATTATTCGTAACAAAAAAATGCTTTTTTATTGTATGCAGAAAGCCAAGCCAAGCCAGCCTTCAAAAAATTATTTTATCAAGAAATATTAACACGTTATAAAAATATTCTAATAATTAAAATTTTGATCACGGGAAATATATTATTCCATACATATTATTGTTCAATCATTGAAAAAAATTTTATAACAATTTACACTCTCTAAAATCATTAAACGTTCAAAAAATTCTGTCGCTCGCAGTTTTCTCACAGCCGTTATTATAAGTGATATTTATACAATTACTTCGGACTAACCATACACTTTGCCTATGCTAGCGCGATTTTGGAGAGTTTTGGAACTGTTATTTAGTGCTTAGAGATGGACACTTTTTCAACATGTTCCCTATATGAGAGTGTTCTCATTGCTTTTACACTCCACAATAAAACCTACATCTATATATATATATGTATATATAAACGAATTGCTGTTCATTTGTCTCGCTAAAACTCGAAAATGGCTTTACCGACTGAGCTAATTATGATCTTGAAATATTTGTGGAAGTTCACGGGAGGTTTAAACCTTCTTTCTTGATTCCCTGGTTTAAACGGTGACAAACATAAATAATAAGTAAAGGAAAATACTAAAAAGACGATTTAATTTTAAAATACAAAATATACCTAGCTATGAAACAGTTAATATCTTTTGTCATTTTAGAAATAAAAAAATATATTCGTTTGTCAAATATTAGAGGTGCGTTAAGAAATTTGTCTGTTTCATAGCTGTAGTGTGAGGTCTGTTGTTGGAATACAAAATAGTTCTGTTTCAGAAATAAAAATAGTACACAATGAAGTTTGAAAGTTGATTAAGTGCATAACTGTGTTGCCTTTATAATGTAAATAAAAAAAATGTATTAAGTGTTGACCACATTTTACACAAATACTCACATATACCTATTTGATACGAAGTTCACTGGGTCATCTAGTATTCTATAATATTTTACTTGCGGCTGAATGCTTTTAGTATGAATTCTTATGATATGAAATATACTCGTAGAGATTGAAAGCTTATTGTTTAATCCTGCTTAATACTACAGACGCGATGTCATTGTAACTCTACGATACCACATCAATACATAAATGTATAATATAAGCACGAGTCCACATGTAACATGGGCTTATCGTAATACTAAGATATTTTTGAATATTTCCAAGCATCTCATTTTCGTATATAATATATAAAAGCCTTATAGTAAGTATCAAAGAACCTTGTGACCTTGATAAAAAAAAACAATGTATGATCCAAGTGTGGTGAAATAAAAACCAAATTTCGCTTCGACAGTTATTTTAATTTAAAATTTCAAAAAGCAAATACAATAATCTCCGCGTGACTCTCGTCTCATAAAGCTTTACACATAAAGTAGTATTTAATGGTACATTACATTATAATAAATATAACAAACAGTGATAGTCTGACGCATATTGCGGGGTGAACGAGTCGCCACCCTTCTCTCTCCCCCTCTTACTGCCCTCCCTTCTCCCCTCCGTATCCCTCCCTCCCCGGTCGCTCCCCGTACCGTCGCCCAGTGCGCGGTGTGCAGGAGAGTGCACTTTACTTGTCCTTGTCAGTCTCGGACTTCCTGCCGAGCGGTACCGCCGCTCGCACCCTGCACATCGTACATACAATTCATTCCCTTCACAATTACAAACTTGTACGATCAATTATAAGTTATAATAATCATAGAGGATCCATATGCTTACAACAATGTAAAATAAATATATTTCAAAATAGATAGATAACATAAACTCAAATTTAGTACAAATATTGGATATGGAACATGGCAGGCAACACATAAAATTTATAAAGACCACTGGAGTTTTAACATAACATTAATGGCAATATTGGTGGCGTTTTATATGACATAGTATATTATGCACGAGTGAAGCGAATTATAAATAATAACTTGAAACATATATTACAAGATACTCCAAGAATTCTCTTGTATAAACAAATTTTAGTAAAGATACCAATATCTTGTTAGAATGATATTTGAAAATTAGTAGAACAGAGTTAATGCGGATGCGCATGCAGTGGTCATAAAAAAGAGAAACTTGAATAGTAACTGCTGAGTTTTAGTGGGAACTGGGGTCTTGTCATATGATGTCTTTTTTTGTTCATAACATTGCGTTATTTGAGCCTTGTAATTGCATATTGTAACTTATTTATTATGTACAAATAGTTTTCAAATAATATTGGGCACAAATTATGTGTGTTATTATATTGTGGCAACAAGCTCTCTGAAAAGTTATAACAGGAGGGCCACAGTTTTGTTAAATACTGTTGCCATTATTAGAAATTTGATTGTAATAATTACCCACTTCGTATAATGACAGTAACAATCTTTTATAAAGAGAATTGATTGCAAATTTAGGAAGTAAAAGAACAGCAACTGTTGGAATGCACCAATTGTCAATAAAAAAAATACTATTAATTATAGGCAATTGTATGAAGAGAAAGATATAATAAAATGTTGGTAGTTTTAGTCGAGATAGGCGTTCGTGTTAGTGTGTAGAATGCTGTTTCTGTGTACTAACTTGGCAGAGATCTCGTTGATCTTGGTGCGCGCGAGCTGCAGGTTTGCGTCTACTTGCTCTTTGTTCATCTCGTACGCCTTCGGCAACGTGAACAGCGCGATCCAACCTGCAACGTACAGACGCAGATACATACTCCAAGATCTACCCCGCGGCCCCGGCTTCATGCCAACTACTACTTAACTCACGTATGCATACATTTAAAATTGCGTTATCCGAATAATTCATATTAGCATTATAAATAAACAGAGGTAGAAATGTGTTACGTTTAACTAGACAAATAAAATTTCTTAGTGAAATAAGATCTACGTTTGTACATAATACATTCTATCGTGCAATTTATACCATAAATAAATTACAAACTATAGCACTAACGCGTAACTAAGTACTTAACACAGCCTTATGCGGGTGCAGGCGATTTACCCTCTTGATGATTCGAATAGTTTTTTTAAATATTAACCCATTATTATGATATGTTTACCAATATAACGTGACATAACAGCTTACGAAATGCTACATATATATATCGAAGTAAATAGTGTTGTTTATAATGGTGTGACGTCATACCTACGTCAGCGTTATAGCGGAAATAATTAAAAATAATAATGAAAATATAGTTAGAAAAAAAATGGACTTAAGATTATGATATGATATCTCTTAGAAATAATGAACACTTAGTTATAAATATTAAATTATAGAAGAAATGTAGGTACCGAGAATGATGAGCGTGATGCCGTTGAAGCAGGCGCCGACGTAAGTGCCGCACCACAACATCACCCCGAACTTGAGCGAGTCCACCAGGTCCTCCACCAGGAACAAACTGGAATCAACAACACACTAACGATAAACCACATCAACTCACATAGAACGACACGAACTTCTCAACATTTTAATTAAAATATTAAGATTTATTATCAATAAATTTTATAAGAAGGCACAAGTTTTCTAAGCGGTAACTGCTATTTATACTATCATTAAATTCATGCAATTTATCCTGCTTCCTGCTTACTGTGCTAGTTTTTTTTTACAATAATCTATTTTTACTCTCACAAAAAAGTTCATATGCGGTTAATTTCAAGAAGATTGTTTAGACTAAAATTGTGCATACATCAATCCTGATGCATAATATGTTATCCATCTCTTTTCTCCTCCTACATAAATTTAATTTTTTTTACTCCTTCTCCTTTTACTACAACGTCATTTAATTCGAGTTTGAATATAAAGGGTGAACATTAGTGGTAACTACTAATCTAAATTAAATTGATTAATTATAGACGTTCATAGTTGCTGTTGACTTTCGTTTAAAGTTTAAACGAATAAAAGTTGTATAATATAATTGGGAAAAAGAGCAGGCCCCCTTAAGTTAAATAAAAACAGTATTTTGATGAGTTACTTTGCATCCATTTTCCCCATTATCGTTATTGTAAGTCAACAAAGACGTATTATACTTGTGGATATGATTTGGACAATAGATTAATTCCTGGAAAATATACAAATCGACTTTAACAGAGGTAAAAAAACGATACGTTGGCAATTTTGCTGAAATATATTATTCTTTTCTTTAGGTATTCTCAAGCAAATGCATTTTCCTTCAAGTGGTCTAGAAAGCATGTAGATAATTTTCAAATATGATAATAACTTTTGTCCGACTTATATAGAAAAAGGAACCAGTGACAATATACATGTGAATGGGTAGATGTATTTGGATTAGAGAATGTATGTAATATGTTAAGAAGTAGTGGGTACCTGCGCAGCTCATGCAGCAGCGCGTTGAGGTGCGCGGTGGCGGCCGCCGCTACGGACTGCGCGCGTTCGGCCGACACGCCTATGTCCTTCTCCAGCAGCCATCTGCCACATCATACACACATTTATTTTACATGTCTTCTAACTTATTTTATCTTAAATTCTTTATGCAAGAATGGACTAATAGCTCACTCAGAATCAGAACACAAGGAGGTGGGTTCGGATACTATAAACTAACAATACATAGCATAACAGTAAGACGTATGCAAATCATCCACCTATTATATATTACCCTACCGTTATAATAAACAAGTCTGTAAACACTAAATTCTCATGAACGTCATATGTCATAATACAATAATAATCATATCATAATATAAGTACTTAAAACATGTATTTTGATGGATGTTAAAATGTAATATGAGACGTGTAGCAGACACACTCTGTTCTTAATAGTATCACGTCTAGCGAAATTGTATATATTTTTTAAATATAACCACGTTCATCAAGTATCAAATTATCACGTGAGACAGCACATCAATCAAGTATCAATTTTCCATTTCAAATACGATAATATTGCCGAACCGGAACGAGTTACGTAACTGTGACTTGCAGCAAACAAGCTTCTAGCAAACAGTGATGCAGTTCACCTGATGGTAAATGATCGTTGCAGCCTATAACTATATACAATCAACCAACGGTTTGTTTGTAGGGTATGTTGCCAACTGCACCCTACAACCTAGAACGTAGCAGCGCGTACATTTCTTTGCGGCAGAAATAGCTATAATGGTGGTACTATACTGCAAACCACTAACATATTTAACTATCACGTTTCAGTTATACAACGATATATTTTAATTTGAACTATTATTCAATTTTTGATCTCAGTCATACCTGATACTATAAGTGTAACTGTGATAAATGTAATATTAGTTGTATATAGTAAATATATATGTAGTCACATACATTTTGACATGGTGTCATATGTCTATATAACTTCGAATAAATGAAATGTGATGAACTAACTTGAAGGGGTGACCATCGTTGGTCTTTTGCACAGCTTGCAGCACGTTCTTGTAGATGCGGAAGGCGACGGCCGCGGAGAGCGCCAGCAGCGACGCGTACGCGAGCACCGACACCACCGAGCAGCACGCGAGCGCCACCAGCAGCGCCAGCCCCGCGCCCAACGCCGCACCCGATCGCGCCGCCGACCGCCAGTATATCAGCGATTCCACTGAGCGACATCACAATATTGATATTACACTACTTTACACAACAACATATTTACAAATACCTATGCTATCTCCCGTTACAACTCCCCCTCATCCGGGCAACAAAGCTCGATATAACTTACAACGCAAGTGTTCTAATTTCCGCAAAAATACCTGATGTAAGCATTATCCTAGTAAAATTAAACAAGAGAAAGTTCGTTAGAATAAATGTTTGTTACTCTTTCAGGGAGAAATTACTAAACAGTTTTAATAAAAGGGTCAGTGTCAAATAAGGTTCAATAATCTTGCCACCTGAGTTAGCTTGTCCTACGTAAACCGTTAGTGGTTCACGAAGAAAATATATGGTATGATATGGTAACACTAACGCGGACGAAGTCGCAGGGAATGTTCGTGTACTATATTTTAGTCCCTAACTTTATTAATATGAAATCCCATTTTATATTGATAATATTTTACCTTCGTCTTCACAAAAATATGACGAAGAAAGAAAAGTTAGTTCTGATGTTTGTAAGAGGATCCGAAGATATCCAACCGGTTTTGAAATTCCTTCGTTCTGTTCTCATTCTTACAAGTACGTCTTATTTGTAAACTTGCAGTTACTATTTATAAAAAACTTGTTTTCATTTGATGAGTTACGAAAAATTACTAAATTTTAGTTTGGTTTGCAACAATACTCTTTATAATTTATGCTTATAAAAAGTAATAATAGTGTATTGCTGATTAGATTCAAATTACAGGAATAATATTTGCGACAGCAAAAAATTATAACGTCTCGAACGTATGTATGCATATATAAGTCTCAATATTGTGATGTGACACGCACTACACGCACTAGACAAACGCGACTCGTATGGTTTGCAACTTGTGGGTTTTCACGAGGGTGTGACTGCGCACAAACTAAACTCGTTATATTCAGGTGCACCGGCTCACCTCAGCCGCATCACAAAACAACTCAAGATAAATATATATAAACTCTCTACCTAATATAGTTAAAAGTATTCGGCGAATATATTTATGAATATATATTACAATTAATAACAAAAATAATTTGTTATTAAATATAAATAACAAAAACCATTTAATTTATTTGAATATAAATTTAACATTAGTAGAAACCAATAAAGAATGTCTCGGGACACGGCGGATTTAGACCCGCGATCACCTATATCGTCTTTATCACGTAACAATTTGCTTTAAGTAACCCTAAACGACATACGAAAATAACGTATCGATACAACACATGCAGTTGTTGTAGAGTTACTGTAATATGCAGGATGACTGTATACTCGCTTGGACAGTTCAGACCGGCAGTTTGCTCAAAACGCGAGCTCAAAACACCGCAATACAGTTACCGTTATACGGGATGTTACATCACTAATTTATATGCGGAACCTATTGCTCGATACACTCCTTAACAAACTCTTCAATAATTAGTAATAGACAGTAATAACACGTAACTGTCGTTCCAACGGTGTCCACTCCGTCCACTACCAGGACATAATAACGTGTCTTCACGTCGCGCTGTTACACATCTATAATTTTTCTATTATTATATATATATATATCTATTTGAATCTGACTATCTTGTAAACAAAATGAAACCAACAAATATATGTTACAAGAATACCGATAGCTAGAATTTAAAATTGCTTTATATAATTTGAAACATTCACTTCAAATTATCACACGAGCGCTAAACTGACCAAGTCCATCCGTACAACCCTAACAAACTTGAATATCCCGTAAATCTTATAAGAGTTCACGCGAACCGACACGACGACACACATGAAACTAAACATATGTTTGAATGCGATAAGACCTCTTCGCTTGTATAATCACAAATCATCACTGGAAACAACCACGTGTCACACAGAAACACAACAAAAACGTTACATTGATGTGGTGTTCACGCTCACCAGCACGACATGTCTTCGTCAGAGAAATTCCTTATTTTTATTGAGAATGGTAAGGGAGTGGAGAGTACCTGGTCCACGGGGAGGGAGGTTCTCGTACTGAGCGGCGTGTCGCGGCGACTGCCTAGAGCGGGCCATGGTGCCGGAGTGAGCGAGCGCTGAGTGCACGGGCTCCGCGCTGTGCCACGCGGCCGTGGCCCTGCCTTTCTACGCGCACACGTCACCAGACCCGTGCGGCCACGCTGCCTGCCTACACTCTTTACAACTTTCGACACGATCTACCTAGCATCGGAACGATTCTGTGTCCGATATATTGTCTACCTTACATGTCTAATATTCATAACAGAAATGTTATGTCTTAGCATCATTTTTATATTCAACTTTTATTTATATATCAGGTCTGTAAAATATACTCTAAATGTATGTGGAAATTATGCAGTTTCCACCTTTTCGACACTGATTCAAGACACTATGACAGTGCAACGAGACAATACGAACTAAATGGAACTTAAAACACAAATAAATAAGTAATGTTTCTAAGGATATTTCATATCACGATTAAAATGTTTTTTTTTTATCGTAAGGTCTAGACTACTTGATTGGTGACACTGGCGACTACAGATGACACTCCAACCGAAACGGCGACTAAACCAAGGGTATTATTATACAAAGGGACGGATCTCGGGTCTAGCTGTTATCGTGCAAGAAGTATAAAACATTGTAATAATATACTTTGCAATACATAGCCTAGCACTACATCGTCAGTTGTAAACTACTCGTAGTGTGACCGTCATTTGATCGCGAACAATGTCGTGTGTCAGTGTTGCGAGTCGCGAGGTTATCATCGTGAAGAAAGTCAATCGGGTCGGGACGCAGTGCGGTGTGGCTGCTCACCTTGGCTTGTGCTAAGCGCGATAAGAGGGTGCAAGGGCAACGACCCCGGGCGACCCCGTGCACTCACTAACTGCATTATAAACTAAACATAGCTTATATTTTGAGAAAATAATAAATAAAATAACATAACTCTCTGCACAGAAAACCAATATTTAATTTATCTAGGAGTGGACCTCCCAACTATGCAAATATTATAAAACCCAAGACATTGTATGCTTGAACGAGTTATTCTGTAAAAATAGGTCGTTTGAATTTTTTTTTTGTCTTTTTGGAGGAAGATTATGACAATACAACTTTACGTAACAACCCTTAGAAGAAAGTGTAGATCAAATAGTACACAAATGAATACAAAGTATTGACACAGGATAGTTGCACCGAGAAGGGTCGAACTGTGAATATCATAATCAACGAGGTACCATGCCACGTGACACAGACTTGTTTTATTCCCTGAAACATTCTTTATACGGAATTTATTCAAGCTTAATTAAATTTGTTGATAGCACTATTATTTTTAAAGTTACACAAGAGTGTAACCGTCGGTCATATCAAAGCGTCTTTGTACTTTGATTTTTATTATAATGTACACTGATTTTGATGTGAAACATCTAATGGCACCAGTTCTAGTTCAAGACTGTTCACTAATCTATCCCAAATGTTTAAGCCGCAGGTCATCGACACAAAATCATCACGGATATACGATTATTAAATTACCTATTATAGTATAATTAACGTATAGTAATGTTATTATAGTAAAATTTAATAAATATCAAATACATATCCCTTTTTAATCAATTTAGTCGTGGTTAAATAGCTAACCCAATAAATACTTGGTTCAAAAACCGCGTCGCGACGGCAGACTCATCGCACCTCAGCAGTGTGTAAAATCAATCAATAACTACTGATACTTCCTGAATATACTGCGAGATCGATCTAAGCAGCGATTTCTTTAAGTTTTTAATAATCATATGATCGTTTATGCAGAGGTACTAGCTTGTTTTATATTAGCAAGCAAATTGTTTATTAACAAGTATTCAGGCGTTAAACAATATAAGCCATACCGCGTTAACATACTAAATAAAATGCACGTTAGAACATAAATTCTTCACATATCCTAAAACAAATTGATTATAAAGATGTCTTAAAAGGACGCTAAAGCATATTACGGTAAGGTAAATATTACTTACTAGCGGCCCGCTTCGGCTTCGCACGGGTATAAAATATATATAGCCTATGTCATTCACTAAAAAAATGATTAAAATCGATCAAGTAGTTTCGATTTATTCATTACTGCCCGTGGCCCGCACGCGTTAAATTTGGAGTAACCTCAAAAATGAGAGTATTTCTCCACTATTCAATTTATTTTATTATACATATAAAGCTTCCTCTTTAATCACTCTATCTATTTAAAAAAAACCGCATCAAAATCCGTTGCGTAGTTTTAAAGATTTAAGCATACAAAGGGATATAGGGACAGAGAAAGCGACTTTGTGTTATACTATGTAGTGATGCTACACAATCCCTGTTAATACAGAATGAACACACGAGTACAGCTGTAGGCGAATACTAATTTGTAGATCAGTATAAATTATTGTATAGGCATATATATGAAGGCCGTATAATGTTATAGCACCCGCGCACCCACGCGTCCCTGAGACTCTGCTGCCAAGATAATTACGTCATCGACATCTTCGTACTCGGATACAACAAATCGCTTTTTACGTCCCTTTGTTAAGCTAAGCACATACTGATTAATAAGTTATGTGTCATTATACAAAGTTAACTATCAGCCTTGATGAATTATATGGTATGTTTGTCACATCGTGTACATTGTGTTATATCATACTCATTATTTATTTATACAGTCAAGTAATTGGTGGTGTCATAGTTTATAATTTACTGCATCGATATAGAGTATCTTGAGTGTCCGCAACTGAGTAATCTTTTCACAACAATCTCATTTTCATATACCACAGTTCATGGATAGAAGAAAATTATAATAAAGGTTTATGTCAGAATGGACCTTAGAATGGGAGTTATAAAAAAACAAACAAAAGAGACGAAGTCGCAGGAAAAATGTTAGTTTGCCATGAAAAGTGTACACAGAGGTATTTGACTTAGCTCTGCTAAAATATTGTTTTCACTACTAGTATTGTTATATAATATTGTTTTTTACAAAAACGCAACTTATGTTTGCCATACTTTAAAGATTTGAAACCGTCTTCAGATTAATGTGGTTCATGTGTGTCCCCCGACTTGTACTATATTTGAAATTAGGCACAATGCTGCATTAATTGCATTAATAAAAAAAAAGGAACATCAAATAAGATTAAAAAGCGAGTTATTATTTCATCGAACTGGTATATTGTGCGATAGTGTCGAAAGTAACAGAAAGCGCGTTACGTCTAGACGAGACCGAAAGTGGTTTGTTTAAAGCGTCCGAGTAATAGATATGTGTAATGCACAAATTAGATTCGGTGCGGTTGTGCCTTACAACTAGGCCGCGTCGCGTCGGACCGCTACCTAGCTCATGCCGAAATAATAAAACCGGTGTAATTTGATTCAAATATGTTTCAAAATCAAATATTCTTTTGTTTAGGCCCTAGAAAGGTACTTACGAACGTCGGATTTGACAAATTATACCGCCAGTTTGAAAAATCATTAGTTTTATGTCCTTTCCAAATTTTAGCATTTGTTTACAATGTCACCTGATGAATGACGATGTGGTCCAAGATAGTGAACAAATTCAAATGTAACTGCCAAAGCACACTTGTAGCAGCGTGGCGACAGATTTTTAACTTGAGGGTGGTAGCTAGTCAGCTGAGCCTAGTAAAAACTTTACCATCATGCTATGGTTTCATCACGAAGTTTTGCTTCACCGAAAGTTCCGGCTCATTCGCAAGTATTCGAACCTAAGTCGACCGAACGTCCTAACACGTTAACCACTGAGCCATCGTCGCTTCGAAGAGTTCTTCTGGGAATAATGTATTTACTTTATTATAAGTTCGTTGAACATGTGTTTCAAACTTGTCGCGTCACGAGGTGCCAGGTTTTATTATTAAAAAAAAGAGAAGATTTCCTAATATTACGTTTAATGTGTGTATCCATTTGATTATTATTGAGAAGCGAGGTCGCGTGTCGTAGCGTCGCGCCGCGCCTTTTGTCAAGATTAAGTTAATCTCTTATCTCAGTTATGATCACTAAAGAATGTTAAAATGACAGGTAAGTGCAGTATCATTATTTTATCACAAGCCGGTTTCGTTTTTACTTGTTCAACTGTAATTTTCGTATTTTTATCTTGTTGTCTCCACAGCCCGTGGGAAACCGCAGGTGTACTCGCCATAATGACACAGGACTTTTAGCGGTTTCAAACAAAACAAAGGCGTGTTCTCTCACTAGATATCTTAATATATAATATATAAATTACGTGTCACGTTGTTTGTCCGCACTGGACTCCTAAATTATGGAACCGATTTTTTATAAAATTTTGCACACCGTATGCAGTTTCATCCAACTTGAAAGATAGGATAGTTTATATAGCAATTTTTAATCACAATATTATTTTATTGCGAATTATTTGTTTATTAACAAAGAGTCACGATTATCTCTGTTAGTTCGATAAGATTCTAACAGATGGCGGTATAAGGTAATTCGTTGACTGGTTTGACGTCCGTGCAAAACCGGACGGGGCATCTAGTTAACGATATTTCCCCCAAGCTATGCGATTCCATATCACGTCTAACAGTTGTTCTTTAATAGTCTCAGAATGAATGTAAATTACTTGAAATTCTTTACCTTATTACGAGATAGCACAAATGTGAAAATATTATATTCATACAATGAAGTATTTTACCCACACTGATATTATCATAAGAGAGTTATGTTTATTAATAGTAGCAAATGACTGAGAATTAATTATCGACATTCTCAGACTCCACGTGAAAACAATCGTTATAATATTGTTTATACATACTGTAATGTTGTCAGAACTTATGATAAGGACTGGACATTGACTCTAAATATAAAACCTAAATGTTATGTGATGACACTTTCAATATATTTTAATAGAGTTCTACAGAAATAAACGTCAATTACAGTGCACTTTTCAAGAAAAGAAAAAACGATTGCTCAGTTGTTTATTATCTAAAAAATATAAGTAGCCAAAAAAAATGGCAACAAATATGGCATCGACGTGACGCGGTACAGTTTACAATTACAACGACAGAAGACGAACAAAGTAAATGCGAATGTCAAATTAGTTTAATTTATAGAAATTAATAATAACACTAGTGTCATTAAAGTGTCTGCGACTCGGAAAAGTTAAGTTCATATTCATATTTAGACATAACCAAACTGATGCGCAAACACGAATCTTCAAAATTTCTACCATTCTGTCGGTCTACTTAACCTTGCTAGCCGCCAAAAAGACTCGATTTTGTGTTGTGTTTAATTGACATGTGCAAGATTTTTTAGCAGCAGATCAGGCTGCATTTAACGCGATATCTACTGAGAAAGTAATAAACAATAATTATAAAAATATTCTACGCGTCCGAAGCGCAGGTATAGATAGATAGCTGCGTTTGAATATTTATAATATTAGATGGTATTTTTTTTAACTTTTGAATACCGTTATGAATCAGTAAAAATGATATATTTTTTTAAGTTTTTACTCAAAATAAGATTATAGAAATATCTAAATACTTGTTTTATTTAGACTTCCTCTTAATAATCTATGATATATATTACGACTATTTTAGTGTAACTACTAAAATCATCTAAAGACATCTACGTCTTCTTTGGACATATCGTTTTTCCATGAATTCTAGACCTGTATACAATCTACAGAGAATGTTTACTTTACATAATTTTAAAAGATCACATACAAAGGGATTTCATAACGTATTTAGTTTGTATTCATTTATGGTAATGTCAAGTGTGTAGGGACGGTACGGCGCGGCGCGGTGCCATCGAGAAACAAAGTGACATCATTATGGTTAATAGCATCATTACAGTGATAAGTTTGTTTGTTTAAGATACCTTAATACACAAGTAAACAACATACACTTCTTAATTATAATATATGTATTCAATTACCACCGTCATATTGCCAAAAAACATGATTATACTGTTTTAGAGACGCTAATCAAATATCTTACAAACACACAGAACTATCAATCTAATAGAGCTTCTAACAGAATGATTAATTCAAAATAATCTCAGATCAATATAAATTCAGAAAATAGAACAGTCTGTAAGTTAATTGATCTGTGATTAGTCACTGATTATCTGGCTGAATGCGACTAAATCAATGTTGGAGAATCGTGTTCATAGTTTACACAGAAAATGTGTATTTTTATTTAAATAATATTATAGACGCATGGACCAATGTTTATGATTACATTATGATGTAGTTGGGATGTTACAAAATTACGTTTAGGGTGTACTACCCACTACCATTTACAACATCTATTGTAAACGAAAAATACAGACAGATTTCGAGAGGGAAGTGTTCACCGATTTTGATTTTCAATTGTTATTGTATTATAAAATGTGTTTTAAATAAGAAAGTAAAATACGCTGCTAATGCTAATACTGCCTCTTAAAAAAATTGCGATCAATTATAATATATTATAGAAATCAATCTATTCCTCAATCGTACACGTTGCGTCACAGAGACACGGACGAGGATGGTGCCAAAAACTGTAATTCTAACAAATATTCTCAAAATCGCGAGTAACCTGTGTAGTACTAATATGTATCAAGGTAGAATCAATTGAACGCTCATTAGGAGAATTAAAGAAGCAACTTATGAGTGTGTAACGAAATGGCTTCGTCATAATGATACCACCACTGTAAACATATACCATATATAATATCTTTCAACTAAATGCAGATGTTACTAACTTCAAGATAAATTATTTTCCATATATTCTCAACGTATGTTTAGACCATACGACGAAAAACCGCAGCTCGTGTCCATCATCAGAAACACTCCATCATGATGTGAACAGATTATATATATATATATATGATAATAGGCGTAACCCTTTCAACACTTCTATACGTGACTAAGATATTGACCTACCTTAACAAACTTATATCATAGTTGGTACAAAACGAATGAATCATAAGGAAATGTACTCTCTATGTAGTTAATTAGCCTCAACTCATAAATCTATAAATATTTAAGTTAAGATTGCGAAGGAACTAACATGTATTTGAGATCAAATTCTTACAGAATGGAGGATGTTTTATCGTAGATAAATACATCTAGAATATTTACTTAAAAATGGCAAGGCATCGCAAAGTTAACGCAGTCCATCTCTAAATTACGTATTGCATGAGAATAAAGCTATATTAGAACTAACCTGTATCGGATTAATAATAGCAAATTTAGATTATGTACGTTTCAAAAGAATGCCTTAGAAGAACTACGACATCATTACCTCTGTATATGAAAAGCGAGTATCTTCCAATAAGTAAATGTATAGAGAAGAAAGCATATATTATTTATGGGTTGTACACGATCAAATATGCCATTTCAATCATTTCTACAATCGCTTTTCTCTTGGGATATAATTACAGGGCACAGTGAGCAAACAATGGGATATGACTTCCATTGATGAAACAATCTATGCTCGAAGGGAACTAACTACATTTTTTATACCGACAAAGGTGGTAGTTCGGTTGTAGTAGTGAGCTCGGATGTCGTATATTAAAATTCTACAAAGCTAAGCTTTTAGTTAAGCAAAATATTTATTTCGTAGTTTATATGATGTATTTTTCTCAGTCCTCGGCCGAGTGATTGCCAACAAATCGAAAGTTCATCACAATGCAGGTCTTGAAGTACTGCGATAAATAAAGTCATAGAGAAATTACACGACCTACACGTAAAAATGTCGATGTAATCGTCCGCGTCAGCCGGCAACTGAATTGTACGTCAACTCTAACGTGTACGATTACTTGAATACGTCTTAGCCTTCGATATTAGCTCATGTTACTAATCGGGACAGGAAACGTGGAGAGACATCACGATCCATTTGCAACCTTAAATCTACCATTAGAACAATGAAATTCCTGCAAACTTACACTGACATATAGATAATACTAGTTGTTATCTACAATATAGGCTTCACTCATCATTAATAATCTTGTTAGAGATGTACCAGGATGGAAAATTATGTTTTATACTACAGCTCTCATAAGAAGAAACGAGACGGCATCGATAGTCGTTATTTCGACGTAAGCTCACAAATACTAGACGCGCCAAATAGACACTGACAAACTCGTCATAAAGTAAAGACACAATCGCCGCCACCGCTAGAAAATCATTTGTACCTAAAGATGTTTGACTCGTAGATGTATCTATACATGTTGCAAGAAGAATACTTTTCTCTATTCATGTATATAACAATTGTGATACCAGAAACGTCGTCGACGCGATATAATTTAGCTATGTCATAAATTATGGGACTAAAAATACTCTCTTCGCTCAATATCAACAACAGGATATTTGTCTAAAGAAATAACCCATAAGATAGTATAGATCAAACGGCAGGACTAGTTTCGCTAGGAATTAACCTAATCTGATCTTGGCAGCATTCAGCAGCGGCGCGATTTGATGTGGGGAGAATGATCGGCTCCTATATCATAGTAATGTCACAGTAGTACGCATGCGCTTTAACAACAAATATAATTGACTCCGAGACACCTGTAGTAAAATCAAGTTTATAGGTGTATTGTGCGTCTGCGTTCGCCGGCAGAACGTATTTAACACAAAATTTCAAGATTTGGATATAAAATCCCTTTATATCTTACAGACCCCAAAACAAACACGATTTCTTTATTATAAAGGAATATGAACTAATTTTAAAAATATCTTCAACTAGTAACTAACTTTAATGGAATTTCATATTAGACAACCTTTTTTGGGTTAAATTATTTATAACATTTAAGCAAAAGCAACTGTAAGTTTTTACGAATACCTACGAATATTCCCACAGAACAGTGAGCAAAACCGGACGAAAAGGTTAGTAACAAATCGTTTATCAGTGATATAAATAAAGCCGAGAGGAGCGGTGACACCACGCTATTACCCAGTTACGCATTGCAGATATATTCGCACCTTTTGTCCCATGGTTATAAATAAACAAGTGCACTGTGTTTTTAGAAATGTACCGCCACCATTGTCACCGCTGCACGCTCACCTTCCTCAACGACCCAGTTCATTATCATCCTTTAGTCAATTTTAACTACGAGTGTCGAGAAGGAAGTGCGGTATCGGCTAAACTTGCGGGGTTAATACGGGACCGCGACCGGCGAGCGTTATCCGTCGCGTGCTCGACCGCAGCGGGATCGATGGTTGCGGGCGGCGCGGCGCCCACCGCTCGCCGATCACACTCACCTTTAGGGTGTAGCCGCTGCGGGTCGAACCAGGCATCTGGAAGAGAAGGCGGCGCGTTAGCGGGTTAGTCGCGACAGATTGAGAGAAAGCGAGCGAAGCAATTACCGTTCGACCACTTACCCAGGTCGAGGACGCTGTACAGCGAGAGCTCGGACTCCGCCATAGTGACACTTTACGTAACGAACGACACTGTGACCTAATGATATAGCGCCGCACGAAACGCGCACCGCGCCCGACTCTCGCGTCGATACTGATTGCCCCCCGCTAGCCGCTTACCGCGAGCTATAACGTCGCGCCGGGCCCGCGCATGCGCAACGCGCCTCCACCACCTTCTACCACCCGGCAGTCGGGAAACCCACCACCATTAACCACGATTTAATACTACAGCGATGTAATTGATTCAAACAGTATGTTTCTTTTCAGAAAGTCAAGCTTAAATTGTATAGTTTTAATGGCTTCATTATTTATATGTAGCTATTTTCTCAATAATTATTTATTTTTCGTGTTCGATCGAATTAAATCGCCATAGCCCCTTTGTCAATTTATAAGGTTAGTAGTTATTAGTACGTGCAAGTCCTCATAAGAGTTCTATAGTTATCTGGTGAGGGTTGCAGGTCGACGGACAGCTGCCACAACGCTCTCATCATGTTATATATAATAAATACAATGCCATCCAGTGTGTCCGCACCTAGTGTTAGTTTTAAATTTATCTTATATAACAAAACAACTAACGTAAACTCAAAAAAAACCTATAACAAAAGAAAATGGTTAAATATTTTTCAGCTGAAAAACTGTAGTTTCTATTAATGATAAAAATATTCAATACTCATAATATTAAATGATTCAAAATTGTTAAGAAACATGTGCCCGCCCTATGTAGTACGTGTGCTCACCCTTAAAAGAATTACGGAATATAGGTATTTAATAAGTACCAACACCAATAATAAGACACCACAGTGACGTGACAAGCGCAGCGCAGCGCAACGCAATGGTGCAATGGCGCACCGTCAATATACTCGTACGCTCATGACGAGACGCGTTTCTTGTATATTTACTTCTTCTTATCCTCCTCATATAATATAGCAATCATGGACAAAGTACGGTAGGTGGGTACCACACGGGTGTGTGGTTTCATTTCTACTGCGCATTAGGCATTTGTTGCTGGTCTGTCTATTTATGACCAGAACAATATGTAAGCTATGGGATTAAAAGGTTGTTGTGCGTGTTATGCGTAAACTGTTTCACTCACATTAAAACTGAATTTTCTTTAGATATTGCTAGTATGGATAATCTGTCAATTCATTAAAACCATTTTTTATCCTGCGTTCTGAGGATATGCTTACTTTAAATAAATATACCATATAAATGATGCCCTTACGGGTATACAATTAAATATAGAGTCTGTTACAAACTCGTGTATAGTTATAGGTATACAAAAAATCAGCAAAACTATAAACGTTTAAATTTTATATTTATACCAAGATGTCAGTATTGTTCGTATATCTACTGGCATTGTGTTTTTTCGAATAAATACCTATTGATTAGGTGTTTACATAAAGGCAACGTGTGAAAAAGATTTGACGTGAAAATTAAAATATTCTCATATAAAGTAATTAATAACTACTTATATTGTTTTATCCCTTTTCTCGAACAATCTTCTTTATAATACCACGACCTAATAAACTGAGTAGTCAGGACGCTTTTCGCATCCCTATTTGTCGCACCAATTATTTCAGGAATTCTTTTTTCAAAAGTCTTGTAATCACTATAATAAATTCCTTAACATATTTTCTATTAACCTATTATTTTAAAGAAAGAAGAAAAAAATGTCTGATGTGCTGTAAAAGGACTGAGATGTAAATGATACATCATGTGCTTTTATTTTAATTCTTTAATTATTTTTTTTGTGAATGCATTTAATTATTATTATTAAAAAGTTTTTTGCGAGATAAAATAGAAGATAATTTTCAAATTAATTAACCAAACTACTGTAATCAATTAATTGAATATTATTTTTAAAAAAGGATAAAAATTTTATGCTTTCAAATAATTGCACCATCAAACATTTTGTAATTGTTAAACTTATTAGGGTTGCCACTTCAATTAACCAATTAGTCCCTAAAATCGAAAAGGTTAACATTTTTTACTTGGCAGGACTTAGTTATAACTGTCACTATTGTTATTCTGTGACTGTCACCAGATGTTCATTGCGCGCAAATATCAACTTGTTACAATTATTTTGCTTTGTTATTTATTTTGTCTTTTTCTGTGAAGTTATATATGGGATTATTTTTATCAACATATTATTATCAATGGCTAATTCCGAGATAATTAATACCACATTCGAGAACAGTATAAAGTAAGTAGTATTCAATTTATTCAAATCTACAATAATATTTGAAAATTTCATATAAAATGTTTTTGTATGCACTATATAATAAAAGTGTTATTAATATACAAGCATTCGATCCTATAACGACAAAACGTTAGCTTCTGCCGTCCTGTGGGCATTTTCTAATTTTGTGTTTGTTATTTAGAGAAAAAAGCATTACCTTCAGCAAAAATGAAGTGAACTAGTGAACTTGACAACCGATTCAAACATTGTCATTAACAATAACGTTAACCGGCCAACATAGAGCACTAATAGTTAACGTTAAATCGTGACGTCATTTGGCCCATTGTCATTTGGTGCAACCTATTTTTTTGCCTAAATATTACTTTAACCGATTTTTTAACTTTAAAATTAACTGGTGCAACTCAGCCTTAATCTTTAATATATTCATGTGACACGAATAGTTTTGAACACGCGAACTAAAAATTACTCATATTTACATATAAAATAATACGTAGTCAAAACTTCTCAATTACGCATTTGCCTCATAAGCCTCGCGACACAGTGACAGCTTTAATATTGACTCGAGACAACTCGACTTCGATTTTCACGCATAACTGACTATTGTGTGAAGTGTATAACAGTTAAAATTTAAATATCTATATATGTAGGATACAACAACTGTTTGGTTACTACAATGCTGTGTACCCTTAGTTTGAAATTGAATAACGGCTTGTTAAATGGTTTCTGATATTTAGCTTTGCATTGCTTAATTTTAGCTTAATGGTTATTTAACTTTCAACTGAACATTGAGATTGTTTATTTTATTTTATAGAACATTTCATTGAGTGGTGCCAATGAAAAACGATGTAATATAACTGCATTTTAAAGTTCGCTGTTTCAAGCTGTATGCATAAATATAACGAGAACAAACTTGTATGTGATTATTGTCGTAACTAAATTCATACTGAAGGTATTTTCTGTAAATATTCTATGGACACAGATAATATTAACCAAAACATGACAAACTTGTCGAAAACGCAGATGACACTGTTGTTTAGTTAACGATTCTTACACTGTAGTCCGTGCGAGTGTTTGCACAGTCCAGGAAATAGTGGCAGTTTTATAAACGGAGTACTAGGACGTATATTAAAACGTTCAAATGTGAGTAGACACGTGGAAATGATGACTCTGACACAGTGAATCTCTTCATTGCATGGTGGACCAGTATCAGCTTGGGAATGTATATATCTAGTTATCGAGAGTTTGCTGGAATGTTTAAAAGACGGGGTGCGCCTTGTAACACACCAAGCAGCATGCATGTAGTTATTTTTTCAAAATACCACTAAAAGCTATGCAATATAAACTCTCATATATTTACTATTTGATACAACCTTGAGAAGAAATTACGCCATTTACACCGACTTAAACAGACAAAAATACTTTTTGATAACTTCTTTGAGAATAGTACGAATTGTCAAATACTGATATTTAACATACTACTTTAATATACAGCGTAGTTGAAATTACAACGAAGTTGATATGATTGTATAGCACACACATATTATATGCATAAAGTGTACTGTATTTAAAAAAAGGCATTACGCTAGTAATTTCATCCCGAGTGACATTTTTAGTTACTCCGGCTATATCGAAATACTAAAAGAAATTCCTCAAGGAAGTAATGGCCGGGCGATTTTTTTAGCAACTTTGGCGATATTCCAATACAATAAAGGATTTCCACAAGGGTATCACGGTCGTACAACCTTTTTTAACCCTTTAATCTATTATATGTCATATAATGGTAGTGTGTTCGGACACAGCGTCGAAGGACGTAGGTTTGAATCCTAGCAACTGAGTCTGAGCTTTCCGTAAAGGAAAACATCGTGATGAAACCATAAAAAGGAGGTCTTTTTCTAAGTCCGTCTGGCTAGCTATCACCCTCAAGTTGAAAATCTGTCGCTAAGCACCTGTTGGTGTGTTCCGGCTACTGCACTTGAGAGCCAGTCTCCCTCTAGGTTTAGCGTGACTACCATCTTAGACCACATCATCATTTAACATCAGATGAGATTGTGGTTAAACGCTAACCTATAAAGTATATAAAAAAATACATAGTACCTACATATATAAGAGCAGTGACACGAATACAAAATTTTCGTACGACAAATTATTTTTCTTTTCATATTAAATACATCTCTGTGGGATGAAATAAATGCTCCATAGCTAAGCCAGCATGTTGAAATGGTAAAATATTGACTCTTATCTGTGTGTTGACCGCGAGAACTGCACTAACGAATGCACACACATACACACACCCACTGTATGTACACCGACACACATGAGACACCGTTGCCTCACTTACATTATTCACAAATAAACAGGATAACGACTTTTATACTTCAATACATGATACTAATATAATTAAATAGTACTACTACTCATAAAATTATACATTTTCAATTAACACAACTTTGGATAAATTTTAATAAACAAATACAATTTCAAAAGTTGTTATTGAACCCAATAAACAAAACATTATCGCGCACAGTCCGTTAAAAACTCTCGGTGAACGACAACATTTTCATAACCCTCAAGTTTCAAATCTGTTCCCGATGCAAAAATAATATCGATCACCTAGAGACACACAACCCATCGACAGCCGTCGCTGTGATGCTATTCTGCAAATCTCTCATCAACTGCACATATGCCTGTTCCCGGAAAGGTACGAGCTAAACAAGAGCCACCGTGACGTGTTTATTACTATAAAACCCTATTTTGCTTGATTCTTGGATACAATACACCGACGGTTGGTTCCAGACCGCGCCACGTTTAAGCGTGCCACCATGGCGGACGTTACACCTGGTGTATGGCGGTGGCAATTCAATCGGACACATTTTGCATATCCCAACACCCCAGTACGACCCACCCCACAACTGCACTCGAGAGCCGCTTCTCTTTAATACATCCATCGTTAAAACACTGTTTAACCACGTGAGGTTGTAATCAAAATCAAACTATTTTGACTTTTATTAATTTTTATTAAATCTAATAGCAGGTTCTAGTAGTATATTTAGAGAGTCATCTCGAGCAGCATACGAAGGAATCGGTCTCAGTAATTATCGTTAACATAATAGCGTTTTGATGTTTTGTATGAACTCAATTCGCAGTTCTAGCACGTTCAGTCAGATGAGTCACTAGATGACGCGATTGTTAGCAGCTAACACCAGGTGATGTGAGGAGCGTCTTGCGAGCGCAGTTTATACATTATGTTTACCTGCTAACTCTACTAAACACGTTAACGAGCCGTGTGATGATGCATCGTCGCGCCATTGCAAATTGTTACGCTTTATGGTAATCACAACGAAATTTCTGGAACGTTCGCACCTCAATGTAACATGTTTACAACGAGATATATTGCATACATTCTGTACATATATTGCTGTACATGTCCAAAATTCAAACTGATTTTAGACAAAATTGCAAAATAAATATAACATACAACAAATCTATATAAATATATGAAACAATATGGGAGTTGTTTACTGATAGTTAATAAGCATTTTAATATACTAACTACTAAAACACAGTACATTACAAAGGAGAGGTATTAAAATATCACATCAGGAACGCGTACTTTCTGAGCGATATCTTCCAAGTATAAACTATCAACGAGTCATTTAAACACGACCATCCGATTTTTTACGAAGTACATTGTATGTATACTTCTACAACGAGTGTGCACTTAGGATTTAGAAAATTTGTAAAAATATCTGATTAGATGTAAAATGGATGAACAGTCTCTTTGCTCGTTAGTCGGCAAGTTTCAAAGTGAAATACACACGACCCTGAGAACGAGTCGCCTTCACGCATCACGGGACAATAGACAAAAACCTAACAATGATATCAATGATCCGGAAACCTGTCACTCTCGTAACAAGTTGACGAAACATCACGTAAATGCGCACCACTAAAACACCATTGCACTGTTCCTTACTACTTTTATTCAATCTATTCCTATAAGGTTTAGTAATATAAGGATATATCATGTTTATAGTATTTTCATATCTTAATAAACAGCAAGTACAAAATTAATATGTCCAAATTTTAAGAGTCAATAAAGAATTAATATACATATCTTGAATACAACTTAGATAAATATACTGCTCAACCAATACTAACTTGACATGGCCATGGTCGTGATTCGAAGAAAGAATCTCTCCACATAAAGCCCGTTGCCGAGAGTCGTATGGAGTCAAAATTCGTGAGTGTTCGAAGCAGAGAGCTACGCCATTGCTAGGCGACATGTACTTTAGATAGAAATTGTACGAACTCGCGCTCTGGTTTATGTACATTACAAAATTACTCTATTTTGTAACTATTCAAGTTTTGGTTTAAAAAGTTGCTTCTGTTGTTAAGATTATTGCAACTCCCTTCTAAAAAGTTGGAGCATTTATTATTTCTCACTAGTATAATAATACACTAGAACAATTTGTTATGCATTTTATGACAGTAAAAACACAATTTCGACGACGATATATACCAGCACCAACTTTATTCAAAATGCTATTATTATACGCTGCTATGCCTAGATCGGTGACTGTCAAAACCGACAACAACTAATAGTTTACTTCAAATATAGAATAAAACTTAGTTTATTGTAACATTAACTATATCCCATTTTTACGGCATCGATTATTCGTGTGTATTTAAACGCTAAGAATATCGAAGTTTTTGATATTTAGCACGTTCATATATCTTAAAAATAAAACATTTTACCCGTAATTTTCTAATTCCCGTGTGAAACTTCGACATCGATGGCTACTGTAAATTATAATATTTTCTGAATACTAAATATTAAGTCTATAGTGGTTTATTTATGTTCCTTACTATCTTCATCCTGAACACTTACTAGCATTAGGTTTATGCACTCATAAACAACTGCCATATTATATTATCTACTCAATCATTATATCGTAGAACCCTGCAATAATCTACTAATTCAGTTAATTATTCTTACAGCCAGTCACACGAATATACACGTAACTCTAAAATATTTAATAACCGCAGTAACGTTATAAGCGCACAACCGAGCAGAATACAGTTTTAAAGATGTAGATGTCGATGAATGCGGACGCTGCGGTCACGTGAAATAATAATTGAAAAGCGGCAGACGCATTTACTAAAACCACAAAAATGAGTCGACAATCAGTAGCTTTACCGGAGCAACAGTACCAAAATCAAGGAGGATAAAGATAGGAACTAACGATCCCAACACCGTTTAAAATATATCAACAAATTAAAACTATTAAGAACTATAAATTGCATAGTCTGTATAGTAAACAATAGTTCTTATTCTAAAATGTAGAATGGTAAACGATCTCATTGTAAGGGTACACAGTAAATATGGAAATGAGGTAAATAATTCTCATAAGATCTACAAGCCTTTACACATTTTTGCAGATTTAGTAAAAAAAAAAAAGCAAATGACTAACTAATGACAAATAAATAAATGGTAAGTGTGATGTCGGCTTGAAATTTGTCTATCAAAATATTCATCATCAACAAGTCAATCATCACATTAACAAGAGAGAACTTGACTTTTTACTATTTTTGTTAATATAGTTCCATCACCCAAGTAACTTAGAATGACAATATATAGATATTTAGTTAAAAAGGTGACAGGTTTTAAGGGATCCACGCCAAGTATCCTGTTCCGCATTCCAGAACATAGTTTGTATTGTGATAAATCCATCGGAGCCGGGTAACTCGTGAATGTTGAACCATCTGGATGAGTTGTAACAGACTGACAGTAGTCGGCGGCGACGTGACGCGACGAGACGGTTAAAAATAATATAGGAGCGTGTGCCACCGACCGCTGCTGCCATCACTACAAGACCGCTGCTGCCATCACTACAATTGTGACATCATTCTGTGCACGTCAAGATAATATACTTGAGCATTGCTCTCTTGTTGGGCTGGGTTGCGCCGTTCTTATCGATCGCTGTACGGTATCTTTTGGACAATGAGTTCTAACTTTTGTACGATATTATGCGTTCAGACCGTTCATCCCCTTCAATGTTTATTTCAGTGCGTATAACGCTGATGCGTTAAGTGGAGAGAAATATATTTAAACATATATGAATCTAAACTCAGTTAGTGTCTTCAACACATAATAAAATGTAATCACGTCAATAATTATTGCGCCTCCCTACAAATCTGTCATCGACAATTCCTTGAAATTACAGGGTAACAGTTACAGTTAAATTACAGTTATACGCGACATGTCATTTGTTGTTTTTTTAGGGTGAAAGTACGACTGAAAGTAAATCAATGCTTTCGTAAAAACATATAAAAGTTCCATAAAATGCGATTCGCATTGGTCAAGCTCCAGACGGTTGTTGATTATGACTATACAAGCAATCTCTATCTACATCGAAGGAAAAGTTGCTTTAGTCATATAAGTGAATAGAAATGCTCTGGTGAGATCGATTATTATATTGAGACCAGACAAGTGCGATTACAAGTTAGAACGCTGTATATTATCTTACACATAGTTAGAAAGAATTCGTTGAAATTTTTCTATTGGCTGATATTTTAGAGACCTCTTATTACATTATAAGAATAAAAAAAAGCTTATAAAGTAGCACAATTACAGTGTGAGGTTATTCATAATGTAAAGATATTTATCTTAAAGTTAACGTGAACGATATTATAATAGTCACAAAACGCAGAAGAAACAGAAAAATATAGGATTAATTTTGTGAATGGATATTTTAAACGAGACAGTTTCGAGAGGGAGTTTAATTTAAAATAGTAAACGACGCCTCAAGAGGACACAGATGCCTCTTAACATCGGGGTATATTCCTGAAATAAACTTCTATAGTTGTGACAAACTCTTTAAATATAACTGTGATTGAATGAAACGAGACGTTCCGCTCACCGATCCGCTTCTGTTATTTTATAGGTGCATACACTTTTGTCCATAAAATTAAAATATACTTTATTCGATTTAGGCCCTAAGAAGGTACTTATAAACGTCAAAATTACAACAGGTTCGGAAAAAATCCCAGTCATCGAGAAGAACCGGTAAGAAATTCGATCGGATTTATCTTCTTAATATTTCAAATACATTACACGTTACAATCGTTATTAGTAGATGCACAGAGAGGAGTCAATTCTAAACATCACCATCGTTCACATATTGATCCACTCTATAATAGCCCTTTAACACCAAAACCCACTTGACATGGCGCATAAACTTATAGTCCGGCAAATCGGTAATATGCTTTGTTATATTACCTAAGAAAATAAATTGATGAATTGTAATGATGATCCTACTTATTTATCAAAATTATCACCATCGATTGTAAATGACAATAGAAAAATAATACTTTTCCCCGACTTACACATTGATCGTCTCAACCTGTTAAAATTAATGAAATATGTGACGGACGTTCCGTCCGCAAATATTTTACATCACACTGAATCAAAGGAAAAAATATCCGATTTGGATTACAATCTGCTTAAGAAATAGTACAGCGGTAATTGGGAGAAACAATTTCAGCTTTTATCAATCTTTCTACTTGTATTTTAAATTAGAATTAGTTAAGTAATAAAACAGAGAATCGCAAGTCTAGTTAAGGATAAATTAGTATAATATAATTGAAGCAATTGACATGATTAAAAAAGAGTGGCGAGTGTTCGATTCTTCAACAATTGGAGTGATCATGAAAGTGTCTTACGAGTACGGTCGAAATAATTAATTTTAGTAACATATTGTTAGAGAACTTTACTCACTGTTTATACTATTACTATGCTACTCTACTGTGTACACTAGGCATAGAGATTGTTCTACGAAAGCTATTTCTTTTATAGAGTGACTCATTCCATTTTAAACTACAAAGTACCAATTACATGCATTCAGGATATTTATTTAAGTAAAAAAAAATACAAATTGACAGCAGTGTTAATTCCATATGAAATCTGTCTTCATCTGGTAAGAATTCAAATATAACTAGGCCGTAAACAGTGTATCTAAGCTGTAATCGAAGGAATACGATAAAACCCCTGGACTGTCCAAAACCATAAAGGTTTAAGTTCCATACAAACGAATATAGACCTCATGAGGCACACGTCAACAGAATGTTGGCAATATAAGCTTAAAAAAACATCTGATTTTTTACAAACCTTTGAAAAATAACAAATTTTATAATGCAAAATTATAATTGTTAATTAACAACACGTATTTATAAATTATTTTTTCATTTGTACGACTTTTTCACGTTTTTTTTTACTAAAACATGAAATTTACAATGTACGAAGTCGTGAAATAAACATAAAAACATAATCCGCCATTTTGAGATCTGGGTCTTAAAAAATCAGCCGAGAGGTTAACTGGACTGAAAATAAAATACGTTGGTGTTTAATTAAGCCCAAAGGAATTTTTTCCTCAAACTGATTGATTACTTACAATGCCGTATTATTATTTAATAATTCTGTAGTAGTTAGCACCTATTAAAGCAGATGGCAAGTATCAACTTACTAAATAAGAGTTTATTATACATCTAAAATCAGGCGAGGTAATCCTAATTGTATAAAGATGAACTAAACGAATGAACATAATGATATCATCATCAAGTTTACAGATCAACATTACCGAATTATTCTGTGGTACCATTCTATGACTAACAAATTAGTTATCTAAGTATATTGAAAATTTATAATGTATGAGAACAAAAAAATAATTATATCGTATAAAATGTTACGAAGGAGATATTGGAAATTGGGAGAATTAGCATTTCATACGTCGTGTCAAGAACTGTAATTCTAGTAGTGTGAAGTAGAGCCTGAGATATTACAATTTTAGATAAATACAATATTTAAATGATATTACTTTAAAATCGATGTAATAAGTAACTTAATCATCACTATACTATATCATATTTTACTCATTTATATCATACTATGTATTAAAAGGGTCAAGAATTTTGTGTGTCACTAGTTCGTAATCACGTACTGAGAAACAATGGTCTATCGTGGATTGATTATTCCAAACGAAGGCTTCGACTGCTGACGCAAGTCAAACATTAATTACAAAGTGTTCGAAGTCTAATCACTTTGACACATTTAAACTATCATAATAATAGCCTTTTTTATGAGAGATAGGAAAATAGGTCCTACTTTTTAAATATATTTATCAACACTGTTGTCTTGTGTATGTATATTTGTGTGTGTGTGTTGAATTTTGTAATCTGCATTTAACATCTTGATAAGATTATGACAGATATATGTGGTATAACTTAAATAAAACCAAATGCAAATTAAACCGAACGGGCTAAAAAAAAACAAAACTCTAGTTGTAAACTATAGGTATTTAAAGTTTAAAACGGGGATCAAATTAGGAGGTTATGCTTTGTTTTCTGATTATACAACTATATAAGATAAAAAAAAAACCATAAAAGCTTGTAGACGTGAAAATAAATATTAAACGTCAACATAATTATTAGAACTTCATGGTGCTACGATGTTGTAATCATTTATAATTTAAATAATGTTTGTAACTCGCGTGCCGGTGACGCAGACCGCATCGGCTAGCAACAGCCTGATCCGTTTATATAAAGGGGACAGACGGGGTGTCTGTACTGCCGACTGCGACGAGGCGCGCCGGTATCGATCCGGGACACCCCCACATCAACCCCCGGCCTGCGCAATCCCGTTGTTCTACTCGTGCAACGGGGTATTTCCAAACTCATATGTAATAATTATGAGTTCCGTTCCTAGAATCTTCATGCAATATTTACAGACGTTTTACTCTGTAGAACTTATATTTCTAATTAATTTTATAATACCCCCTTTCGCTTCAACTTCTTCCATTCTATTTCTTTCTGAAGTTAAAATTTAGTAGCAAGACGAACTTTTGCGGGTAAGGGGGAAACTTAAAACCGAAAAGAACATAATTTTTCATCAAATTTATTATTTTTTCAGGCCTGTTTGCATTCCTCTATGAAAGCTTAGCTTAGGTTCAATTCAGAAACTTACACAAGAAATATAATTTACCAACTATTCTTGATTTTATGTTAAAAATGTAGCAAAGTTATCTAATAAACTATAAATATATGTGCACGTGATCTATGACTCCTAAAGAACTTACCTACTTTCAATTAATTCAGTCGGTTATCTCAGCTGTTAGGACTTGGTTAACTTAATTTATTGTAACTAAATTTTTAACTGTGCTTATATATATAAGTATATATAATTAAAGACAATTTTTTATGAAATGCAATGTAATAAGATAGATAATATAAATATTATATGAATAAATATCACTACATAATTTAGGCCTTCCCCGAAAGTAAAAACTACCAAAAATATTCATGGAACGTTAAACTCAATGGAACATTCAAATGTTGTCAGTTTATTATTACGCCAGTAAATATTGATCTCAAGAAGCTTCATAAATCCTTCAGAATCAATACAATTTGAAGGCGATTGGAAATAAAATGATCAGTATGCGTTACGCACTTGAATTTCTATCTGTAGTACCAACCATGAGAGAAAAAGGTTTAAAAGGGACTTCCCTATATAGTAAAGATTTTAAAGTAACATTTCTTCTCATGTTAATTGACAATGTTGACAAAGATGATAGAGGAGGAACTCGCTTCCAAGCACAGCTGCGGAACATACCATTAAGCACATGGCGACAAATTATCAAATTAACAGCTTATTAACCAGACGAGCATTTTATAAAATACTCCATCGCTATGGGTTCATAATTGTCGATACAAACATTACTATAATATATTAGTGTAATTACTTCTTAACATAGAAAATACAACTATTGAATAATAAAATCTACTAATCTTGTAAGCTTCTAAGGTTCACGAGGGTTAAGATCACGAGAACCTTTGATATTAGTTGATTTTAAGGACAACAACTCCAAGCGAATTTACAAGGACTCACAAAGAATATAAAAGAATACATTAATAATAATAATATATTACATAAACTTCTCTTGATTAAACTGCAAAGTAATAAATCATGACAGTTGTCACAATTAAAAGTGTAATTTATAGAACCATTTTAATTCCGACCTCGAAATTTATATGAACGCTACTTGACGAATCTGAGATACGGTCGGTGTCAACACGCTCTCACCCGCTGATAAAAAAGTCTTCAATTACTAAATAGTCATTCTCAAACTGCAGAAAAATTCATGTA
Organism: Antheraea assamensis; assembly: GCA_035772565.1. NCBI lineage: Eukaryota > Metazoa > Arthropoda > Insecta > Lepidoptera > Saturniidae > Antheraea > Antheraea assamensis. The sequence continues at coordinate 2,366,021 of JAQQSE010000046.1, read as the reverse complement.
CTCGTATATATATAAATATATATAGAAAAAATATACCATTTATATTATTACTAGCAAATAACCGAGACTTCGTCCGCTTTTAATCACAATATGAATATTTGGAACAATAAAATATATCCTAGCACCATCTAGTGGTGAGTTATATTTGATAACATAACTTAATAATATATTTAATTATTTTTAATATATTTCACAGAATAAAAACCTTCTCTATGAAAAACACAAGGGTAATTGTTCCTGTGAATTGGTCAAACGATGCGCAGTTTCGAGTATATTTACAGTATCGATCTAAACATTTAAAGTTTATACATTTGTCTATAACTACTGATCTGATTCTGTAAATTTGGATAAAAAAAGAAAAGCGTATGTAAATTATTGAAGTTATATGCCTTTACTCTTTACATCGTGGGAATACCATTCGGGCATAAAATAGTATGCATTTACAAAACAATGTAGGAAAAAACAGGATATATCGATGCTTCGAAAATATAGGCACAGATTAATTAAAATAATATATTAAGAATAAAGAAGAATTTGTTTTAACGCAGTTTTCATGTCCTGGAATTTCACACACGTTCTCGCAAGCCTTAACTGCACACAAAATGTGTTCTTCCCGGTAATGCAGATTGATTGAGAGTTACTTTTTACGATATGACAGAAACGAAACATTAAAATCAAGTTTCAATTATAAAGAAAACTTTTCAGTACAGTTGATCAACTGCGGAGCTGAACAAAAATATCGATTTTCAAGTATGCAGTCGTCGGTATCGCGTGTCGCCCACGCACATACACATACATACACATTGAAATTAATAAAATCGTAGTGTTGTCGAATTATTTCTCAATTGAACCCAGATTTTAAATTGTAACAGTAGACTGGAACGCGTTACAAGTAAAAAACTTTCTAATATTTCGTTGCATTGAACAGTTTAATGGAAATAAAAACCGATATTTTGTGTTATTGCAAAACTCGGTGTTTACCTACCTACTTCATAATTTGAACTGCTTATTATTGTACTAGCGCAAGATATTTGTATGGCAAATGTTGTAGGGCAGAGATTCCCAAACTTTTTTTCTCATAGATCCATTTCAAAATTTTACTGGTTCCGGTGGACCCCCTGCAGGTTCAATACTACCATATGAAGTCAAGCAACATTGTTAGTTCTTCACGCTATTGAAAATAGACCAATTTTCATAGACCCCCGCTTACACACCCCCATTTCTTTGTCACGCCAACCTACAACCCCATCGAGCCTCTCGTGTACCCCTGGGGGTCCACCTGGACCACTCTGGGAATCAGTGGAGTATTGTGTTGTGAGCTGACGTGATACCGCGCCTATACTTTTTTTCGAACTGACTAATGCCTAATTAGTCTCATGAGCCTTCACAGCTTCACCGGACTGCTAAGGCGAGCGCTTAAGGCGACAAGCTCGAAAAGTGCCAAAAGGTGCCGAACCTCGACTCGGTTGCCTAGGATGCAACACCGCATATCTCTGTAATAGCTTAATTAGCATCATGCACATAGGATAATTCTTATGTCTAATTTTTATGCCTCACTTATGAGACACAAATGTGTACCAACATCACCGAACTCAATCATATATTTTGTATCAGTCTAATCGGCTAAGCTAAATTAAGTAGTAGAGGGTAGCCAGCCAGGTATTAGGAAAAGTTTAACAATAAAAACGTGTACGGGGTGGGGGACCCCGTCAGGAACGATAATGCTTAACGTAGAGTAAAAAATCATTGCAAAAAGTGTGTCATTTAATATTTTGCGAAAAATATTCATTTATTAAAAATTATATATAAAATAATGAACTAAAAATTGTAATAAAAATATGTTAAACAAAAATTTGTTTTAATGCATTTTTCACGCGTTCCGAGTATTAAGGTTATACAACTGGCAGCTTAAGATATTCGTATGCTAGAATTGCGATATTCGCACGCACATAAAAACACTCCTATACAATAGAAACTCCCACGGAGGAGACAACGTTTTTTTCTTACGTGACGATTTTTATCAGTCAACTTCTACCTCGAGCCGTAATAAGGAACTTCCTACCGTAAAAATCATACCTCCATAGAAAAATCGCTGGCAATGGTTATTGATTCCTCTATTGCTATTGTATTTCTCTCATATTATTTTAACTATTGGGAATAATTAATTATTCTTTGCTCACACAATTAATGGGTAAGGTCTCGGCCTACGGTGCCTCTGATAAAATGTATCTCTGCTTAACATTTTATATATCACGATTATTTCATTTCATATATTTTAATTAAACTTTATGTATTTTAACTATGTTTCTAGTATTTTTATTTTACGGTTCTAATTAGTGTATGTAATATATAAGAAATACTAAATTGTAACAACACATTTGGCGCCGTTTCACCGCGCGTGCGTTCGCTGCAACAGTCAGCGTATAGCTTAGCTAGGGTTGTCAACCGCCTCAAGAGTACGAGACGTAACAATTTTAAACTCGTTTTATGGTACTGCCAAACTTTCGTGCAAAAGTAGAAGTTAAGACATTTTTTGTTTCTTTTTTTTTCACGCATCTATGGAAAGTAATGTTTTCTTTTTATAATTAAGTCTAATGTTTATTGAAATGCAACAATAGACACAGCGTTCTAACTTTCTCAGAGACCACAATATATTATAAATAAAATATGAGAGGATTTTTTGTTTTCCTGCTATTAAGTATATACTTTAATAAATTATTTACTTTTTTAATACCCAAGTTAATATAACATGGGTAGTAATTTAGGTTTATGTTTATAAAAATGAAGATACAATGATTTAATTTTAATTGATCATAGTCGTTATTAAGTATTCGTTTACCTAATTGTGTGTCAGTTAAATTAAAACGTGTTCAATTAAAAAGATAATCAGATTTCTCGTCTTTACTTTAACACCTAGGTTCGGCTTTGCTGCTTCCGACAGTTTGATTGCATTTTACGAAAATCCATGTTCTAATAATGACAACCCTAAGCACAGCGCAGCGATGAGGTCGAGTCGGACATACACGCATCTTAACGAACGGAAATAAACCGCGCGGAGCGGCGCATTCAAACTGCACGCTTTCCGTCTCCCTCGCCCCGGGGTCCAGTCGCTCCGAGAACTCAAAAACAGTTCATTATATTCACTCGTATGCCGCCTCTTTCGATCTAAATACAACTAACTTATCAGATGTATATCATATCATATAGTATATACACATATATAGATATAGTACTGCGCATTGTGGCTTTCAAGTTCTATTGCAAATCACTCAGGTCGAATATTTATTAGTTAAAGGAAATGAAGACATAAATTGAACAGCGGATGGAGCGCGCTGACGTAATTATTTTATGACAAATAACGGAAATCGCGAATTATTAGAAATATTTTAAACTGTGACATCATAACAGCCTCAAGTTTGTACGAAGGCGATTTGGAATCGACAAAAGGCAACGCAAGAAAAACCGCGAAATAAATATAGTGTACTTACTAGTGATATCATCGGATCCCATGTTAGTATGTACACAATTGGAATTAAAATGCACAGAAAAAATTGTCGAGGTCGTTGAATATTTCCCGTTGCACAAATCTACATGACAGGGTCGCGAGGGGCGCGTGAGGTCGCTTGGGGGCGACGAGACTCCGCGTGTGCTCGCCTTCGACTGAACTCTGTTCGTAGCTGTGAGCGAACAGCGCGCACCAGCTGGGCACCTCGCGCTTCACAGCTTCTAAATTTAGCAATTGTGGCGTCTGTGCATACCAGTCCCGCACTCCGCCGCGCAACCCTGAACTATGCGTACCATGAGCCGACTAATAAGTCTACGCTACACTATCGCCAGCTAAGGTATACGGCTATATCTACAAGAGCATTGCGTTATAAATACTGACATTTTCTCGTTAAATATAAACAGTTTCTAGATAAGATAACCAACTCAACACGGCATGTCGTTCCAAGTAGTAAATTGAAATGATTTTACGAAACAAGATATATATTAAAATGGTAGGTATAACAAACACTCGTGGATGACTCATCGAGTTCATGGAAGTGCATCGATTGCGAAATGCCGAGGCAGATTCCTGCCGTTGTATTTAGCTCAGTTTTTGTGTTCCCTCCTGTACGACGTACACTTTGTTCTATATGACAAATCTGTGATGCCAACAAACAAAAAACTCACGACTCATGCGACTTCAGCTGGGTATATATTGGTTTTTGTTATCGGTTTTCTTTTGCCACAATCCTTCAATGTTGTTGAATGTTAAATGTTTAATGGGGCAGGGTACAGAGACGAGAGGGCTAGCTCAACCTTGCTAACTACAGTAAACAGAGAATTGAAACAAACGTGGAGTCGTTTGTTCGCGAGCAGTCCAGCGCGGTGCGACGCGGGACTGCGGGGTGCCGTTACTTTGTCGTCGCACCGCTTTATGCTGCGGTCAATGTTCTTACCGCTTCGTCACCTCTGCAGATCATGTCGCGACCAAAATCAGACTTATCCGTACTTTGTTTACCCAAGATTCGGTAAAGCCAAGGTGACAAATGTACGATTTCGATAAACAAGTATCAGGCAATCACATACTGGTACTGGTACTCCTAAACATTTTGTACCAAGCGTTTGTGTCCTATATGTTTCAGTGAGAGCGTAAAGGACGCTAGGTTAATTTCGGTTGCAGATGTAACGACGCAAAATAACGACAATATCGGAATTATGATATCACTCATACACAAATAAAAATTAACTCATGAAGTATAAAGTAAGGCATCCCGTACAAATGGTACGATACTTCCATAAATAAATATCATATATTTATCACTCTCTCGAGCATGGATTTCCTACTAGTGATAATGGGCACATCAAACTAACGATGCAATGAATAAACACTTACCAAGTCCCATCTGGCAGAAAATGACCTCGGCCTCGATAACGTGGGCGATTGGGGCGCGCGTCGGTACCACCGGCTCCGGTGCGCTTGCCTCTTGCTTCACTGGCTCTCGTTCGACTGCCTTCAATTTCATCTCCGGCTCGGGCTCAGACTCGGGCTTGGGTTCAGAAACGGGCACTGGTTTTGATTTCGATTCCGGTTTCTCTTGCTTTTCAGTGAGATTCGAAGCAGGTTCCACTACGGGTAAAGGAGTAGGAGCAGGTGTCTCAGCAGGCACGGGAGCAGGAGTAGGTGTCGTTGCGGGTGCGGGTGCGGGTGAAACCGCGGGGATCGGTGCTAGCACAGGAGTTGGATCGTAAGCAGGTATCGGCGGCGGCTCGGACGTGGGAGCACTCGGGGCGGGCCTGTGTAGTGGAGACTCGCCAGCCGTATCGGCATCCGACTCGCTGTCGGTAAACTTGTCGGCGATGTGGTCAACCAATTTGTCTGATACAGACGGGGCTCGCGGCGGCTCTGCGGCCGGCGCCCGCTCCATATCCAAAAAGCTTTGCGTAACAGAGCGATGATGGTGTAGCGGAGATTCGCCGGCGTCTTGCTTGCCCTCGCGTTCGAGATGTTCAAAATCGTCAGTGGAGTCCTGATCGCGTTTCATGGCGCTCTCGGGATGCAGGTCGAGAGCACCATCGCCACGAGCGAGGCCCCCCGGCAGGGTGTCGGTGTTCTCCATGTTGGTACTTTGCGAAAAAATATAAGTATGAACGATAAGATGAGAAAAGGCACGTGCGAGTTTATAGGGCGGGTCCGGTCGTATCTCGTCGCAGCAGCGTACTGCCGGTTGCGCCGGTATTTTGTGATATGTACTGCAGTGACTGGGGAGCGCTTAGAGCGGCCGCGGCGCACACTTTCGACGTCACTTACCACGAGAAACGGTACCTATTACATAGGTATTACACACGGTATTACTCATAGCTAGCCGCAGCGGCCGGCGCATTGCACAGAAAGCGACATTCACTTATGTCCCAGTTAAGGTTTTAAAAAACCTTAGTACATTTGTATAACACTTTTATTAGGGATTCAAACCTACCAGCGACAAAACGGTTTTTTTTTTCTATAAATTAGTAAAAATATATTACAATATAAATTATTGATTTTCCGGTACAAACCTTTATGACAGAGGGCGCGCTGCACGTGTACTACTTTAGCAACAACTTCCAGAACACAGTTGTTACCCACAGTACTAGACAGTTGTTATTACCTTGACAGTGGATTTGGAGTGACAAAATAGTACTGAAATAAGAATAGAACCTATTGTACTTCGTTGTGCCACAGATCAATAAAAGTCTAAAGCTATTCTACAAATGTTAGTCATCGATTGACATTGACAGTTAATTTAGTGCTACCAGTAAACAAAATTCAACAATTCTCTTCTCAAATAAGAAATATGTACTATACATATACAATGGTTTTGTCTTTAAAAAGTTTTATCACATATTAATACAATTTCTTCAGTTATATTTATATGTGTACTATTTACTAAACAATGTGCAAGTAGGTATGAAAGTTGCATGTAGGACCTAATAAAAATACTTATTGTTCAAAAGTACTAAAGAATTACAGAACGAAATATCCGCGTTACCGAAGACTACAGAAGCTGTCAGATGTGTAAAGATGTCAAAATTGCAATACTTTTGTCAACTATACAATACATCAGTAATCAAGTTAATAGTCTGTGATTGTCTGTGAAATAGCTAACGTCGAGCGGATCGGTCGCTGGAACAGTCATTGTATTGTATCATCAGTTTTATACATTTCTGAACTATCTAGAGCAGTCATTTACAACACATGATATAAAGCGCTCGTTTTGAATATCCACAAGGATGGCGGCGGTAGTGATGAATGGTCGTGTTGATTCAAATGAATTTAGTTCTCATAAAAAACTGCAAGAATGCAACGGAAGCGAGGGAAAGTTGGCGAATGGCAAATTAAGCGAATACAAAAACGGGCATGTTAGGTCTGAATGTAATGGTATGACAGTAAGTTGATTTTCATTTATTTTATAACCTTTCGAAAACCAAATTATAGTCTTGTTCCTTATTTAAGTTGGCTTGATTTCACGTTTCTGATGACACGCCCCTCTAGACTGAGCCTTTTTGTGGTAGCCGTGACTGTAGGCTTCTATTATAAACTTCATGGCCTAATGGCACGGTACCGCAACCGTAATGTCGCACGTCTCTTGTAAATTAGAAATCAAAATATTTTCCCAAGGCCACACAAATGTTAAGGTCTTGCTATATTATCTATTATATCTCTAAAGGTATATTACATTTACAGGTATTTTTTTAAATGATCTAATAAATTTCATAAGAGACCTACAATTAAATGCATGTATAGATACATATATTCAATTTGTAAGCATAATCGTGTAATTCTGTGCTAAGTGTTTTATTTCTATTTTTTTTCCAATATGCTCACCTACAGTTGCTAAAATTTACTATTTTAATGTAGAGTGGGAACTCTCCATTCACGTTAATTACAATATAACATGATTGATAATAAAAAATGAACCATACAGCATTCAGTTATAATTCAGCATTTTATTAGTGAAATATTATTTTTCAAGTCAGAGATTATACAACCGTATTTATAGACCCCACATATTTATAATATTAATTAATTTATCATTAATAGAAGGTAGGGAGGAGTCCCTATAGAAAAGAAAATTAATATTATATGTATATATAGATTGAGATGCAATATTAGTGTTTTTAGAACATATACCATTAACATAAAGAATACCTTGAATTATATAAGAGTTGGTTTTTTTTCGAACTGTCTACACTGTTGATCTGGCAGGGCCTCTACAGTTTCACCGGACTACAAATAAGAGAAGCTTTATTTTCACTGTTTGGTATTAATGTTTTGTGAAATTTAATTGATATTACTAGCTATAAATATGTTTTATAAACAGTTATTACAACATTAATATCCATACATTTACATCTACTAGTGGACCGTCTAGCAATCAAAATTTGATCATAATTAATTTTTCAACTTTCAATATTTTTATTGATAACACTAAGTTCATCAATAGCCACTAAACAAAATAAAAATAAAGAAATTCGAGAAACAGAGATGGAAGATATATATATAATTATTATAACTTAAACCTAAACTGAGTAATCACAAAAACATTGAAATTACATGTTAATCAAAATCAGTTTTGAGTCATTTTCAACTGTAACAATTGATACATATGGCATGATAGAATATTTGTTTATCTATGTACTTGTTTAATATTATAATAATTTTAATATTTTGACAAATGCTTACATATTTTTGAAGGTGTTATATAAACTAATATCACATATGTGGCAGTGTGAGGATTCTCCCTGAACAGTTTCATATACATGTAATTTATATTGATGGTGGGTTTTTAATGAATTAATGGATAAATATATTGAATCCATCTCACGTAAGAGCAGATATTATTTGAATAAATTGGTATGTACATACAGCAACTCCGAAGCACAATTTTTACAAAGCTTTTATTATTTTTTATTCTTTCAGTAAAAATAATTAACATGAGGTAGCGTCCCCTTAAAAGTAAAGTTTGTTATTTACTTAGTAACTCTGATATTTACTAGGTCTTTATAATGAAGTAACACCTGAACACACATTTTTGAAGGATTTTAGACATTCTTTAGTTATTGTTGCAGAATTAATTATTATATTTTTTGTGAACAAAAATGAGTAAATATTTTGGGAACTTATAGTCTATCACAGATTCTAATTATCTTCCATTTTGCATTTCATCTAATAATATGATTATATTTATCTCAAAATAAACAAACAGCTATTACTTGTTACCTGAAATACATTAATTAAATTATTGATCTGTAAAATATTATGGCAAATAATCTGTACCTGGAGTCTTTTATGAGTTCAGTTGCCTATTTGTTACATGTGTATATTATTTATAGTAGTGAAGTAAAAATAAACATTTCTATTTTTAAATTACAATCACCAGACTGGTTAAAAATTAATGTACTACTTAAGATAAAAGTACATATTTTGTTATTAGGAATAATATTATTCAAGCCAAGCTTAATAGAGTAAACTGTAAATTTTATGTTTGTGTAGGAGAACTTAGCTGATGAAGTATTAATAAATGTTTAAATATTTGTTACAAGAAATACAGTTATGACATTATCACACTATGAATAATTGAAGGGGAATAGAGTATGAATGCAAACAGTCTTGTCTTTTTATTTAGTTCCAAGTGACTAGAGGCTTGAATCATGGCACAGTTTATGTATCAACCTTACAACGCTGTACAATTGCTGCTTATTAGGAATGCGGTAACATTGTGGTCTAGTTTTCTTTTTTACACTAACTTACTAACATGATTTTTGTATGTGAATCTTTATTATTTATAAAAAGATAATACTTATCAAATGTATATGTTTAGGATGTAATCTGTGAATATATTGATCTGATTATAAAAATGTTTTCTCTAATAGAACATTGAATTACTCCTGAGTGCTAATCGGCTATATTTTATTGTTGTAAAAAATATATAAATATTGTTAATAAACATACGAATTCCGGGTCGAGTTAATAACTATGGTAGTAAATTATTTTCTAATTACAACATGTAGGATATTTCGTTGTTTTTTCGAAGTAATCCTATATTATAAAGTGTTGTCGGTAAACAGCACACCCTACGGCCATTCAAGGTTTAGTGGACCGCTGAGGACAACTACTGTGGAAATACACGCTAAGGAATCTGAAGACTTATCATTTAGAAAATAACTAATATTTCTGTTTACCATATTATATAATGGCAATATCAGGGAAAATGGTATATTTATATTTGTAATCATGATATTTGGTAAATGTTGAGAAAGATAATTTATCATCAATATGCATCTCAATATAATGTGTTAATATAAGATCAAACATTATAGTACATGAAAATATTCATATACAAAAATGTACATAAAAACTGCTTGATTTTCGATAAAAGAGTGCTATTGTAATGTGTCCCATACTTTACTATAGGTAAGTAAATACGTAAATTAACCCCGTAATAAGTGGAATTATTAATAAAGAAAAACAAAAACCCGCCCGCTAAACCTGTATTTTATATTCACTCGACAATTACGACAAAACGGCAACATTAGTTAAAAACCAAGACAGAACGTGACAAAGAAGAGCGTACCATAATACACTCGGAAAAAATTCCCCTCCTTCTGCGCAATTCGCTAAACATAAAAATTGGTCAGTACTATCTGAAAAATTTGCCTTCTATATTTTATATACTAGGTGAACAGACATTCCTTTTTTATACGTGTGTGTGTTACCTTGAAATAATTATTTTTGACAACTGTGTAGTTATATAATTATTTTGATTTCTTCAGTAATTCGATTCCTCAGACGTATATTTCAAATGATGTATGCATAAGATGCATCATTATACTATTACGAGAATAGTGAACAGATTATTTTATATACAAATTTTTAAGTTTTCTTATTGGTGTGGACAACTACCTTCATCTTAGAACCATTGTCTGGTTCACACGAAGACGCAACGCGATGACTTCAATATATTCAAATACATTGAAACAAACAATGAATCGTATACATATAAAGTTTATAGGTTTTGTCTGATTTTCCCCACTTAAAATTGTAATATCTAGTATTAAATTTTAATTAACACCATTTTAAGGTACACCTATTTATATACAGGATTTAGGTTTTAAAACGTGACGTTTTATGTTGAGTAATACAATATATTAAAAAAAAAACATTAAATAATTTATTGCTTCTAGTCGTTCCGTTTGCGATACCCTGAATCACGCCACTTTGTTATCATACGCGGAATTCCACTCTACATTAACGCGAACAGTTGTTATCTTCAATTGTAATAAAAATGTCATTGGTAATATTAACTAGTGATCACTCTTTTTTTAGTTACTTTTCCTCTCTTCTTCTGGCAAGGAGCCGCCAGTGTAGGTAATTGCTTTAAATAAGAAAAATATACTCATATAATAATATGTAAATATGGGCCCTAAAGTCACCATTTATTGCATTAATTTTTATTAAAAGCAATACTTATTCTTTGTATTATAACGTATTAACATCATAGATTAGTAAGTGTAATGTGTTATCGCTGATCGCAGTCTTATTCGCTGTAACATTGCTATAAACGGAACGTAAGAATCACAAAATAGCCTTCTTCGTTAGTTAGCACAGTTCATTCGTTTGGAAAACGTTCAAAAAGCACTAAAACTGTTTAAATCAGATTCTACATTCTAACTTTCTGACAATTCGCTTTTTTACTTGTTATCTATAAAAGGATTGGTCAAGTGTCAGTCAGACTGGTGGCATAGAGAGGGTTCTGTTTTACCACACAAATATTTTCTTGTTATACATACATACATTTACACATTAGAATAAATACATTTATTAAAGAATGTATTTCGTTTCATCATTGATTGGACATGCTTGTTCGGTTTATCTTATTTAATAATGCCAAGATTTGCCTTTGTTTGTTTGTTTTTACGCTACATTTTATTTTTTGTACTTATTAATTAGTGTATTACATTTTATGTTATCCGCCACATTAAAAAAAATGTGAAGCTTTCGCCACAAAAAACAAATTTTATGTGAATATTTTCAACAAGTTTAAAAGATATAGCCCTTAAAGGTAACACGCAAAGATCTCCTTCGCCGCGGAACCCAAATAATGGCTTACGACGTTACAATAAAAATAAATTAATGGGAAGTGGAAATCATAGCAATAAATAAATTAGAGAATTAGACGATACGCTCTGTTTCAAGGCTTCCGACAATAAGACGCCTACACCTTATATTCATAATTTAAAATAGAGGTTCCCAAACTTCTTTTTCTCATAGACCCCTTTCAAAATTTTACTGGTTCCGGTGGACCCCCTGCAGGTTCAATACTACCATATGAAATCAAGCCAACATTGTTAGTTCTTCACACTATCGAACATTTTTATAGATCTCCGCTTACTAATTGTGCCCCCCCATTTCTTTGTCACGCCAATGTATACCTCCATCAAGTCTCTCGTGAACCCCTGGGGGTCCACTTGGACCACTTTGGGAATTACTGGTTTAAAGAAATCGCTCTTCTAATAACACAAAAAATAATGGTGGAGACATGTATTCATAATATAGATCGCATTTAATACGTTTTGGGTGTTGTCGAAAGCACATTCTGCTCAAAATTACAACACTTTGAAAGTATGTTTAATATATTTAGGATATGTTTTGGACAAAACAAACTCATACAAATAATAAAATAAGGTGTTTCCTGGTAGTCCATGAAACTGGCATATTATAACACCGTTGTAGGTATATTGCAAACTGATATCAAATAAATGTTTATGGGGTATATAACATATGTTACATATACAGTATTGAAATATACGTCCACCCTGACAATACGTTTATATCAATATACATATTGAGATTGTGTATATCATATAAAAGTGAAAGTTACGAGGGACATGTGACAAGTCCTGTTGTAGCACTTATATTTAGTACACGAGATAATGTTTATTACCTCGCAGTTAAACGTATTGGCTTATTAAGAGGATTCGTTCCAAGGCTGAAGATAAGTTTGTCTCTCGTCGTTCAAAACGTTTAGTATTTTAAATTTTGTTCGTTAGCACAAATACCGGTTCTTATATTAAGGATAACTGGTAATTAATGGTAAAATATAAATAAGTTTTTGTTATCGGTTTATTTGTGGCAGTAATGTTCCAAATCTATTAATGAAGATGAAGACATTAAGCTGTAAAGAACCACTAATATCGTTTCCTGTTTTTATTCCATCTTATACTATACATATATTGTAATCAGGAAAGATGTTCTCGTTTTAACAATTTAACGTCTAATATTCCTTCTTAATTCCTACACGATTACCGTTATTTCACTGACGTTATTGTTAAAATTCCTGGATATATTCTCTAATAATAGTAATATTCTTATTTTTAAAACTATATGTATTATAAATTGAAAACGACCGACATTGTTAGACTGACGTCACTCAAATCCCTGCATCCCTCAATTGTTGCCACTAGGCCCAATGTTTGGTTCTTACAAAGTCATTACAAATCACCTCGTGCGTAGCCCATATATAGTTTAGCTAAAATCGATGACGACGTTAAATATGTTAAAAGTGTCCGTTTTTCATTTTGAATTTTATCTTTGATACCGGTTACGAATAGAGACCTACGCTGATTCGAAATTTGCACAGCCATTAATTAATTACAGTAGAATCCCGATTATCCGAATCAAATAAAACCAGGGGTATTCCGTATTATCGAAAATCCGGATAATCTATGCCAAAGTCATATCAAACAATAATTAAAATTTAATAACTTGTTTATTATAAAAAGGGCGTTACATACGTCACTTAGACAATACGATATCGAAAAAAATCAAGTAACCTTGGTAATTGAAGATTTTGGTTTGAAATAATTTGTGATTAATCTTTGACGTAATGAATCAAATTTTTTCATTGCGGCCAAGTTCTTAATCCCCTTCAGTTGTAATAATTGTATGGTATCCGATTCGTCCTGTCTATCAAATCATTTAAAAGCGACATCTAGAGCTTCAAAAGCTTCTGCGTGAGATGGTACTTGACATATATCATCAGTTTCAGTCTCTTCTTCATCTTCTTTATCGTTACTGTTTAAATCGTTAATGATTTCTTCATTTGTTAAAATTTGGAATCCAGGGTCTTCATTATCGCAGTTCAGCCACAGATGAACGCTATCAAATAAAATGAAACAATAGTACACGCTATCGCGTAAACAAATGACAGCGGAGTACCTACACGTCGGAGGCGGGAAAAAACTCGTCACATCATATCATTCGTTGCGCCGTTAAATCATTTCTAAGTCGGTAATTAGAGCCGTGAAGAATGAGTCAAGATAATCGGATATCCGAATAATCGATGTTCAGACGATCGAGACTTTACTGTATCGTTATTTTAATTAATTACACATGTATACTTAATAAGTAAACACAGTGGCCATTCCATAATTTACGCACAAATTATTATATTGAATTCGTGTTATGTGTACTCAACTGTAGTTGTAACCAGTTTTAAGCATAATAAATAATTAATACAGCAAATTTTGTATATATTTATCGTTTAGGTGTTATACCCTTTATTTGCTAGTTTTTGTGTTTCATTGGAAATTATTTGAAAATGCAATAATTTTAGTATGTTCTAAGATGTATGCGTTGCGACGAAGTAAAATCTAAATGTTGCATATAAAAGTGAATTTCAAATTAAACTCTATAATTATACTAGCAGTGTTTGTTGATCTGGAAAAGGCATATGATCGAGTACCTCGGGATGTTCTGTGGTGGGCGCTGAAAGAGAAAAGAGTGCCTGGGAAGTACTTACAACTTGTCCGTTGTATGTATAGTCAAGCTCAAACACATGTTAGGTCCGAGGCTGGAATTACCGACAATTTCCATGTGGCTGTAGAAGCCATAGGTTTGCATCAGGGATCAGCTTTAAGTCCTTATCTATTCCTTCTTGTCATGGATGCAATAACATCAGACATACAGGAGGAAGCACCTTGGTGTATGCTATTCGCTGATGTTATTGTTCTTGTTGGTGAAAATGCTGCCGAGGTCCAGAGTAGGCTGGAGAAATGGCAACAGAAACTGGAGAATTTTGGTTTAAAGATTAGTGGGATGAAAACTGAACATTTGTTCTGTGACTTTGGAGGTCCATCCAGTTTTTGTCATATTACCTTAAACGGTGTATTTTTACCAGCCTGCTCCAATTTTCGGTACCTCGGCTCATTAATCCAAAATGACGGTGGAATAGACAAGGACGTGAGGAATAGGATAAATGCAGGGTGGATGAATTGGCGAAAGGTGTCTGGGGTGGTTTGTGACCCACGAATGCCGTTGAAATAAGGTGTATAAAACTATAATAAGACCAGCCGTGTTATATGGATCCGAGTGCTGGGCTACGAAAGAGACGGATGAGAAAAGATTACATGTGGCAGAAATGCGAATGTTAAGATGGATGTGTGGTGTAACAAGGATGGATAAGATTAAGAATGAGTATATCAGAGGAAGTTTGAAAATAGCACCAGTGACAGAGAAGTTGAGGAGTAGTAGGTTAGCATGGTACGGGCATATTATGAGAAGAGATGAAAGTCATGTAACAAGAAAAGTTTTGAGTTTGAAAGTGGACGGATATAGGAGTAGAGGAAGACCGAAAAAGGTATGGATGGATTGTGTGAAAAACGATATGTGTATAAAAAGTGTGAATACTGAGATGACATCTGACAGAGGAGAGTGGAAAAGGAAAACATGTTGTGCCGACCCTACTTAGGTGGGATAAGGGTAAGATGATGATGATGAATTATACTAGCAGTGGTTATATATCTATAATATAAAAATGAATCGCTAAATGTGTTGCTAAGCGCAAAACTCGAGAACAGCTGAACCGATTTCGCTAATTCTTTTTTTAGAATATTCCTTGAAGTACGAGGATGGATCTTACGGAGAGAAAAATTAAAAAAATTTCCTGGAATAGTCTTAAAACGAAACTTTTCTATACTCCCATACAAATGATTCGTAATAATACTTAAAAGTCAATTTGAACTTTAATACCATACTATAAAGTTTAAGTGTTAGTGGAGAGGTTCCGGGAAGGCAAAACAATTGAGTGACGTTAGTATTGTATAAATATGAATGTCAATATTTATACGATGGTCCCGAATAGCAGAATAAGTATTAAAAAACGGACTGTTAGGCGTTACGAAGTTCGCCGGGGTCAGCTAGTATAAAATAAAATGAATTGTAATTCAAAGAGATTTGTGTTACCGAGATACATTAGCTATTCAGGACTCGTAGTAAATAAAACTTCTTTGCGATTTCAGTACAAATGGAGTGCAGAAGAAGGTATCCCCAAAATGGACTGGTCTCAGTACGACACGTTTCCGGGATCGTTCGAGAAGTCGTCGCTGGTAACCGCCGCGTTCACTCACCTCGGTCTCTACATTCTGATGTTTCTCGGCTTCATTAACTCTTTGTTTTTTAAACCAAAGGTGGCCACAGAGAAGAATAGAGAGGTATGTGGGAAGTTTGATGTTTTGAAGATTTCTATACCTGTATAATCATGGCGTAAATTATTGATATATATTGTCGCAGTGTTTACGGTCAAAATCTATTTAGTTCTACCTTCCAACCCGGACCGAGTGAAGGGGTGTAGAAAACGCAAAGCAAAAAGCCCATATTACGTTCGGACGATTGTTTCCCATGAGGATTTGGAGCATTTTTTTATGCAAACGTACATCAAGTTCCATATGACTAATTATTCCTTTAAAGCAGTAAGCCATTCCAGACCTGTAATGGTACCTGCGTGAATTACATGCGAATTACACATTGCATCTGATACATCTGACACACACACAAAGAGAAGGTATATATATAGGTTCGAAGACATTTTCTTTTTTTTATTTAGTTAGTCTTAACCAAAATTGAAAGCATCGAAATTAATGTACGCTTTCATGCAGCACATTACGTAGTGGTAAGATTTACTTGCATGGTTAGTTTACTTCGATTCATGGTTGTTGCGCATCCACGACAACAGTCCAACCCGAGCTTCGGTGACTTTGGCACTCATGATAAAAACAATAGTCGGCATTCTTGCTCAGATCGTCGGACCGCTCGTATGTTTATGGTGTGATCTACCAAAGATAATTAATAGGATGGGGCTCTTTTTAAAACCACCCTTCATTATGCCACACTTGGTGACACCAACAATGATGACCGCACATTATCACCGTTCTATATAATATTCTAAACCCATAATGATATTGACCTTCCTCAGAAAGTAATTTAGTGTAGTTTGCCACAGAAATCCTTTTATCGTTCATTCTTTTGTATTAGTAACTTATGATGCAATATGGGACACTGACTTCTATTATGAGTAAGTTACAATTATGTTATGCATATACGAGTAAAACAGCACTCGGCATGCTACATTTCTATGATCCGTTAGAACAGTCTCACGATATTATTCTGCCGCTCCGTCAATATTAATCTAGCGTTAGTGCCATATCCCTGTTATTTGATATATACTGGATTATTATCTTTACTACACAGTCATAAATATTATATAGACTTTCAAAAGAATTGAGTACAATTGATGTATCCACATACAAACAATAGCGGTGAAGTATAAATTAATCACTATGCATGTTAATTTGTATTTTTGATCGTATATAACGTCCACTCCCTGCAACCGGTCACTACATGATGTCAGGAATCTATACTGTGTTGCAGCTTTATTGAAGTGAAAACGAACGCGTCAAATCATGGAACTCGGGCTATCGTCACCGGACCGTTTCCATGAGGTATAAGTATACAGTGTAATGTGTACTTTTTGGGTGAACAAAAAGCGTGAAACTCGCGTCGTCGTCACCGCACGCTTCCCATGGCCTATATGTATAAGTACATAGTAAACAGTGAATATTTTGAGTTTTGTCTTCTGTCGTCAGTCCTTATGGTCTGCCTCGATTATTTTTTTTATTATTTTAATATCGATACTTCTTCTTCAACCTATCATATATATATATCATCTATTTTAAGTTTAAATCCCTTACTATTGCACACCATTTCCAGTTGTGTTGCTTCTAATCCAAGGTTTTGCGCTATCTTCACTAGACAATCAGTTGATCTTATCGTCGGCCTACACTTGTTTCTATAACCACTTGTAGCTCTCCACTCCTGTACCTGTAACATAAATCCTCTTGGTAGTCCTTTCCATGAACTTAATAGTAAAAAATATATAATGACAATAATAGAACCATTGATCCCGTATAAACGAGACTGGACCAATAACATCTTTCGTTTTATAGTGTTGTATTGTATTGTGTGGTGATACTAATTACTCACTCATATATACAATGTTATAAATTGGTTGTTTACTATATAGGGCTCGTTTCTTTTATTCTCACTTACAATGTATTTCTCAAACACAACGATAACGATGTAATTGATTGTGGAATATTTTGAAAGTAATTTAATATCTGCAATAATTGTATTTTTATACTTGTACGAAGATTAATCATGCGCACAGATTTTCTACAACAGAGGAATAGTGAACAGAGCATAGAGAATCTGCGAGTCGACCGACATATTGAGTACATTCATCTTGTTAATGTTTCCTTTTGGGTCAATTATGAAGTGTTAACAGGCGCACTCGCCGCCAACACCTGCTCTCGCCTCCCAGTTGTCTGCTTATTACGTAACGTTGTATTGAAACTTGCATACATACGTATGTATATAGATTTAAACCCTGATAGTCAGTTCCCTGTTAGCTGAATGCCTAACGTTGCAAGATCACTTATTTTATTTTTAACTACTGAACCATTCTTGTTAATAGTATTTGTAGGCTATTATGACTTTTTTTTATATTATAGGGGGCAAACGAACAGGTGGGTCACCTGATGGTAAGTGACCACCGCCGTCCATAGACACTAGTAACACCAGGGGAGTCGCAAGTGCGTTGCCGGCCTTTTAATATATGTGGGCCTCCGGCGCTCTCACTGACCGAACGAAACGCAACAGTGCAAGCACTGTTACTTCACGTCGGTTTTCTGTGAGAGGGTGGTACTACCCCGGGCGAGCCGACCCATTCATGCTGAAACCAGTAATAGCTTCAGCGTAGCTCTACCACCTACAAATTCACATAATTATTATATACTACCTAATATCCGCTTGCTTCGCATTAAATAAGCCTTACTTTTATTAGCACATATTCAAACTGATTTCGACAATAAGGAGCCTAGAATCATTTACCAAAAATTCCACGTCGAATAGTCATAGTGCTGTGGCGATACGTTCAGTTGTAATCATAAAGCATCAAACATAGTATAGAAGAATAGGTACTTATGGCTTTAGAATCTCACCACGCAAACAGCTTTTATATAAATGTTATTTAAATCTCTCCTTTTACTTTTCTGAAGATATGAGGATTGCAATAAATATTTGCGTTTACATGAAATACCTGGTTCTAATTTCGGCGAAACGAGCATATATAGTTACGGTAACCGAAGACTGATTACGAGTATGAAGTTATCAGTCAGTTAGGCGGGTAATGGTTGCACGAGAACAACGCTTATATATTTATATTTTCAGTATAAATGTTTATCTTATCGGTGTTGAATCGTGACACGATTGTATATTTAAATTATTTTCAACTCGATATTGCATTATTTATCTGAATCGGAATTACTCTTGACTCATCACTAATTAGTCGCTATATATAGAAAATACTAAAGTGATTTTTTTAGTCCGCCATTTACCCGGCAAGGATGTCGTTTCAATGAAGTAATGTCGTGTACAAGCAAATACGGGAGTGTTACAACTTTCATAGATTTTGAGATTTCTTATTTTATACTATTAAGCGTAATATTCTGTAGTTTAAATAGTACTTTAAAAATTTCTCTCTCTGCCATTACAATTCTTGTAAAAATCAGTTCGGGCGCTTCCAAGATTAGCTCGAACAAACAATACACAAATGAATTTTATCTCTATGCATAATTTTTTTTAAGCTTTAGAAGGGTACCAGTAATAAAAAATGTACAGGTACGTCAAGAATGTATCGTTTCCAATGATAGCCATCTTAGCATCATGTCCTTAAAAAATACGTTAACAAACATCTTGGATGCTCTAGTAAAACAAAATAAAGTAAGGAACGAAGTTGAATTCCAGGGCTACGCGCCCCTCTACGATCCCTTCGAGCAGTTTTACTCCCGGTACGTGTACCGGCGCGTGCGGCACTGCTTCAACAAACCCATCTGCTCTGCGCCCGGAGCCCTCGTCACTGTCAAGGAACGGGAGACCACTGATCGGAACTGGACCTTCAGGTATCGCAATTATTCTCTATTACCTAATAAGCTAATACATTCTCTGTGAGATATTACTTTAATCCTTTATATCTTCGTCCTTCGAGCCAGAGTCGAATTCACAACTTGTACGTATAACATTGTATTTTTGTATAAAACTAGCTGTGTGTGCCGAGTTCTTCCGTGATGAAAGAAAATCATATATGTAAGTGTATTAAAATCACATACATGTCGTAGGCTACATTAAATCAGGCTACCGAGTTTTACATATACGGATTCTCACCTGTCAGTTTTCTGTATTTTCTATGAATATAGCTATGACCCTTTTCTTAAATGTATTCTAAGAAATTGACATAGATTATCTACCTACAGCAAAATACAATACAATCTCAACCTCGAAGTCAATAAAATAATCAAAAACAAAAATGTTTTCAGAAGGATCAAGACAAGTTTATTTAATTTAACTTTTTTTAATTGTTAATATATAAATTACCAAAGATATTTTATAATACCTCTGCTTTAATGACATTAAAAGGTTTGACGGCAAAATCTAAAAAAATCGGAAGCTCCAAACAGCGAATGCCTGATGAAACTAAGAGATCGTCAGGTCAACAGCGTGTAGCGAGTTTGAAAATAATGCTGACGCGCACTCATTTGTTAACTTTCAAAGAGTTTACAATAATCTGAGGATGTTCTGTGGACGAGCGAAACATGTGTAATGGATTATAGTCGTTGTAGCAGCGGGCAATCAGTGCGAATGGGGTTTCAGAATGACGGGTACGGAACAGCGCTGCATCAACTTGGGTTCGTACAATTACCTCGGGTTCGCGGAGAGCGGCGGCGCGGAGGCGGAGGCGGTGCGGGCTGCCACGCGCCGTTACGGACTTGCGCTCTGCTCCTCGCGCGCCGAGCTCGGTTCTACTGCGCTGCACCGCGATCTCGAGGCCGCCACCGCCAACTTCCTCGGCACAGAGGTCATTATCGTACTATACCACTACACAACACAGCCGCACAACTCTATACTTGTAACTATTGGCATAATAATACGGTTTTCACTATCAAATTGCCGTTGCAACGCACTGCCCAATTTCAATTTAATTTATTTATTATAAAAAAAAAATACATTTGAACCATTGATTTTCAATTGTTTTTACAATTCAGTTTTTAAAATAAAGATGGATGGTATAGCGAAAATTTGAGTAATTATCCAATACGAGTTGAGGCGAGGGGTTAACGTAGTAGAAGAAAGAACTTGTAATGACGACGCTGTGTTTGGGGAGGATATGGCTAGCGAACGCACTGTGTGTCCTTGGTTCCACCGTTTTTGTAGAGGAAGCTTCGACTTTAATATGAACCAAAAGGAACCCGCCACAAAAGTAAACAAAATCTTTACATCAATCGTAAATAACGACGAATTGAAGATGATCACTATACGAATTGACAAATCTGCAGAAAGCAGCTTGCGTTGTAGTTTATCTCACCTTCATAATCCTGTACAAAAATAATGATATTTTGGACTGAATTGTAACATATGACAAAAATGAATTATTTACTATAAAGCAAACAATGTTATGGTTGATTCCAAGTCAAATACCAGCACAATGCTTTAAAATTAAAGTTACTCATGGAAATTTGATGATAGGCATTTCAGGGTGTAATTCATTACAGTTTTCTAAACTTCAGTCAAACAATAACAAACACCCTCTCACAGAAAACCGACGAGAAGTAACAGTGCTTGCACTGTTGCGTTTCGTTCGGTCAGTGAGAGCGCCGGAGGTCCACATATATTAAAAGGCCGGCAAAGCACTTGCGACTCCGCTGGTGTTGCTAGTGTCTATGGACGGCGGTGATGACTTACCATCAGGTGACCCACCTGTTCGTTTGCTCCCTATAATATAAAAAAAACAGCAAATGTCTTTTGAGCTGAACTTCGAAGACGATGGGGAAACTCGTAGCAAATTACGTTCAATTTGTTAATTAATTTTTATTATTATTGCTACATAAGACATGCTCGAGGATCAGGTTTTATTCACTATCAGTGAAGTTTAATTAAAAGTAACACCTTGATCAAACAAACACTTTAATTTGATTATGAGACTTGCAGTCTAACCAAATACTCGTTATCTTTCGTACTCGCCGGACCTCAACCCAACTAGACTAGCTTTTTTCCGTAATTTGTGAAATTTTTCTAGAGAGAATTATTTTTTTCTTTGGAAGCAACATAAATTACCCTTACATAGTTTACTAAATCTAGGTCACCAGAATTCTATTGCAAAGGTATAAATAATCTAGCGGACGTGTGTGCAGGACGCCATCGTGTTCGGCATGGGGTTCGCGACCAACACTCTCTCGCTGCCCGGATTGCTCGGGCCCGACGTGCTCGCGTTCAGCGACGAGAACAACCACGCCTCCCTCATTCTCGGGCTACGTCTCTCCCGCGCCACCGTGCGCGTCTTCCGCCACAATGACGTACGCCACCTGGAGCAACTCGCGCGCGCCGCCATCGCCGAGGGCAGGTGGAGGAAGATCGTCATTGTGAGTCAAGCTTTCTTTTGTGCTTGGCGCCCGAGCGGTGAGGTGAGACGTGACGCGTAACGCGAGATGCTGCGGTGGCCCACAGGTCGTGGAGGGCGTCTACAGCATGGAGGGGTCGGTGGCACCGCTGCGTGCGCTCGTGGCGCTGAAACGGCGGCTTGGGCTCTCGCTGTACCTGGACGAGGCGCACTCGGTGGGCGCGATGGGGCCGTGCGGCCGTGGCGTCACGGACCTGTGCGGCGTGGACCCGCGGCACGTAGACGTCTTGATGGGCACGTTCACGAAGAGCTTCGGTGCTGCGGGTGGGTACGTGGCCGGATCGCGTGCGTTGGTGGCGGCGGTGCGGGGCGCGGGGCATGCGCATGCGTATGCGCACGCGATGGCACCGGCGGTGGCGGCGCAGGTGACGGCAGTGATGCGCACGCTCGCGGGGGAGGCGGGGGCCGCGCGAGTGCGGGCGCTGCGGGAGAACACGCGCACGTTCCGACGGCGACTGCGCGCGCTGGGAGTGGTGACTTTCGGGCATGCGGAGTCGCCAGTGGTGCCGATGTTGGTGTACAGCTTCAGCAAGATGAGTGCGACGGTGGAGCGGCTGGCGGCACGCGGGGTGGCGACGGTGGGCGTGGGGTTCCCGGCGACGCCGCTCAACAAGGCGCGCATCAGGTGCGTCCGCTACATCTACATTACTCGAAATAACCTGAAAGTGGCTCACTTTTTTATATTACAAAGTAATTTAATACAATGAAACTGACTGATAGACAATAAAAACTGAAGTTTTTAAATCTTTAGGATTCTGTTTTAAGTAAAAGATGTAGGACAAAAACCCCATATTACGTTCGAATGATCATTCTCCATAAGGATTTGGAGTTTCTTGCCATAAAACGTATACCAAGTCCCTTGCCACTATATATTTTCATAAAATAATGAATCGTCCCAGTCCGTTAATGGTATCTGCTAGGAAATATCTATAAGGATAAAATAACGGCAACAAACATACGCGTAATCATAGACTCACGGCACCGTGGTGTGGCGGTGAATTTTGCTCCAACACACGTGACGCAGCCGCCCTCAGTAAATGAAACAAAAAATGCAACAACACAAGAAAATTACAATGAAAGAAAAATAAAAACATGATAGTTTTCTAATTATTCCAATCCTAAAAATGATTCCGAAATTATAAGAACATTTAGGAAAATTAAATTAAAATTATTTCTTTTACTGCACAAACTAAGAAACATGCATGTATTTTTAAAGAAAATAAAGCAAGTAATATGCTGCAAGAATATTTGCGGTATTCTGATCACTGTTGTACTCTTCTTATACATCCATCTAAAATACATCAAACTCTCAAAGTAACTAGTCATGTTGTCATACTTAGTTCGGATAGAAATTACGTTTGCAGTGCTGTCAGAAACTAGTTTAGTTAATTACATTTAGTTAAATACTCATTGAAGGAACTCAATAAGTTCATTTGTTTGATTAGTTGTTATCTCCAATAAGCAACTGATGCTTAAACCTAAACGAACGAAAAAGCCGTAGAAATTCCTCCGTCACGGTTTAACGCATTAGATTGACATAAAATTAACGTTTTGTCGGACTGGCCACTTAAATATCTGGCGTTTGTTAGGAGTTACAAATTTTAATTTTCTAAACGCTTGTTTACTTGTATTTAGAATTTAATGACTCATTTGCTTTCGCACCACTTGATATTTCTATGAGATGCTTATTTTCACAAAACGAAAAAAGTAAAATAACGCGTTATTTACGAATTCGAGTACCACCGTGGTATCAGCGCTGCAGAAATAGCTCGAAGGAATAATTTGTTGTATAGCGAAGCTACAGTAAAAGGTAACAAAGTGCGTTTTTGTTCTGGAAATGTTGATTACGGATCAAACCCTGTGGACGGCCGGGGACCCTAGTTGACAATGGAAAATTAAAAATGATCATGGACGCAGATTCATCACAAACAATGACAGAATTAGCGGCAGGCTTCGGTGCTAGTGACAAAACAATTTTAATTGGCTTGAATTAAATTGTAAAAGTGAATAAGCTCGAGAAATAGGTACTATATAAAGCTCGAGAAATAGGTACAGGAATTAACTGAAGCACAACAACAAACACACATTGAGTGCCGCGTTAAGTTTCTCAACTGTCACAATAACGAAGGAATTTTGAATCGTAACGTTACGTGAGCGACGAAAATCTTCTACAACAATCTATTCTACAAGATCTTTTACAACAATTGGAAACACTCATCACAGTGTTTGAACCCAGGAGAACCGGCCAAATGCTGTCTTAATCGAAAGTTGAATCAGAAAAAGGTACTGGTGAGTGTTTGGTGGACCAGTGCTGGTGTCATATACTACAGCTTCATAAGATCTAACCAAACGATTACAACAGATATGTATTGTTAACAGTTACATACCATGATGGAAAAGTTAGCCGTTAAACAACAGAGACTGGGTGATCTCTTTTGCCCACTGCTGCTGCTTCACGACAACGCCCGAGCCCGTCACGACACACGGTCGCTAGATTAAAGGAACTACGGTTGGAATATCTCTGACACTCTAACTCCCCGAACCTTTTTTCAAAAGATAAACACTTTTTCCGAGTTCGGACATTATTTTGCAAGGAAAAAAATAGAATTCCAATGAGGCCCAAACCTCCTTCAAAGAATTTATTGATTCTCGCTCCCGACATTTTTTTCAGCAGTGGAATCAACGTACTACCTATAAAATAGCAAAAGTGCATAGATAATAATCATACGGAATACTACGATTGATTTTTATAGGTAGTTCATTGATTCTATTACTGAAAAAAATGTGGGAGCGAGAATCAATAAAATCTTTTACATTTCATTATGTATTCTTTTATATTTCACAAAAAATGAGGTTTCTATGGACCCCCAGTCAGAACGAAGTTACTTTCGCTTTTTGGTAGACGTTTGCTATGCAGTTATTATAATTTATATTATAACAAATAAATTATAGATAATTAAGTTAACAACAAATTAATATTTTAGGAACTGTATAAATCTTCTTTTATATATATATTTTTTATAATTTTAGAAATAAATATTAATTATATACTATAAAAGCCGAAGGGAAGAAAGAGCTGTCGAGTCTTTCGGCGCGAGACCGAGCTGTGTGCGGCGATGTATATAATTCATACATGGCTTTTGCTATAAGCATGGAAAAAGTCTTATTTCACTTTTTTCGGTTTCGCTCCCACCCGCTTAGAGCGTATAACTGCGTTCAAATAATTTCATTTTTTTTTGTTTCAACTTTCCATATAAAATGCTAATGTCACATATGTCCTATAATATAAGTCGTTTAATTTTCGAGAAGGTTCGAGCTAAAAGTATACATTTAAATTTGTCCCAATATAATATTGGTTAATTATACCAACTGCCCTGTTTATTAAATGCCACAAGTCTACAAGCTCACAAGTTATGCGTTATAAAAACGTTATCTTACATTTTTTTCAAAAACTACTATTTTGGAATATTTATAATGAAAACTGATCTGAAGTTACTTATCCCTTTTTGTTAATTGTCATAGACTGTCAAATTAATATCAATAACTTTTGACAATGTATTACTTTGTTACACGAATTACACGTGTTTTGATTTTAGAATGGAACTAAAGGTTTTTATTGCTTTAAGTTAGCACAAGAGGAACTATATTGAAAATTCGTGCTTTTTGTGAAATGGGAAAAGCAAACCAATCGCTATTATCCAATTGAATCAAGTTTGGTCTCGTGTTGCTGACAGATTAAGTAGAGTTGCCACGCCTGATTTTTAAAATCCGTAATAACATGACAAATATTACGTTAAATCAGTCTAAATCTGGTGATTACCATGACGAAATGAACAGGAATAATTTCATATGGCTCACTGAACAACTGATTCTCAATTTTCCAGAAAAATCATTAATCGTTGTGGTATCATAATCTACAGATTAATTAAGCATCTTCGATGAATTCTACGAAAGATCAAATGCAGGAATAAATTACCAGCAAACGGCGTTTGTCTAATAATATAGTTAATAAATTTGCCTAAGATGATTCAAATAGAACTTTTTACAATTATAAAAGAAACCTAAAGAAGTCACAATTTATGAAGCTAACCAGCTTCTACCGAGAGACACTACGAATTAAATACGATCGAATGAATGTAGAGTTTAGTGAAAAAAGGAGTTGCATCTCTCAACGTAGGCCAAGAAGTAAGCAACCTTGCAAATTTGTATGAAGAGGCTTAAATTTTTTATGTTTTGCATTAGCTTTATGACAATTCACACAACAAGTTCGCACTCATTTTTTTATTTTTATTTAGGGAAATCCATCATGGACACGCCACCCTCTCAGGAAAGAGAGTGGGTAGTGTAAGACTTCTATTGACTGAAACCCCACGGTATACCCTCTACCGCCATAACGGCACGTCACGAGATTCCGATTACAGTAATCGTGCCGTAAGCGTAATGCCGGGCTTAACCTGAGCTATAGAGAGAGCGTGGTACACCCCGACTGTCTCTCAGACGGCCAAACCAGTCCAACGGAGAGACGGGCGCCCCAACCCATCTTGGTCGGGCTTAAGACGAGTTCGCATCTAATCCAAGCTATTTATTAATTGAAATAAAATTTTCTCGTAAGTTGATCTATCGTAAAGATCTTCAGAGGAGTGAATACATTAGTATTAACATTATCGTAACGTTCTTCATACAAAATGGTAGCATTTTGTTTCACGACCGATAACGTTATGTTAACTTAATTGCTTGTGATAGCTCCTCAGTGAATAACAATGATAATACTTGAGTAGCAGTACTCAAACTTGTAGCTAATTTGCACATGCAGTTTTGATAAACGCATTTTTGTAAAAAAAATACGAGAGAAAACACTTGTTTGCACAAGGCTTGTTCCTAGCCTCGATAAAAAGAGTACTGATGATAAACTTCGGAAACTGTCCTCTTGTACCAATAGACAGACATAAGTAACTCTTGTCTATGCTCATTTTTTTTGTAATATTAGGAGTTTACCACAAGATTAAGTAATAACTGGACCTCTTCATGGTGAACTTTAGAAACTTCCATGGAACTCCTTGACGCGTAGAGATAGAATGTCGTGTTTGTACTCCTTTTGTTCGTAATGTTGAGAGCTATTGGCATCTGTAAATAAAGTGTTTCTAGGTATTACCTATACTAAGATTCATTTGCCAAAACACTGCTATATCAAAATGTTAAGATATTATATCTTGAGCTGGTATTATGAGGCTAAATATAACAAAACATGTAATGTTAGTAATAGGGAAATATATTTACATTTATTATTTAATTTTTACTTAAATTGTAATGTATCTGCTTATCAGTCGTCGCTATGTGCATGAACTTTGCCTAAAATATTGGAGCCCTAAAAATTTTGTACGCTTCCGTAACTGGTATTAGTTCAAAAGACTTTTTTGCCATACTAAATGATATAGTATTGAATTAGTTTTTTTCGTCGAATTTCGAGCTAATGTTTCCTTCACAATTCAATGTAATAATAAGTGAGACCGTATTGTTTGTTGCTGAGGACTGAGATGTTTGTTTCGCAGGTTCTGTTTGTCCGCGTCGCACACCAACGAGCAGCTGGACGAGTGCTTAGAAGCTATCGAAGCTGTCGTCGACGAGCTCGGGTTGCGCTACTCGCGCCTCCCCCCTCCTCCCCCCACCGCTTAGTTATACTATACTCTGTACGCTTACTATTTAATAAATTATTATATAACGCTTGAACCTCTTATCATTTGCTGGGCAACTGCACTTGTTACATACGCATGCGAGTATATCGTGCCTTCTCGCTCACACACTCAGTTACGGTATATTGTGCTTAACTTTTTGGACGAACCCAACGGCGTCGGAGAGAAATCTAAGATAAATCTCTACGAGTACTCCATAATTCATAACAAACTCAATACAAAACAACAAAAAAGAAAAGTGGAAATATAATAAATTGTCGCGGGTGTATCTCTATAACACGAGTAATAAAATAATATAAAGTAATTGTTAATTTATTAAAAAATACGTTTATTTATATATCTGGATTATGTAAATTTTGTTTCTATGTACTTTTACTTTCTATATACTTATAACTTGGGGCGCTAAATATAACGCCTTCCCTCACTCTGGCTACATTTATGAAATAACGCGAATGTTCCCATTTGTTGACAAAGAATGTTCTCGATTCCGATTGTATTTGACAAAATACATTAAAATAATCACTATATAAGTGTGGGATTTTTGTATACAGTGGTTAACAGGTTATCGGTGTGGGACGCTCCCAGACCGACCTCACGAGCGCGCGACGCACTTCACAGTACAAAAATGATTACGTACATTGTCCGTTACGTAACTTTCCAAAATAAACTATTTCTCCTTAAAAACATAGCTATTAGTAATATCCACCTATGGCGAACCAAAATTTTGATAATAGATGTGTAGGTATAAGTTATAACCATAAAACATCATTTAACGAGTTACAAAAATTATAAACTTAAGTTATTATGCTAATCGCATACCTGAGTGTATCGCCACGAAGTTTTGTTTATGGTCGCAATAAATGCAGGTGTGGGAACACATTATCGTCACGCGTTACAAACTATCTGGTAGCGTGACGATAGATGCAGCACGATAACTGGGCCCGCATTTTTTACAGGAACTTGGAAACACTAATTTCAAGTTAATTATTGAAATGATAAAGTTCTAGGAACGTTTTTCTGCGTCTTCATCGGAATTACTTTTGACATTAGTTTTAGCGGGACATGTAGCCGCAGCTTTGTCTCGTAGGTATGGGAGTGGCATTACTACATAACATTTTCCTTATTACATTCTTACAACATAGTTTTCCGTTATTATAAAGTTTAGAATACAAACACCTATTTTCAACCGTCCTTTCAACTGAATATTATGTTAAATGTAATGAAACCTATGTTTCAAAATTAAACGCCAACTGATCTGAGTGTTGAAAATATTAAAATATGTGTTTGAAAAAGCGATAATTCAAAACGTGTCGTTGTTCCTAATAACAAATTTTTTAGATCGGTTGACACAGTTATCAGCGTCAAGTGACCTATAATTAATAATCTAGTATTTTATATCAAATATTTACGTTATACAATATAACCTCGTTTGACTTATACTCTTGTAGTCTAATCAGTACCTAACGGTCATTGCGAAATACATCATATTTCCTACTATACCAAAATGGCTTATTAAAAAAAAAACTTTAATAAAAACGTTCCAATGCAACACTTTATTAGTTTATCCGAGTTATTTGTAAAAATATAATTACATTGTAAAATTTTGCATGCAAATTTATTATATAGTAGTCTTTGAGTAAAATTACCCAAACATTTTATCGCATTACGAGTGTATTCGATACTGTTTACAATTGAATGCTTTGGCTTCAAATGGGTTATTGATATATACAACGAAAATCTTTCCGATTCCATATATTCTAATATATGTGTGTTATTCAATTCCAATAGAAGAACCTTCCTATATATGTAATGAGAGGTGCGCATGCGACCGCGGTCAACGTGCAGTGTGTGCCGGCGCACCAGTTATCTGTCGCCCTAACATTATTTGCAAAAGGATGATCCATACAAAATTTATGTCGGTCACATTTATATTATAGCCTGTTATCAGGAACCTTGACGTCGATATAAGCACAACTACACAGCAAACGATTCGTTTAATATTAGGCAACCGTCCGCGTCCGCCCACACTATATTTACAGCAGCCTGAGAGATAATACATGCCTTTAATATTTCTAGTTTCAAAGTAAACAAAGCAACAGTGGTTTTGCTTTTTCGTAAATTAGTCTACGTACTCGTGCAGTAGCGATCCACCGCGGTCACAGATTAGGTTTATTATTTCGTGTAGCATGTTGTGATTGCCAGTCGAATGATTCACGTATCTTCTTATCGACATGCTTGTGATAACGGCTCGTATCGATGATAAACGTGCGGTGTTTAGTTCTTCGAAGCAGTACCACATTCGTTATTCTATTCGGAAAGTGTTACGGGATGAAACGGTGCACGTGATTGTGCGGTAACTGTGCGATCTCTACAAAAGAATGTGCGGCCAGAACGCGCTGTTCCTGCTCATCTTCTGCACCTGTATCGCGACTCTCCTCGCCAACGACACCGTTGCCGTCATCAGACAGCAGTAAGTGTTTCAATTACCCACATATATATTCATCCTAACACTACAGGGATTCGCTGCCTCTTTGCACAACTATGAAATAAATCATTTCGCGCGTACTGAAAGGTACAGTCAATTAATTCTTCGAAAAATAAATGACTCATGATTCTTGTGTGAAACATTCAACATAAGGAATTCAATAGATTTATTAATATGTTAGAATAGTATTTAAGCCAACATGTATAGTTTTGGTAATCGCGTCGGATTGTATAGCACGCCGCAGTGTGATAGCAGCTCAAAGGCCACACGTGTTTTCAGAAACTGGACCTTACAGACATGTTTTGACTTTCCATTATACTTTATTACTTTGAGGTTTGTATATTTCACTTACACTTTTGGTTGACATATTTTCTTGCATAAATTTCTTGCCAAGTCACGTTGAGTTTATTCATTATGGCGCACTTACGTGGAAAGGTTAAAGAGCACAAAATTTAATACAACATAAAATATATTACACAACATAAATACAACAAGAAAAAAATGGACTCTTGTTTTTGAAAGTAAAGGAACGGGTGTTTTAAGTAAAAATTACTATATTCAATATATAGTGAACATGCTTCGACATGAATGAAATATTGAAGACTAGCTGATAGGTGACTTCGTCTATGTTATTTATTAGCTTAATAGTATATTTTATGTTCAGAGAAAAAAATATAGGCACCACACCACTTGACCCAGTTCTCCACGATAACAAAACAAACATCGCTAAACGCGTAGTGCTTTATAGAAATCGCAGTTACTTAATTCTTCAATAACTGTATATTAAACTAGCTGTTGCTCGCGGCTCCACACCCGTTTTTTAATTTGTATTAAAGGAATTTAATATTGTGAGAAGATTATTCTCTATCAAAAACATTTGTTTGTAAGACACGCGCGTCACCTCTATGACATGTAATGTGTACAGTGTAAATACTAACAGTGTGCCGGATAGGATTTAGCATCAACTATATATTTGGAACTTTAACACACTATATAATCCCCTCAGTGCTCACTTACAATATATAAGAAAGTAATGAAAATTTCAAGCTATACAGTACGTCTTTAAAATGTTATTATATAGATATAAAATGCCCATATTGTAAATATGGTAAAATTTTTGGGAACATACAAAAAGTTACAGCTTGTCTGTTCCGCAAGAAACTGTATTATAGAACTATTAAGGTAATACCATTCTGGTCTAATATCTTATTAGAAAGACCTCTTCTATTTTCAAAATTACTATTAATTATAATATTGAATTGTAAACAATGAGTTGATAATTATTTTTATAATTGACCTGAGAAATGTTCTTTTAGTACCACTTTATGTAGAAAATATAGAACCGTAGATTTCTCGGAGTTTTAAATCACCAACACGTGGGATGAGGCCTATGTTTTAACGGACTACCGGATACCGATTCTCACTTTACCAGGCGGTATTTCACGTTAAGATATCGTCACCTAATTTTAACTTAGACATACTCATGAATTTACTACCAGACATTTACCCTCTATCAATACAATATAATGCAGTCCGAAGGTTAAAGTATAATAGCAAAATTTTGGAAAAACCTGTTCGTAACATAATCACTCGAAAGTATAATAATGTAAAACAATTTTATACATTTTTTCAATATTTTCTAGAAAACTGAAGAATAAGAACCTAGTTACACAATAACGAATTTCAAATTTCATCCAATCCGTAACGCAATGAATCGAAAACTCATTAAGAACAGTCAGGTTTATTAAATATAATAATTTTTCGCGAATTATCAGGTACACTCCTGATAATGTAACAGCTATAAAAACGGCAGTAAGAACCGTTACAAGAATAATCCTATATTTTACACGTGACGCTAACAGGAAATATACTGTGGTCAAATTCGTAAAAGTTTTATATCTAAAATAAACCAAACAAACATAAAATAACTTTGTGCGTGTAGTTTTAATATTAAAGGTATATGTTCCTCTTTTAATATTTAGAATATTTGAAAGTACTAAAACAATTCGTTTAGCCTCATCTATAAATTGTCAATAAAAGTGTATATTTTATTTTAACATTTAATAATTTTTCAACGTTAATTCACGCTATAGAGATGTAAAGTTGACAAGTTTTTATGGTTTTTGCTATAAAAAAAACGTTTTATTTTGTGACGTGTGGGTTGCTTCATATTAATTGTTACAAATAGTTCATCGGTGGCCGCTTATAAGAGTTATTATTATTAAGTTATTGTAAAATGCATGCTTTTTTTAAATTAATTATTTGTTGATTTTCTCAACAAGCGAGTATACGACGAGACATCCAGTAGCGTATTTTCCTGTGTAGAAGGGTACTATTACATGTGTTCAACTGTTTCTCGCGATATTTTTATTTACCGTTTCACATTACCTTTATGTTCATGATTTCTATAAAATTTATTGGCAGTATAGTCGATGTAATCTTCCACATTTACATCATACTCATTTGCAAGGGTATATTTCAACGAACCAATAAAAAAAAAATCTCTACGAGTATCGATATCTTAGTATAGAGATCCGTTTAGGGATAATTGTGATGAGTTAGTAATCTTTATCGGCGGCTTAATTTTTGTAAACCCCACAAAATGCAGCCGTGAAAAAGCCCTTCTGCTTATAAAATAATTCTAACAGCATTGTACGTGTAGGCTGAACTTGGAAGAGGTGCATTCTCTGCTTGTGAACCACACCGTCGAGTATATCCTAATATTTGAGCCGGTAAGTACATACACAACCAATATTTGTAACAGAAATCAAATCATTCTTACTTAAATTTTTGTAGTGGGTTCAGTTAACTATACGTATGTTATATAACGTAACCAATACTTTGAGAACCCAAACAGCTGATTCTCTTTGTAATTCATATTTCAAATAAAAATTATTTTCCTACAAAACATATAAATATCCCAAAAAAAAAATTATCCTTCGAGTTTTCCGAATCGATCGAGTTTTTGTGTGGTTCGGTATGTTCTACGTAGTATTGTCAGCAGTACCGTTACGTTTCATCAGACGGAAGAGCAGGGACAGTGGCCGAGCCAGTTGTGGGTTCAGAGCGATGGTGGTGACGTCTCACATCCGTTACTCCTCACCGCGAGGCACAGAACTGGTAACAAATTTTCCTATTATTATTTTTTCTTGCAAACGGGTATTGACATTGTGATTTTACTTATTAAAAAAACTACAAATATTTACTCTGTTCATCGAACAGAACGTGCACGTTGACAGGCTTTTCGGATATTACTATAATTCTGATTACTATACAAATCTATACGACGTAAAAAAACATACATATAAATATATGTTTCATATATATACATATATAAGTATAAATAGAAATAATTTAAAACATTTTCCATTGTATCGTTTTCTTTATTGATTCCAAGAATCGTATCCTCTAATATAATATTTGCGATAGTGAATCTGTTTGTTACTGTTTCACGTCATAACTATTTAACCGATCGTTATACAATTTTGCACACACGTGGTCAGTCATACAGACAATAACATACACGGTACCTGTCATATTGAAAAATGCACTGTTCTCGAGGGAAATCTATGCTAACGCGAGTAAACGCTAGTTACTAAATATTATTAAGCATTGTATTTGTCGTATGCCGTTTATGAAGTGTAACAACAACTTGGTCTGTATATTAACCCGGTCTCCCACTGTTAATCCCTTGGCAATGAAAAGATAGCAATATATATATGACAGATTAAGTTATTCATATAGAACTATTGAAATCAAAATGCTTTTTCGCACGTTGCGTGCACCGCGTGCTACGCCATGCGTGGGCGGTGGATAGTGTAAAAATATTCCAGAAATAAATGTGTATTACATACATTACGCTTGTGTATAAATTGGGTCAAAAATATTTACGCAATTGCTGACTGTTAACATTTTTAATATTTATAAAAACAATTCGTAGTCGTATTTTAGCAGCAGGAATATGTTCTATAATATCAGGTGCGACGACTTGGCAGCTGCCGTACTATGTGGGCGAGCAGCTGGTGTACACGCTGCAGCGGACGCTCTGCACGGAGAACGCGACGCTGCAGGAGTCGGAATGCGCGGGCGAGCCGGGGGACCAGACGCGTCATGAGTTCTCATTACACGTCGCCTCCTCCTGCGCCGCCTCTATCAATGTGACGCTAAGTGCTGCTCCCGCCCGGGACTGGCTGCTTACTTTCCAGAATCCCGCTGCAATCACCGCTGCGACGGTATGCACCTGCCATTCTACATTAAAATATATTATTTTGTACATATTTATATCTCCTAGGTAGTTATTCATGCAGGAATGTTTATAAATATTTCACCGACTGAACATTTATTCAGGTAACTCCTTCATAGTACGAGTTTAGTTTAGACTATTAATTTGTACTAATGAATTACATGTGTCGGTGGCAGACCGCGCCGAGTGTGCACCACTACAACTTCCTGCCCGAGCAGCAGAGCGTGCGACTCGTTGTACACTCCGAAGACGACATCTGCGCAATGGTCTCCGTGCAAAACTATAAGGTCAGCATTCTATTCGTGGCTCTTGATTTCCAGACTATTTACTTCTAAAAATGTTATGCGGTTCTACATTTATTTATTTTATATAAGTTATAACACATTATCTTCTGTACCTGAAACGTGTCACTAAAACTAAAAATTAACCTAACGCACTGCAATTTGCATTGAAACGATGATGGCTCAGTTGGTTGTGTGTTCGGACATAACGTCGAAGGACGTAAGCTCGAATCCTAACAACTGAGTCGGAGCTTTCGGTGAAGGAAAACATCATGATGAAACCATAACATGATTTTTTTAAGTCCGCCTGGCTAGCTACCACCCTCAAGTTGAAAATCTGTCGTCAAGCACCTGTTGGTGTGTTCCGGCAGCTGCACTTGAGAGCCAGTCTCCCTCTAAGTTTAGCATGACTACCATCTTAGACCACATCATCATTTAACATCAGTTGAGATTGTAGTCAAACGCTAACCTATAAAGTATATAAAGAAACATATATTTCATTACGTAGTATGTGATAAGTGATAAGCGAAAGAAGTTTCGTATATTATAAAATATCGCCGCAATTGAGTTGTATTGGAAATATATTAAATTGGAAAGAAGTACAGTTAATTTTAGAGTACCTACTACAGAATGAAACGGAGATGATGCTTTGTCCTAAATTATGCTACATTTAAAAAAAGTTTGTTTGTGAAACTTACATACATAAGTCATAATATAACAACTTCATATTAATTATTATGCGATCCCTTATTTCATTCATTATATTCATATTAGATGGCTAGAATTGTCTATAATTATTTTGATTACAAATCTTGTAGTTAATACAAAATACGGCCTTAATTAATTGATTACCATTAATTTATTCCATGAAGAAATATATTGTATAAGGAGTATCAGAAGTACAATGAATATAATGAAGACAATATTATATAAAAAATCTTATACAAAAGATAACGTTTAATAGGTAATCACTAAACAGCTACCCGTGGTTGTGGTGTTTACAGTGTCCGATCGCAGAAACTATTGACGAGATAGAAAGGACCTCTCTAAGGATGTCCGTCCAGCGTTCTGGAGCTGTACAATTATCGGTAAATATATTTTATGTATATCATTTTATTTTAATTTTTAGGATAAATAGTTAATAGTATAATTAGGTTGTAATATTAATGAATGTAATTTGTTAGCGGACGCAGTATCCAGAAGGGTTCTACGTGGTGACACTGGTGCGGGACCGTGACGTGGTGTGCACCGGCGAGGAGCATCACGAGGAGGACTGGCTGTGGGAGGCGGCCGTCTTACCCAAGCAGGAGCACAACGATGACCACCACGCGAGTACTAGGCAAAAGAATCTCACTATCACTATCCAGGTGACACAATTCACTTTTTTAGTCTGACTTATGACTTACCGGAGACTCGGATATATTCATAATGATAGTAACGAGGTGTGATAAGACGGTGTGTGCATGTGCAGGCATCGCTGTCGCGGGAACAGTACGCGATCGCCATCGGCGTGACGGTGCTGGTGCTATTGCTGTTCTACGTGGCATTCGGATTGCTGGTGTTAGCCCAGCGCTGGCCCCGCTGGGCGAATCTCGTCGGACCCAAGGCCATACTTGCGGACCCTAACAGTTAGTACTTATTACCGTGGAACGTTATGTCCATGGAATTACTCATTACATTCATTTAACCAATCTGCTTTTTGTTATATTTCTCTAGCTATTTCAGGTTTTTAGGCTGTTTTATGTGACGCTTACTAACTAAGAAGAATTAACCAAGGAGGAAATATACATCAAATAGTTTTATTGTTATATCTGAAACAAGTCTTGCAAATCTTTTACTGACATTATCTGGCCGCAGCGGTTCCTAGTCTTGCATGTGTGAGTGTAAACAGCATAGGCACAAGGATTAAGCAATTATACGGCTACGATTTAGATTTAATTGTACAACAATGAGTTCCATCGTAACCAACGGGTCAAAAGGTTCTATTTATTCTTCTGAGCGGTAATTTATTATCACATATCTTATCAACTAATAAGACCGAAAATATGAAATGCTACCAAGGTATTGCGTTAGTTCAGATAAGAGATTCTACACTTTAGTTGCCAGTAGGTTAAATATATCAACAGGTGTTTTTCAGTAGATTTCACTAACATGAATAATCATTAATGCGTCAACTGCATTGGCACGAAAGGGAATGTTTTTGAAATAGTATTAAAAATGTTTTCTAAAATGTAGCGCAGTTACTACAAATGGAATTGTTAACATTATTGTTTCCAGAGTCTGAAGGCGGAATCGACACCAGCGCGCTCCCCGATTCACAGGGCGCGCCGCCGACAGTCTCTCCGGGGCGGAGGCGGCGTGGCTCCGGTACGCAACACTACTCCACACCTTTCTACGTGTGTTTTACGTAGATTGTCTATTGTAAAAGTTAAATTTATGTACAGATGCGACGTTTGACAGCAGCGACATGAGCGACACGGATTCAGAGCACGAGGCGTCGACTGCCTCCGTGACAGCGGTGACCATCACCACCACGACTGGCAGCCGATCGCCCCCCACTACGGCCGCCACCGTGCCGACCTTCTCCAACGGAGTGTCTACTATCACTGTCGATGAGCAGGTGTTTATGTCGTTATTGAATACTTATGTTCTAAGAATTCCAGAATGTACTCGTTTATCTAAAATGGTCATAATTCATATCATTGACTAGGCATGCAGAATGTTTATTATTGTTCAGTATTAACGTCAGGATACGGGCGCGGAGACGGGCGTGGCGGCGGGCGCGGTGACAGGGGCGGAAGCGGACGCGTCGCACCCGTACGGGTTGCCAGCGCGATTGCACGTGGCAGCGCTGGCGCGGCGGCGCGGGAGAGTGCTGCGCGCGCGCTCGGACCGGTACCTTTACACGTTGTATACGGTCGCCGTGTTCTACGCGTTGCCGGTCGTGCAGTTCGTAGCCGCCTTCCAAATGGTCAGTGCCGCTCTTTGTTCGCGATCACTCCTCTGCCACTTACTGGACAAAATGACACGCATTGAGATTTACCGAAATTTCCATTTTCACACGTTG
This sequence comes from Antheraea assamensis, assembly GCA_035772565.1. NCBI lineage: Eukaryota > Metazoa > Arthropoda > Insecta > Lepidoptera > Saturniidae > Antheraea > Antheraea assamensis. The sequence continues at coordinate 2,327,885 of JAQQSE010000046.1, read as the reverse complement.
ACACTCATTTTCCTGGCCACGACGATATAACGTTGAAACATTTATAACACCTGATCGCCAAAAGGAATGACGTAAAGAATCGATAAAAATGGTATCAATGGTTTTACAAATCGTTTGATATGATATTCTCTCATTCCGGAGTTATACTGCTGTATGATTTGTCGCAGTCGTTGCTGAGTAAAGTCATCCTTTATTTCGAATCGTTTTATATATCATACAAATAAGGATATTTTATGGAAATGCAAATTTTCAGAGGTGCACATGACAATAAGAATATTTTTTAAATTTTCATCTATTAAATGGGAAGTGGCTTTTATAGTCCGCTTAATTCAAGCATAACTATGACGCGTGTATAACGAAATGTTCCAGATTCTGAACATATCTGGATCACTGGACCTGTGCTACTACAATTTCTTGTGTGCGCATCCCGCCGGTAAACTGTCGGACTTCAATCACGTGTTCTCGAACCTCGGATACCTGCTGCTCGGCGCGCTCTTCATGCTGCAGCTCCGACGCCGCAAGCGCAACAGGAAGCGCGCACCGCGCGATGAGGTACTACACGTCTACAGTGTGACTAGACTTTACACACTACATGCTACATTCCGCACTACTAAACCATACTACCTACCATTTTTGCATATTAGTAGAGCTTTTTGTATGTCAGGTTGGCTAGCTACCACCCTCAAGTAGGGAACTTGTCACGAAACGCCTGTTGGTATGTTCCAACAGCTGCACTTGAGAGGCAGTCCCCTCTAAGTTTAACATGCTTACCATTTTAAACAACATCATCATACGACGTCAAATGAGATTATGTTTAAATGATAAAACCTATAAAGTACTTAAAAATTCTCTATGTCTTGCATGTTTTTATTAAAAATATTACCTTCTAACCGTTTATACGTTACTGTTAGACATCAAGTACTAGCTTCGACACGTAGTTGCAGTCGCGTTTATATCTTTGAGTTTTCGATAAGTCTCGACAAAAATGGGTAGCTTTAAACAAATTTTGTACACAATACAAGGATTGGGTAACGTCAATAGTGAAATACTTTCCGCGTATGATATACTTCACAGTTAGCGTACATTTTTGCCTACACTTTGTACCATAATCTTCCAAGGAGCAGGTAATTATGTTAGATGCTCTGGCCTGAATAGGCTATAAAAATACATCAATAAGTTAAAACAAATCTTATTGACAATTTGATAAATTAGCGCATTGAAACAAACAAAAAAGAATATGTCATATTTTATAATATTATCGTACAAATAATTAATTACCAATACTAACTTATATTGTACAAGGAAAACGATTACAAAAAACTTCAAACAATAAGGATAAAAACTTCCGTTGAAACGACAACATACTCACATTACACAATGAACACTATAGGCAAAGAGGATATTGCTATAGAACAGTAAAGAGTTAAAGGGCGTTTTATTTATTCCAAGGAATGTCAACAGCTGTTAAAAAAATTCAAAATACAATAAACTAACTAGACTCACTCACTAATAGACAATGAAGTAGTAATAAGAAGGTATTAAGTACTGCATTAATAATAATAAGGCATAGTGAAGAGTTACATATTAGGTAACCGTGTCAAAAAATGATTTGATAATGGCTTGTCTTGCTGCATTATCTGAACATCTGAAGAACAGTATACGAAGTCCATAAACATTGATCCGGCCGCGGCTGCGCCCGTTGCCTCCTTATTTCAATTAATTTCATTCCTACTAAGGTTTATTTGAGATCACTTCATCTCTCAACCTGATATGAGGTTAAGTGTAACGCTACGATGAATCACAATATAAAAAAATGTATTCGTAAACGATAGTGAATCAAAGAATTTCACGTAATTTCACATTTTATTTAAGTCATATTTACCGTATTTATTAATAGTTATGTGATGTGTCGTCTGTCTGCAGGAGTACGGTATTCCGGCACACTACGGCCTGCTGTCCTCCCTCGGCGCCGGGATGATGGTGGTGGCGGTGCTGTCCGCCAGCTATCACGTCTGCCCCAATGGACTCAACTTCCAGTTCGGTACGTACTTTACGACACCGCTCTTACAGACTTACAGTCATGCCCATTATTTTATTATTATCGTGTAATTGAACGCATAATAGAAGTATGTTCTATTTCAGACACGGCGTTCATGTACGTGTTGGCGGTACTTAGCATGGTGAAGATCTACCAGTCCCGGCATCCCGATATTAATGCGCGCGCGCACGCTACATTCGGAGTACTCGCTGTACTCATCGCACTAGGTGCCTAACACTTTACAGTACAAAATAAAATAAGTATACAAGTAACTATTACAAACATACACATAACTCTGATTCTTGATTAGTCACGATATCTCGACCTTCGGTTTTATTGAAATTCACGTATATTTACTCATTCTAAAATTAATTTCGATGAAATGAATGAAATGAAAATCGAAAAATAAGTTAAGCAAAAATGTTTATAACCGCCATTACCTCGTCGCCTTACCTCATTTAAGACTTCCAATAAATGTTGTATCAGGGCTCATAATGATAATGTGCTCCTTGACGTATCCGTCAACGGGAACCCTGGTAGTTTCGGAAGCGGGAGCAAAATATGTGGCTCGCGAAACCAAATTTACTTTTCAAATATATTATTTAATTTACGGTTTGTAGACATCATATTAAGTGGCTCAATAAACCTGTTATCACTCGAACGGAATAAACGTAACCATCGCAGTTAGTTGTGAATAGATATGAAATTGCAGTTATTTTTGTAAATTAATTCCGTGCAATTTCTGTTGTAGCAAGCCCTTAATGTGCTTTATTATAGGTCCGATGTCTACTTAAACCGCCCTGCAGAAAGTTAGTCGTTGAAATAAAATAATTTTAAATTGAATTTTAATTGAAATTGAAATAAATACCGTTATAAACAGTAAGTTATTCAGAAATATAACAATGAATTTTGTGATCATTAGTTATTATAAATGCTGATATATATTCTTGTATAAAAAATCATGCTAGTATATGTAAGTTGGTTGATACGTGGTATTGTTGTATCGCAGTGGTGTGGGGCGTGCTCGGTGGCGGACCGCTCTTCTGGAGCATATTCACTGTGCTGCACGTCTTCACTTTCCTGCTGCTCTCGCTCCGAATATACTACGTCGGACAATTTAGACTCGGTGAGACCCTACCACTTCATTTGTTTCACTTTGAGAATGACAACTAGCGCAGACCACTTGCTGTGAAATGAACCGAACGAAGACAATTTGGAACTAGGTCTTTCACTCTTTTGAATTTATTCCTTTTCTATTGGTATCCTATAATATACGAATATTGTATTGAAGTAAAGAGATATGTTGCAAAAGGTTGTTTACCATGAATCAATGTGAATATGTCGGTGGCGCAGAGAAGGAGAGCCTGGCGGTCGCGGCGCGCGAGTGGCGCTCGCTGCCGGCGCGGGGAGTGCGTCCGCTGTACACTGCGCGCCTCGTAATGCTGCTCATCGCGAACGCGGTCAACTGGGCCTTCGCACTCTACGGGCACGTATTGCTTTTAGCTTCTCTCTTATAACTACTATTTATCTCAAATTGATCTAAAGTATTTTCTACATACTGTGTGGTGAGTCGATGAGAAATTTTTATTCAGAAAGTCGGAACGCATTAATGTTCTAAAGCCAGTGGTATAACTACGAAGTGTGACTATTAAATAACGAGACTGACGCTGCTACCAAAAGTACGTATGCGGAATACTCCTAATAATTGTTTAGTACGAAACCTTCTCTTTCGTATGCCGTTGTCGCTTCTATATATATACTTTGTTCGCATTACACTTGTTTTGCCGGAAAAAATGTTAAGTTTGACAGTAGAGCAACAAATCGTTGTTAAATTTTACACAAAACTAGAAAACCGCGCTGTTGAAATTTGGTAACTCATTGAATAAAGTGTATTGTGATTAATGTATATAGTATACTTGAAGTTGTCTAAACGTTTTAAAGACGGCCGAGAATTTGTTGGAGATGATTCATGCTCGCGTCGCCTTCCTACGTCAAAAACAGGTGACAATATCATAGTGATCCTGGTTCGATGGGATCGTGCGTTAAGTATTGACATTACAGCAAAAACTGTAGGAATTAGTAGTCCGGTGCAACTGTAACGGCCTTAACAAACCAACAGTGCAGACAGTTCGAAAAAAAAACTGTAGGAATTGATAAATATTGTATACGGCATATTTTACATAACAATTTTGATAGGGAAAAGGCGTATTGCTTAAAGTTCTCAGGTACGAACAACAAAAATGTTGAACCCTCCATGTAGTCCGGTGAAGCTATAGAAGCCTGTTAGTCCAATAGTCAGTTGAAAAAAAATAAACCCTCCGTCTAAATCGTTACATCTTGCACCGTGGGATTTCTATAGGATACCTAAGGTGAAATCTATATTAAAAAGATTGAGATCGTTGAATATTTAAAAGAGAAAAAGGTACGCATTTTGATGGAGCGGATAAAAAAGGACTTCAAACATTTTATTGAAAATTTGAAGATTTGCATGAAGCTATATTAGGATAGGGGGGGTGTATATATTGAAAATATTAATAAATAAATACTAATGAAATAAACTATTTTATAGGATCAGTCTCGTTATTTAATAGACATACTACGTATACCATTGGAAAACGATGATACATTTGTAGATTGGTATGTCAGTTCGAAAAAAAAAAGATGATACATTTATCAGATGGGACCCTCTCTGAATGTAATGAAACGTTGCCATAGCAACGCATCGACATGTGTTTGTTTCCCGGTCCTCTTGCTTCTTTGTGCATTCTGCCACTTTGTTATCATGCCACTAAATAGAGCATTTATAAATGGAATTAGATACAATTCGTGGTATGTGGTAATTTTGAATAGGATATATATTGCACGAACTCTTATTCTTCGACGTCGTTATAGGAAGAGAGCGTAAACGGTTGTATTTCCACAGACTGTTCACTCAGGCAGCCGACATCGCGTCACACTTGCTCAGCGTACTACTGTGCAACACACTGCTTTACATCATGTTCTACCTGGTGATGAAGTTGCTGCACGGCGAGCGGCCGCGCTGGTACGCCTGGCTGTATCTCGCTGGGGCGGCCGCCGCCTGGATGCCCGCTCTCTACTTCTTCACATCGGGTAACTATCTCACATTTATTTACTTCACAGCGTGAACGCAATATTTGTTATTTTTTTACATCCTATTGGATCACGACTACCATACAGTAATACTCGTATTACTAGCACATTAACCGTACTGCATTGCGGCATAGACAAACCGGAAACCAATTCGAAGGGTACTGATCCATACCCGGCTGAATCATTACCATCTTGACTCTCTTTTAAACTAAACTAAACTAGTCGCGTTTCGGGATCAGCCCGGCAGGCCTTTAGGCGACGCCTGCCTATAAATTTTAGATTTCAGAATGATCGTCCTTGTTTTGAGACTGCATTTTGCTTACTAAAATATATATATGAAAGATTTTTAAGAAGGTGTTCTCTTTTATATTTTATACTAGCACTATGTGTAAATGCGCATATAAAGGTTTTGAACTAGCAGATACCTAGCGGCTGTCTAAAGATTTAAGTTATATTTGTTACGTTGCGGCCGATGTGTGCAGGCAGCACGGACTGGTCGACGACGTCGGCGCAGTCGCGGCATTATAACCACGAGTGTCGGCTGCTGCAGTTCTACGACTCGCACGACTTATGGCACATCCTCTCGGCGGTCGCGCTCTACTTCACATTCAATGCGATGCTCACATGGGACGACGGACTCGCCGCCGTCAAGCGTACCGACATCGCTGTATTCTGATCTTATGTATATATTAATAAATATTATTTTACACGAAATTCTTTCAATGAATACTAAGCGACTAGACATCGCATCGTGATGTCACCTTTTTTAGTGAATTTACTGGATTGACCGTTCTGAATGATGAATAAACTTTTTGATCAAAATTCCCTGTTCAAATATAACAGTAACTTCAATATTCATTCATTATCTTTCTGAACTATTACCGGATTGTTGTATCGCCTTTATCCAGAATCTAATCTATAATCTTCCTAAAACGCGTGGTGTAAAAGTTAGGTTAGTAGTTGGTAACAGAAAACACAAAAAAATCGTTACTTTTTCTTAATAAAACTCATTTCTTTGTTATGACGTTTTATGCCGTTTAACCACAATTTTAAGTCATGTTAATCGACGATTTGGTCTGATATAGTAAACACGTTAAACTATAAATGAATCAAATTCAAAATAACGAACAAAAACTTGTTTGATTGAAACAACGGATATATTTTAAGTTACATATTTGTAATTTTAATGATATACTTTCAGAACATATTTCACGATCCCAAAATGCTCAGGAAAGTTGGTATAAAAATTACGAAATACGAATACGAATTGATTCATTTAATTCCTGAAAAATGTAAACAACTATAATTGAACTTTTGAGATAGTTTAAATACTGTGAATGAAATGACAAAAGATGTCTGGGGTAGTTTGTGAACCACGAATGCCGTTAAAACTCAAGAAGTAGATGTATAAAATTATAATAAGACCAGTAGTGTTGTATATATCTGAGTGCTGCGCTATGAAACAGACGCTTGAGAAAAGATTACGTGTGCAGAAATGTGAATGTTAAGATGGATGTGTAGTGTAACTAGAATGGACAAGATTAGAAATTAAGAATGAGTATATCAGAGAAAGTTCGAAAATAGTACCAGTGACAGAAACGTTAAGGAGTAATAGGTTAGCATGGTACGGGCATATTATAAGAAAATATAAAGTCATGTAACTAGAAAAGTTTTGAGTATGAAGGTGGACTGATATAGGAGTATAGGAATTTCGAGAAAGGTATGGATGGATTGTGTGGAAAATGATATATGTTTAAAAAGTGTGAATACTGAGTTGACATCTGACACGGGAGAGTGGAAGAGGAACACATGTTGTGCCACCCTATTTAGGTGGGATAATGTGAAAAGATGATGACACCTGATGTTTCACGTACAGAACAAATGACTTTATTTATATAAACTTCAAAGTAGAAATAAATTAAGAGTTTATTTATTTAAACACTACAAAACAAAACTTGCTAAGATAAAGTATTCATGATATGTTCACTTGTTATACGATATTAACGAGAGCGGGGCCGCAGCTTGACTTTCGCATCCTGACACCAGAATATACTTAGGATGATCCCTGTATGTCTTACATTTCGTTTCATAATAGGTCAATATTTTTCTGTAAGAAAATACAAAATATATCTTCACCTAAAATGTGGTATAAATCATTTAATAAAATATTTTTTCTTAATTACATCGGTGTTTATACACTATTCAAAGTATTTCGCGTCTCAAAGTATTTTCGTCGTTGTGGTTATTATAACACGGAGAAACTTTTTTTCTTGTTACACTTCAAATAATGCTACTAAATTATAACTATCATCGGTTAGGTAAATAGGTACGTATCTACAAATACTATCATACATTATAATTGATAACCATTTGTTTAGTATGGAATTACGATTTTAAAATATGTAATGGGTTACATTGTTACTAATTTAGTGATTTGAGCACAAAAGTTATCTTCATATAAAATCAAAGAAAAATCTATGTAATTTCCTTTTAGTTGAATAATAAACTTTAATGCAAATAACAAATAAAAATATTTATAATGCCCAATAAAATTGCTACAACATAGTTACCATTTAATTGTCGTAACAAAACGCAACTAATGTCACTGACACTTAATGACGTCACGGCAGCGACTGTCGCGTTCTCATTATTTTTATTTCGCAACCACTTGAATGTCTGCATAACTTAATCGTTTCCCGTGTAAAATCAAATCACGGAACATATATTCGCAATGGACAATCAATACTACTACAAACTCATGGCGAGCTACCTCTCCAAACGCAACTGCGACGAATCATTCATGAGGTATTTTTTTGGCAAAAATGCACTAAAGAAGACGCCGGAAGAATTAGAGCGAGCCGACGAGCGGAAGAGAAGACTGCAGCGAGAACGTTCACGAAGATATCGAGCTCTTAAGAACGCGCGGCGGCAGAATGAGGGTGCCGGTGCTGGCCGCGACAGCGTTGACAGTGATGCTGCTCGCACCAAGTCGCATACGATGTTACTCGAGGAGGTACCTAGTGATTGCGAAGAGCCGCCCACACTCTGCGATCTTAACTATGAGGACAAGTGGCGAGAGGCATCCTCGGACTGTGCTTCCGACGATAACTCTGCGCAGTCCGCCGCCGAGCTGAAGGAGAACGTGGTGTCGGGTGACGTATCCCTGACACTTCGTGAATTCCTCACGTCGCCCAACGCCGAGTTGGATTATCCGACGGTGCACAGCCTCATGTTCCACTGGCTGCAGACGTAACATCATGGCCGGCCTTCCCGCCGCCGCCATCGCACAGGTATCATATCGAAATTGACTCATACTGTTAGCTGTTTCTTCTGATTTTTTTTTGATGTGAATCTGTTGTAATGTGGTTGGGGCCTTCGGACAATGGTAGTGTTACACATATCAGTAATGTTGCCGCTTTATATTCAACATAGTGTCGACAGAGCCGTCCTGCTGTATTTGTAATCAAACTGAATTAGAATATAATGTAACACTGAATCATGTAGTGGCCAGTGGGTGTTCGAGTGAAGGTTGTTCTGGTTAAGTTTGGTAACTTTTTGATACTTGTTAGTTGATTTTCTGCAACAACATATACTCCAAAATAAATAAAAATTATGTTATTTGTCTAAAATGGTGAAAGATGTCCTAAGAGGAATTAGGGAGTTCTGTTGTTTGTAGATAAGTACAATGAACAAAATTGTAAAACCATGGGCACCATGATGCTACTGTTTCATTGTTTCATACTACAGTGCTGTACACATGAAGCATTGGAGCAGAATGCATGAGGTTATACAGGTGGACCACAGGCCCTGCATTAGTTTATAGTATATTCCAATAGACAATAAGTTGTTATTAAGTTGCCATATCCTAATAATTAGATACTCAACTATTATATACATAATATTATATTTTATAAATACAATGATATGTATGCATATAGAGAAATATATACTTATAGTTTGTGATATGAATGAATTTATATTTTGTGTGGGATCTAGGATATAGTTGTTACAGTAAATTGGTGGTGTAGCTGTAGACACCATTGTGTGTACATGTGTGTTTGTAAAACATACTATATTGCCATGTCATTACTTGTATTTTTCGTTTAAACATTCCTGTTTTTTAAAATTTACTTGACATTTATAAAACCAAGAAATTGAATGTTCATTGTGGTGTTCTTCTTGTTATTGATTAAGACTGCTAATCAGCTTAATATGCATTTATTTGAATACTCGAAACTTAAGTTTAGCTCTCTCTTCTAGTGGTTTATTACAATTTGCCATTTTGTTTTATAACATAGTATATATAGCGGTAGTTATTTTATATTTCATAATCAAAGTAGCTGTAAGTTCACAATCTTGTCAATCTTTACTTTTGTTCTCAATTGATGTTAAACAACAGAGAACTAGATTATGTCACAAGTGTGTTGGGAACAAAGACACTGCTTGTCACATAATTAAATGTTAGTTTATTATTTTATGTTAATTTTTATTAATTATTGCTTATTTTTTTTGGCTTTTATATCTACCTATATTATAAAATAATCTCTTATTAAGATTTATGTTATCTCAGTGATGACAGTTTTGACTGTATGAGTAGTTAGAAGGATTTGGAACAGGTTTGGATCCATAAGACATTTTTGAATATAAAGGAAATGAAAAACATTTGCAAGGAGAAGGAAAAGTATTGTCTTGTCATTACTGTCTACCCCAGTAGAGGTGTAGAATTGCTTATGGTTAACATATATACATTACATTATAGTATGATACAGTGGTATACATGTGCTACATACTGAAAAAAGAACATTATTTCACACATGGCTATATAATTTCAAATTAAGCACGCATGCATTGTAGTAATTACCAGCTGATTATATATGATATAACCCTTATATTACAACTGACAATCATACTATCAAACTTGAATTCAGATTGGTACAGTTTATAAAACCCATGCGAAAAAGGAATATTTTTCAGCTCAGTAGTAGGACTGTAACACTGCACACTTAAGTCTGTTAATTTTTATACATTAGTCATGTAAATGTATACAAAACATTTAATTTGACAACACTGAAACAGATTCAATATTACTTAACATAACTTATCTGTGACATTGTGATATTCTGTCTGTACTCTATTTACAGTTCTATCAGGTTTGTTTGTAGAAGACACATTTTGTTTTTTATGTAAGCTAATGCTCAGTGTATCCATAGTATTCTATGTTAAGTGATATTTAATATATGAAAAAAAAATGTGTAAGTTGAGTGAAGGAGTTAATCTCATAACATTGCTGAAAACAAAACTAATAACAAAAACATTATGACGTAGTTATTCAGAGTTTATATTCATAATAATAGATTAGTAGATTCACTGTATCAGATTTATAGTACCAAAAACAAAGGAAAACAGTTTGGTGAACAGTAAAATGTTTAATGAGATATGACTATTATTAATTTTATGAAATTGAGTTTTCAGTATAAAGTTGTGTACACTCCTTTATTGCTTCTGTTAATTATTTTCTGAATCTAGGTCCAAGCGCAGTTGCACTAGCTTTTGATGAGCATCTGACTGTAAGTGACCCCATAGGGCTCTTACAGTGATCATATTGTTAAGACTGTAAGTAATTAATTATTTCTGACACAATGGTGCGTACTATGAACTTGTGCTTGGGATATGGTCTGTTTGTCTGTTATAGTAGAGTGTACTGGACACTGGAAGTGTTTGCAATTTGCATCTCTTCACTATTTACATGAGATTATATGTGTAAAGTTTGCCATGGAAAATTAAATAAAAATTTACCTAAGTTTAAGAAAACTTTTGTTCACTATACATATGTATAGTTTGTGCCAATGACAAAGGTACTTAGTATACATAAACACATTCAAGTCCGAGTTATCCAAGTGGACAAATGTTTTTTTATATAATTAATGTTATTGTGAAATAGTGTAGGCAAAGCAGCTGGGTGCCGCCGTAGTTTAGTCACAAGACATAAAGTCTATTAATTTTAGTCATTAATATATTGTTGCCATATACGGCAGGGTTCACAGTACGTTCCGTCGTCGACAAGCGTTGCCTTTATCATAAATGTAGTTTTATAATTAACGCATAGGTACTGTATGGTAGTGCCATATTAAAAGAGCTTCCTGTGTATTTTATAATCGTTTTTTATTTCCATAAATAATAATAAACGACTCCTTGACTACGGACACATCAAAATTTGTATGAGGTTTTGTTTGATTAAAGTATAATAGTATACTTCTTGTACGTACGTACTTACTATACTAAGATGAAACTATAATTTACTTTACGTAAGTACATTTTTTTAAGTTTATCATCTACAACTGTCAAACATAAATATTTGAATCAAAGAATGGAAGTCACTTAAGCAAAAAAAAAGTGTTTACCTTCGGAATGAGAGGATAATAAGCTGTGAACTCTTATATATCTTCATTTTCGTGTTCAAAATTCTCATAAAATCTCGTCTCTCCGTCATAAGTTATTTAAGGTCAAAGGTCACAAAAAACGGTTTTTAGCGATTATTTCTATAGCGCCAAATATGTTAACATTTGTTATAAAAATTGCAGTACATACAATATGCGGCCATTTTTTTTTCATACGCTTAACCATCTTTGAGATAGACAGCAGAGAACCCGCAGCGTTTAGCCATATTCATTGTAATGCAAGGTCAACCGTGAATCTCTGTGATCAATACCTTGTACAAGGTTATTAAATCATTGAAACAATCTTAACAATGTATAATTTGTATTATTTCATAACATTTTATTCATTTAATAGTACTTACCTACTTCGTGTAATTATAAACAAATTAGATGAAGTATATCTTAATTTATATAAAGTAAATTTTTAGTAAAAAATAATTAAGTATTTTGTCTTTAAAATGTGTATTCTTCAATATATTTTTTTTTCTACAAAGAAAATTGTTCTATATAGCAATTACACGAAAATGGAAAACGCATAGCGATATATAATGCACTTAAATCTGAGGGCAATATCGATCATCTTCAATATTCTTAATTCATAAAATCTACAAAGCTTCATAAATTTGTCGGTACCAGAGAAAAATAATTTAGTAAATGGGGTTTAGCCTCTTCCTAAAACCGGGGCATTTTATAACATAAATAAACATTAGCACAGTATTACATTACTAAAACAGAACGAAAGAAAAATGGTTAATATTTTATTTTCACATAAAAGAAATAAATATTAATACTATAAGAGGTTCAGCAATGAATTAAAATGCATTATTTTCAATAGATGGCGTTCAACAGCCATTTCCTAAATATATTAATCTATACATATAATAAGAATGTAAATCCAACCTGTCTGTACTTTTTGATTTTTGAGAAAAAAATTGTTGCAGGTGTCTAGGAATAAGTAATAGAATCCATTTCGATCATTTTTAGAAATGTCTGTCTGTCTGTCTGTTTGTTTGAACTGGCATTACTGGTACAGTACTAGGTTTCTGATAAAACTCCAAAAATAATCAAGCATATTCCGGAGCAACATAATTTTTTTATTTCATTAAAATCGGTTAACTCTATCAAGAGTTATTGTAATTTTATTGACGATGGGAGTTAAGTACGAGAGAAAAATAGATAAGCAAATGGACTTTAGCCTCATCTATAGACCATGGTATTTTAATTACTAAGACATAGGACGAAAGAAAAATGTTTAATATTTTATTTTCGCATAAATAAATATTAATAACCCAAGATGTTCAGTAATTAATTAATATGCATTATTGCAAATAGATGGCGTTCACCCGCCATTTTTATAATCTATTACTACTATAACATACATTCTAAAAATTTGACAATTACATATATTACATATTTCTATAAATTGAATAACTTACTTTGTACTTCGTATAAGTAAAATATGACTCTTATTTTTTGATCGCATAAGGTTTATGATTAAATTTGTAGATTTCTAATTAGTTTTATGTTGTAAATATTACAATAACCTTATCACATTTTAGGAAAATTTGTTATTACAAAAAAAAATAGAGACTAAAATTGTTCATTGAACATAAATGTAAGAAAAAATCGTCTTTAGGAGCAATAACAGACTACATTTTAGGACGACAACAGATGGCGCTAAACTAAAATTTTATTGGTTTACTGTGGTAAGAATATTGTGCAAGGAAGAGTACAGATAACAATGAGATTATTTCTGTTTGTTAGATTTATTTCGAATTATAATTTTCATAAATTTACCTTGATTCTAATGTCTTAATTACGCTTTCACTTAATGAATAATTTTTGGTTTATGCATTAGAGCTCGCATTTTCTTCCAGCGGTACCCTGGAGAAAATAAACTGCAGGCAGTGCAAACAAAAGAAAGGATAACATAAAAATAATAATAAGTTATGAGCTATATGAAGTATATATGAATGAATATTATAAGCCTTCGGCTGATTTTTTAAGACTCCGACCTTAAAATGGCAGATTATGTTTTCAGTTATTTTTTTAATTTCACTACATCGTACATTGTAAATTTCATGGTTTAGTTAAAAAACGTTCGTACAAATGAAAAAAAAAATTGAAAATACATTTTAAATGAAAATTATTATTTTACAATTCATAATTTGTTATTTTTCAAAGTTTTGTAATAAATCAGGTATTTTCTAAGCGTATGCTGCCAACAGTCTATTGACCTATGCCTCATGAGGTTTACATGCGTTTGCATAGAAGTTAAATCTTTATGCTTTTGTACAGTCCAAGGGTTAATATTGTTTTTACAGTTGTTAAATTAGAAAATTAGTGTTATGTCACTCCTATACCTGCGTGTATCTTCACGAAGCTTTATCCATGTTCGCAATAAATTTAGATGCGGGCACACATTACCATCGTGTGCTACGAATTATCTGACTGTATGACGATAGATGCAGCAATATAACTAGGCCCTCGGTTTTTACATACACCAAAGGAACTTGGAAGCCCTAATTTGAGTTATTATTGAAGTGACAAAGGGGTACGACCACGGAAGAAAGAGAAGAGTGGAAGTGCTAAGTAGACGTGGCGCGTCACTCATGCATTTGGGTAACTAACCAAATGCGCACACAATTGGAACTTAATCATATTTTAACATGAAGGCAGAGCGGTCGTATGGACTCATTTTACGTAATCCATATAAATCGTATTATAATGGTTTATTGTGCAGTTCTGAAGTATAAAAAGTAACAGAAGAAGTAAAAATCTGCTAAATATAGGTGTTACATACCATCAATGATAACCATTGTTATATTTATTTAAAATACAGAAACTTAAATGGTGGTATAAAACGCCTATGAATTATTATATTTTTTTCGGTAATTTGTATTACAAATAATGTCATACTTCAATGTATGCTACCGCCTACTTATCGTAGTGAAGTGCCATGCATATCGAACAATCACAAACAATATTATTAGTTAATTTTCAAGTAATTTGCAATTATTTATCACATAAATATCTATAAAAAATCATTAACACTTTTATATGCCCATTTGATCGAGCCAAAAACTCTTTTGTACTTTATCATTGCCCAAATTAAGCCAAGATCATTTGGAATTTTGTTCTGCAATATCAGTGCACGAGGAGGTATGAACAGTAATCCTACTGTCATGCAGTTTATATATGCATATAATAAGATGTTAATGCATATTTCTTTAAAAGATACACATCATGGCAATCGTGCAAACTTTAGAGCATATTTCTATTTTAAATTGTTCCTCTGCAATAAAGGGAATACATACTCGTACATACAAACAACAACACAACACAAAATATAACTGATGTACAGGTGTAGAGGAAGAAATAGAATTTGAAGAGAATATATTTTTTTCAGATTTTGATATCCAAGTAATTGGTTATATTGCTGGTTACATTACAAGAATCTTGATTAAAAATATCTTTGTAATATTTGTGTAAGTGCTTTAGTCATGCAACACTTTCATAGCTTTATATTTGCTAAAGATCACGAAGAACTGTTGTACTTCTCTCCGGAGGTAATAAAATTTTGTAAAATAGCTGATTTTTTTTTAAGCTAAAGGCGGAGGCACATACAAATAGGACTTCAATATCAATAAGTTCGTGCAACAGTTTATTGGTATAAATTTATTTGATAATATAAAATTTTATCTCTTATGTGGTTCTCCTACTTGTAATCATCTAACAGATCCAATTAAATCAATAGTAGAAAAATATATAACGTTCTCTATTGAAATTAAATGTAAATAAATATCTCCTGTTCGAAGGCCAATGATGAGTGAAGCAATAAAGAAAAAAGTTTAATAAAGTAACAGCTGCTTAGTGTAGATTATAAAACTATAATTCTAATATTTACATGTTTTAAAATGTACACAAATAAATTAGTATCTTTGTTGTATATTTATTTTGTCTTCCAATATTTTGTAATAAATAGCTGTTATAAAAGCAGCTGATCAGGAATAACGAAATTTGTATGTCAGCATTAAAAAATCTCTTTTCTGACATTTATATAAGCACCTATAATTTCTCTATAAAGGGTATTAGAATTGTCAAAACACTTTAAGAAAAAATTCAAAAAGTATGTTTTTATTTATTTTTAACCAATTTTGATGACAATTTTTCAAGGAAACAATATGGTATTAAGAAATTAGTGGGTTATATAAATAGTACTACGCAATACTTTTAGAAACCGGTAAAGTGTTTAAAAAAATACTATTTGGTTTAATCTTAACCAATTTAAATGTAATGAAAATTTTCAACCAAATAAATTATCGATAACTAATTCTTGGAATAAAGAGTTAACTACATCCCTATTCAAATCCGCCTTGCTGATTACAACCATAAGTATACGGTGCCTCGATCTATAATGTTTTGTTTTATTTATTGCGTATTTGTATTTTGTTCAAACTTCGAAAGAAAAACGTCTTATAGTGATTTTACGCAAAATAAAACTGAAGTCTTAGGTCCAAACAAGAGAGCTCAATTTAGATGCAAATATTGGTAAACTAAATTTGTTTTAGATTAATATTTATTTTGAAACGTGATTGGTGTTTCATTAGTAGTTGTACCATTAGTCCATTGAAATATTACATTTTTTAGGCCTTACCTTGCGTTTTTTAGAGGACGCTATTTTATTTTTTTGATGTGTAGGGGGGGTCAGTATAAAGCTAAAATCAAGTTTGTGGGGTCGCCACTCTTGCCCCACGGCCGCCATCTTGAAAATAGGGGTTGAAATGGTTTTTACGATATATCTCTTAAACTATTTATCTGATAAAAAAAATTGTCAACATTTTTTTTTGCAAATTTAATTCTCTACAACTTTGGTCCAGTATCTTTTTGTCGTAGAATTATAAATAAAAATGTTATAAGCGAAAATGTTCAGAAATTCGAGAAACATTTATATTTTTCGATATAACTTTTTTTTATCATTTTACGAACAAATGATATATGAGCATTTTTGTAGATCGTTTTTATACGCAACATTTTTTAATTAAGTCAATAGCTAAGGTATTACAGCGCTCCGAAGTGAGTATTATTTTTCAGTACTCTTAACTATACATATATTATACGTGTGTACTAATAATGTGTCATCAGTTATTTTCTTTTTTTTTATTTTGTTATTATAATTTTTTTAATTATTAATTTTGCAATATTATGAATAATTAATTATTGACTCTTTTCCACTCCATTACAGAATTTTACAATTATTGATTTTTAAAATAATTTTAAAACTTGCTGTTTCTTCATGCTTTTTCAGGATGTGACACAACTTCAGCTCCTTACAATATCGGTAAAATGAAATTTGTGAAAACCCTGGAAAAACATATAGAGTTTGCAAGTGGAACGGCTTTGTTTCTCAACAAGAAAGTTGACCCTGCTTTGCTCACTGTAATTGGTGAACGTTTTTTTATCCCTTTATACGGTGGCAATAAAGATGATAATTCTCTTGACAGCCTAAGATACAAACAATTCGCCAAGGCAATGAAAAAAGTACATTTAACTTATCTTCCTCCAACACAAGAAACAGCTCGCTTTCATACTTTCCGAGTCTACCTCAGGTCCAGTCGTGGCTTGGTAATAATAATGATCCTGAAGACTGGGGATGGAGAAAATGTGGAAAATTATTGATGCCATTGCAGACCTCTAAACCTCCAGCACTCCCTGAGCTTCTAAAATTGACAAATTTCATTTTACCGATATTATAAGGAGCTGAAGTTGTGTCACATCCTGAAAAAGCATGAAGAAACAGTTTTACACAGAACATTTTTAGAACAAAGTTTTAAAAATATTTTAAAAATCAATAATTGTAAAATTCTGTAATGGTGTGGAAAAGAGTCAGTAATTAATTATTAATAATATTGCAAAATTAATAATAAAAAAAATTATAGTACACACGTATAATATATGTATAGTTAAGAGTACTGAAAAATAATACTCACTTCGGAGCGCTGTAAAACCTTAGCTATTAACTTAATTAAAAAATTATTCCTTACAAAACGACCCACAAAAATGGTCTGATATCATTTTTTCGTAAAATGATAAAAAAAAGTAATATCGAAAAATATAAATTTTTTCTCGAATTTCTGAACATTTTCGCTTATAACTTTTTTATTTATAATTCTACGACAAAAAGATGCTGGACCAAAGTTGTAGAGAATTAAATTAGCAACAAAAAGTGTTGACTAATTTTTTTTATCAGATAAATAGTTTAAGAGATATATCGCAATAACCATTTCAACCTCTATTTTCAAGATTGCGGCCGTGGGGCAAGGGTGGCGACCCCACAAACTTGATTTTAGCTTTACACTGACCCCCCCTACAAATCACAAAAATAAAATTGCGTCCTCTAAAAAACGCAACCCCAAATGTAACTTTTCAATGGACTACATTTGTTTGTGTGATTTTGGCGAGCCCGGTCCCGTGCGATGAAACTCGTGTGGCACTTCCACTTCATTCTTTATTCCGTGGGTACGACCATTATTACTTTTTAGCCTGGCACATTACATTACAAATATACAAGATATAATGCGTGCGTGGGAAGAACACACGTAAGAACCGTACAGTAGACGATTTCGAACCATCGAGATGACATTGATGGAATTTTGTTTTATAGCGAGTCGTTCGGTAATGGAACTCAGCAGCAGGTATCAGTCCGAACAGCTCTTCAGAACACTCTCCGTGGTAGATCTTGTAAAGGACGCAAAGTTACGCAACATCCCTACGAAGCTCCAAAGTGTCGAGCCCTAAGGAAAGCACCCGGTCGTCAACTATTTGAGCCGCTCTCTGTTGAATTCGGTCAAAAAGAAGTAGATGGCATTAAGGCGCTCCGGCCCAGAGATGAGAACAGTATTCCATGTGTGGACGGACTTGCGCCTTATACAGCTGAAGGCGGTGAACCGGTGTGAAATACCGTACTGCTCTGTTAAGCACACCTAATATTTTTGAGGCCAGTTTTGCTCTATCTTCCAAATGACCACCAAACTGAACGTCGCTAGATATGTCGATCCGATGATACTAAAATTAGGCTTAGCAGCTAGGGGAACTTCTTGAAAATTAGGGATTGTGTCAAAAGGGGTTTTTTTGGCGATGAAGGGTGTTTTTATGGGGTTAAAACCGACTACATTTTGTCTTCCCCAATCCGAGACACGCTCCAATGAGGTCTCTATCTCGGACACAAGTTTGTTCCGGCACTCGTTAACGCGTTCCCTAGAAACGCCTGCACGACTGGTATATAGAGCATCCACAGTACTATAGTTAGCATAGCAATTACTGTTACAGATGTTCATCATATCATTGATATGCAGAAGAAATATGGGAGGGGATAGCACTCAGCCTTGCGGCACTGCAGCGTTCACGGGCTTGAGATCCGAACATGCACTGTCAACAACGACTTTTATGCTCCGCTCCGTGAGGAAGCTGGATACCCAATTACGTAGTTTCTCGGGAAGTTCATATGAAGTAAGCTTCGAGAAAAGCGCTTTGTGCCAAACCCGATCAAAAGCCTTAGCGATATCCAAACTAACGGCCAGGGCCTCTCCCTTTTTTTCGACTGCTTCCGCCCATCTGTGAGTCAAAAGGCTAGAATATCACCAGCTAAACGGCCTTGACGGAAACCATATTGGCGATCATTAATAAGCTGGTTATCTTCTAGATATATAGCTATATATATATAGATAGCTGGCGGTTTATGCAGGATTTCATTGTCTTGGAGAGCAAAGAAGTAATAACAATGGGCCTATAGTTAGATGGATCAGAATGGTCGCCTTGTTTGGGAATCGGGTGGACTAAGGCACACTTCCAGGTGGTAGGGACAATGCCTGTGGAGTAGGAGAACCGGAAAAGACGTGCTAAAACTGGAGTCAGTTCTGGAGCACATGTTCTAAGAACGGTTGCGGGTATTCCATCAGGCCCACTTTACTTAGAGATGTCCAAAGAGAAGAGTACTTAGCGTATAGCTCTTTGCAGAAACCGAACATTTGGCATCGAGCTTTCACAACGCAGGATGGTGGGTGGTAACTTCTCCTTGCAATCCAAAGTCGAGTTGGACGCAAAAAGACCGCTTAGAAGATCACCCTTGTCTTTAGCGTCATGGGTCAACGATTCGTCTTCCCTCCGCAATGGTGGAAGGGATAGCTGGTAAAAATTCCCAAGGACTGCTTTGACGAGAGACCAAAACCCTCGGGTTCCCGAAGGGAGACCAATCAATCTCTTACCAATTCTGGCCATAAAAGCTGACTTAGCCAAGGCGATTGCTCTTTTGTAATACCTGGAGGCAAAGTTGTACTCCGTCTTTAATGCGCTAGTGTTTACATCCTGTGACGCCAGAGGCTTAATCCAGGCTCGGTACTATTTTTACTTCCGACGGCAGGCCATTCTACAGGAGGAACGGAACCAAGGTTGAGATCTCCCTCCGATGGGCACCATGGAGCTTGGGATAAACAATCTCATCCCCTGTAGTGTAAGGTCGGTTATGATGTTGGCGACGGCATCAGGATCATCCAGCGAGAAACAAACCTTGGGTAAGAAGCAAAGAAAGTTCGCATCCCATCCGAGTCTGCTGACCTACAGTACCAGACTTGGCGTCTGCTCGCAGGGCGTGAGTGAAGTGGACGTACAAGAGATACAGTTGTCCGAACCAAGCAGTGATCCGACGTGCCCAGAGGAGCATCGACGTTTACCTGATAATTGTTCGGATGAGAGGTCAGCAGACGGTCCAACAGTGAATGTATATGGTTCTCCACATCCGGTACTCGCGTAGGCGAGGTGACCAATTGTGTGAGAGAGTATGCCAAAGCAAAGTCAAAAACAAATATGCCCGCGTAGTCGGTGGTACGTGAACAAAGCCATTTAGCGTGGAGGGCGTTGAAGTCGCCAAGAACCACGATTTCTGCAGAGGGGATCGGATGGAGAATTGAGTCGCTCATCATTTGGTTGTTCTCCATAAGGCGATTAGTTTCTAAGTCACCGCTAAGCGACCTGTATACGCATGCATAGACGCACGGGTGATCTGCGCAATCCACACGAAGAATGAGAAAATAGAGATCTTGACCTTCAAGATTGGCCAGGCGACGGACGCAAATATCCTCCCGGACAAAAGCGCCAACCCCGGCTCGGGATACGAATGCGTGCTCAATGTTATAGCCAGGGTATCGCAAGTATGCAATGTCAATCGCAGAAGATATCTGCGTCTCAGTTAGGAACATAAAAGCCGGCTTCTCCGTCTCAAGGTGGTGGTGGACAGAGTTAAGGTTCGAGTGGATACGTGTTACGAACTATGCGACTGTATGACGATAGATGCAGCACGATAGCTGGGCCCAAATTTTTACACACATTAAAGAAACTTGGAAGTCCTAATTTTGAGTTATTATTGAAATGACAAAGAGGTGCGACCGTTATTAGTTTTTTAGCCTGACAAGTATCCGAAACTTCATCACGTAGGTATGAGATTAGCATTAGAGTGTGTGCTCTTAAAGGTTTATAAAAAAGAAAAACATATACTTTTATAATCATTGGATGCTTTTGAATGAATTCTTGAATGGTTTTCAATATTTTGAGGTATTCAAAGACGAACATAAACATCACACAACACTAAAATGGCGAAATTTATTTTCGTTTGTCTTATTTACTTATTAACTTTCACGGATTTGGCCACGGAACTTTTTCTGTTAGCGTTATATAAGTAAATTACGGTAATAGGAGTATTTATTATGCGGTTTCTACTAATATTTTAGTAGTTGTTGAATTATGAAGAATGTATCTGATATTAGGCATCAAATTATTATCTCCAATAAACATGGCTGCTTTCAATGAGTTTTTGATTCGGTCTGTTGGATGAAATTAGAAATTCGCAGTTGAACAACTAGGCTTTTTTAGGTACTAAAAGTTTTGAAAAATATCGACTAATGTCTATAATTATTGTATTTTGTTATTCTTTCGAGTGATTGTATCACGAACAAGTTTTTCTTAAATATAGCTGATAAGTTTTACATTCAGAAAGTATCGAATTAATATTTGGTTTTGAGTAATGAACGAGTATTTCTGAGATAAGATTAGGTAACAGTAAAAGGGTTCGGTGAGACTATTTACTAAATGAGACCAAATTCGATCATTTATTACTTTAAATTCATACTTTCGAAGACCTACATGTCGATCATATAAAAATAAAAAGGTGTTTGAAGCACGGTTTGAGTATCACCCCATATGCCGAGAGTCAGATTACAAATGTACAAGATATACAGAAATAAATTCAGATTGTTTCATTAATCACTGTGTTTTTTTATTCCGTTCCACGCGAACGAAATCGCGGGCACAGCTAGTATAATATATATGTGTGAACTTTTAAATGGCCTTATTTATGTTATTACCTATTTATTTGATCCTTTGTTAGCTGTAAGGGTGATGACCCTTTGCTCTAAATTGAAATAAAGTTAAAATATCTGAAGCTTAAACAAAATGACTCGTCGACCTATTATATTATAACCAGTTGTTTTATCCAAAATATTGGTTTCGTATAGGTACTAAATTGTCACTTTCATCCCAAGCACTATGAAATAGTAATATATGAGTCCCGCTGGCACACCGACGCGACGCGACGATCGAACGAGCGTGACTTGTCTTACAAAACAATCGAGTGCGTCACGCAAAAACGCTAACGCTAAACAGGTAGGGTAATGTTAAATGAGGTATATAATGTTTTAATTAATTACAGAAATAATTGTAATTGTATAACTTGCAGGGAGTGGTTAATGCTCAACTCCATACTAAACATATTATAATACAACCTGTACCTACTCAATTTTTTTTAGAAAGTAATTATTAAGTACCTTTGCAGGTGACATAACTTACTTTGACGAATTTGTTTTTATAGTGTAATCACAATCCAAATATACGTATTCTTCTGTAAAAAAAAATATTCGTAATGAATTATACTTACAATTTGTACGTAATTATACAATATTTGAAATTTGACGATTTAAACAGTAATTTGATTACCGTTATATTATCTAATGTATCAAAATATACACCTAAAAATATATCCTGATTAGGTATTGTATCTATCAATTAACAACAAATACTACTTCCTAAAGATTCACTTCTTACCACAATAACCTATTTCAATGCATTACCTTATTTTTATTTCGAACGACTAAGATATGGCTAATCAAAGTTTATTATTCACTATTGTGTAGTTTTAGAACAATAAGACTAGTAGGTAAATGAGAATACAAATTTAGTTTTATTTCCAAAGTAACTTATTACCTAAGTTAAATTTAAGTAAAATAACAATAATGCAACATTACCTTTATATTAGTATCACTTATTTCACAAGCCCTGGAAGATTCTTCCAGTCCCAGATTGCCCTATCGACCATATCTATATGATGAGTAAAAACATTTTTTGGTAATTCATACCAACTATGTCCTCGCCGTACTTTGTGACCGCTCCGAATATAGAGGGCGCAAAACACAAATGCAAAACACAAATACATATTATATGTGTAACAACGAAATAAAATGCCAATTACAGATTCCTATAATAATATTTTAAATTTGTTTTGTCTATGTTATGCACAAGCCCGAACTTCGGCTATATTCGGAGCGGGCAAAGAGAATGACGAAGAATATACGGTATCTATATTATTATAAGCACCGTGTACATTGTTTATGGAAAACAGGATTGTAGTTCCAAATTTAATTATTTCACCCTAAATATGTTGTTAATCACAACATATTTACACTAATGCATTTGTGTTGTATTATAATCATAGTAGGTTATATAATTAAGATTTACATTATGTAGCTGCGGGGCTGTGGCACTATGAAAACACCTAAATAAAACAAATTAAAAAAGAATTTCAAGAGATAGACAAATCTTTATTGTTATCATAGTAATAATATCGTAAAATTAAAACATACATACAATAAAATAATGCATAATTATATCTTAACGAATTAAACTGTTCTCATGTAGTAACAGTAAAAAACATGACTAGAGTCGAATTAAAATATTTCGTGTGTCCAAGATATCCGCCAACGCACGCAACGCGCTTTTTCCTATTACAGAACTAGTCAATGTCGCCGGCCTGTACAGCCTTGACTAACAATGTTATTATATATAAAAACATTTTCTGTACACGAACAAAGCAAAGTGACGCAAGTACACGGTCCAATGAATAGATGATTCGCCATTGGCCACCCCTCACCCCTCTCGAACCAATATCAGTACGCAGTCTAATGGAATCAAAGCTATAGCTTTTTTTTTTAACTGACTACAGTGTTGACCTGGCAAGGTCACTCTACAGTTTCACTGGACTACGAGCTATAGCTTGTTAAGTATCATAGGATAATTAACATAGACATAAGTGTAGTCCAGTGAAACTGTAGAGGTCTAGCCAGGTCAACAGTGTAGGTAGGAAGATCAAAAAAAAAAAAAAATAGACATAAGTTTGGTATCGCATCACATCTTGGAAACACTACAATATATTTTCCGTGTGTTGCTTACTTACTGCATGCATGATTCGACTGTGATTGTGTAAATAAATAATCATTTTTTACTATGTTATATCTGAAATCACAATAAGTACTCGTATATCATAATCTTTGGTCTTATATCTTATATGACCTGTAAATAACTTACCTCTTCTTTTGCAATTAATCTTTACCGAAAACCTATTACTAAGCGTTATTGTACAAAATTAAAAATGTTAAATTTGTAATATTAATAGATGAGTAGGTAATTATGATAAATTAAAATGTTTATAAAGAGTAACATAGATTACATTCGTAATGCTCTTGTAGCGAATTCATGGCCTTTTATAAGTACAAATTGATAAATTCAATTGAATCATTTAGCTTCTTAGCATCAAGCTCACTCTATGACCGTGATTTATTTTCGCAAAAATATGCTCTCATCGCTAGAATAGAAACCCACGCTTCGACGAAACGGCGATCATTCTTATGTGTTTTCCAACTGTAAAAGTTAATTAGCTGACTTAATGAATGCGGCGCGTGCGGTTCTGTATCGACGAGCACGGTGAACGCAGTGTGTAATGAGTCTTCGCCTCGGCCGGCTTGCATCGGAACGCAGCTCTGCGCTCCGGCCGTAAGCCGCCGGGCTCCGCCCCCGGTTCGGCCCACGCGTGTGTCCGTAAGCACCTACTCTCGCAGTGTTCGCGAACCTTCTCTGATACGAACTATGAAATCGTGTGCCATGTACAAAATCACCTACGTCACGCGAAAAAAACAGGTAAAGTATTTGCTTGCCATAAGCTCCGTCGTGAATTCACTCTTGGTGACATGAGCGCGTTCCTGATGGAGTGCGCGAGCGGGAACGTCGCGTCTCGGTGCGACTCTACCTCGCAAGCGCCCTCATAGTCATCCGCGTTTAGGGAGTAGATCATGGCACCACGAAGTTCTCGTTCTTTGATGTAAACAGCTTTCTCCATGACACTCTGAGGGTTGTCATATGAGACCCACTCCTTACCCAAGTGCAAATACGGCACTCGTGCTTCTTCATCGTAATTCACTTGCACAATCTCCCTATAATCCTTCAAATATACACAAACATTTGGATAATTGATGAATCCTAACCCTCCAAGAGACCCAAAGCCTGATGCAGGGCTCCCAACATTGAAATTATTGATATTCACAAGGGTGAATGTGTGTCCATATGTGGGTATTCCAACCACAATTTTATTTTTGTCCAGTCCCTTGTCAATATACATATTTATTGTATTATTTATATTGAGTGTGGCGAGGTACAAACTCTCTGTAGCTCTTGGGTAGAGTGGGGAGTTGAATCCAGTGAATGGAGTGTATTTTGTGTAATAATGGAAGTCATAGGTCATGATGTTCACATAATCCACATACATGTTGATTTGATCCACGTCATATGATACATTGACTACTATTTCTGGAGAAGCAGCCGCTATTGTGAGAAGATAATTTCTTTTTTCTCTATAGAACTCCATTCTGATTTCTCTTAATAACTGTGAGAAATGCTGTTTCTCTCTTCCACCTGGCTTATTTCTGTAACTATGTAGAACTGGGAACTCCCAGTCTAAATCTATCCCATCCAAAGAGTAGCTTCTTAAAACACTTTTAATTGATCTTATGAATATCTTTCTAGAGGCATGATCTACAACCATATCTGAGAAACCATTGTTATTCCCAGCACCACCTACAGACAGTAAAATTTTAAGTGCAGGATTTTGATGTTTTAATTTTACTATTTCTGATAAAGTTTTGTTTAAAGGCTCATTTAAAAAAATTTCTTTGTTGATGATGTTGGCAAATGCTACATTAATGTGTGTGCACAAATGTGGATTAATATTTGATGGCAACAGTTGTTTTTCATTGTTCATACTGGGAGCAGTATAGTAACATGAAATCACTTTTTCATCTTCCCCCTTGAGAAAGTCTGCATAGTAAGACTTGAGATTCATTCTGGTATTGTCTGACAATGCCGAGTGGACCCCACGAAGATCTTCCCTAAATTCACTTAGAATTAACACTAGGTATAGCAACATAGTTAATGATAGAAACACAGCAGTGGCCGTCAACCACACTCGCAGCATTTTCGCACATGTCCTGCGGCTAGACGGTTCTATATGAATGTCTTGCATAACGTGTTCACATTTTTCCAATTCTTGCAAACAGCTATACTTCTCACACGACTTGCTCGCGCCGATACTGCTTATAAACATAGTTTTTAATGGATTGCGTTCCGTTATCTATCAACAATGTGAATAATAATTGCTAATTAGAAATCTTATCTTTATGTTTCAAAGTCAAATACCCAGTTTATTTGAATTAGCAGCGCCTTGTACGATAAGTGCAGTTTCATTTAAATCAAATATTGCTTTTGTAAGTACTTACCCTTGTTTATTATTGAAAAATCGGTATGTTTCGCATATTATATAAATAAGAAAATTATATAGGCTGTATTTAGATATCTGAATTATTGTTATCTAGGATAAGTAAACAAATAACGTATAAACACAACAGCTGTGTTACAAAGCACAGAGTACTTTACTCTGTGATGAAAAACAGACAACCACAGAATATATCTGTACATAGAGAGCAGACTACTTATTATACTGACAGAACTGTGATGAAAAAATTGAAGATATTTGGCAGTAATTTTTATTTGATTCTGTTATGAACGCAGTTGCAATATGTACACAGAGATTAATCTGTGATGCAGAAATAAATGTATTAGTATATTTTACCAAACAAGAAAGTACATATCTATATTTAATTAATACCTTTGATTGCTATGTATATATTCAAAGATTAATGTTATAGGTAAGTGACCTATAAATAATGCGAAGTACAGTCCAAAAAATAATCTGTCCGTTTATATCGTAAGCTTATTGTAATGTATTACGAAAAATGTACATAGCGTCTTGTTTATTATAATTTTTTTCATGATCTAATATTATATATATAAAAGAGACCATAGTTGGGCCGTGATTATTCATTGCAGATAATGATTAGTAAAATAGTCAAATCTATAACTTTACCCGTAACTGTAAATCAGTAACGTGCTTTGGGAAATTATTGTAGAATCTAAGTCAATAAAGAGTTTTTAACGGCAACGTCAAATATCATTTATTGGGTTTTATTTTCGTTCTAAACTATTTACTTCAATTCGACCTTAACTTAAACTCCCTTTTTTTATTAGCTGCACTCAATACTATAAGTGATATATTGCAGTATATAGTTTGATTAATAAGCACAAGTGAATTAAAAATAATAAATAGGGTCATGAATTTTGAATTGATGTGAATAAAACCTTTCACGGGTGTTGTAATAGGGTATCATATTGTTAGGATGTTGTTTTGAAAAAGAAAAAATAGTATGTTAAACTTAATTGACTTAGTTTTAATAGCTATTATAAATAATATATTCACGTAAGATATGAGTGTTGTATACATTTAGCATTCGGAATATCAGAGATTTAGATCAGTGATGACAATAATGTTGTTTTCAACACTTAATATTTTGTATCGAAGATAAATAGGACATAAAATATTATTCTAACTATAAATAAATATTAATATACTTGCGCATACACATATACAACACACAAGCCAATATTGTGCACAAGTGATTCAATTTAAAATTATGGCATAATACCTATGTGAAAGGTTTAGAAATATATGTAGAGACTTGTTAAATATTAAGTACCTTGCTTATGATGAAAATATTTTGTGAATTACCATGGAATAAGATTAAATAACACTTTAATTAAAGTACTGATATTAGAATGTTGTCGTTGGCGAATACTATTGCAAAGCCAGTTTTAAGGAATTAGAACAAATGACATTTACAGAGTATATGACATTTGACATTGACAATGCAAGATTTTCATCGAAAAATATTCACTGTTAGCGTATTCTTTACTCCTTGCAGAAGTCAGTAAAGAATTATTAATTACGGACATTACAGCATGTGACAAATATTAAAAGTAATTTATTGTATGCGGCGGTATCAGCGGCCCCCAATATCAGGATGAGCAGTTCGGTCGCTGACGATGCGGCTACAAGCTCCTATGAGAAACAGCTGTACACGGTGTTCAAAACTTTCGACGTAGATAACGCTGAGGCTCTCGATCGAGCTGCTGTTCATGCGCTTTGCGACTCGTTACAGCTAGAGGATCGAGGTGCTGCGCTTCTCAACACGCTGTTCGAGCGTCGGTCTGACCGTGTCACCTTTACGCAATTTCGAAGCGGGCTGCTTGCCGTGCTGGGTGCAGATACAGCCACCTCTACCGAACAACTGGTGGATTCCGACCCTATCCCATCCGATCGACCTCCAAGCGACGAGGAATCCTCAGGCTGTGAGGTTGCACCGCGCTTTGTTTTCGGGACCAAGAAGTACGGACGAAGGTCGCGCCCACAACGCGTCACTGACACAACAACGCCTGTACCTCGTTCTTCGTCTGCCTCGCGCCTCGACAGTGACGAGTGTCGCGCTTGCTCTCGTGCTCAGCTCGGCCGCAGCGCTTCTATAGCCGACGCGCGTGCTTTAAACGAGGAAACGTGCCCACCGCGCCTCGACCCTGCGCGACGTATAGACCGCGCCGGAGCGCTCGCGCTCTGTCGCAGTCTCAGCATGGACGGAGTCGACGGACTCATCGAGCGTATATTCGAAGACTCATCAAACACAGAACCGACTGTTGGTGAGTTTTTTGGACGTTTGAACGCTGCGCTCGCCACCACAATTGAAGAGGCGCGCGAACCGACTTTATCGGATGTGTCAGTTGTTCTCGACGGTCTCGACGATGAGACAGCTGCCGGCGTGCCTGCTGATTTAATAGTTGAGACCTGGGAGCACTCCGGTGTGCCAAGACCACAGGCATTGTTGCTAGAGCTCGGCTTCGACGGGCCTGCTCTCCGTCCTTCTGATCTAGAGCGTGCATTAGACGAGGAACTACGTGTTTTGCCAACGCCTGGTAGGGAACGTTCGTTGCTACTAGTCGCTGCGCTGAGTGCGTCCCGGTTGCGTGCGCGTCTTGCATGCAACCGGGCGGACGCAGCTGCAGCCGAGCGCGACAAACTCCGGGCCGATGTCAGCGAAGCGAACTCACGTGCACGCTTGTTGGCGCAGGAGGTAGACGAAAATCACGCCCGCATCGAAAGTGAACTAAAGGCGAGCTTGCGGCGTGCAGAAGCTCGACATGCGGAAGCGACGCGAGCGGCGGCTGCAGAGGCGAGTGCCGAACGTGAATGTGCAACGGCAACAGAGTTACGTCTACAGGCAGAAGCAAGTCGTCATGCAGAAATTGAAGCCCGCTTGCGCACCGAAGCCGGCGAACTACGCGCCCGTGTAAGTGAAGCAGAGACCCGTGCTGTGCTAGTAGAGGAGCGGCTAGCAGCATTAGAACGGGAGAGGGCACGGCTCGCAGCAGAAGTAGCAATAGGCCACCGGGAGGATACAGCCATGGCAGAAGGTGCCGGTCGAGCCAGAGGAGAATTAACGGAGCGGCTGGATGTCTTACGTAGGGAGAATGAAGTGTTGCGTGACCGCAATGATGAGCTTGTTGCAGAATTAGAAGCACGTGCAAGACATCCAGGTTGTGGAGCAAAAATGGAAATGTATGGAGGTGACCTGTCGACTGAGCTAGCCAACTTGCTGCCGTCATGTCAGGCTGAGGTGAGATTATACACACAGGCAAAAGTTAATTAGTAAAAGGATAGAATTACATAGTCTGTTATATAAGGTTCAGGTTGCTTTGAATGTTGAGTTCTATTTTGATTACTTTTTACAATGGATTGGTAATGACAAAACTATTGTTAACTTTGACTTGTCAATTTCTTAAGAATTCAAAACAAAATTCATGTAAAGATAATCCATCTGATTTCAGGAATGCGATTCATCACCTGTCAGTCTAGAGCAATTATCAAGTGATGCAGAAGCAGCTGGGTCTGGGGAAACAGAGTGTGTATCATGCTATGTACAGTGTCATATTGATTCGTCCATACCAGTGCTACGAATTGATTGCAGTACACAGACAGAGTGTTTGGCCAATCTTGAAAGTGACCAGAACTTCCAGCAACAGCTAGAAGATGTGCAGCGAGCCCATGAAGAAGATAGAAGTAGACTTGAGGCGCTCGTCAAGTGAGTATGTATTTGTAATATTATTTCATTGGATATTATTCGATATAAGTGTTTATTTTTTTTAAGTGAAAACAGCTATAGCCTTGTTGTGATTTGAAAATCTATAAAATGAAAAAGCAACAAACATATACATCTATATGATTTCATGTGTGAGAGAATGAGGTAGAATACATTATTGTTTATATGAATGAATATTTTATAATGATTTGAAGACTAAGGTGTTTTTTTCTTCATAAAAACGAATTTAATCAATATTGTATGTATGTGGGGACTGTTTAGGGAGCTAGAGATGGGCCTGGAGCAGATGAAGAGTGAGTATGAGCGGTGTGAAGAGTATTGGTCACGGAAGTTAGAGGAAGAGCGCACACTGCACGCGGAGGAGCTGCGCGCTGGAGACGAGCGGCTGGCGGAGCTGGTAGTGCGCGTGCGCGACTACGAGACGCAGTTCGCGCGCTCGCTGCCCACCATCGACGAGAAGTACAGTCTCGAGCTGCAGGTATGCATCTTGCCCTTTTTCACATTCATCACTTGTATAATATCAACACATTCATATCAATTACACTGCTAACTCAGGGGTATATAATACTAACTGGTTATGTCTTCAGAAAATAATTTTAGAGTATTAACATAATTTTTTATTATGTAATGTAAAATTTTGACTGCTTTTCCTATGAATATATTGAAAGATATAGGTAACTTCTTAAAATCTAATAGAATGCTATCAATGTAATTTACCTTAAATATAATATAGCAATGTTGTGGCTTTTGACTGATGACCATATTTGATAAAATTAATTTTAATAACTAATATGCTGATATATAGTCAAGTAAATATGAATGGATGTATGGATATAAAGGAGTACTGCTTATGCATTATATGAGTTTAATTATATACATTTAAAGGAGACTACATACACTTTAGTATTTATAATACAATATTATGGGTGAAAACATTTTAAATTAATGCAATCCTGTTTCGGAAGTGAAATACATTCAACGCGCTGCACTAATATTGAGGGTTTCTCGTTCATTGCACAGGTGACGGACCTCGAGGAGGAGTTCAGTCGGTACCGGCGCGAGAAAGAGAAGGAGCTAGCGGAGCGCGAACGAGAAGTACAGCGGCTGACGGAGCGCGTCGCGGCGCTGGAGCGGCGCCGGCAAACAGTAGGCGAAGGGAGCGGCGCAGGGGTGAGCGTGGGGATGTGCGCGGGGGTGGGTAAGGTGGGTGCGGGGTCGGGGGAGGTGCGAGAGCTGCGGGCGAGGACGGCGCGTGCGGAGGCAGCAGTAAGGCGGCTGCACGCGCGGCTGGCGGCCGCGGACCTGCTCGTGAAGGACCTGTACGTGGAGAACTGTCACCTCGCCCACAGAAACCACATCTGACGCGCGTTGCTCTCACCGCATTCCAAATTATCCTAATGAATAATATTTAAATTTAGGAAATATGAAAAGACATCGAAATTTAGATAGATAATGAATGTGACAGCGCTGAACACTTATTGATTTATGCGATATATCACAGCGAGCAGTCGTGTGTGCGCTCCACGAACTCTTGCTCTATTTAGTTACGCTGCTTTTTATAGATTTAATCTGGCTACATGTAAATAATACAATAGAATTGTTTTATATGAATTCGCTTTTCTACAAACTCTTGGCTCGGGTTATAAACCTTTATATCCAATAATTCTGAAATTTTAAATAACTAAGCAGAGGAGAGTGAGGGAGTGCTTAATAACACTGTGTTGTATAAATTTGTTTCTCAAATTTAATTTCTCTCGTTATATTTCTTTCTAATTACCTAAATGTGTGTTCTTCTGCTTAATAACAGTTTAGAATAAAGTAATTTGATTAGCATATGCTAATCAAGCTAGGTATATACCTAGCTTCATACCGGATAAAAATTGATTGCAACTTTAAAAAATAAACTTATCGAGTTTGGAGTTTAAAGCAACCAAAACTTACCTCATTCTTTAAGGTTATTGACATTTGGAGTCATTGTATCAAAAAGATTACATTGATTACATCCCTCATAGTATAAATGTCGCCAGTAGGAAGTGGACCCTGCAACTCCCTCCACTCCCCACAACTCTTGCTAATGTATTACTATGTATATATAAGTCAAAGTGCCTTCACTGTGTATTTGTTATTGTAGTAACAATATGATAATCATTAGATAGGTACCAGTAGCAGTACTGTAGAGCTCACAATAGTATCGCATTATTATATCCACATTCCTGGAACATTTCACACGTTTACCTGATGAATAGTTATTCAAATAATATGTGACTTTATACATTTAGATATGGATTTGAATGCTTCAGATGGCTTATTTTACTATTGCTACACCTCATTCAGAATGGCCTAACAGACATGCTACTGTTTTATATATGGGTAAGGATATTAATGAAACAAGTGAGTAGTCAATGAGGTCGTGGTTATGTTCCAGTAATGACAATGTTTGACATTGAATAAGGCCGAGAGAGACAGCATCGACTCCTCCCTGGGACCTTCTCTTCTTGAATGACACTGCTTTTTGTATGTAACGAGGCCCGTTCAAGTATTACTTAAGCAGAATTTTGTAATTTCTGAACCACCTCTTGTCAAAAAATCAAACTTTTATACACCCTTCTATTCTTATTTAAGTTATGGCATCATGTTAGTACGAAAGTTATACAAGTGAATATTGTTAACGTAATCTCGAATCAGGCCCCTTCTCGCTAATGTCATCAAAAACAATCTAAGCATAGACATCACACCTCACTCTCTTTTGATGCTTACATAATACTTGAAGGGCCCACACAAGATAAAAGACAATACTTAATGGAATATCAATATATTGACTTATTTCGTAACTGATTTGATTTGATCATTGTTCCTGTTTGTGATAAATTGTAGTCGGAAGTGTTGATTAACAGCAGATGATGCAATGGGGTGAGCCGCACTCACGAACTCCCGCCACGAACACATCGTTTGTGTTTCTCTATTTATTTGTACTCATATGTTATTATCGAGTGCCTAAACTTCGATCAATTGTGATCCATAATCGATTCGTTAGTTTGTTAAGTTGTAGCTGTTAAGTGATGTTTTTAACAAGTTGACAAGCGCCCCCGCTCGCGCCGCCTCTCTCACTTTACCTGTTCAAATTATATTAACCCCCTGGACTTACCACAAACCATAACGGTAAAAGTTCCATTAAAAGGAATGTAGACCTCATGAGGCACAGACCAACAGACTGTTGGCAGCATAATCTTAAAAAGATACATGATAGAATGATAGAGATAGAATCATTTATTACAAAACTTTGAAAAAAAAGTAATAAATTATGTATTGTAAAATTATGCTTTTACGTACAATGTAATTTTAAATTATTTTTTCATTTGTACGAACTTATTTTTACTAAACCATCAAGTTTACAATGTACGATGTGAAGTTAAAAAAAAAATTAAAAACATAATCAGCTCTTTTGAGATCTGGGTCTTAAAACATCAGTCGAGCAGTTAACAAGTATAGATTTGATTTGTTGTAAAATGTGATGACAACTACAAGAATTATTACTTGATACCCAAGTGATACATCGTCACTTGCTGTCGCTCATAAACGACATTGAACGCCGCAGTTCTACGTTTTTAAGTGTTTCAATCTTTATAAATTATTTTTAATCAAGTGGTTTTAAGTAATATTGTACTTTATAAACATTCAGAGCAATATAATTCATATAAAGTAATGACAAATAATGACTTACCGTACTGCACTAGCATAATTAAAAAATAAAAAACCAAATTGAAAATAAAAATGAGGTACAAATGATAATCGTGTCGCTTCCCCACATGATCTAGCTATAGTTTTTACATATATGTATGACATAAACTCGGATTCTGGATTTAATTTTTTGTGTCAATCGGTCCAAGGTGTTTTTTTTAATGATAACTATTTTGTGGTCTCGTCGGCCGCTCCATAGTTATGATATACACACACATTATGATATGCTTTACATAAACAGACAATATATAGTCGTAGCAAAACGTTGTTCTGCATCAAAATGATAAACGATACTCTATTTTTTTTTATTTAACTTGTAAGACAGGCTTTATTGTTAATCTCCACCAAGGCTATTTAAAAATTAATGTAATCTCGTTTTACTTAAAGTTTGTGATAGGTAGTTGCTATGAAGGCCACTGATGGAAAATGTGAATGTGATCAAAATTTTTTTGTATCTCTATTTTATTACATATCCGAATTTAATCCATAAACGGCTTAACCGATGCATATGGAATGATACGAGAAAGCTTATATCATTGTTGAATTGATAGGCTACTAGAATTTTTCAAAGTTATTTTTTACAAATCGTAAAGAAAAATGTTTAATTTTCAGCAGATTATACACGAAAATATTTTCCACTTCAAATATGATTCGGTCTATACATTATCAATATTACTTTTGATTTTATTAAGTAAATATTCTTAAATATATATATATATATATATACAAGTATTGAATTATCAAATTAATTTATTTTGATTCAAGTTTTTAGAAGAGAATGTATAAGTAAGTGTAAAATTGATAAACAATGAAATTATACTTATTAATTTTAATTCTATTTTTTTTTATGTATATTAATAATTAATGGGAATAATTGAATTGATTTTAATGAAAATATATATACACGGGATATAATCGTTATTTCCGAATTGGAAGGATTTTCAAAGTGTTACTATTTAATACTTAAAAAAAAACATAAAATATACTGATATTTTAATAACATGTATTGAAATATCAAATCAAAAATAACTAATACTTAAAAACCACGTATGCAATTAGTTTTATATATTTTAGTCGTTTCTGAAGTAAAATTTTGCAAAAAAATATTTTTATTACCTTCCTTAAATTTACAGGCATTTTTTGTCTTTACATTTATAAATACTATACCAGCACGGGGTACTCATGTGTACTCGTACAGTCGGGTGGTGTCGCGGGCGGCGCGCTGCGGTACTCTCTACTATCTAGTAGTCGTTTTATATAAATCCTTCCATGACCAAATTACCTAAAATATGAAAAGATTTCTCACATATTTACCACACTCGAGTGACAAAGCTGAATTCATGTTGAAGCTCATTCGATGTTTATAAAAATCGCAGATTCAACTATAATATTGCATTTGTCGTAACCGAACCCTATAAGTTTGTCACTCATGATGATAATGCTTTCGCATAATTGCATTTATTGCGACAATAGCATACACTTAGCGACGATATAAACAAGATAAGTTGTAGGGGAGGTTTAATTTGAAGTAATTCGGTTTGTTGGTTGAGAGTCGACGTAAACGTCGAAAGGCGGCGGGAGACGGCCGCGTGGGTTGCGGGAGCGGTTGTTGCGCCTCGCGCCTCAGAAGATATGCGAGCGGCTGTTTATGTTTCATAAATATTGTACATTCATGTGATTATTAAAGTGTTAAATAAAAATGACCTTTGTTTTATTGTGGTTCCTCTATATTAATATCGAATAAGATTTAAGAAAATTTGTATTTTTACTCACAAAGATGAACAGTGAAGTTCTTATGGGGACATGAATTTGTTGAACAAAGCTAAAATATTGAGAGATTAACTATTGGATGGTACTGTGTTAAAAGCTAAATGGTTGCAAGTAGTTGGTAAGTACGTTATTATTTATTCGAAGCGCGAGGGCAACAGGGTTTCTGTCAATATTCGGTTTCAATAGTTGTCAAAACAACAATTTTTCCTCCATTTTGCTATTTATAAGGCGTGTAGAATATACCTACACTCAATTGATCCGTTTCTAAAATTAACATCATTCGGCACTAAATGTTTACATTTAGGTCCCTTAAAATTTGGCTTATTCTTGCAAAATTGAATATTTATGGTGTAACTCAATGTTTGGTAGACGTGATTAATTATGGTTACATGTTTAATGCCTGGATGTAATTTATTAAGAAAAGAAACAGAACTGAACAGCAGTTTTAAATAATGGTACTTATTTTACATGTATCGTTAGTAATATCCGCGTGTGCAAATCCTATTCTTTCCGCCACAACATGCACACTGCGACACCGCGAAGTGCGTGCGGTTACAATCGCGATGGGGACGCGTCCGCGGTTGCCATGTTAGTTAATTGTCTTTAGCCACATAACGTTGTTCGCGCGGATTCTTATTTTGAACAATATAAATGACTAGTTGTGTTGTAAATAATTATATTAATGATTATAAACCGTTAAGGAAGGAAGGTTATTTGGATCCGTTAAGGATTTTGACAGAACTCAAACAATTTTGTATCCAAAAATGTATAATAAAATTACCCTTTACAGCATATAATTTCAGTGAAAATATTAGAAGTATATTACAGTTTTAAAATTACTCTTAACAAAAAAGGTACTACCCCAACGATATTGTCACTTTATTACAAAACAGCGATGCTATCGATAGTTTAGAATCTAGCGTCGAGCATTATTTGTACACCGCAGTGCGCTAGAGGGAATAATAAAACACGATTCTAACAATATTTACATAATGTTTATTAAGACTTAAACCAACAAAATATGATATTACAAAAATATCCCTATGTCTTTATTTTAAATATAATAAAATGTGCAGATATGGACGCAGTGAAAACTAATGAACGTTTTGAAGCGAGTCTCACATTTTTCTCCTTGTATTAAGTTATATGAACTAATGGTACTTATGCAATAATCATTATCAGACCTTGTACATATTTGTATGTACGAGACGGGCATTGCAGTAACCAGTCATCACTGCAAACTTTGATGATTTACTTAAATGTCTATGAACCAACATATAGTGTTTTTATATCGTTAAAATGAAAAAGAAGTAAGTATTTAGTATATTTAAATATACATACTTAACATACACAAAAATTGATTAGATTTGCAAAAATAATAAATTATATGTACACAAAATAACAGTAAATCATTTTTTTTTTCGAACTGACTACACTGTTGACGTTGTCTTGGTAAGGCCTCTACAGTTTCACCGGACTAAAGTAAATCAATATCGTTTGCACGCTGTTTACTTTAACCATGAATTGTCAGAACAGATGAATTAATGTATTCACAGGGTTATAATTGAACGTACAAACATTTAGCGGTATTATTGTAAGAATCCGGTGTTATGTATAACGTGTACCGATATACACACGCGGCGTCTGCAGCTTAGCATTTAGACTTCTTCAGATATGACACGTGAAGCTTTAACATCACATCGAGAAAGATTTTACTTTGTTAATTATTGCAATGTTCCGAATAGTACCTCGAAAGGCAAGTCTTTCTACCCGACAATGCGCGTATTACCTACAAGTACATGCCGTTGACGAGATAGTCCGCGTCGTGCGCAAACGAGGACTTGCCGCGTCGGAGGCGTCGACGAGCGGCGCGCGCTCTGCAACCCAGCATCGCTCCCAGCACTGACGTCATGAGCACACCTGTGGACACACACTCTCGCCTTGCATTCAGTATCGCACGGAGACTATTCCTCCACCCCCCACCTCTACTCACCCAGTACGAGGAGCAACACCGCGGCGGGCGGTCGCTCGCTGAGCCCCTCATGTTCTTCGTGCTCCTCCAGCGAGTAGTGCCGGTGCGCTTCCACCAACCGGCCGGTGCCCTGTTCTATGACACCGGGTTTGTTGGCCGCCGCTTCGGTATTCTGTAAAACGAGTACAATAACCATTCTTTTTAAAAAATACTATGAAATCTGTGACGTTTATATGTAAAGTTACAAGACATCGATAAAGGGCTAATACACCGCGTCACATCTCCGTCCAGTAGCCTCACCTTAATTATATCTAGTTTCTTAGTGCTGTCCTTCTCGAGCGTCTGCTTCTTTTCGTTCGAACTGGGGTGGGACGCGGGAGGGCGCGAATGTGGGAGTGGGGGAGGGGTCTCAGTCGGATCGAGCTTAGTGTTCAGGTCGAAGCCTTTCTTAGGTCCGTCGCGTAGTGCTTGCCGCTGGATGCCGTACTGCACAGGGATCTCTGGCATAGTCTTCGGGGGTAAGTACACTGGCATATCCTGCTGGTATGGAAATATTAAATGATTATAGATTTCACAAAATAACTACACATTCTAACAAAACTTCATCAAAACTGCTATTCCCCTTCAGAAATCCATTTAGATTTGTTCCAATTATTCATTATCGATGTATATGTGAGAATCGATTTATGACAACGATAATTTACCCGATTGGAAAAAACCTGTTCTAAGAAAATAATAGTATTATTTTTATACATTATTATTCATTCCATTATAAAACATGTTACAATAATTTCATTCTGTTTTATTTTTTTCGTAAACTTGATTTGTTCGCGAGAATACTTTATAAACAATATTCAGTAAGATCCTGGGCTGTGTAGCGGCTAGGCCGTGGGATGATCGCCGACATCGTACCGTAACAAAATCTATCGTGGCAACGTTTAAGGTTACCCGCCCTGGGATATGGTTTACACTTGCGTCCCTATCGAATACCATGTAATATATACATGTGAATAGTTATAAAAAACAAGTTACAGGATCCGGACGTTGTTGAGGGACGGGCCAGGCTCGACGCGGGTCGGGGTCGGTCCAGTAACCAGCACCCGCTTGTCCCGCCCAGCCACGCTCCTCCGGAACATTTTCCATTCCTAGAAAACGTATCACTCGCAAAAGATAACTTTAATTAATAAAATAAAGTGACTTTCCTCGTGATGTCTTGAAAAGACACTGTGTTTTCAAGATCAATTGCGGTTAAAGATATTATAGGCACGTGAACCTTAAAAATAATTACAAACGAATACAAGTAAGTTTTATGGGTGACAAACAAACTATGCCATTGATATGTTAGTAACGTGGAGATCCTGAGCATAATTGACTTATGACCCAATGTGATGCCTCACTAGCACAAGCGTCAGATCTATTCAAGCACTGTTACTACTTACTACAACGTTTATGACAATTTGGGTACAAAATACAATAGCTACAAGACTTTCAAAATTTTCAATAAGACTGATTGAACTGGAGGAAGAAACTTTTGATTAATGAAGGAAAAATTTTACAAAATCCATATCCATATAGTTGATTTGGTGTTTCCTTGCTAGTTGCTAGTTCCACTTAGAATTGATTGGCTGTTGCCATATCACATTCTGTTATACGTGTTTCACCCCTTCTCAACGTATCTTCTGAGCGATTTTTACTCTTCCGAGATAAGCGGGTGAGTGGAGAGAAATGAATAAATTTAAATTTTCTTTACAGTAATAGTATGTTGAGGTGTTCCGTGAATTCAATCATTACCTTTTTATATTATCCGTCTGAATGATCAGTCTTATAGAGTATTTGTTTCAGTCTATAGGTTATATTGTAGTGTATACTATGTGGGTATTATGTTTGTCACTACAATAGTGTTATTATAGATTAATTACATTCGTAGTAAATAAATAATTTGTCATAAACATTTATTCATAATGCAGCAACGGTATCTACAGAAACATCATTTTACGAAGTGGACGAGCGCTCTAATAAAAGTTACCAATTATAGTAAATATCAACAAGAAAAAATGCATGAAAATATAAATGACATGTAATTAATAACAAGTAAACTATTTGAATGCGACTGTACTGCAACTAGCACTCATATTGGCACACGTGTGAGTGCAATAGGGGCTGAGAGACGCGCGCAGGTGAGCCTGCTATGCCTTTACATTTTCTGCGTCCCTCCGATACCTAAATTTGTGTTCTGCGCATCTACTTCAGAGCGGTCAAAAAGTTTGTGTAAGACGTCGTAACTACAATACATCCTTACCTGGTTGAAGCTGCAACGGTTGTAGCGGCCAGGGTCTGCGTGACCACAGAGGGGGTGCTGGAGCGATTGGAGCGGGGGCGGGCGGCTCGTACGGCGGAAACTGCGCGCCGCCTTCAGGTTCCTGTACCAGCCCGCCCTTGTGACTGAAGATGTGAGAACTGACTGCGTTTTCTGGAACTTAATTCGCGAATATACTTATCGAGGGAGCTTCTTTCACTTAATCTTATTGGCGGAACTGATTGATATTTTATTTTTTGTCGTATTAATTAGTAAGGTCTTTTATATTTCGTTGTTGTCATTTTGTACTTGTCAAAGTGACGAAAGGCTTTTACCTGTATATCTATGCTGTGATTGCACCTGCGCCTGCGTGAGCCTATGAGGCCAGCGCCCCGCACCGACACTGTTCCCTACGCTCTCACCAATTCCGCCAGCCCCTCCGTCTTCCTACACAAGCAATCTATTTACACATCACGCATTTACAAATCTATTTCTGCGTGATGGCACCATCAATAAATTACACAAACAAAATGTGGCAAGGGAAATGGAGGAAGTGTTATGTGCTGCATGATGTCACATGTTTAAATCTTTGTTCCTAAATAAAGAGACGAAATCGGTACATTAAATATATTAGAGAAAAATACTCTTGGGCACTTTAAAGTCGATGGCAGAACACATTTAGATGGTTTTTGAAATTTTTGTCCTTCTGTCGGTTTGTTTGTGTGCGTATCAGACAGGAACTATTCAACCGATTTTTGTAATATTTATACACTGTAACAACATATAAGATAACATATAGAATGTATTATAATCAAACACACATATATATGTATATTTGTACATATGTATAAAAACCTAATATCCGTATGCAAGCCTTTTTTAGTCACTTCTTTTTTGGGGCACGCTAGTTCTCGAAAGTTGTAAACCCATAATTTTTTGTACAACCTCCCCACTATATGACACTGTGTTTTGAAGAAAAAAATCAAAGTAAATAATTTTTTTATTGTTTAAAAACATAATATATTTTAAAATAAAGTGACAACTTATATTTAGGTGAGTAAAAATATAAAAAAGTAACTTTTAATGTCAACTTAGTTTCAGGTACCTACCTACCTACCTACCTGGTACATAAATTTTACGGCACTAACCAAATTTTCATCATACATCATCATCACTCATCATTTTTTTTTAATTCTTTCATTTTTTTCAGTTTAATGGCAAGTTTTCGATATTTCCTTTGGGGGTACTGTGTACTCCGCATGCCCTCACAAAAAAGCCCTGTCCGTATGTATGATGGATAAACATTTTTGGTCGACCGAAACGAAATGAAATATAATTAAACCGTATTATTTTATTTCAATGTGATTTTAATTAAAAGTAATAACACAAATATAATTTTTTCACGACAATTCATAGATGACACTGAATTTATAATTACAGTACAAGGAAGAATATCACTATCACTACATATTATAAAACAAAGTCGCTTTCTCTGTCCCTGTATCCCTATGTATGCTTAAATCTTTAAAACTACGCAACGGATTTTGATGCGGTTTTTTTAATAGATAGAGTGATTGAAGCGGAAGGTTTATATGTATAATAACGTCCATTA
Source organism: Antheraea assamensis (assembly GCA_035772565.1). Lineage (NCBI taxonomy): Eukaryota > Metazoa > Arthropoda > Insecta > Lepidoptera > Saturniidae > Antheraea > Antheraea assamensis. Next base: position 2,286,219 of record JAQQSE010000046.1, on the reverse strand, counting down.
AATAATGAAGAAATACTGTTATTTTTGAGGTTTCTAATGTGGTGTCGTAAATAATTTCAGCATGAATGGGTCTGCTCGCTCGGGGTAGTACCACCATCTCACAGAAAACCGACGTGAAGTAACAGTGGTTGCACTGTTGTGTTTTCGGTCAGTAAGAGTGCCGGAGGCCCACATATTTAAAAGGCCGGCAACGCACTTGCGACTCCCCTGGTGTTGCTAGTGTCTATGGACGGCGGTGATCACTTACCATCAGGTGACCCGCCTGTTCGTGTGCCCCTAATAATATAAAAAAAAATAAAAAAAAATTACATTTTTTCCGCTTACATTGCAACAAACGCAGGCTGAATGAACCCTACGAGATTTATCAAAATAATGTACTAAGTATTGTACACATTGAAAAGGTTTACAGATAACTCCGCGATGGTATATGTCTTTAGATTTGAGCGTTGACTGTTTTTCACATGGCCAACTGCACGTCGCTCTTTCAAGAGTAACCGCTAGAGAAAACATGTTTGTATTGTCTAATGACAAGAAAGCTGTGAACGTTGTTTATAAAGACATTCTGTAATATATTAATTGTTGTAAAAATAAAATAAATATGTAAAAAGTAAATAATCAAAAATGTGGTGTATGAATTTAGATATTCCAAAGATAGCAGGAAATCTTCATGGTATAGGGAAAGGGGAATTGTTTTACTCCAAATTTAACGCGTGCGGGCCCCTGGCAGTAATGATTAAATCAAAACCACTGGATCGATTTTAATAATTTTTTCAGTGAATGACATAGGCTAGATATTTTATACCCGTGCGAAGCCGGAGCGGGCCGCTAGTAGATAATAATGAACTATCAGTATGTTTGTTAGATTTCTTTAGAATTTTAATTTTTATGAATTTGGCTTGACAATAATGTTTCAGTTATGTTTTCTGTTAGAGTTGTATAAATGAATACTTTTATTGTATTTTTTAGTTCGCGCACTCGGGACCTTGATATCACAAGGCAATCAATTTCTTCCAACTAACCAGCGGTATTATGGAGAATAAAAGACTGTAGACAATATAAATAAAATTATAATAAAAATGAGCTTAGCACTAAAGTATAGCTAAGTTGCAGTATATTAATTGGAAGACTTTTAATATTGTTTTTACAGGTGTTAAATTATCAAGTTTTTATTTATTTGAAAAGGGATATTTAACAGAGTACACGCACAGCGTAACATGAGATATGCGCGATTTGGTCATGACCCTACTGGTGTTATATCCAAATGTAAAAATTTCGACATACGAGTTAATTTCAATGATCAAACCAAGAGATGAATTTTCTTCAGTGCAAAAATCGTATCGACTAGTATTTGGAACCGACTGATCTTTGCAACCGAATACATTCTTGTAATAGTTACCAAAGTAAGCAAAGATTGTAAGTCGTAAGTTATAAGACATTTACATGTTGCTACTTGGTACACATATGACGTGCTTCATGCACAATATTTTTTTTTAAATAGTAAAATGCGAGGTTGTCGCTTATTGCGATATTCGACGATTAGAGTATAACAAGGGTTTTATTGCCAGCTGTTTTGTTTAAATAGACCTCAGACGCGCATGTACCCTAAAGAAATGATGTCTGCAAAGATACATTTGCTCTGTTGTTATTACAGCTATATTTGGAGCTCCGAGCGTTATCACATTTGAATAAGTTCTGTAAGTTGGCTTTTCCCTAGTGTCGAGGTATACTTATTAAAACAATCGTGTGGTAGCCATGGTATATTTTACATCATGTAAATCCGTTAACCAATAAAAGCAATCACGTAAGAAACAACCAGAAGTTTTGCCCGCCATGGAAATTCGTCCTAAGAGAATTGCAATTACATACAGTACACACTTCAAAATCCCTTAACATTGATTTAATCGAGAACCAAATGACCACAATATCTTTCATAAACAATGTAAGGGAATGGGTCAATTCTTGATTTAAAATTGGAAAATATGTGAAGTTATACAAAGGGAAGGAGTAATACAAATGTGACCACCTATAACAAGGAATCTTCGAAAATCATAAAACTCTTGTGACGTAATTCGCCTAGACGCCTAGGAGCTCGGAGAAAGAAAAATTAGTGGACGCTAGAAAAGTGCGTACTTCTGGACGCTGTATAGGTAAGAGACAACGCTGGACGCAGAGCCACTACGTGCGGTACATATGAGTAAATGTGGGTAGTAATTTTTCATAGTGAAATCGACTTAGAAAAGATAATGGTTTGAGCAGCACATGATGAAATTATAGGTTTCACACGAAATGTATGTGTTGATGGACTTTTATAAAGTTATGGAAAATCATATAGAAATATTATTTGTTTAGATAATTAAATAATCAAAAATAGTTTGCGGAAAGTCCTTCAGCGGCTTCTGAATAGTGCTGTACGAGTAAAGCGTCGACCTATGGCGAAATCATGCGACCACGTCGGGCGGCATCCCATTATTTTATCAGTAACAACAGAAGATGTCTCGTAGCCGCCATACATATGATGAACACAACAAAGCGACGTGCACGGTTACATCAAGGTCTTACGATTAGAGCGAACGCTGTCCACATTCAGTACGGGCGCATATGTCAAGGGTAAATAACATACCTAAGTCACGTGTTGCGCTTTATTTTATTCATATAAATGATAAGGCCCTGCTGCGCCACTGGGCACGCGTATATCTCATTACTAACTTGCTAATAACAACTGATAATATTGGACACTACAATACTAGTTTTTGCCCATGGGTTCGCTCGCGTTAATGGGGATTTGGTCTATATCTCCGGAACAGGTCGTTTTTTCTGGATATAAGGTACACTACCTCCTTTTCTGTACTCCTGACAACGTTTATGCAAAAAAAAGGAGGCAGTCCATAAGGACTGCCGACAGAAGTGAAAACTCAAAACAATGAAAATTATGTGTGTATACACACAGGATACATATATAGCTCATGGAAAGCGTTCGGTGACGATAACGAGAGTTCCGTGATTTTTGGTCACCCAAAAAGTGCTAAACGTGCTTAAAGAAGTTTTCCACTTTAAAAAGTATGTGGATCTTTTAAGTAATTGAAACTCGAAACTCTAACATAAACAAATTCACATTCGTTTTACTAATGTAAGGTAGGATTGTATGTGTCAAATTAGTCCAAAGGGCGTGACGCAGTAACACCACAATTTCAGTTATGATAGTTGCTTGTCTGCCCAACGCATAGGTGTATATATATTGGCGTCACTGTTGAATCGTGACCTGCAGCGGGACGAGTAGCGTCGTGGACGGCGATGTCGGTGGAGGCGGTGGTGCGGTGGCGGCGGTGGGCGCGGCTGATGCTGCAGGACACCCGAGCTCGGGCGCCTCGTCGCTGCCGTCCGCGCACTGGGGCACGCCGTCACACGCGTTGTACACCGCGATGCATTCGCCGCCGCGCCGGCACTCGAACTGGTATCGGCTGCACCGTCCTGTGCGCATACACGTATTCATTGTCTTTGGAACTAAACACTACAAAACGCAATATATTCCTTTGAATTAACGCCTGGATTTCAAGTAATATGATATTATATTTCATGCACAAATCATCCAAAGTATATAGTTGTAGTGTACGACCATCACGCCACTATCTCACACACCACAACCACATGTCAGGAAACACGTTTTTTAACATAAAAATTGACTGGCATGGGGTTGACACAATAATATTTTCAATTAAATCTAGATCGTGAGTAATCGTAATTGTTTTCAGCAGCGTTATTATATAAGTATGTCTGTGTGATGGTTCGTGTAATTTGTATATATCTTATGTGTTAAGTTCATTATTCCGGTCGCTAAGTTCCATGAAGTGCATGTTTATTAAACAATTAACATTTTCTGGTTTGTCTATTTTCACACAATACTCTGTAACCATATCGCTTGCTTAATTTGTATATTAATTTAATCTAGTAGATAATTCAATAACATAGATGACTACCGATGGGCAATAAACTGTAGTTTAAACAAAAAACAGAAGCCTATAAAATTTCTGTGATATCATATTTACATTATAATGTGTTTACGTTGAGATTGCCAATTGGCAAACGGTACGCGCGACAAAAAGCGTTGCGTCTTTTCACACACTCACATAGCACACTACGATGCGCGACGGCGACGTGCGATGACACAACGACACACGACATTGTTCGCGTCATACAGGGTTGTGCTGAAGTAATGTTTTTTTTCTTCGAACTGACTACATTGTTGACCTGGCAAGGCCTCTACAGTTTCACCGGACTACTGAGGGCAGCCCTTAAGGCACTCACCCGATTTTATGTAGGCAACCAGCACAAGGACGCACGGCGCGTCTAGGCTTCGACTGTCATCAAGTATCCCAAGTCTAACTAAACTAAGCTAACTATTATTTCATACATATATAAATTCGTGAAACATACACGTGTACCAAGCATGTATGTTTCACGAACTCATACATGTATCTTGAATCTGACTACTAAGTTAGTATAAGCTAACTCCGTTCGAAAAAGGGATTAAAAAAAAACAAACCCAACCACTATGTGTACCTACATGTGTGTATGTGCACGTGTGTGGGGTGATCGGTGTTGTGTTGTAAAAACTAGTGTTTGAAAATTAATTCAGTGTCACTGTAGTCGCGCAAGCAACGTGCTCGAGGGCACCATTCCGTAGGATCAGACCTCGGCTTGAGCCGCTGCCGAGGGGGGCCTAGATGAGTGTGCTGGAGCAAAATTCACAGTTAAGCCGCGGCGGCGTGATCTGTGATTACACAGACGTGGGCGCGCACACGCTCTGTTTCGAGGAACGGAAGGGTACTGGAAGATAGCTGCCGTTATTTTGTCGGGAGGATCTGTAAAAATATATCGCGGACGTCTTTTGTAACGCGGCGCATCGGGTACGGGTGAAGTAATGTCACAATGTACCTTTCGTCAGGAACGCTAACTGTATACTATACATTATATATCATAAACTGTACGTTAAAATTCAGACAAACGCTCGGAAAAAATCCTGTCAGCTGATAGTTGTTAAGTCTAAAAAAAATACACAAAATAATGCACAGTTTAAACGAAAACCACGCGATGTTGCGGGGCGCGGAATGCGGCACAATACTACCGCGTTAAAGACTTTCTGTCATTAGACATAAGGCACTTTTATGTAAATTGTGTGTTTATAACATGTAATATGTTATTATTTATTTCAACAAAAAAGATCTCAAAAAATCTAACAACTTAATTTATTTACATTTGACAAGAATCGCTTTCTCTACTCTGATGTTATATTCCTCACTGTGAAGATATCATGGAATAAAAAGTTCCAGGAATGTCGTACTTGGTGGTTCTTGTGGGTCTGGAGGATGTGGATGTATGAGCGGCGCAGGTGGCGGCGGTCGTGGTGGCGCGGCGCCATGGCCCGATATTGCCGTTGTAGTACTGACCGTCGTACTGGTTCCGCTTCTGTGAACTCAACATATCATAAGAGCTTGATGCATATTCTGTTAATTAATTAATTGGTCAGTTAACAATGTAGTTTCGTATGTAGGACCTGAGTCTGTTGAGCTCTCGTTCGTGGTGCGTGCGCAGCTCCTGGTCCTGCAGCTCAGCGAGGCGGCGGGAGAGTGCGAGGACGCCACTACTGAAGTTGCTGTGCGCTGTGAACTTGCAGCGGAAGTCCTCGGGTGGACCACATTCGAACAGGTAGCAGCTACCGGGACCCTGTCGCCAATTTACGACGTCAGACGATGCACGCACACACCCGGTAATCTTCAATCATATACACACCCACACACAAAGCACACAGAAGCTAATATAATTGATTAAGTTAACTAGAAACCGTTTCTAAACATAAACAGACGCACATACATTGGCAAACGTATAAAATATAGTGATTGATATATTATAAACACTTTTAAATACTCACTAGGGCGATAGATGCTTAATTCAAAAAAATACCCGGTTGTAAATGTTGTTGTTGTTTGACGCCATTTTGAACAAGAACAAACTACTCATGTCGTGGGATTGTGTGTCATGCCTGTTCAAAGCCTGTTTTAGCCTTATAATCATTAAAACCCTTGTGTACATACAGTCCGTTGCTTTAGGCAAGGTGATACAGGATTGCGCAACATTTACTGCGTCACTCTAGAGGCGGGCCCAAACTACGCTGGGTGTTCAGCGCTACCTCGACCAATCTCCTTTACTTCAATTAGACAGAAAAGGGTCAATGTATTACATTGGCATCCTAATTACGCGACTGAGAGCCGACTAGAGGCACCGACACCGCGGACTGTGAGATCTTATTAAGCACGTGACATACTCACAATTATATAATATTGATTTCAGCCTGTAGGGGGTAAGAGATGCTGGACTATCGTACTGTGTGTGACTGATGCATACTTACACACTTTATGGACTCATTGCGATTCGAGCGAACTGAGTGTGGCGAACGTGATATATCACCTTTTCTTCGTAGACGAAAACGTCGCATGCTTCGGTCTCGCAGCAGAGACGCAAGCACTCGTGCCGCGCGCCCACATCCAACTCGGAGAGATAATGCGCGCCCATTTCGCGTGACTCCTCTGTGCGAATGATTTTGTCGCGCTGCACATCAAAACGCGCCGCACACGCTGCCGGGTCAAGTTCGCGTGCGCCTCCGCCTGCCACCAACGCCGCTAACGCTGCTAGTACTGTCGTCATCACCGCCGTCTTCCACCACATAATTCCATGCAGTATAACCGACTATGAAACACTACAACCGCGATGACACATACCAATGCGACTGCTTTTCTAACCACTCGTCGCGTAGATACAAGTAAATCGATTCAAGAGAACTAGTGTATTATTCTCACTACACTAAGGAACTATTTACTTTGATTCCGAAAGCCATATAGAGCACTGCTGGCTGTAGTATGCGGTGCCTCTGTAGTAACTGCGTGTCTCTGAAGAACTATGTCAACACGGAATAATATTTGTTTAAATTAATTTTGCAATTAATATATCGAGAGGTCACAGAACCGGCCTTGACCCATCTGCAAATATAGGCGCTAATGGATCGTCGCTGATTCTTTAAGTACACAATTCTGGAGTGTCTCGCGTCCGCTTCGCCCGCAACTGGAACACTGCGCGGAATACGTGAGGGGAGGGAATGCGACCGTCGTGCTCGGTCGATAGAAGAGGGTCGCGAGGAGGTGCGAGTGCGGGCGCGGACGCGGGGCGGTGCACGCGGTGCGGGCCCTCGTGTGCCGCTGCGGCTGCGCGCTACGAATTCACATGGATTTACTAAATTATGACATTTGGATGCGGTTTTATTATCTCGTTACCATCTATTAATTACTTTATTAATTATTATATGTATATTCTTCTCCTGTATAATTTATCTTGTCTAATGTTATTTGTCATGTTATTACCGGTATTCACACGTGTATACATATTATTTTTCACAAAGCCTACCCATATTCTCTTGAATCTTCTAGTTAGTAACCTTCTCTCCTCTTCATAAAATATCTGTACCCACGCTTATCACTCTTCAATTTCGATTTCACGAGTGCAACGTTCGTGCTACTTTTGATGTCATCATTACTAACACTATAATATATTCATAGAAACATTCGCATGTCTGCCACTTTTATTCCTTTATTTTTGTCAATGTCAATTTCAAGCCTTCAACTTACATTTTTCCTTGAATTCTAAAGTTATATTACCTATACACATACATACATATATACACATACATATACTTATAGACATATATCTGTTGAGATCTCCAAGGCCTGATGTTATTTCATTTGCTCTGCATTTATACTATTTCTGACATCGCGATTAATATTTCCATGGCTTTGGATCAATGAACCTAGACATTACAAATCAGAACAGATTGGCGTCTGTTGTTGCCTTAGACATTATTTAAAATTATATATAATAGAAAAATCTTGATAGGCCACCGAACTCACAAAACAAATAATGTTGTGCTTATAAAAAAACAAAAACAATTGTGTGTGATAGTTGTAACCTTTATTCGTGAATCAAATACAACTTTTTTAACAAATTTATATCCTATATTGATAATATTATGCACAAAGAACAATAAAACGCTTAATAATATACGTTTATGTACGTTAAGAATTCCTTAAGTAGAAACAACAACACCGTGTCAAATGCAACTTGTTTGAATAACTATCTTTGTTTCAATGTTCAATTGATATACATATTTCTACTGTCAACCGTGGTGACTAATGCACGCAGATATCTGTCAAAACTGTTTTTTAATATAAGCTGTATGATAAAACTTTACCAAGAACTGAATTGTCTCCAAAGCCGATGTTTGAAGCAGCTGGATTCAGCTGACTTTGCAAATCTGAACTTCTCTGATTTTAAATACGTCAATTCTTCATAGATAAAAACCCTCGTAAAATGTGGAAGACAATCGTAGTATTGCTATAAGCTATGAAGTTCGCGATGACGCGAACTTGTATTTGATTTGGAAAAGACGCATAACCATATACTGAAATTATGACTTGTTATTTTTAAAGAGACATTAAAATACCTACTACAAAATGCCATGATCAATTTTGTAATCCGGAGTCAGACAATTTCGTTTACGATGTTGTTTAACAAACGAAGTATAATCATGGTAAAGATCTTTTCGCGTACTTTGCATCAAAATTTTGAATCAGATTTAATGTCCTTTTACATATAATTTGACTCAGCTAAACTGAACTTAAACTGGATTTCATTTTAAGTGATCCTTAATTTATTTAAAAGGTTATTATTTTTTTAAATCAACCGTGAAACTGTACAAAGTAAAAACTGGTTATTTTCGCCAAATATTTAGGTATGTGATGATTGAGCGTAGTGTTCATCGTAGCTCGTGTAGTGATGGCGGCGGCGGCGCGCGCAGCTGTGCGCGCAGCGACTCCTTCACAGTATGTGTGCGTGTGTCGCAGGGCACTGCGCGGTACTGCGAGTGGCGGCGCAGCAGTGCGAGAGCGAAGTAACTGCAGCGCGCATCTCACCCCCGCTCCATGTCGCTCTTCTTCAAATTCAGAAATAATGTGAGTACCAGCACCACTACAATATTTTCTCAACAAGAGGCCATCTGCTTAATCCCATAGTCTTCTCTTGGCACTCCAATTTTAAGCCCAATAATCTATAAATTTGTATTTTATCACTTACAGTAGGTTCTTTTTGTTTAATTAATAAATAAAACCCTGATCAGTTTAATAAAACTTATATTTCCAAACGTTAAGTGTATGAAGTCAGAAGTAGCAATAACTACTGTCTATGTTAATAAGTCATAAATGGAAGCTTCTTATCCCGCTCTAAAAATTAGCGCTCTGAAATTAATTCAATTGTTATCGAGAACTTATTTCAAAAAATAGTATAATCTAATTGGGAAGTTGGTAGCGCCTTACGGGTGTGGGCTAGTGAGTGCACACGTATACCGTGAAAAGGCAGTTCGTTTCCGTTTGACAACTATTGAAAATAAAATGCTTTTTGTATTTCATTTATTATATATAGTATTTTGTTTTTACGAGAAGGACAATGAGTCGGTTCACTATATTAATAGATTATTAAAGAGCTCCTATAGCTTGTCGCCGCTCACCCGTCGCCATCGCCCTTTGCTGACAGCTTGGCTTTTGTGCCCACATAATAAAAATAAATAATAAAAAGTCTTTATTTAACAAAATAATATTATATATAATATTATAATATATAATTTAATTGATCTACACCATTGTCGTTGACAATTTAACTGAAATTCAAACCTAAGATTTAACTGATCTACATCATAAAGTAGGTTCTATTTATTTTATTATATATTATTGTATTTTACCATTCAAAAAAAGAACGAGAAGCAGTATAACTTACATAGTTTTGCTACTCCCATGTTTGCGTGTATCGCTATGCATTATGAACTATAGGGCTGCTTGACGATAAACGCAGCAGGACAATTAGGCCCGCGGTTTGCTAATTTGAAATGCTAATTTCGAGTTATTATTGGGATGACAAAGATGCTTTTTTGTGCCTTTACCGGAGTTACTTTTGAAGTTATTTTTAGCGCAACAAATAGTCGAACCTTTGTCACACAGATATGGGACTAGCATTTTACATCGGCCTATGATCTGTAGACACAAATCATAAGGGGTTACTCCAACCAGGGAGGGTAGGACTACACTGTATTTGGATGCATCTCGCACCGCTCATTACCTCGGGTTAACGGCCCTGTAGACTGAGTTAACAGTATAGGTGGCACGTTAATTGAACTGCACTCCCTGGGCTTTAGTTATGTATTATAGAAAAGATGGTTGTGATGTATCGCTCGTCTTCATGGTTGATGAATTCGTAAGAAATAAATAGGTATATAAACAACAGTGTAGTTATTGAGAGTACATTATACAATTATTTGGAACTTAATAGGTGCATTAGAATAATTGTTAAAATATTTAGTAAACGAGTTTTCTTCTCTTGCCTTCTCTTCGTCTTCTTCTAATCAATAGTATTAATTGCTATAATTATTGAATCCGCTGTCCGGTAACTTGCAAATACTTTATTTCTCTGAATTTGACTTTTCTAAGAATGATGTTACGAAATAAAAAATATTAAGAAGTTGATCGCAATTGGTGTTGCCCAAAATCATTCCAAATTCGGTCTTTGTCTTGCAGTCTCGTGTTGTTCTTGCGTTTTCGTAAGTCCATGATCGCCTAATTGTTGTACAACTGCTCCCTGCAAGATTTGAGCAAGACAAGACTGAACCTGCGAGACTCTTATGATCTCGCAAGGAAGACAAAGTGAAATTTGGACATTGTTGAGTGTAGGTTACAATACTGATATTTCTTTCATTATTAACAAAATATATTAAAGCAGTATGTGTAACAATGTGTAACATTCACATTAAATGTGCTATTCCAAGCTCCGAATCCAAATAACAGGGTTATTATCGGATGAACATTACTGTGCCTATAATTCTTGCATAAATTTTATATGCGGATCTATAGTGTGTACTAACAATTTTAACTAATAAATTTATACAAACAAATGTATTTACGTCTCAAAGAAGATAGTTTATTTATCAAAGTTTAAAACTAAGACAATAGATCCAGTGTAGTAACAATTCACGGTACGCGATATTTTGATACACAATCGGTCGCTCCGCGATGTTCACTGTTTATTTACTAATTTACTGACAAAGTAGCCGCTTTATTGAAAGACTGTTCGATAAGTGTATCACAGCATTGACGATGCTGTTCGATCACATTCGATATTATATTTTTTTTGAAAATCCTTACTAATATTATAAACGCGAACGTGGGATTGTTTGTTTGTTACGCTTTCTTAACTAAACTAACTAATCCTGATGACATTTTGTATAAGTGTTGTCTGGAGTACAGAATAAAACATACCTACCATATAACATACCTATCATATAACATACTTTTAATTAAAGAAAACAGTACTATTCTCGATCGATACGACAAATCCATATTAACAAGTAGGGTGGGTGCAAACCTAGAAGTTCTCTGCCTGTAACACTAAGGCAGGCGCTCAAAATGAAATAAATATATGTATTCTATAAAGTCTATAATTCCTTCACTTCAAAAACGTTTTGTATACAGGTAATTTTCCTGAGGGTAAAATAAGTTACCGAAATTGAATTATGTAGACATTGTATAATCGGTTTTTTAAATAATAAGTATTTATTAATATATGAGTTATTTAGTCTTTCTTTCTAATAAATAGCAAATTTTATTGTCAATAATTGAAATTAAAAGCAATAAAGTTCATATTGTTCATATATTGTCGTAAATAGATTTAGATGACTTTCAGCTTTGAAAATGATCGCGTACGACTTACCTGTGTCAAGTTAAAATTCTTCAAACTGTTGTATAATTTGGTTATTATACATTTTACAATACCTAATCCAATACACCTGTTACAATAACTAAATAATGAACAATTTTTTAGACTTTTCTTTTTAAAATACTGTTATACAATTTTGCTATTGCTGAAGGCACATTTACAACGATCTTGTATACAGCATTATGCAAGATCACCAACGTAAGCGGCCACAGAGACCAACATTGTGTAACTAGATCTAAATGCTAAATTCCATTATTCCTGTAAAAGGTTGATAAAACTACATTTTTTTTCCAGTGATAAACATGTAATACGGTTGGTTGAGTATACATCACAGTAAACACAAAGGCTTTATAATGTTAAGTAAAATATGTTATTATGTATACATATTATGTATATTACATTCAAATATGAATATACTTCTGATAATAAATTAGTAACTGCAGTTTCGTTCAGTCTAAATCTGTATGTAAAGTCAATATCATTAGGTTCATCTATGTAATAATAATTTTCGTTCTCTGTATTACAATCCCTGTCTGATATTTCTATATCACTTTCACTTGAAAACGAAGTTGACGTTTTACTAATTTTTATTTAAATTTATTTATCACTATATATGAAATTAGTGCTAATAACAAGATAGTGGTATGCCTCTCAATTACATAGGATAATGATATGACGTTACAAATGACACCATAGCTTATCTACAGATAGCTGTCAACAATTATAGAAGTGCATACATGTCCTTACTAACGACCATTGATAAGTTCTCTCGTCAGTAGATAATATGGACAAGGACAGCACGAGTTAGTCGAAGATATGTTATTGAAATGCGAAAATTTACCAATAGATAGATATTACCATCTTTGGCTATGCAATCAGTAGATTGACAGATTATTGGTAACGGTCGTAAATCTAATTTGATAATTAATCCTGGGGGTCTCAACATAACGTCCATACGTACGAATAATCCTTATATATTGTGAAATAATAAATATTTATAATGGGCATCGTATAATACATCTTTAGTTTGTTTCTTTTCGAGTTTGGGATCGTTTTTTACGTAACGTCCACCAGCAATGTAGGCTAGATATCCTCGACTAAAAGGTAGCAACATGTGCCACGCATTATGTTAAGCAAATGTCACACACACTACGAAAAAGCTTATTTGTTTTTAATGATGACTAACAACTAAGAAGCGCGACATCATTTTGAGAGGATCGGATGTGTCCATCGAGATGACGTCAGACAGACACCGCGCCACTCTGACGCGACACTACGTAATCCTCGAGCTTTGTTCTATGGTGTTGTTCACCTCACACGTGTGATGTTGTGAGGTCATCCTCACACAAAGTACATTCATTGCGGTCTATTTAATTTACCGTTCTGAATTTTACTTATTAGATAGTTCAGTGCAATATTGTTGATATTCTCTAAATTATTATGTCAAATAACAAACAATTTATGGCACTTATTAATGGTAAATATCTGATAACAAATAACCATGTTCCCAAATTATGAGATATAAACACAGGGTTCACACATTTGCAAGTGAGTCATGGTACTGTCGCGGTCGGTACTCGGAACTAGAAAGACTGGAAGACAGTGAGAAGAATAAGATATGCTAGCAATGCATAACGCTTCCCGCATCCCGCAAGCAGTCAACTCCCCAACGTACTCCAGCCTCCCTTCCCCCGCGGAGTAACACTGGTCGTTGCTCGGCGCGGTGCGGCGGGGGCGCGGTGCGCGCAATCAGTGTCCGTTTGACTGTGGAGAATCTTGCACGGGTTTTACTTACGGGCGGGCGCGCGTGTGTCTTCGCCTCAGTGCCAGTGATTTGTGGTGATCAGTGTATTCACCGGTGCGGAGCTCTTTGCCACGCTTGCCGGAGTGCGGAGCCGCGGACGGGGGCACTGACCGCCGCGCTGCACCGACAAGATCTGGGTATATCGACTCGGAGGGGTCGGGAGACCGCGCCCGCAGCTTCCCGGAACGCTACTGAAACATTTGCAAACAAAAGCCAACGACTCAGTGATCTTCACGACTTTATCCATTTCCGAATATCACTATAGGACTGGAGAGTAAATAGGTACATACGTATAACAAGTCCAATAATGTTTTTAACGTGTTTTAGATAGAATTCTTAGAAATTACAGTAAATAACCTCGGAAATTCCTTATCCAATTACTATCAATTAACAATTATCGGCCGGTAACCTAATTCATAAAGTGCTATTTCGTGTCTTCGCTAAGTTCGCTGTCACTCCAATTAACGACTAGTTTAACTGAATTGCTTTTTAGAGATACAACATATTTCAAATTTATAATAAATAGCGATAACTTTGAATATATCTAAATATATATTAATAACACGTGCTATCCTATAGGATTACTATAGTACAACAGGACTGTAGGAAATACAATGACTCCTTAAAATTGTCATAAAATCACAAACATTATATAATATCCATTTGTATGAAAAAATTAAATAAGCCCCTATACACGACAAGATGGCAAGGAAAAAAGATTATTTTCTGCCAGAATGTAGCAATACGTATATACAAACAATGACATAAAAACAAAGAAAGGTCTGTAAAGTAAATATGTTGTATGGAAATAATAAAATACTTAACAACTAAGTGACAATGACAGATATTCACAGCTTGCTGAATCTAGAAACTTTACATTTTGCACGCGGATTACTTCTATAATGATAGACGTACTATTCAAGTACGTTAATAAATTAGGTTTGATAGGGCTTCTCGAAGTCTCGTATTTATGTTGTATATTCATAATTAAAAACAGATATGTAAATATACGGTTTTTATTAGACTCTCTTAGGCCTCTGCATTATGGCGCTATATCAAATGCATTAATTAAAAAATTGTATGCATGTGTGTCAAATAATAATTTCAATTATTCGTAACTACTATGGTTATAAATTAGGTTTTTTTATGCAATTGGACGCAAACGAACAGGCGGGTTACTACTACTATGGGTATAATGAGAAACATAGATGTTACCACCTACAACTAATTTAGGATGGCTAACTTGCCTGCCTAACAAGTCGGTTGATCACCTATTTGGAGTCTTCAAGGTAGTTAGTGTAGTGTTAGTAACGTGTGACACTGTCGCCTCGCGAACCTTGCGGCCTTCTTTGTTTTGTCTATAAGATAACTACCCACTCAAAGGTATTCTTGAATTGTTTGGGCCCGCTACTTTTCCTCGGTCCTGCAATCTTGACTAATAACGGAACCCTTCTCCCGAGTGTGAACCGGAAGTTGGGAATTCATGATGGTTTGGGTATTTGAATTTCCACAAACTCTACGTAGAGCTTCTTTTGGACTAATGCCAAGTTCAACGGGTTTCGATATATACTTTGTATCTACTATGAAAATGTCAGGATGGCAGTAGTAGATCGGGATGGATGAGTATTAGCTCGCCGTCTGTTATGATTATAACACTGGAATGGTTCAGAGACTTGTCCACCATTAAGTGTGAACACTTATGGGATTTACCAGGATCATCACGGTGCTAACGATTGGTGCGACTAACAAGCGCAGCAACGCTGTATCAATTTCTTCTTCAAAACCGTGCTTGCTTCGACTGCGATTACCAGAATACATACTTTCTTCGCGTTGAAGTTTTTCATCGTCTATGTTGTGTGCTTCCACAACCTTGACCACTACACACGAGTTGGTTGCGGCAGTGGCCGGAAAGCGTCAGGGTCAAAATTTTATAACGTCTATATATTTTCGTAATCCTTTTTATTTCAGATATTCACGAATAGTTGTAGATAATATTTATGCCTAGAAAATATTTCAATAGGCACGGGCATTTATATCTATATCAGAGGACATTATTCAACCTTGGACCGAAGATATACAATTTTTGTTCGTTTTACATAGCATTAGCAGCTAGTGGTAATAAAAACCCAAGGAACATAGAAATATAGGAGTGCACTGAACAATTAATAATAATAATGTGGATTTATAATCGGTTGCTTGTTACACGTTCATTAATGTGATATTGAGCAAGTGTAAAGCTATTGTTTCGACATGGTCACATTCTGTTACTCCCTCCTCTTACTGTTTACTAGATACGCTGTGTATAATATATGTATAACGGAATGAAACGTAATGTTTGCGCTAGCGAGACGCGACCTCTCACATATTCGCTCCGTTCGGGGAGTTCTACCGCAAACAAACCGGTCGCTCCGGTAACCAAAAGGGAAATAGTGAAGAGGAGGGGAGGGAGTCTGAGCGGCGTTGATTGCGCTTCTGTTATCAGACATCTCTTATTAATATATATTATAACTTATTGAATATAAAACGAGATTCCAGACATGAAGCGATGATGGCACCGTATCTATCATGACAATTCGAGTTATAGCATGAGCTTACGCTCAGCCTCAGTAAAGGAAAACTGATGATATTATGTCGTGGTGGTAAACTACATGAATTGAAATTGCGTTCAAATTCTAATCTTTAAAAAATGTTTCATCATCTCTAATAATCCTGTGGTGAATTCATTGTAAATGTGCGAAAATTAAAAATCAAAATGTATTTATTGTGAACACAGAATAATATATGTATGACAGTAATGTCCTCTCTTGTTGACTATCTACATGTAAAAATTTGGGTAAGCTTGAGTCAGACTGGCGCATCGCCTCACTATCCCTTATACATTATTATTGTTATTTATATTATGGTATTAGGTGAAAAAAAATTATTTCCGAATTCTTTAACTATTTGAAAAAATTTATGAAATCGTTTGTTATATGTAATTCCAAGTTCTCATACTCCTATTGCGTTAATGACCGAAACTTTTGGTCATACTAGATCAGCGTTGGAAATTTAAATTGCCCAAATGACCCGAAAATGTGGATTTTATTGTTACAGATTTCTCAGAAACTTATCTCAAGGGAAAAAAATAGAATTTTAATAAAAAAATAACATTGTTTATTGTAGTGAAATATATTTAGATGCAACTTATTGGTATAGTTTTTAATTTATAAAATTGCGTTATATCTTTCTTAGATATATTTTTTTTTTTTTATGTTATAGGGGGCAACCAAACAGGTGGGTCACCTGATGGTAAGTGATCACCGCCGTCCATAGACACTAGCAACACCAGGGGAGTCGCAAGTGCGTTGCCGGCCTTTTAAATATGTGGGCCTCCGGCGCTCTCACTGACCGAACGAAACGCAACAGTGCGAGCACTGTTACTTCAAATCGGTTTTCTGTGAGAGGGTGGTACTACCCCGGGCGAGCCGACCCATTCATGCTGAAACCAGTAATAGCTTCAGCGGAGCTCTACCACACTTTCTCTCTCTTAGATATTTAATTGTATAATATATTTATAATTTGACCTCCAAACCCTCTGGATGTTTAGTCATGTGGCTTGAGATAGTAACACGCTAAGTTTAGAGGGACTAAATCTCATAAAGCTGCTGCTGGAATACAACTTATCTAACGAAAGATGGATAAATGTTAAAGCGTTCGAATCTCCTCATATAGTCAATCCCACAAAATCTCAATTTCAGTTAAGTTTCCCCGCAGCCTGGAGAATTATCCATAAATTGGCAACCTTGAATTGAACGCTCGCTGGGTGCGACGCCCTCGCACGATTTTATTTCTCATGCGGTTAGATGGTAACAAATATAAATACGTTAAATAATAGGGTCCTTTTTCTGTAAATGTATCCTTAAAATAGGGTTACATTGTGGATATTTGAGTTTCCGGATGTTCCGCAGATAAGTTAGCTGGACAAAAAATATACATTTTGACCTTTTATATTCGTATAAGATAAAAAATATCTAATTAATAAAATAACTGGCTGACTGAGTACACAGCGCCGTGACTGTCATCAGCGGTTGTTTGTCAACACCACAGGGGCTGGCAGAGAGCCACAAGGCATCGTGGATCGCCGCGCCGATTACATTTACATTGATGTTGATCGAAACACTTTTGGGCCCACACTTTACACTTTTTTTAGACTCCAGGATGTGTTAATAGCTCGCCATATTATATTTAAACATTTTTACAGTGACATTATAAATTAAAATCAGTCATTTTTAAATACAGTGTAATCTCTGCTTATAGCGTATTACGAATCTGAAGGCACCCATTTTTTTTTGTTACGAAGTGATTTTTTAATTTTGTTATGAAGTGATTTGTTACCATCACTTTTCTTCCATTTCTATTGCGCGCAGCAAACAAACTTTTTTGTAACACGTCCTAACGCTTTTTTTAATGACCATATTAACATTTTATCCTATAAATATTATATAAGTTAGTTTACAACTGATACGATAGGTTTCCGCTGTGTTTAGTAACCGAGATCAACATTTCATAGAGAGACTGCAATTCAGGCGATTAACAATAACAAAAGTCAAAAACTTCAGAAGTCTTTCGAAATTTCGGCACTTCAAACATTTTCCTATTACATTTTTAGTAAACTGATAACATAAACAATTATATATTTATTATAAAGTATTTCTTCGTAATAGAGGGCGACTGTCGCGCTGTAAATACTGTAACAATGTATGGATTTTAAGGTGAACTAACTAAATTATACTAATTTCTACATTATAGGGAATTTTATGTTGGAACGAATGTCGTTATGAAAATATTACTCTGTATTATAATTCGAAACTGATTGTTTTAAAGAAATTGTATTGATACCACAAAAAAGAAATATAGAGAAATTAAAATGTCAAGTCTTTCATTAACATAAATTGCAGACACTTTTGCAATAATTCTTTTAATTTACATTTAACGAGAGTATTATCACAAAGTTGATAAGTGCATAAAGCCGGCTCCATACTACTGCTCTCGGACTGGAGGCGTGGTAAGACGCAGCGCGCGTGTCGTCTTACGAACTCATCTTGTGTCAAGTCGAACCTTATTCAAGTCCAGACTTACACTGGCTTTCGAATAAACAATAACTATAGTCCGCGTCAAACTTTTTGACCGCTTTAAAGTAGAAGGGCAGAACACAAATTTAGGTATCAGTGGGAGTGGAGGGTATTGGAGGAAGTGAAGGCGGAGCGGGCTCACCCACGTGCGTTCCTCACCCCCTATTGTACCTATTTCGACACCAGCTTTAGTCTGCGTGCAGTACAGTTGCATTCAGAATAGTTTCGTTGTGTAAATTACATGTTATTGATATTTTTGTTCTTTTCATTGCCTTGTTGTTATTTATTATTCATAGCAGCCGAAAGTTTGACGCGGACTATAATCCACCTTATCGACGTATTTGTGTGCTCGTATACATACTACATTAAATTTAAATAAATTCATGTTTACGAAGTGAAGACTTCCTTAGCTTTGATGTGATATGAAACTCGATGAAACGAAACAGCAACATAAAAAAGAGACAGCCAATATATCTATAAGATTTAACGAGCGAGAAAATTAGATTAAATACATTATCGTTTATAATAATATTTTATCATTTTTTGAAGGTCTACCGCGTGTGAATTGTGAATGTGTTTTCGTCAACGTTTTTAGCAATCAATATTAATTTTTATTTATAAGATATACCTGTGTGTTCAAATAATATGTATATGTATAAATTAGAGCTCATAAAGCAAATTTTTATAGAGCGGGTGTAGTCAATGTTAGCCCTAACGCTATAGTCTCGAGTAGATAAATAAAATCAAGGTCGCCGGGGAACCGTCTTTCTGTATTTATCTATTCTGTGGTATTATTATAAAATACTTTTCTTTTATAAATACAAATATATGTAGGTACGTAGATGAGTGTTCTGGTTTTACAACACCAGACGCGGTATTCTCAGTTTCATACATATTGTATTTTTCACATGAATTCCGTGACCAATGTTAAAAGTATATATTTTTATAAAAATATTCGTGGTGCAGGAATACTATCAAGAAATAACATTAATTATATTATTTGTGCAGTGTTAGTATGAATTTTGAGGTGAAACCTCGCCGTTTACGAACTGTGGTCACCGAAAAAGGATGCATGTCATAGGGAATAATTTGTCGTGCATCGCATTGTTACCAAACTCGGTATCGTGGTGTGATCTATGTATAACTAGCGTGTATTATGTAGTCACGATACGATTTTTAGCTTTGATAATTAGGTTTATAATTTCAATCAGCGATAAAAAGCTAAAAAAATGTTGTACTTAAGTACGTATCAGTGTTGCGATAAGGGATCACTGATCGCGTCGCGACGTGCGACTCATCGTTAAAGCGCGCGAAACAGAGCGGCGCAAACTGAGTCGACGTGTCGCGTGGTATGTGACACTGTGACATCGGTGTTTTTTTGTTTTCGAACTGACTACACTATTGTTCTGACGGGCCTTCTCTGCATCACCGGACAACCGTGGCATTAGTGTCACGACAGATTTCAATTTATAATGAATACCTGAGAATTTTAATAGTAAAAAATTTTTTGATTTTAAAATGATTACCGCTTTTATAATTTAATGATTTTTTTTAAATGTTACATTAAGATTATTTGACATTCTGGGAATCAAAAATATTAATTGAATGGTACCGTATGAATGCGGGTGCATGTGGCGGCACGTGGCCGTAGCTGCGTGGCGGTGCAGCGCGGCGTGGCGGTGTCACTGCATCGCAGTCATTACTAGGGTTGCCATTTTTATATAACGGATAAAATACTTTATTACTAAATAACTCATAATGAAATGAAAATATTTAATTGTACATTTACTACTTATAATGCAATACTCCGCATATGCATTCTATTTACGCGATGCTAGGTTGCAGGTGAGAAACTTTGCGGTTTTTCTTTAGAAAATATTATACACTAGCTTTTGCTCGCGGCTTCGCTCACGTTAATGTAAATATGACCTAATCTCTAGGGAAGAGTTTTTTTTTCTGGATGAAAGGTACCCCCTATGTCCTTTCTGTACCTATAATCACGTGTATACAAGGTTTCATGATGATCGGTTCAGTTATTTAAGTGTGAAAGCGTAACAAACACAGTCATATTCGAATTTATAATAATATAGATATTTTGACAAATTGATATAGTCTTTAAAATTATTAATTAACACAATAAATATTTAATTATTAATGATTGAATAAACGTAATGATACTAAAAGAAATAAAGATAATATCGCAACGGTTATCGAGAGCCAAAAGAATCGGTCTCTAACTTACATCCAATTTATGTTGTCTAAAATCAAAAAACGAATTATCATAACATTTGAATGTTGTAGACAAATGGGCATCGTATCGTTGGAGTAATGAGTGTTACGCGTTCAGAGAACGATCGTCCTTTCGTTACGAATGTTTGCCGCAATAAGCGACGTAACGCGGCGAAGCGACCTGACGTCGCGGTGCGGCGTAGAGCCCTAGATTGTTGCTAAACTTGTGAGATAGAGTTATAAACAATTCTGAGCCTTGGGCAGACAGTTAAGCGGTTGACTTTTTTGTATTTAAACTTCAAAGTAACATTCTGTTTTTTTTTTATAATTATACTGGAAAGTTCTGTGCAGCTATGTCAGAGCGTGGGAGCGCGCGCGCCGTTGCGTCCTCTCTGTTGCGTCATCTTGGGTTATAAATATCTGCTGTAGTTTTAGCAAGCGCTAGTTCGGGTGATGCGGCACGCCTCCATTCGGTAAACTCATTATTCGACACTAGATCTTTTAACCGTCGAGTTCTATCACCTAAGCAAATGTATATTCAGATAATCTTTATAAAGTTAACAAATGAGAGTTCCATATCTCCATAAGAGGACACTTGACAGAATACCTTAGTATTTTTATTATAGGCAGGATGACTGAGATCTCATCTCTCATCATACTGATATCAGGAGAACGTGTAGTGTGTTTACCTCGTTAAAATAGGTAGATTACGTAAAGTCCTAATGCTCGAACTACGGCGAAAGTAATCGAAATTTTTTTTATATACCTACATATGTATTTTCTTTAAAAAAATTTGATAACAACTATAAAAACTATATTAAAACCAGTATAATGAATAATCCTATTGTCCTAATGTATACAGAAACATCGTGAACACATTCGTAAAATTTATATATCAAAATAATTCTAACATAAGAATAAGTTTACACTGTAGGCTTAGTGTAATCTATATTCGTGTTTTAATGCGTCACACTTTTTAAAATGACTAAAACGATAGGTTTAGCGATATCCATGAATTAACAAGAAAAGTGGATATTTTTGTTTTAATAACAGGCACATTAATAATTAGACAACTATAAAAACAATATTAAAGTCTTATAATGAATAATTTGTGTTTTTACAATACTTGAGTGCAAAGTTTATTTTTATTATTATTAGGCATAATCTTTATGTTACCTATTAAAACTTTTTATTTGCACTAACATATACTGCTACTTAATACATACTTTTTACTATTATATATTATACATTTATTTACTTATTATATTACCCAATAGTTACACTATCATAAAATAATTTTAGTTCTCCACAATACCGCTGTTTAACTGGAAGAAAATGCCTTGTGGCATTAAGCTCCCCAGTGCATGAACTGTGAATACATATTCATCCATTCACCCAACCGATACTAACTGAAAAAGTAATGGAGACATTAGAACCAAGCGAAAATGTATGAAAATTATGATTCAGAATAAACCTGACAAATCCATAAATAGCTTAATTATTATCTATGTAATATCTATCTATGTATTATCTACTAATATTAATTGACTTTTTGGACAAAAATTTATTTACCACTATTAAAATGAACTACACTCTACTAGCTGCTAGCGATTATACTATGCTTTAGAATGAAATACGACGTTTCAAAGACATTTCTATTGAGGTTGTTTTTAATAAGTAATTACAACCTAAACTAATCCTAATAATATACAAATATGTTTTAATGGGATAACATACGAGTATATACCCCTTTCAACTAGATTTCTTTTCTGCTATTAATTTTACATTACATTTATTGTAGAATTCGGCATATTTCGTACTGATGTAAAAAAATAATGAATATTCTCGTAGAGTCCTTCTCGTTGACAGTGACACATTGGTGCGACGTTCATTTTCAGTGTGTTGATAGCATATTTTATAAAGATTTGACCACCATGTTAGTGGAATTACGTGCTACACTTTACTCTATGACATATACCTAACATATGTTATATTGTATTATGTTTTGTGGTTACAGAGTCGCGGCGGCATGGAGTGCGGCGTGGCGGCGGGTGCTTATCCCGCGCCCGCCCCCGCCGCCCGCGCCCCCCCGCATGGCGCGCTTTCACCCACTGAGCGGTCGCCGGCTAAGTCCGGGCTACACGTCAACTTCAGCGATAAGGGAGAGGTGATATTTCCTATGGGCTGTGACCATTCTCTCCTGCTTAGTAAACCTTCAAGTACATTTCGATTCCTAGCACCGTTGCCGGTATCAAAAATCAAAAGTACTCATCAATTCACGATAGAATCACCAAATTTGGAGACAAAAAAGTCACACTTTCCCGCATAACGATATAATTAAAAAAAATAGGTTATAATAAAAATCAAACATGTTTTGTTAATTTATGTTTATTTGGTCATTGTGCTTTACCATATCTTTGCCATTGATAATTTACCGGATGAATTAGTATTTAAAATACCTATCTCTTTTTTTTCTTATTTGTATCTCTGACAGCCATTAAAGATGCTACATTATCTGTATTAGGTGATTTTAGTGGCTTTCTTTGTTGCATAGTAATGGTTAGTTCGTAACAATAGTTCCAGTAAATTCGTGTCGAACAAATTCCGGCATACCGTGAGTTCCTCTCCGTCATCCGCTGTTTTTTTTGTTACAAAAATTTTAAACATTGGGAGTCTCTTTGTTTGTACTATTTCGTTTCCGATGACTTTACAATGGATATCATGGAAAGGCTCTTTAAATTCAAATCTCTTTATAATGTCCGACTTTAATATAATATAAAAATCTTGACTCGTTTTATAGAAATATGTAGTAGATGAACGTTTTTTTTCAAAAGACGTACTTTCTGCAGCTTTTACTCTTATATAATCTGTATCAATTGAATGTGTCGTATCTCTGAAATGACTGCAATTTCATATATTATATAAGGATGTGATGTAGCTTATTTCTAGATAGTAGGTAGAATACTGTTTTCTGAATTTAAAGTCTGGAGAAGTGATATTTCTGATTGAAATATTGTATTAAAATACGTCACTAACGAAAGTACGTAGGAGTCATGAATTCTAAATATACCAAAGTGAATCAGTTGTTCTTTGTCGTCAGCATTTCTTTAGTAGTCTTCGAAAGTTGTGAAAGACTGAATTCGTTAGGTAGGCTTTTAACGGTACACCATGGTATAATACACGATCGAAACAAGTCTAATGAGATCCATCGTGTTTCAACTGATGCCCGAATTTTGTGTATTTCTATTTGAAATAAGTCTTGGAACCCTTTAAATTTAAGTTGTCCATGTGAATTTCTACTAAAGTAAGCTTCCAATAGACTGCAACAAGTCTTCGACGTTTCGTGACCAATTAAGAAAAGCTTTAGATGAAAATAGGTGTATTATATGGCAGGAGCATTTTATAAGAACAATATGGAGCAAATTTTGAGAAAGTAAAAAACAATCAATGTTCATCTACCATTACATCTGTGGTATCTGTATTGAATACAACTATATTTTTAATCTGAATGGTTTTTTTGGAGTGTGTCTTCTCAACAGTTGTAGTCCAGACGCAGTTCATGATGACACTTTAACCATATCCCGAAATCTATGTTCTGCTTTATTAGTGTCGTAATTATACAGAATAATATTAAAACGATATTGTTTTCTAGTGCTCTGATCTGTAGTTTCATTCATTTTTAAGAGAATAGTTTCTCTTTTTTCGTAATTTTTAATAAATATATTTCCTAAACCTTGCTTTAATAAAGTTGTACCTTTGGTTTTAATTAAATTCCTATCTTTTTGACGTGATAACGTCTTATAAATCGATGAACGCCGGCTGCACGCTCGAAAAAGCATGACTCATTATCACGTTTCGCCTAAGCCGAGCGTCCAACCGATAGAAAGGCGCGATCAGCCTAAGCCATAGAGTAGCAATCAGGTCAGATTTACATGCTATTACAGCAACGTATGAGAACATACTGTTAATTTATTTCAGTCTTTCATATTGGAATCTTTTCTTAACCAATCTTACTTAGAACATCTTTTTTAAGAATTTTGACATATTAACTATTATTAAGTAAAATATTTCGTCACATAATGCTATCGGGTGAGTGCCCTAAGCGCTCCCCTTAGTGGAACTGTAAAGGCCTTATTGGCTAGCAGCGTAGGTCAGTTCGAAAAAAAAAAGCCACATAATGCCAATAACCTCTAAATTCGCAATCATGTCATACTGTTCTGCAGTTTGCAATTGTTAACCGTGATTCATAGCTGTTATAAGTTTGCATATATGTGTATAACTGAAGTTTTACATTCAAAAGGGTATATATAACACTCGCTGGTTCCATTTTAATAGAATTCTGGTCGTTCTTAGTGTGTTGTTTTTAACATTTTTGACGCGTTAATCATATAAAATAACGTCGCGGTTCCAGGTGAAGGAGAGGCGGGAAAAGTTCCTCACGGCTAAATATGGTACTCATCAGATGGCGCTGATTCGAAAGCGACTGGCAGTCGAGATGTGGCTCTACGATGAGATGCAAAAGCTGTACGACATACCGGTCAGTGAGATTTCTTCCTCAGTGGTGTCCGAGTAAGTGTGTGTAATCTTCATATGTGACGCGCTTAACGTTTTACGTTATAGAAGGACGGCAGTACGAGCTGCAGCGCGGAGGGTGGGGGCGGTGGTGGGGTGGGGGTTGCTGGAGGTACGTGCGAGGTGGACGTCGATATCGACGAGCTGCTGGACATGGACACTGAGGACATGCGTCGGCGACACCTCGCTGTACGTATACGTATTACGCGAGTATAACCTAACACAACTAGGCGAATGCGACGCTCTCACAGTCTGACACAGGCAAATTGAATCAATGAAAAACAAACCTTTAATTTCCAGAAGTATCAAGTCAAGCCTAACCGACATAACGAGCGAGCATCTATTTGTAAAACCCTCTGGTTTGTCCCAAGATTGATCCGTGCGGTTTTCACACCGCCACAAGTTTACAGCTCGTAGAATTTCTACTAAATATTTGCTATATACATTTAACATCCAAACATAGAACTGATAATTATGCTCTTCACACAACAATCATATCACTCATACGAAGAGTGAAACTTTGTTCTTCTCAATACTAGGACTTAATACTAACATTGCAAGAGGCCTGTCGATTAGAAATTCTAGTTTTCTAATTATTTTCCCGCACATCGATTTTGTACACAATAATCAACAAACACTTGATAAAACCCAAATATTTTAAAAACTATATGTAGGTATAGTCATGTGCTTATTCGTTACTCTTTCTTAATTGTTGTACCAGTAACCAAAAGTTTCATGTCCACTGTAAAGTTAATTGTAACTTTCCATTTCTTTTGGCAAAAGTAAACATATAAATTGTATTACATTATAAAGTTTAGGATTAAAATATCAAATGGTTTCACCTAAATAATGTTAAAACCAATTATAACATAAGGACCTACGCACATATAAATAGGCTAAATAGAACAATTATTATCAATAATTATCAACACATAAATAAATACTAGTTTACATTTTGGCATAATTATCAAAATATATTATATTATTTTTTGGCTGTAGACGCTGTTGGCGGACGCCAAAAAGCCACAACAAGATGTACATGTAAGTATAAAGTTTAGTATATTTTCTTTTCCTACAATATAAGGCTCTTCGAACGACGTATGGACAGTCTCAGGCTTAGCCTCGGAAGGCTTAGCTTACACAGGCCCAGCCTCAGAAGGCTAAGCCTGCACAGGCCAACCACCCTTCTCCTTCTCCATCTCTGGGATTGACTAACTTACCCAGTCACTCCTAGTACACGATGTCCAGAAGATAATCGCATTTAACGCGATTGAAAATAGTAATAAAGACTTAGGCTTACTCAACGCGATCTCTCAATTTCCAGGCGTTGCCGTGACTATTAATCGCCTAGCTGGTGCTTCCCTTAAACATCTGCTTAAATTCACGGCAATCAGTAGAACATAACCGCGCGGTCTATGTCTTTCACTTTTAACGCTCGGAATGATATAACTCAGCGAGATTTAGTAGCTGTCTTCTTGCGCGATCGACAAATAGAAGTGTTTCTCGTACAAAAAATACTCCGAAGCCGAAGATTCGTTCTTAAAATCGGATACTAGAACTTCGATGCCCCCATGAAAGAGACCCTAGATGGTAAAATCTCGGGTATCCCGGATATCTCGGGTTCGATAGTGTTGAAAAAGCAGAGTGCCTTGCCGCTAGTTTAGAAAAACCAGTTTTCTCCTAATATGTTGTTAACACTAACCCTGTTTATATCAAATAGATCGAATCATCGGTGGACCGTGCACTCGCATTCCTCCCGTGTAAACCCTAACCCTGATAACTCCCAATGAGATCTTTGGGGCCATTAAGCGATCGAAGATTAGGAATCCCCCAGGACCCGACGGTATCAGGAACGATACACCCAAATGTCTTCCTGATTACCTCATAGCCCTCCTGGTCTGCATCTTCAATGCGGCCATGTACCAGGGTCATTTTCCAGGCGTTTAGAGAAGGCCGTAGTAATGGAATTTACAAACTCAGCAAGAAAGCCATGCTTTCCGATAGCTATAGCCTTGGCCTTTTAGTCACACCTTAGGTAAACTATATTACTGTCTCTTTCTGAACCGCCTCCAGTCCACTGTCTCCGAAGTAGGTCTGTTGCCACTTGAGTAGTTCTGTTTTTGAGCCAAACTCTTTTGGACGCACCAGATGTACAGCCTCGCGAAGCAAGTTAAATGGTTTATTCGCAAACTTTAAACCAAAATCCTGAACTAAAACCTAAGAAATCTCAACCGAAACGCACTATAGCATTCTTCTTCCACGTAGCCAAAGCCTGTGATAAGAGTTGGCACGCCGGACTCATTTATAAACTCTCATGGATCCCCGGCCCCGATAGGCTAGTTCATATCATTCGAGATTATCTCTCTGATAGGACTTTCCGCTTCCGTATGGAAGGTGAGCTCCCTCTGTCTCACCCGATCCGCACAGTTGTGCCCCAAGGCTCCATTGTCGCGCCCTCCCTAATTAAAGGGTCGAGTTTGACTGCTACGCTGATGACACAGTCATTTTGCTTCAGGCAAGTCTAGAATTCACCTCAGATGGCATATCCAACATGCCGTTCCTGATCTCGAATGTTATCGTAGGCGACGGATTGAAATCAACCCAGATAAGAGTTCCACGATACTTTTTATCCATTTAGAAACCATTATAAACTTGAGCCTCTTTATCTATACAGAGTTCCTATTCCTTGGGTCTTCCAAGACAAGTATCTGGATGTCACCCTCGATACACTCACGTTCAAAGCACACGTCGATAGAGTGCGGAACAAGGCCGCCAAAGTTATGGGTTGCTTGGAGTTACTGGTATATTCGAAAAGCAAAATATCTATCAGACATAAGCTCGTGCTTTATGATACACTAGCGGCCCGCTCCGGCTTTGCACGGGTATAAAATATATAGCTTATGTCATTCACTGAAAAAATGATTAAAATCGATCCAATAGTATTGATTTATTCATAACTGCCCGTGGCTCGCACGCGTTAAATTTGGAGTAACCTCAAAAATAACAGTATCTCTCCACTATTTAATTTATGTTATTATACATATAAACCTTCCTCTTCAATCACTCTATCTATTAAAAAAACCGCATCAAAATCCGTTGCGTAGTTTTAAAGATTTAAGCATACATAGGCATATAGGGACAGAGAAAGCGACTTTGTTTTATACTATGTAGTGATGCGCCCTATTCTGGTTTTATTTCCGTTATTTTTCGAACTTGGTTAGTTTAGTTTAGTTGAGTTGACAGGTACAAAATACATATCTGAGTTCGTGAGGCACTCAAACTGGTATATTACTGGTGTATTAGGTGGATTCGTATGGTTGCACTCAACGCAACAGCCTAAGCTGGGCACATTGAGCTTGTCACCTTAAGCGTTCGTCTTAGTAGTCCGTTGAAGATGTGAAGGTCCATTAGTCACTTCGAAAATGATAAGAGATTTTCTGAGGATGTGTTACACTCGCCGCCGCTGTTCTCAAACAGTCCTATATATGAGTAAGATCGGCTTAAAGAGCTTTCTTGAACTAAACCTTGTTTACATTTCGTACAGAGACAATTTTTTTTTTCAGAAATTTATTAATGAACTGTTAGAGAAGGCGAAGACTCTGTAAGCGAACGGATGTTAGAATCCAATCTGAAGTAAGAGGGCGCACTCTCCCTTACCGCGTGACCGGTGTCACAGTGCAGTACAGGTAGAAGAACCCGCGCCTCTACATATCATCGAGGTGCAAGACAATGCCTCATCACGTCGGTAAATGTACCGATGCGAATATGAAACGCCAAATGTTCTGGACGCTTAGTTATATTTGTAATATTAACGTTATAGAAGTAAGTTAGTGCCGATAGGTGTGAGTGCCGCGCGCTCCCCTCACACAGGTAGCTCTCGATGCTCTGCTCCTCATCTCCACTATTGTATTATACACACAGTAAATTAATAACGATTGTAGTTGAAAAGATTCGCCGGAGAGCGCCAGAGCGGTCGTGGCACTCTCACACCAGCACACCCTCTAGCTACATATTCCGCAATATCAGAAATGGTTAAATAATTACAAAAGGGCAAATTCAAAGCGCATACCAGTTATAATTATACGTAATATCAAAACCTTTATACGAGTAAGTCTAATAGAGAGCAGTGCACATTTTAGATTATATTTTGATTGGTATATAATCTTAATTAACCATTTCTGCTATAGTTTTGCTTTTGCGAAATACGTAATTAGGGCGTATATTAGTAATCGAGACACCTTTGTAATAAACAATTTTACTAGATGTGTTGTTTCATTGTAACGAGTATACTAAATTGACGCGACATGAACTAAAACTTCGCTAAAGGGAATAAACTCTTGCTCTCCGCAAATATAAACTGTTCGACATTAACTTTCAAAGGTTTCCATTTCCTATTCGTATTTAATTACTAGTCTTTTTATGTTACGAAGTAGTGAAGGCGTATATAGACCACCTATGTGATGTTAAAAGATTAATGCATATACATAGAACATGATACATATATATAGAAAAAACGATTTCTTAATATTTTTTTAATCTTTCAACAAAATATAATATGGTAGTCGATGTTTCGTCGTGTATAATTGTAATACGGTCATATAAATTTTCAATTAAAAAAAACTAACGTCCCGCGGTGTTCTCAGGCGTGTCACCCATCCAAGTACTGACCGCGCGCTCGACAGTGCCCAACTTTGGTTATCGAATTAATAAATAGACAAAATTGAATCGCGATTTCAGTGTCAGAGATCATTCGTTGTTTAGTATTAATTAAACAAACGATTGTTCGATCTTAAATTATTATAGAGTATTAGCCCTGTGGTGGTTGTGTGTAAAGCGGTTTAATGTTGGTATGGAGAATGACTACAGCTAGCTAATGAATTATTTTGGCTGTTTAGTATTTTTACCTCAATTATTTAAAAAAAATCTGTGTATCTCCGAAATAAAATTGATGTACTTTTGTCGCTAATATAGTTAAAGGACCAAAACCATCAGGTTATTTCGAATACAATTTATACCTTATAGTTACAAGCGTACCTAAGAGACTTTCCCAAAATTTTTGAAAAAAAGAAACTATACATTTAGTTTTTACAAGAGAAAAACGATTAATCAACTCAATATACTTTTTTGCTTATCAATCCTATTTCTTGTTGCGATGATACTACACATACACATAGAAAACTGCATACAAAGATTATTTTAAATTCATAGCCGGGAATCGAACCTGTGAAATACAGAAAATCAAACACCATGTATTTTTGTGACCAATCGACTGAGTCGATCATAAGGTATAAATCTATGTAATGAACATTATCTATTAAAATTGGAGGTAGGTGCGTAATATCAGCTAATCATTAAACCTCTAAATTAATCTTTTTCTTATAAAATGTAAAGAGAAAGGTTTTGGCGATTTCTAATATTTCTACTACTTCTTACCTAAAATGGTTTCATCACTCACTTGAGAAAAATACGTAGATCGGATTTATTGTTAGTAGCTGCTTGCAATTCTCTTAGAGACAATAATATCAAGATCCTTGTCGGACTTTGCTTCATGACACTACTTAAAATATTATTTTCATACATTTTCGTATTTGTATGGTATTTTTTTAATTATTTGAACGATATATTCAACTAAACAATAACTTTGGCGAAAGTGGATCAACGATAACACAAAGATTAACTTGCTTTACTTTGCTTACAATACGTCAAATGTACCGAAACAAAATAGATTAACGGTGAAAATTTAGGCATGAGAATAGCGAGCGGCAATTCTCCTACTCAGTTCTGAGCGAGTGCCCAAACGTATACATTATTTGTGAGAATCCCCAAAAATTCGTTTCGTTTTCAAACAGAAAATGTGTGGGTTCTATGCTAGACCCCCCTCCACGTTATCAAAAATAAGTAAAGATCCCCGCCCTCCTATAAAGCCTATGTAATACTTGAACGGCCTCCGTATGCCGTTAGAAGCATCATCCTAAATTTGACATATAAAACGTAACATGTAACGTTGTAATACGTGACGGCGCTATCTATTGCAAACAAAGTAATTTAAATACAAAAGATCGAAAACTATAGTTTGGAAACTAAATTACAAGTCTTTCTTATCACGTAAGCATGGACATAACATATTAAATTTAGTAAAGTCCATGCACGTAAGTGAATTGTATTTTTATTTTGAATTCTTTTATTGTGGATATTATTTTGTAATATTATCATATGTAATAACATGGATATATTAGAAAATCCTATAAAGTCATTTGCATAACGACTTATAATTTACTGCAGTTATAAATAATCAACTGTCAACAACTGACCAACGTGCATTTAGAGTAGGGGCCAACACACCCTCAACCTCTGTTGCAAACTTCATTCAAACAATTTAATTTTATTCAAGAAATTTTATTATTGGACACAATTAATACAAAAAAGGAAACACAAAACAAGAGACAATGGCTCTCCCCGGTAGTTTTACTGAATACAAACTGGGAATATTTTTTTCATGTAAATAAACACGGTAAACACTAAATATAAAAAATATTGGTCCCAGAGACTACTTTCTCTTACAACAATAAACACGAGGAACAGTATTGTCACTACCCTTCCAGTTCGATATGTTTACACCTCTAAACATAAATAGCAAGCAAAAGATAATAGAAAATAAGTCATTGAAACGGATTTATTCCAGTACAGATATTTTGTGAATAAAGTTGGTTTATTTGTAAGTTTTTGATTTGACATAATTATAAATGATCGTAAGTGATTGGTCCAGAGGGACCCGGCTGTAGCGGTCCGGTGAGCGGCTCGGCGAGCGGTTCTGCAAACAGGTCGGCGCGCGGGGGTGGAGTCGCCGCCAGCGGACTAAGCGCTTCGCTGAGGTCGAGGAAGCGGCGTTTGAAGCGCAGTCCGCAGCCGCGAGAACGTCGGAACTCCAGCAGAGCACGCGCCTCCCCGCGGTCGGCGCGTTCGCAGGGCGTAGCCCATGCGCGCATGTGTACTCCGTCGCCGCATTCCACCGCCAGTAGGCGCGGGTGCAGCTCGCGGCATGCCAGCCCGCGTTCCGCAAGCGCGCGTCGCAGCGCCGCTAACGCTTCGTGCGCCTCACACCGCACCCACAGCCGCGTCAGGCGCCGCACGAGCCGCGGCGCCAGCACCACCAGGTCGTCCGCCTGCGTCGGCTGTGAGTGCGACAGCAGCGCCTCCATGGCGGCGGCGGACAGCTCGCCTCCCACACTCTCCTCACCCGCCGCCCCCGCGCCGCACGGCTGCGAGCGCCAAGTGCGCTCTGCAATACGTAAAGTTCTACGTCACGTCCTCCTTCTCCTTGTCATTGCACCACACACGTTCACAAAAGACGAATCAGTATTATTTACAATTCAAAAATACACTCTAAAAAACGTTATCAATTTTCAACAAAAAAAGTTGCCACCTACACATGCTTTTTAGTTCCACAATATTACCACTAAAGACACTTCTAGTAGGCATATGAATAAAAATGATATAGTGAATTGTATAACAGATAAAATGCTATTGAACTCTGAGATGTTGTTGAAAATAACACATTCCCACTAAAGTAGAGCTAGCGTAACAGTTGTACCAGCCGATAGTACATTTATAAAATACAAATTGTGAGGCTGTAGCCTTAATCATTCACCAACCTATGTAATATATCTTCATAGTTGTGGTCTCAAAATACTCAGAGTAAAATCCTTTTTTATATCATTTCTCTTATTCTATTTATATATATGGTCATTTTTACAACAGACTTAATAAATCCATCCCACCTGTGCGCTACTGAGGAGGAGGAGGAGCGCTACAGTTAGAAATATTTTGTTTTACATTATTCAAGTCATTACAAACAACATAAATCTTATATAATTAATAAAAATGGTTAATAATTGCGATAACACTATTCCTATGATGGAAAACATTTAGCAAATGATGTTAGTGAATTCTTTCAGTGATATATTCAGTCTTTTTTTTGTATTAGAACCATTTAGACATTTGGTTTTACTCATAATAATAAATCTCATGACAATAATACAAGAAGCCTGTTTATAAAATTTTTATTTAACATCTGATGTATCTTTCTATTACTCCTACAAAGATTAACAAGTTGTCGTCCACAATCTAAAGTCATAAAATATCAACCAACAACTGCACAAAGTTTCAAGTCTATTGTATTAATGATAAGTGAATCACACAGAAAACAAACATACAAACATTATTATGTAATACTTATAAAGATAATTTAACACTATATTAATTAACTATAAGCTTTATTCTGTATTTAGCTGTATGTCTAAGAAAAAAGCAAAAGAGTATTTGTTATATTATGTATGTACATAGAAAAACTAAAGCTATTGGAATAACTTAGAAACTATTAAATAGAATAGATTTTATGTGTTCACGGA
The DNA here is from genome assembly GCA_035772565.1 of Antheraea assamensis. Classification (NCBI taxonomy): domain Eukaryota; kingdom Metazoa; phylum Arthropoda; class Insecta; order Lepidoptera; family Saturniidae; genus Antheraea; species Antheraea assamensis. The sequence goes on along the minus strand of JAQQSE010000046.1, from coordinate 2,252,236 downwards.
TTTAAAAATAAACATTATAAAAATACTTTTCATTGTGCTGCACTGTATAGGAGCAATAGTGTCCTGTAATATAGTCTATAATTTGATTGTGTAAATGGGTTTTTAAACCAAAAAGATTTTATCGAATGTCACCGGTAGTTCCTGAGAATAGTGTAATTTTAAACCTTTAGGGTTTTATAATATTGCTATAAATAAAAATAAAAATGTATTCTCATTGCAAATGAACATGCTAGAAGGGCATACACTGATTTTAAGGTTTAGTAAGGTACTAAAATTATTGACCTTTATAAAATTAGTTTAGAAGTTCAAGTTAGTCAGTAGTTAGTTCAATAAAAAAACCATTACAAATATTTGAATTATTTTTGAAGTGGGACTTATTTAGGCATGGGTAAGTAAAAAATTTTGCTATGTGTTACTGTTGCTATAGGCACTATTAATATGTTAACAGTTGTCATAACATGGTAAGTTTGTACTTACGATACATATATGTACAACATAAATATTGAAAGCACAAGTTATTACTTAATAGATAGTAAAAAAAATATTTATAGTGAAAAAAAAACAAACCATTTTCAATTATAGGTTATCTTAATCAGTTCATCTATTATTTTAATTGATAAATTATATGTTTACAATTATGACAAAATACCTATTTTAAGTGGAGACTTTAATGTCAATTTTGCTTTAGACAACTCTCTACAATTGATTGGATTAAAAAAAAAACTTATCTCTATAAAATAACAGGATGATGATATCAATGACAAATTCAAATACAAAGATTGATGCACTGATTCTAATATGACATTGAGTGCAAAACTTATATTTCTTCTTTTAGTGACCACAAGCCTTTGATAACAAAAGTATGTACTGAAACACTCATAACCATAACTGAAATCGACCAATATTTTTTAAAGTACTTTTAAAATAATAATGATAATAGTAAATATGTTACTATTAATTGAAAATGAACTTTATTATATAATAAAGCAGTGAAGATTCACTTCCTCCGTGTGTACACCACACTGACAACACATAATGTTAATTTTTTATTTGTATATTATATATTGATATTAGACTTTAAGCAAGACTATATGTTTTATAATTTCTACTAATAATAGTGTAATAAAAATGAGTGAATTTGCTAATATGCAAAAAAAATGTGACTTGGCATAAAACATTTGATTTCGTTTTTACAATTGCCTGGACAGCTATATAGTCATTTAAATTGTTATGATAATAAAATGTAACTTACACTGAGTATATGTTTAATTAATGAAATTTATATGAAGAGGCGGTCACCAGCTGTATGTCGCGTCGGCGCAGTGCTTTGGTAATCTAGCTTTATGAGCTGGCGCACGTCACTCAGCTAAATCGCCAAAGCGCCGCATCGCGCTCTGCCCTCGACTCGCCTCCTCTGTCTCGCCTTGAGCTCGAGCCGCTCCGCGCTGAGGCACGAGGCGGCTCTGAGACCGATGCCACTCAGAGTCACCTAGTACCTGACGCGGCCGTCGCTCGTGTGCCGCAATGTACACTGCTCATCGCCCACACATACGCATGCGCACACACACATACATACATACACACTCACCGACAGGGCGCTGCTCGCAGCTCCACGCGTGTTCCAGCAGGTCGCGCACGGCCAGGCGGCGCTCCGGCAGCGGATGCAGCGCCACACGCAGCAGCGCCGCCGCGCCCGCCGACAGCTTGCGCCACGGTCCCGGCCCCGTGTCGCAGGCGGCTCCGGCGCTCCAGGCCGCAAACCGCGCGTCCGACTCCTCCGCGCGTTCCCACGGTAACTCTAAGACACGCGGTGCACGTGAGCACGGCGTAACGCTTGCGAGGCGAGGTTCCACGGGCAGAAGATGTGCCGCGACTCGTAACTTCGGTACCATAACTTTAGGACTCGGGCACGCCTACAGCTAGGATACCAAAGATGCGAGCCGTGGCCGTACTGACCGCCGGCGAGCATGGCGAGAAGCACGAGTGCGGCGGCCCACGCGTCGGCGGGCGGCGCGCGGTACGCCTGCAGCGGCGCGCGCAGGACCTCGGGAGCCGCGTACGGCACGGTGCCGCACACGCGCGTCAGTAGGCGCTCACGACTGCCATGTCGGAACACCGTCGCCATGCCAAAGTCGGAGATCTTCACGCGGTCGTGCTCGTCCAGCAGCAGGTTCTCTGGCTTCAGATCACGATGGGCGACGCCGCGAGAGTGCAAGTATTCGAGCCCGCGCAACGCCTGACACCAGTAGCGCCGGGCACGCTCTTCACCCATACCCGTATCTGGCTCTGTAAAGAGTGAAGGTTCTCAATCACCATGTGTGACTGAAACCTGGAATGTCAGTTCTTCGGATGCCAAAGTTACCTATTCGATCAAAGAGGTCGCCACCCTGTGCATACTCGAGGAACATGTAATGGTGCCCCTGGTGCGTACGGTCTCCCAAACAACGTAGAACATGAGGGTGACGTAGTGCGCGCTGCAAAGCCGCTTCACGTGCGCCTTCCGCGCCGCGCACCATCTTAAGCGCGACGGCGGTGCCGGAGCGCGCGTGCACCAGGAGCCGGACCCTGCAAACGCATCGGTGAGTCGCAAGCCGCGAGCCGCTCGAGGTGCTTGAACCCTCGAGGCCGCGGCTCCGCGCGCTCTCGCCACAAAAAACGAGCCGGTTCCGTGTCCGAGTCGCGCTACCGTGATACATTTAACCACTCGCCTCGACAGCGCGACGTCTGCGGCCGCGCACATCCGAAAGTAACGTTAAAAAACAATCGCTAATTTCACACACAAACTAGTACACATATTATAAAAAGTGATCATATTATAAAAAAGTGATCAATAGAAGTATTTTCAATGGAACAACAGTGATTTGCCCTGAATATAGAATAATAGCAATTGTGTAACATTTTAGAATCTTCTAGATAACTAATAATTTAATAAAAACATTTTAAGCTGTTATATACTTAGGCTTATTGAATTTCTTTTTTTTCTTTTATCTTTGTATTCACATGGTATTCAGTATATTGCTCTATTAATAAATGTAATACATTACACTGTATATCCTGTTTCCTAATGAGTGTTCAAGACTTGAAACATATCTTTTAATAAATATATTAATAATGGATTTCTGATGTGTACTATTGAAAATCTTAAATTGTCAATTTTTAAAACCATTTATATGAAATTATGATCCTTGAAAAATCATTGTTAGACAGGCTCAACACAATGTTTAGGATTCTTCATATTTTGATTGGTTAACTTCAATGTATGATTTCAAAATATGCAAAAGTGTTATTTAACATTATGAATATCTCGAGGTGTTTAGTGATACTATACAATAAAGCAATACCATTAGGATTATTAATGGCATTTACCGAACTACATAAAAAAATACCTCGACTATATGAGTGATATAAGATCAAAGTTAGTAAAACAGGAAGATAGTAAAAATCACAGAATTATTTAAATATAGACACTTTTTGTACAATATATTGACTTTAGTTATCATTATCCGTAGATACAATTAAAGGTTATTTGGTTTTCTCAACCAATACAATCCTACATTCACAGTTTGGATTTATATGACTCATTATAAAGCCTTCATATAATTATGTTGTGAAACTGTTACATACAATACAGTATTATAACATTACAATCACAGAAGAAACACGCAAATTATACACATAATTTACTTTTATACAATTCAAAGTTTGTTATTAAAAACTTTCACTAAGCACTATGCTCGGTTCAATGCACATGAAAATAACTGAAATGAAAATAAAAAAAATGTTGACACTTTTCCATGAGAAGAATAATTATGTAAATGTTTTTTATTTTAATTCCATAACACTTGCGTTAATCTCACTACATATCTAAAGGTCAGAGATTTCTCGTTAATACATATACTTTTTGGACAGGAAAAGAAACTAATTCTATTTCTAATTGTTACCAGAGATCCCTTAGATCATCAGAACATTATTAAAAACAAAACAGAATAAAGAATAGCGTTATCAGTTACGTGACAGCGGGTATGGTAATCAAGAGATACTCACTCTCCATAGGCACCTTCTCCGAGCACTTGTGCCACGAACCAACCCTCCACGAATTCTGCCATCGCACGTTCTGTTTACAGTGATCCGCGTTCACGACCACGCCACCCATCAAACTCCCTCACCGACCCTCGATTCCGTTTAGTTAACGTGCCTGACCGATACCTGTCATAGTTTTGAAACGATTTTCAAGTAAACACTTTGAAGATTGCACGTAAGTGCAGCGTTATAATGATTCTAAATGGCGGAATGCACGTGGAGATGTTAGAACAAAGCAAGTTTGTCGTGCCGAAACTGACTCGCGTTTGTTTCGCCTCGTGTTGATTTATTATTTGACTCGTAAAACTAGAACAAAACAGGATATAATCTCCACAAATTAAATAAAGTCGGTAGATACTAACCTTAACAAAGATCAATGGACTGCACCATTTTGCCATTTTTATTTTCTTTCGCCACCCGGTCACAAATTTGCTGACTGAGACAAACTTGACTGTGGTTGATACTCATCGGGTTTTAAATTTATCAAAATACAATATCAGTTAGCCAAAAAATAGAGACAGTTCGTCTTTCGTGATCCGCCGGCAAGCAAATGCACTCTAAACGGACGGCGGCAAATTTTGCTCCGACATTTTTCAATAGTAGTAGTAAATCAATGATGGCCGCCAGGCACCAGCCGCCTAGACATTGGCTGACGAGGCTATCGTTCAGAAACTTATTACAAATAATACAACTATAGGCGAAAAATTGCAATATAAATGATGGCACAAATTTAAATCAGTTTGTGACGTTATAAATAATAAAAATTTGTCATATAAATTTATGAACTGAATTTTAACATCAGTGTTGCCTACAGGAAGCAAGGAAAAAATCGGCCAGCGTTTATGTTCAAAATAGATCTATTACATATTACTTATCTATATGCTTAAAGATATAGAATATATATTTGTTTTAAAACAAACATTTTTTAATACCAGCTTCGTCTGTTTTTACAAACGATACCGGAGGACGTTTCGGTGTATTTATTTGTAAATTTTACAATTCCTCCAACTTTCTTTTTTTATATTTAATGCACAACAAATCGTTTCACGTAGACAGAGAAACAGAAAGACATGAATATTTACAGTGTAATCGCGTGTGAGATAACGATATTTTCGACGTGTTGTCTTTTATTCAGAAATATTGTAATATTGTATTCCTTAAAATACTGCAAATGAGAAAAGATTTTGGTTGGTGACATTAAAGTTATTATTTTTTTTGAGATCTGACTATGCTATTGGCCTGACAGACCAATACAATTTCACCGAACTTCTTGTTTAAAAAAATATTACGACGACTATACGTGGAATTGTAATTATTATAATATACTTGAAAATACAAATTTTCTCATTCATCAGTTCAACAACCACAATGAAAGGAAATATTTATATCAAAAATATTTTCTTAGAATATTCTAAGAAAGTACATAAATACTTATATCTATGTATTTAGACGTAATTAATACAAATATATTTAAAAAACACGGATTTGCTGATTTTAATGTAACAGAATTTGTCTTGTACGGGAATCAAAGCTACCAATATAAAGGCTAAACAGAAAATCCGTTCCAGGGCTACTGGAGAATTGTATTAATGAGTCAAGCTTTGAAAAATGATTACTGCTAGACCATGATGATAGATGATCGGTGACTGGTCATAATGATAATTAGAGCTATCAATGGTTGTACAAACAGTGCTAGGTTCGACTGCGGAAGTACCGACAATGTATTTATTCCAAGTGTTTGGTTGGCATTATGTACGGACACATCAGCTGTTCCTACACAGTGATCATGAATAGCAACATATAACAATTGGGCACATGATTGCGTGATTTACCCTTGGTTGTATTTAGCTGTAGGTTACTTAGCATCTGGTAGACTCTGTGCCTTCATGATTTTTATTGATGTTTAAATAAAATTTTTTTGTTTCTCAGTTTTTTTTGGTTCACAAATATTTTTAGAAAAATAGTGTAGTCCACGTTTAAATATCCTACTAATCCGTATCCCATAATACTTTTATGGGAAATGTCGGTATTGTAATGGTATTCAGTCCTTAATTATCATCATTTCACCTTATGTGAAATAAGTGAAATAGCAAAAGGAACCTTCCCCAATTTAATGAAAATATTTAAACTGGCTCCTTTATTTAAATCAGATTTTCTGAGTAGTCTTGGAAATTGTAGAACAATTTCTGTAATTCACAACTTCGCTCTGATCATCGACCTGAAATGGCTTTCCATGGGGTTCCATTTTAGGGCCGTTTCTGTTTCTAATATATACAAATGATTTTCCACTATTAGTTAATAACTATGCTGACATGTTTCTTGTAGATTGATTGAGTACCTAAATGATACAATGAAGGCTGATACAATACTGCTTTAATTACAATAGCCAAGGACTTATATACTCCTTTACATCTCCCCCTTAAACATAAAGTAAAAGGTAATTTTTGTTTTATTGTTATTTTATTTTTATCGAATTGACACCCTGTTGGCTCTTTGGCCTCTACAGATTCACCGGACTACACAGAATAATGACTACGTAAACAATTCATAGAAAATAACCAATTATAGAAAAATAAAACTAAATGCATTTACAAAGTAACATTTGTATTATGTATTTACATAGTAAAATAAACATTGCTTAGTCGATTAAAGTAAACAATACAGTATATAATAACAATAGTTTGTTGACATCCGAATTCGAACCCGGAGTTTCACGACTGTGATTCAACTTTAGGTACCTCTGACCAATAATGTCTATCTTGCACAGAGCGTATGGTTATCGTATATCAAAATATTAACGATTGTAATTGCAATTGTAATCATGATATAACTTGGTTTTATTTTTGTGTATAATTTTATTCTTGCCATTATATTCAATTTTAGCATTAGGTGATAAATCTCTAATTACATTATATGGTTCCGAATATAGTTGTTTAAGTTTATTACCAGTTTCCTTTTTAACTAAGGGTTTGTCATAAAGCATATATCGTACAGAATTAACATACCTATCATACCTACATTTTCTTACTATTTTGCTATCAATTAAATTTTTCCGTGACTCGGCTTAAAAAACTTTAGTCGGTATTTACGTTCAAGTGGGTAATTACCGTGGTTGTAAAGAGGTTCTATGTACTTTGCCAAATTTTTCCGTAAAGTCAAAAAAGTGACAATTTTGTGGATGTATGAACTGCCGTATTATATGCAAAGCGCTAGAATAGTAACTAAGTACTCCACAATTCCAGTTTATCTTCAGCTTCAAATCGTAAAAATCCGCCTAGATTTTTGTGAGAGTTTTCTAGCGCTCCTATGGTTTGGTGATTACACGCAGTTGAATTAATTTTTTTTATATATAGTAATTCAAAAACCTATTTGAAGATATTCGACATAAACTCTGTACCTTTGTCGGTAGCTATATACCCATACATGGATGTTTTACAAAATTGGGGCTTTTGATACATTAAATGGTCTCCTCAGTCTTTTTTCTGTGGCTACTGATATCCGTCTTTAAATCTCCCTATTTATAAACTCTTTTTCTCCATATAGAAAATCGCAAGATGTCCCGTTTGAAAGTATTAACCATCCACTTCTGGTGACATCTTCTACATATTAGGAAAATCCCGTAAAAACATGCTAGTGATGCCATCAATTGTAATACCCGAAGTTTGATGCTTATAGATCTGACGTGTATAGTTAGCTGTTTGATGTCCGCAAAGTTACTTCCTCCAGCTGCATTTTGTGGACCTATTACTTCTTCCTTGGTGTTAGTGGCGCCTATATTTTAGTAAATTTTCACAGCAAACGATAGTGATCGCTGTACGTACCGACAGTATATAATCTTTGTTACGCTACATTTTCACTATCCGTTCCGTTTGGGTCCACGAAATGTAAATATTCATCTCGCGTAAGGGCGCTGGCAGGGCCGCCATATAGGAATTGAGTAAATGATACAAGAAAGGCTGATAGAAAACTGCTTTTTAAATAAAAAGAATAGATTCAGAGTTTAGGTATCTAAATAAAACCTTAAATAAAAATTCCGATTGGTTTGCATTAAACAATTTATTACCAAATACAGATAAAACGAAATGTATAAGATTAACCTTACTTAATGTTCCATTTATTTATAGTAGAACTAAGATCGAAAGGAATCTAGTTGGCTTAGTTGATAATACCGTGATAATGGGTATCACACTAGATTTTAAATTATAATAGGGTCTTTACATGAAAAAATGCCAAAAAGAGTAAGTTCTGCTGCATTCATAGATCGAAAAATCCGTAAATTAACAGACACTGCCAATGCACGATCCACTCATTTCGCTTACTTCCATACCTCAATGTCTTATGTTATTTAGTTATGGGGGCTAGCAACTGAGGTAGACACCATATTCTTACTGCAAAAACGAGCAGTTCAAGCAATTTCTGATACGGAACCTCGCGAATTATTAAAGGCTAAGTTTCTGTAATTCGGTATCTTAACTCTGCCCTTCTGATACATTCTTGATAATCTAATGTATGTCCACAAAAACTTAGATAAGCTGGATTTAGTAAAGGAGCGACATAAATTAAAAACTAGAATAATGAAAAATTGGTTATTCCAAGGTTCTAGGCTCACTAAGACCAGTAACAGTCTTTTAGGTAATAGTGTTAGGTTTTATAACGAAATTCCAAACAACCGATTTGTCGAATAGTGAATTTAAGCTGATAAGCTGGATTTAATGTCGCAATCGAGCGAAATTAAAAATACTTTATTCAATTTAGGCCCTAGGAAGGTGCTTATGAACGTCAAACACTATCACCAGTTCGGAAAACAACTTAGTCATCGAGAAGAATAAAAGGCTATTGTAGGATGGTTCAATATGTGAACGATGGTGACATCTGAAAATAACGTTACTCTCTTTGCATCCGCTGAAAACGAATGTATGTATGTATGTTATGTGTATGTATATATGTATGTATGTTCGTAGAATATGTTATGTGTTATGGTATGTTTATAAAAAGATAAATCAGATCGAGTTCCTTGCCAGTTCTTCTCGATGACTGGGTTGTTCTCCCAACCGGTGGTGGTTATGACGTTGATAAGCCCCTTCTCAGGGCCTAAATTAAATAAAGTATTTTTTTTTACTTATTATGTCTGGATTATAGAATTGGTACCAAAATATTTCCAAATTTTCATAATGGGAATATAGTAAGTTCCCGGCAACTACACTATGGGTTATGATAATTCATCAATGAATATAACCTTTAGTATGAAGGGTCGTAACTGTATATTGTATTAACTCAGATACTCGAACTTTTGCGAGAGTACGATGTTATATACTTTAATACCTTACATGAATTTCATCTTTATAATTTAAACTGTTGTCGAGGAAAATACAGGCACACGTATATGTGCATACCGAAGGAAAATCAAATGGTCCTGTAAGAGTTTCGTGTTTACGTTATGACGGAAGGAACCCTAAAAATCCTTTAATTTGTTCCATATTTCGTTTGTGAATATTCATCGTGCCATGCCGTGCTGTTACTTAAATTGAAATTTGTGAGGTGCATGCACAACAGCGTGGCGCTCGACTATAGTTCACAAGTCGATATTACAGCAAAATAAATAGTGGCTTTGTAATATCGAGTAGCCTAAAGGAGGTTAAATATTTTGATTATTTCTTCATCACTATTCAGGTAATTATAGGCATGTATAAAATGGTAGTTAAGGCTGTAGGCAGCAGGTGTGCGCGTGCAGAAGTTCTCTCTACACAAGGAACAGATTACAATAAAATATTTAAACGTTATCGCGACTCTGGTGTAATCAGTATGGGCAAAAATACACTATTGCGGCCTGTAACATTGACAGATGTTATACGTAGACGAATAGCATTAGAGGTGGTATTGTAGACACTGCGGTATCGGACCAGGCTCCAGAGGTCACACGACGTTAATTCTAAATTAACGAGTTGAGCCGTTTGTAAAGAACGGAAAGGTCGAAGGAGCTAAACGGCGGCGTGCGCGCATTAGCGGAGCGGCGGCGGCGCGGTGCTTCCTGTCACTCACGGACAAGCAATGTGTCGGTCGGGTTAGATCGCGGCGGACGCGTTGCGCGCTCTCTCTGCTCATCGCACATCACACACTGGGAACGGGATGCTGGGACGCGTTGTGGTGGCGGCGCTGTGTGCCGTGTGGACGGCGCAGAGCTCACTGCTCCCGCTGGACACGGAACATCTGCGCGCAAGTGTCGGTGGCTATGCGGTCATGAACTGCCACCTAGATTTCCCTTTCGGAAATAAGATCCCCTACCACTTGCACTGGGATAAAGACGTGAGTACTGAGTACCCGCTGCTTCTACTCGGCTAGATATTGCAGACATTAAAAGCTGTCCAAAACACATATTCGTATTAGTTCAGCACCGTGTCGTAATCCGGTCGGCAATCAACCGTGCATCACGCTTCTCACTACTTTTGTTCGACGGACAGACCATCAAACCCTTACTTTGTTAAATTAACCTAATACGTCGTTCGTTACTGTTTTCAAGGCGCGTAAATTGGCCTGATAACCTTGTCCGGCAGCGAGTCTCATTAGACGGTCTTCGTTACTTTCCTGTGAAGGAACGGCTCTCACTCTTTTTAGAGTTTTTTATTCATTAATTTTCTATCGGCCATTTCACCTAAACTCAAATTACAATGCAATACAAATCAAAACTCTAATTTACATTTAAGTCAAGTTAATTCTATTTCGCAACGCAATTCATTAAAAACCCAGTCGGAATTACCAAATAAGATAATTTTAAATATAATTAACTGAAAATTTCTAAAAGACGTAAGAGTAAGAGGCCATGGATCAAAGAGTTTTGTAAATACCAACATTAAACAGTGTATATTAATTTGAGAATTTTATAAAAAAACAACAAACAAATTGTTTTAAATTCAATGGGATAATAAAAATCAAGCTAATTTAATATAATTAAATTCAAGACTATAGCACGATGTTCCAATAAAATAGTGCTCAATAATCAATCTGGTTGGCAGAATTTCTCACATAACAAATATCCCAGCGATGAAGAAGATAAAGAACTTTAGATTGAAAGTTTTAGTCCTGTGTGTTTTGATAATACTGTTATTTAGTACGAATAATCCATAACCCCCCAGTATTTAGGGTTTGCTTGGAACCACAGATACGTTAACACCCATATCGACTAAAATATATTGTCCACTCTTCATATCAGATACAGTCGGTGTTTTTATTTGGTATGCAATCGTTTCTCGTTACTAATTTTACGGGATCTAGTTTTCCGATGGCGATTCTCAAACTGAAAGCGTTCACAGTTTCCAGCCCAACTACGACATTTGAAGTGTTATCTGCATAGCCATTTGTGACTGTTCGATGACATCGGTCTCGGTCTTGGCTTATAGCTACTTAGTGTGGGAGTGGTTGCATGTAAGAAGTTTCGTAAGTCTAATCAGAATAAAGCCTTTTTTGTTGCGTGTATTAAATGTGTTAATGTATTAAATGGGTGTCGTAATTAAAAAAAAAATATTGAATTGTATAAGAATTAGTTGTATATTGATCAAAATAGTTTTACAAATAATCCATTATTTTTAAATAATAAGTAAAAAATATTGAAGTTTATTATCGTGCCATGGCGTGCTGTCACTTAAATTGAAATTTGTGAGGTTATGGGTTATTTATAAAGATAGCGATCGCGGGCGAAGTAACTAATAGTTTACGCCTAATCACTTTGTTCACAAGGGCCATGTAGTTATAAGCATTTGCATGTTGGGTATATAGTATATGTATGTAAACAGTGACGCGGCACTCACACGCGCAGGGGTAAGTGTCAAATAGGCTAGCAGTCCACCTGTGATATGCAGTTAGCATTGTATTCTATAACTATGTATAACCGACGTCAAAAATAATAGTTCGGGGATTGGTTTGTGTACGGGCACTGAGCGTTTTACAATCCAGTAATTGTATCGTTACATTTTAAAATCAGCAAGTCCAATTTTAATAGTTCATCAGTTTTTAAATTTTATTAGGACCTTCAATATGTTTATACCTGTAAAATTTGATGACCATAAAAAGCAACTAAGAATCTTATGAATAATAGAATTTGGACTTCGACCACGGTGTATAAAAACAGATAATCTCAACAAAATTAGACATCTTATATGAACGGTTAAAATTGGTCTTAGTTGATTTTGTAATGTGATAACACAATTTAGGAGTGGTACAGAGCGCGACAGCGCGACATCTTTAAACAATATGTACATATAAGGTACTCTATGAGCGCACCTGTATTGTCATAGATATACAATATCTACAATTTCTATATGTCAATAAAAATGTGTAGAGGTAATAAATAAGGATTTTTTTTTCGAACTGACTACACTGTTGACCTGGCAAGGCCTCTACAGTTTCACAGGACTACCAATAAGGAACCAATATAGTACGGCTATGCTTATGTCATTACTAGATGACCCGGTGAACTTCGATCACTTACAGATATTTTTTGTAAAATCTTAATACAACATTTTTATTTACATTATTATAAATGCAACACAGTTATGAACTTAATCAATTTAATGCTTTCTCATGTACAATTTTTTATTTCTGATACAGAACTGTTTTGTATTCCAACAAAACAGACCAACGAGATCGGACCTTATACTACAGCTCTGAAACAGACAAATTTCTGCATGCACCTATAAATAAAAATTTGACAAACGAATGACAATTTTTTATTTCTAAAATGACAAAAGTCATCGAATGTTTCATAGCTAGGAACATTTTGTATTTGAAAATTAAATTGTCTTTTGTAGTATTTTCCTTTACTTATTATTTATATTTCTTACCGTTTAAAGCTTCCCTGAATTTCCGTAAATATTTCAAGATTAAAATTAGCCAAATCGGTCCAGCCATTCTCGAGTTTAAGCGACACAAACGAACAGTAATTCACTTTTATATATGTAAATATATAGATTGCCCAACAATGTAGACTGAAATATGAGAATATACGAGCACAGTAGAACTTTTTTTTTGTTTTATCGGACCTACGCTCTTGACACCTTTTCGTAGCTCTACAGCTTCATCGAACTACGCAGTAGAATTTCGTGTATTTAGTTTTATATGTGGAGTTACCTTAATAGATCGCATCGGAGGCGAAGACATTACGTTGACGGAATGTGCTATCTGGTTTAGACAATAATTGTAAATTTGTTATTTCAAGAAAGTAAAGTACGCGTACAACTAAGAAAGATTACGATCACGGTGCGTTCAGTTACTACGAATGTAACACACAGACATAAAGAGCGTTTCTCCTCAACTCTTTTGGTGCTCATGGGCGTCTCCGCTATTAGATCTCTCGTTATATCAAGTCGCCTATATTACATTCTGACTAGTCCGAATGGTAGTACAGAAGTACATACGTCGACTTGCTCCAGACGTGAAGTAATCATAGTACGTGTAATATAAGAAAAGCTAATAAAGTGTATGATTTTTCATGCTGACTCACAGCCGTTGGGAGACATACTCAGTACGAGAATGGTTTGGAATTAATATTATGTCCCAGTATTCCAGTAGAAATATGGCGAGGTGACAGACAAATGCAACATGCTATTCAGAATAGCACATGACACACTTGCACGGAGTTAATTCCGGCTCAGTAGAGGGCAGCAGAGGTGTATTATTCTTCGCAGGTGTGGTCACACAGAAGGTGTGGTGAAGTTGCATGCCGCGCCCTCTCACTGTTGTTTGATTCCGTAGGCAAAGTGAAGTGAGGCATGAGTTGATCGTTTCTTTTGTATTTTATGATGGTATCAGAGTGTAGCTGCGCTGTATAATATAAAGTATATAAATGCACCAGCGGAAGTGTTGTCAAGCCAATATTTCCAGATTTACAAATTTCGTCAAAGCCTTCTTGCAGGCAGCAACTTAAGTTTACTTATTTTGTTGAGCTTACATTTAAAAATTTTATCTTAGAGGCTAGCGTTTGATAGTTGGCACATAATCTCACGTAATTGTTGAGTGAATCTTGAGTACATCATCAAAGTATTCGGCACGATTGGACCGCTGCCTTTTGCGATTATACATTGCGATTATACATGTGCGATTAGTTACATTAATTAAATTGAACAATTATATACAAAAATGTTGTTAACGTTCGTAAGTAACGTTAAGGAATGTCTAAAATTTTTTCTCACATATTCTCATTTCTCACATTTTTCTCACTAAGTTCTGATGAGCACAATTCCGCACCCCAAGACTTCTAAACCTTACTTTTTTAAACTGGGACAAGTTTTATTAATAGTATGTACCCTTAAGTTCTTATTTATAGGTGTATATGTGTTGCTAATAGTGCAGTCACTTAAATAATACAAAGGAGTCATCTTCGGAATGAGACATAATAAGCTATAAACTCGTATACACTTTCGTCTTGGTATTCAAAAATGTTATCTCAAAAGTCTTATAAAATCTCGTATCTGCGCCGTAAGTTATTCAAAGTTAAAGGTCACAAAAACAGTTTCTTCTTCTTCGTCACTTCATCAAAATAATTGAGTAAAACTGGGTTCGATATCGATTAGTGATAATTGCAATTCTTTAAGAAAACCTTATATAAAATCGGCAGACAATTCGTTAATTATGAAAACGTAGGAAATTTCTTTCTTAAATTTTATTTTTGTGTATCTTAAGGAAATACGATACAAAATTTGGATTTCAATAAGTTGTTTTTAAATTTTAGGATTGTCCTACGTAATTTATCCAGATAATATTTGATTAGATATCTCAAGTCTAGAAAAATTATAGGTTATTCTCAGGTAGCTCAAATATTTATATACTTAATTATATATGCCTCTTCGGTGAAAACTGTCTGCCGTGTATGGTTCTTCATAGTTCGCGTGCAATGCTTGAATTATACCGATTTGCTAGTTTTATATTTGATGGTAAATACTTACAAATACGTAAACAAAAGATAATGGTGAGGGAGGCGTGTAAATAGCCGTGCTTACTCGGCGGCTTGAGAACTTATATGACTGAAAACGGGGAAACGTGTCAGCCGGTGTGTAGTATTTGCGAATGTGAGATTATGTAACAATAAGGGGAGTATAATAAGCACTTAATCGCTTACCGAGTCGCCTCTGGATGCGGCTGCCAATTCTCGAACGTTACACGGGTGTCTTTGATGTTGGTGGCCATTAGATTGTTCACTCGCATAGGTAATCATAAAGTTTATTTTGCGGCGAGAGACGCGGTGATAGTTTCTTAATGAATCTAAAAGCTGGTTTATTTATATAATATGTATAACGGAGACATTGTATTGCGAAAAAAGTGCACATCAGCCAAAAGTGAAAGATATCATAACACATGAAACGAATGATTTACAAACTAAAAGGGGCATTCGTTTCACCAGATAGATTAAACTTTTAATTAAAGGTGAGGTTTGCTAAGTCCCATGCAGCACTGTATAGATACCTTGTTTACTTTAAAAGCGTTTAACAGGCTTCTTGGCAACTCTAATGACCTCTTTCACGTAACTATTTATCGATTTCCGTCTTACTTAATGCTATACCACTATATTAACGCTATACTAGTTATATACCCCATTCACCCCATATTTCGTTCTCATTCACCTCTTTTCATTTCTATTAATCTCAGATACAAAGCAAACTCTACTTAATTCTTTATTTTATTCATGTCACATAAAATTATATTACTACTTCATTTCACTAAAAAACTTTGCATAGAGTAACTTCATAATTATAAAATCCACGTCTAAAATTTTTTCTCACATATTCTCATTTCTCACATTTTTCTCACTAAGTTCTGATGAGCACAATTCCGCACCCCAAGACTTCTAAACCTTACTTTTTTAAACTGGGACAAGTTTTATTTGCAAACCGTTGTAACCATTTAATATAAATCAGATATTAGTAGCTTATTCCTTCTTATTATTGTGGAATTTCGTTAAAAATCTTTTCTAATTTGTCACCATTTACCTCGGTAATTTTGTTAGTTCCGTCCCGTTCGCCGATAGTACTAGTCATAAAACTTAATATTAATCTTGGCATATCATTACCACGCCACACCACGGCCGCCGACTAGTCCGTTAAACAATCTACGAAAAATGTTGTCTGCCTACGTGCGTCTTCCTCGGGGATTAATTAGGAAGAATGATGCGCCCGCGACGAGACCGTGGCGCGATTATTCATTACCTCTGTTATGTAGTACACCTACATACTTTTCCGTTTTGTCCGTAATCCGTAAACTGCAATTGTCCTAGAATACATTATTGTTGTTTTTCGTATAGTATTAAAATTAATTTGTTTTCGAAAATGTTAACGTGTACATTTTATTTTGTAAAATTATATGTTTGCTACATATTATATCAATGATCTATTTGTTAAATTAATATTTCGTATTTTTATACGTAAAACCGTAAAATATGCAGCTCTGGTGTAATAAATAATTAACGAATTTCATTGTATAGTGTGTGAAATAGCAGTGATGAAAAAATGTAGTGTCATTGCTGTACAATTATATTTAAGAATTTCCATGTATAAATTGTAATGCTTGCTTGCACTGCCGTTTTCTGCTCTAAACCGTGTGCGTAAGGAAGCATAAGTAATTGTTCCCCATTTGGAATCTGCTGCAATAAATAGAGCGCATTCGTCACTTAACATTAGGTCCATATAATGAATTCTGGATTGTACGCCTATTCACTACCAAGCTCACATACGTACATATATATAGACTGACCCCTTACCGAGTCTAACTGTGCCATAGTATAGAACGCGTGAGACTCGAATAGTATGTACGACCGAGCGCTGACAAGAGATAATGTAGGGCAGGGTTTCTTAAACTTGTAAAAGTATGTAATCTAAAAGTTTTCATATAAGAGCGAACACTTTAACTAACTAATCCCACCTCCGCCTCCCGCCCCCCCCCCGCCCCAAAGAAAATAATAAAATCGGTTGTTGAAGAAAAAAAGTTTTTAAGTTAGGTTTAATAGGCACAATCGACATAATTATTTAGAATTGATATCAAATATTCCCTCAAATACCAGTGGTTTTTAACTTTATCTACATAAGTGTTAGGTATAAGGTTCAAACGTACATAAATACTGTTACTTTAACTACATGGTACTCTATTAAAATATGTACTTTAGTTTTGACTCCGACGCGGTGTACTCCACTTCACTATAATTTGTTGGACGTGGATCACCTACGCATACAGCGCTAAACCAATGATGTCATATGCCAACTACCAGTATTATAACGCGACAAAACACGTTTAAATAGTTAATAGTTTGAGAGATCACGTTGCACTGATTATTTATTGTTGAATATTGACAATATATTGTTATCTTGCTAAAGGTATTGAAACGAATCCTTGATATGTAAATAAATTACAAATATACATAGAAGTAGACGAAGCCGAATCTCAGATATTGAACGATTGGAAATTGGCTATAGTAATCATTCACAACAATTTATGTCATCTGAAAATTCGAGTGCATCGTATTAAAACCCTCCTAATTTATTTATATGTTTCGTTTAAGAAAGAATAAATAATTCATATTATTCCCTTATTTAACATTCCGAAAAACAGACGTGTTTATAATGTAACCTATTAGCTGATGGTCGCCAGTATATTTGCGTAAAAACGCTAATGATTTTTTTCATAAACTAGGTGCGTGTTTTACCTGTTTTAAAAACATGCCGTATTTTAGTACGTTTAAAGTGGTTTTACCCTATCCTTTACTTATAATAAAAGAGTAAAGTGCCAAAATTTGTACATTAAATATACCTATATAAGAAAAATACTCTGGGAGACTTTAGAAATAATGACAGAGACACATTCCAGGTTTTTGGAATATTTGTCTGTCTGTTAGTTCGATCGCGGACGCGCATAACACAGAAATTACTCTTCCGATTTTGATGAAATTTGGTATTATATACAATTGTAATATATACGATAAAATTATTATCACACATATATATTTGTACAAATGTATGGACAACAAAGATCAGTATATATAATGATTTATTATAGATGTAATATGGACTGAATCGGAATTACATAGAAAAATTGGAATTATTTTATTTTCACATGATTATAATAATAAATATGAACTTTACACAACAATTCATAGATGGCGCTGGACAATTATCGTTTTAGTAGTTTTAAAATACATATGCAGTTTTATATTTGTTTATGTACGTTTTATATTTGTTGAGATACGGTACTGCTTCTTGTCAGCGTTGAAGCTGTTTCCCCTGTTGTGGTGCACGAACCTATGATCTGTGTGCACTGGGGCCATTAAGATTTGTAAAGCTTACGATCTATAAAACTCATCTCATTTGAAGACGAATCCGCATCATTATAAGAGAACAGGTACAATTTGAGTAGACGGCAACTAAAACGTGTCTGGTAAAAATGCCCAGAGGTGAACAGATAGTCAGCGTTTCTGACGTATGTCAATGGAGTAACAGACAAAATTAGAATAGTATTAAAGAAGTACTGCATGAAAATCGTATATGTTCCGTCCCAGATAATTCAAAGTAGCTTACGATCATCAAAGGACATAATACCTCGGCAGACTCCAGGTGTCTATGAAATTGATTCTATCTTTGATGCAGCTTATATAGCCCAAACAAAGTGCATAATTGCAGGAAGGGTCGAAGAACAAACAGCTGCAGTCAAAAATCGTTAAAAACATAAGTCGACAATCACGAAATACGTGCTAGAAGAGTCCTGTAATCATCAGATTGGATTACATGTGCCTAAAATCCTCGCCAATGGTCGCTTCTATTATGCTAGGATGAAAAGAGAAGCGATAGAAATTAAAAAGTCTACAACTTTTAGTCGAGATGACAGACTAAAGGTGTCATGGGCATGGAATCCAGTGCTAGAATAATTCAAACCTTATATATAGTTGATAGACGTTCGCGTCAATACAGTGAGTGTAGTGTATCAGAACATCCCTAGTGACAATTAGTATTAGTAGATCTAAGAAATTGTTATTGTTAGCTAGCATAAGGCGAAAACCGAGCGTCGCCGCGCCCGCCGCTACTCTTCTACACTATAACTGGCCTAGCTCCTAAATAAGTTCTACGCCAGTTATGAAAATTGTCAAGAATTATGTATTAGCACTATTAGCTATATATAGAAAAAAAACCTGTGTGTGTACTTATGTACGCACGTAAGAAGTTATATTTCTTTAACTTAAATAAATACATTAAATGGAATAGATAACGTTTTAATTAAGTAATATAATCAACTTTAAAAGGCTTTTACATTAATTTCCTATATATCTATAAACAGAAGAAGAAGTAGAATAAACAATTTATCAAATAATAATGTATAATGTAAACAAATGAAAATAATACATACCGACAGTTAATATGCAATCTATAAGCCCACTTAAAAAGTTTATAGTATAGAAAACACTTTAATCATAAATACTCACATAAAATGACATTATCATTCGCCACCATATATTATTTAAAATCGCACACAACACACACACACACACACACACACACACACAAACACACACCACCCACCCACTCATTCACAAACACCCACACACACACAACACTTGCACAAACACACACACAGACATTAAGGTGGGCCAATAAAAACTTATTTTTTTACTTTAGTTATCATACAAATATCATCCCAGATGACGAAAAAAATTTTGGTAAAGTTTTAGCTCTTAATAATTAAACTATGAGGTGGCTCATCGTGATTTTAACACGCTTATATTAGTTTCACCTGTATGTATGAATGTAACGGAATCTTTGACCATGATTTTGCCCTATTTCGAAGAATCAGTTTTGAATCACACTTTGAACACTCGTCGAAGACCCGTGTCGATGCAATAATTCGATCAAAATATCTGATTATCCTGATTAGATTCGCCAGGATTTATAAATTTCTTTTCGTATGAGAGTAAGAGAGATAGAGGTAGCACGCGAACTACGCATGCGATAGAAATCTTTGAATATGTTTTTGAAATCAAGATGCAACTGTTAACACATCTATACATATTAAAGTCAGTTGTTTTAAAACACTTTACTTTTTAGTTTTTTTAAACTATAATTGATTAATTTTCCATTTAAGTAACATGTTTTTTTTTTATTTCGAATTTTTATGCGCTCGAACTAATTGTCGTCCAGTGACATCGAAAACTTATACGTACTTGTATGGGATTAAACGATCTACAAAAAACATTTGATATAACGACATGTCTAAAAGTTATTCGAGGTTAAAGTTCAATATCATATGGTAAATGATGACTTTTATAATTTCATCCTATATCACTAAATAATGACTCAAACGCATAAAATATAATAATGTTATCGAGTGTTCTTCTGTAAAATAATACTTTCTTTTTACGAAATATCAATAATCGTGAGAATACCCATTTTTATACTTCATTAAAAAAAAGACTTTTTTTGCACCTGATTAATGACTTAAAAAAATTAATCATTTCTAAAAAATATAAAACTTACATTCATATTATATTTACTATTAGGTAATGGTATGCACTGCAAAGATAGACTGTTAGACATTTAAAAAAAAGATTGAAATGTATTTTAATACTTATTCCTAGACACCTGCAATAATTTATTTCACAAAATCTAAAAAGTACAGACACGTTAATTTTACATTCATATTATATGTGAAGATTTTCGGCTCATGAATGGCCAGGTTTTGAAATCAGGCAAATATGTGTCTTTATTGCGTAGGAGAAACTCAAGAATGGAAAATGAAATAAGCTTTAAAACGTGTTGCCATAAAAAATAGATAATAGATACATTAATTAATCATAAAAATCTATATCCTCCGTGATTGTTTATCAACATATTGCGTTTCACGCAATGTAGTCAGGTAAGCGTGAACAACTCTTAATCTTTAAAGTGTGCGACTGTTTTTTTTTTTAATTATGTCAGCCAGCAACAACAAGATAAATATAAAAAAATTATTTCTTAGTACTATGTCATATAAATAATTAATTACAATGTCGTGTTTCAGGTTATAAACTTTAGTTAATATATGGAGTTGAAAAAAGTTACACTTAAATAACTTAAATTCAATATGAAAGACATTTCACTTAAATCGTGTATAAAGGTTAAACATTTAACTTTTTATATAGAGTGGTAACGATGAGATTGTCTTGTTACCTCAAAGCCGTGCAGTTTCTACTTCCTATTGGTTTTCTATCAGATCAGTTTTATTCCGTAGGGCGAAACGATCTTTTCGTGGTACAGCGAGGAGCGACGTGCGCGGCTGGCAGACCGCTGGGGCGGACGAGTACGGCATCTGAGCGACGGGCGCGCCGGCCTCGGCCGCGGCTCCATCAACGTGAGCGCCGTGCGCGAGACCGACTCCGGCCTCTACCGCTGCCGTGTCACTTTTCCCAACCGCACGCCGCCTGCCCGTAACAATGGCACCTTTTATCGGCTTGACGTCGATGGTGAGTCCCTCACAATGCACCCTACGAGCACCACTACAATCGCACCTGTGCATTTCCGCTCCACCGGAGTCTGATACGCTCTGGTACGCAGGAGGTAACCTGATCGTGACGCCACCGATGAATACAACCGTGCTGGAAGGTGAACGCGCTGAATTCGAATGCCTGCCGAAAGAACCAACGTCTGCAGTGTTGTGGTATCATGATGGTACTCCACTTGTGGACCTGCCAGAATTGGCGGCGCGGACGGACCTCTGCTCCAATGGCAGCCTTGTGCTGCGCCGAGCTGATAGCTCTGATCCAGGCGAGTACGAATGTCGCGTGAAGGATTCTGCGGGTCGTATGCAGAGTGCAGCTGCCTTTCTCGATGTGCAGTGTAAGTGTTGTCCACGCCTTTATCATTAGTTTCTCGCAGTCTACTCACTCATCTCTCATTTCATTTCAGATAAGGCGAAGGTGGTGTATTCACCGAAAGAGCGTCACTTCCCTTACGGTAAGCCAGCCAGCCTCGACTGTCATTTTAGCGCTAACCCGCCTCTGACGAATCTTCGTTGGGAGAAAGATGGCTTCCTCTTCGATCCATATAACGTGCCCGGCGTGTTCTATAGTAGAAATGGAAGTCTTTTGTTTAACCAGGTGAGGGCGAAATCTCACTGTGAACTTTCGTTACATTCAAATGGCTAGTACATCTCATATATCATTCGCAGGTAGACGAGTCGCATGAGGGTGTCTACTCGTGCACGCCGTACAACGCACTAGGTTCGGAGGGCGCGTCAGGCGGTGTGCGCGTGTTGGTGCAGCGCCCGCCGGCACTGGTGGCGCGTCCGCAGCCACTGTACGTAGTGCGGCTAGGTGCGACGCTCACGATGCCATGCGTGGCTACTCCTCACGACCATCGCGACCCGCCCGTCGTTCGTTGGACTAGAGTAAGATCCTGAGGACTCCCAGACCCTGACGGTACCCGGGGAAATCGTGCCCTTAAACGATATCTATAATGGTTACAGAAGGACGGCGAGGAGTTGCCAATGGGACGACACTCCCTCGATGACGGTAATCTCACGATCACGGACGTATCGGAAGAGGACCGCGGCGTGTATGTCTGCACAGCCAGCAACGAGGCTGCCGCTGTTAATGTGGAGACAGAGTTGTTGGTCGAGAACGTGCCCCCGCGGGCTCCTTATAATTTGACTGTGACACCTTCCCGCCACTCACTGCACGTATCTTGGGTGCCAGGTAAGATTCGCATAACGCTACATGTCGCTTTGCGCAACGATGATATAACCTAGTCGGTTACTATTCTCGTTTCATCAGGTCACAATGGGCTTGAAGTCGATTACAACGTGTGGTATCGTGAGCGCACGGTGAGCGAGTGGCGCACTATGAAAATATTGACGAAAGGCGTCACCGAGGCAACGCTCGTAGGCCTACGACCTGGCACCGAGTATGAACTGCGTGTACTCTCTCAGGATCTCATCGGTGACGGACTTTTTAGTAAGCCGATCTTCGTTCGCACCATCGGTGAGTCGCTTACTTTTGTTATTCGTGCTCGGGATGCATTCGTTATTTTCACGCGGGCAAACGTATTTCGGTTTACAGACTCGATCGCTGACGTCGTGGGGGAAGTAGCTGAGAATGTGTCCGTGAGTACCTCGTTCACAGAAAGTTCGACAGGGCAAAGTGCTCTCATGGCAGGCGTCACAGAGGCTGCAGGTGCTGCTAGTGATGAGCTCGTCGTCAGCGTACGGCTCATAGATGAAGGGGCGCTGATACGGTGGCAGCGCGACCTCGCTGACGAGTCGCGCTGCACAATGCGTTGGTATGAGGAGACGGCGGGGGAGGCACGTCTACTGGTTACCGCTCACGCACAACAGGACTACGCGCTCGGTAAGTGCATGTACCGGGGGGTGGGGGTGGCGTAGACGTGATCTGTCGACTGGTTTGACGTGTACGTTCTGCGTAGTGAGCGAGGTGGCGGAAGGTGCGCGATACTGGGCGCGTGTGCAGTGCGCGAGCGGCGCGCAGGGTGGTGCAGCGCTCCGCGTGCCGGAGTATGGGCGGCTGCGGGGTGTGGTGGGCGGGTGTGTGGCGGGGGCGCTGCTTCTGGCGGTGGTCGGGGGTGCGGTGTACTCGGCGCGGCGACGACTGTGCGGCGCGCGACCTAATAAACGCTGAAGGCGCGAGTACTTTGGTTGCCTAAGTTATTTATTGATATCGTAAGGATTCTCTGGATTAAGTGCGAACTTTTCCTGAAAGTTCGGCGCGAGAGGAGTTCAACGCTGGCGAGGAACTGATCTGTTTACAAATTGATATTTATACATACATTGGTGGACATTTAAGACGTGACTATGTAATTTTCCAAATCTTCTAATGACAAACATTAGTTAAATTAAAAAAAAAACTTGTATTAAATTGTGCAAGCAAAACACTGACAAATAAAACAATAATTTATAAGAAAAATCCTTAATATGATAAATTTAATTGAAACTTATTTTGTTTGTAATGATACAGTAATTAACAGTTCATGTAATCGTTATATCTGTAACTTGACCCAACTATTTATGCAGATGCACACCTGAATATTTAGTGGTATAGTTACTTACTATTTATTATTATATAACTCAATTAGGCAAATATAATTTGGTCTCTCATGCAATATATTTTCTGGTGAAAATTAAATGCATTCTTTTATATCTATTTATATAACAAAGAAACCATAGCTAAAATATAAATTAGGTTTCAAGATATAATTATAGAGATCATCTTAGTTACTACAATGCTGTCTTGCGTTAGGTGTGTCGACTGATAAAATGATTTAACGCACAAATTCAATCACATTAAGTCATAATACATAATATTGTGAGTAGTTTGTAGTAAATAAACTTATTATTGGTCTAATACACTTATTAAAACACGTCGCTTCTAGTTGAATACAGTTACAGATAAATGTAAATCGATTCTTGAACTCCTGGACTCCTGGACTTGTGGACTGATAAAAAACAAAACAATTGAAAAATCTAATGACAACACTTACATAGAAATCCTAATTATTATATAATCTGTATTAAAGTAAGTCGAATGGCAACGCGATTGCTAAAATGTCGTCATCAACAAACTATTTAGTTAACGTGCCGAAGTTGAAAGAACGCCATAACTATGGAAAATAGTTTTTTTTGTCGCGGAGAGTTTTCTTATCCTAGAAGACATGTTGCATTGCGTGAAACCTTTCCCTGTTCCTAGGAAGAAGTTAGAAGCCGCAGATGACGCAAGAATGAAGGCTATACTGATCTTAACTATTGACTCGTCATTTTACGCTCATATTAAGAACACAGACACGTCGCAAGAGCTTTGGGATAAATTGAGGACTTTATTCGACTATTCAGGATTTGCAAGACGTATCAGTGCGCTTCATAGTTTAATATCAATTCGCCTAGAAAACAGTAGTGCTATGACGTCTTATGTAATACAAATGGTCGAAACTGGTCAGAAACTAAGCGGGACCAGTTTCACAATTAGTTATGAGTGGATTGGGTGTTTATTGATAGCGGGATTATCGGATAAGTTTTCGCCAATGATTATGGCCATTGAGTATTCCGGCATTCTAATCAAACCGACGCAATTTAGTCAAAATTAATGGATATGGAGGAAACGGATGTGACATAAAACAAGAGTGAAGTTAGCAGTGCATTTGTAAGATCACAAAAAAAACAACACCGTAACAACAAAAAAATTTCTATGGGCACACATAATGACAAATTAAACATCACAAATGTTAGAAATGTAAACATTAATGAACAAAAAAGACATCAACATAAATTGCAACATTTGTGCTCTTCTCGTTACGATTTTTACTAAATAAGCATAGTTCAATTTTGGATCTCTTATAACCTATATTGATAAGACAATCATCAACTTTGTTGTACTACGCCCATGACGACTGTGTCAATTCAAATGTTGTAGATAAAATGCATCAGGACAGTTAAAATAGTTTGAGAAATCTAATATCAAATGTTACAAATGTAAACATTGCTGAACTAAAAAAAACATCAACATAAATTGCAACAATTGTTGCATAGATTTCAAAGGGCTGACTATAAACCGGTAGATACACCAACAGATGCAGAATATATGGGGATTACTAAAGTTGAAGAGGCCATATACTTATGTAGTATTTTCATGAGATAATTACTAACTTGAGTACAATAACTGTGTTCAATGATAGTTAAGGTGCTCTCAAACTATCGGTGAATAACGCTTATCACAAACGTACAAAACACATTGATGTTCGCTACCATTTTTCTAGAAAATCTATTATAAATTAAATTGTTAAACTTGCATATTTAGGAAGCTCTGAAATGCCTGCAGATTTATTAACTAAAGGTTTAAATAGTGTGAAAAATTATCAGTTCATGAAATATGTTGGTGTTCAAAAGATCTGTTGATTAGTGTGTAATTACTTTATTTTAATAAGTGGGGGTGTTATATCACCTGTATTAAAATAACTAGAATGTGCTGCGTTCGTATATTAAAAAATGACGTGCTGTCAAAAGTAAAATAAATTCTCTTATATTTCTTTAGCTGCAATAAGTTGTTTCATTTTACGAATTATTTGATGCATGCATGTATTGATAAGTAGTATGTAGTAAGTGTTGGTTTCTATTACAATACAAACCAGAAGAAGTAAATACATCACGTGACGCTATAAACTGCCTAGCGTATAATCGAAACCCTTATTACGCCGCAATAATGTTAGAAACATTTTAGAAGGGAACCCGTGCACATTTTCACATGCATAAAATTGTAATATTTTTGAATACTTTTTTTGGAAAAAATTGAAAAGCGTTAATGATATTTTTTATAAGCTATCAATTTATTTCGTTACAAAGAATAGTTGGAAACGTCAACGTTTATATTATTTTTTAGGTTTTACGAAAATTTTAGATAAATGTCAATTATTTTATTATACTGCTATACTCGTAGGTAATCTTTTACCCAGTTTTCTTTTCTTTTAATGAAACGCAAATATTATATAGATAAAATTACTCAACCCTTGAAACGTTGGAAAACAGAATATCTTTGTATTTTACAGCAACGACAAAAATGGAATACCTATTATATTAAACCTGATACTATTGTTCTACTCAATAACGACAACGTCAGTTCTTTAGACTGTCTATTAGGTGTCATCAACGAAGTGCATCCGGGAAAGAATGGAATTTTTAGAGTAGTTTCTGTACGCACGAATTCTGGTACTTATAAAAGCTTAGTAGTGAAGGTTTTACCTTTACCTGTGTAATAATTCGCTATATATTTTATTTATACAAAGAGTATTTGCCGTACATGCACTTCAATGTAAAAAATCTCTCTTTACTTAATGTTAACTTGTCGCATCCTAATTTTATTCTAATATTGTAACGAGTAATCATTTTCTTCGCTATTTATTATTCATGTTCTTCCTTTTCTCTATATAAGAAAAAATAAATCTTTGTTCTCTAGGCGGGGTGAATGCTTGCGCCGGAAAGTGCATTCCGATATATTATTTGTAGATTGTGAATTGTGAATCCCTAGATTATGGGCAAAATGCGAGTAGTCTGGGGCATAAAATAATAATAAGCCTGATGAAGGCTTCAGTGCATCAGCTTCCTCCGCTCCCAAAAACTTTTCTTTTAAATCTTTATTGGTTAGCGTTTGACCACAATCTCATCTGCTGTTATTATGATGTGGTCTAAGATGGTAGTCATGCTAAACCTAGAGGGAGACTGACTCTCAAGTGGAGCTGCCGAAACACACCAACAGGTGCTTGGTGACAGATTTTCAACTTGAGGATGGTAGCTAGCCATGCGGACTTAAAAATAATCCTACCACCGCGCTATGGTTTCATCACGATGTTTTCCTTCACCAAAAGCTCCGACTCAGTTGCTAGGATTCAAACTTACGTCCTTTAACGTTGTGTCTGAAAACAACACTTACTGAGCCATTAGCGCTTAGATTAAGATTTAAAAGGTATCAAAGAAGTTGATTTGTGGTATGAACCGGTGGATTAGCCCGAGCAGCAGCGGCCGTACTAGAATGAGCCGGAATTCAAATTAGTGGCGAGCTTTACTTGATTACCAGAGTTTAAGGCTTTTTCGGTTCATCGCACTCCGTTATATATATAAAAAATTAAACCAACAAGAAAATATGTAATCCTATAAGAACAGTCCACTTATACACAGCCATATTTCACTAAATATTGGCCATCATATATACTTATATGTATAAAAAATTGTGTGGAACAGCTCCAACGCACGACTGGAGTTTACACATTAGAACAATTGTATTTGAACAGAACAGAACAAAAAATAGGGTTACTAGAGTAAAAAAAGACCGATATCATATGAAAGAGTAAATAAATGCATCCATGAAAATACTTATAGAATATATATTTTTTATACTATTTACATTTTTATGACTATTCGGCAATATATTATACTTCAAACATTTTACATAAGTAGAACTTATACCTCGTCGTTCCCAGTGTTCTATCAGAAACAATGTCGCAATTAAGTTCCTCTTTTAAAAATTCTATTAATCTCAATACGTAATCTTGTAAAAGGTGCACACAATAGGTTGCGCACAAAAAACGTCACGCTGTCATTCGATCACAAAATTTTACTCTTCATATTTTTTCATTCCGGGCATCTTATGTCAAAATCGATTCTTAAGGAGTAAACTCCAAAAATGTTTTAATTGTCTATATCTACTTATATTACATATATAGCATAAGACTAATTTACATAGGCAGGAGAGTTGAGTATTGTCCGGTGAGAATACATTGTGTTAGGCTATGCTGGAGTCGTCCACTTCGAGATCATCCGTAAAACCGCAAGCTGAGCGCCATTCCGTTTCGTTCATCACGTAGTTAGCTGTCAGGTCCACGAACTGGTCGTAGTCGCAAAGGAGGTCATCACAACCAGATACTTGCATGTACTGTACTGATTGCTCCGTTAGATCCCAGGGAGAAGACAGGTAAACCGGCTGGCAAAAGGAGAGGGTAGTTTAAGCATGGCAAACATTAAGGCGCAACAAACTCTCATATACCCTTACCCAAATTATAAATGCGAAAGGGAGTATGTTCGTTTGTTACGCTTTTACGCATGAATTACTTAACGGATCATTATAAGTACCGTGTATCTAGAAAAAACGTGGATATCATGAAAAATGGAAAAAATGGATATCAATCACATTAGCTTTTAAGATGTTACGAATAGATGATCCGAGACGGCGAGTTCGTAGGTGTAAGATAGTAACGCTGTCGAATACGTCTACTGCCGCAGGGAATACACGCTATTACGTGCAGACTGTTTTCCGAGACTAGTTAGTAATGTATAAGGAATACCTTAGTATCATGGGTTTCAAGCAATCAGTCGCGGGAAAATCAGTAGCATGGTCCAGTACACTATAATTAATTATAGTAAAGTTAAAGGAACTCGTGAGTAGGATAGTGACTCACCAGCACGACATATTTTCCGGTGGCAGTGACCTTGCGCAGTTCAAGTGCGATCGCGGACCCGTATTTGGGCACGGCTTGAGGTTCAAGCTGCACCACCGACATAAACGAGAAGACATTGTAATCGTGTGCGGACAGGATGCGTACGCGCTGTGTGTCTTCACCTTCGATCGCATCTTCCGTCACCTCTAAAAACTCGTTCAGCAGGACACCTGCAATGAACGCCTCGTCGTTACTACGTACCATCATGCCCGGATCTCAATTTGCGGAGTTCTGACACCAGGAGACAATAGAACTTACGATGCGTTTCTTGTAGGGTTTAGTTCACAGCCTTTAGCATTATCAACAAGTAAACGTGTCCTAGCGTGCGACGTGAAAGTGCTTAATTTATTTGAATACTAGCTGACCCGGCGAACTTCGTACCGCCTAACAGTGGTTTCTTTATTTTTTTTAAATATTTATTCTGCTATTCGGGACGCTATATAATGGTTAAATGTTACCATCGTGTAAAAATTGACAAATATTGACATTAATATTTATTCGATACTAACGTCACTCAATTGTTTGTTTTGCCTTCCCGGAACCTCACCACTAACACTTAAACTTTATGTTATGGTATTAAAGTTCAAATTGACTTATATGTGAGTATAGAAAAGTGTTGTTTTTAGACTTTTTCAGGCAATTTTTTAAACTTTTCTCTCCGTAAGAAACATCCTCGTACTTTAAGGAATATTCTAAAAAAAGAATTAGTGAAATCGGTTCAGCTGCTCTCTGGATTTGCGCTTAGCAACACATTCAGCGATTTTTTTTTATATTATAGATAGGTATTATCGGACGGACGGCTGTAGAGATGTACTTAGCATAATACGCCATACAAGTTATTGATTCGACTGTAGATAACTGGCAATTTCGTCTACAGTTCGATATGAGTTAATAGTAGTAGTTAATTAATAAGTTTGGTTTCTATGTTTTTTACCATAAGTGGCAGTTTAAATTGCTTTTGTACTTAACGTCTTAGTGAACACTCTATTGGGACGCATGCTGTAATGCGAATAGAGTTGTAGAGCGCTGAACTGACCTGCCTGCAGCGCGATGTAGTCTTCGTCTCCGAATATAATGCCTATCGCCGTACCGGCAGCTTGCTCGATTTCAGGGAATAGCTCATCCAGTTCCTCACCAAGTGGGATGCCGAGCCCAATCTGCCGATGTCACTTCGTGTATTAGTCTCACATATATTCAATTGAGTTCGTGAATATGATGCGCAACACTTTGCTTACCTGGCTCGTGTACACGTCGTACACAGCGTAAGAAAGAGCCGGCATCGCCGTGATGTTGAAGCTGAGATAGTCGTTCCAGCGTTCGAATAGGCTGTTGTACTTGGACATTTTGTCGGAACTGCTCATCATTGCACTATAATAGAAAGATGTGAATGTTGGGCAGTTCAACATCGCCAAATTCTGAAATCAAACGAGTATGCTGTATAGTTTTTCTAACGAATTGCAATTATGCATTAGCTTATAACCTGAAAACTTGTCTCAAAGTGATGAGCAATATATTAATACCGCAAATAATAAATTTGGGTTTAACCAAAAGAGACGTGAAAACACTCATGTCGTCATTCTTATCTCGATACTAGTGACACAGATGCAATAATAACATTCATTTGGAATGATTTAGTATCTTTTTATGTGCAAATTTTCTTTAACAGTTGTTTTGTATACTTTCATATACTTGGATGTGCGAAAAGAACAAAAAGAACTCGAGTCTTTTTTGTATTGTATGATACACAAATATAGACATGACTTACGGGGTCGTATTTGACAGGCACAGTGGTATAGGGCACGGGTTGCCAGGCGAGCGACCGGCTCCAGTTATTAGCAGTGTTGGCCGGGAAAAGCGCGGCGAGAGAGGTAAGTGCCGTCATCTTGGTGCGCGTCGAGTCAGTGCAGCGTACATAGAGTTCTGAGCGGTTGTACTGCGAAGAGAGTAACTCATCGTAGCGCTGACGCAAGTGTTTGCCCAACTCATACCCGGTGCGCTTGCCTTCCTGTTACACACAAACACACATATGTATACTGACAGTACATTTTCCACAAGCACACGCCATCCTCTATACTAATATGAATTAGCAGATATTAATGTGACGTGAACTTACGTCGGTGAGCTGGCCGTACCCATAGCGTTGTGAGCGCAGCTCAAGTTCATCTGCATTCGAACTGTATGATATGCTCGACTCGACGGGTGTGCGATCTCCGTGCCGATGGACCTGCATAGACACATAAAAATTTATACCAAGACGATTTGATGACGCGTACAGTGTAAGAGTCAACGCCAGTTAAAATACATTTTTTTTCTAAACTAACTACACTATTGTCCTGACAGGCCTCTACAGCTTCATCAAATAAGATGCAATTATGCCTTGATTTATATAAGGTAGCAGCTGGCACGAGTTAGCACAATAGCGTTATAGAGTAAAACAAAAAAAATCCAAACTCATTTATATCAGCGATTACAAATGACGTGAATTTTGTACATAGATATTACAACACCATATCTCAAACATTTAAGTTTCTTCGCGAAGTATTATTTCACCATCAGGCAATATCGTTATCAACTCAGCTTACTAAATAAGTATACAATAGTACTGAAAATAGAATCGATAGATTATTTGTTGTATAATTATTAATTATATAATTTGACTTGACACATCATATTATTTGCTTTTATTTTTCTATTATAATTTTAATATTTTGTAATGATTTATTGTATGTAAGTTTGATGTATTCGATAATTAACACACCGAAAGATACCATCTACTTTATTCTTGAACAAAAACGGTTGAGTAATAACCCGAAAAGTACTGAGTACTTCCGATCTTTTGATATTATTTGCTCCAGGCAAAAATGATAATTTTGGCGACCCCACCCATTTATATCATATGTAATATATTCATAACTGTATGTAGAAATGTTACATAATGTCAGCCTGTGTGTGTACCACTGCTGGGCAAAACTTTTTGCTTGGAGGAAATAAAGAGTAATAAGAAAATAAAGAGAAATCAATAATCACATATTTTCTCTGTATATACCACCACGAAAATAATTCCAAAGAGGGTTGATGTCAGACAGGCGGACGATCGTAAAAATTAAGCCAAATTATGCAGCACAACATGAGAAACATGTTGTACCGACCCTACAGAGGTGGGATAAGGGTAAGAAGAAGATGTTGATAGAGGGCCCGAGGAACCATTAAAGCATCTAACATAAGTATATCAAACTGTGATTACTGAGCTCTAAAGTTTGGTTTCGATTCAATTCGAAGGTGACTACTTTTGCAACAGTAACATTAATGTAAATTTGGTATGTATTCGTATAAACAATATCTATATATAATGAAAGAAAAATTAAAACTTCAAATAGTTCGGTGGAGTTGTAAAGTCACCATATGGCGTCATCAGTATGTTGACCTATGTATGGGTCATTTAAAATAAAGTAACAAAGTAAAAATTTTAATGAAAAGAAAGGAAAGCTCGACTAAAAAATCTCCTCCTTTATCCCTAAACATTATATGTAAATATCCAGTATACAGTGCACGTTGTTTTAACAGTTAAAGCGGATCTAAGAACTTGTTAAAATCTGAATATGTTAAAATCGATCAAGCCATTTGGGCTACAAAATGCCGTAGCCCGGTGAAACTGTAGAGGCCTTGCCAGGTCAACAGTGTAGTCAGTTCGAAAAGAAAAGCTATAAGAAGAAGAAGAAATCGACGTACGGAAGGTGATACAAAATGATCCTTTAAGTTAATACGATCACCGTTGGTATTATCGATGTCAACAATGCCATCTAGAAATTTGAGTACAGATCGTGTTCCCTGCAATTGTTTTACAATTCTTTCAATGTATCATGGTGTTGCGTCGTGAACGTCACAGAATATATTTCATTTCGAATAATTGAAAATCGTCTTGCTTGATTTGAGATAAGTAATAATTCAATATTGTGTAGGTTTATTACACGAGTACTTAATGTAATAGGAATGATTGTATTCCTTTCTTAATGCAAATAAAAAAATTGAGGTGTCTGTTTATAATGTCAAAATAACAGCCTTTTACTAAGTCGTTATGAAAGTATTTCAATAAGGTATTTAAAAAAAACAGTTTTATAAATTTTGGTTATTTGTCTCTCTGTTTGTTCCAAAACGTTTAGACTGATTTTGCTGCTGGTTAAAAAATATAAGCCGCAATAATCTAATTTTGTAACTGACACCACGAACTTGCTTTACCGTTTTAACTTTGACGTTCATAAGGTGCTTCTCAGGGCCTAAATTGAATAAAGTATGTTTTGATTTTGCTTTTGTTTTGGAATTGATTTAGGTATAATTATTTACAAAGATTATGCAGGTCATAGTTTTGTTGCTATGCAAGTAACCCATGTAATTATTTTTTTGCTCCAGGAACAATTCCTATATGTTAGATCAATTACTCGTCAAAATTGGAGCGAAGCAATAGACTCTATGAAATGTGACACACATGTTTGAAAGAGCTAGTATAGTTGTTCATCATTACACTTTTAAAAAGACGAGCTATAAAAACAACCCAATTTTACATTTTGTTTTTCACTTGAATCAGTAGAATAATCTAAATACTACAAAATTTATAACACTTTGGTTTATGATTTGTCAGTTCTTTGAAATTTATTATATAAGAAAAAGATATCAAAATATTAGAACTTTAAAAAGATTTTTATAATTTTAGCAGCATGTCTTTATATTTCGTAGATAACATTTTTGCTAAAATTAAAATAAGTTATTTTTTTAATGAAGACTATTTTTTTTATTACCTGAAATTCCAATAATTATATGTATACGCGGATGTATAAAATCGTTACAAAAAACTGATGAAAAGAATTTAAAACAAACGTATTAAATAATTATATTTTACACTTACTAAATTATAGTTCAATAGACTGGGACTACCAGGACAATTACCAATCTCACGAAATTCATAGTCTACGAGATTTCTATTACATTTTCTTTCTTAGAGTGAGTCCATACGTGTAGTAGATAGACATAGAGTTAGTATATATAGATTGAAGAAAGTGTGTCCTGAAGCCACCATATCGGTGCTTATTTTACGGGACGCATACGTTAACAGAGTTGTGTACGTATACAATTTATAATTGCGTGTGTGTTGTTTGCAAAATTTTCTCGTGAATGTAAATTGATAGTTTAAAAGATAAGTTAATTAACTGCTTTGACTCACGAGAAATGCAAGCACAAGTTCAGTGCCATCAGTGACGTCATCGGCGAAGCAGCCCAGCGCCGCCACCGCCACCACGAGCACCAGTCCGATGAAACTATTATACATATCTGCTGCGGGTTGCGGTACGGTCTGCGGGACTGCATGAAGGTTGGCTGCGCGAACCTCTTATATATCAAATACGCTATAACGATAACAGTCAATTATTTATCTGTGATTAGCTTTGCGCTTAGAGTTCCGCATCGCCCCATTGCGAAAGACGAAACATAAGACACGTGAGTCGCTTCCGACAACAATGAAAAGTCGAATTACGAATGGATAGTTTAGCAAAACTAAGATGAGAATGGGGAGAGACTAGGATATAATACAGCAACCACATATGTCCGACCGTATTGTGCTATTCCCTGTGTGACAATCAGTCTTATTTACATGAATATTGGAAACTGTAAGAAACAATACTATATAGTAAGGATTATAACTTTGAAAGCAGCCACACAATTCGGCTGCTAGTCTCTATTAGACTATTCAATTATTATTAGGAGTTAAAGCATAACACTGCTGTGTTATACTGAACAAGTATAACATTTTTTTGTGGGAATATGTATAATTAATTTATTAAAAAACTTACATTCGTTGTCTATATTTATTTGCAGTCTAATTGCGCGATCATAACATTTTTGGGATAGAATCTGGAGAACTGGACTCTATATATGTGTGATTATGTATAAGTTCCTGGGAAGTAATTTATTCTCCGTGAAAAAATAGTACTCAGTTTCTAACTGTTGATCTAATAATGTCAAAACTGTTTCTTGATCAGTGTGGCTGTATTATCATAGAACAATAATGGTCAAGTGAGTCAGGGCTGTTTTGTTTGAGTTTCACTAACATTTTTCGGAGTTCTGCACAGTAGGTAGGCATCTACTGTTATCGTTTGACTAGATGACCACCAAACAAGTACCATAACATTTCTATGAGTAAGATCTACTTTAAGGCATTGTTGTGATGTTTGATCTGGGCTCGGCCATTACATTGCTCGCTTGCTATTATCTAAAAAAATCCATATCACATCCCACGTTACAATTTGACTCAAAATCGCTTAATTTCGAAACATTAACAAAGTAAGGTAAAATTCAACGCGTGGTACCCTATGCACTTCAGTCAAATTATGTAGCATCCATTTTTCAAACTATTGAGTTTTTCGATTTCCTACAAATGGGACAATATTGTTCTTTTGCTAAAATTAAATTACAGCGCAAATTTCGTGGTAGTTTGATATGTATTGGCTTCCACCGTCATCTTCTATTCGTAGTTATTTAATTTATTGGCTTCCTCGTGAAACATTGTTCAATTCGAAGATTCTGCTACGAAAGTGGATAAACAAGAAAGGGACGATGTGTTTGATGGTCTTGTTGTTCTCTTCTAATGCAGCATCGACATTACGGACAGGTTTTGCTGCATGCCCCTCACGTCCGAATTTGTATTTGTATTGTGTAAGTTACTCTAATTTTCGCTGCATCACATTTAACTATGAACATTATAATCTTTGAATGATAAAGTTATCGCTCCGAAAACCGATACTACGCAAGTATAATTTTATTCGCCTGTATGTTAAAAGCGTTCTAGAAAAACATTCATAGTTTATATAAAAATAAAATAGATTATGAAAGGCATAAATCTAACCAGTGACATTGCAGGCTAAAATGATTTCTATTTGACGTTTGTACCTTTATATCTATTGTAGTGTGCGGTGCATATTGCAGTAAGAAGGTTAACAGTGCGTAATACAAAGAGTATAGAGTGCTTACACGGTAATTTCAAATATAAACTGCATTATTTTTATTTACCAAATAATTCCTGTTTACGTCAATATAGAAATGGCGTATTGCTTGATTTTTGTTATATTAAGTATGACTACGGCAATATTATTATTAATTATATGTTTTTAAGCGGGTGTGTCGTAAACGACCAATAAAGTGAGAGATATATTATCAAAATTTATGGGGACATGCGTGGTTGAGCGCGTTGAGTAACGCGCGTCACGCGTTAAACGGTGCGCTCGCGTCTCGTGGCACGGGTGTGTCACGCGACTCGCACGCAACACTAGTGGTGCCACGCCAAACCACACTGCCTGTACATACAGGCTGTTGTCGTGTAAGCAATGAAAGCGCGGTAGCGTGTTACACTGATCCGTTGTTAAGTCTATTTACACATCTTAT
Organism: Antheraea assamensis; assembly: GCA_035772565.1. Taxonomy (NCBI): domain Eukaryota; kingdom Metazoa; phylum Arthropoda; class Insecta; order Lepidoptera; family Saturniidae; genus Antheraea; species Antheraea assamensis. The sequence continues at coordinate 2,215,742 of JAQQSE010000046.1, read as the reverse complement.
TTTTTCTTAATCACATTTCGTTTTGATTTTATATTTTTTTATTTAATAAATTAACAAGCTAGTATAGATTCCACCTGTTGTGAAGTGGTCATTGCAGCCTATAGCAAAGCATAACAAATCGATCTTATACCAACCGTAATCCTGAAGCTTGTTATAATAAGTTGTCTTTACATGATTTAGAGCATCTCAATTCGCGGACGACACCCTAGTCCCTAGGCCATAACCGTCGCATCCGGAGATTGGACCTTGGGGTGGCCCTCAACAAGACCGAGGCCATGTTGTTCCATGGTCATCCGTGAGGGCCACCACCTGAGGCCCATATAATTGTGGAGGGCACCTGTATTAGGATAGGGACGCAGATGAAGTATCTGGGCCTCACCCTGGACGAGCGTTGGCGGTTCGAGCCCCGCTTCAAGGGGTACTCCACCAGTCACAGTTGCTTTGGCTGGTACTTGCACCAGATCGCTCACAGGGAGCCCATCGCCGCATGTCACGAGTGCGGCGCTCAGGAAGATACCATGCAGTGCGTGTAGCGCCGCACTTTGACTGCGGCGGTAGGTAATAATTTATTTTTGCTGAGCGTGTTACGGCCATGCTGGACTCTCTTAGCGGCCTTCTGCGCCAAAGGAGGGCTGATGCAAGGAGGCGGCGCTTTGTCCGCCTCCTCCCACCTCCGTAGCTGGACCTGAGGGGAAGGGTCAGTGGGCCCATTACCTCATTGCACAAGGTCCGGCTGGCAAGGAGAGGTAGCTGGTTGTGTACCCAGTCTATCTCCCTATAAGGACAGAGCCCGGTGGCCACATTCCGCCGGGTTGACCGCTGGGGTGGCATGGTGATAACCACAGGACGGCCCCATGCCGTCCCAACCAAAAGTGGCGGCCGGTACACCGTGAGGTTTTAGTCCGTGCGAGTCAGACATGACCCACTCTCTCCCCACGGGAGAGTGGATGTCCATAAGGGATTTCCCCACGTTAATAAAAAAAAGAGCATTTTTTTCCTTATTTTTAGTTTCTTAATAAAGTTACAGCTAAATATAAAATGAAATTACATATTCAATCATAAATTAAGTAAATCTATAAGATTCTACATCTAGACATACATATTAATTTACACAGTCTTCTAATTGAAAAACATCAGCAACATCACTTTTGGATCTGAAACAGGTATTACATTACAGTGACGTTCCCTCACTTGAGCATTGCAAAGGTTTCTCTCCAAATTTAGGAATGACATGTGTTATATGTATAACCTATTGTTATTGTTATGTGTATAAATAACCGAATTCTTCATTTTCTTGTGTCTAAATATATTTCTATATATTTAATTCTCAAATTATAAATCGTTTCATTTGCGGAATGATAATATTAAAAGCAATGAAGTTGTTTTTCACTTTAATACAGATATCCAAAGAGACATTTTTTTAACGAAGGTGAGATATTCTTCAGAATTATAAAAAATATAAAAAAAATGAATTACACATACAAACAAAGGTGTATATTTTAGTAACATAAATAATGTATATTCAATCAATGAAGACTGGATTTACATGATTAGTTTGATTAGAATCGTTTAAATCCTCTTAAAAGGTTCGTTTGCAATGTTAAAAGAGATAATAAATTATATATGTGATAATACGGGCGATAAGGAATTGTAAAAAGATCATCAGCGTTGAACGATATATTGACACTAAATTTATGTACGTGTTAGTCACATAAGCCGAGTGACTGGTTCGATTTCGGCACTGGCAAACGATGCTACCATTCCAACACAATAATCTAGCTATACTGTATGTCGTTGACATTGATGATCTTCACATAGTTTCAACTGACGAGACAGCCCATCGTGAACACTTGCGAACAGTATTTCATTTCCTAGAAAACCACGGTATTACAATCAACCCGTCAAAATGTGTTTTGATCAGAACCAAGTAACATTCTTGAGTTACGCGTTTTCATCAGAAGGAATCAAACCACCCACTGATAAAGTCAAGATTATCACGGAATACCCTAAATCAAAAACAGTTGAAGAACGAAGACGTTTTCTTGGTATGCTTATTGCAGTTCAACCATCGCTTAACGCTTATCTTCACAACCCTAAGAAATATGATAAAACAACCATACACTGGTTTACGGATGCTTTTCAAACTTTCAAATACTAAAAAAAAGCATCGATCAAGCTATATGTCTCGCTCACTCGTAGCTTGACGTCCCACTCGCACTATGTGTGACGCCTCGGAGAAAAGTTCTGGTTCTGCACTTCAACAGTTGATTAATGAGAAATATCAACCACTTGGATTCTTTTCGATGAAGTTTCCTACTGCGCAACAAAGCTATTCTACGTTTGACCGAGAACTATCAGCGATTTGTGAAGCAGTCAAACACTTTAGAAAAATGTTTGTAGGACGAGAAATATTATAATTGTTTTCACTGACTATAAAGCTTTAACGCATGGGCTGCAGGAAATATCATCAAATAACGAAACGGCAAGACGCACTCGATAAGTACTTTTTACAAGCGAATTCACCAGTGATACTCGATACATCAGTGGATGCGATAACGTTATTCCTTATTGTCTAATTCGAATTGAAACAATTTCCTGCACCTAACCAATCAACTACGAAGAATTCGCAATAGCACAAGAAAAGGATGGTTATGTACATGAATTATTACGCCAAACAAATATTTAATTGAATAAAATAAATTTATCTACAAGTACGAAGAAAATATACTACATTCGTTCATACTCACCGGAAGAATTTCGTATTCCGGCTTTTATAGTTCACCAGGTTAGCCCTCCAGGAATAAGAAATACTAAGAAGCTAATACAAAGGAAATATTTTGTCTAACCGTGAAAATTGATATAAAAATTTGGTGAACTCATGTATTCGGGTTCGCATCAAGCATGATTTCGTCGTTTCAAAAATCTCACCATCTCGAGCATTTCCACCTTGATATCATCGGGTCGTTACCAACCACGTTTCAAGGTTATTGTTATGTCTTTCCAATGATGGCTCGAGCTACACGATGACCTGAAGCCTACCCTACAATAGCAATAACTGCCGTAGTTTTTGCTCAGACTCTATATGATTACTGGATTTCTTGATTTGGATCTCAGTGAAGATAACAAGATCAGGAAAGACAATTTGAAATTCGTTTATTCCAAGCCCTACACATCACACATCAATACAACTAGTAGGAGTGCATACAACGCCGTACCACCCGCAAGGAAATTCTATAGTCAACGCTGGCACCGTTGTATGAAAACTGCATTTACAGCTGGACTGACTACCGATATTAAGAGTTGGTTTGATTATCTATCTACCATCCTACTTGGACTGCGGACAGTATCAAAAAGTGACATCGGAGTAAGCGCATCAGAACTCACATTCGGATGCGCTTTATGATTACCCGGTGATTTTCTCACTCCTTCACAAAGTAGTCACGCAATAGATTATATATATGTTGATAAGTTACGCAGCACTAGCAACGGTTTAAAGCCTGTACGGGCACAGTCAGATGGAAGTAATTGACAGATTTCGTTCATTCAGATCTTCAGTCTTCCAAATATGTTTTTTTAAGTATCGTTATCTTTGCAAACAAACACTTTACGAAGGATCCTACAAAGTACTTCACAAGAGTGAAATTGGTTTCACCCTACAATTACCTATTAGAGAAGCAGCATTGACCGTGTAAAGCCCGATTTCGGTTTCAACGAAATGTAGGGGGAATCATGTAGCTCTATGACTCGACAATGTAGTCTTTACACAGACTGGCTGAAATGTATTCATTTATTTTATTTTATATATATTATGTATATGGAACAAATGAAAAATCTTTTGTGACTATAAAAGCCATATATTTGTTCAAATACAATTCAGTTTATTTACGCACTCTGAACCAATCTAGGCTCCTATATAGTCAAACCGGTGTTCGGAGTGTCTTCAGAGTATGCTTACGTACACGTACGAGTTTCTTAGCTACGTAAATTCATTTACTCAGCATGTAATCTAATAAATGGAAACCGTGCATTCGATTTCGCTGGAATCTTATACGTAGTTTGTTTTCTTTAAATTTATTCCTAAAGCCCCTAACATGATCAGGAATCTTTTTAATTCTAACCTTCTTTTATATATTCTAGTCAGTGCTGTTTTCCCCCTATGACCAGTTCCTATTTACATTGACTTTATATGTAATCTTTATTTATTCTGTTTATAGTAAGTCTAATTGTGTTATTATTTTAGATTCTTATGTTATACTTATTTTTATTTTGTTTCTTTATTTACATTGAGAATTACATCTAATCTTTATTCTGTTTTTGTATAATTCTAAAGTGTTATTATTTAATGTTCTTTTATTATATTTATTCTATTTGTTATCATTTATTTGTGAACCAGTATTTCATTTGTCAATCTTTATTTTATATATTCTCTTTGCATGTCTTAAGCTTTCATTGTCCATATAGCATATTTTATTACTTGTGCTGTCTTTGTCATGTTATGTTGTGTCGTGTTAGTAAATTTTAATTGTGTTTGTCGTTTCCTCCTCCTGTCATTATTATCTTATTTATTTCTTTTACCAGCTACCTCTACTATGCCTTTCATGTATGTCACCAGTGCCGGACGTGTTTTTTTCTCGCCCCCTATCAGTTTTGCGAGATTATCCTTTGTCATTTTCTCTCCAGTTCGTATTTTGAGTTCGCTTCTGGTCAAGCCGAATCTGAGATAGTCTATGAGTAGGTGGCAGACTGTCTTGGCGATATCTGGATCACAAGCACACGTGGGCCTTTAATTTCAAATCTATGCAGGTGCGCTGCAAATCACCCGTGATCCGTGAGTATTTGCGCAATCGACGGTGACAGATGGGTCTTGTTGACAACCCGGTGGGCTTCGTCCACCTCCGAGAAAAAGACCCGCGTCACCGCACCCGTGTCGGAAGATTCGTAGCGCACCTACCATTCCTTAACCGTTTCTCAACGTATGACCTTTTTTCGTAACCGGACATCGATCGTAATAAACCGCGGTCTTTTTGTATACGTAGATTGTTCATAGAAGATGGGTATGACATGATTACCTATATATCGAAATGAATTTTTTTGAATAATTCATGTTACTTAAAAAAATACAGAAGTCAGTACCCAATATATCGTCATATTCTTCTATTTTGATGGTATCTTATCTGTAAAAGAAAAAAATGTGTATATATAATGATAAAGGAAAAATGAAAGATTTAAAAAATATAAAAAAGATGTATGTTGAAAATATGTGGTACATTGATGTGTAACAGCTACAATCGATTACACGTGTTTCGTTCTTTCATGGAGCATCTTCAAACCAAATCGATGTTGACTCTTCCGATGTGAGCGGGCATACAATCGTTGAACGACGGCTTTTAATTACATTTACTTTGTTTCACAATCGTTTTCTGTTGCAATAAATAAGACGTAACAGTGGGCAAAAAATTCCAAGTGGATGTGCGAAGTAATGTCCACCCTTTTTTTTATGATGAATATTCGTAAAATAACGCCTTCATCAATAAAATTCTGGATTCTGGTTCAATTTCAATTTTCCTTGTTTTCAACGATTCATCTTTTTAAGTATTATTTTATTTATTTATTTGGCAATTTCAATGTTGCAATACAATTTAAACCTATTAAAAACAATAACGATATACAACCCAGAGATAGAACAAAACACCATAAAATATTACGTAGCAAAAAAAAGCAGAGAATTAAAAGTTCAAGAATAAGAAGGTTTACAACTTGAAAAAACTTACGGTAGCACGATGAGTTCGGAAATAACATTTGAACTACTTGCAGTCCACAAATGTAAAAGATTTCAGGTTGGTTGTAAATTAATTCATGTTGGTGAGTTAGTTCGTCCTCCTGGTGCAGGCTCGCGCTTAACCCGACACTTGCCGTCGACTATCCGCATAGATGTTGGTAGAGCGGGCTCATTCAAATAGCTGAGGCTTATCGTCGTCCAGCCGGAATTCTGAAGAGTTGTAGCGGGCTCACGTAAAATTCTGGGGCTGACCGTCGCCTTGCTCAGTGACCTTGGTTTGGGCGTCATATCCCAGAGAAGGATATTTGTAGTCCAAACAAAGTGTTTCAGCTTTTATTCTACTGCAGGTTTTATATATCTTTCAGCAGAGGAAGGTTGTAAAACTCTGGAAGGTTGACGTCATTAGTTGAACGATTCGACAAAGTTCTAGACTTACAAGTGTGTTTACATATTACGATTGTATGACACTGGGTGTATTTGATTTTTGCCTGTAGGAGTACAAAATAAATTAATTTTGAAGCAAATGAGATTTTATTCTTTACAAGGCGTTTTAATACCACACTTTATTCTCGGAATAATTATTGAATCTTTCTCCCACAAATATACAGAGTTTACTGTAATCATAACTCTTACTACAACGTATATATTTTATGACATACTAACCCACCTATGATTGCGCAACGAAACAAAACTTGCATTCCAACATACACTGGGTATTTAATAGAAACACATATTAAAAACTTTTAGTTATTTATTTGTTTGATCTTGATTTATATATATACTGTAATTGAATGAAATGCAATACAATGAAGTATTATTCGGAGACATTGTGTTAGGCTATGCTGGAGTCGTCCACTTCGAGATCGTCAGTAAAGCCGCAAGTTGAGCGCCATTCCGTTTCGTTCATTACGTACTTAGCTGTCAAGTCCACGAACTGGTCGTAGTCGCAGAGAAGGTCATCACAATCAGATACTTGCATATACTGCACTGATTGTTCCTTCAAATCCCAGGGAGAGGACACATACACGGGCTGTCAAGAGAACTGTGTGGTTTTTGAATGGAAAACATTAGGATGCAACAAAATCTCATGTATGTGTTGTATATATCAGGGCTGATTTGTATATCCAGACTAATACAATTAAACGGATATCTATTACAATAGTTCTTGATATAAAACAATTAGGTAGAATAAACATGTTGTTGCGTTCTCGAGTGCTTCCTCCATCTGTAGAATACGTATAACTAACTGCAGACTGGTCGCAAAGACTCGACAAACGGTAATGCTTGTTAACGGAGGATAATTGCCACGCTAGTATGATATATTTTTAAAAAGAGTGCAATTTTAAATAATAGAAATAAAATCTATAGTATGGTTTGATACACTGTAATTAATAGTTAGAGAAATTAAGTAGACTAGAGGTCAGTGACTCACCAATACGACGTATTTCCCGGTGGCAGTAACCTTACGCAGTTCAAGCGCGATTGCTGATCCGTATTTGGGCACGGCTTCAGGCTCGAGCCGCAACACCGACATAAAAGAGAACACATTGTAATCATGTGCGGACAGGATGCGCACTCGCTGTGTGTCCACACCTTCCATCGCGTCCTCCGACACCTCTAAGAACTCATTGAGCAGCACACCTACAATTCACGCCTCTTCATTACTACATTCCATCATCCCCGGATATAAATTTGTCAAGTTCTGAGACCAGTAAACAGTAGAGCATAGAAAGCGTTTCATAGCCGTTAAGAACTAGTAACGTGTGTCAATATCTGACATTAAAATGTTCAAGTTTAATTTGAATATGGGTACGTACTAATGCACGGTTGTAGAGAATTGCTTAAAATTCTACGTGCTACAAATGGGTGTTTCGACTGTCTCTCGGGAAGTTGCGATCAATTGGGCGTGAGTTATAATTTTGTCTTCTACGTTTTTTTTTAACGTAAGTGTCAGTTAAAAATGTTTTTTTTAAGATCCACACCTGAAAGTTTAATTAGCAGGCATGTTGTAATGCAAATGGAGCAGTAGGTTAGTGAACTCACCTGCCTGCAACGCGATGTAGTCTTCATCTCCGAATAGGACGCCTATCGCTGTACCGGCCGCTTGCTCGATCTCAGGGAGAAGCTCCTCTAGTTCTTCGCCGAGTGGAATGCCGAGCCCCATCTGCAAATGGTACCTATATAAAAGTCTCATATACATTTAATCGAGTTGGCGAATAAGATCCACAACTTTCTGCTCACCTGGCTCGTGTACACGTCGTATACAGAGTAAGAAAGGACTGGCATCGTCGTGATATTGAAGCTGAGAAAGTCATTCCAGCGCTCGAACAGGCTGTTGTACTTGGTCATTTTATCGGAAGTGGTCATCTCTACATTATAAGTGAAAGATGTGAACGTGGGGCAGTTCAACATCGCCAAATTCTGAAATCAATCGAATATGCTATACGCTATGTATAAATGACATATGCGAGTATGCTAATCGGATTGGATAATACTTATCTAGTGAAAATTTGTCTGGGTGTAGTATGCAATATGTCAATATTCCAAAAAAAATATTTGGGATTAGTTTTTCATCTCAACATCGCTTTCGTGATGCCATTGATACGGTTACAATAATGAGATTAGCTGGAATAAACAATATCTCAATTACAGTACACTTTTGTGTACTAATTTAATTTAACAACTGGTTTGTGTACTTTGATATGTTTGCATGTGTAAAAGGAGCAAAGAGATCTTGATATTTATTTGTATCGTGTGACTAGTATATATGACTTACGGGGTCATATTTGGCGGGTACAGTGGTATAGGGCACGGGTTGCCAGGCAAGCGAACGGCTCCAGTTATCGGCAGAGTTGACCGGGTAAAGTGCTGCGAGAGAAGTGAGGGCGGTCATCTTTGTGCGCGTCGAGTCAGTGCAGCGCACATACAGCTCAGAGCGGTTATACTGGTGGGAGAGTAGCTCATCGTAGCGCTGACGCAAGTGCTTGCCCAACTCGTACCCAGTGCGTTTGCCTTTCTGTCATACATACACAGACACATATATATGTAGTTTCCGCATGCATTATTTACACGTACTCGCCATCCTCTACATCACTAGAGTGAAACAACAGATATTAATGGGACATGAACTTACTTCGGTAAGCTGGCCATACCCGTAGCGTTGTGAACGCAGCACGAGTTCATCTTCATTCGTACTATATGACGTACTGGACTCGGTGGGCGTGCGGTCCCCGTGCCGATGCACCTACGCACATAAACACAACCTATAAGAAGATGTTTTGATGACGCATACACGCTTTAGAACTCTTTATTTGATGGCGATTTCTTTTTCATATTCAAGAGCGATATTAAATTAATGAATGATCGCGGGAAAGAGTATTCGTATAAAGAAAGAAAAGTAATTTATTTGTAATAAGCACATTGTCAATATATAATTAAAAAAAAGAAACAACAAATTGAATTTTTTATAAAGATACTTAAACATCCTGTCCTGTAACAATCTACATTATTTACCAATTGAGGCAGATATAACGACACCGCGTATGTTAAAAACGACCAAGCCATTTAGTCTACAAAATGTATTAAAAAAATTGACGGTTAAGAAAGTGGTACAAAATGATCCGTAAAGGTAAACCGATCACCGTTGGTTTTGTCGACATTGAACAACGTCATTTAGGAATTATACTGAAGATCATGTCTACTGCAACTACTAGGTCCTTACATATGAAACTTACTACTTTGACCTTAAATATCTGGCGTTTGGTTAGGAACTCCAAATTCAAATTTACGCACGTGTATTTGTGTTTTGATTATAGTAATATATTTGTTTTCGTGTCATTTGATTTTTTTTTAATTTTCAAATAAAAACGTAAAACGTCATGTTATTTACGAATACGAGTTCCACCTTGGTATCAACGCTAAAGAAACAGCTCGGAGGATTAATGATGTGTATGGAAAAGCTATTGTAAAAGAAAGCACGGTACGTTTTTGGTTCCAACGTTATTTTTTTTTAATTTTCATATACTGAACAAACCCCGGCTGAATACCCTAGTTGCTAATGAAGAATTAAAGGTGAATATGGAAGCAGATCCATTATAAACTACGTCAAAATTAATAGGAGGCTTCCGATTAAGTAATAAAACAATTATAATTAAATTGAAACAAATTGGAAAAGAGAAAAAGCTCAAGAAACGGGGTACAATTAAGTACATCAACAAACACAATTCGACTGCCCTAATAACAAGAAAATTTTGGATCGTATTGTTACTTGTGCTGAAAAATAAATATATTTATAACAATTAGAAACGCTCATCACAGTGGTTGAGTCCAGAAGGACAGTTACAAACCATGATGGAAAAACTAGTCGTTGAATAACCGAGACTGGTCAATATCTCTAGCCCACTGCTACTTTAGGACAACGCAACATCCCATATTTCACAACAGACAGTAGCTAAATTGGCACCATTGGAATATCTTTGACACCCACCATATTCCCCGGACCAAGCTCCAACAGATTGCCACTTTTTTGCAATTCCCACAATTTCGTGCAAGGGAAAAATTAAATTTCAATGTTGCAGTCCAAACCGCCTTCAAAGGTTCTATTGATACTCACTGTCATAATTTTTTCAACAATTTAATTAATTAACTTCCTATAAAATGTCGAAAGCGCATAGATAATAATGGTACATACTTCGATTAACTAATTACATTGTTTCATTTTTTTTTTGTTTTACTTTTTACATATAAATCGTTAATATCATAAGGACCTAATATTTGGAAAATCTCTCAAATATTAATGCCTCGTGAGCATCACAGAATACTTCTTTTCGAATCATTAAAAATTGTCTTGCTTGATTTTAAACAACTAATAACTCAATATTGTCTAGTTTTATTACATGTGTATTCTACGTAATAGGAATATTTGTGTTAGTTTGTTACAATGGTGTAAGTGAATGTAAATTTCTAGAATAATATTTTAACTTTGTTTTGTGTTACCTTTTTTGCTATATCATGCGCAAGCCCGAAATTATGGGTATATTCAGAAAGGTCAAGAAGATTGACGAGGACTTTATATAGTGTATACAATGCAAATAAGCAAAACACCGTGATGAAACCATAGCATAGTGGTAGGGCTTTTTCTAACTCCGCCTGGCTAGCTACCAACCTCAAGTTGAAAATCTGTTGCCAAGCACCTGTTGGTATGTTCCGGCAGCTGTTCTTGAGAGCCAGTCTCCATCTAGGTTTAGCGTGACTACTATCTTAGACCACGTCATCATTTAACATCAGATGAGATTGTGGTCAAACGCTAACCTATAAAATATTAAAAAAAATGTCTGTTTGTTATGTAAAAATAAAACCTTTTTACTAAACGGATAGGAAAATATATACGGTATTTATAGAAAAGCTTGTTGCTTATTTGAAATGTATTACCTCAGAAATATATAATTCATATTAGGTTTATAAAAAGATATTTTATGCGATTGGAGGCAAACGAACATGCGGATGATCTAATTGTAATCGATCACTGCCACCCATGGGGACCCGAGATACAAGGTAAATACATTTTTAACCCTTTACCCTTATTTTTCCAAGATAATATTTTTGCTAAAATTATTAATTTACTGACAATTACATCTTTTCCTGCTTGAAATCCCAAGAAATATTTTACTTATTTTCCAGAGAAGATTAATTTAGACACCCGAGTGTATAAAATGATCCCCTACTATTACTTAACAGAAACGGTCACTAACATTTTTTATTAAGTAATTATATTTAATATTTACTAAATTACCAATCTCACGACATTTATAGTGGAGACGTTTATGCATGTTTCTACTTAGATTAAGTGTGTGTTAAAATATACGTGTAGTAAACAGACCATGCGTCAGGGATTATATTAAAGGAAGTGGGCCCGGAAACCTCCGTACTAATGTTAATTTTTACTAACAGACTTATGTACATATATAATTTAAATTTGCATGTGCGTTGCTTACAAAATTATGCTGGCAATGCAAATTTATACATTAAAAAAGGAGTTAATTAATATATTGTTTTCACTCACGAGGAATGCGAGCACGAGTTCGGTGCCGTCAGTGACGTCATCGGCGAGGCAGCCCAGCGCCGCCACCGCCACCACGAGCACCAGCCTGATGAAACTGTTGTACATATTTAATGTAGGCTGTGGTACGGTCTGCAGGACTACATGAGGGTCGGCGCCGCGAACCTCTTATATATCAAAGGCGATGCAATGATGACTGTCATTTATTAATCTGTGATTAAATTCGCGTTTAGAGTTCTACGCCGCGCCAACGCGTGTGGTAAAACATAATAAACAGAGTCACCTCCGATAACAAACACAAGTCCAATTAAGAGAGAATAATTTAACGAAACTAAGATCATAATAGGGAGAGACTACTACAAAAGCCACCAGACACATGCTACCGTTTCATACACGCTCTTTGTTAGAATCAGTCTTATTAATATTGGAAACAGTAACAAAGACTAACATAAAGAAACAGAACCATGAGCAGCATGATCCTCCGTGATGATCGTTCCTTGATGGAACGATAATGCTGAAGATTAATTGATGAGTCGGCATTGTTTTACTGCGAGTTTTACAATTTTCTGCGTCTTGCACAGTAAAAATCTACAGTTATTGTCCGGCTGAGGAAACTGTAGTATTATGTATGTTACCACCAACATTATATTGTGACCACCAAACAGGTTCCATTACTTTTCTATGGAAAAAAAATGCTTAAGGACCTTATAATGGTTTTTTTTCGAACTGACTACACTGTTGGCTTCTTAGGGCCGCTACAGTTTTACCGGACTCCTAAGGAGAGCGCTTAGGGCACTCTCTCGATTTTATAGGCAACCAGCACAAAGTTGGTAAATGTTATTGTGGTATTTGGCCTGGCGCGGCCATTACGTTGTTCGCTTGCTCGTTTTGCAACTCGATTATTTCCTTAATTTCTGTAACTTTTAAACAAGATAAGGGTAACTTGAACACGTGTTGTCCTCTGCAGACCAGTCAAATTATAAGGCACCTATTTTTCAAGTTTTAAATTTTTACCGATTTTCTTCAAATATTATGGTTATGCTAACAAAAAATTATGCCCCTGTACAAATTCACAATGTATCATTCCAAAAACGGTCTATATTTCCACAGGTATTTATGACTATTGTCAAAGAAAACACTTGTTAGGCCGAGATATTTATTAAACAAAACATTAGCTAGTACTGTATATTAAAACATCATTCGATAGCTCCTTAAAAAAAGTGTGGGCGCCATCTATTATAAACAATATGAACTACAAATTATGTATTAACGCGTTAACATTCCGCCCGCCATGGACAGAGTGTCCATCATAATATACTAGTACCATAAAAATACAATTTTACTAATTACATATACTACATTCGATATATAAATATTAGTTCTAACAACAACAAAAGTGATTTTAAAAGTATTTATGTTGTGACTGGAAGAATGATGAGCTTCGATACAGGTCTCTTGATAATAGATCCTTTACATTTTAAAGAAACTACGCGACTCAAATTATCCGAACCAACGTGTTTTTCAGTAATTATGCCATACAACCATTTTGCCGGAGGAAGATCATCTTCTTTGACTAACACTACATCTCCAACTTTAGGTTCTGGTATTACATGTGACCATTTATATCGGTGATGAAGTTGTGTGAGATATTCGCTAGACCATCTACGCCAAAAACTCTGCACAAGACGTTGAGTAAATTGCCATCTCTTAAGAGTACTCATTGTCGAATTCTCGTAATTGGTGTCAGGAACAAGCATTAGAGGTTCTCCGATAAGAAAATGTCCCGGAGTAAGCGGGAAGCCATCTTCTGGATTGTTGCTTATGTGAGTCATCGGACGTGAATTAAGACATGCTTCGATTTGACAAAGAATAGTGGCCATTTCTTCAAATGTGAGTGTACTATTGCCGATGACCCGCTTAAGATGATACTTGGTGGACTTAACTCCGGCTTCCCAAAGTCCTCCGAAATTTGGAGAATGAGGTGGAATAAAGTGCCAAGTAGTTTTGTTGTCCGCTAACCATTCTGCAATATCCTTTGCCACAATCGAGCCCTTTTGAAATAATCGCTTCAACTCACTATTAGCTCCTACAAAGTTCGTACCGTTGTCACTCCACAAATCTGCACAATGTCCTCTACGTGCAACGAATCTTTTAAATGCTGCTAAAAAGGCATCTGAAGTTAGGTCGCTGACAACTTCAAGATGAATAGCACGAGTAGTCATGCAAATGAATAAACAAATATAACCCTTTATGGAGCGATAACCACGACCCTTTGTGGGTCTGATAGCGATGGGACCCGCGTAATCAACACCACTCTGATAAAAGGCACGACACGCTGTAACACGCGCTGATGGCAATTGACCCATTAACTGTTGGTTAGCTTTAGCAGCATACCGGATGCAAATAACGCAATTTCGAACAAATTTCCTGACCAGATTCTTCACATTAATAACCCAGTATCGTGTCCTTAAATAGTTTATCATTAATTGAGGCCCACCATGAAGTGTACGTTCATGTGCATCGGCCACAATTAAGTCAGTCAACTGCGATTTGTACGGAATCAGTATTGGATGTCTCATTTCTTCAGTGACTCCAGCCTTCTGTAAGCGACCACCTACACGGAGGATGTTTTCACCATCAATGAACGGGTTAAGCGAGGTAAGTTTGCTGTTTTTGTCCATTTTTTGCGATTTCTCTAACCTTTGTACTTCTTCCAGAAAACATTCTCGCTGACACAACCGGATACAGGTAAGTAAAGAATTGTTTATTTCTTCTGTAGTTAGCCAACTTGAATTTTTACTGTTAAATTCTTTTCTACGTGCTAGATTAACAAATCGTTTACAATATGAAATTACTCTAATTAATCTATTTAAACTGGAAAATCTCTTTATAATACCTTCACTTTCTGTAACAACGTATGCTATAATCTTTTCTCTCTTTTTTTCTATATTAGTTTCATTAACATTTCCCTTTCTGTAATGGACTGTATTTTCTCTTAGCCACTTAGGGCCATGTTTCCACAATTCAATGTCAGCCAATTCACCTGGATTAACACCACGCGACGCACAATATGCTGGATTGTCTTCAGACTTTACGTAGGACCATTGGCTACTATCCATTGTAGTTAACACTTCAGAAACTCTGTTAGCTACAAAGGTTTTCCACTTACTTGGGTGATTACTCAACCAAGCAAGAACAACACAAGAGTCAGTCCAGGCGTGGATGTTTGCTTTTGGCATACTTAGAGCTTCTGAAATTTCATGAAGAAGTTTTGCTAGCAAAACAGCTCCACATAACTCAAGTCGAGGTATTGAAACTTGTTTTACTGGAGCAATCCTTGATTTAGAAGCTATAAGGTGTACATAAATTTCTCCTCCAGCGTTTATAGTTCTCAAATAAACAACCGCAGCGTAAGCCACGTTGGATGCATCAGAAAACCCTTGTAATTCAGTGTGAACAGAGTTACTACTTGTGGCAATCCATCGAGGTAAGCGAAAATCTGTGAGATGAAAGAGTTCCCTTCGGTAAATAATCCAATCCTTTAATATATTGGGAGGGATTTCATCATCCCAGTCAACCCCAGATAACCATATTCTTTGAATGAATATTTTAGCAGAGGTTATGACTGGCGCAATCCAACCAAGAGGATCAAATAATCTTGCAATATCTGAGATAACTTTTCTTTTTGTGACTGGTGTTTCAAGAGCAGGGAGCTGAACTGTATACTGAAATTGATCATAAAATCTATTCCATGTTAAACCTAAAATTTTTATGACAGAATCTAACTTACATTCCAATTTTTTTGTTAAATCCTTTGAATTACCCTGCATCATTTGTAGCAGTGCCTCATCGTTGGAACTCCACTTTTGAAGTGTAAAACCACCACGACTTAGCATATCGTTCATTTGTCTATAAACCTGGAACCCTTCTTGAACACTGTCACAACCAGTCATAAGGTCATCCATATAAAAATCCTTTAGAACCCTATTAGCTACTAAAGGAAATTGCTGTCCCTCATCATATGACAATTGTTGCAGTGATCTTACAGCCAAATACGGTGCTGAGGATGTTCCGAAAGTTACTCTCAATAACCTTAGATGTTGAAGTTCTGAATTTGGTTGCCTACGCCACAGAAGGCGTTGAAAATCAACATCTTCCTCAGACACTTTAATTTGTCTGTACATTTTTTCAATGTCTGCAACAAGACATATTGGGTAACATCGCCAACGCATGATTATATGTCTCAGGTCAGATTGTAGTGTCGGACCAACCATCATGTCTTTGTTTAATGATGATCCATTACTCAAAGTACATGAGGCGTCAAACACTATCCTAACCTTAGTTGTCGATTTATCTTGTCTAACCACCGCATGATGCGGAAGATATACAGCAGTAGGGTTGTGTATCTCTGGCTCAGGTACTATTTCCATGTGCCCTAAAGACAAATAATCTTCCATGACATCGGAATATTGAAGCTGAAACTCAGGATTATTTTTTAGTCTTTTCTCTAATAAATGAAATCTCTTCTGTGATATCTGTGAAGAATTCCCATATTTAGACAGAGGGTCATCCGATTTAAAAGGTAATTTAACTACATAACGACCTGAATGATCTCTTTGAACAGTCTTCCCAAAAAAGTCCTCGCAGGCTTGTTCTTCTTCAGTTAAAAGCCGGTTAGTATTACAAGGTGGTATTTCTAACTCCCAAAATTTTTTTAAGAGATCATCGGTGGTGTGATTGTGCATACTTACTATTTTATTATGTTGCATAGTATTATTTTCAGAATATATATGTCCAGAAAGAATCCAACCAAGATGGGTATTTTGTGCTATAGGAAATCCTGGTGGACCCTTGACTACACCTTCCTTCAAAATCTGACAATATATTTCGGCTCCTAGCAACATATCTGTTTTATTTGGAGTACCAAATACAGGATCTGCTAATTCCTTTAATGAAAATTGTGATGGTAAAAGCTTAAATTCAATTTTCTTTTCGGGAAGTAGAGATGTTATTTTACTTATAACATGAGCTTTAACCTCAACGGTATAGTTGTGATCATGGCGGGACTGAATTTTTAAATGAACGTGCCATTTAGACTGCAACGTTGCAGTCTGGTCGCCGCACAGACCTGATATATAGCTCACGCTTGGTAATTTTTTAAGACCAAGCATCTGAACTGCTGCTTCCGTGATAAAAGATGCTTGCGATCCTTGATCTATAAGACATCTTACAAAATGAGTACTGTTTCTCGTTTCTACCTTCACTAAGGCAGTGGCAAGTAGAACTTGGCTGCTCATATTCGAGAAACAAGTAATAATATTTCTGACCTCGCCTTGTGATGCGGATGATGGGGTTGCTATCAGATCCACACCATTTGATTGATCACTTGTATTGTGATCACCTTTATGAACCGATTTTGGATGAAGTAATGAGTGATGTCTTCTTTTACAAATACGGCAATTGGTGGTTTGACGACATGAAAACACAGTATGATTTACACCGAGACAATTAAAACACAACCTATTAGTTTGAGCAAAGTTACGACGGGCGTCGACATCTTCCTTAGCAAATTTCTTACAATTCATTATTTTATGATTTTCAGAACAAAATGCGCAAGAGGCTACCGGTATTACATGCATTACTTTCGTTGAATGTGTTTTATTTGACTTAGAAGTCTTACTATCTAAAAATTCAAGTGATCGAAATCGTTGATCCAAAAAGTCTATAAAATCACATAATTTTGGCAATTCATCTGTAATTTTACTAATTTGAACTTCCCATAGTTTTCGAGACTCAGTATCGAGCTTTAAGCTTACAATGTATATTATAATTATATCCCAAGAAGAAATATCAATGTTTAAATTTTTAAGAGCATTTATACATTCGTTAGTTGTATCTAATAAATCTTTAATACAAGCAGAAGATTCATACAAAACATTTTTTTGTGACATGAAACGTTTTAAAATACAATTGGCTAGATGTTTCTTATTATTATACCGGTGCTGTAGTGTATCCCAACATGTTACATAATTGGAAGACGTAACAGGAATATGACGAAGAAGTTGTTCCGCTTCGCCTACTAAATAGCCCTTTAAATAGTGTAAACGTTGAACGTCGTCCAATCTTTTATTGTTATGAATGAGTGATGTAAATAAGTCACGAAAACTGGTCCATTCAGTGTATTGACCACTGAAGGTAGGTATCGATATTTTTGGTAATTTAACGCTAAAAGATTGGTCGGCCTTTGACACATTTAATTCAGTATCTGTTAACTTGAGATGGCTAGAATCGACGTTCGCCTTCAAAATTGCTGTCTTCAATTCCGTTTTGTAATCTGTGTATAACTCTTCTGTTTCACCATACGCATCGGAAGTGTAATATATTGATTTTGCAAGCTCTTTACTTTCAAACTCCGTAATTATCGCTCTGTGGGTATCTCTATATGAAGTCCAATAATTTTCTAATGTTTCAAGACGTGTCTCTAAGTAGGACAAAGTAATTCGCTCTTTAGGGCTCTTTTTAAAATTAACCCTGGCTTTCTGGATCTTTGACTTAACATCTTCTTGACACTTAACATATATTTCCATGTTGATATACGTGTATGCGATCAGTAAATCTTGATAAATTCACGTTTACTCAAATTCAAAATTTATAAACAGCCTTCAATAAATTTAACTCGCAAAATTTTTCTAAGTTGATGAACTTTTTGTAAGAATTTTTCTAAGTGTTTTGTATTTCTAGGATAAAACCGGCGTGGATTCCCCGTCACTCAAGTTTTTTTGAAATTATTCTAAGTCCATGCGACACTTGTAAATTTTCTAAGTCTCTTCATGCATTAAACGTTAACTTTCTATGTCTCGAATTGTTTCAACAAATTATAATATCAAAAGTACTCACAGTTTGTCCATACAAAACAGTACACTACCACAATTGTTTTTTGCCAACAACTCACTGTTTTCACTTATATTTCGCTATGTGTAGTCGTACTGTACCCGTCTCATACAGTATATGCCAGCAGCCGCCGTGAACGATGAGATGCCGTCAAAACAAACAAATTTGCCGTCCGACTCGAACAGGACCATGTACAAATTCACAATGTATCATTCCAAAAACGGTCTATATTTCCACAGGTATTTATGACTATTGTCAAAGAAAACACTTGTTAGGCCGAGATATTTATTAAACAAAACATTAGCTAGTACTGTATATTAAAACATCATTCGATAGCTCCTTAAAAAAAGTGTGGGCGCCATCTATTATAAACAATATGAACTACAAATTATGTATTAACGCGTTAACAGCCCCTAATTGCTTCGTAAATTGCAACGTGTCAGCTTCTAGCGTCAACTTCAATTCACCGATTATATATTATAGATTACAATTACCTTCCTGTCCGTTCATTCTTTAAGACGGTGTTTCCATTGCTAAAGATTTTGGTTTAGACCAAAGAGGAGGGTGTATTCGTTAGACGTATTCTATTCAAAAAATCAAATGCAAAAAAATACTTTATGCTATTTAGGCCTAAAGAAAGCGCTTATGAACCTCAAAATTACCACCGGTTCACATATTGATCCACACTATATTAGCCCTTTGACACCAAAACCCGCTTGACATGGCGCTTGGAACTTTAACTGTTATAAATCTAACACTATTACCTAAGAAACTGTTACCGGTTTTACTGAGTTGGAAACAAAGGACGACCAGTTTGAAGTATTTAAATCATGACAGTCTTTTACGAAATTCAGCTCAAAGTTGTTGCGAACATACATTAAGTTTTTATAAATGTTTTGGGAGGGTAAAGTTACAATACTGAATTCTTGAAACTTAGTTTTTAATGATTCGTTAGGTCTCATATTGTATATTGTTCGAACTGCCCGTTTTGTAATAAAAATATAGAGTCTACCTCAGCTGCTGTCCCTCACAGCGAAAAGCATCATGTCAGCACAGTTATTAAACATTATCGGTAGATTATTTATATATATCAAGAAGAAAAACGGCCTTAAAATAGAGCGCTGTGGGACGGCAATTCGCGCAAACGATTTCGCAAAGATTACCCCGTGTGTGATATCCTTTTGACAGCGATCTTTTAAATAAGAGAATAGAAGATCGAGAGAAGATCTACAAGCACCATAGTGTTTTAATTAAGTAATAAGCATACTATGGTCAACGCAATCAAAGGGCTTAGACACATAGCAGAACATACCAACTTGTTTGTTTGTTACTTGTGTAGGTATATTAATGAAATAATCTTGGAAAGAAGTTACTACGTCTGAACTGTTTGAAATATGTACTCTGTCGACATTCAGATTATACGAAGTATCATTAATTTAATTTTTTCCTATTTCCTATAAATCAAACAATCGATCTCTACTTTTTTTAATGCCGGTAGTTGCCTATTCACTAAAACTAGTTTTATTCCTTACAGTAACAACCATTCATGGGTAAAGTTTACTAAATGCTGAGTTTATGATATTTAATAAGCTGTCATATTAATAAGTATCGTGCTTATAGCAAATGCCGCTACAAATATAAACAGACATACACACATACATACATACATAAATATAACAATGATAAAGATAATAATAAAAATGTATAGACATAGCAAGGGTTAATTATAAGTATAAATTGTAAGTCAGGAACACTCTGTCTTCTGTTTCTCAAATAAATATCGGTGTAATTGGACTCTAAAATGGATAGTTTTAACATCTTGAAGTTGACGCGGTGACGCATTCCATAATCGTGTGGCAGTTATTTTGAAGGAGTACGAAATTAATGTAAATCTATGCTGAGGGATTTCAGCATTGCTAAAATCGATGAAAGTTAGAAGGGTTAGTTTACTGTCATCCATAACGCGGCATATATCATCAGTGATTTTAATTAATGTTGAGCATGTACTATGTGCCGGACGAAATCCAGATTGAAAAGGATTAAGGACACCGTTATAATTAAAATAACCGTAAACATAGACAATAATTAATTTATCCATCTATGTACTAGTTACTTCATAAATACGGTCTATTGAGTAACTACACATATCGTTTCTATCTTTATATTTTAAATTATTTTTGAATAATATAATGCAACCACCATCGACAGTGATTGTTAAATACAGTGATACAGTGAGCGAGTGTTTAAATACACTGGCAACTGAAAAATGGGGTACATCAAATATCAACATATTTGGTTTATGCCACGTTTCTGTAATACATAATATATCTAGTCTCTCTCTATTTAATAATAAGTCTATGTGTAATATTTTGCCGAATAAGCGATAAATACATTGAATATAATATTTAAAATGTAATCACAGTATCATTAGGTGGACTAGTTGATACCGCTGAGTGACTTAAACTATTTATATTGTGAGCTACCAATGTATCTATGTCACGCTTATACTATTTAGGAGGGTACATACTTTCACGCGTCATTATAAAGTATTTAAGGTATGAATGTTATTGTTTTTTTTCTGTAAGGGAAATTGAATATGGAAAAGCATATAACATTATGCTTCTCACATTCAACTAGAAAAGCTTCTCTGATGTCTTATATAAAGGAAACTTTTTTATATCAGAGCTTTTTTCTAATAATATTACAATAGTAACATTGGATTAAAGCATGGATATCATGAACGGTTTCTGCTGCATTAGTTGCCACATTTGAACTCGAATTTCAAAGTTACTCGCTATTTTCGCTATATCAAGTTCCATCTAAAACAATCGAAAGTCGAATAATCAACTGTCATATTGTTTAAAATTATGATTTTTTATAGTTTTCGAGTAAAAAGAAATTTCACTCAGAAAGCCGATACTACACAAGTTTAATTTAAATTCTCATTTACCAGTGCATTAAAGTGTTAATTTCATATATAAACCGCATTGTTTTTATTTACCACAGTTTTTCTGTTCACCTCAGTATGGAAATGGCGTATTGATAATTTTTGGTTATACAGCATATAATACCGGCAATATTATTATTAATGATATTTTTGTAAGCGGGTGTGTTGTAAACGGTAAATAAACTAAAAGATACGTTATCAAAATTTATGGGGAAATATGTGGTTGAGCGCGGCGAATGACACGCGTTACGCGTCACGCGGCAAGGGGGTGTTACGCGATCCGCACGCTACACTAGTGACGGCGCACCGCACCACACTGTCTGTACGTACGTAAAGCAGAGTACAGGACGACAACATACTGAACTGTTGCAAGTCTACTACGCAACTTCTTTTCTTCTTAATCCCATATAATGTTTTATGTTATTTTATTTTGTGACTGAACAAGCAAATTTTATGAATTAGCACCTGTTGTGTAATGGTCACTGCAGCCTACAGCAAGGCAAATACAATTTCAATATGTTCGTTGTCATGAAAAGTATTATTATAAGTTGTCTTGATCTCAGGGTTAAGTTGAAACATCTCAATTGTTATTATATGTTTTTTTATTTCTAGTCTCTTGGACAAACTTAAAATTAAATAAATTCTATATAGCCATACATTAGGGCCCTCTACAAGTATCCGCATCATTCAGATGCTACATATTAGTAACCACATCCTTCGAACCAGAAAACAGCAGCGAGATCACTGTTAAGTCAGAAGTAGGTATGAGAGAGCTGTTCCACGCGTGAGCTTTGCACACGCTACGAATTGTCTTTGTTACTATTCAGTCTATATCTATATCAAATTTTAAAGTTATTTTTGATATATGTATATTTTATCAATTTTGTAATGTCACATAAACTAATTCATTATATGTTTGTGTATAAATAAATTGATTCTTAAATAAGGTTTTGCTGATTTTGGAAAAATTATGTTATATTGCATTATGTTATGTTATATCATACTGTGAGAAGCAACACAGCCTGATTTTCAAAAATTCACAATTTTATAAATCAACAAAAAATAGCCTCTTAAGCTAGAATAAAAAAATATTTGTAAATAATGTCATCCGTTTACTTTATCGTTCCTGCGCATGCGCTTCACACCGCCATGGGCTGGCGTGGTGATTATACTCATACCTTCATTTGGGAAGAAACCTATGGCTCTGCAGTGGATATCTTATAGACTGATCATTATACATGTATAGACTAACAAGTGGTATAAAAAATTATTACATTGTTTTGTCAATGTTATTAATATCAGTGCTTAGTTTTTTTTATTACGTATTGAATGGCCTGACGACGAACTTCATAAACTGTTATGGAACTCCTTAATAAGCAGACGAAGGCCGTAAGTTCGAATCCTAGGAACTGAGTCGGACTTTTCGGTGAAGGAAAACATCATGATGAAACCATAGCATGGTGTTAGGGCTTTTTCTAAGTGCATCTGACTAGCTACCACCCTTAAGTTGAAAATCTGTCACCAAGCACCTGTTAGTGTGTTCCGGCAGCTGCATTTGAGAGTCAGTCTCCCCTCTAGGTTTAGCGTGACTACCATCTTAGTAAAACGCTAATTTAAAAAGTATTAAAAAAACACTAAACAAAATGATCTGATAATGGACTTCAGAAACTGTTCTATAACTCCTTGACAGTTGGAGATAGATATTTTTTATTTATACATAATATGATAAACAAGTACGAGTATATTCACTAAATGCTACTACACGATAGTGAGACAATTATATTTTATAACGTCTATTGCAGTTCTCTTGAAGATCGCCTCCTTGTCTTTTTTTGTTTCTTTTTGACTACGAAATCTAAATAAAACTTTGGTCGGACGCACCGCAGTGCACTTTATATACCCTTCAATAAAGGAGTGTTGAGAACTCAAGACTTCTACTATAAATACTGTTTTTACCAAACCTTTGAGAAACGAAACTTTGATTTCCAACTAGGAGACAATACGTCTTAGCGCAAACTCGATGTTTCCGGCTTTCATCTACACTAAAATTCAGTTATCACGATACAGCTATTCACCTAACCCAAGACTAAAGAAACCTTGATCTGACACTATCAGAATAAGCCTCTGAGCCCAAACTCGATGTTACCAACTATTATTATCTTACCATAAATACTGCCTTCACCAAATCCTTGAGAAATGAAACCTTAATCTGACACTATGAAAGTAAACATTTCAACGCAAATTCGATGTTCTTAGCTATTATCTATACTAAGATCCAGTTGCCACAATCATACTTTCATCCGGCACTATGAGACTAAACATAATAGAACATAAAATGATAATAATAAGAAAATTTTGTTATATTTTCTAATAAAAGTACCAAAGACGTATCACGTGAGTTGCAATTTTCCTGCTTATCAGACGTCCGTGAGTGCATGAGCCGTGTACGTGTAGTGGTAAGACTCGAAGCTTAAAGGTGAATTGTATAAAACTGAATAAGCGTCTTTGGCCGTGCCTAAAAGACAATATATTTCCTATTAATTTAACATGGGGTTGATTTGATTTTTAGAAATTAATTTTTATCTTGCTTGTTTTATTGAATAACTAATTAAATATTATTAATTCGTAAAATTATTGCTAATAGGTGAAAAAAGCACATGTTAAAAATAAATGGGAAAAGTTTCGTCATTTAGGCACTATTAAACGGCATGAGGATATTTTTTTCTTAAATGTTTTTAGGTTATAAACTAACGATTTGAACGATACCCAAGTGAAAAAAGACAACTTGGTAAATAACAGACACTCTAATCCACAGGTATACTGATGGCTTATATGTTGCGGCTGTCTATGATTTATCGCGTTCTTATCGTGAATCAATGATATGGAGATTAGCGAGGTATAATTGTAAACAATAAAATGACAATTACATTATTATAAGAACCATTGATAAAAAGAAGATGTCATAAACTCATTACAAATAAATTATAAAAGATCTGATTAAAAGATAGCGCAGTGAACTCGTAAACTACAGTAAAACTAAAATATTCGTGTCTCTGTTGAGTTCCTTCAATTAGTGTTTGTTAACATACGGTTCATTAGACAGAATAAACGTATCCGGAGATACACTAATAGTTTGTGTGCAACCGGTGTATGGACAGAGTCAACAGTCACTATTGGTATCACGATTGCGATGTTTATTTTATTTTATTTTAGAATGATAGGTGATCTTACAGCTAACAAAAGAACAAATAAACATAATAATAATAACATAAATAAAGTCATCTAAAAGTTCACACATATATATATAATATTTCGAGTGACAGTGCAACGGTCCATAACGATGTAAGAAGTGGTTTAGTTGTGTACGTACATCGTGAATATTCAACTCATCAGCTAATTATTCCTTGATACTTTTTGTCTTAATATTTAGTGTGCTTTAGCAGCTCTGAAGAGTTCAAAATTGCTGTGGTATTGTTTAATTAATCCATAGAAAAAAAATTGTACGTATAATTAAGTGAAAATTTCCTAATACCCATATCGTTTTTTATTTATTTTCATTGTATTTAGAGACTATTTTCTACAGTAATTGTGTTTCTTGGTATTTTAAACTGATTTTACTTGATCTGTACAATTCTCATGATCCCCACAACCGGTATGTGGACGTTATTTGTGTAAGCCAAGACCTCAAATCAAGCCCCAGTAATAATGGGGGTTTTATAACCTATTCATGTTTATTTTTTTAATTTCGTTTTCTTATCAGATTATACCCTTTATACCAAGCGGGGTCATTAATAATTTTGAAACCATGTACATACGCTGCGAAGTTCCGTGATCATTTAGAGCTTGCAGGTGGTTTGGAGGCAAAAAGGTAATTCTCAAGACCCGATAGACGATGTCACCTTCTTAAGGAAGGTTTTCATTAGCTCCTTCATGTCAGAAACCTCATGGTGAATCAGTCAAACCTGACCTGTATGTCGTCCGCATTATGAAAGCCAAGAAGGCGGAGGATAATGAGTGAGAGCGGACGATGCAACTCCCCTTCCGCGGTTGATCAATCAGAGGGCAGCTTTAGAGCGGTGATGACCTCCGCCCGCCGTAGGTAGGTCTAGGGGGCGATGGTGGACGGGTACGTTCGTTGCCTTGACTGCAATGCACAGCCTTTGGAGTTTGAGGCACATTCGTGTTCAGTGCACCTCCCATCGGTTCGTTAGAGCGTGTCGTCATTACCTACCCCTCAGACCGCAAAACGGAGGCCCCTGACGAGAGACCAACATTTACGGGTCGAGGGGATGAAATGCATAAGCAATACCCACTCTACACACTACACCCAAAAGGTGTTGTTAGTACACCAAGGGATATTTACTCAATAAGAATCTGACATACCCACCTCTGTTGCCTAGTGTTGAGGTGGCGATCTTATGTAAATGGATCTTATGTCTCCATGCAAAGAAGAAAAGCACCTCTGGTGAGGTTATACTATCATAATTACAGCTGCATGGAAGCAAACGAGGTGAATTGTAACATACCAAGCATTTTGTTGGGTATCAGAACGAGTAATACCCGTATTTTTTCTCGTAAAGAAACCGTACGAAAGTCTTTTCTATTTACTCCGATAGAATATTTTCATGTGGATTCCAAATGACAGACAAAGTTTTTTATTTACTTCACACGAGAGCTGTAAATAATAACTGCAAAAAAACTAGGCTTGCGATAGTATGCCGTTGCAAGGCTATTAATCTGATCTTTAAAAGTAAGTCTGGCATCAAACACAACTCCAAGATCTTTAATCTTATCAAAACGGGCTACAGCATCTGGATCCAATAAATACGCATTATGTATGGTTTGTAAGGAGCAAGAATATATTATAACTGAACACTTGCTTATATTAAATTGGAGTTTGTTTTTAGTATGATGATACTTATATTCGATCTTTAGTTTTTGGGGTTTGACACGTTTGTTTTATTCAAAGTTATATTTTGTAATTGAGATGAATCTCTGTTATGGTTTGTATAATATTGACGTTGTATACTATATTTACGTTTTTTGTATTTGTCGATTGAGTTAACTTTTTTAGCCGTGGTTACATTTCTTGGGATTAGAATTAGAATTTATGTGAAAATATCTTTGACATTCTCCACGATGTTTTTCCTTTTTACAGTCTCGGGTAAATTATAACCGGTTTTAATAAATATAATACAATATTTTCTATACCTTAGAAAATTAGAATAGGATTTACTGGCATTGAATAATTTTCCTTCTTCGACAGCGTTTTGAATAGCTTAGTTTAAAGATGTTGGATTTCGGCATCTTACTATCTTAGATATAGAAGGATTTGACCCTAACATAAATCTATTTAGTGCTAAATCTTCAATGGCTGCAATTATACTAGGAAATTTTATGGGGTTTTTGCAATTATAATGAATATTAGATTGTACCGTGTGATAATCGATTTAATCCATAATGAGTATTTTGTGACTTCTTCTGAGTGTAGTTGTTTGCAATGTTATAAATCGACTAGCAGCAGTTGCAGCCTTTTTTTCATCTACATACACTTGTCTCATTCAGCACTTGTGACGCAAAAAATTATTCAGCAACCACTGCGATTTTTGAAGTTATACTTCTTTTGGCACGTTAGAGGAAAATGATGAGAGTAAATTTATACGATGCGCCCACACACCGTCACGGAAAACCGACACCCTGAAGTTAGCTATAGTCAACATTTTAGTTTTCTTTTGTCTCCTTTTCTTTTCATCGATCTTTTACAGAAACGTCATTCAGAAAGGTCACACAAATGACGTCTGAATTCTTGTACCAAAATAAAACCTTTTTAACTAGATAATGCGTTATCATAAAACTTTCAATGTAATAAATACTGTTTTTCTATTGTTAGTGTCGTTTTTTCTACAAACGTAGAATAAGGCGAAAGATACAAATTTTGACAAAATTTTTATCTTGTTACGCTTCTAATGCATGTACATAAGTACACACACACTTCTTTTTCTTTTAAAAATAACAGAGCACTTTTTTACAGAATAGGTATAAATATTCTACAATTGGTTCTACACACCAATGACAATTTGCTCCGAGCATGGATAGAACTTGAATTGAATCTGCATCTCTTCCGAGAGGTATGTCATTTCCTTGGTATCCATAAAACTCGTACTGCTCCTAGTTACCCACTCTTAGGCGGTATAGTTGAACGGTTTAATCGGACACTCGACAAAGGTTTGATGAAAGTCGTAGATGATCTCAACTAAGACCGGTATATAAGTCTATTTGTAATGTCTTATAGATCTGCAGTACACGATAATATAGAATCCATTCTGACAAAATTACATCCTGTGAGCCAACAGTGCTCACTGACTTTGGAATCGAAATAGGATAGAGTTCTAAATAGTCTGTCTAGAACTTTGCCGAATTGTTCAATTAATGAAGTTAACCTTCCAGAGTTTTGCAACCCTACTCTGTTGAAAAATATATAAAGCTTGCCACAGTGCGTTTGAGTACATCTTTCGATCGTGATCGAGTAGATCGTTATGAAGAGAAAGCAATAGAATATCATTTTCAAGCAGAATGCGATTTTAAAATTATAAAATTTTTGTCTATTTATTATAATTGTATGACAATGAGTGTAATTGATTTTTGGCCGTACGAGTATAAAATAAATTAATTTTGAAGTAAATGAAATTTCATTCTTTACAAGGCATCTCAATGCCACACTGTATTCTCGCCATAATTATTGAAGTTCTCTGCCGCAAATATGCAGAGTTTACTGTAATCATAACACTTAGTACAACGTAAAATGATTACACATTACTTTTTTATGATATACCAACCCACCTATGATTGCGTAACGAAACAAAGCCTGCATTCCAATGTACACTGGGTATTTAATAGAAATACACATAAACATATTTAATTATCTATTTCTTTGATCTTGATTTACATACATAAATACTAAATTATATAAAAGCCAAAGATTGATCTATTGTTCGGTGTGAAGACATTGTTTTAGGCTACGCTGGAGTCGTCCACTTCGAGATCGTCAGTAAAACCGCAAGCTGAGCGCCATTCCGTTTCGTTCATCACGTAATTAGCTGTCAGATCCACGAACTGGTCGTAGTCGCAGAGAAGATCATCACAACCCGATACTTGCATGTACTGCACTGATTGCTCCGGTAGATTCCAGGGGGAGGACATATACACGGGCTGTCAAGAGGAGAGGGTGGTTTATGTAAGGAAAACATTATGATACGATAAAGTCTCATGTACATGTTGAATATTTCAGGGCTGATTTGTATATCCAGACAAATACAAATAAACGAATATCAATTAAAATAGTTCTTGATATATTACAATTTGATGTTCCGAGTTCGCTGTACGGAGCTCGGTGGTATAACATAGTAAACGTGTTGGTGCGTTCTCGAGTGCTTCGTCCATTTCTGGGATACGTATAACTAACTGCAGACTGCTTGCGAAGACTCGACAAACGCTAGTGTTAGTTGACGGAACATAATAGGCACGCTAGTATGATTCATTTTAACAAGAGTGTACTTTTATATAATAGAAAAAAATCTGTAGTATGGTCTGGTATACTGTCATTAATAGTTAGAGAAATTTAGTAGACTAGACAGTGACTCACCAATACGACGTATTTCCCGGTGGCAGTAACCTTACGCAGTTCGATCGCGATCACTGATCCGTATTTTGGCACGGCTTCAGGCTCGAGCCGCAACACCGACATAAAGGAGAACACATTGATATCATGTGAGGACAGGATGCGCACTCGCTGTGTGTCCTCGCCTTCCATAGCATCCTCCGATACCTCTAAGAACTCCTTGAGCAGCACACCTGCAATTCATGCCTCTTCATTACTACATTCCATCATCCCCGGATATAAATTCGTCGAGTTCTGACACCAGTAAACAGTAGAGCATAGGAAGCGTTTTACACCAGTGAAAAACTAGTAATATCTGTTAGAATCCGATTTTAAAATGTTTACGTATAATTTGAATGTCTGTACTACGTCACGGCCGTAGAGACTTGCTTAGCATACTACGTGCTTCAAATGGGTGGTTCAACTGTTTCTCGGGAAGTTGTGTCCAGCTGGGCGTGAGTTATAATTTTGTCTTCTTCATATTTTTTTTATCATAAGCGTCAGCTTAAACTACTTTTTTATTTTTTCAAAGCTAAATTAGGACGCATACGCAGAATGAAAAATGAAGCAGTACGACAGTGAACTCACCTGCCTGTAGTGGGATGTAGTCTTCATCTCCTAATATGACACTCATCGCTGTACCGGCCGCTTGCTCGATCTCAGGTAAAAGTTCATCTAGTTCTTCACCGAGTGGGATGCCGAGTCCCGTCTACAAATGGCACTTCGTGTTTTAGTCTCACTTAAATTTATACGAGTTGGTGAATATGATGCGAACTCTCAGCTTACCTGGCTTGTGTACACGTCGTAGATAGCGTAAGAAAGTACTGGCATCGCCGTGATGTTGAAGCTGAGAAAGTCGTTCCAGCGCTCGAACAGGCTGTTGTACTTGGTCATTTTATCGGAGGTGGTCATCATTGCACTATACATGAAAGATGTTAACGTCGGGCAATTCAACGTCGCCAAATTCTGAAATCAAACCAGTATGCTTATATACTATGCATAATGCTTATTAAGCAAAAATATTACCAATGTTAGTATTACCAAGAATAAATTAAAGGGGTTGGTTTTCATATCGACGTCATTTTCTTGACGCCAGTAACACGGTTAAAACAATGAGATTAAGGTAAAATGATCAATATCTCAATTAGATTACGCTTGTGTATGATAATCTAATTAAATAACTGTTTTGTGTACATTGATATGTATACATGTGCAAAAAGGGCAAAAAGATCTTGAGTTTATTTGTAATGTGTGACCAGTAAATATGACTTACGGGATCATATTTGGCGGGTACAGTGGTATAGGGCACGGGCTGCCAGGCGAGCGAATCGCTCCAGTTATCGGCAGGGTTGACCGGATAGAGTGCTGCGAGAGAGGTGAGCGCGGTCATCTTCGCGCGCGTCGAGTCAGTGCAGCGCACATACAACTCTGAGCGGTTGTACTGCGCGGAGAGTAGCTCATCGTAACGCTGACGCAAACGCTTGCCCAACTGGTACCCGGTGCGCTTACCTTTCTGTAACACACACACCCACACACACACACATATATATATATATATATATATATGTATTGTATTTCCCGCATACAGTTTTTTTATTTTTTTTATATTATAGGGGGCAAACGAACAGGTGGGTCACCTGATAGTAAGTGATCACCGCCGTCCATAGACACTAGCAACACCAGGGGAGTCGCAAATGCGTTGCCGGCCTTTTAAATATGTGAGCCTCCGGCGCTCTCACTGACCGAACGAAACGTAACAGTGCAACCACTGTTACTTCACGTCGGTTTTCTGTGAGAGGGTGGTACTACCCCGGGCGAGCCGACCCATTCATGCTGAAACCAGTAATAACTTCAGCGTAGCTCTACCACCTATCAACTACTCTACATCCTCTACATCACTCAAATGATACACCATATATAAATGCGATATGAACTTACGTCGGTAAGTTGGCCATACCCGTAGCGTTCTGAACGCAGCACGAGTTCATCTTCATTCGTACTATATGCCGTACTGGACTCGGTGGGCGTGCGGTCCCCGTGCCGATGCACCTGCGCACACAAACATATCTCATAACAAGATGATTTAATGACACATACACGCTCTTGAGCTGTAGAACTCTACTCGATGGCGATTTCTTTTTCCTATCCAAGAACGATATTAAATTAATAAATAAATCTTGTGAGCGTATATTCGTTTAAAGAAAGGAAAGGTAAATATACATATAATGAAAAAAAACCAGCAAGTTGAATTTTTAATAAAGAATAAAGGAAAACTCGGCAAAATACCCCTTCGTTCAGCATACTTAAACTTCCTGTATATAGTTTAGTTTGATGTGAAGTATCTGCCATTTGGTTAGAAATTCCAAACTGAAATTTATTTCAAATTTAGGCTTGTGTATTTGCGCTTCCAATTTAGTAATTTGTTTTTTTCGTATCATTTGAATCTTCTTTAATATGGTTTGTTACCGTGATTACCGCTTTTTTCGCAATTTCCAATATTTCTTGTAAGGAAAAAAAAGGTTCTATTCATTCTTACTCCCATATTTTTTTCACCAATTACCTTCCTATAAAATCTCGAAAGCTCATAGATAATAATGGTACATATTTTGATTGATTAAACATGTAATTAGTTCATTTTTTTTCCCTTTTTTGTACATGTAAAACGTGAACTTATTGTGTAAGGACCAAACATTTGACAATTCTGTTAAAGTATGATGGCCTCGTGAACATTACAGATAACTTCATTTCAGATAATTGAAAATCATCTTGCTTGATATTGTTTGACTAAAATTATATATATATATATATATTCTGCGACTGGAGGCAAACGATCATGTGAGTCATCTGATGGTAAATGATCACCGCAACCCATGGGTAGGACTTGCGACACGGGGTAATTTTATTTTTAACCTTTGTCTATTATATTTTTGCAAAAATTACTTATTCACTGACAATTACTTTTTATCTTTCTTGAAATCCCAAGAATTATGTTACTCTTTTCCTCCAGTAGATTACTTTAGACTCCCGATTG
This sequence comes from Antheraea assamensis, assembly GCA_035772565.1. Taxonomy (NCBI): domain Eukaryota; kingdom Metazoa; phylum Arthropoda; class Insecta; order Lepidoptera; family Saturniidae; genus Antheraea; species Antheraea assamensis. Next base: position 2,183,379 of record JAQQSE010000046.1, on the reverse strand, counting down.
TATAAAATGGTAGGGACCATTACTTAACAAAAACGGTCATTAAAAATCTTATTAAATAATTCTATTTTAAATTAATTAAATAACCAATCTCACGAGATTCGTAGTGGAGATTTTAATACATGTTTTACTCAGGGTAAATGTGTGTCGAAATATACGTGTAGCAAACGTTGAAGAAAAGGGGCCCTGAAGCCTCCAACACCAACGTAAATTTTAGCTGGACGCATGTTCTAACAGATTTATGTTTATATATAATGTATATCTGCAGGCGTGTTATTTACAAAATTATACCGTTAATGTAAATTTATAGATTAAAAGAGAGGTTTATTAATAGATTGTTTTAACTTACAAGGAATGCGAGCACGAGTTCGGTGCCGTCAGTAACGTCATCGGCGAAGCAGCCCAGCGCCGCCACCGCCACCACGAGCATCAGCCTGGTGAAACTGTTGAACATGTTTACTGCGGGTTGCGGCAAGCTCTATAGGACTGCATGAGGGTCGGCGGCTAGAACCTCTTATATATCAAATGAAATTCAATCATGACTGTCATTTATTAATCTGTGATTAAGTTTGCGTTTAGATTTCCACGCTGCGCCAACGCGTGTGGGAAAACATGAGTCACCTCCGATGATAATCACAAGTCGAATTATGAAAGAATTGTTTGTCGATACTAGGATCAGAATAGGAACAGACTACTACTAAAGCCACGCCACCAAACGCATAACCGTTTTATATGTACTTTCTTTGTCACAATCAATCTTAATAACATGTAATATTGTAAACGGTAGTAAAGAACAACATAAAGAAAAGACTACTATTTTGAGAGCGCCCATGGAACTCATCTGCTATTTTCATTAATATAATTGCTTGTTTAAAATTAAATTATTATTAGAAGGGTTAACGCAAAAAAGTACTGTTCTATATTGAATATATATGTATGTGTGTAGAATTTCAACCTTCTTTGACAGTTCACTTTTAAACTTTTACTGGTGCGGGTACGGGTGGTTAAAATAATTCGAACTCTGTTCTTTTCCAAATGTATGTTTATTATTATTTTTTTCGAATTGACTACTCTGTGGACCCGGAGGCCACTACAGATTCACAGGACTACAGTCTATTAAAATAAAAATCAGTTGACCTAACTATTTTCGCTGCGACCTTGTCAGCGGCAATTAGCTTGTGGCGACTTCTACAAATACATTTAATCAACTTTATTTGATTTTAAATATTTAAGTCTCGAACAAGTATAATAAGTTTTTGTAGGGTAAATCATGTTTATTTAATCGGAGTACTTACCTTCGTTTTCTTTATATTTCCGTTATTTAACGAGATAAAGACCGAGAAGATACCGAAAATTGGCGCAGGCTGGTACACCGTTTAAGATAATATGACAAAAACTCGATGGACAACATTCTCCAGTTTGTCTCACCATTTCTTCAGCCTACTCTGGACCTCGACAGCAATTGCTCTAATACAAACAGTATCATCAGCCAACAGCATACACTAAGGTGCCTCCTCCTGTATGTTTGTTGTTAGTGCATCCATAACAAGAACGAATAAATAAAAACTTAAAGCTGATCCCTAAAGCAAATCTACAGCCACATGGAAAAAGTTAGTTTATTTATTTAATCGTCCTAACCCTGTCATCAATAGTTTTGCACTCCTTAAAAGCTGTTTTCTTTTCTTGCAATGCCTTTTGTACCTCTTCGTTCCACCACCAAGTGTCCTTATCTATATTTCCTCTTCCTTTCGGTTTTCATTTCTATTATTTTGTTAATAACTTTCATCCTAAATTCATGTGCATCATTTTTCTTCATCTTTATCTAAAAATACCGTTTAATGTTCATTGGGAGTCTCGACTTATTTCTGTCACTACCCTTTTACTACTTTTTGTTGTTTCTTCGTAGTAGAAAGTAATCATTTGAAAAATGTGTTAACTATTGCAAGATCAAAAGCAACTGCAGCTTGTATGATATTTTCACCCTCTTTGTTTTTATTTCGAAAACCCCATCTTCCATGCATTCTCTCACTACCTCTATTCTTTTTTGCCCAAGCCCATTAAAATCACCTCCAATATATATAGTCTCATCCTGTAGAATATCCATCATCACCCCCGTCAAAGTCTTCTCAAAACTTCTCTTTTATAACATCATTACATCCAACTGGTGGTGCATACAATACCGTTATCTGTCCTATCAATCACTTCATCAATATTAATCTATCATTAACTTTTTTTACATCCGTTACACTTTTATTAAACTCGTCGTCTAAAATAATCCCTGCTCCATTTTTCTTACCGTTGCTTCCACAGTAGTGAAATTTACATTCGAGACCAATGTCTACCGCTTTCGTCCCTTTCTATTTCGTCTCTTGCAAAAAAGCCACAATTATGCGTCTTTTGTGTAAGATACCCACTAATTATCTTCCCTTCTCAGTCGTTGTCCTGACGTATTCTAACTTGCAAATCTCAGCCTTACATTCCGAATTCGTTTCTTACTTAACAACGTATCTTGAGGCAACCTTAGTCTACTTTTTATAGTTGTCATGTTGTTAAGTGTGATTTGATTTAATTTTTACGATCGGCCGCTTGCCAGTCATCAACTCTACTTGGGATTAACGCGTAATATTCTAAATATAATTAATCATAATCCTAGCAAAATGCATATCGAAATAAAACTTTTATAATAATTTATTTGCAAATCTGTTACATTGCTACACATAAAATGGGTCCCTACCTCCTACTTTAGTGTAGACTGTGTTGTAGGAGATAATTACAAATATTGTTACCTATGAAAATTTTATATTTACAATTTTTATATTTAAAAGTAACCATAATTAATTAGTTATTATAGTATATTGAGCAAATTGAGAACTTTTCTGCATGTTTTCATACCATTCCATTTCTTTGTAGTGTGTCCGTGTTTGTAAAAAATATATTCCTTTTATTAAACTTCTTTTCCACTAGTACTTCGGAATACTTCTGAGCAGTATGAACTTATGGCAGAAACAGTCCTTGCTTAATTAATATAATGGTTTGTGCACTTCGTATTGCTCCTTATTATTTTCAGTCAACACTGTGTCGGTATATCATTGAATCTATTATGAAATATTCTAATATTTTAGATATTTACTGACTAAAACTATTTTTAATGAAGTTATAAATTATTATAAATGTATTTTGTATGTATGAATATTATATAGCATGTTGAAATAAGAAAAGAAAACGGGTTTTCGGTTACCTTCTCTCCCAAACCTATTACTCGAGGATTTCCTCAGTGATCAATACTAGGACCTTTACTGTATATATAGTGCCGACATTAACCACCGTTTGCATTATTGTAAGTACCATATGTGTGTGGATGATACATGTCATTTGATTATGGTGAACTTGGGACTTTTGTCCATAAAATTAATGAGGATCTTAGTAGAGTCATATCGTGGTCTGAGCAAAACACCCAGGTCCTCAATCCTGATTAAATTCATGGTTTCGGGAAGTAAGATCAAAAATTAATTACATTTTAAACGCCAATCCAGTTATAAAGATTATGGGGGAGAACATAGCCAGAGTAGATATACTCGTAACTTGTTATCTAGACTTACTCATCGACACGAAACTTCAATTTGAGTTGCACATAAATAACGATATTAGAAACTGTTTCTATAGATTAAAAGTATTGTATCGCTTTAGACAGTATTTTTAGTATCACATTGAGGAAAATACTTATTGACAGTTTAGTTTTCTTGAGACTTTATTACTGTGACACAATGTATGGCCCTTGCTTTCTATTGTGAACTGACCCTTCCATCCAGCATGTGCAGAATGCTTGTGCCAGATTTAGTTTTGATGTCACGCATCGTGGGTACATTACACCATTTTTGAATGACGCAAATATCTTAAAAATAGCAGCACGACGTGAGTTTCATATGGCTACGCTACATTTTGGGCCAATCAAACCCAAAACCCCCCTATCATCTGTTGATAAGTTGATGTAAAGACAAGATAATCCCATATATTTTTCATAAAACTGCCGCTTTCAGATGGTCATTCAGATATGTCACCACTCGCTATTGGGACAACATTCCACCGCCATGTCGATCCAAAAAAGAAAACGTAGCTTCGAACACTAATATAAGCATTATCTATTGCAACATCAAGCGCAATAATTGAAATTTACGTACATCTATTCACGCACTTCTATCTAATCTTTTAACTGTGTTATTATGTATGGAAATAGCAGTATTACATCTTGCATATGTAGTCTGGTGGAACTGTAGAGGTCTTGCCAGGCTAAACAGTGTAGGTCAGTTTGAAAAAAAAACAACTTGGATATTTTTGGTCTTCTTAATTTATATTGATTTGATTATCGTTTGTATATAAATAGGCTTAATATTACATTTGTAGTGACAATATATATCATTTGATTATCAGTGATGTATTGTGTCTGTATTATTGTTTTTAACTTAAAGATTTGTTATTTTTAATTTTTGTTACATGAATATAACCGAGTGGACGTCCGTATCAAATGGGCTTCTATTAAAAGTCAGCGCTGCAGTATTTTTGTACTTTTGCATACTGCTCAATGGGGTTGCCAGTTGTTGGACATTTTTTTATACTTCTGTAAATATATAATCTATTTTTTTTTCTTTTCGATTGGAGGCAAACGAATAGGCGGGCTACTTCATGGTAAGTAATCACCGCCGCCCATGAACACCTGCGACACGATGGACACCACAGATGCATTCCCGGCCTTTGAGGAGGGAGTAGGCTCATATACTGGTTTCAATAATAAACTATTTCTTTCTTTAAAATACATTTTCTTATTTCGCACATTTTTCTTTTTTACTTCAGCAAGAAAATGGCTTATTGATATATTTTTTTATACTGCATATAATAACAGAAATATCATAATTAATGATATATTTGTAAGCGGGTGTGTCGTTAACGATAAATAAACTGAAAGATATGTTATCAAAATTTATGGGGATATACGTTCTTGAGCGTGGTGAGCGCGGTCGCGTCCCGCGGCACGAAGTTGTCACGCGACCCCCACGCATCACTGGTAGCGGCATGCCGTACCACACTCTGCCTGTACGTACGCAAAGCACAGTACGGGACGACAATATACTGTACTGTTATAAGTCTACTACGCAACTTCTTTTCTTCTAGTGGCATATAATGTTTTGTCATTTTATTTCACACCTCAATTGTCATTATTATTTTTTTTAGTCTCTTAGAAAAACTTACAACTAAATACAAATTAAAATGATATATATAGTCATATATTAGGGCGCTCTACATGTGGCCACATTATCCAGGTGATAAAATATTAGTAACCACATGATCTGTGATTACGCGGGCGTGGGCACGCACACACTCTGTTTCGAGGGACGGAGGGGTACTGGAAGTTAGCTGCCGTTATTTGTCGGGAGGATCTGTAAAAATATATCGCGGACGTCTTTTGTAACGCGATGCATCGCGTACGGTGTTGTAAGTAGCGGCGGATACCACTAACAGACTGGGATGATTCACGGCTTTCTCAAAATAGCTACTAACGTACTCCCAGATAGACGGCATCTCCAGGTGCGGAGGTCGACTCTCCTGATGTACCAAGGGGCACCTGCTGCCCTGCGAAGAAAACGATTCTGTAGTTTTTGTAACTTTTCGAAGTTATAACTTGACGTATGCGCGAAAACGGGACAACTATATGTCAGAATAGGACGGATACACATCTTATCTATAATATAAAAATGAATCGCTAAATGTGTTGCTAAGCGCAAATCTCGAGAACGGCTGAACCGATTTCGCTAATTATTTTTTTAGAATATTCCTAGAAGTACAAGGATGGATCTTACGGAGAGAAAAATTTAAAAAATTGCAGGAAAAAGACTAAAAACAACACTTTTCTATACTCCCATACAAAGGATTCGTAATAATACTTAAAAGTCAATTTGAACTTTAATACCATAACATAAAGTTTAAGTGTTAGTGGAGAGGTTCCGGGAAGGTGAAACAATTGAGTGACGTTAGTAACGTATAAATATTAATGTCAATATTTGTACGATGGTCCGGAATAGCAGAATAATTATTAAAAAAAATATTCAAAGAATCGACTGTTAGGCGGAACGAAGTTCGCGGGGTCAACTAGTATAAAATAAACTTACGTCTAAAGGACATTTTACTTTTCAGACAAACTAATGGATGCAAACCACCTAAGACCATAGCGGTCTTGTTTCGAACTCTATCAGTATGCGCTTTGAAAGTGAGGCGCCTATCTAATGTAACTCCTAAGTATTTGACCTCAAGGACCTAAGGAATCTCGGTTTCGCACAGCCTGAGGGCCTTTAGATACTTAGGAATTCGGGTTGGCACCGACTTCAGATGTATTATTAGGTAGCGCATATGTTAATTGTTTTTATTTAATTTGATTAATGTATTAATTCATTATTTATTGGTTTTTAGTGCCTTCTTGTTTCCTTAGTGTTTCTCGATATTGAAGTCGGTTTATTTTTTTCTAAAAGTTTTATTATTAGTTTGTCACATTCCCTGTTGAAATCATAAAATATATATTAAAAGTAGTGAAAATCTGAACCGTTAGGCCACGTACGCGCGTTAACATACAAACTTTTAGAAGAAGGCGTCCTTTCATTTGCGTTTAATTTGTCTAGTCCAACTTTATCGATAAGGGTAAGGTCATAAACATTCATAAATTGATAGATTTCATTAGATTATTTCTCAAGAAATTAATTTTGTTAAACAATGTCAGAAGGATTTCGTTTATAAAATCAAAGGTGTATAAGTGTATCGTAAATTGATTAATTGTGTACTTTACTTGTAACTGTAAAAGTTAGGTGCATTGTATACAAGTCTATTCGTTTTCGTCAAGAAATTTTAGTGAATTTTAAAATTCTGTTATTGATTTTTAGGAAATCCTTGGTGAGTGAATAGTCAATCAGTTAACCCGCGTCTTATTTGCTGTAAGTACTAGCTCTGAAGCGACCCGACAATAAACAAGGATTTATAATATTTTAGAAAATAATTTATATTATAGTACAAAGTTAGAAATGCTTGTCATAATAATAGGCTTATATGGTATATTAAAGGAACAAGATAATAAGTATAATGGATGCCATAAATTGTGTACTATTGTAATTAAACTAATTAAAATTGTAAGATGGGAGCAAACTTTTATGATTCTATTTTCAAAAGAATTTTAAAGTTACGTCAATAATAATTTCTGTAATGTTTTTGAACTTATTGTAATTTACAAAGTCTTGTCTATGATCTTAAAATAAAATTTCAACGTGGTTATTTTTAGTGACAGTAAAAGCGCATTACAAGATACATATATCTCTCATTACCTCTCGACAAAGAGGCAGTCTGACAGCTAACGTGAGAGGATCATCAGATAGAAAGTATAGGTTTGAGGTTACCGTGGATCGCTTCACAGGTTTGCATTGATAAATCGAATATAATTTGTATTTTACCTCATTATAATGAAATTGTATTGTAAAAGTTTAATTATAAAAAATAGGAGAGGCACATCCACCTTATATCGAAGGATAAAGGAATTTGCTATATGATTCTATACGAAGAGCTGTACCGTGTTCTGTTGATTTGGATATTCACTATCGAATTTTAATAGTTTCTACTTATTTTCAGTCTGATCGTAATATTTACCACAGGGTCAAATGTATAATCACACCTTTTTTACGATGTACTAATTCACCTCGATTGCGCAATTAAACGAGGTTGACTGTAGCGGCTACATTTCAGCAGTCACTTGACATTAAATAGACTAGTATATGAAACAATAATTAATTGCTTATTTTTTAATTAAGTTGTATACAATACTACAACATATACAGGCAGGTACAATGGTGAGTTAAGCATTGTTCGGGGAGATGTAGGCGAGAAGACACCGTGTTAGGCTATGCTGGAGTCGTCCACATCGAGATCTTCAGTAAAACCGCAAGCTGAGCGCCATTTCGTTTCGTTCATTACGTAGTTAGCTGTGAGGTTCACGAATTGGTCGTAGTCGCAGAGGAGGTCATCACAACCCGATACTTGCATGTACTGCACTGATTGCTCCGTTACATCCCAGGGGGAAGATTTGTACACCGGCTGTCAAGAGGAGAGGGTGGTTTTGTATGACAAACATTATGATACGATATAGTTTCATGTATATATTTAACGGCTGATTTATATGTCCAAACAAGGTTAAGTAATTACTTACAATAACTCTTGATAAATTAAAAATATATATTTAGAGATCGCCGTTCGTAGGTGTAAGAGAATAAACGCATGTTGGCACTCTCGAGTGCTTCGTACAGCGCCGGGACACGTATCACTAACTGCAGATCATTTACCGAAACTCGAAGAATGTCAGTCGGCTGAGCACAAGCGACACCACGAGTATCATGAATTTTAAACAATAACTAGCAATTAAATCTGCGATGTGGCCCGGTATACTGTAATTAATAGCTAGAGAGAGTAAACAGTAACTCACCAGCACGATGTATTTCCCGGTGGCAATGACCTTGCGCAGTTCAAGCGCGATCACTGCTCCATATTCGGGTACAGTTTTAGGCTCGAGCAGCAACACCGACATAAATGAAAACACATTGTAGTCATGTGCAGAAAGGATGCGGACGCGTTGTGTGTCTTTACCTTTCATAGCATCCTCCGCCACCTCTAAGAACTCGTTGAGCAGCACACCTGCAACGCACATCCCAATGTTGCCACTGGCGGAATTTTAGTCCGGTGAAGCTGTGAAGGTCTTTCGAGCCAACAGCGTAAAGTCAGTATGAAAAAAAAAACCACTTGCGGAGTTTTAATGTCTCTTGTACGGTGATAGTTCTCAGGCATTAGGATCAAGTAAACATGTCTAAGTATGCAACGTGAAAATGTTGAACTACAGTATGAACATGGGTATTATCACAAGTCTCTAAAGATTTACTTTGCCATCTAAGTGCTACGAGTATGAGATTTGATTGTAGATAAATAGCAGTTGAGTAGTTGAACTAAGCTATAGTTTAGTCTTCTACATTTTTTTAACCATGAACGTCAGTTTAAACGGCTTCTGTTAGATCCATTACTTAAACCTTTGTTAGGAGGTGTACTGTAATGCAAATGAAGCAGTAAACCAGTGAACAGACCTGCCAGCAGCGCAATGTAGTCTTCGACTCCGACTATGAGGCCTATAGCCGTACCAGCCGCTTGCTCTATCTCAGGCATTAGCTCATCCAGTTCCTCGTCGAGCAGGATGCCCAGGCTAATCTGCATATGGCACTTTCTGTATTAGTCTCATATATATTCAAACGAGTTGGCGAATATGTTGCGCAACTCTCTGCTCACCTGGCTCTTGTACACGTCGTTTACAGCGTGTGAGAGAACTGGCATCGCCGTGATGTTGAAGTTGAGAAACTTGTTCCAGCGCTCGAAAAGACTGTTGTATTTGGACATTTTCTCAGAGGAGCTCGTCAACACACTGTTATAAAACGACATGAAAGTCGGGCAGTTCATCATCGCCAAATTCTGAAATCAAACAAATATGCTGTACTGGCTTTCTAACCAATTGTACGATGTTTATGTTTGACTATAGTTTATCGTCTAATCGTAGGTATCTTGTTGCTAGCTGCACTGTTATTAAAATAACATTCAATTGGAATAATTTAGATTTCAGTTATATTTAAATTTTTGTATGTAAAAGTTATTAAATAACGGTTTTCTATATTATTATGCCTGTTTGTGAGAAAAAAGCGAGGTGATTTGAATTTTGTATATGTGATCTGTAAACATAATTTCCTTGAAAGTACAATAATGGTGGTGATATGGCGAAACTTACGGAGTCGTACTTGACAGGCAAGGTCGTGTAGGGCACGGGCTGCCAGGCGACAGATTGGCTCCAGTTGTCCGCGTAGTTTGCACTAGTCGGGTAGAGCGCGGCGAGAGACGTGAGTGCCGTCATCTTGGTGCGCGTCGAGTCAGTGCAGCGCACATACAGCTCTGAACGGTTATACTGCGAAGAGAGTAGTTCATCGTAGCGCTGGCGCAAGTATTTGCCCAACTCGTACCCGGTGCGCTTGCCTTCCTGTTACACACAAACACACATATGTATACAGACAGTATATTTTTAAGGCGCACTCGCTATCCTCTATATCACTTAAGAGAAACAGTAAACACTAAGGAAATATATACTTACATCGGTGAGCTGGCCGTATCCATAACGTTGTGTGCGAAGTTCGAGTTCCTCGGAATCGGTACTGAACGGTATGGTGGCCTCGATGGGCGTACGGTCCCCGTGTCGATGAACCTGTGTATAACCTCATAACAAATATACTCAACGACGCGTTGTCCAAACTCACTCAACGTCAGTCAGTTCGAAATTAAATGCAGTTATGGCTTGATAGACATAACTACTAACAAGAGCAATGTTATTGACTAATAAGGCAAACCAATCTAATAAGGCTGTGACAGACGTGCAGTGTGCCTCAACATTGATACTAACACTGTCCAATTAAGATGGATGACCATTACATCGTCCATTACAGCAATTGTAGGTTCTACTTATCCCAATGCTGGATGAAGCCTCTCTAACCTTGACAAAGAGGGAGTTTTTCAATTCTATCTCATCTATGTTAATAGTTTCAAGCGGTGTGAATGTTTTATATGAATATTACGAAAACATATCTCAAGCCTTTAGGTTTCCTTGTGAAGGACTCATGCATATTACCGGGCAAGTATGTGTTCAGACAAAGAAAAAAAAAGATATTTATTTATCACAAACACACCTAAAACATCCACTAACATTAGCATTAATATCCCGCAAAATAGAAATGCAAGTTAAATTAAAAGTTGTAAAATAGATTTTGCACAAAGACATCCGAAAAACTCGACTGAAAAGTAATATTTTTTATTCACAGGCATGAAACATAAGTATAAGATACAACTTTATTGCAAGATCTAACAACGCCTTATGTTAAAATGCTGACAAATTGTATGGAGCTGTTTAAACCTCACAATTTGTTAAAGAAATAAGCGCTTATAACTCGAAAAACGTATGCTTGTTTCTGGGAATTCCACTAAAAATGTGGTTATTGAAAAAATGTGTGCGTTACAACATGCCTGTCAAGCAGATAGACCTCAAACCGGCTTACTTTCTGAAAAGGAGGTGTCCCTTCAGCCGCCATTTTCCAGCTCCAATCTCCAGTGCTAATTTATAGATTTCTTTTTGTATAGGGTTTAAATATGTGTATGAGTGTAACGATGTTATTTACAATTATGGTCGGTCTCCTCAATCGTTGTAACATTGTGTCGTGATTTTAAATTAAGACATTGAAAGAGGAGTAAATTAAATTATTGCTCAAACTCACGAGGAATGCGAGCACGAGTTCAGTGCCGTCAGTGACGTCATCGGCTAAGCAGCCCAGCGCCGCCACCACTACAGTGAGCACCAGTCCGATGAAACTGTTGTACATATTTGCTGCGGGCTGCGGTAAGGTTTGCAGAACTACATGAGGTTCGGCGGCACGACCCTCTTATATATGAAAATGCAATTAATGATAACTGTCATTTATTAATCTTTGATTAGCTTGGCGTTTAGAGTTCCGCATCGCGCCTTCACGTGTTTAACATGAGATGCGAGTATCCTTTGACGACTGTTACAAGTCGAATTATGAATGTATAGTTTAACGAGAGACTGCTATATAGTGCATGCACTGGACATATTTGCAACTGCGTTGTGCGACCGATGATATTGCCATTATAACACATTAGTCAATTTAAATTAAAATAAAATATTACGAAGGATTTAGTGGTAAGGATTGGTGGAAAGCTAACCAAAGACCAGCACACGTTGAAGCTTGCCTTTTCCTATTAAATCTGCTAGGAAATGGGGATAATTTGGATCGAATGCCTTAAAGCCAAGGTCATCCACAGAAAGGAGTAGTGTAGATTCGACGGTTCTAGCTTGAGGCTCTTCTTTCTGTGAGCGCCCTTTTTTTTCTCAAGAACTTGGGACACCCCAAGGGAAGATCTAACCTAAAAATAAAAGGTTTGGGGTCAAAATGGGGGGGTGATACCTCTACTCAATCAAAAGATAGCTTTTAGAATTATTATCAATCATTTATTACCAAATTACCTTTAATAACATGCAAATGAAAACCTGTACTGAATTCTGTTGTTCTTTATTATGGTCATCACTAATAGATACATGCTAGACTTTCAGGTAAACAAGAAATGGCAACAAACTTTTATTTTCTCAACTAATTCTTTATTTGTGAAAAGATGACAAACAAGTCTGACAATAATGTACTAAATGTGTACAAACTGTAATTGCTAAATAATTCTGTAAAATCTTTCATTGTTTTGCCAATAAACTTATAGTATAAATACATTAGATAGTAATCGGCGCAAACTGATGTAAAAAAATATTGTAATATATATGTATTGAAATCCCATCTCCTTGAATTCCGTTGTAAAAACAATCTATGGTATCCTGTAGGTGAGCGTCCAGATGAATCAAAATACTGGCCAATACTGTTCTCATCTGTACGTATTGCTATCCAACGAGACTCTGGGTTATAATCGGAGTCTAAATTGCTTATCAAATAGGATGGAACCTCAACATATATTGGCAAGCGGTTTGCAACATACACATTATATTCTAGACAAAGATAAATTTTTCTTAAATGCTTCTGTATTTCTATTGTATCCATGATGCCAAGAAGTTAGCAGTATGGTGAATAGTATGTGAATGTTTAAGTTTTAAGAGGAACCCACTATTTTATTATTCATTATTTTATAACATTTGGGAACGCTTTATATATATATATAAAAGAAAGTCGTGTTAGTTACACTATTTATAACTCAAGAACGGCTGTACCGATTTGGCTGAAAATTGGTGGGGAGGTAGCTTGGAACCAGGACACGGACATAGGATACTGTTTATCCCGTTTGACCGGGTCCCCATGTGACGTGACATAAAACGTCATAGAGAATACAGGTCACTATAAAATGTGGTATAACAAAAACGCATTTGTCGTGGAATAACAAAAAGCAAATGACAGCGAAACATAATTTTGTCTATGGTAAAGTATGGTTGAAAATTTGATTATTATAAATTTTGTCAGAAACCAATAATCAGTCATTTGTATTCCCTTTGAATCGTCATTAACAATGCCGCGACCAGGACGATCGAATCTTTCCCGATAAAGCCGTAATGCGAGAAGGATACGAAACATTGCGAATGAAAGGACTGAAGGAGAACAAGAAATTGCCAGTGAAGTGCGCCGCGTTAATATGGCACGACTTCTAATAAAAAATTGAACTTAATAAAATTCAAAATCGACTTATTTATTGCTTCTAAGGCAGAACAGAGTTTGACGGGTCAGCTAGTTATAAATAATTTAACATAGAAATTGATTTATAGTGTTTTATTTAGGTCAATCCTTACAGTTACAAACAGTATGACCTAAATCTAATTACATGAATTCTTAGCTACTATAATCTACAGTAACATTGCGATTTTTATCTATTTCAATAACGTTATCAAACTCTGCCTATACAATGCAGTTAATAGTTTGGGAAAAGGCGGATTCAAAGGAACTTCTAGTCTCACACTACAATGTTTTATGAGGTTCCAATGGCTCGATGAGCAAGATGATAAATTAGGAGCTAAATCGAATGCCAAAAGACAGTATCCTCTAGCATATTGCTCTCTAGATATTCCTTTGCCTTCATTAAGGAAATGTATACCAGTCCCTGAGAATAAGGTATGATAGGCTGAAGTGAAAATATTGCTATGACTATTGTTAACAAATCCAACTAACTTTTCGGAACTTGTAAAAAAAAAAAATTATCAAGTGTTTTTCCCTGAATCCCTGAAATATTGTTATTGTTGACGTTTCTCTTCAATCAATAAATTTATCATCATTATGTAATTACTTTTTAATTATTAGGTATGTGTTATTTGATTAGATGTTTTAAAATAACATTATTATCAAACATGTTTTTAATTGTGGTCTATTAAATAACATTTAATTAACAAATTAAGTATTTGTTGAAACAAGATTACTAATTTAGTAAATTTGGTATAAATGCCGTTGAAACTTTAAAAATATTAATTCATACTGCCTTAAAAGTAAAACCGCTTGTAATTTCAACTATACATTCTGTATTATATTAGTGTGAATATTAGTGTAATGGAGGTAAACAATTCATTTATTTTTGATGTGCAATATATAACTGAATATAAAAGATAAAGTAGCTAACTTTATTCATAAAAAAACATCATACACTACGAATCATAATTTGTAATTTGAGCTTAATACCAAAATATATGCAAAGAAGGGTGAGTTATTATTAGATTTGGTGTCTGTACGTATAGATTAACTCCAATGGGATAATGAAGGTACAGTTACTATAGATAATGAAAAAGTTCTTGGAAGTAATATTGTAGACTTAGTAAATGATTCGTTAAGACCACTGAAGAAAAGTACCACCACTTAAAGGTAATTTGGTAATTAATGATTGTTAATAAAGCTATCTTTTGATTGAGTAGAGATACCACAAAACTGATGATGGCAATCGATCGAGCGTGTTTGAAAGCCCCCATTTTGACACAATTTTTTTAGGTTCGAGTTTCCCTTGCGACACAAAATTTTGAGAAAAAAAAAGGGGCGAGCGACAACAGAAAAAGAGCCTTGATCCAGAACCGCCGAATGTACACTACTGAAAGGTAATAGTATTTTTTTTATAATTTATAGGTTAGCGTTTGACAACAATGTTAAGTGATGATATGGCCTAAGATGGTAGTCACGCTAAACCTTGAGGGGACTGGCTCTCAAGTACAACTGCTTGAACACACTAAAAGGTGCTTGGCGACAGAGTTTCAACTTAAGGGTGGTAGTTAGCCATGTGGACTTAGAAAAAGCCCTACCACCATGCAATTCACTAATCACTAATTCACTATAACATTAAATTATTAGCTATATATGTCGAGAAGCAATTTACTTGTAGTTGTAGAGTAAAGAGAGAGATAAGTTGTAGAGGCTGGTCGTTACTCTTTGTACTCGCTGGAACTCGCCCCAACAGACTGCTACTTTTTCCGAGATTTGGACAATTCTTCGGATGGAGACAAACTATCTTCGCCTTTACACTGTTTATAGAGTCCAGGTCCCCAGAGGTATATAGCGAAGGTTGAACATTTTTTTTTAATCCATCATCCGTGCCAGTAAAGTATATATATTTTGTTTACCAACAAGTACTTGACTTGAGCGGAGTGCATGACGCACGTCACGCGTCACGGTGGTCTGACGCGTACCTCATGTAACTCTGGTGGCACGCCGTACCACAATCGGGTGGATTGTACGCCTGTACGATTGTACGCGTGGAGTGTACGTAAAGAGTGATGTCGCACAGAAAGCAACGCGCGCAACATTACGCAACATTCAAACGTTTATGAATGGTCTACTTAATCGCAAATTTTATTAAGTAACAAATAGGTACGATGTTAAGTGTTTGACGTCAGACATAATAAGTTACTATTTCTGAGGTCGGAGCTGTAACACCTCGTTACACAGAAATAGGTGTGGTGGAGGTACCTTCATAGTCGAACCTCGCACAGGCTCTATCACTTGACGTATGTTCAATGTAAGGATTTATAAAATTAATCAATTATCTAGTAATGACTACGAGTGTTTCTTGTTTTGTTCGGTGTCAAATAAAGTTAAAGTTCATTCGATTGAAATGTTGATTATTAGTGGTAATACCCCAGCGAGGGATGTTGTTGAGCAGGACGCAGATGAAGTCAGTGATCAGTGACTGACTAGCCCCAATGGTGCGAGTCGCTTCTGACTACAGCGATCGTTTTACTCTTAATAACATAAAGGAATCAGCAAATGTAAGATATACATAAAACATTTCCCGAGCGGATTAGAGTGCGAGTGGATTCCGACTTGGAGCTGAATACATTAGTGTTCCCGGTAAACTCATCGATCACATTCAATTATATATACAGAATCATGGAATTTTTCCATACAAAACTTTACCCGGGTTGAGTTTTATTATTTCAAATGTATATGATATTAATGTACAGCGGGAACTACGTGTTTTCCTATACAGATTCAGATGTCCTTTATATATGAAATTAAATTTAATAAACCTATCAAATGGGTTCTGTTGAAACTTTACAGTAATATAGAAAATACACTATAAGTTTACAAATATATTGGTTAAGTAACATGAAAACAGAACGTAAAGCACTCGCAGTTAGAGAGAATATGTACATTCGTAGGTTTGTTCTTTGTAGCGGTGAAGATAAAATACGTCTATACAAAGCATTTTGTTAATGTTTACATACAAGTAGTCAATGGGTCAGCTTCAATAAAAGAGCTATCAAAGCTGTACGTGTTCAATACAATAAAATCTTTGGACTATTATTGGAATTACAACGATAATGTGACGTTTCTGGGATGTTTGCATATGCTAGGGTTGATGATATTTGTACTAACATAAAATAAAATAAAGTATTTTTGATTCTATCTAAGATAGTCTATTCATGAAGCGCTGAAAATCGGTTGTAGTATAATGCTTTGAAATCATGTGGCACGTCATTTTTATGCAATTCTCTATTAAAATATATTTACTATTATTTTTTAAATGTAGTAGTATATATCGGGGGGATTACTATTGACCTGCGTCCGTACTATAGACTACTATTGACTTTCACTAATGACGGACTACTATTTGCTCCGTTCTGAAATATCATTGGTTGGAGGTATCAACTGTTCATGCATCTTGATTATTATTGGGTGGCAGCTTTGGCTGAATGCCTTAAAAGGCGACCGATGACTAGACACTGGGTTTCCCCCAGCACACATACTTAGGCCTCCCTCGGCAACTGCTCTAGCCGAGGTCCGATCTTCCAAGCAGCTTGCTTGCGCGAACACAGTCACATTGTTGATCAAACACTCGTTACAACACAACATCGATCACCCCACACACATGCACACACACACCTGTAGGTACACATAGTGGTGGGCTGATTTGTTTCTTTTTTGCCCTTTTCGAAATGTAATAGTTTAGAATACAGTAGACAGATACACGTACGGGATCGTGAAACATACATGCTTGGTACACATGTATATTTCACGAACTCATATATGTATGATACGGATTGGTTTAGCTTAGTTTAGCTTAGCTAGTCAGATCCCGGATTTTCGGCGCCAGCCAAAGCCGAGGCGTGCCGTGCGCCATTGTGCTAGTCGTCAATATAAAATCGGGTGAGTGCCTTAAGTGCTCCCCTTAGTAGTCCGGTGAAACTGTAGAGGCCTTGCCAGGCTAACAGTGTAGATCAGTTCGAAAAAAAAAGACACTGGGCTTCAAAATCGGGTGTATACCTTAAGCGCTACCCTCAATGGTCCGGTAAAACTGTAGACGCCTGTCAAGCGAACAGTGTAGTTAGTTATACTTCTTTGGCGTAACAAGATAAAAATCTTTTGAAAAGTTTTATCTTTCGCCTAATTCTATGTTTATAGAGAAAACCACACTAACAATAGAAAAAAGGTATTTAATACATACATACTTTGTTTGAATAAAATGTTGACTATAGCTAACTTCAGGGTGTCGGTTTTTGTGCGCGTGCATCGTAAAAATTTACTCTCATCATTTTTCCCTAACGCGCCAAATGAAATATAACTTCAAAAACTCGGCATTCTAGCTCCTATAGTTGGACTATTTACATCTACGGATAATTCGTAACTATATTCAGTATTACATTCGTGTATCGGCTTACGTTTTTATTCGATTAGTTTTGATGGGTTGATCGATCAAATCATAACCACAACGTTATTATGGATGACATGACGCCATTTTATCTTCGCCCCGACATATATAATCTATTTTATTTTTGTTACTGTAAAACCTTATCGGTTATAATACGAACGATTAGAAATCATAAATACTAACCCGCTTTGAATGATATAATAAAATTAATTGAAATGTTAATCACTTAAGCCGAGTGATTGATCCTATTTAAGCGCAACAAGCACACGAATTTCTGATCCTGCAATTCCAACAAGATAATCGTTAAATATAGTCAGTTGCAACAAGAATGACTTTACTCAGAAACGATCGATTTCTATTTGAATATTGATTCTGTACACTATGACAGTTCCTAAACAATCATACTTTATAACTCGCATAGCGAAACATTTTTATAATTTAGTAATTGTAAATGGCAGAATTCATTCGCAAATTTAAAAATAATCATCTTTGATTTATTGCGTCCTCATCGTGAATCAATGATATCGGAGATTAGGTGCTAAGCATGATTGTAACCAATAAATGATAATACTAGTTTAACACACGGGTTTTATACCCCAGCTGAAGTTGTTAATTTACTGTTCATTTAGGTAAGAGTTACCCAGAAAAAGTATTAAAAAAAGCCATCACGTCTTGTTTAAGAAATATGTATTTACTTAAATGGGTAGCATATTTTTGGTATTAATAAAAAAAATAGCAAAATTTTGCCTTCTTTCTATAATTATTTTTATTACTTTTTCTTATAATAGACCAACAGTAATCGCCTAATATGTTTTAACCCCAAATCCCAAAACCTTTAAATCTTGGTGAAAACGTTCTACTTGTTCGTTACTTATACTTACTAAGTTTTCAGGAACAAACTCAGATATTAGTACGGGAGCTGAACCTACAATGACATGTTCACTCCCATCTGTTAAAACTTTTTCATTAAATCGAACCAATGTCTTTGTAATTTTATTTCACAAAAAGTCTTCCACCGTCTTGAATAATGTCCAACCAGATTCTTCATTAACACAAAAATGCTGCAAAGAACCATTCAAACATTTATGGATCTGTCGGCTAACAAATATCCTCAGTTTCAGTTTTACCTCTGTAATAATACTTGGAATGACTTTTTGTAAATACCGGAAAGCAACACTGTTTTTATCAAGCGCATTATAAAGTTGTTTGTCTCCCAATTTCATGTGTAAAGCGGGTAGAGTAATTTTATTTGAAACTACTGAATAAAACGAAAACAAAATGGGCTTAATAACAGACAAAACTTCGGCATATATAATATTCGCCTTATTTTTTGTATTATATCCCACTGTCTACGTAACACAAAAGTAATAATTATTTTCATGATTACTGAGTTCTCCCCATAACATTGGTGAACCAAATGTATGTTTTATTCTGACGACTAATGGTGAAAAACGATTCTATATTTTTCGCAAAACATGTCGAGCACCCACTTTTTATCTTAGTTTGCAACAGGAAATTCAAAATAATGAAAACATACACTTTTTAAGTAATATACAATGTATCTTATTTTTATTGAAAATATAAACTGTCCACAAACGTAGTAAAAACGATATGAACTTTGTTTACACTTTCTACACGACACTTTAATCCAACCCGACATAAGATATTTTTCTTCATGAATGAATATTAAACTGAAATCACCACGTAGGGTGATCGATAAAAATATTTGGATACAGAAAGAAATTGTGACGTGATAAAATATTTCTGATGGCACTTTTAGGCTTAAGGTATATATATATTTATACCCCAAAATAAATATATATATATTCTTAAACTAGTGTAATTATAACAAGCATTGATAATAAGGAGGATGTGATAAACTCGTCTAAATATATTAAAAAGAAATTATTGAGTGATATGTAACGTAATGTAATGTAATGAATTCAAGAAATTATAGTAAAACTAAAGTGTATGTATCTTTATGTTAGTACAGAGTTCATTAGACACAACGGATTTACAACCTAATCTATAGTTTATGTGGTACCGTTACATGGATGAACTCAACCCGCTACTGGTATTGTGATAGCGATGTTTCTCTCTGCTCCAATGATAATTTTCGCTTGCTATTTTGACTTACCAAATTCTTACTAAATGTAGGTGGTAGAGCTACGCTGAAGCTATTGCTGGTTTCAGCATGAATGGGTCGGCTCGCCGAGGGTAGTACCACCCTCTCACAGAAAACCGACGTGAAGTAACAGTGGTTGCACTGTTGCGTTTCGTTCGGCCAGTGAGAGCGCCGGAGGCCCACATATTTAAAAGGCCGGCAACGCACTTGCGACTCCCCTAGTGTTGCTAGTGTCTATGGACGGTGGTGATCACTTACCATCAGGTGACCCACCTGTTCGTTTGCCCCCTATAATATAAAAAAAATAGCAGAATAATACCCGAGACAATAAAAATCCCCATAATAATGTATAGAGTGTTTTAGTGAACATTGTTTATATTAAACTCATCATCTGATTGTTCCTCGATATTTCTTTATACCGATATTCAGTATGCTTTTGCGACTGTGATACGTTCATAATTGCTGGTGTATTGATTAATTTACCTCTATCATTAAATTTGTAGTATTATCTGTACATGTAAGTAAGCAGAAATGTTCATATAAGTAATACCTATGTAATTTATTTTACTGTCGTCATATTGTCTGACTACTTTCTGTAGCAACGGCGTTCCGTGGTATTTCGAGCTGGTTTGTACCGTTCCGCACACGTTACACGGTTGTAGCCGCTTATACTTAATAAAATTCTTATGAACTAGTAATTTGGATGTAGCGATTCAATTATAGAACATATAGTGTACAATGCAACGCCGCGCCGTGCCGCCTCTCAGAAATACATTGAGGATCAACTGGTGGACTGAAGCGTAAGTAGAAGAAGTGTTAAGTTCGTTCATACGCAGTCGGACATAGGACTCGAGGATGACAGAATAAAATACAAAAAAAATGTTTCAGGATTTATATATGTATGAAATATTTTATTACTGGTATGATAATTCTTTGAAATATGGCAGTGGAGAGGTGAAAACATATTATGACAATCTTGTTTAGGTTGAACAATAATTAAACTGTTTCTGTGTAGGGTTACAGTCCTCGCCTTACAGTACATAGCTCCTGGCTTCGCTCAGAGAGGGCGCTCACAGTCTCGGTTGTGCAAACAGACACACAGGAGACGAGAGAAGCGCCGTTTCGCAATACGATCATGCTTCGCAATCTGAAATCAGTTTCACTTGGTGATGGTCAATAGTAAACGTTAGTTAAATTTGTATTTAGTTTGAATATGCATTTATGTTATTTGCTTAATAATAGTCATTGTCGTTGTCGAGGTCCGAGCAGTGAGAACGCTCCGCACGACCGCGCACTTTTATAAAAATTAACAAATTACAGCGATCGCATCTAATGCAATTACGTTTTAATTTATAAGCAACAATAGGATTCAGAGTATCAGAGAATATTCAGCACTGGCTGAGTATGTGGAAATATAGTAAATAAGTAATTATTTCATGTAACCAGTAATTATTGTTACTCAGTTCATTTGGACACATGCAATAAAACGATTAAAATTTTAAGTTGAAGCTTGATGTGCTACAGATTTTTTTTTCATAGTATAACAGCTCCCTCTGTCGGAAATACGACGAAACACGAACATTGGCAGTATAGATAACTAACCGTGTTATCGTATTCATAAACTCTCCGCGCTGTGATACACAATTGTGTTCAAATCATAAATACGCGGTAAACGATCGGTCTGTTAATACTCGCTGCTCGCCTTACTGCATACGTTACCCGTCTGTAAGCCTATCAAAGTTACATTTCACTAATATATATTTTTTCCCAGGGTTCACTGATACATACTAGCAAAAATAGATTACGATATACATCAAATTATATTTATTGTATACATCAGAAATAAATGAAATTGTGGTAATGTCCAAAAGTGAAGCGAATTGAAAAAAACTGTATTAACTATAAGTATCTAATTAGTTGGTGTTAATTAAATAAGATTAAGTATTATTTATCTCAAAGACAATAATTTCCATAACTTTTATAACAAACCTCTTAATGAAATGAAATAATAAAACTCGAACTGTTATTTTACATTTTTTGAATATTATTATAAATATAGATTTTGTTTCCAAACTTATTTACATGTAAATATTAACTGTCGTTTTTTTTCGATTCCAATTACTAATCTAAGACACTCTACAAAATCCAGATCTCATGAGTTTAGAGAAAATCGTAATCCGCTTTGAAATATTATTTTTTTAGACTTTATATGATTAAAATAGAACCCAAGTCAGCAGTGTAAGAGGCAGACTAGCAAGGAGTGGATCCAGCAATCTTACTAAGCGGAAGAATGCGTCGTTCACATATCTCGCCACTGGGACAGTTCGAGTGTCGAGCGCCGTGACGCGACCGGACACTGAACAGAGGCCATCGTCTGCAGTTTTTATCATGAATTCTTATAAACTCGTTTGAGCAAGACTTTAATAGCGAGAGAAACACTGGATCATCGTGCGCCGATGCCGTGACGTCACTGCGGGTCTCTAGACCGGCGGCTCAACCGCGGCGTTAAGACGCTGTCCTGACAGTCGCTGCGGTGGACTCACCTCCACTAGAAACATTTTTACAGAATGTACACTGTTATATATATACATGTATATTAACTAGATAAATATAATTAGTTTTATTAATGTACCATTGCTAGAGATGAGAACTCAGCATTATTATTTAATAGTCAGTTTTAAGAACAGCTAACTAAATAAACAGTAATAAAAAATCCTGATACTTTTTAAACTGTACGCAAATTATTTCAACTATCCACTTGATATGTGTAAAATTAAACTGACTATTAAACACATATTGTGTATTATCGATACATACTTGACATAGAGTGTAGCTAAAAAGCAAAAAGAGTGTAGCTCAGTAATTTGACTAAGTAAACTAGAACACACTCATGTAATTTAGGATTTCCTTGACAATTTCATTTTATGAATAATTTTTATAACAGAAACGTATTCCAAGTGTATATACATATATGCAGTAAGTGAGTCTCAGTTTATAATATAAAACAAAATAGTATATTGTGCAGAATGTATTAAGTGCGACAAGGGCATTCTTGGAGACGGCGCCAGCGTTTTCGGAGCGATTCAAATGCATCTCTGTGCGCTCGCGTTCCTCTGAAAAATGAAGATTTCACGGCGCGGCGCCGTCTTTTAATATTGGATACTGTTAAAGATTATATGGATATGACTATTTATTTAGGAAGTTTTGTTCAAAATATTATTCTTTAAAATTAAGAAGTTAAGTTACGTTTCATTTTCACTATAAAACAGATTATCTTGTTTTATTGTATACTAGCTGGTGCTCGTGACTTTATTCTTCTGCAAATTTTTTTGTTGTTTCGTTAAATGATGTGTTTAATTTGGATTTATTGTGACTTGTCTTTTACAAACCTTAGTAACAAATAGATATTATACCGATTATATATTATGCCAGTTTAATTTTATCATTAGTATGCAACACCTGTGGTAGAACGTAGTGATATGTAGTTTATATAAATCCCTGGACAGTCATTTAGCTACACGAAAGAATTTTCGTCAACATTCGTTCAATGATTTCGGAGATTAGTCGGGCAAAACCTCAGACACTTACATTTTAAAATACTGAAAAGAAAAAGTCGGTATAGATCAAAATTAAAATAAGCCTGCGGACTAGAGACTACAATCTAAACTGAAATCAGGTACTGACTGATTGCTGTCCCCAGATACTGACCTGTATAGTTACGTCGGATATTAACCATATACTTAACTGCAATTAACCATACGGTATGCTCTTGAAATTGAAACACGGCAACGTGAACACTTCTTCACTACAGTAGTCATAGCCGTGGTGATAATGTTTTTATAGTTAACCCTGCGAGTGCTTATCGTCGAGTTTTATAACGATTTCCCTTATGAAACGAATAAAACTGGTTTTATAAAACTTCCATACAGTAAACAACAATAGCTAAAAGCTGAAGTACTTTTGGGCTCAAGTCTAATCGCTACGCCAAAAATGTGTAATATAATATCTATAAAAATAAATAATAAAAAGGGTACAATTTCGAATACTCGGATTTCATGTCATTAGTTGTTAATGGAAATTAAACTGATTAAATTATTTTTAGTCATGTCCGGTCCATCTTATTCTTTCGGGACGTTAGTTTTCGATAGCGCTCACAACTATTTTCCAAACAATATAAATAATAGCAGTTTTGATTACCGCGAGCAGTTCGCGACGCGCAGCCATTGAGCCGCCACTGTTCCGTCATTGTCGTACCACTGTCCCACCACTGTTGCGCCACAGTCATACGGTGACTGCAATCCGTTAGAGTTATGAGAGTGTAGAGGAAACGATGTTGTTCTCACACGTTATTTTCTGTACGCTGCTAATTGCATGCGACGCGCTTAGCATAGGCACAGTGACTGAGAAAGTTAAAGAACCCGACGCTAAAGCTAGTGATTTTTTTCCGGACTGGGTACCGTTTAAAAACAAACGCGGTGAAGATTTAGGTGAATTTGTTCAAGTTCCAAAAGCTAAGCTAAAGAAAAGATTAGCTCTGCCAGTTAACTTTGTACTACGGGCTGTTGCGGAGCCTGAGGGCGACGACTATCTTGACAAAGGTCAAGGTGAGAGTGACAATGAGGAATATTATGAAAAAAAAGACTGGTCAGATGCGCAAAGGCCGCCACAGCCTGCTGCTTCCAGTGCGACTACCAACCACACAGAGATCTCGGATATAGATGGGGTTGTCAAAATAATCACAAAGAAACCTGACGCTCCCATCGTGGAGGCTATTAATAATTTTGTTAAACCTAATATTGAATCTAAGCAGAAAGTAGAAATAGAAGAGTCTACAGAAGAGAAGCCGAAAGACGACAACAACAAAGAAGAACATAAAAACGAAGAAGATAAAAAAGAAGACTCCGTTATAAAATCGGACGACGACACGGATTATGATGAAACTAGTTCAGAAAGTCCAAAATCAGATGATAAAGATCAAACCGAGAGCGAAGCGAAAAAAGCAAAAATACTGAGCAGCGTTGACGAGTTGAAAGAACGGCACGCAGAAGAACAACGGCTCATTTCTGAGAAAGTTAAGGAAGAAGAAATATTCAAAGAAGAAAGAGAAAGAGAAAACGTGCAACGGTCTAGTGAAGAGGACAAATATACCCCAAAAAAGAAATTAAACAGTATCGAACCCGACTACGAGGAGTACGATGACACTGACTCATCGTCAGATGAGAAATATCATATCGCCACAAGTACCACCAGTAGTACCGCCGCCACACCTCCGCAGCGAACAACCAAAAGCAAAGGCAAGAATAAAGCATTACAAACAGGGAAATTGTCTGTTTTCAAAAACCCTGATTTATTCACGTTAGAGAACGAAGACGGCGTGGAGAGTTCCACTACTTTACGTCCCACACACACGTGGCCCGCCACTAAAGACGCAACTGAGAAATATTCGTCAAAATATCGTGCCGCCACCCCGGCGGAGGATTCAGACGAAATCGAAAGAATATCTTTGCTTCCCGAGAACGATACAAATTCAGAGGAGCCGACATTATTCTTCCCGAAGAAAACAAAGAACAGGCGTCGTAAGACGAAGCCTACCATTCCAGCGACAGACTCCTACGTAGCGGAGTCCGTGCCGGATAAGACTGCGAAACACTTGACCACAACGGTGGAAACGGGGTCCTCGGCAACGAGCGCTGTCACCGCCGAGGCTGCGAGCTCACCGGACCACGGGGACGCGGTTTCCGCCTCCACACACCATGAAAAACAACAAGAAAAAACTGAAGACTATGATAATGAACGAGGTGAGTGTACACCACTACATAGTGCCAATATTGAATTTCGTTACATATACATTAATGGTGTATGTAATGCAGAAATCTATATTTAAAAAGTAACACCAGTCTCAATACCCTGTAGAGTCGCGTTAACGACATTCTGTAACTTTCATATCCTTAAGGAATAAGATAATATTGCAAGATACGTCGCGTGGCGTCACTGTGGGTAGTCCACTACGATCTATGTATTACACATGAGCATGTGAGTGTATGTCGTACCCAAGTACAACAGTTAGGGTACTTACACACTTCTTAGGTACGACGGTAAAGACTTCATCTCATAATATTTATTTGTTTATAGAAGTCTTTTTATCAACTACTACTATTATTATTAAGTAGACAACATTTTATAACTTCAATCAATTTGTTTTTTTTATTTAATAAAAAAATAAATATTATTCGTGGTCAACATTTCTCATAATACATGCCTTTCATAGAATAAAGTTACAGTTACAGACAGGACAGAGGTAGAGACAGAACCACAGACTTGTTTGTAACTTACAAGCAACTAGCGAGACGTCCCGGTTTCGCACGTGAATAATTTGATGTCATTAGTGTTTTAACATAGTTAAGAGATATATCAATACACATTTTTCAAATTCACAATTCCGGAGTTTTAAGATATTTCATAGGGTTTAACTAGCGTTTCCAATGGAACTGGCCGAAAACTTCTTCCTATGACTTCGTTAGACTACAACTTTCATATCCATTTAATAAAAAACTGTTATTTCGACATTACAAACATACACTTCAATTTTATTTATAAATATTTAATTTGGCACAGACCTAACACTAGTAATGAGTATATGATCCCATTACCATCGGGTTTATAAATATAAATCGTAACCAAACGAAAACGAAACACAAATATCTCTGGTGCTTAAATATTCGTCATTTCGAATTTTATTCTTTTGCGCGACATACAATCTCACCTGTACTGTGTGTGATTCACAGAGAGTCAACAAGCGCGACGCGTACAACTTATCTACAACATATGTACTTCTCATTTTGTCATATTTATCACACGTTCGTAAAAGATAAATTACATATTCTAATTGTGTATTAACAAATATTTTGCAATAATAATACTTATAGTATTGTATGTGAGAGGAAAATATATTATACCTCTAAATATAATTTCCCTAAATGAAAGATAATAGGTTCGAATCTTTGCAACTGGGTCGGAGCTTTCGGAAAAGTAAAACATCATGATGAGACCATATGGCATGGTGGTAGGGCTTATTCTAAGTCCGCCGCCCGCTAGCTACCACCTTTAAGTTAAAAATCTATCGCCAAGTACCTATTGGTGTGTACCGGCGGCTGCACTTGAGAGCAAGTTCCCTTCTAGCTTTAGCATATTTACCATCTTAGACCGCATCGTTACTTAACATCAGATGAGATTGAGATCAAACGCTAAAACCTACAAAGTATAAAATAGTATAAAAACTGGTTCTTACCAACTGAAATAAACTATTTCAAAAAGAAAAAATACTGATAAATCCTGATCTACTTGTTTTTTACTTATGAAATTAGAAACTATTCAACTATACTAAAAACGTACTGCAACTTGTCGTTTGTGTCTCGCTCACACTATGACTTATTTTAACGGGTGTCAACATTTTAAGGTATCTGACAAAACCAGGTGTATCTCGTTATATAAAGTTAACCGCGCGGTCTCACTGGGCCCGAGTTAACTTTGAGAGTTTCGTCCTTGCTCTTTCGCGAGAAGGTTCACAATAAGCCGAGAGAGCAGACGCGAGCAAAACTCCGATATCTATTGGTTAAATAACATTGTAAGAAGTGTAATTTGTTTGACAAGGTTTTCGTTTCAGGAGTTGGGTCAGGTTTGATTGTTGCCGAGGTTTATACGTGGTAACTGATATTATATTTATATCATTATATATATATATACAGATAAGGAGAGTGAAAGCAGAGAAATAATGAGGTATCATGTAGTGTAGGTATGAGATATCATTTAGTACCATTAAATAAATAATTTAATTGTACAATAATTACGCTTTATAATTAAACCGGTTCAAAGCAAAACTACGGCCGCATTATATTTAACGTGGGATCGAATTGATATAATAATGAGCAACAGATCAGTAGCCAGCTAAGTTCACTATGAAGTTTCCTTATGATCTAGTGCCTGAACCTTCCACGTTTTATGCACACTTGCCGCGCGATTAACTAACTGGCGGCTACAAATAAACATCTGAAATGGTTCTTCGGGTGAACGAACACGGTTTCATTAACTAGCCTTATGTAAATCAATACGAGGATTATCTAGACAAGCCGATATAAATATGAAATAATCTATATTAATGCATGTTATATTGCATCATCCGTGTATCGGTAATCATTTCTAGATACCGCTCGGTGGGCGACGCGTGTTCATTGCTTAAGGGGCTCGCTCTCCACATTTTTGTAGCCAATTTTTAACATTTTCTATAAAACTACTTTGGTTTCAGTAAATATTTGAATAAGACTAAAATATAACCTCAGATCAGGATAGGATCAGTAAATATTAAAGTGCCTGCACTCACACTAACGATCACAGTTTTGTTATTCTCTTTTTTTATTCACTTTGTTTTAAACAATTTAGCGTGATGTAAATTATATAAATGATAATAAATAATTTTGTTTCAGAGATTTACTACCTGCTGTATATATGTTCAAATTATATATTTATGTAAAGTGCGTTTACAATAAACAACGTTAAGTTTTATCATTTATATAATATATATTACGCTAAATAGTTTGCTAAATGAATAAAAAAAAGAAAACAAAAAAAACTGTGGTCGTTGATATGAGCGCAGGCACCTTAATAATCTATTTTTATTGGAATATTATCATTATCTATGTTATAATAATGTTTATTGCAAAAAATCTATGTTGATTGATAATGTTAAAGTCACGGTGAGTGGTGGACCTTCTGTACTTTCATACGTAGACGCGTGCTCATACTGAATGAATAGTTTTGAGGGTTTATGCCATACCAGGGAAGTAGTATGCTCAGTATATAGGAACAGTATCGAACTTGAACCCGGCGGGACCGCCACCTCCGTACATAGAGCGGTATAACAATCCGTAGGTTTTTACAATTTTGTAGGTGGTAAAGCTACGCTGAAGCTATTACTAGTTTCAGCATGAATGGGTCGTCTCGCCCGGGGTAGTACCACCCTCTCACAGAAAACCGACGTGAAGTAACAGTGCTTGCATTGTTGCGTTTCGTTCGGTCAGTGAGAGCGCCGGAGGCCCACATATATTAAAAGGCCGGCAATGCACTTGCGACTCCCCTGGTGTTGCTAGTGTCTATGGACGGCGGTGTTCACTTATCATCAGGTGACCCACCTGTTCGTTTGCCGCCTATAATATAAAAAAAAAAAATCCGTATCGGATTCTGACGGTATGTTCATAGTACCTGTATGAAGAGCCACGTGAGTAGTGGGTGTCGGCGTGACGGTGGTGTGGTGGCGGTGTGGCGGAGGCGTGGCGGTACAGATATTACTGTTGTTGGATATATCACGTCACATATGAAGATAATAACTTTATAGACATAATTTATATTATACGTTTATTATAGGCACCTGTTATCAGAGTCAAGGTGAACTAAAATAAAAACAGTAAAAAAACAACGCGCTAGTCGTGTAAATAAAAGAAAGTCTGAGACGCGGTGAACTCACGGACGATTGGGTGTGCGGTCATCCATCAATCTACAGTTACACTTTAAATGAAATATTATATTTTTCAATTCGTTAAAATAAAATATATCCACACAAAACAATATGAAAATAGACAGGTTCTGATTACTATAAAATTGTATTATTTATGCCATTAGTTGTCTTCCATATACTCAACTACAGTAGATCTGCAATTGTCAGTTGTTAAGAACGTTAATTCAAAAAGCGTACTGGTCCTTTAGTATTTACTTTGGATCAACTAAAGTTATAAAAGTGCCTCCAGTATTGAGTTACAGCGCAGCTACACGTCGTGTTCGATAGTATTGTAAGTCGTAAGATGATAGAGGAATGATAACTCGTCCCGCCCCATACAATATCAATCAGAACCCGTTTAATTTTCCGGATATTAGCGCCGGTGCGACAGGGTGGAGAGGCGGAGGCTCCACTCACCCGCGGTAATGTGTTTTTTATATAATAATAAATGTGCGAAGCGGTCACTACGTCAGAACTCGCTGGAAACTATTACAAGCTGATACAAATGACAATAAATAATGCTATTTGAGATGGAGCATTGCTACATTTCCAAAGATTTATACTTGATAACGTAAAAGTTGTCTATTTTTAAATCCATTATAACTATGGACTAATGCAATAAGTTCCAAATAATGAATATATACATGACGTGATGTATGAAGGAGAGTGAACGCGAGAGTACAAATGAAGAAGCATCCGAATGAAGCAAGAATGAAGAGCTTCCGATAATAGTTCATAAGATCAGAACAGTCAGGGAACTCCAGTAATGTGGTTAGAATGGCACAGTCGTGAGAGATGCGAGATTCTTTTACCATAATAATGAATCACTTTCACCGGTCACACTTTCTTTTGCCCACTGATGGGATTACTGCGGCCGGTTTAACGCGGAACTCATTACGTAAGGCAATTTTTGTTTTACAAGCAATCGTTCAAACGGTGGTAGTTCAATAGGAGCGCTCTCGGGCGATAAGTTGAAGGTCATAAATTCGACTCCTATAATGAGTCTGATATCTTGATGAGAGATATCGAGTCGCAATACTACAGTTAGTACGAAGGTAGAGAGATCGTGTGGCCACTATAGGTAACCCGTCGATATATCTGTCGTGTTGTATTTTGTACTGCATGCTACGTATAGTGAACTTCTATAGTAAACACTACCATGTACATTGTACAGCTGTGTAGAGCATATCGGGAATACACGACAGTTTTTGGTTCCATATGTTTTGGTTTGAAATAAAAGTAATATAATTGTTAAGTATATAGACGTAGTGCATAGCGAGTGATGATAATGCTAGTGATAACCAAGACTCGACTAATAGCTTCGATTCGTAGCATATTCACTTAATGATAAGTTCCTGACAGTTATATATACCATTTCATTAATATTCAAATCGACGATAGGAAGTATTTTCAAAGGGGAAAACCTCCACTCTCCCCTCCAGCCCGCATCCCCTTTACGCCGGCTCTCGGTAGATTAACACTTTCAGTAAACTGCATTTAAATACCAGGATTACTTTGATTGAACATTTACTCTGATTAAATCTAAATTAAGCTGAACCGCCTTTAAAGACGATATTCAGCTTCGCAGTGTACGGACACGCTTCTCGAATGGAGTGTACTGGGTTCGTAGAGCTCCGGTACACACGGTGCATTCGTAATTCCATACGTTTTCTATAACACTGGTGGTTTTTATGAGACGCTTTCAAATATTTACCGTTCATTGTAAAATTACTTGTAAAATTCTGTGGTTTCACTGTTCTGTTCTATTCTAATACTTTTATATTACCTCAGTATCTCGTATGCTCGGGTGGATTTTTATGATTGAATTTAAAGTAACTTCCTATTAATTAGAAATTTGAAACTTCGAACATAGTTTAGAACTGATTGTCAATGCAACAAAACGTAAACTAAGAAAAAAATACATATTTCTTTAACTTCTATAATACACCCCACATTATTAAAACAAAATAAAAAGTATAAAATAATTTCTCTAAATCTAATGAAGAATTGTAGAATGTCTTGAAAATGTGCTGTTTGTGAATCTTTAAACGCTATGATAATACTTGTAACATATGAAACGAAATGAAATGCATAGAATGCATAATTATAAGTATACAGAGTAGATATAAATGTGAGGAGGAACTTATTCATCGATTCGCAATATTAAGAGAGCAATCAAATTGTTATATGAACTATTAATGCATCAGTTGCCTGTGTGTACACGCTTCACGTTTTTCGTATCAAATGTTACATGTACCTGAATAGTTATTAAAGATTTATAATGATGAATTGTCAGGGCAGATATAAAAATCTATATATTCGTTACAAGGATTAATGGAATTCCTTTAAACTTTTTAATTCGTTTCAATAATGTGGTGTATATTAGTTATTTTTTAATGTTCTGAATTGTGATGTTGTTCAATGATTTATTCGTTTAGTTACGAGAGCGACATAGTACTAGTATATATACTAATACAGAGTTTATCTTTTTTTTTTCCTTATATAGAGTAGGAGTATCGGTCCCGGCGCAGTAGAGCTGTATAACAAAGAAACAACGCGACTTGTTAAAAGCAACTTAAAGTTGACACTCGCTGTGTAAGATAACAACTTATAACGTGTAGTAATATTGGTTGTTTGTTGCAGGCGGAGGACGCGACTATCACTCAGATCGCGAAGAGGACCACCAGGAGCACGGCAAGAAAGCTTACGAGGTACTCATACACTACATATGCATGCAACAAACACCTGTCTAACACAATTTGTACACACAATCTTACTGATTATGCGATTGTCTGCATCGCGTTTCACAAAACAATTATAATTCCGAGCGCACAACCAG
This sequence comes from Antheraea assamensis, assembly GCA_035772565.1. Lineage (NCBI taxonomy): Eukaryota > Metazoa > Arthropoda > Insecta > Lepidoptera > Saturniidae > Antheraea > Antheraea assamensis. Next base: position 2,151,087 of record JAQQSE010000046.1, on the reverse strand, counting down.
ACTCGTGATATGAAACCACGTATTTACTAGCGTATAGCTTCCAATGATATCACCTAACTCTTGGTTTTAAACAGTATAAGAAAAAAGATACTAAATAGACTTATCGCTCAATTATAATAACTTCTTCGTGTCGTACCGTTTCGCATTAATCGAGTTCCCATACGTCCCCGTCACGACTACAAATAATGTACACGTGTACACAGTTAATCGTGTACTTTTCACTTTATTATGCTTCTTTAATATTACTGCAGTATACGTACTGCTACACTTTTAAATATACGCAAATTCAGTAAACACGACGTGCCTTTTTCAAAAAATTACAGTGTGTGTTCCCAGCACCGTAAAACAGTCTCGGGGAGCTCAATTCATATCGCATAGTAGATTTCGTAGAAGACGATTAACGAAGATAATTAAGTGACCTAGAATCAGTTAGAGTTTATGCTCTGACAACAAATGCCATACTCGCACACCGTCATCCCATCTCTATGAAAATGCAAATGTGAACACTTAAGTTTACAGTTTATATTTGTCGCCACGGGGAAAGGTTTTGACCGTGTGTCCTGAGTGTTTGTGTACTGAGTTGTGAAAGGGAACAGAGTATCTCGAAAGTCCCTGCATCTTACCCTTTCCATAAACGGTCGAGCCAGGAGGCGTATGAGATTAGAGGCTGGAACTGTCGACAAGTTCAATTTGGTTGTAGGGTTTGGATTGGTTTTACGAACATACAAGTAGAGACGTCTTCGTATATACTTCTGTACATCTTCTTCTATAATCTTTGTTGAGGAAAAGAAGAATCGAATGAAACAAAGGGTAATAGGTACTAGGTTGTTGCACATGATTAGAAGAGTGTTAATTATGAACGTGGACTATGAACACATTTTGGGTATATCTTATTCTCACATAACAAACTCCCTCATTAAAATTTATAGGACAATAATTGTTAACGTATATAAAGTGAGATACTCGGACTCGTCTGCAATATGTTATTGTATCTCGCATACACAGAAATTTATGTAAATTTTAGAATTCCTGTAATAAGAAAATAATGTTGGATTGCCGAAGCTACGCGTCCCCGCTCTGTTTATACGTACATTTATCACTAGTTTTGTTGAAAGCTCGCGAGATCGTTCTCGTGAATATGGTATTGTTTAGTTTTAAAGGAACTAATACGTAGTAACATAGTAAGTACTAGTTAATTTATATACTGTAGATAGTCTTTTATTTCTTATTTGTAATTTAAACATTGCAACGTAATTCCTTTAAGTATGTTACTGATTTTTACAATATTACTTTTTTTATCAGTACTGATAATTATCTTTAAAGTCCTTTAAAGTCCGTGCCAGTAAAAGTCTTGTCAAAATCCGTTCCGCCATTTCACAGATTAACCCGGACAAATATTTCAAATTATTTAATGTATGAAGAACTATACTATTGAACTACATTCTGTTACTTTAAGGGCACCCAGTATTTCTTGTAGTAATGTTACTACTACAATGGTTGCGTAGAGCACATATGCACACGCAAACACACGCAGGCTGTACACACACAATACAACGCGTTTTGTGTTGTCTGTCTGTTCTGTTGAGCGACGGCTCTCATCATCATATTAATGGGTTAATAATAACGTTTACTAAAGGTGAGAAACTGGAAGAGACGCGACAAGCAACTATCGAGGAAGCCCGTTGTGAGCCTCAAGACGAAACCCTGGTATTTACATTACACTGTGGACGTAAGTCTACGCTTGCCCGAGTGTACGTACGCTCGTCCCACTCCCCACACTCCGTCACGTCGCATCGCCGTAGCCTCAACTACAGTTGTCAGAAAGTGCCCGAGCCCTTTCAATCTTCGTGTAATACCCTCAGATTTAACTTACATAAACTATTCCATGTAAATGTTCTCGCAAAGCTTCGGCTTCGCGTTCTGGTTCGGCGCGGTGGAGTGACGGAGGAGCCCGTCTAATCACTGTTGACTAATTAATTCTTGTAATGTGAACTGTTTAATATTGAATACTAATGAGTTCTCGCAGCGGTGCTCGCGTTACACTACGATCATAGCGATAGTTAACGACCCTGAAACTACGATTGGCACGTAATAGTTTAAAAGTAGAATCACACAAAATTTAGGTTCAAATATTAAAAAAAAAAACATCAACAGCCAAAAATTGTATTCATTGAAATCATTTGAATGAAACGGGAATGGGTCGGTTCAGTTGGAACGGTTCGATGCGAGCTTCTTTAACTAACAAGTGTCTTATATGTACTCGTATATCTGAGTTCAATTGTTTTTTGCCCTCAATAAATGAAAAAAAAGTGTCGCGTCGTTTAGTAATCCTACCCTGAAGTCCGACGCGAGAACCCGCCAACGCACCGAACTTTTAACTGAATTCTTAACAAGTACTCGTTTTAATTTAACACAGAGTTTCATGTAATACTGTTCAGAGTTGTCTGGTGCATGTTGTATCGTGTTCTTAATTTATTTAAGATTAATTCAATTATAATGTTAACTTGTTGTTCTTACAGAATCTGTGTACTCTTAGTTATTCATTTACTTATAATATTAGTATGGTTACTGTATGAACTATTTTGTATAAAACGTCAGGCTCTCTATATTATTAAAATAAATGTCTGTTGTTGTGCGCGCCGCACGCATACTCTATGGAACAGATTTCAATCATGTTTTAATATTTTACTTCTTAGGCTATAATCCTGATCTAAATAATAGATATTTAGATACTTATGAAGGTATCTTCATCTTTATATACATATGTATATATAATTCCTCTGTACTTGTGTATATAGCTAAACTCCTTCTAATCAGCCTGACCGATGTTGATGAAATGTGTGTATTTGCGCGCGTGCCTGAATGGTTTCGATTAGGTCCGATAAGTGGCGGTGTGGTCTGATTCCACGATCTTTTTTCGATTATCTGAGCAGAGCATCGTGTACTGAGTACCCCTTAGTATAATACAAGATTATTAAAATTTGAATAAAGTACGATTTTAATAAGCGCTTACGCATTTAACAAAATATGGTGCGTAGTTTTCAAAGTTTGCCTACATATATTTTGTATGAATTTATCTCTGTTAATAAATTATTATGTTAAGATAGTAAACAGCGTAGACCAAGTAACATATATCAATTAGTATAATATTAAATATCATATTTCGATTTCTCGAGAACCTGTCTCTGCCTGTAACTGTGTGCAGTAGATCGTGCTACTTAAATTTGTAAGACGAATAATATAATGTTATTTTTGATAGTATCGTATGTACATAGGGACGAGGACTCCGCGTGGTTCAGTTGTTTTCAAACACGGTATTGTTCTGTGATGAGTACATCTTGTCCGCGCCGCGCCGCCACCACCATTGTTCTAGTACCTAATATTTATATTGTTCTGTGTAATGTGTTGTGATAACACCGCATCGGTACATCGCCCTCGCGACACCTCTCAGCAACATTGAATAGATTATGTTAAACAGTATATGCTGTATAAACTGATATCGCAAAGGTTTACAACTGTTCTGCCTACATACGTAACTTATATACCTTTACGCCCGGTTTCTCAAAGGCAACGCAAAAATTAAACTATCAAATCTCTTGTTAAGTGCCCGTTGTGTCGATAAATGCATGGTCATCTACTTTGATTTGATCATCGAATCCATTAAGAGACATGTCAAAACTTAATTGGAAATCGTTTGCCAAACGCCATTTCGGGTTTCTCAGGTTAGTTTTGGCATAATTACAGATTAATCTATTGTTACACAGTTCGTCAAGTAATTGGTGCTTGTCGGCAAATTAACTGTTGATTGAATCCGAATCCGAAGAAAATGAAAAAAAATCGCCATCGGAGAGTTATCTCAACGTACACTGTATAAACCCGTTGAAAGTTATACTAATGTAACTCGATGTCGTCTAAGTATAATTACTTATAAAAATATTATTGTAGACGAGGTCGTGGGCGGCCGCTAGTATTGTAACAGTGTAACTAGAAAACGTCCCAGAGCATTCGCACCAAGCTCACCGGAGCTTAGTACAGGGCTCGGATCACTATGACGCGACGGACACCTAGCTAATCAAATTTAGGTGAATTAATTTTGAACTTCAAAACTTTAACGCTACTAACTGAAATTCTCGACAACAAGTCGATAATTTTTTTTATTGTAATTTTAGATATAATGAATTATAATATGATTTAGGGAAAAACACATCCTAAGGTAAATTATTTAAATCTACACATAGCTATTGTATAATTTCAGTTGGCTTTAAGGCGTAATTGTCGAGTACCACACCATTTGCCAGACTTAAAAATAACGTATTTCAACGAGTATTCTAATTCGTATTAATGTGAATAAATATTTCATGAATTAATGTAAATATCGAGTTTCGATGGTAGGGAATGTAAAACAAAGTTCGCAAGTCAATTACTGCTCTGTCTGGCAATTGTTAGGTTGTTAACGAGATTCCTTACTCGTTTTAATTAACTTCGAATAATATTTATTAGTTAATTAGAAGCAACGAACTGTGCGCGTTACACGCAACATGACCCAGTCGTGCCGAGTCGAACAGATTTGCGTTATCCATCCCTATATTACTCCTGTTGCAATATTCTAGTATTCCTACACAAGACAAACGCATGTTACCTACTAGTGTCACACTCGTTACTTGTGTTATCCAAATTACATTTAATGCACCGTCTATAATTTTCACGTCCATAACTTTACAAATAAAGTTATTTTGCTTAATCTATATTTTTAATTTCAATTTTAAACTATTCTTTTTAAAACTAACTGCGTATCTCTGAGTCTCCCTTCGCATCCTCTCATATTTCTTTGCACCTCCACCTCCTAGCGTCACCGGACGCGATCCGATCTAAGAAAAATTTCAGGGCTGTTGTTTCTATTAATTATTTGTTTAGGGAGTTTGTGGGGCTTTCTGTAATTGCCTCTAATTGAGGATCCTGACAAACTTCCTGTAGTATAATGAAATTTGAATATAATTAGATTGTCAAGAAAATTTATTATACCTATAAGAAACGGCTGCAGCATTGTGTGTATATTTTTTAGTAAAATTCAATTACTTTCAAAACTTTAGAAAACGCTTGTCATAAATGTTCAGAATGAATAATGAATTCATAAATTATTGTCACACATTACAATAGTATATACAGATATACAATACGAGATTTTAAAAAATTATACGACTATGCGTGAGATAGTGTGTACTGTAACTGGCAAAGAATCTTTTCAAACGATGGAAAACAATTTGGAAAAATCATGGTATTCAGATGCCATGTAAATTGACAGGGAATAATAACGAATATTAATGACAAATAAAAATGTTTTTATCTCAGATCTGCACAGAATTTACAATAAATATTAAAGACCACCTGATTATCCGTCTCTCTCTCTTTCTTTCTTTCTTTCTCTCTTTATTTTATAAATATACATTAAAAACTCCAACTCATGATTACATTAGCTTAATAATTAAACGTTAAAGTGTTTACTAACATTGTTTTTGTTCTATTTTTCATATATATTGTGGTATACAAATGTTTACTTTATTTATATTATTACCTGGTGATATTGCGATGCAGTTATTTCAAATTGTTGTAAATGTATTTAGCTCCTTTAGATTTACACATCTAACATCTAAATTAGATTTACAACAAATACTAAATAAATAAATAGAATTATTAAATTTATTTCAATGAATGATGTTTGAAATGGTTATTTGAATCAGTGTATTTAACATTTAACAGTAACGAACAAGCTGCAAATTTGATTCGTAAGTATTTCTTCTACACATGCGCTCACAATTTTGATAATTGCAAAAACTGGATCAGGTATCAGAAGAAACTAATATTTTTGGTATTGCGTAGGGTCTCCATGAAGATACGAAGACCGCAAAAGGACATCATGACAAAGAGAATCATCATGGTGAGTACGACGATCACGGCGGCGTCAAGGAGGAGCACCACGACGAGTCCGGGCACTATGGTTCCCACCACCACGAGGAACACGGAAAGAAGCATGCCAAGGTACTGCAAACACGTTCGATAATTATTGACATTGCGTTAATAAAAAAAATTATCTGTTCTTTTTCCTTAGACTGCTAAGTTTTTGTAAGTAAAATCAAATATTGTATTAATATAAAACGGGTGCTATGTCGTTTAGTACGAAGAGTCCGGTAAGCACGCCAAGGGACACAGCACGAAAGGCAGCCACGACATTCACAAGAAAGAAGAATATGAAAAGAAAGTTGAGTTCTTTGAAGAAGAAGGCGACTCCGGCGAGGAAGAGAAGCATGGAGGACATCACGAAGAGAGAGAGCATAAGGAGGTAAGGAAACATTGAAATTCGACATTTTAACTACTTATATTGATAGTTTGTTTACGATGATAAGATCAGTTGCAGAGCCTGGCGTGGCATTACGAGCTACATACATACGTACTAGATACATGATTCAAACACTGCATGTAAAATTTTGTTATTATAGATTGCTGAATTATATAATTTAAAATGAAGTAGGTATCAAAAATGAAATTAGTTTTAGATAAATTAACTACAAAGGGAATCGAAATGTGAGTCAGTTTGCACAGGGAGGGCGTTCGATTTGTTATCACTATCCATCAGTCACCGTGATAGAAGTGCATCAGCGAACATGAAAATGGGTAATTTTTTAGTAGAATCTATTCAGCGAACCATTTCCGAGACATAAAACTATGGAGTAGCTTGCTATATACACGTTGCTACATAAACAGTTATACTACGAGCTGGAAACAGATCGCTTACAATTAAAATAATAGCGTTCGATCCGCGCCGCACACGGCGACATTTATCGACGAACTGTTGTAGCATTATTAGAACTGTTGCAATTTAACACTTTAATATACGGAAAATTGATTTTAAATAAGTTTTTGCATCAAAAAATTTGATAGTTGCAACTACTGGAACCTTGTTGATGATGGTTTTTGTGTGAAATGTTGAAACCGTGATAATGTAATTTATTAATCGGTCCGTGAAGCGATCACTGCTTCACCGCGTGACGTCTCCTCGCCTCGTGCTCGCCCACCTGCATACCTGCACACGTTATCACATTACTTATCTACATATAACTGAATAATTCAGAATTTCCTTACCGGCCTGTTTGTTACCTGATTACGGATATAATTAATCAAGAACGACTAAGAAACATAGTAGCGCTGTGAAGCTGCTCGCACAGTATCATGTCTCACTAAAACCTATCATAACATTTTTGATATACTCGTATGTACTATTAAATAAAACGAAATTTATAGTTCATCCAAAGGGCTAATATAGTATAATATAGGCTATATATAATATAGGGCTAATAACAACTATTGGTAATGGAATAATTTAATGAGTTAATACACTCTAATTTTCATGGGCATTACTGACATGCTTTTCAAATTACTTTTCAAATCTTTGAGATTAGTAATATACTGCAATAGCGTATGTAAAGACTTATAATTATCAATCCCGTATTGTTCGAGGGTTGCACAGCATCAGTTTTGTAGTAATTGCACAGATATGTTTGATGAAGCAAGCCATCGGTACTGTTTGCGACATAGTGCAGACACTGCGTCTCGGTCGTGTCCGATCGCTCATCGGGTTATGAAACGATCTCATCGTTTTCCCGATGCTTAAAGTTTTTGTCAGTGATTCCGCAAGGAGGTGAAGGTCGGTCGCGTGCGCCTTCGCTCTCCACCACATTCACTTTCCACTGGGGACCTCTAAACTTTTCGATTTATATCGATTTAACAATCACTCTAAATCTTTTATTTGTCACGCACGTGGTTGTAATAATTTTGCATTATAAACATTATGCTTCTCCCTATCTCCTTGCTTCTAACTCTCATTTTTTCTATAGTTCTCTTTTAGACTGAAAGACTATCAACTTTTGAACGTTGATAAACAATTTTATATTCATTTTATGATATTAAATCCTGTGTATCATAATTTTCCAGAATTTTGAAGTGTTAAATAATTTGTAAATGCTACATCGATGGGGTATCAGTGTTTGGAATAGTGACGTGTCGAACGAGGAGACCGATGTATCGATGTTATGTATTATCTCTGGTGAGGTTGAAGCGGAGTTCAGCTACTTTTGTAGATAAAAATAGTGCACTGAAACAAATTTCAGACAGAGTTTAATTGAATATCTGAAACTTTTATTATTATTATTTGCAAGAGTAAGGTCGTGCCGCTGTCGCGTCGCGCTCCACCGAACACCAATCTCTCCAACGCAACCGTGTTTATTAACAATGCTTTTAATCATATAGAAAATATTTACATAATTATTACGAAATAAATACAGTTGCGTTAATTGTTGCTCTTACTGTGGGTATTACTAAATTAAATTATGTTATATTGCTCCAATCAGTTACTTCACTGAACGCTTTTCACATCGGAATATTTTATATTTGTTCTGTGAGACACCCATTAGTTGTATGAAAATAACGCAATATCGTCTGCCGGTCTAACTTGTTTTTAATAACAACTTGATATAATTCATATTAAAATGTAAATATAATTAACCCCTTATACGTCTGTTTGCTAAAAGAAATAAATATTGTACATTTTCTAGGATTGTTCTTCAAATTATTTTCTACCGAAGAAACTTCAAGAACATGTATCACTCCGGGTGTAGCGCAAATGATAAGGAATATTAATTAATATGAGAACGCAATGTATTAGTTTAAACAGAGGCGTTTGTAGTTCGAGTAATACTGCATAAAGTAAAGGCATAAAGTATGTGAGAGGTGTAAGTTAGTGCCGGTCGGGTAGGTCGAGCCGTGCTCCCACGCGGCGCGGTATCTCCGGTTAACTTTCCGCTTGTTTCTAATTAAAATGTTAGTTTTAATATCTTCGTTAGCAATGCGGTCTGCCCATGCTCTATATTGTGCTTCTCATAAGCACTAAGCCCGGTAGTATACGCGGGTTAGCGTTCAAATTACAAATAAACTAAACGCGTCATTTATGTTCTCTTTACGTATAATGTTTGAAATTGAATGTACATTACCCAACCAACTAAATGGCACAATGAGGAGACGAGTACTACCATGACTACTTATTATCTATATAATTACGAAAACTATACGATATAGAAGATAGATATACACTGATTTTTGTTGCACGATTTTGTATACGTGTGTTTCGGGCATATTCCGAATGGAAACTGTCCTCTGTAGGTATATATTATTAGATTTGTCAACTTTATATTGCGATCGATTAAAAATTTTGCCGTCAATAAATAAGAAACAGACAATCAGATAGTTATTTTTCTTGCATAATTTATAATATTAATAAGTGTGGATTCCAGTTAATAACGGGTACGTCACAACCTAGGAAAGTTAAAAGTGTTGATTTCTTTAATTCCTCCTCAAGGAACCTTCAAGGATTAAAAAAATGCTAATCGTATGTAATTTGTATTTTTGTGTACGCAGGGTGGGCATTACAAGAAGGGTGACCTGGAATCCGGTCACCACCAGCACGCCAAAGGCCAGTCTGGACATTTTGTCAAGGGAGGACACCAGCACGTACATAAGGTATCTCAAACGAATTCGATAGGGTAGTTACATGTTTTGAAATGGTGAGATCGGTAACCTGTAATCTCGGGCTAACCTGTAAGCATCACACTGACGGGCCAAAAGCTTCTTTCCGAGGTATGGTACAGGTATGTCACCGCGCTAGCAAAATGTTATTTCAAACATAAAAAAATTCACAGTTATATATTTCTCCCACATAAAGTGATACCACAAGAACATTTCGGAGGTTTAGGTTTCCTCACGATGGTTTATTTCACTGTCAGCCAATACTTATCAATTTAAATTGATAAATGTATGCAATTTCGGAAAACAATATTATTACACGTCGAGGTTCGATCCTGTGGCCATAATATTTAAATTCCACTAGACAAACCACTCGATCGTCACGATAGTGATTAGATTCCGCTTGTTATATCAGCAAAAACAGGCGTGAAACCCATTGCAATATGCCCGAAACAAAATGGATACTGCACACTTTATCTTACTGAAGCTTGACGAAATGACTACCCTGTACTTGATGGTAAAGACAGTGGGATCCAGAAACTACAGCTACCACAAAGAGATGTACAGACTATCGCCAATCGTCACTGTGATGTTGTAAGCCTTTTGATAGCTATCGCATATGTACTGTCGTTGATCACGAAACGTGGTGACACAAAAGAGTCTTTGAAACAGGCTTATCAATATATGCAGATACTCTGGCACTCCACTTAGTGCTGAGCCTGGAACGAGATACGCCTAAATGTGCCATTATTGCGCTTTTACTTATGGCATATCGTCGTCTTGATCCAGTAGAACACAATTTTCATGTTCCTCCACCCCGCAGATGTAAGATATTAAGGCAGTTTCATAAGGTTATTAAAAGTGTTTAAATTAACAAGCATACAAACGAATACACTTGTATGTTTATAATATTAACAATACGTATTAGCAACACCATGAAACCCATACAATACTGAATTTCATTGGATGTGTTCGATTCGCAGGGTCACAAGTCGTCAGGCGGACACGACGGACACGGCAGCCATGGACACGACGAGCACCACAAGGCAGACCGCAGCGGTGGGAAGAAGTGGGTGTACCATCACGGACACCCCGCGAAGACGGCTAACCTGGTCCTCATAGACCGTCGGTTCGACAAGTACTCGCACGGACCTTATTACTACGGATAATACTAATCTTATATTTCTCGAGTAATTAGTCTCGTCTCGAGTTAATTAATTAATCTATCTTTCTACCTTGTGCTCTATCAAGGTTCACTTTTTGCTCAATTTTCTAGATTAATTTCTTCTAAAGTGATATCAGAAGAATAGATCTGTGAGTTCTCCTCGAAGCAAAAAGAAGAATCTTGTTACAAGCTTATTAAATCTATTCAGCTAGATTGCCACCTGCGACTTCTGCTGTGTTGAATTTTATAGCTTTGTATGACACTAAAGTTTATTTTTAATATCATCTATCATATTTTGATGTCTCTCTTTCTCTATCTCTCTTATTCTCTGTTGAATATTATTAATGTTATTTAGCATTTAAATTAGAATAAGAGTATTAATAATAAATATACTTGTTGCATTATTTATCAACTGTATTTGTTTCGATCTTCTGTGTTGTGATTCAGTAAAGGCGGATAATAAATAAATCACTTTTTCTACAAGACGAGATCATGTTTGCTGCTCCAATGAACTCTTCTAATAATTTTGTACTGTTTGTTGTAATTATTTACTTGCTTAAGATATCATTGTAATTATGTTATGTTATTGTGTAACGCACATTATGCTTTATATTAATATTAACTTTATTCATATATTCGGTTTTATAATAATATGTTCAAAATATTATTGTATGAATGTTGTATAGTTGTTTACAATGTAACACTAGCTACTGAACTAAACCAAACGGAGCACCGATGTATAGCATAATTATACGTAACTCAAATAATGATATATGGGGTATACGTGTTTGTATAGATATGAATTTGTACTGTGATTTTTATACATTTGTGATATATTTCTTTAATAAATACCACGTGTTTTTTTATTCGTTAAAGCAAGATGTTTGGTTCTCAGCACCGCTCACATATTCTTGGTTGTATCTTCCTATTACTGGAGTAATTCTTCATATTATATATATGAAGACAGTGTTTAACCACTCGGTGGATACATTCAGTTGGACTCTAGGCTATTGGCATACTGTACACGAACTGTATGTTTGTGCATAGCAAAAGTGTAGCCGGGTCGCAATCTTAACTCACCAGGTGTAAGACCCATCATAATATGTCACATATCGCACTCTGGTCTAACAACTAGTGTATATTCAGTAACCAGGTGTGGTTGTCGAAAGTCTGCATATTGTGACAAATTCATCCTTTTAGTTTGATGCCTACCTGGATCAGCCGATGTATACACAGTTTGACGCAGCACGTCGGCATGACATCGAAGACTGCCGATGGATTGTAGATCTTTGAGTAGTCGCCGTTATTTTTGGACTGCAGTGTGCTTATCAACAGGTTTATTACTGTTACTATGTCAAACCACAATATGTAGTAAAAAGCAGCGTGGTCCGGTGAACGCGACGCACGGGTCCCAACCAGTGAGACTCTCACCTCCATAAATTGAACGATATCATATAAAATGATATTTTTTACTTTTATTATATACATGTAAATAACACAGACACAGTGTTATATCTAAAACTAATACCATAGTAATGACTAGCAAATGGCATAGTCATGGCAGCTGCGGGTCAAATTGCGAGGTTCACACACGTGCATTCACTATTTCTTACGTATATTTAAATTTTATACACATAGGTAATGCATTAGCAATATTATTTACCAGTTCGGTACTCTGGTCTTAATTAGTGCAAATGGGGATCTCATAATTCTGCGTGAGGACAGGCGCCGAGATTACCGGGAGAAGTTCTCTCTCTCAGAGATATATTAATGTAGGGCTATGTCCGCAATGGCGCCGCGCACAAGCTATTGTTAAACAATCACTCAACGACACTCGAGTTGAAAGTTTCTTTGACATTCACATTTTTATGCAATTATTTATAGATATTTCTCTGTCGCACTGCGTTACGGCTCATGAATAATAAATAGTAATAAACAAATAAACGTGTTTCAAATGATATTTAATTACACATATACAGAATTTGCCCCCCTTAGTCAAGCTATTATAATAAGCAATATTTACAGAGAGTCACAGCATTACAGCTGAGATGTCATCGAATCTACTAATAGTATTCTAACGCACATACACTTTCCTCCGTTTACTCAGACACCTGGCGATTTTAACGGACCGGGGATGTACAAGAGGAGGAACAGAGTGCAGTAACAGAAAAAAAGAATAAAATAGCTAACTGTATGTACTGTTGAATACCTTTACTGAAATACATAAAACATGCGGAACTTAAAGAATAACAAGGGTGTAGATAGAGTTTATGACTTGGCCGATATGTATGGAGTCGCTCGCTCGAGACCACTTAATTATTAAATACAGCGCCTATTCTATAGCAATATACAATTTTGAAGTTAATAATAAAGAGCCAGTGACAAGTGCACTTCAGTCCCCCGCATCTCCCGCTAGTCTGGTCACCGCCCGTCCTTCACGTATGTAGGTAGTACGTAATTCAATGTATACTATTGTTTAAACTTATTCGTAGGTAATCAAATGTAAGGTCATTTACGGTAGCTTATACTTTATAGGTTTTAGCGTCTAATCATAATCTCACCTGATCTTAAATGACGAATGTTAAATGTCTAATATGGTATTCACACTAAACTTAGAGGGGACTGTATCTCAAGCGAACCTGCCGAATTACATCAACAGGTGCTTGGTAACAGATTTTCAATTTCGTGGTGTTAGCTAGCCCGTTGGAGTTAGAAAAATCCGTAGCACCATGCTATGGTCTCATCACCATATTTTCCTTCACTAAAAGCCTCACCTTATTTGTAAGGATTCATACCTCTAACTACTGAACTATTTCTACACGATACAAGATAAATATAACATAGTGATCTAAATGACTAAACCAGGTCATTTACCTACATTGTGTGTATTTGTAGACTGCAAAATATGTAACATTTACAAAGAACAGTCGGTCACATGCAGATTGTAACAACTGTAGAAAATAATTAAACATGGGAAGCGATCTCACGCTCGCACTCCTGGTACTCACGCGAACCAAACTGTGGATTATTTGTTCCGGCGACACCCGTGACACACGGACCCTTACATTAGGAAGCGGTTACATGGGATCACTTCTAATTGCAAATAATGAGACTTAAATATGAATGAAATACATTTTAACTGATACATTGCCAATCACATTCTTCGGAACAGAACACACCAACACATATATACTACTCTTTAGTGAAAAAAATGATTGTGGGGTTTTCTAATGATAATAAATCATGCTGACATGGATTCATTGGTTGATCTGTTGTACTGGAGTTACTCTAATAGAGCTTCCTCTATTTGCGAAGACTCATTTAATTGAAATAGAATTATTTAGTTTTTGTGTCTACTAAAGAATATGGCTAATATCAATTATGATGAACAATATTATTTGTTTTTGATATAAATCAATTTAAATATTCGCCATCTATAGGACGCTTTACAATTTCGTAATATATCTTGTATAATAAGCAAAAAACTTTAACAAAGTGTCCAATGTGTAGAGAACTTTACGGTTTATCAGATTTTATGCGGTCACAGTAATAATTATTTGTGCAATGTCGCTTTTTTATTACTGTCTACTTACCAACAAGTAGAGTATAATTGATTTAGTAAAAATAAGAAAATATATGCTTAATTCTCTTACCACTCAGTAATGCTTTGTAACGAAATATTTTTTAAGGAATTCTGTTTCTCGCAAATGTTATGAAACTGTTTTGTCTATAATAATATATGAAAGAGCTGAAATGACATTAAAAAATCGCAAAACTTTAGGGTCGATGTAGAGATTGCTGGATAGTATAACAATAAAGTCCGGTCTTATCGACATTCGTCGATTCCGCACATAATTAAAAAATAAGAACCGCGTTCCAGCGCACCAAGCAACAACGCTCCGTGAAAGTCAATACCAGAGATGCGAGTTTTAAATAATAATAATGAAAATTTGATAAACGATATTTGAACCGTTTTAACCCGCTATAATCGACAATTCCAATATTTTTAATAAGATAAATAATGCAATAAAATGAATGAAGTAATAATCAATTCGTATTGTTTATAGAAACTGAAAACATATTTTTTCTACTCCATTACAGTCGCTTCGGCTTCACAGTTTAACAGTAAGAACCTAACGTAATGAAAATGTAACCAAGACTGAAGTTAAGAAATAATTTCTAATGATATTGTATTTTCAGTTTTGTTATGTCCATGTAAATATAATAAAGTTTTATTTTCGTTGAAATTAAATTCAATGTATTATTAAAAACCTACTCAATACGTCTTCAAGCGACAGTGATGTATTGAAATTGCACTATTATTCAAGTCCGGTTGAAACTTACAGTAGCTGAAACTACCGCATGGTCACACACAAATTAAACAATATATTAGAGCGTTCGTTCTTAAATTATGTTGTGATGTCGCAGCGGTCCGTGTGTCTCGGGCACCGTGCGGTAGCATCGGGTAACTCATTATTGTTTGACGTGCACTCTATAAAGCTGACGCGACGCGACGTTATAATATCCCTACCGACCCTTGACTCCTGCACTCAGAACACCAATGATACTTGGGATATCCGCGCACTCCGTTTGCGTCACTCAACTACTATGCATGTTTCAGTACATGCGTTGTAATCTATCTTTGTTTGTATGTTGCTAAAGTTGGTATATCCGCGTAATGTAAGTTATATAAGTCTGTGTATGGGGCTAGTACTTTCTCTTACTCTCTTATTCGATATTCGATAATAGGTAAGTATTTAATATGTAGACATGATTAAGCTCATACTCCACAAACCTGAAGTAATGGAGTCTTAATCATAATAAAAAAATATTTATTCGTTAAAGAGAGACACAATTAGCATAGTGGTGTGGAGGAAGTCCAGGGTAACTATAACCTTAATTAAATCTAGACCTTCTGTAGTTTATAATATTCATATTTGTGTACTGTACCTTTTTTGAGAAAACCAGGTTAACGCTTATAAATTTCAAGCTCTTAATTTTAACTATATTCCATAAACTTGATAATATCCACTTATTCCCTGGATATTTTTTTTATTCTAGGTGATTTTAATTTCGGTTCTAACGTGTTTTGGAAGGGTTTTAATGATTTTTCAGAGTTGCTTCACCCTCCTTATTCTAATGAGATACTAATATTATTAGATTTGCTATTTTCGAACGATTTCTTTTCTTCTACATATATGCAAGTGCACTGATATAGGACGATATCTGAGGATTCCTACCACAAAATTGATTATTGTAGCAAATATTCTAGAAACTCAAAAATTAACTCATTCATTAGAGGTTTTAATTTGCTACACGAAATTACTATAATATTAATGAGGCACTAGGCAAAATGAATCGGTAAGAACAATTAGAAACTGGAAGAATGCTTCTCGTTTTTATAGTCGTCGTCGTAGTTTAAATTAGTCGACAGTTGTATAATTCCACTTCCAGAAACTACCAAAAGAAAAATACAAATTAAAAAATACTAACCTAGAAAAAGAAAATTTGTCTGATTATTATTACTTTTCTGTTTTGTGTAGCAAGGTTGCGGAACTTGAGAGACTTTACTTTAACAACTATATTGAAAAACTAAGTTCATTAACAAAATCTTAAAGAATTTTGAACATCCTTAAAAAATTTGAAGACTAATAATGATTTTATCTCGTGTGCATTATAATGTGTCATCTGCTGAAACGGGTGTGGGCATTAGCAATTTTTTTGCCACCTACACAGTCATCGGATGTTTCAGAAATCCCCATCAGATAGCGTCGACACTGACTCAATGACGTTAGCCAAGTTTATGATATCAATACTGTCCTGACAAAATACTTAAACTATATCTGTTTCACCAGGAGAACCGGATTACATACCACCAATATTTGTAAGAAATTGTGCAAAGTCTTGTGTTACCACTAACATACATACAATCCGGTGTACCTCAGGGATTAATATTGGGTCCTCTTTTATTTACCATTTTTATTTCAGATTTTAAAAATGTTTCCATAATAGACGTATTCTTCTGTGATCGTAGATAATATAAAAATTATAAAACTTACATACATTGAATATTCAACCTCCAGGAAAATTTTAACATATTACCTGTATACTCCATAGACATAATTTTAGCTATATGGCTCTAAATGATTTTTAAAAACTATTAAAAATACGTAAGCACTTAATCACTACCAATCATATGTTAGTAACAATATTATTAATCGAATAACACATATAAAAGGGATGGATCTTTCATATGAGCATACGTTTTAATTGATAAATATATCGACTACATAATTAGTCAGTTTTCAAAGCCTTGTTTTACAGACAAAACACGTTAATGATCCATAGTTCTAGAACCTACAATGCATTGCTTTAGAAATTGTACATACATCACATTTGTAGCGGCTCATATGCGTCAAAACGTCTACTTAACCCGAGCATACTTCCTTCAATACATAAGTAATACTCGAACTTAACTTTTTCATTTGTTTATCTGCTATATTATTATTTGTTTCTATTCTAAGTTACACTTTTGAAAGATTGGTAATGAGTGTATACCGTAAGAACAGTTCGGCTTGTTTCACATCATATAATTCATGAGTGTTTATTCTTGTTGTTTTGTTTCTGGTAAATTCACATACTGTTTCTCGAGTACTCGCATTGCGATCAATTTACTAATAAGCCCAGTAGTAAACAGAAACATACAGTATCAAAATATATGGTGTGATACGACGCGTTCCCTGCATTATATGATAAGCTGTATAATAAACAAACTTTATCCAATTAACGTTGTTTTCGTTAAAATGCGCCGACGGGACTACCCCGCACACCGCTCCACACACTTCACCGTACACTCTCGAGTAGCGACAAGCGCCAAATATGTATTGCATAATTTAAAATTACGGCACAATCAAGCCAACGCGATCCTACATCTCTCCCGCAAAATACTGCGCGAATCACTCTAAAACATCTCGTTTATGTGTACCATGTATATAGTGTGGAATGCAAGAAAGTTTGATGAAACCAAATCACTTCAGACGTTAGACTTCAATGCAGACTACTCTACCCAATAGACCTAAACTATCGAACACTCCCTACAAGTAAAAGCAAATCTTTTTTTTCCTGCAGGCCTCTGGTCCGCACCTTTTTTCTTATATAGTGTTGAATAGACATTATTTTAAAATCTAGTACAGCTTTAATACATGTTCAAGTGAACAGGACAATATATTATTTTTAAAACTTACACAATTTTTTTTCTTATTTTTTTAATCTACGTTAGTAATTCTGGATTTTTACTGAGATTATATAGCCTTTATGGCGGTTTCATTTTCATTTATTATGGCCATTTTTAGGTTGTAATCCACAATGTCTCGGCGCCGGTGTGCTCGCTTCCATGTCAAATGTTATTACGTTACAATTCAGTTGTAAACGTTTGTACTACTAGTTTACATTACGTCAATCGACGTGGGTGCGAATCCTACGACATGCCTTAGTTTTTGCTGATGAAGACCATCGTGATGAGACTAGCATAGTAGTATGTCTTTCTCTATTGCACGCACGACTAACCACCAGCCTCGAATTTAAAATCTGTTGCCTAGACTTATAGATGTGTTCCGGCAACTGCACTTTAGAACTAATCAGTTTCGGTTTGACGTGTTATTATGTGCATCTAATATGGCACAATAATTATTATAAAAAAAGTCTAACCGAGAGTCAAAAAATGGATTTGGAGACATTTGTTCATTTTAAAATTTTATAAGCAGAAAGAAGTTGTAGAATAAAATTTTGATAGCTATCATTTTTTTTTCTGAGAAAATCATTATACATTTTTACAAAAGCGGTTCTACTCATTTTTTATTTTTTTCAACTCTCTATCCACGGCTACTCCTTTTTTCAATTTCGGATCGTTGTTTTGTAGAAATTTTGTCTTAAGGCATTTAAAGCCGTCAAAGCCTTAACAAATATTTTCATGAGACCTACCTTAATATGAAATGGTGGCAGAAAAACATTTATCATTTGGCACTAAAGGTTATTCACATATATTTTTGAATTCTTTTAATAAATATTCATATTGATCGAAGGAAGATATCATTGCAGAGCAGTGTTATCGACAAGTGGTTTAGTTGTATAAGATAAACGTAAAGGGAATGTTATTGCTTCGCGTTCAAGTTGCACTATTTGTTCGCAAACTATTCAATCGGATGTTAGTTGTATTGGCTCGCGTAGCTCTACACAATGGGATACCGAGCACTTATTCTCAACTTTACTTATTACTTACGCGATTCTATTGAATATGAGTGGAACAGTTTTAAACTAGATGATTTTCTGTTTAATGTCACAGATGAGACGGCTCTCTGCAGCATTCCGTCAAGATGGTTCAAAGGATAGCAATAAATATTAATAAACAAATAGACAGATAGCGTTGGAATTTCACATATAGTGTATATTATTGTGTATATTGTTCAGTGAATTTGTATGTTTTAAATCTCCAGAACAGCGTTTGGGATTATGATGAGAAATGCTCGTTCAGAATAGAAATCACTTATATATTAGATTCTACTGAAATGATTTATTGGTTTAGCAAACGCAAATGTTCATTCTGGTAATAATAGTATAGTTAAGTAAGTAGTATAAGTAAGCTCACACTGTCGGATTCGTTTCACTTTAAAGTTATCCCTGGTTAATATTATGACATAAAATAAAAAAAATAAAAAATTACCATCAGGAATCACTTCAGTGATCCAGAATAGCTGATAAAAAACTATAATTATATTTTTTAACTATAATGGTAATATTAATAGTCAAACTATTTTAAGTTTTTGAGGATATACAAAGAGATAATAGATTCTAGTAAACTGTAAATTAATGACAAACATACTTATAGATATTGCTATAAATAAGACACTTAGATTTTTAGATAATTAATCGTTATCACGCGGCTGACCGACCGCCTGGAACTGCCTTCAAGTTATAAAGAAACAACATGGAACTTGAGTAAACGGATTTTATCTGAAATTGAGTCCCGAAGGATATAAGCTGAACGACAGTACAATTGCAAAAGTTTTTACTAATACAACGTTACTCGATCTTTAATTAAGATTCCTCTTAATATGATAATAAAGACGGAACGCCAACTCAGCTCCAATTTGTTCTGTAGCAGGGCACGATATCAATGTAATTTAATACTACTTTTGTGTCTCGTAACAAACTAAAATATGATATACAAGGATTTAATCCGACGTCAAATAGTGCAGTCCATGTATCTAGGCACTCAATACATTCACTGCACGTAAATCCAAACATATTAAGTATGAATTCAGAAATTGTTGAATCCTTGACTCACAATTGTAAAATACTGTTTTAAACCCTTATGGACAAACCAATAACGACTCGGTTTTGCTTCACGTGCGTAACCGAAATCAAGTAATGATATGCATATGTTTATGCCGTTGGTTATGTACACTCATTGGTATCCGCCTCCACGAACCATGATTTCAGTGACCGAATAACTCAACGATATCTTTCAAAATTAAGATTACTAAATAAACAGCTCTGAGGATCTGTTCCCGCAGCTTACTTGTCGCGCATCCAACTTAACGTATTATTTATCCGATATCAACAAGAATTTGCCTTGACTTACAATTCCCATTTTCATGCTTCATAGGTTGTAGCGCTTGATCAAGTCTCGTCTGATGTGGTATGACTATGTGCTCTAAAATGGTAAGCACGCTAAACCTAGTTGGAGACTGGCTCTCAAGTGCAGCTGCGAGAACACACCAACAGGTACTTGGCAACATATTTTCAACTTGAAATTCGAACTTATGTCGATCGACGCGATGTCCGAATACGCTATCAAGTGAACCATCATCGCTCCAAATCACTAATATAATATAGTGTTAGTAAATGTATCAATTAATGTTGAATATCTTCACTCATAACATCTCCTCGTATTTGGTTATTTAAGGAGACATTTCTGAACACACGATATTTCCATAAGAGTGTTCCGGGTAGAGACACTCGTCGTGCGAGTATCGAAGCCTCTGCCCTCTTCCAACAACTACTTGTACTGATTCATGTTTAGATAATTCTAGGGTTGTCACCTTTAATATTGATATTAAACTAAACGTTAAAATATTCGATTGTAGCAGTACGATATTTAAACTGTAACTTTTATCATACCATTTAAGCATCATTGGAGCCTTCCGTCCGATACCATCCGGTAAGGACACATCTTTGAATGATTAAAAACGTTAATTAAATGTAAGTTATATAAAACCATTCATAACATGTCTTTTCAAAATACGTATCAAGAACTGGTTCATAGGAAATTTAAAAAAATCATAGCCTCTTCCGCAATATGTGTGATATCTTGTGGACATAAGTTAAATAACATACAACCTAAAAGTCATGTTTGCTTTGTTGCTACTGTACCATTCTCTTTGTTACTGTAGTCGTATTGTGTATGTTTGTGCTGTAATTTTAACTTTTTTACAATGTGTATATTCGCTTTGAAAACTTACTACTCCAGAGTTCCTGCCGACTGATGAGTGATTAAATAATTCACTACACTTACATCATTTAATTCCACGTTTAAAATAGAATGGGTATGTTTTATTTAAATTTGACTATAACTAAGTCTAAAGTAACATTTTCTATTTTACAATAATAAAATGAGACCCTCGCAATATATTTTTCATAATGAAATAACCGGTAAAAATGATAGCGAAATAGGCGGAGTGTGATAAGGGTGCGCGCGTGGGCTCGGCGCCGCCCGCCCGCCCGCCTTGCCGCCCAGCCGTGGGAGCCGCTACGTATATAAACAATGGATTGTTCGGTCGGTACGCAGTCACTCGCCGGTGACGCTCTGCTCTACCGCTAGTGGCGCTAGTAGCGGCTGCACTCTCGCGAACATTTCCGCTCAGCGCTTCACATCTCACGAACTTACTCACCAATTGCATTTCAGGTTAGTTCTATTCCTACATTTATTCACTTTCGATATTCTTCTATTAAATAAGGTCAAAGTAACTTTTCAACAGGTATTTACATTCTTTCCAAACTTTATAAATTATCGCATAAATTGCTTTGTTGGTATAAAGTTATGACTGAAAATAATTTTATTTGCTTTTATACTCGTGTTAATAATAAGGTCCTTAATTTAGGAAATACTCAGTAAAAAATTGAATATAATTTAATTACAAAAGTTACAAATATAAAATAATTCAATAGGAATCTGTTTCCGTTGCAAAAATATGTTTATTATATAATCTTAATATTAAATTTGGAATCTAAAATTACGTATTTGGATATTTTTCATTGAATTGATACACATAAATTATTTTAACCTACATTTAATGCGCTAGGCAGTCAAAACGGTCATGTCCCTTTGTCGTGGTATAGTATAATTATGATTGACAACCTGAAAGTTTATAAAATTCAATGGCATCGTTAGGCATTGAAGAAGCTAACAAATTGTTACATTAGCCAACATCGAAAGAGTATTTAAGAATATGTCCCCTAGAAGCGTTACCACATGTACATTTAATTAAAATGTCACATGTCTTCTAAAGTACCACAAGCAACACAGTTTGGGGACTGAAGCTTATCCATCATAAAAGCAAATTTATTGACTGAAAAATACACAGAATAATGTTTTATCTCCTCAAATGCCAATTTTTAATCCAAGAAATTGCTGGTTCAAAGTTATACAATCATTTCAATTTAGTGGTAGCTTATTTAGACACTGCGTTGGGTGATGTGGTGGAGGAAAACATTGTGATGAAGGCACTAAATGACGGTAGGGGCTTATTCAGCAACTACAATTGAGAACCAATCGCTCTTCAACTTTTAGCATCTTGTCCATATTACATCACATCGTCTTTTAAATTAGATTGTGGTGAAACCTACCTAACCTATAAAGTGTATACAAAAATAAACCGCTAGAACACAACACGTCGCTAACACATGAAGCATTTCATATTTATAAAGTTTAAAAAATAAATGACAGTGACATTTATTAAACGAGTGCTCCAACGAAGGCGTTACTATTGATTGTCGAAAAAAAAAATACATTTCGTTTGTAATATTTTTATTCCACGTGAGGTAGCACAGAGCCCACCACATATAGGAAGTACGACGTCACATATCCTCTCTGGCTTGCCACACTTTTAACGTGTCCGGCAAATTTTCAATTTGTTTTATAAGAGGTGGCACTCTTCATCTACGAGAACACTCACAAAGGAAACATGATCCAATGAATATATTGATATGAACCTCGCTTACTATTATACGAAGTTAACTAGACGTGGCTCGACTCTTTAAGATCCCTCGGTACAGCCGACGCGTTGAGTTAGTACAACACAATATGTATTAAATTACATTGTTGAAAAACTTTCATGCCAATATATTTTTTTCTGTCTCGAATAAAACGCAAATCCAAATCTTCTTAGTCGTAAATACTTATGTGTAACAACAGTAACAAGCTGGCCTCTGTGTCTGTAGAGTAACTTAAAATTAGTAAATTGCAAATAACATGTTTTAATTAGCGTCTTTAATTTTCGAGTTGTCTCTAACACTACAATAGAGGATCGCAGCCAGCGCCCCTTCACGCGTAACTATGATCTTGGTTTGCTTTTTATAAGCAGGTAATACATGTATCTTAGACCAAATGCCCTAAATAAACACAGTCGTCTCTACTTAACGTATTGATCTGAGATTATCTTGTCTTTTGTTTTTATTCAATAAATCAAAAGTGAATATAAGACTTGAGAACAAGAATCATTAGGGAGTTGCCTCGTCCTCTCCCCCTACCGCTGGGACTGAGCATTCTTGTGAACTGATGCGAGAAGTCGCCACAACACTACAAATAATAATCATAAAGTTTCTCGCAACAAACTTATCTGATATCAACGCACAGACTACACTCACATTATTTGTAACTTCAACTGATTTATGTTCAAGCTTATGTCTACAATGTCACTATATGTACAAGGAACCGCAGATTCGATTTCCGTTCGCATAATGATTTAACAAATCGCTATTTATTCCGAGAATATATGAATTGTCTAATAAAACGCAGTCAGTCTTCATAGTGAATAGGGATTCGCACTGCGAGGAGTAGAATCTGCCTACCGGTGGGATTACCAGAGAAACCAGGTTAAGTTATTGGATGACATGTTTTAATGGTCTTCTTGGTAATCATATCTTTAACAGAATAGTCATAATCATAGTAATATCAAGTGCAAGCAAGGAGCTGCACAAATTTCTCCTCGTCATTTTTCTAATATGACAATTTGATAGTTAGTTTCTGTAGTTTTAGTATGTTGATTATATTGTCACTTACATGAGATAAGATTTGGACCAAGGCTTAATAAAAGTAGAGGAAATAAATAACACTTGAGAGTGCGTACGAAAGTAGAAATGGCGAGAAAAACTGGAGAATTTTGGTTTAAGGATTAGTGGGATAAAATCTGAACATTTGTTCTGCGACTTCGGAGGTCCATCCAGTTTTTGTTATGTTACCTTGAACGGCGTATCCTTACCAGCCTGCTCCAGTTTTCGGTACTTCGGCTTAATCCAAAACGACGGCGGCATAGACAGGGACGTGAGGAATAGGATAAATACAAGGTGGATGAATTGGCGAAAGGTGTCTGGGGTAGTTAGTAACACACGAATCCCGTTGAAATTCCAGGGAAAGGTGTATAAGACTATAATCAGATCAGTCGTTTCATATGGATCCGAGTGCTGGGCTACGAATGAGAAGGAAAAGAAAAGATTACATGTGGCAGAAATGCGAATGTTAAGCGAATGCGAATATGTGTGGTGTAACTAGAATGGATAAGATTAAGAATGAGTATATCAGAGGAAGTTTGAAATTGTACCAGTGACAGAGAAGTTAAGGAGTAATAAGTTAGCATGGTACGGGCATATTATGAGAAGAGATGAAAGTAATGTAACAAGAAAAATTTTGAGTTTGAAAGTGGACGGATATAGGGGTAGAGGAAGACCGAAAAATGTGTGGATGGATAGTATGGAAAATGATGTGTATAAAATGTGTGAATACTGAGGTGATTTTTGACAGGGGAGAGTGGAAAAGGAAAACATGTTGTGCCGACCCCACCTAGGTGAGACAAGGGTAAGATGATGATGATGAGTGCGTACGAAAGTAACTGCGACTCTCTAAATTGAAACTATTCTTCACATAATACGCTCACCTGCGCGGTCCCTGTTAAACATCTCCTTGTGTTTTCTGTTAAAATCTGAAATTAACAGTCTCATCACTTCTCCCCTTAAGGTAGTCTTAGTGACAGCCGACAGGTGCTTGATGGATTCGTTTCCACGTTTTGATACATGCTTAAAGCATAACATAATACGGACTTCTTTGAGGTCATTTAAGTACTAGTTCCCGAGAATGAGATCAAATCAAAAGTCGTATGGTTTCTTACCTTGGAATTGCAAATGGTACATTGTAAATGCCTTGCTCAAAAATGTCAGGAGAACTCACAACATAAATTAAGAAGTATAATAAATAAAGTAAAAGTAAGTACAATAAATAGATATTTATTTGCGATGCAGTGACGTGGTTATTGTATAATATTGAAAAAAATATAAATTAAATTACCTAACTCCACAAACAAACCTAGTTTGTGTTTCATACTTTATAGAGTTGAAAATTAAAAATTGCTGAAAAATGTCGCGATAAAGATTTCCAATTATAAATATAATAAAAATATTTTTTTTTTCCCAATTTTGCTATCTTTAAATAAATATAATTATATATTTGGAAGTTATTAAAAAAAATACGCTTTAAGTTTCTGTTGTACAGACATAATTGTTCGTGTACTTTTCTACAGCGTAGTCGACAGAACTCTATTTAATTAGAACGAATATTATAATATAGATCTGATTTTATAAGTAATAATACATTACATGTACAATTAATATACACGTAAATAGTCTCTCATCTGTTTAGCCGATGACAGAACGAGGGTAATGTTTCTCAAGTCTATCTATGTCTATATCTTTGGCACTCTTTATGCTGTAAACAGTTTGATGGATTTTAATATATAAGGTATCTAACTATAGATTTCATTTAATTATAGAAGTAACACAGGTATAGGAATCAAAAAAGAAAACAAAAGTAAAAATTAGTTTTGTTCGTGACAGTTTAAATATTTCTGCAGCGTCAATTTTTACAACTATATTATTCTACGATCGAACAGAAAAATAGATCTGTGCTCGTTCATAAGTTACAAGTTATTTAAATATATGTGTTGGAAACTAAACTAATATAACTCGCGCCTATACGAAAGTTCTAGTTTAAAATAATCAAATAAAAAAAAATAATGTATGCCATGTATGTACCCTTCAGGGGATTGAATAAGCCTCGCAAACAGGTCACCAGTTCAATCACGAAGTTATAAAGACAAACTAGAGGTGTACCTCGTACAAACATGTTATATTGGAGAGTGAGGGGGGGGGGGCAGGGGCAGAACGCGCCGCCACTCAACTTATTTAATTTTTTTTCTATGAATAATTCACTTCGTAACTCTGTATAAGTTTCTTAGAGATTTCTTTATGTTAGAATTATTGATTCGTATATAAGTTGTTTGATAACATATATCGAGATCAAACAGTGAGACACATTTATTCAAACGTCGTCGCGTTGCTTACCGAGAGTGAGATACAATCTATATAAAATATTATAAAAAAAATACAGATTACTATATTTTCAAATATCATAGGAATTTATTGCATTTCAGAATAATAGGAAAAGGGACGTAAACCACAACCAAATTATTCTCAGTTTCGCTCTAATGCTTCTGAGGTACAAAATCTATTGAAAGTAGTATACTGGCATTACTATAAAACCTCGGTTTGTAAAATATATATACATTAATTAGTATTTATGTTATTTTGGTTCTTATTTTAATAAGTTATCTGCCGATGTCTGATCCTGATGCATTTGTGAAATAATTTCATTTATATTATCTTCTTCGCGAGAATCTATTTTCAATAAAAACGTATATTGAATTTTAGTAAAAATTAGTGAATTTTATTACAATGTTTTTATTTTATAACCCTCAAATTTTAAACAATGTGACAGTATGCATTAAATACTTATATCAAATTAGATAACAATAATATTAAATGTCAATCAGAACGTAGCTTCCTGTTGGCGAAAGAATTTTGAGAATAGAATCAATAGTTCCAGATATTATCTTCTACAAACAAACAGACTAAATCTCCTTAAAATATTAGTGAACATTTGTTAAAAGCGCACATAAAACAATATTCTGCATAAACTCGATGCGACTATTCTGATTTATTACCCTCTTTCCTATAAAGTTGTTTATTAATTATTTGCCATCTATTCATAAAATATCAAATTTAACAATACTTTTAAACTTTACATCATTTACACGTTTGTCGATGTTGGCAACCCTTTCCGATATAGCGTAACTATATATATTGGTATAACCGTGGTTAATAACCGCGATACACAGATTTCGCATTAGAAATAGCTCAGTAAACTAATAAGTTCGCAATCAGCGCGCTATCACTCGCGCAACCGATCGGAACTTATCACGTTTTAGATAACACGCTACATGCCTGCGCACTCAACTCTATCTCCGAATCGTCGACAGCTGTTCATGTTCTCCATAACAAGCTTGATTCCTATACAGTGTGTTATTATATAAATATGAGGGGTAATGCGATATAAAATAAAGTAAGAAATCAAATCTCTGATTCCCGGCACAAAGTGAAACACACTTGAAATTTTGTAAATTAATATATAATTAATAAAAAATAATTTTGTTATCCGTAATAATTTTTCCGGCAATGCATATGTGATGCCTCTCGTGTCGCAGAAGTCCATGGGTGGCGGTGATTACTTACCATCAGGTAACCCGTCTGTCCGTTTGCCTCAAATCGCAAAAAATATAATTGCACGTAAAATAATTAGAAATTTGAGGTGCGTTTCGCTTTGTATATTTATAGCTTGGATTATTTACATGGGACGCACTAAAAATTTCCAAAATTAATAAGAAAAAAACGCTATCGCTCGTCAAAAATGAATTGATTGTTTCTCAAACTATTCTCTCTTTCAATGATTTTTTTCGCTAATTTTGAAAAAAATTACGCTACTCCTCGGTGGTGATCTCGAACACATGCCTTTTATACTTTACAATAACCTTTTCTGGTGTTCAAAATTATTGATCGTGTAAAAATTCTTGATTTTGTAATAAAAAAGAAGTCGCATAATACCATTATGTACTGTGTGCAGGACGACCCATAGTATCTATGTTTTACCTTTCCGGCGGTGTGAGAGCTGTCAATATCATAGTGCGCGTGCACGTGGTATGGCGTTTTCGGTTATTTTACGGAATCGTTAATCGCCAATCGCTATCGTGTTCAGTTTTATTAATAACAATATTTTTGATTTTGATTTAGGAGCCGCTTAGCAGTAAACCGCATCATACTTTGGTTGGTTTTGGCTCATTTAGAAAGCCACAAAAGTGGGTTGCTGCTTACTTTTGGGATTGTAGCTATAAAATAATGTTTCGATGGCTATCATTATATTTCACGCTAAATTTGACGTTTCTACGTTGAACCTGGTAAGCATGGAAACGCACCGAGTGACACGGTCCATTTTTTAAGTTTCAGTGAAATTGTGAGGAATTCGTCGGGAACCAAGCTTTTTCACACGCAAATGTTTCAGTAGGATTTATTGTATTTATCTCACATGACAGACGGACAGATAACATGCCCGACACTTTCACATACACAGCGTACAGCATCGATGTTTTCATTGTTCACAGCGGTAGACGGACGATGTTCATAAAATTTGACACTATGATTAACACGACCACGTTGGATTTCTGAAAACCAACTATAAACAGTCAAGTTTCATGATGCTTCATTGTCAAAAGTAGTTTCGAAGCAAGTGACACCCAGCTGAAATGTCAAATTATACTTCAAATCGTAATAAATCATGCTACGAAAATTTTCACCAATTCAATCTAAGGTAATATTTAAAATGGCGCCGAAATGTAAAACAAGTAACAAATAGTTGAACCAAACTACATTTTAAAGCCAAAGAGTTCCATTCTCAAATGTAGTTATTAGTTTTTTAAAATATTATTGACATAAGTAACCAGCTTCGGAAAATTTTTGTGCGCCCTATGTATACCAGTATGCAAAAATATATAATACCCATACTAACCTTTATACAATGTTGTCCTGCCACAGATCATTATAAATCATGGATATAATTAATATTTCATAAAAAATTATAGAGGGGTAGTGAGATACTGAACATTTTCTTTATGATGTAAAAATCTTAGATAAAAATAAAAAAAAATTGTGGAAAAAAAAATAGATTTCGATAATAACGCTGCCTGTCGTGTCCATTTATAGCTAAAAGCTATCCAATTGATCCCATAAGTATAAAAACAAAGTATCAATCTTACATACGAACATACGTATACTACAATTTGTTATCTGAAGTTATATAAACAAATTGAATAGAAGAAAACACACCATGCGGTGGCTCGTAATCGCACCATCCCGTACAGTTTTGCTGCCAAAGCAAGCCCAGCGATTAGGACTATACACACTAGTATTTTCATTACTCCTGGAGTTGGTATACATTAAAAATTCATATCATTTTAAACAGATACCTCGTGTGTTAATCCGCGCCGGGCTCGTTGAAGTCTTTTACTTCAGATGTGATTTATTATTTTGAACGCGCTTTCAGAGAAATTTAACATATGTATACTTACAGCTTGGAGAGGAAACCGCAGTTTGGTATATTTTAACGCTTTTTGATCTTGTTTTGTACAGTTTATTAATTAAGTTGGGTCTAAAACGTGTCTTTACTAACTCTATTGCTTGACCTTTTGGCCTGCACACACAAATTAAATCTTACTACATCTGATTAGACATGTTTAAGATTCGAACCTACGTTCATCGATGCGGTGTCGCGACACGCTATCAACTAAGCGATCACCGCTTTAGAACATCGTTTCTAAAACATTGTATAAATTGGCCCAAAATATAAGTAAGTTAGAAAAATCCTACGATCTGAGAGTTATCACGACATGCCTCGAGTGTCACTAGTCTTAAATATTTGCTTATAAGTTAAAATAAAAATAATTATCGACGCTCAACTGTTTTACAAAATGAGGGGTTCTTATTGCAAAGCAGGTGACCATGAATAAAAATCTGTTTGTATCAAAACGTCATTGTATATTTTTTACGATCAAATTTGTAATGAAAACTCTTCTTTTTTTAAGTGTCACATCAACCGCATTATTCATAACTACAAAACAATTCATCCTTTTACAAACTCTTTTAACTATATTACATATTTTAACAAACACATATTTATTATTACCGTATTTAATTGAAAATATACTTTTAAAGTAGATATAGTTGAAATAAGTGGAGAACCAATGCAAAAGTTAATGTTTCGATAATTGTTTTTTGAAATAGATCGATGTAGAAGTCACTATAATATTGAACCTTCCCCAAGGAAGGAAACAAAATAACTCATAAACAATTGATTACTTGAAACAGAAGCGAATTCCCGAATATCTGTTGCACAGACAGTTGGGCAATCTCTCTTACAGAATATTAAGTGTAAAGGTGAACCCTTTGCTAAGCGATAAGTAATTCAAGCATTGATTAAGTATTCCGAAGCACTCGTTTATAATTCGCATAAAGTGCTTTCACTGGACTCCAATATACATCTCAATGAGAAATTCTAGAAATTATTCCGTTCTCAAGATTTACTTACATTCCGACAATACAAACGAACTTGTTATACATTCACAAGAGGAGTTGGTTACTACTTATCTGTTAGTGAAGGATAACAATATAACTATTAATATTATCTATACATATAATAAGAATGTAAATCCAACGTGTCTGTACTTTTTTGATTTTTGAGAAATAAATTGTTGCAGGTGTCTAGGAATAACTAATAGAATCCATTTCTATCATTTTAGAAATGTCTGTCGGTCTGTCTGTTTGTTTGAACAGGCATCACTGGTAAAGTACTAGGTTTCTGATAAAACTCTAGCAAGAAAATAATCAAGCATATTCCGGAGCAACTTAAATTTTTTGTTTCATCGAAATCGGTTAACTCTATCAAAAGTTATTGTAATTTTAATGACGACGGGAGTTAAGTACGAGAGAAAAATAGATAAATAAATGGACTTTAGCCTCATCTAAAAACCATGGTATTTTATAACATAAATAAACATTACCACAGTATAACATTACTAAGACATAGGACGAAAGAAAAATGTTTAATATTTTATTTTCGCGTAAATAAATATTAATAACCTAAGATGTTCAGTAATTAATTAATATGCATTATTGCAAATAGATGGCGTTCAACCGCCATTTTGTAAATCTATTACTACTATAATATACATTCTAAAAATTGGTCAATTACATATATTACATATTTCTATAAATTGAATAACTTACTTTGTACTTTGTATAAGTAAAATAGGGACCCATTATCTCCAACACTTTTCTCAGCAATTCTAGAAAATATATTCAAAAAATTAGAATGGGATAATATTGGCATAAATATTAATGGTAGACAACTAAACCACTTACGGTTCGCAGATGATCTAGTCCTATTATCAGACAATGCCAAAATTCTTAAAACTATGCTACAACAACTTACTGAGGCAAGTAGAGTAGTAGGATTGAAGATTAATAAATCTAAAACGAAAATAATGACAAATAGAGAAGCAATAACTATAGAAGTAGACAGTCAAAACATTGAATACGTAAATCACTACACATATCTGGGACAAGTCATATCATTCAAAGACCAAACTGACTCAGAAATAGAAAGAAGGATTTCGTGCGGAAAAGATACTGGTCTCTGAAAGAAATATTTAAAAGTAAAAACTTTTCTATGCCTGACAAGAAGAAAGTATTTGACTCATGTGTTCTGCCATGCCTCACGTATGGTTGTCAAACTTGGGCGCTGTCTCAGAAGCACTATTTAAAACTAAGAACATGTCAGAGAGGAATGGAAAGGAGTATGATGGGAATATTATTAAAAGACCGGAAAAAAGCACGAGAAATAAGATCAACAACAAAAGTACAAGACGTAATAAAAAAAGTGAAGCAATTAAAGTGGCAATGGACAGGACACATGACAAGGGATAGTAAAATAAAATGGACAAAAATAATTACGGAATGGTGTCCACGGGATGGCAGAAGGAAAAGAGGCAGACAAGTTAAAAGATGGACAGACGATATAAAGAAAGTTGGTAGCTCAGTTTGGCAAAGGAAAGCAAAAGATAGGAGAATTTGGAAACAGCTGGAAGAGGCCTATGTGTCAAGTGACACGCTGACCACTAATACGGGAAACCTGATTAGTTAAACCTATGTACATATTTAGTATCAGCAATAAAGGCTATAATAATAATAAGTAAAATATGATTCTTATTTTTCGATCGCATAAGGTTTATGATTAAATTTGTAATTTTCTAATTAGTTTTGTGTTGTAAATATTACAAGTTACTGAACCTTATCACATTTTAGGAAAATTTGTTATTACAATAAAAAAATAGAGAGTAAAATTGTTCATTGAACATAAATGTAAGAAAAAATCGTCTTTAGAAGCAATAACAGACTACATTGTAGACGACAACAGATGGCACTAAACTAAAATTTTATTGGTTTACTGTGGTAAGAATATTATGTAAGGAAGAGTACAGATAATAATGAGATTATTTCTTTTTGTTAAATTTATTTCGAATAATAATTTTCATAAATTTACCTTGATTCTAATGTTTTAATTACGCTTTCACTTAATGAATACTTTTTGGTTTATGCATTAGGGAGCTCGCATTTTCTTTCAGCGGTACCCTGGAGAAAAAAGACTGCAGGCAGTGCAAATAAAAGAAAGGATAACATAAAAATAATAATTAGAATGAGCTATGTGAAGTATATATGAATGAATATTATAAGCCCTCGACTGATTGTTTAAGACTCCGATCTTAAAATGGCAGATTATGTTTTCAATTTTTTTTTTAATTTCACTACGTCGTACATTGTAAATTTCATGGTTTAGTAAAAAAAGTTCGTACAAATGAAAAAATAATTTAAAAATACATTTTACATGAAAATTATTATTTTACAATTCATCATTTGTTATTTTTCAAAGTTTTGTAATAAATCAGGTATTTTTAAGCGTATGCTGCCAACAGTTTGTATAGAAGTTAAATCTTTATGGTTTTGGACAGTCCAAGGGTTAGTATTGTTTTTACAGTTGTTAAATTAGAATTTTAGTGTTATGTCACTCCTATACCTGCGTGTATTTTTACGAAGTTTCATCCATGTTCGCAATAAATTTAGATGCGGGCACACATTATCGTGTGCTATGAACTATCTGACTATATGACGATAGATGCAGCAATATAGCTAGGCCCTCGGTATTTACACACATCAAAGGACCTTGGAAACCCTAATTTGAGTTATTATTGAAGTGACAAAGGGGTACGACCATTATTAGTTTTTAGCCGGGTACATTACATTACAAATATACAGATATAAATTCAGAGTGTTTCATTAATCACTGTGTTTTGTATTCCGTTTCACGCGGACGAAGTCGCTGGCACAGCTAGTATATAATATTTCGTTAAGTTGAGACATTGCGGTGCATCTTCACGCTCAGCTAGATCTCTCAGATTTGAACAGATTTCTTTTTAATTTCTTTATAACTATATAAATAGCCGTGCCATAATATTATAATATAGTGACTGTTTAAAAAATATATTTTTTATTTTGAAATTCTTACTTTAATTGTTATAGGCTACCAAATTTTTTTAATGACATGTTCCGTTGAGTTTTAATTATTATTATTTTACAATTAACTAAAATTATTGACAATTTTTATACAGTATTATCTGTGCCTGCGACATCGTCGGCGTGGAACTGAATGAAAAAACACAGTGCTTAATAAAACAAACTGAATACATATCTTGTATATTTTTAATCTGACTCTCGGAATACGGTGTGGTACAAATCAACAGTTAGCTGTAATTCAAACACCTGCTTACATTTATATGATTGACATGCAAGTCTTTGAAACTATGAATTTAAAGTAATAAATGAGCCGTTTGCTACGACCTTTACATGATTTCTGATGATCTTATTCGGTAGTAAGGCTCACCGAACCATTTTGCTGTCACTTAATCTCATCTCAGAAATACTCGTCCATTTGTACCAGACCATTACTCAAAAATATTGTATAATATCAATGTAATATTGTTCGAATGAGAAACTTATCACTAAAATTTAAGAGAAACTTATTCGTAAATAAATCAGTCAAAACAATAACAAAATAAAATAAGTGATAGGCATATAAATAAACCGACAGGAGAACAAAAATAAAAAACCCCAGTTTTTTTCTCAAACATATTTAATATACCATTTCGTCCCTTTAGTGTTTTATTATAAATAAGTAAAATATACACATACATATATAAATATAAACCATATGATTGTAAATTATAATACATATATTACTCCAATTTATAAGCTATAAGTATACAAAATTTCGTCAAAATTCATTCAGTAGTATTTATATTCTTCGTGTACAAACAACAGACTGATACAAAATAATTAAAAAAAAAGCATGATAATGTAGTCTGTTATTACTTCTACAGGCCCCAGAGTATATTTTCTTACTTATATTCAATGTACAATTTTAGTCTCTTTACTCTTTTATTACAAAAATACAATATAGGTATAACTGTTCCAAAAAGTGATAAGATCCAATAAGTTGTAATATTTACAACACAAAATTAAATAGAAATTTACATTACATTTAATTATACAAAGTAACCTTTCAATTCATAGAAAGATGTAATATATGGAATTTGCAAATTCGTAGATTATATATTATAGTAATAATAGACTTAGAAAATGACTGTTGAACGCCATCTATTGACATTTACACATACTAATTAAATACTGAACTTCTTATAGTATTCATATTTGTTTATTTTGTATAAAAATAAAATATTAAACATTATTCTTTCGTTTAGTATGTCTGTCTCTAATATTGTAGTAATGTTTATTTATGTTATAAAATACCCTGGTTTTTGGATGAGACTCAAGTCCATTCACTTATATACTTTTCTCTCGTGCTTAAATCGCTTAAAATTACAATAACTTTTGATAGAGTAAACCGATTTTAATGAAACAAAGACTAAATGTCGATCGAGAATATGCTTGATGATATTTTATCTATATTTATACTTCACCAGTGATGCCTGTTCAAACAAACAGACATACAGATATTTCTAAAAATGATTGAAATATATTCTATTACTTAATTCAAGACGCCTGCAAAATTTACATTGTTATTATAGGCATAGATAACTTACAGAATCACATATATCCGAAAGTGGCATCAATCAATCAACTTAAAAAAATAGATTTCTAAGAATCTTGTTAACAGTTCTTGTACGCCGTCATTTGAAGAATTACATAAAAGTTCCTTGTACGTCATAAAATTTCATAAATATCGGTTAAGCCGTTTTCGAGTTTAACCCGAACATACAAACAAACAAACAAAAACTGTTAATTGTTATATTAGTGATTAATAACCCAACCCCCCATTTACATTCGAATCTTTTGTCTGAATCATTATATAATTTAGTGTGTTTGTGTTGAAAGATTGTTCGAGGATTTCAGAAAACTTTCTGGTTTTAATCAAGGACTGCTGATGATCACATAGTATTATAATAATTCGATTACCAACACCTACCGGTCTTACGAAGTTGGTTGGTCACGTTTAAATCATATCAAAATCTGTTTACCTAGTACGAGCCCCTAGAGTGAACTGTTCGCCACTGATATAATAAACGTTAATCTCCCAAATCTTTCTAATCCCAAGCTTTTATTGTGTGTTATAATCGCAAATGTGATCACTGTATCTATCTATATATTCAGCTTATAACACTATATAAAATTAACTGTATTTTTGTAAATGACTCACGGCACTAACACAATATACATTTTGTAATTTTGTTGTGGTCGATTACTTTTGTTACCGATTCGTGTCCTATTCTATCTACAGATTCAGTATAGATACAGATCTACGGATCTAAAGATTATCTATATGCCTTGTCATTTCAATTCTGTTAAATAAATACTTTTTTTTTACAGTAGAAGCCATATAGGCTTTTGTGTTCATGCAATAATAATAGTCGTGAATAGGTTTCAAATATTGATTTTAAATTATTTTAAAAATGAATTAAAGTTATATCATCGTAACTATGAGACATGAGATGCTCATACAGTTAACCAAATTTCTGTTTCTCTTTTCTCAAATGTTTCAATATATTTATTGAAGGAAGACGCGATATTATTATAGAATCATCATTGCAGATAGACGCCGCCGGATCCCTGCAACCCTTTCACCCTGACCAAACATTACGAGCTTAGGATTATGTTTTATTTCGTCAATCCTCTTTCCATTACATTATTAGATATGTCTTATTCTTGGTGCATTTATTGTCTCACATGAAGAAGCTCATTCTGTCTTACGTAAAATACTGTTTCTCACAAATCTAAAATGTGTTAACGCCTCTAATAACCTTCAGTATTTCAACCTGGATACGATACACTTTGTGTACCAATTTTAATGCTAGCATTTCGAACAAACCACAGAAAAACAAGAATAGAATGTTAAATCGTCTCATAAAATAATTATGATAATTTTTTATGTAAATTAAGTAGCAAAAAGCTTTTCGTGCACCTGCTTTTAATATCGACCTTGAACAATATTATTTAACTTAGGATTTTCCTGGTTTCGATTATATCATCTATTTCTTTTTGGTATGTTTTGAAATTTGAAAGCACACTTGTTTTCCGTGTTTAAAAATTTGCATCAGCGACAAAATTGCCATCTAAAATCTGGAGAGATTGTCGTCAAAGGGTAATCAAATAAAAAATATACTTGTAAAGAGTCAACTGGTTAAACCGTACCGTAGCAAATATTACATCGAAACGTTAGCGTAGCCCCCGGGGACCGCTGGCTCCGCTGAACACGTCCATGGAGATACTCGTCAACATTTATGAATATGACTTCATTATAATTAGATGTACAAACGCTTCTACAGCCATTGTTTATTCATTGAAACGACTAATTATTTATTAATTCGGACGTTATACTACATACATTAGGCTGTTTACAATGTTGTGATATATTGTAACCATAACTCTCAGCCGTGAATTCTTCTGCATCATCCGTCTATCTTATACACTGTATATTCCACTTTTACACTCGTTATAGATATTTTATACGGTATAGAAACGGCACTGTGTTTCACACGTAAACACAGTCAACAATGCATCGTCTGTTGTCGTTGTCATGTCAACCTGCGAGCCTTCGTCATCTGAATACACGCCGGTTGATTCCGAAACATGACAAACGAATAGGATTACTGTGTTGGTTTGTCTTAATGTTCATGATAGTACAAACTTCTTACAGATACAATACTGAATATACATAGACTGAAGGTAACAATCCACTGATTTCTGGAATATTTTCAATGGCGGATCTTGTGAAGTACGTGCCTACATTATTTATAATTTTATTATACTAAAGTAATTAATGTGACGCTCGTAAGAAGATGAAACAAAGTTCTGAGAGTAGAATGAGTCCCAGTCGTTAAGCTCATTTGTTTGAAGACGTAATGTTTCTCGTTTCAGTTACAGCGATCCCGAAGAGAATTCAAAACGATATTACATTCCGATAACTTTCAGCTAATCTCATCACAGGGTTGCCGCAACTGGACATTTTTTTTAAATTTTAATCCACGAGAAATCAGAACTTTAAATAGTTTTTTGTGTAAATACAACAGCCTATTTAACAAATGTTTTACTAAATTATACAAATTATAGTTTAAACCATGACACGAGCAAGTAAATATTTTAAAAGACTTCTACAGATTAAAATAGTCTAATATTAAATTAATAAGAGACGAGAGTGACAGCCCTGTTGCCGCGTGCCCCCGAAGTCGCTTCAAACGATGTCAATTAGCATCAAGCACAATTCGATTGTCTCTAAACATTATACCTGAACAATGTTCGAAAGTCAGCATTCTCAATGCCCTCGCCCTCGTCTTCACCGCCCGCAGGGGAATTACAACGGCGTCGACCTTTCCGATCATAGCACACAGCTTGTCATCAGTCTCTTAAGATTGTTCTAAGCTAAATATAAGCCATGAGATCCATTCCCACTGTATACATCAAATTCTCAGCTTTCATAAAACTAATCTGTATACGAATCTAACTAAACAATTATACAGTATATGTATATGAATTAAATTTGGTACAAATATTTGATATTGTAATCTTTATTATCACTATTTTTATCAACTACTGATTAACACCTAAATAGTCCAAATTTAAATATTAAGTTCAAATTTAACCAAAAAGCAATAAATATGTTTAGTTTTTTAAGGCGTACAGGCAATACTATTGGTTAATCAAAAATTAAAAATCTATGTATATATATATAACGATTGTAAATATTTGTAATATATATAATTTTTTTAGCTCATTAAAAATATTTTGGATTTTATCAATGTATTTAACACCATGTGACGTCTGTAAACAGTAATTATAATAACTAAGTGGTTTTATTAAACGCTGTCCAATAATCGGTGCTTCCAAAGTGAGTGCAGTGTGTGTAATATATATATATCTATATATAGATTTATGTTAGCATTATTTATGTAGTATTTATATTTTAGTGTGTATTTTTGTATTACTACCGGGTAATTTATTTAAGAAATGAAATGTCTCGTAAGGTTTGCCTGTAAGAGATCGCTCTAAGCGATAGGGCTGCCTAAGTGTACGTACCCATATATTATAAACTGTTGCTTAATTTTGTATATTTTTCAATGTGTGCAATAAAGTTTTATTATTATTATTATAGTTACATGGATATCGCATTTAAATATCCAAAATAATTTCTAAAAAGAAAAACATATGATTTATATAACAATAAGGATTTGATATATATAATAATTTTTGCAACTAGAAGAATTTATTTCGTTAGTAATTTTCTCACTATATATGTATTCTATTATGTAGGTATACGTTTTACTACCGAATAACAGTAGTTTACTTTATAAGAAAGTCAGATAATTAATCTTCACATCGGTGAAAGACGTATTAAAAAAAATGTACAATGTTGTATTTGCCTACTAGCGGAATATTTTTAGTATTTATATTTTGTCACGACGTTTCTCTTTACTGTTACCACTTACATTCAAATTAGTCGCATAAGCTAACATAGTATAAATTTATACCCACACAAAATAAATCAATATTGAGAAGATATACTAGAATCTACATATTGTTTGAGATGAGTGTATACTAGCGCTTCAATTTAAAAAAATATACGCTTTTCACAATATTGAGAAGATATAATAGAATCTATATATTGCTTGAGATCAGTTTATATTAGTCCTTCGATTACAAGAAAATGTAGGCTTTTCACAATATGAACAGATCTAATAATGCAATTTTCCGATAATACTGGTCCAAAGATACAAAGAGGTAGATAGAGCCTTCCGCAACCGGACGACGTCACTTCCTGCTCGACTTTTCTTGTCGGTTGTTCCTATTTCCGGGCTACGTCGCTTTCACTCCGTTTCTAAAATGAAGCAATAGCTTATTTCAATTGTAATATCTTTAACAGTGCGTCGTCTGTTAATGGACATACTCTTTTTTGTATACTTTATCAATTTTATATTAAACTAGCTAGGCCCCCGACTACGTTCACATCAGATATGAGGTATATAAACAATGATAAAAAAACTTCGAAAAATACGTGTATTGAAATAGACGAATCAACTTGGCTTCACCCTTTGTGAACGATTCTGTTTCTATTCGCAGAGTAGTGCTATGGTTAGCATCCACTAATTACTAGCACTAAATAATAAAATTATCTGAGTCTCGAGACTTAGCGTGGTACACAAAATAATGGCTACCCGTGCTTCAGACACATGTTTATTTTAATTTTATCGCCACGAAATTCGTCGAAACTATGAATTTAATGTAACAAATCAGTCAGTCGTTTGCTATCAAATTTTATAGGCAAGTAAATGCTTCTAACGGTGTTATTAGGTAAAAGTAGAGAGTCTCACCTAACGGTCTTCCTCCTTTTTTATAAAATCAACTAGTACTTTTGAAGTGATGATGGATCAGTTGGTAGTGTGTTCGGACACAGCGTCGAAGGATGAAGGGCCGAATCCTAGCAATTGAGTCTGAGCTTTCGGTGAAGGAAAACATCGTGATGAAATCATAACATGGTGGCAGAGCTTTTTCTAAGTCCGCCTGGCTAGCTACCATCCTTAAGTTGAAAATCTGTCGCCAAGCGCCTGTTATTGTGTTTCGGCAGCTGCATTTGAGAGCCAGTCTCCCTCTAGGTTTAGCGTGACTACCATCTTAGATCACATCTTCATTTAACATCAGATGAGATTGTGGTCAAATACAAACCCATAAAGTATATATAAAAAAAGTCTTATCCCAAAAATACTCTTCCGTTTACTACTAGACATTTTACCCACAACCAAATCACAATGCAATATAGTCCGAAACAAAAAGTGTAATAGCAAAATTTAAGAAAAACTTTTTCATACAAAATCCATTGAAAGAATAACAAAGTTAAATAACTTTCCACATGAATCAATATATTACAGAAAAGTTATGAATAAGGGCTTAGTGATTGAATAGCGATTTTTTTGTTTAAGTACTAATAATATGATAAAACAATTTACACAAACAACAATGCCACCACAGGCTTAGAGGCTCTGTCACGGAAACACATTAACGATTACCTAAAGGTCGAAATATGACATAAACTTTGTTACTAGTGTTCAGTTCTAATTTGCTTGAGTAGTACTGTGAAACTGTAGCGGCCCTAACAAGCCAACAGTGTAGCCAGTTCGAAAAAAAAAATAGTTTGCTACCCACAGAGTATATTTAGAATCCTGTAAAATTAAATATCCGTATGCGATATTTGATAATATCTGCCAAATAATTATGTTAATGTAACATACATTCAGGATGGATAATAGGTATGTTTCTCGAATAAAACTGTTACTTTTAACCAAACGGCGTGTTGAGTGCTCGTAAAGCGATAGAGTTGCTTGCAACGGAACGTGTTCACATAAAGAGCGCGCGTGCGAGCTACTGCGACACACGGACACGCGTCGCGCGACCGAACTCATTACGGGCGCTATTAAAATATGTCTCCATCTGAACAGACTCATGACTTCCCATCCATTCTATTAGAATGCTTTATAACGCGTTTGTTTCACAATATTGCGTGTATTATAACACCTTGTTTATTATTTTATTTACTTGATCATCTGACTTACTGACAACTCACGTCGACATATCAATACTGGGAATTTATTTCCACTTTGCCAACTCGTACCGGTTGAAATGGCTACTCGTACGTACTCGTACGTACGTGTAATACAGGCCCCAGATTCCTTGTAAATATAGGCCACAGAGTAGGCTCTCGGGCACCGGTAGAGAGGTATTTACATACTCACCTCTGAGAGGGCACTTTCGACCTCACATTACTTTGAATGACGCGAGGTAGATTCACATGTAACGATTTTAATAATAATTTAATAATTAATATAACACTCATATTTTTAAATTTCGAAAAAAACACTATTCATATTATATATTTATACGATAACTTCAAATAAAAGTAACTTAAAATAATTTTATCGTTATTACTAATCATAATTAGAATATTATTTATTATGTCATAAAATATACAGTAGGAGTAGCTGTAAGAATATATAAAATAATTATGGTACAGTATCAAAATCAAAATCAAAAATACTTTATTCAGTTTAGGCCCTGAGAAGGCGCTTATGAACGTCAAAGTTACCACCGGGTCGGAAAACTACCCAGTCATCAAGAAGAACCGGCAAGAAACTCGATCTGGTTTATCTTTTCATTAAACATATTATAAACATAGATACAAATAATTACACTCGGTGTTCGTGGATGCACAG
Source organism: Antheraea assamensis (assembly GCA_035772565.1). NCBI lineage: Eukaryota > Metazoa > Arthropoda > Insecta > Lepidoptera > Saturniidae > Antheraea > Antheraea assamensis. The sequence goes on along the minus strand of JAQQSE010000046.1, from coordinate 2,109,255 downwards.
AGAGGGCGTCATTTCCAGACGTCACCATCGTTCACATATCCACCCTTTAGACATTAAAACCTGCTTGACATGGTGCTTGAACTTAGTATTCGGCAAATCGGTAACGTGTTTTGGAATTTTGTTATAGAACCTACCTTTATCTTTACCTAAAAAACTGTTACCGGTCCTAGTGAGCCTAAAACATGGAATGATCTCATAAAAAAGCTATTCTCAACACCACATGAAACTATTAGAAAATTTATTCAAAGATATAATTAATAGTAAACAGTAAAGTTAATTATTACTTCATGGGGTAACATCTTAAGTCTAGGTTCAGGTAATAATTCGGTGAATTGTTTACCCTATAATAAATCTAACACATCTGCTATTGGTTTCTCGCAAATATTAACTCTTTTATTCTATCTTTGTGTCACAATATCTCAATTGGTTTATGGTTGTTATTAAGTATGTCATATGCTAGTACTGTACTAAACAACATTATTATTAGTAATGACTAATAAATTAATTGCTTTGTATAGGTGTTAATCAGATTAAACTGTAAAAGTCTTTGTAAAAGCTGGTTCGAGCCCCGATATATACCATAAAAATTTTTGAAGGTTTTACGTTTACTAATATGAATTTCAATCGTAATAATAATGATTGGGAAAAAATAATGCATTGTAAAAAATGTTGAAGATTAATAATCAATTCTCACAGGACTACAATGTATCCGGGAAATTCAGTACTGCAGAATGGAAGTTAGCAATACTTCGGGATCTGACGCGCTATCACCATGCCGCCCCCAGCGGTCAGCCCGGCGAAAGATGGCCGCCGAGCTCCGTCCTTATAGGGAGGTACACTGGGTATACGACCAGCTACCTCCCCTCGTCCGCCAAACCTGTGCAATGAGGAGATGGGCTCCCCAGACCATCCCCTCAATTCCGGCTACGGAAGTGGAAGGAGGCGGACAAATCGCCGCCTCCTTCCACCGGCCCTCCTTTGGGGGAGAAGGTCGCTGAGAGGGTCTACCTCTCGGGCCCACTCCGCCGCCTCTTTCTGCGAGATTACATCCTCGCAAAAAGAGGCCATCGCCGTCCAGGCGTCTTCGCTGCCGAGCATGGCCGCAACCACGCTTGGCAGCGACAGATTTCCTCCCACCGCCGTAGCCAGAGTGCGGCGCTGCACCTCCCACGCAGCACACTCAGACAGTGTGTGCTGCGCGGTGTCCTCCTCAGCGCCGCACTCGTGGCATGCGGCGGTCGGCTCCCTGCGAGCGATCTGGTGCAGGTACCAACCAGAACAGCCATGGCCGGTCAGCACCTGCACCAGTCGGAACGTCAGGGAGCCCCACTCCCTTTTAAACCACTGCGGCAGGACCGGGCGGATGGCGTATACCGTTCGTACCGCGCGTCCACCAGATCCTGCCGCCACCGCTCCATAGCGGTCTCCCTCCCCTCTCGCCTCTTTCCCTCTATCTCCCTGGGAGCCAGAGGCTCCCCCAAACGTTTCCTTGCCGCCGTTTGTTGGGATTTGAATTTTGGGAATTGTTTTGGGATAAGTCTTTGTAACCTACTGCAACAACAACCGTATTCAATATTTAAAGCTATTAGATGAAATATGACTGCCAAGGTTTAGTTTATTTAAAATAAAAATCAATCGTGTTGTGTGAACCCAAGTAAATACACATTAGGTTTGTAAAGAGTTCTAGATCGCTTCATGCATACCTGAGTAGTGTGTGATGTGTGCCCGAGTGCGGCTGCAGGCGAGGACGAGGGCGACCTCTTCTCTCAAACGTTATTCATCCTTATCTGCAATGATATCATGATATCCAATACTTTACTTTACGAAGTTATTCACATACCGCTACACGTCTGTACGCCTAAAAACCATGAAAGAACGTGAAGATTAAAAAAAATTATGTAAATTTTACGTCTATTGAAAGGGTTAGTGAGGGGCTCGTTCATCCGAAGTCAATTATACAGCGCAAACAGAGTTCCCGTACAGTATGGAAGCGTTTGTTTCGGTTACGAGAGGCGCCGCGTCACGTCGTACGTTTGTTATTTCAATACAAATTGGATCCTATAGGAACATGAGGCAGGGGAGAGCGGGGCAGGAGGGGAACGGGGGAGTCATTGTACGGAGCTCGGTATATTATGAAAAGGTACAAAATTGATTTGTAGAAATGATTTCCAGTTAAAATAATAATTGGAGAAAGTAACGAAGCTTTCTCAAATACTAAATGTTGCGAAACAAACGAAATTTATACTATCGGGTAATACTTATTAAACTATATGATATTTATAAAGGTCACTGTTTAATTGTATCTATTAATGACACAGCGATACTGAGCTCGAGAATTATCAAATTATATTAACATATATAACAAAAAGTGACGAATGAATATTAGTCACCTTAACGAAGGAATAAAACAGGTTTAAAAGCATAAATGTCTCTGAATGCTTAGAATAATAAATCACATACATCTGGATAATGAATACGTTTTTATAATTTACATGATTACTAGAGCCTGAGTAGTTTAGTAGTTGATTATCTGTCATTAGATTGTTCAACACATCGATGGTGGAAAGGATAATCGGCTAACGGGCTGTTTTTAGTCTTTGCATATTACTAAGTCAAGTTGTTGTTTTGTCATACAAAAGGAAATATGATATTGACTATTTTTCAATGACACTGCACTAATTTGATTAAAAAATGCATTTTGAATTTATCGTCTCGTTTCTAAAAGTTTACCTTCTTCTTTCTAAAAGTTTAAAATTAACATAAATTATTGTCGTATCCTAAGTAGTAGGTACCGTTAGGAACCGTACTTAGAGGAATCACTCTGTTCCAAGTTCAATGTGACGCGACAATCACCGGCGTCGCATCCGAACGGACATCCCGCATCCAGCATCTCTACCGGTCCTACTCACATGACCGTCACTAACTCACACACGGCACTTAACATTCGTTTAGTTATAACTGTGGGCCTACATACGACTCATTTCTATGAATAGTATTTTCAATTACGTGTTTTTTAAACTATAATATTCTTTCAACATAAATTAAAGGTATTGAACCTTTCAGATATGTACAGATCTAACATACAATAAAGAACGTAATCCACGTCAACCTGGCGATTGTCAACCAATCGCATCTAAGTATATCGCCACGAAAAATCTATGAAGAGTTTGCCTACTACGTCAAGCTACCACCCTCAAGTTGAAAATCTGTCGCCAGGCACCTGCGGTGTGTTCCGGCAGCTGCACTTGAGAGCCAGTCTCCCCTCTAGGTTTAGTGTGACTACCATCTTAGACCACATCATTATTTAACATCAGACGTGGTCAAACGCTAATCTATAAAGTATAAAATAAAATTAATTTTCGATTAATCATTTTCCTGAATGAATTTTACGAAAATCTAGAACAAAAAATGTATTTGCAGAATAAAAATTTTATTTGCATAATATACTCGTCATAAACGATTGTTGTATACATGTAATTTCTTATTAAAAAAAAATGGGGATAAAAGACATCGAGCTAATTTGTTTACTATATTAAATTATTCTGGAATAAATTCTAAACATATACGAAAAATCATAAATGTAACGGTATAAAAATATGACTAAAGGTTTTTTTTTTATTCATTTTTGTCACCCTATCTTCTAGATAATTACTATCATTGTCGAGCAGGTAATAATAATATTAAAAGAGTCTTGTGATAATTTCAATATACAATGTTCTAACAAAGATGGTGGCCCCCTTTTTAGAACTTTTCAGGGAGTTTTTATGGCATCTCAGAATTCATGCTCCGTGCTGTTCTTTTTCAAGCACTTCACTTGTGCAAAATAACCGAACTATATTATGTAAAATGCCACCATTATTACAAAATATAGAGCCGAGATTATTCATAAAATATAAAAGCCACTAAATGACAGACTAAGACACGGTAAAAACTCCTAATGAATGTTACTTGTTGAGTGAGACAAGCGATACAGACAATCTCCATCTTTGTCTACACAATGCGGCGACGCGACGCAACACTACGCGGTTATCATATAATCTGGTAAACGCTACCGGACACTGTCTACGTCGTAGCAACACTACGGATTTCTTATATCTGTGGATAAATTAAATAGACATTCATGTTTTAACTGAGACTATGCAAAATGTTGACGTACATAGCTGCTTAATCACTAGATATTATAAAACAAATTCGTCCGCCGCGTCTGTCTATCTGTCTGTTCGCGATAAACTCAAAAACTACCAAACGGATTGTAATACGGTCTTCTACAATAGAAGAGTAATACATGAGAAAGGTTTAGATATATGATTTCTCAAGGTTTTGTGTAATTTGGTTAAAATATAACGATAATTGTTAGAAGTGTTGGAATAAGTCAAGCCACCTGAGAGCTTTCATCGAAAACGCTGGCTAATTCTTTTAAGATATAACAAAACAATATACAGTAAGAAATTCCTCTTTTATAGATCTACAAAAAAATGCGATGGCATCACTACATACATACTATAAAACAAAGTCGCTTTCTCTGTCCCTATGTATGCTTAAATCTTTAAAACTACGCAACGGATTTTGATGCGGATTTTTTTAATAGATAGAGGAATTGAAGAGGAAGGTTTATATGTATAATAACATTTATTAAATAGTGGAGAAATACTGTTATTTTTGAAGTTTCTAATGTGATGTCGTAAATAATTACATTTTTTCCGCTTACATTGCAACAAACGCAGGCTGAACCCTACGAGATTTATCAAAATAATGTTTGCGGGCGACGGGCAGTAATTAATAAATCAAAACTACTGGATCGATTTTAATATTTTTTTCAGTGAATGACATAGGTTATATATTTTTTACCCGTGCGAAGCCGGAGCGGGCCGCTAGTACACTTATATTTTAAGGATAGCTTACTATATTCATCTATCTACAAAAAAATGGTCACATGCAATTAGACAATTGGAAGGCTATTTAGACGGATACAGTATTAATCCTTATCAAATTAGTTACCTTAAGCATTTCGTACATATAAGTATACATTTTTATTATCAGGGCATTACAATGTCCGCCGGGTCTGCTAGTTAAGCATAATTTGAATACATATTTAATATAATAAATATTATAATATACAAAGCCGTTTGTCATGTATGTCTATATGTTAATTTAGTTCTTCTAAACTGCGCAACTGACTTTGATACGTTTTTCACTGTCGTCCAGAGATTTTATTCCGAAACGTTTATATAAAAAACAAATAAAGACAAGTCTAATAAAGGCGCATGAAGGAGTTTTCGGACGCTTACATTGGAAAGTCTGGCTAAACTTTAGCCGATACATCAAAATCATTTACTAAAGAATTGTATATCTTAAAAATATATACAAAAAAGCCCGCGATAACATAAGTCTCTCTCCTCGGGATAACCCACAATAATAATTTTTATTATAAAATTAAATTACCCTTTAAATCATATCACTTTAATGAATATCTTTGAAGATGTCACAGATTTAAAATTACGCGCAATCAAAAAAGGCTTTTCTTTTGAAGATTCTCATGTATTTTCTACGATATTGATTGATTGCAAATATACAAACCATCAAAAAAGAGATCTAAATCGTTTAGACCGTTATAGTAGTATCCCACATGAATACATTGCACACGTGCGAAGTCGGGGCGGGCTGCTAGTTTATTATAAATTAATCAAACGACAACAGATGTATTGTTCTGCTTAAATAGACTCATTTGAGGATAAATTAGAAGATATGTTATTTAATACATTATTTAATACAGGCGGGGTATTCTACGTGAAGTGGACAAGAAAAAAATGCCGATGTTTACGATTTTTACAAAATTCGCTTATGTTATAACTATATATGTTCTTAATTCATATGCAATATTTTTTACAGTACAAAGTCTGGTTAACGAATTAGACGGTTTTAAAAATTTAACTAACCGGTACCGTACGCGTTACTCCGAATCTCAATAAGCAATATAAAACAGTTACAATAAAATAAATAAAGCAGTTGAACGTATATTTTACTTATTTAATGAGCGTTTCAAATACATAATTAAATATTATTTACCAGACTTTACACTGTAAAAATATTACATATGTGTATCGAGGATATATATAGGTATAGCATAATTAAATATTACTAAAATTCTAAACATTGGAATTTTTTACCTTCCAGCTGCATATGTTCTTCCAGCTGCAAGAACATAAACATTCACTTTTTCGTGGGTAATTGGGTAATAATTAAATTCAGATACATTCCTAAGCACTGGTAAACAAAGGCTTAAATTAGTTAACATTTTTATATACTTTGATGCTAATAAAAGTTGAAGCTTCTATATTATTATACATAGGTTTAGGTTTCACTACATAGTGCTTAATAGTGAGAGGCCCGAGGCAGAGTTTGGACGGCCGGTTACAACACCTGCCACAAACAGGCACTAATTCAATTTAACTGTTTAACAAGTAATAGTTCATAAATAAATTACTTGTTAAATTCAATTTGAATTAAGGCAGTAACTTGGACAGTGACTATTTGATGGAACCACGTGTTTATCCTATTATTATAAATACGACGGAAAGTTTGTTAATTTGTGTATCCATCACCATGAAATTTTGTATACACGTTATAAGGGGACAGAAAAAGAACGTTATCTAGAAAAAAGTACTGCTCCCAAAGCCGAGAGCAAAGGCTGCTAGTATCATTCTATTTGTTAACTTTGTCTAATAGTGGTCGGTGGTACAAATCCCGGTATCACATTTAAAATAATTTCATAGGCGACTGTTTCATAGCAGTTGCTCAGCAAATCCTTTCACCTTTATTAGCAATGTCTGTTATAGATAAATGTTAATAAACTCGGAAAATATCATGCCGATAGGTTCTGTAAGCAGTAAAGTGTCTTTAAGTATCGCGTCACATAGCAGTAGGCGACAAGACGTATAGGAGGAGGCGGCGGCAGTTCGCAATAAACGCCTCATAAAACCGTACGCGAGAGAATGGCATAAAACGCACCGGCACGGGTAGCGACGCGGACGGACGAACGCGTCCACTTGTTATTACATAATAAATGTTCTGTTTATGCTACATTTTTATAGGGGCGTCTAATTGAAGTTCTGTGATTATTGACGTCGGTGAAGCAGATGTGCTCGTGTCGGGAAAAGCAGACGTGTCGTCTCGTTACCAAGCACCCTCGGCATGTCTCACAGATGTGGCCATGTGCTCTCTTTATTATTTGATTATCTCGTAATCAGATCCCGAGTGATTCGGGTTTATGTGAAACGCTAAACCTTTCCTGGGTCAATGGTGCGATCTCCAGAATTTTCGTAACAAGATGTCCTATATTAAATTATTATTTACTTTATTCTCGTTAATTATAATATAAAAAAACTGCTTACGATTAGTTTACCAACAACACACAGTGCTACCGATAAGGTCCATCCTTACATTATTTATATCGCTTTATCAGTCGGCATATTGTCTCCTATAACAATACTATAAATCTGTCAACCCTAAAAATATTGTAACGAGAGATTTTTCGGCAAAACTTTCCTCGTGATTTATATAAATAATATCATCATTTTTCATAGAGTGAGTAAGTAGGTGTTAATTTAATACTGTCGACGCACGTACGCACTGTATACTTTATATTCACCTCTGAGGAGGCACATCTCATGAAAACTGAGCAAACGCGGAGTACCTACACAAACTGCTGAAAATGCATGTGTTGAATTTTACCTGAAAATACTTATGGAAATATTACAGCAAATGCGCTTTATCGATTTGTTCGTTGGATGCACCAGGAAATTATTTATAAGAGATTTTCAACTGCGGAGAGGCATGACGACCGTGAGTGGCTATACACGTCTTAGTGGTTGCCATGTTTTTGGATCACACTGTGCTTACCAATCAGAATTAGTGCCGTCAACTTGTTGTGTTGCAATCAAAAAAATCTACAGTTGGTGATTAGATACAACACACAAGTCAGTAGTAGAGGCGACTGTCGTGATGGTGTTTCATTTATTTCACACGTCGTGTTGATATACTAGAATATTCACCTCGTTATTTTGTTGCTACTCATATTTTAATATTTGTAAAAATATTATTGTTAATTTTTGTAAGCTATGAATTTTAAAATATACTGCTCGTGTGCGAAATGTTGTAAAAATCGATCAAACCATTTTCGTGTTAAATCCAGACACTTCAAAAGTTTAAGCTCATTTTTATAACGAATGATCTTTACTAATAGCATTCTAGCACAAAATGAAATAATACACGTACAGCCATAAATATAGATTCGGTATTACATATATAGTACGAGATGAATCCTTCTCAAACGCTGTAAGCAATAATAATGCATCACCCGAGCGCACCTCTCATAGAACTATTATTGATGTTGGCACGAGCAATTAGCTTGCCTGACAAGATTCACAAGCCCTTTGTAACTCCTTCGGGCATTATCTGTCACAAACGTAATATCCAAATTGCTTGTTTGATCGTTGTTATAAAAATATCAATGTCTAATCTCATTTGTGACTCTGTATTTCAAAGTACTATGTAAACATTGCGTTTCGTGTGTAGACAAACTGTAACCACAGTAAGTTATGCTGTGTCCGCAGACGCCAAAAATACGAGACACTTGCCTCCTATAATAAACTATATTCACAATATCACTCCACGTGTAAAATCGAATTTCAATTCAATTAGTATTAATCTTATACCAATTAAATTGTTAATTGTTATTTGAACATTTGCGAAACGGCTGAACGAATTTGAAGTACACTTCTACTGCAAGATAGAAAACTTTTGAGGATAATGTAACTGTTGAGCAACAAAAACACATCAACTGATAATAATGATAATGATAATGATTAAATTTGCCAAATAGCATGCTACAAGATAGAAATCTTCTAGATTCACACTTACCAATGCCTATAAGTCCGATCCACAGTCACTATGCCAGCGTCAACAAGTTGCGCACGTCGCGTCGTTGTCCTTGGTCGGAGTCAGTAAGGACACGAAAACCCTAGGCCTTGTGTTAAGAAAATAAAGTTGTCAATATACATGAGATAGAAGCGCGGCGACATACAATATCAAAGAAAACCGAAGAAAAAGTTCACTAAATTTTATGTAATAGATATTTACTGAATCACAAACCATTGTTAGATCTGTGGAGCGAGACACGTTATCACAACAATGACTTAGAATCTTGTTTTGTTACTCATAATGTTATGTTACATTTCGCTAAACTTGAAAGAGAATAGATGATCTCTTAACAAACAATACCCATACCCATAAACTTTGAACCGTCAATATTAATAATATACTGAGAGGTCGGGCCCGGCAGTTTTGTATTTTACCGTACAAAAAATGTATAGAAAAAGCTTTCGTGGGTTATGATTTTTTTTTCTCATAATTTTTAGATGTAACCATTTATCTTGGAAGCCTCCGAGGTGTAGGAGTTGTTTAGTTTGAGTGGTTCACTGTGAAATAACAATATATCATGTTGTTATTATTTCGTTAGTTTCGGGAGACCGAACGCACTTAAATAAATCCTACCTACATCCTATTCTATTTACATTTGATTGAGCTTTAAAAATATGTATATAAAAATGTCGCTGAAATAAAAAATCTATTGTGAATTGTTTTTAATGCTTTTAATTTTACAAAAAGTACAGTCCTCTTACATATAATAAATGTTGTACAATCACTAACCAACAGATTTTTATTTTCTAAGTAAATCATTTGACTGTAATTGTGTTACTGAAATGGTTTACGTGTCTATATAATATTTTCCAATTTTATCCTCATAACTGCCATTTGCCTGTTTCTTTACTATATTTCACCTGAATTCCTCTTTACTCTTGTACAATACGTTTATCAAACAAATACATAGAAACCTCTTATTAGGAATATCCTGAACTCGACACAACCGACTTTTGTGTGTAATTTGTTATTATTGTGTGGTGGATAACAAAAAGCGATGTATTACGTGTTCTCGACATTGCACAAATAGTTCTATAATAATAAATGAGTTTGTCGATGTTTCCCCTTCATGTGTTATACAGAAATTTTATAGCAACTGTAATTCGCCTATCGTATAATGATAGCAGTTTATGTGAGCTACAGGTATCATTGTACTTATTGTTTATTCTATAATTACGATAATGCGGCTGCTTTAGAGATTTGGATTGTATATTCTTTATTTATGAATATGATTATTTGGGTTATTTCTTAAAGTACCATATTCTGTAATGATATGTACATATGCGTAGAAAAGCAAATTAATAGAACCTGTAGCCTTAAACACTTTACTAAATCGTAAAACGAAACCTAAATGTTAGCTTTCTTTATGGTGTGTACAGTTATGTGTCGAATTCATTGGCTTCATTCATTTCATTCAATAGTCATAGGTTAAGGGTATGCATTGCGTGTAAGAAACACGCAGATTGATTTACCTATATTAATATCAATTCCATTACATATGTCATTTACACATAACAATGGTCCCGGCATAGAACCAAACGGCACGCCTGTTGTGAATCCTCCCACTGTGATAACCTGTGACTGTGAGTGGTATATACACTTCTAACCCTCTACGCATTACCATGTACTACAAGAAACGAGGCTACTCCTTCCTCAAGGGCCGACAAAGCATCTATGATTACTTACTAACAGGTAACCCGTCTGTTCCTTTGTACTACAACCATCACGTACACCAAGATCGTAAAGCTTTATGTAGAAGTATGATATCTTAAAATCCATGTAGACTACCTCGTCCTGAGAACCACCAACTAGATTTAAAAAAGCATAATCAGTAAATACCGTTACATTTGTGACAATAAAACGATCAATTACAAATACACGTTTCTCAGAAAGAAAGGAAATATACAAGACTTTGTACTTTGTTTTGTAAATAATTTTCTCCATTATTTTACTCAGGATATTTAAAATTGATGTAGGTTGATTATAATTTTCAATATACGTTCTTAAACCCTTCTCGGTAATAGAGAACTTTTGAGAAGAAACCCTTTGCGAAACATCCACTAAAATGTTGTGTCAAAATCTAGGTTGGTACCACGTGGTAATTGTTAAACAACACTGGGAAACATTTTCACTACCCGTACCGTTAACAGAGTCGAGCCCTGTTATAGGTGTCTTTAAATCATTCGTTGAAATTCGCACATTAGTAAGTATAACATTAATATACTTATAGTATACTGTAACAATATTTTTTGTCAATTAATCAATATATTGTGTTGCAGCTGGCTTAGTGAAGAAATCATTGAATGCACAGCAAATATCTAGTTAGTTCTCAAGTATATTAGTACTGTAGCTCGTTACATGTAGAAGGGCAGAATTACTTTTCCTATTGGATTTAACCGCAATTTCAAAAGGATTTGGAGCAGCCTTATATATTGAATTGTGAAACATTTATATATGAGCTATGATGTAATTGGTCTTGCAAGATTTTATGTCAAGCTCTTAATGCATTGAATTAAGGATGGCTAACAGGACTTTGTAACGTTTCAAATCTTTATGTAATTTAGACTCCTCTCTTAGTAACCTTATGACCGCATGACTGTCCAAACCAGAATAATTATGAAACACATAGACACGAACCTGTGGAACATACTTCTATAGATAATATTATAACATATTTATGTCAGTGTACTGACACTGTATTAGTACTTTTTGAAAGGTTCCAGACCAAACCTTCCGAGGAAAGCTGTCGTTTATAACGTCAACATTAGTACGATTGGATTATTCTTTTGTTCACGTCTTTAACCTCAAGCGCTTACTTAAAAAATCACTACCAAAAATGTTGAGAGTAAGATAATCTACTTGTCTTTACTGACGAAATTTTTTTTTTAACATTGATGTGAAAATGTGAGAAATTTTAAATCTAAAATAAGCAATAATGCAATAAGTCTACAAAATATTTCAATTTTCAATTACTTTACAATAAAATACTGAAACATTCCCAAACACAAAGACAGCGCGTGTCACGTCAAACTATATATCAAATATGATTACACTAAAATAGTAACTTGTAACATCATAATAAATTAGTACTGAATCTGGACTTAGAAGCCTGGCTCCTTGTTTTCCAGTACATAGTGAGCTCGTAACTCTCTTATTTGTAAGAAGGGGAAATTAAAACGAGATAAAAACATCAACTTAATAGTAAAATTCAAGCTCCAGCAACTCGACCCTATAATGATATTTACAACATAACTTTCATTACTATATAGATAACGTTAACTTATGCAGTAGTAGTATAGTGTATTAGTGTCATAGTAGAGACATACGACAGACATGCGACCGATAACTACTGACGTATTGTAATAAACAAATGGACTTTTAATGATACGATATTAACTAAACCGAGGCAGCGACACCGCGTCCCGTCCCGTCGCGTCGCGTCGCCCAAGTGTCGGCTGTACCGTCAGCTAAATAATCACTCATCGTGAAAAACAATGTACAATCGAAGAATTATATTATTTACTTAATATCTAAGATAAGAAATATAATACTTTATTTCTACTTAAACATAAATTTATAATCTATGAAGGAGATTTCAAATATGGTGTTTCCAAAATTTAGAATACTTTTCTTCTTCCGCTGTATTGAAATAGTAAACCAATATTTAATAAGACATTTAAACACGATTTACAACAGCAACAATCAATGCATAAATAATAATTTGTTTACATAAATAAATCTGACGCAACAAACGACCACGACACAACTAAGATATTTATTGTTTTTTAGCTGGCCTTCATTATTTTTTTAAAGAATCCTTTATATGTTCTTTATTTGTTTTTATCTTACGTGCAGTAATTTGGAGTGCAAAATTAATATATTTGACGTTTACTTAGATGCTTGCTGGCAAAATCTAAAGCCCCGTGAGGCGGTGATTAGCAGCGTCACTATGTGACATCCGGTACCGACGACAATACGCTGACGCTAGGTCTCATTATTGCAGATCTTCTTTTTAATGTTCAACATTTTATGGTTAACTCTTTCTTAATACGGATATAAATATTTTTCGTTTATTCATTCAAAAACAAAAAATAAAGTTAAATGTAAGTATTTTAAAAATGCCTGTAAGATTCCATATCCTTATTTATTATTGTCCTCATTTATTTTAATAATAGTTTGATTCCCCTAATAATTAAATGTATAACGATATTAAAAATAAATAGAACATCTGGGGGATGACCACCCCGCATTTGGCATTACCTACCATCTACAGTCTCATAACAGTCTAGTGTTATAATATAATGTAAAGTCAAATTACGTTATTAGTTAGAGTAATCATCGATTTCATGTATACTTTATATACATATATAAAAAATAATATCCACATGGTCAAAGTCGTAACATTGTCAACTACTGTTGTTATACAATTAAAAGCAGACACATTTGTAGAAAGGTCTTATTTATAACTATATTTGTTTCATAAGAGTTAATAAATTATCAAATCAATGAAATATGACTGAGTTGCTGTCCGTACACTCAGTGTTTATTATTACAGTTTAATTTTAATAAAATATCGGTAAGCGAGGCGTGACTCCCCGCACCACACCGTGCGCCGTACGTACGTAAACATATCACCTATACAATTATTCGAATCGGTTTTACATAGAGACACACTAAATTACAATGTCAAACGACGATCAAACACGGGCCTGAGCACTACTCCAGTACCGTGGCATCGCGAGTGCTACTTTCGGATGAACTGTACAAAATCGGTTGCGGACTGAGCGTGAACAAAATAATTAGACTCACTCACCCTAATTTGCAGATATGATCAGCTCTATAGTGAAATACTGTGATAAAATTTTCACCGAAATTATAACGTCTACATAGATGAAACGATAGTCGCTCTCTATGATATAGAGACAAGAGCACCATTTGTTTGTAAGGTCGAAGGGCGGAGAACGGCGCGGAGGACGTCGCTATGAATTGTCTTTGAAACGTCACTCGGGAGAGTAATATTAAGAGTAATGTACGGAACGTTAATTAATTAAATAATCAAAAGTTGACTAAGTCATAAGAAGCTGGTACATTTACTAACTTCAGAGCGTTTTTGTAAAGTCAAGTGCGACAGTGTGTCCCGGCGCGACGCCGGGTCTTCCCCGGGGAAATCAACACGTTTTATTAAATATACTTAAAACTACATTAAAACGATACTCGAGGCACACTAGAGGCATTTACGACGAGAGTTCGGGTTTTAAACCACAAAATGGTTATTATTACATTTAATAATTAATGATATGTATTCGTCAACCCTATATTCACTAGACGCTTAATTGCCATTGTCATACTGTAATCATAATGAAATGATGAGATGGTATGAAACGGCTCTCTATTTAGATTATGTAGCAAGCAAAACCAAGCCTTAGCAACAACAGTTCCTACAGTAGTATAATGTTTGTGGATCAAAGGAAGAGAGGTGGAATAAAATGTAAGTATTTTATATACCAATACTAAAACGAATGAAGAACTCATTTATTAATTAATATACATAAAATACAAAAATATTACTGATTAAATCATCTTCAGTGCACTTAGTACTTTTTTGTAGATAAAAGGTCTCAAATGTGTCCTTTATTTATGTCCTTTTCTGTACCTCTGACAATACATATGACATTACATGATGATCGCTTGAGTTATTAACGTCTAAAAGCGTAATTCATATTAGTTTAGATAAGCATTTATGTATTTTATTTCTTTGGTTCTGTAGAAAATACGGTTTTAACAATTTAGACGTCGCTAAACACGTCTCAATTGTGTGATTGATATATAGGCTATATATCACTTAACCCCTCGGTTGATTTTTTAAGACCAAGGTCTCAAAATGACAAAGTAGCAAAACAACAGTTCCTATATACGTGATAAATCTTTCAACAAACTTCGCATTTTCGTTATATTATGGCTGATTCATGATCTGATTTTACAATTTCGCAACCGATGTTCAAACAAATCTGCCATCGATTTGATTTTAATAATACATCATTAGGAAATAGGATTTAAAGTGACAAAAAAATATTGAAATCACTGATTAAAATAAAATATGAAGGTGTACTTTGCGGCTTCTTCTCTTACATATAAAGGCCATTAGACCGGATAAGTTGATAGAAATCTCAAAATCGTTTTTAGCCGTCTATGTTCTCAATGCAACGGTTGTAAGTATATTTTAACACGAACTCACTCGGTGGGCGAAAATATGTTAATATGCTAAGTTTAAAACAGGAACTGTGTACTGCTTATGAGAGCTTTGTAGAACAGTTGTAGTAATCCTAGTGAAAAACCGAAAGATTACGGATTCAACTCTCTGTACTTGACTTTTGTGTGATGAGTATAATTTGCAGTTCTGTGCCTGGGTACGGATATTGTTATACATATGTGGTAATAATTATGTATGTTTGGGAATCCCTACTTACCCCACTAGACACTATTGTGCTGTAATAATAAGCGTAAACAGTAACAATTAAGCGTAGTGTACCCGGTAGCGGCTAACGCTAGTATGTCTGCAGGGAAATCACCACATTTCAGTAAACTAATTTATAATGTTTAGTGTTGTTGTACCTAGCTACAACTAAACTAGAACATTATGTTCTTGTGCCTTACCCCAATCCCCGTTATATACACACGTTGCTCAACTCTGAAGAAAAAATTTAAATAGTCGGTTGAAGGAATTGCTTAAATATGGTTCAATGGAAACGATAACATAGTTCAAACAGCTTATATGTAATGAATATTGCGTAAGCTTAAACTATTTCTCGTAACTAAGACCTTGTCTAATAATATATTATTTGATGCAGTCTGTATTTTTTCTTTAAAAAAACCTACAGCTAGATACATATATAGTTCATTAATTTCTACTTTGTGACATTGACACTGGTTGCCGTCTCGGCTGAAGAATGCGTCTGCATGACACTAAACAAAGTGAAGCTGTTCACGACGTTCAGGCGAATAGCTTTAGTCAATATGAAAAAAATATATATCGCGAGCAAATAAATTCACCGTCAGGTAATATGATATACGTTTGTCACACACGAAAAAATAAAATAAATATTGAAATATTGTAAAATGATTTACTATAATAATTGTTTTACATGTTTGTAGTGCTTTGAGACGTCGCAGGGCCGAACTATACATAGTAAACTTAATAATACAACACTGAATAATAGTCCGGACTCCGGAGTAGCAGTTCGAAGGCGCGCGGTGCCGGCACCTTACGCATTGAAGTTTCTCGAACTATTTCCACAGAACGCAATATAATATCATAATATAATTGAGTGAATTACCAACTACGTGCTGATGGATAAAGTTCTATCCGTCTGTCTGTCTCTACGCACAGGTCTGATTCATTTGAATTTATAACTAGATTGAGGCTTTACCAATACAAACGCTTTAATCAAGTTATGATTATATTATTACACCAGTAACTCTATTTAGTAATAGCTAATCCGAATTTATCTCAATGTAATTCGATCACACTCGCTGCTGTCATGAATATTTGCACACATAATCATAAAAAAAAATCGTTTCACACCATAGGGCAAAGACTTTTTGCTTGGAAAATTCAACACCTTAAATATCTGTCTTTTTCGGCGCATATACTGCTTATTCGGCGCTTATTCTGAAGAATGATAAATACCCAATATATTGCTTCAACACTATCGTCGTGTATCTATGCATTTCATCTCTTTTTTCTTCTTTTAGCCTCTTCAGCTCTTGGTGGTTATCCAGCACCCTCTGTAGCATCTTTCTATATAAATCTGAAGAAATTATAGTGTTTATTAATGTAGGAATTATTTTCAATCAGTTTTAGCGGTTAGAATAACAAATATCAATCAATAATGGAAGCTACTTCTAATGTTTACATAACATTTTCATAAGATGTTATGCGATTCGATAAGTTAAGATATTTATTTTAGTATGAAAACCACCCCTTCAGTTTATGGCTGTCGGATTATAACTCGAAGGTGGTAGATATCAGCGCCATTATTCGAACATGCTCCCTGCGTTTGTTAGGATGCATCACGATGCTCTTCTCCATTGATAATCCGTGTAATTGTGTAATTGGAAAGCAAAGTCTAATAGAGCTTGAATCCCTTATTTACGCATCAACATTCTGTAGACAAAGTAAACAATCCGAAGTGGTTTATTACCTGCGATCTAACAGATGAGAACATTTATAACATAATAACTTTATGAACTTGTTGAGTCATAAAGTAGGTATATTGAAAATTCTGAGAGTACTGCGGAGAGTGGATTCGTAAGTCGAAGTTATTTGCAGTAAACTTGGGGGGTTGTTAAACTGTTGTTTGATGAGAGAGCCGCGACCGATGTCTCGAGACGACGCGAAACGCTCGATGCGGAGACGCGCTCGCCTGCTGCGCTTCAAATTCACTTCGTTTTATACGGTCCACTTAAATTTCTTGACATCCATTGATACTTAACGTCTTTGTATTGATACTCAAAGACATTGAAAAATACTAAGATTAAATTGAAAGTGGAATAGATTAATTATTACAAACAAAAAAACAAGCGTATTCAAGTTAAAATTATCGTATGATCATAAATTCGATGTTGGGGTGAGTATGTATTTACCTGAGCCTGGAACTCTGCCCTATCTCAAATCTTCACTTGGCGTGGGAGGTGAGGAGCGCGAGGGAGCACCGACGCGATAATTTACAATTAATAAAAAAAAATCGAAATTTCTGAAATCACTGTTATAATATATCTAGTCATAGTAAGATGTCAGACGTTAATTAATTCTCTAAATATTATTTTATATCGCTAATTATATATTAAAATGACAACGTTCACAGATATGTTCTAAATCCTTGACTCGAAATGCTCCAGTCTGCAGCTTCCTATCTAACAAATAAACATGACGTATCGTAACAATCGTACAAATAATGAGTTCATTACCAAGTGATAGCTAACACGTTGCTCGGGACTCCGGTCACCCTTCCCCTCCCTCCCCCCTCCCCCGTCCTGCCCCCGCTCCCGGCCCTGGATCGCGGTCCGCAACCCTAAGCTGATTAGCGTCAGATGTAGATAAGTCACGGTGTCTGCCCACACGGCTCTCTTTCGCAGTAGAACTTGAAACACACGAAAATAGTATCTGTAATCAAAGTCTCGCCAAGTAATTTTCAGATTGGCAAGTCATTTTTCTGCCTCGCGTCTCTCACGGTTTTACCCTTTACTTACACTTTAATGTTCTTCGTCTATAAAACTAATGCAGACAATACTACATTGATACGACCGTGAACCATTTTATTTATTTTTAAGATATTAATGCCGACATCACGTTGTCGGCCTATTTTTTTTTTATGTGGGGTGTCAGACTCTTACTAACTAAAAAAACCCACGAGATACTGTCTGCCGCGCTATGGAGTGGCACAGGATCGAACAAGCAAACACCATGCCACCTCGGCGACAAGGCTCAGCGCGAACGCCCTGACCGCGACGACAGCCCGGTCAAGCTGCCTACCCGTCTACCGAACCAATGTGCAATGGAAAGTCAGGTCCCCAGCCCCTTCCCTCCTTGGTCCGGTTTGGCAGTCAAGGGGTCACCCACTGCAACCACCACCACCTGTAACTTTTTTACGTGGTTTTCTCGCACGGTAACTTTTTAAGGAGGTTTTTTCCCTCCACCCTTTGACGGGCGACCCAAAGCAGGCCCGTCCTTACCACATCCCCTGTCCCCTCTGATAAGCAGAGGGGTATTGCGAGCGGCGCCGTCTGCCGGGGTATACGCCCCGACCCGGTTCTGGAACCGAGCCCCAGGAGTGTTTATCGGCTCTCTAACCTAGATCCGTAGTGTTCTGCTAGACAAGGTCACCTCGTGTAGGATGTGGCTCTTCACCACGCACTGACGGTCTTGGGAGGCAGGCTAAAGCTCCACGAGGGAACTGTATTCGCCTGTGGGTCCACCCCCTGCGGTTCCGAGGTACAAGTATCTCATCCCCACTTGAGCCCAGCGTTGTCGGCCCGCGGCATCCCGTCTCAACAAGCTTGAACTTGTTATCACAAGTTGGCCCTAAACAATGTTGTCAATAAGAGAATTATGATTATAACATGTTTCTCAAAATGTGTCTGGAGGTTGCGTGCTACCTTTTTTCGCACACAATGCCAATCGACATCCAGACAGCTCACAGAGCCAATGATGACTTAATGGTACCCAAACCAAGGGTTAGAAAAATTTCGCCTACTAGATGTGAATGATCATGTAATATGGTCCCACAGTTCCACTAAGACACAGCCAAGTCGCGGAACCGATCAGATGATGTTAATGGGTTACTACAGGTTATAAATATACAAAGTGATAATGACTCAATGGTAACGCATTCGTGCATCATGTTTATACTTCATCTCCCTCAGTTACAATCCGAGCCTGAGCTTTCGGTGTAGGCAAATATCATAATGAAAACAAGGTATGGCTTTTCCTACTACCCACCCGTCTAGTTACAAATCTCTAGGTGAAAATCTATTACAAAGCACTTATTGGTGTGATCCGGCAGCTGTACTCTGTTCTCCAGTCTAAACGCGTTACCGTTTTGTGCCACATCCTCATTTAACATAGAAAAATGCACAAACAATCTAAACATTTCAGGCGCTTTATTATCCAGTAAATAAAACGTTGCTTCCCGCACGTATTGTGCTATTGCATTTCTCACACGAGAGCATAACACTGCGAGCGTTACTGATTCACAATATACAGAAGTCATGTTCCCGCACTCGAACAACGTATAAGCTATATCCCTTTCAAATATCATACAAAGCTTCAACATAATTACTCTGATTAAAATATACACATATATGTATTGTACGTATATATGTATTATATATCGCAACGATTTAATCAAATTTCTCAATTAATATGCAAATGGTGATATATTTTCTCCTTCGTCTTTTATTATAATCCGTCAAACAGGTCAGATCTCGTCGTCGCCGGCCGTGTGGGACATATTACAACAACATTTCATTATTTTATTTTGCTTTCATATGGCTTTATCTACTCGCTTCGCAAACATTTACTTACTTATACATAACATGATTCTGTAACTTAATGAAAATGACGTAATACTTTTGTAAGGAAAATTAAACTTGAACACGTCGTAACTGCAAAGAAAACGCCACAAGTGGATCCGGTTAGCTGTAAAAGATATTATCCATTATACTAAATATAGTGACACACTTACCTGTAAGTAAGTAAGTAACTGATTGGAAAGGTATAAAACTGGGTTGCGATAACGGTATACGTCGTTATTAAATCATCAAAGAAAAAAATACCACTTTTTTCGATTTGTCGCATTTCTAAATCAAACAGCGTATATCTCTAACTATCGTGAGTGATGCAGGCCGGCATGATGACAGCGAATGCTAAAAGATTTTAATTATCTCAGTGGTTGCCGTTGTTTCTGGCATCCTTTGTATTTAGCTATAAGTACAGCACAGTCACTTTGTTGTATTTGAATTAAAAATATAACTTTATTCACAGACATATTAAAAATAACTTTCATTTTTATCCCATATTTATCTAAAAATAGTTGAATATTGATCTATAAACAATATTGTCGAATAACAAATCATTAATAAATAGATGAAGCGATGCGGTACCGACTGCGACCGCGGCTTCACGACAAGATATTCAATAAAGTTGATAAGGAAAAGTCAGATATCTACGAGAGTTACACATGTCAGAAAAAAATAATGAGCTCACAATGTTTCTTGCCCACATACAATATGTTCTATTGTTTTGATTTTATTTGTTTGTAGAACCAAACCAAAGTGGCTTTGGATTCGGGTACGCGATCTAAAAAAACGATACGATATTCGATGTTCAATACTCGAATTGAGCTGTAACAAATACAATATTACAAATACTGCTCATGTATCTATTGATGTCATCCACTGATGCGAAATCATGTTACTACAAAAACTCAAAAATGAATAGCAATATCGGACTTGTGATGCGTAACACACATCACGTGCTGCCGTCAACTGGGTTTTGGTACTACATCAAACAACGAATATAAAGCATAAATTAAAATCAATTGTCGAAGCGCGAAACTTCAGAACAGCTGTTCTTATTTGAATAATTATTTTTTTGTTATGTATGTAATTGTCAGGACATGTAATAAAAATCTCCTTGTATAGTGTGTGACAAACTTCTTTGTGTTTCTGTATTTTGTTATTTTTCTATTTAGAAGCCGATATTTAAAAACGGATATATACTATATCACTGTTTGGAAAAAAGGCGATGAAAGTAAACGCATAAAAATCTCCAAATGTAGTATTTTATTTTACTATAAGTTTAAACCTAGTAGACCGAGTGCAAACACGAACCTAAAATTAACAACATGGTTTGTATGAAAGAAAATGTTGTAAAAATTGTACGGAAATGTAAAAATATTTGGTAAAAAGGTGTCTAAATAAAAAACGTGAGTGAGATAGAGAGACCTTCAAAATTGATAGATGGACGTCGACTTATTTAGTTGGTTTTTGTTGCATTAGATAGTCGAATTGTAAATCGCAGATATTATGCTCTTGGTTTATTCCTTACTACACCCATGCGAAGTCGGGACGGGCAGCTAGTATGTCATAATCAAACATATATGCCACAAATAAAATGTGATATCTAACGAATTTCCTCTAGTGACGAGCGCTACGTATTGTATTTTAGTTTAAAATTATACAACACTTAATGACTGAGTAAGTTTTTTAGTCAACGTATAGTATCGTTATGGAGGGGATAATCTTCGGCTGCGGAAGGATTATAGGCGTATCTATTCCGTGAGTAAAATATACACTGTTGTGTTCTAGATCGAACGTAATGGATTGCAAAACGTACTACCTGACAAGACGATCCGATTCAATCTTCAGCAATACGAGTATATTAATTACTATTCTCTGTTTTTTTGTTTGTCTGTCTGTCTTTTTATCATGATGTTACTGAATGCATCCACTAAACTTCAATTGAATAAAATATTAACTAATATAATTTGGAGTTACTGTATCTGCGACACTTCTCATCAGGTGGATAAACGCTAAACGAATTAATTTTCATTTGACGTTGATATAAACAAGTCTAACTGGAGCGGAACCGACACAGAATCTACAACGCATTGATTTAACAATCAGATACCAACTTAACCATTATTATTCAGAATCGGGTTAACCACACACTACAAACTGAATCGAGAAAACAAACAGTTAAATGGTCCCTAGCGTAAAACGCTTAGCGGTCCTCGGTTTCTTGTTATTTGTAACGCGCCGACCACACGATACGCTTCCTGTAACTCCATTCTAAGTTATCTTGTGGACTAACTCCTAAAGCAACGTACTTTGGTATATTTTATAATGGCAATTCCGCGCGGCTTGTTTCCGAGGCGGTCGCTTTATTTAGAATTCAATCGTGTCGGTGTCGCGATCTAAACAATACAACGGTATTTCTGCAGCTTTATATTGGAATGGTGGACATATTTGCGTGAGCGAGGTACCGAAGTCGCTGTGGCTTTTCCGTTAAATTGCCTGAGTACATATAATTGTCGGTAATTTTACTCAAAGCTATTTAACTGTCGATTGGATTGAATTTTTTATTATTAATTGTTCTATCAAAACAAAAGCCTTTCCGTTGCGTTCAAATTTCTTTTTTTAACGGAGTATATAACCTAACTTCTGTTTTAGAAGGGAAATGATAGTATAACGTCAAACAAATCTTCAGAAAATTCACCTCGACACCGATGATAAAACACACTCAGAGAAGCAATACCCCTTACCGGTTACGGCGGTTCTATCAACTTCTTCATACTATCCAGGGTGTCTTACAGTACAAGGGAGAAATGACACACATCGTTATGTCAACATTAAAACTCCAAAGTTTCAAACTCCAAGCACTAAGTATATACCGAGACGCGAACCTTCAAGCCACTAACGAGTCCAGTAAACTAATCCTGTTCAAATAAAGAAAGTGAACACGTGGGACCATATATTAATATATTTACAATTAACGATGTAAAAATATAAATATGAATGTCGGTTTAACAAAATAATCAAATTAACCGTCAATAAGCTAATTAGACTAAAACAACCCTATAAAATGAACCCCTTAAATAATAATCGTAAGATTTTCAATCCAGAAATCTTATTAGCGTCCAATCAAGCTCAGGTTGTGGATAATAATTCCGACAACAAATAAACAAGTAACGAGGTAAATTGACACCAATTCTGTTCGGAGCTGTTCGGCGCTGATCGGTTTCATTCCGAAATGAAACCCGTAATTAATCCTTAATCAAAATCTTTTACTCAAATATTAGTTCAGGGTCGTCTTATATAACGTAGAGACCATGTGTTACAGAATTTAAGGTCGCTTGAGAACATAAATAAATAACACCATTTATATGTTTGTATAAATTTCATATATTTAATTATGAAAATTTACTCCATGTATTCTACAGAATACGTTAACACTGGTTTAAAAATATAATAGTACATTTTAGTACAATTGTATTAAAAATAAATCTTAGTATTTCTGCATAAAATGATTATGTCAACATCGAACTGGGGCCCCGGGACCCCGGGGCTCATGACCTCTTTTCCCTTATAATAAATACAAACCTGAGAACAATAAGCAATTATCCCAGTTCCTAATGTCCTTTCTGCTCTTAACGTATATATATAACATTCATTCGTCATGTAATGTGTTCATTCAAGTACTACAACATAGAAAGCTGTAGGGAAGGTGTGTGTATAAATCGTCCGCAAAGAAAATATAGTGTAAAAAAATCACTTTACCTATGGTCATAATACAGATTTCAAATCAATCAATATGTTTGATATGCCAGGTTGCAATATTTCTCAATAATCATTTTAAAAACGATGTAATAAAGCGGGAGATGTAAAACTAAAAGAGTTCCAAGAATTTATGTGTAGAAGATAATAAAACATATTATTGATGAAAAGGAAATAAACCATTTCTATAAAGTTCAGAAGTGAAATGAAAATGAAAGTATTTATTCTTATATCATTATAGTACAATTAATATTTTTGACACCCCGGTGCAAGGATAGTAATCCCAATGAATTGCAAGTTCGCGGGTTCGATCATCACACATAGTCGACTATTCCGTGTTGATCGTAAGCGTAATTTACAGTAGTGTTAAATATTTACATTGTTTAATTACAATAACGATATCACATGTTTCAGACTCAGTAAATTTTTAAGGTAACAGTGTCAGATTTTACGATAAACTCCCAAATCACATACACTGATAGTCGATTGGGTATCAAAAGGCTAGAAGAAATTTGTAAATGATTGTGATATTTGAAATTCCCACCTCTCTCTGGGCATCCACTAAAACAATTGTTACCTTAATGCATTATAAAAATATATACGTTAAAAAGATAAACCCGATCAAGTTTGCTGCCGGTTCTTCTTGATGGCTGAGTATTTTGTCCGAACCGGTGGTGGTTTTGACGTTTAAAAGCGGCTTCTTAGGGCCTAAATTGAATAAAGTATTTTTGATATTGAAATGAACATGTGCGAACATCATCATCATCTTACCCTTATCCCACCTAAGTAGGGTCGGCACAACATGTTTTCCTTTTCCACTCTCCTCTGTCAGATGTCATCTCAGTATTCACACTTTTTATACACATATCGTTTTTCACACAATCCATCCATACCTTTTTCGGTCTTCCTCTACTCCTATATCCGTCCACTTTCAAACTCAAAACTTTTCTTGTTACATGACTTTCATCTCTTCTCATAATATGCCCGTACCATGCTAACCTACTACTCCTCAACTTCTCTGTCACTGGTGCTATTTTCAAACTTCCTCTGATATACTCATTCTTAATCTTATCCATCCTAGTTACACCACACATCCATCTTAACATTCGCATTTCTGCCACATGTAATCTTTTCTCATCCGCCTCTTTCGTAGCCCAGCACTCGGATCCATATAACACGGCTGGTCTTATTATAGTTTTATACACCTTCCCCTTGAGTTTCAACGGCATTCGTGGGTCACAAACTACCCCAGACACCTTTCGCCAATTCATCCACCCTGCATTTATCCTATTCCTCACGTCCTTGTCCATTCCACCGTCATTTTGGATTAATGAGCCGAGGTACCGAAAATTGGAGCAGGCTGGTAAGAATACACCGTTTAAGGTAATATGACAAAAACTGGATGGACCTCCGAAGTCACAGAACAAATGTTCAGTTTTCATCCCACTAATCTTTAAACCAAAATTCTCCAGTTTCTGTTGCCATTTCTCCAGCCTACTCTGAACCTCGGCAGCATTTTCACCAACAAGAACAATATCATCAGCGAATAGCATACACCAAGGTGCTTCCTCCTGTATGTCTGATGTTATTGCATCCATGACAAGAAGGAATAGATAAGGACTTAAAGCTGATCCCTGATGCAAACCTACAGCCACATGGAAATCGTCGGTAATTCCAGCCTCGGACCTAACATGTGTTTGAGCTTGACTATACATACAACGGACAAGTTGTAAGTACTTCCCAGGCACTCTTTTCTCTTTCAGCGCCCACCACAGAACATCCCGAGGTACTCGATCATATGCCTTTTCCAGATCAACAAACACCATATGCAAGTTTTTATGTACACGTCTGTATTTTTCGCACAGCTGGCGAAGTGCGAAAATGGCATCTGTTGTCGAACGCCCAGGCATAAACCCGAATTGATTCTCAGTAACTACAGTTTCATCTCTTATTCGTCTCGCTATCACTCTTTCCCAGACTTTCATACTATGTGACATAAGCTTTATCCCTCGATAGTTATTACAGTCCTGTACATCACCCTTATTCTTAAAGATAGGCACTATTATACTATTGTACCATTCATTTGGGATCTCCTCCTCTTGCAATATCTTATTAAAAAATAAAGTCAGCCACATCCATCCATCTATCTTTAGAAACTTCCATACTTCAATAGGTATACCATCTGGCCCTACTGCTTTTCCTTTCTTCATACCATTCACAGCTTCTCTTACTTCTTCCTCTTTTATCTCCTGTACAACACCTAAATTTAACGGTACAGCCTCTAGCTCTCTGGGCCAATCATTTTCTTCATTCATCAGTTTTTCAAAATATCCCTTCCAACGACTCTTTATATCCTCATCATTCGTCAAAATTTTTCCTCCACCGTCTTTTATACATTTAACGTGTATAATATCCCTTGTATTCTTTTCTCTTGCTTTTGCTAATCGATACAAATATTTTTGTGTTTGTGAGCTCTCCAGTGATTGGTACAAATCATTTTGTACTTTAGCTCTAGCAATAGCAACCGCTTTTTTTGCTTTTTTCTTACATTCTGCATACATGTTTCTCTTATTTTCTTTAATCGTGCTATCCCTATCATCAACACTCTTCCACTCCTTAAAAGCTGTTTTCTTTTCTTTCAAAGCCTCTTGCACCTCTTTGTTCCACCACCAAGTGTCCTTATCTATGTTTCCTCTTCCTTTCGTTTCACCAAATACATTCCTTGCCACGTTCTTTATACATGTCGCCATTTCATTCCAACATTCATTCACTGTTTTCGATTCCATATCTTTCATTTCTATCATTTTGTTAACAACTTTTGTCCTAAATTCATTCGCATATTCATCTTTTTCTAACAAACACCATTTAATTCTGGTTGGGGGTTTGGACTTACTTCCGTTCAGATGTAATTTTATTTTTAAATCTAACACTAACAAATTATGTTGAGTAGTTAATACCTCTCCAGGCAAAACCTTGCAATCTTTCACTATTTTAATGTTATTTCTTCGTAGTAGAAAGTAATCAATTTGGGTGGTGTGATTACCACTGTTATATGTGATTAGGTGCTGATCTCTTTTTTGGAAAAAAGTGTTAACTATTGCAAGATCGAAAGCAATTGCAGCTTCTACGATACTTTCCCCCTCTTTGTTTTTATTCCCAAAACCCCACCCTCCATGCACTCTCTCATAACCTCCATTCTCTTTTCCCACATGCCCATTAAAATCGCCTCCGATATATACATCCTCATCCTGTGTAATATCCATCATCACCCCATCAAAGTCTTCCCAAAACTTCTCTTTTAAAACTTCACTACATCCAGCTTGAGGTGCATATACACTCATTATATTTACCGTTATCTTTCCTACCAATAACTTCACCAATATTAATCTATCATTCACTCTTTTCACACCCGTTACGCATTTCTTAAACTCACTGTCTAAAACAATCCCTACACCCTTTCTCTTACCGTTACTCCCACAGTAGTAAAATTTATATCCAGCACCAATCTCTCTCGCTTTCGTCCCTTTCCATCTCGTCTCTTGCAAACAAGCCACATTTATGCGTCTTTTTTGTAATACATCCGCTAATTCTCTTCCCTTCCCAGTCATTGTCCCGACATTCCAACTTGCAAATCTCAATCTTACATCACGAATTCGTTTCTTACTTAGTACCCTATCCTGAGGTAACCCTAGTCCACTTTGCATACTTATCATGTTGTGAAGTATGCTTTGGCTTAATTTTTACGATCGGCCGCCTGCCTGTCATCAACCCTCTTTGGGATCAACACGTAATATTCTAAATATAATTAATCATAATCCTAACAAAATACATATTGAAATAAAAACTAATAATAATCACTAGATACGAAGACAATTTTAGAGCTAGAAGCTAAAAAAAAAAAAAAAAAAAAAAAAAAAAAAAAAAAAAAAAAAAAAACATAATGCTGCGAACATTTGTGCTTTTATTATATGTTGTTATATGACGGCATAAAATCAACAAAATACATTATATTGCACCTATATAATATACACAATGCTTAAACATCGTGTGGCATCGGGTTGTGACTCAAATCAAACGCAAGCTTGTGGTACCATCAAAAAACGAAAGAACGAAGGAACGAATTAATTGAAGTATAATTAACCTGATTGGCTGAAGACATCACTCAAGAGAATATTTTATTAGATAGGTATTATAAAGCATTACTTTATCAACCCGTACATGGTGGTCGCCTCCGAGTCAGAAAATATAGATTTTTTTTCATTTATTATTGAACGGTATGTGTAGGTGGCGCCGTCGTTTACATATTACATGTAAGTTGACATTCGCATCGTAATATCCATCCAACCCTCATTTTGACACTCGTAATGTTAGCGTATTGAAACACCGACGTATGGTTTTTCTATCTTACTTAAGTAAAGTGATGCCCCCCCTACTCCAGCCCTTCCCCCACGTCGATAATTTTAAAAATGTTGAAAGTATTTTTTGTTCATTTCTATGAATGTCCATATAGTTTCATCTGTGACATTTAATATAAACATTATCACTTATTTTGTACATCTTTCTTTCTTCTTATCCGGGAATCGAGATTTAGCATGTTTACCATCGCAGACTACATTGTCATTTAGCATCAGGTTTCTTCTCATTGGGGTTTGTTCTCAAACACTAAAAGCTATAAAGTGTATAAAAAACAAAGCAATCACACTGTACCTGGTGGTAAACAGAATGCAATCCAAAAGGACGGTGACCACCGACAGTGGTACAGTTCTTCGGCAGTCATGTGTGTGGCGCCACTCTGCAAGTCTCAAGCCAGCTGCGTATACATTGACTAATCGTAAAGTGAGAAACCAAAAGAGAATCGCTGTAACTGATTATCAAAATAATTTCATACAGTTTTATTTATCCTATATCATGTATTTATGTAATAAAATAAATGATTTTATTAAGGTGTCATGTTTGAAATATAATCAGAAATAATATTACAAAGAAATCGTTTATGAAATACCGTATGAATATTCAGCGAGTAGTTTTTATGGAATTAATTGCATTTCCCAGTGCAATAGTTTGGCAGTACGGGTTACTTTAACCAGTGACAAATTCACGGTACAACGTTCGAATGCAGAACTACCATCGTCATCATTATTTCTAGTGCGAGACAGTTGAATTCTACTTGTTGTATTGGGTGTGTTTGCTGTTGGTTACCAACACGCTCCACCAATCAAGGAATTACAACTTAGCTATAAGAAGTAACGGTCTATTATTTCTTAGTGTTAATTACGACAGTCACATAACTTATGTTATAAAACTCTGGTAGGATACGGAGACTACTTAACATCAAATAAACTGTACGCCCGTTATATTATGAAAATTTGTTAAAACATAGTTACTGACTTCCAATCACAGTTTTATTGGTTATTTTTTAGTGCTACTGGTATCTCTCAGAATCAGTATAGATTATACTGCATTATGGATTTTCTCGTGCTATCGCGGAATAAAGACGAACACCCATACAAATTGAAGCCACACAAATGTTAAATTATACTGTAAATGCTATAAGTTCCAAGAGAATAATGTGGTAAACCTAAAAATAATTGAGTTTTAAGACTTTGAAATTGTCAATTTCCATTTCAAAATAATATAGCCAACTTAGAAGTGAACGCTTGCAGAATGTTGTACATGTCGGTGACGGTGTGCCTGCTGGTGGTGGGCGCTGTGCTCAGCGCACCCGAGCACGTGCCGCGCGAGCACGAGCCGGACGAGCAAGAGCACGCCGTGCTCGAGAAGCGCTCTCCGCACTACAACTTCGGACTCGGCAAGCGCGCCTACAGCTACGTCTCAGAATATAAAAGACTTCCCGTATATAACTTCGGACTTGGAAAGAGGTATGTACGAGTATTTTGGAGAAAACTCACCATACGCTATAGTACATATAGGTTAAACTAATTAAAATTGTAATACAATGTGTATTCACAGTACAAGGTTATATTTTAATTCGCAGGTCGCGTCCTTATTCATTTGGCCTGGGTAAACGCTCTGTAGACGAGGAGACAGGTAACGAGGTACTCCCCAACGAGTCGGAGCAGGCGGCTCTCTCTGAACTCTTCGACCAGTACGATGATACCGCAGGTAAATTTCACTCACACGTCTTTAATATTCCCAGTCATCATTTTTCCTATACTATACACTGTATTCAAGTTACACGAATCTATTAAATGCTGCTGCATTACAGATGCATGTGATAGGATTTTTCGTATATATATCCTAGCAGTCTTCCGGTATATTTGCGAACTTTCCAAGTAATCTGATATTTTGTAATCTGGCTTAACGAAGGTAGTACATTTCTTTAATGTCTACAGTTGAGGCACTTCATAAAGAAAATGATAGGCGAAATTATGAAAACTTGTCAGATCTGACCGGCTTTGCTTCGATACATATGAGTTCATAAAATATCGTTTTAATACTTATATTCCTCCGCGTATTCCTTATTTGCCAAACTCGGTCACTGATAAATTACCTGTCTTTAATTTGTTATAAAATTAATCTTACAAACCCTACGCACCAATTTTAAGACAACTGTCTGCTATAAGTCAGTTATAGATGGCAACAATTAACTACTCTGTTGTGTTATACAACAATGGTTGTTATAAGCTGTTGTTATTTGATTAATTTAACGTTTTCTATCGCAATGCAATTTGTAAGAGCAAAGCGATAATATTCGTTGTTCGTACCGTGACGTTCAGTACGAGCAACGTGATATATTCTCCTATTCAAATGTGTTCGTTAAGTATATTGCTTGTTTGCTTGATATATTTTTCCATAACAATATCCGAGTCTTGGCATTATCAATAATAATAATGGATAAACATTAGCCGAAAAATGTTTATAATAATCTGTTATCCATTATGTAGAAATAATGCAATACATCATTGTTCGATGTTATAATGAACTTTAAAAAGAATTTCGATGATGGCGTCAATCATTTGAACCAAACGCATATTCAATACTAACGCGATCATATAAATGAAGATAAATGATTACTGTGATTTCTAACAGGTTATGAGGTGAAGCGAGCTCGACCCTACAGCTTCGGTCTGGGGAAACGCATCGCGGGCGACGAAGTTTCTGAGGAGAAACGCGCGAGGATGTACGACTTCGGCTTGGGCAAACGTTTACCAATGTACAACTTCGGGTTAGGCAAGCGAGCTAAGAGTTACAACTTCGGACTTGGAAAGCGGCTCAGCAGCAAGTTCAACTTTGGACTCGGCAAACGGGAGCGAGACATGCACAGGTTCAGCTTTGGGCTCGGAAAACGATCCGCTGATGACGCATCCACACAGGACACCGACAATTATATTGATGTTTAAACTGTTTTCTACTTTTAGGCTAAATTTTGATGACAACTTGCGTGGAACGTGTTGTTACGTCTGTTGCTGAGACGCGTGCTCTGAGAAATTATTTGCAGTTTAATCTGGTTTGCAATAAACTTTTAGTACAGAAACACTCTTGTGAAAGACACCAGTAAACATCACACAAAGATAAATCATCACACGCCAGTCATATTAAACATATTATATTCTGTCTCTGATGTAAAATTAAAGTCACGCATTTATTCGTATATCCGTTTATTTATTTAAAGGAACATCAATCAAAGCAATAATATAAGTATATAAAAAATTGACATATTCATAGAGTTGTATCAAAAAAAGACCTATACTTAAAATATCGGTTCTCTTTTAAAACAAACGGACCATTTTCACAAATAAATCTATCTATTTTATAGCGTCACTGTGCTAAGCCAAGCAAAAGCTAAATTATTTCAAAATCATTTAAAGTTAATATCTTTAATTGATTACTGACTATTTTAAACTCTTAAACATTAACAGACAAAACAAACAAAAAATACGTTTTGTAATATATTACAAATATCTTCGAGTCAAGATAACATTTAGACAACAGTTCAGAATATTTTAATTACGTTTATAAGGCAGATAAATTTTTAAAGTTATTATTTTTATATTTATTTTCAGATTACGCTATAATATTATATTATCGGGAAAGTTAATTTTCAGATAACCAGAGAATGAAGGAGAAATGTTCCACGTAAGTAGTCGCACTTGAACCCACTAATAATACTTAAGGTTATTCTCTGACTGCAATTACTTATATCGTATAAGTTTAGTAATATTCTAATGATCTAACTATTAGAAACAGTGATTACTGTATATTTTTGTGGTTAATATTAAAATATCCAAACAGTTTTTGAAACGTTAAGATTTAAATATTTCCTCTGTTACCATATCGTTGAAATATCAACCACAAATTAAGGAATTTATGACATTTATTAATTTAAATTCCCTGTTAGACCTGACCGTCGTTATGTTTACCTAATTTTGTATATTATTGTTAATGTAGTTATTTGTATAACGTTAATTAAACTTTGTAAGTTAATGTACGGTGACGTCACGGACGGAGCTACGACTGTGACGTGCCAATAGAGTAAGCATTCTAGTCATTTGTGTTGTTAAATAAATTTATCGGAATTGAAACGTTTTTTTTTTACTGGCACAAACTGTTTATTGGTATGGTAACAGAACGCATAGGTTATTGTATGGCGATTGTTATATAATTACTCAATGTAGATTTAATCTATCTCTTAGGAACAGTACATTTTTTTGGGATGTTAGGTACCCTGTCGTTTTCTATACACCTGAGGACGTGCAGGCAAAATGCCATGACGATCGGTTGACTAATTAAAGCGTGAAACAAACACCCAGACTTACTTTCATATTATAACATAAGTTAGGATTTAACTAATAATATTTAATTATAGAATATTTTTAAATCATGTTGAATGACGATGATATACAAATCATGATTAATATTAACTTGGATATTTTAACTAAATACATATATCCAGATGATATATACAAAATAATAAATCCATTGTTTTAATTCTGCACTCCCAATGCATTCCTGATAACGTAATGTTTGTCCGCAAAACTTAAGTAATCTAGATTTAGTCAAATAACGGCATGATTCTAATATTAAAACAATTATGTAGCCATCTAATGTTTCTGGCTTAGTAGGACCAACAAAAGTCTTTTAGATATTAGTGTTAGGTTCTACAAGAAGGTCACAAAGTACATTACCAATTTGCCGGATAATACGTTCAAACACCACGTACAAATGGACGTTTAGAAATTATCCTTTTCTCTATAGATTGGCTAAAAACGACTGACAGTAATAACTATTATAGTTGTAATAAAAATATGTATACAAATAAAAATTAAACCAAATCGTGTTTCTCGTCGGTTCTTCGTGGTCACTTAATTGTTTCTCTATCCGGTGGTAGAATTTTCACTTTGATAAGCGTATTCACAGAGTCTAAACTGAATTAAGTAATTTTAATTTTAAAATAAAACTAGCTTGTAAATTAAATTTACAAGCGAAAGGATTCACATTCCAATTTAAATTCTCGACAATGAATTTTTAACAGATCGGAGTAAAATACGAAGACAATAAAACTTTTGAACGAAATAAATAGAGGAGTTTGCCGATCTCGAGACTCTGACAATTACATTCAAGGTATCCAATACAGATGCCGTCCGTTGCGTTGTGTCGCGTCGCCTTCAATCGAAGCTCGTAAATAAATTTAATAAAAAACTTATTTATAAATAAGCAAAAAAGTCATCTTAAGTTGATTCACTTTAATTATTAACTCAAGATATCGATACAAATATTATAAGATCAAATAAAAGGTTTAATGAGGCTCTTTCTCTGTGAACGCTGTAACAGTTATATAATTAATTACTACGGTGAAATTAATTTTATAAATTAATAGCAATACAGTATTTTAAGAAAAACTGCTATTGTGTAATCCCTCATCATAAATTGGTGATGAATTGGTAATAGAGGATACGACTACTGTATCAAATAGTGCGATATTGATAAATGGAATACGAAATTACTTTCATCTCAAACTATGAGCCTTTTTAACCTTTACATTAAAACATGCAGCAATTTACGGTCTTTTATCTGACAGCTTTACTAAGTTCGATTACCTACGTTTCGACAACATTTCTAGACAATATCAAGTACCATGCCGTAAGCCAAAGTTTACTTGATAATTCAAATATTTGCTGGACGATTTTTTCAGCAAGAAAGCAAACCACGACATGACGTACTGCCAGCAATAAGTGGTGAGAAATCTAAGGCTACACGACTGTACTAGGAGCCTTCCACTCTCAGTCATTCGTGAAGAAAAATTTTTATTCGAGTATCTGTCACGTTTACAACATGCTCCCAGTATTCGTAGGGAGAAAATAACCCAGATCGAGTCCACAAGCATATTGCCAATAACTATTTCCGCTCAGCTATGAGTAGAGAGAGAGACGATGTGACCCAACAAACGTAATAAGAATATACAGTGTATATAATTTTCATGTTAATATTTTCCCTAAACAAGGGCTCTTTGAATACCTTCCTTTGTGTAGCTTCCCTTTTCCGTATAAAAATAATCATATTACATTGTAAAAGCATTGAGTTCAGCTCCCAGGTATGCGGGTGAACCGACGCAGGACGGATATCTAAAAGGAACTGTGTTAATTTTGCAGCTTATTTTAAAATATCAATATTGTTTATACTTCGGGCTTATAAGGCCAAGGAAAATATAATCTGAACATAATCGTATATACAGCAAGTTCACGCAGAAATATAAAATCTATTGTTACGCCAGTGGGTAGGTAAAATGCCGTTTGCTTTGTTTTTATTTGTACTCGGAAAGAAAAAAATTAAATAAACTCAATATCACACAGTTCTTCGATCAACAATTACTATTGTTGTTCGAAGGCACAGTTACATGATCGTACTTACATCAGCAAACAATGATGTTCTGTGGCTGCAATCCGCTTGTAGATTTCTTCCTTTTGTTTCTCTTCGTATTTGCGACGATGTCCAGAATAGAAATGTCCTGAGATAACCTTGTGGTATACTGATATATTCCATAAAACGGAGGGTTTGATATCTCTAGAAGCTATCACAATTGAAAAGATTAGAGACACACTGTTTTTTGAATTCTATTGTTTGCTTACGAAATTCGGGACGTTTTTTTCATGATTTGTTGACTCATATATTGTTTATTTGTAAAACAAGTTTATCAGGATGTGTAAAGAGAAACTTTATCCAAGCGCAAAAAAATTTGTGGTATCGAAACTGAGAAATATGATCATTATGTACAGACACATTCATGCGTACATATAATATGGCAGTTAAAGTTACTAAAAATTAATTACGAAATTTGGAGTGTTTGTTATAAGTTTGTATAAAAACTCTTTATTAGTCATCACTGTATACACACACGTTTCTTCACAGTACGCTTGACGGATCCAATCCCGTTAGAAGGTAAAATGTTCCCTCAGTTTCAAGATATCACATAACAAACTATTTTGTTTGTGCAAAGACGGATGTTACCGTAAAGCTGTATGTGTTCCAGTTTTGCTATCGAAGAGAGAGTAGATTAGGTTAAGCAGCTATTCAGAACACTCGGTACAATAATACAGACGGTAGAACACATTCAGCGACACAATATCTTTATGCAGTTGAAGCAGCACAATATTTTCAGAAAGTATCATAATGCATACAGTCTGACCATCTTAATCCCTCATCCCTCACCGAGGAAATGTTTTACGGGTCCATGCATGTGATCAGTAAGTACTATATACATCAGAGTTCTAATTTTGAAAGTCTCAATGTAATTTTTTTATAGGTTTTATACGTTTGTTCACAATGTCATCTGATGTTAAATGATGATGTGGTATAAGATGGTAAACACGCTAAACCTACAGAGGGCTAGCTCTCAAGTTCTGCTTATAGGATCTGAAAAGTGGAGACTGGAGGAAATTGGAATTTTGTGAAAGAAATGCGCACACCTAAGAACGTCTCTAACGGTCGTATAACTTAGTATAAAGTGCCTAAGTTGAATATATTCTTCTATTATTTAGCATAATGATGTCCAAGATAATATGATAACAATTACATGAGTTGAGCGAACTCAAATTAAGCAGAGCTGCGTTCGTTGTGAACACGTCGTGCGTTGACAAGTGCAACATACATCACCCGAGATCCATTTCGATAACACCTACGTACGAACGACCAACAAAATAAGGGAGTTATTTTCTTGTATACAAGTAAATAAAATTAATTAACGCGATGTTGAAAGCCTCAGTAATTAGTAAATATTTAATATTGATTATTTAAGATTGACGATACAGTTAGCGAGTATTTATACCCAGTGGCGGATTTGCCCTAAGGTCTAGGAGGTCCAGACCTAGGGCGGCTAGATATTAGAGGCGGCCGATCGTGACAAAAAACTCACTGATGATAACAAGAAATGGAAAAGGAAAGAAAAGGGGTTGGCTGGTACTTACTACATGGCCTGGGGCCTAGGTCGGCCAAGACTGCAAATCCGCCACTGTTTATACCACAAGAAAAACTATATTAATATTTGGAAATTATAAATATCGTATATCTAACACTTCATTGGTAACATATTTTTGGCAAAGACTCTTACACACAATGTGTTCACATATTACTATTTCTAAGTTATTTCTGTTATTTTGTGCGCTTTGAAAAATAGTTATTATAATTATTATAAGAAAATAATTGTGTGAAGAGTATAACGTAAAGATCCCGTATATTATGTGACATAATGAAATGGGGAATCCTTACGTACAATACAATACATTGTTGAGGTTTTAATTAAAATCACACGCAGCGGGACTATATATTGCGGTTTATTAAATATTAGTAGAACGATTCCGCTCGGCCCTCGGGTATGCTCGACTCCGGCGACGCTACCTAATATATTAAATTCTGCTGTCGACAAGAGTGTTCGTTAATGGGTATTTACACCTAATTTTCAGTAAATTTTATATAAAATATCACCTAATATTAGAGTAGTTAACACGAAAACAATAAGTAAATTAAATCATTTGCAATTGTTTTAAAGCGTAGATATTTTGTCATTACTGGGCGGTGCTTATAACTCCAGCGTGGAGTTTTTGGCGGGATCTTAGTCTGTCATGTAATGGTTTTTATATTTTATTCATAATCTTGTGTTATTAGACTCTATATTTTGTAATATTGGTGGTGTTTTACGTAATATAGTTATATACGTTATTATGCACAAGTGTAGTGGATGGGAAATAATACTACGGAGCATGCATTCTGAGATTCCACCAAAACTCCATGGAAAGTTCTAACAAGGAAACCACCATCTTGTTAGAACATTATAATTACACAAGACACTTACTTGGCAAAATCGTGTTACTTGACGCTGGCTAGTGCACAAACCGTGACGGAGCCAAAAAATAAGGAAGAAGAAGAACTCCAGCGTGTTGATGACAAGACTAATCGCTCTTATATACCGCCTGAAACCATGAAACTATAATGCTAGATTATAGTAGTGTTATTCATGACACAAGTTTGTATTATAAATTTTCAATGCATTATTAATTATTAATCATTATTTTTCACCTTTACCTTTGTTATTGTTGATGCAAATGGTTTGTCTATTGTTAAAGCTCGTTATACGAACTATAAGTAAGTAGGTATATAGAGTACTGCAACTATTGCGGACGAACTGACTGTCGGTAATATTAGGTTGGACTTCTGTATACTCCGCACTTAAGAATTGAGCAAATTTTGTACAATTTGATGCCGAACCAATTCCTAACAGAAGTTTTATACGACATGTAGCTATTGCGTAGAGATTTAAAGTTCCTAATCAGTTGTTCGAGTAGTAGCGCCACACCGGCCAGGTAGTGAAAAAAGTAAAATAGCAGATTCGACACGTTACATATACTTACATTTATAATAAAATAATTTACGTAATGTAAATATACGACAGACGACAGTATTATTTATCAGATGATTTATATATCATAAACAACAAGTATAATAGAGTGTATCGCATTTCATTGTTGAAACTATGAGCTGTAACAATGATCGCTCTGCCGCGGCTCCTCCGTGGCGTCACATTCTGACACTTGTAATTATTCTAATACGTTAGTATATTTTTATTTTATTTTTAAACTTCGTAGGGGAATACGATTAATGCCCTGAAACTACATGCAATAATATACATCAAATCGCTTTGTGGAGCGATGATGGCTTACACAGCATCGAAGGATGTAGGATCTAATCCTAGCAACCGAATCGGAGTTTTCGGTGAAGGAAAACATCGTGATGATGCCATAGCATGGTGGCTGTTCATACGTCCGCCTGGCTAGCTACCACCCTCAAGTTGTCGCCAAGAGCCTGTTGGTGTGTTCTGGGGGCTGCACTTGAGAGCCAGTCTTTCTCTAGATTTAACGTGTCAACCTTTTTAGATCACATCATCATTTGACATCAGATGAGATTGTGATCAAACGTTAATCTATAAAGTATATAAAAAAAACGTAACAGTTGTTTGGGGATCACACAAATAAAAGCCCTGTCTGGGATTCCAACTCACAGCACTTAGGGCGGTCACAAACATGCAAATTTTAATATAAATACAAAGGACCTAATTATCTTTCTAAACGTTATTGAATCGGAACAAGTGTCTGCCTGTCAGTACTGTAGTGTTGTAGAGCTCGGGATAATCATAACGATGACAAAGTAAATGAAATTACAATTGGAGTTCTAGCATAATTATGCAGAGCAGACATTTTTACTGAACAACATTTCATTTATTGCATTTATATTTACTAAACAGCTATCTTAATGTAGTGTATCGTGGAGTATTCTTGGGGGTCCAATCTCTGGTTTGTGACGTTTTTATTTGCATTTTTCGCTTTAAATCTTTCAAATAGGTCACCGATTATTTCGTGAGACATACTCGTATATAATGAAGTAATACTAGGGTATTATTATTTTAATTAAACCAGTTTGAAAATTTATATTAAAAAAAGAGGTTCACTGTTTAACTTATATAATAATTTCGTTTAAATTTTTATGCAAAAAAATTAGGAAATCGTTTTCGGTGACAAGGACGTTCTTTTTTCGGTAACAATGTCCCCAGCTGATGAAAACAAACGTTTGCACTATACGGAGGTACACGGTATTGGCAAGTAATGTCTTGTTACCGATGACAAGCAAGGAAATTTGTTAGTT
This sequence comes from Antheraea assamensis, assembly GCA_035772565.1. Taxonomy (NCBI): domain Eukaryota; kingdom Metazoa; phylum Arthropoda; class Insecta; order Lepidoptera; family Saturniidae; genus Antheraea; species Antheraea assamensis. The sequence goes on along the minus strand of JAQQSE010000046.1, from coordinate 2,070,291 downwards.
CTCTCTTGCAACTATTAGTTTTTTTCCACTGCCTAATCATTGGCAAGTACGAATATTGTATTAGTTCTTTATCGGAATCTATAATCACAGTGGAATTAATTCGAACTACGATTCGAATTATTAGGTTTGATTCGCTATCGAATAATTCGTTAATTCGAATATTCGCTCATCTACGTATGGGACTATGCTAATATTTAATTTAACCAAGGAACCGAACAATATTTGAAGTGACGTCAGTAATCTGGCAGCTGTTTTATAGAGTTGTCACTAAAACATTATTGAGTTACAGTTTTAGGTTTCCACAAAAATACTAGATTAGCTGATCTTACGAAACGGCTCTACAATTACGTATTTAATAGGAACAAGGCGTTTGTAGAAATGGCTTCTGCTTTAAAATGTATACCAAAACGTGCAGTCTGTTAGGATTCACTTGCTGTTAGGATTACTGATATCGTCAATAGCTTGGGATAGGTTATTAAGGAAAGCTTGGTTTGTTATTCAAAAAACAAAAACATCCGGAAATTGTGTACATATTCATTTCATATAATATAGTTTATAACGTAAATTTCGTGTTATTGCATTTGGGCATATGATTATATTTATAATGTTATTATGTAAAAGATAATACTCTACTATACAATTTATAATAATATGCGTTTTAAATAACATTTATCAATAAAGTTATAAGAAAAGCCAACTAATACTGTAGATTAAGGGATTACAGACGTCAAAAAACAAAAATAGGGTCACTTTGCGTTCACTCTCTCGGTATGCTGAGAGGCACCATCATGTTAGTTAGATAAAAACAAACTTTAAATAAAATACAGTTGAAATATTAAATCAATATTTATTGCTAAGGAGAATAAAAACATAGCTAACAATTGATTTATCAATTTTGAGAATCTATTGAGATATATTTCTAAGCAGTATAACTAAATTTAAAGTAACGTTGCTCATCGTATTGTCTATACAGGTAGACGCATGCACTAAAATAAATTCTCACAAATATCATTATGTTTATTTCGAGGATTATCAAATAATAATGATAACAAAGTATCCATTGGTTAGTAAAGTTATTAATTAGTAGATTACTAGTTAGTCAGTGTCAGTAGACAATTGGGGTCAGTAGTCAGTGGGAGAAAAGTCAACGGGGTCAGAAGTTAGTAGAGGAGTAGTCGGTGATATCGGTATTAATTTGTGGCGAGTAGTCGGTTGGTGTCAGCAGTCAGTGGGCGAGCAGTCGGCGGGTGTGAGTAGTACGTGTGGTGTCAGTAGTCGAGCGCGCAGAAGAGCGCGAGGCCGCGCTTGATCCAGTGCGCAGGCGGCTTGCGCGTCGGCAGCTCCACCGTCAGCACGTAGTTGGTGGAGTGTCCGGTCGTAGAGAGCGTGCCGGCGCGCACCAGCGTCTTGTACACGGGACACTCGTAGAGGGCGCTTGCGACCCGGTGCCCCTGCTCCGGCCTCAGGTACAGGATCGCCATCTCCGTGTACAGCTCCTTCGGCCTACTCTCCTCTACCACCATGTCCGTCGCATTCCACCTGGCGCCCTCCAGGTACAAGCCGCGCACGCAGCACCCGTCCTCGGGCCGCTTCAGGGGCGCCTCGGCCAGCGCCTACCGTAACACTCTGTCTATTTACTCTATCCAGCGTCAATTATCATTTATTTGCCGCTATACGTCACCTCGAAGGCGTAGGCGATGGTGTCGATGGCAATGACGTGTTTCCTGGCGTAGTTCTGGAGCGCTCCCGTGAGGAACGCTTGCGGGAAGTAGAACCCGGAGATCCAGAACACCTTCGGAATGCCGCCCTCCGCCCACGACTGCATAAACTGCACTCGCAGCCCGAGGTCCTTCACCCAGGCACCTGTATCCAAATAATTCCTCATTTCTAAATGCCCTTCTGCCACACGTTCTTCTTTATTTGCTATTGAACGTAACGAAATTAAAATAAATATTGAAACAAAGTAATAATAGCTATTCGAAATTTAATTTGTATACACACTACATTACGTGATTAATATTATAAGGTGAAAAAAAACCAAGTAGGTAGTATACACGTATATTTGTACCGGGAGGCAAACCCACAATCGCCGTCTTAGGAAGCCCAGTGTGTTATCCATTAAGCAACAGAGGCTTTGTTACATACTGTTAATTTACATGACACTATCAACATTAGAGCACTTTTCATAATTACTAATTTACTATTATATAATTATAGTATAGTTGGAGTATAAAAGTGGATGTGGCAAGTGTACGTGTGCGTGTGGGTGTGCGAGTGTGGGTGCGGGTGCAGGTGCGTGTGCATAGAAAGTGACCGAGCGGCTTGAGGGAGGGGTAGGCCCTAGAAGCCCAGAGTAGTGGCACGGCATGGCGCGCGAGGCTGCCTGCCATGCTCTCCAGCGCCTCAGACATCACCACCAGACCCTTCAGCGCCTTTAACAGCTCCCTGCAGCCATACATACGACATGCCTTTTATACGAATTAAAACATCAATAATTTATTTGTATATAAAATGTGCGTGTGCATGCTGACCGTAGCGAGGTATTGATAACGTTTAGTAGTCGATTGTACCGGATCGCTTCCTGCACCAGCACAGTGTTAAGAGACTCCTTGTACGACACCGGGTACCTGCGCATGTATCTTCTATATAAACGTGTACATTGATCAAAATACAAATGGTAGTAAGTGTTTGAAAGTACACAAAATGTTTAAGGAAGGAATTTTGTAAGATTTTTTTTTAATTCAACACAAGTAAAAATAACTCCTGTATAGAATTAAGACTGAAAGAGAATTCTGAAGACTAAAGAATTATATGCATATTATTAATAGAGGAGCGTAGGTAAAGAAAGCCATGTTATATAACTCTAGTTAAATAGAGTCACCATAACAGGAGAATGCAGTATAAAATGAAGACTATTGATGAGTATAAAATTAGGATATATTCTCAACTGTTAGGTTTTTTATTGGTTTTAAACATATGTGAACTAGTAAAATACAACTGAACGGAAACGTTCAGATGTATGTGTGCGTGTGTGTATGAGAGTGATGGGGAGGGGGTTCGCACGTGGCCGCGATATGCCGGAGATCGAGGGGCGGGGGGAGCTGGGTCAGAAGGTCGCGCGCCGCGCTTTCCTCCGCTGCTACGCCGCCCTCCTCGCCGCCCGCGCCATCCACACCGACGCCACTTACGCCGACACGCGGCTGCAGCCCTTGCAATGTATCTGCCATACAGATACTATACACATAACAATATGCCTTGTTACTTCTATTAGGAAATCACATTACTGGAAAAAGTCAAATAATGGTCTCTTAATTTATCTATGGAGTACATAGGGTTATATCATATGAGCAGAAAAGTAGTGGAGAGTGGGCTTGCACGTACCGAGGCAGGCGTTGGTCTCACTCATAGCGTAGGTGATGTTCGCGTTGGTGTGCAGTCCGAAGATCGAGGGGTCGTCGTTGAGCGGCAGCGAGCGCACATACTGCAGGTAGTCATCAAGCGTGGCGGCAGCCGGCAGCTGCCTGTATGCGCCGGTCTCGTCGAACGCGTGTCGGTCGGCGAGTGCACTGGGTGCGTAGTAATCGCCCAGCAAACACAGCAAGCAACGCCGGTCCCAGTCGTCCGTCACGCGCCCGCCGTAGTTTATGTGCCCCGCCGTGTACGTCAGCATCTACACCGCCGCACCATATTTACACTCGAGACCTTACTTCAACCTTTACAGATAAGTCTTTCGTCGAAATAAAAATACTAATAATTTAGAAACATGTAGAGCTAACAACGTAGTACGTGGTTTAAACAATAGATGGCATTAAAATAAATCTAATGATTATCATAAACACGCATCCTTATAATCAATTTACTCAAAGCGTACTAAGCAACTCGATCACATTAAATGCTACACATATACAAACAGCTTATATAACAGAGTGGCGATGTAATAAAATACTAACCCGGAGCGGCACCTCGGCGTACTCCGAAATGAACATGTGCAGTTGAGAGATGCAGATGCGCAAGTCCCCGTCCGTGAACTCGTAGGGAATGTTAAACCCGAGGGGACCAAATTTGCGCCGTTCGAGCACCACCCCGTGGAACAGGCACAGCGAGAACAACAGCCACTATCATATCACATCATACAAGACCATATTATATTGTTAAACTAGCTGTGCCCACGACTTCGTCCGCGTGGAACGGAATACAAAACACAGTGATTAATGAAACAATCTGAATTTATAACTCTATATCTTGTATATTTGTAGTGTAATGTGTCAGGCTAAAAACTAATAATGGTCGTCTCCCTTTATCACTTCAATAATAACTCAAAATTAAAGCTTCCAAAATCCTTTGATGCGTGTGAAAACCGTGGGCCTAGTTATAGTGCTGCATCTATCGTTATACAGTCCGATAGTTCGTAGCACACGATGGTAATGTGTGCCCACATCTAAATTTATTGCGAACATGGACAAAACTTCGTGGCGATACACGCAGGTATAGGAGTAACATAACACTAATATTCTAATTTAACCCTTGGACTGTCCAAAACCATAAAGATTATTTCATATATACTTCACATTGCTCATTCTTATTATTTTTTTTATGTTATCCTTACTTTTATTTACACTGCCTGCAGTCTTTTTTTTCCACGGTACCGCTGGAAGAAAATGCGAGCTCCTATTTTTTTTTAATACTTTATAGGTAAACGTTTTGACCACAATCTCATCTGATATTAAATGATGGTGTGGTCTAAGATAGTAAGTCACGCTGACTGGCTCTCAACTGCAGCTGCCGGAACACACTAACAGGTGCTTGGTGAAAAATTTTCAACTTGAGGGTGGTAGCTAGCCAAACGGACTTAAAAAAAGCCCTACCATCATGCTATGGTTTCATGAAGATGTTATCCTTAAAAATAAAATACAACGTTATAATGTGAAGAACCATCCTAAAATTTAAATTAGTACATGTTGCTTAGACTTTTTTGATGAGTGTATTTATTAAAAATATACTTTCTCAGTTAAATCTAAATAATTTTAAAGCATTTCAATTTTAACAAAATTTTGATAGAAATAACCGAATAATTTTATTTCAAAGAAATTTAAATATTTTGGTATCATTTCATATATTAACAGGTTTCTAGAATTTTGCAGTTTTAATTTTTCATGATTAATTAAGTTTTAATTATTTACAAACGTATTCCTTTTACTACATTTCAATGTTTTGTACGACCACTTATAAATTAAGAAATCGATTATATATTGTAAAGAAAATTATCAGTGCATTTGGAAAAACATAATTAAATAAAAATATATGACATTTAATTCCTTGAATTTGTAATTTTAACTTTACGTCGGCACTTTTTGACTGGAAATAGAGATACAGTATTTTTGAATGCACTCAATGGCTGGTGTGACTGTGATGGCGTTACTGGTTAGTTCACAATATTCGAAAATTAATGCTTATTTGACGCATAATTGAAATTATTTGAATAATCCGAATAGTTTCAATGATCGACTCGGTTTTCGAATCGAATTATTTGGTTCGATTTGTTATCAAATAATTAGTTAATTTGAATATTTGCACACCTCTATTTATTTTTTGTTCGTAGAAATAGCAAGTTTTTATTCTAAAATTTCATTTTAGGTCTGCATTATTTCGAATTTTTGAATTCTATACATATAATAAAAATGAGTGTCTACATCTAATATCAAATAACCACTTTTTACTGACTGTATATGGAAGTGTATAAGCTGCTTATAGTAAAAAAACAATATTTAAAAATTTTGTCGGTCTATCTGTTTGTTTGTTCCGGGTAATCTTCAAAATGGCTGGACCGACTTTGACGGAAATTTTACTGGCAGAGAGCTGAAATTACAGGGAGTGACATAGGCTATGTTATTTTAGACTAGCTGTTATTCGCAACTTTGACCGCGGTGAAAATCCCGAATGGCGAAACCAATTTTCAAGGGATTTTCGCTGGCAGAGAGCTGACGTCATAAGAAGTAACTAAGGTTATTTTTGACGGGACTTTCGCTGGCAGATAGCAGACTACATAAGGAGTAACTTAGGTTATTTTATATTAGACTAGATGTTACCGGTGGTATTATCCATAGAGAAATACTTGAAACGGCTATACCGATTTTTACAGGATTTTCACTAGAAAATAGATGACCCCATAAAAAGTAATTTAGGCTATTTTATTTTAGACTAGCTGTTACCTGCACCTTCGTAAGCAGTGAAATCCCGAAAACGGTAGTTCCGATTTCACGGTACTTTTACTGACATATAACTGACTTTATTAGGAATGACTTGGATTATTTTATATTAAGCTAGCTGTGATCTGCAACTGTGCCCACAATTTAATCTCCAAAACAGATAGAACGATGTTTACGTAACTTTTACAGGCAGTTAGCTGATCTTATAAGGAGTAACTTAGGCTATTTTATTATAGAATAGCTGTTACCCGCCACTTTTTCCTGTCCAATGTGAATCTCCAAAACAATTCGAACAATTTTGACGAGACTTTTACTGCCATTACTAAAGTAATGAGAACTTAGTGAGCTATTTTATTTTCAACTAACTGTTATTCGTGATTTCATCTGAAATAATTGAACCGATTTTCACATGACTTTCACTAACTGAAGTTATAAGAACTAACTTAGGCTATTATATTTTAAGCTATTTTTCACCCACGGCTACTTCCGCTTGAAATTTAGCAAAAATATGTTGTTCACTGTAAACATGTGTGTGAGGCATGCGCTGTATTGGACTCCAAGAATGAATATAATTGTAATTAATATATTAGTATATATATATATATATATATATATTCTGTTTGGTCGATTTGGCGGCCAGTTTGTTTAATTTGCCGCGCTCGCGTCTACATTAATCATTAACCATAGCAACGTACAAGCATTATTGCGTCGAGTTCAATGGGCACTATTTTAATTGTTAAATATTAAAAACTTCTTGCAGGTAGATATAAAACATTATATCTTGATTTATATTAATGCAACATTCTAAGAATACAACCCTTTCCGTACTTGTTATTAGAAAAATAATTATCAACATATTGTTTCCAATTCAACATTATATTTAATAGGAATTTTGAACATAGAAGAAATATTTTTAATGATAGAACAGACAGAGAAGAAGAGTTCCATAATACATTTTTTGCGGAACAAAAAAGCGATTACTTTTGTAGTGATCGAAAAAAGTTAGTTATATTGAAAATATCTATATAATAACATTTTTAAGAGTTACTGTATAACTTAAAATTGTCATTACTTTCTTATACAATGTTAGTGAGCACTGAAGGGGGTTATATAATGAGTTAAAGTTCCAAATATGTTGTTGATGCTAAATCCCATTCGACACACTGTTAGTATTTATATATTTAATGTACACGGTACATATCTTAGTACAGTATCGCCATAGTATGTAGCGTGCGTGTCGTACCTAAAATTTTTTTTAAAGAGCATTTCTGTAATTCTACCTTTTCTCACTATTTTATATTACTTCAACGAAATTTAAAAAACGCGCGCGACGCCGAGGGCATCAGCTAGTAATATATATATATATATATATATATTATTTGCAATTCTGCAGTGATTATTTGAGTAAAAACAAACATACCTTGAAATTGGGTACCTTGCTGTCCATAGAGTTGAAGTAATCGATGAAGTCCGGCACTTGGTTCATGTACGCTTTCAGCAGGTTCGCCTTTATACCCCGCGGGGGCTCTATCGTCATCTTGTATCCTGTTCCACCAGAACACTCAAGAGTTGCTGATAACATACCGGGAGTTGTTTATCATTACGGAACGAGGGCGTGGAGTACCATTTTGCAGCAGCGCGACCGGGAAGAAGGGCGAGGGCGTCGAGGTAAGCCACAGCCTGAAGTCCTTGTGCACCAGCTCCGGCTGGATGTGCTCCACGCTCAGCTCCAGCACGGGCATCCACGACGGGGACAGGTGGCAATTCTACGACCACACCTCCTCTTATACAACTTCACTTCAAACATTGTTGTAACAAAATGCTTGATATCGTGTTAAAACTTCTACATATATAAAATAGACAAAATATTTTAACCATTATTTGTAATCCATTACCTTTGTCGCCAGCGTTAAATAAAAGCCACCAAGGTTATAGAATATGAATTGTATATTATATACTTAACATAAATATTGCGAATAAATGAGGTAGTTGTAAGGCAGCTATGTTCATAATATTTCAATGCGTTCTTTGTAAAATATTTTTTTTGTATAATACAATTGATCATACGAGTATGTGGCTCGGTGACTACTGACACAGTGACTTATAAACTTGTTGTTCGTAAATTCGCTATTTGTAGCTTGTTCCCAGTAGCTTGTTGTAGATTAATAGTTGCGTATCTGCTTTTTCGAACCACCTTCTTGATTTACCTTGGTCTGTTTGTGTCTAACTCTGTTGTGTAACTGTTTTATGAATCATTTTTATGACCACGCGTGAGTAGCATCGGCCGACCCGAGACCTCTCGAGATGCCCACATATTTCCGCGTTGTAAGTACTAATTCCTTCAAACTAGCGACAAGATAGTCCCCGAGCTATACTTTTTCTATACTGCATGTGGTGCGAACCGTATACTTTTTGCCGCATCCATTCTTAGCGCCACCAATATTCTTTAAGTAAAAACCTATACACACTATAGTTTCGGATAATTCTACTATAACTTATAACTATTAAATTACAATATATCATCTACACATATCTGGTTGTACACAACGATAGAATTCAGAAGTATATATTTTATAATTATAAATTTTGCATATATGAATGTGTATGTACCTGAAAGAAAACCCAGTTACCAAAGTCGCAGCCGACCCTCATCATAGTTTCCGCGATGGGACCCTGGCCCTGGCCCAGGGATATGCTCTCGAAGCGCTTGCCCATCTTCATCTTGTCTGCGAACTTCATCAGATCTGAACAGACGCAAAACGTTTGCCTAGTTCGTGTGAGTGTGAGGGAGAGAGCGTGAGAAAACGTAAGTGGGTGAAAGAGGATACCTGCGGCGGGATCGGTGCCGGTGGAGAGCACGAAGATGATGGGTGCGAGGGGGTCGGACTCAGCGTAGAGAGCGGCGAGATCTGCCGGTTGCGGTTCCACGAAGCGCGCGCCGAGCCCGCTTACGACATAGTCCTGCACCAATTACAAGCGTAACATCCACTGCGTTGCGCCTACAATATACAATAAACTAGCTACAAAGTTAAACATAAAACATTTAAGTATCTATAAAGTAAACCACTAAATAAATCTTGCTTAGAAGAATATGACTACACTAGTCTTGAGAATCTTTTACTCAACATTAAGCAGGGGTCACATTAATGACATAAACAATACTAGCATGTTAGATTTATGTCGGTAAGCTGACCGATTGACATGATTATGAAGTCCGTTTTAGTTGAAATAGTCGCTCAAATAAATTCAAACAGATACCAACTCTCATACCTAGAGACTACACAACATGTTTTCATTTTCTACTCTCCCCTGTCAGATATCATCTCAGTACTCACACCTTATATACACATGTCATTCTTCACACAATCCATCCATACCTTTTCGGTTTTCCTCTACTACTATATCTGTCCGCCTTCATACTGAAAACTTTTCTAATTACAGGACTTTCATCTTTTCTCATAAAATATCCGCACCTGCTAATCTATTACTTCTCAACTTCTCTGTCACTAGTGCTATTTTCAAATTTCCTTTAACATACTCTTAATCTTATCCATTCTGGTTACACACATCCGTCTTAAAATTCGCATCACTGCCACATGCAATGTTTACTCATCCCTCTCTTTCATAGGCCATAACTCGGATCCACATTACACGACTGGTCTTATACTAGTTTTATCCATTATCCCCTTGAGTTTCAACTGCATTCGTAAGTCACAAACTACCCCGGACACCTTTCACCATTTCATCCATCCTGCATTTGTTCTATTCCTCACGTCTTTGTATATGCCACCGTCGCTTTGGATCAATTAACCAAGGTATCTAGAATTCGAGCAGGCTGGCAAGGATTCATCATTTATAGTTATATGACAAAAACTGGATGGATGGAAAACAAATGTTCAGTTCTTATTCTACTGATAATTAAACCAAACTTCTCCAGTTTAACTCACCATTTCTCTAGCCTACTCTGGACGACTTGGGACAGCATTTTCTCCAACAAGAACACTCATCAGCAAACACCAAGGTGCCTCCTCCTGTATCTATGATGTTTGTACACATACCAACATCCCTCTAATTATATCTACTTTATGTTGTTATCTTTTTTACATCACTATCATCAAAAAGAAAAAACTACATATTTTAATAAGCTAACTAATGGGCTAATTAATAAGACTAATTAATGGTATTTTTGTATATTACAATCAAATTGATAAATCTAAATCTATTTATATTATCCAGTTGTTGTATATAATATCTACACCAGGGGTGCTCAAACGGTTGATCGTGAGTGCTTTTTGAGTATTCGATCTCGTGAAATAATATAAGTATTTACAGATTTTGTTTTAGTATGTAGGTAACTAAAATAAATTTTAATGAATACACGCCTAAAATGTCTTTGATACACAGTTCGGTCAGAATATCCCCCTCATTAATTTCTTTTTGACGACAATCGTGAATCATACATACTTGAACTACTACTACTATCATACTAGACTGTAATTAACCAAACTTCAAACAAACAAATTAGCCAAAATTCAAACTGACCTGCAGTCCCGGCACCAACTTGTCAGGTCTTATACATTTCAGGACTAACAGCTTCTCAAACATATCCAGTTGAGTGTCCAGCGGCTTTGGATACGGTAGCCTGAAATCAGTTGTTCATCTCAATCAATAAGCAGAGAAATGAGGACTATAGGAATATTCGAAACCAAATAATTAGTAAGACAGAAAAAGACGCGTAAGCTCGGTATACATGTTTATATACATGGCGAAAAGCTCATCACAGTGACTCGATATGGTGGATTGAAAATATCAATGTTCTTTCTTTAACCCCGTGACGATTTATGGCATATAGAAATTTCTGGAAATAGAATTGATAAATGATTAAGACATGAGTAAAGATAAGCACATGCCTGTGTGGGTTTAGGGCGTCGTAGTAGGTCTTGAAGAACTTCAGGTTGTGCATGAAGTCATCGGTGAGGAACCGGTGAAAGGTGGGCAGCGTCGCCAGCTGCTGCAGGTCCAGCCACATGCGCGGGGATATCCACTTCGGTTCCGGGTTTTCCAGTTCCTGTACACCCGCACGCGGACTCATTGCTTTGTAAAACCAACACTTTCATAATATTTTATATTTTTTTAACTTGTCTACTATATCATTTTTATCATATGTCTATTCTCAGTTTATCTCTGGCATAGGCGCTTCAGATTTATCTACCTTTAAATTTTAATTGAAATAAACAGATAGATTCATACGTAGTTTCTTAATTACAGGTTTGAAACCAGTAGGATACAAAACAACGCATCTATGTACAATAGAATTTGAAATAAAAAAGTATTATAGCGCTCTGTGTCTGGACCTGGTCGAGGTCGGCGCCGTAGAGCAGAAAGTCGAAGAGGTCGTTGCGCAGGAGCCGCGCTGCCAGCCGGATCCGAGCGCAGAGCAGGAACGCGAACAGCAACTTGTGCCGCTCGAACAGGCTCCGGCACACGTTCGTGTACAGCAGGAACGTGAACTTCTCTATTATGTGCTCCACTCGCTCCCCGATCTCCTCTGCAGACCGGACGGGGGAGCACGGTGAGTTCGTACGTGGGTGCGTGCGTGAGTACGTGCATGCATGCGTGCGTGCGGGAGATACCTGCGGGCTCCGCCTCGGCCATGGAGCGCACGAACAGCTTGACGAACCAGTCGAGCGAGTACTGGTACATGGGGTCGACAGTTGCCATCGCGCTCAGGCAGAAGAACAAGATTTGTCCGCGCTCCGCCACCGCGAGGTAGCCGTCGCGTGCCTCCTCTATCTGGTGCGTGGTGCGCTCCGTCTCTTCCACCTTCAACTGCGCTCACACCGACACAACACAACCACTCTAACTATCACAACCACCACATACACTGAGCCGCAACATAACATGAGACATATCGATACTGAAAGAACGAATGTACATTTCGCAATGTTTACTAATTGAATAACATCAACCCTTCCATTATCGATATCAAGGCTCGAGTAATGTGAAACATTTATTAACTATGTACTATTCCCAAAATCTTATAATGTTCGAGTCTATATATTTTGTGTCATTATTTTAACATGTTACTTGAAATACTTATAAATACAGTCGGTAATAATATTATTTGTACCGCCATAATCACATTTAATTTAACGCCATCTATTTATTCATTCTTGTTCATTAAGAAGTTGAACTTTATTTTTGTCTATTTTAATGATTTAATTCAACAGTTTATGCGTCTTATATGGTTTAAAACCAACTGATTATATATACATCAATGTCGTATGTATCATTTGGTATGTGTCAACTATTGTTACTAATTTAAAGGAGCATTATTTTAATTATATCAGTCTTTCAATAATAATTCATTTCTATGTTTAACATTTGAAAAACGCCCCAGGAAGTTCGATGTTATTTATCTTTTGTCCAGGTGAAAATAACAATTGGTATGAGGTAACCAACGCAAAATAGGCATGATATGTACAAGTATTTCGGCGCTCTTGATCTTGATGGCTTCGAGAGTGAGTATGAGAGGCAGATCGTCGACGGGCGAGCCCTCGCTGCTGGAGAGGCCGTGCAGGATGTCCGCCTGCATCTCCGCCAACTGCGAGCCCATCTGTGCGCGCGACACTATCAGCTGGCCGCGCTCCTCCTCCAGCTCCGGCCGCTCCTGCGCCACCACCGCCGACAGCAGCTGCTCCGCCAGCCCGCTGCACAAACCCCGCACTTACAACTATACACTTTGCAATCGACTAAAACTATACTCCCGGTGTAAACAATGTTTCATTCGGTATTGATGTTTCCTGGGACTCCTACTGATTTTGGTGCTATATGAGAACATAAATAAGAGAGTACCTGGGCACGAGGGCGAAGTTGACAATCAACACCTTGACGGAGGTCTCCGGCGTGTACTTGGGGTTCGGCAGTTTGGTTGTGATGTAGAGCCTGAATCCCGCCATATACGGGATCAGCGAGTCGCCCAGCTTCAGCACGACCTGTCCCGCTTGCCGGAAATATTGTCGCTAGACGTCGAATAAGTCAATTATTAACGTGAGGGCAAGCAATCATCTTTACTTTATTTTGTTTGTTATCGATATATTCCTGGATACCTTGAGCACTGGATCCAGGGCCGGGTCGAGATCTTGGCTGACATTTTCCAGCAGTAGCGGTTTGCCGAACCGCAGCGCGGACTCGAAGCTCCTCAAGAGATCCCTGTCATTTGGTTTGCACACGATCAAACCTTCGATTTTACCCTGGAAATATTTTGTTTAAAATTAGTTTGGAGGTACGGCTGTAAATGACGTATAAATGTGTATTGGGCATATGTGCGTATGTGTGCGTGGGTGCGCGCGCACGTTTTTGTGTGTGTTTGTGTGTGTGTGAAAAAATGACCATGGCGCGGATCCACTTATTGGCCTGCGTCTGCGGGTCGATGATGAGCGGCCAGCGTCGGGAGTTGAAGATGAGCACCGCGGACTCGACGGACAGCGGATCGCGCGGCAGCCCGTACATCTGCCACGTCCTGTGCGACAACATACGTCCATACATACATACATATGCAGATATCTCCGGTGGTCATTTATTTCTAAATCGATTATTTACACCAATTTGATACGGTGTAAGGGTACCTGATGAGCACGGGGTCCCCGAGTATAGAGAGCGGCGTAGCGCCCGCCGTGTGCGGCACTCCCACCTCCTGCACACACAGCCACACATACATATATCAATATATGATGATGATTATTCCCACACTTTGGCCATGCACTTTGAGCCTTAGTCCGTCCATGAGGACTGGCGCTGGTGCGCGCGAAGGTGGCCTATGTAAGCTATTTTCGCGGCAAAACTCCGTACACACTGACGGCACATGAGTACGTCCTTCTCATAATGTATTCGAAGTGCAATAATGGAAACGGTCAGAGGCGCAGGATATATTAAGGTGCACAAGTGTACGCGCAAGATATGTGCACATACTCATCCTTGTTCTTCTAGACTCAGTAGTATAGGAACCGTTACGACCGGAGAAGGACTCGAGACAGATGGTACAGTATCACAGTGAGAAATTTACAAGGGTTCAGTACTATCATCTCACATTCCCTTAATCGCTTTTTATGATACCCACGGGAATATATGGGGCGGTGCTATATACTCTGCGGCACCACACGGCAACAATGTCAATATATATATAGACAATAAAACAAACAAGAAAGGCAAATAGTAAGGTACAGTGGGTCGGTATACCTGCATGTGGTCCATCCAGTGGACGAGCAGATCACGCCTGAACTCGTCCGTGAACGGAGTTACGTACCCGACTGCGCCTGCAACAACGCACGTCTTTATTCACTGCCCCATTACCTGTTACTCTACACTATTATGTTTCCTCAAAATATACTACAAACTGCAATTATAATATTTCAAAAATACACTAAGCAAAAAATATGACATCAGTCATTCTTTCTTAAAATATAAAACGGTTTAAAAAAACTTATATATTATTTCTTACATGCGTAATAAATAATTAATATTCTCACAGTAAGTACATATTCAACATAATAAAGAACTAGTACACGTAACGTTAAATTATGTTTGAATTGAATTGAACAAATATCCTGGTGAGGAACTGACAAGCGCTGAGTAGGATATCTCCGATGAGGTGGACCCTCGCGCGGTCCAGCTCCGATATCCTCTGCATCCAGCGCACTCGCTCGCTCGACAGCCCGTTCAGCAGTCTGTACACACACAACACAACACAATACGGTACACATTATCCACCTGCATAGTTACATCTGAATATTTTACTTAACAACACCTCGAGCAGAGTGACACAATCGATGCTTGCTAGGCCCATATCTCAGAGGTCTGCGGATCGAAATCATGCTCTGCAAATATTTATTTTCGCTTTTTGTTATTTTTCTCTCTCTTCATATGATGCAGTACAAATATTTATTGCAATATTTTTTTTTTACAAAAATATATATGATGATAAAATATAAACCTGTTAGCGCGGTCCATCCTGTCGAGACACAGGTTGATATCCTCCTCCATCCTGCGCTTCTCCTCCTCCTTCTCCTGGAGGTAGGCGTGTAGCTTCTCGATACCCTCCAGTAGCGCCTGCATCTTCGCCTTCGCGTTCGCTAACATCGCTGGTAAACGTAAACTATTGCTTACGTCACAGTACACATCTCTTATAAATAAATATAAAATGTTCAATTATTACTTGTATAAATAATTTATCTACAAATCTACAGTAATCACCAAAAATGAAATGAACTGACGTGAGATCAATCATTGACAAGAAATACATTTAACTATTATATACATAATAATCGTCAATTTTACATCTTCAATTCTCGGTGAATCTTTTTGCCCGCTGTGAATATAGCCGTAAGTTCGGGCTTGCGCATAATAGAGTCAAGAGTTTAAACACAAAGCAAAGTTAAAATATCATTATAGGAATCTCAAATAGGTATTTAAATAAACTTTAATTGGTCGTGACGTTATACATGTAATGTGATACCATTGATATATAATATGATATATTTATTTATATCAATATGTAATACGTACTTATAGTTAAATTTATATTCTACGCAGGTGCATTCAGAGCGGTCAAGAAGTTCGGAGTGACAAGAAGACTGTTCCAATATTTACTACGTCTGGACTCGACGAGACATAAAATTCATGGCAACAAGTCCTCGAAAGGATTTATGAAATGGACATTTTAAATACATTCACTAAAATATATTTGATATGGAACATACAAAAATAATTAACGTTTCAAACACGTTCAGTGAGTTATGTAGTAGCAGCAAAGCGAAGTGGGTAGATGGCGGGAGGGGGAGGTGGGAGAAATGGGGGAGGGGTGGCGGGATACAGGCAGGGGGGATGCGCAGCGCGTACCTTCCACAGCGGCGAGCTCGTCGGTGGCTCTGCGCAGCGCCTCCTTCTTGGGCGCGACGGCTTTGTTCACGTGGTAGAACTTGTAGATCGCATGCACCCACATGCACAGCGACATGCACGCCTTTGACACCTATATACACACAAACAATTCACTTTTACTCCTCATAGCCGCTGATTTTCTTGGACATCGCACCTGATGCAGCAGACCTATAAAGTAAAAAAGTATGAAGTCACTATGACGGGTGATTGCAGGTACCGTTTCATCACGCCCTAATACGTCATTCTATACTAGATCTGTAAAAAAATTT
Source organism: Antheraea assamensis (assembly GCA_035772565.1). Taxonomy (NCBI): domain Eukaryota; kingdom Metazoa; phylum Arthropoda; class Insecta; order Lepidoptera; family Saturniidae; genus Antheraea; species Antheraea assamensis. Next base: position 2,053,880 of record JAQQSE010000046.1, on the reverse strand, counting down.
AAACAACTGAATTTGAATGGTTTGACCCAAATCCATTATTTACATATCTATAAGAAAAAACCTTGACGGCACTTATTCTTTTAAGAATCGTCATAATTAAATTCATTATAATCATCTGTAACTCGGTATTGGAATCCGTATGACGATGTATAATTTATCGTTGGAGAACGTATGAAGTAACCTTAATGATCTTGGTCGGTTCGTAATTTGGATTCTGAACGTAGCGCTTGAGCTTCTTGATCATGCCCTCGGTAATGGAGTCCTTGTCGTAGTTCATCAGCGAGTCAAGGAAGGCGGTGGGGTCCGCCAGCATCTGGGACCCTGGCTTCCAGTAGTTCAAAACTTTCTCACCGTAGCTAGCGCCGGGTTCCTGTCCCCGAACACACCCTGATTATAACTCTATTGCTTTGTTGATTTATATTGTATACCTCAGCAGTAAAGTGATGACCTTTAAATGTACTCGTGTTTAAGCACATTCATGAGGAATTGTGAAAGGAACTTTGTTCCAAAATGTACCTTAATGGGTTTGATGTCGAAGACCGCGCAGAGCGACTCGATGACGAGCAGCACTCCGGTGGGAGGCTTCTTCATCGATTTCACCTCGACTATGTCGTTTCTATTCAGCTCCCGCAGAGCTCTCTCCGCAGCCTCCAGCGCGGGGAGAGCCTCCTCTGTATTTATTGCAGATTATATTCAATATTTTTTTCATAATTTATTGTAACGAAACATAGTCCAATACGATAAGTCTCACAAAAATTGTCAAAATCAATTCAAAGGCAACTGAGGCAATTAGAAAGGAAGGAATCTGCAGAAGCACTAAAGTCAACGTCACAATATCTTTAGTATTCACTAATAGTTGGCAATAATAATGCTCATAAAATAGATGATTGCTGGAGCTGATTTTTTTTTTTTCGAAGTGACCTACACTGTCAGCCTGGCAAGGCCGCTACAGTTTCACCGGACTACTAAGGGGAGCGCTTAAGACACTCACCCGATTTTATATAGACGACTAGCACAAGGGCGCACCGCACGCCTCGGCTTGGGCTGTCGTCGAATACCCGATCTGACTAGTCTAAGCTAAGCTAAGCTAAACCTATCCGTATTATACATATATGAGTTCGTGAAATATACATGGTTACCAAGCATGTATGTTTCACGATTCCGTACATGTATTTTGTGTCTGACTACTATGTTATTCTAAACTATTACAGTTCGAAAGGGCAAAAAAAAACAAACAAAAATAGCCCACCACTATGTGTACCTACGAGTGAGTGTGTGTGCACGTGTGTGGGGTGATTGGTGTTGTGTTGTATACGAGTGTTTGATCGAATCAGTGTTACTCTGTTCGCGCAAGCAAGCTGCTCGAGGGCTCCATTCCGGAGGATCGGACCTCGGCGAGCATTCTGGAGCTGACGATGCGTCGCATCAGAATAAATAGCTTGAGCACCTGCCTGGTGGAAATTGCAAAAACCCTCTGGATGTGAATAGCACAAGGCAGTTCTTGGTGGCACCCTTTCAGCGAGTTTCATGTCCAGGAGTGGATGTGGTCTAACAGCGATCCGTAACGATATAACACCATAACGAAATATTGTCATTAAATATACCAGAGCAAACTATAGGTTAAATTAAAAATAGAGGCAAACGTAAGAATAAAAGTGAATATCAAGAAATAGTATAGATCTTACTCGGAGGAGCAAGATATGATAAAATGAACTGACCGAGATCTCTCTGCGCGTCCTCGGCCATGGCGGCGGTCTCCGCGGCCATTTTCTCCGCCACCGCCTGCTCCTTCTCCACTCTGATACGCGCCTCCTCCGCTATCGCCTGCCATTATGTTAATTCGATTTATCGATTAAACACTAAACACATGCTACATTTCAATACAATCGAAATAACTAAAAATGAAATCACGACAGTAAGCAAAAGCAGTAATATGTAGAAAAATTGGAGTTTATTTTTGACACAATTCATTGCTTTAACAATCTACCTAATATTATGTTGTATATAGTAAATAGACTTACAGTGTCGATAGCAATCTGTTCGATAACCTTCCTCGTCTCCTCGGCCGCCTTTTCCATCATTGGCTTCAGTTCCGCGAGCTCGATCTGCAGCTGTTTCACTTCCACTTCAGTATCATTCAATTTACTCAGACCTGTAAGAGTACGTGTGAGGGATTGGGGGGCAGGTACCTATGCGCAACAAGTTGGAATCGATGAGCAGGACGCCCTGGTTATCACAATGAAGGTGTAAGTACGTGAAGGGGAGTGGGGGAGTTGTGAGTGCGTGTGGGGGAGTGGGAGAGTGGGGGAGTTGTGAGTACGTGTGGGGGAGTTGAGTGCGTGTGGGGGAATGGGACAGGCACCTGTGCGCAACGAGTTGGACTCGGTGAGCAGGGCGCGCTGGTTGTCACGGAACATATGTTGGTAGGCGGCGAGCATCTCCATGTAGGAAGTGGGCGTCACGTAGTTGAGGCGGTTCAGCACCGCAAGGTAACGTGCGCTCGCCGCCTCCACGCTCTCATGCACGAAGCAGCACACTGACTGTGCACATAATAGCATTCACATACTCCGTTTAAATACATTCCAATATACAAAATTAAACCATTCAATAAATATTATTGTTAAACTATTCTGTCTGTCTATGAGTCCGTAGATAAGCATATTTTTGCACTCAAAAGCATATAGATCACATCAATAAAAGAATCTTAAAAATTGGTTAAGTAGTTTCTAAGAAATTTACATTCATAAGAACAGACATTATATATATACAACTAAAATCATTTATTTTTAGGTTAGTAATAGGTAAATATTATATTAACATAGTATTTCATATCATATCATTACTCCAGTACCCTGGTTTATGAAACGATACAAACCTTGTACTCCAAACGTTTTCTTTTGTAAATTAGTGGATTTTATAAAGATGTGTTTATCAAAACTACATGTGTATTTTACAAGTTATATAAGTGATGCCACTTATAATACAAGTGCTTTTTGTGATTTTGTTTATCATTGGTAGTATTATTTTTGGTATCCGCGAGAACAACTCCTATTCCTCTCGTGCCTAATTTCTGTCCCAACATACACCAATAATATTATGCCGCGAAGTGAGTGTCAGTTCGCCGTTGGACGCGAACGCAGTTATAGTCCTAGTCTTATATATCCGCATTTGTTATTTTACATTTATTATTATTATTTTTTTTACTTTTTTGTAGTCCGGTGAAACTGTGAAGGCCCGTCAGTTCGAAATAAAATGCGTTAGGATTTAGCACTCGCTGGAGTTTGCGTATGCGCAATTTATTTAATCCGCATCGAGTTGTCCGCGTGTGATATTAGGAGAGGATTCTCCACCGCAACAACGCTGAATATAATGATCTGATGGAACATGAATGCGAAGTAATTGTGTATGTATTTCTTTAGCTTGTAGCTGAACTAATGTAACGTTTTTTCTCCTCGCGGTTGAGCGTATCCAACTACCCTTGCCCTCGTGGTATCGAATTATATAGTCCACATCTCTAGCTTTTTTAACCACCGCCAATAATGGAAGTGAAGAAGCCAAATAATCTGGCTTCTTGAGACGTATTGACCTCCAATAATAATGCATTTGTAGCTTGTTTCCTGTTACGAAAATGCTGGAGTTTCCCTTTGACGTGTACGTTTGACTGAGTTAGAGTTGTACCATTTTTTGGTCTTTAGATAGTTTATCGGTAAATTCACCAAACAAAATATATTTTTATAACGAATTAATTGAAGAATTTGAAGTCTCGATTCAGATATCAACATTTATCGCTGCGTGTTTCCAAAAGTAACAAAATCAATTCTCGGCAGGGAATGGTTTGAACCAAATATTTTTTTTATTCATGCGTACAAAAATTGTAACGATAATTTATGAAAGGAATAAAATTGGTTATGCAATAATTTATATACATACAAATTTAAACTATTTCAAAGAACGTGTTAATTTTAACATTAACTTAACTAGTTATTGTATAGTAATTTCTACATAACTGAAATATAATATATTAAAAAGTTATTTTGCAATAATAAAGTCTTGTAAAATACAAGTCTATACAATCTGTAAGTCCTTTCAAAATATTTGATAAATGCTATTAAAAAGAACTTGAATAAAGTTCTAATAACTTGTGATCTTGTAGACTTGTAACGTTTGATAAACAGGGTAGAGATTCAATAATGATTATCATTATCAGATAACTACTCCAAAAATATCCTGTTCAGTTACAGGGTAATATGTATATTAACAATGAAAGTGTATTAGAATATTCACTGACCACCATAGAGTCGTAGACATCGTCGGTTGTGTCCAGTTCCGGCATGTTCCTGAAGAAGTAGTTGGCGACCGACTCGAGAGCACTCTTCGGCCACTCGCTGAACCAGTCGATGGTGCAGCAGTTCACCAACGACGGGAACTGCCGCAACCGGGAGCGGAATATCTGCGCGACGAGAAGTGCTGTAGAGGGGGGGACGCGGAGGAGCAAGGGGTCGCGGGGGAGCAGGGGACATACCTCCCCAATGGGGCTCATGACGACTACGACGTGAAGGTTGGAGCGCACGCGGCGCTGGTAGCAGGCGAAGAGGTTGGTTTTAGTGGCGGGGAGATTCAGTTCCATCACGGCGTGACGCACCGACATATACACCTTGTCCAGATCCTCCGCCTCGTATATGTTCGGTACGTCGCCGGAGCTCAGGATGTTGTTCAGGTCTTCCAGAAACGACTCCATTTTTATCTATAATAATATAATATAATATAATAATATAATCTAACCAATAGTCACAGTATGTGAAACGTTATATTATTATGCTCTTCTGACAGAAAGAGAAGCTGAAAGCAGATTAAAGGATAAATCTTTGATGGAGAGTACATCAGTTTCATACAGCATCCCAAAAATTATGCTATAGGCTAAGTGAGATAGTCATAATCCGTCTTATTTTTCTGTATAATGACAAATTATTAGAAAATAACTATTAGGGCACAATATCAACTACAAGTTCATCATCAGTATCCGAAAAAAAAAAAATGATGGAATGACGTAGGATAAACATTTTTAAGGAGTAACCTGTGCGTCGGAAAAGAGAAAGACGATGCCCCTGTTGTCGGCTCCCGCCTTCAGCATGGTCTGCTTGAGGTCCTCCCTCCACTCAGGCTGGCCGTACGCCTTCGTGATCTCTATCTGCATGCAGGCCAGTTCCGCCATGTGCGCCGCCAGCCGCGACAGCGACTGCCGCCCTATCACCACAACCACAAACGCTGACAGCCTTATGCATCTTATCAACCAAAACCCTGCTCAACCGTCAATCAAATTACATTTGTCGAGCAGTCTCATAATGACAACAATTGATACACAGTAGTTTCCTACTTAGAAAAAGTTATGATGTAAAAAAGTAAGTTGTCGTGAAATACTCAACACATATGAGTACAAGTGTTAAATCAGGAAATATTTATTTCTCTTTATTTTCTATAGTTGCATTACCGTTCATTATCAATGATGTCAAAAACTAATTAACATATACAACAAACAAGATAGTACAAAAAATTAGCGAATAGACGGCGTTTAAAAACTGACAGTTGCGTGGCAGCATTCAGAATGGCTGTGGGTGTGGGTGTGAGTGAGGGGGCGATCGAGACGTACCGGAGCCGCCCATGCCGAGCAGCAGCGCGTTGGCCATGGGTTGGCGCATGATGCGCGCGAGGCGGCAGAGGTGTGCCACCGCGTCCGGGAACAGCACCAAATGCAGGGCCGCCGCTGCATGAGCTGAGTTGTACTCCTCCAGGTACTGCTCTACCACCTCGTGCAGCTGTTTCCCACACATACTAACTCATTTACCAGCTCTTTACCACACCACGTGAGCACATCTTTCAAGGCCTCGACATTCCAAGGGGAATATATCTAGCATATTTACAATGTGAAAAAAATGAAACAAGAGATTCAGGGGCTCTTTATATACACGGAAGAATATTTATACATATATGTAGGAGTCATTGCATGTAATACATAAGATGTATGAAACACCAGTAACTATCAGTGGGTTTAATTTCTAAAAATACAATTTCAAGTTATATTTAGGGAAAATGAAACAGCCATGTAGCAATTGTATCTCACCTCTTCCTCATCAGTGATCTCCGTGTACTTTCTGTCATCGGTACCCATATCCATGAAATCTCCAAATAACATAAGTCTATCACCGACGACCTCAGGTGGTTTCTTCCCGAATTCTGTCTGGATCTTTTTATTGAGTAAACTGGAATAGCAAAACTTGAATTTGCTTTCTAAAGTTAGACTAGTGAATAACTTTTTGAAATATATCGTAGAGATGAATGCATATATTCTTCAAATAATAAACCTAATATAAAAATACCAAAGGAAGCCGTCCACATACATATTATACTAACATATATACATGATACAGTTTATAAAAAAAAAACTTTTTTCCATCGACAACGCAACAATATAATAATGAAAGTTATTTTACTAAAAAAAAATAATCTCGAGTAACATAGGTTTAACGATATTATACATACATAAAATGTAAATATGATACATAAAAGATATTTTAAATTTTTCAATCTCACTTTAAATACTGTGCTAGGTATTAAATATTACCGTAATACAGATGCGTTGAAATCACGCTGCAAATCAAAGCGATGCGCATTTGACAAAGTGCATTTCACTAAAGAATATTCGCAGTTCAAAAAGAATTATGAAATAATTGTAGACAGAGTAAAATGGAAATTACTTGACAAACCACTGTCGATCTTCGTCGTTGACGAGCCGGTCCTGGTAGACGCGCTGGTGCTCGTGGTACCACAGCCTGATCACGTCGTCTTCATCCTATTTACAACAACTACATCATAAAAATTTTCTTACAACTTGATTTATTAATAGAATAAATCTGACCTTGACAAATCGCGGATCCATCATCAGTATCCCTTGGAAAACTTTGCTGAGATCTCTCAGATTGAAGGTGTAGTGCGACTTGGCAGGAGTAGGGAGGAGCTCCTCCACCAGCGAGCTGAATATGTCTATGGATGCCTTGAGGAAAGGCTCTTCACGGATCGACACTTTCACGAAGTTCCGCGTCCACGAGCCGAGGATCATTTTGAAGATTCCGTACTAACAAAAATAATATACATTTATATATTTGTACGTAATTTGAAAACGTGTTCAGTTTAAAAATGAAGAAACTCAAGCACTTTGCTAGCGTACTCCATCTCGGTGAAGGAGATGTAGTGGAAGTGGCGCATGAGGCGCATGGTGACGGGGTTGCGGCCCCCGCCAGGGGGTCCCATGGCCGCCACGATTCCGACGTCGACCAGCAGCCGGAACTCGCCAATGTTCTGTCGGTCGTACCAACCTACGCCAGGAGAATTCACAACTATAACACCATAACGGACATGAACTTATTTCATCATTTCATGACACATTGCGTTGGTAAGAAAGCGAAATTATAAATGAGAATATTAAAAGAACGACTATCATAAATATATAAAAAAAAGCGCAGAATACATTTAGGAGTCATCATGACTTTTACAGCTGCTTATAGATAGAATAAGAAGAAATGCGACTTTTAGGCGAAGTCTTAATCTGTCAAGTATTGCTGTCATTTTAATGCGTTATCAATTTGATGTTTAATTTCAATGATGATTACTGTAAACAAACGAAGTCAACGGGGTGTAATTACATAAAATATAGAATTTGAAATGTGATAACAACCGCCTAGAAATTTTTTAGAAAGTCGCACTGAAGACATTACAAGACTGTAAAACAAAATAATCATTCACTTGATAATAACAGTGATAAACCTATATAATGAGAATTGGTTGCCAATGTAGAAAGAGAATTCAAGTATAGCAAACAGCTTACTTAATACAATTAGCGGACAGCGATTCTCATGATCAACGAGTCAGGATATGAAGAATGTGGTTGATTTGGATGATGAAATTATGTTAAATATAAAACGTATAGAGTACAAGTGTTAGTGGGCACCATTAGTTCCATTCCAGCGTGCATTTCATACAAATGTGAAAATGGCAATGAGAGGAGTGATGAGAGGGGTGACGGTGCATGTGAGCTACCGGAGAAGTCCATGAACTGCCTGAGCAGCTCGATGGGAGGTTGCGCGCCGTACTGGTCGAGCGCGGGCATGTTCAGGTCGTCGATGTAGAACAGCTGGCGCTTGGAGGGCGGTGGACCGAAAACGCCGCGCCGCCGCCGCTCCAGCTTACTGTCTATAACGTCCTGCGCACAGACAGACCAACTACAACCTGCATCTTCATACCTCTACTTCATAACCGACCTTTTCTTTCCGCCAAAAGTCTAATAACTTAATATATCCATAAGTTTGGGAAATCTTTGAAATATCTAGAAGCGAATTTTTCACAAGGTTAAAAAAATAGATATTACTATTTTAAACTTAATCTACTTCACATTCTTTTCCAAAGCTTAAAAAAATCGGTTGTCTGTAAAGTCGCTTTACGGACGATAATTTTACGTGATAATGTCATAAGAAACCATTGATGCATACTTTTATGAATTTAATTGAGTTATTATCACTGGAATTATTTTGGATAATACAAAGGAGTTAATTAGAAATTACAATTTTTCCATAAATTAACATTTATTAGGACTCGTTAATTCAAGTAATGCGTCATAAGCCGAGCGCTTAGACCAACACGCCACTCTATCGCTTGTTCCACGTTCTCGTTTTCACGCTCGGTTCAGGCGGAACGTGACAATGAGTCATCCTTTTTCGTGCGTGCAGCCGGCGTTGATCAATTTATAAGACGTTACCACGTGAATATAAATATTACTATAAGGTTCTATTTCGCAATAATAGAAAGAGACTGCATATATGTCATTGTCTTTGTATTAAATTGTCCAACGATATCGCCAGCATCCTGTCTCCCTGGGCGATTGCCTCCGTGGACAGCGTTGTCAAGAGGATTAGGGCGTCCAGCGTGGAGCGCCATGACTGAAAAGTGAAAACCCAACTGCGCGTCGCAGAGATCCGGTCCTACTTGATCAAAGCGGTTCCGTCTTTCAAGATTTCGGGACCTGTCCGACCGACAGACAGTGGTCCGGAGTGAAATCGAGAGCCAGCCTCAATATAAGCTAACGTTTTTTAATGATGAAGTTATAGTTGTGGTGGTATGAGACCTGAGTCTGGTTGGCGGAGGTTCTGGCAGAGAAGACGATGAACTCGCAGATGAACTTCTTGTGGAGTCCGCGGGAGAGTTTGGATGTGATGGTGGTGGTCTTGCCGGTGCCGGTAGGGCCAACGCAGAGCGTGTGGTTGTTGTTTGCGATCTTGCAGCCGAGCAGCGCGGCGCAGCGCACGTTGTCGAGGGTCGGCACCTCTATGTCTGCGGTACCATCCAACACTACTTTCTTATTCGGTACACACGTCCCTAACAACCTACATTCGCTTCACTTCTAAGCGGGTGTTGCTTATGGAACAATTTTTCATTCACTATAGAAGGATGTTTCTCTTTAAATATTTTCCCGTCTTCCAATAATGTTGAGATTCTGAAACAAGACTTGAATGAGACCTGTGAACTGGCATTCCGGGTCCACCTCGTACTGGTCGAGGGTCGCCATCCAGTTGTACCAGTAAGGGGCGGCAGGCTCGCCGTCCTCCGTGCTGTCCGTGAAGCCGCCGTCGTGCAGCCTGCCAACATTTATTTTAAACGCCATTTAACCGCTCATTTTCCTTACTACATTCTAAATTATACGTCTCTTAAATCTTTATATAATATTTTTAGAACAAAGTTCCTCCATTCGACTTGCGGTAGGAGTTCACTTGTAGAAACCGTCACATGAGGAAAAAAGTCTACGTTCTTTCCAAGCCACTTTCTCTCTCTCTATCAATTTCTCTTGTGCACGAGTGTGTTTATGTATGTCGAAATTGGAGCAAATAACATCGTGCGCTCCTGATTATATAACCTCAACACTGAACGCCTGGAATTGTTTTCTTTATAATTTTTGTATATAATGCACAATTGAATATTTTATACATAATCAATTTATAAATATATAATTCGATTTTTCCTAAAATATTAAACAAAATCCCTTTGAATTAATTCCTTACTTTACTTCATTTGTATTGAAAATAATTACAGAAAAAATATACAGATTATACAAAGAGAGACAATTGCATAGATTTTTTTATTATGTGACAAAAATATACAAATATAAACAATCGTGTATATTTATATCAAATTATATTTTAAGACAAATAAAAAGCGTAAAGAGTTTCATTTTTACAAGGTCCTCACTTATGTATGTTAGCAACAAATTTGCTTTTAATTAGGGGTGTGCAAATAATGGTCGAATCGAATCGAATAATGATGTTCAATTCGAATTTAGAATCAAATATTCGAACTATTAGAATAATTCGAGCAATTCAAATTATTTAGAATTTTTTTAAATAAGAAATAATTAATACACTAATAATTATAGGAAAAAATGCAACGTTATTCACTGTTTTAATAATTAAATTTAAAAAATGTAGTATTTGATTAATATGTAATTAGTTAAAATCATTTAAATTGTTTTAATTATTCGTAAAATTGAAATTATTTGAATAATCAAAATAGATGGAATAATTCCTATGTTCTATTCGAATTATTCAGATCGACTCGCTATCGAATAATTCGTTAATTCGAATATATGCATATCCTTCTTTTTAATACCATGTATCGTTTAAAATCTGCAATTATTTTTATTTAATTGTCTAAAGGATTTATCTGATAACCATACTTATATATTATAACTTTAGTTATAGTTACTACAAGTGACTTGATTTTTCGGCACAAAATTGATAATTACTACGTACATAACAGTATTATTCATTTCAAAATAAATTATTAATATTGTATTTTAATCATTTCAATTTTAATAGTAATTAATTTAATTATTTTATATCTGTCAAACGACCCAGATTTAGCTTACTTTTGTAGGTGTGTTTATAAGAGAAAAGCACATCAGTTTAATAGTCATTTATAGAGAAGAAGAGAATATATACTGACGTGTAGTCATAAACTCTGCCCTCTTTCGGGAAGGGGGGCTCGAGGTTGTTCTCAGCGGTGAGGTTGCGGATGAACTCCGAGAAGAGGGCGCGTCCGTTGTGGTCGCAGGTCGCGCCCACCGACCAGGTCACCGCCCACACCACCCAGCACGGAGCCAGCCGAGCTATCCTCAACCATTGCTCTTAGTATTTATTCAAACAGGAGTACAGTTCTACAGTTGACCACTAATGAAACAATGAAATAGGCTCACGCATGAGGGCGAGAAATGGAGCTCCGGGCGGAGAGCGGTCGTCCTTCCCGGTGAGAGGCCGCAGCCGGTAGTCGATCAGCTCGAGGAACTTAAGCAGCAGCGCCGAATCTATGGACGTCACGATCTCCGTCAGCTTTGTGCGCAGCAGTGTCAGCGCCGGGAACAGGTACGTAGCGATCAGCCCCGGCAGGAGCTTGCGGATGCTGTCCGCCAACTGTGCAGACGTCGCGGTGGTGGAGAGGCAGTAACAGTGACTATACAGCGAGGTGGTGAAGCACTCACAGGCGGAAGAGAGAGCCGCAGCCAGGCGTCAAGCAGGGGCTGGAGGCCAAGCACGTGCACGTCGAGGTAGACCATGCCGCAGCGGGAGACCGTGGCGGGGGAAGCAACGGCGAGATCCGCCACCTCGAAAATCATGCGCTGCCGGTCCGTGAGCTTCATGATCTCGCCGCTGGAGAGGCAGAGCTTCTTGTTGTCGTCGAGGACGGTGTTCATGTTCTCGATCCAAACGGCGTCGACGGGGCCGTCGAACACGTACCAGCGCCGGTCCGAATCTTCGGCCGCGATGCCGCCGCGCACCAGGCTGGACAGGATCCCGTCAGTCCTGCATACACCAACTCCGCTCTCACTGACACTTTTATCAAAAACTAACAAACACAATATAGTAATACTGTTGTAAAGTAAAAGTGCAGGACGATAGTAGAGATGGGACAGACCACTCGTGCGTGTTGAGGTCGAACTCGCCGTAGAGCTGGCCCATGGTGATAGATTTGGGGTTGAGCACGGAAGTGTGCACGGCGGTGAAGGGGAACCCGTCCGGCGCCGGCTTGCCGCGGATGGCGGTGAGGGCGTCGCGAAGGATCTCGTAGCACTGTAAAAGACCTCACGATAGACCATGGCTGAGCACACTCACGGACCACAACACAGAGCTGGGGAAACCGTCGAAGAGCACCTTGGTCTTCCCGGAGCCGGCCGGCCCGACCAGCATGAGACCGTGCCGCACCACTGTCGTCTCGTATAATTGTATTATTTTCAATATAAATGCTGAAACAAGTAAAATTAGTCTTAAAAAACTGAACAGCAGACTCTGTAAACTGCACTACCATTAAAAATACGTTTTTCATCATGGCATCCTTTATCCTGGGTCTTGGGTCCATCTAACAGACCCTACAAAATCAACTTTATCAGATTTACCATATCTAAAATCTTTAGTAGTTCTACAAATTTCAAAATCTCATCCATTTAAATTATTTTTCGCATCAACATTTCTAATGTAATCAAAATAATTTTATTCATAATATTTTTTTAATATGAATAAATTTCTAACCATATAAATCATTGTATCCCCTCTTGATGAGAATATTCCTAATCGATTGCTCCATGATACCATAGTCCACGATCGGGATCTCAACTCGCGGGAACAGATCGGACATAATACCTGCGCATACGTATTTATAACTATTAATAAAACGGAATATAAACTGCAGTTTGTCCCAACTAAAAAGATATTTTTTGAAACAGGAAAATAGTCTAAAAAAAAGTTTCAACAAAAGTTTATTTATGCATGTAAAAGCATAAGATAATTTACTATTTACGATAATAAAAAAAAAAAAAAACATCTTTTGTGTCTACAAAAGTTTGTTGTCGCGTCTATATTGCTATCTATTTGTCTCTGTAGTGTCTACTTGTCCTGTACATTATTTGGTCAGATACTACAAAATTTGCAAGTTGACATGATATTAAAATAACAAAAATATTTATTACTAGGAGTGACTTAGCGACTTTCTTCACGTTCATTGCAGAATAAAATGTAGTGTATATATTACTCACGGAAAACGTAGGATTTTGTCTATAAAAAAACTTTTTTAGTTTTCATTGTAGAACGGCAAAGTGATTGCACTATACCTGATGTTATAGTGATAGATAGTGTATGCACAGTACAATCCAAAAACAAAGGCGACTACCGAGAGTCAATCCATCGGCAGTCGCCGCTATCATGCCGCCTGCGTAAAAAATGTCTCTTCACGTTATGCTTGAAGGAGCCCATATCGTAGAAAGGAGGGATCACACTGGCCGGGAGACTATTCCACAACTTCACGGTACGGCAAAGATAAGACATTGCAAAACTTTTTAATTCGTGTCCGGATATAATTTACCGTAAAACTGTGGCTCCGAAGAGTAGCGCGCGTGTTTCGGTTGTGGAAAGGAGAGAAAAGAATTAAATTGAATAGCTCTTCAGAACAGTCGCCGTGATACAGGCGGTAAAACATTCTCAGTAAAACAATGTCCCTGCGCAACTGAAGCGGCTCTATAAACACTGTAATATCTGCATCGTTAACAATGCGGACAGCCTGTCTCTACAACCTGTTCAGGGCAATCAGAAGTTACTTTGAGAAACCGTTTCAGAATTCCAAATGTCCGAGATGCAGTGGAGATGACGGAGTTTGAGAATATAATGAGGTATCGTAGAGATGATGAGTTGTAAAGAAGCAGACTGTGAGTAACCGTTGAAGAGCAGCAGGTCGTCGGCGAGGAACTTCGGGAGGTTGACGTCGCGCAGCGCGCGCAGTACGGTCTGGCGCTCGTCGGCGTCGAGTTGCTGGCGGATGAGGTTCCCGGCCACCACGATGACGGTTTTCACGGCGCGCATCCCGAAGTCATAGTGCTCCTGCCCACCACAACCCACAACCATACCCGCATCACATACTTATGCACACATCCACCTTAATAAAAACTAATCTCTTTTAACAAAATAAAGCTTTCCTGGGACTCTAATTTTTTTTTTTTGGCTCACATAGTCTAGTAAAGTAATAATTATCCCAGTTTATTTTATTTAACTACAGTTTACTAAATCATGTAATAATACTAATTTACATATTTATTCATATTCTTTTTTATCATTATAAGCGACTTCAAAAACAGGAGGATCTCAACTCGGCTTTATTTTTGAGTGAAAACTTATTTAGCCGCGTTAAGCGATTTTTGGTAGGGGAAAAACGTTATGGACTTCGTGTCACCGATAACCTCGACATTGTCGTGAGGTATAACGTTAGCGCTAGACTAGCGACGCGTTATATAGCAGCCTGTCTACATGTAATATTGTATTGTACTTGTGCAGCTCATCATTTGTTTGATTAATCAATAAACTGTATAACATTGTATATAATTATTACTCGGAGTGCCAATAGATGTGAAAACCAGGCTTTTATTAATAATTTAATGCACACTACAATTGATTTAAAAATTCAAAAATTAACAGAATTATTCCATTATTTCTCACTTCTGCCGGCAGTCCTTACGATCGTCTCTGTTTTTTTTTATTGTTTGTTACCACACAAGTTCATGATTTATAAATTGATGTGAAACAAAAATTCTCTTATCAGAAAAAGGATTCCATTTCAATGTAATTACCATTGATCCTTAGGTTTTGAAAATATGGCAAAGAAATCCTCAAACTTTAATAAGATGTGTGATGATTTAAAAAATTGCTAGATTTATAAAAATCTAACAGTAGATAGGTACCTACCACAATCACACCACAATCGAAAATGTTTGCAACAGAAAAAGTTGGACATCTCATCAAAATGAAGCTACTCACAGAAAATTAGCTTGATAGTAATCAATAGCAAAAGAGAACAGTGGATGCCTAACTAATAACGTAGCGAATAGTTATTACTTTAGCTTTATCTATTACTTTATTATTCAGCTACTTGATTGTTCATTTCTAATTTTTAGTTTTGTTTTTTTAATCCAGTAATAATTTAATTTTAATTGTCCGGTCATTTTTATCTGTAATTTTTTGCAAATAGTCTAAATGTATCTATATCTCGTATGTATGCATATGTCCGCTAAATTACAACAAACAGGTTTTCGTAAATTAGATGTCAAAACGGTTACTAGACTACTAGACCGATCGAAGTCATATCTTCATTTCACATATAAAATCTTCTGAACGTAGCAAGCAGTGGTTACACTGCCATATCACTCTTAATTACTATAATAGATAAATATCTACTTCAATCATAATTAATTTATATATCGACACAACTTAAGGATTTATAAATACTCATTTTAAATTCATATAATAATATTTTAACATTGTTTTTCATTATCCTCTTGACTGTACTATGCGCAAGACAGAACTTAAAGCTATATTCAAAGCGGCCAAAAAGTTTGATGCAGACTATAATTGGCATGATGACAGTAATCACGAATTACAAAAATAATCTGTTTATCCCATAGAACCGTATGAATGGGTTAGGAAAAATGTATTTATTTTTATATTCAGGTTGAGATTGATAATTTATTTAATAAAATAAAACTATAAAATACAGTAATTGTCCATCTTATGTTGAACACCAATAAGAGTGAATTACGTCACAATTCAGCAAACGTCACTTTGTACTAGGGATGTTGATATTTTTATTATACATATTATAGTATTATATTTTATTGAAGTATTAATGCACTGAGTAACAGCACACCACTTATACACTTTATCATTCATATTTATAACGCAAAGTAACTAATTTGTTACTTTGTTCATGTTAAATTCTAATCTTTGAAATAATGTAGTACTCGGTATGTGCTCGCTGTTTATATTGTCAATATCATGACGTCATAAACAGACGCCATGACAAGGGCAAGCGTTTTGGCACGCATTTTAAATTTAAAATTACATTTGCGTTTATTATGTAAAAAATCTTTGTTTTCTCCAATAATATTATGTTTTTTGGAAATGGTATATATTCTAGATTATTATAGGACAGTAATTGAAAATCAGTCATAATGCCAATTGTCTATAACTAGGAACAAGATAATTCTAATATCTTGTAATGACCACCGATTAAGTTATGACATCGACAGATAGAGTGAGCTATCTTAACTAATAATTTGAAGTATCAAATCCAATCTAAGCTTCAACATAACTCTGGTTTCATTTCAGTTTACCGTAACGCACCTGCGAGATATATTGAAAGATAATAACGGTGTACTTTGAGTGACGTAATCGGCACGGCTTCTCGTCATACTTGGAGCTGTTTCCCCCACGGTGGTGCACGGACCTACGATCTGGTTGCACTGGGGCCATCGAGGTCTGTAAAACTTAGCTACAAACCTCATCTCCGATGAAGACTAACCCCTATCATTACAATCTGTGATATCTCCTATGTCTATTCAAGTATATTGTGTTATTCTTGTTGATCCATTTTGAATAAATAAATAATGGTATTATTCCTAACTCGAAATAACTCTTGATCACGTTATGAATAAAAGAAATGAACTCAAAAAAAAACCGGACATTCTGAATTCTGAGAGATCACCTGCGTCGAGAGCTGCTCCGAGCTGAGCTTGAAGGTAGTCGTGATCTTCCCGGCGAGGACCTTCGTCTCATAGAACCCGTAGGAGAAGAGGGATATCTCCGCGATGAGGGTGTAGTTCGGCACCATCATAGCGATCGGACGGAACAGAGCTTTCAGGTTGTCCGGCAGCTCCGTACGACCTGAACAGACACTGCATGAGGCTACCTGCGATATGGAGACGGAGATGGAGACCTGGAGGGAAGCATACCTGCGTATCCCGGGTTCATGGTGATGAAGACCGCGCAGGACGGTTTCAGCGTCAATTCACATCCTTCGAATATGAACTTCTCCTGGCGAGCTATCTGTGCCTTCTGGATAGTGATCACCTGCGGTGTCATCTCACATGTAACCTCACTACTCAACTTGTTTAAATCGTATTAAGGATGAAAACTTCCAAAAAATCCATGACACAATTTTAAGAATAGACATTAATTAAAATTGAAACAATGCAGTTAGACAGTTACATTGTGAACAACTTTTCAAAGGGGATCATCAAGATATGCTACTTTCACAAGTTAAAGTATAAAATGAATGTATATATTATGAAACTCGAGAAATATTGCGTATTTGAATAAATGAAGTATAGGAAGAATTCATAAATAGGGCTTATAATAAGTAGAATTATTAATTAAAAACATATAAAATCTTTACCTGCAAAAAACACATATATATATTTGTTTATTTTATTTCATTAATTAATGAGTTGTTAAATTTAGTATTAATAAGTGTTGAAACGTTTTGTTGCTCCCATGAGATGGCACAGTAGGTTGCTATGGTAAAAAAGTTGTTACAAAAAATATTCTTTGCGAACTGGATTAAAGAAATGGTTTTTATATATTATCCGAGTATTTTTATTTAAATTACAAGATCACTGATCAATTGGTTAAGATTCGTCCAAGAAGTAAAAAAGATACTTTTATCCGACGTCTCTTTCTTGATTCCAATAACACAGCGTACATTACTTTCATAATCAATTACAATCTAACGATACGACCAAATTACAATCTAACCAGCGTTTATGCTACAGTGTATAGCAAAAGAAATAGATGCATGCATGTATTCATAAATTGGAATAAATGTATTCATGCATTAATGTACTGCAAATATATTAATTACTCTTTTTATTTATAAATCATGTATGTTTCATATTGTTTTGTTTTAATATTGTCAAGTCTTATGTGTGAACAATGTAACATATCTCTTATAAATAAAATAAATATTATTTTCATATCTGATATACAACATAGGTTATGGGTCCAGCACACTTCCAAGAGTAAAGGTTGCAGGTACCTGTTGCGCTACGACGGATAACACCTCAATGTCGATACGATTGAACTCGTCGAAACAAGCCCACGCACCCGACCTAAACAAACAGCAATAGTGACTCGTCGTTACGCAGAACATGCACACATACTAAAGTTTCTGGAAAGGTCTCTTGGGTATCGTAACAAACAAAGATGCTCTAAAAAAAGAACATATGGAAATAACCATAATCAGTATCGTAAATTGTAATCGTTCATTAGCGCTTTATATTGAACCCATGCGAATTTAAAAATCATGGTTTATATGGCGGCTGTACTCACGCAGCCAGTCCTTTAAAGAACTTTCCCATTGCCATGTAGTCGAGCTGGTCCGAGCAGTTGAATACGACGCACTGCACCGCCAGCGCCTTGGCCAGGTCCTGTCAAACAATTTTTGTTACAACATGTTATATATGTTATATACAGGCAGGCAAGCAGGCAGTAAGTATTAGTTAAGTATATATATATATATATATAATAAATGTAATATTAGTGAAATAACTACGTCTAACGAGCATTTTCTTCTCTTAAACAGAAACAAACATAAAACTAACCTCTAAAACACAATTTAAGCGTAAACATGTTTATTGCCATCAAAGATAGCGACAATTTATATTAATTTATATATTATAGAACAATATTGATATTATTATAAAATTATTTGTTTCCGCTTCAATAGTTCAAATTGTTTTTATTATTTAGTTTGGAACTGTTCAAATATTAGATTCGACTTTCAAATGAAATGATTTAATACTAGCTGTGCCCGCGACTACGTCCGCGTGGAACTTAATGCAAAAAAACTGTGATTGATACAACCATCTGAATGTATATCTCTTTATCTTGTATATTTGTAATCCGACTCTCGAGATACGCGTGGTACTCAAAGCAACAGTTTGCCATGTTTCAGACACCTGCTTATATTTATATGATCGACATGCAGGCTTTCGAAACTACCATAAAACTTATAAATGGGCCGTTTTCTGTAAAACACAGAAAAAATTTCTAATTATAAATATAAGTTTAGAGCCATATGTTGTCGTCAAAAATGTAGTCTGTTATTGCTTCTAAAGACGATTTTTTCTTACATTTATGTTCAATGAACAATTTTAGTCTTTTTATTTTTTTATTATAATAAAGAATTGTCTTAAAAAGTGATAAGGTTCAATAACTTGTAATATTTACAACACAAAATTAATTAAAAATTTACAAATTTAATCATAAACCTTATGTGATCGAAAAATAAAAATCATATTTTACTTATACAAAGTACAAAGTAAGTTATTCAATTTATAGAAATATGAAATATTTGTAATTGGCGAATTTTTAGATTGTATATTACAGTAGTAATAGATTTAGAAAATGGTGGTTGAACGTCATCTATTTGCAATAATGCATATCAATTAATTACTAAACATTTTAGGGTATTAATATTTATTTATGTGAAAATAAAATATTAACCATTTTTCTTTCGTTCTATATCTTATTAATGTAATACTGTGGCAATGTTTATTTATATTATAAAATACCCTGGTTTTTAGATGAGGCTAAAGTCCATTTACTTATCTATTTTTCTCTCGTACTTAACTCCCGTCGTCATTAAAATTACAATAACTTTTGATAGAGTTAACCGATTTTAATGAAACAAAAATTTTATGTTGCTCCGGAATATGCTTGATTATTTTCTTGCTGGTGTTTTATTAGAAACCTAGTACTTTACCAGTGATGCCTGTTCAAACAAACAGACAGACAGATAGACAGACAGACATTTCTAAAAATGATCAAAATGGGTTCTATTACTTATTCTTAGACCCTTACAACAATTTTTTTCTCAATAATCAAAAAAGTACAGACACGTTGGATTTACATTCTTATTATATGTATAGACAATTCGTTGCAGACTAATCAAAAAATTTAAATGGTTGCACACCCCTAATATCTCTAAGATATATAGATTGTAAAGAGGCACAGCACCTTCGTGGTCTCGGTCTTCCCGGTGCCAGCGGGTCCTGCGGGCGCGCCCCCGAATCGCAGGTGCATCGCGCACATCAGCGTCAGGTAGCAACGGTCCGTCAGCGGCGTAATCACCAGCCGCCCGCTGCACCACGACATTACAACGCATCACCACCTACTTACTCCTCCCTTCTAAACTAATTCCCTCCATTTTACTCAATATACCTGTTCCCGAGGTACTCGTTCTGGTACGTGAAGACGGAGTTGAGCGCGCGCACGTCGCAGTGATTCTGGCTGAACTGCCGGTAGTACGCTGACGTGTCCAGCCTGTTCTCATCCTGGTATATCTCCGGGGCCTCATCCTGCTCCAGCGGGAGCGTCTCCTCCGCCACCTGATAGTAGCGGAGCTGGCAGATCCACTGGAACTCGGTGACACTACGTACGTTCTCGTATACCAGCGTCTCAGTGACGTCACGCGCGTGCACCTCGACCACTATCAGTGCGCTCAGCACCTCGCGCTGCGCGAACGTCAGCTCGCCCTTCACCAGCGCCCGCAGCGTGTCCAGCTGCTGCAGCATCTCTTGGAAGTACTCCTCAAGGCGGAACTCGAGAACTGCCGCCTCGAGGCCGGCGGTCCAGGCGGTCTGGCTGCCCGCGATCACCACCTGTCCCGGCCATCGCAGCACCCACTCCGCGCGCGGCAACCGCCAGATCTCCTCCATGCCCGCCACCAGGCACAGCCGAACTATCAGACACAAGCTACCTTACACCAGACTCTATACCCCAATGCATAATTACTAAAGCAAACTATACAGTACTCGTATGTCTCATAGTGTCCTCGAGCAGCAACAGCCACAATTCCACGTTGGACGACGGGTAAAACTTGTACTTGAGCTCGACTATCTCCCCCTCGCTCGAGTGCATCTGACTGATCTTCAGGTCTGGTTCGAACGTTACCTACACGTGAGCACTAAAGGTATAGCATACATTCAGACAAGAATTGAATTATGCAATATCAAAAGGATGGTACGGCACCTTTGCGATGGCTTCGAAACATTTGCGGAGATGCGGCTGAACGGCGCGAGGATTCCGCGACTGCGACAGGATCTCGAGCAGCTCGTCATCGCTAAGGAAGAAGAAGCGCGGAAAACGAATGCGTTTCAGCTCCATGTAGTCAGAGAGCCCACGAGACACTATGTCCAGCAGATGGCGCGCCTCCCCCAACGAGTCCAGCAACCGGCTGTCCGGACACGTGACCATCATCTGCATCGAATATTTTGGTTCAACTACTCGGCGGTCTGAAATGCGGTCTGTAAGCATCCATAAATATCGAGCAGCAAACCTTAGGACACGTCGCCGCAGTACCCATAATTCTTCGCCAGATTCGTTCCATGGTGCCGTACTTCTTCGCCTCTAACGGTAGTTGTCGCGAGATGTCCTCTGAAGTGAAAATAGGCTCCAAATACATCCACTCTCTAAAACGCAAATACGATGATTATGTAACCAGTAATTTAAATCAACATATTTATCCAAAGACATCGTAACTACTGACTTCTGGCACTCCATCCACTCATCGACGACTTTCTGCATGAGGCGCAGCTTATCGTCCCAGTCCTGGATACGCAGCTCGAAGGCCGCTTTGAAGGGGCTGAAGCCGAGCTGTTGCGTGGCCAGCAAGTGCTCGTCCAGCATTTGCAGGGTTTCATCTGGTATCTTCATTATGAACGTACCTGCCGAAACAGACTTGTTCACTTATATGACATGACTGGCTGTACGTATGCGTGTACATGCGTAGATGCGTATATGCGTGCGTGTGTGGGCTTTAATAGGTATCAGAGACCTGTGCTCTTGTAGGGTGTGATCTCCATGGTCCGCGTGGTCCAGTCGGCCTGCATTTTGTCGAGCGCCTGCTCGATGACGTACTCCTTACTAGCGAGCTCTCCGATTTCTGCGATAAGGTCTCCGTGAGCGCCGATGCCTTGCTTCAGGCACATCTGGAACGTTTGCTTCTCGTTCATGGTCACCGTTATACCTGCACAGCGAAGAACAGGATCATAATGTCAAATTATAAGCGTATATAGCGTGCAGACTGCAGGCGCCAACTGAAATAAGTAATTTAATAGAAACTTACGTTACCATGTTCATATAGTTGGAAAAATATGTGCTGTTATGAATTACCGACAAATTACGGAACAACAGACGTTTACTCAATTAGGCATTACAAACCAATGCGTGTAAATAAAATTTAGTTGCACCAAAACCTATTTATAACAATCGAGCAAGCAGGCAGACTGACGATTGCTTAAAATTTGAAATCTTATTAATTTATGGGTATAAATTAAATCCATACCGGCTTTCTCCATAAATTCATTCCAGTGGCGTTCCTTCATCCCCGGGTTCCTGACAGCCTGCAGGATCGGGATCAGTGGTCGGAATTCATCGATATCGTCCTGAAAATAAAAAATAAAAAACCAAAGTAACGCGGAAATAAATTTAAACATTAATAAACTATTCAATGATTACAATAGTAGAGAATAATCGTTTGTTTGGATGTGATAGTGGATGTATTGCTGGTGAAGAGAGATATAGGGGTAGGGAGAGTAGAGTTACTGACCCGTATGGTGGCAGCCACCTTCTGCACCTTGGGCAGGTCGGCAAAGGTGCGGACGCACTTGACAATGGTCTTGTAGTACTCGTTCACCAGCGGCTCAATGCCGTCCGCGTCCACGTACATCAGCGGGTTGTCGAACCACACCTCGCGTGCCTTCAGGAACTCTGCACAGTCACCAAGTCACTCAGTTACTCACACAGTGCTCACGCACGCTCGCGCCGCGCTGGTCAGGGACGCACCTGAAGCGGTCACCCAGAGGTTTCTGTAGGGCTCGAACTCCTTCACGAGCCGGTTTAGGTCTGTGAAGTGGACGACGGGCTGCCCGAACAGCTTCTGGCGCTGGTTGAGCACGCGGCCCCACTCCTGTGACTCCTTCATGCCCTTCCACGCCTTCTTTATGTCGTTTGCTATCTCGTGCACCTGTCACGTACAACTACATGTATCACTTAGTTCATAGTGCAGAGTATACGCCGGCACACCACGTCTAAGCATACTCTAGAGAAGTCGCTTTGCAGAGTGAGCGCCATGCACTGAGCGCTGAACATATCAATCTTGTCGAAGAGCGTCTGCTCGTCTTGCTGGTGAAGCTTCCAGAACTTCTCCTGTTCCTCTTCCAGGAATTCTGTTGTCGCGTCCACCTGCACATAATGTCACAATATTACCTAAATATACAGTTCAAAATTTAAACTAATCAATATAAACTAAGCTAAAAATTGATCATTATAGTTACCTGCTGTGATATAGTCAATGGCCATCCGATTGCTTCCCACAGACATTTGAAATCTTCATTCTCTAGTGACACGAAGAACACGTCGAGTACTTCATAATCCTGTAACCAACATAATATTATAATGAGCTCTAAATGTTAGTATTGAAAAAACTATGCACTATTAATGTTTACAAAAGTTGAAAATTAAATTCAGGCAGTTATAATGATACTATAATGAAACTAAAAGTAGTTTTCACAACTCACGACAATATACTGCCAATATCATATAACGTCTTCAGCGTTAGAACTATAAATAACTACAGAAAGGAGTTGACCCAATAATTGTAGTGACAATGATGAACAAATGGCAGTTCCCTCACCGTGTGAACTTTTTTCATGATTTCCTCCTGGGTGTTGAGCGCAAACGGTATCGATTCCATCCACTCACGGATCTCGAAGACGTGCTCGATGGTATTAGGCTTCTCCCCGAGCTTGCGCATGATGCCCTTATAGGCGAGGATCACGTCGTCCACTACCAGGCGCACCTCCTCCGCCCACATCGTCAGCAACGCTTTCATTATCTCCGACCGCTTCGCCACCAGCGCTTGCTGACAAATTCAAACAACTACATCACTACCCTTCGACACGAACTCACTGGGAAATTATAAAATTCCTATGGCACTAGGAACGAGGAACATTTTCGCTCGGATCGACTAGTCTTGCACATCCATGCGGATTGCCGTATGGTATAATTAATATGGCGCCGTCTTTTATAAGACTTACCAGAACGAGATCATCAATAAGGATACGATCATTAGACTTTCTCCTTCTAACATTATTTGAAATGACTTAACAACAATTTATAAACCAAAGAGTAAACACTTAAGGTAAGTTAACACATTGGCGTATGTAGTAGTAAGATGAGTGGGTACCTTCAATGTGTCGACGTTGATGGCGAAGGGTCCGATGTTGATGTACTGAGGCAGGCGCCAAATGAGGTCCTGCTTCGCGTCGTAGTGCATCTGCACCTCCTCGCGCGTCTCCGACGCCGTGTGCTTCTCCTCACGGAAGTTCCTTCGACAAACACCATTTGATTTCACTTCTAACTCTAAACAATTGTCGTACTTTGCATTATAGAGAATCTACATTTCAATACGACAGTCCGTAATTAATAAAAAATATACCCCTGTAGTTTATAATTACAGTAAACAGTAATCGAATATGTGATATCAGCAGACTAAGGTCAAAAAGGGCTAGTTCCAACTTTCCAATATTTAAAACTAGTTCAGTTAGTTCTAGTTCAGTTAGTTCTAGTCTATTCGATAAGTTGAATTTGACTTTTCATCTGCCAAAACTGACCTGAAACCCTTTTTTCTTTGTGTCGGTATACTAATTTTAGCACAAATGTTGTTTAAATTATTGTTTATTATGTTCCATAATATGAATAAGGATCCGAAAGTTCATCGTAATCCAGTATAAAAATACTGTAGATAATTTCTAATCTCTGTACTTCAAAATCATTTTATGTTTATTTTTCGTCGACACAAATTCTTTAGCAACTACATAATATTTTAATATTGTTTTCGTGTTTTATTATCGTACATGTATTTTTTTATCTATTTATAAAATACATACAAATAATGATTTCAACAGGATTGCTGAGTATAAAATCTAACTGAATCAACAAAAATTATACTACTATGCATGATAATAATACCATTCAAGCAATAACAAAACCAAAGTTTTTAAAATGTTCGTCATTTTGGGCATGAGGGGTCAATTTTCAGTCTTTGAGAAACAGCTATGTACCAAATCAGCATACAAACTTTATAACTAAAATTAAAATAAGGCCACGAATCTAAATTGACAAAAAAACTGTTACAATAGAACAACAATTAATGACGAATTGAAATGATAAAATCAATTTTATACACCATTTTGTAAAAAGAGTCATCTAGTGAACATCAAAGAAGTAGTTATTGGTTTGATAGTTATTTGACGTCTCGTTGTGTATTCAGAAACGCATTGACAGTTAAACGCCGCTTGTCTTATGGATAACTTTATTGAATCAATAGCTATTGATAGTTTAACTGACGGCTTCAGAAACCGGGCATAAGTCAATTAGCAATTATATTCTGTTCGGCAATAGCAATATTTGTATACCTATTTCATTAGTAAAGAAGCATTTATTTCCAAATTAGTTACCCTAAGTATATCCATTATAACAAAATAAAAAATAAACAACAATCTATATTTACAATTGAATATTCATCATTGCAACGTTTAAAATGTCACGTACAATATCATTAGATAATAAAAGCCGAGTATATGAATTTTTTGTATGTGTATATAAACGTACGTGCGTACGTGCGTACGTGCGTACGTGTGTACGTGTGTACGTATGTGCGTACGTGTGTACGTATGTGCGTGCGTGCGTGCATTTATGTGTAGAGAAGTTAGGATATTAGTTATTAGAACTGATATGTGTATTAAGAGAGTAGATAATACGTTTGATGGGTGGAGTTTGAACTGACTGGACGTATTGTTCGACGTCGAGCAGGTATATGTCCTTGTAGACGTCGTACTGGCGCATGTAGGCGAGCAGAGGCACCAGAGCTTGACGGTAGGCGCGCGCAAGCCGCTCGCGGTACTCCGCCACGTTCGGCTCCAGCAACCCTGCACACACCGCGCGCCCGCAGACCAATCAACCACTTACCGTTTTTTCTTTATACATTATAGCCCAAAACGTTTCACCATAATCACATCTCATGTTAAATCACGATATACACTCTAAGAAGGTAAAATGTAGAGCCGAAATGTAAATGCAGCTGCCGGAACACTCCCAACAAGTGATAAGCGATAGATTTTCAACTTGAGGGTGGTGACTCATCAGGTGGATTTAGAAATAGCCCTACCACCATGCTATGGTTTCATCATGATATTTTCTTTCACTGAAAAGTTCCAACACAGTTGTAAGTATTCGAACCTACGTCGATTGACACGGCACCCAACACGACATGAACTCAGCCGTCATTGCTAATTAATTCGCTCGCTGCTTATGCTTTAGCTGTGCTTTCAAGGTATCGAGATAACCCAACAGAAATATTCAGAAGTCTTGAGCTAATCAAGACCGTGAATTACCGTCACAATATTGCATGATATGACCCCAAAGCGATATGTAGAAAGAAGGTATTTTATACATATATATTCTATATTCTCGTATATACCAAGCAAAGAGAACAAATTGTATATCAAAAGGTGTGGTGCCGCATGGTGCGCGCACGTATACACATCTACGTGCGTGTACGTGTACGAGCACGTGTATGTGTCGACACTCACCGATAGAGGTGAGGAACAGCTCCTTGTCGAAGACGAGGCCGCGCATCACCATCGGATGCACCTGCGGGATGAAGTGGCAACGGTACAGCATCTCACGGAACAACCGCTGGATCACCACCTGCCAACACATTCACAATTGATGGTACCATATCATATACCACTTATTCAAAACAAATTAGAATTTATCTGATTATTTTAAACCGATCTATATTTAAAAATATCCAAATGTACAAATATAGTTAATTGTATCCAACAGACTCAAACGTGAAAAACCGCACAAGTAGCAAGTAGAATTTCATTTCATTTCATTCTTCATAGTTTCCGTTGCAAATGTTTAAATGATACACTTTTACTTTGCGCATTCTGTCATAGTAAACAAGTGTAAATTTAAAGCAAATGTGTTTTTGTGATGTATTAATTCCATATGAAATTTCAAACATGTTTCTTCGGGTTTATTCCATAAATTGTGTCAAAACATTTCCCTTCGTGCAAAATTTCAAAACTGTTAGTAATTCAATACGTTATTAACTTTTGTGGCGTTAGCCGTTGTCGAAAAAAAAAACTCTCGACCTACAAAACGTTAGACATGTAACCAAGACTCTGTTTTATTATGATGTTTGAAACGCTGAAAATAGTAACTACTCTAGAAAAGTAATAAAGTACGTGAAACTGCGGCGGGTCAGTGGTGTAGTAGGGCCCGTCGCTGGACATCATGAGGTGGAAGTAGAAGAGCGTCGGTGCGGGGGAGCGGAAGGGCGAGTGGAGGAGGTCGCGCGAGTCCCAGTCGTAATCGGGGGTGCAGGAGTAGGTGCAGAGGCAGGGCGTTTCGCACAGGCTCACCAGCAGCGCCATCGACTGCTCCAAGCAGTACCGCAGCGCGTACTGTACACACACACTAACATTATTGCGTTTATTTTGCGTTCCCTATTATTTCAATTATAATGTAATTTTAAATATTGAACCCTTCGACTAATTTTTCACGCATCGTACATTGTAAGTTTCATGGTACTGTAAAATAAAAAGTTTGTACAAATGAAAAATAAATTAAAAATACATTTCGGACAAACTTAATCCTTTCTATCCTTTCCCTGCGTAAAACAAAACGCACGACCTCACGATTCACGCGGCACTAGCGACACCTGTGTAAGAAAGCTTTGACACATACGAAAAAGCAAAAATAACGTTCGAATCGCCGCGCGAGTGCTCCCTTAAAATCAATCAAAAGTGAAAATGAACTATAAGATAAACCTCTAGAACGTGAGACAAGACAGGGAACGATTCCAAGTGTCGAAGTGAGTGAGGTGAGTCCAAGTGTCCTATTATCCTTTACCTCTGATAAGCTTAAACACATTTTTATATAAAAATTACAATTTGACAATACATTATTTGTTATTTTTCAAACTTTTGTAAGAAATCTCGTTTTTTTAAACTTATGCTGCCAACAGTCTGTTAACGTGTGCCTCATGAAGTCTACATTCGTTTGTATGGAACTTAATCTTTTATGGTTTTGTACAGTCCCCCTGAAAGGTGTATTATATACTAGTTGCGACCTCGGCTTCGCACTCGTCCATTACTTCAGTAATTGTTTTTATTTTAAATGTTGTATAAATATTATTAGTTAATTAGTATTGTCCTGTAGCTGCATTTGAGAGCCAAGTAATTAAATTCAATTTATTAATACGTAGCTAAACGCTAAGCTCGTGAAAATCTGTCCTTTAATTTGAAAAATATCGTGCCATACTAGGATATCTATTTATCATCCCAAGTGTAATAGCGTTAAGTAGGAGCTAGAAACTTGTCCAAAATATTACATATAAGCAGACCTTTTATTATCACTTTTTTTTGGGGCCACGCCAATTCTCGAAAGTTGTAAGCATATAATTTTTTGTAATTTGTTGTTTTCCCCCCCTCCCATGTCACTGTGTTTTGAGGAAAAAA
Organism: Antheraea assamensis; assembly: GCA_035772565.1. NCBI lineage: Eukaryota > Metazoa > Arthropoda > Insecta > Lepidoptera > Saturniidae > Antheraea > Antheraea assamensis. Next base: position 2,025,379 of record JAQQSE010000046.1, on the reverse strand, counting down.
TGGAAGTAAATTATTGTTTTATTGTTTAAAAACAATCTCTTTGGAAATAAAATGTCATCTTATATTCAGATGAGTATCAATATAAAAAAGTAACTTTTGTTGTCAATATGCTTAGCTTCAGGCAGGTACATAAATTTTAAAGCAGTGTAACCAAATTTTAATCGTACATCATCATCCATCATTCATCATATTTCATTTTTTTTTTTCAAATTATTTAATTTTTTTCAGTTTTATGGCAAGTTTTCGATATTTTTGAAATGTCCTTTGAGGGTACTGCGTACCCCACGTGACCCCATAAAAAAACTCTGCATAAAAACCATAATTTTTGGATGCTATATAATGTACCTGCATACGGAACCTGACGAGCTGCATGAACCTGCAGAGCTTGCTCACCTCGTAGAACTCCCACTTCTTCTCATATATATTGAACCACCTAAACACAATACTTTTTTAATCCTCTCGAATCACTACAACAGGTTTCGTGGTACATTTGGCATTCTGAGCATTGCTTATATTGTTAAATTGCAAGCTCGATTTTCTTGTGATTTCAAATCCATCAGGTGAATCGGATCTAGTTCACAATATGCTCTGAAGCAGTGTTTGTTGGTTTAAATAGAAGTACTGACCCTTTTCCGACATCTCGGAAGCACATCCTGAGCGCGTGCGCGGTGTTGTTCAACCACGTTATATTCAAGTACTTCAACATCTGTAACAATGTTTATAGTCTTTATTAACACACTAGCTGTGCCCGCGACTTCGTCTGCGTGGAACGGAAAACAAAACACAGTGATTAATGAAACAATCTGAATTTATTATCTGTATATCTTGTATACTTGTAATGTAAAGTGTCAGGCTAAAAACTAATAATGGTCACACCCCGTTTTCACTTCAATAATAACTCAAAATTTGGGCTTCCAAGTTACTTTGATGTCTGTAAAAACCGTGGGCCATGCTATAGTGCTGCGTCTATCGTCATACAGTCAGATAGTTCGTATCACATGATGGTAATGTGTGCCCACATCTAAATTTATTGCGAACATGGACAAAACTTCGTGACGATACACGCAGGTATAAGAGTATCATAACAATAATATTATAATTTAACAACTGTAAAAATAATATTAACCCCTGGACTGTCTGAAAACATAAATATTAAAGTTCTTGTTTGGGCCGATTCATTACTGGATTTTTTAATCACTAATGACGGGTACGGAGCCTCTCACAACCAATCGGCGCGCGTTATTCCCGGCCGATTTTTACTTCAAAACAATCGTGCGACAGTTATTGTTTGTTGCTCCTACACTACGCATAAAAAAGTTCGCTGCTCTATAAAACTGTTGTGTTTTTACCACGTATATCCTAAAACGTTGAAATATACAAACTGTACATTGTGCTCGCCGCGCTGCTTGTGTATTTGTTACTAATATAGTGACGTGCTGAACAATTGAACTTAAACGGTGACACGTGCATATGTGTCGCGTGGACGGCGCTGCGACGGATACGTGCTCGAGCTTCACGGTCTGGGCCTTAGACCACCATCAGATTAGTTAGAACGTTCTTTGCCCTGTAATTGGTGAGAGAGGATCCAGCGCTGTAAGACTTCGTGCCGCCGGTAGTTTGCCCCACTAGGCCATAGTGTCCCCGTCATAGCGGCCGAAATAACTACATATTTCAATTCCGCTTCTACAGTTCTACAACTATACAAACGAATGTAGACCTGAGGCATAGGTCAAGAGACTATTGGCAGAACACGCTTAAAAAATACCTGATTTGAATTGTAAAATAATAATTTTCATGTAAAATGTATCATTAAATTATTTTTTCATTTGTACGAACTTTGTTTACTAAGCCATGAAATTTGCAATGTGCGATGTAGTGAAATAAAAAAATAATTGAAAACATAATCTGCCATTTTGAGATCTGAGTCTTAAAAAATCAGCCGAGGGCTTATAATATTCATTCATATATACTTCACATAGCTCATTCGTATTATTATTTTTATGTTATCCTTTCTTTTATTTGCACTGCCTGCAGTCTTTTATCTCCACGGTACCGCTGGAAGAAAATGCAAACTCCCTAATGCATAAACCAAAAGGTATTCATTAATTCAAAGCGTAATTAAGACATTAGAATCAAGGTAAATTAACGAAAATTATAATTCGAAAAAAACCTAACAAACACAGAAACAATCTCATTATTATCTGTACCATGCAATAATATTCTTACGAGAGAAAGCCAATAAAATTATAAGTTTAGCGCCATCTGTTGTCATCAAAATGTAGCCTGTTATTGCTTCTAAAGATGATTTTTTTCTTACATTTATGTTCAATGAACAATTTTAGTCTCTTTATTTTCTTATTGTAATAAAAAAAATCCTAAAATGTGATAAGCTTCAATAACTTGTAATATTTATAACACAAAACTAATTAGAAATTTACAAATTTAATCATAATCCTTATGTGATCGAAAAATAAAAATCATATTTTACTTATACAAAGTACAAAGTAAGTTATTCAATTTATAGGAATATGTAATATATGTAATTGGCCAATTTTTAGAATGTATATTATAGTAGTATTAGATTTAGAAAATGGTGGTTGAGCGCCATCTATTTGCAATAATGCATATTAATTAATTACTGAACTTCTTAGATTATTAATATTTATCTATGTGAAAATAAAATATTAACCATTTTTCTTTCGTTCTATGTCTTAGTAATGTAATACTGTGGTAATGTTTATTTATGTTATAAAAAACCCTGATTTTTAGATGAGGCTAAAGTCCATTTACTTATTTATTTTTCTCTCGTACTTAACTCCCGTCGTCAATAAAATTTCAATAACTTTTGATAGAGTTAACCGATTTTAATTAAACCAAAAATTTATGTTGCTCCGAAATATGATTGTTTATCTTCTTGCTGGAGTTTTATCAGAAACTTAGTACTTTACCAGTGATGCCTGTTCAAACAAACAGACAAACAGACATTTCTAAAAATGATCGAATTTGATTCTATTACTTATTCCTAGACACCTGCAACAATTTTTTTCTCAAAAATGAAAAAAGTGCAGGCACGTTGAATTTACATTCTTATTATATGTATAGATAACGCAATGCTTTTTATATCCGATTTGTGGTAAAAAGCTCTCACTATGACAAGAATACTTGTTGATCACCAAAGAGTTCGTTATGAAGATCTCTCTCCTTGTACTCAGTGTCATTCGTGTTTGCAGTTTGGGCACATCTAGACGAAATATCCTAATAGGTTGAAACGATCCAAGGTTATTTCACTAATGTACATTCACAAGTTACTAAAAATATAACATCACCAGCCCAGAGTTCCACAGCTTTTTTTAAAACATATGGGTTGCACCTATAAATTCAAAATTTAAATTCTCATCTATTAGTACAGGGGAATTAATAAAATAATAATAAATAATGGCTCTTAAAAAATTAAATTTAAAACACACCCAAGACATACGGGGGAATGTCGGTAATAGTAGTACAATCCTTAATTATTACTATTTCACCACATTTGGCTAATATATTTAATCAGTGTATAGCAAGAGGAACTTTCCCTAATTTAATGAAAGTAGGTAAAGTGGTCCCTTTGTTTATATTAATGGCTGCAGAAGTAATCTTGGAAATTATAGACTTAGTTTTGTACCTTCGACGTTAAGGACGCATTTTCAAAAAAGGTAAATTTTCACTGTTTTTCAGTACGAATTACAACAAGGCTGTTGAATTATGGTAAACATAATGGCTAATTACGGATACATTGAACCTTTAATAATGATATAAAGGTGATTGTTTTTTAAAATTAATAGGTTTCCATTCAAAAAAATCAATCTCCGTAGCCTCCTCGCACTAGACAGCCTGATTTTCGATATGAATATCTCAGTACATTTACAACTTTCTTAATAAACAAAAAATAACTTCTTATACTACATATAATTAATTTTAATGTAGAAACAATAATATCAAAGTTATTTTTACCATATGTGAGAAAAAAAAAATAGTTTTAAACGAAATTTCATCGTTATATCAAATTTGCGTGGATCTTAACTTGTATGGAATAAGGTCTAATTTAATTCTTTAATTAAAATCGATTAAGAAAACAACGTTGAATAAAAATTCAGTCCGCGCTTGTACGCCGTTGCGAGTGGATGTCTCCGTCGATTTACACCGCATTGCTTATAAACTTTGTATTTTGCAATGCACATTTTATATGCAATGGAATACCAACTCGTTTAATTTATAAAATATATTACAATAATAGTAGATAATATAAACGAAAATGTACTTAAAACTGATTAACGAATCATAATACCTATAAGAATTTTAGTGTCAATAGATTAAACGTTTGACAAGGAGTGCATTATAACTCACCATAGTGGTGCTGTGCTGCTGCGCCGCGTCGAACTCCGCGAGGCTCACGTTCCTGCCGTAGTTAGTCGTGAAGAACACCATCGACTCCACCTGACCACCACACACACATATACATTACGTATCTATTCCCTCTGATTAACATCACTAAACCACTATGATAATTGTTAATCACTACCGCTTACGAAGTTAACCTGTGCAAGTCAAGAAAAACTTGGACACCACCACAGGTTCCCAGTTCCTTATTTTGTCATGGAATTATTGTAAGTTACAGCAACTGCGTAGGTGTAAAGGAATGTGAAGGGATTTGAGAGGTGAGCAGTACCAAAATGGCCGGTAACATGCAACTATTCAATTAAATCACCCCATAGATCTTTACTTAACTATAATAAACAAGTGAAAATGGCAGATTAAGAATGTTTTTCATTTCACGACATTGTACATTCTACAGTTCATGGTTTAGTAAAAAACAGTTCGTACAAATACAAAACAATATTAAAAAATACATGTGTCCTCAATTTGCCCATCAAAATTGGTTAGTAATCGTGACTATTCAAAAAAAATACTTCCAATCGTAAAGTATATTGAACATTTACAGCCGTCACTGAAATTAAAAAAATGAGCGGATAGATGGCGTTGAAGGCAACAAATCTGACAGTTACGCTATAATATGTGTAATCGATATTACACAGAACAGGCGTTAGTAGTAAGGAGTAGATTGACAGTCACCTTGAGGCACTCTTGGATGACGAGATGGATGCAGGTGACGGACTCGGTGAGCACGTACAGCGAGTACCAGCGATTGTGGCGGACACGCTCCCCGAACCCTTCCATCTCGCACTTGTGCCTTCCTGTCGACACACACACACACAACCACTTCAGAACCGTAAACGTAACGATAACATCAATGTATCACAAAAGTAACCCAATTTTTCTGTAAAGCTTGCTCCATATAAAAATGTATAAAATTCGTAATACAAAAATTAACCCCTCTGCTGATTTTTAGGGACCCAGATCTCTAAATGTCACTACAACATACATTGTAAATATTGTGATTAGGTATAAAAACAGTTCGTACAAATTAAAAAAAATTTAAAAATACATTTTACAATATAAAATTTAGTATTTTTCAAAGTTTTGTAATAAATCAGGCATTTTTTTTTTAAGCTTATGCTGACTATAGTCTGTAGAGCTGGGCTCATAGGCATTTTGGACAGTTTAGGGGTTAAAAAATTATGATACATCAGTATGTATCATAAAATCATTTTGGAAAAATCATAAAATCTGCAATACTTATATTTTCGCAACATAATTGGAGTTAATTATCTCATATTGAATGTGGTTTTAACGTTAGATTTATCAAACTTAAAAAAATATAAAAGGAAACAACATTTTATGTCAATAAACGACGCTGTGTTTTTACCTAAAATTTGAAATCCTAAGTAACATTTCATTTTATACTTTTAATAAATAAACTATTATGATTTGGAAGATCTACCAAGTTAATCACTTCTCAGATTCCAACCATCACGAGAGTTATAATGTTTGAGTTTTTCTGGAAAGTGCTCTTGACATTTTGATATTATATGCTTTAGGGAAAAATGAGAATTTCGGCGGCCTTACCTAGATACACTCGGACAAACAGCTGACATCATACATTTATTTATATGTATTGATATAAGTGAGTATTTCTCTACAACCATAAATGTACATAATTTGTGTCCTTACACAGTAACAAGTTAAGTTAAAACAAATTTTCAACTGATGTGTTGTAGAGAACTTACGAAAGAATTTACAGCAACCATGCTAAACATGCACATTCAAAATTCCAATTTATATGAGGTACATGCAAACAAAAAACAAGAAGAAAACTAACCATAGAGTGGTACAGGAGGGACGTAGTCCTTGGTTGGCACATCAATAAATTTATACATGTCCGGGTATTTCTGTATTGTGTATATCATTTTCATTTTACCCTCCATCTTTCTGTATAAGAGCTCCACCTGAACCGAATATGTTGAAAATTTTAAAATAAAAGTTAGAATTAAATCTTTAAAACGGATGTGTGAAACATTTTAATAAACAGTTACCATACTCACAGTACATACACTTAACAAAAAAAAAATGTGAGTCTTCGCAGGTCGCCCGGCAGATATGAAACATCGAAATTATTTTGTACAGGTAATATACATCAAAGGAAACAAATTCATATGGCTTTTAAGAAAAATTAAATATTGAAAACAAAAATCAAGAAAAAGATGACTGTTACATGGCGACGCGTCGCCACACCTTATTAGATGTTTTGTACTACATAGATACAACTAAATACATACTATCATATAGTGTGGCAACGGTCTCACCCGCCGCTATAGATGTTTCACATCAAAATAGTCTCAAAGGTATACAGAAAACGACACATAATATAATATTGACGATTTTGCGTGTGACAAATGTCGCGTCGCATCGACCCCGTACGAATACGTGCGTACGTGCAAGCTAGTGCGGGTACATTTATCTATAGAAAATGTATTTCTACCTACTCGACACATCACTCAACAGACAGTATGATTTTAGGCAATTCGATGGGTCTTGAACATTCGATGAACATTTTCATTTCTATTCAAGCATTCATACAAAAAACATGATAAGCATCTCCAGTGAAATGCTGTCAACACTTGTGTTTAAAGTTAATTAACAAGCACTTGCCAATGTTTTCCAGTACTTGTGTTTAACACTTTGTGTCTCACTCCACAGTTTAGCCTCTCGCCATATTTCAACACAAGGTGAATTGAAATGTAGTGAGAAAATGGACAAAGCAATTAACTTGTACCACATGTTCAGAAGCATAAACTTCTACACAAGTTTTTTTTAAAGTCATCTCTGAGTAGACTGAACGGGGAGATTAACAAAGGTATGATTACAGAACATTCCACCAGCATATATTATACAGTTAATTACGATCCATTACTTTAATAATCTAGGGATTATAGTAAGGCATTACAAGTAACCTCGCTCTTGAGTGCGTGCAGGTGGTCTTCGTCTATTTTGTTCGCCTGCTTGTGAATGCGAACCAGCTTCAGGATCTGCGGCGAGTACTGTAGCGGCATCCGCGGCAGACCCTCCAGGAGCAGACAGTCCAGGTACAAGTAGAACCTTTGCCAACACGATAGTTTCTTCCAAAATCCCATGTACAATCACTACATATAGCATGACTAACAAATAAGAGGATTCATGTCGATACATGTCTAACTAATACATCAAATGAAAACAGTTAAATAAAGTTTGAAAGTTATTTGGTATTTTGTGATTGTGACACGCTTTCAGACGCGACTGGAATGTGCAGGATTGGCCACGGCAAAGCGTGTATGAGAATTCACAAGTGATTGTTATTGTTTGTCTTTACCACGCGCAATCTTTCCCGCGGTAACATGCGTGTTGTACGGTACTCTCCCATTCCTGCGTGTATCGGCACGAAGTTTTGTCTATGGTCAAACTAAATGCAGATGTGGGAAGATATTATCGTTATGCGTTACGAACTATCGGATTGCGTGACGATACACGCAGCACGATAAATGGGCCGGCGGTGTCTACACACATCAAAGGAACTTGGAGACGCAAATTTCGAAATACTATTGAAATGACAATGGTGTGCAAACGTTATTCTACGCCTTTATCGGAATTAATTTTGAGGTTAATTTTTAGCGGCACAAGTAGTCGAAGCTTCGTCACGCAGATATGGGAGTAGCAGTAGAAAGGCAACTAATTGTTGCCTTACCTGTTTTCTTTCTTGTCATTTTCCACCTCACCTTCGCAAGAGTGCAAAAAATAGGTGTCCCGGCGAATCCTCATTGGCGATGGAGTTGTCATAGTTTTTATTATTAACTAGTATTTGTTTGCGACTTTGCCGCGTTAATCTAGATTTGACATCTCCCTCAGTGGCAGTAGATACTTATTCTGTACCCGTGACAATGGGTATGCAAAAATTCATTATGGTCGAGCGTAAAGCGTAATAGAGCAACAAACATGTTTATAATATTAGTCACAGTGAACAGATGCGGATACATAGCAAACCTCAAGAATATGTCATATTTTAATATAAAAAAAATTCCAGCGTTACAACACTGTTTTGTGAAGTTACATTTCACAGTTTATGATCAAATGTATTTATTTGTTGCTGACTGTACTTGAACTGACTTGAACCGTGATTTCGCTTCTGACATAAGAGTGTATACTACTTCAAGGTCTAAATCAAAGCACTACCGTAACAATAATAAAGAAGTAGAAGGTGAAAATCAACATCACGATATAGATTGTAACTAGTGTAAATATGAAAAGAACCTGAGATTATTCTCGAGTTCCCGGCGCAGAGAGACAGCGAAATTAACTCGTTGCGCGAACGTCTCCGGGTCGTCCGCCTTAAACATCAGCCGGATGCGAGGGATGCTGCCGTCAGTCAGATACCATCATGAACATATTCAAGTACTGACAATCCAAGAACATGCCTAAGAATCCTATAATCCCTGGTGGTCTCAGGAAAGGAAACATCAAGATAAATACTAACATTATACCTTTGTAAAATTATACAGTAAACACAATTTTGTTTATCGATGATGGCTCCGTTAGGAGTTTGTTCGGACACAACCTCGATTGACATAGGTTGAAATGCTAGCAACTGATTCGGAGCTTTCGGTGAAGGAAATCACCGTGATGAATCCATAGCATGATGGTATACCTTCGAAGACCGACTGGCTAGCTACCACCCTCAAGTTGAAAATCTGTCGCCAAGCACCTGTTGGTGTGTTCCGGCAGCTGCACTTGAGAGCCAGTCTCCTTCTCGGTTTATCGTAACTACCATCTTAGACAACATCATCATTTAACATCACACGAGATTGTGGTCATACGATAACCTATAAAATATAAAAAAAAAACAAATGAAATATAATAATCGCCATCAGCAAAGAAGACAATATTTTCAAACTTAGAGGAGTTTCCTCCTGCGAATGTTGTTCTGTGTATTCGTTATTCTGTAAGAGTGGTAGAACCTATACAAGATTTGAATATAGGACCACTACTGCCACACTTATCTATGATACCCATACTGCAGTTTTCTTCTCTGTACTATGTAATTTATACCTGAGGCGTTCCATTTCACTACTTAGCAGTAGAAATCTACTATAAGTCACCTCACTACTGCACCTATGTTCAGATTGGTTATTCATAGCTAATTACTGTACTTACTACAGTAATTAATATTAGATGGACTGCACACTTGTTTGCTAGTTCATAACTTAAAAAAAAAATTGAAGTCTCATGTTAATGTTTTCCAGGAAACTACATTATTTGATTCTTTAAAAATTCCTTAAAGGTGGCATGGGAATTAGACACTTCTGATTTTCTAGGAGTCCAGGGACTGTGGTGACAGCTTATCATCAAATGAACTCTCCTCGACTTGTTTAATACTGTAGTAGGCGGTAAGTGTAGTAGTACATTTAACTGTTAAAGGAACCTGTATCTCCTCTTGGTGCCATCGAGCGCCATCACATTCCACGTGCGCGTCTGTTCGTCGAAACTGAACGCTGCCACATTCGTCCACTAGTCAACAGATTCTCTAATTATAATACCTTGAATTTATTTTATGCTAGCTAGCCTTTGACCACTACTTTATAATGAACAGTCTTAGGTGCAGTGACAATTGAAATTAAGCCCCATGTCATTAAAGAGACACTCTGATCACAAAGCATAGAAGTGTGACACATTTTATTATTATTAAATTCAGTAGATACCTCATATAAATTGTTAAGCGCCTGCAAGATGTCTCCATTACTCCTGACACTCTTGCCATTTTCTTTTGGTATGAACGCCAATCCGGGACACGGGTACTGCTCCCCCTCTATCAGGCCTAATGAAAGCCATTCCTCAGGTATGCTGGAAAAATTTAATTGAACTATTAAACTATTGAGCAAAAGGGGAATTAACTGTTACAAAAGTAACAACAGACTCAACTTACTTGACATATATTTAAAACATATTAAGTAGTATGAAATGTGGGAAGGAAAATTGGAATATGTTACTCTATTTAGTAGCTATGATATAATCATAAGCCAATACAATAAATATAGAACACTTTAATTTAGTGGGATAAGGTCTGCGGTTAGGCTACTTCAGCATTTGAGCATATTGATAGTATAATATAACCAATAAATATTATATTTAACACACTAGTTATACTTCCTATATCATTATTATTATTGTTTGCTATTACTATTATTGTAATTACTATTTAGTATAATAATTACTGGAGTTATAGGACAATTATTTTTATGTCAATATTTTTTTATATTTTCAAATACCCACCAATACCAATTTTCATAGTAAATTTTATAAAAGCTGATATGTGGCAGGGTCACCTAGGTACCAGTAATAGTTAAACGAGATAGTATATATCGGGGGGATTACTATTGACCTGCGTCCGTACTATTGACTCGTACTAATGACCGGCTACTATTTTGCCTCGACTTGTTTAAGCGACCGAGCATGTACCACCCCCGTACGAAGGCCCCCCTTCAACTTGGTGCTGGTCATACTGGACCGTACCGTGGAAGGCAAGGCCATTTTCGACCTCACCTCTGTGTGCGGCCTGTCCTGTCTCTACGTAGAGCCTCCTCGTAAGTCCCATGTACCCTCGCAGTGTCACAATTGCCAGGTGTACGGTCATTCCGCCCGGCACTACCACCTGCGTCCCAGGCGTGTTAAGTGTCTCGGGGATCACTCCACTAGGGAGTGCCCCCGCACTTCTGAGTCCATCGAGCCTCCGAGCTGCGATCCCTGCGAGCAAACGGGTCATACCGCGAACTGTCGCGGATGTCCCCACGCGCCTCGCCCGACCCGTCCCTGCCGCGGTGGACGTGCGACCCGGTCCAGGGCGCACGGCCCGCCGTCTCGGACGCAACAGCCTCGGCTTCCGCCCATACAAAGCCAGAAGGCTTTCCCTGACCTGCCGGGCACCTCCAGTGCACCAGCAGCACCCGCTCCCGCGTCGAGCGCGCTCTCTTGGCGCGTAAGGCCTTCCCAGCCAGCTCCCTCGGCTCCTAAAGCCAAGCCCCAGCCTCGGAAGGCTCGGTCCACTCCTGCGCCACCTACCGCGTCCTCAGTATCGACCACCGGTATCGACTGGATAGCTCAACTTCTTTTGGTACACGATGTACAAGAAATACTCGCGTTCAACGCGCTCGTCAATAGTACGTCTGAGCTCGGGCTCTTAAACGCGATCTCAGCTTTCCCGGCCGTTGCGACTACGTTACAATGACTAACCCGCACACTCGTCGCGATTTTTCTTGTAACAACTCGAGCCTAGGTTTGCCCCTCGGTGTGGAGCCCTCGAGTATGTTACTCGCGCGAATACAGTGACTCACGCTTGTTTCTCATTTACACGATCACCCCACAACATGCACACCTAGGCACACAGTGAGGGGCTGTTTTTTTTCCCTTTTCGGACTGAAATAGGTCACACAACAAAGTAGTCAGATGTAAAATACACATATACGTTCGTGAAACATGCATTTGTCACGAATTCATATATGTGTATGAAATGGATAGATAGCTTAGCTAACTTAGTCAGATCGGGAAAGTCGGAGACAGCTCAAGATTTTTCACGAATTCATATGTGTATGAAATGGATAGATAGCTTAGCTAGCTTAGTCAGATCGGGAAAGTCTGCGATAGCTCAAGCCGAGGTGCACCGAGTGCCCTTGAGGTGAACGCCTAAAACAAATCGGGTGAGTGCCCTAAGCGCTCCCCTTAGTATTCCGGTGGAACTGTGAAGGCCTTATTGGCTGACAATGTAGGACAGTACGAAAAAAAAAAAACTGCGCTTTCTCGGTCAGATAGTTCGATTGTAAATATCTACCGATAATTGGTAACTGTATTCAGTATTGAATTTGTGTATCGGCTAACGTTCTTATTCAATTAATTTGGTGGATTGATTGATCAAATCATAACTATGACGTCACTGTGGATGACGTCATACTTTTACATGGACGCCATTTTATCTTCGCCCCGACATATACAAATATAAATAATATAATATACTATAATATATATAAATAGAAAAACATAAATCAGTTCAGCATCTTTTTCTCCTCCGATTTTCTTTATTTTATATTGTTTAGTAGCTATTGATGGGCTTTTGTGTTATAAATTTTAAAACTTTCTGACAATTTTTCTTTCCATTGATGAGTTATAACATTTATTTACGAGTTTACTTGTAATACTTAAATCTACAACATTTACACAACTTTTAGAAGTAAACTTTTAAGTTTAAAAATATTAATAATTTATTACTGAAATTCAACCACTGAATGAACATTGATATTAATAAATATACTTACCGAGAGTCAAAATCCGTATTATCAAATATCTCCAGATCTAGTTTAGGAAAAGGACTGTATAATCCATAGTACTCCTGATCTGTTAGTTTAAACTCATGAGTGGGCAGCAACCAGAATGGCTGTATACTCAGTTCTCGCAACATTTTCTGGAAACAGATTAATTATAAGTATATATAATTAAGTTGCAAGTTAGTAAATGCTTATATACTATGAAATAAGTAACAATGAGGAAATAATGTCTTAATTTTTGGTACAAATTGTACAACATGTTGATATTTTAATATTTTTCTTTTTTCATTTTAACAAAGTAATAAACATTAGCAAATCATTGCATTTATATACTGAATATACTTATGCAATAACTAAGACAAAAGAGGGCACATATTTAAAAAATATGTTACAAGGTAATGATCACTTTTACCTATAATTATACAAATTTTATACAATAAAATATTTTAAAAAAGTAATCCACTTTCTCTTACTGATGAAATGATATACTTAATTTTTTTAATAGCAATAAAATACATATTTATTGTCAAGTATGAATGAGATGAAGCAAAGTTTTATTTTCTTAAACAAATTTCAAGGCACTTGATAACCACTTATACCTACTTGATAATTTTCTATACATTACTTTAATATTGGCAGCATACCTACTTGATAATTTTCTATACATTACTTTAATATTGGCAGCAAGAAATTTCCTACGCAATCTCTCAATCTTCACCAAACGCGGTAGCTCCTTTGGCAACACGACACTGAGGAACTGTAGCTTGGGGATAAAAGTCTCAAATGGGAATTGCTGAAATAGTACATATGAAAAGAGTTACCTAAATTAAAAAATAACCCATACCAAATTATTTTGAATGTTTATTACATGTTTATAATCCCAAAACGTAATTCCATCATCTTTGATTACCAGAATTCAAATTAGTTATGAGGGATTAATTTCTTTTGAAAACGATCTAGATTTACTTTGCTTTCAAGACACTATGTTTCAAAATTCTTAGCCATTATAAACAACACTTACAATACTTTCATCTTCTCTATAAGTAGTCCATCTTCCAGGCGGTAGGAGCAGTTTGGGCTTCTGAGGCCTTGGTAACGATACTAGCATTGGAGCTAATTTATCAGTTTTGGCCTAGTTAAAATACACAGTAATATTAATAAACACCATAATTATGACGACCTAAAATTACAATTTAAATATTGCGTAGTCGATGCATGTAAAGGTTTAAATATTTGTCGTTACAAACTTACAATAAAACAGAAAGTAAGTATACGCGCATAAAATTTAACGAAATTGAAATCATACAAAGACACTTAGACTGAAATTATGAACCTAGGGACAAGCATACATAAAATTCAAATTTCTCAAATTTACCGCCATTTTAAGCGTAATTTTTTTTTTTCTACGGTTAATTATTTTTGGAAAAGTTAAAATACTTGTCATTGGTTGGGGACGAATCGGGAATATTAAAACAACAAAAAATATGGTATTTTATATAATTGATCGTAACAATAATTTCGAGGAGGCGCGTTCAGGTAGCGTTAATAATAATTTCATACCACCATTAGAAAACGCATGCTTAAAATGAAAAAAAATGTGAGGGTCTAGAGAACAATATCAAATATAACAAATATATCTGATAAAATGGTATAAAAAAATAACTTTTGCGTGTATCAGTGTGTACATGCAGAGGAAGTGAAACTTCTTTGGCTTATATGCATTAAACTATACAATAAGCTTTTATTTTCAATTAATCTCGTATATAAGTAACACTTAATATTAATAATCGTATTTTAAACTATGCTTAAAAAATCTTGGTCTATTTCAGCTATGCTTATGGGTGTTTCAGTATATACTTTGTTATCAAAGACTTGTGGTAACTAAAATAAGAAACAAGTTATACACTCAATATCACCTAAAAATTTTGACAACACTACATCAATCGTTGTATTTGATTTTGTTCTTGATATCATCCTGTTATTTTGTAAAAATAAAGCCCAAATTGTCTTTTAAAAATTCAACCAATTGTAGAAAGTTGTCTAAAGGAAAATTGACATTAACGTATCCACTTAGAATCATAGATATTTTGTCATACCTTTGTTAATATGATTTATCAATCACAATAGATGAACGGATTAATCTATATTTAATAAACATTTGCGATATTTTTTAAAGTACTTATTTATCGATTGACCAAAAAAAATGTATTACGAATTATTCTGTATCCATGATAATGAAATCATAAATACAAACTACATACATAGTTAAAAATTGTCACCTGCAAAATAAGTTTCATTCTTTTCTTTGCACAAATTTCTTTTGTCGGATCGTTTTTTGTCATATCAGACACAAGTTCAGAATAATAACCTCGTTTTGGAATAGAGTCCCTGCTCGTATTATCGTACACTATATCATGCTTTCTTATCTTTTTTTTCTTACTATACATTATTATGAATTAGAGTTTTGCCTAAAATTAAAGAGCAGAGTAATCTGATTTAATTAAAGTTGGAAAGGTACCAATATCCTAAAGTAATGTCACCTCGTACGTCAATATTTAAATATCATATAAATTGTAAATTATAATAAATAGTGTTCGCTGCCAGTACTTATATTAATAACCACATTGGTTGTTAATATTCATTTAAAAAAGTGTGTACAGTATGTATTAAATTATATATATATATATATGTATATGTATATAATGCTCATAAACTACATAATGAACTCCTTTAGTATAAATACCCACTAGCCTAATTTCTTAAAACCCAGATCTGAAAATGGCGAATTATATTTTTTAGTTTCACGACATTGTACATTGTAAATTTCATAGTTTAGTAAAAACAGTTTATACAAATGAATAAATAATTTAAAAATATATTTTGCAATACATAGTTTGTTAATATTCAATGTTTTTTAATCTTATGTTGCCAACAGTCTATTGACCTTGCCTTATGAGGCCTACATTCGCTCCTAAAGAACTTAAACCTTTATGGTTTTGGACAGTCCAGGGGTTAACTATACAGTTACTCATTTTTGTATACTATTAGACCCTGCCAGATACTTGTATATACTTACACATACACACAAATACATACCTACCTACCTTAAGTTTAACGCATAACGCAAACATTATAAGTTTGGCAATACAAGCTTATTTTTTTGTAAATTTGAGTTTTTATATGAATGCGTTTATTCAAAATAAGCGTCCATTTTACAAGTTACATGTAAACTTGCTTATAATACAAGTCTTTTTCACACTTGTATTTATGATTTTGTTTATCATAAATGCCTGTGTAGCTTGTAACTTTTACGAATAACTTCCAGTTTCCGTTGATTCTTAGATACTATAAATATAACGTTGGAGTTGTACTATTTTATGTCATTAGATAATTCATTGGTAAAAATGCTAATTAAAATATGTTTTTTGATTTTAATTATATATAGGCATAAAACTTTTAATTTTGTATTACAGCATTTGTTATTCTTCATATTTTGTAATAAATCCTATTTTTTAAAAGTTATGTGCCAACAGTTTATTGATCTGTGCCTCATAAGGTCTACATTCGTCTTTATAAGTCGTAAACCTTTATGGTTTTGGACAGTGCAATCCGTAAAGGTGGCGATACTTTAATAATAAACTATTTTAAATCGATCGAATCGTGTTCTGTCGAAATGATTTATGGAAAAATTAAGATCTAGAAGATTGATTATTTCAAATCAATCTCTTAATTTTTTATTGAGCTTTTATTTATTAAAAAAAACCATTAAATAAAATAGGTGTGAGTGCGATTCACACAGAATAGAAGAGAAACTTCAGTAAATCGACAAATGAATGAGATGAGTATATATAACAAGGGTAGGATAATTACAAAGTTTATTTGTTTAAAAATGAAAGTGTTTCGATTAATTTTAAAAGATATTTTTTATTTCATTTAACATATGTTACATAATTTATTGTTCAAGTTCCATATTGTCTGTTTCAACAAACAAGATATAAAAATACTCACAAACAATGTTAAATAATAATATACCACGCTGACTTCTTACTAAAAAGCTGTAATACGCAGCCGCATACAGCGTACATTAGTACACGTACTTTTCATATATACTAACACACGTTAAATCCTCAAATACAAGCAAGAATTAAACAGTGTGCAATATACATACACACCGACATTAGCTCTCTCGCTCTGGCTCACTATTTCACTTCAAAAATAGTATGTATATTTCTGTCTCATTCGTTGCCGGCTTCATCCTACACATTTTTGTATTTGTGTCTTTGTCGTTTTTCCGTTGCATCCGGTTTTGAAATTACAACGTTTCTAAAGAAGTTTCACTTCAAAAAGCCAACGTACTGCGGTGTTCTCAGGCGGTCACTCATCCAAATACTAACCGTACTCAACCTTAACTTCGGTGATCAGAACTGGTGTTTTCAACACTTTACCCGACACAGTGTTTATCCCTACCACTTTTAATCACCCAAAAATGTTGCGAATCAGAATTTCAAAGTCCTCCCATAAGAATTTTATCTTGAAAATATCCACTTTATTATTAAGATATTTTATTATTACACACAACGCAAGGCTATAAAACTCAAATACATTAGAAACAATGATGCCAATCCTATATTTAAAGAACAGATTGCATATTTTAGTAATATGTAGAAATTTATAATATATTATAAAGATGAGAACTAAAAAGTATAAATGATTGATTGATGATTGATTGATTGATTGAATGAATGATTGATGATGATGAAGGTAACTTAAAACCTATTTCTTTTGTTTAATCTCCATTATTTGATCAAAAAATAGTTTAACAAAAAAAACCATAATTATTATTAGAAACAAATAAAAATAACAATCATTATAATATTCTAACACAATTTTTATTTGTCTCTGCTATACCATAGTAAATCTCATCTAATACAATACGATAATTAATTTTCAAATTATTTTCTATATCTTGAAATGCTCATTTTCCTTATTAAAAAAAACATGTAGAATCGGAAGCTTAAAGTTGAACGTAAAAATTTCAAAAATAAATAAATCTACATTTAAATTTGTAGCATTAGCTATCCTGCAGACAAATAAACCTTTTATTTGTTAACTGTAGATGAAGAGAATTGAGGGCTTAATTAATCGATTTCCAATTGCCATCCCTAATTTCTGCTATGTTCGGAGTCTGCGGACTATTGAAATATCAGTTGTAGTATGTAGAACTTCATAATCGGCAGTATGGATTACTTGTACTACTAATAGTCTGTGGTATGGACGAACTCCTTCGCCCAGCGTGACCAGATTTAGTAGATTTCTACTTTTTTGGTAGATTTTGAGGTACTGGCAACAGAATTTAGTATGTAAAAAATATTTGGTATATTTTAGTAGAATTCACGCTTTTCAGTTATTTTTTGGCATATCCGAAAAATGCGGGGTATTCCCCCTTTCATCGAATGGATTGTAACTATTTAATTTTCATCCTTTTCGTTACCATTGGTGCCGCGTGCATAGTGTGAGAGACTAGTGGGAATTCCTTTATTGAAAATTTTTATAATCGAGTTTAAAATGAAACATAAATATACAAAAGAATATCTCGTGAATGGGAGCACGATCCCTCATTTAAAAGTTGGTTATGGAAATCTAAGGTAAACACTACGAGTGCTCATTGTAAAGCATGCAACTGTGAAGTACTAAATAAAATGACGTCTTTGAAGAAACGCATGGCTAATTCAAAGCATATAAAAATATGAAAGTATATTCCGGCATGTCTCAGGTATGCAAGTTACTTTCGTTAATATGTGGAATGTAATTCGTAGTTAATTATCCTTGTTAAGACTTTTTTTTTACTTTCAAAGTCACCTGTAATTAGTGAGCCAGAGCGAGAGAGCAAATGTCGGTGTATATGTATATTGCACACTGTTTAATACTTGCGTTTATTTTAGCATTTAACGTGTAGTATATGTGAAAAGTACGTGTACTACTGTACTGTACACTGTATGCGGCTGCGTATTACACTTTTTAGTAAGAAGTCAGCGTGGTGTGTTATTATTTAACAGTGTTTGTGAGTATTTTTATGTCTTGTTTGTTGAAACTGAAAATATGGAACTTAAGCAATAAATTATGTTACATATGTTAAATAAAATATCTTTAATCAAAATAAATAATTTAAACAAATAGTCTTTGTAATTATCCTACCCTTGTTTTATATATTCATCTCATTCTTTTGTCGATTTACTGAAGTTTCACTTCTATCGTGTGTGAATGTGTGCGATTCACCTTTTTTTTAGACTTTATATTACCCATAACTACTAAATGTAACGTTATTTTTCAAAAAAGATCAGATACTTATTCATAACATTACAAAAGACATACAAAACATGATGTGTTCCATTTTGACTTGCTATATGAAGATAAATTATATAAAAACTACTACGCTTCAGTCAATAGATCCAAGTTCAAGAATGCATTTCTTTACTATACAAAACATGTACCTGGGCACAAACCTATCAATGGAATCATTAAAAGATGATGTTCGAATGAGGTCTAAAATTGAAGAATTCCTTAACAGATGTCAATCATTTTTGATCGAGCTGAGTAACCAATTTCTGCAAAGACAACCTGTATAAGATAATTTTTTGGAGGATTTGTCGTTCATCGATCGCCAAAAAGCAGTGTATGGTGAATTTCGATCTCTGATAAAAATACTCCAAAGGTTTCCTTACTTAGTTGCAACAGAAAACATGCAAATTATTGACAATTAATATAGGGAATTAAAATTAGATGTTTCCGTGTCTAATTTATTGTCAACTTCTAGTTCGACGTCTAAAACTTTTATGGTGAATAAATTTTGGAGTGAAGTCAGTCAAATCTGTGATGCGAATAGGAAACTAATGTATGGCAATTTGTCCCGATTTGTGAAACAAAAGACCATACTACCTATATCAAATGCCAAAGTAGAAAAAATATTTTCCGATATTAATAGGATTAAAAATCAAGATCAATTTTTGAATTGACAGTTGGAAGGAGGGTGTAGCAGATTTGATCTTGACAGAAGTATGATCAAGTTAATGAACTCAAGATAGCTTTATGGCGATGTTACGCAACATAACCAAGAGGAATCTTATCTTTAACTTACATTTTTTTAATTATATATTTATTTAGAATTTCATTAAAAAAAACATTGGGTTTTTTAATGAATGGTGGTTTCTTAGTTATCTTTATTATTATATCGTTTAATAAAGAAAACATTAATGTTTTACGTTGTAACAGGACAGCAAAAAAGTATAGTAGATTTTTAGTATTTTCTCATTCTCTGTTGGTAGAATTTAGCAGCTTTTATCCCCCACAAGCAGTAGATTCGTCAAATTAAATCTGGTCACACTGCCTTCGCCTGTCCTGCTGGACGAATATTATTACTGTTGTAGTATCCGTCGTGTTGTTACAATGTTTTTTTCTAAACTTTTGTAATTACTATTACAAGGGTATATGAGAGTTTCAGTAATTTAGTTTGGCTCAGTTTTTCATTAGCGTCCGTCGAGTTGGGAGTTGATATTTTTTTTATAGATAGATTACATTAATATAAGAACACATACAAAGTTTCACCATGCGGAGACGCGTAGTTTTTGAGAAAAAAATTATTGAAAATCAATTATTTTTGCAATATTTACGTAATTTTTACCACAGATTATAGCGAAATATTGCCATTGAACGTTTCGTTTTACTTACGGTTATATTGTCATAAGTTACGTGAAATTTAATTTTTTATACATTTTCATAAATATTTATTTTTTATACTTGTTTCAATAGTTTTCATACACACATATATTTTACAGTTTATGTTAATTAAATTAC
This sequence comes from Antheraea assamensis, assembly GCA_035772565.1. Lineage (NCBI taxonomy): Eukaryota > Metazoa > Arthropoda > Insecta > Lepidoptera > Saturniidae > Antheraea > Antheraea assamensis. The sequence continues at coordinate 2,004,749 of JAQQSE010000046.1, read as the reverse complement.
AGCATTAATTTCATTACGAACAATTAAAATTAAAATGTGTAGAGTTTATGACTCGTAAAGACGTTCAACCGGCTTGTGAAACGAAACGTAAAACTGGCGCCATTTTTGTTGTTATTGAGACAACAAATAAAATAGGTTAGGTTCGACTTATATCAAAGAACCTGTTTAATTGACCCCGACTCCACCTGGGACGAGTTTGTTCTACCCCTAGAGTGTTTTTAAAGAGCCGGAGGCGCGTAGGGAGAGCAGCCTCCGCCCGCTGTAACAAACGCAAGGGTGTCGAGGCTGCTTTTCCCGCAGCGCCGGAGACGTTGCAGAGTCAAAATAGATACAGAAATTCGGGAATTTTCCTCGGAATTAAAAGTTTAAAAACTCGAAAAGGTGGGGGCTCCGCAACTTTTCCTTTTAAAGGGTGTTAGTACTGATCATCCCCTTCCCTCCCATCCCCCTCCCCACCGTCAATTCGACGGACGCTAATTACGTTTGGCATATCATCACAATCTCATCTGGTAAGTGAAGATGTGGTTTAATTAAGATAGTGACGCACAGTTTGTTAGCAATTAGCTTTTAATTACTGCAATATAATGCTTTTCTAACGTAAGATACACTTTTTGTCTTAATTCTAGTATTATATTATTACTATCACATAGTTTCATTGGTACTTTCAATCACTTTAATAGACTTTTCAAACAGAATTATAAAATATTATCTTTCATCATTACCAATAGATAATATTTATGGGTATGAAAAAATATAATTCTTATTTCTCATTACAGTATTTTAAAATTTCATAAAAAGAGTGATAGTCCTTCGGTAATATTGGTTTGAGATATAGTAAGTCCTTGTATTTTGCTTAGTTAATGGAATTTCTTTGGAGTATAAATCTTTTAACTTCAGTTTCTACTGAATACTTCTTATCCATATGTTAGTACCAAATTATTATACCTAATTACTTTTGAATCTATGATGAGATCACACAATATTAGGATTTTTAATATGACAAAATGAAATAAATCTTAAAAACTATGTATGCTGTCATCAGCCTTCTATATTAGCCTTCCATGTTCTAAAAAGTACTAGTAGGTAGTTATTACACTAAACCACTTTTACTCTAAAAAACTAAATTAGTAAAAATTTATGTATATTTTGTGTAAAGTTGTTGTGATATTTATTTATCATGCTTTTCATTGTAGCAATTTAAAAACATAGCCTTTTGACATTCTTGGCAAAATGTATGCACTCTTTTAACTTTCTTATCAGTCTTATGGCTGCTCAAGTATTTTCTAAGATGGCAGTAACAATAAAAACACTTTTTAAAATTTTCCATCTTCTCTAATGTGTGGCAAATTCGCTTTTATGGATTGTTGTTATTATCTTTGATAAAAGATAAATTTATAAGGGACTGAATAATTGACTGTAAGAAAGATAGCAATGTTGAATAATAAGCAGTCATTTGATCACTGAAATCAACACCTTTTTTGTTTTTGGCATACATTATCTGTACCTCAGAGGTATAGAATATTATGCACCAAAACACACATTTTACAGGAGAGACAAAAATGCGAGGCATAGATGTTGAACGCGATGTTACGCGGGCTGTATGCGAGATATAAGTATGAACTAAATTAGGTTTTTTATTGTTTAAGTAGGTAATATTTAATATAATTACTATATTGTAATAAAGTTATTGCTTGTATGATTTTGTGGACTTGAGGTTGTTTACTTGCAACAGAAAATTAAGTTGACGTTATAAATAAAGCATTATGTCATCATAATGTTATTTACCTCGGCATAATACATTAATTTCAAGTAATACTCAGGGGCATAAAGCATCATATGTATGTATAGAATCATAAAATTATTTCAAATTTCTTTATTTATTTATTTTCTTATGTAATAAAATAGAAACATTCATGAGATCAATCATTGGACTTCTTAAAATTAACACAATTGTTATGTACTTATCTAATTAAAATATGTTTATTATTAAGCAGCAGCTTCAGGTAGGTCTGGAACATCGCCATTTGGTAGATTTTTGTAGAAGTCATGAAACATGGAGGGAATCCACTGTAACGATTTTTGTAAGTCGTTATACTTTAATTTGGAAATTGGCCTCAATGTATCTCGAATAGGTTTTGGTGTTGGCATAGAAAATCCTTTTCGTTTGTTTCGAATAAAACTAACTTCACTAAACATTAATTCGTCTTGAAATGATGTTTTATAGAACATTGAGCCCATGTGTTCTTTTCGAAATTGCATCCATACTATATTGGAATATGGCACCGTTTCTCCAGATTCCGATTTTTTTCGGTGTACAAAAGGCGCTGAGAGTCCCTCACAAAATGCTGAAAATTCTTTGAAAGAATCTGTTTCCATGTTCACTACACTTATTTTGGCATTTTTGGAACAGCTTTTAATAAACTGCTGCCAGTCCCAAGGTGTAACTATAGGAAATTCTTGTATTTTTTTCTTTTCTCGCTCGATAATGGAATGGATTACGTCCACCTCCATGTGCGTATGTCCTTTCAGTAAATACTTGTGGTTAATTATCTTTATATTTTGATTTGATAGTATCCACAAATACGCCATCATTACAGAAATATTTTTATTTTGTCCGGGCGCAGTTGTCACTCCATATCGTCACTTCTTCTAATCTGACATCTTCAAGCTGTTCAAAAAACTTGACTAATCCAGAAGCCATCTCATTCCCGCCACGTCCTGCTACAGTCTCGTCCCACATAAAGCACCAGCTCTCCTTGGCTACAGAATCCATAATCGTGAAGTTAAAAGTCCACAACTTCCTAAGATAAAAACTTTGGCTATTTGTCAAATAAGGTGTAGGCAAACACTTTTGTAGATCAACTGTTAACATTTTTTTAGAACCGTGACTCTCTATTGCATCGACTTTGTCAAATCCTTTTAAGCTATAGCGGAGGTGTGATTCCTGAAGATGTTTATCATGTTCAGCTTTTATGGCATTCTTATCTATTACATCGGTAGTATTTTTTGTTTTAATTACAAAGCCATCACAATCGTCGCACGTATCATTGGCTGGAGGATTAAATCCTAGATTATACTCATTCTTGAAAATATGTCTATATAGCCATGCCTTTGCAACATTCTCCTTCGGTATATTCTTTTCGGCACAAAACTCTACATACAAAGCATACAATTTTTCAATATTTAGATGATTTCCAAGATACAGTCTTTTAGTTCTGTTCCGACTATAATGGCTCTCATATTTGGGTATCATATCAATGTGGTTACGAATGCTTTCTTCAATGGCTTCTGCCGTTTTATTAGGCGGTGGATGTCTTCCTCGTCTGTCTTCTTGAACAAAGCCGTGTGTAGATATTTTGATAGCATTTCTCACAACAGTCTTAGAAATTGCCAAGGTATTTAAAAAAAACTTTTTGCATATCTTTTCGGGTTTATCGTTGACCAAAAATGTGTAATTTAATGTAAACGTTCTCTTAGGTGGGTGTTCAGGATCGCGACGTCTAGATCTAGCAGTTTCAATTTCTGTTACCATTGATATTATAAACTGTCTCTTCAAATTCCAAGTCATCTCATTACTATAATATTTTTGAAATATAGCAGCTCTGGCTGTTTCATCTACTCGTTCAGAGCATTTCAGTCGACAGTCACATACAGGTTTCACCTTTTTTTCGGACACAACTTTACCTTTCTTAGATGTATATGATTTTCCTGTGACAGCTTTAAGTTTTCTAACGTTGCACTTCCATTTACAAATATTTCTTTTTCGTTTTCGACTCCCTCTGCTCTCTGATGAAGACGATAAAGAAATAGTTTGAACATCCATAGAGATAGGGTTTATGCATGTATTTAATCGATTTTCTGAATTTACTTCATTGTCGGATAAGCTGCTACAGCTAGTTTCTGGTACAAAAATTTGACTTCTTCCCGGAAAATCATGATCTGGTGAATTTTCGTTAGTGTCTGGAACATAGTCCTCATCTGAAGGTGAAAAATCTTCTTCACAGTTGCTGTGTACACTGACAAGGTGATACGATTTAGATGCATCTGGTACTTCGTTTATTGAAACAATATCAATTAGCGACCCAGACTTTGATAGTTTTGTCTCTTCATCAGAAGCATCTATAACACAATTTTTTTTGGGCGATGGTACGAAATTATTAGCTGAAGTATCATTTAAGATACTGGAAATTGACGGACATGTGTTTTCATTAAAAGCTTCTACTACTGTAGCAATTTTATCGGGCAGAGGTAAAACATTAGACGAAATATCAGTTAATAAATTGGAATTTGAAGGTTGTGTGTCTTCATCGGTGTCATCAACTACTGTAGCGAATACTTCAGGCAATGGCGTAAATTGGTCAACTCGTTGATATTCTACTTCTTCAACATTGTAAGTCCTTGGGGAATCACCATGGAGGGTAAGGTTTCGCTGTAGGAAATCATATTTATTCGAAAGCCCTGAAAAAGAAAACTCTATGTAGTCTTATCAAGCCATTGCAAGAAAACGTAAATATAATTAAATGTCAATTTCCAGGACGAAATGTATCTATCAGTCGGTCGGTCTTATTACCTTATGAATTTAAAAGGTCAAAATAATTCGTTGATACGTGTAAGCTAGGCAAACAAACCAACAAATATACTATCACATAAATATTGTAAGATCTGAATATTAAAAAAATAAAACCTTGCATATTCCGTGACGATCAGTACAGTAACAATTTATTTACCGACACATTTTAACAAACATTAGCTAACAGATATTATTGCCTAGAGCCTAGGAGCGGGCTTTAGGTTTTCTCCCTTAATATTATTAATTTTGCAATTTGTTAGTATAAATAGTTGGTATTAAATCATAAACAAACGAAAAAAATCCATAAATAAACTCTTTTCCCAAGTATTGAAAAACGTACCTTAACGCACCTACAAATAAGATTGAAAATGGTCCTAATCAAAAGTGTGTATTTACGAGAGATACTATTGTTTACCCCTAAAAAGCTACTCGCTATGTTATAAAAGTAATAGAAAACTTCCTTACCATCTCCTGAAGTTTGGTCAACTTGTTCTTCAACAGTAGCTAGCTTACATAATAACTTTCCACGTGAAAACATGTCGATGAAACCATGTAAAATAATTTTAAAGCATTATTTGCATTGTGATTGCACGCACGATACGCAAGCACTGACAAGTTCACGGCAGACACGACGCGGCGCGCGGCGCGGGCCCCACGCTGCGTTTAGTGGTAAAAGGCATTAAGTCCAATTAAAAACATTATATTTGCGCGACGCTTATGGGTAAATAAACTTATGATCCTTTGAGATTCTATACCACGTTAGTATTTTTGGATTTAATATCATATACAATGTTTATCTTTTAATATACTACTCGTAGGAGTTAATGCTTTACACCACTATGTAGAACTGATTTTAACTATTTTATTGGTACAAAAAACAAGATTTCGTAAAAAATGGAGTTACTATTGTATACCTCTGAGGTACAGTTATTATTCACTGGTTTAATAATTGGCAGGTTAGTCACTCCTGTTTTTTTTTGTATCTTTTAAAGAAGTGTTATGTTTTTTAATGGTGGTTATCATTGTCACAGGGCATCGATTTTATTATTTTGACTCCATTGTTAATTTATCCAACTTGTCCCTTCTTTAATTTTGAATTTATGAGTGTCTTGGGTAACCCTTTCCTGTTAGAGTTCTCACAGTACTACATAAATATTAATATAAAATTTTTTTTTCAGTAATTCTTCAGCTAACGAAACTGATGTATAGAAGTCATCTGCTATAAGTGTTCGACCCTCATCTAACAAATTCTTAGCCAATCTGATAACCACATCATGCCCATGACCTGCCCCAGATTTTTCTTCATCCTTCCCTTTATATACCGTTATTGAGTATGTGTAACCCTCAGGTGTCCACAGTTTATAAAGCTTGATGCCATATTTGTGTGCCTAGTTTTAATGTATTGACGAAAATGAAGCCGTCCTTTCCAAGGTATCATGGTTTCGTCAGTCACTAAAAATCGACTTGGTTTTAACATATCCAAAAATAATATTAATAAAATTTCGAGCAAATTTCAAATTTTATATAATTTGTCACCATTGTCAATATTTTCCCCGAAATGCCAAAATTTAAATAAAAGCAAAAAGCGATCCCTAGGCATCAGTTTTGATATGTACTCATTTCGATTCGAAACATTCTTAGCGTGATTATAATCGTTATCTGAAATATTGGAATCAGTATCTAAGTGAACTATAAAATTAATTTTGACCTGGAAGAGAGGTAAGATGCAAACAATCATCATACAATTTCATATAATATTCATATGGATAAACGTCTTTCCTTCTTAGAAGGATAAAATCTTCATGTATCCACATTTTTATCAGTGTTTCAAATTGCCTTGGGTTCAGATCTTTACTTAGCTGATTAAGACTGCATGGTAAGAATTTATAAGAATCTATAAATATTAAATTGGGTTTTTGGCAAATGAAATATATTTTTATTAATTTTGGGGGATTACTTCCACACCACCGTCAAAAAGAATTTACACATGTACAATAAAATGTGCATCATAGTTGCTGAGGATGTGTAGAAATAATGAATTATGATAAGGGTTACAAATTTTTATGAACATAGTTCATGTGCAACACTACCAGTATGCCAGTCAAAATCAAGCAAACTTTTTTTTAAGTCAACATCGCAGATATGAAGATTTTTTTTTTTTTTTTTATTATTGTAAAATAAATACAAATCCTCTGACAGTAGACAGAGACCTTAACTAGGTTGACAATGTTAATAATATTTATGACAATATTTATTTTAAATTATGCAAGATTAATAAATTAAAAATATATTAAAATTAAACCTAAGTAAATCAAAATTAAATGTATAAATTACAAGTAATAAATTTAAACTATGAGTTATATTAAGAAACAACTAAACTACACTTATTACTATCTTAAGATAGTTTAAAAAAAAAAAAAAATTTAGAAGAATATTATTATTAATTATGTATGTATACACATATGTATGGGTTATGTGTATGTTGTTGCACAAATTTATTTTTATTATTATTATTATTATTATTATTTTTTTTTTTTTTTTTTTATTTATATATGTTATTATTATTATATATTATATATATATCTATATATAATATATATATATATTATATGTATATATATATAATATATATGTATATATATATATTTTTTTTTTTTTTTGTTACTTTTAAACAACTAAAAATTAATAAATAGAACTTAAAATAACTATTTCTAAAATATACATATACTTTAAGCTATTTATTTACAGTTTTTTATAATTTTAAAAGTATACAACAACTTATTAGCCTCAATTTATTTGTTAATCTTTTTTAACTTTTCTACAATTTGTAAGCAGAAATTTATGAAATTTTCTCTAGTGCTTTTCCTACTTATTAAATTTTTGAGTTCATTTTTGCATACTGTGGTTCCAAGTTCCAGTTCCAGTTCAGTTCTAATTTTAAAAAATATTGGACATTCTGTTAAAACGTGAAGAGCATTTTGTTTTGTAATATTATCACATATACATTCAGGGTGATCTTTAATTTTAAATTTATATAGATAATCGGCGAAAGCCCCATGTCCTGTTAACATTTGAACTAAGGAGGGAGAAAAGTTAATCTGTTTGATAACTCGAAAAGCATGTAATACATTAGGAAAAAATAGCTTAGTTGTTTCAGCCGTATTTTCTGAGAGAAAACGTTTATTCCATTCTACAGATGTGGTAATTCTAATACTTTAGATAATTTTCTTCAATTTTACTTCTTAAAAATGAAGATATGAAGATTGTCTGTGTTTGAAATTTCATGTATATCTGCAGTTGACAATGATTTCGGGCAATTTTGGAAAAAAAAAATTACTAATATTCTTAATATCATTGTATAAGCGATATATAAACACTTATGCACAGTTCAGTCTACTATATGTGTCATATTTAAAAAAATATCTTGTAAGAACATTTAATATTGTAACCAAAGCTATACAATTTGTGTTTCTGAATATTATAAGCGTTGGAGGGGTTCGTTGGAGCACGATTCTATGGGGTTTAAAAATGCTTCAAAATCAGCATATACAACAAAAGGTATTTTAAACTTTTTTTTCATATTTATCTAATTTTAATTTATCATTTAATACAACTTGCCCAAACCAATTTTTTGATGTTTCGTCACTATTTGGTATCTGTGTGCTAATATGAGAACTATCATACTGTTGATGTTGATTTAATCTCTGTTCTGTTGGAATATGGTGTAAACATCCATTGGATATGTGAATCGCATGACCGTGGTTTGAAATTTGTTTACTAACCAATCGTGATATTTCATCATGTAGCAAGAATGACCATTTCTGCAGTTCGATGTGTATAATAAATTTATGTGGATACCTTGACGAGATTTTGCTAAAAATAATGGGTCTATTATATTATTATTTTGTTTTTTCTAAATTAAACCAAAAACATTTATACTAATATTATTCAACTTTAGGTACATCAAGCGATTTAATAGGAAAAGAAATGCTAATAAATTTCAGTTTGTTATAATGCATGTTGTTTATCTTTTTTCCAAATAAAACCTGTTGCTACTTAAATTGGCTTCAAACAACAGCAGTCTACTAAAAGGTCCCAGTGTTCTGTTGGCTGTTCTGGTGTTTTAAGGGCTCCTAAATGAAGACGAGCTTTAGTTATCAACTCTCTTAAGTTGCTGGCAGACTCACTACTAATAATAGGAATATCTAAAAACGCTTGGAGATGATTTGATTATTGTCATGTCTGTTTTTTAATAATTCAAGTGCTTCTATGTAAGAGGTCCTTACAAGAGGCTACCCCTCTATTATGGACAGTATTTCGCAATACTTTGGTAAATTTTAGTAAATAGAACAATTGTTGTATGTTGTTGAGCTTATTGTTATTATGTATAACTGCTGTAAAAATTTCCAAGAACACAGTTTATCTTGTAGGGTCTTTACCATCAAACACTGGCTGGCACTTCAATATCTGGTAGTTTCATTTGTTCACAACACTTGCTGTATTCCTCTTCTGAACGCCGCAATAAGTTTTTAATTTCGATATTATTGCTAGACATTTATTTTCTAAAGTATCACTTACTTCTAGCATTTATAATTGCAGTTTTAGCTCAGTTGACGCTGCTAACGTTGCTTCTACTTGGGTTTGGGTGAGTTTTATTGCTTTGGCATCCTTCAAGGTAGTATCACTCTGTTGCTTATAAAAGTTTTCAGCTTTTGTGAGCGCGCTTTTATATTGAGCAAAAAATGATCTTTGTTTTCATTTTTTGCCTTTGTTGCTGTTTTTCCTCACCAACCATGGCTCTTATCTGTAGCAATAATAAAACTATGCGAAATAAACACACCGATTAGCGAGTTTTTTTTTGTATTATTAACGATGCTTCTTGCTTTTTTCTTTTGTTTCCTAAGCACCACAAAATGGCGGCTATAATTTTTTTTATGCTCGGTCCGCTGGCAAGTATTTTTGTGTAAATGCTTTTAATTGCAATTTTTCGGATTGTCCCGGGTTTCGGCATCAATTTTATGTCTATCGTTTATCGATATAAACATAAAAACATTCAAAATAATTGAAGTTGAATAACGGTTTATGTAATTTAAATGAATACAGAGAGACACGCGTTCAACGAGATCAGAAGGAAGACAAATCTACAGAGTTTCCACAGAAGAAAATTAAAAATATATATATTTTTTTATGTTTACGTTCGTAAACACATGCTATACGATGTTACTCGAGCAGCATTTTTACTGTCAGGATAAAGCACAGAGTAATGCCTATTTAAAACATAAATTATCTGCGTTCTTTATGTTATTCACTGCCTTTTTGTTGTCATATGTTAAAGCAAATTAATATATAAGTACTCCGTAGTGGGTTGAATTTATTAACATTTTTATCTAAACATCGATTGCAATAAGACTCCAACCACAGTATTTTTTCTCAAACGATCTAATTTTGTTTGGTAAATTCTCACTCAAAGATGAAAAGAAAATATTTAGATCATCTTCTCGAAAGATCGTAGAGTTACAAGTTTAGAACTTAAAACAATTTCTAATATTTGTCGTTTATTAAATGAAATTTGCATACAATATAAAATTTACTTTAAAATGGTATGCTGATCAATACATTCTTCGATAAACCACAGTATATATATATATAAGAAATATTTCGGATGACACATTGAAAGATTCATCAGTTTTACCGTTTATTCTATATGATATTATTCGTTGTCCAACTGCGGATTCACTCATATTAACATATATAATAACATAATATCTATGCTAACATTATTATATTTTACTTTTAACTTATCTACTTGATTACCTAGTATGTACTGACCATTACCTACATATATTTTAATATTTTGCTTTAAAGTTTTAACATCATACATTTTATCTAAATATTTATCTTTAATCAAATGTTCAGTTGCACCTGAATCAATTACAAATCTAATGTTGTTTTCATCGCACTTATTAAATTGTATAGCACTGAAAGCAGTAAATAGTAATTGGTCGTCCTTATTTTCAATTGTTGCCTTGTCTGGTGCTACCTCAGGATACATAGTCGCAGATGCTGAGTACCCCCGATGTCCGCGGTTAGGTCTTGTACGGTAGCTGTTGTAACGCAACGCTCGATACGTACTGCGACTTCGTTGATGTTGGTAACCGGCTTTTCTTATTCGGCAATTAGCTGCACGATGGCCTTGCTTGCCGCACGAATAGCAGCTCATAAACACAGCTTGTTCTTTAAATTGTTGAGATTCTTGAGATTTCAATTTGATTTCCGATTTGATATTAAACACTTAAGCTCGCTGCATACATACGACACGGTGTTAGAACGTGGATATACTGGAACGTGGAACGTGGCTATATTTTGTTTTCATGTGTTGTGCATGTGCCCTGAGGGTCGCGTGATGTCTGGGTTCTGTGCTAGTATAGCATGGTATGCCGAATCACCCGACATAACTTTAACAGAAGAAACATCAGAAAATTTTGCAAGTAATGCCGGAGTATTAAGACTAGTGTTAGCGTCTATCAATTTCTGGTCTCTTATTTCTACAGTTAAATTAAAGAAAGACAAAAAATCCACGCCTATTATCGCCCTGGTTACATCAGCTATAATAAATCGCCAAGGAAAGTGGCGGCGTAAACCTATATGTAAAATTAAATTAGCGTACCCGTGCGTATGAATAACAGAACCATTGGCTGCGCACAATTCATAGTTACTTTTGATACAATTTTGTTTCATGAACGATCGAGGAAATACACATACATCACTACCTGTGTCTATTAAAAATTATACACTTGTTCGTTTGTCGGTAACAAACAGGCGACCGGAACTCGAGCAGACGTCGGCCGCGATCACGGACTGCCCTGCCCGTTTTTTGAAAAATCACACGGTTTTCACATTTCGTGGCTTTGCGTTGAATTTAGCATGATACCAACAGATCGGAAACTTCCTGTAGTTAGATTGCGTTCGGTAAGGTCGTGAGCTACTGCGGTCTCGGTTTCTGGAAACGTTTCGTCTCGATGGTCAAAATGGTCAAAGCTTGTACCTACGCGGTCAGCTCTGCGACTTGGTTGCTTAATGCCATCAACTCGCTGGTTACTGCTGCTGCTCCTACGTGAGGGCCGCGCATAACTATGTCATGTATTCGGTCTGCCAGCTCGGACACTTCCTCCAGCGTGACCTTCGCCTGCGAGGCTACGATCGTCTGTATGTTGCTTGGCAGGCGGCTTGCCCATATGTTTCTCAGGAAATCACCTGATACCCCTGTTCCCGCGAGATGCTGGATGTGACGAATTGCGATGGTTTCCTGTCGCCGAGCTCCTCCCTGGTCACCAGTTGCAGCATCTTCTTCTCCTTAGACGCTGCCAATCTCCGTATTAGCTCCGACTTCAGCCGCTCATACCTATTTGGAGCTGCAGGGGCGGATATGATGTCTTACACCGAGGCTACCGAGGCTAGATGGCCTCCAATTGTCCCACAGTATAGCGAAATTTTGTGGCGTCCGATGTTATATTTGCTAGGTGAAATTGGCTCTCTAGCTGTAAAAACCACAAAGATGGTTTTTCTGGGTAAAAAGGAGGTATTCATAGACCCACTCGGTGGACATCTTGCGATTTACTTGCTTGTACGTTGCCGCCGTCTTGTGCATTCGTGGGTTCACTCATTTTTGTGTACAAAACGTGGTCACCAACAAAGCGAACCGTGTTATAAATATACTTTCGGGTAGCGTGACGAGGCAACGTGCATGAGAATATGTTTGCCGGCTCGAGCAGCATGCGCTCCGCGTCGATATAGCGATCAGACTGCCGCGCGGGGCCTGACCTACCTGAGTACAGCGTTGCAGCGTTGCAGCGCCGCACCGGCACCGGCCGCGCGTATATAACTACGGTACAATACATACAGTAGACAATTCGTGCTGTATGAGTGATTGGAGCCCGGTTGCCCAAAACTCCAATAAAATTGCCAGGTGAATTGTGTGTATTTCCCCAAGAAAAAAAAGGTGAGTTGTGTGTGTTTGTTGAGTCTCCCCGCATTCTCTTGTGTGTTAGTTTGTCTGAATAAACTATAAACCTAAATTTCCAATGAAAGGGCTTCAAATAAAGACCCGATTTTCACTATAATTGATTTATTCCAATTTTAATACAACATTTTTGTAGTCTTATTTCTGTAACTATAATCCTATATCAAATTTAAATTTTCAATTTATTTTTATCTAGGTCCAGCGATTGAGGCCACTTCGTGGAAGAAACTAAATGTGACCTCAACCTGTGTAAGTTCGAGAAATGTGGGAAGATTCAGGGCACTCAACCTCAGCCTGGTCCTGATCTCTAGATCACTGCGGGACGAGTCATCATACCTTATCTTTCCTACTGATTACACGGTAAGGTCCGTCATATGGGCATTGCTACGGTTTACTTACTGCATAATTTCTAAAAAATACGTAATTACAAATAAACAAGTCTTTATTTACGAAAATTTTATGAAGTGGCTTTTTTAGAGGGAAAAACCCTACATCGGATACCGTCCCACTGCCGGGGGACAGCGTGAAGGTTATGTCGGATTCCTACCGACTAAAAACCCCTCTGCTGCTTAGCGCGTATGTGGACAAAGGTTACGGGGTGACAGTGAACAAGCTCCACCACATTGGGCACGTGCTCAACTCGCCTTTAGATGTAATAAAACAGGGATCTTCATCTCGTGGAGAGACTGTTGTTCTCCTTCGCCTTATTTAGAAGCTGCGGCTACTCCGTGCTTCTTCATCATGGGTCCTCCTTTCCATGGCAATGTACGCCCCCGCGTCCATCACCAGGAGGTTACATCTTAACATTACATCTTAACCCTTTCAGACCCGAATTATTGTTTTTCATCCGATGGCTTTGGTAAATGCCATGTGTGTAAAGTATAATAAGGAGACTATAAAAAAAAAATTGCCTTAAACTTTTCGGGAAAATCTAGTTTTTCATAATGTGCACAAATGTGGACTCCCGTCCTACATAGTAATAAGAATGAGGTATGCAAAGTTGTTCTGAAAAGAAATAATATTAATTTAGAAACATTTTTATTACAAAATTATAAAGTAATTAACATAATTCAATTCTTTCTATGAAATGAAATAAACATTTATTAGTTTTTTGGCATAATCAGTCATTGGCACAAATACAAAAACACAGTAAGAACAATAATTAGGAAAAAAAATCCTATCTATGTGTAGTAGACCAAGATGCAATTCTTGTCATTGGTTAGGCATAAATGAATTTTGCACTTTATGCATTTGACACGGGATTTTCCCTTGCATCCCACCATTTTACACCTAGTCCCAGTTCCATCATTATGTGTAGAGAAATGCCCAATACCGTCACGAGTTATTTCAGCTGCAGGGCGAATTTCTCTTGGCCTTCTTGGTATAATTGGCATCGTTGAGCTACTACTGCTACTTGGTCGACCTCTTTTGGGGACAGAAAATTTATCTTGTAGCACCAAACTATCAGCCAAGCGACGACGAGTAAAGCAAAGTAAGTCGTTGCTTTTTTGGTGTGCCTAATAAGTCGTTATCCATTTGTTATTCTCGAAATGCGTGAAGAACTGCCAGATCCGATGCATGAAATATCATATGCCGAGTCCAAGAGGGTTTGTCCCGAGTCCGATGAGGCCTGTGCGTATTGCACACGGGTCCATCGCAGGGGTGAATGTCCGCGACGCGCAGACAAGGCAGAGCCATTGTGCATAAACTGCCATCGAGCCAAGCGCCCCTCCGCTGAGTCACACCACTCCGCGCTGGACCGAGAGTGTCCGGAAGCGCAAAAGTGGGACTCCATAGCGAGGTCACGGGTGGCCTATTGCTAAGGGCACCCCTACGCATAACATCGCGGGAGTTACTGGGCAAGCAACCAAGACATCTTCTTTGTCGTTTGTGCAAGCAAACTTGCGGCGCTCCAAACTGGCCCTGGCCGAGCTGCAGTGCTGGGCAGCCAAAGGGGGGGCAGCCGTGGCTCGGGTCCAAGAACCCTATATAGGGAAGACCGGAGTCATGGCACAAGCCCCGAATACCAAGGTGATCCAGAACACAGCTGGCGGAGCCGGGCCAGTAAAGGCGGCGATAGTCGTTTACAGTGGGTTGGCGAGGGTCACTATAGACCCCCAGCTCGTGGACGAAAATATCGCCGCTGCAGTGCTGCACGTAGGCTGTACTACGACGGGAGTTGTCTCGGTTTACTTTGAGCCGGATAAACCCATAGAACCGTACATTGTACGACTCGAAAGCGTCTGCGCCGGATTAAAGGCGCAGACTCTGGTCATCGGAGGCGACATCAACGGCAAGAGTCTGTGGTGGGGGGGTCGAACCAGCGACCACAGACGGGAGGCATATGCTTCCTTCCTAGACGCGGCTGGTATGGAGATCCTTAACGTTGGGGACAAACCCACTTTCCAGGTGGTTAGAAGGGGCCGCATATGCACTAGCAGTGTGGACGTCACTGCATGCAGCCCCGCTCTTCTCGGCAGGATCGATGATTGGAAAGTTGACGAGAATATAACATCTTCTGACCATAACGCTATAACCTTCTCGATACGGTTGGACGAACCTCTGTTTAGCCAGAAACCCTCGTCCACCCGTGTCTACAATACCAAGAAGGTAGTTTGGTCGGAGTTCGAATCAACTCTACAGGAGGAAATGACCGAGAGGGGCATAACAGCCTGTAGAATTGGGGGGGTTAGCGACGTTGAGGATCTCGAGGCCGTCGTGTCCAAGTACCTAGCCTGCATTAAGGGCGCCTGTGACAAGGCTGTCCCCAAAGTGGGCCAGGGAAAGGCTGTGAAGCGCCCACCCTGGTGGACGCATGAGCTCGGCCAACACAAACGGGAGGTAGCGCGAAGGAAGCGGAGGCTTCGATGCGCAGCACCCGGCCGCAGACCATATGTCGTCAAAGATTACCTGGAAGCTTTGGAGGAGTACAAGAAACTGGCAGCAGATGCCCAGACCAAGAGCTGGAAGGAGTTCTGTTCGACGCAGGATAGGGAGAGTCTCTGGGACGGCATTTACAGAGTCCTAAGGAAAACCGAGAAGAGACGAGAGGAAATTTGACTCGCGGTCCCCACAGGGCGTACACTAAGCCCGCAGGAGTCGGCTGAGCTCCTCGCCTCTACTCTTTTCCCCGCGGACGATGTTAGTGCCGAAACGGATGACCAGCGGGCCACAAGGACGGTGACAGAGGGAACTTCCCTTCCCGGGAATTGTCTGGGGATGATCCACCCTTCACACAGGAAGAAGTCCAACGGGTTCTTAGAGACCTTAACCCAAGGAAGGCTCCTGGGGGGGATGGATTAACGTCACATTTATGCGCGCATGCGATCAACGGAGGGGGGGGAGCGGGTGTTCTTGGCAATTGTTAACAAGTGCCTGGAACTAACCCACTTCCCCAAACCCTGGAAAGTCGCATACGCTTGCATAATCCGGAAGACCGGTAAGGAGGACTACACAAACCCGAAGTCGTATCGACCTATCGGTCTACTCCCGGTGTTGGGCAAGATTCTGGAAAAACTCGTGGTCCGACGTTTACGCTGGCATTTGTTGCCAAAACTCAGCGTGCGGCAATATGGGTTTGTACCGCAACGCGGGACGGAAGATGCCCTATATGACTTAGTGACTGAGATCAAGACAAGGTTGACGGCCAAAAAGGTCGTAGTCATGGTGTCACTGGACATAGAAGGCGCGTTCGATAACGCGTGGTGGCCGGCATTAAAGTCACAGCTCGTGACTCATGGGTGTCCTCGTAATCTATACGGTGTAGTTTTGTCCTATCTCAAGGACCGGAGGATCGAGCTCAGTTATGCCGGCGCACAGTTGAGTCGAGAAAGTTCCAAGGGTTGTGTTCAAGGTTCCATTGCGGGACCCACCTTCTGGAACGTAATCCTCGACTCACTGTTGGTAGAGCTCGAATCCAGAGGGGTATACTGTCAGGCCTTTGCGGACGACGTTGTTCTGATGTTCTCCGGATCGGAAGTCGGACTTTTACAAGAAGAGGCAAATAGGACACTGCAGACCGTGGTCGACTGGGGAGTCCGAAATAAGTTGTCGCTGGCACCACATAAGACCAAAGCCATGGTCTTAACGCGGCGACTTAAGTACGATACCCCGGTGATTACCATGGACGGAGTCCAGCTTCGCATGGAAGACTCCATTCGCCTGTTGGGTTTGACTATAGACCGTAAGTTAACCTTCCAAGAGCACACCACTGTGGCCTGTAAAAAGGCAGCCTCAATATACAGGCAGATGGCGTGCGCCGCGAAGGTGACTTGGGGTCTAAATCCGGAAGTAGTTAGGACAATTTACGCATCAGTCATCGAGCCAATAGTGCTGTATGCAGCGAACGTGTGGGGCCCAGCGGCAAGTAAATTATCCATCCGTAAAAAGTTGGACGGGTTGTAGCGGGGTTTCGCACAAAAGATCTGCAGAGCATACCGTACCGTGTCTCTGACTGCCGCACTGGTATTGGCAGATATATTGCCACTGGACATCCGTGCAGAGGAGGTACATAAGCTATACCGTGTAAAGAGAGAGGACCTTCAAGACGAGATTGCGGTCGGCCGTAGGTTGGAACGCCCCGTTAGCTACACTGAGTATCCGCATCCGACCCAGTGCGAGGGCGAAGTGTACGAGTGCCTGGAAGCCCTTCCTGAACCGATCTCAGGCGGCATCTTCACAGATGGGTCGAAGATTGCCGGCGGTGTAGGTGCCGCTCTGACCTGGTGGAAGGAAGGGCGTGAATACAGGTACTCCACATTTCGCCTAGAACCCTACTGCACGGTCTTCCAAGCGGAACTGCTGGCGCTGCAGAAGGCGATACAGGCGGTGCAAAAGGTTGGGGTCTCGGACGTCAGCATCTACAGTGATTCAAGATCATCGCTGGAAATGCTGGCGAACCCGACTCCACCACATCGTCTGGCCTTAGCGGCTCAGCGGTCTCTGAGGGAGATTCGGGAAGCAGGAGGAACCATCCGCCTGAACTGGGTGCGGGCTCACGTCGGCACAATCGGCAACGAGCGTGCTGACGAATTGGCGAAGCGGGCCGCACACAAGAAAACTGCAGCCGACTACGATCGGTATTCGATTTCGT
Organism: Antheraea assamensis; assembly: GCA_035772565.1. Classification (NCBI taxonomy): domain Eukaryota; kingdom Metazoa; phylum Arthropoda; class Insecta; order Lepidoptera; family Saturniidae; genus Antheraea; species Antheraea assamensis. The sequence continues at coordinate 1,987,067 of JAQQSE010000046.1, read as the reverse complement.
ACGCAAAACGCGTGATACGCGAGGTCTCACTGCGAGCCTGGCAGGAGCGCTACGATTCCTCCATCACAGGGGAGCTGACGCGGGCGTTCTTCCCGTGTGTGTTAGAGGCGCATAAGCTTCTAGGGAAGATCAGCCTTGCTCCCTCCCATGTGCAGGTGTTAACCGGTCACGGGGGATTCGCGGCGTACCTGTTCAGGTTCAAACTGAAAGACAGTTCTGCGTGCGTTTGCGACCCGGATACCGCCGAGACAGTCTACCACCTTCTTATAGATGTCCCCGATTCGGCTCGTCTCGGAGCGATCTAGAGATCAGGACCGGGCTGAGGTTGTGTACCCAAAATCTTCCCGCATTACTCGACCCTACACACGCTGAGGCAACACTTCGCTTTTTCGACGAGGTGGCCTCGATTGCAAACAAGCGTAATAAGTAGGATTAATTAAGACAGAATTTGTATTTAGAATTTAAAAATTAAAATTAAATCAACTAAAAATTATCAAAATTTAAATATATATTTAGGAAATTATCAGTGGGACTGCTGAAGTTTTAAACAAAAAATTCGGAATTGGAATCCGTAGTTCCAGTCTCCGGACTCGGAACAAGCAGTCCCAACACTTATTAGACAAATAAAAAGAAATACTCGTACACAAGAGAATACGGGAGGATAATAGATACACTCACCACACACCTGGCAATCAGTATCCGGGAAACCGGATGCAACAGACAGTGCACAGGCCGTAAAATAAGTAAAATAAATAAAAGATGTTTTGTTTTTAGACATATGTAAATTATGAACCTGTACTAACAAAAGTTTTTACTGTAAAATATTTTACAAATTGTAAATGTAAGATGCATCTATAAACCGGATTGTAAATAGAAATAGAATTTAGATATAAGCTGAAAATTAAATTGTAAAAAGAATTAATTAAATAAGAGAAAAATAATGTATTTGGCTGTAAACGTTAATAAAGTATAAAGTAGAGAAATGTAAAGTAAACAAAGTCTCGGATAATGTCTGAGGAAAGGGGGGATTATTATAAAAAAAAAAATAAAAAATTAGTTCGTGCAAACCTCGCGTAACGCGAACTTATTATACAGTTTTCGCTTAGCTTCTACTGTAGTTGTGACCAAATCATGAATGTGTGCCATAATTGTACTAAGCATGTTCTGTACGCGATTATAAAACACGTTAGACGTATCGATATCTTGAGTCAATTGGGGTAAATCTGTATTGTGTTCATTCATCTCTGTGATCCGAGAAACTATTAACTAAGGTGTTCCGAATTCCTTGTAAACAATCCGAGATACCGTTGGTGGCTAAAATACTGGCGCCTGAACCGGTAATTTTATTAACTTTTCCGTTCAGTAAAGCTGAATTAACTACGTGATTTTCTGGACATAGACATTCTAAAACTAAGCAGCTATCACATATGTTTAAAAATCTTAGTAAGACATGAAAGTTTCCGTCAAACTCCGATACTAACCTTAAGGTTTTCCAAATTGTATCAATGACAACGCTATTATCGGATTGAGGCCTTTCAGTTTCTGACATTTCCTGTATACTATTAAATCTTAATCTATCTATGATAGTGTGCCGTTGATTCGGTTTTATAACCTTATATTTCCAAGGGAAGAAAATTCTGGATATCAACCTTATACTACTAGGATAAGTTATAAAGGATGATCTATTACCAGGATAGAAAATAGCAACCAATAGGGTATTTGTAGCTTAGTCTAAACTCATAGAAAGTTCTGCATATCTGGTCTCGTCGATGGTTGGATAATGACCTCCTCTGCAACAGCAAGTTTTGTAGACTCCTTCGACGGCACTCTTTGTAGATATAGTTAACGCGTCGACGATACGACTATCGGATGGGATCGAAGTTGAATTTCACGCACCAACAGGACTATCCTACTGACTGCGCCAGTTACGTGGTTGGCCGTCTGTAGGAGGTTTTTAAAAGAAAGGAACCACTTACAATATATTACATATCTTTAATTGATGCTAAGGTGTAAGTACCTCTAAGCTCCGGCGCCCGAGCAAGATTGATTCTTCGTAACCGTTCGAGTGTCCCACAATACGTTACTTTATATAATCAGAACTTTATACAATGTTTCACATGGGAACTTTCACAATAGCTCAATTAGCACTGTAATTTGAGTTCTGTATTATATTGAGACGTAGGTAGTATGTATGTAGGTAACATACTTAATATTTAATTCTAAATTATGGTACAATTTCAATTACATAATTATAATAAACTACATTTATTCTTTCAAAATCCTTTCATTCTCATTCTTTACTTATTGCTCAAATACTTTTCTAACACATTGAAAGCTCCTTTCATAAACTCTTTACTCTATCCTCTGAGAATACAAGTGTATCTCCTGATGTCGTTGACGAAGCTGTGTCTCGTTGATGAAGCTCTTCGTCTCTCTGACGAATCCTCTCTCTTTCTAAATCTACGAACAAACTTTCTCTCTCCTTATTATCTTCTCTAACATTCGCATCACATTTAACAAGATACTCTTCCAGTATATTAACAAGCTTCCTCTTTTGTGGTTGTCCTTCGAGATGAGGGTTGTGTGGAAGTTTGCTTTTGTAAGGTTATAGGAGATGTTGGAGGTGAGATGTGCTTAGGTAATGTGGTAGTTTTTAGTGGTGACATGGACCTCTGTACTTGTGGTATTGGTCCTGGAGCCAGAAGTGTACTAATTGTCATCACCTGTAAGAAGAAATTTGAAACAAAAAAGAAAACATTATAACATGATATATCACAAATATATGCACATATCGTTTTAGGTGGTTTTTTTTTATATTAATTTAAAATAATGATAAAAGTAGCATTATTATAGCATGACAGAGGAATTAAATAAACACATTTTTCTTTTAACATTAACTTACCAACAATGGGTGTTTCTGGTAATTTTATTATTACATTAGCTTTTACCCGCGACTTCGTCCGCATAAGTTTTTTGTTTTCTCCCGGCTATAAGTCCCCCTGCAACAATGTCCCACTATCGTGTTCCAGTCCTCAACTTCACATCAAAATTTGTTCAAAAGCAACCTAAGCTACATAATGGATAGCTCCGAATGTTTCCTTAGTAAATATAAAAAGTAAATAATGTAAATCGGTTTAAAATACTACTAACTACCTACCTGCCAACCCCCGATGTTAGACAGTGTGACATCCGTAACATCGTCTGCGTAGGAAGTACTAACTTAATGTAAGTAGTATAATAATGTAGGAAGCTAAAAATAAGAGGCCTTATTACTGTAGTACATTTTTGTAAACTATGTTCTTTGTTTTTCCCTCTCTGGCCAACACATGGAGATTCTGTGGACTTGAAATACGTAAGCAAGTCACGTATAATTGTCCGTGAGAAAAACAACTCTTTTCTAAATTAATGCCGGCTACTTTTAATGTTTGCCCCTGAGCTTTATTTATCGTCATAGCGAATGCGATTTTCAGCGGAAACTGTAATCTCTTAAACTGGAATGGCAAATCTGTCGGAATTATGGGTATACGGGGGATTAAAACGTTCTCTCCTTTTGCCATTCCAGTCATAATGATTGCTTTTACAATATTGCGACCGAGGTGTGTCACTTGCAACCGTGTGCCATTACACAGTCTTGGTGCATCTAAATTCCGCATTAAAAGGACAGGAACGCCTACTTTCAGCCTCAGTTTGTGTGAAGGTACTCCCGACAGTTCTAAAGAATTAAGAAATTCTACAGGGTATGATGTTACTTGTTCAGTATCCATTACAGTGTCTACAGAGAGAAACTCAACAATATCACCTTCCACGCGTGACATAATTTGCTCGTTTATCTGTCCCACCATTTCATTCGTCGGCGCTAAAATTGCTCTTTCACATAACCAGTCTCTATTCCTCATATTAGTTAGCAGTTCGCTATAGACGAAGTTATTTAGATCATCTGGATTATGCACAACATTGCAGAATTCACGATCCAATGTAATCATGCCATTACCATCCTTTGCCATACGATCTTCTCCAATTTTAAGAAGAGCAGCAGCATATTGTCCAGATTGTACATCATTGTGTAGTTGCACTCTCATATTTGTAGACAGACTAAACGTTTTTACGTGCACCGATAACGTTGACGCTTTTAAACACGCATTTATTTCATCTGCAGGGGTGCCTTTAGTGATAACCGGCAAAGTCTGTCTAAAATCGCCCGCTAAAAGTACCACCATCCCCCCCATGATATTTGGATTACTCTTGATGTCTTTCAAAGTCCGATCTAGAGCTTCAATTGCTCTTTTATGGGACATAGTACACTCATCCCAAACTAATAATTTACATTGCTGCAACATACGTCCACGCTCGCTGTTTTTACTTATATTACAGACTGGCATTTCTTCATGGGCTAAGTTTAATGGCAGTTTAAGCACCGAATGTGCCGTTCGACCACCATTGAGCAGAGTGGCGGCTATTCCGGAAGAGGCAACTGCTACAGCAATTCCTTTATCTTTTCGGATTTGCGCTAAAAGCAAGTTTAAAAGAAAGGTTTTTCCCGTGCCTCCGGGCGCATCCAAAAATAACAAACCACCTTCGCCATCTTCGATTTTTTTGAAAACATTGTCAAATACTAACCATTGTTCTGGGATCAAACGTGGAACAGACTCTGTCAATTGTTGTTGTAAGGAAGCAGTATCGTAATCTAGTTCCCGTATTAAATCGCTACTGATTTCCTCGGTTCTCTGTGGTCTGATCATTCCATAATCTGATAAATCCTTTCTAGAAATTGTTTTAACCTGGTCTTCAATTTTTGTCAGACCCTCATTGTAAATTAAACCACTGTACGTGACATTGGGATTTTGCTCTTGTAATCTGTGCAATATATCGTCGGTCATATCATTTTTGTATTTATCCCACAATTGTTGAGGATTTGAAAGACCACATGTCGCTACTAATACAGCAAATAGCTCTCTCATCTTGCCTGCTGATCTACATTGAGCAGCTTCTTCCAGTGTCACATCCCAATGGTTGTCATTCTCCAGTAATCCTCTTGCCTCACATGCCTCTCGAAATGTAGGATAATCTTGTGTGTTGTATTTTTTTAGATCATTGAAAGAGGTAGGTCCGCGCACATGGTGTAAAAGCATGCGTAGACAAAAACATTCCATGTTACTAACATGAACTGTATAAACTCGTTCTAAAGCATCTCCAGATTTGACGCCAGGCCAATCGTGAACTGAAGTACCTTGAATGCGGCGTTTCCAAGTTTTCCTACTTGCATCCCAAGTATAATACCTCGGCACCTCGACATAAAGAAGAGTTTTTGCAAACTCATCTCTGATACAAAGATCAAAAAAAGCAGTGAGTGTGGTTTTTGGCGGAGTAGTTATTCGTTCGTGGAAATTGTGTTCATTAAAATAAACGCGTTCACCATTTTCTAAATGCACGCTGAGATGTGTCACGGTGGGATGCCTTTCGTGCAACGGAAATGCTAACAGACGCCACACGGCTTCGTTGCTGCGGACATACCGACCAGACTGATAAGTTTGTACCTAATCTACGGGATTCGCAAGATCAGTATTTCTAAAATTGAAAATAGCTTGATCACTACCCTTGTTTATATATTTGCAAATATATTTGATGGCGCGTACTGAACTGCAATGCCTCAACATTTATGTGGGCGTTAAACATTTTTGATAAAATTGGTGAATAGGGGACTACCCAACTATTATCAACCGTAACGTAGCTACCATTTCGGAGCTTCACGGTTGCTGTTCGACCTCCGTCTGCTGGCGCTCTTCTACGATACTGCGGGTATGTTATGAACGGTCTCTTTCACTAACTTGCGAGGAAATTTTTTTGTGCATTTTCCGTCTTTCATGCAGTGGCACTGTGGATTTTCGGGTCCGCATGGACCGTGAATCATATTTTTTACAATAATGTCATGGAGAGTCTTGTCAATGTTAGGATCCGGTATTTCAGCGCTGATTATGTTATCTATTTGATCGGGTCGTAACTTATCTTTTAACCACAATAATATATGGACATGTGGCAGTCCACGTTTCTGCCATTCGACAGAGTACATAAAGCAGCGCGCTTCTCTGAACACTCGGCCTTTATTAATCACATCCATTAGTTTTTTAACTTTTAGTCTAAAAACTCTTGCGACTACATCATGTCTATCTATTGCGCTTTGCCCCGGCATCAACTGATTGACTATTTCGGGCCAGGCTGGGTTGCAAGTAAAGGTGACGAATAAGTCAGGGCGACCATGTGTACGCACATAAACAAACGCGTCCTGAGTATATTCGTGTAAGTACCGCGGGCTATTTACAAATGAAATGGTAAAATGACCATACGACCTAAGTTATTTGGATTTAAATTAGCGTCATTTGCCACAGCGTCTTGAAGATGGATGTAATTCTCTGCTCTTAGTTTAGTTTGATTTAATGATATGTACCGTAACCTCTCGCTTTCAACTTTAACGTACATGTCAACGTAAAACTGATTGGCCAGTTGCTTGCATCTTTCTACAATGTTAAAGTTGTTTTCTCGTATCATCATGTTGTAGGCATAAAAATCCATGCATGAAACCTTTTTGTTATGCAAGGGAAGACCTGTTACAGGATTAATTTGAGGAACTTGAAAGTGGTACCCCTCTTGTCCCTTACTAAATATGATCGGATATTGCAACGCATCATAAAATTTATGAGTATCAGGCACCCTGGTTAATGTGTCATCTCGGGCCTGTAAAACTATATCACGGAAAGCAAACTGTTCGCCTGTAACCAAGGCTGCGACTTCATTTATTAACGGTGCATTATACCGCCTTTCATGTTCCCCACTTGGTGTGCGATCGGGGTGCATCACCAACCTATAATCTTCTCCCGGCATTCTTTCTAGTGCTGTTTTGAAAGTATTGATATGGCGATTATGTTCATGCAACATTCTCTGGATTTTTAAAACAGTATCCCTTTCGATTCCTTGTATATTTTGACACCTGCAATCAGCTTCGTTTTTTTCATCGCCCATGAAATAAAGTTGCAAAAACTTTGGTTGTTCATTATTTGCGGGAAGTAAGGAACCAATCCTGTGATACACCTGTCCTTGGATGGTAAAAGTAGGTGAAAATCCAGGCATTACGACCTCCTTATCTACACCAAATGACGTCATCTGAAAGCAAGAATTATACTTTCTAATCCTGCTTAAAAACCGGCGCGATTCGTTACTGTCGTATAAAAGTAAAGATTTAAGAGGTTCCTCTGGCTCGCCAAGTAATGGAATTTTAACCTTTCCACCAGAACAGCACATACCTGGAGTTTCTTCTTTCCATTTCAGTGCTTCACAATATCTGCATTTTTTATCCATTCTCCCAATGATAATCAATCGGTGATTAACATAGTCGATCAAAGGGTCATACTCAAAAGCGGCACCATTAAATGCCTCCCACGTACTCATTGAAAACGTACGTCTTCTTTCTGCCTGCCGTTCAGCATTTAAAAGACGTCGTCTTTGTGAATCTTCGTCAGTCTCTGCCGCAATCAATTGCGCGTGACGTTCGGCATCTAAAACTCGACGTGTCTGAGTCTGTTCCACTGTCTCAGCAGCTCTTTGAGATGCGTGGCGTTCAGCATCCAGGGTCTGACGGGCCTGAGTCTGCGTAAACGTCTCAGAGGCCCTTTGAAATGCGTGGCGCTCAGCATCTAAGGTTTGTCGGGCTTGAGTCTGCGTATAGGTCTCAGAGGCCCTTTGAGATGCGTGGCGTTCAGCATCCAGGGCCTGACGGGTCTCAGTCTGCGTAAACGTCTCAGAGGCTCTTTGAGATGCGTGGCGTTCAGCATCTAGGGCCTGACGGGCTTGAGTCTGTGTAAACGTCTCAAAGGCCCTTTGAGATGCGTGGCGCTCAGCATCTAAGGTCCTACGGGCTTGAGTCTGCGTATAGGTCTCAGAAGCTCTTTGAGTCGCATGACGCTGAGAATCTAACATCTGACGCGTCTGAGTCTGCTCTTCAGATTCTTGGCTTCTAGCAACTTTTGCAGTTCGAGCTCTGCTAGAGCTACGGCTTAGATTGGATTTACGTTTGCGTGGCATATCGAAAACAATAAAACGATAATTAAAGATTTTTAAAATCGGTAGTTTTAAAAACTACAACGTAAGACAATTTTTTATAAAAACTTCGATAAAGCAAAACCTTTTTACTTATAACCTAAATATCTAAATCAATCAATAACGTATTGAACCTAAACAACTATGCACCTGACAAACCTTTTATACCTAAAACCTAAATTAACTAAATAAATTCAAAAATATTGAATTTATGTACCACACCACAATACACAATTTTCTTCACTACTGGTACTACCTACTTATCTATCAAAACTAACATAAAAGTACTATAATATAATGACAAAATCTATTACTAAACTAATTTACTACGAACTATAAACATCCTGATGTGAGCTAAAAAACACTTAACCTACACATGAATAAAATTGAGAATTAACAAATGAAAGCGACTGCAAAAATAAAGAATAATACGTATCTGAGTAAACCTAGAGATATGAATGATTGGTTAAGAAAATACCTACATCTAACAGCTACCTTAACTACCTAATAATAAAAATGTAACTAAGTACTTAATAAAAATACGAAAATGACGTCAACTTGGACTCATAAATAATAACCTACCAAATATTTGTTTAGATATCTAAAACAAAGGACTAAATTAAAGCTTACAGACCCTACGCGTAGACCGTAGTACCTATTTCAACTCGGAATTTAAAAAGAACGTTTTTAGCTAACCAAAAATACGCAACGAATAGAGTTTCGTAACGCAATATTTCAATATTCGCATACGTGCGACGACGACGTCTGCCCTCGTGCGTCTGCCCGCTTGGGTAGGCACAGTTGGGCACGGCCCTCCCCTCGCGCCGCACCGCCTCTTCGCTCGGCGAGGCGTCTTGTATTCACTACGACGACGTATGATTTGAAGGTTTGCGTTATATTGAATTATTTTCCCTCGTTGAATAGTAAACAAACTAAGTGTAGGTGTTATAATTTCGGTGATGAACTGATTACCTATCCGTTTCTTTGTCTAAAATGAGTATTAACTTATCACTATGATTGATTACTGAGCATAAAGTTCGTATAAATGTCTATCTAATTACCTCCTCAAGTTTAAAGCGTAGCTAGTTATGTAGTACTATATTAATTCTGTGGTTTAAGTAATTAGATTTTATCTGTATGTAATTTAACAGTCAGTTGAATAAAAAATCGTATACAAATCAGATCAATAGCTATGGCGTAATGTGATTCTAGACAGAGTTTTAATGTTGTAGATAGGTAGCTGTGTATAGGTTCCTGTGGGAATGAGATATTTTCCCGAAGTAAAAAGTAGTCTGAATTTTGGTACCTTCCTACCCTATAAGTTAAGTAGTGTGATGGTATGTCGCTAAGTTTCGATCCAAGTAAAACTGTTAAATAAAGACAGATGCATCAAAATTTTATAATAAATTCCCTAAATTATGGCGCCTACCGACCCTCTAAGTTAGAAAAGTGATCAAATACTAACTTTAAGTCTTAGTAACACTCATTTAAAAAAAAAACATCAAAATCATTTCAGTAGCTATGGCGTAATTCGCTTCTTGACACGATCACGCTAGATTTCCGCGGGAATGAGGTATTTTCCCGCCGTAAGAAGTAGCCTGTGTCCGTGCCTAGGATCCTATCTTTATATTAACCAAGTCTTATAAAAATCCGTTCAGACGTTAAGGCGTGAATGAGGTAAACTTTTAAACCAAACTATTAAAAATCACTAACTTAATTAGTTTTCTGCCTACTGCCTACGCCTTAAGTACGATAGCATGAATATTAATAGCCCATATCCTTTTCTAGGTTACTATCTATCACCTAACTAAATTTCATCAAAATCCGTTCAGCCGTTTAGGCATGATAGAGCAAAACTCCCACCAAAAACCATAAAAAAATCACTAACTCAATTCAGTTTTCTGCCTACTTCCTACCCCCTAAGTACTATGACGTGATCATTTTGATCTTATATCCGTTTTTAGGTAACCATCTATTACCTTACTAAATTTCATCAAGATCTGTTCAGCCTTTTATACGTGAAAGAGCAAAAGTCCCAACAAAAACGACTAAAAATCACTAACTCAATTTAGTTATCTGCCTGCTGCCTACCCCCTAAGAACGATGGCGTGATTATTTATAGCCTATGACCATTTTTAGGTTATCATCTATCACCATATCAAATTTCATCAAAATCCGTTCAGCCGTTTAGGCGTGAAAGAGGAACAGACAGACAGACAGAGTTACTTTCGCATTTATAATATTAGTATGGATTGTCAGTGTGAAGTCACCAGTCTCACGGAGGTAGTTTTGTCTGCTTCAGAGGATTCCTGCGTCTGAAATTTTATATTTTTCAACATATATTTTTCATAATCAAAGTATAAGTTTTAATGATATGATATAATTTATTTATAAAGTATTAAACTACTATTTTCACAAACAATTTTTAGTTTATAGTATTATCTTTAAATATTTTTATACATAATAAAAATAAAGGTAATGTAAAGCAAGAGTGGTAAATGTAAATGCAAGGGCAAATGTAATATAAATAATAATGTAATATTAATTTAGAACAATGAGGTGAAATATATAATATACTTTATTTTATATGCCGTTTTATCACATAAGTACACTAACCAGGCCAAAATCAAACTTCAGCCGAAGGCATTCCAACGGCTGCTTGGACACCTATTAATAACATTATCTATCTTCTACATTCGTCAAACTCATTTTAGTGTTGGTCCACCACCTCTTACCTTCACCGACTTATTAATTTTGATCCACTTGCTCTTTGTATCATTTTTAAAATCACTCTAAATCTTTTTAAGCAAAACAAATAAAATTATTAGGTACATAACATTTAAACAGTACAGTACTATAATACAGTACAGTTATTTTGTAGATAGTCAATGGAAAATGCTAATGCTTTAGTCATACTTATAACTTTTTAGAATAATATAACAACCTAGAACTTACTTTCCGCCACTTTCCTTCACTACGAGATGATTCTCTAATACCTTCACTGTTGATTTGTTCTGTCAATTCGTTACATTTTTGAAGACACCATAGGCGGCCTTGCGGTAAACTTTGCGGTTTTGACAAATCGCCATATCTTTAGAAAAAATAGACTCTTGACTAAAATATTAAGTCAATAAAAACACAAAATAAACTCCCTAGTATATTTATTTTTTCCATAAACTCCACCATCACTAAAGTCTGAATATAACTGGTTCTTGTTGACATTTTAACGTAAATTCAAACAAAATGTGAAAGGATGCGACGCGAACTATCTAATAACTCGAGGCAACACTTTGTATAGTTTTGACTTAATATTTTTTCTCTTCGTTTTTTTTTTCTTTTTGATAGGGCTATCTCTCGATATGGCAAGATGACTCCCGCCACAAATCATATAACAAACAATCTCAGAGATGTAATCCCTGTATAGATATTCTCCAGCGCACGAGGAATACATCTGGGCCCTTCGACACACTTTAACAAAGTGGTTAAATTTAAGACATTTGTAAGACTGTACCAAGGGTGGAATATAAGTGTGAACTTGATAACGGAATATGTTGAGATAGACATGTTATGGAAGAACAGATGTGGAGAATGTCAGGGTCACTGTTGATAGTGGTACAAGTTTTCTTTCAACACCTTTTTTTAGAAATCGTCTAACAGAGATCACTTTAGTATCGCTTGTAGTATTTTTATAAATATCCTCGTTAGATATGTCAGTGGGGACAAATCTGATTACACCCATCTTTTCCACTAAATGAGCCTAGATGAAAGATCTCAACCTATTTTTGTTTAGAAAATTATCTAATTTTAATAAATTATTCGCGGAAGAATCCTTTTTAAATGTAACTCCAATTTTATAAACGTTAACTCTATAAATGCTAGTAGTAGCCTTTAACATTATCATTATCATTGATTAACTGAGCGATTTTTAGAGGGTTTTTTTACCCAATTTTTCCTTTTTCTTGGATTCAACATATACAGTGTACTCATTTGAGGTATTGTTTGTAGTTATCGTGTGGTGCAATTACGCGCACAAAAATAAAAGTTTGTAGATAAACAAAATACTTGATTTATTTTTTTGAAACAATGACGGACGCCACTAAGGGTTAGTATTGAGAAACGGGGTTGCGCGGTGTGGTCTCAGAGCATACTGGCGGGAGTGTCTCGTAGGCACGCGGCCGTCAAGTGCGCGTGAGTCGTCATCCCCACCGCAGCCAGCGATTCTATTGTTCGTAAACGTATGGCGTTTACATGGCGCATTTATTTATTTATAATATATATATTTTATTATTTTTTATTAGATATTTTCTGTTAGGCTGCAGGAGATGGCCACATGTTTTTAAGAAACAATATTATATAATTTCGTTTTAAAATACACTTTATACTTATCCTCGTTTTTCAGTCCAGCCATTACAGTACGTATGTTGTCTTCGGGTAAAGAAAAGATACAGCAATAAGCGATATATCGCCAATTGCATTTGCAAGAGATTAATAAGTCAAAAGCCCACTGGCTTCAGAATCTCATACCAAAATCAAGAACATATTACATACAACAAATGGCTGTTTAGATGCACTTCGAAACCTGGGTATTTATTTATGTATCGACATGGGATATCATAATAACCTACCTTACTGCTATGAAATTTGACACTGAAACAAGAAAACAGTGGGAACAAAAAATAAATGAATATACTTACAACTTTCCTAATTTCTAGAAATTTACGATGTTTTTAGAATCAACGATTATGACGTTTTTACCGTCGTCTATGTCGTGTCGTGACATGTGTACATTAAATGGTAACGATGGTGATGTTGACAGTAACACCAAGTCAGTTATGTTAATCCGAAACTACATAAGAAACGTAAGGCTAGGTCCGTTATTGCAGGAAAATTTCCTTTAAGTACCAATTTTCAGAAATCTACAAAGTCCTCTGACGAATTTTCTGCTTTCGAAGATATTCTTTTCCCAAAAAGGTTTTTTATTTTAACGCACAATGATTTTGCAGTTCGGTGAGTTCCAACTGAATATTGGCAGGATAACTAATTATCTCATTTAAAATTAGTATAAAGGAATTTATTGTTATTTATATGTATGTAGGACGTTTGAATGATGCAACACTTTTATAAAAAACATACTGTATAATTCTTTGAACTAGTTACAATAACACCTTAAAATAATTACGTCTTTGCGTCGTCATCTCAGAAGGATCAATCAATCAGCGCTGTCATCAGTGAACAATTATGAAACTAATATTTCGTTTAGAAATGCAATCCTACAGCTCGGCCGTCCTGCTTAACACCTGACCTCAAACTGAATTTATTTTACAATACAAACATACCTACTTATTTAAATTGACACTTAGTTAATCCATAAACAAAAGATAAACCTCAAATAACTAAAACTCAAATTATTTGAAAACTTAAATCTTAAACACAAAATATATTCTATTTATTTTATTATAACTTCTTATGAACCACAATAGAATGCAAAAAATATTAAAATTACTTAAAATGGCAAATAGTTAAATATAACACCACTAATAATAGCATCCGTGAACAAAGTTTAGCAAAATCTAATAAATAAGGTTATTAATATTATAACATCATATAGGCAAAAAAAAATTATACAGTATAGACATTTGTTCACGCTCAAAATCAAGAACGCAACACATGGAGCGTGACACCGACGCAAACGAGCCAATAGCGGCAAAGCTAAAAACGTCCGTTAACAGTCACTTTGTAAATCTCGAATTATACGCATCATATAAGACGACGCACGCATTTTATTTTCATTTTAAGCCGACATATGTAGCCTCAAAAAGGCGCAAACAACATTACTTAGTTATAAACAATCTCTAGAAACTTTAAGCTCTAACATCAAAAGAGTACCTCACAAAATATTACATCAAAACAAAGATTAAAAGGTAATATCAATTGTAATCGCAGGGAAAATTAGTTAGATAAGAGATAATTTGTATTAAGGCCATCTTTTCATATAATCTACAGCTGATGTTGTTTTATAGGTCCTTCCTTACTTCTGTCAATCTTCTCTACTTCATATCTATAATTTCCTAATTTCTTAGTAATTTTATACGGTCCAAAGAATTTTGATTTCAACTTCAATGTATTTCCATATAGAGTCCGTTGTATGGCTACTTAATCTCCTAGCTTATACTTTTCATTTCTTTTTGTAGGTTCTTCTATTCTTGAAATGAACTGGATGTAAATTACCACTGTTAGGATTTCTTTACATTAAAATAGCAGCAAAGCCATAGTTTGAGACATCTGTATATAATTCTGTTTCCATCTCTGTATCAAATATTTTCAACACAGGTTCACAACACAATTTTGATTTTAACTGCTTAAAAGCATGTTGTTGTGCTTCTACAAAATAAAATTCATTATTTTTCAATGAATTCGTCAATGGTTTTGCAATTATTGCATAATTTTGAATAAATTTTCTGAAGTATGTAGTAGTCCTATGAAACTATGTACTTGTTTCAAACTCTTAGGTGTAGGTGTAGGAAAAATAACAGTTTTAAAATAAAAAAATCAAAATCAAAAATACTTTATTCAGTTTAGGCCCGGAGAAGGCGCTTATGAACGTCAAAGTTACCGCCGGTTCGGAAAACAACCCAGTCATCGAGAAGAACCGGCAAGAAACTAGATCTGGTTTATCTTTTCATTAAACATATTATACCGCATATTTTTAAAGCATAGATACATATATTTACATTCGGTTTTGGTGGATGCATAGAGAGGGCGTCATTTTCAGACGTCACCATCGTTCACATATTGATCCACCCTGTAAATAGCCTTTAGACGTTAAAACCTGCTTGACATGGTGCTTGGAATTTAATATTCGGCAAAACGGTAATGTCCTTTGAAATTTTGTTATAAAACCTAACACTATTACCTCAAAAACTGTTACCGGTTCTAGTGAGCCTAAAACATGGAATGATCGATTTGTTATTATTTCTGGTATTCAGATTATGTCGGTTCTTTACGAAATCTAGCGTATCTAAGTTTTTACCGACGTACATTAGATTTTAAAGTATGTTTTGGGAGGGCAGAGTTAGGATACCGAACACCTGGGACTTTAGTTTTTTCTACTGATGGTTTCACAGTTACATTGGAAATCCGGTGTCCTAAATATTCTGTTGATCTTTGTAGTAACTGTGACTTCTTCCAATTTATTGCTAATCCATACTTTGCAGCTACATTCAGTACATCTTTAAGTTTTGTTATTCCATCTTCCTCATTTTCTTCAGAGCTAATTGTTACAAATGCTATGCACTTCACTGACTCTTCTTCAATAGATAAATGAAAAAATCCATTCTTTAAATTTAAAGTACTAAATACTTTTACTTTGCTTAGTTTATATAAATTATCTTCAATGACTGGTAATGGCTATTCATGCTTAACCATCTTCTGATAAAATTTTCTGTAATCCACACACACACACACACAGGTACTTCCACCTTTTTTTTTCACCAGTACCAGCGAACTGGCATATTCCGAAAAACTGGGACAATCACTCATCAATCTGCTGCTTGACTACAACCTCTTCAGTTATTGCTAATCTCCTTGGTATCTGAGTTACTGGTATGTCATATTTTAGAACAATTTTTAATTTAATTTGTGCATCCATAATCTTCAATGGCTTGTAATTAACTTACTTAGTTCTAACTAACTGACTTAGTTCTGTAAATTTTCCAAGTCTGAATTTTTCAATGGGTGGAAAATATCACCGAAGTGGGCGTATAAATTAAAAGGTCCATTTTTCTCATTGGGACTTAAATTTACACCCACGACGTATCGAGAGGCTACTCTAAAAAAAGAAAAAGAGTCCCAGATGTAGCTAAAGAAAACTGATTTTTCGCTAGAAACCATTAAAAGAAGGAAATATAAAAAATTGACACGAACCAGGCATCCGGTCATCTGGGAACGAGTAATAAAACTCGCGTATTCTACGAAAAACTATAAAAAAAGGGAAAAGGGACGTTGAGCAACACTTACGAGTGGCCAAGTGCCACATGTGGACCCAGAGGGTCCTGCCGCGATACCTAACAATAAAGAAAAGGGACCCAACGACCCAAAACAACCGCGCGAAGAAACTCAACATACATGCACTAAATACCCCAAAAAATAAAAAGTTAAATTAAAGAAAAAAATTATTTAGTAGTTCAAAAATTCTTAAAAATTCTAGCACGAAACACAATAACAAAGTTTAAAATAATGAAAAAGTTTTTAATAACTTGAGAGTAACCGTGCATAAACAAAACTTTCGTCGCGTTGAATGGCAAGTGACAAAGCCCAATAAATGAACAACGCGCGGTGTCGGGTGTACCTATTATACGTTCGGGGAATTCCCCGAGTTCTCGAGTGAATAGTGTTGTGTGCGGCATAATCGAATACATATCCAAAACATTTGAATTTCGTCGCAAGAAAAATAATTTACTCATTTAATGTATTTAAACAAAGAAGATAAAAAAGATTCTGCGGGCCGCAACAATTCATGCCGCGGGCCGCATGCGGCCCGCGGGCTGTGGTTTGGACAGCCCTGGTCTATGGTGTCGGATCTTTTATTTAGAATAAATAACAGTAATTAAATCTGTTCAAATTGTCATTTATTGAATAATAACAATTGAAGGAAACAAAAGAAACCATGACAACGGTACATCATATTATGTTTTTTATATAACACCAGAACGCTATTAACGAAAGCGTTCCAATAACGTACAATCCCTTTTCTCCTTAATAAAGAAACAAATAATATTTTTATTATCAACGAAATTTAACAAGAGAAACTTATTATTGAAAATTTTAAATTAAGGATGTCTAACACTATTCTCATGAATACAACTTAAAATCAATCCTTATACTTAAGTGGAGTATAACGATCTCTAATCGGCCTAGATCTAGTCTGCTTTTCCTTCTCCTATACTTTTCTCACTATTTGCTTTGTAATTTTCTTTATACATTCCCAACTTCGTAATATTTCTATCCTTTATTGGTTAAAAGAACGTCAAATTTCTTCGAACTATTTTTCCATCAGGTGATTTTGCAGCCACGCTGTTCCCTTTCTTCCAAATAACTGTATGTTCTATAGGGGAAAATCGAGTAGTTAACTTATTCATCTTGTTTTGTTTCACCAAAACTTTATCTCCTGGTTGTAGATCTAGTTCTTCTGCATGTCTCTTTTTATCAGCATATTTCATACTCATATCCTTTTGATACCTATCTCTATCTCTTATTTCCTCATCCACTACTTGAAACTGAATTTTCATTTCTGGCAACTTTGTTTTTATTTGTCTTCCTCTGAATAAATATCCAAGTGATATTCCTGTCCTGGAATGAGGTGTTGTTCTATAGGCAGACAAATAAGTCAAGAGTTCTACTTTCCAGTCTTGCTTCAACACTTGGGCTATACGCAGTCGTCTTAGTACATTCCTATTCTGCCTTTCCTCTTCTCCATTGGCTTGTGGCCATAAAGGTGTTGTATGTCTCAGTTTTATATCATTCGATTTCTAGAACTTCTTAAATTTATTATCAATAAATGCTGGTACATTATCACATACTATTGTATCCATTAGTCTTACACTCGCTATTATTTTCATTAAGGCCTTTAGGATATTTTCAGCTATAGGGTTATTCATGATTTCTACTTCATAATATCTACTGTAGTAGTCAACTACAAATAACAAGTAAGACTGAAGGTAATAGTCCAAGAAAATCTAATGCAACTAGTTCCCATACTTTACTTGGTAATTCCGTGGATTTGATAGGTTCAGGATGTACTTCATTTTTGACCAGTCTACATCCTTTGCAAGTATCCACCCAATATTCTATATCCTTATCCATGGTTATCCACCACACCTTGTTTCTTAACTTTCCTTTCATACCATTTGTTGAAATATGTTCTTCATGTCCTACTTCTAGAGCTCTTGGTATTAGTTCCTTTGGTACTACCACTCTTGTTTCTCTTAATACAATACCATTAACAGCACACAGTTCTGTCAAAATTAACTTATACTTTCTTAACTCTTTTGACCAGACATCATTTTCGAGAGCCTTCTTTAGGTTACTTAATTTGTCATCGATTAAAGTTTTCTCTCTTAACTCGTCTAATGTCATAGCCTCAATAAACCCAACTAATGCAAGCAGATTTTCTTCCTTCTCATCTCGTTCATGATTTGATATTTTACTTGTATCTAACAGTCTCGGTAGAGGATCAGCAATATTACTTATGTGTAATTCAGAATGTACCTGTTCGTAATTGTCATTCTCACTATCATATTTTCTGTTGGCATCATCATTATCTGAACTTTCTTCTTTTATTATATACCTTATATTTCTCCTCCTTTTGGTATTCCTCTTTACTACTTCATCCGTAACTTTTGTCTTGCACCGCTTCTTAAAATGACCTTTTATGTTGCATCTGTCACACGTTTGGTTGTATGCTGGACATTTCTTTATCTCCTTTGCATGATGACCAAAGTGTCTACACCTGTAACACTTTTGTTCAGTTTTAGGTTTAAAAATTCTACCTACTGTTTTTCCTTCTTCCTTCACAATTTTTTTTTTCAACAGTCTTATTCCATATTAATTTCCAGTTCAAAAATCCTTGCCATATTTATGGCTCCCTCCAGTGTCAGATCATTTCCTTTGCTAATCCATTTTCTGGCCAGACTTTTATTGCGTACATTTTTGTACCAATTGGTCTCTTATTACTTCATCAAGATTCGTAAACTCGCAATACTTTGCAGAATTCCTTAACCGTATCACATATTGTTGTACAGTTTCATCCATGGACATATACAAATTTCTGAATAATTGTTTTTCATAAATTATATTTGGTTTAGGAAAAAAGTATTGTGTTAATTTTTTAACCGCAACTGCGTATAAATCATCTTTTTCATTTGCTTCCACAGTAAGCGTTTCATATATATCTTGTACTGCAGGTCCTGCTTGGTAAAGCAATCTTGCTAATTTTTGATTGGATGTTAATCCTACCTTTAAATCCTAGCTTAAAAAGCCCTTCTATGTAATAGTTACAATTCCTCACCCAGGTGTGCCACCTTATACCATTTGTTCCTGGGTCTATATGTGGATCAAAATGTGATCCCACACCCACATTATACGCTACTGCATGCTCTATTGTTTACTTTCGTCGCCAATTTAATGTCGGATCTTTTATTTAAAATAAATAACCGTAATTAAATCTGTTCAAATCGTCATTTATTGAATAATGAATTATAACAAAAGAAACCATGACAACGGTACATATGGGACTGTGACATACGGATATATGTCAAAGGTGATTTAAAAAAAATAAACGTTTTAATGTGCACGCTACACTCATTTAATTATAATAAAACATGGCGCAGTCGATGAAATAGCTAAATTTATAGCAATATAAGCAAGTTTATGCCTGCAAAATGGAAAATTCGGTCAGATTACCACCAAATTTTGATGTACCAGCTCAATCTGCCGCTACTGAGTAGAGATTTTGAAAATGCGTTTTTGATGATTACCTAGTGAATATTAGGCAGGATGAGGCCCAAGATAAAATAAAACTCTCTTTATTAAGAAATATGATGGGTGGTGAATCGACCAAAGTGATAATGAGTTTTAAATTAACGAAGGTAGTAGGTCAAAATTTCGAGAAGGCTATAGAAGCCATCAATAATTGTTTCAACCCGAAATATAATGAATTGTTTGAGAGATACAAATTTAATGAGAGTAAACAACAATGTGGTGAGAATCTTGAAAACTTTTATGCATATTTGAGACAGTTAATATCTACTTATAATTATGGAACGTCAAAAATTGAGCCGTTGGAAGATCAGTTGCTTCGTGACAGGCTAGTGCAAGGGTTGCAAGAAAAGTCTCTTCAAGAAACTATATTGCGTATGGAAGGATTGACACTTGATACAGTGGCTAACATTTATCAAGCAAGTGAAGTTGGTAGATCTCAAGTAAAAGAAATGAATCCAACATTAGAAATAGATGCACTAAATTTTAGAAAGAATAATTCTAAAAGTCAATCTTTCAACAAATTTAACAAGAAAAAGTCAGAACACATTTTCAGTACAAAATTTAAGTGTAAACGATGTCAGCAAACACATGGCCCCAGGGAGTGTCCAGCATGTGGAAAAAATGTTCTAAGTGTGGTATTTCAAATAATTTTGCGGGGTTAGTTGTAAAGTAAAAAGAATTGGTGAGGTAAAGTCTTTATAGTTATCCAATCAAACAGAGTCTAATGAAAGTTTATATTGTGGTGCAGTACAAAATATCTCAAATTTGGAAAAGATAGATCAAATTTTAGAGTGTAAGTTACATACTGGAACTGATTTTAGCATTATGCCTAAGATAATTTTCGAGGAAATTCAGAATTTTTTTAAATGTAAACTGTATACCACTGATTTAAAAATTGAATCGTTTGTAGTAGAAAAAGTGAAACCAATTGGAATTGTAAACTTTCAGTGTATTAGTGATATTTGTAAGATCGATCGGGTTTTGAATTTTTCTGTATAATTAATTATGTTTATAACATTTTTCAAATTTCTTCACTAATATGGTATAATCCAAAACCATCGTGGAGAGCCAGAAACCCAGTCCAGTCGCCTACTCCGGCACCCGGGGGAATCCCAGGATATATATTAAGATTAGGGTTTTATATAATTTTGATGTAATTTTTTCACTGCAGTTATAAATATTAACTTTTCACTTTTGCAATTTGTAGTGTTTATTTACAGTTTCGAAATGTGTATTACTGTGTTATATATTGAATAATTTATTATTTCAAAACACTTTATGTATAGAGGTTGAATATAATGCTACACGTGAGCGTTCGACACTCGACACTTACTGCAGTATTGTTATAGTTTAAAACATACTTTTGTTTACTTTCTTATGTCAATTTTGAAAATCTGTTTTCTTAATAGAATAGAATAATAATAGAATTCTTAAACACATAAAAAGATTTAGTACTTAGGTATATACAGTCATATAAAATATATAAATAATCACTTTTGGTGTTGATACTGTCGCCACCTGCGCTACTGGTGCTGTGTGCTGCGTGGTTGAAGGTTTTTTTTATCTTAGCATGGCATCTTTTATAGATGAATCGTCACAGACACAATTAACAAAACCACTTCCAATATGATACTCAACTGACTTAACTGCAACTGTATGCCGTAGACGTTGGCCCGAGATTGGGCAATCACAATCTGCTTTTTCTATTCTTTACTTTGATTCTTGCCCATAATAATCATAAGGATACCTCAAAAGTCTATATTAATTGACAATACAATTATTCTACTCGGCTATATAAGTTTGTAAGTTACGCTGTATAAACAGTTTTATAATACAACAAATTATTTCAAAACGCATGTTTACGTTACAGTTGGGTCGCGAGATAGCCACTATTGAAAGCAAATAAAACACGTGTTAACTGATTGACTGTTGTATTGAGCCCGAGCTCAGAGATATTATTGACGAGCGTGTTGAACGCGAGTATTTCTTGAACATCGTAAACTAATAAGAGTTGTGCTATCCAGTCGATACCGGTGGTCGAAACGGGAGACGCGGTAGGTGACGCAGGAGTGGACTGAGCCTTCTGAGGCTGGGACTTGCATTTAGGAACCGAGGGACCTGGTGGGGAAGGCCTTGCGCGCCAGGAGAGCGCGCTCGGCGCGGGTGCGGGTGCTGCCGGTGCACTGGAGGTGCCCGGCAGGTCAGGGAAAGCCTGCTGGCTTTGTATGGGCGAAGGCGGTGGCAGTTGTTTACGAGACGACAGGGCGTGTGCCCTGGACTGGGTCGCACTGCCGCCGCAGCGGGGACGGGTCATGCGAGGCGCGAGTGGACATCCGCGATATGACCCGGTTGCTCGCAGAGGACGCAGCTGGGATGCTCGGTGCACTCAGGAGTGCGGGGGCACTCCCTGGTAGAGTGATCCCCAAAACACTTGACACACCTGGGACGCAGGTGGCAGTGCCGGGCGGAATGACCATACACCTGGCAGTTGTGACACTGCGAGGGTACATAGGTCTTGCGAGGAGACTCGACTGTGATGCGGGAGAGACAGCACACGGAGCTGTTATGGAAGATATCCTTCCCAAACCTATTCCGGTCCAGAGTGACCAAAACTAGGTTGTACGGAGCCTTCTTACGGGGGCTTGTACATACGATGTACGCTATGGACTGGGAGATCCTGTTTCTCCAGGTAGGTGAGGACGTCGTCGGTGGCGAGCTCTGAGGGAACACCGCGAAGGACGACACGGAGGACCTGCTCATCCTCGAGAGCGTGGGTGAAGAAAGGGAGTTTTCGCTCCCGGAAGTATTTCGTGAGCTGGCGATGCTCATCGGGGGTCGAAACTATAATAGAAATGCCGACAACGGTGTAGACAGCGGACGTGTAGTAAATCTGTTTGGACGTAATGTCTTTCGAGACTTCTACCCAACGAGCTTTGTCACGGAAGGTGACGGGAGGCGGTGGGCGTGGCTTCTTTAGCCGAAGTCGAGGCAGAGGGCGCGGGAGAGGCTCGGGTCACCCTAGCGCCACCTACATTTGACTACTTTGGGACGGAAAGTCTCGCAGCCGAGTCTCGGTCGGATGGATTCGCGGCGCGTGGGCGTTTACCGCTGCGCGTTACGGTTGTAAAACCGTCGTCATCGACGGGCGTAATCGCGGGCGCGGGAGCGGGAACGGCGTCGAGGTCCATGTTGGAATCGTCATCGTAGTCGGGGTCAGAGAGAGCTTCAAACGGGTTATCCGCGAAACAACGTGGCTTACAGCCGAAAGGATCGCGCGCCAAAACTTTGCGGAGCCTAATTATATTCGGAAACCAATGAAGGGTCCTCCTTCGACACGAACATGTGGAACCGGAGCAATTCCTCGATATGAGCGACATAAATTTAGACATAGGATATATTAAGAAATAAATGTAAAAAAAAATTTCAGTAAATGTCACTTTTGAGAATAGTAAAGCAATAATTTACAAAAATAACATAAAAGTATGGGTATGTAGAGTTTAGGTCTGTTATTTGTAATTGACTTTCAGATTGAAAGTGAATAATGTTTATCAGCTTCTACAGATTTATGGCACAAGCGACTCAGGCATGCAAATAGGAAGCATCTACAAATATTAAAACTGCCATACTCTAAACTTTCATGTAGTTTATGTATGGAAGTTAAGGCTACACGTTTACCTTTCTATCAAAGATATCCTCAATCTAGATATGCTAGAATAGGAGATTTAATTCACACTGACGTGTCTGGACCAGTAAAAATACCAACAAAAAATAATGAAGTATACTTCCAAATCATAATTGATGACTACAGTCACTACTGTTCACTTTACTTACTGAAACATAAAAATGAAGCTACTGATAACATAATTGATTATTGTAAGAATGATAGAAACACAGAAAGGTAGTAATGGGAAAAAATCAGATTTAACAATGGCGGAGAGTTTAAAAATTGCAAATTTCAGGACTTTTGTAGGAACAAGGGAATAATAATAGAATATACACAACCCTATTCACCTCAATGAACCGAACAATATATAATAAGGCTCGAATATTAATGCAAAAATCAGGACTACCAAAGTACTTATGGGGCGAAGCAGTAAAGTGTGCAATGTATCAAATAAATAGATGCCCATCGGTAGCCATATATAATAAAATTCCAGCTGAAATGATGTTAGGATATAGAGAGCTTTCTAAACTAAGAAATATTTGGATCAAAAGCGTGGGTAGTAAATGTACCCAAACAAAGTAAATTAGAAAATAGAGCAACAGAAATGAGATTTGTTGGTTATGTACCAAACGGATACAAATTATGGAATCCTTCAAAAGATGAATTAGTGACATCAAGAGATGTTAGATTTGATGAAACACAGATTATGTATAAAACTGATGAAGAAACAAACAAGAAAAGTATACACAGTTTAACAGACAACTATATTATAACTAGCGGCCCGCTCCGGCTTCGCACAAGTATAAAATATATAGCCTATGTCATTCACTGAAAAAATGATTAAAATCGATCCAGTAGTTGTGATTTATTCATTACTACCCGTGGCCCGTACGTCTTAAATTTGGAGTAACCTCAAAAATAACAGTATTTCTCCACTATTTAATTTATGTTGTTATACATATATAATAATATATAATTTATTTTATATTATATACATATATAATAATAAATAATTTCTCTTCAATCACTCTATCTATTAAACCGCATCAAAATCCGTTGCGTAGTTTTAAAGATTAAGCATACATAGGGTTATAGGGACAGAGAAAGCGACTTTGTTTTATACTATATAGCAGACCCGGCCACGCGTTGCTGTGGCTAAAGTTATTGTTATATTACATTGTAGTCTACAATTTAAGAGGAACGGTAGGAGAACATCAGTCACGGGGACCACCATGATAGATTTTCCACGACTATAACCCTTTCGTACAATGAAATTATTTACGAACCAAGACGGAAATGTTGAAGTTGGTACACAAATTCACGGGATTGGGATTTGAAGAGGAAGGACGTTGAACACGATTAATTAAAATTTTCTTACAGTTTATATTAAGCAGAAATCAATACAAAAGAATTAATTTTTAAATTTATTATTTCCATTTAATTTTGTAACGAGCATATTACAAATTTGTTAGTGAATAACATATGACATTGAAACTTATGAATGAGGTAGGTAAGGCAGATAGTCTTAAATCTTTAATAGTAATATTTATTATTTTAAGTTATAAATACTTTCAATTTCAATTTAATTTAGCACTAATCGGTGCACAATATTTTTGGTTAACCTGTCTTTAGCTAACACAAATTCGACGGTTTCCCAACACGTGAACATGCAACATATAGTTGCCTATGAGAAAAACACGGATTTTCCAAATCTAAACCACAAATGGACATTGTTTGGTCTTGAGACTTATTTATTGACATGGCAAAAGCTAAACGAATTGGAAACTGTAGCCGTTTGAAAGGTATGGTAGAATCTGACGGTATCATTGGAATACGTGGCAACAGGACCAGTTTTCCTTTAAACTTCCCAGTTAAAATGGTTGCTTCAAGAATGTTTCCGGTGATCTTTTTGATTATCAAACGCGTACCTTTGCATAATTGAGGTGGATTCAAATTACGTAGGAGAATAATCGGGGAACCAATCTTTAATTGAAGATTGTGGGGCGGCATTCGAGGTATATCTAGTGAATTCAAAAATTCAGTTGGAAAATTTACACTTTCATTTTCATCAACAACAGTATCGATTGATTTAAAAGACATCAGATCGCCTGGTAACAACAGTTGTATCTGGAAGTTAATTTCGTCAACATCAACATTTTTGGCTGACAAAATCGCCCGATGACTGAGCCAGTTATGATTCAAGTAATTATTCTGTATATCCGGAAAATACTCTGAATCAACTCATTTTTATCATGAAGAACAGTACAAAAATTGTCTGGCAGTTTGATGCATTGCGTATTTGGTTGCAGTTCTATTTTACCGTTCCCAATATCTAGTAATTGCTCGGAAAAATATTTGTGCTGATGGATCATTTTGCAACTGTACCCGCATGTATATGGTCAATCGAAGTGTTTCAACACTTCGCCATAAGAATGATTGTTTCAAACATGCATTAATCTCATCCGCGAAAGTTCGACGAATTGATATTTTGTAAGGTCTGACAGAAATCACCAGACAAAAGTAAGATAGTACCACCGAAAAGTTTATTATTGCTGTTTAAATCCTGCATAGTTCTATGCAATGCTTCAAGTGAACATTTGTGCGCCATTGTGCACTCATCCCAAATTATTATAGAACTCTTCCGCAACACTGCAGCTATTCCACTATTCTTTTTGATGTTACACATTGCATCTGGTTTATGATGAATATCCAATGGCAGCTTGAATGTTGAATGTGCCGTTCGCCCACCACCCAGTATAGTAGCCGCAATGCCTGCCAATGCGATTTTCTGTTGCGACCGTATTTTGGCAAGAATCAACGATATTAAAAATGTCTTACCGGTTCCACCTGGTGCGTCCAAGAAAAAAATACCGCCTTGTTCAGCAGCAACAGCCAGCATAATCCGATCATAAATATTTTTTTGTTCTGCTGTCAGTAATGGCTGTCAGTAATCGTGGCTAAATTTCCATGGTCATATTGTTGTTCTCGTTGTAAATCGGTATTGACTAAGTCAGTAGCTGGGCGATTAGGTGATGGCATACCATAATGATTAAGTGGTAAATTTGAAATTAGAACACATAAATCCTCGATCAACACCAATGCTTCATTATACATTTCTGGCGTATAATCTATGTTTTGGCATTGATCTGTTTGTTTAATTCGGTGCAATATGTCTTCTGTCATGCAATTTTTATATTTTTCCCACAAAGTTTGTGCTTGCGATGGATAACACGTCCTCAAAATAATTGCAAACAGCTGACGAATGTTATTGGGCATTGATGTCAACGCAGCATCAGCAAGCGCTAAGTCCCAATGGTTATAGTCTTCTAGCAATTGCAGTTCACGACATGCATCTTGGTATGTATTGAATACTCGACCATTAACTGTTCGCAGAAATTCAAAAGACGTTGGTCCAGGCACATTCACCAATAACAAACGTAAATAGAAGCACTCGCGTTGCTTTGGATGTACTGTGTAAAGTCGCCCCAATGTCTTAGCTTTGAATATGTCTGGAATGGAAGGATGTCGTTTTCCTTATTTTCGTAGTTCCCATTTTTTACTGGATTTGTTCCATGTGAAATAACGCGGAACATCACCATATAGCAATGTCTTTGCGAATCGGCCAAAAATATCAGATCTTTGACACAATGTAAAAAATTCAGTTAGTCTCGTTTTTGGGGCCTCGAACGCTCTTTGGAGAAGATCTTCTTTAGTGAAGTATACACGTTGACCGTGTTCAAGATGTATTGCTAGATGCTAGACAGAAGGATCTCTTTCGTGTATGGGAAAGCTGAGAATATTCCAAATAGCTTCGTTGCTGCTAATGTACCTACCCATTTGGTATCGTGCTATTTCGTCATTTTTATTTATATTTTGCACTTCAAATATGGCCAAATCACTGCCTTTGTTTACATATTTACAAATGTACTTAATTGATTTTACAGAACTGCAAAGTTCAACGTTGATATGAGCTTTATAAGTTTTTGAAAGTAACGGTGAAGGTACCACCCACAGATTATCAAATTCTGCTTGATTTGGATAATTCGGCAGTCGCATTGTAAATGTGTGGTCACCATTCTCAGTATTTCTGCGGCGATTTATAGGATAACCATCAATATCCGTGATAGTGTCATTCGTATGCGGCTTTGGGAAATTTTTCTTACATTTTCCATTTTCCATGCATAGTGACGAGATGTTAAAAGCACCACATGGCCCATGAATCATGTGTTTAGTGACAACATCAAATAATTCTGGGTCAATTAATGGGTCTGGAATTTCGGCTGAAATTCTTTGATCAATTTCTTCTGGACGGATTTTATCTTCAAGCCAAATTAAAATGTGGGCATGAGGCAAACCTCGCTTTTGCCACTCAATCGTATACAGCCAACAACGTGTGATACTGAAAATTGAATATTTAACAATAAAATCAATTAAGGATTTCAATTTTTGTTTAAACACGCGTGCAGTTATATCATGACGATGAATTGCTTGTTATCCTAATAATAATAAAGTTTGTATCTCTTCCCAATTCGGATTACATGTAAATGTAATAAACAAATCCGGTCGGCCGTAATGACGTACGTAAGTCATCGCGTCTTGTATGTATTCCTGCATGTTCCATGGACTGCCGATGTAGCTTGAAGGTAAAATGAAAGCATTACCGATGTGTCATTAGGATTTAAATTTCCGTCGATGTTTCCAGCAACAGCATCTCGTAAGTGAATATATTCTTCCGATCGTAATTTAGCCTGGTTGAATCGAATGAATCGCAAGCGTTCGGTTTCAACCTTAGCATACATATCAACAATGTATTGATGGAATAGCTGACGATATGGAAGGATATAGTTGTCCTGTTTTAGTCTAATCATTATTCGGTGTGCGTAGTAGTTCATTGAGCTCACTTTTTTATTTCCATAATCACTTAAAACAATAAAAAATAAAATGCAATACGAAATTAACATTCATACATACAATAAGAAAATAAATAGGTAATCGTCAAATTTACCTCCTACATCCTGTCCTTGCCAAAATATCAATGGATATTGTAGTGCATCATATGAACGGTGTTGATCCGAAATCGTACTGATAGTGTTGTCTCGCCGTGTAATTTTTATAGATCTTTTGTCAACTGGATCACCAACCATGATAACAGCAACCTCATCAACAGTTGAAGCGTTGAATCTACCAGCATGTTCACCTAATGGTACTTTATCGGCTTTTATGACGATTTGATAGTTGTCATTTTGCAATCGTGGCGAAACTCTTTTGATTAATTGAAGTAGTTGATTCTGATCTTCTAAAAAATTTTCCAGTCACAATTGCTCTTTCCTCTGCTCGTTCAATGAAATTATACTGGCACGGGCAGCCTTTTGAGCCTCTCTTATTCCTCGCTCGCTTGGCTATTCCAACGACCTCCTCCTCCTCAGCCGAAAGTGGCAGATCCTCTTCCTTCAGGAACAGCAGTTATGCCTTTGCCTTCGCAAGGTCGTCATACTGCCCTATTGTAGCCGGGTGACCTCTTTTCCCCGTCCGGACGGGAACTTCTGTCATCTCAGCGTCCTCATTCCCAGACGCTGAGCCAGAGAGTTCGCAGGTATCACTCCCTCTGAAGAACTTGCTGAGAGGAACAGGTGATCGCCTCTCAGCAGACTTCATTGGCACCATGCTGGTGCAGCTACTCCCACTCGCCTCCGACAGCCTATCTATAGAAGGCAACCTCTCGATCCTCACAACCGGCAAGAAGTTGCCCCCCCCCCCCCCAGACAACGAGGGGCAGCCTGAACCCGAGGGCCCAGGGAGGGATTCTCCAATGGTACCCTCCTGGGGTAGTTGTATTGACGTTCTTGCTTTCTCCATCAGCGGTCCGTTGGTCAGCCAGGGTCATCGTTTCGGGGGCCGGAATCCATTTTCGTGCCAGAGTCATCGTTCTTAAATCCAATTGTCGTACAAATTTGCCCCGCCCAGAGAACGTGGCGCAGCCCGAGTCCGAGGACTCGGGGAGGGATTCTCCACTGCCGGAGACTGTGGTACCCTCCTGGGGTAGTTCTATGAAATTTGTACACTCCATACTACTACAACTCACTCTTCAAGTTTGCGGTACGCCCGGCGGGACCAGTATGAAACACCGGCCCCGCCGGCCGCTATGCGGGACTGGGCCGTTGGGTCTCAAACTGAGCCCTTATCTGCCCCAGCCCGGTACTGGATGCGCCGCGCACATACCACATCTAGGTCAGGAATCAGCCGCCGGTCAAGAGGACCGACGTTGCCCAGGGTGCACCACGTGGAGGTTCCTGACATCGCACCCCAAAGAAAATATCATGACTTCGACTACACCACCTTTATTTTCGCCAGAAGTAATACGACCACTACCAAAAGCTCTCCTCCAAGGAAATTAACAAATAGGGGCCGAAAAATCAGGAAATCTACTATCTACTCAGACACACCTGAAAAAGAAGAAATAAGAAGGGAATATGAAAACAGATTGAAACGAACCAAAGCTAAACAAGTTAAGAAAAGATTAGATGGGGGAAAGACTAAAAGAAATACTAGAGGCAGGGAAAAAATTAAGATGCACCAAGAGTCTTCATCATCAGAAGAAGAGGAGTGCTACTGTGTTGTTTGTATGTCAGCATATTCAGTAAGCAGACCGAGGGAAAAATGGATACAATGCACAGTATTTAAAATGTGGGCGCATGAAGAGTGCACACAAGGTAGCCTTAGTTATGTTTGTCACAATTGTGACTCCGAATGATTTCGTAACCATTCAAGTATTTTTTTTAAATATTATTTTTTATAGGAATAATGTCTTTAGTTTTTTTTTCTAAAAGTTTATAATACTGTCAATAGTTGAGAAATATATTCACACAAATATTGGAAAAATATGGTCACCAACGTATGATTATTATTTAGGTTTAAATGGTACTTAATATAAAACTTTAATGGCTGATTAAAAATAGTGTTAGATTATAAGTATCGCCAAAGATTATTAATTAAAAAAAAATCATTTGTGATATTCAACTGTGCCATTACGATTTGTAAAATGTTATTAAATGATTAATAAAACATGATAATTGATTATATTTTGTATTATTTGCATGTGTTTCAATTGACCCCTGGCACTGTTTCAACCAACCTTGGAATGGGGACGGTTGAAACAAATTACTGTTTTTTTTATATTATTTAATACAGAAAATACTATACAATAATCTCAAATAACATTGCCCAGTAGTAGACAGATATAAGATCTTTTATTTAATACTAGCTGACCCCGGCGAACTTCGTAACGCCTAACAGTCGGTTTTTTAAACTTATTCTGCTATTCGGGACCATCGTATAAATATTGACATTCATATTTATACGATACTAACGTCACTCAATTGTTTTGCCTTCCGGGAACCTCTCCACTAACACTTAAACTTTATAGTATGGTATTAAAGTTCAAATTGAGTTTTAAGTATTATTACGAATCATTTGTATGGGAGTATAGAAAAGTGTCGTTTTAATACTTTTTCAGTCAATTTTTTTAATTTTTCTCTCCGTAAGATCCATCCTCGTACTTCAAGGAATATTCTAAAAAAAGAATTAGCGAAATCGGTTCAGCTGTTCTCGAGTTTTGCGCTTAGCAACACATTTAGCGATTCATTTTTATATTATAGATATTTACGTCATCACTGTCATAACAAATTACAATGCTATGCACGATAAACGCTAAAATGTTTCAACCGTACCCAGTCTATGCTACCTAAGTAAAAGTTCCACGCGAGTTTTGTCGAGTATAGTGCCTAAACCCACTGAAGTTGTTCTAGAGCTCATAAAACCCCTGCTTAACCAAGGTGTGACAGGTTGTTTATGGACAACTGGTTCCATTAACTATTACTAGCAAGATTTTTAAAAAGGAACCATACTAATTGTGTGGGTACTTTACGGAAAAATATGCTTCACGTACCACCCATAATTAAATTAAGCCGTATTCACCAAGCCAAAAAAACCGTTTTTACTATGTTAACCAATCATGGGGCAGAAGATATTCTGATCCCGGGTAAGCCAGGAACGCCAGCACGGTATAAACCAATTGTCATAAACGATTATAATAAATATATGGGTAGGGTGGATACAAAGGACCAGATGCTAGAGCCATATTTAATTGAAAGTAAAAATGCAAAAAATGGTACAATTTTTTTTTAAGAGATTACTAAATGTAAATAGCCGTATTATAGTTGGAAAATCTGTCGACAGCCAACAATAATAGTTAGCTTTCCATTTGGAAGTAATTGATAAAATTGTAAAGAGGTATATAGCGCACAAGCCTAAACAATGGCGGGTCTCTAACACAAATCCTTTGCCGCTAGCTCGGTTTACGGATTCGCATTTTCTTATGCGTATTCCTAAATCAGGTATAACGGTAGCAGGCAGACGTTGTTTGAAGAGCCGACATCAATGTGAATGGCATAAGGTTCGAGAAAGATGATACAAAAAAAAACTATTTATATGTGTGATCGTTGTGAAGTACCACTTTGTTTGGAGATATGCTTTAAAAAGTATCACAGAGTTCGTTGATTTAGCCTTAGGTAGAGCTCTAGGGTAGAGTAGGAGGTAACAAATGTTTTTAAAAATAAAAGGCAAAGATAACGAAGCGTTTTTTTGATGAGTTATCACAAGATCAGATAATTTCAGACCAGAAATCATATTTCAAGGTCAATGCATACTATTGCTGTTTAAATATATTCATTTCTCAAGCTAAACAAAGATTTCAGAGCCTTTGTGACCCGAGTTATATGTTCGAAGTATTACACACCGGAGACACTCCTATCTTCTTCAAACAAAGTGATAAAAAACTCTTCCGAAAAACTGTCGGCTAAATACAGTCAAGACATGTCAGTCTCTATTAACAATTAATTGGTCTGAAAACATGCTTATAATCTGAAATTTAAAAAAATCGTTCCAATAAAGGAACTCATAGAATTATTGCTGATAAAATTCAATTGCCTTGCATCCAGTTTTTCTGAGTTAATAACAGCATACTTTCTATTTTTGAACCTTCCAGTTACAACCGCAACAGATGAAAGCTTTTCAAAATTATAGCTGATAAAAAATTAACTAAGGACTTCGATGGGACAGGAACGGCTATTAGACTTGTCACTACTGTCTACAGAGGCAAACATTTTAGAAAATCTGAAAACGTCTTCAACTATAGATGATTTAATAAATCTATTTGCCGAAAAAGGCAAGAAAAGTGTATACTTAATTTGAAATGTTTGACTAGCTCAGTTTCTAAGAGGAAGTATAACTTATAATCAATAAATGCTTATTTAAATTTAATGCAAGCATTGTTGTTTCTTTTTTGAGAATCTTTACCCTTCATTTGGGCTCCCAGCAAAGTTTTTGATACAGAAAATCAAGGCCACCACCACGGCACACTACACTACTGATCAGGATTCCACAAATTAAAATTTTTCCGACAGACACAGTCAAAACCACGTTCAGTATTGCTCAAGGGCACTTCGAATTTAATAGAATCTCATTTAGGCTTAAGAATGCTCCGTCAATTTTTCATAGGTTGTTGAATAAGGCCCTTTCAAGCCTACAAAGCGTATATTATTTCGTCTACCTCGATAATATAGTAATTTATCCATCACATATTGAAAAACTTACAAAAGTGTTTGTAATACTTCTTAATTTCAACCTTAAACTCTAACCGGAAAATTGTGAATATTTACGTAAGGAGATGGTAACACACCTCGGACACATAATAAGTGTCCAAGGTCACCTAAACCTAACCCAGTAAAGATAAGAACAGTAAGCGAATTATCTATACCAATATGCCTCAAAGAAGTAAAATCCTTCCTAGGCCTAGCGTCCTATTATAGAAGATTTATATCAAATGTCTCTAAAAGTGTAAAACTTGCAACAAGAAAGATATTTCTTTTGTTTGAACTAATTCGCAACCGTTGGCGTTTGAACAACTGAAGTAAAAATTAATTACCATGCCAATTTTAGTAAGCCATTTATCCTAACTTGTGATGCCTCAAACTTTGCCATCTCAGCCATACTTTCCTAAGGCGAAATTGGAAAAGAAAGGCCCATTGCGAACATTAAATAAAGCCGAATGTAATTATATCATCACTGAAAAAAGGGTGCCTCTGCGCGAAAACATACCGACCTGACCCCTTCAGTCATCGTTTTACTATAGGCACTGATCATAAACCGATAAACTGTAAAGACCCAGGTTTCAGGCTTGTTAGAAAGCTCCTGACACTAGAAGAATATGATTGTAGAATCTAAAATAACAAAGGAGAAATATACTGTAACGCAGACGCATTGTCTCGAATTTCAATTAACAATACTGTTAATATAAACCCTGTCTATGAAGATCTGGATACTGCTCCTGAAAATCAACAAATTACCTGCAACAGAAAACCATGGTAAAGACATATTAGAATGCCTAAATGATGATAATTCCTATGCAAAAAGCCTAAAAACTCTTAGTACTAAAGAATTTATATCACACGGAAATATTCACGAATATAGCAATAGTATTATAAATTACAAAACTAAAGTTATTGTAATCCAGATATACATAGTAAACGATTCAAATCACTTTATCGATGACGTATAAGGTAATTTAATCAATCGTAGTGAAATAAAAAATCAGAAAAGAACTCTACATTGTTATTTAATATTTTGATTTATTAGTTCCTGTTCACAAAAGTTCATCACTTTCATAAGGGCGATCACGAAGATATAAAGTCTTAAACGTCTAAGAAATTACCTAACAATAAACTACCCGGAAGAAATTGATATTGCTACTACGGTTTTTAAAATCCTTTTGATCATTACAACTTATTAAAATTCACAATATATAGTATATCTTTTCAATAATACAAAAATTATATTAATATTTATAAAAACACTTTAATTTATCCTACACTGTCGGTAATTAGAAAAATTTTGAAAGAAAATCCTTACCTACTTTATAGTTCTGGGCATTTACTGAATGTTAAAATGCATTCAGGAAAAATTCCGCTGGAAAAAAATGAGAACCGTTGTTGAACAATATGTTAAGAAATGTATGTAGACTATGTCAAACTAGTAAAGCTCTAAGGAAAATCAACCGAGCTTCAATGCAAATCACACGCAATATCGTCGGAACATTACCAGAATCTGGCAATACGAAACTCAAATACCTACTTACTCTGCAGGACGAAAATTTTCAGATGGTTACCCCATATCCAACGCAACTGCCAAAGAAAGTTGGTAAATGTCTTGTCCACTTTATTTCACTGATCGGAATCCCAAAATTTATTTTAACTGACCAAGGCACTAATTTTACAGGCGACTTGTCAAAACAAACGTGCAATTTCAAATATGCAAAATCAATTCAGAAATGCAAATCAAACAACTGTGGTCCACTCCTTATCATCTCCAGACTGAGTGCTCTGGACAGGAGCCACCCAACTCTTAAGGAGTACTTCAAATCCTTTGTTGATGAAAATTAAGCGAATTAGGTCCGTTACGTTTGTACAGTAATGTATTCATAGAATACAAGTACTCATAGTACAACCAACTTTACCCCCTATGAGTTAATATATGGCCATAAATCATTCATGCCTAATTCTGTGTATGAAAATGCCCCTGACGTGATTCATATTCTACAATACAGACTAAATTATGCCCGGCAAAAGGCTATAGAGAATATTTTAACAAGGAAAGGTATCTGAAAACAATGTTATGGTCAAAAAACCAAAACAAAAAATACAAAATGCGCGACTTTGTCTTTATTAAAAAACATTTAAGATAAAGAAAAGCCCTATCCTTGATTTGGAAAGGACCATACCGTGTCGTGAAAATTCACGGTAACAACACACTTTTCGCCCTGATTACCAGGCGACGTGTTCGTCATCACTAAGACGAAATCAAAATAGCCGAGACCACATAGGATTTAAGCCAAACTAATATTATTTAAGTTTTTTTTTTTAAATCATGACATTAGAAGCCTATTTATTATATTTAGTCTTTCAAGCAATATTATAATGTAATTAATTTTATGTATTATTGCCGAACGGTCATGAACCTTTATGTAGTTCAATCACCTCTTTATAGAGAACCAATTTGGAAAAGTCCCGACAAATATTTTGGCCCTATAGGACATATTCGATTTTCTGACCAAGAATTACATGTATTAATACGAGAAGTCGACTTCTCGTATGTTCAACCACATATTGATAACATAAACAGTATCATAGGAACCACCCGTTTTTTGTGCCAATAACACGACGCTATATTAGACACAGATTGTCATAATATTTTAGAACCACTAACTTCCCGGTATACTGATATCGTTAAATACTAAATTCTATATCACATTTATTACCATTACTATCAAAAAGATCCGCTTGAATATCCGGCGTCGATACCATTTTTAAACATGTTATTGGGACTTTGGATGAAAACAACCATTTAGATTTCTATGCTATTTCAATGCTATTCAAATTCTAAATAGTAATAATAAGATATTAGCCAACTTTTTTAAATATAACACTTTAATTACTACACTATTAAATGAAGCAAGTTTGAAAAACGCTGTCGAAAATTTAAATACTGCTTTGACAAATCCGAGTTTGGCATCTTGTAAATTAGTTATAGTGTCGATCAACAATCATAATCACAATTGATACTGTGTAACAGTTTGTCTTCCACTTTGTGTATTTCGTACTTTCAATCATTTCTATAGTTCTAAATCTTGTTTCCAAAAACTCCATGAGCTGTAACCAAGTGAGCAAATCGTCAGATTTCATAGTCAAATAATACTCCCATTGCTGGCGAGATTCTTGTGGCAGTTTTACAACTACAAAATTAGCAATGCTAGCATCCCAAGAGTCAGTATTCACTCCTATGTTATTCAGTGCTTTAAACTAGATGTGGTTATATCTAACAACAGCTTAATTGCATTGGCGGACTCATTGTAAATTAGTTTTTGTGCAAAAAAGGTTTGTATATGGAATTACAATTGTACCGTTTGTTGTTGTATCGCTTAGTTAATTGCTCCAATCCTTCTTTAAAATTCTCGTTTGTTGTAGGGTAGTTCTTGATTAAGGCTACTGGTTCACCTAATAAGCTACTCTTTAAATAATGCAATTTTTGAACGGGAGATAAGGTCTTGTTTGATTTTAATCAAAGAAAGGAACATATCATAAAACGTATGCCATTCGTTATATCTTTCGGAAAACGAAGGTATCTGAATAGATGGTAACTTTGCATCTCAACTTTTATTCGAATATGCCGTCAAATTGAAAAATCTCGATTTTCTATCGTCGTAGCCCTGAATGTATTTAGATCTTTTATATGTTATATATTTCTCTTCAAACACGTCTCGTGTACATCAGTTGTGAAATATGATTCTGTTTGTTTATCTTTTTATTTAATCTGTGCAATGATCATTTTGTGATCCTCTTTAAAGTCTTGCCATTATTCTTCTAATTTTCCTAATTTCGTTTCTACATATACCGATTAAATGTGCTGGCTATAGAGAAACAAGGTACATCAAACAACATTTTATTTGGTTTAAGCAAAGTTTCTGTGAAACATAATATATCTAATCTCTCTCTATGTAATAATAAATCTATATCTAATATTTTGCCGGAGAAGCAATTAATATTTTGATGATACAATGAGATGTAACACTGCTCCTTTGTCTTATTTAGTGGTTTAAAAAATTGTTCGCAGCATCATTAGCTAAACTATATGAGACTGCTGAGTCATCTAACCTATTTATATTATAAGCTATCAATGTAGCTATTTCACGTTTATATTTTTTGGGAAGAAATAAATTTTCCCGAGTCAATATAAAATTATTAATAAACTTATTAATAAACTTATTAATACCAAAAAATATAAATTTGTCACTATGACATGTCAGATTGTATAAACAGTTATTTAACAATTAAATGTTATTATTCTTTTCTTTTAAAGATATTGAATAAGGGAAAGCACACAACATTATTTTCCCTACGTCCAATAATAATAGTTTTTCTGATGATTTGTATAAATCATTCTTTTTTATGTTTAAACTATTACCTATCAATATTATGATATTACAATTAATATCAAAGTCTGTGTTTACAATTTTTTCTATTATTTGGGTGAAAGAGGCACCCGGCATACAATAATTAATAACGTCATCTTTTAAATTTTGTGACAACATCAACCCCATATCCTTACCTAATCCATCACTAAAAACAAATGTTTTTTTTACAGCTAAGACCTTATTATAAGGCTATTGCCTTAGCCGGGCGCCGCTCGACCACGAGCCATAACGTTATCGGTTTTTGCCGCTGTTCAAAAGCGCTTCAGTGGCGCTATGTGGATGGATGTAACGGCGCTCGCGAGCCAGCGGAAAATTAAAAGTCATTTGTCTCTCTTTCTATTATTGTAAAAACGAAGTGAACATTTAATATAAAAATCAATCCTTGTATATTTAAAGACGTCCTTTTAAAGGCTTTTCGAAGTTTCGTATAACAGTACGGTATTTGTAGTATTTGCGCTTCAGGAATTTTCAGTTGACAGTTTTCTCATTTTTTATATAAAAACGTATTTTTTAAATTTTCGCCATCGTAAATACGTCTTTTACTTCCAACATTACCAAATAAGAATTCGTAATTACCATCTACGAGAGCAAAGAGTACTTACTAGCAAAATTCTTATAACTATCGTAATCAGTACTTATATTGATGGGGGCTTTGAAGAGTAACGTGTTTCCCGTCGATATAACGGAAAAAAAAAATTATGTTCTATTTCTCCATGGAATAGAGTAATATTACCCAGCTAAACCAAACCCCACGGGTTTAAAGGCCTTCGTCTTAGCGAATCTTGCAGAAGTGTGTGATTATAATATACGAGGTGTGTTCAAAAAGGTGACTTTTCGAATTTCGCGGGCAACGTACTTTCGATTTTTTTGTTTTGTTATATTGGTACACTCTTTCTGAACTTCTGTACCAAGTTTCAAGTGTATAGCATTTTTTGTTTGGTTGTGAGAGGCGTAAAGGTTAAGTGTTTTGCGTGCTCGGCGATTTCTTGCTATCGAAAAATATGGATCAAAAGATTTGCATCAAATTTTGTGTAAAAAATAAAATAAAGTGCTCCGAAACACTTGAAATGTTGACAGTGGCATACGGTGAAACTGTTCTGAGTAAAAAAAAATGTTTACAAGTGGTATAAACTCTTCCAAGATGGCCGGGAAGATGCCAATGACGAGCCTCGCTCTGGACGCCCAAGCACGTCAACAACTGATGAAAACGTTCAAGCAGTGAAGAAAATTGTTTTGGAAAATCATCGAATCACTATCAGAGAAGTTGCTGAGGATGTTGGTATATCGCTTGGCTCGTTTCATGAAATTTTTTCTAACGTTTTGGGCATGAGACGTGTGTCAGCGAAGTTTGTTCCGAAATTGCTAAATTTTGACCAAAAGAACCGTCGCATGTGCATCGCTCAAGAACTGTTGAATGACGTCAACGACGACCCAAATTTACTCAAAAGGGTCATAACTGGTGACGAATCATGGGTATATGGTTATGATATCGAAACCAAAGTCCAATCGTCTCAATGGAAGAGCCCAGATGAGCCAAGACCGAAAACAGCACGCCAAGTTCGATCAAATGTCAAAGTTTTGCTCACTGTTTTCTTCCATTACCATGGCGTGGTGCATCAGGAGTTCTTACCATATGGTCGTACGGTCAATAAACAGTATTATCTTGAAGTTATGCGCCGTTTGCAAGAACCAATACGAAGAAAACGTCCAAAATTGTGGAAAAACAATTCATGGCTTTTGCATCACGATAATGCCCTTGCTCACTCATCTTTGCTTGTGAGAGATTTTTGGCCAAAAACAACACCACAATCATGCCTCAGCCACCATATTCACCGGATTTTGCCCCATGTGACTTTTCCTTGTTCCCAAAACTAAGGAGACCTATGAAAGGAAGGAGATTTGCAACGATTGAAAAGATAAAGACTGCATCGCTGGAAGAGCTCAAGGCTATACCGAAAAGTGCTTATGAGAAGTGCTTTGAGGATTGGAAAATCTGTTGGCATAAGTGTATTGTATCTGAGGGGGATTACTTTGAAGGGGTTGACATAAATATGGATAAATAAATGAATATTTTTTCTTAAAAATACAAAGTCACCTTATTTTTGGAACAGACCTAGTATATCAAGGAGCAACTACATATCCGACTTATCCTGTCATATCCTTCGGGTTGGGAGAGAAGGCAGTTATTGCGTTAACGAAGGATTTGCTGCCAAGACATATAATTTAATGTGATAGGTTCTTTACCACCGAGACAGTTTTTACCACCGAGACAGTTATTTTAGAATTAAAAAGCAGAGGCCTGATGTGCGTTGGTACATAAATAAGGAAAAGAATACCTAAACCCTCAAGTATTGATCAACGATGAGAAGAATATAGCTATAACTCAATGGCTCGAAACCAACCAGTCACTCTTATGTTTAACATGCACTCCACCCAAATTTCCGAGACCCGCCAAAGACGGTGTAAGCAGAGTAAAATTTATGTTACTGTCCTAAAACCGGAAGCCGTAAAAAGGAATAATTCTAATATCAAAGGTGTCGATCTTGTTGATCGTCCCTTATCTGTGGCACCGACAAGATATCGAACAAAAAAAAAATTGGACAGCACGATTTGTCGCGCACATGCTTGATTTAGCTGCAGTAGAATCACCGTTATTCGGATATCTGATTATCCGGTCGGATTATCGGTTCTAATTGTCGAATTCAAAATGATTTGACGGCGCAACGAGACATGTTACGAAGAGTTTTTCCCACCTCCTACGAGTAGGTACTCCTGTTCTCATTTCTTTGCGTGATAGTGTTTGTTATTGTTTCATGTTATTTGATAGCGTTCAACTGATAGGTTGTCATTTTTGTTTTCATTCCTGTTCTGTTTCTGAATCTGGCAGTAAATTGGCGCAAATGTATGGTATAGGAATTTGTACGATATCAGATATCAAAATGAATTCAGATACCACATTAAATTCATTTGTGCGCTTGAAAAAGCTGGTTACCAGTAACCTCAAACCGTTCTCGCATTTACATATATATATATTATAATCATATATACCATTATTATATATTATATAACCAGTAATATAAATTTAATAACATATTTTGTATAAGCAATGATTACTTTTTCATAAATATTGATAATTAAAAATAATGAAAGAAGAAAACCATGTGGCTTTTTTTTACATTTCATCAACATTGTGAAGTGGACCCAAACTTGTGACAGGTATTGTATGTATTATTAGAGGGCCAAAAATTGAAGAATATCAAATATCGAAAAATATCTTTATGTACGAATAGCAGAAGAATCACCAGACTTGAGAATATAATGGAAACAAAATAATAGAAGCAGTTGTTTCACTTAATTGAGGTTTTATTAAAATTGGTAACAAAATAATGTGGTTGTTTTTATTTTAACGAACATCATTAATCATAAGAAGTCAAAATGGCGGTTGTCATTATCAAACACAGCTATATCCAGTTACTACTCAGAATCAAATACAGCAATGTCAAATAGTTGGAACCAAATACTGCTAATTGCACTTGTTTTTTCAATCTGTACTTAAATGTAAAGAGAGGTTTATTATTTTAAATTCAGATTATTATAAATATTCTCATTCTTTATATTGTCTAGTTTAAAATGTAGAATATTGCCCCTACCTTGATAAAATTATCAGTTTTTTTGCTTCCTGAACAATTAACACACTTGAGTTTAGCTGTCTTTGATTTACAAGCCTAATATCACAGGTTATGTATGTTTTAAAATACCTCTTTAATAATCAGATTTGATATATCCTATTTTGACACCTTTTCTCTGGAATTCATTGAAATACAAGTACTATTATCATTAAAACTATAAATTTAAATAAATTATAAGAAGGATAAAGGTGAACCAGATGCAGTATATTACTTGCTAACAAGAATGGTTACTAAAAACAACTATAATTCAATGACACACAATTACAACACAGTTCTATAACAGTTCTCTTTATATCCAAACTTTATTCACTTTTCCCCACCTCCATCTATAGCCAAAGCTCAAAACAAATTTTCTGAATTAAACTACACCATTTTTTTCAGCTTTCCAATGAAATCATCATAAAAATGAATATTCAACTTAATGTACAATGAAAACTAGAAACAATAGTCTCACTATATAAACATAACCCAAATAATTATCATCAAATGATGCAAACAGAATTATAGTAGCGATATAAATCTCTTAATATATTAAATTTCACAAGTCAATTGTCTATCTATGTCATCATTAAAAACAGTAATATCTTTTCATATAGACATAGTCCAAATAAATGGAATAACTTGTTGAATCTATTTCAAACACTTCTGGATTTATACGACGGAGAATGCTGATTGTCATCACAATTTGAAAATATCATTTCCCTAAACAATTTTCATAAAATTTGTAGCACAAAATGAGACTAAGAGAAAAATACCTGTGATTATTTTTATTTAGTAAGTTTGGTTTTTTTATAAATCATGTATATTTCATCACAGAATAAATAACTATTCATAAAATATTTCTATTTATAAAAAAATTAAGCAATCGTTGAAAATTATGAAGGCCACACATAGATAAAGTGTTACGTCAAACAACGTATACAAAACGGTGACAAAAAAGGAACACGTGGGATTTTCGTCGATAATTTGTCATTTGATGAAGAAAAAAACACAGACCGGAGAAAATGAAAAACAAAAGAACACGAAACCCGAAATGGGCTGGAAAACGACCAGTTCCGAATTATATAAATACTTCTAGAATGTATACCTAGGTACAATGACATAATACGAATACTCAATTAATAATACAGGAGAACGGCAAAACTAGCAGTTAAATATTTCGCCAGACAATTTCATAAGGGTTGCCTAAAGACGCCAATTTAATACCTTTTGATTAGGTATTACAATAGGTTCTGTACTAATTTATAACGACTAGATCGAGTTTAGATAATACACAAATTCAAATGTAATTGGTGAACAACACAGTAACTAATGATAAACTTTCTTTTTTATGAACTTGATGAATAACATTTAACTATCAACATATTCACAACCACAACGACAAACCAAGAAGACAAAGGAGAAAATCACAAACTGACTAATTTGAAAAACTTAGCTAGCACCTAAACCCAATACTCTAGGGGTGTTCGATATAAATTCATATTTAAAAATATCGATTTTCTTCTTCTTTATTTTTTTGGCTCCGTCACGATTTGTGCACTAGCCAGCGTCAAGTAACAAGATTTTGCCAAGTAAGTGTCTTGCGATAATTATAATGTTCTAACAAGATCGTGGTTTCCTTGTTAGAACTTGCCATGGAGTTTTGGTGGCATCTCAGAATGCATGCTCCGTGGTATTATTTCCCATCCACTTCACTTGTGCATAATAACCGAACTATACTACGTAAAACACCACCAATATTACAAAATATAGAGTCTAATAACACAAGATTATGAATAAAATGTAAAAACCACTACATGACAGACTAAGATCCCGCCAAAAACTCAAAAAAAATAAATACCGTTTTTGACTTTAATTTATCGAACTTGATGATTATATCGGATCATTTAATATTGGTATAAGTATCGTTACATTGTATTCGATATATCGAATATCGGACGTTTATTCAACGATGCCATCTGAAACTTGCTATTTTACAAATCAGTCGATCAAAGTTGAGAAAATTGTAAACTATGATTAGAATATTGTGTTCAACATTAATTAAAAAGAGGTTTTTCATTCAGAATTTATACCTTGGAATGATTGACACAAGTTGTTTCAGTGAGAATAACAAATAATGATAACCCACGCGGGTTCTAGCAATTTAGTCACCCCGTACAAATAGATAAATAGCCATCCTTTAGT
Organism: Antheraea assamensis; assembly: GCA_035772565.1. Taxonomy (NCBI): domain Eukaryota; kingdom Metazoa; phylum Arthropoda; class Insecta; order Lepidoptera; family Saturniidae; genus Antheraea; species Antheraea assamensis. The sequence goes on along the minus strand of JAQQSE010000046.1, from coordinate 1,943,821 downwards.
ATTGAACACATTTATATATTTAAAGAGTAGCATGGCATATAACATAATCAAGTTTTACGATATTGTCATAATTCATTTTATAATGTTTGTAATTAGACAAGATATAGACATGTATAACTTGTTATAGTCTGACAGCTAAGATGTTGCTCCTAAAGTTTTGGCGCAAAAACAAATTCGTGAGTAGACTTATGTTAGAGAGGACGCTACGCTAACGACAGTGAATCAAATTTATTTTTAAGAGAAAAAAATATATTTAAAGATTGATTTAAAAGTCAATAAAATACACGTATAGACATATTGAGATAGATACAATAAAAAGCAGCAAATGAATAAGAAAACAGATTTATATGTACAATATAAGTTTCTGAATTTTGTTAAATAGAACCAATTACTTAATTGAACATTTTTAAATACAAAAAAATTAGATTAACCTAAAATTAAACAAATTAGATGCAGTGAGTTCAATATTTTACTTGCAAGGAATTGTGACCTAATATAAGGAAAATTTAATATTATTGTAAAGAGTGTTTTTTGAAGTGAAACTTCTTTAGAATCGTTGTGATTTCAAGCCGGATGCAACGGGAAAACCGACAGATAAGAGACACAAATACAAAAATGTGTAGGCTGAAGCCGGCAAAGAAGGAAACAGAAATATACATACTATTTTATATTATCGGTCTCTCCTCTTTGTGCCATGCTTCGTAGCATCCCCACTCCTGTCTTCAAAGCGTATTCACCTGTAATTAGTGAGCCAGAGCTACAGAGCAAATGTCGGTGTATGTATATTGTACACTGTTTAATACTTGCTGGCATTTGAGCATTTAAGGTGTGTTAGTATAAGTGAAAAGTACGCGTACTACTGTATGCAGCTGCGTATTACAGCTTTTTAGTAAGAACTCAGCGTGTTATGTTACTATTTAACAGTGTTTGTGAGTATTTTTATATCTTGTTTCTTGAAACTGAAAATATGGAAATTGAGCAATAAATTATGTAACATATGTTAAATAAAATATAAAATATCTTTTAAAATAAATCAAAATACTTTCATTTTTAAACAAATAAACTTTGTAATTATCCTACCCTTGTTATATATATTCATCTCATTCTTTTGTCGATTTACTAAAGTTTCACTTCTATCGTGTGTGAATCGCACACACCTTTTTTTTCATAATAGGTGACAAAATCAGTATTTAGCATTGCCTCCTGTCGCTGTCAAAACTACCAGCATCCATCTGTGCATACTTTTTACTAAATTGTCAATGAAACTTTGTGCTATTAGGTTCCATTCTTCAACCATTGCAGTTATGAGATCCCTTAGGTTAATTCGTGCTGGATTTCTTTATTTAATTTGTTTTCATAGTTTATTATCGGACCTAGGTTTGACGAGCGTGCTGACTACACCAAAAAGCTACCAAAGCTACACTATGCTGACTTCTTACTAAAAAGCTATAATACGCAGCCACATACAGTGTACAGTATACACGTACTTTTCAAATATACTAACATACGTTAAATGTTCAAATACAAGCAAGTATTAAATAGTGTGCAATATACATACACACCAACATTTGCTCTCTCGCTCTGGCTCACAAATTACAGGCGACTATGCTTAGAAGATTAGAGAGGGGATGCCACGAAGCATGGTACAAAGAGGAGAGACCGATAATATAATATTTCTGTCTCATTCTTTTTTTTGCCGTATTTGCGTCTCTTACCTGTCGTTTTTCCGTTGCATTCGGTTTGAAATCACAACGATTCTAAAGAAATTTCACTTCAAAAAATAAACATGTAGAATTTCATACACTACATATCAAAGAAATTAACAACCAGTCAAAAAGGACAAATGAAAAAAAAATTTTGTTATTTGTATGTTATTGTGTAGTTCTTCTACCATTTTTTTGTGTTCGTCTAAATGTATCCATGATTGTAGTATTTATAGAAGATTTAAATAAGAAATATCGAGAATTATTAAAAAAATATTAGTAGTTACCTTAATAGTGATTGCATTTTTAATTCTTAATAAAGGTTTTTAATTTTTCTTACATTTACTTATTGGTATCGAGTAATGAGATATGAACTCTGTACGATAAAACGGATTGTATCGATATATCGTTTATCGAAAAATAAGTGCATCGTGCTGCCATTCTAAAATGATTTTTTTTTCGAATTTGATGCACTGTTGACCTGGCAAGGTCTCTACAGTTTTACCGGACTACGAAAAGATAATAAATATATTAAATTATTTATTATTACTGTACTGTGTACATGATATTTATAAGGGAATGTATACAGTATGGATAAATGGAATGTGGATAAGCACCGCATTTTGGATACTAAAAACAATGTAACTTGAAATAACTTTTATATTTTTGTTTCACTTATTATTTACAACAATGATTCCACTAGCTACTCTGTGGTGCAAATAATTTGATGATTGCAGAATAACAGAAAAATCTGGTATGTATATTATTAGTGTTATAAACAATTTGTTATAATATTATAAACAAAACTTGATACAAAGCTTTAGAGAGAAATTCTAGAAATTAAATAGTCTTATGTTATCTGTATATCTATTATTGTGCTATCTGTAGAGTACATTACTGTCGGATCTACGTGTAATCATAAGTCCACGCTGTGAGTCCATGCGTGTAACTTAGACAACAGACGTATAATTTAGATAACAGATATAACTGTTTATAGAAGTCTTCGAATTATTGTAGTATATCCAATATAATACAAGTTGAAGAATTTGGAAACGGGATTAACCTTAAAACTAGAAAAGCATTGAATGACGAACTAGTTAGTATATTGCACATATATTTTACCCACCTACATTGTAAACAATAAAAATACTACCTTCTTACTTCATTTTGATAAAAAAAAGTGTGTTTATACACTTTTTATTCATATATTTATGGAAAATATTATCTATAATATGTATTTTGTCGTTTTAGACGGATATTGAAAACATACTCATCTACGAGAAGATACAATCACATATTTTGTAAGTATAATGTGTATTGAATCATATTTCTAGTCCAAAATAATATTTAATATATATAAATTTATTGTATCATACAATGAAAAGTGTCAGTGTCCTGCATATCCTCTACAAACCACACCCAGGCCTATCAAGTGCTCATTTGAAACATTCAAGTAGAGGAATTCACTTCATATCAGTACAGCATGTATTGAACACTGTAGTTTATATGATGGCTTGGTGGTTAATATGTTCATACACTGTATTGATTGAAATTGGTTCATATCCTTGAGAATAATTTAGAGAATTTAATGAAGGAAAACACTATGTGTGTTCTGGCAACTTTAGTCTCTCTAGCCAGTCCCTCTCTGGGATTAATGGGCTTGACATCTTTAACCACATCATCATTTAACATCAGGTGAGATTGTGGTCAAACATTCAAACTTATAAAATAAAAAGTTGTAATATAATATACATTCTTAAAATAAAAACTGTACTATTCTAATTTTTCTTTGTTTTAATTTTTATGAAGAGGAAACGCAAGAAGAGCTGACAGAGAAAAGACAGTATCCTCAGGAGGACTTAATGACAAAGTTGCGCTGTTCACTCAGCTGGACACAAAGACGTTGCAGAACAATATTTGGCCATGGTGGATGGCAAAGGGGCCACAAAAATGTTGAGGTATATGTTACGTCTGGTATTCAAGAAGTATTTTCTAGAGGGGCAGAAGCTTCAAAAGGGTGTGTCAGGCAGCTGAAGATATGCTGTAACATCATTGTGCATGAGTTTAATGAAAATGAGGATGAATTTGTTGCTGTCGAAGACTTGTAGCATATGAAATGTTTCCATGTAGTCAAAAGACGTTTCAGTTGGCCACACCACACAGTGGTCCCCACCTATTAAATTTGTATGCCTATAGTGATTTCAGACAGTATTAGGTTGATGATATTTCATCATATGTATATAAATCATATTATTCGGCAACCAATTACACTATGCTTCTAACTGAATTGCAATCTTCATTAACCAAATTTATGAGGTGCTAATATGACACCAACATTCTTGAAATTCTCATCCTCTTTACATTCTAGGTGCTTTCCTTTAATTATTGTTATAATAATTATTTTTATTATTGTAATAATAATAATTATTATTATTATAACAATAATAATTAAATACCACAAATGTAGCACTCCTAGCAATAATATTTGAAGTCAACATTTTGTTTTATTTGTACAAAGAAACCTTGATGTGAAAATGTTCACCTTTAAAATTAATTGTATCTTAAATTGTCGACATTAACTGAATGGATGATAATGATTTAATGTTTTGATGTTATATTAATAAATATTTGGAAGTAATTTGTATTTCATTAATGCCTTCTGACTATTTAAAAGCTAAAGTTCGTGCAAGCAATAACTCTTCACAAGTAGTATTTCACATTATGAAATAAAATAATTTTTGGTCTGTAATAAGTTTGATTATTCGTGTATAGTTGTTAATCAGAATAATTTTAATTCCTTTGGTTAACTTGTAACAGTGTGACTCATGCCCGGTTTCTAAAGCCTATCTTCTATCTATTCTAAACTATCAATAGCTATTGATTTAATAAAGTTATCCATAAGACAAGCGGCGTTTAACTGTCAATGCGTTTCTGAATACACAACGAGACGTCAAATAACTATCAATCCAATAACTACTTCTTTGATGTTCACTAGATGAGTCTTTTTACAAAATGGTGTATAAAATTGATTTTATCATTTCAATTCGTCATTAATTGTTGTTCTATTGTAACAGCTTTTTTGTCAATTTAGATTCGTGGCCTTATTTTAATTTTAGTTATAAAGTTTGTATGCTGATTTGTTACATAGCTGTTTTTTATACTGAATTAGGATGAATTCTCGGATCCTTATTCATATTATGAAACATAATAAACAATAATTTAAACATCATTTATGCTAAAATTAGTATACCGACACAAAGAAAAAAGGGTTTCAGGTCAATCTTGGCAGATGAAAGGTCAAATAAAACTTATCGAATAGATAAACGCCCAATTTTGGCCAGTTAAGTTGAATTGGGGTTAACTGACATATAGCGTATGATTGTGTGTTCAGAAACCCAATTTGACAAGTTATCGAACCAATAGCGCTATTGAAGAGATAAACTACAGTTAAAAATGCTTCAGAAACCGGGCATAAGTCAATAAAATTATGAAGTTGTAATTTTATACCATTTATGTTTGCGTGTTATTAAAGGTTCATTATATCCATCCCTACAATTATATTACATTTCATAATTAGCAGTGTACATTTTTTTAATAGGTAATGTAATGGACATGGGCATAACCCATTTACAACAAACCAACTAAAATAATTACATCAAACAAAATATGGTATTCTAATGAAACAAAGCATTCTCTAAGAAAGACAATTTTGCGCCAGTGGATTCATTCATATTAAAGTAAATTTTGTAAGCAAAATACGGCCCTTGTTACTCCCTGATAATGTGAACATAAAATCAGTTAAGTATTTTTCTTAAGTTTACCCATTGCAAACAAAAAATCGAATCCTCTCTTATAATGTACTATACATTAATTATATGTTGAGATGTTTTAAAAAGAAGTAACTTCTTTATTTTACACTATATTATATTTTTCTTGTAAAAAAAAAAGAATATATCGCAAGGATCCACTCAGACCTCCCCCTAAATCCAGCCTTTACTGAAATACAATCTGTTGAGTCTGAAAATACAAGTCCTCGAAATAAATACTGAAGCATTACAAAAAGTAAAAAAATACTTTTGCTCAATCATTATCTTATTATATTTGCACTATTACAATGATCCACTGTAAGAAGTATTTCATATAATTAATGTATTAACTTTTTAAGACACGGTCCAGGTTCCTTGGACTCCTCGTCAGATCTGTAAAAGCACTGCGTCTCCGGGAACCCGACCAACTCGGCCAGTACATTGATATCCTTGTAGGAAGGTCGAGCCCGTATTAACTGTAAATGGTAAATATATCAATAGCCCAGTGGTGGCATGTTCGACGTAAGTCTTAATCCCTAAATGAGCTGGAAAGATTGGTGAAAGAAAATCACGATGATTTTTTAAGCTGACCTGCCTAGCTATCACTCTTAAGATGAAAATCTATTACTAAAAATATTAATGCGCCCTAGTATTTTCAGTTGAGAGTCAGCCATCGCTCTATGTTCAGCGTGTTGCCATCAGACTATATCATCAATTAATAACAAGTGTAATTTTAGTCAAATACTGAAATCTATAAATTGTAAAAAATTAAATTAATAATGTATATAGTTAAAAACGAATATTATATATCATCATCATCTTTTTACCCTTGTCCCAGCGAAGTAGGGTCGACAAAAGATGTTTCCTATTCCACTCTCCTCTATCAGACGTCATCTCAGTATTTACATCATTTTTCTCACAATCTATCCATACCTTCTTTGGCCTTCCTGTACTCTTATATCCACCTTCAGACTTAAAACTTTTCTATTTACATTGTTTTCATTTCTCCCCATTACATGCCCATACCATGCTAACCTATTACTTCTCAATTTCTCCGTCACTGGTGTTATTTTCAGACTTCATCTTATACACTCATTATTAATCTTATTATATAAGGTACACAACAGAGAACCCAGTGAGAAACAAATTAATATGTAAAAAATATATATATATATATATATCACACTGCATGATGCCCAAATACACCAACAGATTCCTTACTTGAGATGAATGTTACTGAAGTCTGTATACAGTATATATATTTACTTTAATTAAATATTTTTACTTAACTTAATTGACCATGCAATTACTTTATACTACCTATGTCGGTTCGGTAAAATATGTATTCTTCTAAAACCTTCTATCAATTCTCAAAGATACTTCTTTTTGCCTCGGTACTACATAGTGCCCAAAAGGACTTTGTGAAATGATTATGAAAGATACCTCGGTGACGACTTCTTTTCGATCATCAATGGGTGGAATATTCCAGAACAGCATACCAACAACGGTCTCCTCGCGCAAGTAAAACAAGATGCCGCGCCTATATCTATTTTGGTACTCGTCGCTTCTGAAACAAAAAAGAAATTAAAGTTAAAAATGTATTCACAAGTCAGATGAAATCAATTAAAAAGACTGAAACATTTATTAAGCGCCATCTATCTGCACATTCCTAGTACCACATTACTGGACAAAATAACTGTTGATTTTTTGAAACTATAAAAAAATTGTTTTAATGCCATCTATACCATTTTTATAAAGTTTTTTTTAACGCCGTTTACATATTCTTAATCTTTGGAAAGTTCAAATTTATCTTTATTAATAATGAATAGAAGATGATCTTATAACTAAATGAAATTTAAGTACATAATCAATTTTATATTATGTGCATCATTTAATGACACGGTCAGTGGACAAAATCAATTTAACAGACAGATTTGTTTTTAACGCCATCTACCTTTTATTCATATTACTTATATTGCATAAACGTTCAGATGTGAGTCCGGTTGGATTGTTCAGATCAAGATATTACTGTTGTATTGGTTTTTCACATTAATCTATTTGTCAAAGTCTATTTCCAGCTACCGACACAGACCTTATTATAGCCTACACGCGTTTGTCTACACGAACAAAACCGGGCTGTAGGACATTATTTTCGAATGGAAACTGATGCGTCACATTGACACCTATATATCGATAACGTGCACTTTATAGATATGCATGTGGGCTTCCCTACCAAAGTTTCATACATATCACGTATTATTTCTAATGTCATCTACATTCTCATTTAATATTTAACGTTTTTCTTTTGCAATTTTATGATAATCTGTTTCCACGATTTTTGGTTCTGTTATAAAACCAATTAACTAACGAATCGCATATTCGCAAGTATCTTACAGTAACAACAGGTTTCGGTATTTCACGTGTATCAGGTGTCACAAAATTAGCATTAAAAATGTTACTTTTTATAACACGGTTTATCCCCAGAGGCGTTTTCAACGACCTTCAACTTTGCCGGGTCCTCCTCTAATCCGCATTGTTTGAACACGCCGATAGTGGGTAAGCACGCACCGACTTCACCCACCACCTTAAAAATAAAAGAAATGCATATGAGGTTAATTTTCACAACATCCCACTTCTAAATGTTATATTTCCAACAGTTTTATCGGCTACGTTTACATCATAAACTGTTAGTTGCAAACTTTTTAAAGGTTAGCTTTGGATCATTTTCACTAAATGTACTACGACAGTGTTGATGATCAGAGTAAACTTAGTCCGGTGAAACTGTAGAGACCTAGCCAGGTCAACAGTGTAGTCAGTTCGAAAAAAAAATCAGAGTAAACAGTTGAAGAGGTAGTAGTTGAGTAAAAGGTCATTGGATATCATCCTTTCATCATACTATGGGGGTTTCATCACGATATTTTCCTTGTGGTTATCACTAAACATTATTATAATTTCTATCTCTAATATGTGCAATGTTTAATTGATTTAGAGACACGTACAATCCGGTCCATTTTTCACCCTTTAACATGTACAATTCATCAGTTAAAAAGCTTTGTAATTTTCTTTATGCAAGTAAGTATATTTTTCTTGCGCGTAATTCTAAATTTGTGATATTTTGTAAGATATTCATTGAATTTATGTCCTGTAAAGATTTAGTTTCCCAAAAAAATTTAGTCAAAAATAAATACTCGACGTAACTAATATATTTAATCAGACAGAAATTAATATATTAGACAAAACAACTTCAGAAGTAGAATATACATTTTGTGAAATATATCAAAGTTTTTAATGTCAGTTTTCCTTAGAAGATGGACATGTACTATTTGGGAATTTGTATCGACCTTTTTAAGGTATACAATTCTATACTAGAGTATTTTAATGTGTCTTATAAGGTTTAGCCAGCGTTATCAATGTAAGCGTTCGAAAAATATTGTTTACGAATCGATAAAATATAACGACTTTTATCTACTTTTTATACATTTATGCCTCCATTATGCATATAGACCTTGCGGAAAAAATTGTGTTGGTTATAATGAAAACTGTATCAAAATTCGTCTTTGCGTAGTTTAGCAGAAGTAAGGGTGCACACAGCAGATGCAGATAGCGACTCTGTTTTATACCACTATAGGTCAGGTAAAGAACAAGCTAGGTTAATTTGACTGTTAAGTAAAAATAATGCATAAAAAGAAACACGCATGAAGTTCAAAATGGGGCAATTTTTATTAGATAATCGCTTATTGCTGGTCTTTTTGATACCCCTCTCACGCCCACCCTCTTTTTATTCCATCATTACCTACCTACCACCTATGCGGTTGCTATTACCAACGATAGTTCAAATAGAATTTAAGAACTGTTAAATTAATGCTTTCCAAGTGTCTTGTCTAGATCAATTTGTTGAATAATAGTGACTGACCTCCATCTCGAGTTCTTGGCCGAGTGTAAGCCAGTAGTGCGGTTCCATATTGCAGGGTGTCCAGTAGCCGGTCATGTTGGCTCCGGCGATGAGGCCCTGCTCCTCGGCGTTCCCGAAGTGGTCCATCCGAAGCCTCTGGCCGTGCCACTGTGAGTAGAGGCTGGCCGCGTCCCCCGCCTGTCACATACATACAACGTTTTTGCTGGGTATATTATGTATTAGGATGGAAATTATTTTGCACTTACGCTTGGAATTGATTGGACGCCATCGCATCTCATTGTGATAGAAAATATTAAAATATGCCGTTGGTTGATCCCAACGTTGGCGGATGGTTGAATGGGTCAAGCGACGAGAGGTTCAACCATCCGCCAGTGTCGGGTTCAACCGTCGACCAACGACGCGTTTAAATTACTTTTTGTGTAACATTTTCTGTCGCAATAAGACGTGATAGTTGGCAATCAATTGGAAACAGAAGGTAACGTAACGTAAACGTAATCTATATATATGATAAGAATGTAAGTCTAACGTATCTGCACTCTTTGAATTTTTGAGAAAAAAATTGTTACAGGTGTCTAGGAATAAGTAATAGAATCCATTTCGATCATTTTTAGAAATGTCTGTCTGTCTATCTGTTTGTTTAAACAGGCATCACCGGTAAAGTAAAGTAGGTTTCTGATAAAACACCAGCAAGAAAATAATCAAGCATATTCAGGAGCAACATTAATTTTTTATTTCATTATTTTAATGAAGTTCACTCAATCAAAAGTTGTTGTAATTTTAATGACGACGGGAGTTAGGTACGAGAGAAAAATAGATAAGTAAATGAATGGACTTTAGCCAATACCAGGGTATTTTATAACTTAGATAAACATTGCCACGGTATTACATTACTAAGACACAACGAAAGAAAAATGGTTAATATTTTTCTTTTCACATAAATAAATATTAATACCCTAAGATGTTCAGTATTTAATTAATATGCATTACTACTAATAGATGCCGTTCAACCGCCATTTTCTAAATCTATTACTACTATAATATACATTTTATTACATATTTCTATAAATTAAATAACTTACTTTGTATAAGTAAAATATGATTTTTATTTTTCGATCACATAAGGTTTATGATAAAATTTGTAAATTTCTAATTAATTTTGTGTTGTAAATATTACAAATTATTAAATCCAATCACTTTTTAGGACAATATTTTATTATAATAAAAAAATAAAGAGACTAAAATTGTTCATTGAACATAAATGTAAGAAAAAATCGTCTTTAGAAGCAATAACAGACTACCTTTTTGACGACAAGAGATAGCGCTAAACTTATAATTTTATTGGTTTACTATCGTTAGAATATTATTGCAGTGAAGAGTACAGATAACAATGAGATTATTTCTGTGTTTGTTAGGTTAATTTCGAATTACAATTTTCATAAATTTACCTTGATTCGAATGTCTTAATTACGCTTTGAATTAATGAATACCTTTTGGTTTTTGTATTGGGGTTTACGAAGCGATGATGGCTCAGTTGATAGTGTGTTCGGATACAGCTGTGGCATGCTATGCAACTATTATAAATCGCGCCCTGAAAATTGATTGTACCAACACCTTATAATTGATACAAATCGCTGGCGCTTATGTTTCTGGACCGCCGACAGAATACTGCCACCCCCCGCGCGGCGACCGATCGTAGGAGCGGCGCTCGCGCACCCTCACCCTCCTACTCACGGACAGACTGCACGGGAGAACGGTTATATCGCGCGCGCTAATCCTTTTACAAGATATTAATGTTCATTGTTGTATTTATGTTTTATCTCTATTAAATTTCACTTCTCTCTCATCTTCGTAATACTTTCTACATCCTCTTAACTATTTGTGCACGTCCTTTTTATACGTGGGTTGAGCAACCCCCAACCCACACAGCGTCGAAGGACGTAGGTTCGAATCCAAGCAACTGAGTCGAAGTTTTCGGTGAAGGAAAATATCGTAATGAAACACCTGTTGGTGTGTTCTGGCAGCTGCACTATAAGAAGCCAGTCAGTCTCCCTCTGGGTAAAGCGTGATCTTAGACCACATCATCCTTTAATATAAGATGAGATTGTGGTCAAAACGTTTACCTATAATGTATAAAAAAAGAAAAAATTAGGGAGCTCGCATTTTCTTCCAGCGGTACCGTGGAGAAAAAAAGACTGCAGGCAGTGCAAATAAAAGAAAGGATAACATAAAAATAATAATAAAAATGAGCTATGTGAAATATATATGAATGAATATTATAACTCCTCTTTTTTTATTATCTTTTCAATTATTTTTTTAATTTCGCTACATCGATAATTTAAAAATACATTTTAGATGAAAATTATTATTTTACAATTCATCATTTGTTATTTTTCAAAGTTTTGTAATCAATCAGGTATTTTTTAAGCGTATGCTGCCAATAGTCTATTGACCTATTCCTCATGAGGTCTACATTCGTTTGTATAGAAGTTAAATCTTTATGATTTTGGACAGTCCAAGGATTAATATTGTTTTTACAGTTGTTAAATTAGAATATTAGAGTGTTATGTTGCTTCTATACCTGCGTGTATCGTCACGAAGTTTTGTCTATGTTCGCAATAAATTTAGATGTGGGCACACATTACCATCGTGTGCTACAAACTATCGGACTGTATGACGATAGATGCAGCACTATAGCTAGGTCCACGGTTTTTACACACATCAAAGTAACTTGGAAGCCGTAATTTTGAGTTATTATTGAAGTGATAAAGGGAGACGACCATTATTAGTTTTTAGGCTTACACATTACATTACAAATATACAAGATATACAGATATAAATTCAGATTGTTTCATTAATCACTGTGTTTTGTATTCCGTTCCACGCGGACGAAGTCGCGGGCACAGCTAGTATCTTATATAATATCATTAAAATAATATATAAGCATCAGTCTCAATGTAGTCTAGGATTATCAATCGTCTATTAGGAATCGTTAAAGAAAATACAAAAATAGTGTAAAATTCTAGATATAAATGTTGTAAATATGTAATTTAAATTACGTAATGAGTCATTCGGTCTGGCTCCATCATAAAGAATATTGTAAATAAATTCACAATTTTAAGAGCCAAATTAACATATATATGATCGATCGTGAACATTATAAACCAGATAAAGTTTCTGATCATAAGTCAAAGGATTTCAGATTCAAGAAAAAAAAAGTGGTGTAGGACGATGAATAAAGTGATGGCAGGTCAATGGTAACCTGTTGAAATCCTGTAATGACCCAGAGCTTTGCATGAAAAAAAGATTACTGTGAACCCATAGTATAGTGGTAGGGCTTTTCCTAATGGTTTACTGGTTAGCCTTTTTCAAGTTGATAATCTATCACCAAGCGCTTATAAGTGGGTGTTGGTAGTTGCACTTCGACTCAGTTTTTCTGCGTTAGTGAATTACCAACTTTAACCATGGATATTGGAAATCTGATGACACCAGGAATCCTATTTGAAGGTAGCCCTAAGGTTGAAATCAGCTTCACGCACCAATATTGGGTACTTACACCGAGATATGTCCTTACTATGGAGTTATTATTATCTTGAGAAAATTTCTCAAGTGCTCAAGTTTCTCCACATCTTTACTCTTAATTTTCATAGAATGATGTTGCTGATTAAATTCGTTGGTATATACAGAACATCAAACCTTCGAACATCAGATTGAGATTCCTCAGTCAGAACCATTAACCCACTACGTCATATGAAGTTAGTGGCTTAAAAACTCCAGGGGGATAATCCCCGGCGGGTGTTAGAACTGACCACGTATAGATGCGTCCTAGCTTGCAGCTCGGTGTTAACGAGGAAGCCGCCGTTGACGTGATCCTCCTCCAGGAAGGAGGGTTCAGCGAGTTCCGTCCGAGGCTCCGCGCCTACTGCGACTAGCACCTGTAATTTCAGTGGGGAGTCCCCATTTTGAAAACACATCACGTTTTTATACGAAATATTCAATATCAATTCAATTTTATAAAACCACTCCCCCCACTTTCATGAAATCCACATGTTTTACTTGGATTAATTAATTTTTAATGACTCAAAGTAATAAAGTTCAAAATCCATGACAATATGTAGCTTAGAAGATACTGTAAAAAATCCTTTACATGACTATAAAAGTCTTTGTCATTATTGGTTCAGCCGTTTCAAAATTATATTAGAGAACCCACAGACATTTCAATTTCTTTTTTATATGTACAGATTTATTGATATGTTTTATGGCAGGCTGCAATCAACAATCTTTTTTTATCAATACCTATGATTTTAAAAACTAGTTTTTCCCGAATTCATTGTTTAAATATTTTAACAGTCCATGTTAATATACATTAACGATACGATATGTTATATCGATCGCTCGATATGATATATCGAATGAGAACATCGAATAGCTTCGAAACATTGATGGATATTGAATATCCTACATTTCTGGATTACTTGCTTTATTGACTTGTTATATAACTGTGCTGTATTCATCAGGGGAACGTACTATTTGTAAGAGAGATTTGATTTAAAAAAAAACCGTTCTAGGCCTAAATCGCCAGTAAAGCCATCTCTACCCAGCAGTGGGACATATAAACTGCAGTAGTTATATGACAGTAACTTACATAGTCCGTGAATAGCGATGTCCCATTGGAGAGCGTCAGTTCCAGCCGCCCGTCAGGCGACTCGAACGCGTCGTAAACTTGCGCTGATGAATAGAAAAACTCTTAAGTTGTAGGTATTATATACCATTTGAGGATACAGTAGTATTGAGCAGATACGGTATTTAACGGGTGTAATTCCCCCAATTCCCCTTTCCCTAGACTTGACCGGAGTTATTAATCTTCACAAATTTTAAACTCGTGTTTTCTTTTCCTGTACAGATGAGTTTTTATTGAATACGTTTTATAAGGCAGAACAAACACAGAATTATTTATATATGCAAATAATATATGGATAACACATTTAATCGATACCAAATTTATGTACCAGCCGATATTCTAGAAAATATGTAAATCACACAAAATTAACTTCCCTTCTAATTGAAATCCTGTATCACCGATTGCTTCAAAATCGATTACCAATTAGCCGAGTCTAAACCACAATAGGATGATAATAGTGTCTCGGCGCCTATGTCTCGTGGGACGTCACGCGTTTCTATCGTATTGTAACTTACAACAATATATAGCCTCCATTCCGGATAGACACTTTCCCGTTCAACATAATCTTTGGTAACAAAATATAGTTATAAAGAAAGTTGAAGTTAATACTGAGGAAATAAATTGAAAAATGCTTTTTAGAATCTTTCCAAAAGATCCTATCTTTTTTTGATTAGGTGTTAGATTCATTATACTTACTCTTGGGCATGACGGTGACATCCTCACACTTTATCTTCTCGGCGGCCCATTCTCCAAGGTATTCCGGGAGTATGTTTGACATTATACCCTTGTCTTTGAACAGGTGTACGAATTCAATAGGCTGTTTGTCTGCAGGCCGTGCCACCACCTTGTCTGGGACATACAAGTATTTAATTAAAATATATTTTTATGATAAATTCCAGCGGCAATTTTTCACTTTTATTATGTGTTACTAAGTTACACATCCTTTTTATCCCCCTTTTAAAAGTTACTCTAATTCACCAAGTACCAAATACAATGCAAGAAAAAGATTTACCGACAGTCGGTGTCGTTACACCAAATTTTACAACTACCACAAAGAAAGACAAAAAGTAAATGAATACATTCGTTCATTCCGAAATGTGAGGCATCATAGTAATTTTCTCCATATAACTAATCCAATGTCGCTGCAATCTGACTACACTAGAGCTGGAGATACTTTGATGGATGATGAAGATCACTGAAATACGTTATTCTGACAAAAATACCAGACACATACTCATTCTCCCTAAGTGCCAGGCGAGTTCGCAGCCGAGGCACCCTCCCCCAATGATGACCACGCGTTTTGCTTCCTTCACCTTCCGATAAGCGATTTCCAAGTCGCGTACCGTGCGTATAGTCATCACCTTCTCTCGCACCGATTTTGGTGCTGATTTAAATATGCGCAAATTCTTGGCTTTTGATCCTGGTAACATGAAAGAGAAATTTTCAAAAATAAGAACTTTCTTGCAAGCTCAGCTTGTACCTGGTACTGAAAAGTGAGATATGGTGGTAGTGGGGTTGTAAAGTTCTTACATTTAGGTTGGATTGTCACTTATCAATAGTGGGACATGTTCTATATTTAATCTACTGACGTATCACCTTAAGGAAATCGATTATTAATTTTTAACACTTGTATTAATTCTTCGATAACAACTGAATATTATACCGGGAGCCAGCAAACACCTTTCGTAGTAGATCGGTTGTTCCCCACACATGGTCTTCACATATACCACGTGGTCGTCAGCATCCACCCTCTCCACACACCAACCCGTCGCTATAGAAACCGCTGGGCCGTTCTTCTTGCGATAAAATTCCACGGGATCCATGAATTTGTGGCATTCCGATAGGTACATGCTGTATTAGATACAGCCATATAAAATAAAAACAACCTCTAATCATGCAGGAAAAATCACTTACATTAGCCGCTGAGGGCCTGTACTCACGTTGCCGTATTCCGATTTCAAGTTTTTGATCAACACTAACCCGAAAACGAGCAGTTCTAACTCACTTTCAATTATTACCAAACAATTTGTAACTTCCATTCGATTCAGTCTACTTTAGAGATAATAATATTTTAATGCAAGTGTACTTCATATGTGCTTCCTTTTCCATTAAGTAATAATGTTAGGAAATATGACATATGATGGACGTCGGTTCTTTGTCACTTTTAAATGTTGCTTGAAAATGGATTATAAACCAGAGGGTGATAACTAGCGTGTGTGTGTGTGTGTCCAAAAAGATAGTGTTAAGCAAACTTTCATCACTTCTTTCTTCACCGAACACTCACGAATCCTTGTAACATTTAAATCTGCACATCATTCTTCAATCTCCGGTAAAGTATCTATCTATCGAAAACAAAAGGAGTCGCATGTGTCTAACGTTAAACAGAAAGAACTGCATTAAAAGACACATGCTTATCATCTGATGCCAGGGCTTACAAAAATATGTTCCACGTACGTTTGACGTTTGCCGTCCTCGATGTAATTAAGTGTCTTAATGTCAGGTGGATCAGGGTTCCACCACATATGCTTGGACATAGGAGGTGTGATATACGGCATTACATCCTCTCTCGTGATAAAGAATACCTGGAAATATTATGGTTATTTATATAATTGATAGCTAAAATGAATCTAACTTAGAAATATAATTAAGTCTAATGTTTGCTCCAGTTAATCTACGAAACGGCTGAACCATTTTTATGAGACTTTTACTAACAGGTAAGGGCTTTTTTGAATATCAACATGACGTTTTTCATAGAATCTAAGGAATTATAGATAAGGGGGGTCTGTTAAGCAATAATAGCGGAATTGCAATAAAACACGGGATTCCTTTGAACAAACACCGAAACCATTTTCACGAGAAAACTTATGAACTTTTCGCGAATACTATCTCGCCATAAAAATAAAGACTAAAAATGCAGATTTCATTTGTTCTAATTGTCTAAATTGGTATCGGGACAACAGAATGCACATATTCGTCTGAGAGGTTGAATTATCATGTCGACAGAGTTGAGGATCTGATAATAGCTTACTTAACTTACCTTAGCTTTTTTATCGTGCTCCATGATAGCTCTGAACGCAGCCCAGCCGGCCGCACCCGCACCCACTATTAGGTATTGTACACAAGCCGGTAAGTCCTTCTCGTGGAGCGGACGCTTTACTTTGCGTCGAGGTTGCCCTGAACACAAATGTATTACTAAACAATCTAGAGCGACAATCGTTAAGTGGTAGCGTGATTGAACATCGTCGATCACCGTGGTTTCGAATTCTACAATGAGTCCGAGTTCTTGGTAAAGGAAAAGTTAATGCTGAAACCATAACATGGTGTGTATGGCTTTTTGTAAACCTACTTAGCTATCATATTCCATTTAAAAATCTGTCGTCAAGCACATTCCAGCAGCCGTTCTTGGCAGCCAGTTTTAGTACTTTACCGTCATAGCTTCTATTGTCGTGTAAAAAAAAACAGTTGTATGACATGCCATCATTAAAAAGTCTTACTAAAAAACATAGGAAAATCCACATGATAATATGATAAAAACTACCAAACATTGTCTTCAGAATCATTTCGAAATGACAATATTATAATTCATATTATTCACATTAGAGTCTCAAAACTTTAGCTCAAATATTTCTTATATTCAACATCTATCAATATTTAAAACACATCCTCCTTGAAAAGTTGTCTCCAATCTTTTAGAAAACATATCTAATAAAGAGTAATGATCATTAACATTAAAAAACAGAAAAGTCAAAATATTGCACATACATATTGGATTGTTTTCGCCAAGTTTGTCTCGTTGTTCTCTCCACAAATAAACTTTGTAAATCTGAAATTAGTAATCGTTAACTGATGAAAAAATGTAACCCTATTGATAAATGCATTGGCAAACATATAATCCAAATATAAGTTAATTAAAAAAAGTACACTTTGCGCCTATTGGCGAAAAACGTCACCTTCACTAGAACGCCGCGACGCTACACCAACCCTTGGCATGTAAAAACCTTTACCTTAATCAGTTGATTTAAGAATTATGTGCTATTTAAATATACATAAGAACAAATTAATTGAGCTTCATTAATACTTACGACTCCCATTGTGGCGAGGAAAGAAGCTAAGGCGAAGACGTACATCCAAGGAAACGGTTTGCGAGGTGGAGGTGGACACAGCGGAGGACCCGATACGGGTCGCAAAGAACAAGGTCCCTTCATTCGCGCGCAATCGAGCATCGGCTAGAGAAAATTATTATATGCAATGTGGATTAAACGAACAAATGTTTTAAAAAATATCAATTTTTCATGGTAAGCATAGTGTAATCCGAAAATATAGGCAACCATCGCGAGATCCACAATACGTCTAGAGTCTCTAGACAGTCGTTGCTATTGTGCTGACCTGTAAGCTTCTCGGCAGCAGTCATAAGTATGGTGGTTACGACCTAATTGGATTCAGATATTCTATCACCTCGCTTGGTTACTAGACAAACACAGTGTGATCCCAGAACGTGACGCCTAAAACGCACCACTATGAAGAATGTTAAATCTAGTGTATGATGATCACAATCCAGTCATATATAATTGTTATCTTATCTGCTAATACCCACCTATTCACTTCAAAAAATTTTACTGCTTACCAATTCTAATTTAAATAAACTTCTAAATAGTAGAAGAATCGAAAATGTAATCTGCCTTACGTCAACTTAAAAGACTTAATTTAGTTATAAATTCATCTTCAAGATTAGCCTCATTAAAGTGATAAAGTGAGGTGTCAGAGGCTCTATGAATAGTCAAAAGAATTACAGCCAAATATTACTAAAACGCCGTCTCTTATCCCACATCTTGAACTAAAAGGAAATGAAGATGTCCATGGGCGTGGAGTTAATAAAACAATTTTTAATTGCATTACATATCAGTTCAAATGTATCTATACAGACACCTACGTGTTTGTAGTCTGCAAAATATTACTACAAAAGATTTGTGTTTATAAGAAATAGTTTCATTGAAAGAAATCTTTATTTTCAAACTATAATAAAAAAAAAACATTTGTATCAGAATATGCCATCCTTATTAAAATCAGATGGAAGCGTTCGTTTTCAGAAATGAGAGCCCTGGTCACGTGATTTGTTTATCAGTTTCGTCTGAAATCGTAACTTCTTCGGTTTCCTCTAGTTCCTGTCTCTCTGCCTGCTCCAAGAGAGCAATTCGATCAAGAGGTTTCCACGGTTCATGAAAGGCGTATTTATATTTATTCTTGCCATGGTATCCTAATTTTGGTACAGAACGTTTGATATCAACGATATTCAACTTCTTCTCGGGCTTGTACTTCCAATAATCAGGGTGTACGAGCGGTGAATTGTGGAATAAATCCTGAATCAGAGCGGGGTTCGAATTATTCCCGAAAGAAATTTCGGGATTTGTGAATAATTCACGTCCGTCTTCAGCTGGAATTTCCTGTTAAACAACGAAAGCTTTCACATTGGTGGGCCAAGTTGTGGGGGCATTTAGTGTGCGTTCGACGAAATCCGCTACTAAGTTCACAAGTTATTTTTACAGACTTCTTTCTTTTTATCCACATCATTTTTAATTGTACGGGACTGCCCAACCGGTTATTAAAGTATTACCTCTATCTTTACCTCTTCCCCTTATCTTTTCGAACAAGCCTTTCAGCAAACCTATTACCCTCATCTTTAGGTTCCTCTGTCGAGGCTTCCTGGACTTGGCCTCGATTCTGGATGTCTCGCTGCCGTTTCTTGTGATTTTCCTTGCCTGACGATATCACAAACACCACTGCCGTCCGCTGATAAAGAAAGCACACGCTAGATTTCACTAGAAATTTCACGACGGGTTCTGCGGGCTCGCATTTCGTCAAACGCACGATAATACTTAACAATAATTTAACAAAAGACAATGGGATAATAATCTCTCCAAAAATATGTATTTAAACAATAAAAGATACCTTGGCATTGCTCGGTGGAAGTGGCGGTACGACAACGTCAGGCACTTTTATCCGATATGGATCATAATTCGATGGTTGAGGATCTTTGGAGCATTCTGCATGCCACGCCGGCGTTTGTGTGTCGGGTTTAGGCCACGGCTCCACCGCTTTTCCCTCTGTCTGAGTAACATCTTTACAACAAGACTCTTTGTCTTTAGAGTATGCTCGTCCTAGAAATTTCCAAGAATATATTATCAACTTTTAGATTTCATATATCCATTTAACTCGAAGACTTTAAGAGATAAATTTGAGGAACATAGAAAATTTTAATATCATGAGCATTATTGCTTTTAAAATGATTATTTATTAGCGATAAATTGAATTCATTCCAAAAAAGTACAAGTTGTTTTTCAATGTCGTCGAATACTGAAAACTAACCTCGAAATTCATTATAAGAGTAAAAACAAATGTTTCTTATTTATAGAATGACACGTATAATTAGATAATGGAATTTATTTAAAACTGTATTTCAGATTACTTTTGTTCTTACTAGCTATATACACCCATTGCATACCATACAAGCATACATCTAACTTTAGCAATAATATATAAGAAGAAAGAGTATGCACTTACCAAATCCTGCGACTAGATGACCAACATTATTATTTACTGCAAACACAGACAAATTTACAAATTTTATGTGTGTATAACAACGAAATGGAATTCCCAATAACATATCGAATTGCACAAACAAATTTATTATTCAAACAGCAAATTTTTTATAATTTTGTTAAATTCCTAACGCGTTACATTTTATTTTTGACTCGGGAAAAATTTGCTTTTCAGTTTGATAGAAAAAAATGAACTCTTCTGACGTTATTCGGAAATTGGAATCTCTGAAACGATTGTCACAGTATTTATCTTTTTGATTTCAAAAGAGGTGTTACTTTTTAGAAGATGAACATTTAGTTCAGTAAGTGGCTTTTCTTTATCGATAGTATTTGAATTATATGTAATAAATTGTAATTTTTTAACCTAGTTCATTTTGCGGTACTTCAGTGGATTCAATACAGAAGGTTACTCCTACAATCTACGCAAGATTTGACTGCAAGAGTATCGACGGCACATCTATTTTTGTCCCAAATCATCAGTAACCGCACTGCTATATAGTTGTGGTTCACAACTGAATACTAGTAAATAAGACGTTACAACTAAGCCTTCAGGAGTAGCAACCAATTGATGAAAAAAATGCGACGCTTTCGTGATTAACTGTACATAAATAGCCATAGACTCCAGTGGTCAGTTACCATCAGCATCATGTGGTTTGTTATTTTGAAAATTGCTGCAAAGAAATATTTTAGAAAATATCAGTGTAAAGAGAAAACGAGTTTTATTTAATCTGTTTTATTTTACACAAAATAAACCCAAATTACTTTTATACACATTATTGTATTATTCACACGAGTGGAACGACAGGAAACGATGCAATAGTTAAACTTTCATATAAATTTACCATATAGAAACGAAACGGGAAACTTCCTAACATAAATTCATACGGATTTTATGGTAAAAAAAGTTTATGTTAGCTCTGATAATACAGCTTTGGTACACCTGTGTGAGAATAATATACACAGGGGATACTAAAATATATATATACACACGTCAGAGGGAGAAAACGGAGTTTCAATGTGAAATCAATTAAGTATGTTGACAAACAGTAGTGCTCATATATTTGTAACATAATAAAACAAACAAATATAATATTCATTGTTTAAAATGAACTTATCAGTTTATTACTAATTATTTCAGTTTATCTAAATATTAATAGTTTAATTTTTGAGGTATAATTAGTTTTTAAAATCTTATAATCATAACTTTTGGAAGAGGGCAAGGCAAGATTATACCGTTTTATTTTATACAGGTATTTTCTTTAGAATCACTTTGTTTATGTAAACCTTGAACATCTACATAGTCAACAACGGCGGCTGTCGGAAATCACTGTCGAGCAGCATATATAAGAGAAAAAACACAAATTAATTAAAAATGGTACAGAGTCGTCTTTATCGTTTATTAGTTTTGTCTGTTTATATATGTACTCACGGTTAAAATCAGTTTTAACACCGGGGTCAAAACTAAATGGTCACTGTAATATTTGATTTTGAATAATTGGCTAAATAGGTTCATTTAGAACGTTAAATTGTTAAAAATGCTTACTGCACTAAATATGAAGTATTAAAATTACGTAAGTGTATGGGGTGTACCGCCCGCCCTTCAAGGCGTTTTGATAGCTTTTCATATTAAATACAGAGGTAAACAAACATGGCCAAAGAGATCATTGATATTAATTAGAATTTTAATTCGTGTAAACAGTATACAATCATTTTCATTAATGCTATTGAAAAAAATGCAAATGGTATAAAGAAAAATTGGAATGTTGTCAACTTTCTGTTTGACACTACAGATGCCTTCTCTTTGAAATTGGGCACTAAGTAACAGACAATTGGATTAAATTCAATGAATTAACGCTGAAATCAAAAAGTACGTTCAAATGTTAACCGTCGATATTTACCCTTAGTTCAGATGATTTACAACTTTGTTCACTAATTATTTTATTAATTGACATGCTATGTACAAAATAATATTCATTGTAAATATTGGTATATCTATCTCGCTCACTGTTTAAAATCATACTAATGCGAGTAGTGCGGGCAATAGCTTAACATTAATGACGTCAACATCGTGCGACCCGCAGAACAGCTCTTTCGCAAACTTGACAGAGTTATAAATTGTTTCCATTACTGATTTTCAATTCGCTATAGTAATATTTAAAATTGAGTAACCGTGAAATTATTTTCAGTCGCTGTTATTTCACAGGCGTTCAATGAAAACGTAATATGACTAAAAATATAGGAATTACACGAGGCAATCCTACCCGAGCGACCTTTTTAGGGTTTTCGTTACACACACACAAATGGTAACAAACAAAAGAACACCCCCAGGACGGTGACAATTTGATTAACTAGTCCGACTACATCTTAATATAATAAAGGCATTCTGTAAGAGACTCTCGTCACGTGCGTTCTTTTTTTAGCTTCTCAACCTATTAGATAACATGAAAAATAACAGTGATACCAATTCACGATAAACACGATAACAAATTATTTTTCGTTTTATATTAAAAATAACAGTGACACATTCTTGTTCCATCCCAAGTTTGATTTAAATATATTTTAAAAAAGTACACAAAGAATATTCAATCTAGTTGTACATTTTTCATATAAACATGAATAATAAATTACACTTGACATACTTGAATCCTTTCCATTCGAATGACTTTTGACCTATTTACAGCACAAACACATGATAATCGTAAATTAAAAAAATAAAAGCTATATTACAAATACACTATTATTTTATAAATAAATTCCCTTACAAGCACTTTACTATAAACATATTGAATATTACATATACTTTTTTTTATTATCGTGGTGAAATCCTCATGGACACCCACCCTCCCGGGGGAGAGAGTGGGTAGTGTAAGACTCTTACTTACTAAAAGCCCACGATGTACCGGCCGCTGAAGTGGTCGAGGCGACATGGTACCGTGCAAAGCTATCACCATGCCGCCGCAGCGGTCAGCCCGGCGGAAAGTGGCCGCCGAGGATCCACCTCTCGGGCCCTCTCCGCCGCCTCTTTCCGCGAGATGAGAACACACCAACAGGGGCTTGCCGATACTTTTACGCCTTGAGGGTGGTAGCTACCCAGGTAGGCATTAGAGAGTACCCTACCACCGTGCTAGGGTCTTATGATGTTTTCTTTCACCGAAACGTCAAATTCAAATGTTTCTACCTGATTTCGATTGACGTATAAACATAATGCCTCAAAAGTTGTAAAAAGAAATACCATATCCATTTAATTGCACAAAGAAACCTGAATACCGAAGGTAAATAATTATAAGTCACATTTAGTTAATTGTTCAGTATAAGTGTTTCAAGTCTCACTTTAAACATTGTTGACATTTGTCATTGGACTAAATTTATTTGTGAAAATCAAAATTATTATTCACTCACAGTTGCGAGCTAATAGCAACCACTCAATAAACACCGAGTAACGCCGGTAAACATTATTATATTAAATATATATTATTAATAATTTAATGGACATAAAATGGTTTACCTTCGGTAAATTAAAATACATATTTACAACTGTATTGTAATCTACAAATATTTTTTTCCACAGATTTTTGTCAATAAATTTCATTCCGATTCACCCTTTTATACATTTATTTCCATGATATTATTAATAGTGGAAAATTTTTGAGAGACATTTCGTGTAACATTATATAAGGTTTAAATAAATGAATTGTGAATTACGACGACATGAAAATCCCAATTGGTAGCCACAGATTTACCACAATGTTTACGACAATCACGACCAGAGATGTAAATTCTCGAAAACATTTGAATCTTGTAGAAACTCCTGGCAAAAATTGGTCCCAACGTCTCTTTAAACTTTAAAAAGATTCTTTAATGAAACTTTGGAACATTTTCATTTATTGTAAATACATCATAAACCGTTGCTCGATTTTTTAAGTCCACATTTATTGAAGTAACTAATTTTTTGCAAGAGTAACTTTCACTCTAGTCCGAAAAGCCAGTTGATGCCTTGCGCAAAGAAGAGTATGAGAGGCTGCCACGCGACCAGCCATCTGATCCAGTCCAGGAGTTGCCCGTACATTATGTGAGGACGGTCCCATCTGGTCACTGAGTTAAGCAATAACTCCGTTGAAACACAATTACAAAATGGGTGATAAAAAATACTCGAATTTATATTAAAAACAAGCTGGTACTCGCGACCTCCTCCTCATTGTCTTGTGATTTCTCGGGAATTCAGTTGTTATATTTCAAAATGAACCAAGTACATTTTAGTTCACAAGAATATTTTTTTTAAGATTTTCAAGCTTGATACACAGTGAACCCAGTTCAAATTTAGCCTATCATGATAAGCTACAATTCAATTTTAAATACGTAAAATTTCGAGATCCCTAAAAAACAAAAAAGCTTATGATTGGCTAAAATTGGACTTGATACATATTGAAATGTAATAACGACTTTAATGTGGGCTGCGTAGCTTTTATAATATTATAACTTATTTTAAGTAATATCTTTCAAATGGTATCACTGCTGATTATTCTCTATAGAAAAGAGTAATGATATTCAGCGAAGATAGATTCGAAAAATCTCGTTAAAATCGGTTTAAAGGAAATGGACATTAACCAGAGCAAACAAGTAAATACTGCATTTCCATTCATATGCATATATTACAGACGACATCTCTGTATGTGAATCAAATACTTACCTAGTTTGATTTGTACATATAATATATCCTCAATTTTCCAAGATACACCTATAAATAAAAGCTAATAATTTAGATTTTAACATTAAAATATCTAGTCCATCTGTTTATATGTGCGAGTTGAACTCAAAAAAGATTTTAGGGAAATTGAATGTACATTATACAAGCTATATATACCATCCCACCATTAAAAAACTATAAAATTAATATTTCTTTTAGAAATCACAATCAAAGACATAATTATTTATTTTTAACCAATTATAATATCATTTTCTATATAGGAAATTGATCTTTTAATTATTTAAAGTAAGCAAATACACTGACGTGTGAATGAATTATATATAATGAAAATCCAGATCCTTTGAGATTCCATCACCTTAAAACTACTGAACGTCAGCATACGTCAGCATAGGACTATAAGTATTTCATACATAATTCTTAGTAGATGATTCTAGGCTACTTATTTTATGGATTTAATTGACTTTATGATCTTTAATATCCAACAAAGCGGACGGGAATCCACTAGTACGTTTACAAATGAAAAAATATTTATATATTATATCGAATTATAAGCAGACTGATGGGCAAAAATACTGACATTGTGTGTTAAATTATAAAAGGATACGGATTGGTGAACATTCGTTTGAGATCGACCTTTTCTTTGCAGTAGGGGCAGGTTTGCTTCTTGCCGACTATGCACCAACCTCGGATACAGAACTCGTGGAAGACGTGACCGCATGTCAGTTTGTATGTATTCTCTAAAAATTAATTTATATTACATTTATGACGACCATACACTGGGTTTAAAACCCACGACATTAGTACGTTTAGGTATATCGTATTTCGGGATAAATCCATATATGTCCAGTAAAAGTGGAGTAAATAATGAAACCGAATAAGTCGCGGCTACCGTATACATAGTGGTTAACCCATGATTGCTGCTTTCTTTTACTAAGGGGTCAAAATACCCACAGGCTTCAAGGCCAGCATTACAGCAACAAATGTTAATAGATTAGCAATTCCTTGTTTGATACCCTATTCTCCGATTCTCTTCTACGGAGAGTCGCTGCTGTTGTTCTTTTTCACTGTGTTGTACTATTTTACCAAGTATGTGTTATTTGTTAACTTGAATCAAAAATTAAGTGTGTTCTGTTACCCTATTCTTCTTTTTTACCATTCAAAGTTTTTATAAATATTTTATCAATTGGATCTAATTCATCATATGATACTGGCTGAATTGTAAATAAGGATTACAGGTGCCAAATAAGTAAATAAAAAAAGGAAGATAGGCGCCACAGAGTGAAGAAATGAAATATGCTGGATAAGTTTTATTACTTGTTGATATTCACTGTTTTAGGTTATGCTGGAGAATAAGTTACAATAATGTAGTTTTCTCTGTGATAATGTACTCTTCACACATACTGTAAACCAATATTGTGTAATATTACCAAGATGAATTATGGGAGTCGGAAATTATCACTTCACAATTATCATATACGTAATATTCATTTTAGAGATCACTATTTGATGTGTTGCTTGTATGCCGCTGGAATCAGTAAAATTATACCAGAAAACAAACTCACCTAATACTCCCTCCTCATTGACATCAACCAGTAACTGGTTCCCGCAGACGGCGCACACATCCCTCTCTAGCTGCCTCGTGGGCATTCCTTCCTGTGTATAATACTGAAATAAAAAATAACAGGCACATTTAACACAAAAGAAGTTGTTCTTCTAAGTGAATCAATCGAATGCATGTATCACACAAAATATATAAAGCTAAAAAAGTAATATTAGTCTACTACGCTTACTTCCATTACTTAATGTCTTAGAATATATTACTGGGGCGAACAGCAAGTGAGGTAGAGTAAAGAGAACTGACTTTCAAGTACAACTATCAGAATAGACTTATGTCTTTGGTGATTGTTAACCTGAAATACATTAGCCAAAACTGTAACATCAATTTATGGTTCCATTATAATGCTTTCGTTGAAAACTCAGACTCATTAAAAAGATTCAAATATATGACCATCGACATACCATAATTACTGAAAATTGTGTAAAATAAATCCAACTTACACCAATAGAAGCAGCCATTTTATCAGTGCAGTACTCAGCAACATCCCTACCGAGCACACCAAAATATAGCCCATAGAAAAGGAACATGATAGCAAAGTCCATCCACAGCTGTGGCTTTTGCCCGAAGGCCATGTTCAATCCAAAGAACGTCAGCATCATCACAATGTAACCCACGACACCAAGGAAACAGCTTAATTTATATATCATATAAAACCATTTGTACACTAATCTGGAACAAATATCAGTTGATTTCCTATATTATATAAAGATGAACATTTTTAGTATATCATGGCCAATAAACATAACAATCATCAATATGAATGATTGATTGCCAGAGCAGAAAGAAGAAGTAACTTTTACCATAAGCGAGGAAATAGTGTTACCTTAGACATGTTAAGTGGTGTATTATGTATGTAAATCTTTAATATTCTCTACCATGAATTAAAAGGCAAAAGTTATTTTATTGACACTTTCTCAGACTATCTTAATGTGAAATAAAAAGCAGTATAAATAAATTTACCCACAGACAAATGTTGTAATTAACAAAAATACAATATATCAGAGAACATACCTAGGCGTAGTAACTGACATGGGTCTGTACGTGGATTTCCTAATTATTAGTGCCGTGAGCAACGTGAATATACTCCATATGGTGATAAATCTCCACCAAAGGTACTTCACGCTCGTTAGTACAGGAATCGACCACATAGCGACCATTGTGAAAAACTGGAAATTCATAAATTTTGTTATTAGTGACAAATGATAATGTAGCTAAAAACAACATATTAGGCTATGAAAATAGCAGTCTTTTAAATAAGGCTGTGTATAACAGACTATTAGATAGAGTTGTAACTGTTAATAGTAACCAGTAAATGTAGCACTATGATAGGTTCTAAAATACAACAATTATGTCTAAATGGATTAGATGTCTTGTTATGGGATCAGCGAGTGTATATTCATCAATCAAGCTGTAGGGTGTATGCATTTGACTGCTTTAATACCACCATTCACATGGTGATAAACTCGACATGGTGGTGACCGTTTTATAGTTTATGGCCGTATCTCGGTGTCAGGCACTTAGCTATCAAGGGGCTTGTAAGTTTTAATGGGATGATGGCTCAATGCATAGTTTTCGGACACCGGTTTCGGTGAAAGAAAACATCGTGATGAAATCATAGCATGGTGGCAGGGCTTATTCTAAGCTTACCTGACTAGCTACTAGCCTCAAGTTGAAAATCCTTTCTATAAACACGTAAAAGTGTGTTCCAGCAGCCGTACTTGACAGCCTTTACCTCCTCTAGATTTAGCGTGTTTACTATCTTGGACCACACCATCATTTCACACCAGGTGAAATTGTGATCAAACACTAAAACCTATAAAATATTAAGAAAAACGTCAGAAGGACATAGAAAACAACGGAAAACTCACTGAATCCACCCTTTTTAATTAATTTTCGAAGTGCATTGTCAATGTGCTTTCAATCATTATCTTTAGATGAGCACTAGTTCCACTCTAACAAAGCTTAAAAACACTTACAGCATATGACCTATAGTGTCGCTTTTTCCATTCAACAACAATAATTTGAGCCACAATCAGTGTCACTATTAGAATCAAGACCATCGTCGAATGCATGGACTCGTGGCCTTTATGGAGCTCATGCAGCTTCTGATGATCATATCTGAAAATTTTTATTTTCATTTTATTAATAACTGTATTGCTTTCTGTCGATTTACACTAAAAGACACAAAGTACATTTTCCATTTCACAAAGTCAGCAATAATTCCACTATATACCAGTGAACATTATCAAACGAGTAGGTGTTAAAAAGTATGAATTAGTCGTGAAACTATAGTTAAAGATATCCTCCACCTACACAATACAACTACTACAAAATCCTGTTTTCTTAACTACCATAAAGGTTTTAAGATTTGCCTGTGTTCTTACCATGTTAAGTCAGGTCAAGTCATACATTTATCTAAAGATATTTTGGTGATCAAATTTTAAGTTGAGCATGATAGCTAGACAAACAAGCATTGGAAAAATTGTAAGCACCATGTTATGTTATATGTATATTTGATCTATCCCTTGGGAGCAAAACTTTTATTCAGAATGAAAGGTACCCTATGTTCTGTTACATACCTCTGATAATGTATATGGGCCTATTATTAATATTATTAGGGTGTAAAAGCTTAAACAAAAATTAAATAACATTCACATTGTTAATATTAGGAAGGATAAGGAAGTAAAGATTATCTATGTGTATATAATATTATATTATTGTAATAAAAAGTAGAGTTTGTAAGATTCAATGTAGGTATCTCCAGAAATACTGATTTGATATAAAAAAAAATCTTTCACCAATTAAAGGCTATATTATCATTGGGAGCTATAAGCTATATTCAATTGTTAGATGGGTTTACAATATATGTTATGTTTATAAAGTCACATGCAGTTGTTACTTATATATTTATGAAAAAACCAACCAAAATTAATGAAACAGCAACAAAAGGCCAGCATTAGAAGAATTATGTCAACATTAAGGATCCCATTTATAAATTAATTAATCTGTTACTAATATCAACAACAAGTTTGTAATATAACCAAATATTTAAAGAGTAGACATATAAATACAACTCTGAATACAGTTACAAAATATCTGTGAAAAATCTGATGATCCAAACGAGAATATCCTGTGCCTAGTTATCAGTATTCAGCATCCGGTGAAAAGAAGACCATTAGTGATATAACTCAATAAAAAACTATGCCTCAGACTACCAGAATAACATACTTCTACCAGATGTTTGAATGAAAACCATATCAAATTTAAAATAATTCTACAAGTAGATATCACTTTTGTTTATGAATGAAAATACAAATATCTTACCTTAACTTTTCCTCAGCAGTCAGTTCTTCGTAAGTCTGTGCAAACAGAACACGTATGTATTTAATATGACCATAAAATGAAATAAAATTCAAAGATTACTTATATACACATTTTATTATTTACCTTATTCGGATCTACTGGCATGTGAAGATCCATTATTGAATAGTTAATACAGGCGGTGGTCACGAATTATTTATGACTACGTTCATGTGATCATGAACTGTACATAAATTAAATTATAATTTTCAGGAAACTTATCAATCCAACATCATTCACGGATAACCGAACCTAAAGAGGCCACGTTACAGGGTTGAACTGTAGTGAAACAATTCAACTACTTTTTAATATCTACTATCCTTATCAATTACTTAAAAATAACAAAAATGGATGCTTTTCCATGCTAGATATATTCCTCACATAGGTATACAATTTTTATGGAGACTTCTTAGCTGTCAGATTGACAATAGTTTTTTTTTTAATTTCGTACTGTACCTATGTACTGAATACCACGAACGTAGAGAGAGAACCTGTCTACGTCTGAAGTCTTATACTTACAATAGATTCAAATTTTTTTTAATGTGTTATATATATATATATAACATATATATGTGATGTACAAGTAAATATGAATAATCCTGAATATACGTATTTGTACATAGACTTTAACGTCGGCTGTCCTCGTTATTTCTTAAGTGTACTCAACTTTAGATTATTTTAGATACGTAGCAGGTATATCTACCGCCGTGACGTACTAGACATATCAATGATATTTTTTTACACGTGGAAACCCTTAACGAATATCCATCCCGCCGCAGGACAGCCGTTAGATAAGTGGGTTATGTCTGATTCGCACGGACTAAAACACCATGATGCCGTCTTACATATCTTTTGGTCTGGGAGCAGAGACTGCTTTTTTTTTTTTTTCGAACTGACCTACTTTGTTAGCCTGGCAAGGCCTCTACAGTTACACCGGACTACTAAGGGAGCGCTTAAGGCACTCACACCCGATTTGTTTAGGCGAACAGCGCAAGGGCACTCGGTGCGCCTCGGCTTGAACTGTCGCCGAATTTCTCGATCTGACTTTTTTTTTTTTAATGTGATAAGAAATCCTTCATTGGACACCCACAGCCCCGGGGAGCTGTGGGGTGTCAGACTCTTACTGAGTAAAAAAACCCACAAGATACCGTCTGCCGCGCTATGGAGTGGCAGGGGATCGAAAAAGCAAGCACCATGCCACCCCGGCGACAAGGCCCAGCGCGAACGCCCTGACCGCGACGACAGCCCGGTCAAGCTGCCTACCCGTCTACCGAACTAATGTGCAATGGAAAGTCAGGTCCCCAGCCCCTTCCCTCCTTGGTCCGGTTTGGCAGTCAAGGGGTCACCCCCTCCAACCACCACCACCTGTAACTTTTTTACGTGGTTTTCTACCACGGTGACTTTTTAACGAGGTTTTCTTCCTCTCCCTCCGCCCGCAGGCCACCCCTCTGTCACTTTTTAATGTGGTTTCCTCCCACAGGAACTTTTTAATGAGGTTTTTCTCCCTCTTCCTCCGCCCGAAGGCCTCCCCTCTGTCACTTTTTAATGTGGCTTCCACCCACGGTAACATTTTCTTGAGGTTTTCTCCCTCTCCCTCCGCCCAAAGGCCGTCCTTCTGTCACTTTTTAACGTGGTTTCCTCCCACGGTAACTTTTTAACGAGGTTTTCTACCTCCCTCCACCAGAAGGCCTCCCGTCTGTTTTTTAACGAGGTTGTCTCCTCAACACTCGTAACTTTTTAACGTGGTTTTCTCCAACGGTGACTTTTTACCGAGGTTTCCTCCCTCCCACCGCCCGAAGGCACACCCGTCTGTAACTTTTTAACGTGGCTTTCTCCCACGGTGACTTTTTACCGAGGTTTCCTCCCTCCCGCCGCCCGAAAGCACTGCCCTCCGTATCTTTTTTACGTGGTTTTCTCCCACAGTTACTTTTTAAGGAGGTTTTCTCCCTCCACCCTCTGACGGGCGAGCCGAAGCAGGCCCGTATTTACCCCATCCCCTGTCCCCTCTGATAAGCAAAGGGGTACTGCGAAGGGCGCCGTCTGCCGGGGTATACGCCCCGACCCGGTTCTGGAACCGAGCCCCAGGAGTGTTTATATGCTTGGTAACCATGTATATTTCACGAACTCATACAGGTATGATACGGGTAGATTTAGCTTAGCTAGTCAGATTCGGGTTTTCGACGACAGCCCAAGCCGAGGTGTGCCGTGCGCCCTTGTGCTAGTCGTCCATATAAAATCGGGTGAGTACCTTAAGCGCTCCCTTTAGTAGTCCGGTAAAACTGTAGCGGCCTTGCCAGGCTAACAGTGTAGGTTAGTTCGAAAAAAAAAATGCTGTCACATTTATGCTAAAATTCTACGATACCTCAGTGTCTGAGATTGAAGTGAAAATAAAAAAAGCGTAAATTATGAAAACTTAGGTTTGTGCTTTCTCGTTAAAAATCTCCGTTTTCTTTTGTATTCAGAATAATACCCTTAATGCGTGATATGTGGTATAACAATCTCAATATCTTGAGAATAGGTATTCGTTGCGACCTTAATTTCTTAAATTAAATAAAAGATATTTACATTTCATAAATGATGATAATAGTTCAAAGACTACAAATAATCTGTTTTAAATGTCAAGCAATGCAGTACCTACCACCATATACAAATGTATACCATACCATATAATCTCCTATATACAAATGTACTCTGTGCCTACCACAGAGAGCGGTATACTGAACAAAACACAACAAACATATGTCAAATATTAGAAATTGTTTATTTTATAATGAAATATAAATTAATTAAATCTGTGACAATGAATTGTATCAGCAGTTAAACAGTTTTAAAGAATATTGTCTAATATACAGACGTTAAAAGTAAGCGAAAGTCACTCATGTTCGCAATGCCGAATAAAGGTACGTCATGGTTTTCAAGTTATTACTACTATTGCTAAATAAAAAATGACTAAAATGTTATAATCAAATCATTTTTATATTATATGATAATGCTTACATCAGTTCTTCTGTATAATTAGATAGTAGATAGTAGGACAAATATGCAAATGTGTTTAAATTCTTTACATATAAACTTGTATAAATGTAAAGGTTACGGAAATTGTAAGTTTATAGAATACTGGTTTCATTCTGATTTTTAATGTCTAATATTAGCAAATTTGCGTGACGTTGCTCATTTTCGTATATTTTTTAGTATGCTAACGATTGTACAATATTTTTTGCTGTATTTCATAATGTACATAGTAGGAATTTCACTCGTGACCATGTGATTCTAAAATATCAATAACTTATGTTATGGTAACTAAACAGCTATTATACATATGTAGATATTTAACATTTACACATGAAACAGATACACTCTTTGCAATATAGTCAGTGATATGAAATTATATTAGCTCCATAAAAGAATTCATTATTACTGTTTTATATGATCGGTCATAATAACATGCTAAATAAAGGCTAACCTAATGTTTCCAAAATGTATATATAAAAATGGATCAATGACCATGATCATTTCATCCATCACTTTGAAAACTATCACTACAAAATGTTTTTAATAAAAGAAGTTTTTATGCCATTCGTTTTATTATAACTTGGCAATATTTTATTGTCATTAACTTTTATATTATCATTTAATTTACACTATATTTATAGTTTTGGCATATAATAATGTTAGAGTTGTTTAAGAAATTTTGTAAAAGAAAACATCTTATTAAAAAAAAACAATTTAATATTTTATAGAATGATGAAATAGATAGTGGGAAAGAATATATGTGTGAACCATAGTATATAACAAATGACATAATGCACCATGATGTTTAATGTGAAAATTGATAAGCGAGAAATGAAGAACAAAATGAATGTATACAAAATAAAAGTACCTAATAAATTAACCAACTATCTATTAGAAACTGTGAAATTTGTATGTTTTAAGACTATTTTATTTCTAATTTAATAATCACAGTTCCTATCAATCCTCACCAATGCAGCACAAAATCAAAATCACAGACTAATAATATAAACTATAATGATAAACTATCACTTAACGTGATAAATAAGTATTAGTTATTTAGTCATTATTCATATTAACCAAGCTGTATAAATTGTACACTGATTAGCCCATGAATGTAATTGTAATATGTTAAAAAAGTTTACTGAGTTATTGAAATCCAAACACTTTTATAATAATGCAATATTTTATTGTGTTGGAGTAGTGGTTATATCGAACAAACTAAGATGAATTTTTAATTGAACACTCCTGTACAGTTTACATATTTCCAAAATCGCTGATTTACTATTGATAACCAATTTGTATAAAGAAGAAAAAGATAACCTTTGACTATATTTGATAAAAATATTTACAGATAACAGTCGGGCACAAGTTTCAGAAACAAAAGTCACATCAGCAGTGACACAGGGGATTGTTATAAAACCTGCATCCACATCATCAATTAAGCCAGTTCTACCTAAAGTAAGTAAATAACTCATTTATAGATGTTGACTACATAAAATTAACTAAATTCAAAATCTGTTGTTTGTATGAACAAATCTATGAAAAAAATTTTTTTAGTCTATGGCTCCTGTGGATAATTCCACAATTCTGCCAGTGTCATGTAGATTTTTATCAAATCCAGTGAATGAAATCAACAAGAGATTTGAAGTTAATTTACACCACCACCATTGGAATAATAGTATAATCTCAGATTATAAAAACATTGTCAAAGGTCAACAATGTCATACAATAGTAGTTATTATGAATATACTTGTGAATCTCTAATTTTTTTTAATTTGTCTACCTCTTCTAAATTAATTACACCCACGATATCCATCATTACTACTAAACGTTTTTTGTCAGCAAATAGAAATACAATAAATCACAACAATAAAATATAAGAACTCTGCCAAGTTAGACAAGTGTCAGACAATGTTTAAACTTAAATAATGTCTATTTCTAAACAAAGGTAAAACACTCTTTTGTGATCAAATTTTTTGAAACAAGTGTTCGACGCGTATTTAACTTTTCTGTAATAACACGGCGTATGTCTAAAATAGAGCATAAAACTTTATTGAAGTTGAAGAGATTTTTGCTAACAGACAAGAGATATCTAGAGTTTAAGTCAGCTACTTATTTATCATTATGCTTTTTTATAGGTGCTAAAAGTAATTATGAAGTTTTATTAGGTACAATAAGGATGGTAACAGGATCATGAGGGTTAATTAATAATAAAATTACAATGAAAACATAAAATATAGCTGATAATTAATCTTGATAAAGATCATAGTTCCCAAAGTTCATGATAATTATTTTCATGAGGATAACACTACACATATCATATATATCTTCTTCTACATTTAACATCTATACATATAATAAGAATGTAAATCCAACGTGTCTGCACACTTTTTTGATTTTTGAGAAAAACTTTGTCGCATGGGGTCTTGGAATAAGTAATAGAATCCATTTCGATCATTTTTAGAAATTTCTGTCTGTCTGTCTGTTTGTTTGAACAGGCATCACTGGTAAAGTACTAGGTTTCTGATAAAACACCAGCAAGAAAATAATCAAGCATATTCTGGAGCAACATGAATTTTTTGTTTCATTAAAGTCGGTTAACTGTATCAAAAGTTATTTTAATTTTAATGACGATGGGAGTTAAGTACGAGAGAAAAATAGATAAGTAAATAGACTTTAGCCAAAACCAGGGTATTTTATAACATAAATAAACATTGCCACAGTATTACATTACTAAGACATAGAACGAAAGAAAAATGGTTAATATTTTTTTTTTCACATAAATAAATATTATTACCCTAAGATGTTCAGTAATTAATTAATATGCATTACTGCTAATAGATGGCGTTTAATCGCCATTTTCTAAATTTATTACTACTATAATATACAATCTAAAAATTGGCCAACTACAAATATTACGTATTTCTATAAATTGAATAACTTACTTTGTATGAGTAAAATATGATTTTTATTTTTCGATCGCATAAGGTTTATGATTAAATTTGTACATTTCTAATTAATTTTGTGTTGTAAATATTACAAACTAGCTGATACCCGTGGCTTCGCACCCGTTTTTTTTAAATTGTATTAAAGTAATATAATGGTGAGAAGTGGTAGAATTACAGAAATGCTCTTTTAAAACATTTGTAGGTATGACATGACACGCATGCCACCTACTGTTATATATAACGTGTACAGTAAATATGTAAATACTAAGAGTGTGCTGGATGGGATTTAGCAACAATAACATATTTGGAGCTTTAGTTTGAACTTTAATCCCTTCAGTACTCATTTACACAGTATAAGAAAGTAATGAAAATTTCAAGATATACAATTTCTCTTAAAAATGTTGTTATATAGATATTATAAACATAATTAAGTTTTTGCGATCATACAAAAAAGTAATCACTTCTCTATTTCGCAAGAAATTCTATAATGGAACTCTTAAGGTAATACGTGGCCGAACTAATATTGATAAAAAAAACGTCTTCTATTTTCAAAACACTTATTAATTATATAAAATTAAAATAATTACAAAATGGGCAAACGTGGGCAAATGAAATACTTCAAGAATCCACCTTGACATTTTTAATTTTTGAAAGTTTTTCGGACGCTGGCTCACGCAATTTAAATTATATTTATTAAACTTTTTTTTGTAGAGGTGGGCAAAACAAATTAAATGGTGAGCAAAAAGGGGAAATCGATGGGCAAACCCTCTACGCATTTTCAAATCGTTACGCGAAAAATTGGGGGCTAACTTCCCGAAGCTATGGTTAATGAGTTATGTAGACGCGATCACGGTAAATAAAAACAAAATGGCTGCCAATTTGACCAAAATACAAATAAAGCAAATTACACACATTAATATATTCATTACAATTATATTAATTCTTGGAGTCCAATACAGTGCACACCTCAAGCACATGCTTACAGTGAACAACATACTTTTGCTAAATTTCAGGCGGAATAAGTTGTGGGTGATAGCTAGTCTAGAATAAAATAAAAAAAAAGTTAGTTCTTATAACTTCAGTTATCTGCTAGTGAAAGTCATGTGAAAATTGGTCCAATCGTTTCAAATATTCCACACTGATGAAATCGCGAGTAACAGCTAGTAAATAATAAAATAGCTCAAGTTATTACTTTAGTCACATGTCAGTGAAAGTCTCGTTAAAATTTGGTGTATCGTTTTGGAAATTTCTTATTGTACAGGAAAAAGTCGCGAGTAACAGCTAGTCTAAGATAACATTACCTATATTACTCTTTATAAGATCAGCTACGTGCATGTAAAATGCATGTGGACCTTATTAGTTCTATCTGTTTTGAAGAATACATTGTGTGCACAGCTACAGATAAAAGCTAGTTTAAAATAAGTTAACCTAAGTCAGTACTTATAAAGTCAGTTATATGCCAGTAAAAGTCCCGTGAAGATCAATCAAACCGTTTTGGAGATGTCACTGCGGACGAAGGCGCAGGTAACAGGTACTTTAAAAAAAATAGCTTAAATTACTTCTTATGGGGTCAGCTATCTACCAGTGAAAGTCCCGTAAAAATCGGTTTTGCCGTTTCGGATATTCCGCTACGGGCAAAGTTGCGAATAACAGCTAGTCTTAAATAATATAGCCTGTAAATTTAGCTCTCTGCCAGTAAAATTTCTGTCAAAGTCGGTCCAGCCACTTCGAAGATTACCCGGAACATACAGACTGACAGACAAAAATTTTAAAATTTGATTTTTACTATAAGTAAGTAGCTTATACGCTTTCATATCCAGTCAGGAAAAAGTAGGTATTATGATAATATATATATAGACACTTCATTTTTATTATATCTATAGATTGCAAGTCAAAAATTCGAAATAATACTGACCTAAAATGACATTTTTGAATGAAAACTTACTAATTCAATGAACATGAAATAATTAGTGGTGTGCGACTGTTCGAATTAATTGATAACGAATCGATTCGAAATGCGAATTAAACATACG
This sequence comes from Antheraea assamensis, assembly GCA_035772565.1. Lineage (NCBI taxonomy): Eukaryota > Metazoa > Arthropoda > Insecta > Lepidoptera > Saturniidae > Antheraea > Antheraea assamensis. Next base: position 1,905,449 of record JAQQSE010000046.1, on the reverse strand, counting down.
AATAATTTGAACTATTCGGATTAGTCAAATAATTCAATTTATGTGTCAAATAAACATTAACTATAAAATGCTACGAACTAACCAGTAATGCCATCATAGTCGACACCAGCCATTATGAGCATTGAAAAATACTGTATTTCTATTTTTAGCCAAAAAGTGGTGGGAAGAAGAGAATATTACAAATTTAAACAATTAAATGTCATTCATTCTTATTTGAATGTGTTTTTTTTTCAACGGCACTGACAATTTTCTTTATGAACTATAATCGATTTCTTTATTTATAAATAACCTTACAAAATATTCCAATATAGTAAAAGCTATACGTTTGTACCTTATTAGTTGTTAACGAATTTTATACAAAAATATTGAAATTTCTTTGAAAAAAAATAATTCAGCTATTTCTGTTAAAAATTTGTCAACATTGAAATGCAATAAAATTATTTAGATTTCACTGAGAAAGTGTATTTTTAATAAATATATTAACTAATATAAATTTAGTATTGTAGAATTTAATTACATAGTAAATTGTTTTTGAATGGCATTTCAGTCTTGATGTTTAGGAAAAAAAATTTTGACGTTAATGTTTTTTTAAATTTGAATTATTAAAATAGTGAAAAATGTTGTAACCTTCCCCATAACTATTAGTTTAATAATTTTACCTTATTTAAAAAAAATAGGAAAAGTTGAATTTTCTATTCAAAATTCGGATAGAATAACATACGATTCGTTTCGGTTCAAGGATTATTCACACATCCCTAAAAATAAACGTATCACCATGGCAACGGTTATAATATTATTGGTTACTATAACAACGGTTGTCTAATGTCAGGGACTATCGATGTCTGTAGGAGAATATTTAATTTTAACTGAAAAATGTATTTCGGATAGGTTTTAAGCAAAATCCGTTCTTAGTGAGCGTCTACGTTGCAAAAGGAATAACTATGGTGAATTTCAAGTCAATCGGACATACAGTTTCAGAGAAATCGTGATCAGTCAGTCAGTGGTATTTCGCTTATATATATATAGATTACTATAACAACGGTTGTCTAATGTCAGGGACTATCGATGTCTGTAGGAGAATATTTAATTTTAACTGAAAAATGTATTTCGGATAGGTTTTAAGCAAAATCCGTTCTTAGTGAGCGTCTACGTTGCAAAAGGAATAACTATGGTGAATTTCAAGTCAATCGGACATACAGTTTCAGAGAAATCGTGATGAGTCAGTCAGTGGTATTTCGCTTATATATATATAATAGATTATTAAACCCAATCACTTTTTAGTACAATTTTTTATCATAATAAAAAATAAACAGACTAAAATTGTTTATTGAACATAAATGTAAGATAAAATCGTCTTTTGAAGCAATAACAGACTACATTTTTGACAACAACAAATGGTGCTAAACTTATAATTGTGTTGGCTTACTGTCGTAAGAATATTATTGCAAAGAAGAGTGCAGATAACAATGAGATTATTTCTGTTTGTTAGGATCATTTTGAATTATAATTTTCATAAATTTACATTGATTCTTATGTCTTAATTACGCTTTTAATTAATGAATATCTTTTGGTATATGCATTAGGGTTTATGAAGCGATGATGGCTCAGTTGGTAGTGTGTTCGGACACAGCGTCGAAGGCCGTAGGTTCGAATCCAAGCAACTGAGCCGGAGCTTTCGGTGAAGGAAAATATCGTGATGAAACCATAGCATGGTGGTAGGGCTTTTTCTAAGTCCGTTTGGCTAGCTACCACCTTCAAGTTGAAAATCTGTCACCAAACACCTGTTGGCGTGTTCCGGCAGCTGCACTTGAGAGTCAGTCTCCCTCAAGGTTAAGCGTGACTTGCCATCTTAGAGCACATCATCATTTAATATCAGATGAGATTGTGGTCAAACCGTTTACCTATGAAGCATAAAAAAAATTAGGGACCTCGCATTTTCTTCCCGCGGTACCGTGGAGAAAAAGACTGTAGGCAGTCCAAATAAATGAAAGGATAACATAAAAATAATAATAAGAATAGCTCACTATGTGAAGTATATATGAATGAATATTATCACCCCTCGACTGATTTTTTAAGACTCAGATTTTAAAATGGCAGATTATGTTTTCAATTATTTTTTTAATTTTACTACATCGTACATTATAAATTTCATGGTTTAGTAAAAAAAGTTCCTACAAATGAAAAAATAATTTAAAAATACATTTTACATGAAAATGATTATCATTTATTCTTCAAAGTTTTGCAATAAATCAGGTATTTTTAAGCGTATGCTGCCAACAGTCTATTGACCTATATACCTCATGAGGTCTACATTCGTTTGTATAGAAGTTAAATCTTTATGGTTTTGGACAGTCCAAGGGCTAATATTGTTTTTTCAGTTGTTAAATTAGAATATTAGTGTTATGTTACACCTATACCTGCGTGTATCGTCAAGAAGTTTTGTCTATGTTCGCAATAAATTTAGATGTGGGCACACATTACCATCGTGTGCTACGAACTATCTGACTGTATGACGAGAGATGCAGCACTATAGCTAGGCCCACGGTTTTCACTCACATCAAAGGAACTTGGAAGCCCTAATTTTGAGTTATTATTGAAGTGATAAAGGGGTACGACCATAATTAGTTCTTAGCCTGACACATTACATTACAAATATACAAGATATCCAGATATAAATACAGATTGTTTCATTCCACGCGGACGGAGTCGTGGGCACAGCTAGTTTTGTAATAAAAATGCTTACAAAATTCAGAGTTAAGTGTGTCAATAACATATAATAATACCGTATGCAAAAGTTGCACATTCGGAATATTGATTGATAGTATATAAGTGTGTGGAATTACACATAATATAGGTGTAGCTTTGAGTTAACCGTAAAAATAACTTTATACTATTCAACTTTGAATTGTAAATGTATATTATAGTTTTTTGACTTCATCTAACTGTACAAGTTTTCCCGACCAATTTTCTCTCCTTGTTATATAACAAGAGTGCTGTAAGGTAACATGAAGAGCCGAAAACTATAAATTCGACATGACAAAGGCGACCAGCGATGGATTACTTGATTTCTCACAGGTAGCTAGCTGCAGTTTTTGAACTCCGCTGTGTTTACAATCAACTACAATGCCATAATTTTACCGTGGGTTAATAAAAAAGGGCATGTTAAGTATGTGGAAGGGTGATTTTCCCCTAGGGTGACATAGATGACATGAACTTGTTCAAAAACCTATTATTATATAGTGTGAACTCTTTAAATGTCACTTGTTATAACGAAAAACTCCCTATAACGCCAAATTAGTTCAATTTGGTTGACTTACCTTAAAATATGTACATTGATATGTTCTTTATAGCGCAATAACAGCTTTTTAGTACGAAGAAATACATTTACGAAATTTCTAAGGAAGATATTCTAGGTCGTAGATAGCCGCCTTTCTTTTTGTTAATTGCCATTAACACTCGCTAACTATTGTCTCGAGGAAATGTTGATCTTAGTTATTATACACACCATCTGATTATCTACACTATCAGTCGTAAACCGACTTTGAAACTATTAATAATGGTTAGTAAAAGAACAGCGTTATGTGTTAATGAAAAAGTTTGCTTGATATGTGCTGTCGAAAAGGGAGAAACGAAAAGTGATAACGCAATTTTTTTGTAACGAACAAAACCTGTTCGCTCTCTTTAGTTTCGTTATGAAACTACAAAACCTGTAAATGCAGTCCGTTGCGGGGAGGGACAAATGTATTGTCCCCTGCCCACCCCAATTACGCCGAATCTTCCCAATTCTTATTTAAGACTCCCCATATTTGGCTTTTTTTGTCAGTTATGAGTTGGGGCCTCTACCACCACTGGCGCCGGGGGAGGAAACGGCGGAGGCATCTCCTTTATCTCAGTGGCCTTCCTCTTCCAGGCCAGCACCTCTACCTTGGGGTGCTCCACTTGTCACTGAGGTGCTTCCTCTCCCTCGAGAGCTTGAGGACCTCCTCACCTTCCGTTCGCCCTGCGAGATTCCACCACCTCTTGTAGAACTCTTGCAGTCCCCTCAAGACAACCATGAGAAAACAATCAAATCCAGGAAAACATACGTAAATGACGGTAAACGTGTACCATTAGTTGAGCAGTCTACCTTTTCTACCCATCGACTTAAAAAAAATAGTGACACTGTGAATGTCAGTTGAAACAGTAATCTTTTTATAACGCGAAGCCATATTTCACCTGAAATACTTGTTTATTCATCCATATACATAAAACAAATTAACATCATTTTAAATCATATTTATTATATATTTTTTTAATATAATTAATTATTGGCTTATTTACTAATTCTCCGACATCTTTGGCAAATACAAAGTCTAAGTGGTTGAACTTGGGCCACGAGCAACCTGGCCGCAGGAGTTTTAGCATTCCAGTCTTCTTAAGATCCTCTCCCAACCTCATTATTTGCTGGGGATAAAAGAAATACGATGATGTGCATAAGTACCTTATGGCTTACTTGAACCAGGGTGCAAATTGTACAATTTTCAGAAATCAGGAAACTATAACATTATTGAAGTGAAATGTACTCATCAATTGGTTAAACGAGTACTGTCCTAAAAAGACCCAACTACATCTTAGTCATCATAGAAATAGTATGATACCCTTTGAGGTTTTCACATTTATAGTTCATCCAAGCTATAGAAGTTAGCTTTGTAAGAATCGTCACACAAAAAAAACTTGTTTTTTATTTGCGCTTAATTTTAAATCTGTGATATCTTCTAACATACTCACTGAAATGATATTCCATTATGGGTTATATCAATTTACATCAAACGTTCTACGAAACTGAAGAATTTATACAGATAAGGATAAATAACTACTATATTTAGTCAATATAGTGTACGCAAATATCCAATTATAATAATATATAAAAGATCAGAATGTTTAATGCAGGCTATCCTTAATAGATATACTTACACCCTCGTGGACGTTTTCTAAAAATTTTTTTAATTTACATATAGGTACTACATTATTTTGATGTATCACATAAGATTTAGCCAGCTTTACCTGCGTAAGCGCCCAAAAACTTCTTGTTACAACCTAATTAGAATGGATCTACATTTCTCTAATATATAAGTATTATACACATTAATTATATACGTAAACCATATCAAGATCAGTTACGTAGTTTACAACAACAAAGAGATGCGAAAAGCAACTTTGCTTTGTAATGTATATAGATATTTGTTGTGAACTCTGCCCATATCTTGAAAACGTGTATTTTTTTCCTAATCGGTCTTCTAGTTCTTTTGCATGCCATAACATTGTAGTACTCATGTTATTATCTCAAGGTTGTGGACGATTATGCAAATTACAAGAGAGTTTTCGACTCAGTCCTCTCAGATTTTATGTTGCTATATTATTAGATAAACTTCATAATGATTCCTCGCTTGCCATAATTATTCCATTATAATTAATACATTTGTTTGCACCCAACAAGTTAATAGAAACGTACTAGATTATACTCACAGATTTCTCGACAAGCCGATCGTTTTCTCCATATAATAAAGATACAGGAACTCCAACGTTGGACAAATTGTAAGGCTTCACGGCACCCCACAAGCCGTCTTCCCAAGATGTGAATTCACCTGGAAATTATTCCGAATATTCAATGTCATTACAAATTTGGTCCGTTTTAAGTTATTAATTGGATAATGTTGCATTTTTCTTGTTAAGTAACTAGTTTGCGAGATCAATTTAGTTGTTTAGCCTGTTTTATCTTTGATTAATAATAAAATTTATTCTTATAGTTTATTTAAAATACTTACTTACCGGTTAGGGCTATTTTACCGAAATGCTCGATCTGTCGCCACGAAGCTGGTTGCGTCCTGGATATAATAACGGATTGCATTTCCTGAAAGAAACAAAAAAAAAAGTAAAACCAACTTCAAAATAAATTAACCTGATTGATGATTTATAAGTTGAAGTTCTAAGATAATAAACATTTTAAAAAAAATACACCGAAATTGAAAACCTTCTCCTTTTTGAAGTTGTTCAAAAAAACAGCAATAGTAATCAACAAAACAAAATTCAGATATGTATATCATGATACAATACAATACAGAGGTACAATACAATACAGAGGTACAAGGGTTTTGCAAAGCTAGTGTTTAGAGAGTTCACAGTGGTTACAAAATGTTGACCCTTACCGCATCATACTGTTCGCGGTCTTCACCCACCAAGGAGTATATGAGTGCCGAGCACATGTCTTGCTGAGGATCTTCGAAGTTACAGATATTATTCAGTAAAAAGTCTCTAAACCTGGGAGTCATTGTTAATGACATTACGCCTTGCTCTTGCATTGTTTTCTGAAATGGGTAATTCGCTATATTTCCTATAACTTTTTTACTAACTCATCTAAGTAGACTATGTTAAAGAATAGTGGTGGAGATGCGTTGTCGGGTCTAGTGGAAAGAAGGATATTTGATTAAAATGTTACTAGGTAAATTTCAATTTAAACTGTTTTGGATCTTTATTGGATGTTGAAGTTTTCTTTATTTATTGCATACTATATTATCTCTTCCAAAATTTTATTTGCTTGGTTGAGAAATAAATGTAAATAAATATTCCGTCTGTATTTTACCACTGAAATTATAAATATTTATAAAACACAATATCGATAAAACTACATGCAAAAGATCATGGCATTAAATTTAGACCTACACTAGGTAGGTACCAGAAAATATCATATTTAAATTGTCATAGGTATAGTATGTTTAATGAAGATGCATACAGTAAACACATACCGGCACATTTACAGTCTTCAGTAATAGTGTTGCCAGCGGCTTCACGTTGTCTAAATAAACGGCAGGTGCGAGCCCGAGGAACGCCACGATCTTGCTGTTGTACTCTGGCTTCTGAGACATCATTGCAAAGAAACTGGTGGTTCCCATCGAATAACCGATGTACATGATCTTTTTTAGAGTGGTGACGTTCAGCACCTTGTCTATCATTGCAGGCACATCGTATTTGCCGTGTTCGTGGAAACTGGAATGTAGGAAGTGGTAGCTATTGACAAAATTTGCTTGTGGATTTTGCCTAAAACTTTGGCTCAAAGGAATATTTGTTTATTTGATCAGAGGTTAGCCATTTAGTAAATTATGTACTGGATAAGGCAATAGGTATGGACTAATATGTTCTTGTTAATTTTGAAAGGCTCAGTTTTCAAAACAGTACAAGGCTTTCAAATAAATTAGATCTAAGATGTGATGTCAATTAAACTTTGTCTGAAGTTTTATACCATAGATTTTAATACATCCATTTTTATTTCCATTTTATTTTATTCCATACTAGCGGCCCGCTCCGGCTTCGCACGGGTATTAAATATATAGCCTAAGTCATTCACTGAAAAATGATTAAAATCGATCCAGTAGTTTTGATTTATTCATTATTGCCCGTGGCTCGCATGTGTTAAATTTGGAATAAAACAATTCCCCTTTCCCTATACCATGAAGATTTCCTGCTATCTTTGGACTATCTAAATTCATACACTACATTGTTACTTATTTACTTTTTACATTTTTACCTATTTATTTTTACAAGAATTAATATATTACAATCGCTTCGAAAATTAGCCATTATTTGTCGTAAAAATTAAATGTCAAAAAAATGTTATTGTGGGATATTCATAAGAGATAGACATATACCATCGCGGATTTTTTTTGTAGACCTTTTCAATGTGTACAATACTTAGTACATTATTTTGATAAATCACGTAGAGTTCAGCCTGCGTTTGTTGCAATGTAAGCGGAAAAAATGTAGTTATTTAAGACATCACATTAGAAACCTCAAAATTAACAGTATTTCTCCTCTATTTAATGGATGTTATTATACATATAAATCTTCTTCTTTAATAACTCTATCTTTTAAAAAAAACCGCATCAAAATCTGTTGCGTAGTTTTAAAGATTTAAGCATACATAGGGATATAGGGACAGAGAAAGCGACTTTGTTTTATACTATGTAGTGATATTGTGTCATATGTAGCCGAAGAATGATTAACTAATAACATTTTTACCTATACTGCCAAAAGGATGGTTGATTTCTGTTCAATTTATCGTGAGCCGTGTACCAGTTTCCGCGTAGATTTCCCAGCCACACATCATAACCAGCATCAGCCAGTAGATACCCTGAAAACGTAATGTTTTTGAAGCTTTCAGAGGCAGGCTATTTTATAATAGTGTAACATAACAGTGTAAATGATATAATAACTAAGTTTTAGCTGTAAATCCAACTTGCAGTTATATCTTTTATATTTTTATTGTACAGTACAATCCAAAAAATAGCGATCAAAGAGTCATGCCGGCTTGCAAGCCTCGGCAGCTGGACTTACACAGGTTACTCTGTAAATAGCATACCTCAAAAAACAGTCACTGTGACGGGTTTATCAGCATCTGCACGGTAGCAATCCATTCTGCGCAGGGACATTGTACCACATTGACTGTGAAGCTTTTATTGCACTTGAATTTTTAGCGAAGGAGAATATCGTAATGCAGTCGTAGTAAGATTAGAGGCTTAAAAAAAATGTTAACCTTCATCTTAAGATAAAATTAGGCTGTAATCTAATTTGTAGTTAGTCCCAGGTAAGACTCTGTGGATTTATTTGTAACGCACGTTTGCTAGTGGGTTTTATCAACAATGTGTAATATTGGTATTTGCGCAGTTAATATTTTCAATTGATAATAGAACATAGGATTACCTAAACTTCTCTCGGGGCCCATGATGACGAAGTCACCGCTGCTGCCCAGTAGACCGTGCATAACGAGTACAGCCTTCTTGCCCTTAATGCTGGGGTTCTCAGATCGCCTCGCTGTGCGTCTTCCAGCTGGTATCCTGTGCATCTGCAGGATATATCCATCTTCGGTAGTTATTCGGTGTCTCTCTATAGGATATCCGGCTGAAGATATGAGTTTGGGCTGGAAAGTAAAGTATCATGTTTAGTTATAGTAGTTCTTCTAGTTTTTACATATTTTACTAATAACATATTTTTGACGATGATGTCAGGGCAATCTTACCGAGACCGAGAATTAAATTATTTCTCATGGTGCGGTTTGTAATTTTACACCTTGAAAAGTATTAGTGAAAGAGAACATATAAGAAAATAATTGGTTGGCTATTAGTTAGTTTATTTTAAAAATATATTAGAAACGTATGTATGTGAATGCATATCATGTTGTTGACATAAATCGATGATAAATAAAAGAAGATATTTACATATAGAATACGTGTTGCTTTTATCTTTGTTTTTGGTATGACCGGGACGTGGGGCATGGCATCGTGAAAGCATTGCGCGTTAGCACGGAGTCTGATATGTAATAAAAATTTAGTCTTCTTACAAACAAAGGAATTTGGCCACCTGTGATAATTACGGAGGGCGGCTTTAAAGATTATGGAATTCATATAACGAAATTTATGGATTTACCTGAAAAATAATTACTCGACTCCATGTTTAGACCTGTCGAGATACTTAGATAAACTATAAATGTAATCTTTGTAAAAAATATAGGTGCTCATTAAAATTTAAATCATGTTATGAGACGCGTCTTGTATCTGACTTCACATCCGTAAACTTCAACAGTAATGTCTTGTAAGATAATTGATAAGGTAACTGTTGTCACGACAACGATATCATAATAACAGATAATGAAGATAAAACTATGTATATTAATTTAAATACCGTATTACATTTAGACGGAACGTTGTTTTGTATGCAAATTATTATTTGCGCGCATTTAGTACCTAACAAGTTTTTGCTTACGGCTTTTCCTGTTCTATTTGAAATCTGAATATATTAATTGTATATATATATCAATGCTGTGCACCGCGGTTTCACTCGTGTTTGATTTTCCCCAGTGATTATTGCTTGGTCTCGTTTAGCGTGCTTTCTTACCTTTACTATGTATTGTAATTGCTCTGCTCCTAACTGTTATATTGTGATGTTAGATAAATAGACTGCTTCCTAAAAAAAGTTAAGTCTGAGTTATAATTCCAGAAATAAAATAGTTTTAATTACCAGAAAAAGAAACAATTTCTTGGACTTCATAATATAAGGTATATATTTTGGGGTAACTCAAAGTACATGCCGCATGCTAGATTTTCTCTTTAAAATTGCTATTCAGGGTACAGAATGGAATCCTAATGAAGTCGGAGATTAAGTATTTGTTTATCGTGTACCTTGGAAACTTGCACGCAGGCTCCTTATGCTATTTACATCTTTAGACAAATTATAATGTTATTTATCAATACAACAATAGTCAGCAATCCCCAACTATGTGATAAATCTATGCAAAAAAAAGTAAGTACGCATTTATAAATGCTACAGTTCTTTGTCTGCCAGCACAATAAAGTACACCCCGAGAATATCAATGCCCGAATCTAGTTTGCATTCAATGGTTTATTATATTTAAAAACAAAAGGATATATTCAGTTACTGACGATATTTGTGATAGACTCTATTCTTTTATGTTCTCGCTGACTTGTCGTTAGAAACAAAAGGAGCTTCAGAATATTGGAATGACTTGGCTGTAGTTCTGGTTACGACGGTTATGAAAGTCCATATTAGGTTTGATAATGCTTTTCCATCATACATGTATTAATAATTGAGATATAAATTCACATATAATATCTAACACCATACTTCAACCTTTAGGAATGAAACAATTACCATACAAATGTAGGTCAGAAAGTACGCTAAGTGACATAGAAGCAGTAGTACTTTTAGTAACTAACAGCGCGGGTAGGTCGTATGGCGCGCCAGAAGCGACCAGTGCGAGTTGGCTAAAAAGAACCGACCATTACCGAAAAGAACCGATCTGTCATTGCCTACATCAGCGATGTAGGAGTTTAGTCAGCCCTCTACGCAAAAATCTAGCATTATTCTAACGGAATTTACGAACAATTTACATTTAAAAACATACCATACATAACTAAATAAGAACTGGATTCCCCTAAAAAGATAATTACCTTAAAATCATATTTATATTTGGCAACTGTCATAAATTAATAAAAAGGGCTCCAAATCGAAGTATAATCATTCTGTGATTGCTGGCTACGTGGAATCCATTAACCTTGAAAACTAAAGTGCAGGATGTTCAAAAATTTGTCAAAAAAATAAAATAAATAAACAATGACAATTTTATCATTCTGATCGCGTTTATACTGATTATGTCATGTGGATGTACCTACGCATAGCGCCGCCTGCAAAACAAGGTACTCAAATTAGCGTCACGTGCCAACATTATGGTCCTTTCGCATAAAGAATTGAATATTATTTCCTATTTATTATATTTGGGTATTATGTATTATTACGTATGAAATCAAATTGAACATATTTTAAACCATTAATTTCAAAAGATTCATTATTAGAAATATTGCATTAAGTGTAGGCTCTGAGGAGACGCTTATGAACATCAAAAGTACCACCTGCTCGAAATAGAATTTTGTTACGAAGAAGGTTTGACAAAAATCTCACTGTTTTTTTCTTGCAATTGTTTCTATTAAAACAAATACTTTTTTGTTACAATCTTTTTTAAACGATCTTAGAGGGGATCATTTCCAGACGATAACATTGTGATTCTAGTAAGTAAAATAAATTATAATGTATCTAAATATGCTTGACATGGTAGATACTCAAAATTAATGACCGGAAAATTATGAAAATTGTAGTGTACACTCTTCTCTATAAAGTTATTCGAGGTAACATTCCGGTAATTTGTATAGAGAGGCAGAGCTGTCACTACTTTGTAAGCTTTAGTTATAACAGAGGTACATTTGATAACTCTCCTATCGTTTGGCTTTTGCGAACTACACATTTACCGGGTAGGGTTATGTTTAAATTAAATCAAACTCCCTAAACCGTATAAAACACTATTCTTACATAATATTTTGTAAGCTGAAATTTATTAATAGAAATGTTGTTCCTTTTCGTATGCTGATTTATGTTTGGTCACTTTAAGATTATTTAAAAAGTTATTTTTAATTTTAATAATGATATTCCAAAGACTAGACAGTTGTTTCATAATAATATAATGGTAATTTATACCCGACAGCAATAAAAGAGTATAACCTTAATTATCTGTCAAATAAATAATAGATAAAAATAAACTAAGAAACACGCTTTGAGAGATAATCAAACTAAAATGTAATAAATAATTCTGAGCATAAGAATAAAATTAGTGATGAGAAAATTTATGTCACTATTCTAAAAGCGTGTAGTGCATTGTATGACATTTTTAAACTAAACACATTACTGGTTTACCGGACAACGAGTTATAGCACTACCAAGTTTTACTGTCAAAATGTTATTATAGATTGGATCGTAAAGTGAACGTTATTCATGTCTGCAAACGACACCCCTCCCTAATACCTCCCAATTATAACAGCAATGCATTACTGTTATATTATATAATTATTATAATATATACATATATATATATATATATATATATATATATATATATATGAACATAAACCAAGATGAAGTGTTTTTTAAAGTGATTTATTCTGATCATATATAAAATACTAGCAGTACCCGCGGTTCCGTACGCGTTATTTACATAACTATAATTTTCGAGTTTTATTTTTATGAATCGCAAAGGTTAAATTATTTTTATTAACCAACTTCAAAAAGAAGAGATTTTCGATTCAGTTGTATTTTCTTGTATGTTTGTTATTTCATGATTTCGTCATTGAAAACCAATTTGAAAACCAAAAAAAAACAAAATTGTAAAGGGGATATTTTCAAGTGGTCCCATTTATTGGCATTGAACATTGATTTTCGAAGAATCACTGGGGAACTCCTCAAAATGGTATGCAAGACTAGGTCAGACTAGGTATGATATAATTATGGCCAAGAACAGAATAAAAGTAGGAAAGTATTGTTGCATTTTTTTGAAGTCTGTTTTTTTAATGTATTGGATTAAGTAACTAGACTAGCAATAAAGGATTCGCCATTATGTGTGGGTTTGAATCGATGGTTACGATGAATGTGAATTTTTCGCGAAGGATTTCCTCATGAATAATCCATGATAATTTAGTATTTTTTTTATGATTTTTTTATTGCAATTTGTCTCTGAAAAGTTTAGTGGAGCCCTGAACTACTCTTGAGAGCCTCAATATTTTTTACGTATTACACTTTTAGAGCATCGACAAAAAGATAAATTGCCGTCGATTATTTTAAACTAGCTATTTCCCGCGTTTTCATTCTCGTTACAAAATTAGGGGTTAAATATTGTTTTTTAAAAAAAAATGAGCAAGGATTGTAAAATTGACAACCAAACTGTATAAGAATAGATCAGATGGCAGAAATAATGAACCTTATAATTATTGCGGTCTAACAACGAAAATGTCTTTTTGACCGCTCTTAAATTCGGACTTGGATATAATACAGCCAAGAGTTTTTAATACAAAGCTAAAGTTAAAATATTATTATAGGAATGTCGGACTGGCATTTATCTGTCCTTAAGTTGTCTCGATGTTAAACTTATGATATAATATGTATTTATATCTGAATTTTCGTGTTCTGCGCATTTGTATACAGATCGGTAAAAAAGATTGGTAAGGACTAATTCCTGACGCTCCGGATATATACCCCGATTGCCCAACGCTAGGACAGACGCCGTTCTTATTTGATATCAGATTAGATTGAGGCTTAAAAACTATCATGAAAAAAGACATCTAATTGAATTAAGTTCTGTACTCACCACAGATAAATAAGCCTCTTTCTTGAGATTCCGAACACCCGACACTTTTATTATATTAACGCACAATAAGTTCAATGCCACAAATTTTATTAGAGCCCACATTTTAACATATATAATATTAAGGTATTTTCACGCGATTATGTTATTAGAAATAAAAAAATACCATCTAAACTTATTTGGAAAAAAAAATTCGCGGTCTATTTCTTCAAAAGAGTTTTATAAATATGTCAGATTTATAGTCTATTTTTTAAGCAGTGTTACTAAGTTATCTCCGCTTGTGAAGTGGTTTTAAAATTGAATAAAAAAATGGATTTGTTAATTTTGAGTAATTAAAACATATTTTCAATAATTTTGAGTATAAATAAATGTCATTGATTTTTTTCTTTTCTTAATTGTCAAATATAATTTATTATTACTCTCGATCAGCGTGATACTGATGGTGGGATAAGACTCGGAACGCACGTGTTCTGTCATTCGTTTTTATCGTGCGTTTCACAGTTATAAATATGTAAAATATATTCAAATGCATATTCAAAATGACGTATAAGTATCGCATCATTGGTACGTATTATCCGAATATCTATCCAGTTTATTTACGTTCTTTATGTCGCAAATGTGACTGAGTTATACGTCCATGCGGAAAAAGATTTTACATGTTTCTTTTTATTTTATTTAAAAACTTGTAATTTTGATAAACGACATTATTAACATTTATACGCGTCCTGCTTATATAAATAATAAGTTGAAGTATATAAATGTTGAAATATAATATTTCAAATTACATTATTGTGTGGCTTTAGTACTTTTGCGAGACGAATATTTTGTTACGCAAGAACTTGTAAGTGAATTCGTGTATTTAGTTAGTTTTACATGTGAATGATTGAAACGTGATCTTACCGAGATTATTGATGTCGTAGACGTTATATATCTATTGTTAAGTACTTTATATTATGTTTGTACTATAGTTGTGTTTTCTATGAGTGAAAAAAAATAATTTCATCTTTAAATATTAATGCAATTCTAGAAAATATGTGTTATAAAAACGATTTCACGCAACATTATTTTTATTAGTTACTTGAAAACACGTTTGTATTACTTTTAACAACTTAAAACCTAGAAATTGTGTGTAGGTACGTATATTTTTCAATAGAGAGTGTGTATTGGAGATTAAAATTTAAATAACTGTTGTTCATCTTGTACAACTAAACTATGGTTCCTAGAACCCAAAATAGTACAGATTGACACGTCATACGCAGTGGGATAAATCATCAATAAAAGAGACGGTAAAGAGGGCGCTTGACCTGTGTCATCAGGAATCCGCATGGGTTGTACTATTAATTAGGTCAGGTCGTGCAATAAAGCAAATCCATGAGCATGAGCAGTTCAACTTGCACGATCACGCTTCAAAACCAAAATTACCTTACTCAATTGAGACCTTCAGAAAGCGTTTATGAACGTCAAAACTATCGTCGTTTCGGAAAATAACTCTAGAAGAACTGACATGAAACTCGATCGGAATTATCTTTTTAACATACATATATCTGTAATACATTCACGTTATAATTGTTTTTAGTGGATGTATAGACAGAAATGTCAATTCCAGACATCACCATCGTTCACATATTTATATACCCTATGACCTTTTGACACCATAACCACCTTGACACGGCGATTAAACTTACAGTCCGCCAATCGGTAATATGCTTTGGAACTTCGTTGTAAAGGCTAACACTATTTATTACCTAAAAATTGTTGCTGGTTTTACAGAGTTTGAAACATATCTGTTAAATTCAGGTTCTTTGTGGTCAGTCGACTAGATGAAATACACGTATATAATTAAATAATATATTTCCAGATTTTACATCAGTTTTACATCGCCTTTTTTTCCAAACTGTGACATAGAACATGTCTCATTTATATATTTTTAAATATAAAACACAAGTAAGTTTTCAACAGAAAATACAAGGAGATTTTTAACATTCTCCGGCCCAAACAAAATGGCCACAACAATTACAACAGAAAGAAATAAATAAATAACAGTGAGAATAGAAACTGCAACCTAATGTTAACAATACAAAATAAACCATATATAAATCTTACTGAGGATTCTCAGAACCCTCCCCCCACCTGGGTCCACAAGGAACATTAAGAATTTCCATTCTATTTCTTGTAAAACAGTCTTTATATACCCATTACGAAACACTTCAACATATTTCTGTATCGAAATCAACTGCTTGTACGCTAAATCTGTACTATTACGAGTAAGTAGTCCAAGATATTCTTCTTTCCATGGCAAGTGCACTTCATAACGACCCTCATTATTCTCATTATTATTTAATACAGAAATCAACTGATTGCATTGCAAATCATTGTTATTACACATAAGATGCCCCGTATGTGTTTCTATTAATGGTAAGCGTACTTCGAAATCTTGTTTATTATTTTTTTTAATAATGTTTTTGAGAAACTTAAGTGTTTCACATTGACTTTGTTCAATATTTGCGAAGTTAGTCGAATCGCTAACAACAGAGGTTTCTAAGTCCCCACAATGTGATAAAGAAGTATTTGTATTTAAACAATTAATTTCCTTGTATATTGGCAGACTAAATACTGAACTCTGCAACACCTCACCAGGTTTGGTTTTAATAGTTTCTAAACATGCTGCAGTGGGTTCCTTGTACCAGTTACTCTGGCCTTGATCAAAATCGTCTTTCGCTGACATCATTTGTTCACTCTGAACCGTAGCTCCGTTATGTGCCCCCGCCTTATATAGTTTCGGTAAAGATCGGGAGACATTTTCATAATTAGTGCTTAAACCGATCCATCGACGCTTGTATTCCTCTGCGGTTTCTAGATCAGAAAAAATAACATCTTCTGATTCTTCTGACTGAAACCATAATTCTTGAATTCGGTTGTCGATTTTGAATAAACTTTCAGCTTGGTCAGAACAGTACTTAAACAAAGCCTGAATATTAGGCGTATGATCTTGTAAAGCTTCATGCAAATCTTTTTCAGCACAAGTAAAAAATCGTCTAGCAACTGACCTTTGTTTCGTTAAATTCTCCATGTCAGCCGCCAATTGTAGACTTACACTAAATTACAATAATAGATTTGCAGGTGCATACATGCGATTCACGTCGCCCATTTTTTCCAAACTGTGACATAGAACATGTCTCATTCAAAATATATATTTTTAAATATAAAAACACAAATAAGTTTTCAGTAGAAAATTTTTAACAATATGGGATGGTATTTGTCACAATTTCTAGTCATTAAAGCACCTCGGTCTTTACAAATTCCAGCTTTTCAAAGCTTTTGCGGACATCTATTAATTTATGAAGAATGTATTGGGAGGGCAAAGTTAAGATACCGAGGAACCTAAACACAATTTGTGGTGTGTGATAAAGTACGATACAAAGAATCGCGCTTAGAGATATGAAGCGATGACGCCTCAGTTGGTAGTGTGTTCGGACACAACGTCGAAGGACGTAGGTTCGAATCCTAGTAACTGAGTCCAGAGCTTTCGGTGAAGGAAAACATCTTGATGAAACCATAGCATGGTGGACAGGGCTTTTTTTAAAATCGCCTGGGTAGCTACCACCCTCAAGTTGAAAATCTGTCGTAAGGTAGTCTGGTGAAACTGTACAGGCTTTGCCAGGTCAAACAGTGTACTCAGTTCGAAAAAAAAAGCTTAGAGATATGTACAATGTTTCTGATAAAGTAAACAAAATTCTGTCAATAATGATTTTTAATTTTTATTTACTGAATAAGTGCAAGAACATATTGGTTAATATAATCATAAATGCACCAGGTGTTAAGTATACTTACAAGTTAATGGTAATCTGAGAACATTTAAGTTATTTTAACGATCGAGTATGACCTATATGACCTTGGTTACATTTGTCTGTTGTTGTTATGAGACAACTTCGAAATGGTTTAACTTAGCGGTTTTTTACTTTTACCGGTACATAGAGCTAAAAACAAAGCCCCGCTATGCCTGTAATACAATTTTAATTCAATTTTTTTATAACAAAAATATATTTTAGCAAATTTTTACAGTAGGTGTCTGGTAGGTAGGGCATCGGTGTGATATCTTTATGTATAAAATTCTTCTGTCCGTATGTTTTATTTGTACTTACGGAGTCTCTTAACTATACTTGGATTCGGTATGCGATGGTTTTATCGATATTCATTTTTCTTTTAATTTTTCCATCAAATTGTTCTTTTAAAAGTAGGTAGGTATCGAAAAAGAAATAGAAGTAGTTTACATTTTTCCCCCAATATCGAAACTCGAAAAATTGATGAATAGAGAGCTTCGACTTCGACCAAAAGAAATTGGCACACCTCGTTATGATCGAACCACTAGTATATATTATTTAATATACGTGTATTTAAATAAGTAATATAATATGTAAGGAACAATAAAGGGATGGCCTATTGTCTCTAGCAATATTTTGAAGTGGTGTTTTCTAATCTCGCCTGGCTAGGCACCACTTTGGAGTTGAAAATCTCCCCATCCATGTGTGTATGTGTTCCGGCAGCTTAAATTGGGAGCCTACATTTCTGTAGGTTTAGGGTGTTTACCATGTTAGGTCTCATCGTCATTTTAACATCCGGCGAGATTGTGGTTTAGTGATATAGTCTACAAAATTAAGAAAATGTTACTTTAAGATTTCTTTACGACTATTATTTTATGTCGATAGTTCAGAAATTATATCTATAGTTACCTGTTTAAAATGAATTAGGTTAGTGTTTTTATTTTTCTACTTTGTTTTTCCTTCAATACATACAAGATATGTCCACGTCCACGTCCAATAGACCAATTAGCGTGTACCTAAAATCATTTAAAAAGCGATTAACCGATGATTAAAAACGATTATTAGTCTAGGAATTGATTAGTTAAAACCTTACTAATTGACGCATCACCTCGTTAATCTAAATGCATGTTGATTATTGTGTGAGGTTTTTTTTTACGCGGAAAATCATTCGATTAATTTCGAATTTTCCCGAACCAACGATACTTTTCATTTTCAAGAACATATAAAACTGTTTATGTGAAATCTTTATTTTATGTTGATGAGGGGAATTTAGCTTTTTTTTATATAGTAATACGATATTGTATCGAATAGTGAGCACAGTATATAATTCATGAAATTTTGGCGACCATAAATAAACATTTGTGATCCATCGTCGATCGTCGTTGTTATGCTGAACTGCAAGACTTTTCGAAATCCAATATACTGGCTGAAACCGTAATGCAATAATCCAAAAAAGAGTCCGCACCACTCTGCGTAGAGAATGGAGATACACCGACTGTTCCCGAAACACAGTATACCTAAGCATGCATTTGGTCTTAGTTGTGATGCAGTCGGAAAAACTTCGTGCTCTACTATCCAAACTTTCGTTGTTCGCGTTTGCAGATGAGTTTACGATAAGACGCGAAGTTTCGATCATTTTTGAAAATATAGTTATTTCCTCACATTTGGATAAAGTCTCCACTGCTAACCTTAATTTACAGGCGGTAATCAAAGATGTGACACTGTCTCCATCAGCACCGGGAACCATCGAGGACGAGAGGATGGAGTTGCTCGGCTCGCTAACAACGGAATTGCAGCAGCGGACCAGCGCAAGGGTTATCAAGAAACTGAGGCTTGAACCGCCAGCAGACAAGAGATCAGGGAAAAGAATTGATGGAGTCTCAGACGGTAGCCAGCGGAAATATTCTAACCATTTTAAATATAGTCTTAGTATTTTATCAAAAAGCTGTATTAGCTAGTGCGGCTATACCTTAATTATTATTATTATAACCTTTATTGCTGATACTAAATATGTACAATTTTATAATTTTTTTATTACATAGGTTTAACAGATCAGTTTTCCCGTTTTAGTGGTCAGCATGTCACTCGACACAAAGGCCTCTTCCAGTTGCTTCCAATTTCTCCTATCATTTTTTTTCTTTGTCAAACTAAGTTATCAACTTTCTTTATATAATCTGTCCATCATACCTTAATTAAATCAGATCAAATGGAAGATTCCCGCGTGGTGTATAAAAAGAGGTTCAAGAAGATTAACTAGCAGATACGGCAAATTCATTCATTCAAGCGAATGTAATACATTTATTTTCCTTTAGAACCCTCATGCTAGTTATTTTCTTCTCGTATTCTCTCATTTCCGTTCTCGAGGAGTAGGAAGATATGCTTATTTTCATTTGTTCGGACGTTTGTCTTTTTTATTATTAGTTCTTGATTTTTTAAGAAAAGCTGAAATGGTAATTTTCATTGAGAAGGGCAAATAGTATTAAATATACAACCGTTTTTGTATCTGGAAATTATTAAATATTATAATTACAAATAAATTATATTCTAGTGTTTCCCACATTTAACCAGATTTTCTGTCATCTTTAAATGACGATATAACTAAGTTTGTCTATTGATTTTTGTTCCAAGACTAAATGAATTCATTTAGAGTCATAAGTAAATAGTTTCACTCTTAAGGAGTTCTGTAACAGATCGGATATATTATGATTAATACCGGAAGTGATTATTTCGTTTTTTTTGTTTTCAACTTTTCTTTAATAATTTAAACACAGAATGCAACAAGTTTAATATTAAATAAATGTGAAGGTGACATTTCTGTGCAGTTAATTTAATTTTATCCATGTTCTCTGTAACTCTGAATAAATATAATATTTATCTATGAAGATAATAAAGTTTTTATTAATTAAGCGGACTTTAAACTATTATTAATACTATTGAAGTTTATGACTATACATACAGTTTATTTATTTACTTTTCAATTATCATATTTGTTAACTTGTAGTACTCCCACGGCGCAGATCTTCGTTAAATCTCTCCATTCATCCTTGTCGCTATTCTAGGTCATTTTCAACCACATGTTTCCTTAAAAATATCGTGCCATTTCTAAGAAACGGCCTTCCATTTTTTTCTGTTATTTCCACACGCTTTTTGGCCATTGCTCCTCATGTAGCCTATAAATATGTGTAATGTTATTTTAGAATTTTCATTATTATTCTAACAGCTGTCACTCTTGTTATTTCTTAACTTTTGGTTGTTATTTTATGTACAATTTTTATTCCGAGAGTGCTATTGTCTATTTTCTTTCGATATACCTTATCTACTTATGCTAAGCTGCGATCGTCTTACAGACATACCGGAATGTGAAACACCGAACAAACCAGAAGATAAGGAACCTTTAAAGTTCCCCACGGTTAAGCAACGAATGCCGAAAGCGCTCTGGTCGACGGACGAGAAGAGTCTGTTCTTCGAGGCCTTGAACGAGTACGGGAAGGACTTCGACGCCATCACCTCATACATTTGCGCGAAAATGAAGAAGAAGGGAATGCTCGACGTGAACCTTAAGACGAAGACTCAAGTCAGCCATTTCTACTACAGAACTTGGCATAAGCTGTCGAAGCACGTTCATTTTGATGAGAGTGAGTGTTTTATTTTTGTTAATTTTTGTTTAAATTTAACATGCACCGCCACGCGGTTTTACTTGTGTATCTTGAAGAAAATTAATGCGTCATACGGCCTGCACGCAATATTACTTAGTTTTCATTTAGAGTACATACTTTTTGACGTATATTTTCGATGACAATTATGTCGCTTTTAAAGTAAATATAGTATAAAATTCAAAAAGAATGACTTAAAACTGACTTGTAATTGAATAAAAAGTAAAACGCAAGAAATTATCTATTTGAAAATGCTATCAAACATCATGCTATGACCGTCAGGAGTGCAGTAATTACCATACAAATTGGAGATACGAGATATCCTACATGAATTAATAGTGTGATGTCGGTTATCGAGGGTCGAAAGCGCATAACAATAAAACTGAAGGAAAACACAAGGCACAGGTAGTTATATAATAATCAACAGACTTGTAGTTTAAAAGCTGAAACTACGATAAATAACAATGCTCCTTTTAATGATGGTCATTCATAGAACAAGGTCAACTGTAAATTACTACATGTTGTCACATTCCGAAGATATCATATTTAATTCGCCTATTAAATTATTATGATGTATCATTTATCAAAAGACATCACGTTCTTGGATACTGAACAACTTGTGGTGACGTGTAGAAACAAAGTCTACTAACTGTGGTTTTGATGATTTTGAGTAAGATGAACAAAAAAACATTTGTGTTGTGAAGACACACGACAGAAGTGAAACGTTTATATTACAGAGCAATATTTTAAATTAAAAAAAACAACAAAAAACAGAAAGCCACGCGATCACTCATCCAAGTACTAACCGCGCCCAGAGGTTGCCTAACTTTGGTGATCAGACGAGAAACGATGTTTCCAACACTCTACCAGAGAAACAGTGTTTATTCCGACCACTTTTCCGTCACATCTAATCACAGGTTGTTGATTAGATTTTCAAAACCCTCCCATACGAAGTTTCACTTTTTATCACATCATCCTATACGGAAACAGTGATAACAAAAAGTTAACCTGTATTCACAGTTCGCAAAATTCACCAGTTAACAGATATTGCTAAGTTGTTCTACTTCGCTTACTTCCACAGCTAAATTAAACTTGATTTAAATACCATATTTTTAACTATATGGGACCTCACGAATCATTAAATATTAAATTTGTCAAATTCAGTATCTTAACTCTGTCCTTCCAATACAATACATCCTGGATAAACGACACTTCAAGGGACTGTAATCTGTTTTTTGCTTATAGAGGTTTCTCACTACTCCAAGTTTTTTGCTTACTACTTAGATCTTTGCGAATGAGGCGAAGCTTTTGCGGAAAGAAAATAATATAAAACTATAGCATGGTAGTAGGGGGGTCCCTATCTAAGCATGTCTGGCTATGTACCACCCTCAAGTTGAAAATCTGTCACCAAACCCCTATAGGTGTGTTTAGGCAGCTACACTTGGAAGCTAGTTCATCGTTAGGTTTGCCACGTTTACGATCTTAGATTAAATCGTCATTTAACATCAGGTAAGATTGTAGTCAAAAATTGAAACTTATGTGACAACAATGCATTGTTATAAATATATTTATGTAAATAAAATTATATGTCCACAAGCCTCTAAGAATTAACATGATAGCTTCATTTAATGTAAAGGTATTAGAGTTTGAGAAACTAAAATTGTTATAAGCACTACGCGTTCAATGAGATGTGTTTTGTTGCTGTGGAGACGTGGAGCAAGCGGTGTGGTGCACATGCGCAGGAGAGGGTAAATAAACGGATAACTTTGTGTATTTATTTATTTTATTTTTATAAGAACTTCACAGCATAATCATGGTAATTTAAAAACATATGAATATAATAACAGAGTGCCAATTATGAAGTAAAGCGTTTTACATTTTGCATAACGAAAAATTAAGATTATGAAGTTGTTTGTAATATTGTGTAATAATTAACTTGATGCTTGCACGTGGGCGCATGTATATTGTGTGTATGCGTGCGTGCGTGCGTGTGTCTGTTTGTGCGTGCGTGCGTGCGTGCGTGTGTGTGCTGTAGTTGATATCTAATTGTTTTTATTTTTCCTTCATGAAACCTGAGTCTAACTTTGTGCGGACCGACTTCAAAAACTGATTCCGACTTAGGTGGAAAATATCAATGTCATTGAAGTATCTATTGTACCCTGTTGTGCATCTATAAATAATGGAATTTTGAGCATAAACAAGTTTTACGGCAGGAATTACAAACAAAGTTGAGTTTCTAATGTTTTTACTAGGTAATCTAAAATGTAATATGCTTAAAAGTTCTGGGCTATCTATAAGTGAGTTGACAAGGTCGTATAGAAATATCATATCGTTCATAATTCGGCGGTATTCTAGTGATAACATGTTTTAAAACTCTTTAAGTTGTTCTTATAATCACTCGGCTCCTTCTTACTTTTAAAATTGAGGAATTTCATAAACTTATATTGTATATTTTCCAACCTGTTGTTATGTGTAACAAAATCTGGAGACCATATTGAGGAGGTATATTCTAAGCTGTTTCTTACGTAAGAGAAGTAAAGAATTTTGAGGGGTAGAATTTTAATAAATGGTTTAATGACTCTGAGTGTAAATGCCAACATTTTGATGGCTTTTTGATGAACGAAATCATAATGATAATTGCAAAGTAACTTGAAATTTCTTTTATAAAGAATTTTTGTAAGCAAAGCATATTTATACTTTTCATTTTTCCATTTTATCATATTTCTTACTCTTTATTTAAAAGATACTGTTAATAATAATAAACAACGCAGACGAAGGTGCGGATATTAGTTGGTAGTAAAAAAAAGTCTTTAACGTCAAGAAGCATTGGTGTTATCTATTTTAGGTAAATATATCAACGTTCATTTTTATACAATATATGGTATAGAACGTCTGTATGTTTGCAGATGTGAAGAAAGTGGTCCAGGAGTTGTACGCGCTGATAAACTACGGCGAGCTCCGTAAGAAGCTGGTGTCGGTGAACGAGAAGACGTGCGCGCGGCTCGGCGAACTCGTAGCGGCGGGTTCGCTGGTGCTACGCGCACGCGGACGCAACCTGCGCGTGCGCACTCCTATGTGCCGCGCGCTCCGACGCCTCAATCAAATCACAGGTAACTCGTCACATCTCTCACCATCTCCCCTCTACCCGAGTTATCTGTTTCTCATGTTTTTCATGGTCCTTTATTATCCACCTGACTTCACTTTTATGGTCATTATTTTTTTTTTCATCTTCTGTTTTGTCGAGCGTGTGTTCAAAAATAACATGTCACCCTCATCCATGCAACAAACAACAATCAAACAAAAAAAAGGATTAGCAAAAAATAAGTTAAAAAAACAGAAACTTGCAATCACTTTTTTCCACATATACCGACGTCCATCAAATTATAGGTTAATTTGACTTCTTCTGATGCTGGGCCTGACAATATTGTATATTTTTATTTATTTATTTATTATATATCTATTATAATTTTCCTTAAACATCTTTCTTCTTTCAGTTGTTCCGGACACATTCCATTAAAAAATGATATACATCCTCTTCTTAGTGACAAATTGCACATTTACTACTATCGCTTCTTTTCACAAAAAAATTAATCTTATTCAATAGAATATGCCCGGAACGAATTCTTAAAGCCAAGACAATCATGTTTCTTCTCATATTGGAATCTTGGAACCATTGGACCGATTCCAGAGATGGTTGGATCGTCTTATATCAACTACTTTTTATTAAAAAATTTCCATTAAAGTATTCGGACCATACGTTGAGTGTATTTCTTTTGAACGCAGATGTAGCATCGTTATTTACCGGTATGCAATTGTATAGAATTGCATTTTCTATCGCTTCTTTTGCTAATTTGGCCACTATTTCATTAACTTCTAATCCGATATGTGAAGGCATCCACTGCATTACAGTATACTTGTCAAGTGTTACAAGCTTTTTTTTGTATTAACTTAATAATTGAATAAGCCAAAGGAATACTACGAAAGTTAAGTAAACTGCATCAACTTATATGTTAAATTGTACGTTTGGAATCTGTATATATTACAAACTTATTATAATTTAAATTTTATATGTAAGATAAAGCTTCTCAGATAGCAACCATCTCTGTGTGTATTATGGATATCATACTTCTTATACTTAATTTGATATGGCTAGAAGTTTGTGGGTCTAAAAATGCTGCTCCACTATATGCACCTAATTTAGATTCTTTAGTGACTACTGAATAAAAATCAGAATATATTTAGTTGCGGCAACGCTAATAAAACGTTCGACCAGAATGGAGTATATCGCACGTTATCTTTTATATTTACAGTTGTTATAATTAAGCTTACAATAATAAACATGATTTGTTGGGGCTTAAACATAATAACAAGATTTTGTTTGGAAAATCACACATGATATACTACAAGTAAAAGACATGACGACGTACAACATATATACGGGTGGTGGCATCGAGTGTTTCATTAGAAAAATAAATAGGCGAAATACTCGTAGCATACAGTCAACTAATAATATAAAATTTAATCTAATGGTTGTGGCAACTTTTAGTCACTTGCAGTGATGACATCGATAAGCTTACATTGCGTTAAGTATTCTGACATACAAATGAATAAGTGTGCTTTTCGTTACGCGTGATTCACCTCCTCCGCCGGTTTGTTACTTGTTACTACAGTCTATGCGAATCTTTTTCACCGCTCTGAATATAGTCGGTTGGAAGTTCGGCCGGTACAGCCAAGAGTTTAATACAAAATAAAGTTAAAATATTATGAGAAACATTCAAAATTGACATTTGTTTATCGTTGCCTCGATGTTATACATACGAGGTGTGTTCAAAAAGTATCGCGAATTTTGAATTTTCGCGGGTTACGTATATTCGAATTTCGAATTTTTTGTGGCGTTATGTTGGTACTCATGTCTCTCACTTATGCCGACAAGCTCGGCCATTTTGAATGTTCATTTAATTGTTGACAGCTGCTTTGCTTGCACGTGTTTTGGATCGTCTTCGATTTTTACTTATTCAAAAAAATGGATCAAAGAACCTGTATCAAATTTTGTGTGAAAAACGAAATTAAGTGCGCGGATGCATTCCGAATGTTGACTGTGGCATACGGAGAAGCTACCTTGGACCGAAGCAACGTTTATCGGTGGTACAAAATGTTCTCAGAAGGCCGAGAAGATGTGAACGACGAAGAGCGTGCCGGACGCCCGAGCACTTCAACAACAGACGAAAAAATTAATGAAGTGGAGAAAATGGTATTGGCCAATCGTCGAATCACCGTTAGAGAAGTTGCTGAGGACCTAAACATATCGATTGGCTCGTGCCCGGATTTGTGGAAGAACAAAAATTGGCTTTTGCACCACGATAACGCCCCTGCTCACACATCGTTGCTTGTGCGCGACTTTTTGGCCAAAAACAACACACTAATGATGCCGCAGCCACCGTATTCCCCAGATCTGGCCCCCTGTGACTTTTTCTTGTTCCCTAAACTGAAGAGGCCCATGAAAGGATGACGTTACGCTTCTCTTGACGAGATAAAGACGGCATCGAAGGAGGAGCTGAACAAGATAAAAAAAAATGATTTTTTGAAGTGCTTCGAAGATTGGAAAAACCGTTGGCACAAGTGTATAATATCTCATGGGGATTACTTTGAAGGGGACAAAATAGATATTCATGAATAAATAAATAATTTTTGAAAAAACACAAAATTCGCGATACTTTTTGAACACACTACGTATAATATAATACGTATTTATACTTAAATTTGTGTTCTACGGAACTATATTTAGAGTTCTGAAAAGGTTTGGCTGGGACTGTAGTAGTGAATGTACGTGTTGGTTGCAGAACGCGCGTGCGGGTCGCGCGTGTGCTCGCGCGTTCACGTGTCGCTACGCGCGCGTGATTGCGGCGCGTGGGCGCGCGTGCAGGCCGCGGCGCACAACCCTCGTGCCGCGGCCGCGCTCACGCTTCGCACCCGTTTACGCGCGCTGCTGCAAGCGCTGCAGCGTCGTTGGAGGTCGAGAGTATCCTTTACAACACCGCGCGCTAACTCACTAGAGGTGAGGAGCAAGTCCTTGCCCTACGGTTGTCAAACATCAATAAGCAGATACATTAATAAAACTTTATGAGATGTACATAGCCATATTATAAACAAAGGCTTAATCATTGTGATATCATTTAAAATAACGCCTGTCCTTGCGATAATAGATCTGTAGATTTTTTTTGCATATATACTCCAGATTCCATTCGAAGGGATTAAGACATTTAATTCCTCGCGATAGTTTATCTTCTTTCCATCAAGTATACTACAATTGAATTCCTTTCTATGATCAACGCGTTATCATAAGATAACACACATCCCACGACTGTTACATACAGCGAAAATATATGTTACATAACGTGCGGGCATTATTTGAACCCACATAGACCTAACTACATTATAATATGCTGAATTTCATCCCTCGATGGCGAAGCCATGCGTTAACAAAGATAAGTCAATAATATATAATTGTCACATGAAACCTACTGGGAAATATAATCCAAATAATATTGCATCTTATTTTCAACTCTGTTAATGTGAATAGTTTATGTGAGAAATTATTTGACTTCTAATCTATATATCGTTCCCATGTCACTTCATGTTTCCCTGGAGTTATTAATCGCCATCTGTACAATATAATCGGTCGTGATATAAAAGTGACAAAAAACAACGAAATGACATGTTCAACAACATACGTACATTTGTCCAACAAAAATAAGTAATTAAAACTGAGCAAAAAGCAGAGGGCTCCTTAACACAGACGTAGGTCATTTGAACAACAAAAATAAGTAATTAAAACTGAGCATAAAGCACAGGGTTCCTTAACACAGACGCAGGTCAACTACAAACATAACAGAGTGGATGTTGGAGAATCAAAGTATCCCGACGAACTGCAGGCTAGAGAATTAGAAGAGAATTGCCAGGATCTAGTCCAAACATGTCCCTGTGAGAAGGACGATGACAGGGAAGACCTCGAGGATCACTTGAACATGGAACCTGATCGGGTGCTTGTGCAAGGTGAGGCTTTACAGTATGACGTGATGTATTGCTATCAGCTCGAAGAAGTAAATACCATCTCTTATTGGAGGAACGTAAGAGCAGTGATGAGAGATTAGATACGAGAAACTAAGCAACATGTGTGTTTTGGAGTCTTTCTATCACGCCCACCACTATTGTTTAGTGTATTTTTCACTCGCATGCGAGAAAAAATTATTTCTTTGAGACGTAAGATATTGTAGTTACGCCTGACTGGGGTCGCTACCACCATGTTGATAAACCAGTCATAATGACTTTCTTTTGGGTTGTTGCGTTTCGGAATTAACCAGTGTATGTTCTGTTACAATGAGGCTTAGAGGGGTGGCACGACAATAGTGACTATCAATGAATTATAAATTTCACATTGGTTGCCTTGGTTTGTAGATGGTACTATCTATATATATATTTGTTATGTACAGAACTGCGGTCATCGAAGAAGCTGTCGCTGCACGTAGGTCCTCGAACCGAAGCTGAGATACACCTACCCGTGATCAGTCCAAGTGAACAGCTATCGAGTCAGAAGATATGCTTCTCATCTTATTTGAAGCGAATGGGATCGCAGAGGAGAGACAAGGATACAGGTAAGTAGGCTGAGGATTAATTGTTTTCGTGTCTTTATAATTTGATTGTTGAAGATTTGACACAGGGTAAGGTGTTGTCTTCCCTTCTTTGACATTTGGAGTCATCGCATGCGTTTAATAAAATTTCCATAGTAGATATAAGAGCCCAGAATATTTTAGAACACTTATGGAATAGGAGCAGAGGTTGCTAAACCATTTAGTATAGATAACAAAGGTAATCACTTTCATAAAATTTGTAGGTAACTGTAGATGTACATTAACTAACGCTGCAGAGCAATACATCAAATAGACTACAACCACTCTATTGTTATTTGATCTTGGCAACGAAACTGTATAATTTCCAGTTGACGTTGGCATGGTGTCTCTACCTCGAAATATTTCATCATTTGTTATTTTTTTGCCAGTCAAAATACGCCAACCGAAACGTCAACGGAAAGACAGCGCAACCGACAAGGAAAACGAACAGAAGAAGTTGAAACCGGATGACGAACAGAGGCTGATGAACATCGAGGAGACGGCCATAGATGGCATCGAACTGATGGCTTCATACAAGATCCACCTCGAAGACGAGGAGAAGCAGGCGACCGAAGACGAAAAGGAGCTCAGATCCGAAGAGACGGCAGAGGAGGAAACAGACAACGTCGTCGGTGAGAAGGATATGTCTGAACGAGAGAAGGATAGCTTCTCCGAGATGGAAGATGATGAGAAATTTAATAAGAGCGACACGGACAATGAGAGTGATCATGGGAAGACTGAAAAAGGGAATATGCATAAGTTTAAGAATTTAAAGGTATGGTTTTCATATGCAAGGACTGTTTAAAACTTATTTTATTATGGTCAGGGTAATATAGGGTATATTATTATGTGAATAGTTTTGATGCCTAAATGGAATCCTTAGCTGTACATTTTTTTGTAAATTTTATAATATAGTGTCATCATTGTATCTAATGGTGAGTACACTACAATCCATTAACAATAGTGATCACTGAGAAAGCACAATCCATCAACATTCGTCACTGTCATGCCTGTGTTTCAGTCTTCTGCCGGGTGTACCTGCACTCACTAGCTGATTCTGAAACGCGATAAAGTAAAACAGAGTCACTCTGGTTGGCTTATAACATCACCTCAACAGGGTGGAAGCCGAGGATGATCGATAGAAAAGAGATTATTGTCTCTAACCCGTGGCCGAGTCCTAGTAGTTCTACCACAATTATTCCATCAGTTCTTCGTCTTTCTAGAATTCAAAGGTATTCGTTTTGTATAACTTTATTATTAATCTTGGTTGCGATGTTGGTCGTTGCATATCTAACCTTGGAGTTTGATTCTCGTCATGTCCAAAGGAAATGCCCTTATGAATAGGTAAAGTTCCGCATACGTCCGAAGAAACGTGGCGGCAGCGTCTATACGGTTGTCGTCGAGAACGAAGTCGACGAGCAGAAGCCCGAGGAGTTGAAGATTGAGGAGCCGAAGATGGAGGACCCGAAGACTGAGGAGTTCTCTAAGGCTGAAGAGGATTCGAAACCTGACATCGACTTGGAGACGGCTCTGAGGCAGATCAGGAGGGGCTGGAGCGTGCAAGACGCCGGTGAACTCACAATCGGGGATCTGTATCTCATGGTAAGGTTAAAGAGAAAAGAGAGAGAACAAACACTATCGACATAGTTCTATTTCGCTCTCGTCGAGTAAATTGGAGATATCAAACGAAGGGCTTTTATTGTATATAGTCCCTTTTTAAAATTTTAATTAAGTGTGTCAGGACCGAAATATTGTGTCCGGACTAGTTCGCGATCGCATTACACCAGATGTGTAGCATTCTCAATAGTGGCACGATTAGGTGTGTCGTGTTCAAGTCTGCAGGCCGGTATGATGCCGGAGACTGCTTAAGGATCATAGACTTCTCGGTAATCGCTGTAGTTTCTTTTAGGTACACTAATTTCATACAACGCATTTTTGTTGAAATAATTATTTTTCGCTTTCTGTTCTTGCGTTTGAAGAGATTGACTGACAAACACAGAGATACTAACAAACAGACAGACAGATAAATGCTATTAAAGATGTGTTAATAATACACTGTTTCCTCTGAGTTGTGATCTTAGTTTCTTTACTAATTCATATTGTATAGTAAATTTATATCACATACAGACCGACGCATTTTTATGATACAGCTGTTCTGAAAAAAAAAATTATAATACACGAGTCGATTTACTGGTCAGTCGGTTTACACGCTGTATTTCTAACATTTTGCAAACACAAGTTTTATAAGCTTAGTCGTGTGCGATAAAGATAGAGACACTTTTATGTTGCGTGAAGTGTGACCTCATAATGTGCGCTCATTCACAGCCCACCTCGTATCTGTATGACATAGAACTTTTTAAGGGTAATAACATAAGGCCATGGCTTTATACTGAGTCACTATGGTTTTATGAGATAATCATAATTCCAACTGGTAATACTGGAAATCGATACGTATAAATAAAATTTAAGTGTTCGTTGTTCGGCTTTGTTCAGGCGAAACGGTTCAATCGATATTGATTTGGTAGATTGGGGAGTAGAGTGAGATATCCAGGCTTTGTAAAGCGTTTTCTCTATCGGACAGTACAATGACTGCAACAGACAAAGATAACGCTATACGAAATCGAATTCAGCCGACTTCCTCGGTGTTCTTTTCGACATACTAATTCCAAATCCGGGTACTGTATCTAGGTTTACATCATCACGCTTTCCTGTAGAGGGCAATCGGCAATGATAAAATTTAAGGGGTAATATAAAATCCATTAAAAGTTTGTAGAGGGTAAGTGGTGATGAGAGAAAAGCAATAAATGTTTGATACTTTAGTTTGGTTCGCGGTCGAAACTGGAGCTGGACTACTGGTGGGCGGAACCGACTCCCCCAATACAGCAACCGGTGAAACCCAGCAAGAGTGAGACAGAGAAGGACAGGTGTACGGATAAGAAAGAGAAGTCGGATAAGGGGACGGACAGCTCGGTGGAGGAGGAGAGAGGTGCGAGGGAGAGCGACGACAACGTGTTCTCACCGAGGAACACCTTCAACCAGGACAGTAACGACGGACTCTCCGGGGATGAAAGGAAGGGTAAGGCATGCCAAAAATTATTTGCCTTATATTCAAAGATTTTTACAGTATACAACTCAATAATAGAAGTCTGTCGTTATGCGCGTCTTACACATAAAGTACTGAATAGATTTGGATCAATCATACTACATTGTTAGTTGTGTAAGATTATTTTTGTACTATTAGTGAAAATGTTTTAACGCCATCTATCATTCATTATATATTTATATTACCATTGTAAAACTTATTAGTTTACGATACATTGATTTCTATTACAATTATTTAACATTTTGTTATTTATTTATTTGATCTTAATGGTTTTTTATAACAACCAATTTGAACGTTTTACATTTGATAAGACTCCCATGATTTGATTTTTTTAATGTTGTCAATTACTCATCAGGTGAACAACACGCGTCTCCGGATCACAAGTCCTCATCATCGAGCAGCAGTACGCTGGAGCTGGTGAGCAAACTGATCAACCGGCCCCAGCCGCCGCGCCCTCCGTCGGACGGGTTCGCGCAACTCAGCGACAGGTTCCAAACTATACCGTATTTAAATCGAATTCAGCATATTTCGAACGAAATTCCTTAACGTCTGGACTGTCCAAAACCGTAAAGGTTTAAGTTATATACAAATGAATTTAGATGTCATGAGGCACAGATGTATAAGCTTAAAAAATACCTGATTACTTACAAAACTTTGATAAATAAGAAATGATGTATTGTAAAATTATAATTTTTATGTAAAATGTACTTTTAAATTATTTTTTCATTTGTACGAACTTCTTTTTAATAAACAATGAAATTTACAATGTACGATGTCGTGAAAAAAATACACTGCCATTTTGAGATCTGGGTCATAAAAAATCAGTCAAGGGATTAACGTGCCTTACGGTAGGAGTTTATTGTTAGAAATCATCACGTAAGGAAAAGCGTTATGCTCATCTGTTTCAATCTATTGTAGGTAACACGTTAAAATGTTAGAACTGGCTCTCAACTGCAGTTGATGGAACACCTACAGGTGCTTGGGGAGAGAATTTAAACTTGAAGGTAGACAGCTAGAAAAAGCTCTTCCACCATGCGACTTTATCACAATGTTTTCCTTGACCAAAAGCCTAAGCTTTTTACAGGATTCGAACCTACGACGAAGACGATACTACTGCCTGTCGAGTTAAAAATATTAACAATAGTCATTATGGTGTTTGCAGGTTGAAGCGTTTGCTAGCACTGGTGGGTAACCCCCACGTGTCGGGGGGTCCGGGTGGCGGGGCCGCTACGCGCTGCAAGTGCGGGCACGTGTGCGCGCACCAACGTAAACAAGTCAGTATCGCATATCTCTATATATTAATATGTGGTTCTCCACAAAACTTTGTAGTCCTTTTTAGGCACATTGATATTTGACATAAAGAGTGCAGAAAGATAAAATCTATGTAACCTATGCGTTATAAATTAATTAAACTAAATAAAACAAAGCGTTTATTGTTAGGATCATATTGAAGTGAAAAATGTAAACATTTATTAATCTCTGGTTAAGAGATCGCTCTGAGTGTAGATTATCACTAAACAAGTTATGTATGAATTTCGAGTATTAACGATCGCTAGTATACATAAATATACTGATATAAATACTAACATTTACAATAGCATTAAGAAACATCGCCATGGAACAAAAAGTACGACTTGGTATTTTATCGGACTAGATTGCGACCACCATACACCAGATCCAAGATCTGATCCATATATAGGTAGGCAGGGTATCCCCAACAGCCGGGAGATTTTCAAGTTGGCGTGGAAGCGGGGAATACCAATGAACTGCAGATTTCTTGATGGTCGCCATCGTTTTTGGGTTGGAAGAAAATATCTTTCAGTAATTTGCTATCAGGACATTTAATAAGTTGATGATATTCCAGCAAAAGCCCCAGGGTTTCCCTCCCCCGAGGGTGGAGCAGCAGCCAGCTGCCGTGTTCCGACATCCCTCACCGATCGCGCCGAGACCGCCCACAGAGGTGCGCCTTCTCACATGTACCCTTATGATATAACATAACAACAATTATACTCTACTTCCCACTCTTTTCCATTTTAAACAAAATCCAAACAATTAGCCTTACTCTTCCATTCTCCCCTATCAATTCTTTATCTTAATGTATACATACAGTTCCTCACACAGTCCATCCATATCTTCCTTTTTCTTCTCCTACTCTTATATCCATCTATCTTCATATTTAACACTCTTCTAGATATATCATTTCCAACGAATCCCCTCTCCACCCCTTTTACTTAATTTTGTCCATCCTATTTACACCACACATCTTCACTCATAGTATTATACCCCCTTCCCTTTAGTTCCTTAAACATTTTTTCAAATTGGCTTCCGTCTAATCACCATAATTCAGTTAATAGCATTATTGACTGGTAAGTACGAAAAACCTTGTAAGGAAATCGGAATGTTCGCGTCCTTTCGACAATTGTTGACAGGTGTTGATATATTCTATTGAAATGTGTATCGCAATTTAAAAACGTCATCATTTAATCAAAATTAGAATATAGTAGAAGAACCTGTGGAGTATTTTAAAACGAATTTCACTATGCCTATTTTTTTATATAAATGTGTCTTTGCAAGATTTAATAGTGACTCATAATTTAGATGCAACTTGAGTTTTCTGGTATGTGAGGATATTCATATTTCTAATGAGGATTTTTATATTCTTCTATCTTATTTTATTTATTTAATAGGTCTTCAATAATTGTTACATCGGCTTAATCTAAACAAACCTAATTTCTTTAATCATTGACTACGATGTACAATTTCTTAAGGAAACACAACTTGCATAATACATATTAATTTAAAGTGCAGACATTTTTATGCTAAAACGTAAACTAAATAAAAATATAAGAAACATGTAAATTAACAATTTTTACGTTTGATTGAATATTTAAATTTTGATA
Organism: Antheraea assamensis; assembly: GCA_035772565.1. NCBI lineage: Eukaryota > Metazoa > Arthropoda > Insecta > Lepidoptera > Saturniidae > Antheraea > Antheraea assamensis. Next base: position 1,870,573 of record JAQQSE010000046.1, on the reverse strand, counting down.
GTGTTATGCCAAATATTTCTAATCTAAATATTTGAATTTTTTATATAAGTTACTTATCCTATAGACTGCAGAATTTGTACCTAATATTGTTTTTATAAAAGGAGAATTGAGAAGGTTAATAAAATGACGAGGATATCTGTCTGGAAGGAGTCCTGAATCCAAACATGCTCAGTAATTCAGAGCAAACTATGTAATTGTTGAACAATTTAAACAAAAAAACTAAATCAAGGATATTTCTACGCTCTTCTAATGTTTCAATTTTGAATTTCTCTAGTATATCACGATAACTAAAATCTCTTTTTTTGATACCTAAACAATAAGCTAAATGCCTAGTAAACCGTTTTTGTATTCGCTCTAACCGCAAAGTATGTGTTGCGTAGTGTGGACGCCATACTACTGTACAGTACTCTAAAATGCTTCTTACTATACTATTATATACAGAGATCTTAGTTTTTGGATCTTGAAAACGTTTAGTATTTTGAATAACGAAACCCAATGCTTTACTTACTTTTGTAGTAAGATTGTCCAAATGGGGTAAAAAAGTAAGTTTACGGTCTAATAATACTCCTAGATCTCGTACGAGCTCTTTTGTATCTAAAATCGTCCCATACATATTATATTGGAAATCATTTACATTATGTTTACGTGTAAATATCATGTGTGTGCATTTGTTTGTATTGAGCTTCATGTTATTTTTTGACTCACCAATCAGTAAGTTTATTTATATCCTGTAACAATTCTGCATCATTTTGTGATTCTACTATACAGACTATTTTCAGATCATCTGCAAATATGAATGAAGTGGAATGGGTTAAGTTTAGTGGGAGATCATTAATGAACATATTTAATAAAATTGAACCTAAATGCGAACCTTGCGGAATGCCTGACAAAATTTTAAATGACTTTGACGTATACCCATTTACAACTACATTAATGTAACGGTTTTCTAGATATGAGCTTAGCCATTTGAGGATTGATCCATCAAATCCATCGGCAGAAAGTTTTTGGAGTAGTAGTCGGTGTGATACTTTGTCAAAAGTCTTCGCTACATCTGTATAGATAACGTCAACTTGTTTATTAATATCCACAGAGTTTACTATTTTTTCGAGAAACAGAGCCAAATTAGTACTGGTTGACCTTCCAGATATAAATCCATCTTCTATTAATGTATTGTTTCTCGTTCTTCATTTTATAATTCATTTAAAAATTGAAGTCTGTATATTTTAAATCGAAAAACTTGATACTCCCAACAAACACAAGATAATACGCACGCCGATCATAAAGTTTGACACACTTCATTCTCTTTACATGGAGATAGTTTGTGTACTATCCATAAACCTTTAGTTAAGTTTTATATTACAATTTAACCCGAACGAAGTCGCGGTCGGTTACAAGTTTAATATAACGTTGTGGTTCAGGAGTTGAAGTGTACGGTGTGAAATTTTGATGTGTGTATGTTGTATAGTGTTGTAGGTATAGTGATTTGTGTTTTCGATTAAGTGTATCGATATCGATGTGGGTGTGAGGCAGGTGTCGCGGCCGCTGAACCTGTCGGGGTTGCCGCGCGGTAACCGAAGGGGAGCGGCGCGCGCGGCCCCCAAGCGCGTGGTTGTGCAGCGACTGCTCCCGCTGCTGCCCAAGCTGCCCACACCCACCAGTATGTATCCTCTTCTTAAACCGTTACTGCGTCACCTCTAATACTACCGTCACAAACCATTAGCCCCCATCACAACCCATTAATCCCCGTCATCACCCGTTAGATTACCGTTACGATGTCGAATCACCACTGCTGAGTATACCGCCCGCGCCTGTTTTAACCCGTATCCCGGCTTCCCTATGCGACAACGGATCGCTTGCTCGGCGCCGGCGGCGCTCTGCAAATCAGCGCGCTTAGTTGCGCTTGCCTTTTCAGAGCGCTACCTGATGCACTATACAAGCGGGAAGGCGACGGGATGAGTCACCCTTCGCTTTCTCTTTATTTCAATGAAACATGTGTACAAATACTTAGAACTAGTAACATTATTTTAAACTATATCTAACTATTCTATATAATATTACTAGCGTTATTAACTCTAACATGTTATATCTATATATTAAAACTATAATAGTAAACGTAGGTACGACTATATATAACACTATATCTATGCAAATAACTATGGAATACATACACGATTAATATACATTTTTAATTTCGATAAACTCTATCTAAATTGTTGCGAACAATCTTCCAAATTAATTATACGAAACGTCCTTTGCCGTTAAATCACACCAATAAAATAAGAACTGTGAACTTGGACAAGTGTTGTACAATGTTTAAATTTAAATAGTGCCTATTTTTAAACAAGGGTAAGATACTCTTTTATGATCAAACTTTGATTAAATAAGTACTCGACGCATATTGAACTTTTTTGTAATAACATGGTTTATATTTATCGCTCTATGCAGAAAATATTTTTTTTAATATAAAATACAACGCAGACGAATATGTAGGTATTAGCCAGTTTTATATTATTTGTACAAACTTTTATTCATAGTATGAGCTTTTCACTTGGTTACAAATAGTTAAAATGTGTAAAAAAAAATTTTTCGTATTGACGCCAGAGGAGTATAAATTTGCCATTTTGCGTATATAAGAACTTCGTATACTCTTTCTGTCAAAGTGAAACTTCAAGGTTAAATATTTTATGCGACATTTTTAACAAAAATTATTACTTCAACAGAAAGAGAAACGAATAAAATACTATACTATGAATAAAGAGAGACGGATAAACGCGATAGAATGAGACCAGTGTACGTTCAAAAAAACAATTAACAAAGATGGGGGTATTAGGAAAACGACAGTGTTAGTGTTTTCGGACATAGAACCAATTGACGTAGGTTCAAATCCTGTAATATATCGAAGTTTTCAATGATAGAAAACATCGTGCTGAAACCATAACATGGTGGTAGGGGTTTTTCTAATGCCTGAATACCTAGTTATCACTCCCAAGTCTTCATCAGCTGCATGGAAGAACCAATCCTCATCAAGGTCCCTAACATGTAATTATCTTAGGTCACGATATCCATTAACATAAAATTAGATTGTCATAACAAAGGCTAAAAAACTTATGAGGTGTGAAAAAGAAATTGATACCATTTATATTCAAGTAAATAATATTTTTAATTCCAAAGAATTTAAAATTGATTATCTTTTCCTAAGATTTAAATGACTTATAAATAAATCAAAACGAATTATAAATTTTCGAAAAGTAATATTATTGTCCCTGTTCCGCACTCCTAGATTTTTTATATCAAATTGACTGATCAATAATATACGATATCAATTATGACGGAAACATTAGTTGTATAATTTTTATTAAGTTCCTGGTAAATATATGACTTTAATTCGACTTTACAATTATCATCATACGCGTCTCATTTGTGTCATATAATGTCGAAATAAAGTCATATGTTTGCCGAGTTGTAAGTCGTGCGGGAGATCTACGAGCGTGTTCTTCGTCAGTTTAGTTGTCATGTCTTTGTATTTGTGTATGATTTTTGTGTGCCCTTTAGATATAATACCAGTGAAATCGATGCCGGAGACGGCGACCGTTCCGCCGAAGATCCTGCCCAAACCTTCGCCCACGGCCACAGCTGAGTAAGTATCATCATCCTAGATAGCCCAGAGAGCCCTTTTTAGAATACGTGGTACTATTTTTGAGTATTTTTTTACAAAACTAACCTCAAAAGAATTTGTTTTAACGCATAAATAAGTATGGAGGCGGTGCTTCCTTTGTCGAATCTTCCAGTGGCTTTTTTATGCAGTTTTGTTGTGCACGTGTATAGCGCCTCTAGCGACAACATTCTGGAGCTAAAATTGTCAATCCAAACCTCAACACGTGACCTAAATTTGACATTACAGAATGTCATCTGTGAATATTATAAAAGAAAGTCACTTTTCTCGTCTCTCTGTGTGTTCCACTACATCTTCTAAATTACGGAATGGATTTTGATACGGTTTTAATTATCGTTCAGATACTTTTCCTTCGGAAGGTATATGTGTATATTAAATGTATACAAAGTGGATAAAAGTCGACATATTCTAATAAAGTTGTAAGAAACACTATTCGGGCGCTTACATTAACATTTTAAAAATACTTTAAAAAGGTCTTGGATGGTATACTTTCATTTATTTACATGGTGGTAGACCTTTTTCTAAATTCGCCTGCCTAGCTACCAATTGAAAATCTATCGCCAAGCACCTCTTGGTGTGTTCCTGCAGCTACACTTGAGAGTGGGACTGGCCCTTTAGGTTTAGTGTGTTTACCATATTAGACCACATCATTCAACGTCAGATAAGATTGTGGTCTAACGTTGACCTATAAAGTATATAAAAAGACAAAATTCCGTTTACCTCCAGTAATCATTTTTATTTTTTACATATTATCAAATAAATCATTGGTTATTTTCTATTCTATTCTTCTATTGGTTGAGGTTGACCATTTAATGTAGATCAAAGTATAAAAAATACCTTTTACACGATATCAATTCAATGATTTAGAAGATATCATAAATTTAAAATTCCACAGCAAAAAAGTTGTTTCTGTAAAGATTCTTGCTTAACTTCAATGTTTGTGATGAACTGGAATTATTAAAGCCAGAAAAAGTTGTTCTGAATTGTTTAAATTCTTATGACGTCATATGAATACATTGCACTTATGCGAAGCCGGGGCTAATCTCTAGTTTTTATATAAATATTATGCATTTCATCGGTTTCTCATAAAGTTTAATGACACGTGTTTACTGGATATAATCTATAATTGAAACCTAAATCGGCCATATTACAGTTAACCATTAATGTTTCACATTCGAGGTTACCATATTTCTACGTGCTGAGCGAATCAAACGGGCAGTTCTACTTCCACGAAGGAGACAGACGTATTCCTATATCTCTCTCTAACAACGGTTTCGATAATAATAATGAAGGTAAGTTATCCTAACATATTATAGAGAGCAAAGTTTTATATAAAAAAAAAAACACTTAAAATAATTTTGTAGTTCAAGCGAGTGTAGCCATGGACAAATCTAGTTGTACATAAAGAGATGCGACTTAATAAGAAGTATTCGTCATCATGTATTTTACAGAAACTGACGAGGAATCGACTCCTGAAGATGGTAAATCAGAGAAGGTGGAAGTGAAGGCAGAGAATTTCTCCACCTCCAAGTTGAATTTGGACGAGCTGAAGAAGGAGTCGGTGTCGAACTCGGAGACGAGCGTCTGCGCTATTCACAAGATTGAGAGCTCTGACATCGGAAGTAAATTTTTACGATATTATTTTTTGAGAATAACGCAATATATCGGTGAATGCTATATTCATTTTTAGATATGCTTCTTCTACCTTTGAACGAAAAACCAATTATTGTAATTTTTGTGAAGAGAAAGTGTTGCTAGTATAAAAATTATTACAGTGGTGGAAGGTTATGTTTAGGCTATACTTTAATTAAAGCGTATGAACTCGCAATACGTGGTTAGTTTTAATATAAAGTAGGAATAGCACAACGCAAACTTATGAAAAACTTTGTAACGGAAATGGGTATGTAATAAATCGTTCATGTTGTTACGGAGAGTTCGTTGTAACACCGTCTATTCGCTCATCTTCGTATTACGTTGTTAGATGTACAATGTCTTCATTTAGAACAAATATTTTAACGCCTTCTATCGTTCAGTAATTTCAATTGTAGTACGCAAAGTGACGGCACCGTGTGATGCTAAGTACAGTTCGATTTAAAAACAACGTCGCCTTTCCCACAACTGGATATACATTGACTGTTATCGCGGTAAAGTAAATGAATTACGAATATGAGACTCGGTGTACGGTGTTTGCTGGGACGATGAATACTGGATTGAAGGGTTATTTCCGAAATCCGAACGATATTTAATATTCTGTGAATCGATGTGATAATTGGGAACAATAGGTGTACGATAGGCAAGGGATATAGCGATAATGAAGATAGTAAATAGAGTGGTTGGTGGACTATAGGTTTCCTGCCGTCGGAGTCGCTGTCGCTGTCTCCGTCGCGGCTGCTGCGGTCGGCCGAGGGCGCGGAGGGGTGGGTGGAGGGTGCGGTGCAGGACTTCTCCCTTAGCAGTTTCCTCTCGCACCTCGAGGGCCGCCACCAGCCCGACCTCACGGTACTCCTTTACATACCTACATCCTTTCTACTCCATCTACCACAACTTCAAACGAAACTCTTCATGGTACACGGACTGCAAACGAAAAGTCTTTTTCGTTCATGGATTGCAATTTATAAGAAGCCCCCCCTTGGAGTTTCATAGGGCATCAATTTAAAAGAAGACCCCTTTTAGTTTCATAGGGCATCAATTTAAAAGAAATCACTATTTTTGGCACATTAACTGTATTTTAAAACGAAATCCTATTTGAGGTCCATGGACCGCAATCTAAAAGGAAAAGCTCTTTGTGGTCTATGGATTGCAATTTCAAAGGAAGGTTCATTGACTGTAACTTGAAAACAAGCAATACATGCCTCACACAATGTCGGTTATTCTCTTAAGAAATATGGCGAAGTAAGTAATTAACGTTCAGAAATCAAATTATCTACTTGGTTATAATTAATTAAAAAATGGAACTGTTCCCTAAAGAAAATTATTCCGGTTTGTAAATAAGGTAGAGCATCCATTATGGTGCATAGACCACAACTGAAGATCGGTAAAAAATACCTCGTATCTGATTTGTTGTTTTGACATTAAAATATATATTTATTTTGTTTATATACATTAGTTATATATTTTTGAGATATGCCATTTGTAGTCAATTATTGTTAGTTAAGTGTCCTAATATATATAATTTTTACTATGTACTCGTATATCAAAAAACATCGCTACTAAAGCGTTCTTCAGTTTGTGGTCCATGGACTGTAAATCATATTACAGTACGACAAAGAGTGGTGTCACCGTCACCATGATTTCGTCAACTTTTTAGATGTCAATAAAAAAGAACTATGAATATTATTTACGCGACTTCGCTTGCGTTAATGTACATTTGACACAAACTTCGGGAACAGGCAAACAGGCAAATTGTTATATATTAATTAGAACACAATTACTTATTAATAGCAGTGGAATAGTAATATGACCGAAGTAGAAAAGTCACAACGGTACGTAATACCATAGGCGGGATAGAAAGAGTCAGTCGAGTGTTACCATTACAATCACACTTATTTTTATTGAAAGTCTTACATAAACAAAATGACATTCGCATTTATATTAGTAAGGGGTATCGTTGTCCAGGTGGAGTCCCATCTGCAGTCTCTGATGGCGGAATCCAGTGTTGACTACGTCGCCAAGTTCGCGGACCTAGCCGCCGAGGTCGACACGGAACCGAACCCGCTGCCCTCGCAAGACCTCACCTAGCCGTCCACCACTTCTCTATACATACCAGTGACCACTTAACACCACTCCAACTATGGGTATTATTTAAAGATAACACAACTGATAAAATGGTATATGATTAATATTTTGATTATCAAGAAATTACATAACTATCGGCTGTGGGGTTTTAGAATGGCTTAAGTCAAAATGACTCCAAAAGAACTCGTGTCGTACTGGCAGCGATACCCATACATATAACAAAAACTCGGACTTAGCTTCGTCGCTAGAAAAATATCCCGGGGGTCGGTTTTACCGATAATACGATCTGTTAAAAATGTCTTAACTCGAAATATCTGAATATTCTTGTTTTTCAGATAAAAAATGTCGCTTTACAATAATAAGAGTAGCGAGTTTTTTTATTAAGTCGGTTGTTTTCAATTTATGTCAAAATAAAAAAGGAAAATTTTGAGCTTAAAACACGATGTGTTAAAATAAAATGTATTATGCATTTTTTTTTAATTATTTTATTTATTATAATAATAACCTGGACTTATAATTAAATACGAGATTACTATATTAATTTTACATAAAAAATATCTATAAAAATGTATCAGTCATTTTTCTCTTACACCTTTTAGAGTATTATTTTTACTTTTCTCCCTATTTTAAATAATCTTTGATTTCATGTTTTTTATTGGTGACTAAAGAACTGGGTAACGTATTTCATTTCCATACGTATAAGAAAAGTTTATGGAATAACCACGAAAATTCTATTAATTGACATCGTAACAAAATAAATCGCGTATATTGTTATAATGTATAATATAATTTAATTTTAGGTAAATAAGTTGTAATTAATTATTTTTCTGCTATAAAGATTGTGATAATGTGAATTATTGTTTTATTTTAATTTACATTTTTTTTATGAAATTTAATGATTGTATATTTAAATAATACAAGTTGCAAGAATAAGAACAGTTAATTCTTTATTCAATTTAGGCCCTAAGAAGGCGTTTATGAACGTCAAAATTACCACCAGTTCAGAAAACAACCTAGTCATCGAGAAGAACCGGAAAGAAATTCGATCGGGTTTATCTATTTAACATATATCGATGTATATTTAAAATACATTACACACTACAATCGTTTTTAGTGGAAGCACAGAGAGGACTCAATTCCAGATATCACCATCGTTCACATATTGATCCACCATATTGTATATTGCTCGAACTGCCCGTTTTTATAATAAATATATGGTGTCTACCTCAGCTGCTGTCCCCCACAGCAAAAAAACCATAAGATATTAAGCTATGGAAGTAAGCGAAGTAGACATTCTAGTAGTGGCAATAACTGTTGAGCAATCACAGCAACACCAAAATCAGGAGGTAAAGGTATCTGTTGAGGCAGAGGATATTCTCCCTCAAACAGAAATAGAATCTGTATACGAAATGGATACAGGAGACTTATCACATAATCAAACTTCATAAAAGACTCACAAGTCGGACAGCTGAAGACAGTTTTGTGGACGTATCATCGGGAGGAGAATCAGTCCCGGAGGGAAGACGGGGCATACTTCTTCTCGACCGTATACGCGAAGGCATGTCGAGCCACGAGCAGAGAATACAAAACCTAACATCGCATATAGAACACCTAATCAAGTAGAAACACTCGGCTCGTGGCTTGATTACGAAGTTGCAGAATCATTAAAAGTGGTAAAAGAAATTAAGCTGGCGGTAGAACATCTACGAAAACGCCCTACAGCCAAAATGCCATAGACAAGGCGTCTATTTCCAGATGAATTGAAGGGCATAGCTATGCAAGCACTAGCTAGTGGGACGGGCTAGATAACAAAACTGGAGGTAGAATTAAATGGGCTACCTCGTCGAGTTCTGGAGCAAATGCTCATAATAGATAAAGAAATTCGCAAACAACTGTTCAGACTACAACAAAGCGGAATTAAAACGCTTACAAAAGCAGTGATAGAAGCAACGGAGACACCAGAGTCTAAAGCCGGAACGTGCGCGGATAAGAAGTCAATAAAAACCATATTGAACCCCGTCAATTCCATATTAGATACGGTTCTCTACGAGGTCAGAGATCTTGTACCCCTCCGTTCGCACAATCCTCCGGCCCCCAACCCTTGCCATTGCCTTGCCGCACGTAGGCATGGCGGGAAACGAGCGGGCGGATGAACTCGCCAAAAAGGCCGCCCATAAAAAAGCTGCGGCCGACTACGATCGGTATCCCGTTTCATATGCAAAACGCATTATACGCGGGGAGTCGGTCAGGCTCTGGCAGGAGCGCTACGAGGCCTCCGTCACAGGGGAGGTGACGAGGGCGTTCTTCCCTAAGGTGGAAGAGGCGCACCGCCTCCTCAGGAAGATACGCCTTACGCCCTCCTAGGTGCAGGTGATCACCGGCCACGGGGGATTCGCGGCGTACCTGCACAGGTTCAAGCTGAGGGACTCCCCTGCGTGTATTTGCGACGTGGATACCGCCGAGACGGTCTACCATCTCCTCATAGACTGACCCAGATTCGGCTCGTCCCGCTGTGACCTGGAGGTTAGGACTGGGATGAGAGTGACCATCCCCAATCTCCCCGACCTAATCGGTAGCGAGGATTCCCGCGATGCCTTCCTCGACTTCATCTCCGAGGTGGCTAGGATCGCGGGAATCCGAAACAAGTAAGGCGGTATGTAGTGGTAGGTGGTAGAAGGGAAGTAGTGAAAAGTGATGGCGACAGAGGGGGTGGGGAAAATTTAAATTTGTTTTGTTTTGTTTTTGTTTAAATTTGTTTTATGTTCAAAATGTTGTCAAACTTGTGGAATGTAAAAGGAAATATAGAAGGGAACGAGGTACTACGAAGGGTACTAGGTAAATGAATAAAATATAGAATGGATGACTTAAGTAATAATAATGTAATCAAGAAATAAAATCTCGGATGACGTCTGAGGCGAATGCACTCACACAAAAAAAACAAAAAAACCCTTGCCACGGAATTGACCGTCCCTGTTGTGTCTCATCCCGAGGTCAGACAGCTCACCCCTAAAACGCACGCAGAGACTTGCAATTTATACGCATATATCAGCACTCTCGAAAAGCCCTCCGCCATCAGCCATCATAGTGATATCATCTAAAGAGCCCAGGGACACATGCGACAGTGTCTTGAAAGAGATCAGGGGTGTGGTAAGCACGCAGAAGACTGAAGCAAGGGTTGACAGTCCCGAAAATGAAAAACCGGAAATTTTGCTTTGAAATGCCATGCCGCAGAACATACCAGAATAATGGATTAACAGCTTAAGGCTGCAAAGATAGGATTAACAGTGTCAATCCCAAAGAATAAAAATCCGCGGGTAGAAGTGCGCGACGAACTAAACGAGTATTCCGACGACTACACAATAGACTGTTTAAAAGAACAGAACAAGAAGGTCTTCAACGGTCTAAGATTGACAAAGGACCATGAAGGTTCTCTATAGGAATAGGGCGCGAAACAACTTGGAATATCACCCTGTGATCGAGGTCGCCCCCCTGCTATGGCAGAGGTTGGTCGATATTAGGCAAGTCCACATCGGGCTTCAATAAGGACCAATCACCGTTGGTGGCATGCACACGATGCCTTGGCTTCGGTCATGGCAGAGGGCATTGTCAAGACACCGATGACACGCACGCGAGGTGCGCGCGTTAGTACCAATGCGGTGATGAAAGTCCGGTCCAGGTAGAGAGAGCCAGACCCACTTACTTTAACTGTCGCAAGGAAAAGCATGCTTCCGTTGGAGTTTCACCATTCGGCGTTTGTTCTGAAATGTCCAGAGCGCCAGAGATGGGACTCAATAGCAAGATCCAGAGTGTCATATTGCTGACGGCAGCTCACCGAACATCACAATGTCCACTGAGGGGGATAAGAGGACCACTTACCTGAAGATGATGCAAGCAAATCTGCAGCGTTCGAAATTGGCTCTGGCCGAGCTACAGTGCTGGGCTCCTCGCGGGGAGTCTCTATCGCCCTGGTACAAGAGCCATAGAGAAGCAAGATTGGGGTGATGCCTCAGGTTTCAAACGTGAGAGCAGTCCAGAACACTGCTGGCCGAGTTGGGCCAGTTAAGGCGACAATAGTTATCTACAGCGAGCTGGTTGGGTTCACGGTAGATCCACAGCTTTGTGGGCAACAATATCGTTGCCATAATGCTGCATAGATGGTTATTTTCACTAGACCTCATAACAGTTGTGAAGAAAGCAAACAATTCAGTAATCCCATTTATCTCATTTCCTGTAAAGGTGAAGTGTGATGTCAACAGTATACCCTGAGCTGGTCTCTTAATATCATGCTTTGACTTCCTTTATTCCAAATTAAAACATGTATCATTCACCCTACATAACACTATCAATACCAAAACAATTAGAAATTTCAGAACACTGATCCTTGTAGGTAACATCGGATTCCAGTAAATCACTTGGAGAATCATCTAAGAGCATAAGGATATCTCGGCTAGCACACTCTGCATCTTCTTGTCTCAAACAATTCAACCTTTCTGTAACATGTTTCCCAAAGAACCAGTAACTTGTATCTTCACTATTAACACTGTTGGATAAAGGATTCATTGCCCGAATCAAGTCATCAAGTATCCTAATGCATTTATTGTTCTTTGTTGATGTTGCATTGAAGGTTTTATGACGAGGTCTGTCTGTACGTTGGCCTCGTTCTCTGATATTCAGAAGCCTCGTATCTTCTGCATCAGATCTCACCTCTTCTTTTACTTCAAGGGCATTACAGATATCTATGTAATTTGTTTGTTTTGGTGGATAATTCTGTAACAATTGTATGAAAGTAAATTATTAGATCCCACATATTATGTCTCAGTAAATGAAATGAAAAATATAAATTATGGAGTTAAACAAAATACAATATGCCTATTAAGATATGGTAAATAGTCCAATATGGAGATAAGGTGAATAGTGGTAGCGCCTGTTCTATACCCAGGTTACTATAATGACTAGCTAGTTATTACCACCCTCAAATTAAAAACTCTGTTACCTATTATCTATAGATATGTTTCAGCGTCGTAATTGAAAGCAATTTCCAGCATAACATTCCAACAACATCCTTACTTAACCTCAGGTAAGATTATAGTCAGTAGTTAAAAACTATAAACAAAAGGACTGTAATATGATAATTTTTGCAATTTTTTAAATGTTCTGTTATTGTTATAATCTTTAACAGTAACATACCTCTCACTCTATGTTAAATTAAAATATCACATCAGTCAAGGTAGTAACAGTAAACATACAGTGATAGATGTTTGTCAACTGATTAAAACAAAAATTGCCAAGAAAATATCACCACTGTAAAAATCTTTAATCTACTACCAACAGATATTGGTATGATGGATTATAAATTAAAATGTAAAGAAGTTTACAATCAAAACACTGTTTTAATTCATTATCTAACTAACCCAAATTAGAGAAAAGTTGAAAAGTTTGTAGACAAACTTTAACAAAGTGCTCCTGATTTTTAAAATATGTCTAATTTGTGAAATGCATCTGCGCATACAAAAAATAAACATTTAGATACACCTTTTTCCACTGATTCCAAAAATATATACAAAATACAATACTGGAGAAAAATGACAGATGTGGCTTTCTTAAATTGCCAATTAATAAAAGCCATATACATTCATTTGCTAAAAGAGACTGGTATAAAGTTAAAAATGAATTACTATCCACATACCTCAAAATTACTATCCTCTTTTTTTGGTACATCTCTTAAGAACTGCAATGGTTTCCAGAGAGGCCAACAAGGTATGTAGACTTCTGCTGGCGTGGTTGCTGCCTCCTTTGACTTGTCTACTCTTCGCAAATTATGATTAAATGTACTCCGAATGTTAACCCATCTGTCTCGGACTGACCGTGCTATAATAGTCAACAGTATTTATGTTCACTAAATATCTGCAGAAAGTATTTATTACCTACCCAGCTTGTTGGGTGTGTCTTACAGTATGGTGATAATTTGTTGTTGATGAGTGATAGTGATAATTGATAGAAATAATATTTAAAATGATAGACGAATGATTGATATGAAACAACCGAACCCACGAGTGTTTGATGTTCACCAATTTATTTACGTCAAAAATCTATTACTTATAAAATGATATTGCTTACTACACAAATAGGTACCATTGCTCATACACAGCTTATGTATACTATAAAAGCCAATAAATAAAGTAAGCCATAAGGGAAAATCTCCACAGTCATCTGTCTAGTGGCACACGAGAATTGTATTTCATAACAAATCCACTCAGATTATTCTTGAATATTGAGTACTAAATGGATTACTGTTCACTTAAATTTTGAGTAGTATTTACTTGTCTTACGGTTAAGTATCAGGCTACTGATTTACCGGATATTAAGTTAAGCACTGTGTCAAGTAGGTTTTAATGTCTAAAGGCTATTGCAGGGTGGATCAATATGTGAATGATGTTGACATATGGAAATGACACCCTCTGTGCATCCACTAAAACCGAATGTATTTATATGTATGTATGTTTTAACAGTATGAATTATAATATGTCTTATGAAAAGATAAACCAGATCGAGTTTCTTGCCGGTTCTTCACGATGACTGGGTTGTCTTCCAAACTGGTGGTAACTCTGATGTTCATAAGCACCTTCTCAGGGCCTAAACTGAATAAAGTACCTTTCATTTGATTTGCTATACTGTTGGTTTTTACTGTGAGCTATAATCACACCTTTGATGTTAGGCTTTACATTAGGTTTTTATTATTATTATTTGGTGCTATCTTTTCAGTAGTCACATTTTAACTTAAGTGTTATTATAATGTACCACCACATATTGTCCCTCTAGATTGTATCGATTTCCTTCTTATCTTGTGGGTAATATTAGCAAATACTTATATATTGTTTTGGTTGTTATTTATAATGAAATACAATTATACCTAAAATTTAGAATGTAAGGTGTAGCCACAACCATAAATTAGAACAATCAAGATTACTCATGAAGTTTATATCTCTAGAATAAAAAAAGTCAGTAGAGAGCTATCGCTTTTAATAGTTAATTGATAATAACATAATGTAAAACAATTTAAGTGTATATGTTTATAAAAAGTTTTGAATACAACTTACAGACACACATGTCAAAATGTATTGTAAAATCGTGAAATTAATCTATATACCAGTAAAACCGCGTCCCAACTTGGCTGCAAACTCTGCGTACGCTTTATATTTCTGCTGGATGTGATGGTTCGTGTTTCCAAATGACTTCCATATGAACTCCCTTTTTTTAACGAACTCCACAAGTTCTAATTCTAGTTTCCTTGTCCAGTAGCACGGCCGCCGCGGCATCTTAACTTTGTAATGTCATCTTCTTCTTCTTAATTTGAAATTAAGAATTCTTTTTCTTCCTTTTTTACCTTCACTTTGCTTATAAAATAGTGGTTTACCACTTTTAGCAGTACATTATATCTATTTATAGTATACACAGTTCAGGGAAATAGTGAATATATAATGAGTACACAGTCATAGTGAACGGCAAACAGATTTCATTCTAAACTTTTCGATAATGTTACTGGAATGAATATGAAGTGACTTTAACTGCTAAAAAATATATATTTGAAAAAAAAGATAACATGAGCTTGCAGTGTTAGCAGCCCTCGAAAATATTTACTTCTAAAGTTAAAGCAAAAAAAAATTGCCACAATTACTTGAAAATCCCCTTGACATAAAAAAGAATAATGTCGACGATTAAGTTGATAGACATCTAGAACATATGATTGTTTTTATTTTAATAAATTACTATTAAAATGTTTTAAAATTGTGCGTATAAATTTTTCAATTTTTACATCTGACATTTTTGAAGTATTTTTTTTTCATAATAATTTATTAATTTAAATGATTTCATAAAATTCACTAGATTGTGGTAACTCAGAGTCTATACTTGTATATTTAAAAAGTCACAAAAAATGGAGACCCTACAAATTCCATTACGTTTATTTACCTCTAAATTTGGGGGTAGCCCCATAAATTGGGAGCCCTGTAAACTTTATACAACAACAAAAACGCAGACTTAGATACGTAACAAAAACGATTCATATTATGTATTACATTTATATACGTATTTTTAGATATATTTATAGATACAGGTATTTTATATTACACTCTGTGTACATAATTACGAAATAAAACGCAAATTTACTTTTTTGTAATTATGGGCATGTGCCATTTACGTATTGTATGGAAACCAAATTGTGATCACAGGGTACAGTATATATACTGTTTAGTTCATAGATGTTCTTCATTCCTCTGTCTATGTTAATCTGGCAATCGATACTCTTTATTGAGGACTAGCTGATACCCTCGCCATTTTGTGCGTGGTTCTGTGCTTGTGCACCATATTGCTTGCCCACTTCTCCACAATACGAAAATAGACATCGCTGAACGCGTTCCCCTTATAAAAATAGTAGCTTCTAAAAATTTTAATAACTCTATGTTAAATTAAGATATCATGTTTTTTTACATTAGGACTAAATATCTAAGAAGTGATTTTTTTTGTCGAAATCTATCCATAAGTTTTTTGTTACACGAGCACAACAGCAGACCCCTATAATTTTTATTATATAGATTTTGTTTTAAATACTGTTACGCACACGGCTCAGCGCCTTCAGCGTTCGCCCTAAATTCCCAGCGAAGCTGTGAAGGCCCGTTAGGGCAACGTCGCGGCGGATAGTCAGTTAAAAAGAAGTCCAAGTTGATTTCTATCCTGGACATCAAAGATAAACAAAAGAAATAAATCTTCAATCAATCTGCTACTATGGCATTATAAAGTGTATGGCGTGTCTGTAAGAGTACAAATAATATACCGTCTATGCAAATGGCATTTAATTTACTCACTGGCACAATAATATCTTATAATTGTTAAATTATAAATATATGTTTATAGCATACTTAATTATAAAGGAAAATAGTTACTGCTCTTTAAATCAGTGTGTATAAAATAAATGGTATCATTGTGACATTTAAAAGTATGTATCACAACAAAAACGATAATAAATAAGAATAATAACAATATATTTTGTATTAAAGTTTTATTAGTATTATAAACATTATAAAAAGGAAAATGAGGTGACTTGAAAAAAAGACTGAATGTGATATTTTAATAAAATAGAAGGGTAAACAGACAACAGATAGCAATACTACGCTTTATCCCTAATGCGTTTTATTTACTGTGATAAAATTCGGGATTTGCGTTAAGTCGATTACAAGCGTTGATTTCTTTATTGTACTATTGAATCTAATTATTGTAAATTATATTTCTCTTTTATCATATCTGCAGCTTTTTCAGCGATCATTACAGTTCCCGCGTTGATGTAAGCTCTGATAGGACTCGGCATAATGCTTGCGTCAGCAACTCGCAGATTTGTAACATTGTAAACGTTAAGCTGTGAGTCCACCACCGATCCCATTGCGCAAGTTCCGGAGTAACTAGTTCCCGGGTTCATCAAGCAGCGAATGTAGCAACGCCAATACTTATCGCTGTCATACTGCATTCCTCGACAATTCGGCGTCGGATCAACAAATTCAGCCCCCATTTTTCTAAAAGATGTCGTATTTAAAATTCTGAGAAAATGCTTTATGTAACGCACATGGTTATCTAAATCAACTTCATCTGAAAATAAACCATGTCTAACTAATGGAGCATCTCTGAAGTCTTTTGAACGGAGATAAACTTGCCCACGTGATCTTGGATATTTATTCATAAGAAGAACATGGTATAAACTCTTATCTTTGGTTTTTTTGTAAAGAGTTTCATATATTTCTTTGCGATATCGTGATATGTCGTTAGAGTATATAATGAGTTTGTTCGATCCATCCTCAAGTCTACTGTAAATCTCGTAGTCAGGATAATTTTGCTTTTTGTTTAAAGCTATGAAGCCTAATATTGCTGTATTGATTATTTCATCAGGCGTTTTTGGTTCTGACATTTTTCGGGTTTGATTAGAACTGATGTATAAAGTAACTGATATAGTATTTTGATAGTTTTTTCCAACAGGCAAGTCAACTATTGACTTAATATTTTTACGTTCTAAATCCTTTTTAGGACCGATGCCCGATAGCATCAGTAGCTGAGGAGTATTTATAGCCCCGGCACTAACGATTACCTCCTTTTTTGCTTTTAATATAATAATTCTATCATGCCTTGTAAGCACTTTTACTCCGATAGCTTTTTTATTTGAATTTATTATAATTTTCATAGCTGTCGTATTTCTCAGGACGTGTAAATTGGATCGGTTTTTGATTGGCTTAAGGTAAGCGTATGCTGTACTCTGTCTTATCCCATTTGCAATAGTGTACAAAGGTTCAGTCACCCCTAAGGATGTCTTACCGTTCACATCAAGAACGACTTTATGGCCGAGTTCCTTATAAGCTTCAAAGTAATTCTTAGTTTCAGGACAATTATAACTTTTAACTTTAATATTTCCGGTGGTACCATGGTATGGTCCATCAGGAGATTTTAGAATTTTTGTGTCAATGAGTTGTTCGCTTTTCTTAAAGTAGTGAAGAACGCTATTCCAAGCCCAGGAATGATCTTTGGTAATATTTGCCCAGTTTTGGTAGTCCTTGCGACTTCCTCTGGTGTAAACCATATAGTTCAGAGAGCTTGAACCACCCAGCATTTTGCCAAGAACTAACTTTGGCTTGGAATTCTCGTGACATTTTGCAATGACACAATTTTTTTCTGTTGAAGTATTCCAATCGTAAGGTGATCCCTTCAAATAATTTGTCAAAGAGGGAATCTGAATGGAAAAAAAAGAGACAGTTGTTATTAGAAACTTTACTGTGTATTGTAAATACTGTTCCATTAAGATTGTTGTTTTGTATCTTTTCGATATATTTTTTCGAACAACGCTTTGTATTATTATGTTAATGTTTATATTTATGCCGTATTATATTGTGTTAGGACATTGGAACTACCATCCAGTTACATTTTGAGCAATGACGTCTACTGGAACACATTGATAGGTGCTTGTTGCTTAGGAACTAGGCATTTTAGTTAGTTAGCGATGTTTTGCAACAACTTTATCTAATTATACCTACTATGTAGTATATTGATGTGTAACATCTAACCACTCGGTTGCTGGATATTTTTTGTGTTAGTGATTTTGGAAAAGGGACGGAAATGTGTTACAGGAAATCGGGGACACGCGCGTTATTTGATTTGACCAATAAGCGCGCGCTGTAGTGGAGAGATGGCTGTAAGATGGTGCCAATCCATTTTGTGTGAGGTTGGTACTACGACGTAATTTCAGCCAACATAGTGTATGCGTGTGTGCGACGAGAAAGAGAAAGAGAAATAGTGAAGGAGAACGCATCAGCTGTGTACTTATCTACAGTTATATAGTCTTGTATATAAAATCTGAGGTTATATTTATATGTGTAAACTATATGAATAATTATCTTTATTATTAGCATTCGGCAAAGTACATTATTCTTAAAAAAATGTGAGTAAGTCATATAGAATTATTCGATTTTGAAATAGAATAATTATTTTTGCTAATAAATTGTATTACTCCTTGTGTTAACTAAATAAAAATTTAAATGAATTAAATAAAAATATTCGATAAGAAAATGGTCAGCAGCAATGCTTGCTGATTTCTGTTGGTCAATTCACCGAAAAACTCTAATAGAAACGATGAAAAGGAAAAAAGCCACAAAATAACAAATATTCTCACCATATAATGAGATAACTGACCGATATTTATTCATTTTGTGACTATAATTTAGGATTTTTCACTGTAAAACTTAGACCATACTATTTTATTTTGTGGTTTTTTCCTTTTCATCATTTCTATTGGAGTTTCTCGGCGAATTGACCAACTGAAATCATCAAGCATTGCTGCTGACCATTTCCCACTGTAGTGTTTTTCAATCTGCATTATATCCTGATGAAATCTTTCACCATGCTCATCTGATACGGCTCCAAGATTTTCAGGAAAGAAATCTAAATGAGAGTCCAAAAAATGAATCTTGAGTGAGATATTGCATCGTAAAGCTTTATAAGCAGAAAGACGCAGAAAAAAATCATATCAAAAAATCTAGGCCGGATGGAAAAAATCTGCCAACGGGGATAGATTCAGAACATTTGAATCGTCATATTTATGACAAAAAATTTTAAAGGAGGATTTCATTGCAGAGCTGTGGAATATATCCGACCAATAATATAACGAATAAATTGACTTCATATATATTTCATCTCAATTTCATAGTAGAATAACGTGTCAGATGTTACAGAGCCTATGCGACTGCTGTAAGGATCGCTCGTATTTTTTTAATTACGACACTCACCAGGGAATGGATTGGTGGATCTCCTCCTGCTTCAATAAGTAATACGTTCACTGATTTATTTTCGGTTAATCTATTTGCTATAACGGATCCTGCTGTCCCGGCACCTATGATAATGAAGTCAAATGATGCACCATCTGGAAAAATGTCGAATAATGTACTTATATTAAGCGATGACGGCTCAGTTGATAGCGTGTTCGGACACCTCGTCGATCGACTAGGTATGAATCCTTGTAACTGAGTCGGAACTTTCCGTGAAGGAAAACATTGTGATGAAACCATGGCATGGTGGTAGGGTTTTTTCAAAGTTCACCTGAGTAACTACCACCCTCAAGTTAAAATTCTCCTGCCAAGCACATGTTGGTTTGTTCTGGCATTGGCATTTGAGAGCCACTCCCCTCTAGATTTAGTGTGTTAACCATTTCTTAGACCACGTCGTTATTTAACATTAGATGAGATTATGCTGAAACGTTAAAACCTATAAAGTATTAAAAAAAGGTTCTTTAGTTATTTTTCTCCATTAATTTTAAACATAGTTGCTAGGTGCAAATATTATTTATACATTTACAACCAAAAAATATGACAGAGGTAAAAAGTTTGCAAAATTTATTTGCAGAACATATCTATCATAAAAGCACTAGTCTTTCGATATTTTCTAGGTTATTACGCGTGGTTGGCATTACCAAATCGAAATACTAATACACAAATAATATAGTGCGTTCAATGTTTTGTTATTCCACTTAATATCCGAAACATCTCCAAATATATCTGAAACCCTTTCTTTATATATATATCCCTTTCTTAATATTATATATTCTCTATATATTATAGATGGATTTGTTATTCTCGAGGACTACGCTGAATGACCCAGTGTGTGTTGTCCTCCACAGTTGCTTTACAGTTCGACATTGGTTCAATTTTTTAATACCTTTTATATTTGCAGTTTCACATTTCAGTTCCTTTTCCAGTTTTTGTCATATTACCTTAAATGGTGTATCCTTACCAGCCTGCTCCAGTTTTCGGTAACTTGGTTCATTGATCCAAAACGACGGTAGCATATACAGATATATGAAGAATAGGATAAATGTAGAGTGGATGAATTGGCGAAACGTGTCTGGGGTAGTTTGTGACCCACGAATGTCGTTGAAACTTAAGAGGAAGGTGTATAAGTCTATAATCAGACCAGTCGTGTTATATGGATCCGAGTGCTGGGCTACGAAAGAGATGGATGAGAAAAGATTACATGTGGCAGAAATACGAATGTTAAGATGGATGTGTGGTGTAACAAGAATGGATAAGATTAAGAACGAGTATATCAGAGGAAGTTTGAATATAGCACCAGTGACAGAGAAGTTAAGGAGAAATAGGTTAGCATGGTACGGGCATATTATGAGAAGAAATGAAAGTCATATAACAAGTAAAGTTTTAAGTTTGAAAGTGGACGGATATAGAGGTAGAGGAAGACCGAAAAAGGTGTGGATGGATAGTGTGGAAAATGATATGTGTATTAAAGGTGTGAATACTGAGCTGACTTTTGACAGGGGAGAGTGGAAAAGGAAAACATGTTATGCCTACCCTACTTAGGTGGGATAAGGGTAAGATGATGATGATGATGATGATTTGCATTTTACCTTTAACTTCAGCCTCTGGTGGCCATAGATACTGCGTCAAATTCACCATTGAAATAATACTCAGAACACCCTGGATGGCTTGAAATTCGGATATTATCGCACACGTATCCATTATTGTTGCCTGGACAATAAAAAAGTTATTTGATTATTTGCATTACGATTTATGACTTGAAGAAACAAAATACACTGTTTATGAACAATTATCGATGGAAGTCTCTATAAGTCTGTACCAAAATATATGGCACCTAAGTATTGCTAAACTTTCAAAACAAATACTTAGGACTTAGAACTATCAGACTATGATTTTTAGTGATGAATTTCTACAACGTAACACCTTCATCAATTAAAAATCGAACACAGTATATTACTCTACGCTGTCGAACGGCTTTTCGTAATCTTTGAATGCAAAGCACAAGGACAGGTTAAACTCTTCACACTTTTCCATCACTTGCTTCCCAGCATGAATGTGATTAATTGTTGAATATCCGCTTTGAAAATCTACCTGCTCGACAGGATAAAATTCATGGAGCTAGTGTGTAATAATTCAGTGTTATAAAACTTTAGCAAATAGTTTCTATGTATATGGTATATTAGTCTATAGTTCTTTAAATTTGCAGTGGCTTCTTTTTTATGGAAAATCATGACGATAGCATTTTCTCATGCATTTGGTATATGCCCGCTTATAAGAATTTTGTTAGATACCTCTACAAAAACTTTCTTAGCTAATTCACCTCTATCCTTTAAGAGTGCAACCGTTACCACATCTTCGCCTAGTGATTTACTGGTCCTCGTTCGACTTAAAGCCCACTCTATTTAACTGGGAAGTATGAATGGGAAAATACCGCATGGCTTGCACTCTATGGGTTCGGCTCTAGAATCATCATTTCTCCTCCCCGTTCACATGATGATATACAAGCATAAAGCTCCGTGTAAAACTCCTCCACAATCCTGAGTATTACGTCACGATTATTAGTCCTGCTTCCTGTTTTGTCGGTAAGAACTGTCAATTGCGAAGTACCAGAGCTTAATATCTTTGTGAACACTTTAGGTCGCCTACATAATTATATTGTTTTTTATAAGTATGGGCAGTAGCAATCTTTGAGTATTTGTTAAAGCACTCTATGCTCACCAGTGCGCTTACCAAGCATGGCGGTTATGGAAAAGCCTGGAAGAAACGGGCTTGCCAAGCTGATGACAAAATATAATCGAAGACTGTTTTGGTGGAGAAGGTAACCCACCGCAGATTTGCAACGAGAATTAGCGGATCCGGCAATGTGGATGGCTTAGGGCGATGGTAGAGGGCTTGAGAAACCGTCGGCTAGACACGTCATCCAAACTCTTCTCCGATCGAAGTGATTTTCGGTCCACTGGGATTAGAAGAGAGAGGACGAGTGAGTGCACCTGTGTTTGTGCTTATACTTAGGCACATTAATATCTCCTGCGCATCAGATCGCTTTGGAATATTGGATTCTGAGTTGAAAGTCCTGTGGCGATGGGTATAGGTAGAGAGGTCAGGTGGCCATGCCCACTTCTCTTTGTCCAAAACCTGCACACAGGCGGCTTGGGTATTGATGGTCGCTCCTGCGTTGCGCTTGGGATAACAACATGGGATCGGCACCATCCTGGCTGTCGAAGCAGCCCTATTTAGGATGGCACTGTTTCCCTCGCTCAGCCGGGGACGGGGCTAGAAAAGGTGCCTCAAAAAAGTGCTTATCCGATCCATTATTTTGGAGGTAATAACCACGGTTACCTATACATCCCATCTTACGTGTCGACGCTACAGAAATAATAAACATAGAATATCTACGATGACATTTGGTGCGTGGAATGTTCGCACACTTCTTGATGGTGACATTAATCTCTGCCCAGAAAGGAAGACAGCAGTTGTAGCTCGTGAACTTGCACGATACAATGTGGATCTAGCAGCGCTTAGCGAAACTCACTTGGCCGACGAGGGTGAGCTAATAGAACATGGAGGTGGATATAAATTCTATTGCAAAGGAACACCCTCTTCGGAACTAAGGCGCTCCGGTGTGGGATTCGCAGTTAAAGTTGAGATAGCCAATAGGCTTGTAGAGTGTCCACTGTATATCTCGGATCATATAATTTCATTACGTTTACACCTTAATAATAACAATCGTCTTAATTGGATTAGTGTATATGCTCCAACTCTGGATAAGGATGACGAAACCAAAAATAGATTTTATGAAGACCTGAAGACTCAAACCCTCATAAACATTCGTCAAAATGAACAGATCCTGTTATTGGGTGATTTCAATGTCCGTGTTGGATGTGATTTTGAAGCATGGCCCAAGGTCTTGGGTAAGCATGGCATTGGAAATATGAACAGCAATGGACAATTGTTGCTTGGTTTGTGTTCTCAGTTTAGGTTGACCATCATCAATACATTTTTTTGCCTACCAGCTAAATATAAAAAACTTGGATGCATCCTAGGTCGAAACATTGGCATTACTTGATTATGCGATTGTTCCACAACGAGATATTGCTCAAGTGCAAGTAACGCGCGTTATGCGAGGTGCCAATTGTTGGACAGATCACCGGCTAGTAATTACAAAAATTCGATTAATCTTGAAACCTCCAAGAAGATCCTGTAGAACTAAACCAAAGGGCATTTCTGTGGAGAAACTACAAGATCCAAATATATGCCAACGGTACATTGATCTACAAAAAGAGTGTATAGGCCCGTGTTCAGGAGGGTAACCCTCAGATGCGTGTTCTATCAGTGAATTGGAATGCTCTCTCTTCATGTATTCTTGAAGCTGGTACGCAGGCTCTGAGCTTAAATAGCGTATCCATGAAGATTGGTTCGACGAGAATGACAAGAAGTTAGCTGAGTCATTAAGTAGGCACCGCAATTTACTACGTCAACAAAACCATCGCTGATACAAAGACAAAGAACTGTCGGACAAAATCAAGTGGATTTGAGCTCAGGAAAATGGAAATGAATATCTTTTAATAAGTGTAATTAAATTTGGTCTTTAGTTAAAATATTTTGAAAAGACTTTTACAGGCAGATAAATTACTTTTCTCAGTATAATCTAAGCTACATATAATTATCTATAGGGGCTGAGCAGCAATGAGATATGTACGTTAAAAAGACAGCTACTACTAATGAAGATAAAATGCGCAGTTACTATGATATAATATAATTATTGTCACTAGAACAAAAATATTTGTAACAATTTTGTGTATTTTTTTTTATTAGTGTGGGCTACTTTTATATTGTGCAAAATTTGTGTCCGATGTCCTCATGTCGACGGCGGCACAAGATACGCTGGTTACTGTTGTTTATTAACAATTAACCAGGATAAAAAGACCTACCCGAAGAGATTAATTTTCATCAATCTATATAATTCAAGCTGTAAAGGCCTGTTAGGCCAATGGCGTAGTTAGTTCGAAAAAAAAACAGCTTCTATAATAAAATATATACATACCACCAAATTGTTCAGTATATGTTGTGTACTTTTAGAAAGATAGTATTGAACTACGAATGATAATTATAAAGTAGTAGTTAATTAAAAAGCTGAATGACCATAAATTTTTTATTATGTACCTACGACAGAGCAGGATTAAGATTTGTAACGGGGGTCTTATTAGCTTTTTAAATACAAAATGTACAAACCTACAACAAATATAATGATAAAAAATGAAAATTAAAAATAAACATTTTAACAACAAATATACTAAAACTTTTAAATTAGTTATATTCAGTCAAAACTCTTTTTTACCTCTCCTTTTTTATTCACACGCCTAATACTTCTATTTTGAATAAGACGAATATAACAAAGTTTTATGTTTTTTTAATACTTTATATATTAGCCTTTGACTACAATCTCATCTGATGTTAAATGATGATGTGATCTAAGATGGTTGTCACGCTAAACCTAGAGGATGACTGGCTCTCAAGTGCAGCTGCCGGAACACACCAACAGCTGCTTGGCGACAGATTTTCAACTTGAGGGTGGTAGCAAGCTAGGCGGCGTTAAAAAAAGCTCTACCACCATGCTTCGTCACGATGTTTTCGTTCACCGAAAGCTCCGACTCGGTTACTAGGATTCGAACCTACATCCTTTGACGCTGTGTCCGAACACATTACCAACTGAGCCTCGCGTCGAACAAAATTAATCAAACCATTCAGGTTAACGGAATGAAGAAATAGACATACATACATGTAAAAGAAATAAAAATAGTTAGTTAATACATCGTGAAATGGAACGTTGCATCGCATCAACGGCAGCCATCTTAATCAGTCCAGTGGTGAGTCGTATATTGGTAAGTCAAATCAAAAATACTTTATTCACTTTAGGCCCTGAGAAGGCGCTTATGAACTTCGAAGTTACCACCGGTTCGGAAAACAACCCAGTCATCGAGAAGAACCGCCAAGAAACTCGATCTGGTTGATCCTTTTATCAATCAAAATATAGCTCATATTTTTAAGAACATGTTTATCGCCATAAACAGATAATTACATTCGGTTTTTGGTGGATGCAGACGTCACCATCGTTCACATATTGATCCACCATATAATAAATATCCTTTAAACATTAAAACCTGTTTGACATGGTGCTTGAACTTAGTATCCGGCAAATCGGTAATTTGCTTTGGAATTTTGTTATAAAACCTAACACTATTACCTAAAATACTGTTACCGCCCTACCTAGCGAGCTTAAAATATGGAATGACCAATTTGTTATTGTTTCTTGTATTTAGATTATGTTGGTCCTTTTGCGAAATCTAATTTATCTAAGTTTTTGCGGACGTACATTAGATTTTCAAGAATGTATTGGGAAGGCAGAGTTAAGATACCGAACTCCTGGAACTTAGCCTTTAATGATTCGCGAGGCTCTATATCATAAATTAAACCGTTATTAAAGTGATAGTGTGAAGAGTGTGTTATTAAAGTGAGCCGCTGCATCGTTGATACTGGCTAATTTAAATAGGCGGGCATTACAGGTTTGACATTTTTATTTTAAAATATACTGAGTACCATGATATATCATCACGTTAAAACCGTGTGTGTTTTGTAACCTACACTAGCAGTTGCTGCTGTGAACTACGGTATTTGAAACCATGAATGTGCTGATACCGTTACTAAATTATGTTCTGGCGAAGAATTGCTACAGTGTCAAAAATATAAGAACGGGACTTATTCTAGATGTAAATAATATGGTGTCATGTAACATACCTTTGTCCGAATTGTGGTTTTGATGTAATGATTTATACGTATAATGTTGTTTTCAGTGAAAGGCGAATTCCTTGTGTAATTGAAAACCGACCATTGGTAATTTCAAGACAGACTAGTTTTTTACGCTGTTTTAATATTTACATCTTTAAGTACAAATTATAAATATTAACATTTTATTGTTATGCCAATTATAAATATTGTTTAAATCTGGACTACATAAGGGCCAGTTTTCATGCCCGATGAAGTCAATTTCACAGGCGGTTCGCTAGTTTTGCGTACTTCATGCTTTATTAGCAGGTGCAGAACCCTGTTAGAATGATCCAGTATCGGTTTTCAAATGTTGTTTGGGAAAGAGGTTCCACTATATTTGTTAGGACCGTATTTTGGTACACAACATCACTGATTTTAACACCTTTTTCACAGAAAAAAACCTCGGATAAGCCTGAATATGAGACTCCAAGCCAAATCATGAATGATGAAGAAAGCCCACGCTTGACCCTTGTATTACGCACGCTCGCTTCTGCACGGCTGTAGGCCGTACGGCTGTATCCTTATAATTTTGTTTGTTACAACTTTCTTCGACGTTAAAACTTTCTTCGGCCGATAACATAATTCCACAGTATTTTTTTTCCACGTACTGCCGAAACAAAGCTCGGGATATTTCTAGCATACTTTTTTAAAAACGCTCGTTCAATTAATGTCCATTATTTTAACGATAATCATGTAGATGCAGGTTCAACACTCTTTTGATCGTAGATTTGCTTAGCCCCATCTAAAGAGCTAAGTTTTTTTTATTGCGTAAGGGATTTGGATTTCGTTAGATTCGCGCCTTCAATGCTTTGATGACCGCCTGTGTCCTAACTGTTCGAGGTCGGCTGCTCTTATGATCTTCGCATATTGAATCTTCAGTGTACTATTTGATAAAGCGATGAACAAACTGTAGTGTTATTTTCAGTTTTTGCAGAATGTTGAAAAAATTGCTACTTTTTTCGGAATTTGGACAATTTCTTGCAAGAAAAGAAATTCCTGTTAGCGTCGCACCGTAACAACTGTTGGTGACGCGTGACGAACTACTTTGAAACCGCTCACTAGTTGTGAGGATTAAGCGTGTCGTCCAAATGTAGTACTTTGAAATGTAATATTTTTATGTTATTTAATACAATAAATGGTTAATTACTCTTTAGAATTAAGTTTTCTTTGATAATTAAATATATAAACTATGGATGAAAATTGCAACGAAATATTGAATATTAGAGAAGTAAAGTAGATTACGTAAATATTTTTTATTTTACATATAATATGTCTAAAATATTATATAACTATTAAATATAATGGATAGTAATGTATAAAATATATAGGAAAGACAGGTACGAAAATTTTAATTTTGAATTTGTTAAATTTCCGTGTAAAATTCTATGTAGTTTGTAGTTATTGATTATATTTATGCGTTTTATATGATTTTTTATTTATACATATACCCGTAACTATGTAATAGTGAACGTATGTAATTGTGAAGTGAATAAGCGCCGTATTGTTTAGGAAGAACGTGTAGTTTGGCATCTCCCGCCAGCGTCCCGATTCCCCCCACCTTATTACGGAGTAGGATTTGTTCCCGTTTTTGTAATAACTTCGATGAGGCAGTCCAAGCGTCTTCAAAGTTTTTATTGATTCTACACTCCTACAATTTTTTTACCAATGGAATCAATTAATTACCTATGAAATTATGAAAGTGCATAGATATATATGGTACATAGTTCTATTGATGAAATATAAAATTTCATAATATTTTTTTTGTTTTACTTTTTCCATATAAAACGCTAATTTCATATCTAAGGACCTACTTTCGTCTTAACAATAGGGGGTCTTGAACCCGGTACTGTGTGTCTCTGATTACGTACCAGTTAGTATGACATTAGGGCTTATCGAACTCCTCACCGGATGGTTTATGACTTCCGTTTCCCGTGATAACGGGGTCGAGCGAGCAGGCACATGCATTGCGAAATTTTAAAATTGTTACGCTATTTTAAGTCGCATTACCACCTACTAAAAATGAGATAAAATTAACTGTATATTGAAGTATATTCCATTTATTTAATACTAGGGACTAGTCCCGGATTCGCATGAGTGTAACGTACTAATTGTATGCCATCATAGGTGTTAATGGACCTTTTTTAACTTTTTTATATATTAATTCGATAAAATGACTGCACAATACCCAATGGAAAGTACGGTACAGTCTAAAAACGACAGCGACTGTTGGTGTTAAATACCAACGGCATTCGTCGCCATCATGCCGACCGGTAAAAGTGTCTCTTCACACCTCGTTTGAAGGACCCAGTATCATAAGAGGGATGGAACATACTGGCCTTGAGGTGATTCCACATGATAATTCATAGTACGACAGAGATAAAAATTTTCGAACTTGTTCGTTCTTGCCGGGATGGTGAATCTGTGGAGACGTGTACCCGCTCGCGTAGTTCTTTAGTGGAAAGGAGAAGATGAGATGAGGTTAAACAATTCTTTAGGACACTCGCCATGATAGAGCTGACAAAACACGCTCAACGAAGCAATGTCTCTTCGTACCTGAAGTGGTTCAAGGTTGTTAGTGATGAATGCATCATTCACAATGCGGACAGCCCGACGTTGTACCCGTGTAGGGCATCAAGGAGGTATTGAGCGGACCCGTTCCAGAGATGCGTACAGTATTCCATGCACGGCCTAACTTGTGCCTTATAAGGAAGGTTTAGATGGTCGCGCGTGAAAAACCGATTCTGTTCAGGATGTCCAGTAGATGTTGCAGATATAACACTCCCGATATGGTCCCTGAGGTTAAGATTACAGCGGATATCGATCCCTAGGATGTCACGCTTTGCAAGCGAGTCATCCTGAAGAGTGAGAAGAGGTAAAAAGAAGGGTTTTTTGCAAGAAAACACGAACACCTATGTTTTCTTGGTATTGAACTCAACCAAGTTGCTTGCCCCCCATAGAGATAGGAATTCCAAGTACTGGTTGAGCTCAGTGACAAGATCAGCTCGCATTCTTTAGATTTCACCACAACCACTCGTGGGCATACTGCTGTACTCACCATGAATCGTACTGTCATCAGTATAAAAATGAATGCAATCGGAAGCTAGTATATCATTAATGTGCATTAGAAACAGGTTTGGTAAAAGTACAGATCTCTGTGGAACTCCTGCATTAACTGATATGAATTGCGAGCTATGTCCATCCACAAGGAAACGTATTCAGTTTTGCATTAAGTTTTACAGGTGTAGTTTGTTGCAGCTCAAGATTTAACCATCCAGCGGGAGATTTCACAAACCCCGATGTTTGCGGTTTTTTATTTTTCTTGGCTTCTCTTCATACGCCAACATCAATTATTCGCAAGTATGCAAGCTGCCTGAGGCTAGTAGCTGATCGACAGCATTGAGCACTGTGGAGCTCTGGTGTGATAGCCAATTGCTTCAGCCAGCTACTACAAAGGTTCTTTGACTTGCTGCCTCACAGCATGGACCACAGCGGAGCTTGGTGTTCTAGTAATCAACCACTCCGGACAACAGCTAAGGACCTTATTAGGTCCTTAATATTTTTAAATATTCAAAATGAAATATAATTAGATGTTATATTTACGATTTGCCTAGGTGGATCCTTTCCTTTTAATAGTATTAACCTAGTTTTGCCCACACTGAGATTTCATTGTCATTTCTTAGCCCAGTGTGATGAGTGTTAATTTCTTTTCTGCACCTTTTACCATGTACCATGTTTTAAAATTTACCTTTCAGTTTTTTTTTGTATGTGATTACTGTATAACTAATAAAACACTTACATGGTTTGTTGTTTTTTTTTTAAATTAAACCCGAAGGATCTATTCTTGTATTTATTTTACACCCATAAGGTTTTAGGGTATCGAAATGCATATTTATACTTTACAAATAGGATCAAAAACTTTCAATTTATATCATGATATTAAATTAAACTTTTTGATTCGATTCGATTCTCCTTATGTTAAGAAATTTCCTTCTTGCCACGCACATTTTTTTGTTTGTTACTGATCTTAAATGATGGTTTTCTCATAGTAATATATTAACCCTAAATAAGACAAACAATTGGAAAAATCTTTATTTTTACACTGTAACAGGAAATTGTAATGGACAGGCTCACTAATTTTGTGACAAAAAAAAATGTTGATGACGAAGGGCACATTTAACAAGGGCAAGTGAAGTCGGGTGTCCAAGTCATTTATTAGACGTCGTACACACCAACACGGGTGAGTCGACACAACCTTCTGATATGCCGATATAGTCGACAAGTTTGCGACGGAGCCATTTATCATAATCACCCGGGGGCCAAGTTACAGACGTTACAGTCATAGAATGTGTACATAGAGGAGACAGGACACCTTATTCTTTATTTTATTTCTTATTATGGCATTTTATCCTCCTTATTGAATGTTAATATTGTCATCTTTAAGTAAATAAATGTCCCGTATTTTAGAGCTACAGATTTCGGGTGATTTTCAGTGGTCTGACAAAATGGTTACGGTCTTGTCAGAACTTTCAAGGAAGTTTTTGTGATATGTCAGAATTCATTAATTTCACTCACGAAGCACGAAGCAATGTTACGTAAAACGTCACCAACATTAGATAATATAGAGTCAAATAAAGCAAAATAAAAACTAAGAACTCATTATAACTTCAATGGGAGTATTTTTATTCACTGCATGTGATGTGATTATGAGTGATGAGCGAACGACGCAATGTGGAGAGAGATACAAGGCGAGGCGTTGGAAAGCCATGAGGCTTGGAGAGAAGAGTAAGGATTGGCTTAGTTGAGCTTTGGGATAGTGGTAGTAAAACCTTATTTTATTCAATTAACCTGTTTCAATCACTTTATATATCTGGACATATAGTTCGGGATTATAATACTATATTCAATATAAGCCCTGAAAAAGCACTTACGAAAGATATACATGAGGTTTCCAGAAACCACTGTTGTTCAGGTAATGACGTCATCATAATCGTCTTTGATGCTCCACATTTCTTACCTGGAATTTTTTCTCGTTTTGTATGCATGGTAGTGATTACTAGTGGATAGTCTCTCTGCAATATTAGTGGCTTTGAGCTGTCACTAACCACTTTTCTCTTCTACTTACTTTTACCACCTTTGTTACGAATGTTCTCACACTTTGTTTTGTTATCCATTATTGATTTTTAAAATTCTATGGTACCGCTTAGTGAAGAGAAATTATGTGTGTAAAAACGTGTACATAATTTCAAATTACATGTCTGTATAAGTAAGTACTTAATCTTTGCGGACTGCGGACATCTGTCTCGTTCGCGCATTGACCCACAGTTCGTTTTAATTTTGTCGGTTATTCGTTACGCCGATAAATCGTATGAAATATTAATGTATTTATATTAATTTTAAACTGTAAATATTTAATAAGATTATATATAAAGGTATGTTAAGCGATTTATTTCAGAGTAAATTAAAAGGTTATTTTATTAATCGAAACTCCTTAGATGCAATTGTAAGAATGTATGAAGTTAGTTTGCTTATCAGTTTGTTGAACAACTATAAACAGTTTTGGTGTTATTAGAAAAGCTTAAGTAAATTTTGCAAAAGCATAATACGATTAAAACGAATAATAAAATTCTCTCTACATATTATGGCTAAAAGTTAAACGGTATCACAATAATTAGTAAAAAAAAACATATCCTAAAAATAGGTATATTATCGCAGCCTGTTAATGAAAATGAATCTATTCAAACTCATTGTAAAAATAATATTATAATTCAAAGATATAGGTTACATACGCATAATTAATTGCATAAGAAATGTGGATAACACACTAGAATTACCTCTCCAAATATATTATATACTATGGGCGATGTCATTTTTATTTGAACCGAACTTTTTCATCTTTAAAA
Source organism: Antheraea assamensis (assembly GCA_035772565.1). Lineage (NCBI taxonomy): Eukaryota > Metazoa > Arthropoda > Insecta > Lepidoptera > Saturniidae > Antheraea > Antheraea assamensis. The sequence goes on along the minus strand of JAQQSE010000046.1, from coordinate 1,838,087 downwards.
CACTACGATGTATTGTGAGACATTACCGTCTGTAAAATGTTTATCAAAGTTTTTGTGTGATCAATACTATAGTTACTAAATAATATGAATGAATATAATGAATACTAAACTAGAATAGACATTCTATATTAATAGTATAATGGTGGTCCGCATTTGTGCGCGTATTACGCTAAAAGCGATCCCTATCATTTTTTTAGTTTTACTTCTAGAACAATAAAAATTATAAGTTAGTTAGTCGTTATCTAAAACAATGAATTGTAACGATATTTTCATGAAATATAAAGTTATTAAAACTACGATTTTTATAAGCTCTACTCGTTCAACGACGTTTGTTTTCTTGCTATGGACAAGTGTCGGCAAGCTTTATGCTTGGTGTTTATGTTTATCATCTGTACATAAAATATATTGTTGAGATAATAAAGAACACAGACTATATGTAACCATAGGTACCTAATAATAAATTGTATTTGATCAAAATAATGAATTTAGAGTTTCTAAGTGTTATTTTAAAAAAAACTTTGAATTGTACCGTTTTGTAACAACTGATTTGACTTTAAATTTAACAGGTTTTATGTATTCAACGCAACATCGGTATTTAGTTACAAACACATAAAGGATCACGTATCAGCGGAAAAGGAAGAAATAAAGAACGCCGCGCAACCGATATAGCCGTATTTAATGTGACAGAATCACCGCTAAATACACTGAAACTGTTCAAATGATACATGGCATTCAGATAACACAACTAAATGAATGTGTTATCATAAACTGATTACGTATAGCACTTTGAAAACATATGGGACGGAGTTTTTAATAACAGATTTACTTAATTATATACATCGAAGAAAGCAATCGCGCGGTTATTCTAACTACTCGTAACTAAATGTATAAATGCGAAAGTTTATTTGTCTGTTTGTTACAATTTTGCATCCATTTTGTCAGGGGTACAGAAGAGCGAGTCCGGGGGCAAAAGCTACTAGGAAATAAAACACTTTTTTGAATTATCACATTTTTACAACTATAAGGTCTCTAAAAAAGCTCTTTACTCAGCACAATATTTCTCCAGTGTTAAGATATGAGGCTCTTGAAAAATGGAGTGATACGTATTTTGGTCGTCAAACTGTTCTCTATTGTTTAGCGTAAAACCGAAGCATCTTTTAAGCTTTTATTTGTATCAAGCTTGTATAGTCTTTTACCTCGTTTTTAAAAGCACAATGCTAGAGCTCAATACAAAACTGAAATTGCATTACTCTCACGTTTCCAAAAGAATTGTTCAGTTTCTAATAATGCCGCTATATTTTTACAAAATTAGAAATAAATGTTATGAAGAGGTCATGCGCTTTTGTTCATTTATCAAAGGTGTCATTATGTGTGATTTTATGCGATAATACCGTCGTCAGTTGCCATTGATTTAATTAATTTCAAATTTAATTTCATTTTGTTACTTCAGTTGAGCCACTTATTCGATATGTGAAAAGTGGTCAATTCTCGAGTGAACTTTATCATTAGAGGCTATACTTAGTTTAGAATTAAAGAGTCCTCTTGAAATTTTTCTACACGCGTATATAACATTATACCGGGTTTATTTAAATCCGTCGCAAAAAGCTGAGATTTTTTTAAGATTCTCGAATATTCTTAATTATACAATTTGGAAGTAGAACAATTAAAGTTTTCACATTTGACTACAGGTCAGCGGGGTGCTTTAACGAACTAACTTCTGGAATCTTGTTCCGGCGCCGATTTGTACCAACTGGCGAGTTTCACTACGTGTCATAGACATTATCGTAATTATAATTATATTATACTAGCAGTAGTCAGCGACTTTGTCCACATTCGTATCGTTATAAATGATAGCTTCATACGTTATCTTCCTGCAATGTCAATGATTTATTCCATCTTCATTGACAGTTATCGACATATTTTTCCTATCGACGTATTTAAATAATACTTGCTATAATGCATTAATTTTTCAAGTTTCAATATTAAGGGGAAAAAAACGATTTAAGTTGATAACTCTAAAGCTCATCTATATTTACTAAACAGAAAAAAAACAATAAAGAAAATTGTTTGAAAAAGAGAGGAAGAAGATGTACTTAAATACTGTAGATCCTTATAAATTATAATCTATATACTATTCTCATATATATAACGTATATTACTGTAAAGTTTCATCAAATTTCGTTCACTGCTTTTTACGTGATACAAACATCTATGCATTCTCACTATATTTTTCCCTTAATAATATCAACAAGATTATTTTCTTACCCATATCCTACTTAAGTTGGGTCAGCACAACATGTTTCCTCTTACACTCTCCTCTATAAGCTGTGAATTCAATATTCACACATTTTTGAACAAATCCATTCATATCTTCCCCAGTCTTCCTCTACCGACATCCTTCATATTTAACAATCTTTTGAAGCTTAATAAAGTTAATTTGAAGCTCGGAAATCGGTCCTAATTTCAAATTGATAGTAATAAGAAATTGCTATCGAAATATGTAATTAGAATCGAACAAGTAAGGCGAGTTCCTTCAGCCATCGCTATGTAGCGGCCGGCCCTTGACGTCGGCTGTTTAGCCAACACATTCAGACCGGCCGTTTGATTTATGTTCATGAACTTACTTGGAAAATATTCTTACAATGAATCCATAGCGATAATTATAGCTACGAAAGTAGCTTATTCTGTTTGTTTGTATTTCATAATTAAATTTGAATGAATAAAGTATATTTTTGTAAGAATTTTTCTAAATCAAAATCAAGAATGCTTTATTCAATTTAGGCCCTGAGAAGGTGCCTATGAATGTCAAAACACTACTATTGATTCGATAAACGACTCTGATATTGAGAAGAACCCGCAAAAAACTAGATCTGATTTATCTTTTAATTGCATATATTTTTTTACAAGTCATTGTTATCTGAGTTGTTTTCAACGGATGTACAGAGAGGGGTGTTATTTCCAAACGTTTATTGTTCACGTAATGGTCCAACTTACGTATTTTGAAAGTAAAACCTGTTGGATATGACGCTTAAACTTACTGTCCATTACATCGATGATGTGTTTTGGGATACTTTAGAATAGGACACTATTACCTAAAAAAATTCTTACTAGTCTACATTATCTAAAATGTATTGGAATAGCAAAGTTAAAAACAATAAATTCTTAAAACTTAGTTTTTAGTTATTCAAGAAGTTTCATGTTGTAAATTTTCATCGTGGCTGATAGTTAAACCTTATAGAATCATTATCCAACATAAGTGCGAGTCATGGCATGTATCTATTTTCAAAATGATCTTATATAAATTAAGTTATTATCAATATAGCTATATCTGTATGCGAACTCCGTGTTACAAATAAACATTAAATGGATTCCTGGGAACCAGAAACAATAGGACTGTAAAAATTTCACGTATTCAGTCTTTTCGAATCTTTCGACTAAACGTTAACGACGTTTAGCCTTTCAGAGATATCTACCCTTCTTTTTGGAAGGTATATAAGCGCGTCACAGAGTGTCCGAAATAAATAGCGCGATACAGTGACACTGAAAAATTTTAATCACTAGTTTAACAACACAATACAGATTACTCCCGGATACGTGCCTACACATACACACACAAGTAGGTGCATATGTGGTGGAGGAAGGGTTTTAGTTGTTTCTATTATTCGAACTGAGTTAATTTAGTTTGGCATAGTTATTGGATCTAAAACATATGTTTTAGTTCGTGAGTATTATATGTGTTTCTCACGAATTCCTATAGATATGTATAATGTATGAATAGTTAGTTTAGTCAAATTCGTGATCCGAGGCAACAGTGCACAAATATTTGCCATTTTCTACCACTCGGTTTAAATAAGAAGTAATAGATGGCGTTCAAACAAATCTGACCATTTTACTCAGTAACGACATGTACGATCGATTTTACCGCCAACCACGTCATTAGGTGTTTCACATTAAAAGTAATTAATTTAACAACGTTGTGATGATATAAACTATATTAGCGAGGCTACAGGGCCGTCACGAACACTACACAACTAATGAAAATTACCTATCATAGTGACACGATTATGTCCTTAGAGTTGTCGGTTCAACGAAGCTCTTATCTTCATCTCTTGACTGTTACTATTATTTCTAGTAAAAGTAATTTAAGTGAATTGAAATAATAAAAAAATGAGTGTGCTTTAGACCACACGACTGAAGTAAAACTTCTTTAGCTCCATCTATATGTATGTATACATATTTGTATATATGTATATAATAATTTTTTATTCACCCGAAAATTCACAAAATATGAACTTTAAAATGACCTTATAATTGTATTAACTTTAAACGTAGAATATTCAATGCATTGAAAAAAATAATAATTTATAAAATTGTTCAAGAACGAAATGAAATCACGAAACAATCAAGAAATCACCGTTCGCGTAACGCTAGCAAACTCGCAAACGAAGTATTGACTGAGATATATGCATATCATATTTCATGCACTGGCCATGATAGGAAGAGAGAAAGTAAATTTGTGCGGGCACTGGTCTCTCTTGCTCCTACAGTGTGATACAGATAATAGGCCTGCAATGTGTCTTAGATATACGAAATGTAACTGGCTATGAGAGAAAGAGAGAAAGAAATTATGTGTCCGCACCTCTCTCTCTTGCCCATACAGTAATATACGAAACTTAACTCTCTCTCTCTCGTTCTATCTTCATTAACTTATATCTCCCTCTCAAATTCCGTTCGCCTCGTCCGATTACACTTTTTGTAATGCTCTCGTCGCGCATTCACCAGCTTACTGTCCAAGTCAAGCGTGTGTAAAGAAATTTTACTTCAAAAACATGATAAAAAGCTTGGTAACAATCGATTTGCAATATAATTATCGGTAAAGGAAAGTATGCCCGTGAAACTCACCACAAACTTCCCCACGCCAAACTTCTGTAGGTTTGTTCTGGAAACTACATTTGAAACCAGTATTTTTTTATTTACTTTATAGGACTTAGCGTCTGACCACAATTTCACCTGATGTTAAACTAGGATGTGGTCTAAGATGGTAAAAATCCTAAACCTAGACCAGGGGCTGGCTCTCAAACGAAACAATCGGAACACACCTATAGGTGTTTGCTGATAGATTTTAAACTTTTGGGTGGTAGCTGGCGAAGCGAGCTTGGAAAATGCCTTACCACCATGCTATGATTACATCACGATGTTTTCCTTCACCGAAAGTTCCGGCTCATTCAAAATCATTCGAACCTACATCGCTCGACGCGTGAATGCCCGAAAATGCTAACTATTGAGTCATCATTAAATCAGATACCCATATTAGATGAGAATATGGTCCAACATTAAAACCCGAATCTAACTATATGTATTTCTTATGACTTTTTGACTACCATTGTTTACTTAGAAATTTGTTACCGAGCACCTTACGACGTGTTTCGGTTGCTGCACTCAAGAGTAACTCTCAAGTTTGGGAGTCTTATCAAAGCAACGATGTCATTTGATATCATATGAGATCATGGTCGAAAAATATATAATTAAATAAGTATTTACCCCAAAATACTATTTAGTTCTAGACAATTCTCACTTACATGTTTTGAAATGCGTACGTCTGTGGTACAAACTATGAACTTATGTATAGAAGGCTTTCAGTTGCTCACAGGCGTGTAGGGAGGGTGTACGCGTCCGCCCTTCACCGTTCCGCGAGTTTACAGAAACGCTCATAAAATTATTTAAAAAAAAACTGGTATAAAATCTGTAAGTTAAGTGTTGTTGACATAATATATTGTACGTGTTTAGTGATAATTAATTATGGATGTGTTGGCGGTTTAAAATAATGTTTGTGTAAAGTTTCTTTCTAAACAGTGAGTGAATATTTTTTTATTTCGGGACAAGCTTCCGGGAAATAGGTAAATTCTTTTTCTTAATTATAATGAATAAATGAAATAAAAAATACAAAGATATATTTAATCATTTTCTCATGATTAGAATTTTATACTCAAGTACACGTTGTTTGGAATTTTTTGATGTATATTTAAAAGTTAGTTATAAATATTTTGCGAAAAAAATCATATAAAATGTATTCAGATAAAATATTAGTTATTTCGTTTGTTTTTTTAATTACAAGTTAATAGAACAACGTTATGCTTTTACCAGACAAATCTTTACGTATCCTAAAACTATATTACATGTAGTTTTTAACAAAACTAAATTACGCTTGAACTACATTTCGCTAATAAAAATATTATTTTATATGAAGAAAAATAAACAGATACAAGCTATCCCATAATCTGTATTGTTATATGAAATTTGCTTGAAACTATAAAATTGATATTTTTGCGGTTTTATTCGTCGAGAATAAATATTATTAACCGTAACTTATGACCATTTTTAATTGAAAATACTTGCGCGATTTTCAACAACACGTGTTTTACTGGTGTACTTAGATTGAAAATTATGTGTAAAATTGAAATCCTTAATTTTTTAAATACGCTAAGAAACTGTTATAGCAAATCTCAAGTTAGAGGAAGAAATAAAGTAAAATATATATATAACAAAATATTCAGAAAACTGTGTTAACATTAAATAAATCTAAAGTGTATATACTGCATGCTTTTAAATCTATAATTTTCTATCGAATAAAAATCTCTTAACCCCTGGACTGTCCAAAACCATATGGGTTTAAGTTCCATATAAACAAATGTAGAGACCTCATGAGGCACAGGTTAACACACTGTTGGCAGCATAAGCTTAAAAAAACCTGATTTATTCCAAAAAAAATGAAAAATAAAAATTATGTATTGTAAAATTGTAATTTATATATAATATGTATTTTTAAATTATTTTCATATTTGTACGAACTTTTTTTTTACTAAACCATGAAATGTACAATGTATGATGTCGTGAATTAAAAATAAAATTAAAAACATAATCCGCCATTTTGAGATAAGGGTCTTAAAAATCAGCCGAAGGGTTAACGTAACAAAAGTATCTACAAAGAAAACTTTCTGTTTGTAATATTTTGCGCATAAAATTATTTTCTGAAATATATTTCTTCGTTTGAAAAACATTTTTACTTTAAAGTAATAACACTGCGCCTTGGTTATTCTGATTTCCAAAGTGCAAAAAAGTATTCTTGGTTTATTATCGAATACTTCTTTGTACGTTCGGGGTAGCGATTGGAAGGAAAAACATAATTACATATTCAATCATTGTTAAGGACTGCATATCCAAGTAGTTTTAATCTTAAATGGTAAGTTAAATTCCATACTTATTATATCAATGCGAAACTAACTCTGTGACGTATTCATGCCTAAACCGTCGAACCAATCTTAAGTTGAATGATTTTTGGTATAAAGATAGATTGTACCTTGACATATGCTACTTTTTATCGTAACAATAAAACTTGAAGGGTGTGAAATAGGGAATGATTTTTTGTATGGGGAACTGATCTTTCTCCAGTTAGGGACATAAACAATATCATATCTACATACTTTTGGAAAGAAAAAAAGAATGATTCTATTCTTGTTGAGAATGATTATTCTAATATATTTTGGTTTGACCGATTCTGGTAAAAATAGGGGATGATTTTAATAAAAATCACCGCTAAATTACTATCACTTTACTGTGTTAGAATATTTGACCTAGAACATTAAATATTAATCAACGTACCTACTGCAAGACATAATTGCGTACAATAACAATAAATAAAAGTATGAAACCTTTATACTTATGACTGTTTTTACGTGACAAAACAAAGTTATTTCTCTTAAACGAATTATGCCATCATAATATGTAAAAGCTTTATTATAAAAAAAAACTTAAACAGTAATTTTATAGTTTATGCGAGCATAGTCATAGTCATATAATGATTTATTGTGTTTTTAATAACTAAAAGTTTAAAGAATAAATATATCATTTTGCAGCCAATATCCCCAATTAGAAACACTATATATTTAGCTATATGTATCTTAGCTATCTAAAAGTTCTTCTCATAAAATATTTTATAAAACAAAAGTTGTTGTTTAATTTATATTCCCGACGAATGTATGTGGATAAAATATATAATAACATATAAATAACATTGAGGTGTCTGTTGCTTGTTCTAACTGATCTCGAAAACATCTTCACCAAAATTTGGATTAACTATCGCATTCAGATAAAGGAGTTTTAGTCTTTTTCTATAGGGGCTAAGTAGGAACGACAAAATTTAACAGAGGTAACTTATCATTGATGACATAAAGATAATGACAATTATTATGATAACAAATGCCTATAAAGCTTACGATTTATCTAATTAAAATACCTACTTATTTTCCATAAAACAAAACTATTTACACGACTTACTGACAAGGTAAACGAGAATTTCAATTATTTTAATATATATATGTATATTATTAATAAATAAAGCAAATATGTTTGGATTATAACCTGTCACTGTAAAACATTTTTATTTAAAAGCGACAATGGCTTTCCGATATACCTAACTCGTCGAACAGCCCTACGTGTTGTCGTTCGATAAATAAAAAAAAACTCCCAAAGGATTATATTTACGAAAGAGGTCGCGTGACTACACGAAAACTCTATGGTAATTAGCATGCAATGCCGGCCTGTGCAGATTATAATAATAACTGGTCTGCGAGCGGGACGCATACCGTGGCAGCCATTATGAAAAATTTTAAAAATGTACTCTATGTCAATCGTTTACAACGTTTTGTTTGATATTTTCTTTTCAAGTATCAATTGAATCGTCTATTAATTAGTAGTAAATACATTAATCTCCGTTTTAATTCGATATCGTACTACATCTACTTTGGGAACGTCTTAATGAACTCGGTATTTAATTCGTCTGAATATTTGGATGACTTAATTTGGCTGGCAACTTTGATAAAATGTCTGAGTAGTTTTGTAACAGACAAGAATAACAAAAGATGTCAAAGTTTTTTATCTGGTAATTTTTACAAAGTTATTGAAGGGTTTCATATTGGGATAGCTTAATGACACCGTTGTTTTTTATTCTTTTTAATTGGAAACTGTTATGCTATCATTTTAGACTTACACTTTTTGTCGCCTGTACGTATGATTTGGTTCTGATAGTCACTTTTGTACAATCAGCTATATTTCTAGGCTTTGAGTATTGCTGTATATGACCACATTGTGTAGAACTTGTCAAACGGTGTATAGTTTATTGACTTTGGATATTTTATTGTATGTAATTCAATTATGACTCGATTTATTATCGAATCGGCCTGAAGTAAGTTTTAGGATATAGCGATATGTGATTGTAGCGTAAGAGAGTATTGTCAGTACGGGATTTGGTATAGATATAAGATCTTTGGAATACACAACTACGCGTTCGCAATTAAAATATCGAGAAACAAAAAATATAATTTTTTTAAGCGACTTCAAATAAGGAGGAGGTTATCAATTCGGCTGTATTGATTAATTTTTTTTTATGTTTGTTACCTCATAACTTTGGATTGGGTAAACTGATTTTCATGATTTTTTTTTATTTCAAAGCTGGTGCTTCTCGTGAGGTCCCATTTCAATTTGGTTCAGTTCTGACAATGGCATCCATGAGAAAACCATATAAATCTTAATTTTTCATTAACTATATGAGCGACAAATGGACGATTAACTCGCGGTAGTCCGGTAAATTTGTAGAGGCCCTAGTACCAACGGGGTATGTCAGTTCGAAAAAAAAAGAAAACAAAAACGAGTAACTCAATATCACGGCCACCGATTTCGATGATTAATTTTTTATTGAAAAAGATGTACTTCGAGGGTAATTTGATGAGAATTTGGTTAGGTTCTGATTATGGTATCAATGACAAAGTATCGGAACTCTCCAATTCTTAGGAGCAAATTAACGATACTCGGCTGAATCTTTTATACGCTATCCGGATATTTGAGTCACCTACTGTATCGTTGTTATGGTCAAGTAATTGTTGTAGTCGAATATGATGATCAATGGAACTTCTAAACGGCTAACAGCAAGGGTGTGATCTGTGGCAGAATTTCTAACTGTTTGTAATCAAATTGCAATGCGCTTACGTTCATTGCTGCATTGCAAAATGACGCAAGCATTCTATTTGAATTACTTAATTGGAGGTAGCCGAGTGGGTAGTAGAAACTTTTGCGTATTATCGATGAGCTTTATTGCCATATGAAAGACTGGTGATAGCGGAGTGGCAAAGTAAGCGACTTGTAACGCGTGAGGTCGTGGGTTCGATGCCGGGTGTGGCAGTAGCAATGTAAATTTCACTTTATATTTACTAGTCTAGCGATTTACCATCTGTTGGCGGTGAAAGAAAACATCGGGAGGGGCTTCCTAGATTTTTTTAGGATATGTCTGATCCATCAACCAAGATAAATATTATAAACTGTGATCTAACTTACCATCTACGTGAAGATACTTACATAAAAAACACAACCAGAGATAAAATGGCAACCTGCTACTGTGAGAACCCGTAAACATATACACTAATATATCGTTTCTGTACCTGGTGGGAAGGAAACGCGAAAACATGCTGATCATATTAGAACTCGAACTTCGCCTATAACAATATCTCGGAACTTTGCAGAATCTCTCGAATGCAAAGTAAATTCTTCTGTTGATCTACCGCTATCAAGTTTATCTGCAAATATACCATCTACAATCACGCCGGCAACATTCTCTTCACTACTCTCCACATCCTCATCACCATTATCTGTAATAGATATATTACCACCATCCACATCCTGCATCATGCACGGGCACCAAGTCGATTGTTTGAGGAGTTTCAATTTAGATGTGGAGGAATATTACGAATTGAAACCTTATGCATTTCAAAATAGAATGAGAAAGATTTATTTATATTGTTTTACATTATTAATTCAGTTGTCATTTAAAAAAAATGTGTGTTATTTTAGAAACCACACATTTATTTACACTAAAAATGGAAAAATAATATTACTTTTATAAAAAAAATAAACTTCAATATCAAGAAACACTAAGGAAACAAGAAGGCACTAAAAATTAAAAAAATAACTAAACTATTACATTAATCAAATTGAATAAAAAAGATTAGTATATGCGCTATCTAATAATATATCTGAAGTTGGCGCCAACGCAAATTCGTACTAGGTAGAAAAATATATATACCTGACGCGAGAGTGGATCTAAACTTTCTACGTATATGCAAAGCATTCGGGTTGGCGCCGACTTCAGATATATTATTAGGTAGCGCATATACTAATATTTTTTATTTAATTTGATTAATGTAATAGTTTCGTTATTTATTTATTTTTAGTGCCTTCTTGTTTCCTTAGTGTTTCTTGATATTGAAGTCGGTTTATATTTTTTGTAAAAGTAATATTATTACAACAAAGGAGTTTGAAATTTGGCAACTAGAGCGGTTATTCCTTTTAGTCTAAGGCATAATAAGCCTTGCTTGTTTCTTGATAAAAATAACTCTGACAGAATAATCAACTCGTGTAACGTGGTTTCCAGTAATGGCGAAAATGTATGGAGGCTTTTGGAATATTTTCCACGTAATTTCCAATATTAAGAGTAATTTTGGGAACTTTTAAGTATCTACAGGTTAATAAGATTTCTAGAAATGTTTACTGGGTATGAATACGTCTTTGCTATTGCATGTGTGTTTTAAATAATAATTGAAAAACAAACATATAGGTTATAGTAATTTAATCATTCGCTCGCAATCCCACAAACCGCATTCGGTTATACATTACAAATTTGAAATAACTCGCGAACGTAACTGAATAACGCAAATAGTTATCTGACACGCGATTTCGCTATTACGCGATGTCATTGACAACGTTTCTTTTACCACAGCTTAAAAAAAGATGATTTGGCAAAAAAATATTAATCCAGTTTTGTTCTGACATGTAGGTATAATAGAAAACGTTGGAAAAGTTTTTTTTATTGTATATTTTGGTGGACATATTTATTTATAAAGATAAATTTACAGTGTAAAATATTGACGGTCATGTGCGTTCGAGAATCTTAATTTTTTCAGAACATTTTTTTTGTTTTTATAATTTAAATTTCACATTGTATAGAATTGTAGGGATTTGTAATGTATTATATACTAACAACTTGCCAGACTTAGCCCGGATGCAATATACTAATTTGATATCATACGTGTCCTAATAATTTAGATATTCGATAGAACTTTGGCGCTTTGTCCTCTGTTTTCACAAAAGATGCTTCGTGAATCTTATCGCGCACGTAACTTTATGTCGCGCGTAATTTTAAATCTGTGATAATTTCGAAGATATTGATTTACATTATATACTTAAAAGGTATTGTTAATTAATGTATTCTAATGTATATAAATAATAGTATATCATAACATAAGTAACATAATAAATAACATAAAAAATACACTGTGTAAAGAAAGGACGCTTGCAAAATGACAAGGGCTCGGATCATGTCTGAGGAACAAGGGGGAAAAAAAAAATAATAGTATATCAACAATGTACCTTCGCAAGTAACTGATTTTCTTAAATAATAAGTAAAAAACTAAAAATGATCGCTGTGGGCTAATTTAGGAGATAGACATAAACCACCAGAGACATTTTGAGATATACAGTTCTGTAATATATTATTTTTTATGTGTCTCATATAGTTTATTTAGAGTTAGCAACTTAAGAGCACGATAAATGTTTTTACCAGTTTGATTAATATACACAGATTTTTTTTAACTTTATTCTACTTATACAATATGCATGCATTATACATATAAATCATATGAAATATAAACACCAAATTATAGTGAAAGCCGTTGTTTAGTTCAGAAGAAACAAGAGAATCTCGCTTCGCTGATCTAGGCATTCACAATTCGGCCTTTCTCAATTCATGTCGGGCGTAACTCGCCCTCAAATCTTGATATCCCACGCCGCGTCATGCAACCCGCCCTAAGTATTATTACGTTTTCTCTTAGCGTACTTTGTAACCTATATTCTGTATGATAATTACACCTCTCCTAAGAGTTGTAAAATAATGTTAAATAGCTTAATCTTTCTTTCATATATAACTACAATCCTGTTAAAAATCCCTATATAATTAATTCCGAATAAATAACATGAAAATAAAAGAGTAAAGAATATCGTTTCCAGGTTTACTCACAAGCTAACTAAAGTACCCAACCAGCGAGTCGATAATAGTCGATGTCACGCAATTCCGCCGTTTCACTAAATATTATTGGCAAAGAATTCTTTGTGCTCGTTAAAAAGGGTGCGATCTCGGAAGTTGCGGACGCACCGATCCTTTAACGTAAAGCTAAGGTTAGAGCCCTTCACAAATCGGATTTTTAAGGTAAATTGAACTAGTAATAAATAATAGTGAAATGCGACTCGGACTGGAACACCTATGGAGGTGTTTTACCATACTCTTTTTATTAACTAATTTCTTTAACCGACTTTGAAAAAGGAGAAGGTTACTATGTGTATACATTTTTATAGGAATAATGACAACATTCTGCTTAATAGTAAGCCTTGTATATATTCTATGATGGATTTACCATCGTATATATAATAATAGTGACCCAGTCAGTTACTTATCTCTACCACCTCGCTTGAATGTTGGATGTATACATTGTGTGTATTATATATATCTAAACTCAGAATACTTTGCTAAAATTAAACTGTTTATTATAACCTATATAAATAGAATGATAAAACTTTCTCGTTGTTCGTGCATCACTTAAAAACTGTGTGAGACCAATTTAGGTCATCTTTTTCTTAGCTTTACTTTTTAAATACTTCATTCTTATTTAAATGAAAAAATACCACGATAACGTCGTTTACTATAACGTTATTAAAATAAGCTATGATTTATATAACCACTACGTGTACAATGGTGTGTGACGTAGGGCAAACGATGTGGTGCACATGCGCAGAAGGGGGAACGTAAACGCCTAAGATGGTGTAGAGATAAATTTTGTAAGCAATGTTCATTATTGATTTTAATTTTTTATCATATATATTTTGCCTATCTGTATGTAAAACTAATAAAATATAATAAAACTAATGTCGCGTTAAAGTAGTAAAATCAGAAACAGTACTTTTTTGTAGGTGAAATACACCTGTGTCCTTTGCTGTACCATTAACCACATGTATTCCCGATGATTGGTTGAGTAGTTAAAGCGTGTGAGCGTAGTAACAAACAAACAAACACATATTCACACTTACAATATTCCTAAAGATATATATTTAAGATAATAAATATTGTAGACGAAGTCGCGGGTATTCACCTAACAAATAATAATTTAATATCTTGTTTTCTTTATTAAATATACCATATTTCTTTCTAAGTCGTTCACTCACACGTTCCATTACGAACGGGTTCTTGATAAGATGAAATAAAAATGGCTTTGAAAGAAAACATATTTAGAGAGAAAACAGCATTTATAAAATAAATATAGTTCCAATAAATCTGATATCTTAGTCTAGACCTTTGAATCGTGACTAAGAGTAAAAATATATTTCAGAATTTTTCGAATCAAAACTCGCGTGCAAATACTGCTTTACTTTAATATTTTATTCGAATGATAAAAATATATTTATGGAAAAAATATGACATAAACCATATCTACCTTTTATTATGTTATTTGCAATACTGTAGTTTATACATTTATAACTTAACAAACGGACGCACTCGACTCCATCTGCGTTTGCATCTTTATAAATGACATCACTGTACGTTATCTTCATGTAACTATTAACAGTTTGTACAGCACACGAAGATATAGCTCTCAGGTTATAGGATTTATTCTAATGTTGACATTTACAGTTATATTTTGGTGAAGTTAAACAATTTATTTATAGACTGTTACTTATTTTCTGATGTATAAAATATATTAATATACAGTTTCATCAAAATCCGTTAGTTTATGCGTGAAAGTGTAACCAAAACTTATTTATCCTCGCATACTTTTTAGTTTATAACATTAATTGGATATATAAAAGCAAATTTTGAGCCCCGGTTTCGCACGGTTGCAATGGCCCTATTAATGTGATATGATTAAAAATAATACGCTTCAACTTCAAAAAAGGACTGAAACGCGCTCTCCAAGGCCGGAAATGCAACAATGATACCCCTACCTCCTCCCCATAGACCCCTAGTATTGCATTTACCATCATATGAGCAATGCGCGTCAGCCTGATGGTGCTGCCATTTGGCATAGAAAAAGGTGTGTGTGCGATTCACACACGATAGAAGTGAAACTTCAGTAAATCGACAAAAGAATGAGATGAATATATATAACAAGGGTAGGATAATTACAAAGTTTATTTGTTTAAAAATGAAAGTATTTTGATTAATTTTAAAAGATATTTTATATTTTTATTTAACATATGTTACATAATTTATTGCTCATGTTCCATATTTTCAGTTTCAACAAACAAGATATAAAAATACTCACAAACACTGTTAAATAATAAAACACCACGCTGACTTCTTACTAAAACGCTGTAATACGGAGCCGCATACCGTGTACAGTAGTACACGTACTTTTCACATATACTAACACGCGTTAAATGTTCAAATACAAGCAAGTATTAAATAATGTGCAATATACATACACATCGACATTTGCTCTCTCGATCTGGCTCACTAATTACATGCGACTATGCTTAGAAGACGAGAGTGGGGATGATACGAAGCACGGCACAAAGAGGAGAGACCGATAATATAAAATAGTATGTATATTTCTGTCTTATTCTTTGCCGGCTTCATTCTACACATTTTTGTATTTGTGTCTCTTACCTGTCGTTTTTTCCGTTGCATCCGGTTTGAAATCACAACGATTTTAAAGAAGTTTCACTTCGAAAACTGTTTAAGTGAATTATCAATATCTTAGATTTTTTATATTTATAGCTCAACAAAGCCAACGAAGCTGTGTGAGTCTTTTTAAAGGAACAATTTTTTATCTGTTACGCGTCATAAATCAGTGGTAAAGATATTAATTTCAATCATACACATTAAATGGTAATTTTGATCTACATTCAATCCCTAGTATATGTAATATGTATCATTGAATACGGATGAATGTTTCCATACATATTTGGAGGTAAGTTTAATAATTAGTAGGTAAGTTTTTGAATAAAATAGTATGTAAAAAATAAGAATGTTTATTGTGACCGTGGTCGTGATAGTGTGTCCGAGATATTGAAATTTATATACTCTGTTTAAGAGCTTCCCATATGAATTGGTAGGTGGTACGTCTTGTAATAAATTTTTACCAATCGTGAAGACCATAAACTTACTTTTTTTATTATAGATATAAATCTTCCAGAAGTTTCTTTATGCGGGTGTAGGCAAATGAACATACGGGTCACTTGATGGTATGTGATTACAACCCCCAATATACACCTCCTACACGAGGGTAATGCGTTGCCTGCCTTTGAGAAAAGTAGGTTCGTTCTTGAAGGTTTGTAGGTTATATTGGCCCGGGAACCCAGCCACCGTGCTAGCAGTTTATTCCAATGGATCGACGTACGTGGAAAAAACGCACGCGAAAACCGTACAGTAGACGACTTCCGACCATCAAGGTGATATGGATGGAATTTCATTTTGTGGCGAGTCGTTCGGTAATGGAACTCTGCAGCAGGTATCAATACGAACAGCTCTTTAGAACACTTTCTGTTTTGTATTCTCCAAATTATAGTGAAAATATAACAATAAGTGTTTAATTAAATTGAAAACCTCCTGCCATCTGATGGCTATCTCGGAGCGCGCTGCATAAACCGTTAAACGAAGGTAATGTATTGTGTCATCGTGAATTATACCTAAAAACTAGTTGGTTATGTCCCATGTGAAGTGAATCCAAATTCGTTCGTATTGTTCATCGACGTCTTTAACTCTTAAAAAATTACCCGTTTCTGTTTCGCTTCGAATAGTTTCCTGTAAATTTCGTTTGAGAACACCCTCGGGCGGCGTATCGCTTAAATAAACGTTGGGAGGGTTTCCGATTTCACAAGAGTTTCCGGTAAAATACGTCATTTTGACCGGCGGCAGGACATTACCGGTCTTTGATTGTTTACGATTCGAAAGTTACATTCAATTTGACTCTGTATAAAATAATTTAAATTTCATATTTTTATAACACTAGTGAAAAGTCGTTCACCAACGTCACTTGTGTGTACTCACTGTTAAACTTGAGAAAGCGTTCTTTCTAGGCTTTACAATCATCGACAAAATCAGCTTTTAACATCACATCATGAGATTATAGTTCAACGCTACATGAGTGATTCTTAACAGTATCTCGCTATAGGAATCACCCATATGAATGGATAAGAAAAAAAAGGAATATATTGAGTCTTACGAAAACCGCGCGTATCTTTATAATTCGCACTTTCACCAAATTAATAACAATCGTCCCTCGTGTTCATTCATATCGCTGAAGCCAGTCCGCGTATTAAATTAATTTTATCACAGACAACGGAGCCAATAAACTTGCGCCGCAGAATCAATCTTCTTTTAATTAACTACTTCGGGATTTTCGTAAATTGATTCTCATTTTCTAAAAGGCGACGTCGCGGGCCGTTTGCTTCGTTTAGTTTAACATTGCCAAGTTTCGTTTAGGCGCCGTATGCGTTGAATTCAATCAATCCTCCAAAGACATTGAAAGGAGTAATCTATGGGGAATCTATTCTCTTATGAGATTACTTTCCGTAGATTTGATAGCCGATGTGATCAAAGACTGAGATACGCAAATATAAAAAGCCACTACTGGTTCTAAAGATTATCACTCGGAATAACCGATGTTTGTGGGCAATATTTAAATATAAATTAATAATTAAAAACACTTTATTCGATTTAGGTCCTATGACATCACTTACCAACGGTTCTCTTAAAACAGCTTAATCATCAAGAAGAGCTGGTAGGAGACTCGATCTGATTTGTCTTTTTTGTATATATTTTTATTAAACTATACAAGTCATTAATGCGCCTTCATACTTAGCGAATGAAGGGTCTAATTTTCGTAAATTATTTTCCTTCAATTAACAATCCATCTTATATCATATAATCTTTTAACAAACCTTCTTGACATGGTGCTTCAACGTACTCGTACTGTGCGATAAATCGACACCGTGTTTTGTGATCTTAAAGTAGAACCCAACACTGTTACCTAATAAAATTGTTTAGTCTTACTAAGGAAAAAAAGGAAGGAAAAAAAGGAGAGCTCATTTGTTTTTATTTGTAACATTAAAATCATGCCGCTCTTTTACCAAATTTAAATATTAAATATGGTATATAAGTTTTTCGTAACATACATTAGATGATCAAACATGTATTGGGAGGGCAGAGTTTGTGCTCCATTATTTAATTTAAGGGTGGTAGTTCAGGAGTATGATAATTCGCCCGCTCTAAGATGAACTTGACAAAGATGTTTCTTAGTCCCTTCCTTCTGGAAAAGATTACTAATTAATCGACTGTGAGGACGTAACATCTGTAGGTCTGTGCTAAGTGGAGGTGGTAAAGAAACACGCGCCGTATAGTCTTTTCTACGAACTAAGATTTCTTTATAATATTATATTTAGCTCAATCGGTTTGCAGGATAGAAATTGATCGATGTAATATCCGAAGGTGCTCTAATTAAGACATCAGGTCGAAACTTCCCAACATAACGAAATGCGATGTTCGTGGGTGGACAATTTCTTTTGTTGTATTAGGAAAACACTTTTCTCATTTTCACAAATACACACGCACGAAATAATTTGAACTGAATGTTTATATTAACATAAACGTCGTGTGAAGGGAAACATGTGGGGTGATCCCACGTCTATGTCACGATTACCGAGTGACGGACATATATTTTGGTTATGTGTAGCGGTTGACCAACCGTATAGAAAGGCATTTCGGTGACTAGTAAAAGTTGTGTTAATAATATTCCCTTGTAAATTTCCGCGCTATTGGGTTAAGATCATTACGAAAATAAGGTAGGAAATTAAATATCCCTTAGTAAATGATGTATTGATGATTTATCCTTTTTGTAATGCGTTTCTACGATGCGCGCGCACATCGATACCTAAAAGGGGGGTCACCATGGTTGGTAATTATCTCTCAAGTATACGTAACTATATTCAAGTTTATTCAATTACACCACGTGTTTTATATCAGTGGAGATAAAAAAACTATATATGCATACATAAATATACATGTGTATTTGTATATAGTGGTGAATGATAATTTATTGTGAGTGTTTGTGATAAAATTAGTTTTTTTTTATTATTATTATAAGATTTTTAAAAGCTTTTATACTTTTGACTTTAACTGTCGTCTGTCGGTGTGTATTCTTTTTATTTCTGTACATTATAAATTATTATGATTACATTATTATTTGATAAATAATTTATTCTACGTCTTTTTGGTACCTTACTTGATTCTCTATACTGTAATTTTAAAATCATTTAAAATGAACTATATTTTTTTATTATTTAAAACGTTATCAACAATTCAATTTACATTCAACATATTTACATTCAATGCCTTTTTTAAGCTAAAGAAGTATAACTTCTTATGTCCGTAGATAATAACACAGATTCGTTTTTTTTTTTTAAAACACTACGAGTAACTTTAGAGAAAAAGTAAAACTGATAAGAAAACATTCTTTGAGCATAATCCGGTATCCTTATGATATTTTCATTATCGTTGACCGGTGATTTCACGTTCATAACCATCATTTCAGGGCATAAATTGTTTTTTTTTTATATTTTATACGATAGCGTTTGACCATAATCTCATGTGATGTTAAATGATGATGTGGTATAAGATGGTAGTGACGCTAAACCTAGAAGGTGATTGGCTCTCAAGTGTAGCTGCTGGAACACACCAACAGGTGCTTGGCGACAGATTTTAACTAGGTGGACTTAGAAAAGCCCTACCACCATGCTATGGTTTCATCATGATGTTTTCCTTCACCGAAAGCTCCGACTCAGTTCCTAGGATTCGAACCTATATCCTTCACACACACAAATACACAATATTCACTCTTATAACATATAATGTTGTGGTTGCAGCTTTCTTGAAAATTTATTCCTTTTGTTTTTCTTAGTGTTCACATCGATGTCTTAAATAGAAGTATCCTCCTACGCTATATGACGCGCTTTTATACTTTAAATAGTGGAGGGTGGAAGTCTCTGGAAGACTGATGTTATTATTTGATATATGCGACAAGATTCCTTTTAGATTCCGATTGTTTCTGGTTCCTACACTCGTTGATTCATCCATTGTTAATTTGTAAGAACGAATTCGTTTACAAGCCATAACAATATGTAATAGAAAATAACAGTTTTTAAGCAACTGTCAAATTATAAACTTCATAAAATATGTACATTAATTTCGAACAAAGATTATATTAATAATTTTCTTTGTGGATTATTCATATCTAAATTAGAAGATCGGAACGACATCCGATACTGATAATTATAAAGTGTTAATTAACTTAAGTTTGATGCTGTTTAAGTTACGCCATTAAAAGATACCGCGGAAATAACTTGATACCACGGAAGTAATTTTATGCTGTGGATTTAACTTTAGTCATTTTCTTTTATTATTTTGTTGTAACTATTTACTTAATGTATGTGTTAACAATCTTGTTGTATAAGGTATCAATATAAAATTTAAACAACTCTGACAAACACCTGTCCGTACTTACTTTACATATGTAGGAATAGTATAAAATGGTTTCCTCCCTTCTTTTTTCTCCATTACAACTTTTCACAAAAAAAAAGAGTGATACACGATTCTTTCCAATCATCAGCACCAAAGGAGTCGTCTAACGGTAACTGCACCATAACTCTATTAAGATGTCGAGATATTCGAATGAGGGGTGACTTGAGACGTGCTACAGTACGACATGCGTGTACTAAATAATTTAATTCATGCCCACGTGCGTTTATACATACATGATTTTTCAAATAATCCATCAATATCTTCTTCGGGCTTTCTCCACTCCTGTATCCGTCGATCTTCATACTTAACCCTTAGAGATAATGCCGGTAATTTGGTATATATCTAGTAGTACTGACACTGGTTAATAGTCAGCAAAATATGGTTTATTATACAAGTACAAATATTATAATTTAAATTTTTGTGCCCTGGGTGTGTAATGTTATCTCCAAATTTCCGCTTTGACTTTTTAGGTTTATATTTAAAAGTTGTAAATATTGTCAACCAAGACCCTAAATAAGATTTCTGTTATTTTGATAGTATGGACATACGCTTATACGCTATCCTTATTTCTTAATAATATTATAATAAGTGCGAATGCGAGTTTGTTTCATCCGGTATGACCAGCATAGACCGGCATGATCTAAATACAAGAAACTGTGACAAACTAGTCGTCCCATATTTCTGACTCAAGAAAACTGGTAACAGTTTCTTAGGTAATAAACAGTGTTAGGTTTTATAACAAAGTCTCAAAGCATATTACCGATTTGTCGAACTATAAGTTTAAGTCCAATATCAAGCGGGTTTTGGTGTCAAAGGACTATTATAGAGTGGATCAATATGTGAACGATGGTGATGTATGGAATCGACTCTTCTTTGTGCATCCACTAAAAACGCTTGGAACTTGTGATGTATTTTAAATATAAACCTAAGTATATATGTAAAAAGATAAATCCGATCATGTTTCTTGCCGGTTCTTCTCGATGACTGCGTTGTTTTTCAAACCGGTGGTAATTTTGACGTCCAAAGGAGCCTTCTTAGGATCTAAATTGAATAAAGTATTTTTTTTATTTTGATTGTCATCCAAAAAAGAGTACTGTTCCCGAGGGATCAATCAAATCTACATTAATGCGAGTGAAGTCGCGAGCAGAACTTAGTCAATAATAACATAATTATGCGCGGTGAGGAATTGCAGGACACTTGTATTTAGTTTATCTGTACGTTAACAATTTTAGAGCTTTAATGGTAACAGATATATTTAAGACTAGCTTATGCCCGCAGCGTCGCTAGCTGTAATTTACATTTAATATATCTCTCGGGAACATTTATGATATGGTGGCCCTCATCACCGTTCCAAACTTGCACCACTCGCTGCTGGCTGGTTACTCATCCACATACCCTAAATCCAAGAAGAATGGCGACAACCGTAAGGTTTTCTAGAAGCTTTATTATACGTACGCTAGCGTTGTAGAATGGGTTATCCAGCACAGTGTTCCCCCAGGATTATGATATGGGGTTATTCAACAAGGGATTGTAATACGCTCTTTAAGGTCAGCAACATAACAGTCATGCCCCTGGTGTTGCAGTTGTCCTTAGGCAACGGTAAGTATTTAGCATTAAAATAACCATCTGCCTGTTTGCTGTCCTTTGACTTATCGGTACTCCTTTGTAAACCATCATGATAATCGGCACTGAGTTAAGGCGTGAAGTTGTAACGGATAAAAAACCAACTCGCGTTCACATTACTAATATTAGTTAAAATTTAATTACGCTTATTGGTTCTTTCGACATCTGTAATTGATAATTAAATTATCCTAATTCTTCGATTACCACTTTTGCTGTTAAATAAGTAAGATTTGATTACTTTGAGTTTAAGTTATTCTGTATAAAAATTCAAAACCCGTACACAGTCGAAATATTATCACAAATCGAGTGGTTTCGTATGCATCCCGGACACGTCCCACGTACCAACGTAAATGACGTAATACTTTAAAAATGTATAACGTGTCTTCGATATTGATTTTTTTTCTCAAAGATGAACATAATTCTTTTTTGTCTAGTATTATAACTTAGTAAAATAGTAAAGTTTTGCTTACAAGTCGTTAGGTTTGCAGAAAAGGATATAGGGTACTTTTCATCTAGACAAAGTTCTCATCGTTCAGCGTGGTACCTCCCTGACATAGGTATTCACAGTTCGGCTCTTTTAGGTAATACTCAGTTATAATCAGACGGTTAACCCGCCTGTCGGGTCCCGGTACTTAGCGTTTCCCTACACGGCCGGCCCGTAGTTTTACTTAGTTTTAGGATACCATTTCACCTAAAATGGTTATGATAATTACTCCGCTCCTAGTGGTCCCAGTGGTCCCAGTGTGGTGTTAGATAGTTTATGATCTTCCTCAGTTAATAAGCTACAAAACACAAACACTATTTTCAAATCTGCTTGGTAGCTACAAAGATAAGGGTTACTTATTTATATAATGCCCGCGATTTCATTTGCGTTAATGTAGATTTGTTCTATCCCTCGGGAACAGTAGATTTTTCTGGATGAAAGATATGCTATGTTCTTTCTTGTATGCGTGACAACGTGTATACAAAACAACGTAATAATCAGTTGAGTAGTTAACACGTGAAAGCGTAACAAACAAACTTATTCTCCCATTTATAAATATTAGTTAAGATTGTATCTTCAAAATTACTGATATTTTTTTTTAATTCTTTAATACACAAAGTAAAAGCATGTCTACATAAACTTTGGTAGCAGGCTTCAATATTTTCTTTTTCATAACTGCTCATACAGGAAAACCAAAATTATGCATTTTTTTGGTGGGCTAACAATATAAAAGTTAGTTGGGAGATTCAGGTAGACTACCTCCTTCTTTAAGGATTTAAGGAAAACTTGTATTTTTATATTACGATATAAAAACATATGTAAGGAAACTTACGTGTCTTCGGAAGTAGTCCTGAACGAGTACGAGGTCTCCCAGTACTAGAAACCTGCCTCCTTAATCCGCCACTGGACGAAGAAAAATCTCTCACGTCAAAAATAGTGACTCAAGTCATTTTTACAGATTCACTTCAGTGACGTGGCGCATGAATTAAAAAAAGAATGACGTCACGTAAAGCGTCTCGCGAACTGGCCGCTAGCCAGCAAGACAGTTTCGAGAGCCCGCAGTGGGAAAAAAGGAAAAAAAAAACATTTTAAAATTTGTATGTGAAATAACTATGCGCTTTATTTTTATAATTTGAACTTTATTCTTTTCTCGTTATGTTTTCATATCAGTAAACCGGTTTTAAAATTGAAATTGTTTTGAGAGAAACATTGCAATGTTCATATAAAGCTTAGTCTATAAGACTTTTATATAAACTCTATGCATATTAACTATGTATAAGGTGTAATTTACTTATAAGCTAGCTCTGTCCTCGACTTCGTGCGCTTATTTGTACAAAACAATTCAGGTTTTATATTGGTAATAGGAATACGAGATCTTGTTTGCTTCGCTGATAGAGGATAAAGCAATCGAATGTAACATCTGCGCTTGCAGCAGATTGTCTGAGAAGAAAGCACCATCCATTGATTTTCCAACAAAGGTTATTAAACTGAACAGACAAGTTAAATTTAAATTTAAGATGTTTTTATTGTGTGAAACGATATTGATAAGAAAGTCTATGTTGCCTCAAGCTGCACTCAAGTACCTATGAAAAGCCCATGAAAATTCACTCAAGAGATTACCATGTTGAAACAGACAGACGTTTTTAAAAATAAACTTATTGGACTTACACTACTACATATGTCACCGCAAAATATTTTCAGTGAACAGAATACGATAGTTCTGCAGTTTTAGTATAGTATAGATTTTAGTTTTTCATATTTTTGTATACCAGAAATAAATAATCTACATTCCTTGTCAAACTCTTTGAACGCTCTGAATATAGATGCACAGAACATAAATTTATCTAAAAACTAGCAGCCCGGCGGACGTTGTTCTGCCCTGATAATAAAAAAATATATACTTATGTGTATGCAACGCTTAAGGTCGCTTGATTTTTTCTGATTCTATCAACAATTATCATTAAAAACCTTGACAATTTATATACCTAAACCTTCTCCGTGAATTACTCTATCTATTGGTGAAGACGGCATTACAGTCCGCCGCATTACGATCCGTTCAGTAGTTTTTGAATTTATCGCGAACATCCAGACAGACAGACAGACGCGGCGTACGACTTTGTTTTATAATATGTATTATATTGTTTGTATAACATCGAGACAACTTAAAGATAAATAACTACCAATTTTAGATTCCAATAATAATACTTTAACTTTGTTTTGTATTAAGCTCTTGACTGTATTACGCGCAATTCCAAACTTAAGGCTATATGAAAAACGTTCAAAAAGATTGACGATGACTGTTGGTAATTTTTTATGATATTTATTTAATACCAACGTTTACAGGAACTACAAAAGTGTATGAAAATCTGTATACATTTTATTTATCGTTTCAGGGAAGGTTAATAAATAGTTTTTTATTAGAAAATATATGATTAATGTTTTTTAATTCACATAAAGTGTAGAATATAATTACTCGAAATGCAATCTTTTTAAAAAATATTTTTTTAATTTTATAATGTATTATTGATGGTTTCAATGGCTTTTCAATCAATATACTTTCCATGCGTAAAATTTCATTACAATTGGTCAATCCGGTTTTAAGTGAAATACAAACATACAGATTTTTTGTGTCATATTTTATGTTCCGTGACCTTTATAATATATATCTATAACGATATTTGGGGGAAAATAGACGAACAAACATGACTACCGATTTATTAATAAAGATTGTACTTTGTGTCTTTCGCTTCATAAAATTTTATGTAGGGTTTCACAAAATAAGGATATTTTTAATGTTCTGTACCATTAAAAGTTTGGAAGCCACTGATTTATTTTCATTGACTCGGTGTAAATATAAAAAAATAATTCTTCTGGTTCTTCCTAAGCCACTTTACTAAAGAATTTTCCACCATTATGGGTTATTTATGACAAAGTGTTTTATGATGACTTTTCTGTTGCAAGATAGCAATCTCCTCCTTAGAACTTTCTAGAGAGTTTTTGTCATATCTCAGAATTTAGGTTGTGTTATTTTTCCCACCCACTTCCTTTGTTAGTTATAGATAACACCAATATTACAAAATATATGTTAAAATAATGCAAGATTATGAATAACAGATAATAGACTTTATATAACAGACTAAGTTCCCGTAAAAACTCGTCCAAAGATGTTATAAAAAGAACTTAGTTATGACTGTCGACATTATTTTTTAAATTCAATTGGCGTCGCATAAACGTTCACCATTATTAATATTTTATCTTCATTCATACACATACTTAGGAATGTAATGATATGATTATTTAAATAGCAAGGTTAAATAATTTGGGCCTGGCTACCAACATTTAAATGCCAGCATTTAAGTGGTATCTTGCGTTTCCAGATGAGACAGTTTGCGAATTATATTCAGAATTTCGATTTTCGCCGTGAGCTTCGTTATATTGTCCATCTTTTTCAAAGACGGTATGAGTGAGATGCAGAACGTTCTATCCTCGTCGGATTCGTTGATTTCGTTTTTTAATAACTTCAAAACTTCGTCATCGAAGTGTGCTTGATCTTGTTGGTAGCGGTGTTGTACGCATTGATTAGCGGTTGCAATCGGCGACGCGTGTTTAACTCGCGGCGGTGTGTTGTTTCCTTTAGTCGTCTCTTTGCTTGTGTTGCCGCCAGACGGTACATTGTCTTTCACGTGCGGAATTAAAAAAGTCAGCTGGTTATAATATCTGTATCTTTTCCTCTTTCTTCCGCATTTACCTTGTAACTCACGTCTAAAGTTATCTCTTATGTGTTTCCATTTCAGCTGGACTTCTCTACCTGGGGATGAAAAAAAATCTTATCAACATAACATAACTTTCGAGATTTCCATAAACAGTCTTGATTACTGTTTTATACAACATATGGGGCACCTGTATTATTTTTATTCCTTCTAGTGAATTAGTTTTTAATATAATTTGATCATTATTATTTTGCTCTTGTAGATAAGTGTTATGATATGCAGTATAGGTATATCTAATAGTCTGGAAAGTTCTCTAGCTGGCAGTATAGACAGTATGGCAGTAAAGTCTTGTATAAATCAATTTAGTTATCTCGAAGACTAACCCTGACAAACAATAGATACTAGCTTTTAAGGCCACTGGATATAAGTCTTTTAAGCCTAAATGCTAATTATTTTCAATTATCTAATATAATGGGGGCGCGTTTTTAGAAATGTTCTAAGAAATTCTTGTGGCATCTTAAAATGTATGGTTTATGATATTATTTCTCATCCGCTTCACTTATGCACAATATCCCAATAAAATCGCGGAAAAATGCCACGAGTATCATAAAATGTAGAATGAAATATAATTTCAAATAAGTTTATAGACTAAAATCCCGCAATTAACTATGTAAAGCTGTGAGCAATATAGGGTTGCCTAATTTAAATTTGTATAGCATAAAAGTTGTAGAATTTACCGATGCGACGTGTAAACTTTCCGAAAATCTTTGGGTACATCAACTTGTTAGAAATAACATATCAATCTAAGCATCTACTGGGAGTGATTGATAATTTTGGAATGCCATAAATTTATATTAATTATTTCGTTAATCATTTGTTTAAATGTATATAACAAGAGAAGAAAAAAATTAGACTGACGATTTGGGAAAAAAGTTTTAGAGTTCTAGATTAGCGCAATTTATCACAATCTAGCGCATAGCATCACAGTACTGTACATAAGTACAAAAAAATTAATTAGGTCAAGTCGTTTAGACAAAGAAGAATTATGAAACACACGCACACTTAAAATGTTTATGCAAAGATATGTAAATGCGTTAAAAATGTCGAATTTAAATTGCATAAATGATAATATGTATAATGATAAAGAAAATAAAAGTACAATAACATGCTATATATTTTAGTACGTTAAAATTAAATTCTACAATACGCTAACTTTTACGCCAGAAACATAACATTATGCATTAAGCACTAGTACGAGCGAGAGGGATTAAAACTTCATTACTTGTTTCTTTCTCTCTCGTGTGACATTTCTTCATTATTTGTTTCAAGTAATAGCATAACCCTAGTTTTATAAAAGCAGTTGTTTCTATTTACTATGAAAAGTTCTTTATCAATTATAATTCTGAAATGAGGTTAGGTTCATAACTTTAAAAGGACGCAATTACTTCGTACGTGTTATTCGTACATATTATGATATCTATACATGCTTACATATATCTGATTTCTGTTTAGCCGTGACGTCGTCCCAGTTGTTTGTTAATATTTCACTGATCTCTTCCCAAGCGTCGTCCTTCAACGATCTGTTTGAATATTCGGGCAACTTTTTGTCGTATATTATCGGTCTAGCTTCCACCTCAACTATCAGCCTTTCGGGTTCGAAATCGCATAACGATTTCTGTGCGGTTGTAGACATTTCTTTGGTTTTACTGCACGGCGATTGAGGTGCGTGGAGACACGTCGAGAGCGCGCGTTGTACTGACGCAGCGTCGCGTCGGCGCTTTAAAACCGCTCGCCCGAACAGAATATGTAAAATTACATGACGCTTGTTGTAAATATTCCATGGAGAGATAAAAAAACCTTCCGTTAATAAACCACGGCTACGATTATATATATACGGCTTTCTTTTTAGTCTGTTAGAATAAAAAAAATTAACCGTACGACTTTAAAGCGTTTACATTCTCTAACATACCCTTGAGGGACTTTATTTGTTGCTTTTTATAGTTCATTCTCCTAACCATGTTTTTATTTATTCTCCTCATACCTACGTGAGTTAACCCATTTTATTTGAGAGAAACAACTTTGACTTTATAATATTTATAAAATTCTTAAGTAGAAATATTTAAAACTGGTCAAACTGGTCAATAACATTATAAACATACAATTGAAGTGAATGTTGCTTGATAATGCTAATCGCCGAATCAGATGAACTCATTTAGGCGATACTTTTAGTCGTAGATAGAGGAATTTTCAGAGATTCTAATTCCCATACACAGAACGAAGTCACGGTGACGGGCTTGTAAACTTGTGAAATAAATCTGTCCGTGCTGAAGATTGTATTGAGCTTTTACAATATATGATTTCAAAATTCCACAAATTTTTATAGAAACTGTTGAACCTAACAATTACTTAAAATATTATCTATATACTTTTGTAATTGATGTTATCGGAATATTAAATTGTAATATTGTAACAATTATAAAATAAATGTTTTATGTAAACGAGATTTAAATTTCTTTTCTTGTCTATACATATAATCTATAATAATCTCCGAAACGGCTGGACCGATTTTTCACGGAACTTTCACTAACAGATAGCTGATCTTATAAGAAGTAATTTACAATTATAAAAAACGCATGCTGAGCTGCGGGCAACAGCTAGTTCTTTCATAGGAATATAGATATTAATAATGAATTACGCTGTTGTTATAAACTGACATGAATATTTCGTATCATGACTTTGAGTGTGAGTAGCGTAGTGTGCTTTCCTTTTCACATTTATCGTTTATTGTATTATGTTTGCTTAGTGACGGATAACGGATAGTCAACAACATAACAATAATGCCTTCAATAATACGTTACATTAATAGTTGGTGTAATAACAACTCGTTTTATTTGTTGCTTGAGTTTTTTGCTTAGTCGTATGGCATAGTATAATAAAAACGTGCGGTGTACACTATTTTTGAATAAAACTAAACTTTTGACGCTTTTCTTCCATATTGTATGTAATGAAGATTTAGATTGTTTATATTTTGCCCCCCGTAATTTTCACCTTTCGTGCGATTTTCTCTATCTCACAGTGTAATATTTATATATTTTTATATGAAGGAAAAATTGTTTGAGCGCATTTTGCGTTATTTCCGAACAGTCAATGAAAATGAACCGTCACGTTTAGGCGACGTTAAATCGGATATACTCGATCCCTGTCGACATGAAGTGCGCTCGAGTTGATGACGCATTATATCGTGTGTACTCGGCTCCGTTCGTCATCAACCACGTTTACTGGCTGACAAGGAATACTTCGTTCTAGTAATTACGTTTGTATTATGTGCTGTAATAAAATAGTTTTGAAATTGAAAAATTAAAACTCTTCACTTGAGTCGTGTGGTCCAAAGCACACACTATTTGTTTATCACTTTTTCAATGTAACCTAAGGAGTAACATCGTAAACTATCATTTAATATTTTTGGAAAATTTGCCATTTATTAAAATAATAGTTATAAGATAGTGACTCCTAAATTATATAACAAAATATTATGTAAATAAAGTCAATAGGAAATAACAAAAGTTTTAATGAAATTTCCATGCATTCAGTATTGTGGTTCTATATCTAATATGGTAGCGCACGACCCCGTTTATTTGAATTTTGATATTCTCACTCACTCACATACACTTGTATACTATAGAAGGGGATTGAAAGTCGTATGGAGGGGTCGTAACTGTTTTTTCTTATGTGACAATTTCTATCAGTCAACTTTTACTGTGTTAAGAAATTTTATTCCAATATTTGTTCTATACGTGTTCGGACACCACGAAGAACGTGGATTCTAATCATGTAATTGTAGATGACTTTTCAGTGATGGAAAATATCGTGGTGATACCATATGTGGTGGCAAGGCATTTTCTTATTATTGCCTGGGTAGCTAGCACTTTTAAATGAATGTCTGTTACCAACCAATAAACTATGTGTTATTAGTGACTGGCTAGGGAGTGTTGCAGGCTGGCATGACAACGTTGAATGCCGATAGATTTCAAATGTTTAGTGGAATTTAAAGAAACTCTGTTTTTATTGACTTGAGAAGATGTAGTGTAAAGGCTTAAACGATCACTTTTATATCCTGTTTTGTTTTCTAATTTAAAAGTTTATCCTTTTCGTCTAGCGAAAGAGGTTCTTTCGAAAATTATTTTATACAAGCAACCGCCTCTAAATTCACCTGCGTTGATAAGAATTAATATCGCAGGGAAACGCTAAACCAGTTAAGATTCTAAAAAGTGGCTATTCTATTGTGTAGATTTATTTCTATGTGATTAAAACCTTTAACGGCGAGACTTAAATCGTTTTGTATACAAATTATATGGCAACGAAGGTTAATGAAACCTTTATAGGTAAATATATTATAGTATTAACATTGCGTGAAAGTGCTTGATAGGGGAATATCAGCTTTACGCGACACTGATGTTTCAATTTGCTTTCATTAAGGATAATCTGCAACAAACGGTTACAGGGTAGGCAGATATCATTGAGTTCCTCGTTAATCGTTTAACGGTTTGAGCAGTAACCCGATTTACAATTGAGGTAGCTTTGCGGATATCTATTCGAATGGGTACAGTATATATACAGCAGGATTGCTATTAACACATTTTGAAAGACAAGATTTAAAGGTAAATACCAATTTGCTATTTCGGTTTTACTTGCTATGAATTGTTACAGCGGTTTAGTTATTCGTAAAAATGCATTTACTCTTTTTTGTAATTTATTGTAGTACTAGCGTATCCTCTGTATCGTTTATTATATCAACAATATATCTTATGGACGGAAGAAAAAATATAAGCAGTACACCGCTTGCCCCCCTTTTCTCCTCTGCAAAAAAATATATATCGTTGAACGGGTAATACTTTTAAGTAGTAGTTTTTTTAAACTTTAATAACCTTATACTAAATAAAGCTATACTGATATTTTTTTTTGATAAAGACAAAGTGTCTAAGAGGTTGAACTAAAAACTTATTGAAATATATCCAGCAGTCTTTGAGTGGTGTGTGGACTACAGACCTCTATAATTTTATTTCTGTAAACTAAAACCTAATTCGAAAACAATGATTATAGAACAAAATAAAATGAACTCGCGAGTAACTGTCTAGACTCTTGATAAAGTATGAAATTACAGATCATTAGATAATGGGTTCTTATACTGTAGTTACTGGAGGACTGTAAAATTAATGTCTCCTTTAATTTTGTTTTCGCGATTTTTGTGTTTTAAGAATTACGTTTTCTAAAAAAGGGTTTCATTTCTTAATTAACGCTCACTTTTTTTAAGTACCACGGGTTTAACTTTTGACCATCTCACCTGATGTTAAGTGATAATATGGCTTATAATTACAAAACTCGTGTTGATCACAGGTTTGGCCGGTGGAATAATAATTCGATGTCCGCATGTTCGAATCCCGGCACGTACCAACGAAATTTACGTAATTCGCGTACATTTAGTAATTTAAAATGGTAACGATATTGGTTGACGGTGAAGGAAAATATCGTGAGGAAAGTTGAACCTGAGAAATGTTCTTGTAGTACCATCATGTGTCGGAAAATATAGAACTGTGTATTTATTGGAGTTTGAAATAACCAATACGGCGTGGTCTGGCGTGGTGATTATGCCCATGCCTTCCTTCGGGAAGAGGTCTATGCCGTGGGATTGCAGTGGGTTTTAGAGGCTGATGTGATGAGGATATGTTATGAGGATTATTACGCCTATAATTTAATAAAATGTTGTTTTGTGTCACGTGAAATGTATTTTTTACTCTTATAGACAAAAGTCAAGTCGACTCACTGTAACATAATTGCACTATAGTCACGCTTATTCATTTTCCGTAGTCGCGATCCTCGTGAAGATCGCTTCCTTGTATCTCTTCGTATTCACAGACTTTATGAGTGTATAACTCAGCCCTAGGGCAATAAGCTCAAAGGCGAAAGAGTAGCCGAACCTCGGTTTGGGCTGTTTCCTCTAATGCGACACCAGAAATCTGACTAAGATAAGCTAGCTAAAGTTATCATACATATACGAGCTTAGTGAGACACACATATAGTGTTCTTGCATATGTGCCTCACGAACTTAAATATGTATTTCGAATAGGACAACAAATTGCCTAAACTAATTAACTGAATTCAAATAAATAAGGGAAACGAAAACAAAATCTCTTACACTATATGTGTGAGTACTGTGTGTATGTGAACATGTGAGGGGTGATCTGTATTGTGTATGTTGAGCTAGTGAGGGCAGTGTCACTATATCGCGCTAGCAGTGTTCTCGAGCGCTCCACTCTCGGGGATCAAACTCAGGCTTAAGCCTTTGCCGAGAGGGGCCGCGGCGAGTGTGCTGTAATCAAATTCACCGCCAGGTGTATTGATTGTTTACTGCAATTATTTCATCTGGATGATTAGTGAAGATATTACGCGGTCGACTTTTATAATGCAGGGTGTCAGGTTTGGTGGTGTAATTCACGGCGGATACTACTAATGGGCTGGAAACTTCTGCTTAGTTGCACAGCGATGCGCTTTTCATTATTTTTAATAATGGAGGGTGGATAACTCTGGAAGCTTAAGGTTATTTTTCGAAATATTCGATAAAGTTCGAAACGGGCTACTTTTACAACGCCATTGTACTGCATTTTCATGTTCGATTAGTGATTCTTTGTTTATGTGTAACAATATGTATAGTAGAATAATATAATAAATGATAAATTTCATACTTAGGTTCGTAGCTAAACAGGCAAGCATTAAAAAACCCTTCTATCATGCCAAAATGCCAGTATTGTAGCTGATATTAAATATAGTGGAATCAAAAAACAAGGCAATGCATCGGTAGTCGTTTTTGAAAAGCGACTAATTATAAGAGAGTCACTGTAACGGGTTACTGCTATATTCCTGGGAGCACCGATTAAATCGGGTAAAGATACCTCAATGCTATAATATCATAATGATGCTCCCTTCACTGAAAACTCAGACTGTCGAATCTATGGCGATCGACGCAGTGTCCAAATTTCTAACCAATGAGCCGTCATCGTTTCAAAACCCCATTATCATTAAGATGACCTGAAAATAAATTTCAAGGAGATCGGAGGACAACAAAAAAGTATCCAGCAAGAATCACCTGATCTCATCTTTTAGGTTAAGGACGACAAACGAAAAGTTTAGTAATAAATATAGCAGATTATATAAAAGTCACTTTTACTATTCTTTTAATATTGTAACGAATAAGTTAGCGTATCCACGTTAAAGATGTCATACACAGTTTCCCTTGACATTATTCTACATTCATCATTTTTGTACGCTAGAAGCGTAAAGGTTATGAGGTCAAAAAATAAGCCACTTTTTCGGAATATAATGCACAAAAATCTGTTCTCTTAAAATAATCATAATTAATTTTATAAATATTAATGTAATTTTGTTTGCTTGTAACGCTTTCATGCCTTTACTATTTAACTAATCGTAAAGCCTGCCGATAAATAAGCTAAAACTTCTAAAATAAATGTCGCGCGAGAGTCGAATATTTCAGCTAAGAGCTCTGGTCAATCGACCAAGCAGATGCGAATACTTCTTTTCTCCTTTTCAGTTGTGTGCCGTGTATAAGTAATTTTAGTACGTACATCAAAGTAACGTACGTCTGGAGCCGGTCGAGTCGCTTCTAGTATCTTGTCTAGTTGTGTATATTATTACAACAAAAACTCAATACGATACGACGATTATCAAAATAATTTTAGTTACTTTTAATTAAATAATGAACTTATATAATATAATTGCGTATTCAGAACATAAAATAAACATAAAAGCCGTTCAAGGTTTACACGCGATAATTTATGTACATACACAATAAACGGTGCGTCAGCCATTTCTAATTTTAACTGATTAAAAAATAGGCTTTATTGTTGCTGTTTCATTCTATACAAATCGATGTTTATATACTAATATTTGTACAATTTCATTCCTAGTGCAGAAAAATACACAAGGTTGACGGAATTACGCTTGGACTGAGATCTATAATAATCATAAATCTATGTGTATATCTGTTTAGTTATCTACAAACATAGTTAACACGGAAAATGTACAATATACCTAAATTTTCTTACAGGATAATCATGATTACATTAAAACTTTAGCACAATTATGATAGTATGAGGGTACCATATGGATATTGTGTAACGAGTTTTAAATGTGTCATCTGCGACCTATCCCCCCGCCCCCCTCATGATTCTGCCTTCGGCAAAGCCCATTGGGTTTGCGACGGAACTTTTGTTCAAACTCCCCGTCAAGGGCGCATAGAAGTAATTATTAATAACCAATTAACTCGACAACGAAATTATAAATAGAGTTTATTTTATAATAATGTTTAATGGCGGTTTTAACATCGACTGTACGGTGTAGTAAAAGTGAGGAAATATTGTCGCGTGTTTCTCGATGAGAATTCTTGAAGAGTTAAGGTACCTTGTTTTTCTTTAGAAATATATAGTTGAAAATACACGATTCCAATTCAATAATAATAGTTACATTGTTTCCCTTTTGGTGTCGACCTTGCGGCTTTCCGTTTTCATTGTTGTAGCAGTGACCGTTATCAGCTATTTTACTTACCACAAATATGGTTTTTTTATTATATATTTTTCGGGTGTAATACATTCAACGCAACTTTGTTTGGATGTGGTTCTCTCTGTTGATGATGACAGAAAATAAACAAAAGGGCTCTTAGGATACTTTATTGACCTATTGAATGAAGTACTGCATCTTTGCTGTTTTGTTTTTTATATAATAACACGATAGAGTGTCAGATTTTAGTTTTATGGTAAGCAAAAAACAGAGAAAAATGGTGACCATCGATGGACCGGTAGTTCATCGCCAGACGTCGTTGTCATACTGGTTAGTTAATTGAGCATATTTGTTGTATAATATATACTGGCTAAGTTCAACATGTAACAAAGAAAAAAAGAGAGTAACGGGTGTACCACTATGTATGGTGATCGCGAGTTGGTCGAATATAGGAATGCTTCGCTTGGTTATTTGATATACGCTGGCTGATCTCGAAAAAGGACACGAATAGGCGTGGCTTTATAACGAGTGTCACAGCTGGTTTATGGTCTTTGCGATCTAGTTGGATATAACTAACGTATCCTACCACCCAATTTTCTATCACTCAGGGTTTTTTGCAGTTTTTACCGCATGGGCAGGGGTGGTTAAGGTTGATGGGGTTTTATAATAAAAAGGTCACCGTGACAGCTGATTGGTTATTATTAGAATATCAATAGTTGCTTTGAGTAATAGACTATAGACATACAGTTGGATACTAACTACGCAAGCGTTAAAAATGTCCGACCATTACCTTAATACGTTTATTGAAGACTTCATAAATTTCACATCGATCAAAACTACCTCTGATTATGTATATCTGAGACATCATCACTTTCATAGCGCTGAAGGTCGACGAAGTCTTAAAACTGCGCAGTTCATCTATTCCGTAACACGGAGACGCCACAAAACCCTGAGGCCTTAAACATTTTATACATCGGTACATACTATAATCTAGTTTTATAGTAACGCCCAACTTTTACAAGTTACACAATAACGTAGTTTTATATGTTTACGTATAGTTCTTACATGTTTAAGAATGAGATATGCGAAGAAGGGAACGAAATCAATGTGCCATAAAATTATTTTAGACTTGTAAAATCGCAGTTATTAAATCCTAATTTCACAGTTTTATCCATTCCACGTCGTCAGCGACCATGAAAATGAAGCCGTAATTTATTGGTAGTGTATTTTTATTTGAATTTTTCTAGCTAGCTACCACAATCTGATTGGAAATATGCTATCGAGGATCTACCTACAATCATCGGCATTCGTAGCTGACGTGCCGGACTGCTGTTCTCGTCGTCACGTGGATAATATATTGGCTGACCTCGAAATGCGACAAAGTTAAAGGTTTACAACTCACTTGTCCTATCACCCGGTCGGACTTGATATTGGCAAATACGAGGCTAAAAGATAGAACAAAAAGATATTTATTTTGCGCAAAAAATTCACAGTAATACATTTCCCTATTAAAGCACATGAGATATAAAGCTCCGGTTAAACGGCAACTGGCCACTATTCCACATTTCTCGAGAGGGTTGAGCGGTAAATAGAAAGTCATAAAATAAAGGTTCTGGCCGTTTGTTTCGCTCGTGTAATGACCAATGCGTTCTTGGGTAATGATGTATAAAACCTCGGGGATCGAAGGACCTTTTTTTCTTGTTTTATACCGTCTTAGAACGACTGAACTTTATCTGACCATAATTATAGATTTACGATCGAATGTTAACTTTGAAACACAGAAATCCTTTGTTTAAATAACGTGATGATGATCGGTGACGATGGATATGATAGTTGCGGCTTAGGATATGTACTAGTATTCATCTGAGTAGTAATTACAAAACTTTCTCAGAACGAAATAACTTCGATATCAAATCAAACTAGAAACGTCATTAGGGTAGTAAGTAATTAAGGTATTAAGAAAATAAAAACTTAGCAGTCTTTTATTGGGGAAACAACAAGGAGAAAATCGTTTTGGGAAATATTACTGTCGTTCAAAGTTGTCAACTACGAAATGGTCCTTCGAGGCCTTTTCACGGAAATACTCGTATTGTCGGACTTAGGTGTTTGCTGTTTCTGTAAAAATACTTACAGTCAAACTTTTCTATTGTTTTAAATGTAATATATTTTGTAACTTCACAAACATAATGTGTATTGGGCAAGCTTTCAAACAACATAGGTAAAACTACTACTTTGTGGTGAAAACTGAATTAATTGTGGTGAATTTTTAATTTTATTATTTATCATGATTTATATTTATAGTTTGTTATGTATTGTGTAATAAAGAATTCATTCATTCACTCTATCTCATTCTGGAGTAGTATATGCTTGTCGTTGGGTATCAACTAAACACTTATAAAAAGAAAAATACGGTACCTTAACTCTTCAAAAATATTTATCCAAAAACACGTGACAATATTGATTCAATCACGTTCAGTTTTCAGTGAATCATAATCACACAGAAGATGTTTTAGAGTTTTATCCACGTTATCTCAAAAATTGCAAATTGCAAAAAATGCAAAATTATCCTGTATCTCGATATTTCACCTACAACCAACTAGTCGATTTCTGCTAAGTATTAGAGCTTCTCCAACATTATATAGATAAAATATGAATAATCAATATTATGTAATGTATCCAACTCTACAAAATCAATTTATTAATTGTTAAAAATTACCTGAAAACTCTTTTGAACAACAGTTTTGTATCGTTTCCAATAACACTAAGTTCTATGATAAAGCGCTAAACTTTGTTAAATAAAATGATCCAAAAGGTATTCTTGTAACAATAACTATAAATATAATATATCACATTCTTTTATGTCTCGGGAATAGGTAAAGAAGCAGTTTTATTATATTTAGCATTTGCTGTGAAGGATTTTGATCGTTGTGTTCTGTAATGTAAAGGCTATAGACGAAGCATTCGCAAACACCTCGACAAACAATGTTGTTGGAAATTTCAATTCTGTATTGCTTGTCCTATTCAATTTTGATGCGATTCCGCGTCTACGCGAGATTTCAAAACACCATTCTCTTTTCTGTTATGTTAAAATGAAAGCATATTTTTATTTGTACGTACGTGTCGATAATGTTTATAATTCAACATTCTGACACGTGCTAAAGAAGCGATAATATCTACTAGATAATTTAAGGGTTCGTGTAATAATGCAGCTTGAAATGAAAATATTTCAACTCGTTCTAATTATATCATATCAGGCTTTGTCCTTACGGTGACTTAAGTTTTTACCAATTTACGTAACTCCACTCAATCTTTGGCCTTCGTAACGTATAGCTTGCGGTTGTCTTGATTATGATTTATTCCAGCACTCGACTGTCGTTGTCTCCGCATGTTTTGTGTGTGTGTGTTTTTCTTATTTTACTCCGGAGATTGTCCGTTGCTCGATAGCTGTAACCACTTCAATAACACTTCAACTTGTTGGACGTTGGAGCTATATTTATTCATATGACGTGAAAACGATGATAACTCAATTCAGTACCTTCGAGTTCTACTTAACAATACAAATCACAAAATATAAGTTATATAATGAGTTTGATATTCCAGAGGAATAAACTTCGATACGTATCATAGTATCTCTTATCCATAATTGGAAACATTTGGTTTCCTCAAAATTCTAGATCAGGCGTATTTTATCTTTGATCTAACATAAATAACAAATACGGGCTATTATTGAACGTAACTGAAAGGTGTGTTGACGTAACTGCTGTAACATTATACTCGTGGAGATACCCGCAACAAGTATGGAGTCTAAGGATCATTGTCCAAGGCAGCGCTCGGCCTCGCCTGACTACTCCGCATTGCGGAGCTGCATTAATATTTTACTTGTTAGGCTGACACACGAACCGCTGGTTTCTCGATTCAAACTCCTTGGTTTATATACAGTTTTTTACACAAAAATTTATCGCCCCTGTTTATAATAACACTTGTTTTATAATAACGTTATTTACAAACTAGTTATTAATGCGTTGTCTTCTATGTTTAAGATACCCAGTACTTAAGTTATTTACATTTCACGTAATAGCGGAGGAGTTGACAAAAAACTTGAATTCTTTTTGAAAGTCATTTTTTAAATAAACATGCCACATTTTGGTGTAGATTAATATTCAGCCGTTATCTGCCAATTTCGTACGGCCGAAAAAATAGTTTTATCGAACTTTGTAAAAAAATATGTGTACATCGAAACATTGCAAATTGTAAGTTTTCTTTCCATTGGTCACTTTCATTGGAATATTGCTCATAAAAATTTAATTTAAGAAAGTGGTTGCGATATATGTAGGTTTTTATAAAGTAAATGATTTTTTTATAAATAACATTTTCTCTTAATAGACAATGCGATAGGAGGTGTACAAGGTTTAAAAAAATATACTACTGTGTTTTTCCAGCATATCAGCAACATCGAATCTTAACATACTTTTAATATAGTATAAGTTATTGCTTGGCAGTTACTTGACTTTACGAAGATTACATTCGAAGATGCTACTTTAAAACTAGAATCGCAGAAAGCTGAAAAGGAGGTTTGCTAAAATAAAAAATTACATATGTTATTTTATTATAGTTTTTAAAGTTTGACCACAATCTCATCTGATGTTAAATGACTTGGTCCTGTAGGATAGTAAACACGCTAAACCCAGATCTGGGGGTGGAAGGACTGGCTCTTAAGTGCAGCTACCGTGCTTGGCGACAGATTTTTAAATTGATATTGGTAGTTAGCCAGACGTTAGAAAAGGCCCTACCACCATTCTAGGTAGATCACGATGTTTTCGATCACCGAAAGCTCCGGCTCAGTCGCGAAGATTCGTACTTCGCATGGTGTTCAAACACCCTATCCAATGAGCTGTCATCACTTTATATAGACTGTTATACTTAAAGTTAGTTTTAAAACCTGTGAAAAGATTGTTCTTCTTTCAGGATTGGTTGCAGTTAGCAATAGATGGACTGCATGCCTATTTGATAATTTATAACACTTAAAGAATAGTAAGCACGGTACTAAAACATCACCGATAATACCTCTAGACAGTTATTTAAATTATTCAATAATTCTAACCGATAAACATAATTCTCTTGTTGCAGGACCTATGAAATCGTATGTCACTTAAGGGCCAAGAGCGCGAAGTGAATTAAATTGTAAGTAGCAAATGATTACTTAACCAAATCGTTGACCCGTTTAACTAAACGACGTGCGTGAAGTTTTCCACAAATTTTTAAGACTCTCCGAGTTTTGTTTTAACTTTTTTTTCGTTCAACGTGAATATTTCCCCGACGAAAGCAATTACCCATAGTTTATCAGATTCAGTGAGGTCGTTGATATGACGACCGATTTTGAGGGAGTTAAGACTTTTCAACGTTATAAATAAAGTAGTGAGGCGTAAATTTAAGCGAAATATAATTATAAGTAGTCGGCTTCGTTAGTTCTTTTAATTAAATATTATTAGGTAATAAACCTTTTTTCTCGAAGCTTTTAAGGAGATAAAGACTTAATACAGCTGTAGCTCCAGGAAACGCGAGTTCAGTATCTAAAATGTGTTTGACTTTTTCAAATTTTTTGAAGCTAGTTACCACCGTCAACTCTAAATCAATATTGTACGATGTGAACCAGCATTTATTAATCGCCCGTTTCTTTTTTTTAGCGTGTGGTTGATTTCAATAAAATGAAGTAAAAAAATAGTACTGGTTCTTAAACGTCATTACCATAACATATCAATATATTCTTGGCAACAGATCATGCAGTATATGGTAACTAACCAAGTAAGCATTAAGTACGGTTCGTATTATGGTTCAATTTCGATCGTTTTACCTCTCCAATATATCAAAGTCATCACAGAATTCTGGAGCCTTAATCGTTTTCAATTTATCTTAGGTACGTAAAAATTTCAATAATAGTTTTACTTCAACCCAATACCCAAAATCGAACTAAAAAGCCTGTAATCCAGAGCGTATATAATGTGGACCCATAACTTCTTAGCTCTCAACGCGAACACCTTTTCCCCGAAGGTAAATGGGGCGAGGAGGATCACTCACGCTTTGACGAAAAACATTTTTCTTCCTTTCCAACCGACGTAAATAACTTTATTTGTGGTAAAGCCATAAAATAAAACTTTTTCTGTTCTTTCATTTGTCAAATTTCATAAATATCTGAAAAACTTTGGCATTTCAGTTACTAATGAGTTTTTGCATTGTAAGACCTTTTTATACACATTGGTGAGATAAAAAATATTAGCCATTTTCCAGGTTGAACATTACAGTGAAATAATCAGAGCATCTCCATTTTTAAGTTGAAAATCGGTCACCGAGCAACTATTGATGTGTTGTAACCAATTTATTTGTTAGATGATCTTTTTTACGCTTAAGGAGTCGGTTAAACTGTCATGTAATATTTGTTGAAATTGTGGTTGAGAATCATAAAGTAAATTACAAATAAGGTATGTCATACCTTTTAAATTAATAAAAAAGAAAAATGTTCATTCTCTATAACAGCTGGATTTGGAATGCCGTTTTTAATATTACGATCTATATTAGTTATTACTGACGCATTTAAATCTACGCACATTGTGATACATTATTCAAAAGTTTGTATTATGAAATATGTTAAAAGGAGTGAACAGTAATACACTGCTCGTTAATCTTTTACCTAACTGGATGCTAATGATAGTTATAACCAAGAAACGGTAACTGAGTACCTATTAGAAGGTATTCATCATACGAAAAAAAAAAATGGAGTGTAAACGATTCCCCATTTGTTTTATGTATAACCGTGGTTTGTCACGCTACGTTTATGCAAATTATTGAAACATTTTTTGTTAGGGTTTGACAAAAGTGTGATCACCGGAAGACACGACCGCTGACAAACGTTGCCGATCGTGATCATATCACATATCATTAACTTTTTAAAATTAAATCACAGCATCACCTAATGTTAAGAAAGTAGACACTTTATATATACAGGAAGCGTACTTGCCGGAACATTTAGCAATGACTTACAACTTCAGGGTAAAGCTAGTCAGGTGAGCTTATAAAAAGCCATATCACGATGTTATAGTTTAATCACAAGGTTTACGTTCACGGAGAGCTCTGGCAGATTGTAGCGATTTGACCTTACGTGGATCGACATGGTGACGCGAGCACGTTATCATCATCGCTATACTTTGATTCGGAAATGAGTGAGACTTTAAATGTTTTTGGAATTGACAACAAGTTGTGGTAAAACTCATAAAATAATTCCAAACCGTTTTATCGAAATGAATACTGTCTAAATCAATTTAATACCTTTTTTTTGTGGGGGAACCTTCTTAGTTCCCCACTTCGCCAGCTGCA
Organism: Antheraea assamensis; assembly: GCA_035772565.1. Lineage (NCBI taxonomy): Eukaryota > Metazoa > Arthropoda > Insecta > Lepidoptera > Saturniidae > Antheraea > Antheraea assamensis. The sequence goes on along the minus strand of JAQQSE010000046.1, from coordinate 1,795,663 downwards.
TAGGTGGGAATGCCAGATTTGTACTAATTAAATCCCCTTGGTGTTCTTCTCGCGCCCTTTAGCCGGGTGGGCAGGAACTGCCTCTGTAATAATGTTGCAATAGTGTTGATCCCTTAGTAGGGTCTCGACTTGAGATTGAAGGTCTAATATTAGACCTTCCTCTGACGTATTGGTGGGAGGCGCAACGAACGCTAATGCGTCTTAACCATATGGGGCTGTATAAGAGCTGCCAGGTTGACAAACGTGCCCGTGTCCATTTGGTTTCTAAGGTATCCTGAACACTCTGTTTACTCACGAAAGTTAATTACATATATACACAATAAGGTTGTTTCTTTATAAAGCAACTACAATGCTTCCCAACAATAAAATTTCAATTCCATAAGTTTTAAAGCAAACGGAAAACTAACTAAAAAGTAATTTCGATGTGACCCACATTTTCTGAACCACGTTAACTTCATAACAACACGAAATGTTATTCTACCTATTTAATACTGTTGAATTGTTTGTCTTTGTCATCGTTTTTCGTTAGCGTTACTGTCATTTGTGGTTTTATACCTTGATATCATGATTTAAGTAAAACTGATTATTTTACAGGAGATATATATTCTATTATATTTAAGGTAAATCTAAAAATACTTTATCATATTTTTTATTGCTATGATTCTACTGATTATTCAGACATCTTTCATTTTTTTAATTTCCGCATCAGTTTCACACACTGTCTTAATGTTATATTGCCGAGTTTGAAAATCGTCTTTCATTCTCTTTTTGAATACTGTTAAGGCTGAAACCGTGCTGTAGACTTATTCTATACAGCTTTAGCATGCAAATCACAAAAGTTTTAGGTTACTTTACTATTGTCGCAGGTTTGCCATCTATGTTTTTGTTAAATGTCAACACCATAGGCATTACTATCATATTCCTACTGTTTTTGAAGAGCATGAGTGGTGCTGACACCAAGCTACATAATCTATTCCACAGCTATGTTACATAAGTCAGTAACATTCTAGAGTACCTTACTGTTGTAGCAATTTTAACAAATTCAATCCAGCAGAGGTTACTAGACACCGCCTCACAGGTCTATCTAATAAACAAATATTACTATAATGCTGTTATATCCAAGGTTAGCCATAGGATAGGTGTAAGGCTATTAAGGATTGGGTTAGTTCGATTTATGCACATAATGGTCCGTTTTGCCGATTTGGTATTCAGACAAGAATACAGTATCGTTATGTGGTAAACGAAGATGTGCAGATGACATTTTCATAATTGTAACGTGCACAGTATCTATATACACTAGATATACATCTACTTCTAAATCTTGAAACTCCTTGTTAACATTTATTTTATAATTCTTTAATTTATAATGTAGTACGGTATATGAAGTTGTCTCCACCGAGTAATTTTCATTAGAGGCACTGTAATAGGTTTCGTGGTGCATAGTATGTATAAGTTTCTAATTTCATCTACACAGATGGATAAATTGTATACTAATAACAATTGTTAGTTCTGTGTCTGGGTCTTAAATATCTGTATATATATCTATCTATATCTAGGTTGGAAATAAATAGCTGTGTGACAGCGTATGGCTTTATCAGTTAATCTATTTGTTCTGATTACTTTTTGCATTAAAGAAATTCAATCTGAATTCCTGTAATCATTTCCCTATAACTTCATCCATCCACCTCTGTAACGGATAAATAATGAAACTTTAAATGAAAACAAGCTTCCTCCCATAAAACATTAGTCATTAGGAGTAGAATTAATCATTTCTCTTCGATTTCATCTGACAAAACGGAGCATTCAGTATCTCGGAAAATCTCCTTGATAATGTAATCTTACTGAATAAGGGCACAAAGGGTTGATTATCAGGAACACGGATCACAGACCTACGCAGGAGGCCCGCAGAATCAAATTAACCCTTTCATTTCCTTTAGAATAGGGCCCTCACCTGCACATTAGTGTATTATAACGACTGTATCATTGGGAAGAATTCTTTGTGATCTAATGAAAGTTATTTGTTCCAGGGCTTACAATGATTAAATTTTATTTTTACTAAGATCCTTTATGATATACTACACTTTGTTTTGCATGTAGGATTATACTTAAATATTTGAACGACATAAGTTAAGGTAATATTTTCGATTTCATATGAAGTATTTTGAGAGTGTCTCGGTATTTGTATGGAATTACTCTAGTAAATGGTATTACGATTGAGGAAATATGTGGAATGGCTGATATACAACAAATTATTATCATTAAATTAAAATTAATTAAATTATTAAGGTTACAAGTTCACATGTAATGTGGAAGAAACGAAAACAGTTTGAACTTTGATATATAGAAATAAGTGGAACTCTGATGTAGGGGGAATATAAAACAATTCAGTACCTTTTTCTCCTTAAATTTGTCAATTAATTTTCTTCATTTTGTAGCTACTGAAGAGCTTTAATGTTATTAAGAAGTATTTATTTATCTCTCTATTTTATATATCTCACGCACTTTACGGTTATAATTCTTATCCTTATGATTATTATATATGTGATTGCGAGTTTGTTTATTACGCTTTTAAGGCTTAACTACTCAATCAATTATTATGAAATATTGCATACACCCTAACATAATAGAAGACATAGAGAGACTCTCATCCAGAAAAAAAGTATGTTCTGAGGGATAAGTTAAATCTAAATCAAGCCGCGAGCAAAAGCTAGTCTACAATATCAGTACAATACACAATACAGTTATCAGCATTTAGAAAAACTAATCAAAAATGATATCCATATCTAAATATTAATACCTGAAGCAACTGCTTGGTATGTACGAGTACACTTTTTTTATGCTTTATTTTTGTCTGCCGGACAAACACTAGTAGTCTTAACAGAACACATATAATAGGTACTGTTCCACTCGTAGGTAATGAAATGTCGTTTAGAAAAATTAATTTGTTCTTGCACACAAAGATCTAAGTGGAACAAACGCACTGTTACAGAGAAGATGGTTTATATGTTTAGTCATTGTGATACTACCTATGCTAATCTGCTGTTATAGTCCTAATATAGATTTCTTTCCATTGAAGATACTCATATTTCGATATATTTCCTTCGATGTTCAAAATAGAACCGTCATCGAAAGCACATTATCGCGCTTATATACAAAATAAAAAAAACAAGGGGCAGAAATCTCTAGAGAGCAATTAATATTCAATTTATGACATTGATAACGTCCAAAGGAAGGGTGAAATTTCGAGGTATATTATTTTTTTGAGTTAGATTGTTTTTTCTTTATAATACTACAAGTGATAAGGGTTCAATGTATGGCGTGTTACTGGCTATCTATGAGTCAGCACGCCGTCTACCTACTACTACCAGTTTATTCCTGATATTCGTGGAAAATTCTAGATTGTTCCAGACGTTTCTTCGGTGTTCTAAATTAGTGCATTCTTTTTGTATAGATTGTAACAATATATTGTCGATAGGGACTAAATTAGTAAATACTTTTAGAATTATATTTGATTTGATTTACCTTATTCCCGCGATTTTCTTCATGTTTTTGATATATCAAGTTGAAAGATGGACTGTGTACTTTTCCAGGTTCTATGTATCTCTCTACCATCCTCTATTGCTATCTATATAGAGTTTTGTCATGAAAAGATTATGAACGCACAGACAGATAGGTGGGTGTTTCTCCGCTAATTCCACTTGAAACTGAATAACGTCTGCCATGTATTTTATCAATAAACAACACTTGTTGACGCTTAATGTATACCATACAGATTCATTTAGTATAATGGAAACTGGAAACTTTTATATTAATAATAGAATAAATTAATATTAAAAGCCTTCATGCAACAAGCATTATGCAAATACGCAGAAATCTTAATTGGAATTTTTTTCTTTGTGTATGTCGGCCATTTTGATAATTTTTGCCATTTGGTTTTTATTTCATTTTAGTGTATTGTAATCAAGATTGAAAAATCATGCCAAATTGTGAAGTCGTAGGTCTAAAGGAACTAGTTCTAATTCAGCTTTTAAGATATGGCCTAAACAAATATTGCAGGCTAAATAAAAGATTGTAAAAAATGGTGATTGGAAGTGGATCTTAACTGAATTTGTTGGAACGAATATATAGTTGCTTGATAGATATAGAACATGAGATTTCAAGATCACGAACTCTAATTCTATTTATGCTCATAAGTGAAATAGATTATAGCATTCATTTTATATAAAAATCGTGATACAAAACCAAATATTATGACAAAATAACTTGTCTAAAAATAAAAGCTTAAAGAATTTTGATATCGCTAGCTAGATGAGAGCAATCACCTTAAGCAACCAGACTGCTCTATTATACATCGATATACGTGTCTGGGTTTTTCATAAATCCCTTTTATGATCTTATAACGTGGTTCGTCATCAGACGAAACATATGAGTATCCATTTTTCTTTAAAACATTTGACAAATTATTTGTGGCCAGTAATAACTGGTAATAGAATAGAGTTTATTGGTCTTTTTTTACCGTTTACGTTATTGGAGTTAAGGTTTTTTTTCGGTGATATAGTTTTTATTACCAAAATGTGATTCCATTAAAACATTGAAATCAATGGCTAAAACTTGTCCGAGGTGCATGGCTACAAGCTTTTCAATTGTGAAACAGATTGGTTCAAAAATGTTGGTACACTAACGGAGAGACAAACAAGCAGGTAGAGATATGGGGTTATATATGCTTCGAATTAATAAAAAAAACTTTTTGTCAGTTTTAATATATATTTACTACGTTTGTTTTAACTAGAAATATAAATGTATTTAATAGATATAATCTTGTCGACAGCGGCGTATTGTACTGCACTTCTGAAACAATAGTAGATAACAAGAATATGCAATTTCATCCGAAGCAGAACCCGGCTAGTTTGGATTATGTTTTCGTTTGACAGCATACGTCAATAATTGGCACGAAGCCCATCCATTCCTTTCCTAAGCCATCCCTGGCGTGTTCCCGTCGTGTCCGCTCGACGGCCTACAAGGATTGCTATTGTACTTCCAATATCGTTCCTCGTTATTTGTCTTCGGGTTATTTGTAAATCTTTGTGTTCACTTTTTAAATCAATTTCTGCGTTCCTTCAAGATATATAGGTAGACTAAGGTTATGAAGGAGTGCGAAGTCTCCAAACTCGTATCAAGTCATGAACACAGCGATGTGGAGTCGAAAACAAGGAAGCTTAATCTGGTCACCGTTTTGTTTTTGCATGGGAAAATTGATACGTGAGAATGTTAACAGCACCAAAACCGCCCGATTCTGGTAAAGAATGAGTGAGACAGATGTGCTGAAATGTATAATAGACATTGCAAAAACATAAAACTGACAAAATTTAACACAACACCTTAATTTCATTTGGGTGAATGCTATACGCTTCTGTCTTTCTAGCATCATTTCTCGTGGACTGTCAAAACTCTAAGAGATTTTTACATAATTAGTCAAACCACGATAATTTCGACTGTTCAAAAAAGTTTTATTAAAAGTTTTAAGTATCAAAAATATATTAAACAGCTATGTATATTACCTTATTACATTATATTCTGTTGCTATTTCATGTAACAATAAGAGCAAGGCATTTTTTATACGTGATGTCCTGAGGCCTTTACGTAACATTCCGTTGTTGCCATTGATTATTATTTTAAATAAATTTCTGTAAGGAATTTCTGGTCGTTTTATAATTTCAAGTTTATGTATATCAAGTATCTGATTAACATATGTTTTTGATTGAATATAGAATTAAATTACTTTTGAAGCGATTATGGCCCAGTGGTTAGCGTCATTGGACACCGTTTCCATCAATGGTGGTTCAAATCTTTGCAAATAAACCAGAACTTTCGGTAAACGTGAACTATTTGTATGGTGGTAGGACATTTTCTCAGCCCGCTTAACTAGCTACCTCAAGTTGAAAATTCTGTCATTGAGCACCTGTTGAGATCCAGAGTCTCTCTAAGTTTAGTGTGTTTTCCATCTCAGACCACATTGACATTTAACGTCACATGAAATTGTGGTCAGACGCGATAACCTAAAATATATATAAAAAGTCAAGATAAAGACTTAAAACATGGAGGTTTTATCTGTTAATTATGAACCCTTTGAAGTACAAAATAATAAAAAATATATATTATACAGTCCAACTTAATAGCTACAGTTATTTATTTTATTTACAATGTATTATCTAATTTGTAACATATAAAGAAAATAAATCAATTAGAGAAATGACACTTTCTTAGTTCCAAATACAATTAAATACACAAGTAATTGCTTAGAGTTAGGCATATCTAAAACCTAGTTATCACGCGAAGAGAACTGTCTGTTTTACTACTGTATCATGTAGTTATTCAATTAAACCTATTATTGTGATATTATAACGAAGAGTAAATAATTCTTATGGAGTAGCGGTAATTAGATCGGGGCCGGCAGTGAGCGCGTTAATAATTAATACAGTTTGCGTTTTCCGCAGTGTTGGCTTTGTGGCAGCCTCTAAGAGATGAGGTAATTATACACCGGTATCGATATCTGATAATTTCTCTAATAATTTAAAAGTGCATCTATTGTGGACAATTTCATAGCAAAACTTCAGGGTCATGTTTCAGCGAAACGTTTTTGCGCAACGTAACGCTTATGACGTGAAAGGGCAAAAAATACGTATCTGGTCCGAGAATACGACGAAGTGACGGAATTTTACCTGATGGAAAACATAGTGCGATCCAAAGTTAACGGCTGCTACCGAGAGATATACGATAGAATCTTTTATTGTCAGTCAACGCTACCATATCAGTCTGCACTTGACAACTGGAGGTATTCTAGATAATCCAAAACAATTTAAAATTGTGTAAATGCGAGTCCTCTCAGGTGTGGCACAGACACGCTACCAACCCGTCCGATTTCAGGGTATAATTCGGCTGATCCCGAAAGGCGAAATTCCTACGCGTATCTCTATGGGGGATACAATTTCTATTTCTTATCACCGGTAAATACCTGGAACAACTGATTCAATTAATTATCATTTAGCAATAGAAAGTTACGTTTTCTTCAAACGACATCAATTATATTTGATTGTTAATCAGTTTTATATAGTTAATTTAATGCAGACAAAGCCGCGAGCGGTTGTCAATTGTTTATATAATAAGCTATTAATACAAAGCGAGCAATATTTGTGATCGCCAAAGAAGTTTCACTTCTGTCATATTTAGTGAATTGTATACATGCTTTTTTACATTTTGATAGTGGCTAGAAATCATTACTTTTTTGCCAATTTACACTCAAACTTTAGACCATAGTCTAATGTGACATTGTAATTATTGTTATTAATGATTATGATGATGCAAAAGAGACGATGACTTAATCGAGGCAGGGTTGGATAGCATTTATCAAAGTTTTGACTATGGAAGAAAACATGATGGAGTAACGGTATAATGGACAATCTCTAATGCCTACATCACTTAAGTTATATACTATTCTATTTCTATGCTTATCGTATTACTATAGTCGGCCATTTCGTAGTTTGAAATTGTAGTTTTGCAAATGACTTTAGTATTATTAAAATTCATGTCTATTGACTCGAGTGATTTGAATACACTCGGCTGGCATGTTTGATTACCTTTACGTTAACTCCAATCGTCGTCAGCTGTATGTCGTATATGAAATCAATTTATTCAATTTATAGGGCGAGAAGAATACTTATGTCTAAGTTGCCATCGGGTTGGGGAGACATCCCTGTCATTGAGAAAAGCAGGAATAAGTTTGTTGGGCTTATTATTGTACACTTTGATATATATTAATGTATTTAATAATAACATTGCATCGCGATTTCGCTCGTGTTTAACTTTCGAATCCCGACAACCCATGCCCTCACACGATGCGCCCGCTCTTGTCTTTGCATTACTCTTAAGAGTTGTTTGTACCGTGATATTAGATAACCTTTATAACCTTCTTCAAAAATTCCTATTAATACTATATATGAGAAAGTTTGTGAGAATGGATGGATGTACAAAAGAATATTGTTTTGAAAGAAAGATAACAAACTATTTCACGCCAAAACTACTCCGTAGATATTTTTGAAGCCTTGGAGTAATAATATAGCTAATATATTAGAATAGAAAAGAGGCTGTAATTTATAAATGTATTATTTAAATTGGCCTAAATATTATGATAAGTTGAAGGAAATCCAGCATCCAAAGGGATCTCGGAGTGAGCTATAAAATCCGTTACCAGTTGTGACATAATTAATAACAAGACGTAGAGAAAGTCGCGTGTGTCTGCTAGTAGACTGATATTTTTAAAATACCGCCTTTAAAATATTTTTATAATTTAAGCATAGTATTATTTGTATGTACGTAATATATCACTCATATATATATTCTTCTAAAAGTACTGACAAATTGTTCAAGTAACAGACAAATGTCTCAAAGTAGTCATTGTTGTGCGCGCTATAAGAAAATTATTCCTTTCAATTGACTAATTTTATTTATTCCATTCGTTTATTCATTCGTGGTGATCGAGTTGTTTAACGGATGGATTATCAATCTGATAAATACTAACAAATTTCAACACATCGTGAGGAAACCTAAATCTGAGAAATGTTCTAGTAGTACCATCGCATGCGCGAAAATATAGAACTGTGGATTTCTCAGTGTTTAAAATTACCAATACGTCGTACGTTGGTGTGGTGATTATGCTCATACCTTCCTTCGGGTAGAGGTCTATGACCCTGCAGTGGGTCTTTTACAGGCTGATGATGGTGATGATAATTATTACCGTGTATATTTATTCCGGTCTAGTCGAGAGGTCGCTGTTTTAATCACCGCAAATGACTGACATTTATTTGGTGAACGATTGCTAGTTTGCTAGTAGTGTGTATGTTAAATAATGTCGTCATAAACAAGGGTAAATAAAAATACTTCTGTTCATGAGTTACATAATTTAATGCGTGTGTTTTCTATGAAGCCATTTTTGATAACATTGGAACTATTATAGAGATAAGTTAATAAGCCTATCTCGTTTACTCTTCACTGTAATCATGTTAGTGCGAGTGGTGTCATCAAAATTAGATTATGACGTCCTCAACCTTTGCGATATGTACAACAGCCGAGCCCTTTGAATTTGTGATGGAGCTCTTATTGCAAACTGCAAATTTAATAAAAATTTTGTGCAAAATATACGAGTATACTATCTACAGTTTATATTTATTTTCTTTACAAAATTTGTGTTTAATGTCTACCATATAGAGGTCACTGATCACGAATATAATATTATAATGATTTTGTAGGTATGTTTTATTTTTGAAATTATACTTCGCTTGGCATGACAATGAATTTTTGGCATAAAATGGAAGTTGCTCGCGCCGATGTAACACACCATAAAGTTGGTTGATAATAAGTTTAAACAAAATAAGAGCCTACGAAAATTATAAATAATACTTAAGAAATAATCAAAAAATTATTATAATTAAAAAAAAGTTGTTCATTCACAATAAATTTTAAGCAGATTAATATGTATGTTAGCGTATAAAAAATATTAATAATACTTTTAGAAATCATAAAATATGGCTAAAGTGAAATTATGAAATGAAAGTAATTACTGATTAAAACGGAATGCGGAGCCGCGGGCACAGATCGTAAACACATATATCTATATAATAAAATAACGTACCTAAATATAAAAGAGGTAATAAATTAATATTAAAATATTTTTGCGCAAATTCCTTCTCGCGACAAAGCAAGTGTTCTTATAAAGGCTTTAATATAAATAAATGCCGGAGGAGGGAATACATGTCAATATCACAAAGGGTTTTTTGTACAGAACGACGCGTCGCGTTGGTCCGTCGTGTATTGAAACGAAAGGTTAATACAACGCGGCACATTTGAGCTCGCGTGTGCCGCGCACTGCGTTATACCCACTCTACTATCTTAACGCGGAGCCATTCAACTTACGATTTTTTTTATTCAAAAACAAAAATACTTTATTCTATTTAGGCCTTGAGAAAAACAACCCAATTATCGAGAAAAACCGGCAAGAAATTCGATCTAGTTTCTCTCTTCATTGTGCATGTTATTATAAAAATACTTGATAGTTACATTTGTTTTTGGCGGATACACAGAGAAGGGAGTGGGTTCACTCGTTCACATATTGATCCACCTATAACCTTTTAACCCTTTTAACATCAAAACCTACTTGACATGGTGCTTGAACTAAATATCCGCCAAATCGTTAGTGTCCTTTGGAATTTTGTAGTAAAACCTAATTATATTCCTTAAAACTGTTACTGGTCTTACTAAATCTTACCATCGCCACTGTGTCCGATCACTCTAACAACTAAGCCATCGTCGCTTTACTTCGTTCAAGCTTTCATCATTATCAACAGCCTGTAAGAGACCCACTGCAGGTTCATAGGCCTCTTTCCAAAGGAAGGTATAGGGCATAATCACCACGCCAGCCCACAACGTATTGGCGATTTCAAATTCTGAGAAATCCACATTTCTATATTTTTCCCACATACGGTAGTACTAGAAGAATATTTCTTAGGTTCAAATTTCCTCACGATGTTTTCCTTCACCGTCAACCGATAGTGATACCAATGTAAATTAGTAAATGTACGCCAATTACAAAAAATTTGTTGGTTCATGCCGGAGTTCGAACTTGCGGACATCGGATTGATTGATTCCACCGGTCAAAGCCCTGGACCACCACGACTTCTCTATAAAAATATAGATCAAATATGTATAATTTTATGTTTGTATGAATATTACATAAAATATTATAAATACAAGACATGTATAAATTCCGGTCGCCTTCTTCGTAACAGATATGACGTATATTTTGTAGGTGGTAGAGCTACGTTGAAACTATTACTGGTTTCAGAATGAATGGGTCGGCTCACCCGGGGTAGTATCACCCTCTCATAGAAAGCCGACGTGAAGTAACAGTGCCTGCACTGTTGCGTTTCGTTCGGTCAGTGAGAGCGCCGGAGGCCCACATATATTAAAAGGCCGGCAACGCACTTGCGACTCCCCTGGTGTTGTTAGTGTCTATGGATGGCGGTGATCACTTACCATCAGGTGACACACCTGTTCGTTTGCCCACTATAATATAAAAAAATATATATATTCGTTTTGACGTTCGTAAGGGCCTAGTAAGAGCTGATATTGAATAAAGTTATTCGAGTTTTATTTTCGCGAAATATTATTTCCAGTTCCTGATTAGTTTCTTTTGATTACACTGCATTTAATCATTCCTGAAGCATTACAAACGTATTACGCAAATTAAAGTAATTACTGAACTTTAAAAAATAAAATAAAGAACGTAATACGTAAAGAATCTAGAATGTTGCAAACAAAACTTCAAATTAATCCTGTAAACGCAACGGTTACTATTTGAAACAAGGTAAATTAAAACAGGAAAAAGAACTAATTACGTTCCTGTCGCTGAATTAATGGCCCGAGCGTAAATAGGTCGGTGGGGCCATTAGCGGAATTCAGTTTTATTACGAGTTCCTCTATAGAACCTGCAGCAGAGTGGTTCTTAAGATAATCGCACCCAGTTCTTTACATTCCTTCTTTTTAATCGTCTTATAAGTTCGCGTTTCAATCTGACCTCATATGATGTTAATAGAGGATAAGTGATAGCGGTATGCTTTGAAATGGGTGTTTTTCACAACGGTGACAGTTGAAACATGTCAATAGGTATTTGATGACAAATTTTAACTTGATTGGTGAAACCATGGTGGTATGAATTTTTTTGATATTCGTCTGGCTAACCTACCACCATCTCTGTCGTCAAGAACCGATAAGGTATGATCCGATACCTGCACGTGTGTGCTAGTTCCCTTCTAAAATAAGCGTTTCATTACTTCAAGTCACATCATCATTTAATATCAGCTGAGGTTGTGATCGAATTGTACAAACCTGCAAAGTATTAAAAATCGCTTTCGCTTGCGACATATGTAAATATTGGTATAAACAATATGGTAACGTCACGACAAATCTCTACAGACACGTAATTGGGCGTATCAGGCGTCATTGTTTTAAAATTGAGTTAATAAAAATGCATATTATAACACTTACTAGTTGTGTAAATGAAATAAAATAGGCGAAGGACTACAGAATTGTATCTGTATTATATTAACTGAGTCGAACATCTGTGGTTCTGAAACTTTACATAAATGGCTTAAAACATAAACGGAGCGATTTGAAACAAAAAAACTTACAACATTTTTAAAATTAGAATCAGCCATCAGCCATTAATATTGAAGTCTGTTGAAACCATCAAAATTCCTTATTGATTTAGTGTAGCTCAAACATTATGAACTATAAAAACTTACATGTATTGTACTGAAGAAGTAAATTGAAACAAAAATATTTGCCATAATTTCAAATAGCCTAAGTGAAGTAAGGAATGAATGAAGTAAAAAATCTACTCTGCTCTGCGTTACTTTACAATATATACTTAGTTATAAGTGTACACTGTTATTATCTGTCTAATTTAATACAAGAATAGGTATAGAGACGCGGTTTCACGCGCAGCCTTCTTATTTTAAGTTATAAAATGTGTACTATAATAATTAGAGAGCTGATATACATGTCTATCTAATATTATTAAGTAAGTAAAGAGAGACTACTTGGACCTTATTTGGACAAATGGTTATGAGGTCTTCGAAGAACATGTTTAATTCATCGCCATTTTACTAACAGTATCTCTTTGTTAGTTGGCTTTATGTCAGCCTATAAAGTCGTACTGCTATAATGTATCTTTGTTCTCTTTTTGGTTAAAAAAAACCCTTAAGTGATTTTTAGGATTTGATTTAATTGAATAAATTTATAAAATGAAAATAATTCTAGGTAGCCGAAACGTATGAAGGCTAACTCAGACTAACTTTCCTAATCGATAACTGAGACTTCTGTGTTCGTTCTAGGCTGCTGACGCATCGATATACGGGATTTAACATTACGTGAGAAAAGATAAATAGCTCGAATATTGTCAGTATATGTCGTAGATATTTGGTTAAACAACATTTACTCTGTTGTTATCTTTAACAAGTCATCTTTCGTATCCGTAAAGGACCACTGACTTAACATTTGAATAAATAACAGTTAAGAAAAAAGTGTACAGATTGAATGACATGAATAAATTACGGCGACAGGTTGACCGCGTTGTGAATGATCAATCGTCACTAAGGTCTAACCACTTCATTTGCGCAGGGAAATTGCCTCCCTGAGTGTGTTTTATTAACTGAATCATGGTGAATGTTATTAAGAGTTATTTATTTGCTCTTATCCCATTATCTACATTCTCTTATAGAACTACGTGAGCTAGGCTATAAACTATAAGGTAACATCAATCTCAGCACGAATAAATAACTTCACTAGTTTTTTAATAATCTCCCAAAGAATCCGCATCGGGTCGGAATGACGTCGATGACTGACAATATAATCTGCCATTAGCGATGTCTATTGTTTTAGATTATATTGTATTTGCAATCTGATGCTGTAAAATCATTTTGAAGAATTATTATAAAAGCAGAGTTAACAGAATTATCACATAAGTGTTATCGCCTATTTGTAAGAACTTAATTCATACATCATCATTGAACCATTAAATCGTCATGCCAGAAACAACTTAATAGTGTCTCTTATAACTTGAACTATACGAAAATTACCATTGTCCTACATAAAAAAGTTAGCATTTGTTGCCATTTTTACTCTATTCCTTTTATGTAGATCGGGCTACTTTCTTACAAAGGGATTGTGGTTTGAACAAACTTCTAGGGTATATCGCTTTAGCTGGTAGTTTGGATGTGGATCTCGGCTAGGGAAAATAATATTTAGTAAAGTTGGTTTCGAAACCTTAGAAAAAAAAACCATATAAGCACTTCGTTTAAAAACAAATCTATCGCTACTTTCTCGTGAGATTTATCTTTGATCTATTATTTTACATTTTTTTCAAAGGTTGATATATGTATAAATGGTATAATTTTAGTTTAAAAACTGATCCTTTTTTTTTTTTAATGTGGGAAGAAATCCTTCATTGGACACCCACAGCCCTGGGGAGCTGTGGGGTGTCAGACTCCTACTGACTAAAAAAACCCACAAGATACCGTCTGCCGCGCTATGGAGTGGCACGGGATCGAACAAGCAAGCACCATGCCACCCCGGCGACAAGGCCCAGCGCGAACGCCCTGACCGCGACGACAGCCCGGTCAAGCTGCCTACCCGTCTACCGAACCAATGTGCAATGGAAAGTCAGGTCCCCAGCCCCTTCCCTCCTTGGTCCGGTTTGGTAGTCAACCAACCACCCCTCCAACCACCACCACCTGTAACTTTTTTACGTGGTTTTCTACCACGGTAACTTTTTAACGAGGTTTTCTCCCTCTCCCTTCGCCCGAAGGCCACCCCTCTGTCACTTTTTAATGTGGTTTCCTCCCACAGGAACTTTTTAATGAGGTTTTTCTCCCTCTTCCTCCGCCCGAAGGCCTCCCCTCTGTCACTTTTTAACGTGGTTTCCTCCCACGGTAACTTTTTCTTGAGGTTTTCTCCCTCTCCCTCCGCCCAAAGGCCGTCCCTCTGTCACTTTTTAACGTGGTTTCCTCCCACGGTTAAAAACTGATCCTTCTTTAATGTAATCTATTCTAATATTAGAAGACAAGAAATTGTTTGTTTGAATGTTCTAATCTGTGGAACTACAGTCAATTATGTAAAATTATTTTTTGTATTCTATAGTCCATTTATTATGGAAAGTTACATCTATCTCACATATGATGCTTAGAGATTAGAGAAATTGTTATATAAAACGCAGAAGAAATGAGAAGAAAACGAAGCAAGTCATGTAAGGGCGGCGGAGTACGTGCGGGTCGTCTGATACGGTGCGGGGTATTTGGGGCTGCGGACGGGATGGTCGCTTGATGAAAACTGAGTATTACCGAAAAAAATTAAACTCTGATTGACTAAGGTGTGATTGGTGTGTGGTGTGGTGGTGTGGGTATTATCTACTCTCTACGGAACAGCTGTGCCTTGTACGTAATTTATTGAAGCTTATGTAGTATGAAGTACAGTAGTTTTAGATATTTTTTACGAGTCGTAGCAGCATAATAAATTACGTAGATTATATTGGCGTTATAAATTGATAAGTTATACCTACCAACTTAAAAGTACGAAAGGTGTCTCAGTGTAAAAACCAGTGGCATATTTTACCGCGTGACATTTAGTGCTCCATAAAAACGGATAGAATGGATGTCCTTTTAGAACAGTTTATCCGTTCTTTCTTATACTTATACATGAATGAATGGTTTCGGGTCCGCTTTCTTTGCCGGATGACTGTTTATGTGAATACTATGATAATTTTTACTCACGATAGTTTCTCCCGAGTTATTTTGCCTTCAGTTCAAAGTGTCTAATAAATACGTGTGAACACAATAATAAGAAATTATGTATACCATTTTTTTCTTTTTGTATACTTTTGGCATTGCAAAGTCGGCTAGTGATAAATTATAATGTTTTCATGAAAAGTGTATAAAATCGTTGTGTTCATGTTTCAGGGAAGAGATAAATATATTAAGAATAGTGTAGGAATATATCTTCGTTAAACCATTATCCTGCAAACATAGAGACGAAATTGCTAACATTCAGTTAGGACTTTGTAATTGCCAGGAAAATATATAATTGTAAAATCGCTTAGCGAAAATAAGAATCTATCTATTAAAAATGTATATTGGTTGTGAAGAATTTATTTACAACATCTGGAATTACATTTGGTTTCATAATTCATATCTTTTCGTGCTAGGACATCGTTTCTACATAAAGAAAATCGGTTACGTGTACAATAGTAGGCGATGTTGACCTTCTGGAGGTTCTCGTTGGATGATGTCTACCGTGTACAATTTCAAATATTATAATAGGGTAAACGACTAAGAGTATTAGGGCCTGTACAAAGTTTGACTGCGAAATCACACTTTCCGTACCTGTCTATTGCAAATCTATATAAATAAAAGGAGGTCCGCCGTTGTGCGCACATCACACGAAAACTCTACTGGATAGATATCGAACAAACTTTTTAATTATTTAAAAATAATTTTCAAATAATTATGACATCTTCATTTAAAATAAAGATTACAAAAACTACGATTTTTATAAGCACTACGCATTCAGCGATGTTGTTGTCTTCCCGTAGAAAAGTGAGACAAGCGGTGTGGTGTGTATGCGCAGGAAAGGGGAAGTAAATGGATAACAATGTTTACAAAAAAAATGTGTTAGTAAAGAATAAACTTGCTTTAAATTTTTTTATGTCTTATTTTCCGAACATATAACTTATTGTTAAGATAATAAAAACGCAGACGAAATCGTGGGTATCAGCTAGTGACAAATATATTTCCCACGAGTCCTTTCTTTCTGTCTAACACACGAGGCAATTCAACTTAGCTCTTAGGAGTAAGTTCCTTTTAATGACTGTTCTCAAGACTGCGGTCCTTTTGACGTTGTTTATAGATTGTTATAGGCTGCAATAACTTCTCAACAACAGGCGGACTGCATTCTTATTTTCTACTTCAGTAAAACAAAAAAATAATGGCTTTTCTTACAAATATAAATATACAGGGAAATAGTAAGTGAGTATCTTTTATGTTACCGTAGGTTACGATTTTAATAAGCGTAAAAAAGAAATTTTTTATGTTTTAACTAATGGAATTGTACAATTTTTTATTTGCAATGTGAAGAAAATATAGCTTTGAAATTAAACGAGTGCCTATTAATAATGTTCTACTCTGTACACTTTCATCAAATTTGATTGGGCTAAAGATCTATTCATTGCTCTTATTCCACGCTAAGAAGGATTAGCATAACGCGTGTTTCTCGTTCATTCTTATCTCAGTAAGTATAGCTTTTATAGACATTTCTTTGTCAAATAATCCATTAATGGTGTCATTAGGCTTCCTTTTCACCCATATTCATCCACTAGAATACTAAATACTGTTGTAGTTATATGAATAAGTAAATACAGGCATAAAACGTGGTTAACGTAAAATGGCTGATCAAGAAATGTGAAGCACTGAAGCGAGTTTAGTGTTTGTTTGACAATAAAGCTAGCGTAAATAGCTTTTGGGTGTAAGCGACATTAAAAGTACGTGCTTTTGCGTAATCCTCGTAATGGATGAGAAAAAAATTCTGAAATATATACACAAGGTGTGTTAAAAATATGAAAGTTAAGCTTTTAGAGAAAAAGTTGCGTGTTTGGAACCATATTTATACTAAAAAAACTGACAGTTCGAGTAAGCGAATGGGTGATTTGGGACCTTAGGAACCTAAATGAGAAATTAAAAAAAAAATGTGGTTACTTTGTCTTCTCAACAATAATATATGTTTACAAAAAAATTGATAAGTCAGAAGTTTTACACGAACCGCCTTATTTTAATACTATATAAAAATATTATATCTTAGTGCAATACGTGAAAATTACTAAAGTAATAAATGCTTCACGTATTACGATAGAGTTATAAAAAAATAATTATAGGATGGATCATTACTCGAACCACAGTGATATCAGAAAGTAATTATATCCCCATATGCATTGTAAATTTGAAAAATATTCAGAGTAAATACTAGGTACTATGTCCATAGTATTTATTCTAAGAATATTTTTAGATCTTGAGAAGACACCTAAAAATAGTACCAACAGTTCGCAAAATAACCCAGTCATCCAGAGTAATCGGCAAGAAATTCGATTTGGTTTTGTAACATATGTAGGTAGATATAGATTAAATAACATTTTAGTGTAAGTAGTTATAAGCGGCCATCTGTCATTCTCTTTGGTAATAGATATCTTGCAGTACAGTTGAGTTTTATTGAGCTCCGTAAAATATAATGTTTTGGGACATATATATCAGGATTAACTTTCGGTTGTTAGTTTATCGCTATTACAGTTCTACGAATCATAATTCAGTCTTTTTTAGCGAATGTATAAAGAGGGGTGTCACTTTCAGGAATAATTATAATAATCTGTTTTCACATTAAACTTGGCTTGGTATTGTGCCTGAACTTATTGTGAAACCGATTGGTAACATGCTTTGGGACCTTATTGTAGAAATTAATACTATTACCCAAAATACGTTTACTGGTCACACTGAGTCAAACAGTCATATGCCTCGGTATGTACTAATTGATATTTTGGAATTCATCTACATATCAACAAATGTTATTATTGATCAACGGTAAAGAAAAAAATCGTGAGACAACATACATATATACTTTGTTCAGAAAGTTGCCATTGCTTTGTGACTAGGATTATTTACTATCTGACTATTTATTTTACCAAACAACGAAAACAATATGATTTTGAATTTAGATCTAAGGCTTCCTTGGTTATGATCCTTTAGGCTACATTCCTTACAAACCAGTGGGTACATAAGGCGCGGGTTGCGAATAAATTTAACATTAAAGCATGCGGAGCTGGGAACCTGGTATTATACATATCCAAGGAACACGTGATTAGAGTGAGGACAGTTTGCTTAAGAAAGCGATTGTTTATTGCGAGTACAAATAGCAAAGATAACAATAAGAAGTATATAGATACAATTGTTGAGGTAGTTTGTTAGTTCTGTATTACACTAGCAACTGTCCGTGACTGCATGCTTTTTGTTCAGAAATTATTTTCGAGTCGTTATTTTATTTCCCTAAAATATGAATAAATTCTATAACTTCTAAAGGTATCACTAATCATTGTAATAGGCTATCAACTGTGTAAAGACATATACTTCCTGTATACAATTTTTGATCAAAAATGATTGAGGTTTATAAAAAAAATACGATTTATAAAAGTATTACTTACAATTATTGCACCTGTCTTCTGGCACAAATTTGTTTCTTGTGTATGTGTATTTTTCTAAACTACGCAATGGATTTTAATACAGTTTTAATATTTACTATATTCATATTGTTTCTAGGCCTTTGGTCAAGTCGTGAACAATATTTTTTGGGTATTTACATTACTGACGTTTGGTATACTTCAAAAGGAGCAAATAGTTAACTAAGTAATTGTATATCTTAAAAATATGTATAAAAAATTCATTATGATATACATATATTTATCTACTAAATATAACCTATAATAGCCTTTTTTACTTTTACATATTATTAAAATATAATGGCTTATTTGTGGCGCCGGTTTCTTTACCATAGTATTATACATTATTCAATTATAAATTTCAGTTAGGTAAGGCAGAGTAAAACTACCCTTTACAGGATATCATTTCAATAAATATCTCAGAAGGTATAACAGATTTAAAAATACGCGCTGCAAAAAAAAGGACTTTGTGTGATTTACGAATCTTATATAACTTTGTTGTACTGTAAACATTAGAACATTAAAAATTGATCTTAATCGACTGAGAACTTACTACGACGTGTAAGTTGCATGTGATTTTATGCGGTATCTAGTTTTGAATAAATAAATATCAGAGAATCACCCGCTTATATAATGTTACCGCAGCTTAATACAAAGTAGGTACGGTACGCCCAGGACTAACTGGTGTTAGTGAAATATGGTTTAGGAGTGTATCAGGGCCTCCACTCCGGGATTTACCTTTGAATAACACGGCGCTAACAATAATTCTCTTAAGATTTGAATGAAACGGACCCGAACTTAAGCCCGCATAATACAGATTATGGAGTGAATGCGGTGCTGCTGGAAGTGATTTCGCAAATACGACCGCACGAGCGGTTATAAACTTGTTTTAATGCTATTTAATTACGTCTTTGGAGTTGAAGAAATTTTCGGGAATTATTTAAATTAAACTATTACATTTTCAATCTGTTTCTGCTAAATATTTTAACAAGCTTTTGGTAATTGTAGAACGTTTTTACTCCCTTCAAGAGGATCTCTTTGAGATGGGGCAGTCTGTGAATTGCTCACGAAATTATGCTTCCACTTTACTCTTACTTGCGGTCTTCGTGCTGCTTGTGTTGCATTCTCAAGGATATAGTAGACAACATGTAGTATTCACACCTTATTCTTCATATCAACCAATCCATCGATAATTTTTTGGTCTTTCTCTACTTCTGTATCCGTCCACTTTCATACTTAAAATTATTCTAATACTAAACTCTTACATATCAACATAATTCCTTAGACACTTGTCGAAAAATAAGGTATAATAAAACCTTTGATGACTTTAATTATTACAAAGTATGGAAATCTTAATTCACATTAACTTAATTATCATCTGATTAATATTTCAATCTCTTCGTAAAGCGAGATTTCTTTGACAATACGGCAATGTTATTAGATTTTCTTTAACATCTCTCGGGTACTGTATACATTCGGACGTATTTCCATATCTTTGTTTGATAATTGCCCCGGCGGAAATTGCTGACGAGCTAAAGAATTCTTATCCATTTTTGTGAGAGAGATATCTCGCTCGATGTAAAGCTTTGAATGTACAATGAAATAATTAAATAATTCATAAAATGTTGACTCATCCAATAAAATGAATCCCCTTTAAGAAGATTTACCATAACACTTTGTGACTACGTTATCCAAAAATGTATCTTAAAGCAATTTAATATAAATGTAATAGGACATATACTATTTTTTATTGATTCTGTAATATTATGCTGTCTGAGTATTATTATTCGTCGCGTTTAGTTTTTAAAATATAAAATTATGAATTACTGCTAACGCAGCGATGTAAGCTTCAACAAATTCTGTGTAAAGCACAATTATCCGGTAGAGAGAGAGACGTGCGTTATTGTATCTCACTAACATAAACATTTTGAAGTGTCTTTATGTAAATGAGACAACAGGTGTGGAGAGTAGCTAGTTTATTACTCGACCTACTTATTATAGTAATATACAATGTGCATAACAAGCCGTATGGGGGGTGTGCATCTACATATATATCATATTTATAGTTCGACCCGTTTCGGTAATACTCGGTTCTACTCGGACGACTAACTTGCCTTCGCCCCCCGATATCCTGCCCCTGCTACAAGACAACTAATTGTACATTATCCAACTGTTTAATCTTCAATTTGCATTGCTCTGCTCCTGAGAGTTGTAGCATGATGTTTTATAAACTATAAGCTTCTTCAGTATATAGACTATGAGATGCGACTTTAGACTGATGCAACTAGATTTCTTTGATATGTAACTGGTATTTCTGGAGATTATTGCATCCAAAAAAACAAATAATCTCATGGGCTTTATAAAATATCATCATAATCGTCAGTCTGTAAGAGACCCACTGCAGGGCCGTAGGCCTATCCCCAAATGAAGGTATGAGCATGATCAACATGCTAGCCCACGACCTATTGCCGATTTCAAACAATGAGAAGACGAAAATTTATATTTTTTCTACATACGGTTGTGTTACAAGAATATTTCTCAAGTTCAGGTTTCCTCACGACGTTTTCCTTCACCATCAGCCGATAGTATTATCAATTGAAATTAGTAAATGTACGCGAATTTCGAAAAATTCGTTGCTAAATCGTTGTTCGAACCTGCAGACATCGGATTGATATTTCACCGAGTAAACCACTTGACAGACCACCACGACTACTAAATATAGGATGTATTTATTGGTAGGTATTTTCGTTATCGAATCTATGAGTATTGCTTATACTTTTACAATAAAATCTTTCAATGCATTAACACTAATTTGATGAAATTAGTTGTCCGAAGTTCTTTTACATATGTTTTAATGGTGTCACTGCTGTGTGGGTGGTCGGTGACCCATGTCAGAGTTTTGTGTCGTCGAATGTGGGTGGTAATATGAAAACTTTTATACGTGGCTAGACAGGTATCCCTGGGACATTTAGACCGACTCATGTTTAAATTCATGAAATACTTTTGCAAATTACTAGGGACTCTGATAATTAAAATTGTATAATTTACGCGGAGGTGGAATTAAACTTGTGGAATTTATTCATAATATATATAATTTAAAAATCACTGTTTTAGCCAATTCCAGGAGAACGTGAAATTAATCTCCTGAATCTTTGTAAGATATCGTGAAAGTTACGATTGTATTACACTAAATTACATTTTGAATCCTTAGTTATTGCAAAAATAAGCGAGTTTTTATGACAATGTATTCAATTTTTTGTTCTACTGTCTTGAATGAAACGGTATACTTGAATGGAGATAAATAATTATCACAATCTATTTTACGATAGACAATATTATATAGATCATTACGTGCTAAGGAACGTAAATGAAAAAGGAATAACTGACGAAACAATAATAAGCCGTTTCTGTTCACGTTTAAGTATAATACACATTTATTACTTATAATGTAAGAGCTAGGAGGTGTCGGGAAATAAGTTATGTTAAAAAGCAAAATTGATGCTGTTATCACGACTGTACTTTAGCACTGTGTAATAATTCTTTAGTGTCCAGCGTTGAACATTAACATCAATATTGAGTGATGGAGTGTTATTTCAAGAAACATAATTCCATTTAAATGGGCATATAGGGCCAAGCGACCGATACAGACTGCTGCGCGAACGTCACTGAGTGACAATTTACAATATCGTTTATAGAAAAAAAAGTGATACCACATGCTGTAATGTGATGATGGACAACACTAAAGATTGTCAGTCAAATCAAATTAAAAGTAGTGTATTCCATTTAGACTTTGGGAAGGTTTCGCTTCCGACACAACTCCATCATCGAGAAGCTATAGCGAGAAACTCGATCTGGTTTATCTTTCTCTTACATATTTTTTAATTACAATTATATATTTCACTATTCAAAGTCGTATTTTGCAGATGTACAGAGAGAGAGAGAGAGAGGGATTGTGTCACTTCCAGACTTTCCATTGTTCACATATTGATACACCTTATAATTAACCTTTTGAAAGTAAAATCTGCTTAACATGGTGCTTGACATTATTATTCGGCAAATTGGTAATATGCTTTGGGACTTTATATCTAACACTTTTACTTGAAAAACTTTTACTAGTCTTCCTGTGCATACAACATGGGATGGTTAACTTGCATTTATTTCAATTATTAAAACTATGCCAGTCTTTTACTAAAACTATTGTAAAAATGAACAGTCAGAGCAATTTACTGTATGGGGCCTTGTGAATCATTAAAAATTAAGTTTTGTGAATTCAATTTTTTTATTCCGCTCTTGCAATACATCTTTGACAACTATTGAATAGATAATCTCTTAATGACTAGCGTATTCAGACACCGCATCGATTAATAGGTTCAAAACCTTTTAAATAAGCAGGAGCTAATTAATATAATTAATAAGGTATTAAAAAAATGTGTTGAACAACCTGACTTGACAAGTAAACTTAACTTAGAGAAAATCAAAGTGGAAAACTTTTTTTTAGGAAATAGGTTGCTTATGTACAGAGCCTTGAATTATTGACTTTGAATCCTTGAATTTTTATAACGGAAAATGTGGAAACTTCTATTTTCGAATATTTGTATTGATAACATCTTTTATTATTATTAATAAGATTAATCCGTAAACATATACTTTAACAGATTTTTTTTGTATATCATAACGTAATCAAAAACTCTTAAGACTACCGGATCGGCTGTCCTAATATTTAAAAAAAGAAAGATTTAAAAAGGCGAGTCTAAAAAGCTTTTACGGAACGAAAACATAACCAGCTCTTAGACTACTTCGTGAGAATACTCTATCCATTAGGGTTCCATCAAAGAAATCAACAATAATTGAAAACCATTTCCAACGAAACGAAACCTAAAATTTACTTCTAATGTGAGTACAAGTTCGGAATGCTTAGCGGTAACTTAATCAACTATATATTTAGTATACTTACGGTGTTTTTACTGATAATTGAAAAATAAATTACAGTCCATAACTTTGTTGGTATGATTATAAAATGAGTTATGAGATGAAAGATTATAGAACGCACGATACTTGAATCCGTGGATTTAGTAAGTTAACCACATCTAATGTACTATAAGGTAATTAAACTTAATTACTAAAACAATGGATTGGATAAATGAAAAAGATAAGAAGTGTTACAGACTGAATTATCGCTACCATGATACGTTGACACTGGCTGATGCTTGAGTCAAACAAATTAACTGATAGAAAAAGCTTTTTCACTTTTAATATGGTTGGTTTAGGTTTTAGATAAAACTATAATATATATATATATGTATATATATATATATATTCAAAGATTTTATGACGTATAAATAACATTGATTCGTTGTCCACACAGCTTTCTCTGTTAATGGACATTCTACATCTAGGTATGTGTGCAATTTCTATATTTAAAATTTTTAACACCTGGTCACAATGACATCTAATATAAAATATGCACTTGTACCCATTATTTCTAAGTTGAACTAACGATCGGTTGAAAAGCAGCGATCGCTACGAAATAAATAAAGAAATGACCGATCGCGTGACGCTACAATACACTTCAAAAGAGTTACGAGGTTCCAAGGGTATTTGTAAAATCTTTTAAGATTCTTATCTTTTAATAAATGTGCTTTTAAGAGAGTGCTTTGCCCTGCGAACAATATAATATAAAGCCCTGTCTATAGGTTTCCTGACTGTGCTGTATTCTTATCTGAAGGGTATGGTTAGCAACATGCAATTATATACGAACTGTTCGATATCGTACTTCGGGATCAACAACCTGTTTGCAATCGATATCATATAAGGAATACCGATATTGTTTACAGAAATTACAAATATCATGTAGATCGTATGTTTTTATTTCAAATAATGATAAAAATCTTCCATAAGAAGTTCCTGGGAATGTTTCTTAATAACCTTATCCTATTATCTCCTTTCCAATGTTGTTCGGTAAGATCAACCATGGCGTGAACACAGCTATTTGTAAATTCTTATCTTCAGCGCAATATGTGCACTTGGAAAGATTTTTTCTTATGATCCTTTTATTCCATGATATTGGGTCTTCCAAACGAGGCTTGAAAAAACATGCACCAACTCGCCATGATATAGGTAATAACCGAAAACATTTGTCACCAACTGAATGCAGTTCAGTCGTCATAACTTTTTCACAAGCAATGTACAAACAAAATTTTTTGATGTACTGCGATTGTGGAACGGTTTAGTGACCCGGCTACGTACTAACATGATATTTCACATAACCATGGCATTCACAGAAAACGCAAAATATTAATTTCATTGTTTAGTAAAAGAACGACAGTGCTGCCTCTCTACAGTTAACAGTAAAATCTTCCTATTAATCTATAGGGAATAAGACATATTTAGTTTGGATTATGCCTAAGCATACTCATGTACAAGTAACATCATTTTAAATTGGCATCTTTAAAGCGCCATTTCTGCAATAGCTTTCTTCTTACGAAATTTGTAACTAGGAGGCATGTTACCTCTGAAACAATAGGCTTATAGAAGACACAAATATGCTCTCTAAAGGAAGCAATATTGATGATTGATCAGTGCAGAATGCTACACTATTATGATATTATATTTTGTAGAACTTAAGTCTACGAATCATCCACGAACAACGTCCAAGGCCTCGACCTCCAATCGCCCTTCGCTTGAACTTCACAAGTCGTTTATTCTTCACGATACGACCTTTTATATGCCCATAAAACATACAAAAAATTCACGCCACCAACATATCGCGTGAACCCGCGTTGCATTCACCAATGATTTATTGTGTTTTACTTTATTACTTGCTATTTTCTAACCGCAAATGACTTATGGAGCTTATAACTATATAGCTAAACAGGAGCACAATCCTAAATTAGGTCAGTAAATTCAGGGCCAATTCACAAGAATTTTAACCTATTACATTAATAGTATACTCGTATTAATATTAATAGTATAGTAATAGTACATTAATAGTACTGCGAGTTATTTGGGAAGGTTTTGTTGGTAACCTGTTACAAACATAATCTTCAATATCAAAAAGCACTGTTGCTCTGTAGAATACTTGCAAAGTAGTAGAATCCCGTTTGCAATTATTTTGTTCGTTCAATCCATGTATATTATTTTAAGTTCGTGATTCCTTTGTTGTGTAATTTGGCACTGAAATGCAAATATAAATTGCTCAACCAAAAAATATTTCTTATACTTTAATTTTTCCATCGGCTCTTAGTTAGCATAAAGTAACTCAAAGGGCTACTGTAATACACATAAAAGGAGACGTATCATTAACATAAAAAGCGAAAGCTAAATAACACCAACAGACCCAACAAATCCGTCCACAATCTGGCTGCGATCAACAAATTCATTCTGACACAGAATTCACGGTTCCTTTTATTCAAATGTCATATCTTTATCTTTTCCTTTTTTGTAAATAAGAGACAAAAGGGGGTCGATTTTATATTCGGTAGAACGATGTCGTGTAATAAATGAGCCCGCCTTCGTAGTGGAAGGGCGGACCGAGATTTTGTTTGATGTGTGAACTATCTTTTATGGCGCTTCCCCATTTACAAATAACCATTCCTCGGCCGAGCAGAAATGATATTTCTTTCAACACGAGAATTTTGTATTATTCATACCGACATTTTTTTCCTTTAACTTGGTAAATTGCGAGAATCATAAGAAGCTACGAGCGATGAGGATAATTAGAGAAAAGCTAAATGGTAGGTATACATTAACTGATCGTGGGAAATTAAGACACAAACTAGTTACCGTGATGAAGGTATTCCCGAGCATATAATGACGGTAGCAAAACGAGAAGGTGGATTGTATGACATCAAGCATTCATTGAGTGGTCTTTGGGACCGGATCAGAAATTACGAGATCTGTAGTAAAAATTAATTTACTAATATAACTTTAAGAATTCCTAGTGAATGGTATAGTGAGTGATGGACAGCAGGGCATTATGCTTATAGAAGCTAGATTTCGTAAAGGACCGACATAATCTAAATACAAGAAATAATAACAAATTGGTCATTCCATGTTTTAGGCTCACTAGGACCGGTAACAGTTTTTTAGGTAATAGTGTTAGGTTTTATAATAAAATTCCAAAACACGTTACCGATCTGCCGGATACTAATTTCAAGCACCATGTCAAGCAGGTTTTAATATCTAAAGGCTATTACAGGGTGGATCAATATGTGAACGACGATGACGTCTGGAAATGACGCTCTCTCTGTGCATCCATCAAAACCGAATGTAATTATTTATAACTATGTTTTAAAAATGTGAGTTATAATATGTTAATGAAAAGATAAACCAGATCGAGTTTCTTGCCGGTTCTTCTCGATGACTGGGTTGTTTTCCGAACCGGTGGTCACTTTGACGTTCATAAGCGCCTTCTCAAGGCCTAAACTGAATAAAGTATTTTTGATTTTGATTTTGATTTTAGAACGAATGACCAACAGAACCAAAGAGTTACCGAAGTACGTGGTGGCAGCAGAACTGTCACAAGGTATTTGATGGATATTGTGGGATTCTGCTGAATGTGGGCAGCATCAAACTGTTTGTTGTGTTGATCTTTGAAGGAAGCCTATATCGAACAGGCCTTATACATCTTTCAGCTGAAGGGATATATGCATTTGCTATGACACATCTGGATATATATTAAAATTACGAAGGTTTCCGAATGTCATTTTGCTAAATTTACACCCTTACGATTGTAACAAAGCAGTATAAGCATTGTTTTATATACTTCAAATTAAGTCATGTATGTCACACGCGGTAGAATTGAAGCCTTAATATATTTAAATATAAATGTCGTTTTCTTGTTTTGTTGAGCTTCAAATCACAAAAAAAAAATTTTCAATTCAAAAGGTATGAACTTCAATTATATACAGTAAATCGACTTGGTCGAGAGGTTAAGCCCATTGTAATTTTAACCAATGTAAGCAAAATCAAATTTCTGCATATATTGTATGAATACACTTTCGACAGTAATCTTACAAAGATTTTATAAAATTTGGTAACGCATTGCACGTGACACAATGACAGTAAATGGTATAATCATTTTCATTTCGACGGATATTTGTGATTCATTTTACGCTTTATAGTTACTATTAATTCGGACTTTTAATATGAACCTGGATTCAGAGTGTATGAGTATTAATGTCAGTGGTTCCATTGTATAATGTTTAATATTTCATTTACAAATAAAATTTTAAAACGGGATAGCAAAAACCTATGTAATTCATTTCCATTTGCAGTCCAAAAGTCAGAGCAAATTGACTTGTCATTTTGACACACAGTGTTGCCGGTATAAAAAAATATATACATTTTAATGGGATTTATATTTAAAATTGGACTACAAACACTCACGGTGACGTAACACTGTAAAATCAATTTACGCGCGAAATTCCTCGCTCCCAACATCACAAACGAAATGTTTTTGTCACATTTCCCGCTTTTAAAACATGCTCGGTTGGGTAAATTGAAAATTATTCCCTTCACATGATAATAAATACCGTAACTTGAGCAAGATATATATGTATATTTTTATTATTGAACAAAAATATAATTAAGTAGTAG
Organism: Antheraea assamensis; assembly: GCA_035772565.1. Lineage (NCBI taxonomy): Eukaryota > Metazoa > Arthropoda > Insecta > Lepidoptera > Saturniidae > Antheraea > Antheraea assamensis. The sequence continues at coordinate 1,767,207 of JAQQSE010000046.1, read as the reverse complement.
CTGGTTACAGAGACATCATAAAATAGTTTCTTTATTTTATGAATGTGTTTTTGATTTAATTCTGGATAGTCTGTTATTTCTTATCTTTATATGTGCGTTGCCACTTGACTTAAATAGCCCTTTCACCGAGTTTAACTCATGTGTGTTAAATTTTATCGTTACTGCTTAAACCTTGTCTGAACGATTAATATGTAGTCTAGATGATAGTCTGAAAAGTCTTCTATGCTTCAGTGTAAACTCGTAAATATCGTTCCGGCCGTTTCTGAGATAAGGCCTGACAAATAATAAACACTTCATTTTTAATTATATATATAGAGTAACAATGTTTTTATTATTAACTATGCATTAGGTAATCGATTTTATCTATGTACGTATGGATTATATAAGTAAAAAAGTACATAATGACAAGTTTCATGGAGTTTCTTGCCGCTTGTTCACAATGACAGAGATGTTTCCCGAACCGTTCGCAGCTTTGGCGTTTGAAAGTGCCTTCTCAGCGTATAAATTGAATAAAGTTTATACTATACGATTTTTAATTTGTTTTTAATTTTGCTTGTGAATTATAATTAAAAATTATAACTATATTGAAAAAAAAAACATTATTATGTATGAACTCTTTATTGCATATGTTGTGTGATTATTAAATCCACGCTAATGAGTAAGTTTACTGTTAGCCTAGTGTTTATACTAATTAATTAGATTTTTTATTCTTTTTTAGGTTAGTCACGCTAAACCTAGTGGGAAGGAGACTGGCTCTCAATTGCAGCTGTCGGAACACACCAACAGGTGCTTAGCAAGAGATTTTCAACTTGAGAGTGGTGGTAGCTACTCAGGCGGACTTAGAAAAAGCCCTATCACCGTACTATGGTTTCATTACGATGTTTTCCTTCACCGAAAGCTACGACTCAGTTGCTAGGATTCGCACCTACGTCCTTCGACGCTGTGTCCGAACACACTACCAACTGAGCCATCATCGTTTCAATCATACGATTGACTCGTATTAGAATACCATTGATTAGAACCCTTAAAAAGTAGGCCACAATCCACTTGAATCGTAGGACTGTTAACATATCTGCACATACTCCTTGTCTATTGTATTGTATTAACGTATTTACTGTGGAAGGTATTTACTTTTACTGTTACCTATTAATTTTTCGTCTTAGTTGAATAAATATTTATATTATAAAGAGGACCTCATCCATTACCTATAGTTCAAATACTATCCAGGTATTGTTTTCCCGATATAAAGAAAATATAGAAAACAATTGTTTTTGTTCTCTTTTGTAAATCGTGAGAAAAAGTAACATAACAGATATAATATACCTGCTCAAAATTACTTCTAATAACGTTAATTGTCCCGAACTTCTATTGAAGTTATGTATCACCGTCGCGACTAAGCATTTACGAACAAACTTCCCTCTATCGCTGCCAACCATTTCCACTAATTATCGACAAAATTCCTTTTTATGGCGAGCTAGTCACTCCTTCAACGGTATGAGCGAGTTTGGTGATTTTAATATCTTTAACACTACTGTAATTACGGCGAAAACGTTTTTAAACAGAAAGATCTTTAATGATGGCGGTTGCTAATAATAGTAATGCACTATTAATATTTTTGCATTTATTATTATTAGGTTCATTTAATACCTAAGAAATGTGAGTGATTGAAATTTTGTTATTTTTCAATGCAAGTGTGTGTATATTGTTACTTACTGGCTTGGCTTAATGTTTCTATTCTAATCATTATATATTATAGCTGTTAGTATTCCAAATAAATAAATAACAAATTAAATAATTAAAAAAAAATCAACCACTCAGTTACGTTATTGTATGCACGTAAATAAAATATAAAGTTTGATAGTTCTACATTAAGGAATGCCTAATATAACTTTATTTTCTTGTTCTTTCTTATAAAGGACGATTTTGTTTGAGAAACAAAAGTAAATTTTAAACAGCGCTTGAGATGTAAAGGATTTTTGGTGTTGCCAAACTTATTCTCGTAATGTTTTTTATGCTACATACGGGCGAATAGGACGACGAACTATTTTGATTACGACGAACGATTATGCTATGAAAATTAAAGGTTATTGAATGACATTGGTAATATACAATAAGGTAGAATTATTTATAAGGAAGTACAAACGATCATATTGTACAATCAGTAATACCGCTATTAGTTATATTAACGAACTAGTCATTCCTCCTTATTTATTTATTTAAAGAGAAATAGTGAATAATATAGTATATATGGATCAATACTACGTAAGAACAATCTATAGGCACAGTATCCTTTAAGAACTGCTACATTTTTAAAACGAAAATTTAATATAAACTAAATAAGTATAAATATCCCAAGCAACTATTATATAATGAGAATGTCCATAAATATTTTTTAACGCAAATATTATATAGCACAAGCCTCTACTACAATTGAAAACGAATGAATGGCATTAAAATCCGTTAAACGGTTTGAGACACATGCACGGTTGCATACATATATAGATACATTTGAAAATATTGCTCCCCTTGTGTGTAGTTGAAGAATAATAATAAACGTATCTGCCAGCCGTTTTGTATTTTATCACTTATGAGAATAAGATCCAATTTGTTTCATTATTTATGTATAGGGTTTAGCGCTTCGTTATAACTTCATGTGATGGTAAGTCAAGATATTTCCAGAATATTGTAGATCTTAAAGGATGGAAAATGAACACTAAAAATTAGCTATTAAATGATTTCATCAATATATTTTCATTCACCTTAATTTCTGTAATGTTTATTAGCAGTCGAATCTACATCTTTCTGACACAGTAAATTCAAAAATGATAGATTCACGTAATGTATTTTGGCTAAGAGTCACCTAACTCAGAAAGTAATTTTTCATTTATTGAAAATTATAATAGAATAAATGGAGAAACGAATTATTACAAAAAAGTTTTCTCGAATAAAATAGAATATCAAATATTCTTATTTGTGGCTCAGTTGGTAGTGTGTTCGGAGACAGCGTCGATGAACGTAGGTTCGAATATATAGCATATATAGCATGGTGGGAGGGCTTTTTCAAAGTCCGTTTGGCTGGCTACCATCCTCAAGTTGAAAATTGGCGCTAAGCACCTGTTGGTTTGTTCTGGCTGCTGCACTTGAGAGCCAATCTCGCTCTAGATTTAGCGTGACTACCGTCTTAGTCCACGACATCATTTAAGATCAGACAAGATTGTGATAAAACGGTCACCAAAAACGTATTAAAAAAATCATAAGTTGATGGTTTGTAAGAACCGTGTGTCAGTGAATACAACGCAATTCGTTCTTAGCAAGTTTACATCAGAGGATATGAGTTGTGTCGAGCTTTGTTCAGTCCTTCGTCCATATTGCTATTTTCATACAATGCCTACAACTGTATTATATTTGTGTCGCTCAGAGTGTTTACATTTATTTGTATCGCTAATGTAAAAATAAAGAAAGTAGAGAGTTTCACATTTATTTGAATATAAAAGGAAAGATGCATGGTAGGAAACTACGATGAAACTATACTGCCAGTAGATTTTTTTCTAATGTCCGCCTGATCTGTTACCATCCTCAAGTTGAAAATCTCCCGCCAAGTACATGTAAGTATGTTCCAACAGCTGCCCTTGAGAGCCAGTTCCCCTCTAAGTTTAGCGTGTTTAGCATCTTAGACCACGTCGTCACTCGTCATTTAACGTAAGATGGTATTGCGGTCAAGCGCTAAAGCCTACAGAGTATTAAAGTATATTTCAATACAAGATACTACTATTACTAGTAATATTCTTAGTGAAATAATGGAACAGGAAACTTTTCAAGAACTTTTAATGTTGCTATAGAAATGTTGGTAATACTAACTCTGGTGAGGCAGGTGTATAAATAGTCGTGCTCACTCAGCGACTTGAGAACTTATTATGACTGAACACGGAGATACGTGTCAGCCTAATTGCGTCTATATTTTGTAAAATGTGAAAGTATGTGAACACCCCCTGTGTTTAAGAAGCACTTATTCGCTTACCGAGTAACCCCTGGGGCCTCGAAGTTGGTGGCCACTGGATCGTTCACTCACACAGTTTGTCTTGCGGCGAGAGACGCGGTGATGGTTTCTCAATAAAACCAAAGCAGGTTATTCTTATAATGTGTATATCAGAGATGTAGTATCGCCAAAAAAGTGCACATCACTCAAAAGTGACAAATATCACCCCTGTATCGACACATGGATTTTGATATACGAACTAGATGGCAGGGCATTCGCCTCACCAAACTCAAAACAAATTCGCATACACTTCTTTTAATGACAATAATTGAGATCAAGCAAACCATTGAAGTAATAAATCCCATCCCAATATTTTTTTAAATTAAGAATATTGTAAACGTTAAGAAAAAAATATAGTAGGACTTAATTGATGTATAAATATATATAATTATCAGTTCGTCAGTAGTTCGTTGAACCAACCACATTAAAATCAGTATTAGAGACCTTAAAGGCGATGGAAAGTGGTAATGTAGTGTATATAATCAATCAATATTCAAGATTCAGTTCAAAACATGAAGAACGAAGACATATTGCGCCGGCCCTAATCAAGTGGGATAGAATAAGAAGAAGATGCGTTATGTATACTGTTGAAGAAAAAACACCTTAATTACGAAAGCATCCTTATGGTAAATCTTAATCATTGTAGTCGAAATAATACTTTGTGAAGTTTTCGGTCTGCCAATAAAGTTCTCGTCAAAATCAGATAAGCCGCTTCGGAGACAAGGTCAAAAAAACTAAATTCACTTCAATGTATTTATATTTACATATTAATTATTTAAACATAAAATCTGTGTTCTTTATCAACATTTAAAGCTTACGGACTAGTTCATATGAATATTTAATAAAATGGTATACAAATCGCGAAATGTAAGACGTTCTGTGAATATTAAAAAATATATTTTCCCCTCATATAGGGTTTACCGTGCCAGTGTTACCGAATGGTCGGATTATCGTTTTTCAGCATCAATTATTGTCAGGTAATAACTTTCTTGTTTTACTACAAGGCTCGTCATATGTGTAAATCGATACAAACTTTGACAAAGAAAGATTTCTTTAACAATCACATATTTATCTTTATCAATAAAATGTTTGTATTATGTTTTAAAAAAACTATAATTATGTTTAGCGGTTATACGGTAATTGTAATTCAAATCTATACATATAAATGAATTGGAGTCTGTTGTTTATCTCAACCAATTTCCAAAAATGGCTGAACTGATTTGAACGAGCGTTTTCAGAGCATTGTCTACGCTACATAATACTTTTACATTGGTGTGAAGCAATAATAATAACATTTCACGGTTACTTAAAGTTCGTAAAAGTGTTATGTAGTGATCAAACAACATTAACCAATAAAATAAAAACAGTCACATTGTAACTATTAAAACCATTTGTATGAGAATTATGTCGCATTCGCCAGTTACCATTTTAATAGAAAACGCCGATATAACAGCAACATCTTATCAATTAAAGTTTTCTTTAAGTCTTTAATAGTGTACATTCTTGTGATAAATTATCATATTCACATAAATACTTTTAATATTATAAATGAACAAAGTTTGTGACGATTTTAGCGTAAAGGAAGTTATGGCTTCTACTAGAATCTGTTTGCAAACATTTATGTGTAACGAACGCAGACAGCGTTCGTCTTTGCCGAGTAAATTACCCGGCAGTTCGGTCCGATCGAACTGTCATCGGTACAGATCTAGTAATTCTCTCGTTGTCACCCTCAAGTAGCTACTGTTCCACTGAGATTAAATAAAATATGTTACATGGAAGTAAATCCGTTGAGCGAAGTGTTAGAAATATTTTTTTAACATTATATTCACAAACGTTTTTTTTTAAATATACGTGTTTCGTGTAAAAGCTTAAGACATCAATATTCATTACTTGGATGAATAAATGTAATCGTCTAGCTTATTGAATTTTTTTAAACTCTTTATAGGTTTCAGCGTTTGACCACAACCATTTGATGTTAAATGACGACCTGGTCTAAGATGGTAAAGAAAAATAAGCTGGACTGACGCTCAAGTGTAGCTGCTGGATCACACCTATAGGTGCTTGGTGACAGACTTTCAACCTGAGGGTGGTAGATAGTCAGACGAAGTGAGTAGTAGCCCGACCATCATGGCATGGTTTCATTATAATCTTTTCCTTCAACAGCTCCGGCTCTTTCAGAAGAATTCAAACCTACTTCGATCGACGCGAACAAACCACCGATCCATCATAACTTCAATATTATTCTTGGTTAAAGTATGAAATTATTGATAATTGATAAATAGAAGTAAAGTACAGAAGTACAGAACAATGCCACTATACGTCTGTTAATGTGTTTGCTTTCTTCTTTTAAACCACGTAACAAATTTTGATACAGTTTTCATAAAAACTTGGAGAATTTCTTCCGAAAGATCTATATGTAAGTACATGTATATTTTATTTATACAAGTACAGATAATTTCAAGTATATGAAACTTTCGAGTATAGTGAGAAAGTGCGTTAAGTAGAACGAAGTAATAGTGTGGGCGGGACGTGTAGTGTAGCGCGGGGCGTTGGGCGGTGAAGGCGAGTTGACCGCCTGGCGAAAACCGAGAATTACGGAGACAGGCCGAAATGTGAAAGCCTATATCAGTTTAAAACTTAGTCGCGTTTTGTAAGAAATTTGTGAAGCTTACCAAACTGCATGGACAATATGTCAACATTTTAAAAATTAGACACAAATGAAATCGCGATCTGCGATTGTAAATAGAAGGAAAATGGAACAATTATAATATGATATCCACTGAATGATCAGAAGATTCCCATCCAAAACACATGTGTGTTTGTTTAACCGTTAAATCATTTTAAGATATAAAATTGTGTATTTTTAGCTTACATAATAACGTCATGTAATTTGAATCCACAATGAAAACCAATATCACACAACACATCTCTCAGAATAAAGGGTGTAACTTATTTCAGTCACCTTTCTGATGTATGCGGATATCGTTTACAAATGGAATCTTTATGTGTCAAGTCTATATACATCTGTATATATTCAATATATCTACCGGCGTGGAAAGAAAACTTAACTAGTCCTAATTGTTATTATAAATGCGAATATGAGTTTTCTTGTTGCTGATTTTACGCGACAAAGCTGTTTAAAAATGACAAACAGACGGGAAATGCAAGACATTAATCTAAATCGAATTAAATCATTTCTTTAACTTCATTAAATATGTTTTACGGAACACAACATGGTTTCGTTTTTATGTAATAAACATTGTTTACATAAAGGCTTTGCGATACATTTTGATTATATAATAATGCATTTTTCAAAGATTTCTTATAATCATTATTTTGTAGATAGTTGTAGTGTACTGGTTAGAAACAAATATTTATTCATAATCTCGAGGGCTATGGAGAGACAAATGACTATCGGGTGGGCTGTCGTTCTTTTATAAGAAGCTGTGAAAATTAAAGAAATAAATAAATATTACAATAGTATATCTATATATAATAGTATATCTATCTATAAAATTATATCTATCTATAAAATTATATTGAAATCCTTATATTCAAGGGAACTGTAATATGTAAAAAATTAAATTCAAAGAAAATTTTACTTGTTAATGCATAGTGAAATAGATTTGTAAATAATCATAAAAGAAGATAAATATCCTGAGTAGTACTTTTGCGTTTAAATAGTGCATGGTTTTTACTATTCAACACAATTTCTCTTTTTTTCTAACAATTCTCCAGATAACTTCCCCTAGAGACTACAATTTCGAGCCCTAAAATGATCCAACGCTGATCCTGAGCTAAGAGGAATTTAGTTCAAAAGAAGAAACATTTGAAATCTCATCGAGTTACACAAAACCTCAGCTCTTAGCGTAAACGACCGCGAATTAATCGGAATCTTTCGAGATATGTATTGTTTTGAGTTTTTTAACACGCACTAGCTTTGTTGCACGCCGCGTTTGCGATCTTTTATACTGACGAGAGAAAAATACTTATGCGCAGAAAGACATTGGTTCGAGAGATTAGAAGCTTTTTTATATTAGCACGGTATACTGCAATTGTAGAATAAGAGTGAGCATAGAAAGGTTGACAGTTCATCGTCAATCATCTCTCTCTCGGTTGCCGGGTGTACAATGACAGATTTCAAATGAGACAAATTAAAAAAGTAGCACAGTAATAAGCTTATTACCAGGTACGTGGTGGTCGCTTTTCCAGTTAGGTATTCCGTACTATTACTACTTACGATTGTTGGCTATAAAAGATCATGGGTTGCCTTTTTATATATAATTGTTTATGCTAAATGTATCATTCCACAGAACTTGGGTGCGTGTGGATTAAGACATTTTAGAAAATCATATCTGATTTTGATTATTTTAAAAGTTTGTTTCTGTTTCTATTTTTCAATGGTATGGACATTTATGATTTCAAATTTAAAACAAACGTGTTAAATAAATTGTAACAAAGTTTTATAATTTTGAGACTGTCTTATTTTAGGGTAAAATGAACTTTTACATATATTTTTGCAAGCCTGCGCAGAAAGACGGTAATGTTTTTCGAATGTATTTATGTTCCCGCTCTGTAGCCTAAAATGTTCGATGAATTTTAACGTACGATGTGTTTGTTGTTCGTTTTAATAGTGCAGTAGCATAAGTCATATAATATTTGAATATGTCGTTTGTTCATAAAACTATAAAAGAGGAATAACAATAGGTATCAAATTACCTAAAAAGTTGCAATTTATTTCATTTCTATATCAAAAATTTGCACTTATATACATTTTCAGAAGAATCTCTTATAAAACGCCGTCACAATAGCGTGCGTGTGAACCGCACAGTGCGTAAAAAATCTTTCACACAAAGCGCTCTTTAATCTCTCCGTTCGTAAAATAAGAGCTCGCACAATGCTGTCTACTTTTCGTTCTGTAGTAATTTGTACATTTCACGTCGGCCGGGTAACTTCTCGACTTCGCTCAACTTTTTTTTGTCGTCTCTAACTTTGGGTGTTTTATTTATCATTGTCTTACTGGGATGGAAGCCTTTTGAAAGGTCGCCTCAGTTATCTCGTAGTCTGGTTTTTGATGAACGGTTTCTCAATGGGCGCAGATTGGATGCTTGGCTTTTTGTGTCAGTGCATCCAAACAGGGCAAAGGCTCATCTGATGCTAAATGGTTATCGCCGTCTATGGGAAATACGCGTAATTCATCTCCCTTTTGAAGAGTCCCGTGTTATAAATCTGAAGGAGTCGGAATCAAGAAAATTCTAGAGAACCTTAATATTATCGCGATTCTGAGGTGTCAGTGTGGGGATGGATTTGGAATGGAAGATCAATGGAAATTCTATTTGTATGATTTTCCAGAGAATTCCAGGTTCAAATGACGTAAACCGTTAAGAAAATTTTCTGTCGACGGTTACCATTTCACTTAAATACACAATATCACTAGAAAAAGCGAAGTTTGTGGATGTTTTAGAAGTTTCTGGAACCACTGATTCGATCCAAAAAAATATTTCACTAACAAATAACTACATTCAGGCTGATGTTATCTGTAATTATCAGATATTATATTGTAATTATAGACTGTTTTTTTAATTATAATTCTTACATTACGATTAAAGGTTGTAACCTTTTAACGATTTTAGCCTACATATTCTGATATTCTTTCTAGTACTAAAACTTTCGTCAAAATTGATTTATCCGTTTAGGAGATTAATTCAAACAATCAACAGACGTTACAAATTAATAAGAGTATCGATTAAGAAGAAAGAATTCGCGATCAATTATTAGTATAACGAATAAATATAAGTAACTAGCTGTGCCCGCGACTACGTCCGCGTGAAATTTCAATTCTAAACACAGTGATTAATAAAATCATATCAAAACTCGACATCGACTCTTTGTGAACGATTTTGTTCTTCGAGGCGTGGCGTTGTACTATAATTCCTAGTAGTTGCTCAGACTGTGAATGTATAATTCTTATTTTAAATGCACGGTGTGAGTGGCATTGAAAACAACATTGCCAAACTCTGTCTAGTAGCTATTGCGTAAATCGCTTCTCTTTTGTGTTTTCTTATAAGTAAGATAAATGTATAAACGAATGCGATATATATGTAGAACATATCCTATATATTATACGAGTGTACAATCTATTACTATACCAAATTTCGTCAAAATCTGTTTAGTAGTTTTAGCGTGATGCGCGTACAAACGACAGACAGACAAAAATTCTAAAAACAATAGAAATGCGTTCTGTCATTGATTCTCAGACCCGGCCAGAGTATTTTTTCTTAAATATAATCAATGTACAGATTGCGTCTCGTTAGCCTTTTATTATATATTTAGACTGGAATATTGTAGATTCGAGAGACTTTTTTTTTCTATATTTAGGAACTTTATTAAAAACATCTCTTCCGTTTTAATCGCTTTGTGCTAAATAAACACAAAAAACAATATCCGAAGTATCTGGGCCATCTGAAATAACCAGCGAAGCTTAACTTTGGCTATTCTCTGGCTAAATCTCGAACTTTCCCATCAATCGGGAATTCTTCCAGTTTATTTTGTTTCAAACTCTTCGGACAAGATTTTAAAGTCGTGTTTACTTTGAGAACAGAAATTCTTTGTAGCTGTTCGCTTATATTAAGTCAAAATAATAATGCAGGGTTGTCACATCTCACGGTTTCTACCGTGGAATAATATTACCGTGGAATTTACATGAAATCTCTATCGGAGGAGCAAATTATTCATATTTGGGTCACGAAACAAATCAAATGTCATTACTGTGGTAATATTTGTCGAATATCCAAATTTATTGAAAAGCTTTACCATTTGTCGTCAGCTTAAATTGTTTAATAATGAATTTGACATCATACGATTAGTGAGAAATTTTGGAAATATTTGGGTAAAATTTACTGGCAACCCTGTAATATCTCTACAAAATTGTTTCTCAGCGTAGTGTTTGTAAAGAGTTTATGTAACGCCGTTTTTTATATTAGTTAGCAAGTTTACGCTGCCCGGTTTGCGGGATATTTCCTTTTAAGCGATTTCAAAGAGAGCTTATTTTACAATGTGTCTAGGTTTAAGCTTTTATAGACTCGACAGCGCTTAGTGTTAGGTCTTAAAATCTAAGGATCGTTCTTTTTTATAGTTGTATTTTTTGCAGTTTTAAGTCTCTCCTTTGGGACTGTCTGAAGAGCATTTTAAGAAATAATTTTATACTCGTAACTGCCTAGGACTTCGTCGTGTTTATCCTTACCTAATATCATATAAAAGCAACGTTTATCTGCCCATTTTATTGTGCTCATAAGTTGAGAACTACTGTACGGTTTTACATAAGTTTTTTTTTTATTGTCTCTCTGGCGAATTTTTAGAACATGTTTGTATATATTTATACATATAGTATATATATATATATATATATATATATATATATTCCATGTACCTAAATTACTTTAAATTACCTAATGTAACCAAACATGTTCTAAAAATTCACCAGAGAGACAATAAAAAAAACTCATGTAAATTCATACAGTGAGTCTGTTTTAACTCGTTACGATTTTTTAAAATTGTTTACAAGTTTTAACATTTGGATACCTCAGATTTCAAGTGATAAGGCAAACAACTGAGACTAGAGAGAACCGCCTCTCCAGTGCGGCTGCCAGAACACAAGTGCTAGGTGACGGAATTTCAACTTTAAACTGGTGGTTAGCCAGATGGGCATAAGAAAAAGCTCTGTCATCCTACATGCAGGATAAATTATAATATCCAACAATTAAGAGCTTGGCTGCTACGAATGGTAGTGATGACTAACCGTGGATTGTAGATGTCTTCGTGGTCGTTGCTGTTTAAAATAGCAGTGTGCTCACCGTTAGACACAGTACAGTCACTTTGTCGAACTAGAATAAAAATAAAATAATTTTGGTTACTTATTTATTTTGACAAGATTGCCTAAAATAGTTAATAATTAAATCGTAAAAGATTAAAAACAATCCTTACTAATATTCTAAATGCGAATATGAGTTTATACGAGTATGTTGCGCTTTCACGCGTTAATTACTGAACCGATCAACATCTAATTTTGCATACTCGTTGTCAGGGTACATTGGAAATATAATAAAGAACATAAGGTTTCTTTATCCAACAAAAAAAGTAAGTATTGCTGCCGAAGCATTGGTTAAATTTATTTAACACGATCAGAAATTAGATAGACTGTAATGAAATATGAGTTTGTTTAATAAATAAATAGCTTTGTTTAGAAAATGTCTAATGTCTATTGTTCGTGGAAGAATCAGATTGATCTATGTGTTAAACAATTTAATAGAAACTAATGACCGTGAAACAATATAGACACACCCCTGCGGACTAATCCCTGGGAGTGGAACTAAGATGAACGCACTTTCTAGCTTCAAGAGACGTAAAGTTTACGCGGCGAACGAACAGTAAATAAGAAAAAGGTCTCTCCTAACGGATTAAATATCCTGCAGGCTGGACATTGCTTTGTTGTTTATATATAAAAGTAACACTTCGAATTTATTTTTAACGCGTACGGTTTTAATGTTTGTCCCAAGAAAATAAATTATTTGTATTTATTTACTAGCTGCTGTTTCAAATTTTAGTATAATGTAGTCGGTGTGCTCGTAGTTACAGGCATTGTCAGAAAATCAGCGCTACAGGAGCGCTAAAGGACCATTTCATTCCATGCAACACTTGCATCTCTCTTCTATGATTTTGTGTATATATGATATATTTTTGTGTTTTGTGTATATGTATATCATTACATATTATAAACAAATATTATAAAACAAAGTCGTCCGTCGCGTCTGTCTGTCTGTCTGTCTGGATGTTCGCGATAAACTCAAAAACCACTGAACGAATTGTAATGCGGACTTAACCAATCTATTGTATTCACGGGGAAGGTTTAGGTGTATAATTTGTCAAGTTTTTTTTGTAAATTGGTTGAAATAAGTCAAGTAATAAAGTCAAGCCGCCGTAAGCGTTTCATGCATATAAGTATATATTTTTTTATGATCAGGGCAGGACAACGTCCGCCGGTCCTGCTAGTTATAAACAAAGTCGTCCGCCGCATCTGTCTGTCGGTCTGTTCGCGATAAACTCAAAAACTACTAAATTGACTGTAATGCGGTCTTACTCACCAATAGATAGATAGAGTTGAAAAAGGTTTAGGTATATAATTTGTTAAGGTTTTATCTAAATTGGTTGAAATATAACTATAATTGTTAGAAATATTGGAAAAAGTCAAGCCGCCTGGGAGCTATCATCGAAAACGCTGCCAAATTCTTTTGAGATATAACAAAACAATACATAGTGAAATATTCCTATGCTATAGATCTACAAAAAAGTCTGTAATGGCATATACCTATCTTTTAAGGATAGCTAACTATACTCATTTATCTACTTAAAAATGGTGACATATAATGAGGAAATTTCCCAATTACCTTCCGGCTATTTAGACCGATACATCCTTATCAGATTAAATACATTTATTACATTTCATGTATATATTTTTTATTATCAGGGCAGGATAACGTCCGCCGGTTCTGCTAGTATATTTAAATATTAAGTAGTCGCAGATAAAACTCTTCAAAAAGGAACACACATACTAATACTTATGTATTAAGATGTGAACATAAAACTTTGTAACTCTTGTTATGGTCAAATTTCTACTACTGAACGATAACTAGTATATGTTAATATATGTTGCGTGTGTATCAAATAAGTGTTTGTCTCTTTCTTTATCCGCGACTCGTGAAAATGTTGTTCTGTTTTTTTTTGCAATTTCTAGCTTTTTACTCAACTTTTTTGTTTTACTGATTTTAGATGATCTTTTTAAATGTTATTGTTACTGTTTAACTCTTACATAATACTGAGAGAACTTTTTTATCTGTCCGTAATATTTTCGTTAAAATAGGTTCAAAAGTTTCGAGAGTGATCCCAAAAACTATCAAAATATTTTCTGTCATCAATTGTAAAGTTTCTCCCGAGTAGTTTTCCCAGATATCTTTTACCTTAGTTTTATTATAATTATAGATGACTGTTGAAATGCAGAACGGTTTGATGTTATGTGATGGTTACATAACTTTGTACTATTCTTAAAAACAAAATTGTCATTTTATAGGAAATTGTTACAGTAACTCTTGCCATCTACTTTATGCAGACGGCACAAAGATTTTCAAAGTTGTCCAGTCAGAAGCCGACTGTAACCATTTACAATATGACCTCGATATGTTTAATGAATATTGCTCTTTGAATCAACTATTTATTAATAGTGACAAATGTCATATTATAATTTTCAGCCGAAAACACAATCCTTTAATTTATGACTACGTGCTTGGCAGTAATATAATCACTCGCCATAATGAAATTCGTGACTTAGGAGTTACTCTAAGCTCTATTTTAATTCTCATAAATGCCATAGTTTCTAAAGCTTTAAAAAACTTGGCCTAATTCTTCGCCTCAGGAAATCTTTTAAAAGACCAGCAATTTAAAAGTGTATTGTAGTGTTTTGTAGGTGGGAGAGCTACGCTGAAACTATTACTGGTTTCAGAATGAATGGGTCGGCTCGCCCGGGGTAGTACCACCCTCTCACAGAAAGCCGACGTGAAGTAACAGTGCTTGCACTGTTGCGTTTCATTCGGTCAGTGAGAGCGCCGAAGGCCCACATATATTAAAAGGCCGACAACGCACTTGCGACTCTCCTGGTGTTGCTAGTGTCTATGGACGGTGGTGTTCACTTACCACCAGGTGACCCACCTGTTCGCTTGCCCCCTATAATATATAAAAAAAAATGGTATCCACAATATGAAACATATGTAGCTAGGATTGAAAAAATACACAACAGATTTTTAAAGAGGCTGGATTTTAGAATTGATGACACTTTTTCCGATTATAAAACAAGTGCTTCTAGACATAACTTACAATCTTTAAATGATCCCTTCATGTCGCACAAATTATTTTGAAATTCCTTTTTTCAAGGATCCTGTCATCATTATAATAAATTCCTTAACAACGTTGACATATTTTCTAACAATTTGCTATTTTATAAAAAGAAAGTGGCTGATGTACTGGTATATAAATTATACTTATTTTTGTTATTTTACTTTATCTTAGTTTTTTAAACTTTTTGTGTATGTCAAAAGAAAAAAAAGGGGTAATTTGCAAATAACTTATATCTTGTGTAAGTACATACTTATCAAATTGTTGCTACGATTTCTAAAAGGCTTGCTAGGCTAAAATAGCCTAACAATGTTTTGCTTTTAAATAATGGTAATTTGGGCCTTTTAGTTTATGTTATAGTTATAAAATGTTTATGTATGGCTGTGTGTTACCTAAATAAATAAATATTGAACAAGAAACAGTAGAAAGTTAAAGTCAAAGTTACATAGATTTACAATAAATTTAATGAAACTAAATATCTATACATAAACAGGCGAAGATGAAATAGTCCATTATCGTTTTCTGCTCTGTTTGTCAACAGTTTTTTTTTGTTTAGTTGCTTGTTACACCGGAAGTCGCCAAGTTGCAATATAACTCATAACCATTGCGACACGCCGGCCACCAACAGCTCAAGACACCAATACAAAGAACTCGTGTGGACTCGTCACCATCGTGAAATCGTGACACACTACTCACATATTGAATACTAGTTTCGTGTCATATTATATGTCCAGACTCTGAGCAGTAGTCACATCTTTTAGATCACATCTTAGATTTTAATAGGTTAAGATTGAATAGACTATTGTCTCACACCTCAAGCTGTAGATATCTCTTAGTTTCTTGGACCTTCAGTTTAATTTAACGTATCTGTAAAATATCGTCTGATCTATGTTTTTGAGGGACGCGTACTATGATTAAGTATTCACAGTGAAACGCTTGGACTTTATAATATTACCGTCTATATTTCCTTTTAAATATACGTTCTGCGTCCTAAATCGTCTTTGATGTTTTGTCTTTGTAGTTCTTTTATAGATATTGATACTTGGAAGTCGGCTGGTCTATTATTTTCTTAATTGTGTTGATAAATGAGGTAATTCATTTTAATGTTGACTTTCCTTTAATTTTCATTTCTTCTGGTAGCAATATCACCTTTGAATTATATATTTTTTAAATCGCTTATACACACTGTAGCGTGATTTGGGATAACAAGTTAATGTGGTGTGAGGCAAACTGGATTTCGTAGAAATCCGACATGATTTTAATATTAGAAACGGTAGTAACAAACTGTTAATTCCATGTTCCAGAGTTAGCTTGAGGCAAATCGTTAATGTTCTGGTGTTGTTATGCTGGTAATGTTAAGGTTCTTCTCGATGACTGAGTTGTTTTCCGCACCGGTGGTTATCTAGACGTTCATAAGCGCCTTCTTAGGCCCTAAATTCGATAAAGTATTTTGAAATTTTGATTTCGTGTAACTAAAACGTAATAATTAATTATACTTGGGCTACAATACTATTTGAAATTGTTGTACTCGTTATTTCCTTTTTAATAAAAGCAATTACCACTGAAGTAATCGATTGCTCACTGTCAAAATGTAACTTATCTATAAAATAAAATCCCATAATTACATTTTTAAAAGAGCTTCAATTTTATTCCAAAGTTTATTTCGAAATGAGGGAAGAATGTAAAAATACTTTATTACGGTACACTGTTTCATTTAATTCGAGGCCTGAAACATTTTTGTTTATTAGCGTTGTATTAGAGTTAATTAGTGAACATTACCGTTCTTTTTTGTTTCGTAATGAAGGCCCCTGCGGTTTAGACTTTTCAAGTGATTATGAGTTTTGGCGGTGCGTCCGACGGCCGCCTAAAATAACCTGGATTCGAAATTAGTGGTAAACAACTAAATAATAATGATCTAGATTTTTATAGTTATAACTGAAGCTTACTTAAAAAAAGTGTCGCAAGAAAACGGTTTGAAGATTGAAGCACTGCAATTGCTTATTACTCTACAAAAATCTAAACTAATAGCATAAATGGGAATATTAGTCCCTTTGTTATTCACTAACTATTCAACCAATTATAATGAAATTATGCATTCACGATATCGAGAGTACAGAGAAATAAGGACTTAGAGTATTGTCATCCAGAAAAAAAAAACTGTTCTCGACATAGGTCAAATCTATGTTCACACGAGCAAAACAACGGCTAAAAGATAGTATTCAACAAAATGTATACTACAGACATAGTGTCCATGCGCCGATAGAGTTTGATACGTAATTGCCATTCTACACCAGTGCTTCTCTATTTAAAAATAATTAACCCCCCTTTAATACTCCGGAATTTGTCAATTGACTAACTATATTATGTTTGTGCATCATTTGATTGATGTAACGACATTTTTATAATTGTTAAATAATTATATTATAATCGTTGCACACTAATTCTTGCATACGGCTTCGTTTGAATTAATGTAGATTTGATCTATTCCTCGGAAACAGTACATTTGTTCGGGATGAAAAAAGTACTTTTCTGTGCCTGGGACAACGTGTTTTCAAAATTTTATGATGATCGTTTGAATAGTTAATGCTTCAAAACGTAACAAACTCGCATTCTTATTTATTATATTAGTTAGGATTTGTTGTATTGTTTATATAATAAATCAATATTTATCGGGATGTGACGTAGCTTTAGGAAGACGTTGCCACTGTTTCCAATGAGTAAGAGAAGGCTAAATCGGAATAAAAAGTGACCAAATCAGTTTAAAACAAATTATTTTTGTTCGTTCAAATTAAGACCAAGGTCAAACAATTCATTTTCTACAAAACATTACGAAATTCTGCTATTTGTTCCTTTCATTACGGCTAATTGCTGTTATTCCACAATGTGTATGTATGGTCGTGTACTAAAGATATATCACCGTTTTATATATGTGTTATTCATAACTTTATATTGTTTGGAGTTAATTGCTAATACTTATGAACAATAGCACAAAACAAAACAACGTCTGTTCGCATTTCCATGAATTTTCATAATACGGCATCGCGGACGTCCGTGCATGCGTTCACAACGCCACATTCGCGTTAACAACCGCACAGCGTTCAAAGCGAACTCATGAAATTTAGATGCTTCGTTACCACCTCAAAGTGGATCAGAGAGGGTGAGATGGACCCGAAGTATTATTACTAATGTGACCCTTTACTTTTGAAATGAAACTTCTTTGGACGCTGCGAATATTGGTGTCTATATATGTTTGTAATAGTTTATAGGTTTTAGAATTTGAACACGATCTCACCTGATGTTAAATGATGATGTGGTCTAAGATGGTAAACACGCTAAACCAAGAAGAGGACTGGCACTTTAAGTGCAGCAGCCGGAGCACATCTGTAGGTGCTTGGTGACAGATTACCAACTTAAGAGTGACGGCTAGCCAGGCGGGCTTAGAAAAAACCCAACTACTAAGCTACGGCTTCATCATATGTTTCTTTACCTAAAGATCTGGCTCATTAGCAAGGATTCGAACCTTCGTCAATGAACACGGTATCTGAACGCATTTTTTTAGGTGATGCTAAACTGTTACCTAGTTCTGGATAATAAGCAAGTCTTCTGATTTGTATCTATAAAGAATAGTCGACAATGAGGCTTAATATATTCATTTAGATAAATGCTCCTAAAGAAAGAGAATAATACTTCAAGGACGCAAGGAGGCAAAATGGCTACACTATGCCTAAAGGTAAGCGTAGTAGGTATAAATCAAGAAAAACAGCGACTACCAAGTGGTGTACTATCAGTCACTGGGCGTGGTTATCTAGTCTTTCGGCTAGGATATAGACTATGTTATTTGAACCGCAGCAACCCTATAGTGACGAGATTACCACTTTATGTATGATGGGCGCAATTCAATCGAATACAGAGTCTTCTATTTCGCTTGATTACTGGATTTACACTAGTTAATCCCGGGATGCAATAAGTCTATTGGAGCTACTGTGGCGGATGTTATACAGGGTTTTTGATCGCGATTCAAACGGATAAAATCGTGGTATCTAGTAATGTTAGTGCAGCGGTTTTATGTGACACAGTTTCCAGACCAATTTTCCCGACGTGAAAAAGACGAAATATATGTAATTGATCTGATCGAGAATAAGAAATTACTATTAATCAAAAGATATTTTTCCGAGAGTTTGATTGTTTTCAAATATTTTAAATTAATGTTTCACTAGTGAGAGATGATAATTTCTTTATGTAGTTTTCGAACTACATTTGTCCGTGACTTAAACATAATAATAATGATAATATTTATTTGACCTCACATTTAGATTTACATTCTTAATGCTTATACAATATTGTAAGAGAACAAAAGGAAAAATATACACTTAATAAAAAACAAACATAACGTAAAAAATCAATGTGAGATCTGGATTCTGAAAGAGGTACAAAGACCTGAACTACAGATCTCCAGATCCTCGTTTAAGAATTAAACTAAATTCTTATCATTATATGTACAAGCAAACAATATTTGTAACAACAAAGTTCTTATGTAATTATAGATAGCACAACACGCGACAAACGCATTTCTTTATGTTATAATGTCGTAATTTAAAAATACTACCATTTTGTTCGACCCGAGATTAACGGCGTAATTTAAATTTACGTCTGGTCTACCTACACGTTTGTGACTTTGTTTTTGGTACCTAATCTCATATTTTAGCTCCAAAATAAAATTTATCGTTACAAAATCCAATTAAGGTAAAATCACATTAGTTAAATAATGTCTTGATTAAAGGTCAACAGCAAATAATGGTGTTTATAAATTTGTATGTACCTTAATGGATTATATACCAAAGCCTTTTACTATAATAAATCCATTAAAATGATCACAAGCAACAAGAGCTGTTTATTGCTGTTTAGGAAAAAATCACAAATATATAGACATACTAGAAAACGGAGAATCTTTTTTAGTCAGTTAAAAATATTATATAGACATCTTAGTATATGTATTTCTGTTACTCATTACTATATTTATAAGTACCCCCGATTACTTTGTTATATGACGACAGCACGTTTGCGATAATTCGCGCTGCAATTAAATAACGGATAGCGCAGTGAAATAAGCTTTACTTTCATTGCTACTACTGCGCCGAATGTATTAAAACAAATCCGACACATAAAGATTGTTTTTGTCATCCATAAATGATTTTTTCAAGTCTTATCACTCAGAAGTCGATTCATAGTGTGAATGCTGTTTTAAAAAACAGGCTTCAGATTCAGATTACTTATTGTGTTTTAAAAAAACGTGCCACTCTTCGTCCGTGGCCATAAATTTCCACAACATTAAAACTAATCCGTAAATAAAGCTTAACCTTCGTATTAGCAAAAATTTCCATAGAGGGAGCAAATATAATTTTTGTTTTTGTAACATCCAACCATTCCGTAGATTTATGACCATTTTAACTCGACAAATGAACCGGCATCAGAGTAAAATTTTAAATATGCGTGTGGAAATAATTATATACGTATAACATTTTTTCCCTTCTTTATAAAGATAAATGTTTAAGGCATTAATGTTTTTTTTTTCTTTGTATATGTTTTACACAATAGGCTTAGCGTTTGTCCGCAGTCTCGCTCGATATTATAATGTTTCTTAAATGTATTTACCGGATCCCACCTAGAAATGTATAGAAAGCCGTAATTTGGCAGTGGAATTTTTGGTTATTTTGCATCTTGGTACGAATGAATGAATACTTTATTGCACGTTTTAGTCCGCACACTTCAAAATATCACATATCATTTTCTTCCAGCTAACCATATGCTCTGACGTCCGAAGAAAAAAAGGCGCGTCAGCCTTTTTGCAATATTAAGGTATATATATATATATGTCGGAAGCTGAGCTTCTCCATCAGGATTATAGCTTATTGTCTATGGTTATAACCATGGCCGTCGGTGAGTAGTTAGAACGAATCACGGATTAAGCGTATCACGAATTGAATAACAATTATGTAAAGGATTATATTACAGACAGTATGTAGGTAGGCACGTATAATTAATAGAGTACGTTTCTCAGAACGCGCGAGAGCTTTGGTGTCAACCGCTCGCGCCGACCGCCAACGAAAGAATCAATCGTCTCGACACTACAGACTCGATAGCGTGCTAGTCACTAACTCCATAGAGCATCGCCCGGTGGACCTGGCATTCCAGATATGACTTTATTTCGACACGAATTTGACTTGATGTCAACACGAATCTGACTTGATTTGATGTTGACATACCTATATATTCAAAGTTAGCAAAAAAGATGCATCTCGAAGTGTTTCTAAATGTAATTCACTAAAGGCATAGGCATAGTCTTATCGACTTTTCTCCAATTTGTGTTTTACTTAGAGGCGTCTGTTTCACTTATGGCAGCAGTATTATGGAGTGAAGTAAAAAATAAAATTATAATAAAAATGAGCTTATCTCTAAAGTATAGCAAAAATACAAATAAATAAGTAGTGTATTGAATACATAAAATCAAGACAATCGCAGCATTGGTTTAATACTTATTGAGTAAAGGTGCAATTTGCGTATATTAATTCTGTTTGTTAATTTCTCTGCGAGAGTTTGAGGCCTGTTTTTGAAGCTGTTTTAAAAATATTAAGCTGTGATTGTAACCCTAATCAATAATAAAGTTTGTGAGGCTGGATGGATGTTTGCTACCCTTTCACACATAACTATTTAACAGATTCTGATGAAGCATAACAGTAATATTGCTCTTATCAGAATAACACATGCGCTATAATTTATAAAGGTATCTACTATTTCAATTGGGCAAGTACAATAATACATATTAAGTAAGTTAGAAAATCTCCCACCTTCTGAAAACTACTGAGAACTCGTGTATTAATTGTTAGACTTACATGAAGAAGTATTGTGTCTTTATTAATAAACATAGAAATGGCAGATGGAGTCCTGAAAGGCTGCTAGTCTTCTATAGATATGAAATAAAAATACAATATAATAAAAAGTACTTAATGACTTGAAAAGTACTGAACATATTACCATAGGACTATGACCATTCGATGAGGAATTTTTCGTAGATAGTTCAAGTTTTTTTTTTTGGGTTCCGTAGACCCTTTGCTACTTTAAATCCCCAACGTAGCGGTTGGGGATTAGCTAGATTATACATAAAAATTATATTATCTTTTTAAATGAAATCGTAAAATGAATTAGATTGCGATAGATTTCTCAAAGATTACAAAAACCTGATGATATTTATTTAATTATAATTTGTTCTGTATGCTTTAGTGTAAACGCTCACATTTTATTCCATAAGCTACATAACATCAAATTTTTAAATGACAAAAGCCTGTAACCCACATTGTTGGGTTTGAAGGCTTCAATACGATCCATTAGGCTTACGGCCAACGTCACCGGCAGTGTTAACTGATTAAACCGTGTAATCTTCACGCGGGAAGCCTCCATTGTGGGTTAAAACGTGCCATTTTGTTTTAACCCCGTACTAAAAAGGATTTCCTAGTAATAATTCACATGCGTATGATAAATAATCATATTGATGGTACGAAGTTACAAACGGTTTTTTGATTTTTCGCTACGGGGCCGTTCATAAAATACGTTCGTACTTATGGGAGAAGGGAAGAGAGTTTTTTGAGGAAAATTTTGAATAAGATTCCCATCTCAACGGCGGGTAGCAGAGGTGTGGCATGTCAGATTCTTACTAACTAAAACGCTATGGTGTTCTTCGCAAATCTTATTGTCGGGAATCTACTTGACCCTGCTTGCGTCGGCCTCTCCTCAGGGGCCTCCATTTGCGAATTGAGGGGTCGGGACCGATGACATCTTCTGACGAACTGGTGAGAAGCGCATAGAATACGAGTGTATTGCTGCTAGAGAGACGAACTTACTCGCGTCCATCGCCCGCAGACCCGAGGGAAGAGGGCATGTCGCTTATTGCGACAACATGTGATAATAGGGTCGGGAGGATTAAAGGAAACGTGATGTTGAGAGTTCATCAAACACTTTTGTAAATTTTTCTTTCAATTTTTTTGTGTTATACCTAATAGAAAGTAATTCGTTTCATATTCTAAGTAATGTTATAAATGCGAATGTGAGCTTGTTTTTTGTTGCTCTTACACACCTGAAAAACTCAACCCATTGTCATGAAATTTTGCATACAAATTATTAAATGTACAGAAAAGAACTGCCAGAAAACTACTGTTCCCAAGGGATTGGTCAAATCTAAACAAACGCGAGCGAAGCCATGAGCAAAGGCTAGTTTGTAAATATATAACAATTTTATGTATCATTCGAGACGCAATATTAATATTAGGGGGTCGCAGAATATGTGTTGAGAAGAGGATCTAAAACGTTTGATTTTGCGTGACATATTTTATGATTGCCCCTAAAGCATAGCTTGCAATGGTTAAATATGACAACCATACATCAGGTTTAACACCCGCAGTAATGAGACGTTTAATCGTCGTGGGATCAGCTGTATGTCGAGACAAACAGAAATATTTTGATTCAAAAATTGTCCTAAAACAAATTAATTTTTTCTACATCAATAGCGAGTTGAAACATAGATCACATATACACAGATACATTCACATTAAATTCAGATATCTTCTACAAGCATTCTTATATGCAATAGAGTTAATACTTAGAGTGCACGTATATATTGCTTATACTTTAAATGTGTTGTGAAGTAAACTTAACTTACATTATGAAGGCGAATGTGAGTTTGTTTGTTTGTTTATTACACTTTCACGTCTTAACTACTGAAATAATCATCAATTTGTATACATGTTGTAATGGGTTGAATAAATTAAATACAGTACCTTTTGGTCCAGAAAAAAATACTGCTCTCACGGGACAGGTCACATCTGCTTTAATGCGAGCTAAGCTGCGGGGAAAGCTACTATCTAATAATAAAGCAGGGTAGTAGGATGCCAAGATAACAGTCACTATGCACATGGTGATAAATCCGACACAGTGATTATTGTAGTTATTCGCGTTTTGGAATTAACCACCGCTTTCATAACCACGGTCACCGTTTTTTTTGGATTGCATTGTATCATTTTGTTGTGCTACGTCAAATAGAGAATAATATTTGGTAAGACATTGTAGTTTCTTACGTAGACTATGTTACGAATGCACAGTAGGTAGAAAAAAATCAGCGAAGGAGATTCAGGGGTATTTTTATACATGGTTACTCCTATTTTTGGTCGGTGACGTGCAAACACACATTTTACTGAAATAAGGAAAGATGGCTGTCCGCACGGCAGTCATACCCATATCATTTCAATTTTTTGTATTCCCGGTATAAAGCTTTAGAAATCTTATAAGGACGGATGGCATCTATTATTATTTTATGTAAAAACTATTGAACAGAACAATTTTGAAGAAATATTACAATAATACAACACACAATACAAATATAATATATAGATTAATAAAGAAATTGCTTACATTGGCTTAAATATAACCTTAAGTTAAATTAAGATAACGATAAAAAATAGCATTGAAACTAAAGGGGAACTGTATAAAACTAAGACCAGCCGTGTTATGTGGATCTGAATGCTAGGCTACGAAAATGATGGATGAGAAAAGATTACATGTGGCAGAGATGCGAATGTTAAGATAAGAATGAGTATGTCAGAGGAAGTTTGAAAATAGCACCAGCGATTGAGAAGTTGAGAAGTAATAGGTTAGCATGGATGGGCATGTTATGAGGAGAGATGAAAGTCATGTAACTAGAAAAAATTTGAGTATGAAGGTGGACGGTTATAGGAAGACTGAAAAAACTATAGACAGATTGTATGATAAATGATATGTGTATAAAAGTTGGGACTAATGAGACAAGGGAGAGTGGAAAAGAAAAACATGTTGTGCCGACCCTACTTAGGTGGGATAAAGTTTAGAAAAAGAAGATGATAATGTATAGCATCAATATCTATAAAGATACATTCGTATAAGACGTCGTGGGCTGCCACTAGTAACGTATCTGATAAAAAAGGCCGTTAAATCGAAAGTTTGCCAAGTAATTTACTTTCTTCCTGTTTTTATTTGGAAATTATTATGTTCAGGAATGAAGTGAGGCGGCTATTTGGCAACACTGTTTTTTTCCGTAATGCTCAAAATTACGACGATGACATAGACTCTGGTCTCCCAAATTGTGTAGTTTGTGGGTATTTAATATGTATATACTTCTAACAAAATCAACAATTTTTACATTTACAAAGCTTGAAATATTTTTACAATCATCATTATGAAAACGACTTTACACTACCTGTATTATTTATATTATGATCAAATAAAACGAACTATAAGCAATATGCGGATGTAATAAATGACCTAACAACTAACAATAACGTGTTAACATTTCAGAACGATCGTTCCTTCAACATAATGCTGATGAGTGGACGAAATCGCCATAGTTCAATTGAATAACGGTGTATCTGGTTTGTTAACGCTCGATTATACATTCAATGGCTTTGTTCGCTTAAGACTATGCGTTATTTTGTAAAGCTTAATGCTTTTTATAAGAGTCAATAAATGTATAGATCTTGTTATATTTTAATTGTTCTATAAGCAGAAACAAAAAACCTTTGAGAAATCGCATTTCGATTGAGTTAGCCATATGGTGTTCTAAAAATTGAAACAGACACAAGATTCTTGTGTTTGAGTAATCAGTTCTGTAAATGATCTCTCTAACTTTCTCTCTGTAGAACCTATCATATTATAAACTGGCCTTAGTATGAAGAATGATATATATATATATATATATATGTATATATATAGTTGAGATGTACATGTTGATGATGACAAGAACTTACAAGACATATTATGTATGCCTTTATCAGAGTACCAATAATGTAGATAACATCCCAAATTTCTGTGTTTAATGTACACCAAGACAGTGAAATGTTTTTTAGCAACAAACAGAACAGAAAATAGTGTCCTGAGTTCAAGGAGTGGTAACGTTGCCATATTTCACGAGTAGCTTACAAAGTATTCTGAAAACCACACGCATATGTACTACAGTAATTTATGGTACAAACAAATACTTTATAAGCTGCAAGATCATTCAGTTGCTCTTTAGATACCTCACGCTATAGGCCATTATTAACAACGCGAATCCAAACCGTTCTTTTGAACGTCCAGCTTCTCGTCGGTAAACTTGCACTATTTTAAATATAACCCAATCAACAGAAAGTTACTTTTATATGCACGTTTCGAAAATACACCATTTTTATTTTGCGGTCGAATACTCGCGAGAGTAATGCATGTTAGATGACAACCTTCTTATTTTTAATTAAAATTAACATTTTTAATGATAGCTTTTTTTATACTGTATAGGTTAGCGATTAACCACAATCTCATCTAATGTTAAATGATGATGTTGTTTTACGATGGTAGTCATATTAAAGCTAGAGGGAAACTGGCTCTCAAGTGCAGCTGCCGGAACACATCAACAGGTGCTTGGCGACAAATTTTCGACTTGAGGGTGGTGGTAGCTAGCCAGGCGGACTTAAAAAAAAGCCCTACAACCATGCTATATATTCGAACCTACGTCATTCGACGCTGTGTTCGAACACACTACCAACTGAGCCATCATCGCTTCAATGTCTTTTACTGTGACTTTTCGGTACTATTGACCGTCCTAATTAAGTGACAGTTCTACACGTTCTATTGTCAACTCTGCATAGCTACGGGTATTCAATAATGTACAGACTACGTATTCATTGTTGATGATATAAAAAACAATAGTTATACTACGATTATTTTATACTATGGCTTCGTAGGTTTGATATGAGAGATTTATATGGCAGGTATGAAGGTGATAAGGGTCGTAGGGGACCGGCCCTTTGATCCCGAGTTGTTGAGACCATTCTGAATAAGTTTTTATGCATGAAAAACTGGACCAAACATTGTATGTTTCTCGACTCTTGATACCCTATTACTGTATATATGTTTTCTTTTTACGGTGCTAGAGTTTCAGACCGATGTTCAATGATCTTATGAAAATAATTGGTAAAATTTTCGTAAATGACTCGAACACCTTGATAAATATGGTGAAAGACTTGTCATAGTGCCTTGAGTTTTTAGGGTGGTTGAAAAGGCGACTTTTATCAAGTATAACATATGACTTACTAATGCTTGCGTGGTGCGTTGATCTGACTACGAGATTGGAAATTAGACAAGATTATACATCGCTGAGATGCGAATGTTAAGATGGATCTATCGTGTATCTAGAATGAATAAGATTAGGACTTTCTTTTTTACGTTATAGGTTTTAGCGTTTGAACAAAAGTTCTTCTGCTGTTAAATGACGATTTAGTTTAATATGGTAAACGCGCTAAATCTAGAGATGACTTACTCTCAAGTGTACAACTGCCGGAACACACCTATAGGTGTTCAACCACAAATTTTCAACTTGAGAGTGGTAGTTAGCTAGGCGGGCTTAGAAACATGATTACGTATACCAGAGGAAGTATACAAATATAGAGAAATTGAGGATTAGTAGGTTAGCGTATATGGACATGTTATGAGGAGAAATGGAAGTCATATAATCAGAAGAGTGGTATGTATGAAGGTGGAATTCGTCTAGCGTCCGGTATTAGGAGTAGGAAAAGACCGAGTAATGCATGAATAAGCTATGTGAGGAATAAAAATTGACAGGTCATAGAGAAGAGTGGAAGGGGAAACATTTCATGCTAACACTATTTATGTGAGGTGAGGGTAAAAACATGATAAGTCTTATATTTTGTGAAGTGATGAGAGCAGTCGTACATATTTATACAATTTTTCATCATTAGATACAGTTTGTTACTTACTAAGATAAAATTAAAAAAACAGGATAAATATTGTACGCGTCAGGCATGAAAGATTAGGTTTTTGGTACATGATGTAACATTCGTGTAAAAGTGTTTATGAAGGAAAATAAATATAATATAAGTACCACTTTATCAAAACACTCCTGAGAGGGAAAACACTCGTGGAAATTTTATCTATCCAATATTAGATTATTTTATATTACATGGAACATAATATATTTTGGAAGAAAGATGTTAAAACGTTTATTTATGAGATAGAGTATAGAAATAAACTGTTGATAAAACAAGCTATATAGCTATAGACTCTGGATAAGACACTTTTTTAACGTCTAATAAAAACTATTTGTATTAACGCCATCTATCTGTTCATTCTTAGTACTACGTTGCTAGTTGTACGTGTCTTAAATGTTTGATATTTTTATTAGCAATTTTTATTTTTAACGCCATCTTAATTAACCTTAATCTAAATGTTTTACCCTCTTTTTCTTAAATCTGAGGACGATTCGATCTTAAAAGTCTTTTGCATCTCGTCTCCTTGTTAAACCAATTAGTTAACGTAACTTCATTTCTCGCCACCAAATTGTCTATGTACGTGACAACTTTATTAATTTAAAATTCTAAATCAATTAAAAATATCACTATATTTATGGATTCAGTGCTTGAATATGAAGCAATTTTTATGTTTCTCATCCTTCAGATGTTATATTATGACCATTTTTTTAACAATCTTTTTGTAACAATCAAAGTAACAATTTTATGTGTGATAGTGAACAGAATCCGTATATTAAGACGAATACCGAGAGAACGGGAATCCAACGTCAATCATCGCTGTTATCTATATTTGTATAAATATATTAAGGCTGTAATGATATGGAGCTACTTTGAAGATACATCGTGATAAACCCATGGCATGGTGGTAGGATTGTCTCTAATGACTAATGCCCATCAGGTTAGCTATCACCAAAATGAAAATCTACCGTCAACAACCTATAGATTTGGTCTGGCAGTTGTTTTGAGAGCTAGTTCTCTTCAAGGCTTTGCATATACAATCTTAAGCCACATTGTCATATAACTAAGATGAGATTATGAGCAGGCCCTAAAAGAGACAATGTTACGAGACCTAAACTGCATTGTCACCACCACGAACATGATAAAAGTTAGTCACTGCAACTCGTCGCGTAGCGGCAAGCTTCATCAAGGTATACGTGTATTCGCATCTAGGATTACCACATGGACTTTATAGGCGATTATACTATAAAACTTTCTATAAATAATAAAGTACGTAAAATAATATATTTCAAATACTTTGTTTTTTTTAGGTGGATCCTAAAAAATCTAAAATACTACCACTGATATCTTAGAACGTATTTTATTTGGATATAATTCAACTTTTCTTTAACAATCAATATGTTTCGACAGCCATATTCTCATTAATTGTAACTGTACCCTTACCTTGATATATTCACGAGTTTCCTAAAACATGAAAAAAAAAAAACATATATTTCTCAAGAGTGTCAATTACTTTGACAGAAAAATATTTACACAGTTATAATAACCTTCTCTAGTAATCCAAAAAGACATACTCATAACGACTTGTTACTAAATACGATTCTACTGAAATACTCCGGATAAATATGGGTCGAGATGAGAGACAACAGAGCCGGACATCGGACAACGTCCGTTTCGAATCGAATTTTATGCAAATATAACAGATTCTCAAACCTACTTCAATATTCATACTGTTTGCATACCCAAAACATTTTACCGTGTCAATTTACGAAGTCCATAGTAGTTGGTTACAATATAATTTATTAAAATGAAAAGTGTTATTTATGGAAATTTCCAACTGCTCCCATACGCAAATTATTATGTATTTATTATTCACTAGTTTATTGCTCGCGGCGTCGTTCGTGTTAATGTAATTTTAATCTATACCTCGGGAATACTACTTTTCTGAATGAACCCTTTGTCTTTTTCTGTACTCCCGAGAATGTGCATGTGAAATTTAATCATGATTGGTTATGTAGTTAAGGCGTGAAAGCGTAACAAACAAACAAAAATATAATCGCATTCGTAATATTAGAACGATTAATAAAATGGTAGTGGTTAGCCGTTGTAAGAGCATCTCTCAAAGACCACTGGATAAATTTCCATATGCAATATATTACATTTAATTCTTAGACACTTCGTCCTTATCAAAATCATCACGATAGCTTCATAATAAAAACTTAGTAATGTTTTGAAGACTATGGTTTTTGTAAAGTGGGGCAAACCGTGTAATGTGTATGTGCAGGAGAGAGGAAGTAAACGGATAATATTGTTTAATGATATATTTGTAAGCAAAGTATATATTTGCTTTAAGTATGTAGTTTTCGTTGTACATAAAATATTTTGTCAAGATAATAAGCAACGCAGACGGAGTTACGGGTATTAGTTAGTAATATAAATAAATATAGTGTTTCATTGAACACCCTGTTCAATCTTGTAGGAATTAAATGGCCTAGGCTCCTCTAAAAAAACTCCTCTATTTACTAATAGTAGTGTCATAAAAATCAGCTCAGCTACTTCGAAGCCTGCTCAAAAAAAAGAACAGTGAGAAAAATGCGTTGGTGACGTGGTAAATAACCACGTGAGCTTCAAAACCTTAATACGTCACAGACAGACACTTGAATATATATAATATATGATAATACTTGTATATAGACATGTAAAGAATATCTGAAACGTCGTAACAATTTTTGAAATGGACATTGCGACGTGGCTATTCAATCCGAGTAAGACGGCTGTACCAGTAAAAAGACAATTTATAGACTGATAATATTTGTCGTGTCTCTCTTATAGGGACAAATACGATTATACGCTTTTACTTCTGTTTCAAAAATTTAAGTAATTTGATCATAC
Organism: Antheraea assamensis; assembly: GCA_035772565.1. NCBI lineage: Eukaryota > Metazoa > Arthropoda > Insecta > Lepidoptera > Saturniidae > Antheraea > Antheraea assamensis. The sequence goes on along the minus strand of JAQQSE010000046.1, from coordinate 1,736,502 downwards.
CGCCCATTGTCATTACGACATATTTTTCGAAACGAAATATTGTGATGAAGCGACTACATTAACCTATTACGTACTAGAATGGGCAATCAAAAGAAACTCTTTGATTTAATTACCTTGAGGTTCTGTAGCCGCATCTCACTCATTTATTTTTTAACGAAGTATTCTTATAAACTGGATTAAAAGTATGATATACACCGTGATGACGTTATCTTTATCATTAACTGTTTGTTTAATTAAGACTTACTCAGTATAAAACACTAAAAACTAATGCATAGTAAATCTAATTAGTATTATTAATGTGATAGTAAGTTTGTTACGCTTTCACGCCCTAGTTATCCAATCTATTAGCATTCATTTTACATATACGATTTCAGAGGTAACAAAAAGGACTTATGATGCCTTTCATCTGAAATAAAGTACTGTTCTCGACAAATTGGTCAAATCTACATCAAGGCGAGCGAAGCCCCATTTAAAAGCTAGTATTGCATTAACACTGTAAATACAGTTATGTAATATCTGTAGTGGCGGCTTTTTCTTCAAATTAAAATGATTCCTCGTGATTCCTTCTTTGGGATTAATGACTTTATGTTAGATGACGCTATTAAGTTTTTTTTAAATGAATACCAAGTGCCTGAAGCGTAAAATTAAAAAAGTTTGATCGAAGTTTATCGAGTATTTTTTGTGTGATGCGCGCACAAAGACAGACGACCTTTATCATTTTATTTACATAGATATAATACTGTGTTTAAAAGTTTAAACAATTTTAAAATATATTTTTAGATGACACTAAAAAAAAACTATAATCTCCTGTCTCGTTCTGTCACAAGACAGAGGGACAAATTAAAAAGAAGCAAAGAGATACATTGTTTGTTAATGACACATAGATATGATATCTTTCCGATGTGATATTCTAGTGTTGTAAATTTATTTCGATGTCGTCAACCTTTTAAGGACAATAATGAACTGTAGGAGCGTTTTATGAAATTTATTTTTTCCACTTTATTATACCTTTGTTTCGAGATAAACTGAGCGAAGTTTTTCGCTTTAATCCGAGGGGGAAGGGGCGGGGGCAGGTACTTTTTGAGCGTTCCTTAATAAACGTCGATGTACATCGAGCGGTGGTGCAAGTTGCGAGAGAAATTATTGAATGTATGTTTATTGACAGATTTCTTAGTCTTGTTTTTTATGCAGGATCAGAAAATTAATCAATAATAAGGAGGAGGAAAGACGGAAACTTGTGAAAGATGCGATTGTTAGAATCTACAGCTTTTTTTTCTCCATTTGGCATCAGAGTAAATTTTGCCAGTGCCAGTGTCAAGTAGCATTAAAGTAATATTTCTGTTTTATTTTACTATTTTTTTTAGCCTAAGCATATTTAAAGCAGATAAGCTACGTTAGCGTTTAAAAAAATTAGCGTTTCAAAATAAAATATCCTGTGTTATTATTTCCCGCGTCAATAAACTGTATCACGCAAACCTTCACCAACGAACTAACATCACGCAAATTTCTGAATAAAAACTAAAGCATAGCATAAGCACGTAACAGTTATTCATAAAAATATCTAGAAATAGCTAGAATCAACTCTTTCGATTCTGTAAAATATATTGGAAACTTGAAATTTTCAAAGCTAAAAGAACTTCCTAGAACATACTAGTACTACTTTACACCATAATACGTAAACATTTTTCATTCGCTTAAATACTATAACGGAAAATTTGGCATACAGCTCGTCCTCGCTTAATCGTGCAATATTTGACTGGCTGCGATATTGTATCCGCTTCGATGGATAAGCATATTTATCTGTTAATTTACCACCGTAACAGACGAATGGTTATGAACGAAAGATCGATGACCCAATGGACAGGCGAATGAGAAGTTTTAATTACAACGCGGATGGGACACGATCGGTTCGCTTTGTGTGTTCGAGACCTTTCTAATTTTGGGTCCGGGACAAACAAAATTAATGACATCAGTTGAATCTGACGCTGGCTAAATGAAATTTAAATATACAAAGCTCAGTGCAGATGTATTGGAGTATTAACTTCAGGAATGAACTTCGTTTAAGGTAAATTGAGTGTAGTTGTACAGTTGAACTTCCTAATCTATACTCATTTTATAAAGCTTCAGGAATTGTTTATTTAAAAATTCTAATATCTGGAAAAAAACTTTTTGTATTTTATAGCATACTACATACCGTCCCGCCTTCGCATAGATGTAGTAACGAAGAAAATAGTTATATACTATCCAAAATTACGCCACATCCTTTAGGAACAGATCAATTAGCATTTAAAGTACAGTTAGTCTCAACTAACACTACTTTCTTCTTTTAAATCCTTTCAGAGGAAGTAACCATTTCAAATTAGGTTACTAATTTACTTTCGTCGATGTGAGGATTTTCTAAGTTGGTCAAAGTGTTTCGTCGGTGGAATTAATTTAGCAAGTCTTATTGAGTAATGAATGGAACATAATTATAAAGGTATATTTAGTATATCTACAGATGAAAACGGCTATATATTAATAAAAAGTTACTGTTATAGAATGTTGTCAATTATTCTGCTATTGGGTAGTTTGCGGTTTTGTATCGTACTTCTGTTTGTAAAAATCACATAATAATTTATTGTCCGTATCTTGACGTTAAGCGTAAGTAACGCAAGTGCTCTCTCTGTCATACATATTTATCCTTGTATAATGATTGCTAGTTCAAATATCTTCAGTGTTAGGATGACCTGTATTTTTATTACAAATCATAGCATTATCTTTTATATATGCAAGGGTATATTATATGAAATGGTTAAAAACGTCTATTTTAACATTGTCTATTTATTTTCATGTATTGGTTCTTGGGTACATAGATCGTTGTTCAGATATCTGGCCTCATGCCAATGCCGTGTATCTCGTACCGAGTATTAATAAAATTTTATTTGCACGAAGACATTATGAAAGATAGTCTTTTCTGTTGAATACCTAACATGAGAGATTGCACTACCGAATAACGCAATATCGATATTATTATCTTATTTTATATAAGTTTAAATTTCATTAGTATTTAATTTTAAGTAAATTTAAATGGCGACATTACACGCTATTGACATAGGTATTCACAATTCATCCGTTCGGTTTGAGTTAGGTGGCTAGCATGTCCTCGGCTCCCGATATCCCGGACTACGTTACTCCGTCCGCTAAGACTACTTTTTTATACTTTATAGGTTAAACCTGACTTTAAATGATGATGTCGTCCAAACTGTCAAGCGCAGCTGCTAGAATACATCTATAGCATAGGTAATTAAATGGCAGAACAAATTTTCAACTTGAGAGTAGTATAGATATATATATAGAGGCATACTTAGAAAAATCCCTACTACAATGCTATGATTTTAAAATGTTTTTTTTAAGACACACACACATCCACATTTATATTGAATGTTTCGTAATGTCTAGTGCATTATTATTAATGTGATGATTGGTTTGTGAACAAAAAAAAATTATATTCTCCTTCACTGAAGGCTCCGGCTCATTTCAAGGTGCACTTTCTGACCGAGTGACACAATGTGGTACTACAAAGCCAATTAAGTACGGATTCTAAAATACGCACGTTTTCTTTATTAGAAAGTACTGGTGTATACCGATATCTTTAACTCCGTTAGACCAGATCTTCAATGATACCAATTAAAGACGATAAAGCATTAAATGTAGAAAGAAAACTGACTGTGAAGAGCAATTTCAAGTAAACCTACAGGTGCTCGATAAAAGGAGCTTCCAACTAAAAAGAGGCTAGAGAACTCGGCGAGTATTATAAAAAATGCTTAGCCACCACTTTAATTGCGTTACGCTTTATTGAACGAAACATTAATACCAGATTGGACTATTCTCCTAACCTAAATTAACGGGGTTTTTAGGCTCCGGGGAAGTGGTCAGAAACAAAATGAATACATCGATTTACATGGGAAAATAACTCAGGGGATTTTTATAAGTGGTTAACACTAATTTAAGGGTTATAAACAACGGGAACAACAACAGTTTTCCCAAATAATAAAGATGGACTAATGAAATTTCTTTTCTTTAAGAGTCTTTATGAGTTTCTTGTCAGTTCCTCTCGATGACTTGGTTGTGTTCTTGGTGATAGCTTTGTCATTCATAAGCACCTTCTCAAGACCTTAACTGAATAAAATATTTTGGATTTGATTTAATGTGATTTGAATTTTTGTGTCTCATCGTGAAACTTTAGAGGTAGGACATAATAAAACATCGTAAAGTTAACCGTTGGTTGCATATTTAACTTTCTTCCTGTGCTTATTATTTTAAATTATTGGATTTAGGAGGAAGTACAAAGTTTTCCTGGCAACACTAGGGAGAAATCTCATCTTGTTTGTAGGGCTCGCACCACGCGACGTCTTTAAAGGATGCTATCGACCGTTATCATCGCTAAAGTTGGAATTTCAGACACCATATATCTAAAATTAGATTCCAATGTGAGCAATCGAAACGGAAACTTCAAATAGAAGCAACTCTGAACGGTCTGTAGGTGATACTTATTGTTCTGCCACAAATATTAGAAATCAGCTTATTCAATCAGCGTATGATATTTCTATTCTCCATCATAATATTATCAAATAAGAAGCGATATCAAAAAAGACTTTTTGGTGAAGAAAAACATCGTGACAAAAACATAGTTGTATGGTGATAGAACCTTTTCTAAACTCGCCTGGTTAGCTACCAACCTCAAGTTGAAAAGCTGTCGATAAGCACCAATAACTGTATTCTAATAGCTGCACTTGAGAGTTTTAACTTACTATATCAGACTTTATTATCAATCAATATCGTGTGGAGAGTTCATAAGGAGATATACTATACGCCAGTATGAATTATAGATTCGTGAAATGCTAAGCATTAATGGGGAGCCGGTTGTTAATGTTTTAACATGTTGCTAAATTTGTTTCGATAAAAGGCGTTACTTAAAGGTCTTAATTTTCATGAGAGATAAATAGGGGTTTATTAAAACTGGTAATAACTGTAAAAGTGCATTGTATCAAAACTAAGATCATAATAATAACTAACGTTAAGAAAAAAAACTAACTTGAAGAAAAAAGTTATTTTTTTCATAACCAATTTTGAAAAAACAATGGCGTTATGAACATAGCCAATATAAATGATTCTTCTTCAATAATATATATTTTACTGCATACCTGTTACGGACAGCGAGCCATGCGCGGGACAATTAGTTTTATGTGCTAGTTTTACGAAATATCGGACATAATTTATTACGGTTAAGGTTTTTGTTATTACGGAGTACGTAGAAAGTCAAAATGTGTTAGTTATAAGTTTTTGTGAGTAAGAACTCTGAACATATTGATTGATTGTAAGAACAATACACCACGTAATTTATTAGGGATAAGTTTTGTCACACAGGATGTTATATATACAGGACACAGAATGGTGTCATAAATAGAAAATGGACAATGGATTCATTGGGTCCATTCACTAAAAATATTCCTACGAGCCCTCCCTACGGGGTGTCGTCGCGCGTCGGGCTGAGAAAAAAATACGGAAGGAGGCCACACGCGCGGAGTGCGCTCGCTAGCGGATCAGCTGCGAGGCATTTAAATAAGGAATACGAATGGGAAACAAGGCAGAGATTGTATAGCGTCTGATCAGAACGGGCAGAGATTGTATAGCGTCTGATCAGAACGGACAGAGACTGTATAGCGTCTGATCAGAACGGACAGAGACTGAGTAGCGTCTGATCAGTACAGACACGTGACATTGTGATAAATAGTTCGAAAGGTTCAAGATTAGAGATACGCGGCGATAACAAACCACGGTAATACCTACGGCAAACGACTCTACGAGCGACGAGTCAACGAGCCACATCAACATTTGTACAATACAACTTGTACTGTATAAATAGAACGAGAAATAATTCAATGTTACGGATAGAGCTGACTTACAACCACCTCACATATATTCCTAACATTTCTTGGTCCTTCAGAGCCGGATATTGAAAGCTTCGTTTCAACGAGAAAGGACCATTCTTGGTCCTTCGTGAGCCGGATACTTAAAGCTTCGCTTCAAGAAAGGACCATTTCTTGGTCCTTCATAGCCGGATATTGAAAGCTTCGCTTCAAGAAAGAACCATTGTTTGGTCCTTTGCGAACCGAATACAGAAAGCTTTACTTCAATAAATGACCATTGCTTGGTCTACCGAGAACCGGATTGAAGAAAAGAAACAGCGATTCGAAGAAAACACAAAAACGTCAAGAATTCTGTGAGCATCCACGATCGGCGTACTCAAAATGGTTATTACAAGAAATCAGAGCAACGCAATGGAGGCACAGGAGACGACGATAAGAGTTTTAGATGAATCACCGCTATCTCTAGACGAGCAGGGAATGGAGGGAGTGTCACGACCGCAAGACGCGCCCCTCGCACCAGCAACTCGAACAATCACAACAAGAACAGGACGTGTTTCACCGTCACGCTCACAACGATCGACAATGAGCGCGACGATGCGATCACGCCTCGCCGAACTAGAGGCAGAAGAAAAACTAGCAAATATACGGCGAGAACAACTAAGCATAGAGGCCGAGTTGATTAGAAGACGACTCGCCGTAAAGCTGACATCGATACGCAATGAAACAGAGGATGAACGCGAGCAACTGAACGAGGAGTCAGAAGAACGAATTCACCGTGTGGATGACTGGCTTCGCTCGCAATCCGATGTAGCACGGGGGGAGCAAGCACCGTGCAAACGTATCGATGTGCCACAAGGCGAATGCAGGCCAGAACGACGCGCCCGTTCGCGATCACCGTCGCAGAGTAGTGACATTAAACAACTTGCCGCAGTACTAGAGAAAATGACGCGTACACAGCCTACACCACGCCAAGCCATCGACCTACCGATGTTCGCCGGAGCCATCAATGAGTGGCTACCATTTAAAGCGGCGATGCGTGACTCTACAAAACTGTATCGACTTACGCCGGTTGAAAATATAGCGCGACTACGTAACAGCTTGCGAGGAGACGCCCGCGACGCGGTGTCGGCATTATTACATACTGCGGCAAACCCTGATGACATCATGCGCACACTAGAGCAGTGTTTCGGCAGACCGGAAGTCATCATTGATCAAGCATTCGAAGATATGAGAAGGTTACCACGACCTGGGACGACCGCAAGCGAATTAAACACATTCGCAGTGAAACTACAGAATATAGTGTGTATTTTACAAAACTTAGATAAACGAAATTATTTGCACAATCCCATGTTAGCACGAGAAGTATTAGAAAAGCTCAGTCCGCATCTGAAAGCTCGGTGGTGTGACTATGCAGAAGAGAACGACGGTACTACAGATCCAGAGATCGTCGTGTTGTCACAATTTCTAATGCGCGAAGCGAGCCGCGCAATAAAACATACATACGCGGCCGCTTATACTACGGCGCCTTCTAGGCGAGACATCAAACCGGCCGCACCGCAGTTCGTATTGAAAAAGAAGCAGAGCGTTTTCACTACAACAGACACCGAAACCGAACGTCGGTGTCCGTGTTGTGAGAAGCCCCATTCGTTGTCTCGGTGCCCGCAGTACAAGGCACTGAACGTCGAGCAGCGTTGGGATTTAGTGAAAAGCAAAAGCGTCTGTTTCAAGTGTATTGACAAGAACCACCGTCGAGCGAACTGTAAAGAAAAACCGTGCGGCGTTGATTCCTGCCGTCGCCCACATCACGCTTCGCTTCATTTGAACGAGCCGAGCGATATAAAGACGTCAAATACAAATGAGACAGTAATGGCCGTCGCTACTATCTCCGAACCGACAGAAATTATGCTTAAGGTCTGTCCGGTAACTATATCGGGACCTAAAGGTGCGGTAGATACGTATGCGCTGTTAGACGAGGGATCGACCGTTTCACTAATAGATGAAGACTTAGCGAATACTATTGGTGCGCACGGACCGATATATCCGCTGCAAATAAATGGTGTTAACATGGGGAGAGAATACGCACAAAGCCAGCTTATACAATCAAAGCTGTGTGAACGAGACAGTGATAACGCACACGACCTTCGAGCGCGTACAATAAAGGGACTTCGGTTGCGCGAACAAACGATACCGAAAAGTATACTAAAACACGCGCACCTGAGAAACCTAGCGGTGAAACAAGTGTGCTACGAAAAGGCACGTCCACGCATATTAATAGGCACGGATCACTGGGAAATGATCGTGTCCAGGAAGTTACGCATCGGTAAAGCGAACCAGCCGGCTGCGAGTAAAACTCAACTGGGCTGGGTGGTACACGGAACGGTACCGCACACGATCAATCAAAGCAACGACTACCTGTTACATGTTTACATACCGGGACGCGGGGACAGCAGCGTAGCACAAGTGTTTCACAAACTTGTCAAAAGTCTCTTTAGAATAAACGCACTCGGCGGGGCGCGTTTAATGAGGTCGGACAACACTGATAATCGTGTGAAACAGATATTAAGCGGGACTATCCAGCGATGCGACCACGTACCGGCCGAGCTACACACACGATCGATCGAGTTATACATAAAGCTCGGCAACTACGAGCAAGAAAACGTACGGAGACTACATTTAAATAGCGAAACGTCCGTTGATTGGCTGTATCAACTCGAGAATGTAACAAGACAGCGCTTGTCACGTTATTACAATCTGATAATGATGAAGCAGGTTGAACTACACATACTGTGCGACGCGAGTAAACAGGCTTATGCAACAGCAGCGTATTGGTGCATGACATACAAAGACGGTCGCATACACGTCGTGTTAAAAGCAGCAAAGGCGAAAGTCGCATCTAGACGCACACAAACGATTCCGCGGCTAGAACTACAAGCCGCCGTTATCGGTGCACGTTTGAACGACGCTATACGCTGCGAACACTGTATAGAAATCGCTCGCACAGTATACTGGACAGATTCAACTACCGTGGTAAATTGCATAAGAAACGACAAACGCAGATACACGCCGAATGTTGGACATCGCCTCGGAGAAATATCTGAACTTACCGAAAAGGAACAGTGGCGATGGTTACCGACACAACTAAACGTCGCAGATAGTGCAACGCGATCGTCGAACATAGCGATCAACAACAACGACCGGTGGTTCACGGGACCGTGCTTCCTTACTCGCGCGGAATGCGAGTGGTCTCCCGAACACACGACACCACAAGAAAACGTAGTGACATACGCGATCGAATCGAATGATGCAGTATTACCAGACGCAGTGCGATTCTCCTCGTACGAACGACTGGTGAGAACTGTCGCTACAATGTTAGCGTTCGCAGACATGTGTCGGCGCAGAGCAAAACATATCGAGAAACGACACATTGAACGCGCTGAAAATGTTGTGTTACGACAGACACAAACTGAGAGTTTCGCCGACGACATAAAGCGATTAACGCGAGGCAAAGTAATACCGCGTACAAGTCGCCTCTACAAGCTGGGTCCGGAGATAAACCAAGACGATATGCTACGTATGCGCGGACGGATCGAAGCCGCGAACGTATCATCAAGGGTCAAACAACCGCTTATATTAGACAGCAAACACCCAACGGTACAGAAACTCATCGCTGAACAACATCGCGATGAGGGTCGCAGCAACCGCGAGAGAGTAATAGACGACTTGCGACAACGATATCGGATCTTGAAGCTACGACCCGCAGTACGTACAGTGGAGCGGGAATGTGCGAGATGCAAAATACGTAGAGCGACGCCTTGCACGCCGATAACAGGAGATTTACCGGCAGTCAGACTCGACGCGTTCCACCGACCGTTTACAAATTGCGGAGTCGACTACTTCGGTCCGCTACAAGTCACCATTGGTCGGCGAAGAGAGAAGCGATGGGTCGGCCTATTTACATGTTTAACTACAAGGGCGATCCATTTAGAGATCGCAGCATCACTTTCAACTGATTCAGCGATCATGGTGCTACGACGAATGGCGGCGAAAAGAGGTTGGCCAGCTATTATGTATAGCGATAACGCTACGAACTTTCGCGGCGCGGAAAATGAACTACGCACCGCCTACGACGAGTGTGCACCCGTTCTACGAGAAGAGGGATTACGACGCCGTATGGAATGGCGTTACGTTCCGCTCTACACGCCTAACCAGGGTGGCGCATGGGAGTGGCTAGTGGGGTCAGTGAAGAAAGCAGCCGACCGACGACGGCCCCTGAGCGTCGGGGACCTTGTCGTGGTCGTTGACGCCTCGCTACCACGGAACACATGCTCGCGCGGACTAATTGTACGGGCATACGCCGGACCAGACGGAGGAGTGCGGAGTGCCGACGTGCAGACACGGAGCGACGTGTTCCGGCGCCCGACATCAAAACTCGCCGTCCTGGAGATAGAGGCTACGCAAGCTACGCCGGGGGGAGAACTGTTACGGACAGCGAGCCATGCGCGGGACAATTAGTTTTATGTGCTAGTTTTACGAAATATCGGACATAATTTATTACGGTTAAGGTTTTTGTTATTACGGAGTACGTAGAAAGTCAAAATGTGTTAGTTATAAGTTTTTGTGAGTAAGAACTCTGAACATATTGATTGATTGTAAGAACAATACACCACGTAATTTATTAGGGATAAGTTTTGTCACACAGGATGTTATATGTACAGGACACAGAATGGTGTCATAAATAGAAAATGGACAATGGATTCATTGGGTCCATTCACTAAAAATATTCCTACGAGCCCTCCCTACGGGGTGTCGTCGCGCGTCGGGCTGAGAAAAAAATACGGAAGGAGGCCACACGCGCGGAGTGCGCTCGCTAGCAGATCAGCTGCGAGGCATTTAAATAAGGAATACGAATGGGAAACAAGACAGAGATTGTATAGCGTCTGATCAGAACGGGCAGAGATTGTATAGCGTCTGATCAGAACGGACAGAGACTGTATAGCGTCTGATCAGAACGGACAGAGACTGAGTAGCGTCTGATCAGTACAGACACGTGAAATTGTGATAAATAGTTCGAAAGGTTCAAGATTAGAGATACGCGGCGATAACAAACCACGGTAATACCTACGGCAAACGACTCTACGAGCGACGAGTCAACGAGCCACATCAACATTTGTACAATACAACTTGTACTGTATAAATAGAACGAGAAATAATTCAATGTTACGGATAGAGCTGACTTACAACCACCTCACATATATTCGCAACAATACCGTTATATTTCATTATAGTAACTGAAGTGAGTTTTCAAACATATATTTTGCACACGAGTTCCTCATTAAGGTATGTAAGCTTTGATGAGGGATTTTTGAAAATTCACCCCCTAAAGGTTACTTAAATTAGGGAATAAAAGTGATAATGGAAATAATATTAAAGAAATAACATACTCGCATAGCTTCGCTGTTCACTTGATAACTATATATCTCAAACAGGCCACAGTCTTAAATGAGGTCAGGTGCTGATACGTTGTTTTCCCCTGAGGATTAATTTGAAACAGACTTCGTTAGTCGCGGGTTGACAAACAAGCATTTCATATCGTAACATGGTGGTTGATTACACAAGTTCTATAACTTTCGCTCTTATGTTGTACCTCCCACTATTAGAAAAAATAACCGCATCGAACTAAAACAAAAATCGGAGAAAGATCGAAAAGGTTGTAATCAACCCTTTTAGTGTACCTATATAATTTGAAAACAAGAAGCTCATAGGTGAACAAAAAATATTATTCGATGTATCTTTTTCCTGTTACTGAATATATAAAACTTCCATATTGCAAAAATAAATTAAATGCGCCCTACTTTCCTTGGACAGCTGATAGGACGTTTTAAAGGAAGGTAAAAACTATATTTTATACTTTACAGGTTTTAAAGTTTGACCAAAAACGTGTCTGATATTAAATGATGATATGTCTCTTAAGATGGACACGCTAAGCCTAGAGGATGTCTAGCTCTGAAATGCAATTGCCGAAGCACATCTTATTACTTCTTGTCGCCAGATTTTTAATTTGGTTGTAGTTAGCCAGGTGGGTATTGGAGATGCATCATCAGAAGTATTATCAGGATGTAATCTTTCACAGAGAGCTTCGGCTCATTGTAAGATATTTAAATCGATGCCGTATTCGAACACGCTATCACACGCGTCATCATTGTATCAAAATCATCGAATCTCTAGTACACCAGCTTTACTCTCCTTTTTGTTGTCGTATCCATAACAGTTGTCAAAACGATGATAACTTCACACACGGCTCTGGTATATAATTATGGGAATATTTGATTGTCTAAATTTTATACACGACGGCTTTGTCTTTTAAGTATTTCGAGTTTGTAATTTCCAATTCTGTTCGATAATATTTTAATGTATTCCTAAGCGGATTCCTTTTTATTTCATTAAAGAGTTTATGTATATCAAAAGTAAATATGTATACGGGTTAAGGTACGAGTGATAATACTACGAGGTTTTTTAATAATCACAATAAATAAAAACGTTATAACAAAAAAAAGAACAAATGCTTATATACATCATTAGACTTGTTCAATCGAAATCAATGAGCAATGATAACTCAAGCGTACTTCATGAACATTTACTGTGTCATTTGCTCATTACTCGGGCTTCCTCCTTCATTATTTTCCAATTTGAAACCTCGTAAAACAATCGGAACAATCATCGTGAACTCTTATCGTAAAAGACGATTGATTCCAGCTTCGGGTAAGTTCATTTCATTCATTCGTTCCCGGTCATGAAATCGTACGTTTTATTGACAGTTGATGTATTTACATTTTATAGATATATTACACAGATCTGTGGGCACTATGTACACGTTATGGTATTTAGGGCAACCTTTAAAAACTCTAGAAGAGACGAGTTGTCTCTGGATTTTGAAGATCGGATTTTTGTAGTTATATATTCCAGATAAGAATTGAATATAAGCTGGCTGCCGGGTGCGACTTTGTTTTCGTTAAAATGCTTTTGTTACTTTATGCGAAATAAATTGTTTTGCCTGGATTATTTTTTCGCCTATGTAAACTATTTTATGGACAAATTAAAATAAAGTGTTTATTTGTCCGGGCTATTTTCTGAAACTGTTTCACCGATTTCGATGAGTCTTTCACTGGTAGATAGGAGAAATTTCAGTACATTGCCTAATCTTTGCGCATTTCCATAGGTGCTATGCAGTAATGATAAAATTTATTAGGGGTAACTTAAAATCTGTAAAAGCGTTATAGGTAATATTAAAATTTTGGGAAAAGGGAAAGAATAACCCATTTTTACTCCACATTAAATACGCCGTATCAATAAAATAACAAAACCAACTTTTCTGGTATCAGTTAGTATTGTAACATGCCATTAAATTGCTTTACAGTTTCTGTATAGGACGAAAATAACCCGTATGTAAACGTGTGATCAATATTAAATGAACTTCGTATGTCGGTGTTGATTGAAAACGTGTGTAAAGGAATTGGTCTTTCTTTGTCGGGGAAAAAAGTCCCGATATTAATTTCGGTGTTCCCGTGAGTTTTTCCTATAAATAGAATTCTCAATACGGCCCCGTGACATTGTTAGATTGATGTACGTTCGTGGAACGGTACGGTGTTTACTCTTCGAACTCTCGCCTCCCTGTTATTTATTACTGAATACGGCTCTGGAGTTTTTGAATAATTCATGGTCAATGGCCAATAATCAAAATGGCGGACTAGCTGTTCGCGGGACCTTTTTAACATTTGTATAATTTTGAAATATCTATTATTTAAAAAAAAAAAAAATATTTTTATTTTCAGAGCTTTGGTGAAGGGAAATGTTAACTTGAAATCATAACACGGTGGTAAACTTTTTATAATACTCTTTGGGTTAGTTACTACCCTTAAGTTGAAAATCAATCACCAAATAGTTGCAGGTGTGTTCCAGCTGTTTCATTTGAAATTCAATCCCCCTCTAGATTTCGACACACCAAAATTTAACATATGCTGACATTGTATTCAAACGCTAAAACCTGTAAAGTATTAAAAAAATCCTGTTAACTTCTTCTACCTTCTTATTCCATGCTAAAGATGGTCGGCATATGTTTTGCTCTCCCACTCTCTTTTATCAACTCTCATCTAAATATTTATATTTTCAAACATATAATTTTGCATACAATCCATTCCCAGTTTCTTCGGTCTTCCTCTACTCCTACATCGGTCTACAATCATATTTAACACTATTCTGCTTATATGAATTTTATTTCTAAACATGACACGTTCACGCCGAACTAAGTTATTATTCCTCAAGTTCTTTACTTCTAATATAATAATTTCCGCTGTAACTTTGCGTGTTGGTTTAAACGATCGCTTCGCTATTTCTAACGCACCGAGTTCTGTGACTTCGATTCCCGCACAGCACAATTATTTAAGTGATCTACAACTTATTGTTCTGGGTCTCAGCGTACTTTCTGTCTATGAATAAAATGTTTGTGAAGTCCTCGTGACGTAGAGCTTATAAAATTTATTCTAAATATATTAATAAATTTTAGCATTCGCATATCTACCGCAGGCACTCTTCTTTCGTATCTCTTTTTGTAGAGTTAAAACTCTGTGTGTGAATGGGTATCGTATAAGGAATATCAAACTAATTATCATATGGTTTTGATTTTTTTTTATATTATAGGGGGCAAACGAACAGGTGGGTCACCTGATGGTAAGTGATCACCGCCGTCCATAGACACTAGCAACACCAGGGGAATCGCAAGTGCGTTGCCGGCCTTTTTTAAATAAGTGGGCCTCCGGCGCTCTCACTGACCGAACTAAACGCAATATTCTTTGAGCAGTATTTATTAGTTATTGAGGTAGTAAAATCAAACGTTGATATATTGCAGTTATTGGTGTAAAACCATTTTTTTTCTGTTATAGTGGAGAAATACTATACTATTATTGGGACGTATCGAGGTCTTAGATTTTTATTTTGTCTTAGATTAAGTTTGTCTAATTAGTCTTGAAACTAACAATAACTTTAGAATCCAACTACACCGATATTTATTTGACAAACAGGAGACGGAGTATTCGTGATTTTACAAATTTCATTTATAATTAACTTTTGCTGTGTGTGTATACATCCTTATTATTATCTTTACCACTGTTATATATTTATATGTACGTATGTTTATATGTGTATGTATATGAGTAGATTTATGTCATATATTATTTGTATTTCTTTTGCTTCTTTTATACTTTCACTATCTACAATAACTTTTATATTTGAAAATAATACTGCGGGCTAGCGGGAAAAAAACCCTTGTGGTATTAAGCTCGCCAGTGTACAAACTCAAAAGTGCAATAAAGTAATTATTCATTCATTTAGATTTCGAGTACTAAAAATAATTGAGGCTTGAAGGAAATGACAAGAATTTTTACCGGTTTGTAGATATCATCAGTGTAACCATTTCGAAGTTAGATTAGACTGCCATATTCGCTTCTTTATCTTTCCAAAGAGTGTATTATTTCAGTTATAATAACACTAAGACAACTGTTGTATGGAATTTTTTTAAGAGTCTTCATGAGCAGCGTGTTGATGGAAAAACTTTCACGCGCTGTCTTTGCTTCGCAGATCAATTATATTTAAAGATTCGTTGGTACACGCCAGGGTTCGAACCTGCAAACATCAAGTTATACCTGATATATCTGAGTTGTTATTTTCATTTGCATTAAATTTCCGTGTTAAATATGCTAAAATTTCTATGTAATAGAGAACATATATGAAAACTATCTCATGTCAAGTTTAATTTCAGACGAATGTGTTCGCCAACTAACCCACATATTCGTACATCCATCTGCATTACCTACACGTAAGAAAATTACACCGTCGGCCCATATACCGGTACCCGTTGAAAATTATTAAGGCTTGGTTAATACAGAATAGCGTAAGGAATCTTCGTTTAAATTCAGTTTCCCGTGTAATCCGGCTTAAGGGTCGAATTTAACTGTAATACTAACGGAAATTATTTAAATAATTTCGACCCCTCTCAACGTCTTGTTTTCATTCGTAAAGTCTGATGTTTATGCTAAAGATAAGGGGTTATCTCAGCTGTAAATTACACTTAACAATTCCGTTTCAAATTTTGATATGATTTAGAATTTTGATTTCTATTTAATTTATGTAGTAATACTGTTTCGTTTGTTTTCCTGTCATAAAACATGTTCTATTATCCATCATATCTCTGCTGTGTTTCTGTCCTTATAACCCTTTATTGGTTTCCCAGGTTAGGTTATAAATTTCTTTTATTTATAGAGATTTAAGAATATCGCCTGTGAACTCTTCGACTTCGTTCTTTACCTTGCTTGTAATAATAATATGATATATCTTTGACTTTGACGACGATTGACGTTAATTCAAATTCTAGAAGTTTGACATTTTGATGAAGAACAACTTTGTGGTGGAATCATATATCTAGTTAACAGTCTTTTTTAACACCCGCCTTGATAGCCATTACCCTAGTGTTGAAATCTATCATCAGTCACACATATATGTGTTCCGGTCGGTACACTTGAAAAACAATTCTCTTTAGGCATAGCGCGTTGCTGTTCTGTGCTACATCGTCAGTCAACATTACAAGAGCTTCTTATTAAACGCTAAAACCTACAAACAACAATATAAAACACTTTTTTTATATACTTTACTGGCGGCCCGCTCCGGCTTCGCACGGGTATAAAATATATAGGGGTATAATATATTCACTGAAAAAATGATTAAAATCGATCCAGTAGTTTTGATTTATTCATTACTGCCCATGGCCCGCACGCGTTAAATTTGGAGTAACCTCAAAAATAACAGTATTTATCTACTATTTAATTTATGTTATTATACATATATAAACCTTCCTCTTCAATCACTCTATCTATTAAAAAAAGCCGCATCAAAATCCATTGTGCAGTTTTAAAGATTTAAGCATACATAGGGATATAGGGACAGAGAAACGACTTTGTTTTATACTATGTAGTGATAGGTTAGCGTTTGACCACAATCTCATCTGATGTTAAATGATAATGTGGTTTAAGATGGTAGTCACGCTAAGCCTAGAGGGAGATTGGCTTTCTAAGAGCAGCTGCCGAAACACACCAATAGGTTTTTGACGACAGATTTTCAACTTGTGGATGACAGCTAGCTAGGCAGACTTTAAAAAAGCCCTACCACCATGAAAACTATATGAGAACTGTAGTTATTGAATGGTGATTTAGTCAATACTGTAATAGAGTATTCTGTAGAAAAGCAGCAGTTAGGCCAATTCAGAAAAATTACAAAATATCCTAACAAAACAATATATGAGAAAGTTTGTTAGGATAAATGGATGTTTCACGTCTTTCAGGCAAAAAGTGCTGACAGGACTTTGAATCAAAATTACAATAATATATTTAAGATATTGCTTAAATTAGTCAACACAAAATGATACATTTGAAGTAAGTAAGAAACATATCTGCCATATAAGAGACTGCCACGATGTGCGAGACATAAACCGTTAATTGCACGAAGATATTATTATTTATAAAGATATAAAGGCAGGCGAAGTCGCCGGCGGCTCTAATTACAATGTAATATAATGGTGCAAATTACAGGATTGTTGATGTTTCTTAAGATTTATTATATTTTGTTGCAATCATAAGCTTGATTCAAACATATTTTATTATACATATCGACTCCATTTTTAGTGAAGGTTTGCTCCAATGTATAACTACTACCTGTAAACCTAACGTGATGAGAACACTAAGGTCCATTAGAAGCGTTATATCACGTACACTAGGGTAGGTTACCCAGCACGGTTTTTCTACAGGTTTATAATATAAAGCTCTTCAAAAAGGGACTGAGATGCGCACGGGCGTATTGCAAGGGTGGTAACATGACAGTATACCACTAATATTACAGTTGTAAATAGGTGACAGTATGATTAAACATCTTTGGTTAGGCAGAAAAACATTAGGATTTTGGAAAGGAATTATAATTTAAAAAACATGGTTAGTTTACTGCTGAGTTACTATATAATTTAAACAATAAATTAGTTAAAAACAAAAATTTATATGTTAGACTTCAAATGTAGGTTAAAGATTTGCATTTTCCCCTCGAGGAGAACGATGAAAAACTCGCTAAAAGCATATTTCAACAACTTTCATAATCCATTGTGTTTTCTTTACACAATACGGATAAAGTGAACTGCATTTACACCGGCAAGACAAAAACAACAGCGATTATAAATTCAAAACACCTTCAGTACAGACTTTAAGCGCAAAAATTATGTCGCCTCGTAACAAAAAGGTGTGTCACTTTGCGTTAAAGAAAGGAAGCGTTCGTACCAGCCTTCGTTTATTATTAATCACTTTATAATGCTTTCGCTAATGGCTGTCGGTGATCCGTAGCTTTGTAAACAGTACACCATTTGATATTATAACGTAATGTATATTATCGATACTATAATAATCAAGGCTCGTTCATTTGATTTATTCATAACAATGGACGCAAATTACGGTTTAAATTGATTTCTAATGTAATTATAAACGTATTTCTGAATCAGTTAATGCAATTATTTAAATGCCTTTATTTTAAACATTTGCATCACATCGCATCACAGTGAGTAGGTACTGACTCACAAAAGAGTGTAGTAAAAAGAAATTCATTAAGATTGCATGAAGTTGAAGATTTTGTTTAACATAGTTGGAATGATGCGAGTTAGGTCAAATATATATCATTTTGATTGATAACTTATTGCCGTTTTGAAGGTAATTTTATAAAGCCTCTCTTATAGAAGCCCTGAACCCTATTAACAAAAAACTGGGACAGTCGATTTTCGCAAGCCTTTCTTGAGACCAATTTTTGATCAACAAAATTATTCGTCATAGATAGGAATTGGTGGACTATAGAGTGAGTGCATAATATGTGTGCATCTTAACCAGGCTCCAGGAGTTTTTTGTAAGTCATTAACGAGGTGTGGGGCTTAGTGTTGCCCTAATGGAAGAGAACGTTTTTCCTATTGATTAATTTTGACTGCTTTAGGGTGATAGTTTCCTACTGATAGTACGGCTTTTAATAATAAACGTCAAAATTAAGAGTATTACCGTAGAAGAGTAGCTCATAGTAGATAATTCCCTACCAATCTCATCAAACACATAGCAATACGTTTTTGGCCGTTAATCTTGGCTTGGCTACGGTTTGCGTCGGTTCACTGCGATTCGACCATGACCATTTTTGTATGACATTGTCGTGTGTGCGATGTAACAGCAATTAGCAGACGGAAATTTGATCTATAAGATTTCTTTGCGTTACGTTGTGTGGCGCTCTCCTTTTGCACTTCCTCTTTCCTCTAGTTTCACAACGGAACTAAACTCGCTGTACTTTAGGAATATAATTTTGTTGTAATCTCTATCTAATTATGAACCAAATAGTTCACGGTTTTTGTTGTAATGTGAAGTTTTAGAACAGTTTCCCGACCAGTTTTCCTTACAACATAGAGTCGTCTGAAATTCACGGAGTCATAGCAGAGGTGACTTGCAATGGATCACTCCCTATGATCGTCATCGTTTTTTGACTGTACTTTTATCATCAGACACAGAGCCGTCACTTAGACATACCATTACAACAAAAAATTTTGGCAGAAACAAAGCGGCAAGCGCTTTAAAAAAAATAAACAAAATACTATCAACTATACTATCAATATTGCAAGGGTATTTTGTAAGACAAATATTTGTTCTTTAATGCATGATTTTATATGAGGTTAAAGATATATTCTCTTCCTAGATACGACTCCACTATTTGGATGATAAATATTACATTCTATTTTGAAATATATATACTATTTGTATTAATCTGTACTTCTGTCTGTATTTATCATTTGTATCCTATATTGTATAATAGGTATTTATTATAAAAGCGACGGATAACGAATGTGACCCAAAAAATTTTTTCGTCTCTTTGTAATTTTGGATTTAAATAAAAAATGATTTCACTAATTGTTATGAATTCTTGTGCACGACATAAACATACGTATATGTCATTCCACATTTAACAATCTATTAAACTTGTTAGTAATACTATTAGAGGTAATAAAATATGCACATGTTTTAATAATATACAACAAAATAACGAGGTGAAAATAATTGCTACATTATAATCGCATGCCGAGCCACGGATGGTTACTAGTTCGATATAAAACTATTTTTCTATATAACGTCTTTAAGGTCACAAAAGCGAATGATAAATTCCACTATAACCACTGAAAGAGACAAATAGTAGAGTTCTGGGAAAGATTTTCAGATAGTATTAATAGTTAAAAAGAGGACACTAAGAAATGTATACGTATAAATAAAATTAAAATGTCTTTTATTTGTCAGGGCTGATCTTTACAACTGCTCAACCGGTTTTGATGAGGCGCTTACTGGAAAATAGTGGACTGTGCAGGTTACGTTTCACTACGCTTTATCTAGAGGTATAAGTAGTAATTATATAATTGAACAAAGGCAATTTACAAGTTTGGAAAAGGATAATAATGGTTATGGATGACATAAAAAATATTAAACACATATTTACCGTGAAACAGTGACACAATTTTCAAGGAAACGAAGGCTATGGTTTCAGTATGAAGTCTTACTTCACTCTTCGTCGATAGGTCAAATTATTTTAAGATTCGAACTTAACACTCCGACACATTCTACAAAATGGCCGTGTAATTTCTACGGTAGTGTGCTTCCACGGTTTTCCTGTAACATTTAACTAACGGCAAACAATTTACCAGAAACAAATATGGCGCGCCGGTGATTAATTCGGAAAACCAGAAATTAGCGACATCGAATTTCATGCCCTAAATGACGTGGTGAGGTTACTTCACGATCGGGGACGAACTAGGTCTGTACGGAATTTTAGTCAATTAAAACATTAATTTACATTCGCCGGTCGCTACCTGCTTTTTTTTTAAAAAAATAATTTCGTTTAATTGCTATTCGGCCTCTAATAAAGTTAGAGACTTTCAAGGTCTTGGTATTTTATTTGTACCTACATACATGCCAAGTCTAAGTTAGATATCTTTCTAGGCTCCATTTACCATAGTAAAATCCCTAAATCTATTATAATTTTATTTATTGGCCTTATGTATAATTAGCTTTTGTCCGCGGATTCGCTTACGTTAATTGAGTAAAATATATTTTAAATTGAAACTTTCTTTACACCGCTTCAAATTTTTCGTCTATTTATCGCATGCCGCATTTCAGCCGGCCGCGGTATAGAAGGTAAAGTGAAAGGCGCCCGGCAGAGGAACCAAGTGCGATATGACGGCGTCCATTGCTCAATTCAAAATATTTCTATGATTTAAATAAATATTCTGCTCAGTTTTTAAAAAAGATTCATAACACTATTTTAATACACTATATTGAATAATTATCTGAAAATGTTCAGTGAAATGACTACGATCTGAAAAGTTTCACTTGCATCGTAGTTTCAAATAATTGCACCATTTTTTTCTATCCCTCGGGAAAGCAGTACTTTTTCTGCGTGAATGGTACCCTATATCCTGTTATTTACCTTTAATAACGTATATGCAGAATATCATTATGATCGATTTAATTATTAAGGTTTAATAAACAAACAAACGCACATTAGCATTTATTTCGCATTCGCAGTAAGAATCATATATTTCTCGGTAAATGAAATCGATAAAAATTCGTAGAAAAAAAGAAATTACCTTTTCATTTATACACTCTTTTAAATAAATAAATGATTTCGTCTCGCCTAAGTACAACCCTGGCGACGTGTGTTTGTATGTTATAATTTGTGTTGCCAGAAAAATGGCGAACTAATTAAGATCGACACTTAATACGGGCGTGGCTCATGCACTTAGGGATTAAAGTCATGTGGACTATTGTAATGTACTACGTGACCGGTGTTGCCAACAGAGCAACTCACGTTTACGGGGAATTCGCAATTTAATTGCGGAACGGGGCGTAATTGAAGGCACTCGGACAGAGTAAAGTATAATCTCAAATATTAGGTGTTGATTTTGTTAAGCATGTTCCTAGTTTGATTGACGTAACTCACTCCAAAATACTACTGAACTGTGTATTAGTAATTCAAATCAGTTGAAAAGCTATTTCCACGTTATATCTTAGGAGTTGTGACCTCTTAATAATTAATATATGTATGTAATGTCGATTATATACGTTTTCGGGTATGATTTGCATATGTCATCACTTATCAGTCATGTACTGTAAAAATAAATTCGGTTTTTGCGTCTGTATATGTATTCCCTTAGTTCTTCTAAACTAGTCAACAGATTTTGATACAGTTTTTACTGTCATGTAGATAATTTTCTGCAAGATGTATGTGTATAATACACATATATTATATTTATATAAAGTGGAGAAAAAACAATATTTCTTATATATGTATATTTGGCCGTTGATATTGGTAACGCAAGCTAAACTTATAAGGTACATCAATATAATTATACTAAAGGAATGTACATCTTAAAAAAAATATCTAAAGAAAGTCAACGGTGGTATAATATGTCTATTTCCTAAGGATAACTCACTGTAACCATATTCATCTTTTACATGATATAAAAAAACAACTGGTTATTTACAAACGTCATTTTGATCAATATATGACTTTAGTAATTTATATTGACGATTTAATGTACACTAAAACTCCTCTTTACAGCATATTATTTTAAGGAATATCCTAGAAGATATAACTAATTTAAAAGTATGCGCAGAAAAAAAAATTGTGCATATTAAATCAATAAATGATGGATCTAAATCATGTAAATGACGTCGCCTTAATTCATTGCACTCCTGTAAAGCCGGATTGGAATCGCTGGTTACATAATACTTAACTTATGTGTTATCGCCCTGCAAAGTTTGTGGTCCGGTGAAACTGTAGTGGCCCTGCCAGGATAAAAGTGTAGTTCTTCTTATTCTTTATTTTTTGGCTCCGTCACGGTTTGTGCACTAGCCAGCATCAAGTAACAAGATTTTGCCAAGTAATGTTCTTGTGATAATTACAATGTTCTAACAAGATTGTGGTTTCCTTGTTAGAACTTTCCATGGAGTTTTGGTGGCATCTCAGAATGCATGCTCCATGGTATTATTTCCCATCCACTTCACTTGTGCATAATAACCGAATTATATTACGTAAAACACCACCGATATTACAAAATATAGAGTCTAATAACACAAGATTATGAATAAAATACAAAAACCACTAAATGACAGACTAAGATCCCGCCAAAAACCCAACAGTGTAGTTCAGATCGAAAAAAAAAAATTAAGCTAGTTTTGTTTTAGTTGCCGAGCTGCGTAAGGCCCGCGAGGATAAAACATTTCGAAGGCCATCATAACACGGGCGGGCCATGCGGAATTGAGTTCTGACATTATCGATTTCGAATGTACATACAATCAAACGCGCCCATACATATTCATGAGTGCAGACGAATGCGTCGACTGTTTGAATAATTCTATCATCGGAATCGCAACTATAAAGAAAAACGACGCAACTGTAAAAATCTCGCATTTCATCAATATCCTATTAATGTGTTAAACGAGAAGGTTTATAAATATGTATGAATGTCTTTTACTCTTTTAGGCAAACACTACTGACCAGATTATGGTTAAACTTTATGATATAGATTATTCATCAGAATAACACACAGACTATAATCTATAAAGACAGTTTAAAGTGGTCAGAATAAACTATAACATTTACACGAAGATAATCTATGATGACACCATTTGCGAATACAAACGCAAAAAATATCAGGGGCAGCTAATAGTTTTGTGTAAATAAAAAATGTTTTAGCTGACTAACGCTATTGGCCTGATGGGCCTTCACAGTTTCACCGGACTACTAAGGCTTATGCTTATGGCTGTTACCTTAGATGCCACAACGTGAATTTTACTAAGCTAATCTATATATATATAAGCGGAATACCACTGACTGACTCATCACGATTTCTCCAAAACTGTATGTTCGATTGACTTGAAATTAACCATAGTTATTCCTTTTGCAACGTAGACGCTCACTAAGAACGGATTTGAGTTAAAACCTATCCTAAATACATATTTCAGTTAAAATTAAATATTCTCCTACAGACATCGATAGTCTCTGACATTAGACAACCGTTGTTATAGTAACCAATAATATTATAGCCGTTGCCATAGTAACACGTTTATTTTTAGGGATGTGCGAATAATCCTTGAACCGAACCGAATCGTATGTTGTTCTATTCGAATTTTGAATAGAAAATTCAAACTTTTCCAATTTTTTTTAAATAAGGTAGAATTATTAAACTAATAGTTATAGGAAAAGTTACAACATTTTTCACTATTTTAATCATTCAAATTTAAAAAAACATTAACGTCAAAAAAATTATAACCTAAATATCAAGACTGAAATTCCTTTCAAAAACAATTTACTATTTAATTCAATTCTACAATAATAAATTCATATTAGTGAAAATATTTATTAAAAATACACTTTCTCAGTGAAATCTAAATAATTTTATAGTATTTCAATTTTGACAATTTTTTTACAGAAATAGCTGAATTATTTTGTTTCAAAGAAATTTCAATATTTTGGTATAATATCATATTTTAACAGGTTTCTAGAATTTTGTGCTCTAATTTTTTATAACATACATTAAAAGGACCGTTTTAAATTTTAGCTCTCAAAATTCGTTAACAACTAATAAGGTACAAATGTATAGCTTTTACTATATTGGAATATTTTGTATGGTTAATAAATAAAGAAATCGGTTATAGTCCATAAAGAAAATTGTCAGTGCCGTTGAAAAAAAAAACATATTCAAATAAGAATGAAAGACATTTAATTTCTTAAATTTGTAATATTCACTTTTTCCCGCCACTTTTTGGCTAAAAATAGAAATACAGTAGTTTTAAATGCTCTTAATGGCTGGTGTCGACTGTGATGGCATTACTGGTTAGTTCGTAGCATTTTATAGTTAATGCTTATTTGACGCATAAATTAAATGTTTTTACTAAGCCGAATAGTTCGAAATATTCGTATGTTCAATTCGCATTTCGAATCGTATTATTCGGTTTGATTCGTTATCAATTAATTCGAATAGTCACACTCCACTATTTATTTTATGTTCATAGAATTAGTAAGTTTTCATTCAAAAATGTAATTTTAGGTCAGTATTATTTCGAATTTTTGAATTGCAATCTATAGATATAATAAAAATAAAGTGTCTATATATATTATGAAAACACCTACTTTTTACTGACTGGATATGAAAGCGTATAAGCTACTTATAGTAAAAATCTAATTTTAAAATTTTTGTCTGTCAGTGTGTATGTTCCGGGTAATCTTCGAAATGGCTGGACCGACTTTGACAGAAATTTTACTGGCAGAGAGCTGAATTTACAGGCTATATTATTTTAGACTAGCTGTTATTCGCAACTTTGCCCGTAGCGGAATATTCGAAACGGCAAAACCGATTTTTACGGGACTTTCACTGGTAGATAGCTGACCTCATAAGAAGTAATTTAAGCAATTTTTTTAAAGTACCTGTTACCTGCGCCGTCGTCCGCAGTGGCATCTCTAAAACGATTTGATTGATCTTCACGGGACTTTTACTGGCATATAACTGACTTTATAAGTACTGACTTAGTTTAATTTATTTTAAACTAGCTGTTATCTGTAGCTGTGCCCACATTATATTCTCCAAAAAACAGATAGAACTATATCCACATGAATTTTACAGGCACGTAGCTGATCTTATAAAGAGTAATTTAGGCTATTTTATCTTAGAATAGCAGTTACCCGCGAGTTTTTCCTGTCCAATAAGGAATATCCAAAATACACCAGATACACCAAATTTTAACGAGACTCTCACTTACATATAACTAAAGTAATGAGAAATAACTTTTTATTATTATTTACTAGCTGTTACTCGCGATTTCATCAGTGTGGAATATCTGAAACGAGTAGACCAATTTTAACATGACTTTAACTAGCAGATAACTGAAGTTATAAGAAGGTTATTTTAGATTATTTTAGATATTTTAGATTAGTTATTTTATTTTAGACTAGCTGTCACCCACGACTTCTTCCGCGTGAAATTTAGCAAAAGTATGTTGTTCACTGTAAGCATGTGCTCAAGCACTGTATTGGACTCCAAGAATTAATATAATTGTAATGAATATATTAAAGTATGTAATTTGCTTAATTTGTATTTTGGTCAAATTGGCAGCCATTTTGTTTTTATTAACCGTGATCGCTTCTACATAACTCATTAACCATAGCTTCGGAAAGTTGGCCCCCCATTTTTCGCGTAATGATTTGACAAAGGCGTAGAGGGTTTGCCCATCGATTTCCCCTTTTTGCTCACGATTTAATTTTTTTTGCGCACCTCTATAAAAAAAGTTAAATAAATATAATTTAAATTGCGTGGGCCAGGGTCCGAAAAACTTTCAAAAATTGAAAATGTCAAGGTGGATTCTTGAAGTATGTCATTTGCCCACGTTTGCCCATTTTCTAATTTGTTGTATAATTAATACGTATTTTGAAAATAGAAGACGTTTTTTTTTCAATATTAAACCAGACATGTATTATTACCTTAACAGTTTCATTATAGAATTTCTTGCGGAATAGATAAGTGATTACTTTTTGTATGACCGCAAAAACTTAATTATGTTAATAATATCTATATAACAACATTTTTAAGAGAAATTGTATATCTTGAAATTTTCATTACTTTTTTTTTATATTATAAGGGGCAAACGAACAGGTGGGTCACCTGATGGTAAGTGATCACCGCCGTCCATAGACACTAGCAACACCAGGGGAGTCGCAAGTGTGTTGCCGGCCTTTTAAATATGTGGGCCTCCGGCGCTCTCACTGACCGAACGAAACGCAACAGTGCAAGCACTGTTACTTCACGTCGGCTTTCTGTGAGAGAACGGTACTACCCCGGGCGAGCCGACCCATTCATGCTGAAACCAGTAATAGCTTCAGCGTCTCTACCTCTACCACCTACCTCTTATACTGTGTAAACGAGCACTGAAAGCATTATATAGCAAATTAAAGCTCCAAATATGTTGTTGTTGCTAAATTCCATCCAGCACACTGTTAGTATTTACATATTTACTGTATATATACTGTACACGTTATATATAACAGTAGGTGACATGCGTGTCATACCTACAAATGTTTTAAAAGAGCATTTCTGTAATTCTACCACTTCTCACCATTATATTACTTTAATACAATTTAAAAAAACGGGTGCGAAGCCGCGGGTATCAGCTAGTCACATATATAAGAATTAATGAGCGTGAGTGTGCTTCACGAACTCATACATGTATTTTGTATCTGTGTGTAAAAGAATGTATGAATATAGTATATTGGAGATAGTACACGGCTTCATAGATTATCGTGAAAGTTGACACACATATGTGTGTTTTTAATGAAGACAGTTTTTATATACTCCGTTTTATCACAAGGTACCACTAGATAGCGCTACATATCGATTTTTGAATCGTTCAACTGACGGTCATGAAATTTGATATACGTTAACATTAGAACCAGGATAATATTTACATAACTAGGTAATACCCGCGATTTCGACTGCGTTGTTTATTTTTTTAACCATATATTTTATGTACAGAGGAAAAAACATAAAAATTTTAAAACAAAAATATACTTTGACTGTAAAATTTCTTTGGTAAACAATGTAGTCCATTTATTTCCTCTCCCCTGCTCATGCGCACCACACCATTTGTCTCACTTCACACGTGGTGTTTATAAAATCATAGTTTCTTAACACTTTAATTAGTATATATTGTAATGTTATTTAGATAAGAACTAAAACCATAACAAAAAAAAATCGAAATCTATCAAGTAGTTTTTGTGTGATACGCACACTACGGCAGACCTCTATCATTTTATTTATATATAGATATCCATTTTGATATAACTCAATCATTTAAGTAACTAAGACTAACTAAAAACAAACTGCTGCCAGCGATTTCGTATCCGTGAAAATCTATGTTAAATTTTCAGTGCCATTTATGTCGTAAATATCTTAATAATGATTTACTGATTTTAAGTTACTTCTGTAATATTTTATCGCTGCTGTTTATTCCCTATGAACAGCGTAATGATATGTCATCAACATAATACTTGAGAAGTCCTCTATCTGTATGTAAAAGCCTCATTAACTTCGGTTTATCCGTTTCCGAGAGAACCTCGGATAACATTCAATGAAACTTATATGCTTATAGTATAAGATAAATAAACCACGGTTCAGGAAAACGTGTTCGGTGACGTCACTAAAATAGTATTTTGACGCGAGCCATGCAAATGTTTGAGTACGTACCGCAGAGTGACTTCGGTCGGCGTTCATACCAGATTGTTTGCTTTTTTCATTAAACAGGCGACGCGACGTTTTGACGTTCACCAAATTGCGTGGAGCAATGATTTATGGTTCTTTGGTCCAAGAGACACGAGCTATAATGTGTTGTATTTACAAATAAGACGTGTACCGTCAGATTTGTTTTAAACGCGATCTGTCCGAACTTTTCTGTATTATGTTGTTACTTGTATATTTTTTAAATGTTTGATTTTTTTTTGTACACTACTAACTTTTTTTAATGCTATCTACATTTGCAATTTCTAATTTCTTTTTGTTAATTATCATGCGTCTCCATCGGTTGCAAACCAATTAGCAAACGTCACGATATTTTGTAGATACAATATTTATGATTATCATTTATGTAACAGTTATTTTCATGTAGAAAATTGTGCATATTTTAATGTTTTATGTGTGTTTCAATTAAAAGTTCGACGTTTCACATTACCAGGCGTGCCACGACGCGACGACGCCGCGACGCATCACTTATTTTACATGTCAAGTCTTTTACTGATTTTATAAATTTCATGGTAGAATCAAAGTCTTTTATAACTGCAGTCTCGCTTGAATAGTTGACGTGTATTGTTTCATTTTGAATATTTCTTATATTACTAACTTTAATTTTTGATTCATAAAATTGCCTTATTTACTTATGTATTATGCACATTTTTATGACATCGTGTGTAATATACTTTAGTCATTAAGTAAAGTGACGTAGGCTGGAACATGAATTCAAACATGTAAAAAAACTCCAGAAAATTCTAACAAGAACGCCATCGTTTTGTTAAAACACTGCCGTTATCACAAGAGATAATAACAGTAAAATTGTAGTAAAACTAGTGCTTTTACCCGCGGTTTCGTTCCCGTTAATGTACATTCGACCTTACCCTAATAGTACATTTTTATGAACGAAAGTTTACCTATCTCATTTTCTGTTCTCTCGATAACGTGTATTATGGATTGATTAGAGAGAAAATGTTACAAACAGACAAACTCACATTCACATTTATAATATTAGTTAGGGTATGATCTCTGAGGATAACCTTTTCATGCAATTCATTCATACATACATACAAAAGTACACATACATAGGAATACAAACAGAGACGATGTCACTCACGTTGAAACCTGGCTCCTAGTCAAAGTGTCAAGATAAAGGACAGATTGGCAAATTCTTTCAAAATTCGCAGTGCTATCAATTTTCCTTTTCGTTCCTATACAGTATAAAAAGTGCCTCTGACAAGAAATTTGCAATCGTGACGTTTTTATAGGGTGTCGCTTATATTATATTCTGCTGTCAAACGAAAATGATATTTATTATATAATACATTGACTTTAAATGGCCAGAGTAGCCTTATAATAGGTGTGTGCTATGCTTGTTGAGCACAAAACGCGACAAATTAAACAGAGGCACTCTGATGGATGTTTTTAAACACAGTACAGTCAAAAACAATGGCAACAGACAAGAAACTGGCAATCCTGCATCGATCATTTCTGTCATACAGCTCTATAAAGTTTTAGCCTCAATATACTTACTGACGCCATGTAACGCTTAAGCATGACAGTAACGCGGGAGTTACACGTGGTGTATGGGGATAGCGTTTCTGTCAGACACAATTGTCTCAAGACCCAAGTTAGTTTTTATGGTGATCGTATCCAGTAGGATGTGGGATCTACATCTATCTACAATATTATAAATGTGGAAATAAATTTGTTTGTTTGTCTTTGACGTTTTCACGCTTTAACAACTTAGCTGATCATCATGACATTGCATGCACGTTATCAGAGGTATAAAAAAGTGCCTGCCTCCTTCCATCACCGTGACCGGATCTGAGGGATCTGGCCGGGGGACCCATCTCTTCATTCCACAGGTTCGGCTGACGAGGAGAGGTAGCTGGTTGTGTACCCAGTTTACCTCCCTATAAGGACGGAGCCCGGTGGCCATCTTCCGTCGGGCTAACTGCTGGGGCGGCATGGTGATAGTCTTAACCAGTCCCATGTCGCCCTAACCACAGCGGCGGCCGGAGCACTGTCGCGTTTCAGTAAGTAAGAGTCTCACGCTACCCATACTCTCCCCAGGGAGGGTGGGTGTCTATGAGGATTTCCCCACGTTAATAAAAAAAAGGGGTGTAAAAAAGGACACCAGGTAGATCCATTTCTTTTCCTTTTATCCAGAAAAACAAGTACTGTATAAGTCGAAGTCACGGACAAAAGCTAGTTCGCTACAATATAGATTATAGCGCCTGCAAGTAAAATTGGATTAGACGTCTGAAATTATTCGACCTGTTACCGTTCACCGAAAAGTAGTGGTAGTCGAATGCCATGACCGCCGGAAAATCGATTCGAATCTCAAAGTGTACAAAAGATTTTTTTTGGAATATGCGTACATTTACTAATTTAAATTGGTAACAGTATCGGCTGACGGTGAAAGAAAACATCGTGAGGAAACTTGAATTTGGGTAATCTTCTTGTAGTACCATCGTATGTGTAAAAATGTGTAAAAAATATAGAACCGTGAGTTTCTTGGTGTTTAAGATAGTCAGTACGTCGTGGTTTAGTGTTGTATCTTGCCGTTACTATCCTTCGGGAAGTGGCCTTTGGCCCAACAGTGGTAATCTTACAGACTGGCAATATTATTTATCCAGTGTGGATTAAGCCAATAAAATACCGTTCCATTGAACTTTGATTCTGAGGCCACATATTTATCTGGAACGAAATGTAATTATGTAATGGAAACGATTTAATTACGAAGCCCGGAGTCACTTTAATCTCGAATTAATGGTTTTTGCTATATGAAAATGTATAAATTTAAATAATACATGTGATAAAATCAACATAATTTTCTTCTACAGGAAGTAAACAAAACAATATCTGTCTCTTTCTCATACGTAGCTATTCAAAATATGTTAAAAAGAAACAACACTAGATGCTACTGGTTGCGTATGGTTTTTGTTCTGATATATAATTTAATTTTTTCCATGTCTCATTTTCATAAACAAAATTGCAGGTAGATTTTTTTAATACCTTCAGAATAAAGACCTTAAAGAATTAATAGAAAGTTACATTTAATGAGGAGATAGGTATTTGTCGCGTGACTCGTACTATTATGTATCAGGTTCGGTGCCACGCCAGTCTCGAAGCGTACTGGAAAACTATTTCCAAACTACCACAATAATATTTTCCATTCACCTCTCGCAATATATAATAGTTAGGAATTTACTAAGTACACTGCAGTGAACGTACTATTTGTAAAGTGCATTTGCTAGATAGTAGATAGTGACTGGTTTCGACCACCACACCACAGAGTACATTATGTAAATAGAAGTAGTATAACTCGATAGTGCCTCTGGAGTTACAAGTCAGACCTAATACGTACAACTTATATCTATATAGCGGTACTTCGTAGGGCAAATACAAACTTTTAATTATTAATGTTTACAATGAAAATATGTTCATCGAGAAAAAATAACACAGGATTCAAAAACAGTGCCACCTAGTGATGTATGTCATAACAAAAAAAATCCACTTAAATTACTTCGAAAAAGATGTTGAAGAAGCGAATAGAAAGTGGTGTACAACCGAATTTGTAATATGCTTAAGCGTATCGAGTTTTCGAATTAGCTGGTATATGGCCATTAATCTAGCGGTGTGGTATAGTTTCGATTTTCTTAGCTACTACCATATATGACCATCACAGTGTCTCTCGCTTAGTTTATCATGTTTGCAGCCCAGCATCATACCCGTGAACATCAATAGATTGTCTTGTACAAAAAAAAGGTGAACGTAAGTTAAAGCATTTTCTTATAAAAATAATTATATCGTAAGAAAAAAGTCTCGTTTGTATGATCTAATGGAAAGTATCACAGCGCGGTTCATACGGCTCCCATGGAACGTTCCAGAATTTTTGAGTAAAGTATTAGTATTCTTATTCCGTAATATTTATTCACCGAGTTACAAACGTACATTTCTCCGCAAATTCATTATATTTACATGTCACGTTGGTATATTTTATAAATAAAATATTGGGAACATTTTTTACACATTTGTTGTATATCATTTATTAAAGAACGAGAAACATTTTTATTATACTAAGACTGCGGTTTATAAATCGGTCACTTAGATAGGGAGTTGAAATGACTTCCAACGTAGTTTTAATGCTGTATCTTAAAATCAATGTTTTTATAATACAGTGTGAAGAACTCGGCATTTTCGTATTAATATAAAAAACGGGAGGGATTGTCAGAATGTTCGGTTCTCTTTCACGTAAAAACTACTGAGCGGATTTGGTGAAAGTTTACAGTAATGTAGCTTATATATCAGAATACCACATAGGCTATAATATAATTGACGAAATATAAAAAATTAAATATGAAAAAAATCATGCCACCTGAGAGTTATCTCGGCGTGCGTTGGATAAACTATTAGAGTTACACAATGTCATTGTTTATATAGATACAAACGCAAACGATGTCGGGAGTGGCTGCTAGTTTTGTGTATATAAAAGAACGGATGTATAAAACTCCAACAGTTTTTGATCGACGATCATGAAAACTGACACACCTGTAGCTCCATGACTCTAGAATGTCATCTTTACCCAGATTGGCCGAAATATGTTTATTTATTTTTTAATTGATACTGTGTCAATCGAACAAAGAAAACATCTTTTGTGAGTATAGCCATAAATTTAATCAAATACAATTCAGGCGTATTTACGGTCTCCGAAACAATCTAGGCTCCTACAGTGGTGGCCCCGACGTGATTCTAACACTATCTAGGCTTCTATATGGTGTTTTTAGTACTATACTACGCATCGCTAGTCTGGTGCCAGAGCAACACGTCACGAGCATGTCTAGGTCATCGGTGATGCGCACCCATACGTTTTTCCCCTACCAATTATATATGTATTTTATTTTGAAATCGCTCAATGCCGATAAAGAAGTTTTTACTTCAAAAAAGAAAATAGGAAACAGAGGTAAAAATACTGAACTGTTTCGACTTTAGCCTGTTTACGTAGTCCGGTGAAAATGTAGATACATTGCCAGGTCAACAGTGTTATCAATTCAAAAAAAAAAAATTGTCTGTTTATATATAAAGAAATAAAAAGTCTAAGACTAAAAGAAAATATATTACAAGTATGCTTTTGCTGTTTTTAATTACTTGAGGGTTAGAATACCTTAATAAATGTTTGTTTGCAATTTGTAGTTTTTGTATTTACGATCGACGTACGTTCGGATTTTTGCAGTAAATCTGAGCTTTCTTTGAGTTTTGATGAAACCGTAGTAAGTGATAGAATTAATGCTTGTGTAGTTAGAAACTACCCTCGTGTTGTTAATCTGTCACCAAGTGCTATAAGTGTCCGTATCGTGTTCCGGTAGACTTGAGAGCTATTACTCCTGTAGACAGTAGCGTAATCAGTTCTAAAGCGATCCAGTCTCAAATATGTGACAACCAAATTTTGCTTTATATCACGTGTGACCTAGAAGTCACTCTTTTTAACTTGAATGAAGTTTAAGCAGTTCCTTTATCAGTAAAATACTCTCATTTATCTATATCTTCTTTCTTTTCAGAGACTGATTAGTTTCATCCCTTTCTCTGTCTCTCTTTACTCATAAATATTTTAATAACACAATAATAAGGTGAGGTATATGTGCTGCTTTACTGCGTGTTGACTATGGACATACCTTTCTTGGGGAAGAGGTTTGCAATGGGCTTCCTTGAGGCTAATGTGATGATAACATGTCTTTCCCGTATGCTATACATGAGAGCCAATACTTCTTTAACCTTAGGCTACTTAGATTATAGTCAGCTGCTAAAACCTATAAAATATACCTAATAATCTGAGCTAATGAATGAAAAATATTGTATGAATGGTTAACAATTGGCAACTGCGTGTGAATTATGATTTTGTATGCCCATAATAGTATTCCATTGTCTCTTAAGTATAATATACCTTCATATTAGGATTTATTACACGTTTAAGTTAAAGTTTACGCGGTGAGATTTAAAAGCGACACCTCTCCGAAAATGTCCGCTAAAGTTGGACGTTCGTCCGCAAATTGGACGGTTTACGGCCGGGTCGTGCCCCGAGGACGATCGGTCCCCAACTTCGGGGATAGTGGTTTTAAATACATGTATGCGAGAAGAGAATAAAGGTTTCCCTCAAGGACCGAAGTTTATTTATCGAACTCGATATTTATTATATACTGGTTTATGCTCGCGTCTTTGCTCGTGTTTTTTAGTCTATTCCTCGGGAATAGTGCAATTTTTCTGGACGAGGTACTCTTCAACGTATCACCATATTTTGACCAATTTAAATAAGTTTACGAGGCTGGATGTTTTTCACTCTTTCACACAATAACTACTGGACCAACTTTAATTAAACTTTCCAATAATATAGCTTACGAATTAGCACATGAGCTATAACCGAAAATGATAATGTTTAAACGGGTCAAGACAGAACGACAATTACACAAAGATAATATATAGTGTGATCATTTATAAAGCTAGGAGGAAGCTGCGAGCACAGGCTAGTAGCGCAGTTGTATATATGTTATGTCTTATTTGTTCACGTCGTCGAATACTATAATAAATGGGGAGGTCGCGTGTCACCGCGTGATAGCGTACGTGGCGCGGCCGACGTGACGTGCGTGACATTGACATCAATACGTATAACGCGACACCATGAAACCGAACGTCGCACGCCAAGCACCGAGCTTGTATAAGCTGCACATACGTGTAAATATTATAGAACAAAGTCGCTTTTCCCGTCTGTCTATGTGTTCTTATTACTTCTAAACTTTGCAGTGTCTCTTCCGAAAAGTGTATGTATATGTTATAGTATAATTATGTATATTAGAGAAAGTTTATGTATTCTTATAAAGTCGTATGGAGGTGTAATATGTTAAAGTAATATACTATGATGTACACTTTAAAAATATGTCCAGGAATGTCTGTTGTTACATTTTTTTTATACTTTACGGCTTTTAGCAATTGACTGCAATCTGATGTTACATGACGATGTGGTCGTTGTTAAACACATTAAAGCTAGTGTGGGCTGGCGCTGAAGTACATCTCTCGAAATATACCAACATGTGCTTGGTGACAGATTTTTACCTTGAGGTTGATAGTTAGCCCAGCAAAAGCACTATCACTATGCTGTGATTCATTACGATGTTTTCCTTCACCAACAGCTCTAAACTCGGTCGTAAGTATCCAAACCTACGCCGATCGACGACGGGATGTTCGAACACGCTATCAACTAAGAGATCATTGCTTCGAAAATTTATTCCGCGAGGGTAATTCAAAATTAAAATTAGTTATTTGTGACGCTATTTAGATTAACATAGTATTAATCCGCATGTAATTAAATATTTTATTTACTTTAAAAATGTGATTTAGATGGAATTTACCATTTACAGCAAATCATTTCAATGAATTTCTTAGAAGTATAATATCACACATTTTAAAATTACCCGTTACAAATAAAAGTTTTTGTGAGAACAATCTTACGTAGCTTCTATGGCTCCGATAAATTGTAAATAAAACACCGTTAAAAAATTTTTTTTTTCGAACTGAGATACCCTGTTGACTCTTTTGGCCTCTACAGATTCACCGGACTACACCCCAAAAAAATTTACTTAAATTGGTTAAATACATATTACGCTATTACCACATTGCACCCATGCGAAGCCGAGGCGAGTCGCTAGTGGGTAAGGCTGCCAACATGTCCACTTGTAACACAGAAATTACATAGTAATTTTTATGTTACGATAACATCAATGTAATTACGAAAGTAACTCATTATTTATTATTATTTATTTTTATGAAGCTTGCTCCATTTATAAAATAAAAAATTGTATGTCAATGAACGAGGCAGTATTTTTGAAATGATATATTTGATATATTTTTGTAAATCATAATTTTGGCGGCTGTATCCAACTATGCGTATATGCATTACACAGTACAGAATATGTTAGTTTGTTCGAATATCTGAGCGTTCGATAGAGGACAACATTGTGATGAAAACATAGAAAGGTGGTAGGGCTTTATCACCTGGTTAGCTAACAGCCTTAAGTTAAGAATCTGTCTCCAAGCACCTATAACTGCACTTGCTGAGTCTGGCAATGGCTATCGAGCCCTAAATGGACCTAGTATCAAGATTTGTTAAGGATTACTATTGATTGTTCCTTCTACAACGTGCAACCTCTTTTCTTTCCGCTTTTCTATGTTGAACAAAATTTGAACAGGATTTTTTATTTGTAAACCATTTTCCCTTTCGTAATATTTTCCCCGTGTAAAGCTTTACTACGATAGTTTATTTTTTGTCGCCCATTTTATACACAATTAAAATTTAATAATGCACAAATAATGAAACATTATGGAATTACGTGTTCAGGTTAAATGAAAAATGAAGGCCGCTGCGCGCCAGGGGAAGTCCTGTCTCGCGAATGATTAATCTATTTTAGTCGGCATAGACTACCACTATTTTTTAAAGTTGTTATTTTACATTCATAACTCTCTGTCTCTCTCGCCTCTTTTCCATAAAAAGTGAAGGTAATATTTTGGGATTTATTTTTGTCTGAACACATAGGTTCTCCGTATCTATTATAAGGCTGATACGACAATAAATACACCTCTGTAATGTGTTACTGCCTTAGGTCATATTATCATTTACTATTAGGTAATATTGTGGTGAAAATCTAAATACTAAAAAATATATTAAAAAAACCTTTTAAATCTATTATCTGTTGAAGGGCTTTGGCAAAAACAAACTAAGATAGAACTTGTATAAATAGATTTTAATTAGATACACTGAAAACACAATTAACTCATTGACATTACAACAAGGAATGGAGATATAAGCTGACCGAAATACAAAGGATGTAATACTAGATACAAAGTAGCGCCAACCGACGTATTATACTAACTTTACTGACATCTTTAAATTGTTTGGTTTATACCATTCTAACATCTACCATGTTGACAAGTGCCGCCGAATGAGAATTCAGTAGTATAAATTCCAAACGGTTT
This sequence comes from Antheraea assamensis, assembly GCA_035772565.1. Taxonomy (NCBI): domain Eukaryota; kingdom Metazoa; phylum Arthropoda; class Insecta; order Lepidoptera; family Saturniidae; genus Antheraea; species Antheraea assamensis. The sequence continues at coordinate 1,699,140 of JAQQSE010000046.1, read as the reverse complement.
TTGACACGTAACCCCTTTAAAATTGCAGTACAAACCGAAGCACCCTAGCCAATAGATTCGAAGTAATAAATCGCCTACATACAAAAATCCCGAAACTTCGTTATCGCTGTATATTGGATCACGAACCGCGCATTCGCATAGACTGGAAAGGAAAAACTGGCACGAACAAACCGGTTTACCTATCATTTTTGACTTATTGTATAAAACGTATAGTGGCTTCTATTAATATAACAGGAATATATGAGTTTGAACCGCTTAAAGGATATATTATTAATCTATTTATGGGTGATTACCAGCTACTCGTGACTTCACCTGCGTTTCATCATCATCATCATAAGCCTGTAAGAGATTCACTTCAAGACCATAGCTCTCTTCCAGAAGGAAGGTATGTACATAACCACGACCCCAGCCCACGTCGTATTGGCGATTTCAAGCTCCTAGAAATCCACAGTTCTCTATTTTTCTACATATGGCGGTACTACAAGAGCATTTTTAAGGTTCCGGTTTCCTGACGATAATTTCCTTTACCGTCGGCCGATAGTGTTACGAATTTGAATTACTAAATATACATGAATTCAGAAAGAATCGTTGGATCTCGCTGACGTTTGAACCTGCGAACATTAGATTGATATTCTACGTGTAACTCTTAACGGTTTATGGATCACATATCGAAATAGCTCTCAGATGGCATGGTTAATTGTAAACTTACCTTTTTATTGCTTTTTATATTTTGGTCAATTTAAATAGCAATAACTTTATAAATTATAATCTATGAGTGACTCTGATGTATAAATTATATTACTGTAAAGTTTCATTAATATCCGTTCGGTAGTTTTTGTGTGAAGAGGTAACAAACATTCGCCCATCATCACAGACTATTAATAGGAAGTAGTTTGCCAAATAAGCTGTAAAGCATCATCATAGGTTGAAGTGCCTCAACGTATACAACGTATACAAAATCCTTCTTAGTACTCCCTGCAGCTTTTAATGTATCTTTAACTATTTCAAGAGTTCCTGACTTCATAATGAAATGTTGGAGCCCTTATAAAATTACTTTGATGTTCAAACGTCTATCTGCCAGATCTGATCTTTACTCTTAGAAAACTGCTTGAAGTCTCAAGTTAAGATTAATTTACGTACTGTAGTAACATAATCAAATTTCCAGCTTAACAATAATTAGACCCAGGACGTAAATACATAGGTAACTTTCATGAAGACTTATAGTTTTGAAAATGGCACAAAAGGAGATTTTTTGACACAAGCACATCTATAGATGCTTGACAAAATATTTTCAACATCATTGTAGTAATTATCTATCATTAAAAAAAAGCATACCACCATGGTATAGTTTCATTATGACGATTTTATTCATCAAAAACTCAAATTCGAATCCATATCGCTTGATGTGATATCCCAATTCGCTAAAGCTGACCCGTCGTTGCTTCAAAGCTGCTCACTAACAAATAAATAGTTAACCAAAAACCTACGCAGTGTGATTTATCATTCATCGAACTAACTGTGCACCGGCAAAAACCGGATATAACACCGGATATCGACTTTACATCGACCGGGTATGTCGGGCATTGTGACAACAAAAACAACCGGTTTTCTAGCTTGGGATTTTGCACGTTTGACCCAAATCCTTTGGCTTTATTGTCTATATTTGATGGAGATCGGAAAAGATTTAATTTCTACTGCCGCGGTGATTGGAAACTACATTTTTTTGAGGTAACTATAAACCAGACAATTTTTAGTACAGCTATTGATAGCTCTGGTAAATGTTTTTCAAGTAATTGTCCTAGAAAATAACGGAGTTGATCAAACTCGAATTATTATACATAACAATTATAGTGACCACCGGCAAGAAGATGTATGTATAATAATCATCATTAAGTTGCCCTACACATTTATATATCTGAATAAAATTTGACAGTCTGTTTGTCCGTGCTAATCTCCGAAGTGCCTGATCTGGTCTCTTTGATCAGTATTCCCATTCCCAGAGTATTCCCCTTACTGTTTTTAGTAGGACCTGATTAAAAACGATAAATATTAGCAGAGGCAAATAGTAGAGTATAATAACTGTATTACGGCCATCTTTTTTTATTCTTTTGGTATTTTATAATAATCGTTTTACTCAATTTTAACCTTATTCTGTTAAATTTTGTCGTTACAGCTTATTATGTAAAACGTCATTGTTATACCTAAAAGATGTTAAAAGTACAAAGAGATTAGGATATATAATAATATTATTTAACAATTCTCATACATCTCCCTTCAATTTTTTGAACTTGATGGAGAAGCAGTGTGACATAAAATCATTTGAAGATGTTGAAAAGCAGGTAGTCTAAAATCTCAAACTATTTAACGGGCTTTGAAATTACAACAACTCTCTTACTTGCACTTAAATCGTGACATGACTAACCTTTGTGACCTTATAATAACATGCTCATGCAACGCGTTAAGGGGAAGGGAAGTGACTCGTATGAAATCACGACTACCACCTCCCTCTCCCAATGCATTATTTATTCTGAATAAATTTATGCGAAAAAAATAAATTGAAAAAAAAAAACGCAAAGTGCTTGGTGCTAAACTTTCGTTAACATTAGTTTATCCGTTTTGAATAGTAGTCCTGGAAAAACAAACACATAAAAAGTTTGTAAACGCATGTAAGTAGGGCCTTTTTGTAAGCCCGCTATCCAACACCTATAAGTTGAAACTTCGCCCAGCAGCTGTTGATGTATTCCAACAGTTACACTTAAGAGCCAAGCCCTTCTTTAGCCTTAACATGTTTATCATCTTAGACTACATCGTCCTTTAACATCAGGTGAGATTGTGGTCACACGCTAAAACCTGCATGTATAAACATATAAAAGCTGCCTCAATTTTATTTATATCCACACATTACAAGCACGAGCATCTGTGAATACTTAAAATTACCTGTTTTATTTAGTGTTATGAATAAAACATATGTTTAGTCGGTCTGTTCGACTGTGCGTGTTATAATTTAGAGCGTAGAATATTAGCCGCGTACCGCAAGTTAATTTACTCGTTCATATAAATTGGTTTAATTTTAAGGCTCTTATATTAATCCCCTAACTGGATACGTTTGAGATTTCTCGAAAATTATTGTATTATTAAGTCCCAATATATATTCACCTCTAGACATCCTTAATTATTGAATATTTCTCGTGGCCTCGTAACGTTAGTACTTGAAATTATCATATTGGTTGTAATGAATTCTATGGAACACTCACTAGAAGCGCTGTGATATAATCAAAAATTGGAGAGGAACTAAATTATATTAGGAGTAATATATTGATATTGATAAAATCAATGAATTAAAGCCTGATAAGCAAACAATGTCGCGTATGTGAATCATCTGCCGAAAGGAATCCAGATTACTCCCAAACTCCCTGGAGACGTTCTATTGATGAAATACTCCTTAATTTGATCTCAGAAAGAACTGGAAGCTTTCGGTGATTGTATTAAATAGAGATCACTTCTGCACGCGCTATGTTCTTGACAAGTGTCTATAGAAGTTCATTATAGTCTAGCTAAACTAGACAATTCTATTCCGGTTAGCTGTTTTATTCTGTTTAGTTTTTATTCTCGTCTAGTTATTTTTACTCATAATTTATTATATTTGTAAGTTTTATGAATTTAAAACACTCGAAATTATAATTGGGGCAGTGAACAAAGTAAGAACGAAAAAAAGGAACTCATAAGGGTAAAATAATATATAATAACTTCATTTTACATTACACTTTGTTTTGGTTTTAAATTATAATTTAAGAACCAATTACATTTCCGCACCAAATCAGATTTCAGATTTTTACTCTTTGGCAGGCATAAAGATCAACTTGGTGCCGACTTCAAATTAAATATATAATAAGTAATATTCGAATTCTCTAATTTGATGTTCAATTATTTTTTTGAACTAAGACAAAGTATCGCGTAATATTAAATTATTAAAATATTATTTTACATTTTTGAGTTCGTGGCTTACAGAGAGAGGTCCATTTTTTTACTATTTTACATATATGTTCTTTCTGATTTATTTCATCACAATATTTCATCGAAATCCATTCAGTAGCTTTTTAGCCGGGTGTGAAAAAGCACCAACCAAATAACATAACAACCGTTTTTCTGTGTAATATTAATAGGATTAATTATTTTCTTCCTAATGGCTCATCTTGAAACGATCATAAATAACTGTAGGAGTAATTCGTCATACTTGGAGTGATTGCAATCCAGTTCGAAAGTGCAATCACATCACATTCCGTACTATATATCCTTGTCCATTCTTTGTTCATATTATGATTTAAAAAAATGAAATCCCAAAAAAAGGGAAACTCTTAAAATCTGTTCAAAGTTTCAAGAGACATTACGCAACGAAGTCCTTGAAGCGCGCGTACTACGTAAAATTTCAATTTATTTTATAGCATCTGTGGCACTCGACGGCAGGCGTCATAAGTTTTTAGTGGCGTATTGAAATGAACTATGACGTCATTATTATACTGATACGAAATACCCTACACTATATAAGAGTCTTATATTTAGTATTTAGTTCATTTCTCATACAATTTTCTTTGAATAGGTTTTATATTATGATTATTTGCATATGAAGACAAAAACAATGTGACAGCTATAAAAGTACGTCCTCGTGGATGACGCTATGTTTATCAGTAGTCCGGTAAAACTGTAAAAGCCCTGCCAGGCTAACAGTGTAGGTCAGTTGGAAAAAAAAAACTATGTTAATGTAAATACGAAATGTGTATAACTATGTAAACAGTCCAAGAACTTGAGAAAAAAGAGTGAAACTGTAGAGTCATTGACTGGTCAACAGTGTAGTCAGGTCGAAAAAAAAACTTGAGAACTGTTAGAGCCTGTTTCTAAAAATATTCAAAAACTACTTTGGCTTCTTGAGGCTGCGTAACTTTAAAGAAGGTTTTACATAAATTGAAGCTATAAGTGTAAATGTTGAGTATAATCAATGGGTGCTGCAGTAGGACTTGGGTATGTTCGCTCATAGGTCCATGTGGTGGAAGCGCATTGTGTCAATATGGCTTGCATATTTCATCAAGAGGGTCTAACACCCACCCTTCCCTTGGAGGGGTCTACTATCTTGAACCGTCGGACCGCAGTCTGGGCCCCTTAAGAGGGACCAACACTTGTTGGAGGAGCAGACGTAATGCCTGTAAGAGTAAAAGGTGTAAGAAGGCAGCATGGGGTTTTAGTCCGCGCAAATCGGGCATAACCCACCTTTGCTGCCCCGGCGAGATGGGTATCCGTTAGGGATTTCCCCATGGAAAAATAATAATATAAAAAAGTTGCTCCGATATACCTATTTTATTTCCTAAATACTTAGTGGTAGTAATGTCTAACGTTGTAAGAAATCAGGAATATAAAAAAAAACTTAAATTTTAGCTCTGACTTAACATTACTTAATTAGCACTTTATACGCTTTTGTACAATACATACCAATACTAAGCAACTTCCTCTTTATATTTTAACTTTTAAAATTCTACTATATTTTAAATACTAACTTCACATTTCTAGGTGGTAGAGCTACGCTGAAACTATTACTGGTTTCAGAATGAATGGGTCGGCTCGCCCGGGGTAGTACCACCCTCTCACAGAAAACCGACGTGAAGTAACAGTGCTTGCACTGTTGCGTTTCGTTCGGTCAGTGAGAGCGCCGGAGGCCCACATATATTAAAAGGCCGGTAACACACTTGCGACTCCCCTGGTGTTGCTAGTGTCTATGGACGGCGGTGATCACTTACCATCAGGTGACTCACCTGTTCGTTTGCCCCCTAAAAAAAAAAAAAACATAAAGCCATTTTATTAATAATCTCGCTTCCAAAAGAAGTATTCTGAAATTAGCACTAAACAGATCAAAATATTCGTATATAAAACACAGTTTTGCACATTTTATAACGCTAAATTTTGTACTTTGGTAAAATTCTTATTCTCTCACCGAAATATATACAAAACGTGATTTGTCTTTGAAATTTGCTCCAAAATCGTCAAGTATCTGACGTAAACTAATTAACAAAACTCTAACCAGAGTTTAGTTCAGTAGGACCTCAGTATTCTCAAACTCAAGCTATTCTTAAACTTCTTGACATACATAAGGCCTTTAATTTAATTCTTAATAGTAATAATAATAAAGGTACAGTATTATCGTAAAAAATTTTAGCGATGATGGGTCACCTGACGGCGTGCTTCGAAACCGCGTCGATCGACGTAGATTTGAATCCTTGCGATTCAGTCGGAGTTTCTGGTGAAGGAAAACATCGTGATGAAACCATATATAGCTGGGTGGTAGGGACTTTTTGTATGTCCGCTTAGCTAACTACCACCCAGAAGTTAAAAGTCTGTCACTAAGATCCTGTCAGTGTGGAGTGGTAGCTGCACTTAAGAGCCAGTTCTCTTTAGGGATAGCGTGTTTACGATCTTAGACCATAATGTAATTTAACATGAGATGTGACTGTTATTGAACGCTAAAATCTGTACGGTATAAAAAAAGATACGCTGCTCTGTTTCATATCAGATGAACAGTACATTAATTAGTTCACATAACGTTTCCATAAAGAATGACGCAAAAATGGACGTTGGTATATCTGAGATTTAAAAACTCCTACTAGTAATCATAAAAATTTGCACTACTAAGTAATTTTCACGGAATAAATTTTAGTTTAAACGGATACGTTTTCCTGTAACTCGTTACTAGATGGTACTGCATAAAAACTGATATACAGTGTCGATATTCGAATAATGAGAATATGTGCACAATCAATTTTCATGTTACTTAAACCTTAATAGTTAGTTTTATTTTTTCCTTTTGTTTCTCATATCACATATAGTTTCGTTAGTAATAAGTACGGCTGTCTGTCAAAACCTTCGATGAAGGAGTACCGCACGTACTTCCCTCATAAGATTTCATTTATTTAATCGCACTGGTACAAGGAATGTCGCTTTATGGGGAAATAGAAAAACGGGCTGTCAGATTAGAAACGGGCCTTTCGTAATGGTTTGGGCGCGAATATTCTTTATTTTATTACTTCATCTTGACGTGAAAACGTGACTGATGATGTTATTTATATGAGCTGTGCCCCAGTGTTGTTAATATTAGTTATAAAATGTGAACATTTTAAATATATTTTTAACCATTGTCGAGGACCGGGTGCTTATCTTAGGGCTCGACACTATGGAGTTTCATAAGAACGTTGCGTCACTTTGGGTCTTTTACAAGATCTACCACGGAGAGTGTTCTGAAGAGCTGTTCGGATTGATACCTGCTGCTGAGTTCCATTACCGAACGACTCGTAATAAAACTAAATTCCATTCGTATCATCTTGATGGTTGGAAGTCGTCTACTGTGAGGTTTCCACGTGGGCTATTCCACGTATGGCGGTTCTCTTTAATGAATTTCCGACGGCAGCGTTTCCGAGTTAACATAAACTACAAACCTTTAAGAAAGCAGACTACTCCGTAGTCCGGTGAAACTGTGGAGACATTGCCAGGTGAACAGTGTAGTCAGTTCGAAAAAAAAAAAAAAACAGACTACTCCATCCTCAAAGTCCGGCAACGTATCTGTCGTGCCCCTCATGTCGCAGGTGTCCTGGGGTGATGGTACTTACCATTACCTTACCTTACCATTAGGTAAGCCGTCTGTTGCCTCCAATCGCATAGAGAATAGAAAATTGGTCAAATGCTAACGGAAATCATCAACCTAACCTATTATTTGTTTATTCTATGCTTCTAAGTTATATTTAACACCTTGTTAGAAAGAAAAAGGAAGAAAGAAATAAATGATTTATCGTCGGGTCATAAATAGTATACAAATATATAGTGACAGAAATGTCCAACAACTGGCAACCCCATTCAGCTATATGCTACAATATAGGGCAATACGCGCTGATTTTCAATAATTAATAAATTAAATTATTGCTAACATGAATACTCTTCTTTGATTGAAATATGTATCCATTTTTGAGTAAAGACCTCCATCTTTATTCATAACGCTCTGCCCTTGCCTAAATTAATTTATTAGTTTCCTCTAATGTTAATTAAAAACTACTGAATAAGTTTAGATGGTCTTTTTATAAATCATAGCTGTATTCTCTTGCCAGGATATTTTTGTATGCTTTATCACATTAAAGAAAGTTATAGGGCTTAAAGTAAATGATGTAAATACAAATGACAACGAATATATATTCTGTAACAATATTTTACCTTAATAATTAAACTCCGGTGAAACTGTAGCGGCCTTAAGAAGCCAACAGTGTAGTGAGTTCGAAAAAAAAAAGAAAAAAGTAGATTAAAGTTTACAACAATAACTAAGTAAATAAAAAATAACATGTTTATTCCACTAATTGTATCTTGTTAGCAATAAAATACAATTTAGTAAAAATAAAATTAGCTTTCGTGGAACCTTCTTCACGTAAAGTACTCTTCCAGAGAACGCAAAAATGCAAAGACGATTGTAATAAATACATATAAGAAACCCATGTACTAATTTAAAAGTTTAATTAAATATACCTTCACAATCATTTTAAAGTTTACGCAAGCAGAGCCATGAGCACAAGTAGGGAGTACCAACAGTTTTGAGCAAAATTACATATGATCCTTCGAACTAGAAAAAGAAACCAAAATATTTTTCATATCTAACTTTAGGTTTTTAGTTTCTTGAATAATTCTTATTGAGTTTTTACATCACGCTCACAATTTGGTTGTCCTTGTAAATGTTATAACTTTTTTTCTAACATTAAATTACAAGTTCACGTTTAAATAATATAATTATTCATTTTTTATTAAATATATCGGAAAACACTGTGTGAAAACGGAGTTCGCGGGAATGAAGAGTAAATAAGAGATATTTTCCTATGGACACCAATTTTTATGTAACATTCCAAAATATATTTATTAAAAAATAAACTAGGATACGTTATTACAAATTATGATTAGCAATTTTACGCAAAGTTATTTACAAATCCATTTTATACAATACAAGAAGATGTTTTGTCCTTATCTATAAAATCTTATTACGGAAACTCCAATCCGCGAAAAAATTCAATAGAATCTAAAATAAAACCATATCAGGTATATCTCAATAACAATTCCATTTGGAATGGAACAATCCCGCGAGCATAATGTACGGGAATCAAAGGGAATGAAGTCGTCCGCCCGCGAAATGAGACGGAATCCGGGAATGACGGACGTTTTGGATGATGCCCCGAGACGTTTTTGTTGATGCGACACACGGATCTGCAAGTTTAGTGAATTTGCTGTCTCTCTGTATGCTTGTTGGGTGAAGGTACTATTTAACGCGAAATTTAAAAAACTACTATAAAATTATGATTAACTATGTGTTATTGAAGAACCTAATCTCTTAAACTTTATCTGTTTTCTGTTATTCTGCTCAGTTCCTGCCTCGTATTAGGTTATTCTCATATTTTTGTGTCTATTTTCGATTATTTCTGTAATTAGTATGTCACAACACCATTACTATTTAATTGTCTATGATAGAATATATAGGTTTGACAGATTGCGTTTGTGAACTGTATTTAAAATGCCGATTACTGCGATTGGTATATTTATTTTTTAAGCGTCGCGTCGACTTAGTTACATTATACACGCACCATGTACATACCAGTAATGATTAAATATGCTATAGACATAGTTGTAAATACTATAACACTTTTCAGCGATCACACAAAGGCGTGGTCACAGTTTTGGCAGGTTGTGTTAATTTATCGCTTTCGCTTTGATTACAATTGAACTGAATAATGTGTAGGTTATTTATATAAGATCCTTCGAGAGGTGCCTAATTGCTTCGTTTATTTAAAATAATATTTCATTATTTTGCTTGTGAAACACTCCTCGACTGTCCTTTATTCCTGCTTTGAGAAGCTTGATAAAATAATCAATTAATTCGCATTGGAATGATAGCTCTTGAATCTTGCTGTTTTTTTTAAATAATGCCTACTTTTCTTATTATTTTTTATTAGGTATCATAACACTATGTTTTACCGAAACTATTTTTATTCGTAGAAACAGTGACTAAATAAATTGCATTTGGAATTACTTCCACTTTGGTAACTCAATAAGTTATTGAAAATATTAGCAAGAATAATCCCTTCCCTTCAACTTATATACAAATTATTCTTTTTGTTTGTACAATATACGAGTCCTTAAGGGAGCATACGAAGTAGATAAGTTCTTAGACGAAGTTTATTCTTTAACTTCTGTTGTGGATTAAGATGTTTAGGGAATACCACTATTGTCTCGTAGTGGAATGATAAACGATATTTTAAAGACTTTGCCCATGTTATCATAATACGCGAATAAGGAAGTACTATGTAATAATTTTTAGGTATGACAGAGAGAATTTCACATTGATATTCACATCGAACTCAGTCATGATACGGATAACGACAATTCTTTTGATTATTGTGATGTTTTTCCATATTGCAATACGATACAACAAAGTGTACTCAACATTATTCTGCTCTTCATGTAGCTCAAGAATCGTGTCAATTAAAGTTATGTCTCACTATATTTTGGATTGATTCGAGCGGCAAATTGTAACGGAATTGTCGAAGTTGGCTGTAATTGAATACCCGTGTGTAAAACTCGTGAAGGGGTCGCATAATTCGTGATGAGTAAGGCCCGAGGACACTTTACACTGAAATGATTTATTCATCAATCGTATGACGTCAACGTTATATCACTGTCCCGTCGGGTATTAGGGTCGTAATGCTGTAATTAGGTAGCGTATCGGACTTGAGGACGTATAATTTTCACTAGGAATATCGTATGAATTGAGTCGTGTATGTAATTTCGGGTTTTAATTGAATATTTTATGGCTCGGTTGGAAATGAGAAATTAGAGTAATAATTATGTAAGAACCTGTGGCGGCGTTTGCGATAGCACGCTACTTATTAATGCGGACTTGATAAAATAAATTATACGAGTTGTTACAATACGAATCTTGGTCGTGAGGGACGATTATGCGGATGTAATTTCAAATCACTGGTCATTAGACGTTTCGTTCCGAAACAGTACCCTTAAACACAATTTTAGCGTTTTCGTTTGACAATAAATTTACCTGATATTAAATAGCAATGTGGTCTCAGATTTTAACTCGCTCTATCTGAAGAGGACTGATTCTTATGTGCTTCATCCGAAATATACTCATTAGTGCTTGGCGATAGATATTTAGGGTGACGTTGGTAGTTAGCCAGACAGGCATAGGAAAAACCCCTGGCGCTGTACAATGGTTTCGTTACAATATTTACCTTCAACGTATGCTCTAGTTCATTGAAGAATATCAAGAAACGTCGATAATTGCGATACTAGAATACGCTACCAATGAGCTATCATAATTTTGGTTGAAAAGCGGGTATTTACTATCTTGTAATATTCAACTAATAATAATTGCAGTAAAAAGAATCTTATCTCGTATATAAACATTTTCAGCTGTATATGTAATCAGTTCTTTATCATAAAAAGAAGCTTCCGCCTTGAAAATAGTATATTCGCAGGTTAATAATATTATTTTCAAACCAATAGATAAGCATTTACTTCAACCAAATGTTTGTGACAAAATTCGCAGATACAGCCGTTAAGCCAGTGGATTTTCTATCTACCGAAATAGGGGTAATTTTACCCGGCGGTATCCTCGAAAGCCCGCATTAAGTTCCCGATAATTTCCGTCTCGCTTTTCAGTTCACCGTTACTGTCCTGGGACCGGGTGTCGGGTGTCCCGTTCAGAAATACATTGTCACTTCAAAACTAGATGGGATTTCAAATAAATCTGTCTTGAGATTACTTGCGTCCGTTTGGACAGCTGTATTTTGAATTTATTACTTTAAAATACAGTACAGCTAACTAGTACTTCTATGAATACTACATTATAGTTGGGCATTTAATACATAAGAAATAAAGATATAAACTTTGTTTAAAAATAAACTTCGTTTTTCTGTTTTATGCTGCCAAGTAACAAATAGCCATGCTGTCCTGTCCACCTGATATTAAGAGATCACTGCCAATGGCTATGGATTACCACTAAAAATGGTCATGCCTGATGAGGTAATGTTGGAAAGTAATGAATGAAGGAAGATTTTTCCACAATATCTAGTTCTAATTTATTGCAAATATAGTGCGCGTATTAAAACTGTTTTTTTATATACTGAAATATTTATGTAATGCCAGTTTTGTATTGAATTAGTATTATGCGGAAAAGATTTAAAATATTTAAAACACGAATAAAGGCTTAAAAAGCACCTATTGAGTTCTATTAATCAAGCATATAAATTTGTCAACAAATATTCTAGGTTACATCAGGTGGGACTTATGATAAAAAGCGCTTATTTAGACAGATTTTGTAGTCTTTATTAGTTTAAATGACGGTAATCGTAATGACAACTATATCAGATCTAACAATTGAGGACTGAGTTGGTAAAGACTTGTGCGCCATGGAGTATTGCTAACCAAATTTTTTTTGGTAAAAATACAATAATGGCTGGTCCTGGTCTTGCAGTAAAACCTTACGTATACACTAAGGAACCTTATAACTGAAGTCAATCATTGATATTGTTGAACTTTTAAAGATTTTATGGCAGTGCGTTTTGCTAATAAACCGGAAAATATAGTGCGAACACTTTCTCTGTAGCACAAATGGAGTAGCGATAGTTCTATCATACCTTTTTAACTTGATACGGGATATATGTAATAATACCAACAGCATTTAGTAATGATGATGATGATGATGATTCCGACCGATTTCGGCCATGGCGACCACGTTGACCCCTAGTCTGAGAAATGGCGCTGGTGCGCCCGAATATGGCTTATGTAGCCTATGTTCGCGGTAAAACTCCGTGCACACTGAGAGCACGTGAGTACGCCGTTGTCGTAATGATATGAAATGATGATTTAGTAATACGGACCTGCTAAACTGTATATAAAATATATTTATTTATACAGTTATGTGTTATGCAAAATATAAGTATAGACAGAAGGAAGACTATGGTTATAAGATTTTACTTAACTTTTGTTGGCACCCTGGAAATAATGCCGCCACATGGTAAATTTGTTCAAACTGGCGTAAACATAAACTATAAACACCTATATTTATATATATGAAAAACTTTACAATTTATCTATTATTCAACTTAGGTAATAATTGACGTCAAATGTAATGGAAATTACATCCCATATATTGCATATACAAAGTACGATAATATCTCTTAAGAATTCGTTAAAAATAATCACCCTTTTTATATCTCAATTAAATGCTATTATATCCATCATTTCACCTAAGTAGCTCCAATAAAAACTTTCCAAAGCAATCGTTCAAAATAAAGGATCCCCGACGCAAACCTTTGGAAGGGTCCGATGGATTACATTATCATCGTATAATACTGTTTCCAAGCTAGTAAACGAGAGTGGTTCTATTGAATGTGGGGACCGCGACGCAATTTTAACGTACTCTTTCAATGGGCATAGAAGAAATGTGATAAATATTGAGAATAGAACACACAGAGAAACAAAAATACTGGGTAACTGCGCACAAGAGGAACCAGTGAAATTACATAATAAGAAAATAAAATAAACCAAGGAATAATAATGAGCAAGAAAATATTACCGAATATTTTGGATTCGCATACATTTATTAATGTGAGTGTGTATTTCGTCTTTCTAGAAGTAAAATGTAGTGAGGAACAATACGATGTAGATTCTCGTGATATTTCAAGGTTTTGTTTTCTTTGCCCAGTTTTATATATATTTCTATTTCATTTGTATTCCTATGGTGTTTTAATAGCTTGCCTACTCTTCAATGTAATTGAACTATAAAGTAATCTTGAAACGCAACAAATTTAGAGACAGTTAATATGACAGTTATTACCACGTCGTTGATGATAATTGGTGGTATACAGTTGAGTACAGCTACTCAACCGTCCATTTTGATTACTAGATTTAAATTAGGAAACGTGAAAGATGTTAGACCTAGTAAATAATGTGTACGATGTACTTTGACCTCAAAGCAGTTTGATCAAGAAGGTGAAATGTAAGGGAACGGAAACAAAAGTTAAAGGTATAAAAAGTTCCTTTCATGTCTTAATACACTTGTTATCATTATAAATAAACATGACTATACATACACCAATAATTGAAAAAGTTATCTATTTATTAATGATAGTAATAGCTTCAAATGAATAGAATTAGTGACGAAATTACAGAGATTATATTCAAGACGCTTGTGATATAAAAAAGGAAGGCTCAACCCAGCCGGCGTATATTTTAAAGGGCTGGAAAAAAGAGGTTAAAAAGTCACCCATATTTGCGGGTCCGTGCGGTGCCAGACCTCGTTTAATGGAATTAGTCTCGCACGGGACCTACAAACAGTATTATGTAATGGTAATGTAATCTAGCGGACCTTTTGTGTTGAACCATTTATTTATACTCGGTCTGAATTATCGTTTAAACGTGAACCCTTTTCGTGGTCTGGTGGGTTAGGTGGTCGGTTAATAACACGTTAGATCTGAATCGCCTTTACACAAATTTCCTTTTTTTGTAAAAAATATTATATTACCTAATCGCGAGACGTGAGAATTGATTAATGATGTGTAGTAATCTTGTTGTTATAATGTGGCCGGAACAACGATCAACAAAAAACTTTTTTTTTTCTACCTGACTACACTGTTGACCTGTCAAGGCCTCTACAGTTTCACCGGACTACTAACAAAAAACTGTTATAAAGCAGGTGATACTTAATCTTGGTTGCACTTGCAGTTTTATAAGTTAGAATACTATCAGGCTGATTTGTTATTTTTAGATCTAAGAGCCTAAATTAAATAAGGATAAAATGCATCAGGACATTTCTCCAAACAAACCTCAGTTGTAGGCTATATACAATGCTAGATAGTTAAGAATCTTCATCACGGTTGTAATTTATTATCATTAGAAACCAAATCCGAATGCAAATCCGGATAGCGTTCGCGAAATTACGTACGATTTTGTCATCCTTAATACACCCGTGCCTGAAGAGAAAGTATTCAACCAATGTGTGTTGCCAGTGATGACTTACGGTAATGAGATGTAGCCGCTAACTATGGCTCTCATAAGAAAGCTCAAGGTCGTTTAACAAGCAATGGAAACATCTATACTCGGGGCTACTCAATGTTATCGAATAAAGAAGGAGGAGATCCGTAGGTGAAGTAAAGTAGTCGATGTAGTTCACCGAATAGCAACGCGGAAAGCGCGGCGTAACAAGGGTCCCTATGAGATGCACGGATAATATTGTAAAAGTTGCGGGGAGCCGTTGGTTACAGGCGGCACAGTGTCGCATTCTGTGTAGAAAGTTTTCTGAGGCCTGTGCTCAGCACTGAATGCCTGTAGGCCGAGATGTTAATGACCATTAAAAAATATATTCATGTTCTAAATCTTAAATATAAGAAACATATCAGCCTAAGTAACTAATTCGGATTGTAGTTAAAAATCAGTCACCGAATACATATCAGCCTGCTCCCGCAATTGTAGATTATTATATAGGCTTACTGGCATTTTTTATTTTCATAACAAATTAAGATTAAGTCATAAAATAACATACGTTTTTAAGCTAATTTTTCTTTAATTAGCTTATTATAAAAGAAATCCCATTTTCTATTTAAATTAATAGTAACTTAATAATTCAAGTAAAGTTTCACTCGGTAAGCGAGTTCACCAGCTTAATGAATATATCTTAAACGCAGCGGTGAAGATTAAATGAGATTAAACTTAGCTATCGAGTTAAGTTGGAGTTAAGTTATTCTGTTGGTTCTTTTTAGGTTTTGTTTTTAAACTAGCTTGTATCGCGTGTTTCTCTTGTATTTTTAGCTTAATTTCTGAAGCATATTTCCTGGTTCCGTAGCTAGAATTATTAATTGTGTTATGTAAGTCAAAGTCAAGCCTTTTCCACGGTTTTGTGAGAGACATCTCAGTAAGGCTACTTAAGCTGTTTTCTAAAAACGTGAAATTCTAATATTATTGTGACGTGCAACTTATCTTATTATCCAGTATTGACTTAAGTGAAAATTCTACTAATATAATACATTTTAGCGTTAATGCAAAATTTACATTAAGCGATATTTAAGGGTTGGTAAATTCCAATTTTTTAGGTTTTATCAATTATTTCACGTAAATTTGAGCTTTAGAGTTGATGACCCTAGTCCCGGTATCGCGTATAGAAGATTCTCGGAAAAAACATCTCACGGTTATAAATGTATATACTCTTGTGGTCGTCCAATAGTCGAAATTCAACCATAATCAAGCGTAGAAATTATATTATCGGTATTGAGTTTTGTATAAATATTGCAGATTATAAATATAAATCGCGTGAATTATAATAAATAGAAACTTGGAAATAAAAGTTTCGTCACGTCGATTGTATGAAAATATAAAATTATTTTCACCATTTTGTATTGTTCATAACACTAAAGCCCGTCCGATAGTTGCTAAACCAAAAAATTAAAACAAAGAAAATTGGTTGATAAACAGAGAAGTAATGTGTACTGAACGGCTTTATTATACTTAGATAATTCAAAGACAAAGACATTCTATCCATCTAGAAAGATTCGTATCATTTTACGTGGAAGTAGTAGTAAAACAAGGGAACACGATGCTCAAACGGATCTAGCTAAACGAAGATAAAACAGTTCAGTACCACTTTTTCTTCTATGTGTCAACCGATTTTCTTTATTTTAGAATTTAGTAACTACTGACCAGCTTTCGTGTAACTAATAAAAACAAATTTTGGAAGCAGTCATTTTTCTCTACCTTTGAATATGCACATATTTTAATTTTGTTGTTCGAAAATAACAACTGTTACAACTAAAGGTGTTGGAAAGATTGCTTGTTATACTTGTATTAATAAATTATTAATTGCTTAATAATTTTATTAATTTACAGGTTTCTGCTCGCCGCTTCGCGGGATGTAGTTTGATTTCTCACTCGGGGACAGCACATTTTTTTTTATGAAAGGTACTTTTCTTTACTCCTGATAATGTATATTTAAATTTTCTTATGGATCGCTTGAGTATTTAAGACGTGAAAACGTAACCGACATTCAAACCCACTTTCGCATTTACAATATTAGGATTTAGTGACAATTTTCAATAATGCTTATTAGCAGAGTTTCAACTAGTGGGCGACTGAATTAGTATTGGTTACACTGGTATTTAAAAATTTGTTAGAGAATAATTGTAACTAATTCGGACTTTTGTAATGTCTTCGCTTTGAACCTAAAGCAAGTGTGTGTTAATATACTCAAACCTCTCGACAGAAATGTAGTGCCGTCATACGACAATGACGTCACGAATCGCACGGCAAACAAGCTGATAAGGCATTGCTGTCCTTTTCCAGTGGCTCTCGTCCCCTCGGGTGCTTATTAACGTAATTGGAAATGAATTCAAGCTACTCGATAAACCAATACTAATTCAGTTCTCGTTCCTTATCCGGTGACTGAGTTGTTGCGAGTCAATTATGCGCCGCGTGTATTGCAAGTAGGGTTGCCAATTTATTACCTTTTTCTTTATTTAATACATAATTTTAAAAATTAATAAAACAAATCAATGCGAATACGGTGTTGCTATAGATAATATCTATTAAATATAGTGATTGATCTAAGTATACAGAGTTGTGTTGCGTAAAAAAAGTAATCCTAATAAAATTATAAATAAAACAATTTGTGAGGTAGTTCTTTGACGAATAAAGTACGGATCGTTATGTATACAAGCGTCGCTTTGTTGTGCCACAATAAAAAAATCCCCAAGCTTTTTTTCAATTGAACGTTCTAGAACGATCGATAGCAGAACCTATATTGGTTTTGATTGCACAAATGGCATTACTCGTGCTGATGTGTGTTGACAAGCGTGGTAGTAAATAACGACTGTTTTAAAACACAGTCCAATTCTCCCTCGTTATCCTTCAAGTATTAGTAACTGACCTTTGATACAGTTGCATCCTGATTTATGATACGTTTGCGACTTGTGTTACCTAAAAAGCCTTCATAAATATAGATAGGATACGAGGCAACCCTAATCCGGAATATAAAGCGCTCATCCCGTTCATTCAGGCTGTAGTATATTTTCCTGTGTATTCGCCGGTACGCGTGCGTTGTGGCTTTCGCAGTTGAATGCGCGCTACCAGCCCTGCATTACTTTTTTTCCCCTGGTACATTGTGTTTTAAGTGCAGTCTCCCGGCGGTTTCGCCATTAAAGAAAATATATTGTGCTTTTTACGCACATCCGAGGTGTGTTAATTGGTTTTATTTATATAGATAAATTTTGCACGTTCGAAATTAAAAATGATAAGAAATTATATAAAGATAGAAAGAAATAAAATGCTTTTATTCATCCCACTACATATATTTGTGTACGTCGATTTTTTCGTTCTCATTCACTTAGTATACTTTGTATTGTAATTGCATCATTCCTAAAGTACATAACGTGGTTTTATATAAGTTAAAACCTTTTTTAATAAATTCGGGGATAAATTACAACTAGTGTTTCTTAAATCTGATTGGTAATTCTAGATTTTAAAATGATAAAACAGCAATATAGTAAATTTGCACATGGTTAAATAGTATTGAAGCATATACCTCAGAAAGCGATGATAGCTCATTGGTAACCTATTCAGTCACCGCGAGCCTACGGTGAAGGAAAACATTGTGATGAAACCATTTCATTTTTTATGGCATTATCCGAGTTCGCCTAGTTAGTAAATACTTTCAAATTGAAATTATGTCTCATAGTCCTCAAGCCTTTCTTCATAAAAAGGTTTCAGCTAAACAACGGAAAGCTATTTTTAATATAAGATCAACTTTAAATATGTACGTCCTAAAATGTGAATCATGAAAGTGAGAATATAGAAAATCCCTCTATCTATAAGGCTGTTTAAGATTCAAGTGGAGTGTAACATAAAATTTGTAAACGCTCAAGGAGTATACTAAGTATTCTAGATGCGGCAGACACGTACTTCGGTCTAAATAAGAGGCATTTTATATGTACTCCTAAATTTTGTGAACGACTATGATGGGGAATTTTAAAGAACATTTTTACCTCAACATAATTAAACGTGCTTATTTCTGGAAATTCAAATCAGATTTGAAAAATATATTTAAAATTTTATCGCCTGTTTTTGGGGAATTTTATAGACATAAGTACGCTAAGCTAGAAGGAAATAACAATGTGCGTGTGAGGCACGTAGTGCGGCATGGGGCATGGGGCATAGGGGGCTGAGGGCGAGCTAGCCGCCGGGCGAGAACCAATTATTATCGAGAAGAGCCGAACTGTGAATACCTATGTTAGCAAGATACCACGTCATGCAGCTCAGTTCTGCTTCACACGGAAATTGTTTAAGTTTACGTGATCGTGTTTATCAAAAGCACTATACGCAGCAAATATTTAATAAAACTGTATTATATATGCTATGTTCGATTGCGAAATCACAATCATTGCATCTATTTCTGACACAAAGCATATTGTGGTTACCATTAAGAAAAATTAAGGCCCCTATATAATTTGTACCAGGTGTTAAAAAGTTCCCACCCTTTCATTATACTAAAGGATTCAAGGGGAGCTATTAACTCGCGTTATGTTTTCTTTCACATGTGGATTTTATTTCCAATTCGACGAGTTTCCTTTGTGCTTTTAACTGGATCTATAAAACAAATATTTTCTTTAAAGGGGTCCCAAACTACCTTATCTTCTTCGTATTGATGTACGTACGTGACTTGGATTATAAATTCAGGTGAAGTATATAAAAATAATATAGCCTTAATGAATTTAGAAGAATTGAAAAAGGTTTGTCAAGACAGACGAATGTGGTCCTTTTTTCTGTTTACTGAAGTAAGTATACGGAGTAACAGATAAATAAATGCATACAAATAAAATTAAAACGAACTCCGAAACGGTAAAAGACTTTTCCAATTATTGCCTATTTTATATTTAATATGCTTTTTACAAATAACTAATCACTAATAATAAAATTTTACATAGGCAAAGACAACCCACAGTTACTTCAAAACACGTACTTATTATGTAACAAGAAAATGTAAAAAAAAAACAACCAATGGAGTAAGAAATTTAGCCACTTCACAGAGAAGGTAAAAAAATTGTGAACGTAGAAAAAAAACTAAAGTATAATTTAATTCAAGTATCAGATACAACGACGAACCTTCTGTTTTTGTCGACCGCAGTGCGCCGGCTGATTTCCGAGGAGTGGGTCAAAGCGTCCATAACATACAGGGTATTGCGGTCGCGTGTAATACACACTTATTTGACCTACTTCGTGTTCCATATGTTGTTTGGGAGGGCTTCCGTATGTTTTCGTAGGATCATTTGTGTGACCAAAATTGTGTCGTGGACATCTTACCCGGCGTTATATTTCCCTGAATATCAATTTAAATGGAGAATTTGTCTTCTTAGCATATTTTTAATAATAGACTTATTATGTGACATATATCTTCAAAGCTATCAATATCTGTTGCTCCTGTATTTGCAGCATAAACAAACTAAGATGTAAAATATACGACGATTAGAGAAAGTAGATGCGATAAGGTTGTATTTTGAGCGTCACGAGGAGAGATTCCAATGCAGGTGTGGTTATTTACAGGTGGATTAATCCCGTAGAGCGTTCTGCCGGCATGAGTTCGTCGAGGGATTTGTTTAACTGCGGGCACGGAATATCTAGTTTCAGAAACATTTATTATTAAATCTAAAGATTGTACTAGCCGTGTTCTTGGTTACACTATTTTATTTACAAATGAGAAATGCCTGTTAAGATAGAGCTATTTCTAGACGGAACTAACTTTACGAAAATGTAATAAAAATCATCCGTGAACAAATAGCTCTTTTTCAACAGAAACTTAATGAATATGCCATATCTTTCTGGAAAATGCCGCTTTCAGATAAAAACTATTTAGTTCCATTGTAGGAGTCAATGGGCTGTTATAATCCCTTTTCTGTAAAATAGTTCAAATGAGATTGATATAATTAAGACATCAAGCACTTTAGATCTAAGGTAAAATGAAATTTACACGTACAGTTCGAGTTAGTAGGGAAATGAGAAAAGAACGTTGAATCACCTTAGGGTGGAAATGTCCCTTTTGTATAAATGCTACTTAAGTATACTTTAAGAATCGCAACGGTTTTTAAGATAAGATTTGCCTGAAGTTTTCTAATCATACCAGTTCTAAATTATGGTGATAGCTATTAACTACTTGCAAATATAACAATTTGTACTGAATCGCGAGTTCGTTGTCCCTTGTTTATATTCTTTTATGATATACTAAAAGCGTATATAGTTGGATGGTTGAATTATCCATTTACTAAAGCAGTTTTTTACATACAAAGCAAAATATGAGATACCCAAAAACATTTCAAGGAACTTCAGGTCAGTTACAGATATAAGATAAATGGATATAAGATAAATTGGTTAAACAATGAATTCCAGATGTCGTTGGGTTAGAGAATGTAATAGAAACAGTATGCACTGTATACTTGTGAGGGTTATTTGTACATTTTAAATGTTATAAGCTACATCTATTAATGTAGCTAGTTCGTCCCGTTTTCGCACCGGTGTACTGACCAAGAAAATTAGTCTTAAGTCTTTCTGCCAAATACTGTGAGCTGTACATATTAAATAATATTAAATAAATACATGAGAGATCTTTTGTCTCACTCACAACAAAAACAAACAAATAGACGTTTCGATGTGATGCGCTTAGATACATTAGGCAATTGGTATCGATGTAAATAGATAATTAGATATGGTGACAATATTTCATAATAGCTCCGAATATTATTGTAAAAGTTAATAAATAAAAATCTATATAATAAAACGTTTGCTCTCGTTTGCCACACGATGCGGACTGATATTGCAACCCGCCATTATTTATACAAATATGGCAAAGATGTTCATGCTTACTCGCGTATTCATAAAACACTTTATATAATACCATTTGAGTTCGAATCTAAAATACATTAATGGAAATTAGAAATCGATACGCTTCGTACTATTCCAAGCAACGTTGTCCGGTTCCCGCTGTAAATTGTAAAACGGCGAACAAATCGAACGAAATTGAACCGATTTCTCAGTTCCAATTTCGTACGTAAACAAAACTGCATTGAATTTATATTTAGATTACCG
Organism: Antheraea assamensis; assembly: GCA_035772565.1. Lineage (NCBI taxonomy): Eukaryota > Metazoa > Arthropoda > Insecta > Lepidoptera > Saturniidae > Antheraea > Antheraea assamensis. The sequence goes on along the minus strand of JAQQSE010000046.1, from coordinate 1,676,943 downwards.
TCCGTGATTTTGGCAGCTTTAAATTACAATATAGAACTTATCAGTAATAAATTACAATTTATACCTGTTATACATAAATAAAAATTAATTATCGAATGCTTGTAAGAAATGAGAAACTTCTTGAGTAAGGCTGCACCTATTTAGCTAATTTTTTGGCCGTGTTTGCAATTGCCAGGGCAAAATTTGTATAAAAGAAAATACTTACGAGATCATACGGAAGTGTAAAAGAAATCAGATTAAAAATTTCCATATAAAAAAGTGAGTTAGTGACAGTGACAGATAGTAACAGTTATGGACATAATTTATAGATTGACGTTCAGTCGTCCAGTTGCCATATTATTTAATTGCATGGTCGTACTGTAATTAAAAGATTTGGTCTATATGATTTATTACTAACCTCTTAACAGATATTATAAAAGCGAATTTGAGTTTGTTTGAAGAATTTCACGTCTTAACTATTCAAACAATTATCAAGAAATTTTGCATACTTGTTGTCAGGAGCACAGAAAATGACATAGGACACCTTTCATCCCGAAACAACTTTACAGTTTCCGAGAGATAGGTCAAATCTCTAATAATGCGAATGGAGTTCCGTGCAAAACTAGTTTATATATATTTCAATCGCTTTGATTGGGTCTTTAGCGACATACAGCTTCATAGAGAAAGCGCAGAATTGACTAACATTTATTTTATACTTTGTTGGTTTCATTCATGACCACAATCTCATCTGATGATAAATGTGGTCTAATATGGTAAACATGCTCTTAACTATAGCTGCTAAAACACACCTTCGTTGATATTTAACAAATCATTATCATCATTAACAAATCATCATTTGATATTTAACAAATCATTATTTGATTATGAAGCATCGTGGTAGCATTTGCCACTGTCAAAGTTTCATTCTCATAAACAGTATTATGTACATTTCTATTATGTTCTTACATAGCAGTAGTGCTTATAGTTTTAATGTGTAGTGTGTAGTTTTATTTAATACTTTCAAGTCACGTTACACTTAAATGGTGGTTACCTTACTAAAACTTTAAAAGGGTACTTTCAGGTAACTCCAAATTCACATTCCGTGCCACCATTCCGAATTCACTTGTGCACAATAACTAAACCATATCACGTAAAATACGTATATAAGGTTAAAAAAAATTGTTTATGAACGAATAAACATTAAAAAAGAAATTCGCCAACTGCGTCTGTCTGTGTCTACGTCTAGTTCTTCTAAATTACGCGAATTATTAAATTACGATTTTAACAAACATTTTACTGTGATTTAGAGAATTTCTTTCGGAATGTTTTTTTACTTATAATATATGCGTACATAACATGCATATATAAAAGAGAAGAAAAATTGATGGATTGTGAAGATTATGCTATAAAATATATTTCGGACATTGGTAACGCTTATTAAGCATTAAATACATGAAATAATGCATTACAAAACTGTATATCTTGTAAAAGTCGCCATAAAAGATGTCGATCGTATTATTTTACTATCTCATAAAGATAACTCAGAGTAAGTATTTTTATTATTGACGTACTATTAAATATAATGGATCATTTACAAATCTAGTTTAAGGAATACATTATTCATACTTATCAAATTAAATATTTGAATTACATTTAACATTATATATAGATCAAAACTATCCTTTATAGCCTATCATTTAAATTTATATCTTGTAAGATATCATAGAATGAAAATTACCCACAACCAAAAAAAAGTTATTGGCGTGACGAGAGTCTTCTCTTCTATATATGATTCTAAGATTTTCTTGAACTGTCAATATTACAGCGCCTAAAATGCCACATTAGTATATAGCACCTGTATGAAACCGATGCTTGTTACTAGTTACAGATAAAACATTTATTTGCATACTTATTCACTAGTTCACAGTTCGCTAGGTTCCCTCTCATTATTTTACAATTCGAATCCTCGTAAAACAATCGGCGCAATCATCGTGAACTGTTATCGTAAAAGACAGCTCCCGATCGGTTTCAGTTCATTTCGTTCATTCGTTCCCGGTCATCGGTTCGCTATTTATTCAGCGCGTGTGTGCTTTGAATATCTCATTTGAACCTGCCATGTACCTTTTTTGTCCAATTTAAAATAGAATACTGCAAAATAAGATTTTTTCAAAGACAGTAACGGTTATTTGTCGATAAGTAGTTCGTTGTTGCGCTATATTTCGACAACAATTGCTGTAAACTGTTGTCAATTATTCTGCTATTGAGATTTGCTATTTTTACGGTATTGTAATTTTGTTATATTTTTTTGTAACAGTAAATGTTTAGCCAATATATCCTGCTCATTATTAAAATCAACGTTATTCCATTAGGAGAAAGAAAAAACATCGCAAATATAAAATTGAACCTTATAACTCCCACTTTAGGATTATAATCGTAATTTCAAAACAATCTTTACTTCTATCACGACTTGTGAGCACAAGCAACGTGAAGTTCTCTCTTTTTCAAACCTATTAATGATTGCGTCATATTTGCTTGTTGGCATATTGCGACACCATTGGGCAACAAGTCTCATAATCATTAATAATAACGAACAACGGTATTCAACAGCAGAATAATGGTGTCTATAATAAATCGTGTAGGAATAACGCATTACTTTATTAGCTTTTTATTATAATGGTCAACTAATACATTTTAATCGTAGATAATAAAATATGTTTTTGATTCTCCTGCATATGAAGTGTAATAATTAACACTACCTGTGTCACTGCGTGGTGCTAATAATGTATGCCTTTCGGAGTTTTATACATTCTAGCCGATGGTAAGTATTCACTGTAAACCCTGTTGTTGGACAATACGACATTCACATTACCTATACATATTTATACCATGCCGTCAAACATTCAAAACAAGACAATGGTATCTAAATATATATAATGAAAATACATTTTATTTGATGCTCATTCACATCAACAATATTGAAGGTATCTGGATAGGACTATGGTCATTCGATGGCTAATTTTTCATAGATACATCCGGATAACTTGTTTTTAGATTCGATTGACCCTTTGCAGTTTTTTGACCAATAACACGGGTGGGAATCAGCTAGTCTATACATATACCTACCATCGTGAAAGTGTGAAAGTATTTTTCATGGAGAATATTTTTATGATAACCATTCTACAATAATTCGCTTCTAGATGACGCTAAGCTATATTTTATCGTAATTAATTTTTATATTGTAATTTAACGTGAAGTTGCGGGTTATTATATTATAATATAATAACCCGCGATAATTTAGTTATATTTGTATATTGTTACATATAATTACGTTATTCGATCCTTATGGTTGCGATCGTGTTGCAATAAAACCTATATCGTATATACCTGTTACTATATTATATGTCACTGATATATTTCTTGGAAAGTTTTAAACTAAGTCAAGGTTTTTGAAATGCGAAACATCTTGGGAATAATTTGTTTATGCATGCCATTACGTTTAGATTTGTTATAACGCCATCTATCTTGTAGTTACCCGTACTACATTATTAAATGTAAATGTTTGATATTTTTTCGTGTATCAGCAGTTTTAGTTAAAGACGTCTAAGCACATCCTTATTTTTCGTTAAATTGATTTTTGATTACTCTTCAGAGGCTTTTACTCTATTACTTTAGCGACTCGTTCGATTGCAAAACAAATTAGCTAACGTAACTTGTTTTGTAGATACAACATTTTTTTTACTCTGTAATAACAGTTTTACTAACTTCAACATTATTTTTATTTCAGTTTCTCGCATTAAGAATATACACGATATTTCACATATGTTGGTTGTTTCACGACAGATTTTTTTACGTGCCATGGAAAATTTGCTGCGTCAGTAAGACATGTATGTCTCTTTACTTAAGGCTTGAGGGACTCGATGTTGCAAGAAACAGGGAACAGGCAGAATGAGAACGTTTTCATTCCTTCGTGGTAAAACTTCGGTGTGTAGCTGCGAACTTGCTTTTTTAGATTAACAATAAACTGTGACTTCGAAACACAAAACAAGTAATTTTGTTAAGAAAGGCAATAAAATAATTAATTTTCTTTTACATTTGTGTTTGAGATTATTTTTGAATAAACGTATATACTGAATTTCAAGGTCTTAGTACCTGCGTATCATTAAACAACGAGTCAGTAGACAAACAGTATTCTTCTACTTACTAGTTTGAACTGGTTACTTGTAGTCAGGATGTCTAGTTCAACACATTACAATTGACGCTATGGTTTAATTAGTTATAGTCCGTTTTTAAGTATAATACCAGTGATTTTAAAGAAAGATGTTGGTGATTTCATTACCTTATCGTAGGGACTGGATTGAGATTTTCAACCTGTGACTATAGAACGAAAGGAAACAATTAACTTTAACAATAGTATTATATGTTATATTGTATGTTATTAAAAACTTACTTAACATGTGATTAATTTTTGAAATTTTGAATTAATAAATGCAGTTAATTAATGCTTAAACAAACGGCGTATGACACACAACTAAAATGTAGAGAATCGACTACGCGACTGACCTATGACTTACGCATTTACAGTTCGGTTCTTCTGGGTAATACTCACTCCTTATCGTGTGGTCAGTTCACATTTTACCTCCGATACCTTGCACCGCGTCACAAGGCCCACACTTTAACTTTCTCACGTAGTCTACTTTTGACCATCATTTTGTATGGTAATTAATGGCTTCGCGCCGAAGCGTCATAACGACAAGTTAAATAGGTTATACCTTTATTCTTTAATCAATATCTATACAAGTATTAAAAAGAGAACATACTTGATTTTTTCTTTGTAATAAATAAAATCAATACATACATAACCACTTTTTAAGGTAATTAGAAGCTGCGAGAAAAAGCTGGTAGGGTATGAGACGCAAAAAAGAATTCTTCAAATCGAATCACATTGAAATAAATGAACAATCTATTTTTAGTTTTATAATTTTAATTGCAAAACAATCGTTACTGATTATTTAAAATTGCTGAATGAATATTTACATTAACATTAATTTGTATTTCATTCATATTTAATATTAATTTTATACTTATTTACATACAGTATTAAATTAAAATATTATTTATTGTTTCAGGTCACAGCAGATACGTAAATTTTAGTAAGTTTTTTCAAGTAATTAACATACGTTTATATTTAATTTAAGTGTGTGTATTGAATAACAATGTCTGTAAATTTGAACTGCGAATACATGCTGATACTAATTTAAATTGTTATCACCATTGGTAGACGGCGAAGGAAAATATAATACATTATTATACATGAACAGTACACTACACTATAAGGTACTAACTAGGTTTGAACTTCTCGCACTAATGATGCTACACGTTACTGCTACAAAGACTCCACCGAGCCGTGACTGCATATTCGATTTTAGTGACATAAGTGGCTCGATACTTTATTTATCGATAATAATTATTATAAAGTAAAATATTAAATTACTGGTTTACTTGTTTACAAATACACCTGTGTTTTGGGTCGAAAGAAACTGATTCAAAAATGAAGTTAACTATTCCAGAGAGAACTACGTGTTCATTTACTCTGTGGTGATACATCAATGATATACTACTCTGTGATCTAAGTCGTCTTGTAGATTTAGTACTATTTTAGCTTTTTGTATTTGCTTCGATGTCCAGAAAAGAACTGTAATTAGGCGCGCTGTATCTTGTTTATATATGTAATAAATATGAGGTGTGGAAATTTATAGAAAGTATTTAGAATTTGATTTATGACACCGATAATGTTTTAAAGGAAGTGTAAAGAATTTATTTGTTTGTTAATATTATTTGGAGTTATAAGGTTTTTTATTCGTGCATTTTCTCGCGCGTTGTTAAGTATGGCGCATGGCCGAGACAAACTTTTTTTACCGTATTTCAGCTGACTATATAAACTGACCTGAAATAAATCACAGTGTAAATCATGTTTACACTTTTTATATTGTTTTCTTTAAAATATTATAAATTAATTCATATATGTTTGTGTTTTTATGAATTATGACAGCATGTATTATCTTCGTGTAATTTTAAAGATTTATGCAGCGCACACTAAGATAGCTCTCAAATGGCAGGATATTTTAGAACTTACATGAAACTTGTTTATATTTTGGCGAATTTAAATAGGTAATACCGTTATAAATTGGACATACATATTTTTTTTTTGTATAAACTATATTACTATAAAATTATCATTAAAATCTGTTCAGTAATTTTTGCATGGAAAGGTAAAATAAATTACTGTTTTTTTTTTTATATATTATAGGGGGCAAACGAAGTGATCACCGCCGTCCATAGACACTAGCAACACCAGGGGAGTCGCAAGTGCGTTGCCGGCCTTTTAAATATGTGGGCCTTCGGCGCTCTCACTGACCGAACGAAACGCAATAGTGCAAGCACTGTTACTTCACGTCGGTTTTCTGTGAGAGGGTGGTACTACCCCGGGCGAGCCGACCCATTCATGCTGAAACCAGTAATAGCTTCAGCGTAGCTCTACCACCTACAATAACAACCTACATCCATACAACCCTACAACCTTTATTGCTTATAATATTAATAGAAAAATAAAAATAGTTATGAATAATGGTCATTGTTTGAGACTACGTCTACTTGGTTTTCGTATTAATAAACTAATTTTGAGGTTTACGTTTAAATAAATTGCATAAAACTCCGTGTAACAAAAATAAAACCGTATGAAAAGATTGAATTATAACGAGTCATAGAATAAGAGTGAACGTAGGCATTAATCCCTTCGAACCGGCGCGGCGACCAGGCGCTTCGTTATTATCTTCAGTCTACTTCAAGGCGAACTATTCCCATTCTTAACGATCTCAAATGAATATGGAGTCTAAAGTCAAAATGTTGCAGAGACCTGAGATTGCTGCGTGTACTTTACCGCATGTATAATATAAAATATTTTGAAGAACTTTTGGATATGGTGCCCTCATCGTTGTTCCAAATTCGTATACCCGGTCGCTGAATGGTTGCTCATCCACATAATCTGAAACCGAATGAAATAGCGTCTACCGTAAGGTTCTCCAGAACTCTCATTATGCGTACGATAACGTTGTGGAATGGGTTACCTGGTATGGTGCTCTCCCATGACACGGGGCTCTTCAAAGCCGGCAACGCAACAGTAATACCCCTCACGTTGCAGTTGTCCATACGTAACGGTAATAATTTACTGTCAGATGGGCTGGTGGTTGCCTGTTTGCTGACCTTTGGTATAAAAAACAGGGTACAGTATATAGTCTACTAGAATTTATTCGGTGGAAAAAAATATAAAATTATTATAAAACCGAGCGAACCGACGGCGAAAATTCGATATTAGTTTGAGTTCACGCACGCACTATAATTAGAAGTAATGGCGATGTCTAACAAACATTCACAATGAGTCGCTACGTAAGCCTTGAGAGTCTTGTTATACGGCCACCCTCGAGACTTCTAGTGATGTGTTTCAACGTACGTTCCTTATCGCTAATGCGTTATTTGAAAAAGCTTTTATTTTTCGTTTATATATAAGCATTACAAAATAAAGACGCTTATCTTCTATGACTGTACGTTTTATTAGTTCTTCTAAAAACTACGTTACGGATTTTAATGCAGTTTTCACTATCGTTTAGAAATTTTCATTTGGAAGATTTTTATGTATAGCAACTAGCTTTCGCTCGCGGCTTCATTCACGTTAATTTAAATTATCTTGAAGGATTTTGGTTTCAGGAATTGATTTTGATTTGATTTTGAATACAACCGTTCAGTACACCAACAATATGTAAGTATGTAAAAATTCACGTAAATTATTAAAATTAATGCGTGAAATCGTATCAAACAAACAAACTCACATTCTGATTTATAATATTAATAAGGATACGTGAACTATATATGGTATGCAATAGTTACATGCAATAGAGGAAAGTCAATTTATTCTAGTGGAGTTATAAGATGGAATTTTTGGGCGTTCCCATCGCTAACGCTGGTTAAACCTTGTGAGATGTACTAAAATTATGAACTACGAATTGTACACTATAAAAATACCTACAAAGTAGTTTTGGATGGTATATTTATTTCTATTACCCATAATAATCATTTCCACCTTATGTGTACTATTAAAAGGTAATTGGTTACACATGGCGTCATTTTCTCAAATATGGTATTTATCATTGTCCAATTAGTTAGTTGAGCAAATAATATAGTTCAAACTTGCCTTTCACGGCATATAATTTTAATGAATATCTTAGAAAATATCACAGATAAAATATTACGCACAACAAATAACGTGTTTTTTTTAATGTAGATTCTTATTTCGCTACATTAGTACTTTGTACCAATTTGAAGTCGGGGTGGTTCGATAGTACCATCATAAACCAACCATCTCGAAATTCAAATGAAGTATTTTAGAGAAATTTTGTTGTAAATTTTGTAACATCCATTTTTTTAAACAATAGAAATAAAATAAAAAAAATGCCGCCCCTAACGCATTTAGGTCGTAGTCGTCAAACATTTGAGTTGAATAATGTTTCTTTTTATATCCCTCTAGGGGGTTGTAAAAAAAAACTTTAAAAATGTCGCTGAAGTAACGTTAGCATGAAATGATCTACTGTAGTGTACAAAATATATTATAACATATTATATGGGGTAGCGAATGGAAACGGCGTATTCTGACATCACGTCGATCGACATAGTTTCAAATTCAACGAGATGGACTTTTCCGTGAAGGAAAACTTCGTAATGAAACCGTAGCATACTGATTAGATACTATTCGCGCGTTGAAAGTATGTCACCAAGAGCATATAGGTTTCGGCAGCTGTATTTGAGATCTAGTCCTCATCTAGGATTAGTAGTAACATATTAGCCTACATAGAATGAGATTCATCATTCATTCATCAAACGCTGACAACAACAAAGAAACAAATTCAAATGATATGAGCGTTGTCCTTAGACAAATAGGTGCTGGTGTTCTAGATTATTTTGTTATTTGAAGTAGGTTTACTCTTTTATGGTTCCTATCTATGTGTTTTATCTGTATTCGTTTTGTGCTGATTATTGTTTATTGTAATTTGAAACGTTTTTCATAATCCCCATTATAACCTTTTTGGGATGTCTCGCAATTCATGCTACAGTTCGCGGCAAACTTTTTGACCGCTCTGAACATAGTTGCGTAGATTACAAATTGAGATATAAATAAGTATTATATTATATGTCAAGACAACTCAACTTCGAGATAACTTAAGGATAAATAAATGCCAATTTTAGATCCCTATAATAATATTTTGCATTTGTTTTGTATTCAAGCTTTGACTATATTATACTCAAGTCCGAACTTACGTCTATATTGAAATTTCAGAGTGGCTTAAAGAGATTTACAAGGACAGTACGTGTTATTATTTTCAATTCACTTCGGTTACGTATAATAACCAAGTTGTATAGCCTAACATGCCACCAACATTGCACAAAATAAAGTCATAAAACGTAAAATTATGAATCTTATTAGCATATATATACGAGTATACTAAGTCGCCGGTATCGGTTAGTAAAAAATTAAAAACTTCCTTCACTAGAGTCGTATTTTGATGCCATACACTATTATTAGATGTAATATCATTTGTGTGAAGGAAATAAAGAAAAAATATTTAGGTAAATACTTTGTGCCCGTTATTTTTCTATTTGCAAATTTACTTATCATAAATGAATAAAAAAAACATAAAAAAACTGTGCACACAGAACGAATAATTAATTACTAAAAATATACTAATAGATAAAGTATGCTAATTAGTCGGCCATCTTGTTTTTCGATAACGGTTTTCATGTCAGCACTGTTGAAGCCAAACACTAATCGTGTCTTCATAATTATAGGTTCATAGCCGCGAATGATTTCACGGGCTTCTTCCTTCATTCTTTCGAGGCTTACGTGATTATTAAAGACGTGTAAGTGATTTTTTACCCTAAAGCTATGATTTAAGGTGCATTTTCGCTCGCGTTGAAGAGTGTCGAGCTGAACGACACCTCTCAACTGAAGTATCATTGTGGTCGCGACGAACTCCCGATATTCCTGATATTTCATCCGGCAGTTTTTCTCAATTCCCGGAGCTGGATTATTCCGGTTTGTTAATTTTTTTTATACATTTTGTTTTTCCCCTTTCCTGACGTTAGCGCGTACTCCTCGTTACAGATTAATTGGCTACTTTATTTTATGTAGATAAAATATATTATGACATGTAAAAAGTGTTAAATAATATTACAAATTGAAACAAGTTTCATTTGAATTCGGTAAATTATATTGAACTAAGTAAGATCTGCAGTTTTTACAAACAGTTGCTAGTTATTCTGCTGTTGGCTAATTAACTGTTTCGTATTGTATTATAATTTATAACAATAACACGGCAATTAAATAAATATTTGTTAGCTATAACTTTATTAATTGTTGCATGATGCTTGTCTGTTCCCACTGGCCGACTATTTTCATTGTCGGTAATAATAGCTGTATCGGAGGATATGTGGTGACGTACCTGCCTTCACGATATTAGATCTGGTTGCTGGTCCGGTCAGGGCACTTTCGACTGTCGATCCATGTCCTCGATACTGAATTTCAAAAGTGCTGGGTGCTTGTTTCGTATTCCCTACAGTTGCACAAGATAGGGTTTTTGTTCAAAATAATTATTTTCACCGGAGCTCGTCAAACCGCCGGGAAATACTTGTCCTGTGTATCAAGTACTACGGTCATTGCTTTGTTTTCGCCAATTACCACGCAACGTGATGGGAACTCGTACGTAAAAGCAATTGCTTGGAACATCTTCCCGATTATATTAATACTATACTGAGTACACAACGTTAAATGGGAGATAAAGAAGGAGATAGACTCACAAAAATGCTTCTTATTTCAAGTTCGGGAGTAGTCGGTATTGAGTCGGAGCTTTTGGTGAAGTAAAACCATCGTGATGAAACCATAGCAATGGTGATAGGGCTTTTTTTAAGTAGGCCTGGCTAGGTACCACGCTCAGCTGTTGGTGTGTTCCGGCAGCGGCACTTAAGAGTCAGTTCTCTTGTAGGCTTAGCTTGTTTACCATCTTAGATCCCATCGTCATTTAACATCGGATGAGATCGTGGTCCAACGCTAAGACCTATAATGTATAAAAAAACTTTCCGTTACTATTCATTTTTCAAATTCAAGCTCAAAATGACCGATCTCATTGTGATGGGTAGACGGAGATAACATGAAAGTCATGTAGATGGAGAACAGGGATGGTAAATGTATCATTATACAGGATTCAGGTACTAGCGCGTTAATGGTGAGTTATTTGTCAATTTATGCCATCGAAACACATGACTTCTTCAGAGACCAGTTCTTAATTAATCTATGGCGGTTGGGTATTGATTAATGCACCCTCAAGTGAGAAATCTGTGGGTAAACATTTGTAAATAAATGCCGACAGTAACATTAGGCAGCTAGATCTTCTAGTCTTAGCGCATTAACATTTTACGCCAAATGTTTATCAAATTTCATTCGAGATTGTGAACAAACACTTAGATTATTCAAAATTCATAACTGCTTGTCTATATTTGGCTTTCAAAGTCCACATAACTGATTAGGTTTCATAGAAGCGAGTATATCCATGTACGTAATATATAGCTCCGTATCATACAAAAGTAGTTTCAACTCGGCCTCAAGTCGTTCTCAAAGGATCGCAGGCGAAATTATAACGTGTGGTTTAGTTGCCCGTACTATTTTCGTTTGACTTGCCGGACATTTCATGTTCTAGTTATACTGTAAATTTCCACTGCTAAATAAGCATCCGATTAGTCATGTTTTGAAACATGTTTTAAAAAAAAATATACTGATATATTTCATTGAAGAGAACATCGCACTGCTTATCATCATTTAGTTTTCAAATGTAGTTTTCAGCATAGGCATTGTCTAATATTATCTGACCTGGATTCGCACAGGTATAATGTACTGGCTGTGGCGTTATAAGTATTTAAAAGGTTTGGATCCATTTTTTAGAGTTTTACAGCTGTATATTTCTTGAAAGTCATATAGAAGCTACGGAAAAATTTTCACACAACAACTTTTTTCACATACATTTTTAACACGTCTTTGAAATAACTGAAATTTTACTAACAGTATCGATTTCGAACTTATTGTTACAATTTTCAACCTTAACATTCAGTAAACAAGGTCCTTCGTTATCATTACATAAAAAATTGTTTACATTTATATCAACATCGGTGTTCGTTTCACTTAAGAAAAATTGTCCTTTCACTTTTCTCGACGTGTTTGATCCCGAATCACTGTCGTACTCACAGCACATTACTTTCAAGTGTCCTTTGTCGTCGTATCGATCACATGAGATATTGAACCTGCATCGCACTTCCACATGATTGTTCTTGCCGCAACGTGTACAAGCGAGCGCACGACCACCGCCACGGCTGCCACTGCCAGCATGCTGAACGCTGCCGCACGGCCCGGGCTCGTTCGCAGCCGCCGAAGCAGCCACGCTCACCCGATGCAGCCCAGCGCTGCTAGACGTGAGGCTCGCACTGCCCGCAGCGCATCCATCGTTACCGTCAGTTGACACCGTCGCCGCGTGTCGTTCCGCCGCTTCTAATGACAAAGCCAGCTCCACCGCCCGCTTGTAATCTAAATTTTATTCAGCAAATAGCCTGGATCTCTTATCCTCAATGCGAAACCCAGATACGAATAGATATCTTAGAATTACCTCTAAACTGTCACTAAAATTGCAGGTTTTAGCGAGATGTTTTATATTTAGTAGGTATTTGTTGACTCTTCGTTGCGTTCCTTCATTTGCCAAAATACGTGTAGCTCTGCTATTTCCGACCGTCGTGGTTCGAGATGTTCCTCCATGATTCTCTCTAATTCTTCAAACGATTTATCTTCAGGAAGAACAGGAAAACACAAACCACACATCAGCTCGTAATTAATACTCAACTCCCATATTGCAGTGCGACACTTATAGACTGATGATGATATATAGCAATCTTAATCATTGAAAACTATAATCATTTGGTTATAAATTTTGAATCAAATTAAGTTAAAAAAACGGGAATTCAGGACCGGATAATATTACCTAAGAAGAAAATACAAGAAAGCCTGTATTCAAGAAAAGCTTTGTTGTTTAGTACAGATTCATCGACTCGGACGTGAAGCGAAAACGTGAGCGCGTTCCGTTAGAGACACTGTTGTTTAACAATTACTCATATTTATTACATACAGTAACCCCGTTCGGTAGATTTGATAGCCGACTACTTTGCAAGAAAGTTTTTGTTAGAATCTCTTTTTATATACACGGTAAAGTAGAAGTTATGCTTGCCTTTTTGTGTCTTCACGTTACGTTTGAAGTGCTTGATGTCATAAGCATAGCCTAGATGGTAATCCGAGAATCCCGTCTATCTTCCAGTAAAAACCTCGTTCGAATCAAGTCAAGCGATTCCGAGATCAATCCGAAGAAATAACAAACACTTTAATTTTGTTGATGTGAAATTGTGTCATGGGAACTAAAAAGTTACTAAACTCATTGGTTCTAGAATATATTGCATAGCTGAGTTATACCAAACAAAGTTAGCTTGAATCAAGTTAATATATAGAAGAAAGGAATAAAAATCTTTACTAATTGAAATAATGAAGTAAATTATCTAGTATAAAAACAAATTACACAATCCAAGGCCTCATTCTCATTGACGCTATAATGAAAAGTAAAGTTTCCTTGTTTTTCACTTTTCTGTATTTTTTTTTCGAACTTTCTACACTGTTGACCTGGCAAGACCTCTACAGTTTCACCGGACTACAACTTTTCTGTATTATCGCGTCCAATATGTAGTTTACTAGTACCCCACTCCGGCCTCGCACTAATATTAATGTGATTTATTATTGTGACGTCTAAAATGCCCAAACGATTTAGATGTGTATACTATCTGATCTATTTTCGACGCTTTAACATTCACAGTACATCAAAGTCTAACTTCTAAGGCCTAAGATTCTTTTGTATCATCAAAAATATACTTTCTTTGTAATTTTAAGCCACAACACCTTCTAAGCGTTTCATTGAAATAGTATGTTGTAAATGGAAAATCTGATCTAAGTTGAATGATCAATAAAAATTGATAGGTTATTGATTAAAATAACTTCACGATTAACGCATTATTTTGTATAACTATGGGATAAAAATGGTTACAGGATTATCCTTAGAAAATAGACAAATACCATCGCAAACTTTTTCAGTAGGCCTTCTAAAGAAATTCTGTAATTCATTATTTTGTTGTACATAAGTTGTAACTAGAGTTACGATGATAAGCGCCTTGAAGATATTATGGGTTGGATTACGATATATCAAATTTTGCCTACTTTCTATAAATCAATATACATGTAATATATACAGAGACTCTGATATTGATCTTGATATATACTACTTTATTATTATTGTAAACCCTAACTTACGCAAAATACCAATAAGCTAAGGTAAAATAACTTTAAGCACATTATCCGAATTGCATACAGAATCGATATCACATACCGAAATTAATTAACATCGCAGCTTAATATAGCATTTCATGTTTCGGAATTAGATTCGCAATGTAATTAACGATTGCATAATTTGTCTCAATTATCTTCACGTTAATGTAATGTTGGATTTTTTGGTGTAATGTTATTCTAACATATTGTGGTTTTTATTTTTAATCATAATATGACGTTATCTGGTCCTAGGTTGAGTTATACTGGTGGCATGTTGCGTAATATAGTTTTACTATTTTGTAGAAGAGAAGTGGATGGGAAATAACAAGACGTAGCATGAGTTCTGGAGATATCACTTTAATTCCCTGGAAAGTTCTAACAAGGGCGATACTATCTTATCGGAATACTGATGTCATCAAATATGGTAATAGCATTAAAGTTCAATAGTGGGGATTTTGATTGTCATGATAGGAACAAAAAGAAGAAGCTTTTAAGATAGCTGAAATTTTGAATGGCCTATTTGGCTTATTTCATATGTAAGTTAGTTTGAATCAAGTCTGTAAGTCCAGAGTCGAGTCCTCCTGTTAACTTTACGATTATCGTTTATCTCTAAGCAGAAGAAATGTTTCCAAATTGTACTCTTTTTCTAAGCTTTTATTATATATCTTTATTGAGCACTGATTTTGATCTAGCTCAGCGTATGTTCCAAATTATAGTATGGCACTACCGATGAATCGTTTCCACAATTGTTCCTAACGTAGTTTGACAACGTTTGCTTTGTTATGTTGTGCTGTTTGAAGTATGTGGTTAGTGATTGGTTGGTATACTAGAACGAGGGCTTCCAATGTATTTCTAGAATTAGCGAGTCCAGTCATAGAGAATTTCATTTTTGGTTAAAGTTACTTACAAATTACTAGGCCAGCAACAGATTTCTTAAGACTGATTAGATTTACTGGCGGAAAATGTAGTATATCTCAAACTGGTGCATCTAAAAACATAAAATTTTGGATAAGAATCACCCTTATATAACATAGGTGAGCAGTAAAAGAAATTTTGAAAATGTATATTGTAGGAAGTTTTAAGTAGTTAACCGATTTAACATTTGCTGTTAATGATGGAAAATAAGTTGTTTAAACGTGGTAATGTCAGGAAATAACAGTCAGATTTGAAGCATTATTTTTGCTTTTTATAACCTATTTATTGATGGAGGTTACTTGATATCTAAAATCACCGTATTACCATAGGAATACCAAATAAAAGGAATAATAATTACTAGATACTGAAGACCATAAAGTATGTTAAACGAGAAAGAAATAGCAATACAGGTTGCCCGTGGTCATATAAATCGTGCGGTAATGAACGGAAATTTCGAAGTATGAACGCCTATATCAGTGAGGTAACATGTGGCACACTTAGTAAAGTGGTCGGCCTCCTATGCGATAGTTGTGTTTCATGCGTATTTTTAAGCCTAGTTAACCATTTACCAGGTAAAACGACATTTTTAAAATGAAAGACGAATTTAACCACGAGACATATTATATTTATCTACATTTGATATGCAATTAATTACACGATAAGACTATTTCAATAAGCACATTTTATTATTACAGCAATATCAATTTCATGACACGCTCGATGTTTTTTTTAGATCTGACTACACTGTTAACCCAGAAATCTCTACAGATTTACCGGACTACAACACGCTCGATGTATTATTCAGTGAACTTTTAGTCCGTGTGTCTCAGTTACTGTGCTTACCTCACCGACGTTTATATGTAACGTACAAAGGCGTGATACAAGTTCTTTGAGAGCTGTCTATCTATCATGCAATTTAATATGTGTATTTGGTTTCAAAGGAAATTTTAGCCTTTTAAAGGCTTACTATGATGCCATCTCAGGTAGACGTTTAGAAAAAAAAATGTAATTTGCAATGACTTTAATAAAATGCGTTTATGTAGGTGGTAGAGCTACGCTGAAACTATTACTAGTTTCAGCATGAATGGGTCGGCTCGCCCGGGGTAGTATTGCACTGTTGCGTTTCGTTCGGTCAGTGAGAGCGCCGGAGGCCCACATATATTAAAAGGCCGGCAACGCACTTGCGACTCCCCTGGTGTTGCTAGTGTCTATGGACGGCGGTGATCACTTACCATCAGGTGACCCACCTGTTCGTTTGCCCCCTATAATATAAAAAAAATAAAATAAAAATATATTCATACGAATACTAGCTTTTGTTCACAGCTTCGCTCGCGTTATATTGATCTGTGCCTCCGAGACAGCAGATTTTTTGTGGTTGGCAGTTACCCTATGTACTTTTCTGTACTTCTGAGTACGTGCATACAATATTTTCATAAGTTAAGGTTCAGTAGTTAACGTGTAAAAGTGTAATCAACAAACAAATTCGCCGTCCCATTTATTATATTAGAACGTTATTAGATACATTTTTTTTTAGACAATCTAAGACGCCTGTTTAAATGTAAACTCGGGCGTAGTTGATTATTTTATTACCTATCGCTAATTTTACAACTCAGACATAATTCTATTGCGCTTTTTATATAAACGTTTCGTGAAGGGATCAATAATGCGACTCAGTAGTATAGTTCTCTAGGTCTAAACATAAAAATAAAATTCAAGTGCCTGTTCCGTATGATTGTATCAATAGTGTTTTCGGGTTCAACCATCTTTTTTGTTGTTTCAGTTACTAATTATTTTGCATCTATTTCGGTCCTTTTATTAATAGTTTCAGACTTATCTCTTTCAGGTAGGTATTTTTTTTTCTTTTTGTTATAGGGGCAAACGAACAGGTGGGTCGCCTGATGGTAAGTGATCACCGCCGTCCATAGACACTAGCAACACCAGGGGAGTCGCAAGTGCGTTGCCGGCCTTTTAAATATGTGGCCTTTTAATTTAAATACGTGAGATGTGGCACTTACGATGAATTTTCTCAAATTAACACAGCCATTAATCAAATATGTAAGAGATTTATACATTACATTTATATTTTTCTAATTGTGACCTAAATAAATATATATAATAATCGATATATATTCAACCTAATTGTATTTATTATACAAGGACAGAAATAATACTTAATGTTTGATATATTATTGTTACAAGTTACTTAAATGTAATCAATTTCAGTTAGCAAAGCTGTTTTTGTTTGAAACATACGTAATAAATATAAGGTAGTTACTCAGAAACTAGACTTAGGTTATTTGAAACAAGAGTAGAAACTTTGCCTATATTTGTTCTGACATGTAATCATAATGTTCTATATTATGTAACTTATGTAATGGTATCGTAACTCAATTATCTTAGAACTTTATTGTCTACTAGTTGTGCACCGTGGTTTCACTCTCGTTTCATTTTTATAATTTTAAAGTACTATAAAAATACGCAAGCTTAAGTAAATTCTCTAGCACCACGACTATTTCGTGCAGAGCCGACCGTGCTTTTGAACCGCGCGGCACGGTACCTCGTTTATATGCATCCATAGGTCCGTACCTTCTAGGTAGTACTCCATTCCCGTTGAGCGATCAAATCTCATCTGTATCGTTATTTGTCGCTTTAAGTACTTTCGTCCTATAATTTTATTTATATATTTTACAATATTTGAAAATATTATTTGTATAGAACTCATTTATGATTCGAGTGATCGAAACTGAGGAAATCTAATATCCCGAATCAAATATAAACATCATTAAAACTCGACAAGTTCCATTCTCTTGACCGTCATTCAAGCCCTATATAAATTTTTACTAATATCTAGTTTGCCAATTCCTAAAGTGGCTTCCACGGAAATGGTACTAGGTTATTACGAATTACTCAGTCGTGAATCCGTTCATTTGTTTTGGATTTTAAATAAATCCATTGCTACGAATATCATTTTGGAGTAGCACAATAGTTTTTATCAATTATGCATTTAAAAACAGTTAAAAATACACAATATTAAATTGTTATTCATTGTTTACCGAATTTTAAGACTTTTTGTATATTAAAAATTTTCATTAATAGTTGTAGCATTGATTAAATATAAATATTCATATTTTAATTGCATGTACTACTACTAAATAAGTCGAAAATAATTAGTACCTGAGAACGCGTGTAGAACCACGGGCAAATATTAGTATATTGATATAGTTAAAATCAAATGAAGATAATTTTTAATTGCTTCCATATAAGTAGTTTATTTTCGTCACTTTTCTATTGCAATTCTCGAGTTAAATGAAAAATTCGATACAAACATAACATTTTACAGTCAACAAGCGTCCAGTTTCGTTACGAGTGCCGTTAACTACTAGAAAAATGAAAAACAACATCTCTGTAATAAAGTGTTTTGTATATGAACGCGGGTTTGAACTAGAGATGTAGATTATCTAGATGTGACTTCTATAATCTTAGTTTGAAATATACATTTTTGTATGACTTGTAATATTTATTAGGAGAGGTGAAGTGAATTTTAAGTGCCAAGTGACAACTATTTCATTATCGATTTGAGATTTAAAGTTTACATTTAAAAGTTATAAATTTAATAGTTCGGTCATTAATCAAAGTTAAAGGTCAAGTAGTAAAAGTATTGCGATTTTTTCTTTAAGTATAAAGTTATTAAGGTATTAAGAAACTACAATGTTTTTAAGCACTTCGTTTTCAACGATGTGTCAAGTGGATCAAGCGATGTGGTGCGCATGCAGAGGAGGGCAGATAAATAGGTCATTTTGGTTATAAATTTTTTTTTTTAGCAAAGAAGTCCTTTTTCGTCTTTTTTGTCTTTAAATATTTTCTGTTTTTTTCTCTGTACACAAATATGTTGTTAAGATAATAATAATGCACCCAAAGTCGGAAGTATTGACTAAACTAATACATTTTTTTGTCATAATACTATGCCATGTAAAACACTGTTATCTGATAAACTTTTGGCGATGTATTTTTATAGGTAATATTATCAAAATCGTGCAGACGTTGAGACCCGTGAGACTATTGGTATCATGTTCGGACATCACGACGATCGATGTATGTTCGAATCTTTACGCATGAGCTGAAAATTTCAATAAAATAAAAAAAACCGTAATAAAACTATAGTATGGTGTCACCCTCAAGTTTGTTGCCCAACGTCTATACCTGTGTTCTGAGCCAGTCTCTCTGTGTTTAACGTGTTTACAGTCTTAGACTATATCATCATTTAACATCAGATGAGATTATGGTCAAATACTATACATTATATAAAATATAAAGAAAGAAAAAACAGAAATAAATGTAGTATATCTAATAACACTTGCCTTGTACTACACTACTTTGTTATTGTTAAATATTATCACTGATGTAGAAAATCGTCCGCACTTTCAGTGTTATTAACTACCATGCGATTTTTGAATAATGTAGATTTCCATATGAGAGATTGTATGTAAAAAAAAATGATAATGTTAAGAGTATAAATATTTTTACAAATAATAATGTAAAGCGTTATTCTTACAAAATGGATAACAAATAATCGAAGACATCATTATCTGCTATCTATTATCGGTTGTTCCTTATTATAATTGCCATTGATAAAGGTTGAAAGGTGTAACCACAACACGCAAACGAGATAGCATTATAAAACAATTAATAAGTGTCAAAGAGAGAGCACTCAAAGTCACGAAACAAAAATCAAATGTATGTATCATTATCGTGTCACCTTTTGTATACTGCAATAGAAGAGAAAATGACTAAACAGCTGAATAATTTATAACTGTTTATAACAACAATTATTTTCAAATAACGTATCAGTTATATTCGTTATCTCCTATTTTTGTAATTGAAAACTATTCAATTATTTTCCTTAAACGAAATAATTTTTTCACTTAAAATTCGTGTACATTGAAAATATGTTACTTTCAGTATTAGAAAATTATGTCTTTGTTCTAGAACAAAGCATATATTTCTCTTGCAAATCCGCGCCACATGCACGCAACAACGGCATCGTAACTCATGTTTATCCACTTTGAACGTTATAGAGGGCGCTGGACTATCTTCTCTACGTGAATTTATTTAAACTGTGGAGGAAGTTGTATTGTAGATCAAATTTATCTTTGCGCGTAAATATGCTTCTAAAATTTTAATAGGAAAATAAAAACAGGAACGTTTGGAAAAGATAGCATCTTAGACTTACGATATGGCGTTTCTTCACATGAGTTGTATGACAAGTGTTGTCAAATAATCTCGACCTTTAGAGCTGTGGTTCTGTTGACGGTTACCGTCGGTATGCAGTAACCACTTTGACTACCTACGTTATCATTACGGTACATTACAAAAGTCGGTAGAGTCGCGTAAGAAATTCCTACGATTCCTGCAATATATGGTTAATCTATGTAATTAAAATGATGAAGGTTTTAAGTAATTGTAAATTTAGAGATGTCTTTTATTTATTTATTTTACAAGGCACACAGTACAAATAATAGGTATACATTTTTACAGTTATTATTAATAGTTTTTTTTTAGTCTATTATATTATACAAATTTATATGCATGCACATCTATGCTAAATAAAATACAATCATACAAACATATATAAGTATACTAACATATTATATGTAGTTCTTAATTTCGCCGCTTGGCTGTTTCGTTGTATTGAACGGACTGATTGTGATATTTTTTTTTAGAAAATACGTTACTTGTTTAGAAAAAAAGACAACATTGTCAAAATAGAAATATAAAAATAGAAATTTTTGGTAATTGATTTTAATGATTTAATATTGCCTTTATAATATTTTTAGTAATTAAAATGATATTCAAATGATTTAAACTGACTTCAGTGAGCTTCTTGTTTTCACTTTTAGTATTTATTTAGTCTTTCAATTTATCGGTCACCGGAAATGCATTGTATTCGTATTTTGATGTCGTCAGCGATAGAGGTGGGAAGTTAGTTCTTGTCCTACCATCAGATAAAAGAACAGGGATTTTTATAATATAGGTTATTTTCATAATAACATCTTTATTTAATTTAAAGTTGTTACATACGAAGAAGTAAACAAATATTACAAGAATAGCATATTTTTGCGTTCAATTCTTTTAAGTTTTTCCATTGTACATCTTTACTATTAAACGCGCATGAACTATTCAATCGATGATCGTGAAATACGTACACCTTGTCATGGGTACAGAAAAGGACATAGGGTACTTTTCATCCAGTAAAAGTACTTTTTTCGAGGGTTAGGTCAAATGTATTAACACGAATGAAGCTGCTAGCAAAAGCTGGTACGGAATAAAATAATTTAATTGAATCCGACAGTCGACGGGGTATTAATAAAAATCAACAGTAACGAGAAATATTTTAACGAAATTGAATATATTCGTTTCATTCTGGTGGAGATTTTATCATTAATGTAATCTCATTTCACTTAATAGGTTAAAACCTACCAGCTCATTTATAACTACTACTATAAATATAAATTATTGGTTTTCTTGTTTGTAACCGATAAACTCAAAACTACTAGACCGGTTTTTAAAATTCTTTCACATTCTGAAAGCTTAATTGTGAGCGACTAACATGGATTATTGACGTGATAACGTCTTATAAATCGATGAACGCCAGCTGCACGCAATAAAAAGCATGAGTGATTGTCACGTTCCGCCTGAGCCGAACATGCAAGCGAGAGCGCGAAACAAGCGATAGAGAGGTGCGATCGCCCTAAGCGTTCGGCTTGCGACGCACCTATCTCTCTTCCACTCCGTCGGCCGATGCGTCCAAGTAGAAGAGAGACTGTGGCAGCACACAACCTAAACGTGAACTGTTTTGTCAATAG
Organism: Antheraea assamensis; assembly: GCA_035772565.1. Taxonomy (NCBI): domain Eukaryota; kingdom Metazoa; phylum Arthropoda; class Insecta; order Lepidoptera; family Saturniidae; genus Antheraea; species Antheraea assamensis. Next base: position 1,654,680 of record JAQQSE010000046.1, on the reverse strand, counting down.
TTTATAAAGTGAAGTGAAAAGTTAATGTGGTTTCCATTGTTTATGTTTTCTTATGACGTTATCACGTAAAATTATCGTAATTATCGTTCGTAAACGGACTTCTCAGACAACCAATTTTGATTTATTTTACTTTTACAATTTATATTAAAACTTTATATTAAATATTCATAAAATTTACTAGCAGATCTGACAAACCATCTGGTAAACTTACCGTAATAATTCAGGGATATAGAAAAAACATAGTTTTTGTCCACGGTTTTGCTCGCATTAACTACTTGGCCTATCCTATGGATCAGTACCCTGTATCCTTTTCCGTGAACCTAACAACGTGTATGCAAAATTTCTCGATTATCGGTTGAGTAGTTAATGCGTAAAAGTATAACAAACAAAAAAACTCATATTCGCATTTATGTTATTAGTTGGGATTTTAAACTACAAAATGTATAAAGTCGCTGAAAAAATGTGGGATTATGCGAGAACGAAATATGTTTGTTCCAAAAATGGAACCACACAAATAACCCCACAATAAAAAAAAAACATTAAAATCGAGAGTCTTTTAGAAGTAGCGGAATTACTAACAAAAGTACACTAGAGTTTATATATATATATATACATTTTGTTTGTCTTAACTTCTACAGTGATGTCGTTCGGGTCTATAATATGAGATACATATTATAGCTTAAATATAGATTAGTATCACGTTGGAAGGTCGTTAAGGACGTGGGTTCGAACTTAACATGTATAAGTACATATATACAAGTGTACATATAAAATATGACCTTACGATTGAATACAATATAAATGGCAAAAAAATCAGTATGTATTATAAATATTTGTTTACGCTCTAAAACCAGCGATCAACAAAGCCAGCCGAACTAGCAATCGCGAGTCATTTGTTCAATTTTTGTAGAGTAATATTACTTATCCCCGAAAATCTGCATCAGATCCCTATTAAAGTCTGAGAAATTCTTTGAAAAAATAAGCATCCAAGAAGGAACAAAACCCCATCCCAATCGGATCAGTAGATTTTGAGAAAATCTCGTTCATACAAACAGACATATTTATTACGAGTCGAATATAGAACCCCTTTTTTTAAGTCCGTTATAAAACATTTTTTTTTATTGATTTTAACGAGATTTTGTGTGCCGAGAACATATTTCGTTCCAAAATTGTAAGTCTGTAATTGTTTTTAGCTTTTAACCATTATAACATATTACTATTAGAAATCATTTTACAAAATGAAAATAAATACGGCGTAAACATGCATACAGAATCGCGTGCATAATCATGTATATTTGAATACAACGCCAATTTCAAAGCTACGTATAGTTATTACAAATTTCCAGTTGGAGTCGGGTTGATATTCGACAAATTATTGCTTCTAACAAGCGAAAACTAGACAGAATAAATTTACTACAGAACTAGAGTTCCCGGAATTAAATTCATATTGTTGGATTTATTTCGCAGTTTCGGCTGCTAATTTATTGCTTAAGTGGAGAGGCATAGGTAGCGTTTTAAATGTGTTATAAACGCGCTCTATAGCGGCGAAAGTGTTTATTAAGAAACATTATCTTAATCTAAGCAGATCTTTTTTTTTCGAACTGACTACACTGTTGACCTGGCAAGGCCTCTACAGTTTCACCGGACTACATTTAAGCAGATCTGTATATCCAATAAAAATAGATTATTAAATAAACTCTCATGAGAGTGTCAGACTCAGCGTAAGATTTTTATTTTGCTATCAAAAAACTTCGTTTATCAATGTATAATATACATATATTTGAGAATACTTCCTGAAGTGTTCCAATTATCATCGCACAAAAGCCATTGCTTTATATATAACGGGGGAAAAACGGGATGATATTAAGAATATGAAATCATCATAGATGACACCATCCTTAGTGTTCAATTTTACAGTCAACCAAGTCCAACAGTATGTTATTATTAAAAGCGAATGTTTGAATTTTTTTTTTCGAACTGACTACACTGTTGACCTGTCAAAGCCTCTACAGTTTCACCGGAATAAACGTTTGAAACAGTTGGCAAAGTAACTGTAAATATAGTTAGGAAATATCTGACGAGATGTAAACGGTCGGATGATTCATATGACGAGGTTTACTGCCTTAGTCGCTGGCCGTCTTTTTTTAAGGCATCCAGCATACATGTCCATGCCCAAGAAAAATCCAGTATAGAAATATAAATACCAATATTAATTTAATATGAGACAAAAATAGCTAGCACGAACACTAGGTCATTAGTACGAACATTCAGTTAATAGTACAATTGCTTAGTCAATAGTATGGTATCATTAAATAACTCCGATGTACATTTTTTGTTTATGGAAACGTTGACAATATTAAAAAATTTGGTATGATTTATTTTTACGTACCCTTTTGTGTATAGTCGTATAACAAAAAAAAATGTGAATAGACAGATTACGGCCACCAGATTAAACACTCGTCAGAGTACTTAATGACTTAATTTGAAATTATAATTTCATCAAAAATACACCCTGAAACCATTGAAAAATCAATTTATCACAACTCGCGCCGCGTCCGCTCGTATAACATGCTCACACCATTAAGATATTCAAATTACAACTCCGTCAACGAGTAAATTGGAATTGTAATGTACTAGTGGAGTCGAAGAAAAAGTTCTTGTAGCGCCTTTTTTGTCCCCTGAAGCACTTATTTAAGGGACACTCCATTTCCTTCTATCTCTTTTGCATTTTCCTTTCGGCTTGATTTTGTTATAATAATTTACATTTATTTGCACAGCGCTAAAAACAAGATTCTTAAGTTGAGAATTCCTTGTTCCATCCACAATTTATTGTTTCTTCAATTAGATATTTTAATTGAGCCCTAGTACTCTGTTTTGTTTTTTGTCGTGTGCTTATTACATTTGATGGAAAATGATTTAAAGATTTTGTATAAAAAATACCGTTAGATTTCTTAACATTCAACATAATAGGAGACTAGTTTTAGTTCACGGTTTCGTGTTAATTTTACATTACATGCAGGACTCGTAACACCTGTATTTACCGAGAGCTCGCAATATTAATTCTTGCTTAGCATACTTGAGGAACTACACTTTATATGGTAATTGCTCCGTTCCTAAGGGCTTTAGCATGATGTTAAATAGCTAACTAAATAAATACGCTATATGATGCATAATATGTAAGTGGTACTAAATAAATAAAATAAAAGTAATCATCGAAATCAATATCATTTGTATCAACATGTTTAAATTTACACTTTAAAGCTCCCAAAATAGTATAACATTTCCTGTATTAAGTGCCATTAAAAAATAAGACCGTAGCGCATTTTTGTTGGCATTGTTCTTTGCTTTTTAAATGATCTGCGTTCTAATACTATTCGTCTGGTACTTGCTGCATTAATATTATTGATAAGAAAGAGAAATTTTGAAGATGGTGGATTGTGCGTAACATTCTTCCGCGAGAAACACTACCGTCATACAAGTTTTTCGTAGTAAAGCACCAGTGATCAAGGCGCTATTATATATAGACATATATATTTATACACTACTGAGAATACTGAGAAGACATTTGATAGGGGAGAGTGGAAAATGAAAACCTGTTGTGTTTGTTCTATGTGCCGACCCTACTTAGGTGGGATAAGGGTAAGATGATGATGATATATATTTATGCACTATAGATCAGGTGGCTTCCACATAGTGTAGGAAATCCACATTCCTCTTCCATCCTTCCACATTTAGGGGATTTTACCGCTCTAGAGGGAAATTCAGAACATACATTTTCAAAAGGATTACCGGAGTGAAAAAAATAATGCAAGGATATTCAAGAAGTTTTTACAAATTCCATAACTCGAATATTGGGGGATTCTAAACAACATTAACTGGAAAATGAGACAAGCATCGGTCAACATTGGTTCGCGCTGATGAGTTATGATACTTATGGTAGAAACAATAATGTAACTAGCAAAAACTGTCAAGTGTACATAAGTTAATTAGCCGTAACTCTACATTGCATATAGTGCCATATGTGGTACAACCAATATTATTACCTACAACTATCGGTAAAGAACATCTAGCGATGTCCTTTAGTTGCCAGACGAATCTTTATAAACCTAGCAACTATTTAGTAACAGCAAATATCATTAAATAATGTTAGTTATCGACTGACAACATAATTCGTTCAAAATGTCAGTAATCGATGCTAACTCATTGTTTAGGTAAATTCAAAATATAAAAAAAAAATCAAAATAATTTGGGTGTATAGTAAAATATACTCATATTGGAAATTAGTAATAGAAATAGTATATTAAACAGAAGTCAGTTATTTTTTTATAATATAGGTGTTTAGATTTACGTACTAAAATAGTGATCTTTTAAACGTTCCCATTACGGAACACCATGTATATTCGAATAGTTAGAATTATATTCCAGATGATGGCTAAGAAGTTTTCTGTAAATTCCATTTCTAAAAAATATGAATAGTGGTATTAAGAGAAATGAGTTGTTGATGCAGATGAAATGGCAGTTGAATTAATACTTTATTGCACTTTTTCTTCCTAGACTGGAGAGCTGTACTGTAAAGAATTTTCTTGCCACAATGCAAGGTATTATGTAAGAAAAATGTTATATTTGGTACAGATGTTTAAAATAAAAAAAAGAATACAATTATTGTTTTTAATATTATAATCATCTATTTTATTTCATAACAACCGAGTGAAAAGGTATTATATTATATAAATTGCGAAAAACAAATATATGGAAGTAAAATTCTTCAAAATATTATGAATTCACAATCATCATATGGGAAGGGTGAATCTATTAATTACGTTTCTGAGAAAACACAAAATAAAAATTAGGCGGAAAAAAATCATATCTACGCTTATTTTACTTACTTTTTGACGTTATATTATAGTCATAAATTAGTGGTCGTAGAAAGGTCAGGAAACAGAAAAATACTCTAACATCGACAAAACTAAAAGATTTTAAATTAGAAGTAACTAAAAGTCTCTGCGTGTGTGGTCCATTGCTACATAAGATTTTGTCGATTGTCGCTACCTAATAGGCAAAGTCCCTACAAAGATTAACGTAAGTGCACAATGTACCAAATATGAGACTTACAAAAAAATGCATTTTGATCTTTTATATTATCTTTTTGGGTGTTTAGACCCAAAATAAAATCAAAAATATTTTATTCAATTTAGTCTCTAAAAAGGCGCTTATGAATATCATAACTACCATGGGTTTGGAAAACAACCTTCTTTTCGAACTGACCTACACTGCTAGCCAATAAGGCCTTTACAGTTCCACCGGACTACTCCTTCATCGAGGCGTTAATAAACTCGATCGGGCTTATCTTTTTAACATACAATTATTAAAATACATTACACGTTACAATCGTTTTTAGTGGATGCACAAAGAGGAGTCCATTACATACATCACCATCGTTCACATATTGATCCACTCTATAATAGTCCTTTGACACCAAACCCCGCTTGAAATAGCGCTTAAACTTACAGTCCGGCAAATCGGTAATATGCTTTAGGACTTTGTTATAAAACCTAATACTACTTATTACCTAAAAAACTTACTGGTTTTATTGAGTCTAATATATGAGACGATATCGAATCGCATATATCTTTTTGTATAAAAAATAGTGCATTGTAGGTTTAAAAACAAGAATATGCAGGTGGTGTTTGCCAACTCTTACTTCCAGGAGGGTTTTTATGAGACAGTTTATTCTAATTTGGTTTTGACTTATTAATTACAATTACCCAAATGATATGAAAATAATCTATCTAACACCCAAACACACAAATGATTTATACAAAGATAGAAAGAGTAAAGTGATGATAGTCTACCATTGAGTGCGCATCACGCAAAAAGAAGGATTTTTTTTCGATCTCTTTTTAGTTTTAATTACTAGATACTTGGTCCTTATATAAACAAATCACGATAGCTTCGTTTAATACAATTTTATTAAAGTATTAAGAAAGTGTTTTCTTGCCATGAAAGTCCGGTGGAACTGTATAGGCCTTGCCAGGCTAGCAGTGTAGGTCAGTTCGAAAAAAAAAAAAAAAATTGCCATGAAGAAGTGGGGTGAGCCGTGTGGAGCCCGTCTTTTTTACTATGCCTAAAATTTTTTATGGCAATAAACGGCGCAGACGAAGTCGCGGGAATCATCTAGTCCAACCTGAATGTGTATGTACGTGTAATTTATTGCACTGAAAAAAAGCCATAAAACATTTGCATACAAAATCAGATTTGCCCCATGACACCGTTATACGCACGTAAACATGTAAAGTTGTTTTTTATATTTTGCGTGTAAAATGCAAATTTGTAAAATATCGTCTGCACAGAAAACGATTCGTTGTCAAAACTCCATTGTTATGGCAAAAAAATGCAAAATATGTAATAAGGAACTCCTGCATGTCGTATAGAAAATGATAATCCATTTATATGCAATGAATTTCACACTCCACTATACTCAAAGACGTGGTAAGCGACAACTAATTAAATGCCTGCACATACGTGACAAGGAAGAACTAATGTAAAATGTATTATAGTATCGTTTCTAGATATAGATTTGTTATTTATAAATACTTTAATTACAGAATGTTAGAAAGCGGAAAAGTAGTGTAGTTTCTTTCCGAATATTATAATTATGCAACACAGCCATGTATTGAATGTTTAGCGTAGTATTTTTCTAATCTTAGTCGATTAGACCAAAAAGCGGAGTTCGGTTCTTTCTGTCAGTCCTATTAGGTTTAGTGATCATAATAATTTAGTTATCTCGACTCCATTTAGCTTTATTAGTACAACATATTAAATTACTTTCGAGACATTAAAAACAGTCGAAGCATAAATAAGAATCCCAAAAGAAGCAGAAAGACTTATAAAGGGAAATTGTGTTATTTATGTGTTTTCCCGAGAACGATCCTGTTTAAAAAATCACGACGTCGTAACAAAGTTTTCGGGGTCAGATTTATTATTACTATAGACAAATGAACTTCCCAGTCCGTTCTATTCCCACGGCGTAACCAGATGAAAAGATGAAATAATAAACCGGTCTGATGTTGCGGCCGACCCTCGGAATTATACTCGTTAATAATTTACTATTTGCACAATTCCAGTCGTCAGCGGTTTATCATTTACGACGTAAAATGACGAATAAACTCTGTGTTTGTTGCAAGTTTTAGAATATTTGTTGGAATGTTTTTAAGAGCACAGTAGTAGGATAAAGTATGGAATGTAAGTTTCTGCCGAACAATGATTACATTCGATTTATGAGCATACAAAAGGCAGAGCAGATGAGAAAAAAAGTGTGAAATTTAAGCGTATTCACACTAATCAAATACTCATTTAATGAACAAATTAGGCACGTGTTTTCAAAAGGACACTGAAGAAGAATTAGCAAGTGTGCTACAAAAAAAAATCTTTAGGGAAAACAAGGCGGTTATTGAACGGTTTCATATATGTGAAAGGAATAATGCACAACTTAAATAAACTCTAAAGATGATCGAAAGGATAGATAAAATTGTCTTTTTTGTGAGAGGCCAGTGACGTTATTAAATGGACTATCCACTGCATTAATGTTTGTGTCTCAATTTTCTTACTAAACACTATTTCTTCATCTTCTTAATATTTTCATTGTATAAACCGGTGTCATTATTTTAAATTATTCTCCTTTGGACGCGGTTCTAAGTATTCTATCATATATTAATATGTTTAAGAACATATTCATTTGTTGGCAGTTGTAAGATGTTAACATTAAACATAAAATAAGAATTAGCTCTATGTATTACAAGAATTTATCAATTCCTTTGCACATTTTTATATAAAATTTAAAAGACTGTTATCATAATGTTTTCTTCATGAAGCACCATCTCATTCATTGTAGTATTAAGATCTAAACTTTTCAGAGCAAAATACCTTATAGACCGTACTTCATTACATTTCCATATATAAAAAAACGAGGGGATTCTACAAGTTTTTAGTCATCATCATACAATTTAGCTTCCGGAACGGAACGGTGCAAAATAAAAAAGGTGAAAACGCGGCGTGGACGCGACCGAATGTGTACATGAGAGAAAATATGTGGAAAGTTTTGTGGAATCCGATACAGGTAGGTGCCGAGTGGAGCTGAAATAACGAGTTGGGACAAAGTACGCCGGACCGTTATTTTTTAATTTTGTTTTATCCTTTAGATAACCAATGCTTGTGGCTTTAGATCTTCTGCTTTGACTAAAATTTCATAACAAACAACTATCCATACTTACAACGTTGCCGAGGATAATTGAACTCTGATTATAGAACAGGTTATAGGCTGAATGATGTCAGATGTCAAAGCATATCACTATATATTTGATGCTAAATTTCTAACTTCATTCTGATAATCCGTATCGCGTCAAGAATTTCCTTCGTGATGATAAGGCACAAGTAAAATTGACATAATAAATTGCATTCCATAAAGATTATATTCGCGGCTTATTCCATTAACGTAGTTTTTCGTCGAGGAATAAAAAATATATAAAAAAAAACATGAACTCGATAGAGAGAAAAAATATAGTAAATGTTACCCACTATCGGATATATTCTAGTTTATACGGAAACAAACAACGAATATGCCTTAAAAAGTGTAGCACGAAGAAAAACTGTGGGAATAGTCTGTTTATATTTTGTATAGTAAATGTTGCCTTACATTTTTTACATTTTTACACATTAAATAGGTGTTATCAGTTTAAATCGTTTAAAGGTTAATGTTATTTATGTCCGCTAGCTAAAAATATTTTGAAGATATTAATCTGCATTTTTTATAAAAGACGAAACGTCGGTGACGAATTTGTTTCGCAAGAGTTGGATAAAAGAAAATGCGAAAATAATAAGAGATAAAGTAACTGGGATAAAATACGGTAAACTCATTGAATTCTAAAATCATTGGATTATCATTTAATTTATGTCAGAATTCAGGTTAATTTCGCCCTATATTCTCGCTTGTTTTCATCCTGCTAAAGGCAACTGTGATAGCATCTCATTCAGTAACTACTCATTTAGTTACTCCTATATCATATCTGTACCAGACTTCACTAATTGAAACATTCCCTTCGTAATATAAAGCCTTCTTTATCAAGGAACTGAAAAATCGTCGAGAGAACTGATTTTCACTTGTACGGGCAATTAAATGAAAGCCGCGTAGAAACAAGACCAACAGTTTGTCGCCGTTCATATTTACAGAGCGCCAAATCAAAGTAATTTCGTTGTTCAAATATTGGCGCGTGATCCGTTTGTATTTTTCTATTTGTGCTCGACCTATCTCGATCACTATCTGAATTATTAAACGTTTAACATTGGTGTCGTGTGTGTTTGTATATGAGAGCTTATATTTTTTTATTCTCTGTTATAGATTGTATTGATATGGTTAATTGCCATATTCATGTTTCCAATATAGCGCATTGTAAACGAACAATAGCATACGTTCCTATATTACTCAATTGTCAAAACAGATGTCATCTAGCACAGAGTACCAGGAACTCTGACTGGGCACCATCATTTTTCAAATTTTGCAGATTGGGTTACCTACAGTACTCTCTTATCTTATTGGATGGTAGTTTACAGTAATATATACTAAAATCTTAGATAATGTCTATTATTTAAGATAGATTTTGTAAAAGTCTGACATGATTTTAAAATTGGAAGTAATCACAAATTGGCTCAGTAAACCGAATAAAATTTATTCAGGCAATAGTGCTGGGTTCTACAACTACGTTTCAAAGTAGACGCCAATTACCAAACAGTGGCTTCTAGCACCATGTCAATTAGATTTTAATATTTAAAAGTTATATTATACATTGCATCATCACTTGAACGATAGTGATTACCATATCATATATAGTAATTACCAATCAAATCAAACAATCGTAATATAATGGTGGAAGATCCAGAGTACATGGTCTTATTCTACATGATTATCGACATTTGTCACTGATATAATTGCTTTTGTATTTCTTCTATTGTTTCTCTTACTTCTAACTGTAACTGAAATCAGAACTCTCTTGTTTATACACTTGTTTCTAAAGTAAAAAGTAGAACGTTCAAAACGATTTTTACAGTGAGCTATTAACCAATAATATTCATACCTAAATCGGAAGCCAAAATAAAAACAATAGATCTGAAGCATTCAAAACGAAGTTGTTTTCAATACCTTTTCTAGACATTTGTACTGAATGAGAATGAAATATTTTTAAAGTTATAGCGGTTTCTCTACACTTATCGTAATGACAGAAACGTAAAAAGCTTAGATTTTCGCGCATATGTAGTTCGGTGTCTAGATCTCCTATTTAAAATTCTACATAATTCATGACATCTATATTGATGACATTTCATCAATTCTACGAAGGTAGAACGAACTTGAAGAAGTTAAAAGTTCTTTCTATGTATCACTGAACTAATGAATAGAAATAAGAAGACGCTTCAGATCACTTATAGACGAAAACATATATCCATCTATGCCTGACATAAAGAAGCCCTTTCGATACAAGCGAAATCAAACCGCAAGATAGATAGGCTGTGCCTATTAAATTACCAGGAGACGTATTGTTTCCCCGAGGATATTTATTACCTAAAGGAAAGGAAAACGGGACGCGTGAGCGGCCGGCACTGTTACGGATATACGTAACGAAATTAGCAATAAGATGAAGGTTACGAAAGGAAATCTTGTTGATTCATAAATTTTCAATTTCATACCGCAGCGGTGCTTTCCTCGGAGCGATTTGTCTGCTGGATTTGGCATAAGCGTTTGCCAAATAGTACTTTTAGATGGTAAACTCCTTTCAAAATTGTTCTATTAAACGCTATTTTTAAGTATTTCATAGGCGTTTAGTAAACGTTAGGACTTAGCTTCAAATATTATAATTAAGAAAAAAATTTGGAAAAGTTAGAGTCGAACTCCAGATTCAAGGATTTAGTTCCATCTCAAAAATTATTTGCGTTGTATATTTCTCAACAATAAGGTTTTCTCTGATTCTGTTTGGAAATCTTCGGTTGAGCTCTACTCAAACTAGGCTAGCATTATTATTTGCTACTTTGTTTTAAAGTATGTATGTACTGCTATATATACGATAAACAAAAAAATAAATGAAAAATGTGTCCCTTGCAATGAGGGTCCTGATTAGTATTTCAGTTTTTGGTACTTTTGCTGTTAACTAAGATGTACGTGGCATCATAATAACGTATAACGTATATTCTGTGCTTATCCAAACTTACTATTATGATTTGAAAGATATACAGTTTTTAAGCGTAGGATTGCAAGTCTCAATGTCTTCTATTTTGTCGTTTTTTCTTTTATTATACTCTTGTAAAATTCATGATTAGGGAATAGGGATGTGGTTTCTTTCCTGAGAAAAGTACCACAAAACTGATTGTGATAAAATGGAACAGACTTTGTCGCTTGCATTTTGGACAGTGTAACAGATATGAAATACAACAGCTCGGGAGGCGGAGTACAATACGCAGCAACTGAAGCACCGAGCGCTGTTCTTAGGAACACCTTGCGATCAAACATAAATTTGAACAATAACATGCATTACGTTTGTTGTATTGGGATTTTATTTTTAATTTTATATTCTAACTGAGCTTACTTTGACATAACAAATTGTTTTTTACTATTGCTAAAAATTTAAGAGAATGACTTGATCCCTGCGCCAGCCAATGAAATGTAGAAGACCTAATTGTCTACAGTTCAATTTCCACTATTAAATAGTGATATTGTACAAACATCTTACAGAAATCCTGCTTTCTAATTGCGTATTTATTGAGAGAAAAACAAGAGCGTAATTGACTTTTATGATAATTACCTAATGCATGCTAAAATATATACTTTTCTCTATTTTTAGGTAAATTTTGGTATTATGTAGTATACAGACGCAGGAATTTTGTTGCTCTGCTAAACCTGCTTATATCTGGTACATATTCTCAATTTGCCGTATTGCAATCCGCAACTTGCTCTTAGAGTATTGCTTTACTCTTTCGTGACAAGTAATCATAGAACAGGTTTCTTTGTAATACTTTAGTTCATTATTATCAATTTAAGAACTATCTGCAACCCTAACTGAGATCAATCACAGCTCTTCTACTGCTGGTGTTTGTTTGGCAATAATGCGTTCATAATCGCATCTTGCACTAGTTTTATATTTCTTTAATTCTAGAACCATAGTTTATTCTATCAAAAGGATTTTTCAACGCTTAAAACAATCGTGCTCGAAACGATTATGACTATGTGAACACTCCAGGTGTACGATAACTATTAGTTTATTCATTATTTTATCATAACGATACAATTCAAACTTAATCCATAGCCAAAATAATGATTGGAGTCATACGACATTTTATCGATTAAATTTTAATAGCAGCTCTGTTTAATATATTTAAGTGCCGTGACTACGAGTACATTCTTTTAGTGTACAATTTTTCTCGTGCTATTTCCTTTCTGCCTAATACATTACTACAAAACAATTTTAATAAATTCCGTAAAAAATATTTGATAGAGGCCAAAGCTTTAACCAAAAGTTATCAGTAACCACAATTTGCTTTTTGATGGAATATTTTCTCACTTCTTTGTTGAACATAAATTAAATAGAAATAAAAACCACATCCAAATACCCACAACAAGGTATAAAAATTTACTTTAAAAAAATATTTCACAACGTAGTAAAACCGTCTTGAAATATGAAGTACTCGTGGCAAAAGTTTACGCTTTGCGTCGAATAATAAAAATATAGGAGAAACTAAGTTACAGACGTCTACTGCAGTTTCTTACTCTTTTGTGTTTAAATAAAATCATATTTTTTGATTATCCAATGAGAATCCTTCTAAAATGGTAAGTACATTTCACGTAATTAACATTAGGTACCCTAAAAAACTTGAAGTATCGTTATCATATTCTTTAGTGTGTATTTAATAAAAGTATCTATGACGTTTTAAACTTAGCGAGTATATGTATATAACGGGCGGAATATAAAACAGTTAGTAACTTTTCCTACTCTGTTTCTCTCTGATTTATTTTTGTTTAGTAGCTATTCACGAGATTTTTTTTTATTATAGCACAACAAAATTACTGTACTATGTCAGATGGTAACCACAGTACAATCTAAAAACAACGGTCACCACCGCGAGATAAACCATCCATGGCCAGTCGCCGTTGTCATGCCGGACTGTGAAAAAATTTCTTCACGTTGCGCTTGAAGGATCATATGTTATTAGAAGGATTTCCACACTGGCCTAGAGTACTATAAAGATGTATACAGAGTGTATAATACTTACTAAATAGGTCTAGCATATATTTATTTTCTCTAAGTAGAAGTTACATTCCAAATATTTGAAAGAATATTGAAAGTTGGTGTATTTGAAGCGAATTTCAGAGTCGCACTGCTATTACGATGAAAATAGAATAGTCGAAAGACCTTAGTCTTCTAGTACTTAACATAAGATCTTTATCATTTCCGCTTTAACTATATTATTTATATGTCAGAATTCAACAAAAACTTATTTGATGTTAAGAGACGATGTGGCTCTTAAAATGCATACATGTGAAGCCTGGAGGCACAGACTGGCTCTTGAGTGCATTTTCTGGATTACACCGACATGTGTTTAACTATATATTTTATATAAGAGTGGTAGCTAGCCTGAAGGGCATTACAAACTCCACAATCACCATTCTATTGTATCGTAGTTTCGTTTTCGTTCATTGTAAGCTCAGGGTCATTGTGGAATTAAAATCCAATTCTTTTGACACAGTCCTATACAATACTAAATATAACATAATATCACATCATGTAAATTCTTTTATTTATTATCTTGACGTATATATAATATAGTATAATATATTACTTTGAAAATCAATTCCGTTTTAAAGTTAAATTTTTTTTGTGAACTATAAAGTAAAACATAATTTTTAAATATTACGTTTTCGTTTTGTTTAATAAAAAGTTTCAAACTCGACAACCTTTGTTGCCTTATCTGTATAAGTCTATAAACGAGATTGAAGTCACTAATAAAAAACCTTTTATATAAAAAAAGCGTGGGATCCTTTCTACATTTGCATAAGAAATAAACCTTTAAAATAACTAGCGATCAAAATTCCAAAACAATAAATATCCCATGCATTCCACACTTTTGTACATACAAATAACTTTTTTTTGTGACTTTTCGTTCGATTCATTCAGATGATGGCTTAGTTGATAGCATGTTCGGATACCGCATCGATTGACGTAGGATTTAATTTTTGCAACTGAGTTGGAGTTTTTCATGAAGGAAAACATCGTGCTGAAACCATAGCATGATGGTAGGGCTTTTCCTAAGTTCGCCTGGCTAGCTACCACCCTCAAGTTGAAAATCTTTTGCTGAGGACTTGTTGATGGTTTACAGCAATTGCACTTGAGAGCCAGTCCCCCTCTAGGTTTAGCGTATTTACTATCTTGGACAACATTATCATTTAATATCAGATGAGATTGTAGTCAAACGTTAAAACCTACAAAGTACAAGATTTTTTTATTTCTAATAATTTTCGTAATGTACAGATAAATCTATCATTCAACACTGTAATAAGATTCCACATTAATATCGTAACTTATACACATAAATATAGACATGGGAATTGGAGTCTGATTTAGGTCGAGATTACCTCATTCCGTTCAATAAACATAAACCCATCAACACTTCCTGTTAAATCTAACTTCATGTTAGTTAACTCAAACGATTTCGGATACAAATCAAACATCATCACGTAACATTAACGATTATATGGAATTGTATTGATGGAGATAAATAACAAACATTAATTTAAATGAGTTCTCCAGGATATTAATTTAGGAAAACTCGCAAACTTGAATATTCTCTACAAAATTTGCATTGAAGAACGCAGAAAGTAAAACATTTACGGACCTGTAATGTTTTCGATAGCGTATTTTATCGTAAGAATTATCGAATTTATGACTTTATCTTTCTAGACCTACCAGTTTAAGATATGGATTGTCTCTTAGTCGATAATGATGTATTTCAGTTTGCAAGGTATAGTTAGTAGAAGACACTGCCTTACAAAGTGTCTGAACATGGTCCTTACAGTTTAGCATAGCATCCATGTCAGATATCGATTAAAACTGAAATATAAACTGCAGCGCAATATAATACCTTTATGGCATGAAAATACACCGACCCTTAAAATTAGTTGAAGTGGATTCCACTTTATTACTTCTATTATATGAGAAAAAATCATAGAGTCCTTCGGCTACTATAACCAGGGTGAACAAGCTGGAAACATAACAAATTTCTTTGTTTATACATATTATACCTCGCCAAAGCGATTTCCCACCGGCTACCCTAATGGGACGAAATGAACTCCGACCGACGTGATCTGAATCGAAGAAACACAACCGCTACTGTGTATACGATCCTAATTTAATACTGAGAATTTGGAGGTCATTTTCGGCCAAAAATTTTCGTTCCGTGGTTTAATAAAAATATGATTCTTAGTTTTCCCTTTTCATTTTATTCTGTAATTGGTTCTTTAAATAATATATTTGAAAGATTATGTTTTAATGCAAGTTTTTTTTTATGAATTTTTCTTGATATTATTTCCTTAATGGCTTTTTGTATGACAAAAATTTACTTATAAAGCTTCTAATAAGTATTCTTTCCATTAATTTTATGCTTTTAATTAAGTTTAATTACATTCATTATTTTAGTTGATAAAGTAATTTTGTTAACGTAATTTCAGTAATTACTTTCATTCGTTAGATGGTATTTTTATTTCCTCGGTAATTACTTATTCTTAGCCATTCATGTCATATAGACTAATATGCATGAATTAGTATTATTGGAGCATTATATCTTTTCGATTACAAAGCTACGCGGGTTAGTACACACAGCCACAGATACAAGGAAGTATCTCTGTCGGCAAGAACAGAAAAAAATTCAAAAAATATTTTTACCCTCACAGCATAGATATGGAGTTAGATATGGAGGATGTCCACCTACTTTATGTCTCCTTCGATGTTGTTTTCTTTTACATGGTGGAATGCTGATAACTTTGTCAATATTAGGCGCTGTTGCTCCTGAACTATATTGTACTTTCTTCAAAAATGAATAAGACCTGAAAAGTGGATTTTTTTTCCAATTATTAATTATAATGACCATTAGGTAGTTAGTATGTAATTGATTGAAGTGGAACCTTCAAAAATATGTAGAATCAGTAGCGTTCATATAATTTTGTGTTGCGTTGTGTAGATATTATTTTTCAGGAACTTTACTCAAAAAGTAATAGAACATAAAAACTAACTAAAAAGATAAGTAAAATTTGCTATATAAGCAGTTTCTGTAATTAAATGGCAAAAATCAACGCCGAGCCTCTCGACCTAGTTGCGGACAATCGAGCGACGAAATACTGCGGCGCACTTACAAAGCTGTACGTCACATAAGTTATAAAAGAACGTTTTTAATTGCCTTTAATTTAATGTAGGGTGATAAAAAATCATAAAAAAAATTAATACAACTTTAGAATGTTGAAAGAGTATAACATTTGAAATAGGTACCGAAAAGGTCCCTTTTTAATAGTTTTGGTTAATCGAGATCTACAATTTTCAGATCAAACTTTTTGTAGGATATAAGTATAAAACTTAAGTGTCTTTTGTGGCTTAAGATAATATTAGGCGAAGAGGAACTAGCTCTCAAGTGCAAGTTTTCTACTTGTAGGTGGTATTTTAGAGTGTGAGACAGTAAGTGGTAGAAGTGATAGAATTCCACTGTTGT
Organism: Antheraea assamensis; assembly: GCA_035772565.1. NCBI lineage: Eukaryota > Metazoa > Arthropoda > Insecta > Lepidoptera > Saturniidae > Antheraea > Antheraea assamensis. The sequence goes on along the minus strand of JAQQSE010000046.1, from coordinate 1,637,889 downwards.
GAAAGCATGGCCGCTACATCTATTTCTACCACCAAGCATTAGTGCCCGTATTGTTCAGTTTCGACCCGGAAAATTTCAAGGCAGTTCTTAAGAGAGCGAAACAACCGTGGTTTCAATGACGTTAGTTGTACGCAGGAAGAGTTTAGGATCAGAAGCATTGACCGTCTTTTTGCTTCTTCATTCCATAAAAAACGACAAGTTTTTCTTTGATCCTTGTTATTAAAAGCAGTAGTAATAATAGTAGTTGGAAAGGAAATAAACATCGTTTATTAAATAAATTTGAACGCTCGTCACTTCCTTTTTAAACCAGACCATAAAGTGGATTTCAGATGTAGGCGCTGTAGGCACTCTGTAATATGTCCAACTAATTAACTACATTTTGAAAGTTTGAACAAGTTCATCGCCTAAGCTATTAGCATTAGTTATAAAAACTTTTTGAGCTCTCTTCAAACGTATATCAAGGGAGATTGCAGTAAACTTAAGAAATTGTTTAGGTAGTTTTTCTTGTCCTTATTTTGCTTTTCCTTCGATAGTGAATGTCAATTTCGTGTTTAAAGCAATAAGCTAGATAAGCATCTTCACAGCTTACTGAAAGAACTTAACTACTCCAATGGGAAAGGTATTCAAACAATTCTTAGTTCTAAAACCCATTTATGAGTATCAGAGATGTGAAAGTTCTGCCTCGTATGTAGACAGTGAAATTGTCATTGCATAAGCTAAGTTTGAAGTCGTTGGACAGTGTAAACGATCTGTTTGAACGTGAAAGCAATAACTGCTGTTGGGCCAATAAACGGGCGGTATTTCAGGAATAGAAATAGAAATTTTGCTTTATTTTTATCTAGAGCGCATAATTTGCAACGTATTCTGGAATTCGAAGTGATATAAATTTCCAAAGTCCCTCTGACAAGTGCGTAGTCTTGTTAATTTTGTAGAAAGCGGCCTTGAAACTCGAACGGGAGACAGGTGATTAAAATTTTCTTATATATTTATCTACTCACATAAACGTCGATTCAATCTACTATTGCTTATTTAATTTACTGGTCACTACCTACAGTATATGTTTTTTTGGACTTATTCTGTATCTTCGAGCATAGTAAATGTAAGGTACGTAATCAATACAGACAGTAATGGATACTTTTGAGAAATTAAAGTACGGTAATTCTAGTAAATGTGAAAAGTAAGTATTGTTTGCGTAATCATCTCTGTCATCAAAAGTAAGCAAAATATAGACTCCCCCTGTAATGCTCAGATAATGAATACTAGAACGGCCTCAAATAAATTTTTGTTTGAAAATCTTATCTTTACATTTTATTTCCATGCATCGCTATTTCTATGGCCCATAGACTATTATGAAGGACAAATACAACTTCACAAACATATTTTGCGATAGCTTCCCTCATATCAACTCGACGTCTCTGTACAACTTTTGTTGTAGTCATTTTTCTAGCAATACACGTCGATGGCCAAGTACGATTGCATCGTGGAAACGTACACGATATGAAGTTAAGCTGGCTATTAACTGTGATTGCATATTGTAAGTTCTGATTGTGGAACTATGGTGGTTTAATAAATACGAAGCAGGTGACTGAAGGTTTGAATCCAGTAATAAATACTTAGATTTTGGGGAAAAAAATCATCATGATGAAACTGTAGCACGGTAGTAAGGCTTTTTCTAGGCACGCTTGGTTAATATCACCCTCAAGTTGAGAATTTGTCACCAAATAATAAGTATGTTCCGACAGCTGCACTTGAAAGCCAGTGCTGCTTTAAATGTAGCTTGTTACCGTTTTAGATTAAATATCGGGTGAAATTATACTCAATAGCATAAAAATGATAATATTTAATCAACATTGTGTCAAACCATTTATTAATTATAATTTTGCGTGCTAAATGCATAAAGGGCGTATCGTCCCTCCCAGTCAGGGTAAAGAGATAGATTTAAAAAAAATACAGTGTGCTCGAGGGCTAGAGGGATCAAACCTTGGCTTGAGCTGCCACCAAGCGGGGTCACGGCGAGTGTGCGTGAGCGAGATTCACCACCCGACCACGGCGGCATGATCTGTAGTTACGTGGGCTCACACACGCCTATTTGAAGAGTCGGAGGGGTACATATCGTTCGCTGCCGTTATTTTAAAGGAAGGATAGGAGAAGATAGTTTTGGTCATCTTTTATGTCGCGGAGCATCATGTATGGTCTTGTCATTTGCGACGGACACGACTAACGGGTTGGATTAATTAACGGTTTTTTTCGCACTCTATCGACGCAACGACAGAAGTCAAACCATATGGTCGATAACAACTGGAGCCGAGTAAACTCTATGCAACGTTACAGATCCGGACGTGTCGGTTCACTTTCGTTCATTGTTCATTGCATCTAAAGAAGTTTTCAATTCAATGAATAATAAAACACACGTAGAGTTATATTACACGTAAAGTTATATTTTCTTAGCTTAATAAAATGTATTGTATGTAATTGAAAACGTTTTAATAAAAAAATATAATTACCTTTAAAAGGCTTTAAATTTTCAATATATCTGTACCAAAAATAAGTAGAAAAACTATTTATCAAATAATAATGTAAAAATAATAATTTATTATTAAACTAGCTGTGCCTGCGACTTCCTCCGCGTGAAACTGAATGCAAAAACACAGTGATTAATAAAACAATCCGAATGTATGTTTCTATATTTGTAATCTGACTTTCGGAATACGGCGTGGTATTCAAAAGAACAGTTATGCGTAATTCAAACACCAACTTCTTATTATATGATCGATTTTTAAATGTCAATACCTAATAAGAGGTGTTCAATTGCGAATTCTAAGTTCCATTAAATAGACTAAATTAATCATGAGCAGTCATGCTTATTGGAGATAACAATTTGACGCCAAATATCAGATACATTCTTCATAATTTAAAAACTACAAACAATAGTAAAGATTACATAATAAATATTACTATTACCGTAACTTATTTTTATAACGCTAACAGAAAAAGTTCCGTCGCCAAATTCCTATAAGTTTTTAATTAAAATAAATAAGACAAACAAAAATAAGTTAGACATATACAATACTCCCATTTGACAACACACACTCTTAATGGCTAGTCACATACATGAGTGACAAAACTTCAGTCACTAATAATCACACTTAAAACTAATTTCAAAATGAATTTAAATAAAGACGAAGAATAACGTTCACTCACATTTGTCACTTCAATAATAACTCAAAATTAGGGTTTTCAAGTTTTTTTGATGCGTGTAAAACCTTGGGTTCAATCATAGAGTAACAAAGGTGCCAGCTGTCTAAGTTGAAGTGTAGACCGTTTCATAATTCTATGTGCCCAACTATAGTGTTGCCGTCTATCATCAGACAGTCAGATAGTTCATAACGCACGACGGTAAAGTCTGCTTCTACACCTAAATTTATTGTGAACATAGACTATGCTTCGTGGCAACACACGCAGGTATGGGAGTAACATAACACTAATATTTTAATTTAACAACTGTAAAAACAAAATGTTTAACAATTTCCTTTTTAGATATACCCATTAATTTTTTATATACTCGTATTCATTCATTCTTATATGCTTCATATATCTCATTCTTATTATTATTATTATATTATTCTTTCTTTTTTCTCCCTAATACAGCTGATTAGTTGGAAGGAAATGCCAGCTCCCTAATGCATTAACTTTCATTAATTCAAAGTGTAATTAAGATATTAGAATCAAGGTAAATTTATGAAAATTATAATTCAAATTAACCTAACAAATACAGAAATAATCTCATTGTTATCCATACTCTTCCTTCTAATATTCTTAGGACAGTAAACTAAATGAGACGTTAAATTTAGCGCCACGTGATGTCAGGAAAAATCATATTTGTTTTTAATTGAAAGCACGTGAAAATAAAATCAGATAGTTATATTTTATTTCGATTCAGGTCACAATGTATACATAATATATTAATGTATATATACTTATATGCTACTATAGTATTTATAAATATTACAATACCAAATTTAATCAAAATCAGTTGAGTACTTTTTGCGTGATACACATATAAACAAACCGGCAGAAGAACAATCCGCTCTGCTATCGATTCTAAAGCCCCCAGTTTTTTTCTCAAATATATTTAAAATACTATTTCGTCCTTCTAGTGATACTTTGATCTATAAACTATTAGCTTACCAAATTTCGTCAAAATTTGTCCAGTAGTATTTATATTCTTCGGATATAAACAACAGACAAATAAAACTTCTAAAAACCATGAAACTTTTGTCTGTTTTTGCTTCTAAAGATCCCAGAGTATTTTTTCTTATATGTATTCAACATATTATCAATGTGACAATTTTAGTTTCCAAAAAGTGATAAGATTCAATTAGTTGTAATATTTACAAAACAAAATTAAATAGAAATTTAGACATAAAACTTTGAGTTATGGGATGGAAAAATAAAATTTATAATTTACTTATACAAAGTAACCTTTCAATGTATAGAAATAAGTAATGTATGAAATTAGCAAATTATTTGATTGTATTATTATAATAGTAATAGATTTAGAAAATGTCTGTTGAACGCCATCTATTGGCATTAATACATATTAATAAATAATCAAATAATTTATAGTATTAATATTAATCATGTTTATTTCGTTCTGTCTTAGTAATGTAATAGTATAATAATGTTTATTTTTGTAATAAAATACCCTGGTTTTTGGATGAGGCTGAAGTTCCATTCACTTAATACTTTTCGCTCGTACTTAAGTCGTTTAAAATTACAATAACTTTTGATAGAGTAAACCGATTTTAATGAAACAAAGACTAAATGTTGCTCGAGAATAAGCTTGATGATTTTAAAACCTAGTACTTTACCAGTGATGCCTGTTCAAATAAACAGACAGACAGATAGACGGATATTTCTAAAAATGATAGAAATGTATTCTATTACTTATTTCAAGACACCTGCAACAATTTTTTACTCAAAAATCAAAAAAGTACAAACACATCAGATTTACCTTCTTATTATATGTATAGATAAAAAAAATACATACAGACAGTTAACTTCAAATTTATAACCCCACTTAATAAAGCTTAACATAAAACACCACTTTTATTACGAAGACTTAAAATAAATTATCATTCACACCATAAATAATTTAAAATCACACATAAAAGTGCATGTATATTTATGTATAAATACATGTTTTTATCGAAACTGATATAAAACACGTGTTGTAGATTCATATATATGTATTTGAATAACTAACTACCTTGAATATAGTTATCAGTTGTCACAATACTTGATATACAATTACCAACCAACTACATGGTGTCGCTTTTAGGTGTCGTTGTGCGCGCGCATTATTAAAATTGACTCTCATAATTATTCCCAAAGTGGAAAAAAAGTGTACCTTGAAAATACCGCATGTTGCAGTTTAGAGATTATTTTTATTTGATAAATCGTGAATAAAACCACTAGTTAAATGTATTATTCACATAGAAATAAAAAGAACATTCAATTTTGTCAATTGTCAAAATATAAGCACAGCCCGCTTCTGATAAAACTCGGGCGGATTCTACGCGTCCCATTTATCGTAGATCTGTGGAGCTCCTGTTGTCAATATCACGTGGCAGGCTTCATCCGCAGCCTTACACGATTGATATGAAACCAACGAGTATGTTGATTGGAAATCGGGTTTGATATCCGAAATGCGTTCGAGAATTTCCATATTACACTTTGCTGGATAGTTGATATGTGAATGTTAACACGTTTAGCTCAGAGAGGCGTAAAACGACCTCCTGCGTGTTTACTCCGTTATCAAAAATAGTGTTGTTTCATACGATCTGAAGAGTCATTGTAACTCATACGAAAGTGATACCTTACTCTTTAACCCTTTAAAACACTTAACGTCAAATCGTTATATGAATTATGACAAAATAATTGTTATATATGTACACGTATGTATCTGCCGTACCGAGCGGCAGCGTCGTATATAGATTAAACAGTGTGTAATTGACTGAGCTGCCTTTCACTTGTCCCGTCCTTGAATCAACATTGGCGACGAAGTACCCACTATAGAAAAAAGAAAATGTCTACTCTGGGAATTTTATCCACATTTGACCATAATGTGCAGTGTTGGAAGGTTTTTAAAAGCCGGATTTCACAGTGGTTCATTGCGAATGAACTTGACGGCAAAGAATCAGCCAAAAAACGGCGTGCGATTCTGCTCAGCACACTCAGTGAGGGTACATATAAGCTGGCAACGGATTTAGCGTTGCCAAAGGAGCTTCAAGAAGTACCATATGACGATATTGTCAAGTTATTTGATAATCACTTTACCATTAAAAGTTATGGATTCTCCGAGCGGTATAACTTCTACTCGGCCGTTCAACAACCTGGTGAGAAACCGACTCAATGGGCAGCCAGACTACGAGGATTGACGTCTAACTGTGGATTCCATGATGTCGAAGAAGCTCTGCGAGACAAATTCATAATGGGAATGTTACCGGGACCCGAAAAAGAAAAATTGTTTGCACAGGAAATTAATCTTTTAACACTTGCAAAAGCTGTTGAGGTAGCCGAAAACGTACGATGTGCTCGAGAAGCGGCTACAGCTGCAGCCAACGTCATATTTCCTGTCCCTCAAGAGGAAAATGTATTCAAAATACAAAACGATATAAAGAGCAAAGTTCATGAAAAAAAAATTAAATGTTCGGTGTGCGGCCGTAATAATCATTTGTCATCTCAGTGTCGTTTTGCCGATTTTAAGTGTAACAAGTGTAATAAAAAAGGTCATTTGCGTAAAATGTGCAAAAAAGTGAATTACGTGGAGGTGAATGAGGTGAGCGATGGCGATGATGACGGTAAGTTGCATAATATACGTTCTAAGCATGGAGAACCGTTGACAGAGGTTGTAACGATAAACGGAGTTCAGTTAAAGTTCGAAATAGATAGTGGATCAAGTATAACGGTAATTTCAGAGAAAACCTACACGAATATGTTTTCAAACGTGCCCTTATCGAAAGGTATTCGTGCAACCTTGTATTCATACAACGGGAGCCCTATTGAATGCATAGGTATAGTACGATTACCACTAACTTATCTCGAAAAAACGCACGAGGTCAAAGTCCATGTTGTTCGTGACGGCGGCCCCCCGATTCTCGGTAGGGATTTTATGGCTAAATTCGGTTTAGAAATAACATCATGTAATTTTATTAACACCACAAAAGATATAAAAGAATTTGAGTTGCATTATCCTAAATTATTTTCAAATAATTTAGGCACTTTTAATAAATATGAAGTTAATTTAAGATTAAAAGACGACGCAAAGCCTGCGTTTTGTAAAGCGCGCCCTATTGCCTTTGCGTTAAGAGATAAAGTCGATAAAGAGATAGATCGATTAGTTAATTCAGGCCTCTTGAAACCGGTTGAGCATTCCGAGTACGCGTCGCCTATCGTGCCGGTGCTTAAGCGCGACGGTTCCGTAAGGCTATGCGCAGACTATTCGGTGACAATTAATAAACAATTAATTATTGATCATTATCCTTTGCCCACAGTTCACGAATTATTTTCAAAACTCCATGCTGGTCAAGTATATACTAAATTAGATTTATCGATGGCTTACAATCAATTACCATTAAGCAAAGAATCACAAAATTTCACCTGTATAAACACGCATCGCGGATTATTCAATTTCACTCGCTTAGTTTTTGGTCTTTCGAGTGCACCGTCAATATTTCAGCGAGCTATGGAAAACTTGTTAGCTGGCATGGATGGGGTTCTTTGTTTACTCGATGATGTATTAATCACTAGTATAGATAAGTCAAGCCATAAAGAAAAAATTCATGCAGTACTTAAACGGTTACAGCAGGCAGGTTTAACTTTGCGTAAAGATAAGTGCGAATTTTTTAAAGACGAAATTAAATATCTTGGCTATACAATAAATAAAGAAGGGTTAAAAAAGTCCCCAGAAAAAGTAAAAGCAATTCTCGAGGCACCAGTCCCAACAAATATTACTAAATTACAGTCGTTTCTAGGGTTAGTTAACTATTATAGGAACTTCATACCCGGAGCGTCGAGTACCCTCAGTCCACTATATGATTTATTAAAAAAAGGAGTTAAGTGGACATGGATGAAAGAACATAGCGATGCATTTTTTAAAATAAAAAAAATGTTATCTTCTAACCAGGTATTGGCACATTTCAATCCAAATTATAAATTAATTCTTACCGTGGATGCGTCTCCAACGGGGTTGGGGGCGATTTTATCTCAAGAAGATATTAACGGTGTAGAAAAACCCATATCGTTTGCATCTCGTACTCTCAATTTGGCCGAGAAACGATATTCACAAATACAAAAGGAGGCTACGGCAATAATATTTGGCGTTAGGCGGTTTCACCAGTATTTGTATGGGAGGTCTAATCCGTTTATTTTACGAACTGACCACAAACCATTAATTAGTATTTTTGGCCCGCATAGAGGAATTCCTGAAGTTTCCGCAAATCGTCTACAAAGGTATGCAATCTTCCTAAGCGCATATAATTATAGTATAGAATATATACGTAGCCGCGACAACAGTGCCGATTACTTATCACGCGCCAGTCTGCCCGACGAGCGGCTAGGTGCCGGTCGCGACGACGCAGCTCCGTATGATCGCGCGACTTATATAAATTTCGTCATCGATAGTAATATGCCGATAACTTTAGTCGAACTGCGTGATACGACACGCACAGATCCATGCCTGCACCGAGTAATTAATTATATTCTTAATGGTTGGCCTAAAAAAGTTTTAGATTTACGAATAAAGCCGTATTTTTTATGTCGATCACAATTATCTGTTGAAAATGGTTGCCTCATGAAAGGTCATAAAGTCGTAATACCTGAAATATTGAGAGATAAAATTATGTCAGAATTACATAGGTCACATTTAGGAATCGTAAAGACCAAGGAAGAAGCTCGGTCAAGGTTTTGGTTTCCGGGAATAGACGTGGCAATAGAAAATATGATAAATGCATGCAACGTTTGTACACAGCTTAGAGCATCACCTACACGTAGTCCATTAGCACCTTGGCACTACCCACCTAAACCATTTTATAGGATTCATATCGATTTCCTTGGTCCTATCAATAATTGTATATATTTTGTCGTAGTTGACGCCTATACGAAATGGATTGAAGTGTTTGATATGGGTAATGCAACTGGTTCTTCTTTTGTAATTGAAAAACTCTGTGAATTCATGTCGAGATTCGGGTTGCCTCACACGATTGTAAGCGATAATGGTACCGCGTTTACATCATTTCTTTTCAAACAATTTTCCATCCATCCAGTAACGGTCAGGCCGAGAGTTACGTCAAAATCGTCAAGAAGGGCATAAAAACATGTATGATTACTGGTCAGGGTGCACGGGATATAAAGCTAAAACTCTTGAAATATTTGTTTGATTACCGAAACTCAATACACTCTGTCACGGGTTTTTCTCCATCACAATTGGTTTTTGGTCGAAAACTCAGGTCGCGTATAGATTTACTAAGCCCTAAAGACTCCTCGCCGTCGTTCATATCGCTAGCCGAGCGCGTAAAAGAAAAACAGTCTTTACAGTGTAAATTTTACAAAGGCCGAAACAGACAAAGCTTTAATGTTGGAGACACGGTGTATTACAAAAAATTCGGACACAATAACAAATTTACATGGCTAAAAGGCAAAATTATTAAAAAAATAGGTAAAGTTATGTATGTAATCCATTCGGAGACTGAAGGATATTGCCGGAAACACATAAATCAAGTGATACCTTGTAAGGCGGAGTTATTACAAGATACGTACGAAAACAGCCAAAATAATTTACATAGTGATATACCCGAACAAAATTCCCATCAAGAATCCCGACAAGCTGCAGAAGACGTAACACCATCGAGTTCGCAACCATCCATCGAATTCAGATCGAGAAGCAGTGAAAGGCTGCTGCGTGATATACCACCAGTGAACTACAAACAGTTTTTTTAGTTAAGACTACAGGGTAGAACACGATTTATTGGGGGAGAAATGTTATATATGTACACGTATGTATCTGCCGTACCGAGCGGCAGCGTCGTATATAGATTAAACAGTGTGTAATTGACTGAGCTGCCTTTCACTTGTCCCGTCCTTGAATCAACAATAATGTTTATTATAACTTTTATAATAATAATCTGTACATTAAAAAAAATCTCAACTATCTCTGTTTGTCAAAATTAATCACAGATAATACTGAACTAGTTTGGACGAACCTTTTAGTTAGTGATAGATACATTTTCCGAGTATGGTTTACGATAAGTATATCCATATATTAAGGCTTTTGTAAAGGCGCTAATCAGTAATTATAAAATATTAGTGAAGTAATTTAAAATCTGTAAAGGGTAGTAGAGGGTAAACAATAACGGAAAACTACTCTAGAAATGAAAGCAAAAACAATTAAAGGGATCTAATTTTAATAGTATGTCATTGTGTCAGTAGCGTTCGTGTGCAGGTGTTTTGTGTATGTTTGTATGTGTCCGTGCGTGTGCACGTGTGCTTGCGCGTGTGCGTGCGTGTATGCGTGTATGTGAATGTGTTTCAGTTAGCATTTTTATGTAAGTGTATGATTGAACACATTCTAATTTCATATTTATTCATTAAATTCGGACCTTTGGTTTTAAAGATATACCAGGGAAGTCCTCAAAATCGAATAGAAAATATTTATTGTTACAAATATTCTCAACATTTTTAATATAAAATATATAATAAATATAAAATATCGTGATGAAATTATAGTATGGTGATATAGTTTCTTCTAATGCCCGTTTGGGTTACCAACCCAAAGTGAAAAATTGTTACCAAGCACGTACACTGCACTTGAACTCCAGTTCTTGTCCAGTTCTAGGTCCATTTTAGATCCCATTGTCACATTATATTAGGAGAAATTGTGGGTAAACTCTTAAACCTATACAATAAAAATACACTTTATAATTGAGCACTACAAACCGCACCACACCGCACCGGACGCCGGTACGTGGTCAAATTATTTATTTGTACACTAAGCATTAAAATTTTCAGACGAAATTTATATTGCGAAGCTAAATAGCGTAATTACATTTTATAACAGACAATAAAAGATAGAAAAACAAGAGTATTGTCCTTTTAGGTACCAAATATAACATCAAAAGCGGTGAGTTCTCACTACGAGCGATTGTATTTTTTTAATATAATACTATGAAGTTTGGAAAAGAATATAAAAAAATATATATGTTTAACATACCACAAAATATATACAAACAACCCATTGCCTCCGCATAAAGCTGCATGCTTACAAGAACAATCATTGCAGCGGATTACGAACGTATTAACGCTATAATTTTGAACATTAAAATCTAATAGTATTATGTATACTCGTATACTCGTTGTAACATATAATTACTGTCTGTATTCAACACATAAGCAACTAAACGACACATTCTCTGAGAGAGACAGCGCATTGCTGGAAAATGAAATTGTTGAATCAGTCTAATTGTAATTTTTTTTATTCCGTCGTTTAAACTATGAACATTCTTTTCGATTTTAATTATGCTCAAACTTGTAGAGGTCTAGCGGTTTGACTGGTTGAATATCGATCCGATATGTGCAGGCTTAAACTGAGATGCCCTAAGGAATTTTGGAAAATTCGTTTGCATTTACTCATTTAAATCGGTAATTCTATTGATTGACGATGAAGGAAAACATAGTGAGGAATTCTGAACCCGAGTCATATATGGGAAAAACAAAAAACTGTGGACTTCTCGGTGTGTTGATTATGTCCCTACCTTCCTATAAGAGACCCATGGCCAGGTAGTGGGGTTCTTACAGGCTGCTATTATCATCATAAAGGTAATTCATATGAAGAAGAGCTACGCTTGCTCGCTCTATCAACGGTAGACCTTACTGAATAAATTTCAAGGTAATTAGGTTAGCAATGTTTGAGTTATGCACTCAACGGCAACTCGATATTAAATTGTAAGGTTTAGATTAGGACTTAGTAATTGTGCCTTAAATCGACTACTATACACTTGGTGTAAACCGCTGCCGCTATGCTTACGAGTACATCCAGTAACTAAGCTGTGTGGTACGAATTTCTCTTTCAGTTTGTCATGATTCATTCCATTCTAAATAAGATTTATTTTGTTAACTTCGTGTGTAAAGGACTTGCCTTTGCCCGCGGTTTCGCTCGTGTCAATGTAAATTTGACCTATCCTTCGAGAAAAGTACCTAGATAAAAGATACCCTACGCCCTTTTATGTATCCCTGACAACGTATTTGAAAATTTCAGGATGATCAGCTAAATAATTAAGGTGTCAAAGCGTAACAAACAAGAGAAAGAACATACAAACGAACAAAGTTACGAAAAAAATCACTTTTGCGCTTATAATATTAGTTAAAATTACATGAAATTAGTTCCATAAGATTGAATGAGAACGATTTTAATATAATAAACTGATCACTTATTTACAATATGTACGCCGTTGTTATTATAGCATACATTATTATAAACATCCCATATTAACATTTCAGATTTCTGTAACATTTATTTACTTTTGCTATGAAAACATGTCCAGATGCCGAAATAATAACAGATCATATATCTTTTTCTCTAAACAAATATGTCTACTAAATTAAATGTAAACTGCTACCCGAGAAAATTTAATTTCACCAATGTAATGTCACTTGACAAATAAGTAATTGTCAATAAAAAAAAATTTGTCATGTCAATTGGTAGTTGCGTAATGCTCGTATAATCAGAAAATCGACAACGGAATAATTAGTCTGTCGTTTACTAGCTTTAGAAGCTAACACCTTTACCCATAAAACCCATTATATATACAAAAAAGTGCAGTCTTATTGCTGATAAAAAATCCTTCTAGGCAACATTGTTAACTGTAATAGTTAGAGTCGTACTATAATTAATTTCAGTACAGTAAACTTTTCTTATTCGCGGAAGATTTTTTCCATATTTATATTTCTAATATTTAAACCCTGAAAACTTTCAGTGGAGAAAACATCGTGATGAAATCATATCGTGGTAAGGGATTTTTTAAACTTGCCCGGCTAGCTATCACCTTCAAGTTGAAACTCTATCGCGAAGCGCCTATACGTACGTTTCGGCAGCTACACTTGAGAGCCAGTCCCTCTAGCTTTAGTGTGTCCCCTATTTTGTTCGTTATTTAACATCAAGTGAAATTATGGCCAAACGTTAAAACCTATAATGTATAAAACTAAAGAAAATACTCGCGCTTATCGCTGCAATTCCCACCGCACTTTACAACAATAACAATTTATTTAACATCTAAGAGCACACCGAATGAATACAGTTGAAGACGCCCGACATTTAAACCAATTTCCCGACGTCTCTCAATGATAATGTTGTTAAGAGGTTCAGGCGAGACTCGCTGGAATTATTCTGTTTCAGCTTCTATTTGAAGTCGCGAACGCTGCTCCCCGGTTACGTATTTCGTAATACCAAAGCGACAATAGAATTGGCTAAATATATCGGGTTCCCACGAGTAAACCTATAGACCAGATTGCACATTTAGTTTATACTAGTTTTTGCTCATGGATTCATTTGAGTTAATATAGATTATACATATCCCTGGGAAACGATTTTTTTTTTCAATAAAAGGTATCCATGTCTCTCTCTGTACCTTTGAAAACGACCAATCGACGACTAAGTTTACATGATGTAGTAGTAATTAACAAACTCATATTCGCGCTATTTTAGTTATTATTTGAAGTTAGAGGTTAACTTATGGATCACAAATTTGACAATAATGGTAGTTTATGTAGCTCATATCGAGATGGCTCTCAGACAACAGGATTTTTTTACACCTTAATTGACACTTTTTTTCCTAAGTTAGTATAATATCTTACAATTTTTTTTTCGGTAATCGTTTGACCACAATCTCATCTGATGTTAAATGATGATGTGGTCTAAGATGGTAGTCACGCTAAACCTAGAGGGAGACTGGCTCTCAAGAGTAGCTACCGGAACACACCAACAGGTGCTTGGCGACAGATTTTCAACTTGGGGATGGTAGCTAGCCAGGCGGGCTTAGAAGAAGCCCTACCATCATGTTATGGTTTCATCACTATGTTTTCCTTCACCGAAAGCTCCGACTCAGTTGCTTGGATTCGAACCTACGTCCTTCGACACTGTGGCCGAACACACTATCAACTGAGCCATCATCGCTTCGGACAAATTATACTGTATATGTTATTCTGATGTATAATAAGTTACATAAATTGTGGTGGTCGAGCGGTTTGACCGATGGAATGTCAGTCTGATGTTCGAACCTCGGCATGTACAAACAATTTTTTTGGAATTCGCGTACATTTAACAATTTAAATTGGTAACATTATCGGCTGATGGTGAAGGAAACATCGTGGGGGAATCTGAACCTGAGATATGTGCCTGTAGTACCATCGTATGTGGGAAAATATAAAAATAGATTCATTGGAGTTTGAAATCACCACTACGTCGTGGGCCGGCCATAGTGATTATGCTTATACCTTCTTTCGTGAAGAGGCCTATGATCCTGCGGTGTGTCTCTTACAGACATTATATATTCTTTACAAAACGTTCAGTAGTTTTTGCGTAAAGGAGTAACAAACATTCATACTTCCTCACAAAACCTTCTTGTTAATAATATTAAACGGATTATAACCGGTAAATGAACTAAATTTGGCATATTGAAGTTCGATATTGATCCATTTCTGGTGTCGCATTGGTCTTTCGGAATACGTAATGAAGAGGTCGGGAAATTCGTCGAATTGTTCTCTTAATTCCACTGCCGTTGGCATTATTTCAGAAGATGATATTGGAAATTATTTTTAACTACCTAATGTACGCGACTTTGTTCTCATGGATCGTTTACGTTTTTGCATAATTTCAACCTCCTAGCCGCTATCAATATTTGAAATGTTTTTTTTTCTATTATTTATAGCTTGTTAATGTCAGTCTGTGGCAGGACATTTGTCTGTCGGGTCTACTAGTATCGCAAGCCTAATCTATATAAATAGAAAAGTGTGTGTGTGTGCTTATGACCAAACGAAGGAAGTGAAAACATCTTTATAAAAAGTACAACGTCACGCGGTGTTCCCAGGCGGTCACCCATTCAAGTACTGATCGCGCCCGCTTTGCTTAACTTCGATGATCGGACTGGAACCGGTATTTTCAACACTAGACCCACCACATGTTTCACCCCCACCATTATTTGTCACACAAAAAGAAAGCGCTCCCATAAGAAATTTCACTTTAATAATAATTATTCAATAAATGTCGATCACAATTTTTTAGTTTAACTTTAGGCTAACTAAAAATCATGATATCTTAATTTAATATAAAGTTTTAAGAAAATATGATTTTGTATAAGTACTACGGGGTCAGCGATGTGTTTTGTTCCCTTGGAGACGTGGCGCAAGCGATGTGGTCCGCATACGCCAGAGAGGGCAAGTAAACGGATAACATTGATTACAGATAAATTTTGTAAACAATGTATGTTTTTACTTTTAATTCTTTTTTTAAGGTCTTCCTATGTACATAAAATATATTTTACAGTCATAAAACAACGCAGACAAAATCACGAGTATCACCTAGTCCTAACTAATATTAAAGTAATATGTGTTTGTTACGATTTCGACACGAGCAAAGGCACGAACAAAAGTTAGTTTTTAATGTGTGTAATTATATTTTAGTCGTTGATGCCACCGTATCACATAACATCATAACTATTTAAAGGAAGACATTGGATAGCTGTATAATTTTTGTAATCACCACAAGCGGCTTCGTAAAACAGAGGTCTTATAGAAAGAGAGTTTTCTTCGAGTCCCTTTTACATAAAAGGGTAAAGACGATTCAGTTACTGAGTTACTAACTTCGTGTAATTTTGTTAGGGTGAAATCGTTTCGGGGGATTCTCTTTTGTGTGTTCCCATACTGATTACATGGGCCCATTTTATCATCATTTGTGTTGCGAGTATTACAATATTCATACGTTATGGTATGTGTAAAGAGATTGGGGTATTTATACGAATTGTTATTTTGTTATATTATAGTATTCATACTGAAAATTGGATTTTTAAAATTTAATTTTACTCAACAGTTTCACAAAATAATTGATTTCAGCATAATTCAGTTGTCCTAAACAGTTTATAATAATATCTCTAATTTTATTCACAAATTTAAACCATCCTACTAAACATAATTGCGTGAACATCGTTTACATAAAATTGAACGTCACGAAGCTCAGACCGCTCACGTTCGCTGCACCAATAACAGCGGTTGGTTTTTTAACCAGCCAATGCATGGCTTCATGTGATTGATGCATACATTGATAACACAGCTGTCACTATCAAGCCGCGTTGTATAACGATCCCTCGCTGCGTACTCTAACGTCCCTTTTCGACAATTCGCGAGCGGTGCATCAAAGTGAAACAAAAGAAGAAGTCGAAGTACGACGGTTGGCGGTTGCGTACTATACCGAACACCAACTGTAAGTCGTGCATTATATTGTGGATGAAGTGTTAGCGAATATGGTATCACTAGTCAAACGTGCGTAGACGCTGTGGCTTGCACACAATAATTGACTTACATTTCATACATGGTCGCTTGTCTTAACAGATTTACATATATTAAGAAACATCTATATAACATTTTCTTTTGAATATCATTGTAATAGCAGAAATTGACTATTAGGTATACTTATTAATTATTGATTGTAAAATTTAATTATTGATATATAAAAAAAACAATTGAAGAGTTTTATTTTTATTTTTTTTGGCTCCGTCACGGTTTGTGCACTAGCCAGCGTCAAGTAACAAGATTTTGCCAAGTAAGTGTCTTCCGATAATTATAATGTTCTAACAAGATGGTGGTTTCCTTGTTAGAACTTTCCATGGAGTTTTGGTGGCATCTCAGAATGCATGCTCCGTGGTATTATTTCCCATCCACTTCACTTGCGCATAATAACCGAACTATATTACGTAAGACACCATCAATATTACAATAAATAGAGTCTAATAACACAAGATTATGAATAAAATATAAAAACCACTACATGACAGACTAAGATCCTGCCAAAAAACCAATTGAAGAGTTAAATTAATATATCTAGAATTATATCAGATGGACAAAAAAGTTGTTGATATCTTGTTGTCATCGGTTGCTAGGCAACGTTCTATTACTAATTATAGTTTAGCTCGTTTGGCGTTCAAGTACAGAAGTGTCATATTCCTGAAACAAGTCACAAAATGTAACCCTTGAGGACTGTTGTTTCGAGGTAGAAATAGGTGCACATTATATCCCTTATACCGAGCGTGTCTACATAACGAATAAAATGTACGAAAGACGCCAAAGAAAGTTGGCAAATTGTATTATAAGAAACTTTTGTGCTTCCAACTATTTCCATGAAGCGAACTAATTTTGACGAATAAAACAAGTGATTAAATTATGGACCTTTGATATAATTTTTGATAAAATTACCAGAGTTCCAAAGTTTATAATAAATATAAGAGTAACAGTCCATGATCTCGCTTTGATTCGCTAAAATACTAATTAATGTAATTAATCAATTTACATTTAACTCACAGATGTAAGTACATTTTGAAATTATGTTATCATATAATTGTATATCTCAGAACAAGAACAACAAGGTAGTATTAATAATAAATTATATCTATCATTTAATTTGCCACTCAATCAAGATTAAGGGAATATCCTATTAATACTATAAACGAGAAAGTTCGTGCCTAGAAATAAAAAAAATATATCAAACAGGTTTTTATAAAACTTTACAGTAATAATATAGCTTATGCATTAAATAACACATATACTCTATATATAAATTAAACAAATTATAACGAAACAAATTATAACATGGATATTATAAGTAAGACAAAATTCTGCCATCTGAGAGCAATCTCGGTGTGCGCTGCATTACCCGTATCTTCGTTAGCTCATCAACATGTTAGCTCCTAAACGAAGATACTGTTAAGCGATATTATTTTATTAAACAGTTACATCTGTGTATTATGGGGAAGTCATTATTGCCAGATGAATGAATTATACATACACTTAAACGAAATACTTTTTTATTTATAATGTACATGTTATATAATAAAATTAAATAAAATAAAAACTGCTTCTGATATTTAAAATCGATAACAAAGTTATATTTTATTACACTATCATCAATTATAAAGATTCAAGCACAGACCAACTCGTCGGCAGTAACTAGTTAATAATGATAGAAAATATATTCGTAATTCTGAATATGGCTACGGAAATGTGAACGGTTTGACGATCTAAACGAGAATGTGTCGTGCCTAAAGTAAATATAGTGATAAAGTATTGTTAATATTGGCTATTTGGTATGAACCAATAGCTATTTAGTACAGTTTAATAGTAGGTCATTAGAACGATCGCTTTATCAAATTCCATAATCACATCGACATATATTTATAGTGTACGGAACATTCTAACTTGTCTGTATACAGTTAGTTTTAAAATTGTTTTGACTGTGTTCTTAACGTACTAGTGTAACCTGACATTAGGTTTAAAAGCCACAATATTCTAGTGAGGTATTACGGTGTTTATACTTGATTATACCTTGTCAAATTTAGGATGATAAATTTGAGAGGTTATGCCAATGAAGTGTTGTATTTTTTTCGGTAATATGTACTACAAATATTGTTGTACTTCATTGCCTGATACCGCCCACTTATGTTCGTGTAGTGCTAAAAGGATTTTAGGTTCTAAAACTTTTATGAAATATTGGTTCTTGTTATCGATATCAACTGCTAATCACTATAAGGTTTTTTGACAAAATAGTAAATATCTTGAATAAGGCGAATTGTAGCTTAAAAGTAACCAAATATCTCCCCCCTTTAATTCCCCCTCAGTAAAATAAAAACTGAAATGCAACTATCAATTCCAAGTCCAATAAAAATAATAGTCAATAATCGAGTAGATTAATTTTCAATTATACACTAACCTATCCCTACTGTAAGCTGTCGAAATTAATATATTAAATTTGACACGGTACAGATGGTATGGTGGTAAACGAGCCATAGTGACTCACTTTTAGTATGTCATGCTATTCCATTATTCTTCTATTGTGCTGTATTTAATATCAGATACAGTGGCGTCACTTTATCATACTACTACAAAATAAATAAAGGTTCTATTACTATTGCAATATTGACGCATAATGTTTATTATACGGGGCGAGTACCCAATAAATCACGTCTACTCGTGAGTGGTCTGTGAATTCGGGTCCCGCGGTAGCCTTTTATCTTGATTGTTAGCAACTATTTCGAGTTGTTGCTCGGATCCCGTCTGTGATAATCGCCGGGAATCGTGTTAAACAACTCGGCTTTTCTGCCTTCCCCTTTTTCTTTTCCATTCGAGGCATTACATCGTTGTTCTATTACAGAATTGGAATGAAAACTTTCTTTTATACTGTTCTGTTATACTGTCTTTATAACGTAACTAGCTATTGACCGCGGTTTTGCTCGTATTAATGTAGATTTAACTTATGAAAAACGAGACCAAATCTTTCCAGTAAAATATGAATTATATATAATTAAATGAGCAACTAAACGTCAGATTATCGATTCTGTCAATATTTTTGAAGATTCTACTGTCTTCTGTCCCACTCACACACGTATTTGTATAGAGATTTTATAAATTTCTCTGACGGATAGTTAAAATTACAGCGGGTGACATAGGCTACTTTATTTTAGACTAGCTGTCATCCATGGCTTCGTCTGTAATCTCCAAAACGATTGGACCTATTTTTATGGGGCTTTCACTGGCAGATAGCTAACGTTTTAAAAAGTAATGGCTTTGTTTGCAGTACTATCTCCAAAACGTTTGAACGATTTTTCACGGAACTTTCACTAATAGATAGCTGATCTTCCCAATTATAGAAAAAACGCATGCGGAGCTGCGGGCAACAGCTAGTTACAAACATAATTTTAAAAAGTTGCCAACTAGATGCGGCCATTCTGAAATCATGAGCTTACATAGATACGGGAATAGATTTTTATCCATATGCAGTGTATGTTAACTACCTCAGCGGGAAAAATAGTAGCGGATTAAGCAAGTTCCTGATAAAATTGGTTGTTAATTGAATAATTAAATAAAAATATCCAATTGGAGCATTCAAGAAACGTGGTTCGTAGAGTTATATGGCATATTACATAATTCAACCTAATTACAATTAAATCTTTTCAGTCACTTGAACTGTAACATTACATGCCACCATTCGAGCTGAAAAACCTGTAACCGTTGCTCAAAGTTGAAAAATAATGAAACCCAACGGAAGTTAGTTGAAAAGCCGTTGCGAAGGTTATTGTTTCCACCGTCGTTTCCTTGTGGTGGTTTTGTTATGCTAAATAATGAATTCGGCTGAGTTCGCCCCTTCTGCATAATGCATACTTCCAAAT
This sequence comes from Antheraea assamensis, assembly GCA_035772565.1. NCBI lineage: Eukaryota > Metazoa > Arthropoda > Insecta > Lepidoptera > Saturniidae > Antheraea > Antheraea assamensis. Next base: position 1,617,406 of record JAQQSE010000046.1, on the reverse strand, counting down.
ATCAAAGTTTTGTAAATCTTATCGTCCACTGGCATAGTGATTTTTTTTATCGCTATAGATATATCAATTGGAACAATAAAAAAACGGAAAGTTTATTTGTCCATTATATTCATTCATTCAGTGACTTTCCTCTTTCCAATGACCTTGTGTTGCCATCTACTAAAGATTTCTAACTCTAGCAGTATTATTGAATCGTCCTATGGAACATGCTTACCTGATAATCGTTCGAAATACCGACTTATGTTCTTTGCAATAAATATTTAATTTGAGTGGTAGGAATTAATATGACTTAACAAATCACTAGTTTGTTATGTTTCCTAGAGGACATCATCATCTTCCCTTTATGAATTTATTATTAATTAACTTACTTGCCATGAAATCATCGATGCTTTTGACGTGATAACATTTTATAAATCGATGAACGCTGGCTGCACGCATGAAAAAGCATAGTTCATTGTAACGTTCCACCTGAGGCGAGCATGCAAGCGAGAGTGCGGAATAAGCGATAGAGAGATGCGATCAGCCTAAGCGTTCGACTTGTGACATGTCTATCTCTCTTCTACTTTGTATTATACACAATAATGATAATTCAGTGATAATAATTCAATCCAATTCATAAAAGTATGCAATTTAACATCATTTTTTTTATGAGGTGTCACGTAAAATTATCGTCCGTAAACCGACTTTACAGACAACTAATTTTTTTTTGGCTGTATATAGACTATATCCTTTCTCATGTTCTGTGCTACGTTATACCAAATTTCATTGCAATGTGTTCTGAAACTTAATCCTAAAAGGGTAACAAACATACAGGCAGTCAGAGCTACTTTGTATCATATGTAGAACATCGAGACAATTTATATAAAGAATAAAAAAGACAATTTTAGATTTTATATAATAATATGTTAACTTTGTTTTGTATTAAGCACTTCACTGTAGTAAGTGCAAGCCCGCGCTTACGGCTATATTCAGAGTGGCCAAAAAGGTTCTAGAGAGCTGTGTGTTGTTTTCTGTATCTCTAACAATGTCTACACAAAATTTCATGATGATTGGTTGAGTAGTTTAAACGTAAAAGTGTACCAAATAAACATACAAATTCACCTTTGAATTTATGATATTAGTTCGGATTAGGATACTGCGGGCGAATGAGAGAAGAAAATTTCTTAGTTTGAGATTTCTTGGTGAAGCATGTCAAAGCAAAGACTCTGTATATGGTCGAAACTTTATTTTTACCCATGCTTGGGTTACCAAACCGTTCACATCTATGCGAAACGATTATATAATATATTAAACCAAGAATAATTAATATGATAGCGTATTTCTAGACTTTTCCATGACTGCGGTTTTTATATGGCCGTCCTTACCGATGTCGCCTTTATTGTTACCATGACTTTACATTTTCTCCACCCGATCAACCAAAAGTTATAATACAGAAATTCTAAATTCATATGGAAATTAAAAAATATAATTGAATATAAAAATGTATTAATATCGCGTCTGGTTTTGTAGTTGACAAGCTTTATCTGACTCAAGGAAGACGCTCATTAATTCATAGCTAGTTATATTCGCCGAGTCAGCAGGTAACCTGGCACGTTCGGGATGCTGTTTTACTGTATTCGTTAAGGTGAGTTTGTTGAAACTTTTAAAATAGACTGTTTATCCTTCGTTACGTTTAAAATGTGAATGGCATAATACGTCGGCCCTCTTCGACCACACGGTATATATAGATTGATTTTGTCTTATTAGATAATCTGTTTAGTGACAATTCAATACTACCCGACAAAATTTATTATTTTTTTAAACTAAGTCGTGCAATTCCGTGGCAAGTAGGTTATCGATTATCTTTTCTAACATAGTTTTGTAAGTAATAATATTATTAAATTTGATCATTACTACCGACACCCTATCGAAAAGCATTATGATATGAAGCCTATATGATGTCCAGAAAAATCATCCATTTTTTAGTAAACGTCTCGTCAAAACCAGTTCAGCCGTTTCGGAAAATAGCCTGGACAAACAGTAGACGCATTGGTTTTATTTCTACTTATAGACTATTAAGCACAGTTCTTCCTAGAATCTGGCCTTCGGATCATATCGACATTCTGTCTCTTACGGTTCTACAAAAGTTATAGCGATGAAAAGTAAGTAAATTAAGCTGTAAATTACTCGAAAATATACGTACAGTCACGGAAAGGTGGTAAGGTAACTGATAAAACTTTAACTCGGCACTCAAACATTTGTAATAACGCGAAAATGTCGCCGGAAAATAATATTTGAACCTGGAAACTCGTGTGGAATCAGTGAGTTCACACCACATTCATTATGCTCGCGTTTGATCCGTGACATACGGACATGTTATTCGTGCAACATATGTAGGTATGCACTTTAAAATGTTTTGATGACTGCGAGACAATAATAGCTAGGATATTATTAAAACAAAAAAGGGCGCTTGCATACACGTATATCTTCTTCTAAAGTTATTATTTATCTCTTTAGCTGTTAGTTGTATGCTCTATCATTATCCAGCCAAATGCCTATATTCCGTCTTTTTTTCATCAGAAACATTAAGGTACAAAATAAATCAGACCTTCAACTTTCATCCCATATTAATATTTGTTCATGTACAATTATAAATGGCAATAACGGCCATATAACAATGAATAACGTTATTGTATTATTTATTGATAACTAAATGATTAAATTAATTTTTTTTTTCCTGTCGTAATTTTCGAGTGTGAGTAACTTGTAGTGCTTTCCTTTTCACACTCGCTTATTATTGTATATTGTTGGTTTGTTCACAAGTTGCAAATTCAATAATAACGGACAACAGAAAATGAACATCAGAATGTCTTCCACAATTTGCTATGTAGGTATACATAGTACATAGTAGTAAATAATACAATTTTGTACTTTAATGTTTCTAATGAAATAAAAGACGGAATATAGACATTTGGCTGGATAATGATAGAGCATACAACTAACAGCTAAAAAGCGTGTAAGCGCCCTTCTTTGGCAATATATTAGCTAATATTGTCTATATCTTAGCTAATATAGTTACGTGCTGAATCGGTCCGAAGTGTAGCGGGGATGGTCTATAAATAATAAAATTGTATAAAAGTACATTAGTCTCGGCATAGAAGTTTTTTATAGAAGTTTAACAGTAATGACAAAATTACAGTTGACGTAGGTTTGAATATTTGCGAATGTGTCGTAACTTCTGGTGAAGGAAAACATCGTGATGTGATCATAGTGTGGTGGTAGCGATTTTCTGAACCTACCAGCTAGCTACCAGAAGTTGTAAACTCATCGTCATCAAAGACTTTAAGTTTAGCGTCTTTACCAACTTAGACGACACTGGCGAGATGAAAATACATAGTTCTCTTAAAAGAACAAAACGTACAAACTTGTTACATCAATAAAAGTTAACCGTACTTGGCTACAGTGTGTATGATAGTTAGCAGGTCGCGCCGACGCTGTATTTCACAGTAATGTGCTCTCCGCGTTTGGTCGTTTGCACACGGTTTCATTTCGAAATGACGTTTGCACAAAAGATTTCTCATGTCGTCGGCGATGTCTAAAATTCATTATTCCTAACACGATTTTAATTCTGGAATTCTTGGAAATTACGATGTCTATGTAACATTAGTACCTAGGTACCTATATTCATATCTATCTTATTACGTGAATAAGCAAATATATCATAGTTAGTTTTTAAATATTTCTGTCTAAAACACTCGCGCATCCATCATAGAGTTTGAATGACGTCACAACGTCCTGAACAATATCACTTTCCTTTGGTATATTTATTGTTAGAACAGTGTTTCGAAAGGGGTGACCGCCTTACGCTATGATTGGTGTTTCTGTTCGCGTGATAATAAGTATGAAAGAGATTTCTTATTTGTTACAATGGGAAAATCAATCTAGGTTTCATTATATCAATGTTGAGCAACATTATAAATAAGCTTATGATTATTTCTATAGATTTATAACAACCTAAATATATTTGAGAAAATAATAAGTAAATTTAACAACGTCTGCCTGCCACAAAACGTTGCAACAAGTATGGAGATTTAAGTTCATTTCATACCATGTATGTTAGTTCGGAACGTACTTATACATACATATACAACAATGTACAACAGTATTACATAATTGAAGGCCACTTTACAAAGAGATTAAATTATATAGAAATACTATATATAAGGCTGCCGTACAAATAGTATTAAATAGAAATATTCTGTCGAATTTATTTATTGTAAAACTAATAGGTAAGTACGAAAAATCCTAAACCCACTCATAACCGTTTTAATTGACCAAGACAATTTCGGTATATTTCGTAGAGCCAGTTGACAGTTGGCAACTGATTATAGTTTACGATTTTCTCTTAAACGGGTCGTCATATATTGAAGTTTAAGTATCTTTGTCACGCTTCAGGGTTTCAATATAAATTTATTATAATTAATCTTAAGCATCTGACATCGGATATTAATGATACGTAGGCTTTACTAAATACATTTCAAGGACTTTGTCTTCTATGAGATAAATATAAACATCGGTTTTATTTCTCTTTCTACTTTGAAAATCAATTGTAGGTTATTACTGCAATTATATTAGTTTGCAAGAAACCCACTGCAGAGCCATAGGCCTCTTCCCCAAGGAAGATATAGACATAATCACCATGGCGGCCCCACATTGGCGATTATAAAGTTTAAGAAATCCACAGTTATATGTTTTCTTACATATGGTGATACTACAAGAAGATTCATATTTTATTTATTATCTTGTGAAGTGATACATGCCTTTTAACCTGGACTATTTATATATATCTATATTTTTAGCAAACAATCTTCTAGATTATTACGGCCATTATCGAGTAGGTAATAATATTACAAGTATCTTGAGATAATTTAAATGTTCTAATAGGATGGTGACTCCCTTGTTAGAACTTTCCATGGAGTTTTTGTGGCATAACAGAATTCATGCTCCGTAGTAATATTTTCTATTCACTTCACTTATGCATAATAAACGAAATATTTGATGTAAAATGTCACCAATATTATTACACAATAACAAATAACAGAAGATTATGAATATAAAATATAAAAGCCACTATATGACAGATTAAGATCCCGCCAAAAACTCCGAAGTAGTTTTATAATTGTCAAACATTGCCCTAACAACATGGCGGCTCCGTAATTAGAACTGTCTAAGGAGTTTTTAATGCAACTCAAAATGCATGTTTCTAGTTATTATTTATAATCGAATTCAATTGTCGACAAAAACAAACTATACCACGCAACATGCCACAATTATAAACAGTATTGCTAATATAAACAGAAAAGTTTGTTCATTTATCACGCAAAAACTACTGACTAGACTGACTGGAGACTGGGAACTGGCTTAACTTTAGAATAACACGTAAGCTATAATTTACTATAGTATTATTTAAATTGGACAAAATATAAGCACAAGCTATAAATACTTGAATAAAACCGACTATCTGAGAGCTATCTAGGTATTGCACACTTTATAAACTGTGAGAGTTACACGAAGATAATATATTATCAAATGCAGATGAAGTCGCGGGAGACTATTAGTATTATATAATAAGTAACTTTTGTCCGCGGCTTTATTCATGTCTAACCTATCTCTCGGAACCAGTATTTTTTCTGGATGTATGTATTTCTATGTCCTTTTCTGTATCCTTGACAATATGTTAAAGCGTAATAAATGCCATCTACTACCTTTTGACCGAATCCAACGGAGAGCGGCTAGAATCGTTGACGACCGGGTGCTTTCCTTAGGGCTCGACACTTTGGAGCTTCGTAGGGATGTTGCGTCACTTTGCGTCCTTTACAAGATCTACCACGGAGAGTGTTCTGAAGAACTGTTCGGATTGATACCTGCTGCTGAGTTCCATTACCAAACGACTCGCCATAAAACGAAATTCCATCAATGTCATCTCGATGGTTGGAAGTCGTCTACTGTGCGGTTCTCACGTGCGTTCTTCCCACGTACGTCGGCCCTCTGGAATGAACTCCCAGCGGCAGCGTTTCCGGACCAATACAACCCACAGACCTTCAAGAAACGAGCCTACTCCTTCCTTAAAGGCCGGCAACGCATCTGTGATACCTCTGGTGTCGCAGGTGTCCATGGGCGGCGGTGATTACTTACCATCAGGTAACCGTCTGTTCGTTTGCCTCCAATCTAATAAAAAAAAAAAACAAACAATAACACTTTCACATTTCTGAACGAATGACAACTTCATTGCACTTTTGAGTTTGTACACTGACGAACTTAATGCCACGAGGCGTTTTCTTTAGCTAATCACCGGTATTGTTATCAAACATAAAATTTATTGTAGATAGTGCAAATACAGAAGAAGCAAAAGATAAATGAATAATCTGCAAATATTATAAACACAAAACAATAACATTAGTTAGACTTGTGTCATAAAATGCAAACGATATTGCTATGGATCACTGGTAATATCATAGAATAATAGGGCCAAATAACAAAAAACATCGAATAAAAACTATCACATGACCGTCCAAGAGGCCACCAAAAATTCCTTCACCGCGATTACTCTTACAAGTGTTGCCAATTCCCTTGATATAGATCTGGGATGAAAGTGTCGCACGGGATTTGAACCGGCGACCGCTATCTTTCACCCTATCCCTTGATATACGATGGTCTTTGAGAGACGATGACACTAGACTCTTATGAATAAATGGAACTTAAAATGAATCATTTCGCGCTACAATTCTGCAATGCACCTTAAGTTTTCATGATGAAGAATACATTAATCAAAGTATAGTGTAGTGGTAGGGTTTTTTACCAACCTTAATTTGAAAATCTATCGTCAAGCATCTGTAGGTCTGTTTCGGCAGCTACATTTGAGAGCCAGATCTACGTTTACTATTTATCACCTTAGGCCACATTATCATATAACATCAATGACAATATCGATCAATAAGACAATTTAATGCGGATTTTTAGTAGATCTTTTTTTAGGCTACTTATTTTTTGGATTCCAACAACCCTTTATCATCTTTAATGCCTAACAAAGCGGGCGGAAATCAGCTAGTTTATTAACTTTTACAAATTTTAAATTACCTCTTCTCAATTTTATCTTTACTGCTTAACACCTATGGAAAACGTAATGAAATGTAGACTAGATCATACTTGGAAATTTCCACTATCTAATAGTAGAAGTGTGGCCTAAATCGGTTCAGCTGATTCAGAGATTAGTCCGAATTAAAAACATACATAATTTGTTTTTATTTGTACGTACAAGTCTGTAGATTAGTTTTGTACATATTGTACTAATCTATATAAATAAAAAACAATTTCCGAATGTATGTAAATGCATCACTTCAGAACGGTTACACTTATTTAACTAGTTGCTTTGTAATTGTTAAAAATAATGTTAGTATGAAAGAAAAAGCTTAAAAAGAAAAGTGAATGATTTAGATTAAGAATTTGCATAAAAAAAGCGAGTTAATGAGTGAAAGGGAAGTGAGTAGAGAGGCGTTCAGCTCATTTGTTCACTTGCCATTCTATTTCGTTATATGGTCGTAGTATAAATGAAACAAGTCGTTGTGGTCTAGTGGATTGTTCCTTGGGAAATAATTCCGATGTCCGAGACTCGAACCCCGGCATTTATCAATGGATTATTTGTGACGGTGACGGACAACATCGTGAGGAAAGCTGAACTTGCAAAACGTTCTTGTAGTACCCCGCTGTATGTGGGAACAACATGGAACTGTGGATTTCTCGGAGTTTCAAATCGCCAATACGTCGTGGGCTGGTGTCATATCTTCCTTCAGTAAAAAGCCTATGGCCTTGCAGTGGAATCTCTTACAAGCTGATTATGATGAATGTAAATCGAAGATATAGTCTTATTTTCTTCGTTAGTATATCCGTGTGAAGCCGGAATGGGCAGATAGTAATTAATAAACAGATCAGATTATTAGATACAAATGCGTGCACTTCCGCGAATAATGGATATTGTTTGAGTGAATACACAATTCTTAACTAAATAATATTAAGGACCGATCTCAATGACTCGAATATAATCATTCAAACGTGTAGTAGTAATAAATATTTGCATAATTATCGTTCTGTTATATTATAAGTTCGAATCTTTTAACGAAATTAAAATTCAAAGAGAGTATTGTAAGATTTATTTCAGTATATTATTCGCTAGTAATAAGCGTTAGCTGACACTGTTAATTAAATATCACCCAGTAGTTATTGATATATTAAGATAGAAATACTTGAAAACTATCGTCCTGTGTAGTAGGCATGGAATATTTTACGCGTCACTGTTATTTTTCATATATATGAAAAATCGTTTATACAAAACACGTTATATTATACTACGAATGTGATTTCACATATGGCTGTTATATATCGCATTAGCAAATGATTTCACGTTATCGTATAACAATTCGCAAAATTTATACGTCTGGTATATATAAAATTAAAAGTTTATAGAAATAAACCAATATAAAATAGCATCTGATAGTAACCTAGAAAGTATGACATTATTAGTGATTGCCTGCAACTTCGTCTGCGTTTATCTCACTATAAATGATCTAAATATACATAGTTATATCTCAGATGGTAACATTTTTTCAAACTTACTTAAAATTTCCGTTCAATAGGATTAATGCGATTTTTCAGTTAATTTCAGTATCTATTATTACCATATATAAATTAATTGTTATTCAACAAATATAAATAAGTTAGCAGTGGAAATCGCAGTAACCTTATACATTTATTAAGTGATCGTTACTTTTAGCTGACGGGTATAATGGAATTTGGAAGGATTTTTTCTAGATCCTTAACGATCCCTTTTTGTGCTAACAATACATTTTTACGAGTTCCGTTGGCTTCAGATTGAGTAGGCGTGTTTTATTGCAAAACCAGACAATGCGAAGTGTTCAGCTAAGAGTATTTTCGTTTAGGTTACATAGGTATTTGTAAGTGTTTATTAGACTCTAGTGATTCATCAGTGAATTATTTTCTTTACGTTGTTGCGTATGTAGTTTTGTGTACTTCATAGATTTGATATGTGGACTAAGACGGGCTAATATTGAATACATTCAAATATTGCAGGCGCAGAAGTAAAGCGCAACTTCCCTCAAATTCCTTCTTCTTGGCAAAAGGTGTGCGAATAACACCGTAGGGTTTTAGTCAGTAAACTTTACATTCACTCTCCGGCGTGGACTTGATCTTATGTAAGATCTCCTCGTGTAAAAAAAGGAATTGGTGCTCAAGTATCAAATTTTTAACTATCGATAGTGAGCCAGGCAAGCGTTAGAATTTGCCCTAGTACTATTCTACGGATTCACTATAGTCCCCCAAAACTCTACCATTTAGCCATCGCATCGTCGCTTAATTTCTCTACTGGCTCTACTCGGATTGTACTTTCATATCACTAATTCAACTCCAATTCGTATATCGAAACCAGCAGTAGCTTGTCTTTGTCTACGTTTGTATCTTTATAAATGATAAAACTATATTATATTAATTATTATATTATATGCCGTAGATGCCGAGATGACTCTCAGATGTTAGGATTTTTTTTCAACTTACTTGGCACTTACCGCTATATTTTGGACAGTTTAAACAATATATATATAAGCTATATTACTGTAAAGTTTCATCAGAATCCATTCTGTTATTTTTACATGAAAGAATAACGTCCATTCATCCTGAGAATTTTTCTTGTCTATAATAAAAGTTAATAAAAGTGACGAAGAAATATTTAACAAAGTTCTTGTAATGTCCTAACATTTCTAAATTATTCAGGTCCGACGATTAAAAAAAAAAATTAATGCGGATTGAACTAAAATGAGCAAATGGAGGTGAATTAAGAAGTCTTTGTTAAAATGTATCAACGGATATCAGAGGAACTATGAAAATAACTCCCACGACAAAGACGTTTATGATTCACAGATTAACGTGATATGGGTATGTCATAACGAGAGATAAGGTCATATGTGTTAAATGTATATGAGGCATATATGATTACAGGAAGGGCTAAAATATGAATAACTTGTATGAGAAATTATATTAGAAATAATGGTATGAACAATGAGATTTGAATTAATGAAGGAAAGTGGGAAGGAAAATAATTTGTACAGACCCTATTTAACTGGAATAAATGCAAAAGTAAGATTTACCAAGGTGGATATCGGGTCTCTTTATACTACTGTAAACGTTTGACCATAATAATTTGGTAACATTTTATTAACATTTTAAAATGTTACGGTAACTCTTAGCTATTGGCACACTTATTTTTGTCATGAATCAGCAGTTTTCGTAATACTATGTTTCACTCAGAAAGTTATCGTTGGCAACAGGTATCGTTGGAAACAACTAAGTAGGTAATTTTACATATCACAATCTATTACGATCCTTCAAGTCTATATGAACCAGTGACTCATCAGGTTATCAACCAGGCATAACGCATTCTTTGTTACTTGTTTATTTAAAATTTAAAATAATTTGTTTTTTCCTTTCTCGGTATAATAATTTTCTCACTAGATTGTTCCATAAAAGAAGCGAGCGACCCAAAAACCTTAAGTAAATATTGGAAACGTTTAGGGAAAATTGTTTAACAGAAAAATGGACCGGTGTCTATCCCTTGTAAATCTCCCAGCGGTAGGTCCTTGACTCGAACCTGCTATAAATACGTCAGCTGACAATTACGTGTTGAGCTATAGACCCGTCAAGAAAAGACATGAATAATCGTGGCATTAATGCACCTGGAGAAATATTATATTATGAACATTGAAGTATATTATAGGTAAGGTATAATTAATGATACGGGTTTCGTAGAAAAAATATCTTCATCTTACAGTGACTTCATGGTTTTTAACTAAATTAACACTTGTAGTTAAATGATAATGTGACTCATGTTGGTAGCACGAGAAAAAAGAGTTGGCTCTCAAGTGCAACTGCCGGGACACATATATAGGTACTTAGCGACAGATTATAAACTAGAGGGTGTTAGACAACCAGACGGGAATTAGAAAAACTTTCTCCTAACACTTTTCTTTGCAACAATTTTATAGTTTTAATTTTTGCTTTTTAACTTATATATATATAATAATCGATTACACGCTGAAACTTCGCGAGTTTTGAAGCCGATTATTCCGTATTTTTCTATTGTCGCTAATTTACTTATGATTCACGCCTAATAAATATTCAACAATTGAGATCTACTAGACACAATGATATGTGTTTACACCGTATTCTAATTCCATATACCTTCGTATTCAGATTACACTGGGTTTATTTTGAAACTTCAGATTACCCCGGGTTTATTTTGAAACCAAAGCTTCGATATTTTATGAAGATAACCGGAAAGTATTGAATAATTTTGACCTGACTTTTTAGGTGATTGGGTCGAGATAAAAGGTCTCGCTGTTGTAAATTTTTCTCTTCTACGAATATTTACGGAGTGTTCGAACTCGTGCCGACACATACACCCAACATTTGATAAACACCTATTATATTGTATAATATTAATTCCCATTATTCCAGTCCATTTTGGGATACATACACCTATATATTTACAACTATTCCTGCACTACTGTTTGGCGAGCTTTGTTGATGTTATTCTTTGTATTAAATGTATTCACTTGAAGCTAAATGAATCATTATAAGCTATTTATTGTTGTATTTTCGTTTGACGTAATATTTGAATAGAGTGTAATTATATGTTTGTTATACAACAACATAGATAATACACAAAGATACAACACAGCTATTTTTAAATTTGTGAATGTCGTCATTATATATCGTACGTTCCTTGAAAGTAGACTAATTTGTTCTCTATAATTATAAATGAGAAGGTGAGTTTATTTGTTTGTTACGCTTTCACGCCTTAACTACATAACCACGTCTAGAAAATTCAAGGGTACAGAAAAGGGCATAGGTTACCTTTCATTCAGAAAAAAATGTACCGAGATACAAGTGCAATCTACAATCTATATAAGGCGAGCTATAAAACCTCGAGCAGATTCTAATACCATATAATCTATAAATTATTGGATATTCTACTTGTTGACAGTAATCATTGTTAGATTGAATCCCTAGACCAATTAAATTACGAATGTTATTGTTCCGAAAATTAACTTTACTTTGTTCATTGCTCTTTGTTGGGGAATTTGATACGTTAATTCAGAGTTTTTCTTAAATTTACAACAACATATTTACCTACACTTACTACGACGAGATCACTTTGGAAACTTACGTTATTTTACAAAGAGAAATGACATGAAAAACGAAAGGAAATAGATCGAACTATATCCCTTCCGAACGATTGAATTCTGATTTGTTTTGTGCGTTTCTGCTTAGCGCACCTTTTTCTAACCCTCGCCATTTTGTTTTCGTCACGAATTTTTATCATACTCGAGTTTGTGGTTGACAGGAAGAACCAAGAGTAGTAACGATGCATCTAGATTTTGCGTAAATGCGCTAATTTAAATTGGGTATCACAAGGAGAAAAATATTGTAAGGAAACTTGAACCTAAGAAAAGTTATTTTAGTTTTTTTTTATATATTATAGGGGGCAAACGAACAGGTGAGTCACCTGATGGTAAGTGATCACCGCCGTCCATAGACACTAGCAACACCAGGAGAGTCGCAAGTACGTTGCAGGCCTTTTAAATATGTGGGTCTCCGGCGCTCTCACTGGCCGAACGAAACGCAACAGTGCAACCACTGTTACTTCACGTCGGTGTTCTGTGAGAGGGTGGTACTACCCCGGGCGAGCTGACCCATTCATGCTGAAACCAGTAATAGCTTCAGCGTAGCTCTACCACCTACCAAAACGTAGTACGTTGTGGCCTGACGTGGTGATTATGCTCGTGCTTTGCCTCGGGAAGAGGCCTTTAACCCAAAAGTAGGGCTCTTACGGAAGAGTATTATTATTACTACTGATTATTTTCATAAGGAGTTAAAAAGATTATTAGCATAATGCCTAATAATAAATATATTTTAAAAAATGGCGTATATAATATCATGTCTATATGCTTTCGACATATTTCACGTGTCATAAGGCCCTGAAATTAAAAATTCAACTACGCTCGACGAGTTAATATGCGGTAGTAGTTAAAAATGTAATAATCGCCTTTGTGTCACACTTTTACAAAGAGAAAATTGTGGTCGACATATGGACGTGACTTCACTGGACATGATACTAATTAGAGAACTCAAATCGTAAACAAGTAATATTAAATAAATAGGGAAAAAGTATGTAATCTAAATTTTACAAAAAGAATTAAATTGTTCACATATTTTCCATCGTTTACAAAATATTGTTCCAGTCTTTAAAATATTCACTATAATTATCACCCATATACGCCTAATTATAGATACGACTGTGTATTGTGTAACAAAAACTTTTCCGTAGCATAAAAATGAAACTGTATATTGCACAGTTGAGGTATATTCATGATGATATGCCAAAGGCTATTATTATTATAGAGTGGATCTATATGTGAACGATAGTAATGTCTGGAATTGACACCTGTCTCTGGACATCCACAAAAAAATATTGTAACTTTAATGTGATATAAGAACATGTAAGTTAAATAGTTAAAACCGATTGAGTTTCTTGTCGGTTCTTCTCGATGACTGGACTGTTTACCAAAGGGCTTGAGTTTGGGCTTATTAACATTTATAAACGCTTTCTTAGGCCATAAATTAAATAAAGTATTTTTTATTCTATTTTGACACGTACATTCACGGTCTTCGAATATTTTAATTGATTGTCATTAAAAAAAACGTAACCAAAATCGTAAAGGTAATAATGTGTTTTGTCCGCTTTCAAAATTTTAACTCTTACTGTTATCAGACACTAATATAAAAGGTACTATAATAATCTCATTTGATGAAACATCCGCTCGCTACGAGAGTTCCACGCGTAATAACGAATACAGGCCATTAAATTTTTGTTGCGACTAAGGCTGACAGTTTGAGCTGAAGATTAGTGCCATATAATATGGATATTTGTTCTGCGACTTCGGTGGTTCACCCAATTTTACTTATGTACCCTTACACGGAGTATGTTATCTTTACCTGCCTGTTTAAATTTTTGGTACCTCGGTTTATTGATTCAAAACCACGGTGGCTTAAAAAGGGATGTAAGAAATAGGATAAATGCTGGGTGCATGAAATAGCGAAAGGTGTTTCGAGTCACTTGTAACCCACGAATGCCCTTTAAACTAAAGGTGTATAAAATTAATGTAAGACTTATCGTGATGTATGGATCTGAGTGCTAGGCTACGAAAGAGACGGATGAGATAAAATTATTTGAGGCAAAGATACGAATATTAAGATGGATGGGTGGTGTAACCAGAATGGATAAGATTAAGAGATTCAGAATGAGTATATCAAGAGAAGTTTGAAAATAGCACCAGTGACAGAGAAATTGAGAAGTAATAGGTTATCACAGCACGGAAGTATTATGAGTAGAAATGAAAGTCATGTAACTAGAAAAGTTAGGAGTATGAAGGTGGACAGATATAGGAGCACATGAAACAGGAAAGGGAATCGGTATGGATAAATTGTTTGAAGAATTATATGCGTATAGAATATGTGAATACCGGTATAGGATCTGACAGAGAAGAGTGGAAGAGGAAAACATGTTGCACCCATCCTAGTTACATGGAATAAGGGTAAAAATGTGATGATGTGGGACTTTTATGTATACTGTTCATAATCCAGGCGGGTGCAGACACTCAATCTTGTTTGGATACTGAATATTTGAAACACCTAAGTATGTCATTACAATCCAGTTGCCTAACAAACATATTTTACCTAAAAGGAACGGTTTTAGTTCTGTGACAATTTACTAAGAGATAGAATATTATTTCATATCCAGTTAATAGGGTTATGTCTACGTTTCATGTAATACGTATTGTAATTTTCAGTCGACACGCCACCAAAAACGGAATTTGAAAACTTTCCCTTTGTCAGACATTCTACTGGTTTCTCATAATTGTAATATTTAGTTATTATTACATTTATTTTTAAACGGGATTTTCTGTTTGAACAACGTTTATTTTATGATGTATAGACTTTATTTTTCTCTGTCTATTTTATATTTATTTGATTAAAAATAGTTATGGCGCAGGGTTTCACTCATATTTAATTTGTATTTACTCTAAACATTGTTAAGTAAGCTTTAACGAGTTCTAATTCTAACCAATATTACAAATGTAAATGTGAGTTTGTTTGTTTATTACGCTTTCGCGCCTTAATCGATAGATTCATATGAAATTATGCATAAATATTATTCAGAAATACAGAAAAGAATTTTTGGGTACTTTTCATACATAAAAAACGTACTATTCTCGAGGCACAGTTAAATCTAAAAAGTGGCGAGCGAAGCTATATTCAAGGTTTAGTTTAAAATATTTCCCAAAAACCGATTCCAGGTAACAACATTTTTAAAAAGTATTCCTATTCAAATATTTTCATATCGTTTTCAAAAATCAATTAACCGTAGTGTAGCTTTATTTCATCAAACTTGGCTCACAGTAACAGAAGATATCTTAATTTAAAGTTTCTTATAGTCTACCAACATTAGTATAGTTAGTAGAAAAGTCATACATGACGTTTCATTGGTAGATTTCCAGACGCTGCGTTCTGCAGCATTGAACTAGTTAGATCTATCATCTGCTTTTTGCATAGCTAACTCTTCTTATTTATTTCTGTGTTAGTGAAGCAAATAAGCTTTTGTCACTGATCTCCATAAATATTAGCATATTTAACACGTCGCTAGCGCCATATAGTAACACCGCATTCACTAATTAATAATAGCCTTCAAACTGCACCCTACATACGAGCACACACAGTAGATGCACGGGTTCTGTGAGGCACCTTTTTTATTTTTTCGGTTAGTTAGTCTTTGCCGAAATTGTTAAACTCGAGATGTAGGTACGCTTTCTTGCGATACATATCTCAGTAACATTCAGTAGTGGTGATGCTACATTCAATGTAACTCAAGCTGCGGTTTAGTCACTTTGGCAGCCTTGAACTTATTGCAATCCAACTGAGTGCCTTTAGCGCTCCCTCAAAAAACCTTATTGATGCTGTGAAGGCTCGTCAGGCCGACAACGGATAGTTAGTTCGAAATAGAAATGTCATGGCAATCTCTTTTACTCGCCATTAGCTGGTACTAGTTTGCAATTATAGTTATTAAATTGCATATTGTAATTTAACGCAGGTGAAGTCGTATGCGGTTTCCCATCATCAGTCTATAATATAGCAACTGCAGGGCCATAAGCCTCCTCCGGAAGGAAGGTTATAAACACCACGCCAGCCCACAACGTATTGGCGATATCAGACTCGGAGGAACACTCAGTTCTTTAGTGTTCCCACACACGGTTGTACTATAAGAATATTTCTCAGGTTAAAGTTTACTCACCATTTTTTTTTCACCGTTAGCCGATAGTGCTACCAATAATAATTAGTAATTGCGAAAAATTCGTTGGTACATGCAGGGGTACCTGGTAACATTGGATTGATATTCCACCGGTCAAACCATTCGACAACCACGACTGTGCATTTTGTTTTTATTATAGTTAATTTGTGCAAATCACAAATGTTTATACCAAAGTTGAGTATATATTATTTCGGTTAATTTGCATATTTATTGAATCCATCACGATATACAGTTTGATTGACAGGGTGGGGATGTCCTTGAATTGAATTGTTTTTTTAATGTCAATTACGAATATAAGTTATAAAATTAAAAGTCCCAACAAGTTATGGTGCGTTCCACCGAGCACAAGTTATGATAGAAAATAAGGCAAAACAAATTAAACGCCCCTTCGCATATGTAATAAATATTCGAACGGTACGTAGGTGTGTGATAGTATCCTTTGTCACGCTATACGTAAGTACTTAACTGCGCAAAGTCACGGAAACCCGCTATATGTCCACACATATTTTTACCCGCGACTTTATAATTTATTTTTGAAGTGAAATTTCTTATGGAAGGGCTCTGAAATTCTAATCGGCGTTCTAATTGTGTGAAGACAAATGGTGGGGTAATGAACACTGTCTGGTAGAGTGTTGAAAACACCGGTTCTCGTCTGTTCACTGAAGTTCAGCAACGTTGAGCGCGGTCAGTCTTAAATGGGTGACCGCCTGGGAACACCGCGTGACATTGCTGTTTGTTGTTTTTTTTTTAAATTAAAATGTTGCCCTGTAGTACAAGAGTTTCACTTACGTCGTGTATCTTTACCACATACCTAGTTTTTTATAAAGAAGTTTTCACTTCTTTCATGTTGTCGTAAGCACACATTTTAATTTTATTTTAAAGTATGCAATAAGTTAATGGTCCATAGAGAAAAATACATCAAATATTTAGGATATTATTTTTTACTTAAAGGAAGTTTATCTGTTATTTTACATTAACTGATAGCCGCATTTTCGACTATATTGTAAATTCTTTTTAAAACATATTTTACGTACAGAAGGAAAAAAATAAATTGAAAGCAAAAATTTATTTTCCTCCCAGAATGTTTTAGGAAACATTATTATCCGTTTATTTCCCCTCTGCAAAGACACCACAACTTTTCAAGGCAAGAAAATACACGTCACTGTTTGTTATAAAGATTAAAGTTTTTTTGTAATAAATGAAAATAACGTGCTATTTTTTTAAATAACTACTAAGTTTTTATGAAGTAACTTTAAATATAATTAATTGAAATCTACCCCGTCATTTTTGTGTTATACGCGCACAACGATAAGCTACCGTAATTTTATTTATATAAATCCTATGAATAAAACCACAGATATATTTTTAAAATGTTAGGCGAGCATAGAGTCAAGCAAAGTGAACATTTAAAAAATTAGACATTAACTGTTTTTTTTTCTTATTTTTATTAAATCGAGAGAGTCTGCAATAAGGATAAAAATCACTCAAATTAACCTTAATGGTTCATGAAGTCCACGAAACTGAACTAATCGTGCTTGTCGCATTAACATATCTTATGTATTTGCGGTTTCGAAACTATTGTGTAGAGATTTTTGTTTGCCGAAATGTAATTATGGTGGAGGTTCTTTTTACTTTTTATATGACATATATTACAACTTACACTGGTTTTCCCAAAAACGAGACACAGTGATTCACTTCTCTATACAATGGCCATATCGATAATTTCTCAGAAGCTATAAACCATTACGTCGTATCTATATTAAATAAAAGATAAAGGGTTTGAAAAGAAAGCATTTAAATATACAAAACCGCTTCAGTAAATACTAAATCTAGACCCAAATTCAGGTTCAACTCGACCTGACAAGGGATTAAAACGAGATCCCCGGGAAACGCTTTAAAATTCATACCAAATTAGAAACTACACAACACCGGGATTTATGTGAGCTGGGTTTGAACATTTTTGACCGCGGCGCATTAAATGTATACTTAACTAATTGTGTTCCGCGGCTTCTACTGCGTGTGATTTTAGAAATGTTGATTGACTAACCGTGTAATTAGGTAAGTTAAAACAAATTCCGTGTGAAGCACGACCGGTACGTGGAGGCACTAGGCCATAGACTGCGCGGTATGGTATCTCGCTGATATAGGAATTCACAGTTCGACTTTTCTCGGCAATGATCGGCTTTCACCGTGTCGTTTTGTCACATAAAATTTATTGAATATTGCAACATAACTTATTCGTAGTAATTCTGTATCAACATAATTTTCTTTTAATTTCATAAATTGTTTCGTGTATTGTCTAATATAATAAACTAGCTGATTCTCGTGACTTAGTCGGCGTCGTTTATTATCTCAATTTTTCTGTTATATCTCAAAGGGATTAATTAGGCAGCGTTTTCAACGAAAGCTCCCCGGCGGTTTGACTTTTTCCGATTCTTTCAACAATTATCGTTATATTTCAACCAATTCACACAAACCCTTGACAAATTATATACCTAAACCTTCTCCATGAATTATAACTCTATACATTGGTGAAGACCAAATTACAATCATTTCAGTACTTTTTTGGTTTACGGCGAACAGAAAGACAGACAGACGTGGTGGACGACTTTGTTTTATAATATGTAGTGATAATATACACGTATGTTTTCAAAAACTAATCATGTAAATTGGTTTAGTGGTTTTCGACATACAGTTTTACAAATAAACAGACACATATATGTTGTCATTTATAATATGTAGACAAGGAAAAAACGAAACAAGTTTGTCATTATGATTTAATTATATTGCGTATATCTTATCTATATTTGTTAAAACTAAACTTTCAGATATATTTTAACAACCAAATACATTTTTACTTACCTTGTTAATATAATAGAAAAGATTCGAAATATGGAAAACTTGGTCACCCTGTGTCAAAATGGCAGATTCAAATTATCTACATACTAACTTTTGCTCTCGGCTCCGCTCACGTTAATGCAGATTTGACATTTTCCCGGGAACAGTACTTTCTTATCTGGCTGAAAGGCACCCTATGTCCTTTTCTATACCCCTGAGAACATATAAAACCATATTAAATTATGACGTGGCTTAAGATGACGAGTTAATAAGGTTTTAAATCATACCACTATAATGTAATGTGATGATGGTTCAATGGTTTGTGTGTTCGGACACCGCGTTAATCGCCGTAAGTTCGAATCTTTGCAACTGAATCGGAGCTTTAGGCGAAAGAAAATATCCTGACAAAACTACAGCATAGTGGTAAGGCTTTTACTAAGGCCACCTGAGTAGTTACTACTCTCGAGATGTAAATCTGTCGCCAAGCACGTATGGGTGTGTTTCGGCAGCGCACTTGAGTGCCAATCTTTCTAGGTTTAGCTTGCTTACCATCTTAGATCACAGCGCCATTTAGCACCAGATCAGTTTGTGATTAAAGGCTACAAGCTATGAAGTGTTTTAAAATAACCCTTGAACTCCATTCGTCACGTTTATATAAAAAATAAATATCTCAACCAATTCTTTATTTTTTCTTATCCTTATAATTCTCATAAAGTAGATAGATAAAAGGAAAAATATATCCTTACAACTAAACCCCAAATCGTTCAGCCATCGGTGATCGTTAAAATGACATAAGACACGCGAGTGTATGGCGTAGTTGTGATAAATACCACCCTACTTCCTAACGTCTCAGCCATATCTCGCACGGGATTTATAAAGGACGACTAATGTGACCATAAAAGCGTGGTGTAGATTAAGGATAGGGACATCACCTTTCAAATCTCGCTAAATGATGATTCTTGGTTTAAACAAATTATACTACATATGTTGTTTATTAGATTTTTTTTCTTAGCATGTTAAGAGACCCCTAGCTGGTTGTTGAGGTCTTCCTCTCGAATTTTTGTATCGCCCTTTTGATAGTCATAATACTGTTTTTAACTTTGCAAGGTTTAACGTTTGACTACAATCTCACCTGATGTTATATGACGATGTGGTTCAAGATGGTAAACAGACAAAACCTAAAAGAGGGTTTGTTCTCAATTACAACTGCCGGAGGACACTTATAGGTGCTTAGTGAGAGACTTCCAACTTTAGATTGGGTTATTTAATTAATTAATTAGCTAAGCAAGCCTTAAAAAAGCCTTATCAATAAGCCATGATGTCATAACGATGTTCTATGAAATACTTGTAGATACGGTATATATCTTGTTTTATATAAATTAAATAATATTTCCCGGATGTTAGTAAAGTCGTTTCACATTCTTTTTATAGTGCGTATGTATTGGGTATCAGTAATGTAATTGGTAAAAAAATATTATTACATCAAATCGTTAACTATAAATAAAGAAGATACGAAAACTAATTTATTTCTCAAAATCGAATGGTATTTAATTAAAGTAGTTTTTTTATGTTATTTGTGTCATTAATTACCGTAAAATCGAAAGGCTCTTGTAAATTCAGTGTACCTAGTTTACCGCTAATTAAAAGCGAATTACTTTAAGTTATAAAATGCGTCCACCCGCAGTGGCATGTCCCGAGCTAATGTGTGGTTGTTTGAGCTCGCACCCGCCCCACTCACGTCGCGGGTACACCACATGATTGCTCCATCGAGACGTGTTCATTGGCCGATTGTATGTCCTTACGCTGTCGTATGAGTATGGGAAGTAAAATTTGCCTTTTGCAGACTTATTTTTTATCTACATAAAGTTTTCATGTATCGTGTCGACGGCTTAATTAATTTATTATTTCATTTCCCTCTTCATATCTTTAACGGTTGATCTTCTGAAAACTGTGCTTAGATGTATATAGAATTCCTCATTTATTTATTTATTTATCTGTTTATAGCCGATATCTGTTATATCAATCTACCTAAACACTAGCGTCGTCTGCAAGTTATTGAAATATTATTTTCAAAAATTATGATTATGTCCGTAATTTAAAACAATTTTTCTCCAAAACTTTTATTTGGAGCTTAAACTGTTTTATAATAATAGTGTTAATATAATTAGCTAGATATATCGACATCCTAGTGTTATGAAGTTTAAGAGATTATTCGTTTTTTTTTGACGCAAATCTCGTTTTGCGAACCCTACAGAAATTCTTCCCAAATAAAAAACCGTAGACACCAAAAGTACCCTGCAACAGACTCGGTCGGGTTTCAGTCACTTCCACACCATCTTATGTTATACAAGTAGCCGTCCACGACTTCGTCTATATCTGTATCTTTCTAAATGATGACCCCATACATAATATTTAACTGGAACGGTGTATAAAAGCCGAACTAACTTTCAAATGGTGGGGTTGTCTTCCAAAGTAATGTAAGTAGATATGAATAATATCTTTATAGTTTATACTGTATATGCTATTTTCATGTATAAATTAAATTACTAGTTAGTATAAAGTTCCATTAAAATTCTTTCAGTAGTTTTTACTTGAAAGTAACAAACATCCGTCCATTCTCACTAACTTTTATTATGTTATTATGATAACATAACTTATAGAGAATTCTAAAATATTCCAGATTTTTCTTCAGACTTCGGAAATAACGCATTTTTGTATAGGTCATTTATTTAGAGGCCTATTTTGGATGGAACTTATAGATAAATAATCTATATTCTATCTACTCAACGATATGCCATCGTGGCTTATTATTTCACAAATTATAGATTACTTAGTAGTTTTATAGAAATAGGAAAGAAAGACTCCAACGGACAGAACGTAAAAGATTGCAACACTAAGCGTTCTAAGGTTAGTGATTTTGGAAACTTCCCGAAGAGTTGTCGGAAGCGAGAGCACTTAGCAAGCGAGAATAACTCATGTAGTCAATTCTCTAAAAGGTTTCCCTTCGAAAAAATATTCATCTTAGCTTTTGTTTCTAAATTATTTCTTACTGCGATATACAGAAAAAGGATAAAAAAAATTTGCTAGCGATTTCGGTCCTAACAATGTTATAGAGGCCACTTCTATTATGTTTAAATATTTTTAGAAGGGCCTTATTGTACCACAGTGTTTATTAACTAAAATATGTAAGTTTGTTTGTCACGCATTTAGCCCTAAACTATCTGAATCGATGATTATAAAATTTTATACAGACATTCTCAAGAATACATTGAAGGACACTGGGTATCTTTGATCTAGAAAAAAGTACTCATTTCGAGATAAGTCTATGTTAAGTAAGGTACGAGCAAAATTAGTCATTTATAAAGATGTAAATGTAGATAATTTTCTCGAGTGAATACTAGTAATATATAAAAAAAAGTTGGAAAATTTATAAGTTTTTCATTTGGTTGTCTATACTATTGTATAGATTAGAATTAAAATACCCATTTGTCGTATATAACAAGTAAAAAAATCCAAAGGCTAAGGTAGCTTTATAAATAAAATTTAATAAACCTACAAAACTTATACGGGAATCTCAAAAAAAAAATCTTAGTAAAATAAGAGACAAAGGAAACTTTGTTAAAACATTTCATTATTAGGGTACCGTACCTCGTAATGAAAAAAGAAAACTCTTACGGGATCACTTTGTACTAGTCTTCCCGTATACTTATGTATAATTTTTTTTTTTTGTAATTCGGCTTGAAATATAAAGTTGAAATGAATATCAAATACTTCATATAAAAAAAGCGTCTATGTTAATCTAAAAGTTTGATTATGGAAACATGTAGAATATAATACTTTACCAGGATGTTCAGTCGTGAAATTTATCACGAAGGCAATTAATTATTTTGATACAAATTATAAATTAAATCGAAAAATAAATATCGTCTCCGAATTTAATACACGACGGAATTATATTTGCTGCCAATTTCATACGATGTATTGGCTGTAAAATAACAGTTCATCATTTAAGAACATTTGGGTAACATGGTTTTCCGATCATCTAAAATATTTCTAATCATGCGTCATAGATTGTGTAAATAATATATGTCGAAGTATCAACAACATTATGACGTTATGTTTGATGATGCTATTTTTATATATATTTTTTAACATTCCATAAGATAAATCGAATATTAATAATAAAATCGAGCACTTAAATAGTTGATATATAGTCTGAATATAATTACGAAATATTTAAAGAGATGTGAACCGTCGGACGATCCATGCGAGAATGTGGGGTGCACTTTTTTGTTTTTGAACTGACTACACTGTTGTCCTGGCAAGGCCTCTACAATTTCACTGGACTACATGTTGGGTTCATAATCGTCGAACGCCATATTAAATTACCCCTTCAACTATAGATAGTAGTAGTAATCAAGTGTTATTATTTTTTTTGTAAGTGATCACCGCCGTCCATAGACACTAGCAACACCAGGGGACTCGCAAGTGCGTTGCCGGCCTTTTAATATATGTGGGCCTCCGGCGCTCTCACTGACCGAACGAAATGCAAGCACTGTTACTTCACGTCGGCTTTCTGTGAGAGGGTGGTACTAATACCCTGGGAGAGCCGATCCATTCATTCTGAAGCCAGTAATAGTTTCAGCGTAGCTCTACCACCTATGATAGATATAAAGATATATTTTATTAGGGTTAGTTAGTACAAGGGTTATCCAATTCGAGCCATTAGCAATTAAGTACGGGTCAATATTAGGTCATTAGTACTAAATATTAAGTCATCAGTATGACCTGATTAATACCATAAATTACGTCACCACGATGATATATACACAACTAGCTTTTGCCCGTGGCTTCACTCTCGTTAAAGTAGAACAATATTCTCTATATCTGATAACCTGCTTACAAAATTTCATATTTATAGACTGAATAGTTAAGGCGTGAAAGAGTTACAAACAAACAAACTCACTTTAGAATTTACAATTTTAGTTAGGAATTTGATTTTTACGTAAAATATGTAATAGTACAGAATCCTAAAAGGACAAGTTCTACTAGCGCTTGACCGGTTTTTTATTTTTTTGCGAACGTTCATGATTTCGAAACTTCGAGAAGTCAATATCTTTTCATAGCCGTTTTATGACTTCGATTTCTTTCGCCCAATCGCTGAACTGTTCGTTGTAGTTGAACTGCAATAACCTGACTGTAAGCAGAATAAGTGGCTCATACTGAAACTACTTTAGATTTCACTTGACATAAATAGACACTATACCAATATTTTATTTTAACATCTTAACTCTGCTGTCTCAATACTGATAATTCGATGTATGCTTATGAAAACTTATGTAGTCTAGATTTTGGAAACGAAATGCTTGATTTTTAAACTAGAAACAGTCACAAAGCAACCATCTCATTTTATAGACTGCAGTAAAGCAACCAAAGGTTTGTTTAGGTTCTTACGCTCTGTAATAAGACCTTCAAGCACGTTACTAATTTGCCGGAGAATAACTTCATGCACCATGTCGAGTAGGCTTAATTTTCAAAAGGTTATTAGTTATTAGTATTGTTTAGAATTGAACTGTTCTCTGCACACTCTGTACGTAAGCAAGGTCTATTTTGTTGCCGGTTCTTCTCGCTGAT
The DNA here is from genome assembly GCA_035772565.1 of Antheraea assamensis. NCBI lineage: Eukaryota > Metazoa > Arthropoda > Insecta > Lepidoptera > Saturniidae > Antheraea > Antheraea assamensis. The sequence goes on along the minus strand of JAQQSE010000046.1, from coordinate 1,592,463 downwards.
TGGATTGTTTTTCGAACCCATGGTAGAGTTTTAAAGTTCATAAACACCTTTTCAGATACTAAATTGAATAAAACTTTATTGATTTTACTCAGGGTAGTAGAAAATTGGTATCCGATTGGCATTTCATGAAGATATGATGAGGGGTATTGCCTCTCTTCAAAGTGTCACGTTTGTATACCATTTCTCGTCACGTTTATATGCTATTTATCTTGCTCGCCACAAAAATTTCAACGGATTTCCACTAATTTAATATCAGATTAAATAAAATCAGTTGTATTAATTTTTTCTATGATGCCGAATAATGTTGGTAAAAGAATTCTTGAAATTTTATTCCAGATATTAAAGCGGGCACGAACGGGCCGTATAAGATATTCGTAATACATGAAATGCAAACAGTATAGCAACTTGACAGAAATTATCACATTTACAGTCGTTTTGCATTTTAATTAATAAAATAAATTAAATTGTCATAATACTTTTGAAGTGCATTAACGATTTTCATAGTTATTTTTAATTTTTTTGATGTTACTTTTCTTGGTATGTATAAAAAAATATCAATTGTGTATAACCAACTTGTAAAGTTAGAATAAGAGTTTAAATTTCTAAATTAAGTTATTCATTATATCACAATTCGGCAATAGGTAACGCTTGACTGTATTTTAGTTTTAGTATCATTTATATTGTTGTTAGGGCGGATAAAGTCATGAGTGGCTGCATGTATAATATAAACGTTATGCTTAACGATATATAGTGTTATTATCTATAAATCACTATGGTTTGTGTTTGTATTTTTGTGATATATTCGTATAACTTAGTAAGATAAATGGTGTTATTATCACCCGCGAGTAACTAATATATCGTTTTGCGTTAAAAATGATATTGATACAAAGACGAAAGTAAAACAAAGTCACTATTACACAGTTACACTATGATAGTATCTATACCATAAGGGTCATATTCCTTCGATATCCAGAATAAATTTGTCTTCGAATAGTCTGTGACATGCTCATATACTTACTATTGACTATCACAATTTACAATACCTACATAGATACTTGAATACATGTTACCCATGACGTTTTAAAGGAAGGATAACTTTTCGAGACGCGTTGCTTTTATTTAGAACTTTTAAATTTACTTACAATAGTCCAAATAATAAGGATTCACTGTGCACATTTAGTTCCACGCCTCAATGTGAACCTCGTATTATAATATTTCTTGTAAAAAGTTTGCTCAGGACGTCTCCATAAGACTCCTAAATGATTCAGACATACCCTTAACGTTCGAAAGTAGTGTGTTTTACAATACCGTGTCACTATTACTTAAAGTGTAGATTAATAACTAAAAAGTTTTAGAAATAACTATTAAAAATAACAAAATGAAGAGATTCATCTTAATCACAGAACAAGCAGGACAAACAATAAAGAAAATGATCATTTATTTTTCTAATAATTTAACACAATAGTCAAATATTAATACAAATTTTGTGAGATATTGTCTAGTTATGAGATGCAAATTGATAAGCAACATAACCGTACTATTGATTCAAGTGGAGGCCGAGTTAGGCAACCTATACTATACACTAATTGTACATGTATGTCTGGGTGTGTTGTGGATCATGTTATGAACTTTAACGAATACATTAGAGGCGATTATTGTTTATTTCAACATTTATGACGTTTCATTAATTGTTTAGATTATATATCTAGTTTATTTTTTTTTAAAAGAACCACACAATAATACTATTCTACATTATTATTCGTATCTAATTTGCTATAAAAGTGAAATAGACAAATATCGCTAACCACTATTTAATGGGGTCTTCTAATGGCTTAACTCTAAACCTAACCCATTTAATATATTAGTGCTAGTTAGAATTATGTAGCAGATATTTTCAACTATTATTAACATGATTCATATGACAATATTAAATTGACACTGTATTCGGATTGTATTCTAATATTTGTATTATATTTGAAAAAAATATATATTTGTTATCATGTTGCGCCTTACTTTTCTCTTTGTACGTTGTCAATATTAGAAGTATGTTTGTCATGCATTTATTTGTTATATACTTCTGCAAAGTATGTACTTTTGTATGTACATTCTATAAGTTTATACGCATTTTTTACATTTATATCAATAATAATTTCTATTAAAAGTTGTAGTAGATGAAAAGTAATTTCGTGAAAATCGTCTTTTATAAAATGAACCAAAAAAAATAAATCGATAGCATGTGACTGTGCATGTGAAAAATAATGTTTTCTTGGGATATGTTTTAGGTTTGGTTTTTAAAACAGAACTCTGTATTTACAAATTATTTTCTTTTTGTTTCAGAACAAATGCTACGGGATATACGTCCTCAGGTATGCGACGAAACGCTGCAATGAGCAATGTTATAGCAAAATGGCTCATAGACATTGGGAAACATGGATGAAAATCGCTTTCATACCAATTATATTCACTACCACAATTGCTGACTTTACTACAGAATGCCAAAGACCATGCGATTGCAGATGGCAGTCCGGTAATAAGGCGGCTATTTGTTCCAACTCAAGCTTGAAAACCTTACCAGCAAACTTAAGCAACGATATACAGATCCTTGATCTATCGAATAATAATCTAGACCAACTGCACGAAGAAGCGTTCAAAAAAGTAGGTCTGAGCAACTTAAAAAAGCTATTCCTTAAAGAAAGTAACATAGAAATTATACATAAGACAGCATTCGTAACTTTAGCGATAATGATAGAACTAGATTTATCAAAGAATAAGATACGACACCTCCACCCCGACACGTTCAAAGGAACTGAGAAATTGAGGTTAATCAACTTTAGCAACAATTTCATCGATAAGTTAGAAGACGGGCTGTTTCGCAGCTTAAAGTACCTACAGAAAGTTGAAGCGAGTAATAACAGAATAGTTCGGATAGGCACCAAAGCCTTCGTTAATTTACCTCAATTAAAGATACTGAGGTTTGATGGAAACAAGTTGAGCCATATGAAACCAGAAACTTTGATGGCATTGCGGAATTTATCCGGCCTTGATTTACACAACAACCCTTGGAGATGTGATTGCAACCTGCAAACATTTAGAGATTGGGTTGTCTCTCATAATTTGTATACCCCGCCGACTTCGTGCGCGGAACCACCGTCAATTGAAGGGAAACTTTGGAACGAACTGGATTCGTCGAATTTCGCGTGCAGACCGACCATTCTCGAACCGTTACCGGACTCGTCAATCAGAAGTTACGAGGAGAACGTGACTTTGGTTTGCAAAGTTGTCGGTAATCCACCTCCAGACGTCGTTTGGCGGTTCAACGGTCGTATGATCGAGTTGAAATCTTTCGGAGAATTGAGATACTCCGTTAACGAAAATACAATGGATCTGATAAGATGGGTGAACTTTACTATAATAAACGTTAGATATAGTGATAGGGGTAATTATACTTGCGTTGCTGAGAATCCCGGTGGCCGGGACGAAAAGACATTGACATTAGTTCTATCGAGATACGGAGGTGCCGGAACTATAGCTGGATTGGATACTGATTCTTTTGCGATACTTATTGGATGTTTAACTGCAATAGTTATTATATTAGGCGCAGCGTTAGTTTTGTGTTATTTTACAACACAAAATAATGAAATAAAAAGACTGATTAAAAATGACCCGCGATCTTCCAATGGCGAAGCTTTGATTGAAGGGTCCGTTACTTCGGAAAATGAAAAAAGTTATAAACTAGATGTCAACCCCATCACTAAGCCGCCTAGAAAGTGTGATGGTCAATCTACACAAAACGGAGAAGGGACAGAGATGTCTGAAATGAATAAAACTTTACTCGATATTGATCCTGTTTCAGGTGAGTGTACATGAATATAAATTCATATTAATATTATCTCTCAGATTTAGAAAGGTACAAAAAAAAGTTGGTTGTAATATTAGGTTCTACAAAGATCAAGGGTCATCTGATGTTAAATGACAATGTCTAACATAGTAAACATGTTAAACCTAGCGGGATACTGGCTCTCAAGTGCAGCTTCTGGAACACACCAATAGGTATTTGGGAATAGATTTTAAGCTTGAAGGTGGTAGCTAGTCAGGCAGGTATTAGAGAACGTCCTACCACCATGCTATGGTTTTAACACGATGTTTTTCTTGACCGAAAGCTCCGACACAATTGCAGGGATCTACGTCGATCAACTTGGTGTGCGAACACACTTTTTTTTATAATATAGGGGGCAAACGAACAGGTGGGTCACCTGATGATAAGTGATCACCGCCGTCCATAGACACTAGCAACACCAGGGGAATCGCAAGTGCGTTGCCGGCCTTTTAATATATGTGGGCCTCCGGCGCTCTCACTGACCGAACGAAACGCAACAGTGCAAGCACTGTTACTTCACGTCGGTTTTCTGTGAGAGGGTGGTACTACCCCGGGCGAGCCGACCCATTCATGCTGAAACCAGTAATAGCTTCAGCGTATCTCTACCACCTACAACACTATCAACTAAGCAATTATCCTTCGTGTAAAGCAAATTTTATTGCGGGAAGGTATTTACGAAAAAAATGATAGCAATATCTGAAAGTGACTCCATATGTGTATTCACTAAAGTAATAATGTAATTCTATAAAAATATTGTACAGTTATGATATATTTTTATATCTTTTGTCACTAAACATGTTCGAGTTTTTTTCCAAATTTTCTCGATGACTTGGTTATTTTCAATTGTTTGTTGAAGTATTTTAATGTTCATAAAGTGTATTTTAAAGACCTACACAGAATAAAATATTTTGGTAACCAATATTCTCTTCGTGGCATGAGAAAATTTTCAAAATCAAGATTGTTTATGCACTTATGAATGTCAAAACACAACTATCGTTTTTAAAAACATCACTGTCATCGAAGAGAACCAGCAAGAAACTCAATCAATATTATATTGATGTTATTTTAATATTTTATTTATTCTAAACAAGTTTATAAGTTGAACATCATAATTTTAGGACAATTTGCAAAGAGACAATGTCAAACATGACTATAATTCACTTAATGATCCACCCTAGAGTTACCTCTCGAAAATAAAGTTAACGCGTATTTATTGATTCATAAGTATTGTGCAGCTTAATATGAACTATATTTACTAACCGCAAATTATGTGTTAAGTATTTGTAATATTAATAGTCTAATGGCGTACGCAGAGAAAGGTGGTTGTCTGCGATAAACCGAACAGAATTTTACTAAACATTACTTCTAGTATATATTAACTAATAACCTGATTTATCGTCTGTCTAACGAACCGGAATCGGTTACCAGTGTTTACGTTACAGATGAATTTCCTTTTCGTGAGATAATGTAATTTGCAATCAAGGGAGCCACTCTCTCGCATCAAACAAATTCCTCGTTATCAAATTTTCACTTTGATCAGAAATTTTACGAGCCAACGTTTAAGATTTATTAATTGGTTTCTGGTTTTCCATACTTGATCGTAAGCTAGAATTTATTTGGATAAAAAGCTAAGCATAAAATATCCAAAATATGCGTATAATACATAAATCCCAGAACATCCCAGATTACGACCGTTTACAAAATAATCCATTGTAGTATTTTCTTCATATCGGTTTACAAAGCTTGCCTTTGATGATTTGCATAAATCCTCCCAAAAAGTAGAAAAATTACCATAATATTTCTATTGTCAAGTGTCCAATAGTCATTACATTTCCAATAATTACCCATATACCCTATTATTTGCAGATTAAAATCATCACCCTTCATTACGCATAATGAAAGAAACATAAACAATATAAACAAATATATTATTTGTGTTTCCTCAATAAATTCTCTCACAGAGGAATATAATGTGGCTCAGATTTCATCAAAGTTTTCTTTAATTCCCAGATAAGCTTCTCATCCCTACCGACAAATGGCTCAAAGCTTATGAATCATAAAATTAAATGAGATCCTAGCTTTGTGCCAAAAGCCAATTCGAGCGTACATTTCCTCTCGCCAAATTTTTATTTCATTATGAAGGAGTTAATGGCGTTTAGTAGAATTTCCAGTTGGATTTTATTGGCTGTTTCTATTATTATGGATAATATTTATGTGATTTTATTATAAAACTGATTTAAATTGTATATCTTTTTGATTTCTTTACACTAAACGATGAATTATAGTAGTAATTATAGTAGTAGTAGTTAATCCATTATTATGCTTCTTTTACTAACCAATTCTAGTGGTAATGATTATGACTAGGATACACAGAGAAAATACTAACGCATAATTTTTTAAACAATTACTAGTTTAAATTTATGAGGCAAAGCCAATGGACAATGCTTATGAGATGAGAATCCCTAGGAAATATTGTAAATTATTTGAAATACAAAATATTTTATTCAATTTAAAACGTTAAAACTACTATTGGTTCGGAGAACATACCAGTCATCTAGAAGAACCGGCAAGGATTTTTTTAACGTAAATATTGTTATAATACATTAAAGTTACTATCGTTATTAGAGGATGCACAGAAAGGGGTGTTAATTCCAGATATTACCATAGTTCACATATTGACTCACCGTATAGACTTTTGACACCAAAACACACTTGGTAAGCCTACAGTCCAGCAAATTGGTAATATGCTACCACTTTTGAAGCTCCAATCCATAATAGCTAATGTGGTAATAGGATTATGAGATCTTCCTATAGGAATAGGACTCCACGCATCAATAGGCTGCAAATATTATATTTGTACATTTCTGATCTAATAATCTAGAACAGGGATTTCCAGTGTGGCGGATATCGATCCCTTGGGTTCCAGGGGTCGACAGAAATGAAAACTGTTGTTGTGGGTCAACGAGGTCTAAAAATTGGGCCTTATTAATTAACACAAGTTCTTATTTGAAACTTTCAAACTATAAGTATAAGTTTCAAAGTATAAGTTGTGTTACGTGTACCAACTTTTTATAAGAATGACTAATATTTTTGTAGGAAGTATCATTGTTGTACTTTAAACTCAAACTCAACTTAAACTCAATGAATCGATAAATATACACAGCTTCGTACAAAATGTACAACTTGGCAAGTCAATAAGCGTAGATCATTTCTTGCAAGATAATGTGTTCGAGCGTACAAACCTGTCAGGCACGTTTTGACTTGCTATGTTTTTTTTTTCGAACTCACTATATGATATTGGCCTTATGGCCTTTATAGCTTTACAGGATTGAAAACTTGCTCTGCATTTGACGCATATACCCGATTTAAAAGTAATTTGTTTACGGGGGTCTAAAGTATCAGTTTGTTTATGGAAAATGGGTGTCCTGCCCAAAATAGTTTGCCTCTTTTGTAATCGAAACAAACCCCAAGCGATAAGTTATTATAATATTATGTAACCAGGTTTCAACATGATTTAATGAATTTTGTTTTTTTCTCAACAGTTCAAAACGAAGATGAAACTCACCACCCTGAGGAAGAATTTCCCAAAATATCATTGGAGAAGCTTCTCGTAGACCGCGTCTCACAAGAACACCAGACTTACCCACCAGACCTTCTATCTTTTCCTTTAAGAGGACAAAAATTATCACCAACAGGAGCATCAGCACAAAATATAAACAGCCCAGTAAAATCTCCAGGTTATGGTGTATCAGCTATCGAACCATCGTTGAATAGATTTCAGTATCCAAACCTTCAACCTTATAGTCCGAAGGGTTACGTTACTTTGCCAAGGCGTCCGAGGGCAGACATATTACGCCCTCAAGCCTTTTCAACTCTAAACGGCGTAATACCGTACTACGATACCTTCAATATGAAGCTATTTCATGGTCCTAACTATTATAGTCTGAATAAGAGTGAGATGGACATAAGTCCTATAGCAAAACTCGATTCTAACTTAAACGACGAAGAAATCGAACCTGCACCGTCTCCAGCTCCAGGTACACCACATGCGACGATACCACGAAGCAGCATTAGTTCCCCAAACATACACAACCAATTATTGACGTTACAGACGATGTCAAATTCAGTTACGTCGGAACACAGACCTTTGAAAGTCATGTTGTCAGAAAATGAGGGCTTGCTTAAGAGTCCAAGGGATTTGAAGTTCGGTTATAATGTAAATGTTGTTGGTGGGAATGTAAGCAGAAAAGCAGCTCCTAAACCGCTATCTAAACAATGGAAAAGGAATTCTTTCGAAGTCAAAGAACCATTTCTTAAGAATAATGCTGAAAACGCAACTCAGGTGTAAGACTGTGTTCAAAATTTAAGATCAAACTTTGGACTATTTGTGATATTTTAATATTCTTAGGGTTTTTTGAGTAATTATCGTTATTATTTTGATCTTTTTGATTTGCTTCTCTACTTTTTAAGCAGCGAGAGTATGTATATACATAGCTAGATGGTTTTTTTGTAGATTGGTAAACCAAGAACCCAGACTTCCATTCATCGTTCTACTATCCCTCAGCAGTTAGACTACAAGCCTTTTGGCAGCTAAATATATGTTGATGCTCAACTGCGAACAACGAAAACACAATTACTGTAACGGTTGTATCAATACATATTACATAGCAACCCAATTGGCAATAGACCCTGTACCACGTGATACGTCTAAGTTTTCGGGATGTTAAACCTGGTGTATTAAATGGACAACAACAAACTATAATTGATCTGTTCATCTATCCAGGCGTAAATTTACGCTAAACTCGCCGCTGATTATATAGATACCCCTCTACATTGTCACATTCTCTCAGCTTAATTGGACTCGATTGGCAGTGTTCCAACGAGTAATGCGACCGGTTTAGGAGTAAATCGCGTTCAGTTTTCGCGCTGAATCGGCAGCTAATTCAACCAGCGCTCGACAATTATTAATTCGCTCTAATGTAATCTTTAAAAATGAACAACAAATTTTGCTTAAGAGTGTACAATTATAATCATTGCATTGTCTTTATTCTTTTACATCATTTGGCGGTGTGTACAGATAGATACGCCATTTCATATACATTTTAAATTTATTGAAATATAGCATATTTGATAACATTCCATATATTCGTATTCGATGTTTTCGTGTATATATATTCGATAACACTAAAGCTCTTCAAACTACAGAAAAAAAGGAAGAGGGAAATATACTGAACTATAAGTATTGAAAAACAAAACTCATTGATTATACAAATTTATTAATTGTTTTTAAAATTATACAGGTTGTTCTTTAAATATCATTTTTAAAGTATTATATGGCATATTAATTTTTATATATTCATTATAAAATTATATTAATCATTTTCAGTTACAATATTGTTAATTGTATTTTACGGCTATGCATGATGTCATTTATAATTGTTTTTTTTTAATATAATAAATTACTTATTATATAATTCCTAATATAATCGATATTTTACTGGAAATAATAAGAATTTCTTGGAGATAAGACTCCACAATAAATTGTGTTTAAATAAAATTGGATAATAATATAATAAATATTAAATTCTATATAGAAACAGTAATTTAGTGAAATAATAAATTTAAAATAATAGTTATAATAGTATTGAATATTGGTGCTTATGGAAGTTATACATTAATTGCATTGTTTAATTTTATTAAAAAAAACATCAAATTTCTGTCAAAATATCTGTCTGTTGATTGAATAAACTATAACTCTTATAATTGTTTCATGCGCATGTTGTAAAAGTGTGTACATAGTTTGTCTTTTCTATTACACGTTTATATATATTATAGATTATATACATGTATGTTATTTCTACAGAAATGTAATCATTCGTTCATTGTATCATAAACATTCATGTCTATGTATTTGTATGTAGGACATTAATTTTAAAAATTAAATATCGAGGCATAACTTTGTTGTGGCCCGCGGTTTTACTTGCTTTTAATTTTAATCGCTCGTGGCCGCCCCGAAACCCATCGTCAATATTACGTCCATTTCGTTTAGAGTACTTTCGGACCTGCATGTATGTATTGTATGATTATTGCTCCGCTCCTACAGGGGTAGCGTGATATGAGCTTTAATAAATCACTACATAGTATAAAACAAAGTCGCTTTCTCTGTCCCTATATCCCTATGTGTGCTTAAATCTTTAAAACTACGCAACGGATTTTGATGCGGTTTTTTTTAATAGATAGACTGATGGAAGAGGAAGGTTTATGTGTATAATAACATAAATTAAATAGTGGAGAAATACTGTTATTTTTGTTCTAATGTGATGTCGTAAATAATTACATTTTTTCCCGCTTACATTGCAACAAACGCAGGCTGAACCCTACGAGATTTATCAAAATAATGTGTGCGGGTCACGGACAGTAATTAATAAATCAAAACTACTGGATCGATTTTAATCATTTTTTCAGTGAATGACATAGGCTATATATTTTATACCCGTGCGAAGCCGGAGCGGGCCGCTAGTAGACTATAAATAACAAAAAGTGTTTTTATGTACGTCTGTCTTTCTCAATGTTTCAGAGATTAATGTGATCGAACAAAAAAATCTCTTTTGAAGTTTAGAGTGTTAAAATATATATTAGCCTGAATGAATAAAATACAATTATATTATGATACAATAGAATCAATATTGACGTATTAAATCAACTTGTAAAAAGAATCTAAAGAAAAGTCTATACAGATCGTGTGATCATACAAGAAGCGTCGACAACGTCGAAAGAGATAGAAAGATGCAAAAAATGACGCACGTGCTAAATAAAAACGTCGACCCTATCCTATGAAGTTAATAACTCTCACGTTGGATAGATATTGATACAGCGTGCTCATTTTATTTATGTCTTTACTAGCAGGCCCGGCGGACGTTGTCCTGCCCTGATAATAAAAAACATGTGCATGAAATACTTAAAGTAACTAATGTATTTTTTTGGATAATGATTAATACTGTATCCGTCTAAATAGCCTTCCAATTACCTCATTATATGTGACCACTTTTAGAAGATAGATGGGTATAGTAAGCTATCCTAAAAAGATAGATATATGCCATCGTTGACATTTTTGTAGGTCTATAAAAGAGGAATATCTCAGTATGCATTGTTTTACTAATCTCAAAAGGATTAGGTAGCGTTTTCGATGAATGCTCCCTGGCGGCTTGACTTTTTCCGATTCTTTCAATAATTATCATTATATTCCAACCAATTCACAAAAAAAAAACCTTGACAAATTATATTTGTTCCTTTATTTGTAATTTGCACTTGTACCTTTCTCGTGAACGAATCTATCTATTGGGGAAGACCGCATTACAATCCATTCAGTAGTTTTTGAATTTATCGCGAACATCCAGGTAGACAGACAGACGCAGCGGACGACTTTGTTTTATTAATATGTAGTGATTTGTGAATATTTTTTTAAAGTTACAATAAAAATATAGGGCAAATCATAAAATATTCTAATTTATAATTTACTTGGCGTAAAGTTAATGTCTTACATAACGTACACAGCTTGTTTATGATACATAATAATTCATGTTCGGTTTTAATGATTTTTTACAGTGTAAAAATGTATATATTAGACGAATTAATATAGTTATGATTATATGAAGTGAAGAATATTATCGAAAGACCAACGTGATGAATGCGTAATGATTGAATTCATTAAGGAATAAATACAATTTTAAATAAATTGTTTTTTTATTATTAATGTTCCTTTTTTTTAAATACACTTACAAATAGTAGCAATAACAGGTTTTTTAATTATAGTTTAAATAAGCTTCAGTATATCTATGATAAATACGCCATCTTCATAGCCGTAATTCGATTGAATTTATTAAACTATAAACATGGCTTTTATATTTATGTATTAAAGGCCCAAATGTATAAATTCATCTTGTCGTGTTCAGTACAAACCTTTCCCAGTACAGTATTATTATCTCCAAAAATCCTTCAGGACTCCAATAGCATTTTTGGTGAAATTCCTCGGTTCGGGCACATTCTCGCAACAAATGATAAAAATAATCCGAAGTCTATCAGATTTAATAAAATGGAAACATTTTTTCGCTATTATAAAAAAAACTTATTATGAGGTGACTAGACTTATGCCCGGTTTCTGAAGCATTTTTAAATATAGTTTATCTGTTCAACAGCGCTATCGGTTCGATAACTTGTCAAATTGGGTTTCTGAACACACAATTATACGAGAAATGTCAGTTAACCTCGGTTCAACTTAACTGGCCAAGATTGGGTGTTTATCTATTCGATAAGTTGAATTTGACGTTTCATCTGCCAAAACTGACCTGAAACCCTTTTTTCTTTGTGTCGGTATACTAATTTTAGCACAAATGTTGTTTAAGTTATTGTTTATTATGTTCCATAATATGAATAGGGATCCGAAAATTCATTGTAATTCAGTATAAAAATACTGTAGATAATTTCTAATCTCTGTACTTCAAAATCATTTTATGTTTATTTTTTGTCGACACAAATTCTTTAGCAACTATATAATATTTTAATATTGTTTTCGTGCTTTATTATCGTACATATATATTTTTTTCTATTTATAAAATACATATAAATAATGATTTCAACAAGATTGCTGAGTATAAAATCTAACTGAATCAACAAAAATAATACTACTATGCATGATAATAATATCATTCCAGCAATAACAAAACCAAAGTTTTTATAATGTTTGACATTTTGGGAATGAGAGGCTAATTTTCAGTTTTTGAGAAACAGCTGTGTAACAAATCATCATACAAACTTTATAACTAAAATTTAAAAAAGCCACGTATCTAAATTGGCAAAAAACCTGTTACAATAGAACAACAATTAATGGCGAATTGAAATGATAAAATCAATTTTATACAGCACTTTGTAAAAAGAGCCATCTAGTGAACATCAAAGAACTAGTTATTGGTTTGATAGTTATTTGACGGCTCGTTGTGTATTCAGAAGCACATTGACAGTTAAACACCGTTTATCTTACCGCCGTATCACCGTTCAATAACTTTATTGAATCAAATTGATAGTGTAACTGACGACTTCAGAAACCGGGCATATGACGTTGCTTCTAAGTATAGAAAGACTTAGGCACGGGGGTTTTCTAAGTGACCAAATGAAGAGATCCGTAGGAGAATTAAAGTTACGGACGTAGCTCATCGAATAGCACAGCTGAAGTGATAGTTAATGGGCGGTACACATATATTGAAGAACTGAAGTTCGATGGCGCAAATAGGTTCTAGAGTAGTAACCACGTACTGAACAGAGCAGCGTGGGATGGCTCTGTGCCAGCTGGACGGTTCATATTGTGAAGATTGCGGGGAGCCGATGGTTACAGGCGACAAGGTTCCGTTCGCTGGGGAGAAAGTTTGGTGAGATTTATATCCAGTACTGGACATCTGTAGACCGTTGTTTTTTTATACTTAATAGGATAACGCTTGATCACAATCTCATCTGATGTTAAATAATGATATGGTCTAAGTGGTAGTCACGCTAAACCTAGAGGGAGACTGGCTCTCAAGTGCAGCTGCTGGAACACACCAACATGTGCTTGGCGACAAATTTTCAACTTGAGGGTGGTAGCTAGCCAGACAGACTTAGAAAAAGCCCTACCACCATGCTATGGTTTCGTGGTGATATCCACTGAATTTTTAAATTAATTTTGCGACACTATAAACCATGAAATTGTACGAGCTCATAGGACTCTGCCTCATGGTCTCATGACTCAGGATGACAGCATAGATTATCTTCGTGTATATAACTCTTAACGGTTTATGCAGCTCACGTCGAGACCGCTTGCAAATGTCAGGTTTATTTCCAAATTACTTGCCATTTATCGTTAAAGTTTGTCCATTTTTTAAAATACCTTTATAAACTGTAATCTGTGTATTATTCTGGTGTATAAGCTATATTACTGTAAAGTTTCATCAAAATCCGTTTACTAGGTTTTGACTGAAAGAGTATCTAACATTCATCCATCCTCAGAAACTTTCTCAATTATAAAATGAATAGGACTAACTAACTCGACCATCAAAAGAAGTCGATGAAATGAGATTTTATACCACACATACATAACATAAGCCTTAACAAAGTAACAACAAAGCAGTGCCTCTCTATACTCTATTTCTTTAAAATACTCCGAATCTTTGTACTAGAAAATTTATAGAACACATTTGAATACAACACTTAACATATACTGCTAAGGAGAAAAATATTATGTGGAATTGCACATTAGTGGTACATTCTAGAATCTGAGTGGTTCAGCTAACGCTTTTAAAATATCTGCATGTTTTGGCACTTACAATTAAAAGGTGACCACATATCAGCATAGTATGATCGCAATAACACTTCGATTATAATTTAAATCAACGTCTTCCAAAATATTACCAGATGAATAGTTCGGAAATAAAACGACAATCGAAGTATGCGACGAGAGTGTGAATGTGAAGTAACTGGCGGCACTATTCTGTATAATGTAATTCTTTTTAAGAGTAAACGAGACCTATAATAGTAAAACTTATTATTGATTTATAAAAAAAACATGAAATTAATGAGTTAGTATATAACTTTGGGAAAACATACAATAATAACAATATTGATATAGAAAATAATAGTTAAATATTGGTCGCTTCAAACAAATCTGCTACCCATGTGTTTGCCTTTATACTCACTAAACTAGTTAACGTATTATAGATATCGCATATATAGAATTACGTACTAGAACAAAAACAATTTTTTTATGTGATGAGATTCACGAAGTTTAAGTGTTTGGTGAACAATAAATATTTCATAAATTGGAAATTATTATATTAATTGTTCGTTTGCTCGCTTTAAAAGCGTTGCTAATATTACATAAAATTCATTGGACTAAATTTGTAATTTGCTACATTAATTTCACCCTTCATAGTTGCTTTGTTGATTTCACACCAAATCAGTTTACGTCCTCACCACCAGCAGACAATTTCGTCTAGATTCAATGTTAGTGGAAATTTTCTAGAGGCCACTTCGCGTAAGTTCATCTCGACTTCGATATAAATCATTTCCAAGGCAATTTCCCGCTCGCAGCTCGAGCCCGGGAAAATGTTAGATAAAAGACGTGGGTGCAATGGTTTGTGAGTACATATATTTCTAAGTTTCACTTAACAGTCGTGTAGCGCAATTTTATATTTAATATCCAGCAATTTTCGCCGTCGAATGTGCGTGTGTAAAGGACTTAACTTTACAAGTTTTTTTATTTTACCTTTTGTTTGAATAAGATAATATTTGGAACTACCACTCTGTTATGAAAAATTATTTTTGCATGTTGTAGTATATTTATTGAGGAAACTTTAAGCTATATAATCAGGAATAGATTAATTATCATACTAAATGTAAATTAGAAAGAACGGTTAGTGAAAACGAAATAATAGCACAGGTGGGCCGAATGACGTGTTGCGGGGTTCGATGCCCGAGGACGACTTGGCCACCCGATGAGAGCAAGTATTAGTAAGAAGAACCGAACTGTGAATACCGATGACAGTGAGTTACTTGTTGGTCGACTCTTAATACAACAGTTGTACGTTATACATCTTGTGTATAACCTTATTTAACTACGTTGACAGTAATTGAACATTAAAAATTGAACATGAGTGAAACCTTATAGCATTGCTAGTTATAATTAAAATTAGGTTTAGAAACAATTAGTAAAAGAAGAAGTCATTGTTTAGAAAATATATATGAAATAAGCTTAATATTTGACCGTACCGTTATTTGAAGGTTCATAATTATATTATTTGAAAGCTGAGGTTAAATGTTTTTGGGTTTAATAGCAGAATCAATAATATTTCATTCAATTTAGATTCTAAAAAGTTTCTTGTGACCATAAAACGCTACTAAAAGTTCAAAAAACAACTTAATCATCGAGAGGAGACAGCATGAAGGTTTATATCACATACGTATAAATTTAAATAAAACTATAATTCTTCGCATTATTCAAATTCGCTTATTATTATTTTATCGGATTTACAAAGAGGAGTATCATTGTCAGACATCACCATTATTCACGTAATGATACTCCATAATAACCTTTTGACAGTAAAACTTGCTTGACATGGTGCTCGAACTCAATGCCCGGTGAATCGGTAATATGCATTGAGACCATGGGACCATTGTAAAACCTAACGCTACTTATTACCTAAAAGACTTTCATTGGTCTTACTGAGATTATAATAGGGGGTGGCTAACTTGTATTTATTTATAATATTAAAATGAGCCTGCTCGTTTATCTAATAGTATTTGCTGATATATATACATTAAATTGTCAAGAATGTATCGAGCGAGCAGAGTTATCCAAAATATTGTAAATATAGAAATTGAAATTACATTTGAAATGGAATTAATGTACCATAGTCTGTTATCGTTCTACCGCCCTTTTCAAGAACGACGGATCCTTCCTTGCATGATAGGAAAAGCCCATGTCATCCCGGGTTATTTTATCTCGTACTAATTACAGAGAGAGGTAACAAAGGCTCCCGTCGCGCCATTTTTCCCGGAACATAATACCCTCGTGTTAGTGAACGTCATTTTGCCTTGTTATAAATCATTCTTTATATCCCTCTGTAACAATAATAAAGCTCGGAAACGATAGTTTAGTGGTGGCGAACTTCGAAACCGTGATGAAAAAACTAGGGTTTTCGGTGAAGGAAAATATCCTGTCTAAATTGAAGCACGGTGTTATCCTTCCGTAATTGCGCTTAAAAATTCACCATAGCCTTCCTAGTATTGTTACTTTATTAAAGTGTTGTAACTACAATACTATTTTAGGTAATCTGATACACTCGTGGGTAATTAAATGCTAACGAAAATAGAAAGAATCACAAAAAGATAAGTGTAAAACAAACTGAATATTATACAAAAACGATTTGTACAGTAAGTCTGTGGTAATAGTTATACCCTATACAACTCTTTGGTTATAATCCTCTTGTGCATTTCTTCAAACAAATATGTTTCGATCTACAAAATAGAACTGTTGTCAGCCGCATCGTGGGTTATTTATATTTCTAATAAAAACTGTAGGGTTGAAATCTCTAGAAACTAATTAAAGAAGACGACATTTTTTTGGTGTATCTTATTTTTAGAACTTCTCTTTTTATTTAAAATTAATCGAAGAAAAAGGTTTTTCAGTGTGTTGCACGTAACCAAAGTTTCTGTATTTTTTTTTTTCGAACTGACTACACTGTTGACCTGGTAAGGCCTCTACAGTTTCACCGGACTAGGTACGTACTTTCTGTTACTAACAATCCGTACGTGATGTTTATAGAAGATTCTAGAGTTTTTGAGGAAATATCAGCTGGTACTTAAGAATGCTATATTAATATTACACGTTTCCTACTTATTAGCCTAAAAATAATCTTTAATTCAGTTTGTTCACAGTAACCTCATGTATGCGTCTTTTCAAAATGTCATCTGTAATTCCAAAACAAAGGTCTTCGTAATTCAATTTAATTTAAGTTGAGAACGATTTAGCGACCACGTGTTATTACACCGTCCATTTTTTTATAACGGATGCGTTATATTTTTCGATTAGTGTCGTCCAATGTAATTTTGTATACTTCTCAACAATATAATAAGTACATTCGTATCGTAATGGTGATTGTTATTTTCGTATATAAAATTTTCTTAAGTGCGTTGAAGAGTGAACGGAAGTGAACCGTCACGCTCAGGTTGGTGACGCTGAATCGGGTTTACACGGCTCCAGTCGCCATAAACCACGTGCGTACACTACGTTAGGAGGATGGTTTCGTTTTTTAATGTTACGTGTTTCTAATCTATATCGTCTATACAATTAAATACAATTGAAGTATTTCCGTGTAATGTTTGTAACATTTCTAATCAATTTTCATTTGTACGAAGTAATCTCAGAAACGGTTTCACCGATTTTTAGGGGACTTTCACTGACAGATAGCTGATGTTAGGAGTAACGTAAGCTACGTTTATTTTAGGGTTCCTCGGAAATTAATAAATTAAAGAAGCATTCTGAACAGAGTGCGCCCCACGCCTATGTTTACACTGGACCATTTTATTTTTGTTAACTTCCACGCAGGCGAGGTCACGTGTAACAGCTACTAATAAAATAATACTATAATAGTAATATGTCTATTTTGTATAGAATCAGTGTAGTATTTCAGATGTATATATTATTCGTATACGGTGCTAGCTAGTAATACTTAATTTAAAAGTTGACATTTCTACCGTATGGTCAGAAGCATACATCCATTTGTTTCCACTACGACAAAGAAACCGCTTTGGCAGCTGGATTACGAACCCTCCTTTATTGAGCTGAGCAAGTATATGTGTGTCGCTACAACCTGTATACGAATTCGTGGCTACAAATAAACAATGCCCGAGTCATCCTTCGTGAGAACCAAAAAGAGCAGGGTTCTAAAATTTTAATGTAATAACATCAACCCCAGGAGTTTTTCACCTTCCTTTACTAAAAGATATATGTATAAATGCACCGCAGTGAGTCCAAGTTCAGTTCTATTCTAGGCATCGGATGGAATACGAAGAGGAACAAAAGTAAGAAGTTTTCGAGCAGACTGCCAATGTAGCATTACACTACAATTGACTTTAGTGTAATTGTACGGTAGTGAATTTATTTGATATTTGGTTGTACGATTACAACTTATATTTCTTCTGACACAACTGGTATTTCATTATCATACAGGTTTAACAAAAACATTGTTTATCTCAAAATGAAAAATAAAATTTAGCCAAATTTCGAGCAAAGCAATTCCCCAACGACCGTAATGAACGGTCATTATTTTTAAAAGCGTCCGCGACACGTCACTTCCCTCTGTGAGATAATATTCTAAATGCATCCGCGTGATTTATTACGCCCCGACGTTGATATTTCATGCTGTTCCTGAACTGCGGACAATGTCGCCGTCTAATTATGAATTCGCGACAGTTTATTTTTGCGTCAGCTATTTTCTGCCCGTAATATTTTCTTTTTTATTGCAGCACGGCTTCGACTGGTAAGGGATGGCTATTGTCTGCGACTAGATCGAAATTACCATACATTAGGTTTAATAATTGGCGAGCTAGTTTTTGCAAACAACCGGTTCTAGCGAGGAGGTAGAGAATCTGTACCATTATATACATTTTAAATCCATTGCAGTGCCTCCTTTGAGTTGCCGTGTCTTGAGACTGGATTACAGGCTGGTTGATAGTAACGAAAGTTGATGGATCGTAGACGAAGAAGGTACCTTCAGTTTCATTTTAGTCGTATAAGTAACCATTTGCAACTTCGTCCGCATTCAATTAAAATATAAAACTTATTAACAGAAAAATGCAACCTAGCGCCACCTAGTGATGAGTCAGATTGACATGACCAACATAAAAAGCGGTGAACCGGTGTTCGAAATTATTGTTTTCAGATATACCGATTTTTTCATATTTATTGAAAGATTACAAGATCTATCACGTAGAGTGTTCCAAAGAGCTGTTTGAATTAATATCTGCTGCTTCAGATTAATTCCGCTACCGAACGATTCACCACAAGTTAGACTCTATCCGCGTCATTTAGATGGTGGAGGTTGCACACTGTACGGTTTTCGCGAACGGGTTTTCCCGGAGGTTGATTCTTTGGAATGAACTCCCAGTGGCAACGTTTCCTGATCAATATAACTTAAAAACCTCAAAGAAACGAGCGTACACCTTTCTCAAAGGCCGGCAACGTATCTGTGATGCCCCTCGTGTCTCAGATGTTGGTGGGGGACGGTGATTACTTACAATCAAATGACCCGCATGTTCGTTTACCTCCAATCGCGTAATGAAAAGAAAGAAAATCTTTAATAACATTAAAATATTGCAAGTAGCACTCGATAAAATCCATCTCTTGCTATTTCATAAAAAGGTCATTCGAATTTAAATTGACTGTTTGCTTAATTGAATAGCTTAAAAATATTTCGGCCGCTGCATAGTTTTGAATTAATTTTTATTAAAAACTTTAAGATATAATTTCATTAATAAAACTATAGATTAAATAAAGTAAGTACATTTGAAAAACAAAGTTAAGTTTTATACAAACCACGAAAATTTAGGAGATGAATAGAAAGTTATATAAAAGGAGATGTCCTTACGCAAATTCTGTTAAGAAAGAGCAAGAGAGGATCATAATATTTGTCTTTTTTGAACATGTGGCAACGCTATGATATATTTGGTTTAGCACCAAAATTGGTGCTTGAACGCATTTTCTATTGTTTTTTTTTTCTTATTATAACCGTGTACATTAAACTTAATCTATATTAGCCTAAATTATAATATTTTTAACTCAACAGCTTAATTTGTATAGTAAAATACACCTAAAATGTCTTGAAATGAATAACTTAGAGAAATGTTAACACAGTAAAGTAAAAGCAAAATTGCCTTATTCTATAAATAATTAGCCCCTCATTTGTAATTCTCATTAATCTCATCATAATTATTTGGATAGATTACGTCACAAACCACTAACCTTAACAAAACCTTTAGATGCTCAAGAAAGAGAATTATGGAAAATAACATCAAAAATTATTAAAAGATTTCACACGAATCTTACGGTAAAAGTGCTTAAAATGATCTCAGCAGAGTTACTTTGGTACGAATAGTGTTTTGATTTATTCTTAATTGGCGATTATTCGAGACGGTTGTTGAATTTTTTAAAACGGTCCTTTAATTAAAACTCGTTTTTCGCTGAGATATACGAAATTTTCTTACGACCTCCGTTTCGAAAACACCTCGTAAACTTTTATTAGGTTGGAAAATTTTAAATTGCTTTCTCAATTCTCTTTGAAGGTAAAATTAAAGATTTTTTCGGTTGAGCGCCATTGCAAAGCGTTTTTTTTTAATCATGGACTATTATGTATTTTGTCTTTATGCCACTACTTTACGTGAATCATATTTCTAGTATTAGAATAATCTAATCTTAAGAACCAAACCTGTTTAATGTCTATGATATATATTTGTTACTTGAAGTTTTATAAATTAGTTTTTGCCTAAAACTACATTTGAGGGTCAATTATAATGTTAAAAGACACGTTGAGCTTACTTATCTAAAATCCTAGCCGTAGATTGAAATAATTTCGTATTGTATTTTTAATTAGCTAATTATAGTATATTAAGGTAATATTTCTACAATGTACATTAACACAGATCAAGGACTGAGACTAATAAGTTGATAGAAATGCCTGGAAAATACTTACGAACGAAATCTCAATAACTGGGAAATTTATGAGTAATGATTTTAATAAAACTTTACAGTAATATACCTAACACGTCAGAATAACACATAAACGATAATTTAAGAGCACATTAGTTAAATTGCCAAAACAGTTTTATTTGTAGTCAATTTAAACCATAAGTGGTAAGTACCACCTGAGATCTATGTCTGCGTGCTTTACATAAACCGTTCCTGAGTTACACGAAGATAATATGTAGTGTGATCATTTATACAAACGAAGACAAAGTTGCCAGCGGTTGCTCAGTTACGGTAGCAGATAAACTAGATGCAAATACTAAAAGTCATCTGCCAACGAATACAAGTGCTGACCACGAAGAAATAAAAAATAATAATAGCGCTTTTACACTAAAACTAAATCGGAATATCACATCGAATTATAATAATACATCGTATCTAAGCAACCAATCATGGCCCCGATTTGCTTTCTGAGCGTCAACAAAATTTTTGGACCTCTGTCAGGTAAAATTCTATACAAACACGCGACCAGTTACATACTCTTTTGCAGTTAATATTACTTAACCACTCACGGATAATAATACAAATTCATTAAATTTTCTAGTAACTACAAGAACATCATATTCCCAGGTTCTGTATTTTTGGATCTCATAAACCATAATCGACGATGAAAAGGCTAATGACTAACACGCGAAGATTGTCAAAAGTGTCTTAACTAATTAGCTGTTATACCGTCGATATTATGAATTTTATATATTTTTTTCTACATAAGCAACTATGGAAGCAGCTTTTTAAAGATGATACTAAAGAAGAAGAATATGATGATAGTTATAAACTACTGAAAAGATGTTTTATTAAGTAATTATCTATTATAGAGATTTACGATTTAAATTTTTTTTTTAATATAAATCGTTAATATAAATTAAGAAAGAATGAAAGGAATTGATTAAAGATATATTATTACTGTGTTGAAATAAAAATGAAAGATCTATATCTAATAAAAATGTCTGTCTTTTAATTGCCTGAATCACATTTGACTTTATTTAATTTGTACATGGGTGGATAATTGTGAAGACTGTTAAAAGCTTTGTAGAACCAATTATTTTGTGAGCATCCGTGATAAACTGAATCACTGTACAATATATACCATATTTACATATGGATATGTCAAAAATAAATTTTTGCTATCAAAACAACTACTGCCAAAAATTGCTGAACTAACGATAATTTCTGGCAAATACAATCCTTTGGTAATATTTTGACACTGTACAAATTCAGATTTAAAACATTTCGCAGTTCCAATATTATATACACTTAAAGAAATAGTTTAGCAACTAGAATTTACAAAATTAATTATATATCTAAGCTCACGCCACGATATAGTCGATTTTTGATTGGTATTTATACCTAACAAAAGAATATTAAGGCTATTGAAAAAGGCCTAATTATCAAAGTGATCATGTTAACTTGTGTATATATTCAATCTCTAATAATTGTATCATAACAATTATGTTCAACGATACTTACTTATATTCACAAAACCAGACACAATTACATTCAATTACATACAAATAAGTAGATTAGTAGAGTAGTCTATGCAATTTTTTAAGTTAACGAATTGAAATAATAAGGGTTGGTCCGTCATAACTATTTAGACCACCCCGCTTGAATAATATAACCCTAATAAAACCTTAATTAAAAACAATGAACTAGTTAAGTTTATCAATGTACTCTTTGGTGGTAGGGCTTTTTCTAAGTCCGTCCGGCTAGCTACCACCCTCAAGTTGAAAATCTGTCGCCAAGCACCTGTTGGTGTGTTCCAGCAGCTGCACTTGAGAGCCAGTCTCCCTCTAGAGTAAGCTGACTCTGACTTACCATCTTAGACCACATCATCATTTAATATCAGATGAGATTGTGGTCAAAACGTTTATACCTATAAAGTAATAAAAAAAAGATGTATGAACTGTCACAAGGAATATGGAATATTGTAATTTATGTAATGAATGCAATTGCAGACAGTAGGCAATATGTTATCGCATGTATATATATATACCTGAGAGTTTAGAATATACTATATGAACAAAAAATTAT
Source organism: Antheraea assamensis (assembly GCA_035772565.1). Classification (NCBI taxonomy): domain Eukaryota; kingdom Metazoa; phylum Arthropoda; class Insecta; order Lepidoptera; family Saturniidae; genus Antheraea; species Antheraea assamensis. The sequence continues at coordinate 1,569,229 of JAQQSE010000046.1, read as the reverse complement.
AGCGTGATTCGGTCCGTTCGTTCGTAGATATAGGTCTTGTCAGAATATTAGTCCTTTAATGCTTGTGCACTTGTTAGCCTGAAACCTTATGCTGCAATAAGGGCGCGTTTAACTCCATGCAACACTTATTTATTGCATCGCTCTTGTTCATATCGTTAATATGTGTTATGCATTAGGCAATTACTGCTGATTTGTATATATAGCCTATTTATTGAGGAGACTATAGGTTATCTAAGTTTAAACTGCGTTCCTTAGAAGGAGAGCAGTTAGCACACAAAATGTAAGTGAGAAGCCACGTTAAGCCAAAACGAAAAATAATTTTAACTGTTAAATAGTTCTAAAACGCAACGCGTACTTAAATAACAATCAAATAAATTAGTTTGCATATATTTTTAATCATTTACAATAAATGAAAAAATAAATGGAAATGTTAAAACTAATGTATATTTTATAGTATTTTAATGAATGAGTCGTAACGTAGGAAAACCGTAAAGCGTTATGTATAATTCTGAATGAACCTCCCGGCACGTAAGTGGGTCGGGATTATAAAATATTTCCAACGGTCGAGTAACCGGAGTCTAATTATAAATAAACCTAGTAATTAATTTACTGATTTACGGATGAATGACTACCCTTATGCCATTTATCATTCAGTTATTTATCGACTGAATTTAGAAAAACGTACGATAATTATCATTTTATGACGATAATTTAATGTCATCTTGTAATAAAAAATAATGTTCCATTACACTGTACATAAATTATAATATGTTTGTGTGGTATCCGAAAAACAAGTAACGTTGTTAGTAAAAACAAACAAAAGTTTGTAACTTCTAGACTGTAACTTTCTTTTTTTCGTTACTATAATTAGGGATGTATATGCTAAGCATACATAAAAATTTTAGGTATTCTAATTAAAAAATAATAAATAAATGCGTATATGAGTTTGTATACTCAACCGATCATCATTACATTTTGTATAATTGTTGTCAGACCTATAGGAAAAGACACAGTATTTTATATCCATAATAAAGTATTGTTCTCTAGGGATAGGTTAATTCTACATTAACGCGAGCGAAACAGCGGGTAAAAGCTTGTATCGTAAGTAGTTTGATTGTAAAAATTTAAATATCAAATTGACGTTTTTTTACACGAGAGGTACAACATTTTCAACAACACAATGTGTTGATAAGGCAAAAGGTTATATATTATGTTATGTTACCATATTGAAAGAGTTAAGTGAAAAATATATTCTTCGTGATTATATAATTGCGTACGATTGTACGATAATTACAAATTACCTCTCGACTAAATTTTGCGTTGGCGAACGAGTTAGAGTCTATTTTTAAGAAAGGCAATTATGTTAGTGAGTTATGCTTCGTATAGAACAGCTCATTTATGACGTGATCTGTCAATGTTATATGCCACAAAGCAAAGGAAATATCAGCGTTGCTATTTTGCCTATGGTGTGTAGAATTTCCTGTATACATCAGTATGCTTAAGACAAATGGCTCACTCTCACTCTTGCAGATAAGATCGATCTATCTTATGCTAAAATTTATTGAGCTGTCTAGCTTGAAGAGCGCGCTAAATATGTAAATACGTATGTCATACATTTGACGAACATTAACCTCCTTTTGCCTATTTGGTTAAATCTAAAATTGGAATCAGTAATTGTAATCTACACGCAAAAATAAAGAATGTTTCTTTTTCGATTTTAAATGATGACGTTTGTTATGGTAGTAGAAATATAACTTTTTAGTACACGTGTTAGATATCTTTTACAAAAATGACAAAAAAAAGTCTAAAGCTACCAAGACAATATGCAAAATATCATATGTGCAGCGGTAAATACAAACAATTACGATTGACTAAAAAAAAAACTGAATTTTACATTTTACACTATTATTTATAATATTTCAGTAGCGAATTATGGTAACATTGTAAAGCGAAAATCGCAAGAAGTACTCTATTATTTTTACAGGCTATGTGAGGAAGACGTACGTCAATCGATCCACATCTCTCAGAAGATCAGGTGCGCTATGTAGTTACTTTGTTGAAGGAAATGTTTCTGATATAAAAGTTTTAAAATTCCACCTTAAATATTTAAAGATAGCGCCAGTTGGTTCAAAACTTTGTCATTTTACACAACAACAGACGTCTGAGAGTTACTTATGGCTTGCAACAGATTATATGAGCATGTGCCTAGAAAACATGAGTGTGGGAAACGTCCGTAGCGTTTCGTTAAAATGTGGGTTTAGGCATTGTACCGTGAGAATTAGTTTTCCTCGACAAAATTAATTTTGTTTTGCTTGTTCCTCATATTTATGACTAACATATAAATAACGATAAAGAAGTGTACATATTTTACTGGGCATTATGGCTAGTAAATGGTCTAAATCTGCGAATTGGGATTAGATATTTTGCCATTTCCAAAATAGTCTAAAAGCACAAAACGAATAATCTCAGTATACCCTTTCGATTGCCTTTACTCTTTTAAAGGTTTTATTATTGTATTAACTATTCCCAACTACTTGGTTCTTATCAGAATGATTTTGTTGTTTTATGTGAACCATCAGCTTAAGCCGGATTAATTTAGAATTGGTTTTTTTTTTATTGTTATATTATCATTATTTGCAATTCAGTAAATATGTCATTCCTAATACACTCTACACAGCTTGCACTTAAATTGATTTTAAATCTACTCGACCGAATGTAATTGAATTGTTGACTTTGATCGATCCTTATTCACTGAAATTATTCATGAGTTCATTCATCAATATTGAAATGGGATTATAAGCTTCATAAAAATATAATGTTATACTTAAGTGTCTTCGATCTTCATTTTCTAAGCCTCATGTAACGTCTCCAGTTACGTTTAACTCATTCTGGAATATCCCAATTCCCTTAAGTATTCATTACACAGTTTCAAATGACAGAATTCGATACTGACATTTATTGCAAATAGTTTGAATGTAATTTAAATTTTATCTTACTTGCGTTTATAACGTGAGAATGAATAGATTTTTTTAATGCTCGTCTGTGTGGTTCACCATTTCTAAATTAAACATCTGTTGTCTGTAATTAAGTGCAATTTTATAGAATGCCTTATCATTATAACATAAACGCGGTGGTGGTGTTCTAGTCATGAACCAGTGCCGTACCAGTAATAGTAGATTCGGAACCTACATAAATTGACGTGGTTTCTGAATTTGTTACTATTTAGCCATCATCTATTTGGCTTTATGTCATTATGTTTTATTATGCACTTGGTAATATATAAAACTTGATACTAACTTTAAAATAAGAGAACTTCAATATAAGTATATTTTTTATACATGTACTATATATGAACATACTGCCTTAAACCCAAAAGGATATCATTGCTTAAATAGGAATGTAGCCCAAAATTAAATATACGATTCACAGTAGTTATCATAAATAAACTAAGCCATCATTTGATCTAAAACTGTAATAGTTAAGTTCAATAAAACATGTTAAAGTAACAGAAGTGTTTGTTTTAGAAGATCTATCGTGAATTTGGTAGTTATTTATGCACAGGCATGCATACTTCTAAGAAGTATCCATATAGAAGTACTATAATCGTAGTTACAGAAAAAAGCTGTAAAAATGTACTTTATGTCATAATAAAAAAAAATACTGTACAACAATCTACAATAGAATTATAATAATTTATGTCGTATTTATTAAAAAAAATATATGTTTACAAGGCTTGAATCTTTGAATTTTTTCTTACAAATTTGTATTACTAAAAAACGCATGGACTCAACACACTCTTAAACATAATTACATTATCGCAAGTAACAGTCTATATAGGCTTTTCGTATATGTCAGTTTTTTTTCATTTCAATGGTCTTTATTTAAAAAAAGAACTTTATGGTGGTAACAAACTGTCCAACTTTAAGAAAACGATTTTAACAAAGACGGCGGTACGTTGTAAGGAAATCGTTAAAAATGTCGTTCCAAAAGTTACCAAAACTCTAACACTGTCGGACATTCAAAAGTCTACAACTGAGCTTTGTATGGAACACTAAAGTTAATACGCTTTACGGAGGACAATACCTAACTTTGTTCCGTGGGAACAAACACCTGTCGCTCTATAATCGACCATAGATTCTAAGGCAAATAAAGGATAAATAAAACAAACATAAATTATGTTTATGTCTTTTATTTACCATTTTGAAACCATGATGACTCACTGGTAGCATGTTCGGGCACTGCATCAATAGATGTAGGTTTGAATCTTCCAATAAACCGGACCTTTCAGTGAAGGAAAACGTCGTGATACTACCACAGCATGTCAGTTGGTTTTTTTTATTGCCCACCTATTTGTAAATACCTCCAAATTTAAAATTCGTGGGCAAACACCTACAGGTGTGTTCCGGTAGCTACATTTATGAGCCACCCCATTTTACGTTTATCATGTCGCCTACTTAGTCCGGCATCCTCATTTAACATTAGGTGAGATTGTGGTGAAAACCTTAAACTATATACTATAAAACCCATGGTCCTCCATGAGATATATATGTGAGTTAAACATAAAAGCACTGTATATTGTTACAAACATTCTTAAATGTTCCAAACCATAAAGTAAGCACTCTCTTATCACCATTAACAGTGTTAAAATAAATATCTAAATATGAGTATTACCAAATTTTGCATGTCAAGGCACAAATCTATAAAATCAAAATAAAAAATACTTTATTCAGTTTAGGCCCTGAGACGGCACTTATGAACGTCAAAGTTACCACCGGTTCGGAAAATAACCCAGTCATCGAGAAGAATCGGCAAGAAACTCGATCTGGTTTATCTTTTCATTAACATATTATAACTCGTATTTTTAAAACATATTTATAAATAATTACATTCGGTTTTGGTGGATGCACAGAGAGGGCGTCATTTCCCGACGTCACCGTCGTTCACATATTGATGCACCCTGTAATAGTCTTTAGATATTAAAACCTGCTTGACATGGTGCTTGAAATTAGTATCCGGCAAATCGGTAACGTGTTTTGAAATTTTATTATAAAACCTAACACTATTACCAAAAAAACTGTTACCGGTCCTAGTGAGCCTAAAACATGGAATGACTAATTTGTTATTCTTTCTTGTATTTAGATTATGTCGGTCCTTTACGAAATCTAGCTTATCTAAGTTTTTGCGGACGTACAATAGACTTTCAAGTATGTATTGGGAAGGCAGAGTTAGGATACCGAACTCTTAGAACTTATCCTTTAATGATTCGCGAGTTTCCATATCATAAATTGCTCGAACTGCCCGTTTTTGTAGTAAAAAGTGCCCGTTTTTGTAGTAAAGAAATGTATAGAAAAATAGTATCGAAATGAAATCGATCTGTCACCAACCTTCAACTTCATCAGTTCAATCAAGATTATTTTACACGATGTTACCATAAAACATTGACTCCATAAATCTAACCAAAACTGTGTACAATTTCCATCAGATTAAGGGATCATTGAAGATCACATTTACGGATAACAAATACTGTTCAAGCTAGAGTTAGAACAGCCTATGTACCAGTGCGGGTTGTTAACCAGATTTTTCAAACAGACTTTCTTAGCATTAAAGAAAAAACAAGTGGTGGTCGAGTGGTTTGAGAATATCAATCCCATGTCTGAACCCCGGCTACATGCCAACGAATTTTTCGGAATTCATGTACATTTACTCATTAAAATCGGTAACGCTATTGGCTGACAGTGAAGGAATACATCGTAAAGCAATCTAAATCTCTGGAATGTGCTTGTAAAAAACCTGTGGGAAAAAGATAGAACTGTAGATTTCGTAAAGTTTGAAATCGCCAATACTTCATAAGCTGATTTGGCGATTATGGCCATATCTTCCTTCAGGAGGAGGCCTATGTCTCTGCAGTGGGTCTCTTACAGGTTGGTGATGATGACTCTTAGCACTGCCTATTTCCCTCAAAAACTTCAAAACTTGTAACTAACACTATGGTCCTACAGTGCGTCTCTTACAGGCTGGTGATGATAACTATTAGCACTGTCAATTTCCCTTGCAAAAATGCTAAATAAGGTGATATCTGTAAACGCTGGTTTGAAGGTAGGAACGGCATTTAACACATCTAAGTACTAATCCCTTCATAATAGCACATATTAAACGAGATGTAATAACGTTTCGTGTGTGAATGCACCCTCGTAAACACCGCCTCTTAGGGTTGTTACCTATTACATATAATAGTAAATTTTATTGATATTAATCTTTTAAAAGAACCTGATATCTCCAGATCTGGCTTGACATCATAAATTAATTTATCATACTTTATATGTCAGGTTAAAGTAGTAAGGAGGCTTATGCCGGTGTGTAACGTCATCTTCAACGACATCACTCTCCTGAAGGTCCCATCCATCTTTTCATAATAGTTTCAATTTTGAATTTCCATAGTAACTTCGCGCTGCCGTATTTATACCAATCGAATGACTTGTGTGAAGATTGCGTCTATTCAATGTCAAGATTGTTATAATTGGTTAATACGGTCAAGCCAATAGCATTTTAGAACGGGTCATTAGTAGCAAAACATTAATATGGGTCAATAGTATGGACTTAAAAGTCCATAGTTATATCTCCGATGTATATAATTAGTCGTTACATTTTATTTCAAGAACGCTATCGGCTAACTATGAAGTACGCCAATTATGAATCGAGACATAAATACATAATTGCAGATTTCTCAGTATTTGGATTTTATCAGAATGTACATCACAAGCTTACTCTGTGATTCCTTATAAAGGGTTTTCTCATTAGAGCAAGATTAATGATTGTGTATAATATTATTAGGGATTTTTGCCTGGAAAGTTGCAACATTTACAATTTTGCTTACCCCATACAGTGATGTATATTTCTAGATACCATAGATAACCTTAGCCAAAATGGAAGGGATAATAACGAAAGTATTAATTTTTAGTTTACATCAAGTAATAAATTTGATAATAGAGCTTATCCGGAAACTTAAAGGAAAAAGTGTATAAAACAATAACAAAAAAAGTATAAGGCCTGATAAGAGCTGAGTTAGGAAAAATATTATTAAAAGAAATGGATCGTAGAAATGAGCCTCTTAAGGTCACCTAACATCTTAAGCTCCAGAATAAGATAGATAGTGTTAGTTTTGTCTACACAGATAAGGTCAATACTTAAGGATTTAAAAAACAAGCTAGGAACCAACATATATCACAACATATATCGACCAACGTGTAAACTATCAGTAGATCAAAGAGACCCAAGCCATAATTGTTGCATAAATTCAAACAGACCAGTCTCTGCACCAGACGATAGTGCACATTAGTGTGTCCTATTTGTGTAAAATGGAATAAATAACCTCAATCGAGAAAGTATTGTGGGGCAAACGACAACCCTGCCCAAGACATGTGTTACAAAGTTTTATTGCGCCGGCGACCTTATGAGGCTCTCGTCATGTGAGAATTTATTGTTATGTCTTACTACCTTTTTATTTCAACCCCTGGAAATGTTATATCTGTAAGGGAGTAGACGTTTCACCCCGTAGACAGATGTTCGTAACATTGCTGGGCTGTTTTATTCGAAGATATCTGCTTAACTTTGAAAACGTGTACTAAAGCAGTCGAAAAAACTGGCGTATGTATTTTCAATCCTGAGTCCGATTTTCATGGGAAGATTCATTGATACCATTTAGCGTTTGACCACAGTCTCACCTGCTGTTAAATGACGATGTGGCTTAAGATGGTAAATACTCTAAGCCTTGAGGAGTACTGCCTAATAAGTGCAGCTGCCGAAATACACTTATAGAAGTTTGGTAACAGAATTTCAATTTGAGGTTTGTAGATAGCCAGAACGACTTAAAAAAAACCCTACTACCATGATATGGTTTTATCACGATTCCTTCCTTCTCCGGACGCTCCGGCTCTTTTGCAAGGATTCGAGCCTACGTCGATCGTTGCGGTGTCCAAATACAATAACCATCAACGCTTCAATACATAGCTTTAGGATGTAGTGACCAGTTAATATAATATGGACTGATATAAACACCATAATAAGAATTGTTAATTTTTTATTAACATCTTAGAAAAAGAATACATTTTTTATAATATTTTTGACCAAATAAACTAAAAGAAATATAATCACTAACGACTACGTTTGCACCAATTTCAGTGAATACTGAATTTTTATCATTCTCATCAATTTCTAGAATAATATAAAAAGTTGCAAAAGATCTTATAAAAATTATACCTTCACCAACGTAAGATTATGAGGTGGTAATAAGAGCATTGCTTAATTTTACTGTTAAAGGGAAGGGGGATATCAAAAGTTTTTAAATGCCTACTTAATTGATCGATCCCAAAATCTATATTCACTTTAATGAAACCGTTACTCTTGGTATTATACTTTTAGTATTCCTCTGGTTAACGAATACATCCGTTTAACAAACCGTAATAAAAAAATCGAACAAATCTATTTCCTCAAGCGTTTTATTCCCAAAATAATCTTAGAATATTGGAAATCGATTAACACTTATATACTTGAAAGGTGTTTCACAGCAATTTTACCAAATGTTAAAAAATAACATGACTATGATTAAAGGATTGATTTTTATGTGAAGCTGTTGGGATAATTCTATGTATGCTTGGTAATAGTTTTCCAACATGAGAGTGATAGCTAGCCAACTCCTAGGCATTAGAAAAAGCTCCAACCGCTATAGGTATAATTAATTTGAAATTAACAAAAACCTAGTTCACCAACTAGAGTAAAATTTACAATGCTCTGAAAATATGACACAACTAAATTTATATAAAATATATAATATACAGGTTGTGTGAAAATTGTTTGAGGTCAACGGTGCGTACATCACTTTGTCCCGGACACGGTCTGTCGCCCCGGAACTTGTTAGAACAAGTTTGTTTGACGAAATGTGTTATTTAACAACGGTGCCGACCGCTTATAAATACTTTTAAGTACACTTTATTGTTTGTACATGAAGGGTTGTCGACGGTTAGGAATGAGCTAAAAAAATTAAGTAAGATTATGTAAACACTAGTAACCGCCCGCGACTTCGTCTGCATTTTTATCTTTATATATGATATTTATTTATAATATTAGTAGTTTTTGCTCGTGGCTCCGCTTGCATCAATATAGATTGGACCTAACTCTGGGGAATAACACTTTTTTTCTAATTGAAAGGCCTCTTTGTCTTATTCTTCTGTACCATTGACAACGTGTTGGCAAAATTTCACGTATGGTGGCCGTAATTTAGTTAAAAGCCGTTTTTATATCCTATGACCTTTGTGAATCCATAGTTGAGGATAAATAATACATTCGGAAATATCGCAAACATAAAGAAGTGATAATTAACCAGTTAAATGAAATCTAATTTGAGTAGCCACCCTTGAATATTGTCATATCGTGTATTCGAATTCGTTGTTACAAATAAACAATAGATGAATTTTCGACCATGGGAACAAAAAACAAAAAGATTCTAAAATACGTCTAGAATTTTGTCGAAAAATGACGTTAGCCTTCTTTCTATATATTCTTCTAATAGCCCAAGCCGAGATTCGCCCACTCTAGCACTCTTGAACGTGTTGCCATTCGGCTGATTGCCTTAACTGCTCACCCTAAAAGTTTGATGAAGCTGTCAAGGCCCTTCAGGCCAGCAACGGTTAGTCAGTTCGAAAAAAAAATCCCACTTCATTTCTAACAACAGAATGAATACAAAGTAGAAAACTTCAAACGGACTACGACTACAACATTATAAAATATAATGTATAGTCTATAGTTGAGTATATGATACTGAGTCTGTATAATTTTTGTATGTGCGAGCACGAATAAATTTCTTTCGACACAAACGGCATTTGATTTACCTACGAGCATAAGAATATTATATCTACTCGAAAAAAATAACTATGAATCTTTGCAACTCGAATTTGTCGAAATTTTACGTGTAAAACGTAACTTTACTGAAACTAAAACTAGTAACAAGCGACAGATGTCAACCAAAAACGTAATTAAGTGGACATTAAGGCAAGAGTCATCCTTCTTAAAGGGCCCTTGTAACCTTAATACAATAGCTACGGGAATGTTTCATATATTTTAAATAAGATGGAGCATATAGAGCAAACATAAGCTATTCAATGCTCATTCTCCTTTTATAAAGCATATATAGTTTTCGCAATATCAATTAACATTATGTAATGATGCGACTAAATTTAGATTAAATTTTAAAATGCATTTACTCAAACGCGCTGGTAACAGAGCTCAGTGATTAATTGTCATATTCACAAAGGAAGGCAAATTAGTAAGAATTAGGAAAAACCGTATAACTTAGGTTTCTATACAATTATGCAATTACTAGTTATGACAAGCTGTGTCACTTATGTAAATTTTTAAAATTTTGAATTAATGTTAATGGGTGGATGATATGACGAAAAATGCCCGGTGTAGCTTGTGACCCACGAATGCCGTTGAAACTCAAGCGGAAGATGTATAACATTATTATAAGACCAGCCGTTTTAAATGGATATGAGTGCTGGGCTACTAAAGCGATGGATGAGAAAAGATTACATGCGGAAGAGATGTGAATGCTAAGATAGATGTGTGGTGTAACCAGAATGGATAAGATTAAGAATAAGTATTTCAGAGGAAGTTTGAAAAGAGCACCAGTGACAGCAAAGTTCAGGAGTTATATATTAGCATGGTAGGGACAGATTATGAAAAGAGATGAAAAACATTTGACTAGAAAAGTTTTGAGTAAGAAGGTGGATGGGTATAGGATAGGAGTAGAAGAAGACCAAAATGGTGTTGATGGATTGCGTGAAAAATTATATGTGTATAAAAATTGTGAGTACTGAGATGACATCTGACAGAGAAGAGTGGAATAAGGGTAAAAATATGAGAGATGTAGTTAGTTACGCCTGAGTCACGCGGTTTTTCTCCGTACTGTTCAATTCTTATCGGATACCTAAAGCAATCTCGTCCCGTGCCGCTCCGAACAGTATTCACTCATGCTATTCATTATTTCTGGTTTATTATACTACCTGACGTACATTTTGTACGATAGTTACTATACTCCTAAGCGTTGTAGTGCAATATTATATAGGCTATAACTTCCTCAACTCCTCAAAGAATTTCTCATATATGATAATAATGATTAATAAGCTAAGATACATAAGCTTCGCAAAAGTATTTCTTTAGGGCGAGGCAATAAGCTACTCCTTTATACCAGATGACAATTATTCACATATATTATCATTCTTATAAAAACTTTACTCAATATCTAAGTTTAAATGTGATCATAAAATCAATTTTAAAGGATTTAATTAGATATCTATGATCATTTATAATAAAATACTACATACTAAGAAATACTGTCATCTATTAAATCGTTAGCGAAGTATTTTCATAGCTACTATTACATATATCGTACAAAAATAATATGTGTATATCTCTCTAAGAATATCTAATAATAACTAGTCTAATAATAATTGTGTTTGATGGAGATACTTAATTTAGGAATTTCTTTCTTTTAAAAGTGCTGGTTAGTAATAAATGAAAATTTTGAATTATATTTTTTGATTAAAAATTTAAGACGAAAGGGCATCTTCACGAGTATCCACAAAATTATTGTTTTGAACTAGTATATAAAATAACAAATATGTAATTATAAAAGTTCAGTTCTATAACTTAAGTACTCAAATATCAGACCTACGATTTACGAGCGTCGAATACCGCCTTCGGTCACGTATAACTCTATCTAACATCCCCGAAGTCTCTTAAGTATTCATTACGCAGTTAAGTAATAGAATTCGATACCGAGATTTATTGCAGGTCATTTTAATGTAATTTGAACTTTAGTACTTTCAAAGGTATACTTATGGCGGTGCCTCTCGATGTATACTTATATCTTATCAGTGCGCTGTGTCGTAAATTCAAATTTTTTGAAAGCGATTTAATTATATTTATATTTTATGAACACTTAAATAAAAAAACATGCAAATAGCACGCTATTAGAACTTACAGTAGAAAGTTATTTTTACCGTGTACCGTCGCATGCTTAAACGCAAGCATTTGCTTTGCAGGCGCTCGGATTAATTTATGTCTAAAAAAATTACCACATTCAATTATTACACAATAAATGTCACCGACGGAGCTAATTTAAACATTATGTTGGCGTCTGTACTAGTCGTGAGACCGTATCACAGACGCTGCTAGTGCACACTGTACTGAATCCATAAGTCGGTTAAATTAAAGTAATAGTGTGAGTTATATTTGAGTGACTATGTGGTTGTGATTTCTGTGTATGGCTAGGTATATTTGCAGGCACGTCTATATCTAATTATGAGCAAGTGGCAACGCTAGCATAATAGGGAGCGTGCAAGAGTGCGTGGATACTGTGTATAGGGATCGTATCGAGTAGGTTTACCAATACAATTAATTAATTTTTTGTAAAGGGGTATTAAAATATTTTCAATTTACTTAAATTGATTATTGTTTCTAATGAAACGAATAGTTATCTAATTAACAAATTGCGTATTCATTTCAGAAGATATTATAAATATATTGTTTTGGATTTATTCTGTAATTTGTGCGACAAGACTTTTTCTCTTCCAAATTTCAAGAGTACAGGTCTCCAGGTTTCAAGATTAAAGTCATGGCGGTCAAGTGGCTTGGCCGGTGGAATATTAATCTGATGTTCGCAGGTTCAAACCTCGACATGTGTCAACGAATTTGTTGGAATTCGAGTACATTCGCTGATGTCAATTTTTACACTATCGACCAATAGTGAAAGAGAACAACGTAAGGAAACCTGATGCTGAGAAATGTTCTTAGAGTACCACCGTATGTGGGAAAAAAAATAAAATTGTGGATTTCTCGGTGTTTGAAATCGCCAATACGTCGTGGGCTGGCGTGTTAATTATGCCCATATCTTCTTTCGGAAAGAGGCCTATGGTCCTGCAGTGGGTCTCTTAGAGGTTGATACTGATAGTGTATATATAACTTTTGATCAATCGGAAATTAATAAAACTCCGAATATGTAAAGACTAGATACAAAAATACAACTCCGAATATAGTTACGAAATATCTACAAAGATGTGACGGTCTGTGACTGCAATGAGTCTGTACTGTAATGAGTATAACTGTAATGAGTGTTTAAATATTAAATCCATTTTTGGATTTCATATTTACATTTCATCGGAGTCTACATTATGCATATAAACATTCCAATAGAAATTCTATAAATTGTACTGACAACCATATCAAAATCCATTGCATCGTTTTGAAGAAATAAGATAACACACAAACAGACACGAAAAGCGAATTTGTTTTATAATATTTATACATTAAAAACACGATAAAAGTATAGCTTTCTCTGTATGAGATATCTCAATATAACAGACCTGTGAGACTTAGACGGCCGTCGGAAGTTAGTCAGAGACAAATTTCCACCTGGCAAAGTTTCGCTTACTGTTTGAGCTTTACATGAACATTTAACGGGCATTACTTAAGAGTTTAATTCTTATACAAAGTTCAATGCAGGGTAAGCTAAATAATAACATTTTAAAATGATTTAAACAAGTTCAAACATCGCATTATTATGGTGTAAGATATATTGAAACAAAATGTATACCAAAATATGGGCAGAAAATATACTTACAATTTAAAAAAAGAATTATGTGGGTTGGTTCAGTGTCATTCGAGTTAACAACATGCTAACGGATTGATTTGAGCTATTCCTCGGATGCAATATTTTTCTCTGGATTACAGGTACCCCTCACCATCATCTTACCCTTATCCCACCTAAGTAGACTCGGCACAACATGTTTTCCTTTCGCACTCTACACTGTCAGATATCATCTCAATATTCACACTTTTTATATGCATATCATTTTTTACACAATCCATCCACACCTTTTTTGGTCTTCCTCTACTCCTATATCCGCCCACTTTCAAACTCTAAACTTTTCTTATTACTTGGCTTTCACCTCTTTTTACACCACAAAGCTATCTTAACATTTTTGAATCTCTGCCATCATTTTCTCATCCATCTCTTTCGTAGCCCAGCACTCGGATCCATATAACATGACTAGTCTTATTATAGTTTACACACCTTAGTGACATTCGTGAGTCACATACTATCCCAAACACCTTACGCCAATTCATTCATCCTGCATTTGTCCTATCACTCACGTTCTTGTCTATGGCAACGTTGTTTTGGATCAATGAACCGAGGTACCGAAAATTGGAGCAGGTTAGTAAGGACACACAGTTTAAGGTAATATGACAAAAACTTGATGGGCTCCAAAGTCGCAGAACAAATGTTCAGTTTTTATCCTACTAATCTTTAAGCCAATATGACAGGTATCCCTCCTATTTTATAGAAATTAATTCCTACTTGTATAACAATGGAACAAGAATGATATTTTAGAAATATTCGAATAACTAGTTCATTAAAAAAAAAAATCAATGCGTTTGTTCAAATATTGTATTTGACTAAAATCCTTTCACAGCCGGCGCGTAATTCAAAGTTTGAAGTGTCTGTCAATATTGCATCGATGCTACTGCTCTGAGAGCTGAGCAATCGGCTTCCGATGCCAAATATTAGCTTATAATATCGACAGGGATACCTCGAAAAATAGGGATTGCGTTTACCAACGTTTTATACTATCTCAGTTAATTTTTAATTGCAGTATATCTTTTATATAATTAAAGTTTTTTCTTATTAAGGGTGATAGTTAGCCAGGTAAGTATTACATAAAAGCCTACCGTCAAGTTACGTTTTCATTACGATGGTTTTCTTTATCGATTAATTGCTATAGTCGAACCTACATCTATCGACGCGTTATCCAAGAACGTTACCACATAGCTCTCATCGCTTCTTATTCTCTTCTTATCATCTTATTCTTATTGGAAATTCCACGTATTCCCATTAGGAGGTAATAGGGGTGACGCGTGATAGTTTTTACCCCATATGCATTATATAAAAGTGAACCACATTTGAGTTATCATGTTTTTTATCTTTTTTCAAAATAATTCTAAAATGCAACAACAAATTCTAAATTTGTATTTTTTGTTTTATTTACATTGGATATTGTTTTTAATTAGTTTTATAGACATTTTAAAGAACTACCTTAAGTTTAGTTTGTTTCCTTTGTGATCATTTCAAATCAAAAATACTTTATTCAATTTACGGCGTAAGAAGGCGCTTATTAACGTCAATTTATTCTAATGAAGTCATGAGGAGTTTTCGAACGCTTAAATTACAAACGCTGGATAAATCTTATGATAAAACTATGTACTACGGAATTATATATCTCAAAGTTGCCTGTAGAATAAATTTTTGATTGTATTTGTTTATCTTCTAAAGACAATAGTAATCATTTTTTCCTTTTTATATTATTAAAACAATAATAGGTTAATTGCAACGATATTTCAACTTAATCTTTATCTAGTTACATTCGTAGTTAAATGTAGGTATAAATTCAATGATATCCTAGAAGATACCACGGAAATACAAACAAATTGTGTATGTGAAGAATCTTACGTAGCTTCTGCAACTGTGATGAAAATGCCTATTGCGAATATACGAGGTGGTTGTAAATCAACTGCTGATACTTGGCTGATCCATCCCCTAGATAACAGTAGTATTCCACATATGAACGTACTTGTGCTTGGTACAGGCTGAGAAGCTGCTCTGGCGTGAAATATTGCTTAAGCTTAAAGGGCGAGTTTATTGTGTGTCTCTTCTGATCAGACTCTATGGTGTGACTGTTTTAAGGATTCCGTAGGTGCTTTTTATCAATGCTCCACCCCCTGACTTGCACCCGACAGAATACGTGTCATAAATGACCCAAATGCTCACATGTGTCCTCTTTTATTCGTATATGCGCCACCTCCTGTAGCGCACACAATATATTTATTACATCCTGTTCGACGTTACCAAAACTTATCCCTAATAAATTCTACGTTTTTGTTTATTCAAAATGTACGTCAACGTTCTTCGACTCAAATACATATCCCTAACATATTATAATTTCAGACAATTTTTACAACTATCAAATTACATGAAATGATATGCACATGGCTCGCTGTCCACAACAATACCAATATCAAAGCACCAAAAAATGGATTTAAACAGTTTAACCAGTTTCATCTAAATAAAGCTGAGGCGAGTATCTAGTTTGTTATAATTTAACGAAGAGTTTCCAAAAATTAAAGATATTTGTTGAGTGTTCTGTATCTCTTAGGTTTAGGAGCCATGGCCATTGACTTAATCTATTCATAAATTCGATATATTATGAAGGTCATACTCATGGAGAGGAGACACTGTAAAACAATTTACAGTGTCGCTCCGCGATTCAGAGCGTTATACGTTCATTTTCGTCCTAAACTAACAGTCTCCCCTAATCTAAATGGTTCTGGATTGCTGACTTTATGTGCTGTAAGCTACGTGATACACGCTAAAGATAGTCACCATTCTTAGTGTAAACTATATACACAGCAAAGGGTTAAGCTAATTCGTGATTTCTTAACCCTTTGATTATACGTGTAATGTCATCAGATAAGCTAGAAATGTTCTGGCTTTAGAGAATAGATTGACAGATTTATCTTTTTTTATACTTTATAACTGAGCAGTATGATAGGAATCTATACCACAAATCTGTATATCCGAGTAGCCTATAAATTGTCAAGCCTGTCAAGATTAGTGAAGGAGTACCGATCTCTCGTAGGTTACCGTTTTTTCAATTGTGCTGTGCACTATACACTGTGTACTGTTGTCATTTTACCGACCTACTACAAAGTAAAATATAGTGGGCCATCACGGAACGCCTGGCAGATGTAAAACATTTAGTATTAGAATGTATATATCTATATTTGATGTTCATAAGCGCCTTCTTAGGGCCTAAATTGAAAAAACAGTTTCATATTTTGTAACAAAATTAATAAAGTGATAATTAAGAAAGAAAATAAAGAAAGATATGGAGTAAAATATGGAATAAAGCTTCGTTAATAAAATCAATATATTTGTCTTATTTTTATTATAATAATAATTACAGAATATATATATTTATAAACACAAATATTAAAGAAAAAAACTATTGTGAACGAGCGTGGCTTTTGTATATCAAAAGAGTCGAAAGCGGTGGCGTAGAGAGTGCATAACGTCATAAGAAAACCTCATGCCGTTTATCGTGACGACACTTGAATCGGTTTTACTACCGAAGCGCATCAATGGATGTTTCACATCAAACGTCTAGCAATTGACCACAATCTAATTGATGTTAGAACATGTTCAACGTGAAGGTGGTAGTTAGCCAGCTGAGAATTAGAAAATGCTCTAAGTCTAATGCCGAAAGCTCAACATTGTAGGATTACTTCGGTCGAAACGATGTTCAAAAATGCTATCACAGTGCCATTATCTTCAAACTTGAAAGTGGAAGTGCCTAAATAGCATGCATGTATGTATATTATCTACAATTTCATTAAAGTTTTACACTATACACTGCTCAAATTTAATGAGCTGCTATTCGAATACTGTCTAACATTCCACTATTTTTATATTGAAGTACTCATAGCTGCTGAAACATTCCTTTTTATTATCCTTCTTGCAAACCTCATTTACTTTCTCCAAAGTCATTAATCTCTTCATCTACGCACGCCATTTTGAATTGCTTCTCATTTTTCTACAACCATTTAATATTTAGACATCATTCTCGGTCGATACTGACTTTACCTTTTATGGAAGGACACTTCCATATATATTAGCTGAAATTAATTCATTATAAAGGTTATTCTCATTTAAAACTTGAATTTTCGTCTTTTAAGTAGACTTTCTACTCATAATGCACTTAACGATTTTTTGTTTGTTTGAAAAATGTAAGGACATCTTGAATTTCCTCCTTTTTATCCTAAATAAACATAGATTATAATACTTAACGGGTCGTAATGATTCTGTGAAAATGTTTACACTACAAGATTTAATTACTCAAGGCGCCGGTACAATTTTGGTTGGGATAATTCGCTGTTATCTAACCATTAGACCCATGCCTTCGTGACTAGAGTTTGTAAGATTGGAGGTGGCGTTTATTTCCATAGCAAGTTTTGTAACACACTATTGTGTTTTTTCTCATTCTATAAACATGTAGTCAGTTTTATGTAAAAGTGCTAATTAAGTCGATAGAAAATTGGATTGGCCCGTATCATAAGTACAAGTTCATGCAAAAGTACAAATAAAAATGCGGTGACGGAAATAATCGCGTATTAGACGTCCTAAGGACTAAAACATCTCGTATGTTAATGCGTGTTACGAACCGCTATTGGTGAAGGGTTATAACCTTCATCTCATTTTTTGGTCGCCCTGAATATAGATGCGCAAATATGGGTATAAATACATATTATATTATGTATAACATCGAGACAACTTAAGGATAAACGAATACCAATTTTAAATTGCTATTTAATTCCCTTACTATATTATGCGTCAGCCTAAATTTCGGCTATATTGAGACGGTAAAAAATATTAAAGAGGACTACAGATTTATTTAGAAGAGAAATAGATGCAATAAAAAATACTTTATTATGAAATATTGTTATCCTTAAGTATGTAATGTTGATTCTGAAAGTCCATACATTGTTACCGTAGGGTTTTTTTATAGATCATCTGATGAAATTTTATCCTCAATTATGAAATCTGTTTCATTTATTAATTTGTTTCAGCAGCTGCAGCTCGGAGGCGATCATTTTTATAGTCTTAGCACGTTGTAACGTAAAGATTGTAATCTTCAATCACATCGTAACAAACAAAGAAATGAAGAAAGTGTTTTTATAGTTCCTGCTAATTTTAGTCCCTTCTGAATACCTTTTGGGATACTATCGGTGAATGTATGAAAAAAAAACCATGGGTATGATTTTATACAAAAAGTATCTAAAACTCATTTAGATTCAAGATTACACTATTGCAATGCAAGATTGCACTAAAAACTAAAAAAATAATGAATTTTAGGAATAACTTCGTAGATTCTTGTTTAAGGCGGAACTTGCGGAGAGCATCCGAACTTATTTAATTAGTATACTGTGAGTGGGAGGCAGAGGAAGAGAGAAATAGGACCTTGTGACACTCTAAATACGAGCTTCAGAATTTTTTAATTAATAGTCATTAAAGTCGCAGGGGTATGTGCGCCCACGTCCTATCATTTACCTCGTGCCTTCTGCACTTTCATTGGTTAAAGTGTTGCTTTTTCTATTTTGTTTTAATTGAAATAAACTTGCATATTTTGATCCTTTCGTACTCATTATTAACTTAAGAACAATAATATCAATAGAAAGTAAAAAACAGATGCCAACAATTTATATTTTGATAAGTGCTCTGAAGGTCTGTTCAAGCCAATTCCCTCGTTTCCTTTCCATTACAGAACTACACGCGCTGGATTTCAGAACAACAGTTTTACGGTAACCACAATTTCGGCAAGAACTAATAAGTTCGCATAGTCCTTATTATTTTTAGATATTGCTACATTTACCTTATCATAAGACGCGATGCTATATATTGCAGTGCATCAATAAAAAAAAGGATGTCTCAGTATCTAATGGCTCGGGCGGTTTGTTTAGCGAAGAATTTCTTATCAGCAGTATTGTTATGTCTCTAACAGATTGTAAAATATATATATATATATTTTTTTTTTTTTTATATTATAGGGGGCAAACGAACAGGTGGGTCACCTGATGATAAGTGATCACCGCCGTCCATAGACACTGGCAACACCAGGGGAGTCGCAAGTGCGTTGTCCGCCTTTTAATATATGTAGGCCTCCGGCGCTCTCATTGACCGAACGAAACGCAACAGTGCAAGCACTGTTACTTCACGTCGGTTTTCTGTGAGAGGGTGGTACTACCCCGGGCGAGCCGACCCATTCATGCTGAAACCAGTAATAGCTTCAGCGTAGCTCTACTACCTACAAATATATAATCGCGACATGATAATTCACCTTCGCTATTTGTTTACTGTTTAATTGGAATTTAACAAATGTCTGTTTCTCCTATACTTCTTTTTATTACATATTAGTTGTCACCAAAGCTTCGCCTGCGTCTATGCAGATTTTATATATCAGTAAGGAGCAGTAATCTCTTCTGGTTTAAACGTGCTCTACGTCCTCTTCTGTAGTCCTGCCAATGTGCATGCACAATTTCTTAATTATGGATTGAGTGGTTAAGACATAATGTGAGAAATAAACAAATAACACTCGCAATTGTAATATTAGTAAGGATTTCTGTTTTCAAATTAGTCGCAAATTTGTCCCCACTTAGTACGTAAAGCATAATGTGGTGTAGCCTAAAAAAATATTCCTAAAAATCATCTATCAACTAATAGAAGCGTCGTAATAATCTTTTCAACCGTTTCGGAGATAAATCCGGATAAATAATAAATCTTTATTTATATATGTAGATTTTTGAATACGCTATAAACCTAACAGGGTCAATTAATTCTTATCAAATGGTCTTTACCCAAAGCCGCTTTACGAATAATGCTCATAAAATCCAAATAATTACAAATGAATACCGCTTTCCGATTTAATGAACTGCGAATCTTTTTAACACCCGCTTGATTACTAGCTGTCCCTGGAAGCGACCACCAGAGACTATGATCTATGATAGTCGTAACTAAGTAAGACAAGAAAAGTGGCATATCCTGCAAGTAATTAAAAAATAAACACACGAGGCAATGGGACATCATCAACTGAATTTTGAGGTTCTCATGCACACTTCTGTATAGTCTATGCAATTAGGGAATAGTAGCTTCTTGTGTATTTTATTCCCAACCAATTCATCTTTGGATGAGATCTAAATATAGAATCAAACAGATGGACAAAAACTTTTTTTTATTGAAAAGTGGTCCAGAATTAATTACTAAATGAAGTTTGTAAAATCACCACTGATCTTATCTGGATTACGCACGTGTTTTGTTAAATTACTAGAATATATATCTATCTCATCTTTAATTCTTTTTGAACATTTTTGGCGGGGTCTGACATTTAGTAGTTCTGTAGGTGGTAGAGCTACGCTGAAGCTATTACTGGTTTCAGCATGAATGGGTCGGCTCGCCCGGGGTGGTACCACCCTCTCATGAAGCTATTACTGGTTTCAGCATGAATGGGTCGGCTCGCCCGGGGTGGTACCACCCTCTCACAGAAAACCGACGTGAAGTAACAGTGCTTGCACTTTTGCGTTTCGTTCGGTCAGTGAGAGCGCCGGAGGTCCACATGTTTAAAAGGCCGGCAACGCACTTGCAACTCCCCTGGAGTTGCTAGTGTCTATGGACGGCGGTGATCACTTACCATCAGGTGACCCACCTGTTCGTTTGCCCCCTATAACATTTTTTTGCTCGCGACTCCATTAATGTAGATTTGATTTATTCGCCGGGAACAGTACTTTTTTCTGGGTATAAGGTGCCCTTTATTTACCCTTACCAACGTATCTGCAAAATTTCCTAATGCTCGGTTGAGTAGTTAGAGCGTAAATTCGTAACAAAGAATCAAGGAACTCGCTTCGCATTTACAACATACGTGTTTGGATTATTGTACTATTTGAAGTATATAAGACAACGAGAGTACCAACACACGACAAACACAAGACCTAGATCAATATCAAGACACAAGGACACTGTACTATTTTTACCGGCATTGTTGGAGCTAATTTAACTGTCACAAACGACCCCTATGGTTTCAAATGACGCTTTAAATAATTTTAAAAGCATTCAGGGCCATCTATTGAGTACTTTAAGAAGTAAGTTTGCATCTTAACTGTAAGGATTCAAAATCTTGCATTATTTGACATTATATTGTGTAATATATTTTTTTTTGCATAATTTAACTTGATTATTGATCACAAATGAACTCTCTAAGTATTAATAGCACCGAGTATGAGTTCTGAGATGTCACGTAAACTTCTTGATAAATCCTGAAAAAGGACGCTGTCATCTTATTGGAACACTGAAGTTATCACACGACACTTTATATTAATTAATCATTTGTTGACATCAGTAATAATCTAAAACAGTATGGTTTGGTTATCGAAATAGGAGGACAAACAAACAACAGAAGTACCACTACATATAGTAGCTGTACAACCGAGAATGTAATGCAAAAATACGGTAACAAAAAACTAGGTAGCGTATATAATTTTCCATTAGTGTTCGCGATCGTAAAAACTAGTTCGCGTGATATAGTACCTTATGTGACGTTCGCTGCTTTTAACCGAACCTAAAAATGTTTCAAAAATGTATCCTGTTTTTTTTTCTAGATACAACGATACACATATAGTATATATAATTTGGATGCATTGTTCGGAGCTACAGAACCGAATTTCTCAATAGATAAAGTATATTATTTACGCGTTTTGTACTTTTTATTATTAATGCATTGTATAAGAGTTAACTATTAATGGCTGATTATTATAGACGTTTATAACATGGTCTTTCGAGCCGGTGAATTTACTATTTGGTATCGTATTGCAATTTCCAACAATGTATCAATAATGAGGTGAATATTCATTATTCGCATCGTGACGTAAAGGTGAGCATCATACCCTCCTTTTTACACATATTTGTTGTTGCATAACGCTTATATGTTCGCACGTTCTATAACACTGAACGACCATTGCCATTATTATAATTAATAATGGACAAAATTAACCTTCGATAAATTGTTATCATTGCATAGAAGCAATGCATTACATTATTAGTTGTTTTTATAATGGTCAAACTTAATAGTGTTGTTTATGAATGCAGTGAGTGTTAGAAATTTTATAGGTAAAAGAAATATTTTTTTTAAGAAATTAAATCGAATATTAAACCTTGTTTTGACGTTTATTTACTGAGCTGGGTAGCATAAAATTCACAGAAGCATAGATCTGAAAAGACGCAGTGGCGAACGGAGACAAGCGATATATTTCAATTATAATATAATTAGCGTAGGACGAAGATTGACAAAACTATGGACCGAATGTTAAATCTATATGTCGGTATAAAAGGCGTAGCAAACAAGAAGTAGGGATTATGTAGTCCCGTGAAGCTGTAAAGGCCTGTCAGGCCAAGAGCGTAGTCAACTGGAAAAAAAGGAGTGTGGATCACTCTCGCACGGGTCGTCGGACCGTTTACATTATTACATATATTCGATAGATACATAATTTTCCAGAACATTACATAATTGTTATCTTATAAGGCTAAGCAATAATGGTTCAAAACTGATAATAATAGGTCATTTACGATTTTAAAAGGTCTTTTTTTTATTCTCACCCTTATTTCACCTAAGTAGGGTCAGCACAAAATGTTTTCCTTTTGCAATCTCCTTTGTGAGATGTCATCTCAATATACATCACTATACACATACCATTTTTCACACAATCCATCTAGACCTTTTTCAGTCTTCCTTTGCCATTCACCTTGATCCTCAAAACTTTTCTAATTACACGACTATTCTCACAATATACCCGTACCATGCTAACCGATTACTCCTCAACTTCTCTGTTACTGGTGCTATTTTCAATCTTTCTCTAATGTACTTATTCTTAATCTTATCGATTCCAGATACACATCTTAAAATTCGCATCTCTGCCACATGCAGTCTTACTTCATCTATGACGACTAGACTTATATTAGTTAAATATTATATATTATCTTATTATAGTTTTATACATCTTCCCCTTAAGTTGCAATGGAATTCGTGAGTCACAAAATACCCTAGATACCGTTCACTGTTGCATCCACTCTGCATTTATTTGAGGAATAATATACGTTCTTGTCTCGTATGCCACCGTCGTTTTGGAGCAGTAAACCGAGGTACCTAAAATTGGAGCACATATATACATATATACACATAGTAATGAAAAAAATGCATTTTGAAAAAAAAAACACGTGTGTGTCTCGGGACGCTCGACAGAAATAATAACTTAAGCTAATCTAAGTTGAACTATTTAATATTGAAATTGTTAAACATGAGAAAACTTTTGGTTAATACTTAAATTTTATGTATATTAATATAATAATGTAAGGAAAGGCTATTTATTAATAAAATCTGTTATTGATTACAAAATATGTAAAAATTAGAGTGGATGTTACTTCGCACTTCCTCTAAGAATCGTTTAGTCGTTGCCATCTCTTACTGCAACAAAAAGCAGTTGTGAAAGAACTAAAAATAATAAAAAGGCGTGGTTGGTTGGCAGGTAAACTCGATGTCCGCAGGTGGTTCAATAAACTAAACAATTCTTAGCGGAAGTGCGAAGTAACATCCACCCAAATTTTTAATGATGAATTTCCGCAAGGTAACGCGTTCATCAATCAAATATAAAATATGTTTTCTTCTTAGGTACAAGTCTTAAATATGTGGAGTACATACCACTGCCGTATGCGTAAGAGAAATTGGAGCCTGACAGACTGGCGCCGTAACGCGTTACGTAACGAAGCGGTTTACCCTCCCATAAGAAGTTATCACTTCAATAAAAGACTATCCATAATTTAACAAAAGCACAGTCGCGAGCACCAACTAGTTCTATATTCTATTATTAGTACCATAACCGAGGAAGTTTGTGAGGATAGAATTTCTTACTTATACTTTCACGCAAAAACTACTCAACGGATTTTGATGAAATTTTGCAGTAATGATCTCGGCGTGTGCTTCATAACTCGACAAAGACAATATATTGTCATATTGAAGATAAAAACGTAGATAACGTCGTCGGCAACTGGTAGTACAAAATAAAAACCATCACTTTCTAGATAATTAAATTGGCGATCGTAAAAATACACGGATTGTTTTAAGAGCCTATAAAATTGTCGGTGCAGCTCCGACTTCGTAACCTCTATCAACGACAGATACATCTCTCTACATTTTTTTTATAACACTATAGTTTTATAGTTTATATTCATACTCGATATGAGATTATGAAACGGATTATTCTCCTTTCATTGGAGTTTTTAAAGTTAAAAGTACTACCTACTATTAATCTTATAAAAGGCTGGCCGAGATACCTGTCAATGGGCAGGTTTTTTCAAATTTAATTGTCACTTGAAGTCATATTTTGGTAAATTTCATAGTACTTAACGATTTTAAATTATAGCCAGTGTCTTATTCTGATGTATAAGCTATATTTCTGCAAATATGTTTTTTTTTTTTGTTGTTTGTGTAATTTTCAAATGTTTGAAAAATCGTACGGAATAGTTAAAAAACTGGATCAAATATCTCTCCATATAAAAAACCAAGCTAGTCGCGGAGAAGCTTGTAAGATTTTTCTGTGATTATTGGTGTTTTGAGATTGGACTGCGTTTATCACCAGGCATAGTGCAGTTACTTTGTCTTACTGTAATATAAATAATAATTTATGTGTGAATAATTTTTTTTACCTTGAATAAAGTCACAATTATCTATCAAAAGTAAACGTAAATTTAAATAATAAGTATATTTTGTATTTTACTGAGTAATTAATATTAATTAAGTAACTAAAGAATTTTCTCTTATTACTTGTGCTATGAATTGTTCGTTATCTGATACGAATATTTCGGTACGAAATTTCGTATTTTATATTCAATTAGCAGAGAAACGGGTTTCGCTCGAGTTTAAAATTTTGAATTCATTTCAGGGCAGTGAGATATGCTGAAGTAAATGTATTATAAAGCACGAGAGTTGCGTAGGAGTCCGAATACGCGACTGAACGGAGCCACATAGTAAGTATCTCAAAGTCATGGGCATTCACAGTTCGGCTCTTAACGATAATCGACGATTCCCGTCACACGATCAATCTGCCCTCGGCCCCCGACACCCTGCGTCGCGTCAAAAGGCCCGCCCACACAGTTATTTCGTACTCGCTTAACATACTTTCTAAGTTCTAATCAGCAATTTATATAGGTATTACTTCACTCATGAATGTCGTAGCGCGATGTTAGATACGTGTTGCAATATTAAATAATAATCTTTGAAATAAGATAAGTAGTTAGGTAATTTGGAGCTTTCAAAGAAACAATAAAAGGAGTATAAATATTTTTCATATAGACACGTAGAAGCTGTTGCGAGAACTTTAATAAAAAATCGTTTACGCCCACATTGAATAACACGGAAAAGTTATTTGATGAAATAAAACAAGGGTTTATATCTCACCCCGGGTCCCGTTACAATAACAATTTGAAAGAAAGACAGACGTCTTCATTTAGCGTGCGCCTTACAAAATTGAATTTATGTGACAGCCTGTCTAGAAGACGATATCCCGGTCTCTGTTGCCGCTAATAAATACGTTTTCGTAGCGCAAGTGTTGAGAAATATTATATTATTTTTGTAACTATTTATGTATATATATTAGATTGATACAACACAATAAAAACTATTTTCAAGATTTTCTGTTGCAATCCGGTATTCAAATGAAAAGTGCAATTATGACAAATTTATCTTTCAGTTTGAATAAGTTGTAAACAGGTTGGTTTATCGATAAATAATGAGAAAACTTTTTGTAGAGCATTCGATTGCCTTCAAAATCGTAATCAAAAATTCGTTTATTAAAATCGGAATATTGGTTTGCAAAATAAAAAAAAAGACAGAAATACGCAGTGAGTAACTTCTAAATATTAAGAGCTCCAGTTTTTATTACGTCGTACATATTTCAGTACGGATTTTGAGAAATAGTCAAATTTCTTTAAATAAATGTGAAGGTAACTCAAAAACATGATGCTACTGACGAGTCACTTTGTTGAATATTTAACATTTTTTTGTACACTGTAACGGTAAAGTGACTAGCGCTTATAATAAATACAAGAAGAACGTCTACCACCACGTTATCAACAATCTATAAACTGATAAGGATTGTCTATGACAAGTTCATGAACGTGCTTAGTGGTTGGGACCTGGTCGGGAGATCTTTGTTGCGTGCTTAGCGGATTGTAATACAACACGTCTCAATGTGGCTATGGCGGTTGTTACACTTGACGTTATAGTAGTTGCGATCGGGTCTTACAAAAGTAAACTATTACGTAACGTCTCACGACTTCATAGTGACGGTGAAACTGTGGATGCCTTGTCGGGTTGACAGTGTAGTAAGTTCGAAAAAAAAAAAAAAAAAGACTTCATAGTCAAGTATTAATTCTCCGGCCACTCAATTTTCCAACATGTTTTTATGAGTAGATAACAATTAAGATTTGTTTAGTTTTATATTGTACTAACTGATATTCGCGACTTTGCCTGCATTGACCTGTGCATGCACACCACACCGCTTACTCCACTTCTCCATGACAAGAAATAAGATATCGTGATACTGTTTTTAGATAAAAACCATTTGTAAAAAATAAAATTTAAATCCATATCTATCCAGTAGTCTAAGAGGAACGCGGGCTCAACGGCAGACCTTATTTAATTTATATATATTATAAACTAGAAAATATCCTGGTTGTTGAATGAGACTGAAATGCATTTACTTAACTACTTTTCTCTCGTACTTAACTCGTATTGTCATTCAAATTACAATAACTTGTCACGGAGTAAACTGATTTTAATGGAAGAAAGACTAAATGTTACTCGAAGATTCACTTTGTGATCTTTTAGATGACGTTTACCAAAAACGTATTACTTCAGCAGCGATGAGTGCCCAAACAAACATACAGACAGATAAACATTCTCATAAATGATTTAAATGTGTATAATTACTTATTCTTTATCATTTGCATTTGCATTTCTTCTTTTTGCAAAAATTTTAAATGTACAGACCCGTTAAATTTACATTCTTATTATATGTATAGATTTTGACAATTTATATTTGTATTTTCCCAAATTAATAGAATAAAAATATGACACTATATATAAAAAATATTAACAAGAATTCAAAGATTGTCAAACGGAATGGATATAATTGGAGGGTTTCCCGAAAAAAAAACAACATACATTTTAATAGTACTATACATACAAAATTTAATGGACACACATACATTCAGACCTATACGCTTATTACATAGTAATTATTTTCGCTTACTAATGTTGTTTTTACTCATATTTTAAATAGTATCACCTTTTAGTTGGGGTACGGATATGCATCGACTGACCGTATAACGAAATTCACTAAAACATGGAGTATGGCGGATATGATTATTGCGACTCAATTAAACAGAATTTCTATTTCTTCATTTTAGCGATAACAGATACTCCTTGATAAATCTTAACAGTACTTCTGCAAGCTACAGCTTCAACGAACTTTGTCCACACATCCATAAACAGTACAGTAAACAGTCAACAATTAACCTTAAAGTGGCTTTAATTAAAGTACAATATCGATTTTAAAGCGGTCTCATTCTGTTTCAATAAAACGCAAAAACTCTCGCCTGTCATCATTCGAATTAACTGATACATGGACAAAATGTGCACTTTTTCTTAAAACACATCGAACACGCATACCCATTCCATAAACAGTAACCCCCCCGATAGGAACGAAGCCCACTGAAACTGACTGCTGTATGCATATTTTTCTCAAGTAATGTTGGTATGTTTTGAAGAGAATTTACTATTATTACCGTATACAGGGATGAGGGTTCAACGGATAAAGTATATTGGATCCGTCTTAATGCGTGTGAAAGATTGGAACATGTATTTTGTTTACAATAAGTGTTAGTGACTGGTATCGAAGGAAAATATATGGTTTCAAACAAAACACAAGACGAATCTTATAATTGTGACAAACGTTTATTTATATTGCGTTGGTCTTATATTATAAGCAAAGCATAATGAAATGCAGTATATGTGACATAGGTATACATTACTATAAAAATTGTTGGCGCGTGTTTATATTCTCAAATTTTTTGTTGTATTCCATTTCCTTGTTTATTATTGTCCTTATTTACTTTAATAATACATTTATTCCTTACTTATAAACTATTCTTCACTAGGTATGGAGAGGAGCCATACTTTTCAACTTAGGAGATGCTTCTCTCTTAAGGACGAGAAGTTATGGTGGATCACTGTGTTGCCGGGGATGAATGTTAGAATATAATTTTTGCCGGGCAATTTTTCCTTTGATCATCTGGCAACCCCCGTGGTAACGGACTAGCACTCCAACCGCGACAGTTTGAGTTTGAGTTACGATCGCGCGCAACGCATACATCATCGCCTCAGATCACACACTCATTATCATCGCCACTCATCATCCTTATACTAGTACTTCATATGCATTTACGCAAGTCCTGGGATACTCGAGAAGCTGGATATGTGGGAAGGATTACTCTTTAAGTAAAAATTTCCGTTAATCTTGCTCAGTAAATCAGAGTCCGTATCGTATGCCTCGTAAAATGGGAGATTTGAGGTACAATAATACCAATAATAAGCTTATACCTCTTAACTATAACTATAAATATGAATGTTAGTTGTTTGTCTGCTTGTTATGCTTTTACGCCGTATATACTTAATAGATAAGTATGACATTTTGCGTACATGTTGTTAGAAAAACAGAAAAGGATATAGGCTACATTTATTCAGAATAAAGTGCTATTCTCGAGGAAAAAGCTAGTAGTGTATATATCGAAACAAATTAACTTTTGAGACTCGATTACTAAAGGATGCATGCACATTTCAGGCCAGCATACGTTGTATTTACTGTTTCTTTAGAACCACATATTGCGAAATACTTTAGTCTTTAAATCTTTACCGTGCTACTTTTAATACAATAATATGTCAAGTTCTTTTATCAAATGTCTCAGTTTAATACCTGTAGGTTATAGTATCGGTAATATATATCGCTATCTACAATCAGTCTGAGATCTTGGTGAATAAAAACAAGATGATTTTATATTTTATATTAGGATTTTATAATTCCTCTCTGGCCAGCTTCCACCTTCAAGATAAAAATTTGTACCCAAGTTTGTTTTAGCAACTGTACCACTGTGTGTGTTGAGAACCAGTACTCCCTAGACTTAACGTGTCTACTATCTTGCGCTGTGTTACCCTTTAACATCATGTGAGAATGTGATCAAACAATAAAACCTATACAAAAAAACCTGATGATAATTTTCATATTCAATGTGCCTTATGCTCTACGATTTATACTGTATTACTGTCAATGATAGGTGCTCCCATGGTATATCACTAGAAAAAAACTTTCTATGGCGGAATGTTGCCAAAAAAGATATACACGCCAAATAGAATTACCACGCTCATATTCAAAAATATAAAGTGCTCCGTAGATATACTTTATCCGATGACCAAGTCATTAGGGAGAGTTTTTTGCAAAAATGGATTTAAACGTGGCATGATAGTAGAACTCGCAGAAGTTACTAGACACCCCGTTCTGATGACATAGCGAAGTACTAAGTACATAAAAAGCACGGTACATTCTTTTTAACAATATAGATCAATGTAACAAATATTTTTGTTAAATGTTATTTTTATTAAAGTGCAAAAATGTACATAATATCTAGAATAGTAGAATTTCTAAGCCGAGTTAATCTTGAATGACATTTCTCAAGGTAGCTATGCTTTCCTCCAGAAAAGTTAAAATTATGTTTAACGTCAACGTGTTTTTTTCCAACTGACTATACGCTGTTGGCTTGAGGAGCTTTCATAGTTTCACCGGACAAATAGCGGCAACGAGATTTTTTTTTATTCTTGAGATCTTCTCTTTTGATATTTCTAGGTCACAATGTTCAAAGTTTCCAAATTTATTTCCTGTAACTCAATTTTCTCTTTTTACACGACATAAATCAATTCAATAGATCTGTTGAATTTTCCGGTGTTATTTTCCGTTTCAAAAAACTACATCACTTTAAAAGTAATATTTGTTTGCCCACTGTGTTCTTTGCCCTATATTAATTCCAAAACTTACCACCAAATAAAATAAAAAACAACCACGATAATATTGCACGCTCGTAACAATATTTATGTGTCTGACCATACTAACGCGTCGAAGGCGAGAGCGGTGAGCGAGGCGGAAGGCGGAAAGAGTAGTACATTCCTCTCAGGTGCCAAATTTATTTCTGGATGTTATGACCCTTTTAATCTTTTGTAATTTATCTAGCCCTATAAAGAGCATAAATGCAAATCTCGGTCAATGTGACTGTTAAGGTTAAGCATTGACTTCCCGCGGTTTATATCTTTTTACCTAGATGGCTTCAGATTCCCTTCATAACCATCTCGAAGCTTGCTTGATTTTAACTTTTTTGAAGTCATCAGGTTTTTCTTTCTAATTTTCGTATCTTGTCAACCGATCCTCTTTATTGAAGATTAAGTACTGCCATTATATTATCGGTGATTCTTACAAAGTGTGTGGCGATGGCTGTAGTATTTCAAAAAGACTCCTCTAATTAGAAATCTCTAGGGAGTTTTTTGTGACATTCCATTATTTATACTCATTGTTATTGTTTCCCATCCAATTCACCGGTGGACAATAATCAAGCTACACTACGCAAAAGAACCTTAATATTATACAACATACTATATTAACTAACACAACAATGCGACTCTGTATAATTAAAACTCAAATGCCGATTGTATGTAAGCGCATCACTGCACCTATTTCGCTTATTCTTCTTCTGTTATATATGTAATTGTCAGTGCTGATACTTTTGCTTTATATTGTATTAAATTATTGGCGATATTAAATGCAAACCCTTACTTACGGCTATTATTAAAGCGGCCAAAAAGATTTACGAGAATTGGAAGCTCGATAATCTGATATAACCACAGGTTAAAAATAAAACAAAGAAAAACTCTTTTTAATTGTTCATGAAATACATGGATCTCGTGTGTTTTTAAAAAAAAAATTAGATCGTGTTTATATAATTTGAATACTACCCGTTGCGGTAACGAAAAAAAAATATTAATTCGCATTTTTATTACATTAGAGATGTGATTTTAACTATTCATCGTTTTTTATTATATTATAAATATATTTTCCTAACTTTTAGTTTACATTGAAATAAAAAAAAATCATTGTTTTAAATAATTATGATCTTTAATTTTGCCGACTACTTTACGGATATCTAATGCATAAGTGAATCGAATGGGAAACAATACCACGGAGCATGAATTCTGAGATGCTACAAAAGCTCAACGGAAAGTTCTAACAAGGAAGTCACCATCTTGCTAGAACATAGAAATTATCAAAACACTTATAACCTAATCGATAATGGCAGTAATAACCTAGAAAATTGGTAACCAAAAATAAAATAAAAAAAGCATATGAAACTGTTTGAATGTTAAATTGTATATGCAATAATTCATTTTTGTATATCCGAGATGGTTAACTCCTACAACGTTTGACCAACTATCACGAAATGATATGTATTCACTAAATTTATTCATAGAGAAGGATTGTGTATACTATGCGGTTTTATTTTATTGTAATTAACCATTTATATACTGTAATTTTACATGAACGGGTGCTGGTATGATATATAATATATATACATTTTTTTAATCTTCTGTGTATTTCTTTGCTACACTAAGACCACGCGGCTCTGTTACAGACCTTTTTGATTTTCTTTAAAGTTTTTATTTGTTACCTGAAATACCAATTTGTTTGTTTCTCCCAAACTTACTTTATTTTTTAAAATTATTAATATTAATTCAAAACTATAGCCAGATATAGATGTAAATCATAGAACACAGGTATATTATAACAGTTTAATTTTATCGATAACGTTAACCCATGTTTTCGCATTACTATAGTCATCAGTGAGTTGCTCCGGGGCAATCGTAGGTATCATGAATACTCTTCATTGCCAGTGTAATATTGCATTACATATCTGTAGTTACTATCTATTGATTCTTTATATTTTTGGCTATTTATTTTTAGAATGTATTTGTAGACTAGTTTCAAAGTGTAACCATTAAGAATATACTATTTAAGTTTATTTTAACATAATAACTAAGTTGTAGAGATGTTTAATTAAAAATCCTAACTAATATGTGTGAATATGAGTTTGTCTGTTACATCTTAACTTCTCAACCGATCATCATAAAATCTTGCCTACTCACATATTGACATCAATCAGGAGTACAGAAAAGGACATAGGGTCATAAAAAAGACTTTTCCAGAAGGATTGGTCAAGTCTATATTAACGTGACTAAAGCCGTGAGCAAAAGCTAGTATTATATATTTTACAATTTAGATAGTATTATATATTTTAAGATTTCATTTAGGACATAGTTTCCGAGAAATTGTAATTTTGATGCAACTGGCGAACTCCGTAAGTAGACATCTTATCACGGGCGTTAATAATTTGAAAGTAAAGAATTTTAAAGCTAAATATTTACTGTCCACATTAAACTTTTAGACCGCTCTGAATATAGACGCACAGAACATAAATTTATGTATAAATACGTATTACACTATATATATATAACATAAAGATAAGTTAGTGATAAATCAATGCCAGTTTTGGATACCTATAATAATATTTTAACTTTATTTGTATTAAACTCTTGACTGTATTATGCGTAGTCCCGAACGATCGAGTTCCGTTCGGGCCGCGGTTGGGTGCACATGTCCGCTCTTTCGCTGCTCTGTCGGTTTAATCGTTCGTTAATTTCGTTTCTCGGGTATGTTCGTTATTGTGTGCTCGGCCGGATTGTTCGTCCATCGTTACGTTCTTTTCAGAGCAACAATGCACTAACTAATCCGCACATTTCGGCGTCGCCCGTGTTGCGTGTTGTGAGTCGTGCAGTGCGTCGCTTCTTCGTGTTGCGCTGTGTGTAGAGCGTCGCATCGAAGAGAAGAAAAGAAGAAACCAAAGTGCTAGGGACCTCCGTCTAGGCTACGTAGGTTCTCTGTGAGGCCTTGCACTTCGCCCATAGCTTCTCACGGATTGTTCGTTAGATTTTAAACAGGCGCACCCCTCTATCCTTCAGGCAGGAAGGTTAGTGATGTCGAATGTAGGTGGCGCTCGAGTGCCTCGAGTCTCGCCCTCATCCGCGCCCTTTGTCCCATCACCGGCTCAAGGTCAGGCTGCGGGTTCCGCAGTTTCGGCTAAGAAGCTACGCGCCCCACCCCCCGTCACGATTCTAGACAAGGCTCGCTGGATGCAGATCTCAGCGGCCTTAAACTCCCGTAAAATCTATTATACCTCCGCCGTCGATACGATTGCCGGCATATTAGTTAAGGTCACTACTCCTGATGAGCATCGTTAGCTTATAAAATACCTCTGAGATAAAAAAAACTCTCGTATTTCACCTACGCACTCGAGGAAGAACACCTCTTCCGTATTGTCATATTTTGTTGTTTGGTTTGGTGTTTCTTCAGAACTCCCCGCGACCGACATCTTTAATTGCCTGAAGTCTCAGGGTCTTTCAGTTCGGGAGGTACACCATATGTACCACCCCCAGAGGGAGGCCCCCTTCAACTTGGTGCTGGTCATATTGGATCGTAACAAGGAAGTCAAGGGCAATTTCAACCTCACCTCCGTCTCTCCCGTGTCTCAGTAGAAGCCTCTCATAAGTCCTATGTACCCTCACAGTCTCACTATTGCCAGGTGTACGGTCATTTCACCCGGCACTGCCACCTGCCTTATAGGTGCGTTAATTATCTCGGGGATCACACCACTACGGAGTGCCTCCGCACTCCAAAATCCTCACAGCCTTCTATTTGTTTGCTTTGCGGGCAACCGGGCCATCCCGCGAACTATCTAACCCAGTGCGCCCCGTACGAGTCGTACCCGCAATGCCAATGCTAGACATACAATTGAGTGCACCATAAGCGTCCGCACCCGCGCCGCGCGCGCTCTGCTGGCGCGCAAGGGCCTCGTTATCTCCCACGGCTCTTAAAGCCAATCCCCAGCCTCAGAAGACTCAGTCCATTCCAAATACTCGCCTTCAACGCGTTCGTTAATAGTAACCCTGAGAGACTCTTAAACGCGATTTCAGCTTTCCCGACCGTTGCGAATACATTACAACGTCTAACCCACGTATAAATTCGCGATTATCGCGAAATGTATGAACCCGCGTGTTTATGTCTGTTCCTCTCTAAAAACTTGTAAATAAAATATATTCGACCCCTCTCACAATGCGTGTTTTGCTCCCAAGCTCGCATATATGTTGTCCGCCCCGTAGTGGCCGGAGGGATATCCCGCTCCAAGCACACACGTCGCAACCCCCGTACCATCATCTCGAGCCTGGGTTCGTTCCACGTATTGGAGCCCTCGAGCTACTGCTTACGTAATACAATAATTCACCGTTAAATTTGACACGACACTTTTCAGACGTGCACACACAAGCACAATTGGAAGGTTGTTATTTTTTTTCCTCACGTAGCTTCATTACTGTCAATATTAGCCAATTTTTAGATTCCAAATACACGTATGAGTTGGTGAGACATGCATGTATATGTATGAATAGTTAATTAGCGTGGTTAGTTTAGATCGATGCACGACTGTTGCAATATTCAACAACAGCCCAAGATCAGGTCCCACCAGCTTTTGTGCTCTTCGCTCAATCGGATGTGTGTCTTAAGCGCTCACCTTAGTAGTTCGGTGAAGCTGTGAAGCCACCAAAGGTGACACCAGCGTAAGTCAGTTAGAAAAAAAGTAAGCTCGAACTTCGGTTAAATATAAAGCGGTAACGAAGATTGACTAGGGCTATATACAAAACACCATCGAAAACGCTTTAGTGTATTGTTTACAGCCGAAATGCGATACCACTCTGATAAACTTTATGAGGACAACACGGAAGCCGTTTCCGCACTTAATAATGGCAAACGGTATATCTGTAACACCATAAAATCGTTTATTATTATCGATTCGATCATTCGATACAGATATTAACGTTGGTTTGATATTTTCACTTAGAAATAAGTGCGTATTCCTGAAACGAAGTTTTGAAATGAAGTTCCTTAACACACCTTGTAAATGTTGAATAGTAGAAAACGTCACATAAGGAAAAACCGTAATGTTGTTCTGTTTCTCTCTTCATACGGTTTTCTTGCACTTTTTTATTATAGGTATGCGTATAAGTATCCGACATGCAACGAGCATGGTATGCTGTCGGATATATTCACTGTACCATCATAAGAATATATATAATACAGCTTAGAAATGAGAAGAGTATATTCTTTTTTTTTTATCGAATTGACTACGTTAATGGCCTGATAGGCCTCTACAGCTTTATTGGACTACAATATAATTGTTCAATACATTCGCCTAGGTATGAAATTTGGTAACACTCCAATATCAAGATTATTAATTTAATAGCGCCATCTTTTGCCTCATAGTGAAAGCTATAAATTAAATTGATATACATACTAAAAGCTACAGAAAATGAGACAACACTATCTATCTGGTTATGCTGTAAACTTTTGTATAAACTCAATACTGAACACGTGGACAGTACGGCAATGTAAATTGTTGTTATTTATTTAGCAGTTTTCATACAATTTTATAATCCATTGTTTTGTATCTAATTTTAAAAAAAAAAGTAAATATTGTTAAAATCATTACATATTATGAAACAAAGTCGTCCGCCGCGTCTGTCTGTGTGTCTGCATGTTCGCAATAAACTCAACAACTACTTAACGGGTTGTAATGTGGTCTTCACCAATAGATAGAGTAGTTCACGAGAAAGGTCTATGTATATAATTTGTTAAGGTTTTGGTTAAATTGGTTGAAATATAAAGATAATTATTGAAAGGATCGAAAAAATCAAATCAGGGCAGGACAACGTCCGCCGGGCCTGCTAGTACTTAATAAAACTCTTTGTTTTCATTCTTTACTTTGAGTAATTAGCATTTGAAAAAATGAAAGAAAATAAATAATAACGTAAGAAACTTCATTTCTGACGAAGGTCTTATGAGCACATCTTCATATTGCTACTGACCAGCCCCTGTTTGACACGGCTTTGACTTACACTAATTCGGAGTCATAAGTATTCAAGTAATTTAAGCACGTGATTCAATTCATTTTTTAAAGCTTTTACAGTCTGCTAAAATCAAAGAAACTTTGAAAGCTAAGCTTCGGGTATATATCTTTACCACTACGCTAGGTAAGTTGATAGAAGCGTACTAGTACACTTATTGCGCATGGCTTCTGGTAGTTGAGTCCACCAATTTACAACCCTACAATGCAAACAATAAAGTATTACAAGATAATAGGGAGTCACTATAGGAGTTATGATAGTCGTCTATGTTAGCATATAAGGATTACCGAAAAGTTCTATCTGTTTTTCTTACCAGCATGAAGGCAATTTAGATATCACATTTTTGATACATGCTTTATGTTGTGATGCGAAAAATTGAATCAGTACTTGTTTGATACCTAGTCTTTATTTTTGAAATTTTTATCCCTTAAAATAATTTTGTAAGGGCGTAACAGTACTTTATCAGTAGCCATGCGTCCACTATAGCTTCACACTTAAGACTAACTTGAATCAACTTTGTTTTAATTAAATTGCTACGTCAGTATGTGTACGTTACGTAATAAAAATAAAGAGCCGAACATGCGCTAAATAAACATGTGCTTATGTGTCGAAAACTATTGTCATACACACGGACAGAATTTACCGGTAGTCTACCTAGTATCTATCTGTCTATCTATTTGGTAGACCTAATACATCCCTTAAATTAAGGTTGTAAACACTTATTGTATATTTAGAGTCATCATAATCATCATCTTACCCTTATCCCACCTAAGTAGGGTCGGCACAACATGTTTTCCTTTTCCACTCTCCCTTGTCAGATGTCGTCTAAGTATTCACACTTTTTATACACATATCATTTTTCAAACGATCCATCCACACAGTTTTCGGTCTTTCTCTAACCCTATATCCGTCCACTTTCAAACTCAAAACATTTTTTGTTACATGGCTTTCATCTCTTCCCATAATATGCCCGTATTATGCTAACCTATTACTCCTCAACTTCCCTGTCACTGTTGTTATTTTCAAACTTCCTCTGACATACTCATTCTTAATCTTATCCATTCTGGTTACACCACACATCCATCTCAACATTCGCATCTCAACCACATGTAATCTTATACATGCATACATCTTATTTGTACTTATTGTATATTTAGAGTATTGTACATTATTTTGAGCAATCATCTTTAACTAAATATAGCAAAAGAAATATAGTTTATACATTAGAACAACACATAAGCTATAATACTTAAAGGTATTCTTTAAGTTAGCCAAAATATATGAATGTTAATTAAGTTGAAAAAAAAATCTACCATTTATTTAGATTATTCCGACGAACACTGCATACACCATCGGTGCTTCCTGAAGGTATTGTAAGATGATATAGTTTGTAAAGATGCAAACGCAAATGAAATCGCGGGTGGTTACTAGTACTCTATATTTTATAAGGAA
The DNA here is from genome assembly GCA_035772565.1 of Antheraea assamensis. Taxonomy (NCBI): domain Eukaryota; kingdom Metazoa; phylum Arthropoda; class Insecta; order Lepidoptera; family Saturniidae; genus Antheraea; species Antheraea assamensis. Next base: position 1,530,905 of record JAQQSE010000046.1, on the reverse strand, counting down.
GTGGGAACCTTTCTCCCCACATTTTAAATATTACAGTTATAATGCTATTAAATGTACAAACAAAAATTACAATTTACAAAGCTGCACCGAAATGGTGTTCAATGGACATTAATATAACCGACCTTTCCGAACGTAATTGAAAGAAATAAAGCTCGATATTATCCCGACTCAATTGATTGGAAGATACGACAAAAACTTCAGTCCGATCGGTCGCCATCTTTTTTTAGAGCGGGACGGGAGATATTGATTGATAGCCGTCCTCGTCACAGACAAGTGACGCGGGCTCGTTTGCTTCTGATTGTACAAACGAATAAAGATACGCAGAATGTCGACTCCGGGGTATATTTTTCAAATGTATAAATGTGTAAGTTAAATTTATTTGTGACATAACTTAAACAACTAGCAATCTTTCCACTAATTTGTTGTTAAGTATACCGAACGAGTATGATTTAAGTAACTTACATGAACTGTCTGTCAAAATTCTATTTGAACTAACAAGAATCTAAATGTCCAAATTAAAGTGCCATTCTTTGTTAAGATTAGCTTCTGAAACGGCTGAACCGATTTTGATGAGATTGATACTGGAAGCCTTATCACGTAAAAACTATCACTGTGATTTCTTTATAAAAGTTATATTTCTGATACTCTTTTCGGTAATTTCAATTCTAAACAATTATTTACTGCCATTGTATTGGTTAATTTTTAATAGTAAAAATAAAACTGGGAGTCACACGCAAAACAACATATATTATAACACTAACTACGTCCCGCGGTGTTACCCGCGGTTTATAAGTTACACTAAAATGTGTATTATTTAACAGGTGAGTAAAATATTCAAATTTTTAGAGACAAAATATATAAATTAGAGCATCGAAAAAATCAGTATCATTGGCAATTTAGGAAAACTAAACTTATCAAGGACTATGATCGGAAGAACTGGCCAAGATGACTTATTTAATTTGTCGCGGTCGTAGAGGGCCAGAAATATTTTTACTACAATACATCCCGAATACAATACATCGATTACGGAAGTTATTGTTTTCACCATAAATAAACGTATTTCCGGCTCTCGACACACGCAAACAACCCACGTAACCCACGTATAGCTACCCGTGAGAGAAACAGGGGGTACCCAGATTGATGCCGGCTACTTTTAAAGCTTAACAGGAAATTACAAGCGCTTGACTGGAATGGCAAGTAAGTGGGTATTATGGGAATTGTGTGTATCAATACCGTGTCTTCTTTGGCCCTTCGGGTTTTTTGGTCCATCCGGGTTACGCACCAGTATGACAGGCACTGTGAATTTGAGTTCCAACTTATGGGAGGGCGCCCCAGACATCACCGTGTCTATTAACATGTAGTTCCTCACCTCACCTGAAACAACGATGGGAGGATCGTCATATGATTTGAGTAATCATTCAGGTTGACATTGCAGTCATTCGCAATGGCATCTTAGAGGTGTACGTAGCTCTCGGCTCGCAACGTGCTCTGATTCAGAGTTATATAGTGCAGACACTAACGCTCCATATTTACGTACATATTTATCAAGAATTGAGAAAGGATTGTCCTACAGCGCAGCAACAAATTAAAATTATTTTCACGGACCATTATATGGAAAGCGTAAAAGTTCACGCAGTTGTCTCTTTTGTTCGGGTTGGTTTGAGGAATATTAAAGAGATATCCCTCTTGTCTCTTCCAGTATATACAGTATTCCAAATACTGTAGAGCATCATAATATCGGTGCTTGTCTGCTTTTCTGGTGAGTGAGTCGTCGTACTTCCGCAGGACGATGTGTCTCGGGGTGTTGGGATCGGTGCCCGTGACCACAGCTGCCAATGCGGCGGCCACTGAAGCATTGTAGAAGCACGGGTGCTGCCTGCTCGACACGTGCTCTGTGTGTATCAATGACTACTTTGTAACTATCATCGCGCATATTTTCTAGTGCGGAATAAGATATTGTGGTTGTGCAGAACTTGTTAAATATTAAGTACAGTTGCTCGCTCTACGGCTTCAATAATTTGACACTGTCTGCCAGTCTCCGCCTCGTCGTCTCCTATAAAATACACCTGTAAAAATTGAGTCTGTAGTGGTGGCAACAGTGACTCTATTTTGTCATGTACTTAGTCTTGCATCGTAAAAGTAGGGAAATATCCAGGCATAGCAATATTTTTCTGCACCCCGGAAAATTTCATGTGAAAACATATTTTTTACACGGTTAAGGAACCATCAAGGTTCATCATTTTCACCTGTAAATAATGTTTTTAAGAGATCAGAGGCTCTTCTAAAATAGTAATGGCTACTTTGCCCCCAGAGCAACACATTCCTGCTCATTCCTCCTTGCTTTTTAATGCTCCACATTGGCGAAGCATATTTTCCATACGCACGCTGATTAGTCATTAATTGGGCATGCTCTCTCTGTCGAGAAGCAGCTTCTTTAGGTGTTTCAGTGGCACGCTGAATATCCATGCGCTCTGCCCTTTCTTGATGGCGAGAAGTTGATTCTTCAGGTATCTCTGATGCACGCTGAGAGACTATGCGATTATCATTTTCCTAACGTCAAGCATCAGCTTGCTGAGAAGTGTCTCCAGCTCTGACTTCTGTCTAACGTGCTGCTTGCTGACGTCTACACTGTGCAGCATGAACAGTAGATTCTTGCTGTCTAGCAACTTTCATAGCTCGAGCTCTTTTAGATCTCTATGGAAGGTTGGATTTGTGTTTGCGAGTCATAATTTTACTAAAAACCTCAACAATATCCTAGAAACTGCTATTGAACTGAACTAATTTATGAAATATAGAACCTCTTTTTTTAAATCGGTTAAAAAAACAACAAAACCATAGCACAAATTGAAACAGAGGAACGTCATCTAGGGAGCAAAAATTTCAACTGAGTGCAAAAATGCTCATACCACGAGAACACTTTCCATGCATGAAAAGAGAGTCCCTTATAATAGTTGATTGGTCCTTACAAATAAATTTACTAGTTGCGCTCCAGATAATGAGATCTGTTTCTGGTCTTCATCTTATTTATCAAATACGGGCTACGGAGACGCTTTTAACGTAAACTATATGATTGTAATTATGGCAATAAGAAGAACCACGTCCCGTATGGTCTAGTGTTTAGGATACCTGGCTTTCACCCAGGAGGCTCGGGTTCGATTTCCGGTACGGGAAACTTTTTAGCAGTCTGGTGGAGCTGTAAAGTCCTTATTGGCTAGCAGTGTAGGTCAGTACGAAAAAAAAAAGCAATAAGAAGAATGATTTTGTATATTTTGTTCAATTGCTTTCGAATTATAAGAGATATACACACACTACAGATAAAAAAAAACTCATACTTCCAAAATATAAAGAGATATACTTAAATAAGCAAAAAAAAAAGGAAAATAAATTAGTACATGTTGTTAATATATTTTTTGCTTTTAACTTAGTATTTAATGAGTATTAAATGACTATCTATGATTACTACTGCACTTATATAGAGTCATACTTTCCAAATGTATGCACTTACCTGTTCCAGTATAAGTCTTCTTGGTGTTTAAAAAAAGCCTTATTTTCGTCACATTAAAAATAAAATTATTAGCTAATATCTTAATATACGTAAATGTTTTATTCATATTTATGCAGTAAACTTGTACAATTTATGTATATTGTTTATTAAAATGCGAGAACTCGAGTGAATAATTTATTTGGGGTCGTTGTTACTGACGAGGTGATAGGGGTGTTAAAGATATCTGCACGTTTGCGTTTTTAAAACGTATAACATGTTCGGTTAATATAATTGCCCATACAATTGTAATCTACTATTTGCAATAAGTATCAAAGTTATATTGAAAGACGGAAGCCTGTGATTTACTTGTAATTATAGAGTTTTCCAAAAAACTATCATTATTATTTTTTTAATTATCATCTCGTCTGATATTCAGTCAACTTTGCAGATTATGTCTATGTAGAATCAATCTTAAAAAAGTTAATCGTGATAGGTTGATCCTCCTGAAGCCTGGTTTGTAACACCTTGTCTGCCAGTACACGTTATTAACAACATCGCCAGTCACTGCTTACACAGCTTCTACCATTCTTGAACAAAGCATACATATACAGAATTGTTCTGAGTACGCTATTTAGCATTTTCATCTCAATACTGCAAACTAGTTATACAATAATAAGTAAGTTTGTGTGGTATAATGTCATTATAAACAGCTAGCTATAAGTCAACCTGTCTGTTAGTTCCGACAGTTATAAATTTCATAAAATACCTACGTTTCTTATTTGTAGACAAAGAGATGAAATACTTTAAATAAAAATAAATACATCATATAATTCAAACTAGTATGTACCTATTATTATAAATTATAAAAATGAATTGTCGTGGGTCGCTTAACAGATATGAAACATGGAAATTTATTGTCATTAGAAGACATTTCAATTAATACAAATATTACAAACAATCGTTTATATCATGGCTACTATTCCAATTGCATTAAGTAATTGATGTTCAAGCCGATTATAATACGTCATAATGTTATATAATAGTAAAACAAATTAAATTCTCGAACAATTATGATATAGTTGACGTGAAAAAGTAATATAAAACACATCCAATAACATAGTACGAAGAATGAACCGATAGATGGCGTTTAACATAACCTGACGGACATGACACACGTCATGTAAAGAACGATTTCGTTCTTAAACATTCACTACTCCAGTGTGATGAAATTAATTCCCGTGTAAATTGTTAGATTCCAGATGTCTTATGTTTGTATTAAGCCTTATTTTGAACACAGTTGTATGATATCAATAACAAAGTGTACTAAACGTGAATTAATTTATTTAGTTAATTAACAAAAAGTTTTGATTTCCCAAAAGTGTTGTATGTGTGACGTAATTTAAATGTAATGTTTTGTTTTAGATCTGTTTATTCACAAGTTAAGAGAGGCGCGCCCGAGATTTATATACAAAATACATTTTTTTAAGTTTGTGGCACCGATGACAAACATTGTGTCACACAGTGGAGCTCAATCGTGTCGGAGGATTAGAAGCTTTTTTTTTTTTTTGCAAGGCCGCTACAGTTCTACCTGACTACAGGATTAGAAGCGCGACTAACGGTACGCCACGCAACCCTCCGAGCTAGTCAATCCACGCTACTTTGCAGAGTGAACGTGCACACAATTGTTCGTCGCATCGTCTTCGAACATTACAAATCACTACTATGATAATACTAATTATCATTTAAAATTCGTCACAATCCATATAATGCAGTTGACGATTATTTGGAATAAAAATTACTGAAAAATATCGGTAGGTAGTTCTCATTTTTATATTCCATCGTTACTACTGTTTTTGCGTGACAGAGCGAAGTAAAAACATTACTTATTAAGAAATTACAAATAAAAGCACGCGTATAGATAGACAGTTCATTAATTGCGTAAACTTTGAAATGGCTTTATTTATATTATTTACTCATTTATTAGTTGTATGATAAATTGTTGTACGGCATGTGTATAAAAAGTGTAAATACTGAGATGACATCTGACAGAGAAGAGTGGAAAAGGAAAACATGTTGTGCCGACTCTACTTAGGTGGGATAAGGGTAAGATGATGATGATGATGACCCATTTATTAGTTGTAATATCACCTTTTTATATGTATTTCAATACATACAATTAAAATATCACCTAAAAGCTTTGACCTACGATGAAAGTATAACCTAATAGTCACAGCTAAGAGACGTGACTACCGATCAAAGCATGACTAAATAATCACAGGTAAGAGTTTTCCTAGGAGTTGTGACTACGAATCGAAGTATGAGCGAATAGTCACCGCAAAGACTATAGGCTATTATCCCTAAAACACGTAACTATTGATCTAAGTATGACAGTACATTCACGGTAAAGACTTAACCTAAGAGATATGAATACTAATCGAAGTATGACCTAATAACTTCTCAACTGGGACTCGAACTTGAGAGGATTCGGCATCTGAGGTGGTTTTCGCGATAGTGATTACAATCATCAAAATTTTTGTTGTAATAAGTTGCAAAAATTATAAGAATAATATACTTAAGCTTTTTCCATGCATTGTATCTATGTATTACATATATCGTTCCTTTGAAATTTTGAAATCATCTAATATAAAAACATGTTTAGTCTGTTTAACTTTAGATTTTATAATGTTTAGGTTAAAGTTTAGATATTATAAAAGGCAATGTCTGTTTATCTGTTCCTTAGTGTGTTCATAACTCCAATACTATTGAACGGATTTACATTTTTTTTAAGCACAAGTTGTTTCTGTAATCATCACACTAATATTATAAAGGCGAAAGTTTGTGAGTGTGCGTGTTTATATGTTTGTTACTTCTTCACGCTGAAACCGCTACACCAATTGTGATGATATTTAGTATGGACGTAGCTGATACCCTGGATTAACACATAGGCAGGCTACTTTTTATCTTGGATTTTTTTATTTTTTCTTAAACGTATTTTATACATCATTCATCGAATGATACGAATATTTTATGAATCTTAATCATTTTTTATAGAAATACATCCTAAAAATACAGATTCTTTTTTAGAAATCGTTAAATATGAGAAAAGTACAATTATCGCACAAAATAATTACTGCGTAATAAGCACACACGGTCAGATAAGTGACCGTGACTGTACAATGTCTCTTATTTTATCTACAAACAATGAAAATTGCCAGAAAAATTAAATTGAAAAGAAGATCATGAGATACGAATAAATATAAGTAATCGGGATACTTACAAAATATTTGCCTCACTTCTTTTGTTAACGAACCATTATCTCTCAAAGGTAAATAGATAACACAGAGCGAACAAAGAAAATGTAAATAAAGGCCGATATAAATAGAAATAGTCAAGTTTCCCAAATATTTTCATCAGACACTGGCAATGTGTTTAAAATTTAAATTTTCACAATTTTCTTTGAAATTTCTGAATACATTTGCGCGGTGTATTTTAAACAAGACTACATAACATTTAACTTCGTTAAGTAAAAAAGTTGCCGAAACTCAATTATTTCAGGTAAAACTGCATACCTACGAGAAAGTACATTTTTAATGTAAATTCGTTTTGTTAAAATTCATTAAATGTGCTTTGACTGTTTCACTTACCTTGTTATTATTTCAAGGTATTGCCACCATTGTTTGTATTAAATGGAAGAAGTAGACGAGCGTCCAATTCAGTTGAACATTTTAGCTTTCTGAACTTATCTTCGTTGTTAAAGATTATTGCTGGCATTATTAACTGTGTAAATCTTTTATATTAAAGAGTCAGTGATTTTGGTGAATTCGGTGTTCTAACAATATCGTGGTTCTCTTACCAGAATGTTCCAAAAAGTTTTTGTGACATGACTGATTCATTTTACATTTTATTATTTCTAATCCTCTTTATTTGTTCACACGAATCAAACTATATTACGCAAAATTTCTACAACAATATGCAATATAATTTAAAATAAATCCGAAAGATATAAGACATAACAAGCTAAAACTGCGTCAAAAATCCTGGAGATTTCATATTACTTTCTTTTGAAACGAACAAAATATTTCGTAGTGTGTGGAGCCAATGTTGATCAAGCCTAAATCTTGTGTTTCGATAAGATGTTGCAAAAGGAAATAAATTTGGGATATTTTTTTTTGGGTCTAGACTCTTTTAACAGAGGCCCATATTTTAATTGTAAATTTGTTACAAAACACGTAGAGGTACTTATAGATACGTTTTCAACTATGTGATAACTAGGCAGTTCAGTATTAAAAATAGTCTTACTACCATGTTACGGTATTATCACAACGTTTTCCTTCACCAAATGAGTAGAAAATCATAGTAACTATCACGCAGCAATCATTGCAGCTATAGAAATAACTTCATAATTGCAGTTCTCAATATATCGTGAAGTGCACAACATTAATCATAGTGTAAAGCTTGCGTCGGACGTCGCCCGTCTGTCTCGGCGCATGGTAGTAATTTAACAAGCGAGCTGATGCTGCATGCGTCATGAACAGTTGTGACCTATGTCCGTTTGCTAATGAAGGCTTCCTTTGACATCATACTAGATCATGCATTATGTTGCATGTTGATCAAATTTTAATATCTAATTTATATTAGTAGGAATGTTTTCTACAGGCTCTTTCTATTCATGTACAGACTTGTTTTTTGAATGTTAGATTATGTCTGACAATACAATAATCAAAAATTAGCTTTATATATGTGCGTAATGTTGTAATAGTATAGCTACCTCCACATATAACACCGGCAACAATAGTACAGCAGCAGCACTTAGTTATATACAATTCCAGTTTCACCAGGAATCAGTAAGAAGGCGAGTTGGTAGTGTCCCTGTAATCAACTAAATTGCTATCATTAGGCATGGATGGTACGACATAGTAATCATATTGGACTAGATCGCGACCGCCTTACATAATATTATCCAAAGTGCTACACTTAGATATGTAGAGTTCCAGGATCACCAGGATTCAGTAACCAAGTTGGTTGGTAGGGTATCTATACCCGACTGGATCGTTAGCACTATGCATAGTATAATAAACCTCACAGCGGCGACTAACAATGGATTGTAGATTACCTCAGCCGTAGTGCAAAAAAATATTAAAATAGCCAATGGACTCTTTAATGCCATCGCCAAAATCAACATAAGACTATCTTTTATTCTACAAAACTTATGCCCTTTGATTAATTTGTTTTGAGGAGTAAATTACTCAAAATAACCCGAAACATAATGCTCAATTATTTCTTCTTTTTGGCCTTCTTCACTTGAGTAGGGTTAGTAAAACCTGTTTTCTTCGTTCATGCTAGGAACTGAGATTTGGCTTAATTACCGGCCGTCGGTCTCACGTCAACCCTGCTTAGAATCGCTTTGTTTGTACCTAGCCAACCACTGGTTCACTATCATAACAATTAATGGTTTTCACTAATGCCTATAATATTGTTTGCTACTAGCATGCAGTAACTTTAATTTTTTATGAAAAATGTGAACCAAGATTGGTAACCGCTATAATATAATTGTTAATGGAATCTGTAAAAGAGTACGTTACCATTACCTGGGTTTTTTTTATTAAGAAATTAAAAAAACAATAATCAGCAAAATTTGCGTGCGACCTGTCTTATGTAATATTTTTAAATTAATTAAAAACCCTACAAACAGTAAGGGTTACGGCAGTCCCGAAATTTACCTTCACGTGTAAGCTATTTGAGTGTTAATTCCCAGAGCACAACATAAGAACACGTCCCACAAAGATTTGTTCAACATATTATTCAACATAATACGCTCTAAATTCCTTACTGAAGTTTTGACATAGATCAGGTAACGCAGATAGGTTGGAATAAATGTTCACACTTTAAGGATAGAGATTATTTCTCGTCTCCGCTGATATTGAATGCTGATATGGTCTAGATCCTAAAACGTGAAAAGTACACAGAATTAATTCTCAAATACAGCTCAGTAAGATCCGATTGATGTTAAGTAGGAATCACCTTTGTCAAGAGACTTTTCTATTGTGTCATGGTATAACAATGATAAGATATCGATAATTTTTTGTTTTCGCTAAAATGAAAACTATTGAAAAACTATGAATTCGAAGCCTATCGTGTGTACTTCTGCTATGGAAGGAAGATGAGCGAATTGATGTTACTTTGCATAGTAATAGATAAACCGAAAAAAATGTGAAATGTTAGTGACCGAAATAACAGAAAAGAATTTCAAAGTAACATCCAATCTTTCAGTCCGATTTATGATGAAAGTTCCTGAAAGCAATTCTTTCAACAATAAAAAATTAACGATATTTAAGAGCGATAAAAACGTACAATGAGGTACAAATAATATCCCATTACAGCTGCAGTTACTCGATCGACTTAGTAACATTTATATTCGCAACCTACTCGAGATGTAGGTGGTAGAGCTACGCTGAAGCTATTACTGGTTTCAGCATGAATGGGTCGGCTCGCCCGGGGTAGTACCACCCTCTCACAGAAAACCGACGTGAAGTAACAGTGCTTGCACTGTTGCGTTTCGTTCGGTCATTGAGAGCGCCGGAGGCCCACATATATTAAAAGGCCGGCAACGCACTTGCGACTCCCCTGGTGTTGCTAGTGTCTATGGACTGCGGTGATCACTTATCATCAGGTGACTCACCAGTTCGTTTGCCCTCTATAATATAAATATATATTGGAAGGGTTACTTTACGAAATATACTAGATACGGACACTATTTCAAATTTTCAAACAAAATTATTCTCTATAAAAAAGTGCATCCGACCCGGCGTTAAAAATTGCCACAACTATGTTTAGAATTCTTATTCTCCGAGATGTAGTAGAAAATACCGCCTTTAATTATGTTCTGGAAATTTGGTCATTGCGAATATCGCTATAATATTGAGAGTTCCAAAAATTGTGAGTGTGACATTCTAAAAGATAAAGAGAGAGAAAAAATATTGGTTCCACTATGCATTGTTCTTTTAAATTAAAATAAAAGGTAATTGAAACTCTAACAAAGCCGGTAACAGGATATGTATCGTAAAAAGAACAGAAACTGCAAGCTAATGATAAAGAGCTACCGATATATTTAAGCAACATAAAATAAATTAATCTAATAGTCGCATCTGCTTATTATTCTCGACGTTAGCCAACTCAACTCGCCTCGTCTTGTCATTAAACGTTCACAAAATCCACCCTCAAATTTACATAGTAATGACGTAGCGGGTTCCTAACAGATACTTGCCAGTTAGTCGTTTGATTAAAAATTATATTATGGAGAATTATTATGAGGCACTCAGTTACTTAAAGCCTGCAATATATCGTATCCAATACATTTAAACATCTTAAGTACAGTTTATGTTATTTAAACTTTCATCATCTTCGACACATGAAAATTAGATGTATTGCATGTAGTGTTGCATGCAAAATTAGTCTTGGTCTTGCAGCCTTGGTCTTGTTCTTGTATTTTACCGGCGAATTTGAGCAAAACCAACACTGATACTTGTAAGATTTTAGTTAAACAAGACTGAGCCTGCGAGACTCTTGCGATCTTGTAGTTAAGCCAGACTGAGGTTTGGACATTATTGAGTATATGGTTTCAATACCGATATTGATAGTCATTCTCTAGTATCGTTATCAAAATCACGATACTTTTTATACAATAAGAAACAATTTCAACTAATAAATTTAATTAAATATATATAAAATATATTTAAAAATATATACATATGAATTTATGTCTAAAACAGTATTTTTTATTTAGCAAAGTTTGAAATTAATACAATTGATCCAGTGTATATCAATTTACGTTATGCTATATTTTGATTTATAATCGGTCCATCGGCGATTATGATCGCTTAATTAAAATTTACTGACAAAGATGCCGCTTTGTTAAAAGAATGTAAGACAAGTGTTTCACAGCAGTGGCTAAACTTTTTGATAGCTGCCTCTCTCATGTAAGTTCGTCGACGTTTCAAAGAACAAAATAAGTTTCCTGGTCCTCAGAATAAATATAAATATATATCGTGTTGCTTTCACAAAGTATATTCATGCAAGAGCAATACCAAAGCTAAGTCAAGTCTCGTCTTGGTCTTGCATTTGGGCAACACTAATTGCATGTATTCGCGTGAGTAATGAATCCACACTATTAACCAGGCAATCTATTAATGACCTTATATTGACTCGTACTAAATTACTATTGGCTAGTAAGATAACCAATCCTAACAATACTTGTTTATTATTGGCTACTATTGCTACATTTTGCACAGTTTATACAATATCCTTATTAATAATATATGTTGATTATCCTAGTAGTGCTTATTCTAAGACTGGCTAGTTTACCACCTTCAAGTTGAAAGTCAGTCAGCAAACACCTGTTTGCGTTCCGGCAGCAGCAAATGAGAGCCAGTCCCCATCTAAGTTTACCGTGTTCACCATCTCTGATCACATCGCCATTTAAGATCAGATGAAATTGTGGTCAAACTCGACATCTCTTAAAAATGAAAAAAAAATGTGTTATTTTCATGTAAAGTGTAATCTAAAACCGTTCAGTCGTTATATCGTGAAAGAGTAACGAGCATCCATCTATCCTCATAGTCTTGTTTATAATATGAGAAACTCACATTCGGAATGAAAATATTGCATCGACTTATCAATTATCAAAGAAACTTAAAAGACCCATTTCCTAAAGACGACGTAAAATGTTCTTACTGAAATATTTCTCTAGACTCAGCAAGAAATATTTGTTTCAAGAATATTTATGAGACAAAATATTTTAGTAATTTTAATAACGGTAGCTAGACTTGTGTACGGAGATACAGACTCACGGCGCGGGCGAATGGCATCTAGGAGTCGCTTCACAGTAAAATGTGATTTTATTAGAACTTGCTAGTGGCTGTGACTTTAATCTGTGTTAAATATTAATGCTGTTTCATCTGTCATATAATACTATAATTATGTGTGAGCTTCATTACATTCAGACAGGCTCTATACAAGTGAGTAGATAGTACCAAAGCAAGGATAATGGTACTCGACTAGACTGCTTTGATGATAAGCCCTTTGCAATGACTTTCCTTTGGTTTACCACGTTCTGTGACTGCCAATGAGCTATATATTACGTGGTGATGACTGTTGTTTTCGGATTACACTGGGTTTAACATCTGGTACATTGTGATCTCTTCGTGGCCGTACAAGAGGAAAATTCGTGCATTTTTAACATAAAACAATTCTAAAATCACAAAACGTGTAAAAACCACAAAATCGCGTAAAATACACTACGGGTGAGCCGCTCGTATCCCAATTTGCGGAGCATGAACACGCAATCGCGCGACCCCGGTTTATGGACCATACGCCATACCATACCAGATTCAGGCGGTAAATAATAAATGTATTTTTTTTTTTTTGATGAGGGCCAAGTGTTTAAGAAGTAAAACTACTTACTTCCTCAATCGTACGCTATCTAGTAGTTGTTGCGTGAGGATTTATAAATGAATAATAATAAATGATATTAATTAGTTATTAGCTAGACATAAAATATAAGATTTTACATACATACAATATTATATCGTAAAATTAATTAGTACTTCAGTGAGTTCCCCAAACTCGATCCCTTTACCGAACTCCGATCGCGGTCGTAAGCTGATATCATCATTTATTAGCTGATAACGACCGCTTGATATTTGGGACCAGATAGCTAGTTTAAACGAGATTTCGACTCCTCGGAACAACCTTCAAAGTGGGTGATACTGAATATATTACAAAGTTTTAACCAATATGTATGCTGTTTGACCATCAACTCATAATGTAAAATAAAGCCATTATTTGTGTCCGTGTATTTCCTTACTTCTTCCAAACTACTTTTGGTAGCGTTTCTTACAAACATTTAGAGATTTTTATCCTGAAAGCTTATATATGTAACATATGGATATTATCTTAACTAATATTATAAATACAAATATAGGTATGTTTATCTATTTGTTACACGTTGTATAGAAAAGGACATAGGGTACGTTTCGTCTATAAAAAGTACTGTTCTGGAGAGAAAGGACAAATCTTAACGCAAACGAAGCCGCGGACAAAAGCTATTATTTGTATAATGTAGAGAAATAAAACGACGTATTTTAATCAAATCGTTAAAATATACCTTAACTATTAGAAGAAATCCTAGAAAAGACAGAAAAGTAACACCCATTCAAAGGCCGCGCTAAACTTTTTGACCGCTCTGAATGTAGATAGATACGCAGAACTCAAATTTAAGTATAAATTTGTATTATATTACACTAGTTTTTGAGTTTATTGCGAACATCCAGACACACAGACAGACACGGCGGACGTCTTTGTTTTATTACATTATATGTATAACATCGAGACAACTTAAGGATAAAGAAATGCTAATTTTAAATTTCAATAATAATATTTAAACTATGTTTTATGTAAAACTCTCGACGATATTATGCGCAAATCGGAACTTACGGCTACATCCAAAGCGGCCAAAAAAATGAGGAATATTATTTCAAAGCCTTAAACGAAGAATTATTACTATAGTATATTAATTTCTGCTTGACGCCTGTACATACACAAGTCAGAAACAAAAGTATTTGATCCAATGTTTGTCATGCGCGAACGTATAAAAAACTTATATATTTTAATTTTCACGCAAAGAGATTATAGCGCGATTATAGCAACAGGGTATACCTCCCTTATTAACTTACCTCTGCAGTACCCTGTGCGAGCGCGTCGTTCTCCATAGCGATGCTACATAAATGATTTTTATCCTACTCCCATACCTGCGTGTATCTGCACGAAGTTATGTCTATGGTCAGACTAAATGCAGATGTGGGAAGATATTATCGTTATGCACTACGAACTATCGGATTGCGTAACGATACACGCAGCACGATAACTGGGACAGCGGCTTTTGCGCACATCAGAGGAATTTATCGGACGTTAATTTCAAGTTATTGGAAAGACACAGGTGTTGGATCGGGAATTCTGTGCCTTTATCGGAATTATTTTTGACGTTAAATTAAACGTGACAAGTAGTCGAAGCTTCGTCACGCAGATATGGGGGAGTAGAACTAGAATGCTCTTGGGCGAGCGCACTTACATAATAGTTTTTTGTGCATAGACGCCGGGACGTGTCAATTTACTTGCGTGTAACTTATTTGTTTTACTTCATACTTTGATAATACCGTTACAAAGTTATAAAACATAGTTTCGCTCAATCGCTATGAGATTAAATTTCTTTTTATACATTTACATTTCATAAAAACATTTTTATAAAACAAAATTGTTGTGTCTGTTTGTAAGCTCGAATACAATTTTCAAAAGAGAGATAAGTAATAAAGATAAATCAGGATAAAACACATAGTTCATATGAGGCATTTAAACTATTTTTATAAAACCAAAGCCATTAAAACAAGCGAAGACCTCATTAAATTATGTAAGGTGTTAATTTTATTGAGAGCACAGTCTTTGTACTATTGAATTTCAGAAAACTAACGCAATTTTCGCCTTGACTTAAACGGCAGACTATGAAGACTGTTGACAATTAGTAACTGTGCACACATTATGATTTAAGAACCCAACTCTCTGTAAATGTACATGTTTATATCTTTGTAAATACGAAAATAAATACAAACCTAAATATTGTTTCATTCACAGTACGTGAATTTATTTACTTGTAAAATGTCACAATTTTTCCTGATTAAAGAATTTACGTACCGTCCGCAAAGAAAGTTAAAATATTTACGGTTTTAAAAATTCTGAAACATCCAATCAAGGAACATGTGAACACTGGGTTCGAAAAACAATGTGGATTTTTTTTTTCGAACTGACCTACACTGTTAGCCTGGCAAGGCCTTCCCATTTTCACTGGACTAGTAAGGGGAGCGCTTATGGCACTCACCTGATTTGTTTAGGCGATCAGCGCAATGGTACACGGTGCGCCTCGGCTTGAATTGTCACCAATCTGACTAAGCTAAGCTAAGCTATCTATCTCATACATAGTTCACAGCGGCAAGAAAACGTTTGGAGGAGCCTCCAGTTCCCAGGGAAATAGACAGTAGACGGAAGGAGGGGAGGGTGGCTGCTATAGAGCGGTGGCGGCTGATCTGGCGGACGCACGTTATGGGCGATATACGGTGGACGCCGTCCGCCCGGTCCTGCCGCAGTGGTTTGATAGGAAGTGGGGCTCCCTGACGTTCCGACTGGTGCAGGTACTGACTGGCCATGGCTGGTTTGGGTGGTACCTGCACCAGATCGCTCGCAGGGAGCCAACCGCCGCATCTCACGAGTGCGGCGCTGAGAAGGATACCGCGCAGCACACTTTGTCCGAATGTGCTGCGTGGGAGGTGCAGCGCCGCACTCCGGCTGCGGCGGTAGGAGGAAATCTGTTGCTACCGAGCGTGGTTGCGGTTGGGCAAATGTTAAAAATTGAAAAGTTATAAAATATAAAAGAGAGATCGAGTTGTTGGGTTTGAATCGTCCAAAAACTTTGAGCATTAGATCAGTTATATCAATCTACATAATTTAGTTCTGCCAAAAGTTATTCCACCACGTGAATTTTAAAGGTCGATCGTCCGCAGATCTTTATATTTTGAATTCTGTTCTTATACTTTTGTTCCTCTAATGGCAATCGAAATGATAAAAAATTAAATAATATAGTCAAGGCCGAATAAATAACCTCTTACCTTTTCATTATTAAAAGCTTGATATTTGCATTTAATTAACCACTCTTGTAACATGTTTTATACAAATTTGTTTTACAAAATCTATACATATAAATTAAAACTGAAGTGTATTCTGTTTGTCAGAATTAATTTCTTAAATATTTCAACCAATTTTGACAAAATCTTTACTGGTAGGTACATGAATCTTCATTGCGCTCTTCTACACGGGCTAAGCAGTAAGGATAATAATAGCGGATAATTTAAACAGGTAACATAAACACAGGTATTTAGTAGACACGAGAAAATTATAATAAAAATAAAATACACAAAATACGGCAATTTCAAATAACACCAAAACGATATTAACGAGAACAATGTTAGAGACAAAAAGTATTATAATTGCACGCATTTATGCATGTACTCTATACTAAGTACTGCGAAGTTTTATAAAAATTCGTTAAGTCGTAATTATTCCTTGAAAGTGTAATAAATATACATATCTAACCTTATAAACTCTGTCATTAATAATATTAATAGAATTTATAATTTTTCTGCAGTGGGTACATTCAAAAGCGTCCGGTTTCAGAGGTAACCTAAGCTCACAATCCTCTCTCATAGGACTTATGCCTTTAATAGCCCGTATTAACTATACCTAAGTATTGCATATTATACATTATTATTTGTGAGATTAGCTTTGTTTACTTAATCAGTGTAAATTTTTGAAAATATGTTTTTGCATAAAAACAAAAACTTTACGAACCAAAAAATGCCTCCATTAAGAGTAATCTATACATTTTATAAAATTTGATTGTCTATTGTTTGTCCAAGGTGATCTCCGAAATAACTTAACCAATTTTAAAGAGAACTTTACCCGCATATAATTTTTTATTATATCCTAGCAGCAGGTTCGCGACACTGATCTAAATTTACCACGCACAATATCCGCCACCTCGACCATCTATTACCCTAAATATAATATAACCCGGTTTATCGAAGTATTATATTGACTATAATATGTAATATTTTTCCTAATTATACAATTTAAAATAGGAAAAGAATTCATAGATGTTAAGCAATAATACCAAAAGTACAACAACCAAAAAAATACAACGGACTATTAGTAGAGACTGCACAGCGTATTCCCATGAAACGACAGAAAACGTGAACGAATTCATGGGTAACAGTTAGTGAAGAATTTATAAGTCCAGATAAAGTACAACAGATGTGTTTCGACAGCTGTATTTGGGAGAAAACTCTTCTAAGTTTGAAGGTATTAGCATCTTGGGCCACATCTTCACATAATATCAGGTAAGATTGTGGATCAACGTTGATATCGCGAATTATCACAAACACGGGATGAGAAATCATAATAACGGTAGATATAAATAATTACTGTGTGACGGTAAATAAGCAGCCGGCGCGGTGGTTGGTTTGAAATATCACTCACACTAGGACTTGCGAGTAGTATAGACGTCTTATTTGTCAAGCATAAGTATATAAGTGCAAGTATTGCGTAAGCAGAGTTTAATGTGATTTTTGACCTACCCCTCCCTATTGTCAGCTAAAGTAAGCAAATCTCTTAACCATCTCCTATGGTTACGTAAGAATTGGCAGTATTTTAAAAAAATCTTTCGCAAATTTTTGTAATAAAAAAAAAAGACAAGTAAATATTGCTAACGTAATCGCCATTCGGATTAGGCTAGTTATGCATATCACCATAGAATAATAATAAGCATACTTTTACGAAAGACTTCACTTTAAGTGCTTACGAAATATTCCAACTGTCCCGAAAGGGATGGTGAAATATTGAAAACTATCTGCGCGCCCCGGCTTCGCACGAGTTTACTAACAAAAAAAGTGACAACAAATCTTTCCTTTGCAGTACGACCATTGAATAAATAAAATGACAACTACGTCAATTCTGTTAATATTTTTGAAGAACTCCCAGGTCTCTTATGTTTCACTCACTCACATTTTTGTAAAAGGAGATTTTTAACCCAAATTATTCACTTCTCCGTACGATTTTTCAAACATTTTCTGTTATACAAACCGTGTGTTGACAATTACAAAAAAACAACAAAAAAATAATTAGTCAAATAGGTCGGGCCGTTCTGAAGTGATGAGCTTATATATATTCGGCGGCTGTTATTATTCTATATGACTCAATTAATAAAGAAAAACCATTTAAACCCGCGGACTCAGCTAGTGAAGTTTTGAAAAATTCTACGCTTTATAGGCACTTAGGTGTTACTTTGAAAATTAATTAGAGCGAGTAATTATTTACTCACAATTTGGTGAAAGTTTTTTTTGGGTTAATTATTCTGTCTCGTGTACTTTTTTTATAACTTAATAACATTATTACGGCCTATGAGTCGACCTGAATCCGTTACGCGAACACCTAAATACTATAAAAGCCCAGTAATATTTATACAAGCTTACTTTTAAATGTTCAGACAGATCGTGCTGCAAATCTTCACGCTTACGGTTCACAGAATTCAAATATTAATTTTAAATAAATTTACTTGGTCACGGTAATTATTTTTTTACCTTTGTCAGTTATATGTGTATGTAACGTTTTCTAATTAAAGAGAAATACAAAATTTGTTCTGTTTAATGCCGCGTCATAATAATGGTTTGAATCATCTCTTACGAGTTTTTGGCGGGATTTTGGTCTGTCATGTAGTGGCTTTTATATTTTATTCATAATCTTGTTTTATTAGACTCTATATTTTGTAATATTGGTGGTGTTTTACGTAATATAGTTCGGTTGTTATGCACAAGTGAAGTGGATGGGAAATAATGCCACGGAGCATGCATTCTGAGATGCCACCAAAACTCCATGGAAAGTTCTAACAAAGAAACCACCATCTTATTAGAACATTATAATTATCACAAGACACTTACTTGGTAAAATCTTGTTACTTGACGCTGGCTAGTGCACAAACCGTGACGGAGCCGAAAAATAAAGAAGAAGAACATCTCTTACTAGCTTGTTAGAAACTATCAAGCCTATATTTCCCACGTGCCGAATACGAGGAACACGACGACTCGGAGTGAATAGATAAAAATGGGCTCACCACAATACTGGGCTCGCGACACGTAGGAGGTCTATTCTTCTTGCACGACACACAATAACATTCACAAACAGTTTCCAAAGACACCTGGATGTTTATAGTTTGGCACACAACACAAATTATAATATAGGTAACGTTCAGTCGCTAATCGGCCGCTAATGAAAATGTTTAAAAGGCAATTGACAAGGCTCCGGGTGATAGGGATATTGTGAGACAAGGATGGGTTGTCGCCGTGTAAAATCTGGCCTAAACATTACCCGTATATATGACGTTGCAATAATTTTGCCCATATTAAACAAAAATCCAAAAAATAGTTGGTACCTCTATAGATTTATACAGACATTTAAAATGATTGAAGCAAGATCTAAAGAAAATAATAGTGTACAATAGTTGCTATAGATTTAAAGAATTTTTTACAAGTAAATAATATTTTTGTTCTTTATCAAAGAAATTCCTCGCAGGACAATATTACACAATCGGATCCTAATGACCAAGCACACACTGTGACGAGAGGCTTAAAGTCGCGGTGGCCGAGTGGTTTAACCGGTGGAATGTCATCTTGATGTTCGCAAGTTCGAACCCAGGCATATACCGACGAATTGTTCAGAATTCGCTTACGTTTGCTAATTGAAATTGGTAACCCTATCGGCTGACGGTCAAGGAAAACATCGCGAAGAAACCTGAACCTGAGAAACATTCTTTTAGTACCACTGTATGTGGGAAAATATAGAACTGTGTATTTCTCGGAATCTGAAATCGCCAATACGTCGTGGGATGTCCTGGTGATTATGCCCATACCTTCCCTCGGGAAGAGGACTATGGCCCTACAGTGTGTCTCTTAAAGGCTCATGCAAGGGCGGAATGAACACTTTAACGGCGGATATTTTTGGTATATAGTATGTATAGCAGATAGTTTCATTTGATCATTCGCAATCTAATTTTTAATTTACTATTCGTCTTATGGGGTGGAGATTCGACCTATTTTTGAAAAAAGGAAATATCTTGTTCCAATTTTTTTTTTGATAACACTAAACATGCTAATAATTGGTGAACAAAAAGGAAGAATATAAATGAAGAAACCAAAGCAGAAGATGAACTTACCTTTTTGTCTTTGCCTATTTATAATATACAGATTTCAATTTTCCACGATAGCCAAATAGAAAAATACTGAATAAAATAAACACAACAATTGAAAGTGTAAAAAAGTTTCCCGTACCGGGAATCGAACCCGAGCCTCCTGGGTGAAAGCCAGGTATCCTAGCCACTAGACCATACGGGACATGATAAAGTTGATGAAATATTTATTAATATTCATCTACTTACCGTGAGTCATCTAACTTTAAT
Organism: Antheraea assamensis; assembly: GCA_035772565.1. NCBI lineage: Eukaryota > Metazoa > Arthropoda > Insecta > Lepidoptera > Saturniidae > Antheraea > Antheraea assamensis. The sequence goes on along the minus strand of JAQQSE010000046.1, from coordinate 1,510,314 downwards.
ATCAAATGACGATTCGAACGATGGCGTGGCGCAATACGACACGTCATATCGTAGTGGGGTAATCATAATTAATATTCTTAATGAGAAAGTTTGTGAGGATAAATGTTTGTTACTCTTTCACGCAAAAACAAGTCAACAATTTTTTTTTAAACTATACAGTATCATAATTTATAGAATAACACATGATTTACAAAGCTATACATAAAATTTGCTAGAATATTATTAATTGGAAGAAAAACCAGCCATTCGAGAGCCATTTCGGCGTGCTCTGTGTGAAGCGTTACAATTACACAACGGTAATATAAGGTGTCGTCATTTAAGACATTATTGCAGATAAAGTCGCGGACGAAAGCTAGTTTTATATTAATATAAAATGCTCGCGTCCTCAAGGTAACATTTATAACAATAATATAATAATATGGAGAGCATAAAATGAATACAAAGACTGACACCGCATTTTTTATTCAACAGCTGTTGATTAACAAAATGGCGGCGCTGTGTTAGTAATTTCCAGAGAGTTCTTATAACATCTTACAAATCCGGTTATTGTAATGATTTTTAATATATGTCACTTGTACATAATAACCAAGTTAAATCATATAAAAATCCATCAATAACGTGTAACATTGTATCAAATAACTTAAGCTTATTAATACAAATAAATAGAAGTATACGACACGTTAAGAACACGCTAAAATATTGAAGGCAGATCATTCTTTAGCAAAACATTGTTAATCCATCAACTATTAAGGCAAGTTATAGAAAGTTGTTACAATAGTTTGCTATTTGAGATTAATACTAGGTAAATGATTTTCGTGCGTTCGATTTTGTTGCAATATTAATTATTATAAGGTCTTCAAAGACAATTTTTTATATATTTATGATATGACTCTATGATATAAAACTCAATAAAATACCACATTCAAACGCCTATATTCTCTAAGTTTAATGTGTTACCTAAAGTACATTGTCGCTTAAATAGCAGGTGAGATTGTAGTCAAAAAATATCTTCCAAGTGGAATTTTTGACAAATTAGTCATCTTACTTTACAGATTATATTACTTTGAACCTGCAGCTGTTAGAACACTCTGTATCTTCGGTGACAGCTGTTGACTTGAGGGTGGTAATATAATGTAGATATATTACCACCAGATTAACATGTTATTTTCCTGTTTCGTTCTCCACTGTTACAATATAAGAGGGTGTAAAAAGGAATACATTTACATTTTGTTATTTTTTATTTTTATTATCGCAACAAATTTTGCACAATCTCGGTTAAAGCCTGCCGGTAATTCATTCAGGTCCTATACAAACTACTCAAGGGACCTCCGACCTAAAGCAATATTTTTCTTCTCAGTCTACTGCGAGTGCCACTTTTTTTATCAAATGTTAACAACATTCCTTCTCGACTCTGCTTTATTTTTTAAATAACAGTGATCATTAGAAGAACAACTAATAACCTAATATATTAATTATTTCTATGCAGTAGCTAACAAATATTGCAGACAAAATGCGCAGTTTACATATGTATAAAAGTATATACTGTTAGTCTAAAATGTATAAACTCAAACACGATTTGGCTGATCATTAAGTCTCCTAATGATGCTATTTATTAATTTGATTGATAAATAAGCTAAGTGTATTTTGAAGTGAAATTAGTATTTTTAGGCGCTTTGAACAGTAAACGATTAGGGAATCATCACGCTCGGGTTGGTGATGCTGAATCGGGCTTACTCGATTCTACTCGACATCAAGAGCCCGCGCTCGGGTCGGTGACGTACTGAATCGTGTATTTTCGGCTCATTTACTGCCTGACATAGAGTGCTTCGTTCCGATAGTTATGTTTATGTTATTATTACTATTACGCACTATAATTATAAAGTATTTATTATTATTCGTATTTTGTACACAATTTTATAATTAGCGTTTTTAAATTTTTACTATTATTTGACACATAACACTGATATGATATGAACTTTAATTAGCATACATTTATTTCAAAGTCTTTACTCTTATCGAGTAGTTTTTTTTTTTTTTTTGTTCCCCATACGTTCCTCTGATGTGGCGGTGAGAGACTTTGTTTAGCTATTTTTCTTTCCATCCTATTTGACTTTTTTGTCCCTCCGGGGGTGTTGATTTGACGCTTAGTTTTTCTAATTTTTCAATGTGTTGAATTATTTAGGATTTTACTGACTCTAATTACTTTACTACAAAACTTTTTGAATACTTCTAATTTCCGGTTGTTATTCATAATCATTGTTACTAATCGTATCTTTACTTAATTTATGTTCTATTTCTTGTTCCAGTTCGAGTCTTCTGAGAGCGAAAATTGGGCACTCCAGCAGTAGATGGATAGCCGATTGATTACTGGTGTCGTTGCACGGGCAAAAAGGGTTTTCCTTGCGCTTGAACCGGTACAGGTACTCACCGAACGATCCATGCCCTGTTATTATCTGGACTATTTCTGGGTCGAGGTGTTTATGTTGGATCGCCCGGTGAGCTGAGACCACGTCCGGGAAAAAGATCTTAGTATTTCCCGCAGCGGCCTCCGTTACGTATCTTTTGTTCCATGCACTTATCGTTTGCTGTCTCGTAACGTTCTTTACGAACGAAATCGGACACCGGTCGTAGTGGGCTTTTGTCTTCATGCGTAACGACGCTTGTTTTGCCAGCTCATCCACTCTCTCGTTTCCGCTAGTGCCAGCGTGCGCTTTCACCCAACGAAATTCAATAGCTTTCTCATCTTTTATCGCCTTTCTCACTCTTTCCCGAATCTGAAATACTAGTGGGTGGAAGTTTGCTTGGTTTTTTAGAGACTCCAAAGCAGCTTTTGAGTCGCTAAAATTTTTTATTCTATTATATTTACTTATTGTGTCGATAGCTTTACTAATTGTATACAGCTCTGCCTGGAAAACCGTGCAGAGACTGTCTAATTTAAATTTTTTGTGTTTAATTTCAACCCCCCCTTTCCAAATAGAATATGCCGCCCCCACTTTCTCCTCTATTCTGCTGCCGTCCGTATATATTTCCACCGTTTCCTCCTCCAATCCATTTAATTCTTCCCATTGTCCGTCTTCCGTACCATAGTTGATTTCCACTTCCTCCGCTGGGTGTGGAGCCTCCAGGTGACTAACTCTCCGTTCTATCAATCTGTCTCCAAATTCCTTCCCCAACGGTTTCCCTCTTTTGCCTTCATATATCCTAGCTGCTTCCCTTATTCTTAAGTCCAGCGGCAAAATACCAGCCAGAAGCATGGCTGCGTTAGCAGAGACGGTTCTGTATGTCCTGGCGATCTTTTGGCCGAAACCTCTTTGCAATGCGTTGAGTTGCTTTATCGTCTTTAACTTCTCTGCTTACGCATACCATACTCCCGCCCCGTATATGATCGAGTAGTTATGAACACAACCCCACTTTTATCATAGGGGAAGTTATTATGTTGTTCATTTACTGCAACTTAAACTTTAATGCAGTCATGGGTGAACATTAATGGTATATTAGGTTGAGTATGAAGTAATATAGATACATATTACGACATCTTTCGATCAGTCATTTGACGTTCGAACCAAAGTTAGTATGACTCACGGTAAGTAGATAAATGTTAATGAAGATTTCCATTATTGTTATTATATCCCGTATGGTCTAGTGGCTAAGATACCTGGCTTTCACCCAGGAGACCCGGGTTCGATTCCCGGTACTGGAAACACTTTTTTAATATCTACTTCAATACAGGTTGAAGTTAGTATGTTTTTGTGTAAGTTAATAGATATCTTCGTAAACTGTGAACAAAGTTTAATCATCGTTTTTTATATGAATTGCCTGTACTAGGGGGTGACCCCATTTATATATAACGAAATTTTTCTACCTCTAAGGGATGAAATATCGCTTATTTGATTTTCATCCAATTCTAATCTACGTATGTTCACCGATATCTTCGTCAATTTTAAACTGATTTAGATAATTTTTAGTGTAAATATTATATCTTGTAACCTGCTTCCACTTCTGTTTTGTTCGTGGCTGCCGTGTCTTCGCAACTGTCAAAACTCCAGGTATAATAAATGGGTCTATTACCCGTAACGAGTAAAATGGCCGAGTATTCGGTACATAATATGAACATTTTGACGAGTGTTTGGCCGAGTGCTAGGCCGAACAGAGTGCCGAGAGTCACTAGAACCACGATTTGTTTGCTAAGCCACGTACCCACCTCCCCGCTTCATTTCTCTGACCCCGCGGCGACACGCTATCCCACTCAACATGGACTATGCCGTTACTCGCCAACTCGTTCGCCAGTTCGATGCGCAATTTGGGGAGTTATGTGCTCCAACAATGTCTCAAAGCGTTCTACAGTCATTATTAAAAATGCTCTAAATTCTGTAGGACCTTCGATCAATTAATTAAAAATATTATTTGTTGCGCCAAGACTAAGCCTCATTACAATCCAAATTCTTATCCAAATACTTCTACTCTCTTCTTCCAATAACTCCTATAGTTCTTTAATGATGAAGGGTAGGAGTCGGTTGAGAATTATCTTAAAAGCTTTTCTTCTACGATCCATTTTAGTCGATCGGTCACTGCGTCTAAATAAAATTGACTTGACAAACAAGCAAAATGCATATAAACACCTACTCGTTCATCTAACTCTCTCTGTCTAGTATCGTTTTATTGCACTGGTTACGCGTAATAGATTCTTAAGTTTTCGTCAAAACAAGTGATTTGTGCCCATACACAATATATCTTCTGTAACCCACTGAGGAATTCCAAACCATTGTCTACCATTTCTATCAACAAATCAGGTTTAAGGAACCATGTATTTTAAACAGGTTGTACCAAGTCTGAATCAAAATGAGCTGACGGGTAGTGAGTGAAACCCATATAAGCGCTGTTAATCCCTTTAATGTCCATCCTTTGGTTTGGAATATTGTTTCAAATTTGAATCAGATTACTCTCAAGTATCAGCAATTGAAATAAAATAAAAATCACCGGAATTAGTTTAAAATATAAGTGGTATTTTTCTTCCAGGGGTAGAATATTTTCTTTATATTTAAATGGGACCACCCCTAAGTATAACCAATTCAAATAAAAAAGCATCATTTGAATTCGTCCATAATTGACAAATATATACATTCACATACATAAAAAGTATATACAGCCCGAACATATAAAGTTCCACCTTTTCTGAAGTTGATTAAAAAAAGCATTCCAGTACCGGGAATCGAACCCGGGCCTCCTGGGTGAGAGCCAGGTATCCTAGCCACTAGACCATACGGGATATGACTACCACATTCGTAATCTTCATTAACATTTATACACTTATCGTGAGTCATACTAAGTTTGGTTTTAACGTCTAATGACTGATCGAAAGATGTCTTAACATGTATGCACGTCATACTTACTTTAATGTACTATTAATGTCCACCCAACAATGTAGTACAAAGTGTATCGCCATCTACTGACAAGTTACAGTAAAATGAACACCTTAAAAACTTTGACAATGATAAAAGTGTGTGTGTACTTATGACCACACGATAGAAGTCAATACTTATAAACGCACACAAACTAAAGTTCATACAGATTTATCAAAGTCTATACGTAATTATCCCACCAAGTAGGGTCGGCAAAATATGTTTGTCATGTTGTAATGTATGATTTGGTTACATTTTTACGATCGGCCATCTGCCTGGATACTGGAGCCGATTGAATGCGTCACCAAACCGAGAGCGCTTGATGCCAACTGAAACCGAGTAAACTCGACTCAACATTACTGACCTGACCATGTGGGTTCACCTTCGTTCATTGGTCAACGTGCCTACATAGCTTTATACTTCATTAGAGGCTTTGGTGTGTCACCTTTCAAAATGGTCAGTCAAATGGTCTTAGAGTTAATCGATCTCAGAACACCGACATATTTATACATATATATATATATAACGCGAATTCTGTCTTCAATATTTTGTCCGTTAGATTCTAAACAGGCGCGTCCCCCTGCCCTTCAGGCAGGGAGGTTAGTCATGTCCACCACCGCCCGCACCCCCCTAAGCCCCGAGGATATAGCACAGATTCAGAATTTAGTCCGTTTTCTTAAGTTCGTCCGCTCTCCTAGTTTCAGAGTTTCATAGACTCAAACGCACTTTCCGACCGCGACTCGGACGACGACACCTCCGATGCTGCTGATGATGATCCGGCGCCCGCGGCCGCGTCCGTTTCCGCTGAAAACGACGGCTTTCAAACCGTCACGCGCCGCGCTAAACGCCACGCGCTGCGACCGCGAACCTGTCCGATAGCGACTCTGCAGCTGGACTTTCCGTCCTGAAACAGTCGAACGTAGGTGGCGCTCGGGTGCCTAGAGTCTCGCCCGCGCCTTCTGTCCCATCCCCGGCTGAAGCTGCGGCTGCGGGTTCCGCAGTTTCGGCTAAGAAGCCACACCCACCGCCCCCCGTCACGATTCGTGACAAGGCCCGCTGGGTGCAGATTTCAGCGGACTTACAGTCTCGTCAGATCTACTACACATCTGCTGTTAATACCGTTGCCGGTATTTCCGTTAAAGTCTCCACACCGATACTCCTAAAGCTAAGCCCCAGCCTCAGAAGGCTCCGTCCATTCCTGCCCCACCTACCGCGACTTCTGTGTAGACCACCGGTATAGACCGGATAGCTCAACTCTTGTACGTCTAAGCTCGGGCTCTTAATCGCGATCTCTGCTTTCCCGGCCGTTGCGACTACGTTACAATGTCTAACCCGTGCCGCGCATAAATAAATTCGCGATAATCATAATCTGTTCAAACCCGCGTGTTCATGTACATTAGACCGAATCGTTAGGAACTTGTACGTAATTGTATAGTTAAGTAGGCACCGCGCCTATTGTTCTTTATTTTTTCGCTCGATGTCTTCTTAAAATATGCGTATTTGCGCCCACGCCCGCGACTGTCTCTGCTCACGCCGCCGTGAGCGGGGGGTGATGATACGATCCCGCATACACGTCGCGTTGTCTCTGGTAGCAGCTTGAGCCTAGGTTTGTCCCTCAGTGTGGAGCCCTCGAGTTACTCGCGGGAATACAGTGAGTCATACTAGTTTTACATATATACAGAACACCCCACACACGTGCACAGATAGGTATACCTAGTGGTGGGCTTTTTTTTGCCCTTTTGGACTGAAATAGGTCACACGACTTAATTGTCAGATGCAAAATATACATATGCATTCGTGAAACATGCATGGTCATATGTGCATTTCATGCATGGTGTATAAAATGGATAGATTTTTTTTTATAGTAGAGAAAATCCTACATCGGATACCCTCATACTGCCGGGGGACAGCGTGAGGGATATTACCGGCTAAAAACTCCACTGCTGCTCAGCGCGTATGTGCACCAGAGCAATGAGGGTTCACGATCTGCATGCTCCTCACTCTGGTCACGCGCTAGGGTCACCCGTAGATGGACTGGACGGGGACCCACGTCTCGAGAGAGAGATTGTTGTTCCACTCCCTCCTGCTTCATTTATTCAGAAACTGCGGCAAGCCGTGCTTCCCCTACACGGGAACTCCTTCGCGGCAATAGACATACCCGCATCTATTGCCGGGAGATTAGTTAGGGAGGCCGCTGATGGTAATCGGCTCCCCCCCCTTCGTCATCTGCGGCCGGCTCTACCGCGGCGAATGAAATGGATATATAGCTTAGCTTAGATTAGCTTAGCCAGATCGGAAAACTCGGTGGCAGTTCAAGCTGAGGCGCGCCGTGTGCCCTTGCGCTGATTACCTAAACAAATCGAGTGAGTGCCTTAAGCGCTCCCCTTAGTTGTCCGGTGAAACTGTAGCGGCCTTAACAAGCCAACAGTGCAATCAGTTCGAATAAAGAAAAAAAAATCATCAATATTTGTTATCTAAAGCATAGAAATAACATTTGACATGATTAGTTGTCGGAATAATGACCACCGGTGCTTAAAATACGATTTAAAAAATTAAGCAGAGATGAGAAGGAATGCTAATATTTATTTGGTAAAAAAAAGTGGCACTCGCGGTAAGATAAGAAGAAAAATATCACTTTAGATCGGAGGTCCCTTTGAGTAGTTTGTATAGATAGGACCTGAATTAATTACCAGCAGGTTCTAACTGTGATTGGGTCTCGATAATTAAAACAAAAAATATAAATTTATACCATATTACACCATTTCTTAATGTAACGCAGGATGTTGAAATGAAAAAATAACACAGTAACCTGGTGGTTATATACTTTCACTCTAATTTCCACCTTCAAGTCAACAGCTGTCACCAATGAAATATTGAAGTACCTTATTAGGTGCACTTGAGTTAGTTAGTCCCCGTACTAAATTTCACATGTACAATTTCAGTACACATTTATACTTAGATCAAATATGGTATATAAACATAGGCGACTGATTTATCGAAAATTCCGCGTGAAAGATATATTTTTATCACAATGCCACATATTATTTAAACAACGAGGTAGTCTAAATAACACATTAAACTTAGAGAACATATGTATAGATAATGCTTCTAGGCGGTAAATAATTAAGTTTAAGCTATATCACAAGATAATACCACAGATATATGAAAAATTGACAAATCAGCGTCATTATGTTGGATTTAAAGACTTTGTAACAATAAATATTACAATAAAATTGAATACGCGTAAATTGTTTAATTAATATTAATCTGAAATAGCGAATAATTTCAAACAACTTTCTGTAACTTGCCTTATTAACTGTTGCCATCAATCTGTCAAGTTGTCACTAAAAAGAGGTTGCCATATTCATTCTTCAATATTGTCCGGTTTTCAAATAACTCCATTTACGTAAACTAGCTGTTCGATAGTTTAAACGGATTTGACCACTTTTTGCTAAAACAGGAGCTGCCTAGAATACTTTGGCGCGGTCTTAGCCTGTACTGGTAATATCTATAATATAAAGGGTCCTTTGTCTCTTAAATTTTTATCATGTGTGACTTCAGACAATATTTAATACAACGCTTAATAGACGTCTATTTTAAAATGACAAGTATTGCGTTAGGGAAATAATTTATTTTTAATATCGTCTGAACTTTTTACGTCTAGGTATTCTACAAAAACTCCGACGAAAAATCTAAAATTTTGACATTTTTTTTATCCTGGCAACCTCGATTTTGTACACCATTACAGCCGCAAACCGTAAAGATAGACCCATTGTGTTTGATTATATTTAACGTTCAAACAAAAGGCAAGGAATTGTCTGGTGTTTCGAGATTTGAATTTTAAACTAATTTAGGCGTTGTTTTATCGTGATCCATTTTATAACTGTTTGCTGTAACTCTTCTCGAATTAATGCGATATGAAATTTGTATAATCTGTACTAATATAACAAAGAAAAGTTTTTTAATGAAAATTTAGGAGATAACCTTCGTAACTACTGGTGCAGTTGTGAGAATTATTCCATTAATAGGAAGTTACGTCATCGTAAAGTAAATTCTATGGCACTCGAAGCGCGAGCGAAAACACGAGACACAATAAGTATTATATTCCAAAAATCGTCTTTTTGGGTGCTCTGGGATAAATTATTACATCTGTAGGTAATCAAATGCGGCTTTCAGTAAAACATATTTATTCGTAACACAAAGAAAAACCGTTATACAATATTTGTGATTAGTATAGTACTTCTGTAGCTTTATTTCTATTGTCGTTTTTTATATTTGCTTCAATGAATAGAACTGTCAACAGTCGCGCTTTGGCTCGCTTATATATCTAATAAAAATAAGAGGTCGAAATGTCTAGAACGCAATAACAATATTACTTATAACAGATAAACTTGAAAGGAAGAAGAAGTTTCGAGACGTGTTATTTTTAAGACTTGTTTGTCTGTTTACAATATTTGGTGCGATAAGGTTTTCATATATGCACATTCTACGCATCGATGAGTAACCACGTTACTCTATCTGTTGCTATGACTTTTTGCGATGTTTGTAGGGAATTCTAGATTTATAATACAAAATAAATTTGAAAGGATTCGTCGTAAAAGGCGGACGTGTTCTTCGATTTCATATATTTTGCCTTGAAGGTTTCTTTAACTGTAGTGGTCCAGAAGAATATCGTGAAACTATTTTTTCCTATTTTATTTATAACAAGCTGATACTTGTGATTTTATTTGGGTCCTTTAATATTTTAACAAGGTATTTTATGTAGACAGAAAAAATATATAAAAATTGAAAGCCCCTAATAATTTGTCGCCAACGATTTTTTTAGTCTTGAAATTAATTAACTATAATATTAAATGAACTCAAATTAGGTATCACAGGGAAAATAAAGTTATAACTTCAGTACCTATGCCCTCATTTTCTAACTTGATTCCCGAAGCAATCTAAAAACCACGATCACTAATGGCCGATCGTTAAGTAGATCTGTTCATTTCCCGTTTCGGATGAGCTCATTTAGCCTCTTAAATGAATCGAGGTAAGTTTTCAGTTACTTCAGGATAATCTACGTCTGTATTGAATACGTTTCGGAACAGATTGGGACAATCCTTCGTAATTCTATAACACACCATATCTTTTTCTAATTGTTTCTCTTTGTTATTCGATTATACGCGTACTCTCTTCTATCTTATTGGCATATATAGTATAGCAGTAAGCTTTGTGAAGTAATTATTTTCGATTTTGTATATTACAGCTTTATATTTATATAAAAATAACTGACTGACGGAAAAATTACAGATTTCCAAACGAACTTTAATCCCCTCTTTCACCACCTTTGGGGTTAAATTTCCAAAAATCCTTAGTACTCACCTACGGTATAAAACGAATTCACATGCCCTAGCTTCAGTAGTTCACGACTGTACGTTGATATGTTAGTCGGCCTGTCAGTTATCGTTCTGGCTTCGTATGGTGCAAAGTATGAAATTAGTGTCATAAGTGCTAAATGATTTAGATACATTTTTGGCGCTTTGATATTCACAGTTATAGTCATAGAAGCTACGTGAGGACCTTCATATTATTTCTTTTTCTATTTACGTTAATTTTAACGTTACTGTTTACTTAACGTAACCGTACTGTGTACTATTAACGTTAATGTATTACAAATATCTGCATGTTAAAAAGACAAACCCGATCGAGTTTCTTGCCGGGTTTTCTCTATGACTGGGTTGATTTCTGAACCGATGGTAGTTTTGACGTTCATAAACACCTTCTTAGAGCCTCAATTGAATAAACTATATTTTATTTTCATAAAGATTAATACCTATTATATTAATAATAATAAAACTTTTACAAAACAATAAACCGACTTCAATATCAAGAAACAATAAGGAAACAAGAAGGCACTAAAAACCAAGAAATAACTAAACTGTTACTTTAATCAAATTAAATAAAAAATATTAGTATATGCGCTACCTAATAATATCTTAAGTCGGTGCCAAACCCGAATTCATTGTATATACGTACAAAGTATAGGTCTACTCTCGCGTCGGGTATATATATTTTTCTACCTATTACAAAAATTTGCGTTGGCGCCGACTTCAAATATATTATTAGGTAGCGCATTTACTAATATTTTTTTATTTAATTTGATTAATGTAATAATTTCGTTATTTTTTGGTTTTTAGTGCCTTCTTGTATCCTTAGTGTTTCTTAATATTGAAGTCGGTTTATTTTTAGTAATATGCAAAAGTTTCTACCACCCATTCGGCTACCATCAAGCGTATTGCAATTTGATCACAGACAGTAGTAAGTCGTTAAAAAGTTTCATTCATCATTATATTCGACAAAGACAATTACTTGACCATAATGATGTTACGGTAGGTGACTCAAATATCCGGATAGCCTATAAAGGATCCGGCCGGATATCGTTAATTTGCTCCTAAGAATTAATCAGAACCTAACCAAACTCTCATCAAACTACCTCTGTAGTACATCCTTTCCAATAAAATATGAATCATCGAAATCGGTTGGCGTGATATTGAGTTAAGTTATATTTAGTTATAATCGTTGAGTTATTCGTACATTTGTCGCGTATACTTAATGCAAATTTAAGGTTTATATGGTTTTCTCATGGATGCCATGGTCAGAACTGGAAGACCACACGGGAAGCAATAGCTTTCAAATAAAATAATAATAATCAAAATCTGTTTACCCAGTCGAAAGTTATGAGGTAACAAAAAAAAAACAGTCGAATTGAATACCTCCTTCTTTTTTGAAGTCGGTTAAAAATATATTATTTTTCAAATAATTTGTAAAATATAAAATTATTACTGCGGGTTATCCTATAAAGACGTATGCTACCATCTACTTTTTTGTAGGCATTTTCAAGATGTACAATTCTGTAGTACATCATTTGTATTCATCTTATAAGGTTTAGCCAGCGTTATCAATGTAGTAGCAAGAATACTCCAACGCATACATCGTATCCATGCATTCGAATATATTGCATTTTCTATACTTTATATAGATATAATACACATGTAAATTTTTCAGATGAAATGATCTAAACGATAGTTGCGTTGCAACTGTATCAAAATCCATTGCGTAATTTCCATGAACTAAGCTTTGTTTTATAGTGCCTATCATATTATATTATAGACGTAACACATACCAAGGTAATCTTATATCCGATATGTAACATAAAGCACTAGTGTTGAATATATTAAATTATGAATATACGCGCAGTCGGTCGAGAGACGCTGATAACCGATATCGGCGTACATTTGCCGCGTTGCTTATAATTTCCGCCACAAGATGGCGTCATTTGCCCTGTGAGTGTTTGTGATGCGGCGCGTGTTTAAGAGGTTTGGTAAACATTAAATATTACGTGTAATTATCACAAGACACTCATTAATCAAGTTTTTAATCACGATATTAGTATGACCTGATTATACATTAATCTAATGTCTAAACAGTCCTCATTAGACGCATTTAATCATAGAGCGCATAGATACAAAATACATTTTATGAAACATTTTAGTCGTGGCGATTGGTTACCATTTTTTTATATACTTTCAAGTGTTCAGTTTTAATTTTAATACTTATTTTCTCATTGTTTTTATTGTCATTTTTTATTTTAAAATCGATATAACCTAAGCTTTATATCATTGTCCTTATACAGTATTCTTTGTTAGTATAGTCTGCTGCATATATTTATATAAATAAATAATCTGAGTAGTGTAACAGTGATATTTTTATTTGATAAGATATTAACAATACATATACGTACGAGACGTACGTGCGTACTTAAAGAAATAATAAAATAAGAAATTAAAATAAATTGTAATATTGCACAGAATTATGAGTATATTGTGATTCATAATGACGATAAATACACAAAAAAAGACACGAACATTACTTATTTATGACTATTTGATTTCTTTTAGATATTTAGCGGAAGTGATAGCATGGGTACCACTTGCTACTTTCAGAAGGTTGGAGATGTAAACGAAAGATATGACTCAGTTTGTGCAGACTAGTAACCGCTTTGACAGCTGGATTACAAATCTCCCCTTATTGAGCTGAGCAAGTATATTTAAAGGAAACAGAACACGTGCAAAGGATTACAAGTGGTCAAAACTAGGAATCGATAACATTATTTGGGTAATAAAATAATGAAGATAATATGTTGGTTGGGATTATAACAATTCGCCGCATTGTGTGTGGAGTTTGTCTGTAAAATTTTAGTTGATCCCAGGTAATATGTGATCGCCACCTGGGCGGCAAGTCTTAATTAGTCGCGTTCTTAAGCCAACTAATTTCGGACTTTGTAGTGCCGCTGGTTTTTCGCCTGCATTGTTCTAGTACACACATACCACATTTGACGTAGGTATGTGTGTTGCTACAGATGTTTTAAAATAATTCCTAATTCATTTCTAATTTCTTATAAATGAATATTTTTCCTAAAATATTGAATGAAACCTTTTGATTTAATCCATTACTTTACGTTATTTGAAGTAAATAAAAATATACAACACATATATAACAAATGTTACATGGAGAATATTAGATTTGGAGTTGAAAAATAGCACAAGACACTTAGTTCCTTACGGCGCGTGAAGCCCTCCGAGTATACGTTTGTTTAGTAGCCAAAAATTTGGAAACCGCTAATTTAGAGCAATGATGGCTCAGTTGGTAGTGTGTTCGGACACAGCGTCGTTCGAATTGTAGCAACTGAGTCGGAGCTTTCGGTGAAGGAAAACATCGTGATGAAACCATAGCATGGTGGTAGGGTTTTTCTAAGTCCGCCTGGATAGCTACAACTCGCAATTTGAAAATCTGTCACCAAGCACCTGTGATTCCAGTAGCTGCACTTGAGAGCCAGTCTCCCTCTAGGTTTAGCGTGACTACCATTTTAGACCACATCATCATTCAACATTAGATGCGATTGTGGTCAAACGCGAACTTATAAATTATAAAGAAAAAATTAAACCATTTCTTCTGTGATGTACCTAATTTGAATTGCATATTATCAAAATCAATAAACGCGATAAATGACACCACACCCGATAACTTCACAGCAAACTAACATCTTACCGTCATATAATGAAACTGTAATTTAAATTTGAACTCTATTCGTAGTATATAAGACCCATATATGTTCAGAACCAGTTACCAAAATTTATGCATATCTTCGACTGTCTTTCGCCATTATTGTCTGTCGAACTCGAGCAAGGGCGATGTTATTCGAACAGATAAACTACTTGTGAAAAGTTTTTCAAAATTCAACGACTTCTGTTGAGAAAAATTCAATATAAGCTTATCGTTTTCTATTATATATAAAACGGAGAACTTTTTATAAGCTTTTCAACGTGAGAGCTTTTTAAAACGGGATTCGATATTTACCTTGATAATATAAAATCCTTACATTATTATTTTAATGGGTTTTTAGAAAGCGGCATTTTTGGTTGTACTTAGGTAATATTAGTATTATGAATTACATTATATGTCGGAGCGAAGAACAAACACGAGAGGCCACATACGAAAGTATGACGTCATCCATAGTGACGTCAGGGGGTTATGATTTAATCGATCGATCCATCAAGACCTATCGAGTATGAAATATTGAATATACTTAGTAATTATCCTTAGACTTAAACAGTCCAGATTTAGCAACTCTCAAAACCTTTGAAATTAATGGCAAAAATTCCTAAAATTTACACAATTACCTGAAAATCCCCCTAAAAGAAAAATGAATAATTAAACTGATGTTGACAGACGTCTAGAAATGTAGAGTAATTTTTTTATAAGTTGTTACTAAAAATATTAAAAAAACTTACACTAAATATTTTTTTCATTTCGTACATGTGCGATTTTAAAATATTTCTCTTCAAAATAATTTATTAAAACTAAATTTAACCCATTCCATGCCAGCAACGCACCCGAGTGCGTTTGGTATACGTGATGCTAAAGACGCGTTTTTAAATAGTGCGTTCACAAAAATGTTGCCGTTTTTTATTTCACTGTTCAATATATTATATTTTTCGTCTATTAACATTGTTACTGTTAGAAAATAAATGCTACTTTTCAATTGATGTCCGTTATTGTGTGGGGGAATTTTACTGTATTTTATATTTGAGTTTTTAGAGTGATTTATGAGTAAAAAAGTAAGTGAACATATTTAATTTAATAAAATTACTTTAAAATTAATAATTCGTACTTATTAATTAAATTTCTTACTACAGATTCAGTGATATATTTTTACCCATAATCCATCATAAAAATCGATGGCATACGGTACAAACTTTATTTTAATAGATGGCAGGGAATGGGTTAAATATCTTCTAATAAAAAATATACCCGTAAATTTGGGGGACAACCACTAAGCTGAGAACCCTGAAACAATCCAACGATCCAAACGAGATTGCCCAGTACTTAGGCGTTGGCTGCCTTTTAAGGTGTCCAGCCAATTGTATTTCAGAACGGCTAAATAGTAGTCAGTCATTAGTACGGACAATATTCAATACAATACAATTCAGTACAATATTCCCTTCGACATATATAATTTTTTGTTTGAACAAAAATCTCTGTAAATATCTGTTGAATTTGGTTCACTATTTATGCATATCATATGTTATTTATTGACAATTCTAATATGCTATCAAACATCACACAACCACCTTTAGGAGCGGAACAATATTCATACAAAGTGTAGAAGAAAGGGCGCAGTAATAGTGTTGGCAGGTCGTATGACGCGTTGTGGGGAATCGGGTTTAGGAAGGGGACCGTTGACGGACTTGTCGGTTAAAAATAACAGAGAAACACCTATAAAGACTGAATTATAAATGCCTATATAACTGCGGTACACACCATGTTGTCGTTTCCCTACGCAACAGTTGTTCTTCAAACGAATCTTATTTAAGCTTACCTGAGTTGACAATAAAATTCATAACTTTTAAAATTAAACGCGAATGAACCTCCGGGTCTTTTCTAGTATTTATAAGACGAGAAGCGTTACAAAATAGTACATTTATGTCTTTTTAGTTAAGATTGTATTATCAAAAATTTTTATGTCGTTTAATCTTATAGATTTGACTACCAATCACTTGCGACTTCGGTCTCGTTATAGCTAATATATAAATCTTAATAACAATAGAATATGACAAAACGCTATCTAGGAGCGAGTCATAGTAAATATATATAGGCCTTAAAATACGCTTCACAAAATCGATTAACACTGAAACTTAAATCAAACTTATTACTTCATTTAAACTTAATCTCAAGTTATTTGACCCTTGTTACTTAGTTAGTTGTTATAAATTATCTTAATTTTAAACGAATCCAGTCAAATTTCACTGTCAAAATCGTTAAGTAACCAGACTACGATCGCACAAGAGAACAAGTCGATTTGCCTTCAGTAATAATAGAAAATCCTTTACTTTGAAATAGTTGGTAGAAAAATATGTAAATACTTTTACTAATATAAAAATTTAGTACGATTTATGTAATAGCATTTATACTATATGTGTAAATTGAAGAGCTAATTAATCTTTTATTCCTATTATAAACTAGCATCCGCCTATGACTTCCTTCATACTATTTAAAATTTAAGGGCGATAAAATATAGTTTACCTCTAGTATTTTACAATTAAATAAACCATAGTACTATATAAAATACTAGCGAACGCACTTGACTTCCTCTGCGTTGGTGTCTTTATAAATTACTAGCTGACCTCAATCCTTTTATTTCTATACATATATATGTTACATGAGCCATACTACAAAATACCCAAGTTCATGAATGAGACAGAAATACATATGCTTACCTACTTTTCTTTCGTACTTAACTCACGTCATCCGTAACGTAACGTAAAATTCCGTAACGGAATGATCGTTTTGTCTTAAGCGTTATACTTTAGCTGTGATGCATCCACAAACAAACAAACAGGTATACATATCTAAACATGATTGAATGGAATTAAATTAAATACTCTTAGTTATTATCTATTTTATTATCCAGTAATAATTGCATCATGCATGCATAAGAAGAAAAAAAGAGCGCTTTTATGCTATCTATTTCAGTATAACTGATCACTAAATAGCGCTGTAGCACAGTGACTTGTGTACCGTTCAATCGACCCTCATAAAATTCATATGTATGGTGATTATTTGAACACGTAGAATATATAAATATTAGCTTTTGCCCGTAGCTTAGTTCGCTTTAATATGGTTTTGACATAGCCCTCAAAAGCAGTACGAATGAAAAGTGCCTCATGTCCTCTCCTGTACCCCTAACATCGTGTGTGTAAAGTGAATTAAATTGATCCATAAAATAAATTAATTAAGGCTTGAAAACACAACAAAGAAACAAGCTCATATTCGCATTTTTAATATTAGTGAGAATATATTAAATATATGTGAATAGATTTTGCTTTAACCAATTATCACGAAATAAGTCGTAGTTTCCGCGGGTTCAACGAATTTTCCGGAATTCACGTACATTTACTTATTTGAATCGGTAACTCTATCAGCTGACAGTGGAAGAAAACATCGTGAGGAAACCTGAATTTAACAAATGTTCTTGTCTTACCACCGTACGTGAGTACAATATAGAACTGTGGACTTCTCGGAGTTTGAAATCACCAATACATCGTGGGCTGGCGTGGTGATTATACCTATACCTTTCTTCGAGAAGAGGCTTATGCCCCTGCAGTGGGTCTGTTACACGTAGATGATGATGATTTATCACGGCGAACATTTGTTAAAACAAATAACAAAACGTGAACGGAGCTGCCGGTATAACTAGTTATTATTTAAAGTTATATTTACTAAACAAAGTTTAATTACGAAAACGTGCATCGGACAGTCTCGTATTTTGATAAATCTTAAACGTTTTCTTAACCTTTTCGTTCGACTAATTAATTAAATTTAATTTATCTGGCAACATTCTAGAAATTTCGTTTGGAAATTCACAGTTCCCGGGGTTTAAGCTTATTTAATTATTTGGAGTTACTGAGTCATTCTTAGTTAAAAACTATGGATGCTTATAGAACAGAATGTTTACAAAAAGGAGTAGTATAAATTATAAAAAGTCAGTGGTCGTTCGCGACTTCGTCTATATTTGTATCTATATTAATGACGACACCATCTTTATTAATATTATGAGTGTGAAAGTGGGTTTGTTTGTTTGATACGCTTTCACGTCTTAACTACTCCACCAATCATTATGAAATATCCCAGACACGTGTCAAGAATATGAGATTTAAATTACCTTATGTTCTTGAGGCATTAATCAAATAAATATTAACGCTGGCTGCGAGAAAAAGCTAGAATATTATCGTTGTGTGATTCTAACGGCTTATTTAGTACATATAGTTTTGCTTGTTGCTTGACAGTTATCGTTATAATTTAACTAATTTCGATAATATATTCATAAACTATAGTCTATACATTGTTCTGATGTATAAGCTATATTAATGTAAAAAAATTGATTGACGCATCAAACGTGTGTTTCGTTACTCCGTCTATACAAAAACAAACAATTAATATTCAAGTTTCATGGATTTTAACGTGTCATTCCTTTAAATAAGCGGGTCTTCACCAGGACCATGGATAACCCAAAACATCAGATAATTCTGGAGATAACGCGGAAAACCATAATGTGACAACATCCTGTCACATTTCATGATATGCACAAAATTATTGTACTTTCATGAGTGTAATATGTCGGCATATAATTCTCGCTATAACCATCATAACAGTGTTTTTATTTTCTTCCCAAGTGCTATACTTCTAACAAAAACCATGGTAGGTACTACAAAATAATCGCAAAGAGGGTTGACGTTAGGTAGGCGGCCGATTGTATAAATTAAGCCAAATCATACATCACAACATAACAAACGTGTTGTATCGACCTTGCTTAGGTGAGATAAGGGTAAGAAAAAGAAACTACATTTATGTAAAGTTTCATCAGAATGCGCTGAGTAGTTATTGTCAAAGTAACAAAATTTCTCCTTCATAAGATCTACAGGATTTATTATTACTTCTAGACAATGTGCGTACTTTAAGATATAACACAATCACTACAATATCCCTCTAGAAGTTGGTGTTTTGACACGTTGAGAGGACATACATTCAAATCCAAAATAAACCTTAAATGTGCATTATCGGGAAAACTCTATTGTGCCATAGGTAACCAAAATTCCCAGTGATCACTTAGCAAAAATGAATACTCATTGCGATCTTACTAACGAGTTAACCAGGATTAGTTACCATCAAAATCATCATATAATCCATTAAAACACCTCGGTTTGTCACGAACTAGCATAAGCTTCGTTTAGAAGAGAGTAAGGCGTCCCTGGTAAGGCAAAAAAAATAGACTCTTTACCTTTTATATGTATATATTAATATGCAATATCACCGATTATATAAGCAGAGTAAACTTTTTGAATAAAAGTTATATGATTTAAAATATAAAGCGCTACCTAGTTTTGTTATGTTTGACACATTTCCTAGAGTAAAACTACGTGTTCTGACTGGCGAGACATTTTTCCTTCACAGTGATGAGGTACATGTCGATAGACCTATTGAGTGATATTTCATAATTGGTATTTAGTACTGAGGTTCTGTCAAAAAAATTCACAGTATAACACCATCTATTGGAGGAAAATCTGATAAGGGTTTTTGTAGTAATGCCAACCTGCAAAATTGATATTATACTTGCAATGGAACGAGAAGGAATTACTGATATTGCATTCACTATGAATTTAGAAATACACCAAATACTAACTTAATTTTCTATATACACCATTAAAACGTGATTCCTCTGATGCTCGATACTAAACGTATGGGCATACGACAATGACCATTAAATTATTTACTGTTTGGATTCGATTGTAATTTTTAAAATGTCCAACATAGCGGACAGAAATCACCTAGTACAATATAAAGAATTTGTATATTTCTAAACTTGTAAGGCAATAATGGATAGTCTCAAAGGTGATGATAATAACTATTTAATTTAGATTAAATACAGATAAAGAAATCACCAAGAGGGTTTGCGACAAACAGCTGATCGGGCATAAAATATTAAACCGAGTCCCAACTAATAACATAAAGGAACAAAACATGTCGTGTCGACCCTACTTAGGTAGGACAATAGCAACAGGAAGGACGGGGCTAAAACCTGTTACTAATATATAACTTCGAAGCGCAGAAGAAATGTGTTATAAAATCACTTTTAAACGTTTTCGTGATCGCAATTTAGGGGAAAATAAAATGCCTATGGAATATCACTGTCATTGTTCCAGCTCCGCAAGGTGGCCCTATGCATGAATGTTCAGAAATTAGTTATGAACAGTTGATTACGTCACATCGGTGACGACGAATATGTAGCGAGAATTAGTTTTGCGATTGTAAATTTATTACTATATTATTTCACTAAAATACATATTTCAAACCTACACTTACATTTTTACTTTCGGGTGCCAATTTGCCTATGCACTGTTGCTATATCGTCATTTTTTCACTAGGAATAAGCCTTGCTTAGACATTTTACACTTTATAATCATTTAAACTATTTCGTTTCTAAACAGAGGTATTTCTTAGTCCATGGCAGTCTATACAATCAGATTGTAAGACCTCAGTGATAAATCATTAATTCCTGCGTTTCTTATAGAACTCTCCATTAAACTTGGAAGAATTTTATGTGATCTCCAATTCTAATAATTTAGAATCTATATCGATAGGAAGTGCAACAGCACTAGTGTCCGCAACTAGACGTCGTTACGTTGCTCCTCGGGGCAATATTTCCCTCCCTGCCACCCCGTGACATCGAATGCGAAGGCATCCGAGAATTCCTCTAGTTATTGCGCACCTGGACTGAAAAACAACGTCCGATTTCCACTATCGACAGTTTGTTCGTCTCGGAAATGTTTTACGTGAAGCTAATTTTACGGATTAGCATTAATTGAGAGTCTTTTGACCGATTGGTTGGCTCTTATCTATTTGACTGATTGATCGACTCTTATTTATCCTGCCACTTTTCTAGCATTTCATTGTACCGTAACAAGTAAAGATTTTTTGAATAATAAAAATAACTTTACGAGACACGATTGAACTAATTAATATATAACTGTATGTCCAATCGGTTCTCCTTAGAATTACGATGATAGACCAATATATTCTTGTAATTCATCACTTCATTCATTAACCTCATCTACATCGTATTATGAAATCAATCAATTTATCTCTCGATGGGACTGCGAGCTATCTAGATCTAATATCTAAACAATGTATAATAGTCAAGGTAGATGACTATGATACACTGGATTACGAATTTTAATTAAATGATGGAAACTCGTTATTGTCGAAGAATTCCGTTCGGTATTAGCTCGATTATTTCCTTTTGCCTGATTAAATATTTCGCTGTAGTGCTTACAAACGGCCTAATGACTAATACATTTAGAAATTGTAAGAAGCTATTACTATTCTTTGAATACTCTCCACTTATCGATGAAATCAGTAGCGTACATGCTATTATTTTTACCTTTCAAAGTTTTGATTCTCTGTGTGTAACTCTCTATCAAACTGCTTCAATATTATACATGTATCGACTCATCTCGAAGTGTGAAAATTTAAACATGTCACTATTACAAATGTTCCCAACAATGACGTAATTTCTATGTTCATTATTTTGTGATTTCCTTAATTTTAAATTAACCTTAAGTTCTACATTCGCGAATCGTCATCGACCGATCTAAATTCATTGAAAGTTCCAGTGTTCGGAATACGTCTCATTACCATACGACGTTCGAAAACTCTGCGGTGAAGTAATAAGGACGGGAACAAACATTATCGACAAAATGTAAAATAATATTTATTTTAATAATTTAATGACGATATTTAGAAACAAGAAAGCGATTTCAAAGTATCAGATGATATATATTTTTCAAAACAGAATATGACATATTTTTTTGTAACTATAAATTAATAGCATTTAAAAAAGTATCTATAGTCCGTGTCAAGCTTTTTGACCGCTCTAAAGTAGATGCGCAGTACACAAATTTAGATATCAGCGGGGAGCGGAAGAAGTGAAAGCAGAGCTGACTCGCCCGCGCGCGTTCTTCGCTCCCTATTACACCTACTCCGACAAGTGTTTTAGTGTGTGTGTTAGTTGTAGTACAGTTGCATCTAGAATAGTTGTGTTGTTGTCAATTACTTGTTAGTGCTATTTTCCTTCTTTCCTTCTTCTTGTTGATAATTATTTTCGTTATATTTTCCACTATTTACTTAGTTACTTACTATTATCATTTCGAAAAATAATATTTCTAAGGAAACTGTTTTTCCATTATAAATAAATTATTAGGAATTATTTATTTACTACGACCGTATTACATCTACAATAACACTATTGTAGCGACATACATAATACCTACACAGTATACGCTACTAGGATTAATCTACAGACAGAAACAACTACTGTATAAGGCCGATCAGTCAATTAAAGTACGCGATCACTCAAAAATCACCGACCGGTTGGTGATCGAATTTTAGCTGGAGCTTATTATAACTGATAAATACATAAAATGGCGAATTCTGACTAATCTGGTTTTGTCTATTACTTTCTTATTCAACTACTATTGTTCATTTCTAGTTTTAACTTTTATTCATTCAGTACCACTACTATTAATCCAGTAATAATTGAACTTGTATTTTCTGTTTATTTTTATTTATATATCCCGTATGTACATTAAATGCCCGCTAAATTCAAATAAACAGGCTTTTGTAAATTAGTTATCAAAGCGTTTACAAGACTACACAATCGGAGCTGTATCTTCATTTCACATATAAAACCTTCTAAAAGTATCAACATGATGGTGATATTGCCACATTCTTTCACTTAATATAATAGGCAAATATCTGCTTGACTCATAATTAATTAAAACCATAATATATTGTACGTATAATATAGAGACAAGTTAAGGATTAGTCAAACGCCAATTTTGTATTCGTATATTAATATTGTGATTTCGTTTCGTACTAACCTCTTGACTGTACTATACGCCACAGTGAACTTAAAAAAAAAGTTTGACGCGAACTATACAACTCGTTGAAATTAACTAGGAATTCGGCTCCGATAACATCATAGAGAAGTAAGCATATAAATAGCATACTACAAGTGTTTTTGGCGGGATCTTAGTTTGTCATGTAGTGGCTTTTATATTTTATTCATTATCTTGTGTTTTTGGACTCTATATTTTGTAGCACGTTGAAATTATAGAAGCCTTGCAAGGTCAACAGTGTAGTCAGTTCGAAAAAAAAATTTTTGTAATATTGATGGCATTTTACGTAATATAGTTAGTTCGGTTATCGTGAATAAGTATAGTGGATGGAGAATAATACCACGGAACATGAATTCTGAGATGCCACAGAAACTCTCTGGAAAGTTCTAACAACCATCTTGTTAGGACTTGAAATTATCACAAGACATTTGTAATATACCTACTCGACAATGCAGCAATAACGTAAAAGATTGGTTGCCAGAAAAGATAGCATAGTGCGTTTTTACAGAATACAGTTTAATAAAGGAAAGCTTTTTAAATATATATCTACGTGGAATATGAATTATTTATGATAAAATTTGTACTTTTTAACCTACGTTTTACGTAAATGTGGAATTGTTAATTTTTTTCAAATAAATATCAATGTTGAAAATAAGAATACAAATGAAGACTGATATTTAAAATAAGAATGTTAATTTAGCTTAAAAAATAAAGATTTACAGTTTGAAGACCTGCTTGATAATATATAATATCTAAAATTCTAAAAAACTAAACTTTTGTGTTAGGAAAACTCGGGCAGTCTTACATTTTTAAATATTTATAACCAAGTTTATCTTTTATGATTTTTCTCAAGGTACCAATTTGTGTTTTCAGAAAAATTGAAATTATTTTTAAGGGCAGCAGTAATTTATTTTATTGTTGAGTACCTCCCTTTTTACAATGTACAAGCTATTTATGATATTTCTAAATCCATAACATACAAAGTTATCCAAAATGATTTATGTGGAATTAGATTTTCTTTTTTCAGCCGGCGTAGTTAGATTAAATTACATTTGTCGAATTTCGCGGTTATTTTGTCGTCTCTGTTTTGCATTTTCATCACATTTAAAATAAACTAAGGATACTGTAAATAGCATTATCCTATATTCATGCACAAATCGAATAAAACAGTAAAAAAAAAAACAACAAAAACGATACGAAAATGGTGGGAGGGATAACGTCATACTCGCATTTGATTTTTAGTAGCCATGCTATCGACTTAAGAGTACATATTCATATCACTAATTATATTCCACACTCCACAATCAATGTTAATCTTCGCATTAATCTTCGCATTCCTTCATATTTTTTGAATAATAATCTCCACGTACTTTGTGAACAACAATAATCTATCAGGTTTTATGAGTAATCAGACGTTTAACCACGATAGACACATTATCTAATGCACTCATGATCAATGGAACTTTGAAATTATTATGCTTTCAGGCCTTAATTATCCACCGAACATCATATAATTATACATTAAATAACATAGGTACATTTCATCCAGAAAAAAAACCGTTTCCAAACGATAAAGTCTACATAAACGCGAGTGAAATCAGGAGCAAAGGCTGATATTAAACAATAGTAATGTTTAAAAAAAAACACGTGTATCGGCTTGATTTTAGGTATTTATATTCACAAAATATTGAGCTTTGTGGTGTTTTAAATTATAGATACTAGAAGTCAATTAAAAAGTCAATTAGAAGTAAAATTGTATTGAATACTGAGGATATATAATAGTATAGTAGATATATAATAGGCACGAGGAAGGTAAAGTATGACGAATGGTGACTTATAAATAAGGACTACGGTGAAACTATAGCGGCCTTGTCAGGCTAACAGTGTAGTAAATCAGGTCGAAAAAAAAATTAAAAAAAAATAAGGACAGAAAAAAACTATTTCCAATTTTTTTATTGATAACACATAATTTTATGAATAGCTACTAAACAAAAAAAAATCGGTTCTAAAACAAAGAAGAAATAGGTGCTGAACTGTTTTGTCTTCGCCTATTTCTAGTATAAACTTAGAATCAAATAAACAAGAGTTTTAAATTACTTATAATGTTATTTTAGTTTAAGGATAGCTTTAAACCTATATTATTTCTCAGTCGGTGGATACTCGATTGGATTACTACCAATATACACAAGTATTAATCACACTATAGTAGATTTGTTTTTGTGATTTGCCGCATTTATCCAGTGTGTACTCAATTACCTAAAAAGTTTGAAGACCAGCCCAACAATGACTACTGTCAATAAATAGTAGAGGTCTTGAAGGTCACCATTGCTTTTTTTGCGCAAATTATGAATAAATAAAATCAAATAATCCATAAAGAAATAATATGTATTCAATTTATTGATAATTAGCATTCGTATAGTAAGATTTATTGTCCGTTTCGCCTTCTGAAATTGTCAACAACGTACCGAGCGCCTTCTTTAATACCTTCCCAAGTTTCGAATCCGGCTTGTTCAATGAAATCAGGATCGACTAGAAAACCTTGGACTGTATTTTGTATGTTCCTAAACGCTGGAAGTTCAAAAGTATAGCTGTAGGGTACTCCGACACCCATAGCATAATCTCCAGCGCCGCCTGACGCCTGGTAAAGGATATAAGCAACGTTACCAACGATATAATTTCTGTTTTGTGGCCATTTTACAGCGTCGATAGCCTGCGCCATTCGTACACCGAGGAAGTTTACAAGTAAAGCGTTTGGTGGAAGTACGCCATTGCCGTAACCATAAAGAATCATGCTACCAAAACTGTGGATATCAAGGTATAATTCAATACGAGAGCTATATTCTGCTAAGATGTCTCTAATAATAGCAGTTTCGGGTTCGGAGAACGGACCTCTTCCGTGGAAAGTATCAGAGCAGACGCTGCTACTAGAAGCAGCGCCCCAAAATATGTCAAAGTTACGGTTAAGATCGACGCCCATGCAAATATCACCGATGATGAAGCCTCTAGCGCGGTTTTTACGCCAGAATCGATCCTGTTGAACAAAATTAACCGCCTTTAATATTTCAATATGAGAACAACAGTTCACTCTAATGCTGTAATCCAATAGATGTCTATGTGTTTTTTTTAGTAAATATTTACTTAATTAGGGTGTATATTATAAAACCTTACGTGCTGAAAATTTCCGAATAAAGTTGCTTTCATAGTTTTTTTGTAATTGTAGGACCATTTTAGATAGAAAATGGTAAGAACTGTAAGTTCAGATATGAATGATTGAATTCTACGTTTCTTGCTAAATAGTGTAGTATTCACGCACAGTGAATTTTTTTTAAATATTTTGTTAATATTTTCATACCATGCAATGTAACTTCGAAGATTGATTAGGTAAATAGTATGTGTATGGCACTCATTTACTTACATTATTATGAGTAAACTCATATCCATCAGGGTTGGCAACGGGTAATATAATCCAGTCTATGTTTTGCAATAAATCTTGCTCCGTGACGTCAATAACCAGTTTCTGGATAGCGTATAAAGTGGCAGGGAGTGTCACCCATTCACGAGCATGGAGGAGTGACTGGAGCATCACGACCGGTTTCCTTCTGTCCTAAATTAGAAGACACATTATTCATTTATAAATATGCACGTTTAGGAACCGTTTAAAATATAATTGGATTTAATAATTTTTGACGCCATAAACGAAACACATTAATTTAATTTTAAAATTTGTATTTATCTACAATATTTGGTATGTCATAAGAATTTCAGAAGCTTCAAATTTGATTAAAAGAATATTGATATCTTCATTCAGAATTATGTTTTCTGAAGTGCTGTTAAAATATCAATACTACATAACATATTTACTTGTAAGTCTTAATATTTAGTTTTTTAACATAACTCTTTCAAGTAGATAGAACTTACTCTTACAATGGAGAGCATGAGTCTTTAATATTTCGTTTATTTTTTATCCTTATTTTAGATTTAATTAAATTTAATTGTTTTAAAACAAGTAAGATTAGATACAAGGGATTTTGTTTTACTTAGTATACTACGTAACCTCAAATGTAGAAAATTACCTGAAAGTTAGTTGTTGAGATCTTTAAATATTTGATATCCCTTCCTTCAATACTCCTGCCCGCGGATACCACTGTGACAAGGTTTGGATAAGCGTTGGCCAAATCGACCATGTATTGGTCAACCTAGAACCAAGGAAATAAAAATGATAACAACGAGAAATAGAGGACCGGATGACCTTGAAATTCTTACAGGTTTAACAATAATCTATTTATATCGCAAATCGTATTTTATTAAGATACAGAATGAAAAGACGTGTGATAAAAAAATAATTAATCAAAAACTCACACGCGCAAATTAATAACGATAGGCGATGACACGTGTAGACGTTTGTTCAGAGTGACGAAACAATAATTTTTATATTACAGTTTTTTTAAATACCATAATTAGAATACCTTCCTATAAACTGGTACCTTATTAGTGAATGAAGGTCTCTTACAAATTGACGAAGCGAGCATTACCATCATACCAGTTTTTTAACTAGTGGCTATTTGCAAACGCAGAAAACATTGTATTTCTTTGTTTTGTAACATGTTTTGAATGCAGTAGCAGAAACTTATCATTGATTGGGCTCATCATTGCAGTTCTATTAGAGGCTGCTATTACCAATACATAAGAGAACCGCTTGCTTGTTTCGTATTTTGCATCAAAGAAATTCTTTACAAATAATATATAACATATTAAAATACTTACAAATTAATTAATCATTGTTAAAATACTGATAGGATATGAAGGTAATTGTCAAGGTTGAACAAGTTGTAGTAATCAAAGTTAAAGAGATTATAAGAATATTATAATTACCACTGCATATCTATGTATAGTGTCAAATGGGAGTCCAAATGTTGATCTGTTGCTCTTAGCTGAAGCTGATGCCAACATAGCATCTTCTAGATCCAATTGTCTGAAATATCAGAATACTTTATAAAGAAATTTAATATTCAATTTTCAAACCATTGTGAGCGTGGGGCTTCTTATTTTTTGTCCTTTGTCACGGTTATTTCTAATCTACTGCTTTTTCATATGGTACAAAAATAAACTCCTAAAATCTTACCCATAACTATATATCGGTTAGAATATCTAATTTAAAAAACACCGAAATATATACTCGGTCTAAATCAATGACTTTGCGAATACTGTTTGGCAATTTATTTACATGTATAAGATAAGCGTAAAGTGAGATAAGGTACGGTAGCAAATGTTTTAGTCCATCTACTATCTTGAAAAGATTATAATAATTATTTTAATTTATCCAAATTTAAGTTTATTGATTGCAAAAACGATTTTTTTACACTATTAGTAATATACCTTAAATTTACTGTTGTAACAACTTACTCTTTAATATTTTCCACTTCAACAGTAAACTGAATGCCAATGTTAAGAAGTTCATCTTCGAATACTTCTCTCAGGTGGCCAGGAACAAGAATTCTTCCAGGCCTACCAGGAACAGCATGAATCCAGAAATCTAAACTGTATTTGTCTTTCAGTTCATTCAAGAGTTTTGCTTCATCTAAAACGTTCACTTCAACATCGTAAAGGGCGTGACTAGAAAAGAAAAAAAGATTTGTTGAATTTTCCTTTTGAGATATTTTCACCCTGACTAGTTTTCACATTAAGTTTTTTGTAAAAAGACTATCCTAGTACGATTTCTCTATTCTTATAACTAAGTATAAACTTCAGACGAGGTTATAAGTTCTATTTAAGACTAACCTATTTTGCGAAGTGATAGAATCTTCATAGAGAAACTTATCCCAATTCATGTGATGAATAATATGGGATTCTTACCGTAAAAACTAATAATATGAACGCCTTGTTTCTGAATGGACGCGTATAAATTAAGGTTAGTAAGCTGAAGCGACAATTCGGTCATAAGATAGATAAAGTAGAGAAATTCTCGAGTGAAGAATATATTAATGGAATAAAAGAAAAGACGGTCAGCTTAATAAATTGACGACATGGGACATCACTAAGGAACAAGTTTCAAGAATTAAGTTTCTCTACTTTGCCCTCCCAATATATCCTTAAATAATTAATAACATGATCATAACCTTAAAACTAAGCATAAACTGAATAAAGTATTTTAGATTTTAATTTTGAATGTAAAAAAACCCTTGTGTAGCATATGACTGAAGCTTATATCTAGCATTCGATTAACAGGGGTTCTACGATGACAATGTTTGCTTGCTTGTGTTGTGTTGTGACAGTGTTTGCTTCTTTTCTTTTTGCAGGGTTTCGCCATAAGGTGCAAAACTATTAATTTAGATTTAATTAGGACTTGGCTTATTATAAGTGGTCAATGTGAACATTTCTCCATAAGTTAAAAATAATATCCCGTGCTCTCAAAGGGAAAATACGACGTAATTTGAAATGATATGACATTTAGACATTCTTAAATTTAATAGCTGTTTCAGCACTGCGTTGTTACTAAAAGATCTGCTAGTAGATGCTTGAAAAAAATCGAAAACTATAATCAAAACGAATAGTCGCCAGTAGTTATTCAACCTGTGAATAGTAAATGGCCAAAAAATGCCCTATTGACATAACACCTTTACCCATCACTCACGTTCAATTTTACATTTATTTTCAGGCTATATCCACAAAATGACTATATTTAAACTGATAAGACACTGTCCTCGAAAAGTGAGCGAATTGCCGCAATGGGCTTTGACGAAGAATGTGCTGGTCTATCGCAGTATTACCTCGTTTGTCTTTAAACAAGCACTATATTTATTTATTATAATTTTATATAGTTAATTTTCTTACCCCTCATATTGCTCATGTTTCGCTGCGGCGAAATAAAAAAGCAAAGACAATATAAACCCAATCCGATACATGGTGGCCGCTGATAGTGTTCTGGCCGACAAAAAAAAAATACAAACAGTAAATTCGGAATGACATTTACCCTTATTTATGGTAATTTTAATCAGCGCTCGCTATCCAGTAATCCAATCAACACTCGGACGCCTCGATAACGTAATGTAGGAAGAAATATAATACGTTTGTCTCTCTGTTTAGATTTATGCCTACCGAAGGACTTCCTAGATGATTTGTAGTGCGTTGAAGTTGAAAATTTTTAACATGAAAACTTATTTAGACCCGTTTAAATATTAAAAGAGAAGAAGAAGATAAAATACATTACACAGTGTTTCTTATACTTAGAACTACAACCTACAAAGGAGGCTATCATCGTTACGTCGATCCTTCTCAGCAAGTCGATAATATTTACAAATTACTATGATCGGTTTATAATTTTATGACGGTCGTGGCAATCTGGACCTGAACGGATGCCATATCAATCTGTTTCATTTTTAAATATAGAGCTAAACGCGGCAAAGCATGTCACATATGAGTAAACTCACTCACTCACTGGGATATGACGAGGTTTAACAAAAGAAAAACTTCCTGGTAAATTGCATCACTTAAATAATTTTCGATATAGCGCGCGGTAACAAAACTAGTGTTTTCTAAATGGCAGATTAGACTTATCGAGGGGATTAAAACATATTATCAGATAAATTAAAAAACCCATGTCGCAAACGTACCGTTTGAGTTACTACAAAATCACACATATACGATTTTTTGTATAGCTATGTGAGTGATAACTTATCGGACTTCACTATGCTATTTTTAGTACACTCTTCAATTCTTTTAACAGATCAATTTTCAAATAATGTTATTAAGTTACATATAATAAACTAGCGTTTGATCGCAACTTCGATTGCTGTTCATGCGTCAATAACATATTTTAATATCTGTGGTTTATCTATGGTGTGGTATATCTATGGTATTATAATTGAAACTAGCAGGTAATGTTTTATGTGATAAATCTGTGGTTCGGTGGGGCTGTAAAGATAAGTTGCACCGTATCTGAAGAAGACTTTATCATGCACGAGCAGAAACCCCAAACCCATTTGGATGTTATGGAAGACCTTTGCAGGCCATTGTAAAATGAAGTTATACTACCTCTTATTCAGATTTGCCAGTAAAAATTCCTACACAAGCCTGACTGGTCAAGCTTTAGTGCGTAAATTATCTTTTGGATAGTGGCGAAGCAACGGCTTTTTCTGTATATATCTTTCCAATTTTCGAAACCGGGTAAAATTGTAACTGGGAGTAATAAGTAACTGAAATTGTTTATTTTTTCTCTAACAAGTGTTCTTGAGCCCAAACAAACCGTCTTCTGCAATTAGGTAATCGAAAAATTGTGAGAAGGAACAGTTTACGAGAATGGTGCCTATTTGACGGTTTGGTTACTTACTAACAGTTAATAATCCGATTGCAGCCTTTGCACTAGTTACATCAACGTGAGATTGGGTTCCCTTCGGATGTAATCTTGAAAAACCTGTCCGGACTAGACGTGGTTACAAGTTTCATTCCCAGTACGATATTTTCTACACACCCAGTAAAGCAATAACGTGACCAAATTCCAGAAATCACGTTTTCATTGGTGTTTAGAGTGTTGATAACTATATATTAGAAAACATGGGATTCTAACATGCCCACCGCCTATCATTTTCACCTTAAACGTCGACATTTCGTAACTTTATATAAGTCCACAAGATCAGCTATTAAAAATACTAATAATACTGGCTATTCGTTAAATGAAAGACTACAATTCTTAATTTTAACCAAATTTAATGTTAACCAAAACTATTATTGCAAATTAAAAATCTAAGTTTCTGCACTATCCATTGTTTATAACTTTTTTTATTTTATTCTAGCTGTGTCCGCGACTTCATCCGCGTGGAACTGAATGCAAAATCACAGTGATTAATAAAACAATCTTAATGTATATCTGTATATCTTTTATATTTGTAATCTGACTCTCGGGATACGGCATGGTATTCAACACAACAGTTAGCCGTGCTTCAAACAAATGCTTGTTTTTATATGATCGACATGGAGGTCCTCGAAACTACGAATTTAAAGTAATAATCGACTTTTCATGGCAAGTAAATTATTTTGATGATTTTATTCAGTAGCAAGCCTCGCCGAACCATTTTACTGACTCCTAACTCCATCTTAGAAATACTCATCTATTTTTACCATGTCATTATCCAAAATCAAATATCAATGCCATACTATCCGAATGTTAAGTTTATCTATAAAATTTAAGAAGAACTTGTTCGTAACACAATCGGTCTGTTAACGGTACATTATAAGTACGCCGCTACGTGGCGCGGTGGTGGGACGGTTGCGAGTTGCATTTAACAAGGTCAGTATTCGCGCCGCATTCGCAACGTTCCGAGCCGTCCCGTTTCCGCGCCGAGTTTATAGCTTACATTCTGGTCAATCGAGCCGAATCGATAATGTATCGTAGTCCAGCGATGAAAACAAGAAGTGGTCTTCGTAAACAACAAACCGTGAACGATAATGAAGAAATTAAACAGAATATCGAAGAAAAGACGGATGCGAGTAGTGTAGTGAAGTCCGAACCGCCAGCCGTTAAAGTGATTTCACAAATACCGTCACTTCAAAATTCTCAAAAAGGTTCTTCTAAGAAGTCTTCTTCATCCTTGGCAGCACGGAAAGCTAAGTTAGAATACGAAGCAGCTGAAGCCAAAGCAAAAATTCAAATGAATTTGATTGAAAAAAAACTTGTCGCGGAATTGGCAGATCTAGAGGAACAAAGCAGCGCCAAATCTCTTCATACTCATAGTGAGGTAGAAAAATGGTTAGACCACAGCCAGCAAGAACTGAAAGCACGACCCGTCCCCGATCAAGGTCACACTTCGGACGCGCCGTGCCCGCTGACGTTAAATAACGCCGGCAACGATGAGGGTACAGTTCACCTGCTGGCTAGTGCATTGAAGGATTTAACCACTGCCTCTGCGGTTAACGGGCCTAGCCGAACTCTTCTGAGTCGCCTGTGCACCCCACGGGACTTACCTTTGTTTTCAGGAGACCCTATAGAATGGCTACATTTTAAACAGGAATATGAAGAGTCTTCGCAGATGTGTAACTTTAGCTCGAAAGAGAACCTGTGGCGTCTACGAAAGTGCTTGCGAGGGCAGGCACGCGAAGCGGTGTCAGCTTTACTCATCAGTGCTACCACACCAGAAATGGTAATGTCTACTCTGGAACTACAGTTTGGTAATCCAGATGTAATTCTGTCAAGAATAATGGCAGACATGAAGAAGCTGCAACCAGTGTCGAATGAATATTATAAAGATATTGTGTCTTTCTCAGTAAAAGTACGCAACTATGTAGCCGCGGTTAGTGTGATCGGTCGCGACGAGTATTTAGTGGCCACGAATGTGATTACGAATGTTTTAAGTAAATTACCTACAGTCCTCTTATCGAAATGGGCCGACTACAGTTATCCGATTACAACACAAGGTAAAAAAGCAACATTACATACTTTGGCGGAATTTTTACACGAAGAAGCTGTAAAAGTGAACAATTTGGCTTTAATTAACACACGTAGTATGTTCGATACATATAAAAGAAAAAGCCAAGAACCTATATCGACACGCTCACATTTATGTTTAGTGAATAAAGAAGAATACCTGAATAAAAAGTGCCAATATTGCCGTTTAACATATCACAAACTCATTGATTGCAAGAAATTTAAAAAGGCGTTACGGAAAGACAGATGGTCATTTGCAAAAAGAAATCGTCTTTGTTTTAAATGTTTGTTATCTACACACGAGCGAGAAACCTGCCCGGCCGATGTATGCGACATAGGTAACTGTGGACAACAACATCATCGCTTACTGCATTATAATAACAACAATAGAAACAAAGTTATTATATCCAACCCTGAAGTCGTCGGTCTCCGTGTCTGTGACAAACCTGAAATCTCCAAACTGGAAGACCAGCCTGAGAGTGTCAACAACTTAAATACTGTAACAGAGTGTAAAGTGTTATTGAAGGTTGTGCGTGTTAAATTACACGGCCCTAACGGCACAATTAGTGTTAACGCGTTACTGGACGACGGGTCCACAGTGACTCTTATCAGTGCCGACCTAACATCGCGACTAGGGTTGTGCGGACGTCGCAGTACAATACGTGTAGGTGGTGCATGGGACAATGATGGATTAATTTGTGAAACCGAAGTGGTGCGGCTACAGATGTCATCTAACAATGGACAAAATTATGAACTGTATGCCCGTAGTGTTAAGAATCTTAGTTTACCTGCTCAGAGTTCATATATTGTTAATTGTAATAATTACGATCATTTGAAGAATTTAAAATACGATTTTTGTAACAATAATGATAAGCCCGAATTGCTTGTTGGGCAAGACAATTATACATTTTTGGCGCCATTAGAGTATAGGGTAGGTAAAATAAACGAGCCTTGTGCAACACTCACCCCTTTAGGTTGGTGCATCCATGGAAGGGTACCGGTGAATTCATCGTACACACGCGGTACTACACTCGTGATGCGAGACTACAACTACGACCACGTCCAGGTATCGCAGGATCGGTATGAAGAAAAATTCATGCTGCAACAGTTGCACGACCAGGTACGAAAGTCTTTTTCTATTGAGTCGATGGGTATAAGCAATAAGCCACGCCAAAATTCTGATGATGTACGTGCGTGTGAATATTTAGAAAAAACTGCACGTCTGATTAATGGAAGATGGTATGTGGGTCTACCTTGGCGCGATTCCAACTCCAAAATGCCTGATTCCAAATCAAGTGCCCTAAATAGGTTTAAAAGTGTTGAAAGAAAGATGGTTTTGAATAAGGAATTCGCGCAGGGGTATAGAGAACGAATTCAGCACTTGTTAAGTAACAATTTTGCTGAAGAAGTAAGTCAAGTGTATAACAATAATGTAAATAAAAGAACATGGTACTTACCTCATTTTGCAGTAGACAACCCGAGCAAAAAGAAGCTTCGTCTAGTATTTGACGCGGCTGCAAAAACAAAATGTGTTTCATTAAATGACTACTTACTGAAAGGTCCAGACATGCTGACATCCTTGTTGGGTATTATGTTGCGCTTCCGCCAACATAAGGTTGCAATCGCTGGTGATATAAAAGATATGTTTTTAAGAATAAAAATCTTACCTGAAGACCAAGACACTCTTAGATTTCTATGGCGAGATAACATAAATAGTCCTATAAAAACATATAAAATGACATCATTAATATTCGGTGCGAATTGTTCTCCTTTTATCGCTCAATTCATTAGAGATAAAAACGCACACCGTTTCATTTCAACAATGCCATCAGCTGTTGAAGCGATAAGCAAACAACACTACATGGACGATTATATAGATAGTCGACCGGACGAAATAACATGTATTAACTTAGCGAAAAATATTAGTTATATTCATAAACAAGGTGGTTTTGTGTTATGTAACTGGTTGAGTAATAGTGTTGAGGTATTAAATAATTTACCAAATAATTTACTTGCAAATAATGCACAAAAATTGAAAATAGGTCAGCAGTTAGATGGAGAACGAGCCCTAGGACTTATATGGTACCCACAAGAGGACACCCTAGGCTTCGACGTTTCATTCAAACGAATCTCATTTGAGATTATGAATGGAAAACGACCTACTAAGAGAGAAGCATTACGAGTAATAATGTCGATATTTGATGTGTATGGTTTTTTGTCGCCTATTACTATTAAAGGGAAAATTATATTGCAGGACACTTGGCGTTCTAGCATACAGTGGGACGATGTCATACCTGACCACATATTTAATAAATGGATCGATTGGTTACAGCTACTAAAGAGTGCCGGCTCGCTGCGGTTGCCTCGTTACTATCAATCGTGCGTGAGAACGAGCGACAAACGCGATAAGTTGAGTGCAGATGCACCGCATAACGCTGAGCAACGTCCCGAGCGCGCGTCGCCGTCCTCGCGCCCAGCGACGGCACTAAACCGCGGTGAGCCCGAACCATATCGCTTGTCATTTGATAATAGAGGGGATGGGCGCTCGCTAGTTAGTAATAATGACTATACAAACCTACAGCTACATGTATTTTGCGACGCGTCGTCTCAGGCGATGTGTGCCGTAGCCTATTGGCGCTGGGAGAACAAATGTATTCAAACGGCGTTTATAACAAGTAAATGTAGGGTTGCACCATTGAAATATATGTCGATACCGCGATTAGAATTACAGGCGGCAGTACTTGCTGTGCGTCTTGCTAATACAGTGGTAACAGAGCATAAAATAAAACCAATAAAAAGATTCTTTTGGTGTGACTCGAGTACTGTGATTCATTGGATTAGGAATGATTCTCGTAACTATAAAATATTTGTGGCTCATAGGCTTGGAGAGATAGATGAACTCTCAGAGATAAGTGAGTGGAGATATGTCCCGACTAAACTAAATGTAGCTGATGTAGCTACAAGAGAACGCTGTTGCTTTAGTGTATTTGAACGCGAATGGTTTCATGGGCCGTCATTTTTACTTGAACGCGAAACATTGTGGCCGATGGACTTTTGTGATCCTGTAACAGACGTGCCAGATGTCGAACGTATATTAACGCTAAAAGAAACGAATATAGACTTACCTGCTATTCCAAACCCGTTACATTTTTCTTCGTGGTTGCGCCTGTTAAAATCAACATGTTATGTATTATTGTTTATTGATAGAAAAATTAAGAAACTTACCTGTGACATTGACGGCCCTATGATGATGAGAGCTGAGACGTTGTTGATAAAATATGCACAAGCACAAAGTTTTCCCGATGATATCTCGGACCTGAAAAAGAAAAATATATTAGGAAATAAAAATAAATTACTTACCTTGTCGCCAGTGTTGGATGAGAGTGGCGTAATGCGCGTCGGCGGACGCATCGGAGCCGCTCGCGATGTGCCTGACGAAGCGAAGTATCCTGTCATCTTAGACGGCCGTCAGCATATCGCTCGCTTAATAGTTAAGCATTTTCACGTTCGTGCTGCTCATGGCAACACAGAGATGGTGGTTAACGAATTAAAACAAAGGTATTGGATTATACGTATTCGGCCGACTGTTAAACGAGTAGCTATGGAGTGCATGATATGCCGAATACGAAAAGCAAAACCTCAAGTCCCGCGAATGGGTAACTTACCTGCTGGAAGAGTGGCTCACCATCAAAGACCATTTATGCACTGTGGTATTGATCTGTTTGGGCCCATTGAAGTGACTGTCGCGAGACATCATGAAAAAAGGTATGGCGTTCTTTTTACCTGTTTGACGGTGAGAGCGGTTCACATAGAAGTAGTACACTCCCTTACAACCGATTCCCTTCTGATGGCACTCCGCAGAATGGCTTCTAGGCGAGGGTGGCCTAGTTATCTTTATTCGGATAATGGAACGAACTTGCGTGGAGCTGACATCGAAATTAGAAAATCCATAAAAGAACTTGATGAAGGAAAACTGAAAGAAACCGCCTGTAATTATGGTACAACATGGACGTTTATTCCTCCTTCTAGTCCACACTGGGGTGGGGCGTGGGAACGCCTCATAAGAAGTGTAAAAACTACTTTAAAAGTAATCCTGAAAGAACGTGCACCAAAAGATGAGATTCTTATCACACTATTAGCTGAAGTTGAAAATATTGTGAACAGTAGGCCACTGAGTCATGTGTCAGTTGAAGCCGGAGCTAATGAATCGCTGACACCTAATCACTTTTTAATTGGGAATTCCTCCAATTTACCAATATTGGGCTTATTCAATGATTCCGATTTGGTTTTAAGAAAACAATGGCGTAAATCTCAAGCACTAGCTGATATGTTTTGGAGAAGGTGGGTGCAAGAGATATTACCAGAGATGCTACCCCGTAGAAAATGGAACAATGAAAAGCATCCCCCGCTAGCACCTGGTGATTTGGTTTTCATCGCCGATCCTGATGCTCCCCGCGGTACTTGGCCACGAGGTATTATAGAAAATACCTTCCCCGGCAAAGATGGTCGAGTGCGAGTGGTCTCAATACGTACTGCTACCGGTACCCTTAAGAGATCTGTAGGTCGTGTCGCCAGAATACCTATTGCGGATGAGTGCTGCCAGGGCAGCACTAGGGTGGGGAATGTTAACGGTACATTATAAGTACGCCGCTACGTGGCGCGGTGGTGGGACGGTTGCGAGTTGCATTTAACAAGGTCAGTATTCGCGCCGCATTCGCACCGTTCCGAGCCGTCCCGTTTCCGCGCCGAGTTTATAGCTTACACGGTCCAAAAAATAACAAAATAATTACAGACATTAATCAATATTTTCCAGAAATGTTAATAATAACAGTCTAGTGGTTCAATTGAGAAATTCAAATTTCGTCTAACAGAGCGAATCGAAAACTCATGGAGTATTGTGATTTGTTATTTATTCGAGATAATAATTTTATGCCTAGTATCAGACACATTCTTCATAATTCTAGGGATGATGAAGGAGCCCTGTTTAGGGAGGCACTACTTTCCCTATTCAGCCGGGAAAGGGGCTAGAAAAGGTGTCCTAAAAAATGACCATCCCGACTTGGCAGATGGTAGTAACCGCGGCTTTTTTTTTTTTTTTATTTGGTCTACGAAACTGAATTTAATTTTTTACATTGCAAGATACTATTTATTGTATAATTATACTTAAAATTAAATTCTTCTTGACGTAGACACAGCCTACTTTGTTATACATGCAATAAATTTAAAAAAAGAGAAAAAATAAATAAAAATAAGATACATAAACAAACATGGCGCGACTTTTGGAAAAATATACAATTAAAACTAAAAAATTTTAAAATTTAAAATTTTAATCGTATCATTCAAATCGTGGTCGACATTACAAAGGTAATTTAAAAAGAACACCTATTATGACTTTCGGTGTGTGGAACGTGAGAACACTTCTTGATCAAGATGGCAACACCTGCCCTGAACGTAAGACCGCCATAGTAGCTCGGGAACTTCATCGCTATAACATGGATGTGGACGTGGACGTATAATCGAAACATTGGGTGTAAGCAACCCTTACCTCGTGAAAAATTTCCGGTGTTAGAGAATTTAGCATCTCTCTTTAAAATTTCATCAGAAAGTTCAAATATTCTACACTAGGTATCGAAAAGTTCTTTGGGGTTACATTTATAAATGGTAAAATATCGAATATCGTTATTTTATCCATGCGTTTTGTAGAAGATACATTCGTCACGCTTTTTGATGTAATATTTTCCAAACGAATCTTTGGCTTCAGTAGCTTTAATAATTGTGTAATCTGATTCTGTTGTGCCCGGTATACACTCAGGAATTTTGCAAATTGTTCATTATTCATTTTAAGCTTTCATTTCGTCGCCAATGAAATAAAATACATTTTATTCTGAATGAAAACTGATGTATATGATGACATTTTTATGTATATACAAATAAATAATATTTCTAATTATATTATTTCACAATTGACGAAGATATCCATAAACAAACATAAATAAAAATATATAGTCCAATACAGTAACTTCCTCTTTTTCGAAGTCGTTTCAAAAGATTAAGCCATGTGGTGTTTTAAATTATAGAGACTAGAGGTCGCCCCGTAACCAAAATTAAATTTTCCCTCTGCCTGTTAACATAGAGACCCTATTTATTACCTGTATTTCAATTTGATAGTTTTTTTGTAAATGCTAAAGTATATTGGGTACTACACAAATATTGTAGATTGTATACGTAAAGATCGCGAGGTAAGACGAATGAAGACTTATAAATAAAGACTTCGATTCGTAGAAGGTACGAAAACAAACTAAATGAAACGAAACAAACAAAACAAAACAATTTCTAATTTTTTTATGGATAACATTAAATTTTATCCAATAGCTACTAAAAAAAAAGTAAGAAAATCGGTTGTTAAACAGAGGAGAAAAAAGATACTGAACTTTTGTCTTCGCCTATTTATAATATATAATACCTGAAGGGACTGATGGAACCATGTAAATAGGTCCCACCAGGTAGGATGCGGTGAGACTAAGAAAAATAAAAAAGACACATGAAAGAAATAGAGAGCTGTAGGCGGCCTTGCCTAAAAATAGATATAATAACAAAGACCCCAAATAAAAGGCGTGAACTAACCTGCAAACTCAACACCTCATACAAAGCAGCGGCGTCTCAGTATTCTCATTGTTAGCAGCGATGTATCCAATAGTGTGATTTGCGATGTCCAATGCGTAGTTTAATATATATTGTTAGGAATTTGATACAGTCATCTTCTCCGATATATGTTTTGCGACGTCCAATAATTTAATATATTATTGCGGTTTGTAGAGAGTAATTTTCTCCAATATATAATTTGCGGTATCCAATGTGTAATTTTTAATATATTGTTGCGGTTTTTTAGAGTAGTTTTCTCCGATATATATTAGCGGTGTATCCAATAATTTTCTAATGACATGCGTTACAAATTTTCTTCTTTATACGTCGAAATGACAGCAATATAGTTGTAGCAAAGCGTCTGCTAGCTCCGT
Source organism: Antheraea assamensis (assembly GCA_035772565.1). Classification (NCBI taxonomy): domain Eukaryota; kingdom Metazoa; phylum Arthropoda; class Insecta; order Lepidoptera; family Saturniidae; genus Antheraea; species Antheraea assamensis. The sequence continues at coordinate 1,469,426 of JAQQSE010000046.1, read as the reverse complement.
ACCCGATCAATGAGATGTAGGCCAGAAACACATCTCATTATCTGGAGCGCAGTTATTAAATTCATTTATAAGGGCGAACCACTGGCCTTTCAGTTAACGAGAGTTTCAGTTGTGTAACGTTGTTTTAGCTTCAACTATATTGTTTCTCAGTAAAAGGTTACTCGACTTGATTACTACTAAGGTACACATATATTAAATAGACCACAGATTCAGTTTTGTGATTTGCCGCAATCATAATTTATTCAGTGTATACTCAACTACCAAGAAAGTTTGTAGACCAGCCCAAAAACAGCCCAACATTGAAGTTATAAATAAATAAAATGAAATAATATATGAAGAAATATATATTCCCTTTAATGATAATTAGCATTTGTATAGTAACATTTATTGTCCGTTTCGCCTTCTGAAATTGTCAAAAACGTACCGCGCTCCTTCCTTAATCCCTTCCCAAGTTTCGAAACCGGATTGTTCGATGAAATCAGGGTCGACTAGAAAGCCTTCGACTGTATTTTGTATATTATTAAACGCTGGAAGTTCATAAGTATAGCTGTAGGGTATTCCGACACCCATAGCATAGTCTCCAGCACTACCTGACGCCTGGTAAAGGACATAAGCAACGTTACCAACGATATAATTTCTGTTTTGTGGCCACTTTACAGCGTCGATAGCCTGCGCCATTCGTACACCGAGGAAGTTTATAAGCAAAGCGTTTGGTGGAAGCACGCCATTGCCGTAACCATAAAGGATCATGCTACCAAAACTGTGGATGTCAAGGTATAGTTCAATACGAGAGCTGTATTCGGCGAAAATGTCCCTAATAATAGCAGTTTCGGGTTCGGAGAACGGACCTCTTCCGTGAAAAGTATCAGAGCAGACGCTGCTACTTGAAGCAGCACCCCAAAAGATGTCAAAGTTACGGTTTAGATCGACACCCATGCAAATATCACCGATGATGAAGCCTCTAGCGCGGTTTTTACGCCAGAATCGATCCTGTCGAAGAAAATTAACTGCAATTAGTATTTTAATATAAGTACAACGATTTACTCTTATGCTACAAGGCAATAGATGTCTATGTGTTTCTTTAAAGTAAATATTCATTTAATTAGGGTATACATTGCAAAATCTTACAGAATGAATTTCCAAGTAAAATTGTTTCTTTGATTTTATAACTATACACCTATTCTCGCCAGAAAATGGTAAGAACTGTAAATACTAAAAGGTAATTCCTGCTTTTCCTGCTGAATAATGTAGTCTTCACGCACAGTGAAATTTTTTGTAATATTTTCTTACCATGCAATGCAACTTCGAAGATTAATTAGGTAAATAGTATGTGTATGACACTATTTACTTACATTGTTATGACTAAACTCATACCCATCAGGGTTGGCAATAGGCAATATGATCCAATCTATGTTTTGCAACAAATCTTGCTCCGTGACGTCAATGACCAGCTTCTGGATAGCGTATAAAGTGGCAGGGAGAGTCACCCATTCACGAGCATGGAGGAGTGACTGGAGCATCACGACCGGTTTTCTCCTGTCCTAAATTTGAAGATAACATTATTCATTTAAAAATATGCACGTTTAGAAACTATTTAAAATATGATTGGATTTAATGATTTTAGACGCCATAAACGAAACGATTAATGTAATCTCATTTTGCAATTTGTATTTATCCACAAAATTTGGTATGTAATTAGAATTTCAGATGCTTCAAATTTGAATAATACATTTTTCATTTCTCCATTTAGAATTAATCATGTTTTTTGAAGTGCTGTTAAAAAGAATAGTATTACAAAACATATTTCTTTTGACTTCTTAATCTCTATTTTGAAACTTTGGTCTTTGAAGCTGATATAATTTACTCCCACAATAGAGAAGAGCATGGGTGTTTAGCATTTAGTTTATTTTTTTATAGCACTGATAAAAAAGTAAGATTTGTGTGAAGCGGAATGTGTTTCATTTAGTAAACTGCGTAACTTACAATATCGAAAATTACCTGAAAGTTAGTTGTCGAGATCTTTAGGTATTTGATATCTCTTCCTTCAATACTCCTACCCGCGGATACCACAGTGACAAGGTTTGGATAGGCGTTGGCTAAATCCACCATGTATTGGTCAACCTAGAATCAAGGAATTAAAACTATAACAAAGAAAAACAGAGGATCAGGTGACCCTGAAATTATTAAAGGTTTAATAGTAATCTATTTATATCACAAATCGTATTTTATTTCGATACAGTATGAAAAGACATGTATTAAAAAAATAATTAGTCAAAACTCACAAGCGCAATATAATAAAGCAAAGCGATGACACATGTAACGTTCTATGTTCAGAGTGACAACAGAATAATTTTTATATTATAGTTTATTAAAATATCATAATCATAATAACTGGTACCTGGACCTTTACCTGGTGGGTAAAGGACTCTGAACAATTGAAAAAGCGAGTGTTACTATTATGTCACCCTTTGAACTAATGGCTGTTTCAAATGCAAAAAACTTTGTATTTCTTTGCTTTGTAACATATTTTAAGTACAGCAGTAGAAACTTATTATTTATCGGGCTCACAATTTGCAGTTCTATTTGAGTTCAATTACAATTAGGCCGCTACTACCAATACATAAGAGAGCCACTTGTTTGTTTCTAATTTCGTAGAAAACACTTTGCAAATAATATATTACATTTTAAAACACTTACAAATGTATTAATAATTGATAACATACTGATAGGATATGAAGGTAATTATCAAGGTTGAACAAGTTGTAGTAATCAAGGTAAAAGAGATAATAAAAATGTAATAATTACCACCGCATATCTGTGTATAGTGTCAAATGGGAGTCCAAATGTTGATCTGTTGCCCTTCGCTGAAGCTGATGCCAGCATAGCATCTTCTAGATCCAATTGTCTGCAATATCAGAATACTTTCAAATACTATAAAGAAATGTAATATTCAATTTTTAAAAACGTTGTGAGCGTGGGGCTTCTTATTTGTATCTTTTCTCACAGTTGTTTCTAGGAAATCTACTACATTTTTACACGGTACAAAAACAAACCTCTGGGAGCTTGCCGATATCCCTTTATCGTATAGAACATAGAAATTAAAAAACGTCTAAACCTTTACTTAAGTTCTAAATAAATGACTTTGCGAATACTTTTTGGCAATTTGTTTACATGTATAAGATAAGTATGAAGTGAGATAAGGTACGGTAGTAGATGGTTTAGTCCATCTACTATCTTGAAAGGATCATAATAATTATTTTAATACTGAAGTTTTAGGTGTAATAATTAAATTAGAAAACTTTATAAACTTAAAAAATTATTTGATTTAATTTATCCAAATTTAAAATTATTGATAGTAAAAACGATTTTTTTCACTATTAGTAATATATCTTAAATTTACTGTTATAACAACTTACTCTTTAATATTTTCCACTGCAACAGTAAACTGAATGCCAATGTTAAGAAGTTCATCTTGAAATACTTCTCTCAGGTGTCCAGGAACAAGAATCCTTCCGGGTCGACCAGGAACAGCTTGAATCCAGAAATCTAAACTGTATTTGTCTTTCAATTCATTCAAAAGTTTTGCTTCATCTAAAACGGTCACTTCAACTTCATAAAGGGCGTGACTAGAAAAGAAAATAAGATTTGTTAAAATTTCCTTAGAGATATTCTCATCCTGAATAGTTTTCACATTAAGTTTTTTTTTGTGAAAAGACTATCCAAGCACGTTTTTCCCTATTCTCATAAGTTCATAACTAAGTATAAACTTCTGACGAGGTTATTAGTGTTATTTTAGATTAACTTATGCAAAGTGGTAGAATGTTCATAGCTAAATTTATAGGTATGGGCTATCCGTACAGAAAAAACTAATAATATAAATTTGCATCGTCGCGTCTTGTTTCTGAAGTGATGCGTATAAATTAAGGCTAGTAAGCTGAAGCAGCCAGCAGGAAATTCAGTCTATAAGATCCTACAGCGGCTTGAGTAAAAAGATTCTCGAGTGAAGTATATATTAATTAAATAAAAAAAAGGAGTTACGCTCAATAAATATCCAACGTGGGACCGCACGAATCAATAGGGAACGAGTTTCAGAAATTACTTTTTCGACTTGGCCGTCCAATACATCCTTGAATAATTAATAACATAGTATAGTATTAATAATAAAGTATTTTAGATTTTAATTTTGAATGTAAAAATTCTGCGTATATCTTATACTGAAGCTTACATCCAACATACGACTAACAGGAGTTCTACGAGGATGATAATGAGGAATAAATTCAATTATTTAGTAATATTTGCAAGCCAATGACATAACAGCGATTTTACAATATGATTATTAGTTATTTTGTCAATATTTATCAGTGTTAATTCGTATGATAAATGTTTGCTTCTTCATTTCTTTCTTCAGGGTCTTACCATAAGGTGCAAAATTATTAATTTACATTTAACTAGGACTGGGCTTATTTTAAGTGGTTAATGTTTCATAAATGTGTCATTGCTCCATAAGATTATTAATTATGTCTCATGCTCACAAAGAGGAAACACGACGCTATTAGAAATAAAATGACATTCAGGCATTACATTTAATAGCTGTTTTAGCACTGTGTCGCTAGTAGACTAGTCTGCTAGTAGACGCATGAAAGAAATCGAAAATTATGATCGAAAGGAATACACGATTTGCTGTCAAGTACCGGGAAATAACAAATAGTTACCAGCAGACATTTAACTTGTGAATAGTATATAGCCTGTAAAATACTAAAAAAATCCCTATCATAATTAAATCTTAACCCATCATTACAGTTTACGTCCATTTTTCTGGCATTGTCCACAAAATGACTATACTTGAACTGATAAGACACTGACCACGAAAATTGAAATACCTAGTGAAGTATGTGTTGGTCTCTCGTGGTATTATCTCGATGGTATTTAAACAAGCACTGTATTTATTTATTATAGTTTTATATAGTTAATTTTCTTACCCGTCATATTGTTCATGTTTCGCTACGGCGAAATAAAGTAGTAAAGACAATATAATCCCGATCCGATACATGGTGTCCGCTGATAGTGTTCTAGCCGACAAAAAAAAACTACAAACAGTAAATTCGGAATGACATTTACCCTTATTTATGGTAATTTTAATCAGCGCCCACTATCCAAACAATCCAATTGACATTCGGACGCCTCGATAACGTCATGTAGGAAGAAATATAGTACGTTTGTCTTTCTGTTTAGATTTATTCTTACTGAAGAACTTCATAGATGCCTGTAGCGCGATGAGGTTTAAAATTTTCTTTCTTTCTAAAACCAAAAATTATATTTTTAACATGATACCTTATTTAGACCCGTTGTAATTTGAAACTCGATGAAACAAAAAAAGCAACATTAAAAGAGAAGAAGAAGATAGAATACATCATACAATGTTTCATATATTTGCGGTATCCTCTTTGCATATTGCACTACTTAATACCTGCTCTGATCCGAGCATTGCATGTGTGTATAATTGTATGTGCGTAATCTATTGTTCACATATACCGTTTATATGAATATTTCAATATTTTTTGGAGTTTGACAAAGAGACTTGATCTCACCTGTGTACCTGAGGCCAAGGACAATTCAATCCATAGCCTTATAACTACAACCTACATAGGAGGCCATCATCGTCATGTCGATCCTTCTCAGCGAGTCCATAATATTTACAAATTACTATGACCGGTTTATAATGGTAGTGGCAATCTGAACCTGTACGTACACCATATCAATCAGTTTCATTTTTAAATATAGAGCGAAATGCGGCAGATCTAAGCATGTCTCATATGAGTAAGCTGACTACCAACAGTGGGATATGACGAGGTTTAATCAAAGAGAAACTTCCAGCTAAATTGCATCACTTAAATAATTTTCTAAGTATCGTACGGTGGTAAAACTAGTATTTTCTAAATGGTAGATTAGGCTTATCGTGGGGATTAAAACATATTATCAGGTAAATTAAAAAATCTATTGCGCAAACGTACCGTTTGAGTTACTACAAAATCACACATGTACGATTTTTCGTCTAGCTGTATGAGTAATAATAACTTATCGGACTTCACCATGCTATTTTTAACACTCTCTTCAATTCCTTTAACAGGTCAATTTTGAAATAACGTTATTCAGTTATAAATAATAAACTAGCGTTTGCTCGCAACTTCGTTCACTGTTTATGCATCAATAACATATTTTAATATGATCCTCAATATTTAATTAATATTGTTTGCAATAAATGGCACTCTCATGTTTTCAAATCAGGTATCGAATGGTAATTGAAAGTAGTAGGTGATGTTTTGAATGATATAGCTGTGATTCGGTAGGGCTGTAAAGGTAAATTGTATCGTGTCTGAAGAGACTTTACCATACACGAGCAGAAACCTCAAACCCATTTGGACGTTATGAAAGACCTTTACAGGCCATTGTAAAATGAATTTATGCTACCTCTTATTCAGATTTACCAGTAAGAGTTCCTGCCCAAGCCGTGACTGTCAAGTTTTGGTGCGAAAATAATATTCTGTATAGTTTTGATATTACAAGATGGACGGATAGATGGACGAGTACAGATGTTAGTCCTCGTAAAAGCGAGTCATATGAGCCCAAACGCAGGAGTTCCATTTAATGGCCTCCATTTCCATGATCGAATCAGGTCTGAGGCACCCTTCATTTTATTTTTATCGCAACTGCAGGTTATGCTATGTTTTTATTAAAATTAGCTGACGGGTAATGTGTGAAATTTGTATAAGCGCTGTTTATCTCTTTATTTTACATCCTTAAGCTAAGATTTTTTTTCAAATTTGAATGAGACCAAGTATCAGCAATTTAAAAGAAATAAAAATCATCGGAATCGGTTTAACGGCGATGAAAATATGTAGACGAGAAGTTAATGAAAATGAAATAAGTGGTATTTTACCCCCTTAGCGGTTGAATATTTTCTTCAAATTTATATGTGACCGCCACCAAATAAAGCCACTCCAATGAAACAAAAAACTAAAATCAGTTAACAATTGACGTAGATATTCATTAAAATACATAAAAAAATACACAGCCTAACATAGTAACCTCTTTTTTGAAGTTGGTTAAAATATTAAGCCTTACGGTGTTTTAAACTATAGAGAATAAACGTCGCCCCATTGGAAAAAAAAAACGATTTTCCTTCGCCTGTTAACATAGAGATCCTATTACATATATTTCGTTTTCATAGTTTTTTGTAAATGGTAAAATATATTATTGAGTATTATACAAATATTGTAGATTGTATACGCAAAGATCGTGAGGTATGACGAATGAAGACTTATAAATAAATATTTCGATTCGTAAGAGGCCACGAAGAAAAAACAATTTCTATTTTCTTATGGATAACACTAAATTTTGTCAAAATCTACTAAGCATAAAAAGATAAGTAAAGAAAATCGGTTGTCAAACAAAGGAGAAAATAGGTACAGAATGGTTTTGTCTTCGCCTATTTATAATATATACTTTAATGGCCTTTTAGTCGACAATAGTTTCAAATTACTTATAACGTGTAATAGTTTAACTTTCAAACTATATTATCTCTCTGTAGATAGTTACTCGACTTGATTACTACCAACGTATACATATATTAAACATACTACAGATTCCGTTTTATTATTTATCGCAATTATAACATATCCAGTGTATACTCAACTACTTAAAAAGTTTGTAGACCGACCCGCCAATGACTATTGCCAATAGATATTAGAGTTCTTAATGGTCACCATTGTTTTTCTTTTTGAGTAATTTATGAATAAATAAAATGAAATAATATATAAAGAAATATGTATTCAATGTAATGATAATCAGCATTCGTATAGTAAGATTTATTGTCCGTTTCGCCTTCTGAAATTGTCAAAAACGTACCGCGCTCCTTCCTTAATGCCTTCCCAAGTTTCGATACCGGCTTGTTCGATGAAATCAGGGTCCACTAGAAAACCTTGGATTGTATTTTGTATATTATTAAATGCTGGAAGTTCGTAAGTATAGCTGTACGGTACTCCAACACCCATAGCATAGTCTCCAGCACTGCCTGACGACTGGTAAAGGACATAAGCAACGTTACCAACGATATAATTTCTATTTTGTGGCCATTTTACAGCATCGATAGCCTGCGCCATTCGTACACCGAGGAAGTTTACAAGCAAAGCGTTTGGTGGAAGCACGCCATTGCCGTAGCCATAAAGGATCATGCTACCAAAACTATGGATGTCAAGGTATAGTTCAATACGAGAGCTGTATTCGGCGAAAATGTCCCTAATAATAGCAGTTTCGGGTTCGGAGAACGGACCTCTTCCGTGGAAGGTCTCAGAGCAGACGCTGCTACTCGAAGCAACGCCCCAAAAGATGTCAAAGTTACGGTTTAGATCGACACCCGAGCAAATGTCACCGATAATGAAGCCTCTAGCGCGGTTTTTACGCCAGAATCGATCCTGTGGAAGAACATTAATTGCTTTTAAATTTTCAATATGAGAACAACGGTTCGCTCTAATACTACAATACAATAGATGTATATGTGTTTTTTTAGTAAATATTTATTTAATTAGGGTGTATATTACAAAACCTTACATGCTGAATTTCCAAATAAAATCGTTTTCTTTGTTTTTTTTTTATAATTATAGGAACATTTTAGACAGAAAATGGTAAGAACTCCAAGTTCAAAAATGAACGATTGAATCCTGCGTTTCTTGCTGAATAAATTAGTCTTCACGGACAGTGATTTTTTTGTAATATTTTGCTAATATTTTTTTACCATGCAATGCAACTTTGAAGATTAATTAGGTACGTAGTATGCGTATGACACTCCTTTACTTACAGTATTATGAGTAAACTCGTACCCATCAGGGTTGGCAATAGGTAATATGATCCAGTCTATGTTTTGCAACAAATCTTGCTCAGTGACGTCAATGACCAGCTTCTGAATAGCGTATAAAGTGGCAGGGAGAGTTACCCATTCTCGAGCATGGAGGAGTGACTGGAGCATCACGACCGGTTTTCTCCTGTCCTAAATTTAAAGACACATTATTTATTTGAAAATGTGCACGGTTAGGGACTGCTCAAAATATGATTAGATTTAAAAAACGTTAACGCCATAAACGAAACACAATGATCTTATTGTGCAATTTTTATTTATCTACAAAATTTGGCATATGACTACAATTCTAGAACTTACAAATTTGATTAAAAATTTTTTTACTTCTTCATTTAGAGTGATGTTTTCTGAAGTGCTGTTAAAAGTATCAGTACTACAAAACATATTAACTTTAATTTCTTAATATTTCTTTTTTAACTTTACAGTTTCAAGCAGATATAACTAACTCTCACAATAGATAGCTTGGGTGTTTAATATTTCGTTTTTTTATTAATAATACTGATAAAAAAATAAGACATGATACAAGGGATTTTGTTTCGTTTTAGTAAATTGCGTAACCTAAACTGTAGAAAATTACCTGAAAATTAGTTGTTGAGATCTTTAAGTATTTGATATCTCTTCCTTCAATACTCCTGCCCGCGGATACCACAGTGACAAGGTTTGGATAAGCGTTGGCTAAATCCACCATGTATTGGTCAACCTAGAACCAAGGAAATAAAAATAATAACAACGAGAAACAGAGGATTGGGTGACCCTGAATTTATTAAAGGCTTAACAATAATCTATTTGTATCGAAAATAGTATTTTATTTAGATACAGTATGAAGCCACGAAGGTAGGTATGAAACGGACACGTGATAAATAAAAACTAATCAAAAACTTACACGAGCAATTTTTATAAAGGAAAGCGATGATACGTGTAACGTTTTTTATTCAGAGTAACGAAAGAATAATTTTTATATTATAGTTTTTTAAAATATCAATATTAGAATACTTGCCTACAAACTGGTAGGTACCTCATTAGTGAATGAAGGTCTTTTACAAATTGACGAAGACAGTAAGGAGGCTCATTAGTAGGTAATGGACTCTGAACAATTCAAGAAGCGAGTATTACTATTATGTCAGCCTTTAGTTAGTTTGAACTAGTGGCTATTTCAAATGTAAAATACATTGTATTTCTTTGTTTTGTAACATATGTTATGTACAGCAGTAGAAACATATTATTTATTGGGCTCATAATTGCTGTTTTATTTGAGTTCATTTACAATTAGGCCGCTACTACCAATACATAAGAGAGCCACTTGTTTATGTCTTATTTCGTATCAAAGAAACACTTTACAAATAATGTATAACATTTTAAAATACAAATTTATTAATCATTGATAAAATACTGATAGGATACGAAGGTAATTGTCAAGATTGAACAAGTTGTAGTAATCAAGGTAAAAAAGATAATAAGAATATAATAATTACCACTGCATATCTGTGTATAGTGTCAAATGGGAGACCAAATGCTGATCTGTTGCTCTTAGCTGAAGCTGATGCCAACATAGCATCTTCTAGATCCAATTGTCTGAAATATCAGAATACTTTAAAATACTGTAAAGAAATTTAACATTCAATTTTGAAAACCATTGTGAGCGTGGGGCTTCTTATTTGTATCTTCTCTCACAGTTGTTTCTAGGAAATCTACTACTTTTTCACAGGGTACAAAAATAAAACCTCTGGGAGCTTGCCGATATCGGCTAGAACATAGAAATAAAAAAGCATCAAAAAACAAATTTTTTTTTTTCAAACTGACCTACACTGCTAGCCTGGCAAGGCCTCTACAGTTCCACTGGACTACGAAGTTCCACCGGACTACAAAAGCATCTAAACATTTACTCGAGTTCTAAATCAATGACTTTGCGAATACTGTTTGGCAATTTATTTACATATAGCATTAGATAAGCGTAAAATGAGGTAAAGTACGATAGATAGCAGATGTTTTAATTCATTTACTTACTATCTTGAAAGGATTTTAATAATTATTTTCATACTGAAATTTTAAGTCTAATAATTAAATTAGAAAACTTTGCAGACTTTTACAAGCTTATTCGATTTAATTCATCCATATTTAAATTTACTAATTACAAAAAGGACTTTTTTACATTGTTAGTATATAGTTTTAATTTACTGTTTTTTAATCGACTTCAAAAAAGTATGTCCGCAATTTTTTCAAAAAGTACGGGTCCGATTTGAATTTTGTAATTGTATCTTATTATTTTTTTTAGCGTTTTTTGAAAGTTACTCGTTATTCTTTGAAAAAAAATTTTTATAACAACTTACTCTTTAATATTTTCCGCTTCAACAGTAAACTGGATACCGATGTTAAGAAGTTCATCTTCGAATACTTCTCTCAGGTGTCCAGGAACAAGAACCCTTCCAGGTCGATCAAGAGCTGCTTGAATCCAGAAATCTAAATTGTACTTCTCTTCTAATTCATTCAAGAGTTTTACTTCATCTAAAACGTTTACTTCAACATCGTAAAGGGCGTAACTAGAAGAAAAAAAAAACCTTTCTTTGAGATATTTTCGTCCTGACTTGTTTTCACGTCAAGTTTTTTTTGAACAATTACTATTTCCCTATTCTCACAATTAAGTATAAACTTCAGACTATGTTATAGGTCCTATTTAAGACTAACTTATTTTGCAAGGTGGTGAATATGCATAGCGATATATAAATTAAGGCTAGTAAAGCGAAGCGGCGAGGTAATTCAGTTTATAAGATAAACCGGTCTATAGACAAAGTAGAAAGATTCTCGAATGGAGAATATATTAAATAAATAAAGAAGAGACGTTCCGCTTAATAAATTTACGACATGAAATCTTAGGAATCACTGAGGAAAAAGTTTTAAGAATTAAGTTTATTTACTTGGCTCTCCTAAAAAAATGAATAACATGATAATAGTTTTGAAAGTAAACGAGCTTAAATTGAATAAATTATTTTAGATTTTAGATGTTGGTTACTGGCAATATTACCTTGTTTGTTTTTAAGCAAGCATTAAAAAATAGTTATTATAGTTTTATATAGTTATTTTTCTTACCCCTCATATTGCTCATGTTTCGCTGCGGCGAAATAAAAAATCAAAGACAATATAAACCCGATCCGATACATGGTAGCCGCTGATAGTGTTCTGACCGACAAAAAAAAATACAAACAGTAAATTCGGAATGACATTTACCCATATTTATGGTAATTTTAATCAGAGCCTGCTATCCAATAATCCAATCGACATTTGCCTCGATAACGTCATGTCGGAAGAAATATAGTACGTTTGTCTTTCTGTTTCGATTTATGCTTACCGAAGGACTTCATAGATGCTCTTTCTAAAACCAAAAAATAAACATATTTTTAAAGTGAAAACTTATTAGAATTCCTTGTGTTTTGAAACTCGATGAAACGAAAAAGCAACATTAAAAAGAGCCAAACATTTAAATGATTTAACGTGTGAGAGAATGAGATAGAATACATAATAATGTGTTTTCTTATATTTGCGGCATCCACATTGTAAATTGCATTACTTGATATTTACTCTGATCCGAGTGTTGTATGTGTTTATGTTTGTATGTGCGTGATGTACTGTTCACGTGTATTGTTTATATAAATATTGTATTGTTTTTTGTAGATCGACAAAGTGACTTGATGTCCCCCTTAGTACTTGATACCAAGGATAATGTAATCCATAGACTTATAAGTACAATCTACAAAGGAGGCGGTCACTGTCATGTCGATTCTTCTCAACATGTCGATTATATATACAAATTAGTATGATGGGTTTGGTATGATGGTGGTTGCAATCTGATCTGGTACAGACACACCATATTAATCTCTCTATCATTTTTAAATATATATTGAAACGCGGCAGGTCTAAGCATGCCACATATGAGTAAACTCACTGCTAGCAATCCCCTGTATGACGTGGTTTAATAAAAGAAAAACTTTAAGCGAAAATGTATCAGTGAAATAATTGTCGAAGTAGCGTGCGGTGACAAAACTAGTGCTTTCTAAATGACAGTTTAGGCATATCGTGGGGATTAAAATATATTATCAGGAAAAAGAAAATAATCATTTCACAAACGTACCGTTTGAGTTACTATTGTCTGGCTGTGTGAGTGATAACTTATCAATTCATCATACATCAATCAAATTGATTCATCAATTTTCAAATAATGTTTTTAGGTATATATAATAAACTTGCTTTTGCTCACAACTTCGATCACTGTTTTTGCTTCAATAACATTTTTGATTATGTTTCTCAATATTCAATTCATATTGTTTGCAATAGATGGCGCTCTCACGTTTTTAAATCAGGTATTGAATGATGTGGATACTCGTCTTTTTCTGCGTTGTTTCTTGGCGGTTGACTTTGATATGACTCTTCTACTATTATTGATCATAGCTTGCTATTGGACTCTGGACTCGTTTTATCAGCCGACTTGGGCCACATCGCACAAGAATGGGGGGAGTCACACCAGTCGTTGGAGGGCGATCTGATGTAGCGCTCGTACCAGATTGTGAGAAAGAAGTTGCGGTCCCGGGCGCCGTCGGCGACAGAGACCCTCCAACCGGAGGTGGTGGCGAGGGTCGTGGAAAAATTATTTCCCAACCTTGTCACCTTCTCCCATGCCTCCGCCTAGAGCGGAAGTTGAGGAGATGCTCGACGGTCCTCCTCTATATGGGAGGAGGATGGACGGAGAGCACCTGGCCCTGACGGAGGTCTTGGCTTGGCACTGCGCTATCTACGGGAATGGCTTTGGAGGCTGTTCGACCGGTGTCTGTCAGTCGGGCAGTTCGTGAAGCCCGGGAAGTAGAGGAGGCTCTGCCTGTTGGAGAGGGAGGGCTGGCCTCTAAATTGTGCATCCGCGTAACGGCCCCTGGTGCTGTTGGATGATGCCGTGAAGGTGTTAGAAAGAATAATTGCTTAGAGGATGCGCAGTTTGGCTTTCCGGACAGGGTGTTCCACAGTGGATGGCTTGTACCTCCTCAAGTCACTGTTTATACCTATCGTTTATATTTCATCAGTTTTTCAATATGTCGTCGCAATTCCTTTTAGCGACGGCAAAGTTATTAGTTCGCCACTGTAAGTAGTAAACGTCTATGTGATAAGTGACAGATGACCCACACATATTTTTTTTTAGTTTAAGTGCTTAATATTACCATATCAATAATATCAGTAGTTATCGATACAACGTCTAACTAGACGTTGCACGTGCCACCAATCAGATAAAGTAATTAATAAGGCGATGCAGTAAATTGATTGTTATCGTTTATAATCCTACTTAAGTGTTATTTTAAAAAAATCTAGAATTTCATTTAAAAAGCACATTCAGTTAATTTGCTTACTGCATGGAATAGAAACAATCATACACACAATTATAATTTACGGAGGAGTTCATATATCATAATATTATAAAAGATTTTTCTATGCCTCATTGACTGTAGCGATTGATCACTAACAAAAGACTATTTTTTTTTGCTTGTTTAAAGGCCTTTATCTATGGAACTATCCATAAGATATGAACAATTATTTTTGCATATTCATCCTATTTATTGGAAAAAGTTATACGTCACAAAAATGTACGCTACGTTAGAGTTAATTAACAGTTCGGGCGGACTGTGTGGTACGCCGAGTTGTATTCAAAGACGACGAGAAGAGAGTATTATCGAGAAAGGTCGAACCGTAAATGCCTACGTAATTCAGCGAGCTACCACGCGGAACGGCTTAGTGTTGAGGTACGCATCAGATGACCCGCATGTTCATTTGCCTCTAATAGCAAAAAAAAACTGCGTTGACAATAATTACAATTTTTATAATTTAAGTGAAACCACGGAACACAGATGTTCTTTACATTTGGTCTTAGACAGTAACTATAATAAAATAAATTACTACTTCGAGACAAATGTTCATTATTTATTCGAAATATTATTAAATTAATAGCTTAACTACTAAAGGATTAGTTTTTTAAATATACGAGTATGATGTCAAAATCAAAAAGAAAAACGAAAATAGACACTTTAGTATTCGTATCGCAATGTTTGAACAAATTTATCAACCACAATAATGTTTCAATGAACACCTGTCAGAAATAAATAGCAATACTGGTTTGATTAGGTTTACAGAAAAATTTATGAAAGGAGTCCTACGAGAGAAATGTTGTATTTATTATTTTAATTAGCAGGCCCGGTGGACGTTGTCCTACCCTGATTATAAAAAAATATTTACTTAAGTGCATCAAATGCTTAAGGTAACTAACATATGTCATTTGATAAGGATTAATACTGTATCCGTCTAAATAGCCTTCTAATCACCTCATTTTATGTGACCTTTTTTTTTTTGAAGATAATAGGCTATAGTAAGCTATCCTTAAAAGATAGGAATATGCCATCCAAGACTTTTTTTTAATCTATAAAAGAGGAATATCTCAGTATGCATTGTTGTGTTATACCTCAAAAGAATCAGGCAGTGTTTTCGATGGAAGATCCCAGACGGTTTGACTCTTTCGAATACTTCCAACAATTATAGTTATATTTCAACCAGTTTACATAAAACCTAAACAAATTATGCACCTAAACCTTCCTCATGTATTACTCTATCTAATAGTAAAGGCTGCATTACTATCCGTTCAGTAGTTTTTGAGTTTATCACGAACAGACAGACAGACAGACGCGACGGAATAATTTGTTTTATAATATGTAGGGTTTTTTTTTTTTTTTTGGCCGGGAAGCAGGAACTGCCAAAGGCATTACTTCTGCTCCCCGGCAGGTGTCGGCCCCTCATCAGGGGCCCCGTCTGCGGTGTGAGGGGTTAAGATGGTAGACCCCTCAGGAGGGGGCGGGTGTTAAACCCCCCCGACGAACTGTGGGAGTCGCTCGGCACAAGCGCCTCCACCACGCGGGCCTGTGCAGAAAGAACTGCTCAGGGCGAGGGACGTGCCCGCCCGTCCCGTCGCCCACAGGCCCTTTTTACGGCGGCATGAGGTCGTCGCCGATCCGTCGCCGCCGTGTTCGTCGACCGCGGGAGGGGAGCCTGGTGGTCTGCTCCCTCTCCCTCTCCGCCGCCTCCTTCGCGAGCATGACTGCCTCGCAGTATGAGGCGACGGAGATCCACCCGGTCTCGCTCTCGACCATCTTGACGATGACGGTCGAGAGCGAGAGATCCGGGCCTATGGCCGCGACGAGCTCGCGGCGTGGCTCGTCCCAGGCGGGACACTCCTCCAGTGTGTGCTGCGCATTATCGGCTGCGCAGCCACAGTGGTGGCACCCTGGCGTTGGCTCCCGGCCAATGCGACACAGGTAACTCCCGAAGCAACCATGCCCCGAGAGCACCTGTGTCAGCCGGAAGCTCAGGGTGCCATGCCGCCTGGTGAGCCATTCGGCCATGACCGGCCGAACGGCTTCTATGGTAGCCACGCCCCAGCTCGGTCGCTCAAGTCGTCGTTCCCATTCTTCACCTGGTGGAGCTGGGACCGGAGCACCTCGATTTCCCGAGGTGCGAGTCTCCGGCCCTGCTCCAACGCCTCCACGCGTCGTTGGTACAAGGACGCGTGGGCTCTCGCTTCCAGGTCCCAGGGTGGGGATCCGGCTAGAAGGGAGGCCGCCTCGAAGGAGATCGTGCGGTAACCGCGGATGGCTCTGACGGCCATCACTCTCTGCGTTTTACGCAGCTGAGCGTTGCTGATTGCTGATGGCCGTCAGGCCATACGCCCATGCGGGGGCCCCATACAGGGCCATCGACCGCACGACCCCCAGGTACAGCTTCCGGCAGACGGAGTTGGGCCCCCCCAGGTGTTGGGCCCCCCCAGGTAGTGTAGGGGTAGTGATAAGAACACACTATAACACGTCATTTTGAGTTTTTAATAGACACAAGAAGGAAGTATGAGAACATAGACAAAATGGGCATACACACCCCCGTAATCAACTATTACTTTTTTTGTGTTATACATACCTACACAACGGATATCTATAATATTTAACAAATCATTTTTTTTTTTACAAATGTATCACAAAATTATTGCATTATTAAAAATTAAATAAAGAAGTTATGTAATTATTATGTTTTTAAATTCAATAAATTTTATACTCTAAAGGTTTCGTTAATATATAAGCTATTTGTAAATCAGTCGGACAGAATGAAATATTAATTACACTATGTAGACATAAATCATCTACGAAATGAAATCTAACATCTAAACACAATCTACGGTTCAAAATATCATTTTCAATTAGTTTAATAGCACTTTAATTGTCCACATTTAGTTTCACTTTATCACATAATAGTTCTTCATTTAGTTATTTACAATATTCAGAAGCAGATATATACTACGCTTCATAACTTGACAAAGCAACTTTACGTTACTTTCTTGTACACCAATGCAGTGGACCGAAACAATACATAAAAATGTAACCAGTTTTATTTTTTCTTGTCTCTTTATCACCTTCAAAATTAGAATCACAAAAAGCTTCGAATTGGCAACAATCACTATTGATATTAAATGATATTTTTGCTATCTACAGAACCTTTCAGGTATGTCAATGTATATTTTACATTATTAATATCTTGATTTGTTAGGTTTTCTTTATACTTACTTTCATAGTTAATTGCGTAAGACATATCAGGTCTTGTTTTGTTTGCTAGATACATTTTTGGCTGGACGTGGTAGCGTGACTACCACGTTGCTACTTTTAGAAGAATGGAGATAAATAAAATATCTGACTTCGATTATGTTGACTGGTTAACGCTTTGGCAGCTGATTTACGGATTCTCCTTTATTGAACTGAGATAGTATATTGAAATGAGACGGAACACGTGCAAAGATTACAGACCAAAATATACTACCATAAAAAAAGAAACAATATTGGAATCATAAAATAAAAGTGAAAATTAAGAATAAACAATAACACCTGAGTAATATAATAATTGAAAAATAAGGTAGGATAAAAATTAAACAAAAATGAGCCGGGATTAATCGAGTTACCTGGCGGTATGTGCTTTATTTTTCGCAGGTCTCAGGTGCGTACTTAATGCGGCTAATGTGCATGCATCTTGTATTCCTAGAACGCTAGATGTTTCCGGAGTGCCGCTTTTCGTTTCTCACGTCAATTCTTGTAGTGCATACAGTAATGTTGCTTGTCAGCTGTGTGTCGCTACACATTCAATGTCCTATAGCTTCTCTATAAGTATAATTAATATGTATAGCATGTTTTTTATTTATTTCTTTATTTAATAGTAGTGGTATTGATGTTGTCGCTGCATTTTGCATGGTTAATTTTTTAGTTATATTTTCTGCTGTAGTCTTCTGTCTCAATTTTATTTTATATTCTGTCTTCTTCATTCCTATTCTTAAAAATGTTTAAGGATTCTCTTTGAATGAAATTTAAAAATCATCGTCTAACCTTTTTAACAATTTTATAATTTGTTGTTTATCTTTTCCAAATAAAATTTCGTCATAAATATTTATTCCGAGTATCATAATGTTGTCATTGCTTTTACAAATGTGTTTGTCTGATTTAAGTTGAGTCATGTTATTTGTTTTTAATATTGATATAAACTTTTCATTTCATTTTAATAGTGCTTGTTTTAATCTGTAGTATTTCCATATTATTTATTATTCATTACTGGACGGAATGTTTCTTAGTAATCTAATCCCTATGTTTGCTGGCAGTCTTTTACTACTAATTTTGCTTTATATGTTCCATAATTCTTGATTTTAAATATGCATTTATTACCTATAATTATTTTACCTTTTGCTTCTTTTATTGGTACGATATTCCACACTTCTGAATTTATTGCTTTCAACTAGTAATTTCTATCTTTGCTATTTACTGCTACTTCAAATGTTAACGTTATATAATCTTTATATTTCTGTTGTAGCTTTATCTAAATGGTATTATTTCATTCTCTCTATCTTGATTTTCTTCTCTTTGCTGTATATTATTCTCAATATTATCGTCATCTTCTTCGTCTTCCTGTGTATTATGTTTAATATTTTTATTTTGTTCGATATTTGATTTTAAGTGATTTTCATTTTTTACTATTATTATTTCTTTGTCTTTTTCATTATTTGGATTTTGTACAATTTCATAATTGTTTTTAATTATTACATCTCTTCTAATTACATTTTTTGTTTTTCATCATATGGTCCATATCCAGTAGATGCATATCCTATAATATACTTCTAGTTTCTTTAACTTTCCTAATTTTTTGCTAATTGCAACTGCTACAACAGTTAGTATATTCTGAAGATTTGGTTTTTGATTAAACCAATTCTCAACTGAAGTTATATTTTCTATAGACTTGGGTGGTATTTTGTTAATCAAATAAGTTACAGATCTCACAGCTTCTCGCTATAGTTTAATGCATAGTGCTATAAATCTTGCATATCATTTAAATATTTGAACTTTTACTTTATCCGTAATAGTTCTATACATTTCTACTGCTTTTCTATTAATTTGAGGACTGTATGGTATAGTGTAATCTAACAATATCTCTTTTGGTTGACACTATTTTTCATTTCCATAATATATTCAGCTCCTTTCTCACACCTTATTGTTTTAACCTCTAAGTTTTTTTGTCCTTCTACCTCTTGTACATCATATTTTTAAATACTTCATTTTTATTTTGCAGTAGGTATACTTGTGTATAGTCATCAATTAATATAAGTATGTATTTATTTCCGTCCCATTTCAGTGGTGAAATTGGCCTACATAAATCTTTATGTATGGTCTGTAGTGGTTTCACACCTTTAGATCTTACAGCTTTGAACGGAAAACGTATATGTTTTGATTTTAGTCACACAGTACTTTCTGAGATCAGAAAGTGTATTTACTCGTATTTATTTGTATGTTCATATCATAAACAAATTTTAACATTTTCACCATTGTTCCTTTTCCAGGGTGACCAAGTTTAATAGGCCACCCAAATGCGTTGTCCTTTTGTTTTTATAGAAGCAGAACAAGAAGATTAATTATTAACTTGTATTTGTATAACGTAGAGTCTATATTCTCTCCTAACTATTTCCTTGTATTATAATTTTATTATTTTTGCTTACTATCACTTTGTCCTTTAAAATAACACTTCACCTTCTTTTACAATTATTGAGTTTACTGTTATGAGATTTTGCTGTAGTGTCTGTACATATAATACATATTAAAAAATGCATGAATCTGTATAAATATTTCCTATTTTGTTGACTTCTAATTTTTCATCCTACTTTGCTATATTGATCTTTGTGTAATTGTCTTTCATCTGAGTCAATAATTGTTTGTTGTTTATTATATGTGATGTACAGCCCAACTCAACCATAAATTCATTTTGAATGTTACTAAGTGGTATTGTTTCTTGTTCATAAGCCATTAACGTAATTTTTTGCTTTTTATTGTTACATTTTTTGATTCTAAAGTAACAATTTTCTCCTAGATTATTTGACTTTTTCATACACTACAGTACTTTCTTTTATTTATTAAAATTGCATTTTTCCGTGAGTGTTTTGTTTTTTTACATATCTTACAAAATTTTCCTTTATTTTTATTTGTCAGGTTAAAACTATGTGTACTTTTATTTGCACGAAAGCCATTGGTTTTGTTGTATCATGTTGCAGTAATCTACGTTGTTCAGATGTTAGCCTCGCTGTTAGGTTTCATAAGGATTTTTCAGTTAATAAGCTAGATTCCCAAGCAGTAACAGATCCTTTAAATTTGTCTGGTAAATTGGAAAGTATTTTACAAATAGCCATTTGATTGTTTGTCTTCTCGTCTTCAGTATATAGTTGATATATTATATTTTCAAGATGTTCGATATGTTGAGTAATATTCGGATTTGAAAAGTTCTTGTAATAAATATAATTTTGATTGTTTTTGTGATTCTTTGAAGAGAGAAACATCGTTTTGTAAACATCTATGTAGTAGATTTACACGACGTTATATACAAAATTAGTTTCTTATCAAGCATTATAATTTTCTTCGCCTTTGCATAGTCATTTCCGTTTGGTTTTACAATAAGCTTGTCACCGGCGTCTGCCATTACGTGTTGTAAATTAGGGATTTGTAATGAGATTGCAATTTGAAATATCTTGATTGGAAAGTCTATTTAAATTGTGAGGCACTGTATTTTTGGATTTTGTTTCAAATCCAATATTATATGAAGTATATATTGGTTATTTAATTATGAACTTATTATTTTATTTTGTCATCTTGTTTTATTTCTATGTATTTTACTGCCTGGTTTATTTTGCTGTCTGAGCTCATAGCCCGTTGATTTTTTTGTTTAATCTTGATAAGAACACACTGTAACTTGTTATTCAGAGAGAGATTTTAATAGATATAGGAAGGAAGTGTGAGAACATAAACAAAATAGACATAAGAAATATAAACATATTTTTGATTATGGGCTGACATTCTAACAAGAACTACGTAATGTCTGTGATTTCTAAATATAATAATTATGAACAGACACTCTAGAAGAGTACCGTCTTCTATACTACTAACATGAAGAAAACAGCTTTGATTTTTTGTTTATAATGTATAGATTCAAAAAATACTTAACCGATGTTAAACATTCTCTCACCTACAGAAAGATACATTATCAGGGAATATGGGCTTTGTTATATTTTGTAAATGTACATTAACACGAGCGAACCCGGGAGCAAATACTAGTTATAATTATTTTAAGCAATATGAAATATGCTTTTGTGTCTTCCACCAGTTTAACGGAGGAGGTCTAACACCAAGCCTCCTCTCTTAAGACCCCAAGTCAAAGCCCTGTTAATAGGCTAACACCTGCCGGGTCGAGTAAAAGTATTGCAGAGACAGTTCCTGTCCACTCGGTCAAAGAGTACGAGAAGAACACCGATAAGGTTTAGTCAGTACAAATCTGGTATTCTCACCTAAGTTGCCCGATGAGGTGAATTTCTAAAAAGATTCCACCACGAAAAAAAAGGTAAATGCCATGATGAAACTATAGCATGCTAATAAGTTATTTTGTAATGTCCTTCATGCCAAACACCTAAGGATATATTCCGACATCTGCATTTGAAGACTACCTCTTTGTAGGCTTCATGTGTTATTATCTTGGACCACATCACCAGTTCAAGTGAGATTTTAATTTGCTACAAATCCCAATAAAACAAGAATAATTAAAAAATAGATAATAGATAATTAAAAGTTATTGCGAGGTGTGAAGCGGTTGAAAAATTAGAAATGATTTGTCCGAGACAAAAATAAAAAATGTATATCTAGACAACAACGTTACGCTTAGGGTCCATTTATGGCTAATAGCTACCAAGTGACCCTATAAATAAAAAAAAAACAAATCGGTCCAACCGTTTATGGCTATGTTCGTTAAATTGCAACATGCGATACAGCTACTACAATTTTAGTAATGTTTTAGTACACGACTATCATAACTGATTTTATATATAATTAACTAAATGGAAGAAATACGACTGAGCGAGAACATGTTTGTGTATGTTAATAATAATTTAAAAAACCACTAATATACTATCCTTTTTAAATATATATTAAGTATTCACGGCTATTTTAATAATACTTCTTACGTTGCTAATACCAATCATTTCAGGACACAATTTCTCTAAGATTAACCCTGAAACTAGCTGCAAGTTAGATTTTTAGATGGTTCGCAATCAATTTACACTTAGTTAATTGAGCTGACAAATATTACTTCACACTTTGCTATTTCAATAAAAAAATCTATAAGGTAGTCGTTTCTGGACACTTCATAAAAATATGCCAATAGATAGGTATTGATATATAAATGAAGGTGTGGCTCGCAGTTACTTCATATAGTTCTAAGTTGCCTGTCGTCAGAAAAGTATGACGGCCCCTGGTTTAGGAAGGGAATAAGTAGTCCGGTGAAACAGTAGAGGCCTTGCCAAGTCAACAGTGTAGATAGTATTTAAAAAAAAGGAAGGGAGTAATTACGAACACACACACACACACTTGAATAAACACAACATATACGTCCATTTGTTTTACATATTACTACTACCACCTATTTGGAATTTCCCATTTCTACCAATACGATTGAATATCTCTACTTACTATTTATCTGTAAAATTAAGTACCTATGATTATCACGAATAATATGTAAAGATTAATTATTGATATACCAACGTACGTGCATGCACACTGATTACATTTTTTATATTAAGGTTTAGGTACATTTTACAACAACTTTTTGTACTGTTTTTTTTATGTGAAACATCTATAGCGACAGGTCAGAGGGACTGTTCTTTTACATGGGGAATCCCTTATCGGATACCGACCTCATCGAGCAGGTAAAAGTGGATTATGTTCGATTCGCACGGACTAAAAGATGCCGTCTCACACACCTTTTGGCTGGAGAGCAGGGACTGCCTACAGCAATACGTCTGGTCCTCTGGCACATGTTAGCCCCTCACAAAGGGCCCCGTTTGCTATTTGACGGATCGAGATAGTTTATACCTGCCGACGAACCGTGGGAGTCACATCGGCACAGTGCGCTTTAGGCACATGGGTCAGTGTAGAAACTGCCAGAATGACGGAGATGTCCGTATCCATCGTCCCCAGCCTCGAATCCGCTAACGTCTGGTGTAACCGTCAATCAACGACACGTCAAATTACTTTTTGTCGTTTTTACTAATATTTCGCTATTTCTATTACCAGTTTCAGATTTAGCTTTTTCTGGTACACGTCACGCAAATAGAATAAAACATTTTATGTTCCAAAGACACGTGGTAACGGCCAACCGATCCCAGACGGAAGTGCAAAGTAACATTCACACTAATACCACATTTGTACAAGTTTTGCGACAGATTTGTAACCATCATTGCAGTTAATTTGTTTTACCATTTGATGCGGACTAGTATCGGTAACAGGCTACGGTATCTCGCTTTCAAATGCAATTACTGGATCAAATCTATGTAGGTGCATGTCCATCTTGAGAATATTAGAAAACGCTTCACCCCCAGGCTGTTTTTATCATGATCATATAAGGTACATATAATTATTTTACAATAAAAAATACCATCCTCGTCGCGAGTGAAATGTTTAATATAATGAAACATGACTAAACTACTACAAGACTGATTTATTTTACTTGGTAGAACACACACAAAAATAAAATAATGATATCTACCTCATAACCATACATCACATCTATAACGATGATTGCTTTCACCAAAAGTATCAGCACATTTGGTTTTTATTTTTTTGTGAAATTCTCTCTTGGGACTTTTTTCAAAATAAAAAATACTTTATTCATTTTAGGCCCTGAGAAGGCGCTTTTGAACTGAAAAGTTCGATTTGGAAAACAATCCAGTCATCAAGAAGAACCGGCAAGAAACTCGATCTGGTTTACCTTTTCATCAAATATAATTTTAAGAACATTGCGAACATATTTTTAAAAACATTTTTAAATTATATACATAACATTCGTTTTTGGTGGATCTTTCATCACACAGAGGGGCATCATTTACAGATGTCACTATCGTTCACATATCGATCCACCCTATAGTAGCCTTTAGACATTAAAACCTGCTTGACATGCTGTTTGAACTTAGTATCCAGCAAATTTCTGGCGAGGACCTTTAACATTGGGTCAGAGACGTTAGCTAGGTATTTCTTCTCCATCTTTATTATTTCTTTTCGTTCCGGCCTAGTTGGCACACCTCCGACTTTTATTGCTAGACCATATCGGTCAAGTGCTTAGCTTCGTAAATGTATAAATTTTGTTTGGTATGTTAATTTTATATTGATGTATTGTTTTGAATATTTAATATTTTATTATATACTAGCAGTTGCCCGCGGCTCCGCGCGCGTTTTTTTATTATATTAAATAAATGTAAAATTGTCAGAAGATGTATAATTAATGAAATGCTCTTTCAAAAACATTTGTAGGTACGACACGCACGCTACCTACTGTAATACATAACGTGCACATTAATATGTAAATACTAACAATGTGCCCGATGGGATTTAGCATCAACAACATATTTGGGAGTTTAACCTACTATACGACTATAACACCCTCTAGAAAATTTCAATCGATACTCATATGTCTCAAATATGTTAATATTATAAAAAAATTATGTCCATGTTATCAATATAATAAAAATTTTGCAACTATACACACACATATCGTTTGTCTGTTTCACAAGAAATTGTATTATGGAACTCTTAAGGTATTAAAGTTCTGCCCAAATATCTTATTAGAAAGACCTTTTCTATCTTAGAATTACTATTAATTATAACATTGAATTATAAACAATGAGTTGACAATGGTTTTTCCAAACAAAAATAAAGAAAGAGTTGAAGTCTTAAAAGTTTGCATTGATATAATTCAAGATATAAAACTGTGGTATGCTATGCCAGACTTACAATTAAAATAAATCGCTGACGCTTATGTATTCAGACCGCCGACGGAATACTGCCACACCCCAACTTTTGTATGAAAACTTAAACAGCGTCACATGAGCGTATTTAGAACTAAAGTTCGGCGGCCTAAACATCTCTGACATTACTAGAGTTTTAGTTCCGAGTAGTTTACGTGTAGTAAACGGCACAAATGTATGGAATTCGGCAGCCCGACCATTTTTTTGACGTCACGTTACGATACCTAGCCTTCAAGAAACACGTAAACGTTCTCACGGACATTTTGTCAGTGAGAAAACTATCGAAAGTAGATTTGTGAATTTTGTTATTAAATAAAGTATAAAATATTTTTGTTAGGACATATAGAGCACGTTTTATGGGTTTTAATTATATTTGTGTTGTGTTTGGCAGAAGAGGAAAGGAGAAGAAGATGAACTTGATTAGGTTTGAAAAATATATCTAAATTTTTTAATTTGCTGTATGAATCTTGTTTTATTATTTTATATATAAATAGGTAGAAAAACACTCCTCTGTTATGTAACCAATTTTCTTTATTCTTTTTTTGTTTAGTATACATTGCTATTGTACTAGCACAAAAAACGAAACATAACTTGTTCTTGTTGTCATTTTAAACTTAATTCAAATAAACAATATATCAAAGGACGCGACGCGGAATATCGAACAAATTGAAACAATTAAAACATTTATAATATAAACATATGGTGTCACATTCTCAAACTCTGATATTTAAGTACCGTAAATTATACCATGATAGCCATTTCTAAACAAATCCTTCGGTACATTCGGTCAATGAACCTATATTTTATTTAACTATAGTCAGTCATGGTATCGAGTTTACGTGAGTATGTTTATAAAGTTCGTGCTGCCGACATCTATGGTAATAGTATCGAGTATAGTTGTCTCGGTACGAATACTTGACGTAAACAATATTATTTTGGCTCGCGTATTGGAGATTCCACTGCGTATGAAGTCGCGGGTAACAGCTAGTTTAAAATAAATAGAATAAGTCACCTCGCATAAGATCAGCTATCAGGTACTAAAAGTCTCGTGAAATCAGTTTAAGCATTCTGAATGTTCTACTGTAGACGAAGTCACGGATAACAGCTAATCTAAAATAAAATATCATAAGTTACTTCTTATGAGATCTGGCAGTGACACGTCTCCTGGAAATCAAGCATTTTGTATATTTCACTACAGACGGAGTCACGGGTAACAAGTAAACTAAAATAAAATAGCTTAAAGTACTTGTTATAAAGTGAGCTATCTGTCAGTGAAAGCTCCGTGAAGATCGATCCAACTGTTTTGGAGATTCGATAGCGGAAGAAACTGCGAATAACAGCTAATCTAAAATAAAATAGCTTACGTTATTTCTTATAGGAATACCTATCTGCTAGTGAAAGTTCCGTAAAAATCTGTTCTGCTGTTTCAGATGTTCCATTGCGGACGAAGTTACGAATAATAGCTAGTATAAAATAATATAGCCTAAGTCACCCCCTATAATTTCAGCTATCTGCCAATGAAATTCTCGTCAAAATCGGTCTAGCCGTTTCGAAGATTACCCAGAACAAACAGACAGACCGACAAAAATTTTAAAAATTGGAATTTTATTATAGGTGGCGTATATTCTTTAATAACCAATCAATAAAAAACTGCTATTTTAATATTACATACAGACACTTTATTTTTGTGATATGTATAGATTATATTTTAGGTGGTTTCACTTTCTATATACTCTATTTATCTTTTGGTTTGGTTGTATGTACTGCTTGTACATACAGGTTGCAAGATGCTTTAGCCTTTTTATTGTATTTTTGATAACTATTCCTTCTGGTATTTTTGTAGATACCATTTTATTTACATATAGTAGGGATTGTAGGATAATATAAACATGTTTTTTTATCTCATCCATTATTTTATATATATTTAACATATGTATATTATATTATTGTATATATATATTTATTTATTATAATAATAACTATATCTTAACTTATCACCTTATTAATTACCAGTATTTTATTTATCTACTTTTCCTCATGGTTTATGACGACTACTACACTTTAATCTCGTAAACATGTTCTCTTATCTCTTAATTTCTTTACCATATTTTAAGGGGTATATACTATGGGTATTGGGTATATACTAGCTAATGCGCGTGGCTCCGCATGCAATTTTCTATATTGTATTATAATACTATAAAATTGTGAGAAGAAGTATAATTACAGAAATGCTCTTTCGAAAACAATTGTAGATACAAAACGAATTAACAAATACTAACAGTGTGTCGAGTGGGATTTAGCATCAACAACATATTTGGAACTTTAACCCATTATACAACCCCCGCAATGCTCATTTACACTATATGGAACGAATGAAAAATTTATCCTTTGCAATATTTATTGAAATGTTATTACATAGATACTGCCAATATAATTAAGTTTTTGCGACCATACAAAAAGTAATTGCATGTCTGTTCCATACGAAATTGTATTATGTAACTCTTAAGGTAGTACATTTCTGGTATTATATCTTATTAGAAACACCTCTTCTATCTTTAAAACTCCTATTAATTATGATGTTGAATTATACACAATGAGTTGATAATTTTTTTCTAATTAAAAATGTTGTAAGAGTTGAAGTCTAACAATTTTGCATGAATATAAATCAAGATATAAAACCCTTGATTTATCTGTGGCCGTTTTTAATATTTAACAATTAAATACTGCTCATTGAACGCGGCGCAATATTCTTATACATTGCTATGGTTACTGAGTTATCTAGAAGACGCAAATGCGGTAAATAAAATGTAAGTTTTATTAAAACAAGTAGTTTGATCTGGTATGTACAACTATTCAATACAACAATTAAGGGTAAAGAGTACAGTTTGGGTGCAACAATTTTTATTATTGAAGACTGAACATCTGAATGAGGATCCAAAAAAACTCTCACTCTGTCAATTCTAAAGTATATCTGATGTAGTACATAAAACAATGAAGGTCTTCCTATTATTTTGCAATATGTAACTCAAATATTCATATATAGTCACAAATTAGCTATCTGTGTGAACAGTTTCTTATTTATTTATTCATAGCATGGTGATAAGGATTTTTGTAAGCCCTCTTTGTTGTAGGTTGTAGCGACCACCCTACCAATAATACCCATACCAATGGGTGATATACCGTGGACACCGATTGCCCGGTCCTGCCGGATTGGATTGGGAGACGATGGGTCTCCATGATGTTCCGTTTGGTACAGATACTCACCGGTCATGGATGTTTCGGGTGGTCCATCTCATCATTGCACAGGTTTGGCTGACGAGGTGAGGTACCTAGTTGTGTGCCCAGTCTACCTTCCTATAAGGACGGAGCCCATCGGTCACCTTTCGCCGGGCTGACCACTGAGGCGGCATGGTGATAGCTTTGCTCAAATACCTATAGGTGTGTTCTGTCAACCGTATTTGAAAGCCAGTACCCCCCTTAGATTTGTCGTGTTTACCACCCCAGAACCACATCGCTATTGAACATAAGGTGCGATTGTGGTCAGACGCTAGAGATCCTATGTCAGGACTCAGGTAAGGTTCTTCTGTGTATTATGATATTATTAGTCTTTTTGTATATGCTTTCTCTCTTAATATCAATAGATAAGTCTTGTCATTCGTAACATTTTTTGTTGACGTTATTTGTTGTCTATATACATATATGTTATTCCGAATTCTTTACATGCATTCGAGTGATAATATGAGCGGCAACATAGTGGAGACGGGGCACCGAAAAAATTAACTATAATTGCCCACGCAAAATTGAAATCCGAGCACTATAATAAATTCCTAAATAATCTTTTCTGATATAAGCTCTATGGATAGCATCAAAAAACATCATCAGTTTTGACTTTTCTATTGTTATCGCTATGACGTAATACAAAGTCGAATACTTACAATAATTATGTATAAATAACTACACTTTTGAACCATTACATAGAATCTCACCGTCATCTCCTATTTAACATCAGACGCACAAAGCGACAATCGTATATATATATATTTTCCATATACGAGTAATAATTCTTAGATAAACACTAGTATTACAAAATATAAACTCGGATAAAACTTTATCACTGATAAAAAAAACTTATAAATTCTAACACGTCGCGTTTGAGCAGCGCAAAGTCGTAGTAAGATGAGGTCTTTAATATTACTGTGTTTGCTGGGCTATGTATTTGCTAAACATGAACAATATACCGGGTATGTCCACATATAAAATAATAAACATTTATTGCTTAGATGATAGCTTACTATACCCATCTATCTTCTAAAAAAATGGTCACTATAATGAGGTAGTTAGAAGACTAATTAGACGGATACAGTATTCGTCCTTATCAAATTGCATACATCAGTTTTATTTTAGTGCATTTCATGCACAATAAGTATACATTTCTTATTATCAAGGCAGGACAACGTCCACCGGGCCTGCTAGTAGACTAATAGGAGAATGTGATAAAGAGGTTTAAATCATTATTAAGTATATAACCCGATTTTATTTCTCATTATTCATATTTTTCGGGGCAGTATAAATAGCGCCTTAAATAATTACTTGGCCCATAATACATGTGCATATTAATTGATTTTGTAGTTCCATGAGAATTACATATTATCTCTGAATGACTCGTGTGTTGTCTTTTATGTTTTAATTATATTTATCTAATTACTATTTAACCCCTATTAAATAGCGTGATGGTATATAGCATATATAATACTCTAAATAAATCTCTATATGTCAGTAAAAGTCTTATCAAAATGGTTCAGCAGTTTCGTTTATCTCTGATAAAAAGCAAACTTCCATTTTATTTTTTTGTTAAACTACATCGGATAACTATTCAATTTGTGATGAGAGATTTACCAAATTTTTGACATACCTTCTCCAATTTGCCAGATGGAAGTCCTATTATGTCGGTCCATCGACACCTGAACAAATCCAGATCTTTGGGTCCATAGTGGGTCCTCTTGAAGTAGACATTCTCAGCCATCCGATCCTAGGCCGTGAGGGTGTTGTCCTCGTCCAGCCAGAGTATCAGGCAGACTTCATCAGGACCCTTAACGAACAACAGATTGCTTACCGAGTGCACGCTAATGACGTCAAAGTGTAAGTCAAATTACCATTTATTTATTTATGTCACTGGCATTACCTACTTACTACGTACTTGCCGCCCGTGGCTTCGTCTGTGTTATTCCAGTAATTAATCAAGTAAATGAGAACGTTTGTTTGTTTGTTTTTTATGCTTTCATGACTCAATCACTCCACAGATCATCATGAATTTTTATATATACGCTATCAGAGGTATAGAAAAGTTAATACTTTAATATAACTTAGTTAATACTTTACTATAACTTTGTTATTACTTCGGAGTCATAGAAGAAGAAAAATTAAATTCCCAACAGTAACAGCTCTGTTTAATTTAATAATAAACGTAAAAAAAGACAGGTTGTGTGGTTAAGACACACGAGAGATGTGAAACTTTTATGTTATAGGGAAACGTTTTAATTAAAAAATGCAACAAAAAGGCAACGTCACGCAGTGTTCCCAAGCGGTCACCCTTCCAAGTACTGACCGCGTCTGACGTAACGTAACTTCGCTGATCTACCAAGAAGCGGTGTTCAACACTACCTGACAAAGTGTTGCACAAAAAGGGCTGCCAATCAGAATTTCGAAACACTTCCTAAAGAAGTTTGACTTAAAAACTAGGAGAGAATTGGGAAACTTCCTATCACAATTTTCATCGTAACTTTCCCTTTATATATCTATCGATAAACAAATATCAATCAATACTTAATTACCCATCCATCATCTTTAATCTGGAATAAATTGACGCATTAATTATGTAATTAATTTAAAGCTTTCTACGTAAATATGATTGTTGAATGAATCGAATGTTTTTAATGTAGATAAAGCTTAACTTCATAAAATTGATAATATTGGAACTGTAGTAAAATGATCGGGCGATATCTATATGAATTGCTTTTATACGTTATATGTTTTAATGTCATCCTTATATATCCTTTACTGTTAAGTGACGATGTAGGCTAAGATGGTAAATACATACAAACTTAGGGAAGGCTGACTCTTAAATGCAGCTACCGGCACATAACCATGGGTGCTTGGTGACAGAATTTCAACTTGAGGGTGACGGCTAGCTTAGATGGGCATAGAAAAAGCCCTACCCCTATGCAAAATATTTATTGATGTCGCAAAAATTACGTTGACAAATAGTTGGAATCATATTTAAGTGATATTTAGATAAATGCACATCATAGTCGTCTATTCAATATCATCATTATCTTTTTACCCATATCCCACCAAAGTAGGGTCGGCATAACATGTTTGTCATGTTGTGATGTATGATTTGGCTTAATTTTTATGATCGACCGCCTGCCTTACATCAACCCCCCTTGGGATTATTATGCCAAACGTGGATAATTGACTTTTCGATAACAGGTGGTAAGGATTCAAACGATGTGTTTGTGTGCGATGTATCCATGTATTGGACCTCCACAGGCTCTGGTTTCAGGTCTGTTGTAGCCACGAGGATTATTTTTATTTTTATACTATATAGGTTAGCGTTTGACCACAATCTCATCTGATGTTAAATGATGATGTGGTCTAAGATGGTAGTCACGCTAAACCTAGAGAGAGATTGGCTCTCAAGTGCAGCTGCCGGAACACACTAACAGGTGCTTGGGGACATATTTTCAACTTGAGGGTGGTAGTTAGCCAGACGATATAAAAATCCTTACCACCATGGTATGGTTCCATCACGATGTTTTCCTTCACCGAAAGCTCGGACTCAGTTGCTAAGATTCGAACCTACGTCTTTCGACGCTGTGACCGAATACACTACCAACTGAGCCATCATCGCTTCGAACAAAATGCTTTCTGCAAATCTAATTCGTTTTCCCTTTTACTTAGCCTTTTTGCCATTATTATTACAAAATGTATGTTATTATAAAGCTAAATATGAGTTTTTTTTTTCAATTATGCATTAATTTGTAAATTGTATAAAATTTTTAAAGCACTAACACTAAATAGGTAAATTACTTAATCTTAAATCCTTTACAGTCGGTATCCAAATACAACCTGAACTACTACATTTGGCGTAGGTCTCAAATGCGACGCCATCTGTATTCAGTGTACGTGTTTAAACAGATTAGTAAAATATCAGTTCCTTATAATAAAACAATGTCGCAACTGTTTTCTATGATGACGTCTTTAGGTAACTTATGTTTTACAAACGGAAAATCCCCAATGACCTAAATCTGGTATTAATGAATTACGCAATTTGTTAAAAAAAATTATAGGTACTGAAAGGACGAAATGAATTTGGAAAGTTTTTACATCGATGATTTTAATATTCAACCCAATTCAATTTAAATTCAATTTGTTAGAGTTATGGTCATATGGTAATTGATATCCGTTTGAAACTTCCACTCCTCAGAGTAATAAACGATATGATGGAAAATAATTTGAAAAATGAAACTTTAGAAATGCCAATAGTTTTATACAAAAAACACCATTTATGTAGCAAACACTAAAAGTTAATTATAAACAATTGTAATTTACATATTCAAATTTAAAATCTGTAACTAATTTTGCAGTCAGCTTGACTATGATGACATGCTCATCGAGAAATGGAGAAACGAAACTCTCACAAGAAATGGTGGAAAGCAGTTGCCATACGATAACTACCAAGAATTGGAAGTGGTTAGTGACAGTTTTCATTTTTCTTGTTGTCTCATAAAGCATTTGCA
The DNA here is from genome assembly GCA_035772565.1 of Antheraea assamensis. Taxonomy (NCBI): domain Eukaryota; kingdom Metazoa; phylum Arthropoda; class Insecta; order Lepidoptera; family Saturniidae; genus Antheraea; species Antheraea assamensis. Next base: position 1,436,290 of record JAQQSE010000046.1, on the reverse strand, counting down.
TATAAGATATTCATTAGATATAAATCGTCTACTGTAGGTACAGTACAGTTTCTTTGTGTAATAGGTTTTTTGTTCTTTGCATTAAAAGATGATCATCATTGCTGTAAATGAAAATAAATTACACTGAAGATTAATGTATATACATTTGACCTGTTTTTTTTTTATTTTCGACAGATAGATGAGTACTTAGAAGATATCGCAAGCCGCTACCCTAATCTGGTCACTTTGGTCACTCCGGCCAACTCCTTCGAGGGACGTCCCATCAAATACCTTAAGATCTCCACCACTAACTTCGAAGACCACAGCAAGCCTGTTATCTTCATCGATGGAGGTATTCACTCCAGGGAATGGATCTCCCCGCCTACTGTCACTTGGGCCATTCACAAACTAGTCGAGGATGTGACAGAACCTGATCTCTTAGAAAAATTCGACTGGGTCTTATTGCCTGTTGTGAATCCTGATGGCTACAAATTCAGTTTTACCTCTGTGAGTATCATTCTTTGATTTTTTTATAGGTTTCAGAAACCAACTATTTTTTTTAAGACCAATATATCTTAGCTATTAGCCATAACAAAATACGAATAGATAGTCCTTACTCTAAAACAGAGTAGAACAAAGATAAAAGGTAGCTTACTTATAATGAACCTGGAATGTTATTTTTTTTTACTGATACTGCATTGACCTTTCGAATTTATGAGATCACTATAAAATGTTATTAAAAATAAACGATACTTTTAGAAATATTATTATATTTACAGAGCCGTTTCTGGCGCAAGACCAGATCGACGGACCAACACATACTTAGCAACATCTGTCCAGGTGTCGATGGCAATCGTAACTACGACTTCTTCTGGAACACCATCGGCACTAGCAGTAGTCCATGTGCTGATACTTACGCCGGTAGCCGCGCCTTTTCCGAAATCGAAACCAGGGTGGTCCGCGATATAATCGACGAGCATCTACACCGCATGGCCTTGTACTTAACCATGCATAGCTACGGCAGCATGATTTTATACCCCTGGGGTCATGACGGATCTCTGCCTAATAATGCTTTAGCTCTTCACATCGTTGGTATTGCGATGGCTGATGCTATTCAATCGGCAGCAATTAGCTACTTCCCGAGATACATCGTTGGCAACTCGGTACTTGTGATCGGCTACCCAACCTCTGGAGCGTCTGAGGATTTCGCGCATATTAGAGGTGTTCCTCTTTCCTATACTTACGAATTACCTGGTCTTTCTGGTGGTTTCCAGGGATTCCACTTATATCCGAGGTATATTCAACAAGTCTGCATTGAAACCTGGTTGGGTATCGTGGTAGGAGCTAGAAGAGCTGGTGAATTATTTGTTCCGTTACCTTAGAATATGTTGTAATTTTATTTAAGCTGTATTATAAAACTTGGTTTGTAAATAAATATATTATTTATTTTTATCTATTATTTTGTGTTGGCTTCTACAAAACCAATTGGGGGTGTTATCTAAGGGGGCATGCATTAATTACGTGAAGGAATCAGAGGGAACAAGGTCAAGACGATTCACATTAAATCTCACTTGGGGGAGAGAGAAGTTTTCGACAAATATCACATATCTAATTTGTAAATAAAATAAAGGTATGACCTTATATATCCTTATAAAGTTACGACCTTGTAAATATGACCTTAGGGGGTAGACACAAACCTCACCAGGGGCCCCGGCTGGCGGTTATAAAAACCTCAAAAATGCCTCAGGTAAGTAATAGGCACCCCCTAATAAAAAAAAATATTGACACTAAAATCACACCCAAGGATATTTATTGATTATTATTTTATAGCATAGTAATTATGATGATCATAATATATTGTGACGTAGCCTATACGGGTTTTTTACCTAAATTCATGACGTAAGGAATTTATAAACTTCATATTACTGACTTTGATTAGATAAAGCAATACGTATCTGTGTATTTTATCAAGATATGCAAAATCCGAATTAATTTAGAATTTAATTTTATCAATAACTAGCAGGCCCTGTGAACCTTGTCCTGCCCTGATAATAAAATATTTACACTTGTGTGCATGAAATTCTTAAGGTAACTAATGTATTCAATTTGATAAGGATTAATACTGAACCCGTCTAAATAGCCTTCCAATTACCTTATTGTATGGGCCATTCTTTTAGAAGATAGATGAGTATAGTAAGCTATACTTAATATATGGGTATACGCCATCCTAGACTTTTTTTAAATCATAAAAGAGGAATATTTTACTATGTATTGTTTTGTTACATCGCAAAAGAATGAGGCAGCAGTTAGCAGTTATTTAACGCATGTCGTGTTAAGTGGTCTGATGCAAAAATGAATTAAAATAAAATCATTGCTTAAAGTCACACGTTTCAATAAGTGATAAAAACCATTTTATCAATGAATACTTTTCTCGATATAAGGAGCTCGTTATCGGCACATCACTAAACGCACGTGAACAGAATATTCCGTATTGAAAATTGATCCGGGACGAAACTTTCCGCGAGAATTAGGAGAAAATTTCAATTAAAATGAAGCTCCCATCACGCCGCGCCGGTTCGCTGTCATCAGCTATTATATAAAATGTTAAGAAATACCCTGTATCATCGCTGTAACGTTTACAGGGGTAGGTAGGGGGGCTGATAAAACAACAAGTCATGTTTTACGTTGGGATGAAATAATAGATTGCAACATAGAAGAATAATTATTGATTTTTATAGAGGATAGGACATATGTTATATGTATCAATACTTAGTTTTTGCTTTAAACGAGTATTTTTGATGTTTTCAGTAAATATACGTAAAAAGTCATATATTGGGTACATAATTTATATTAATAAAGCTGTAGTCATATTTGTACCTTTTTTTCTAAAAATTTGTGATACAGGTTATAAAGTTCACTGCTGATCACAAATATAAAGTTAAAAAATGTTGTCTGTTTGTGTGTACGGATTTAACCAATTTAACCAGATTTAACCGAACCAATTGTTATGAGATTTCGTACACAGGTAGTGTATCATTCAACCATATGTTTATAAGATGAAGTAAAATGACGAGTCGTAAATTATTGCTAGATAGGAAAACGCATGCGGAGCCACGGATAATTGTTAGGTAAGCTGCAAAAATTCGAATCCAATTTTTTTTCTTCATAAATTAAAATATACTTGTATTTATATACTATAACTAAAAATAAGTACAGTTTGGATTCAACGATTTTTAAGACTGAAAATATAGTCTGCTATAATCTAATCCTCAACTCCAAAAAGCCCTCATTCTGCAAATTCATGATTACGAATGCATAGAGTATTTAGAAAAATCAATTAACATTTTCCAATTATTTAGCAATATTTTAGTAATAAAGTGTTGATATTATAAAGATGCCAATTTTGTCGAAAATTGTTAACATGTGTACAGTTTTTTAATCTTAAATTTACCTTATCGTTTACATTAATCTTAACAAAGTAACGGAATACTTTCTTACAATCTTATTGCTGTGTGTGTTATTCACCCGTTTTATATATGAATAACTAACTATTAACTATAGTATACTCGTATTTTTAACCCTTAATAACCTATAGTTTCAATTTTGATACCAATCTTTTAAACCGAATGTTCACATTACTATTAGTTTTTTTTATAGGTTGGCTGTACGTATTTTACTGTTGTACGATATTCTTTCCAACAAAATTAATTTTTTTTTCCTAAATAAATATGTAAAATGAATATTGTGATTTTTTTAGCTATTTTTCCATTCATCTAGACCCTCAAGCAAACACAGTAATATTAAAAATAAATCACTTTCGTAAATCAGGCTACTAAGGGTTAAATAATTCGGCATTATTACCTTGTATGAATATACACTTTAGATATTCTTCTAAGAACCTAACTAGTGTTGTAAAGTTAATTAATATTAATGTGCTACGAAGTACTTATCGCGATCTTTCTTTGACAATAATAAGTCCCTAAAGTGTCTTCCAATTTTGACTCCGAAGTGGAGCTAGACCCCACGGTACTTTGGTCGACGAGGACGGTTTCATAACCGTCACCCAGAAGCTTATTTCGATTCGTGATATCGCATGCAAGGCAACAGCCCAGGCCGGGGTTCGGCCAGTTTGCTTACTTTATGCTAGTTGCTATTTCGGCTGAAGGTCTTAAGCGCTCATCTCTAGGCCTGATGAAACTATGACAGATAACAGCGTAAGGCAATGCGAAGGGGAGCTGTAAAAAGAACAAACTCAATAAATATTTCATTACCTATCGATTGTGTTTAATCCATAATATATGAACGCATTTAATTTCATTTAAATAATTCATTTAATGCCTTTAACGTAAACATGATTATAGAATCAATAGAGACTGGAACTTTTAATTGGGATAAAATTAAACTTCATAAAATTGCTTCAGTTGGAAACGTTTTGGAATGATGGCAGTCATCTTCATTTTTATGTTATTACCTTAATTAAAGTGACGTAAAAAAATTAAATTAGGGCTTAACAGATATTTAGATAAATTCACCTGATAATCTTGCATTATATATACTAAAACAAAGATAACATGAAAAATAATGATATTGAACATGTAATTTCCTCAATCGCAAATAATCGCAAATAAAATCGTATTGAATTATAAATTGAATTCAAATGTAGCATTACTTGCAGTTACTACACCGCAGAAGTCTGATACGCGTATGTTAGCTAATTAATTAATTCATTTATCTATATCAAATAGTTAATAATATTATAGACTGCCCGCAATTGCTATACATGTTTAATTTTAAAACTAATATTCATAGTCGCAGTAATAGTCTATTTCATATTTCGTTGTCATTTTAAATTTTATACTGACCATATTCTTTCTTTTCATGTTATGAGGCCTTTGCATATTAAATAATTATTAGATGCAAATATTTTACTAGTCAGCAGTTTCTTTGCATAATAAGGTTTTTGGTATTTGCATCAAAATATGAAATTTGTATGAATATGAATCTGTAAATGAAAAAATGGGTAGAAAATTAATGAACCTTTAATATTTAATGTGCCATCTTTATTATACGATACTTCCGTGAATATTTACAAGGGGCCGCAAGGCGCTCTCCTAATCTGGTTTCTTTGGTTACTCCTGACAACACCTTCGAAGGACGTCCCATCATGTATCTTAAGATCTCTACCACTAACTTCGACGATGATAGCAAACTTGTCATCTTCATTAATGAAGGCATTCACACCATGAACTGCATCTCCCCGCCCACTGTCATTTGGGATATTCACAAACTAATGGAGAACGTTACAGTCCCTAATCTCTTGGAAAGATTTAATTGGGTTTTATTACATATTGTGAACTCTCATAGCTACAAATTCAGTTTTACCTCTGTTATGTATTTATACATGTATATATGTACAGTGACTGCGCTCACTGTTGCTTGTAACAATAAAGTCAGTGCGTATTCAACTAGCTGCTGTTTCATTCGTGTGTCACGTATATAACAACCTCTGTGAGTGTCAGTCTTAGGTTTTGTTATAAGGATCTGCTTCAACGTATGAATTTCTTTTTCTCATAAACAACCAAGTTTTTAAACAATGACTAGACTGTAATATATAAGTGAAATTCGATTCTAGAAACAACAAGATACAAACGATTAGTATGAACTAATTATTAAACTAAATGCTGGTTGCGATAAAAATAAGCGTTAGTTTATTTCAATATGAAATTTTGAAAAGGGCACACCTCACATATTAGAAATTCAATTTTTCGTGTAAATGTAATCTAAATAGTTCCCTGCATTTATTATCTTCGAAATTGAAGCGATGATGGCTCAGTTGGTAGTGAGTTCGGACATGACGTCGGAGGACGTAGGTTCAAATCCTAGCAACTGAGTTGGAGCTTTCGGTGAAGAAAAACATCGTGATGAAACCATAGCATGGTGATAGCTTATTCTAAGTCCACCTGCCTAGCTACCATCCTCAAGTTGAAAATCTGTAGCCAAGCACCTGTTGGTGTGTTCTGGCAGCTGTACTTGAGAACCAGTCTCCCCTTAGGTTTAGCGTGCCTACCATCTTAGACCAGATCATTAGTTGACATCAGATGAGATTATGTTCAAACGCTAACCTATAAAGTATAAAAATAATAATAATATCGAAAATGTCGAAACTCTAGGTGATGTGCCTTTTTCGAAATTATTGCTTTAAATATATGACCGTTAACTACCAAAATATTTTTATCTTTTTTGTTCATGTGATTTAATTACATAAACTATTGCATCATCCATGAATCATTGGGTTGCCATTTTCTAGCAAACACGTCCCGTTGCGCTACCATAATGAGTTTTTCTAATTCCGCAATGAAATTCCGAAAAAGAGAAGGAAGAGATACCGAGAAATATAAACATGTTTTAATAAAAACCGCAAAAATAAAAGGTTTACCTCATTTAAATATCACATGGTTAGCCAGCCGTGGATGGCATTCGTAACTACAACTTCTTCTGGAACACCCTCGGTATCAGCAGCTATACATATTTAGATGTTTTCCCCAGTAGATACTCCTTCTCCGAAGTCGAAACTAGGGTTACCTGCTACATTATTGAAAAGCATCTGAACCTCATAGCCTTGAACTTGACCACCATGGGAGCATAATTTTATACCATTGGGGACATAACGGAAGTCTCTAATAGTGATCTTGCTCTCCACGTAATTGGTATTGTGATGGCCGGTGCTATACATTCAGCAGCGATTAGTTACTTCCCGAGATACGTCGTTCTTGTTACTGATTTTGCAGCTGCATGAAACCTGGTTAGCTATTGCAGTGAGAGCTAGAATAGCTGGTGATTTACTTGTTCCATTACCTTACAATATGCAACAATTTTATTTAAAGTGTATGTTACAGTGTATAGTGAACAAATGTATTATTTTTTTTATCTCTTAATTTACATTGTTCTTTAAAAAACAATCAGAGATATTCTTCACTATACAATGTAAGGGCGTCATTATCTAGCCCAAGGAGATTTATTACTTTTTTCTAGATATAAGGCGACAAGTTCAGAATATACCCAATTGTGATTTGATCCAAGTACGAAATTTTCCATGAGAATTTCGAGAAAATTCCAATTAAAATTAACCAAGCTTGTAGGTTCATTCGACCCATTCGTTGCGCTGTCATCTGCTATTATGTTAAGCCTTTAGAACCGTATTCTATAATTATAGTTACATTTACAGAGATAGGTAAGGAGGCTGATAGAAGAACAAATTGTGCTTGATCAGAGATGAACTACTAAACATGATGTCAAAAACATTTTGTATTAAGTGACCGACATAAAAAATATTTTCGAATACAAGACTTTCTTGAAGTTATCAGTAACAGTATGCAAAAATACGATAAATTAGATAATGCGTATTGATAAATCTGTGTAGATCGACTAGTATATATTTTTAAAATTTTTGACCTCAAATATAAGGGATATGTATGTAGGACATTTGAATGATGCAACACTTTTATAAAAAACAAATTGTATAATTCTTTAAAGTTACAAAAACACCTTAAAATAATTGCACGTCTTACGTCTTTGCGTCGTCACCGCAGAAGGAAATGAACCAATCAGTTTTGTCATCGGTGAACAATTATGGAACTAATATTTTGTTTAGAAATGCAATCTTACATGTAGTATATATGAACAAATATGATGAACGGAAAAACGAATTGACCGATTCTTCTTTTTGATTTGTTCTCTCATTAATAGTTTTGACAATTTTGAGCAACAAAATCAACCACTGTTTCAATTTCAATTGATTTTGATGGTATGTTGTATACGTGAAGTATATCGTCAGGAAATTTATTGGGTATAATCATTTTCAGTAATACTTTAGATTTCTTTAAAATAAGAATTGCTAATAAATGTAATATTTAACCTCAACCGATTTTCATAGCGTTTTATTCATATGAAGTAATTATATCATCTACCAAATTGATATTCTATATAAAATTACCTAGTAATAGCTTCGAAATCATATAATGTACCCATGTATGTATATTATAAAACAAATTAAAATCACAAATCGTAAATAAATAAATAACTGTGTAAGGGAATTTATTTATTAATAAACAAGCTTTCCTACAAATGCGCTAAAACGTATAAACGTTTTTTTTTTTATTTGTATGCCGGCCATTTTGTTTTTATATAATTTTCATGTATACTGTTTTGTCATTAGGACTGAACGAACGTGCAATATTGCAGAACAGTAGGTCTAAAACCCTTCTGCCGCTCAGCGCGTATAAGGACCGGAGTCGAGAGCTCATGATGGGCATACTCCTCTAGGCTCCGGTCATGCGCTAGGGTCAACCCGCAAGGTGGTGATACGAGGACCCTACTCTCGGGGAGAGAGTTGCTCTCCCCATGCTTCTGTAGTTGTTGGAGCTGCGGCTGAGACCGCGCTGCCATATCTCGGGCCTTCCTTTATCGGCAACGGACACCCCCGCGTCCGCTACCTGAAGGCATGTTAGGGAGGCCGAGGGTGGAATTGGCCACCCCCCCTTCTTCGACGCCCAGCTCTCCTACGGCGCGCCAAGGGAGCCTCAGGGTCAATTTCTCACGCTCTTTCGGCCTCCTCCTTGCGCCGAAGAACCTCTCCGCAAAAGGTGACAGCAGCGGCCCATGACCTCTCGCTGCCGACCATTGCTTGCACCAAGTTCGGCAGAGACGGATCATAGTCCACCACTGCCGCCAATTCGTTGCATTGTACATCCCACGTAGGGCATTCTCTCAGTGTGTGCAATGGGGAATCCATGTCACACCTGTCACAATGATGATATTTAGGTGTCACCTCCCTCCTGGCTATATGGTGCAGATACTTACCAAAACAGCTGTGTCCAGTAAGTATCTGCACCAGATGGAAGGTAAGCCCACCGTGGGGTCTCTCTAGTCACTCCATTAGGACTGGGCGGATTGCCTCCACAGTCCACAATGCGGCATTGGCAGACTCTAGGCTCTCCATCCACGTCAGCATCACTACATGATGCCAGAAGCCTCTTTGCGCCTGCAACTCCCTGGGTGCAAAGTTTTCGCCCTGCGCCAACTTGTCAGCGCGCCATCGGTACAGCGCCGCATGCGCGTGACTTATGAGGTGCCATGGCGGGGAGCTCGCCAGCAAGAACAGTAGGTCTAAAGCAACGGTCTCCAAACTTTGCATGAACTTTGTCGTTATTTAGCCAATTGGATATGTTGTTTATTGAAATTTTTACATAGCACTCGAGGTCGTATCTATACGAGCCGAATCTAAGACAAGTCAGTCCAGTCAATCAGTCTATAATGAGATGGTTGACTGTTTCGGGGATATCCGTGTCACAAATACAACCGGGGTTTTCTTTAATTTTGAATCTGTGTAGGTACTCTGCAAAGCCTCTATGACCAGTTAAAATTTGTATGTGAAAAGGTGATAATTTGATCTTTTTTAATAATTCATGAGCTTTGTCATTTTTTGGAAGAAATGATGTTGTTATTGCTCCGGTCACAGAGGCAGTGTAGCGCACCTGCCACAGTTCGACGGTTTCGAATCTTAAGGTTTTTTTAACAAAAGACAACGTATATCGATCATAGTTGGTCGCAGTCTTTTTGTGTGCTGCTTTCTTGGCTCATGAATCAGCACGCTAATTCCCAGTATTACCATTATGAGCTCTCACCCAGCATAATTGTACAGATTTCCCATCTGCATAAATCTTTCGGAGAGTCTACTGCGCCAATAAGGCTAAATGATGAAGTGGGTTTGGGTTAAGCCAGCATCTCCAGTGACGACTTAGAGTCATTGAACTTTAAAGAAAACGCGATTTTTATAAGCACTACTCGTTCAACGATGAAAGTTTACTTATAGCAGAAAAGTGTGGCAAGCGGTGTTCTGCTTATGTTAGTTGTACATTAAATGTATTTTTGAAAGCAGACAAAACCGAGGGTGTTAGTTAGTTATTTAATAAACTACAATTATTTTTCAACAAGAAATACATTTTCAATACACAACAGTATATCTTATAAAAAAACGTGTAGTGATTGATCTAGTATTATTTTTGCACACCAATCGAGTCTTATCATCGTAAAGCGAATGAAAGCATTAACAAGACAATATATACCTATTCTAATCTATTATATAATCTATTTTGCTATGTTATGATGACTATTTCGACGTAAAAGGAATTGTTATAGAAAACATATCCTAGCAACAAATTCTATAAAATCAACAGATAACCAAAGCCTTCATAAATCTGCTTAAATAAAGACTTTTCTATCACTCTTTATATAAATGATATTTATTCAATATTTAATGTCATTCATTTGTTATGTCTTTTAGTTTCGTTTAGTTTACTCGTATCTAATTCCTTATTTATATACAAATAAATTTGCTCAGAAATAACCGGCTTCCATCTTAATAGATAGATTAATGTCGTCGTCGACAGTGAATCCTGTTATTGTACTTGTGACGTAACTTGTTATCGTAATATAATTGACTTAATCAATATAATTTCTCTTATTAATGATTTGTACAGCTTAAAACAAATCGATTATCTTTTAATCTTTTAAAATAATGTCGATTTATTATCTAAAACCGGAATAGCGTAATTCACGTATAAAACGTAGGCTATTTTTGAGTTTAATTGTTCGTTGCCTTAGTGTTAGTAGTACTTTTAAACCAAGAAAGCGGTTTTTTTAAAGTTTGTAATTATTATTTGTTATACTTAAAATTTAAAACATATATGCACTGCTAAAAGTTAAGAATATTATATGTATAGATTTTGAATGTTTAGTATTTGAATCGTAACTTGTATAAAATAAAATAATGACACTGGCAAATAATACAGCGGGAAAAAAGAGGATGTATAATTCTAAACATGAGTTTTTGGCGGGATCTCAGTCTGTCGTGTAGTGGTTTTTATATTTTATTCATAATCTTATGTTATTAGACTCTATATTTTGTATTATTGGTGGTGTTTTACGTAATATAGTTCGGTTATTATGCACAAGTGAAGTGAATGGGAAATAATACCACGGAGCATGCATTCTGACATGCCACCAAAACTCCATGGGAAGTTCTAACAAGGAAACCACCATCTTGTTAGAACATTATAATTATCGCAAAACACTTGGCAACATCTTGTTACTTGAAAACCGTGACGGAGCCAAAAAAAATAAAGAAGAATTCTAAACATTCCAAACACACAGATTATAATCAAAGATGAGCGAATATGTATTAGTAAAAATAATATTATATTTCCATTATCAATTTCGAATATATTTAAAATAATACTCTAAATCACGAAATGTAGAGATGGCGCTGCGCATTTGCCAAAGAGATAGGTGCGCGGCGAGAGCTTGCGAAATGAGACATTTTAATGAATTCACGGCATCTTTAGTAGTAGCGTTGGATTATTTAACTGGAAGAGGCAATTATATAACGATCAGATTAAATATAATCTTATATAAATAAAATAACACGGGTCTGACATATTGCGCATATCACACAATAACTACTACATAGAATCAACTATTTATTATTAGCTTTACCTTTTAGACGCGTAGTTAAAAACTATTTAAATAAACGGTTGAACCAATTTTGATAAGATTTTTAATGGTTTTCAGATAATTTCTCAGATTGTAATCAAGGCTCCATATTATTATATTTTTCCATGGGAGTGTATGCAGTAGCGATGAATTAATTTTTCATCCTGATCAATTGAGGAGAGAGAGAATTAGTCATAAAAAGGTAACAAACAGACAGAGTAACGCTCGCATTTATAATATACTAGCATTTTCTCACGATTTTACCTTGTTAAAATAGGTTTAATCTACTTCTAAGGAATTGTAGTTTTTTCGAGATGAAAAATAATACTATATGTCTTTTTCTGTGTCATTGTTAACGTGCGTGCAAAGTTTTATGATGATTGGTTCAGCAGTAAAGGCGTTGAAGGGGGGGAGGGGGCACCAGGTGGGATGCGGTGAAAGTAAAAATAGATAAAACAATGCGTGAAAGGAAGAGAGAGAACGTGGAGCTGTAGGTGGGTCTTGTCTATAAATAAATATAATAACAAAGACCCCAAATAAAAGGCATGAACTAACCTTCGAACTCAGAACCTCGTACGGAGCAGCGGCGGCTTAGGAATCTCACTCTCAAAAAGAGCGATAGCGGCGTGGATAGCAAAACAAGCGGTACAAAAATGAAAATATATGTATATATTTTATAGAGGTTTTCTAGAGAGAGCGTTTTGATGTAACCATGATTTATGATGGTCCAATGTAGTAATGTGTCACATATAATCTTTTCTTCCTTTTGAAAACGACAGCGAATATTGTGGGTTTTTCAAAGCGTCTTCAAAGCATGAGATGCAGGCCTGTTACATCTCTCATTATCTGGAGCGCAGCTATTAAATTTATTCATAAGGGTGAACCAGGCGTGAAAACGTATCAAACAAACTACAAACTCATATTTACATTTATATTATTAGTAAGGAGATGTGGATTTAAATTTTTTAGATAAAAAAAATATGTAGTTTTAAAGTTTTATACGACAGATAACATTTCTAGTAAATTATTTCAGTTAATAATTCCGTGTACCTCCTACAGAGCAGGTAATTAACTGTGAAGGATTTTAATGAAGAATATTATTGATGGAGCCACGGCGAGGCAGAGCGCGGCGGTCGTAGCTTCAAATCGGAAGCCTCAAATCATGATAATATACCTACTAAGTTCCTACCATGATTATTATATAGAGCCTACACTCGCGTTAGGGACCCAATATTAGAAAGGTTAATATATATATATATATATATATAAATATATAGGTTAAGGTTCGACAAAAGATTTTCATTTTTAAAGATTTGTTAAGAAATTACATAATAGCCTATGTTAAATTAAGCTATTACCCTTGGAAGTGGAGTGATAACCATACAAAATGTAGGTCAGAAAGTACGATAAAGGGAAAGACGAAGTAATAATGCGGGCAGATTGTATAGCGTTCTTCTACATACAATGGTATCGAGTGCCGAGAGCCAATTGGTTGCTTGACAAGTATCGAACTTTAACAATGAAAGACAAACTGTGAATGCCTATGTCGACAATGTACTAAGTTGTTCAGTTTAGTACCAACAAATTGTCCTTCGTACGGAATTTGTTTATTACATTAGCAATTATTTAAAATCAAACACCAGTCAAAGAGTGGGGCTTAACTTATATCTCTTAAAACATTTCACAATAAAACTCCCAATGTTTTTAGAACTATTCTCGCATCGATGATACGGGAGAGATGAAGTTTAAACACGAAGAAACTTTCTTTATTGATCCCCAATTTTAATAAAAGTTCCTCAGAGTGAAACTCACGACGAGACTCGATGGGGAGACTGACTTTGTATTGAAAATTGTTGTCGTCCTTTAAGTTTTCTTTATAAAGTACTAGCGAACCGCCGCGGCTTCGTATGGATTCAATGTAGATACTAATATGGGGCAGTGTGGAGTGATTAATAATATTATGATTAATAGCCGCTGTCACTCCGCGTTTTAAATCTCGGATATCTTCTAAGATAACCAGTTTAATGAAATACTGTTAAGGATAGTTTTGATCTACATGACATGTACAATGTATGTAATGAATTTTATTGGATAGAGAATAATACTGTATTTTAGAAAATAGCTTGGCAAATAACAAATATTTTTTGGAACATGTAAAAGATAAAAATGTTTACTGTGGGTTGTTATCCTTTATAGATAAATATATACCATCACGGACTTTTTATTGATCTATTTAAGATACACAATTCCGTAACACATTAATTAATTTAATCTATCTTGTATTGCTGAAAATTGCACTAAAATCCGTTGAATAGTTTAAAAGATATAAGCGAACTCAGACAGCGACAGCGGAAGCAACTTCATTTTATACTATGTAAAGAAGATGCTATACTAATTAATTGTGCACGGTGACTTCGCATATTATAATTTCTAAACATATAATATTATTTATGATTATTAAAAATCATTAATGTTTTATGAAAATATGACTCCTGTATATAGAATTTTATGAAAATCAGCGGTAAATAAATTATATGGGTTTTTTTACCATTTCTAACAGTTTTATCAAAGAGTAATGTAATCTGATAATTATTGTTCTTTTACTATATCTGTCTAACTCACTCACTCACTTTTTATATGCAGATTTTTCAACCCAAATGTTTCACTTTTTTTTACGATATTTCAGACACTTTTTCTACAAATCTTGTTCTGGTAATTATATAAACAAATAAAAAGAATCAATCAAACGAAGCGACGTGCTTACCGTATTAGGACCCTTACATATCAAATTGGCGTTTTGTCGAACTTGCCACTTTGATCTCAAATATTTGACGTTTGGTTGTGAATAGCAAATTCAAATTTATTTCAAATTTAGGCGTATTTCTTTGTGTTTCGAATGTATTTGTTTTCGCACAATTTAATTTTGTTGGCATCTTTCTTTTCACTAAATAGGAAACGTTATATTATAACGTTATAAACGATATTTAATATTATTATTTCACAGCTTCCTAAGATCCGGCCAGACATTTACGGCAGATCTGTATTGTCAACAATTGCATACCATGAAAGAAAAGCTAGTCGTGAAACAACCGATACTGGATAATCTGTTTATAACACAACGACTTCAGACCAACGCTAGACCCTATACTTTATGATAGACAGACGCTAAATTAGAGGAAATGCAGTTGGAATGTCCTCGATACTCGAAATCAAAAGCAAAATCAAAAAATATTTTATTCAGTTTAAGCCCTGAGAAGGAGCTTATGAATGTCAAAGTTACTACCGGTTCAGAAAACAACCCAGTCATCGAGAAGAACCGGCAAGAAACTCGATCTGGTTTATCTTTTCATTAAACATATTGTAACTCATATTTTTAACACATAGTTATAAACATACTCAACATACTCCTCCGTGATCTTGCCCTAACAGATTACTACTTTTGTCCGAATTTGGAAAATTTTTGTAAGGAAAAAAATTCAATTCCGCCGAAGAGACAGACCAAACCGCTTTAAAATGTTTTATTGATTCCTGCTCCCACAATTTTTTCAGCAACGCAATCAATGAAATATCTATAATATGGCGAAAGTAATAATCGTACATACTTCGATTTAATTAAATATTTTTTTTTTTTTGTTTCACTTTTTCTATATAAAACACTAACTTCATAACGACGTAATACATTGGGCGATTAATTTTTATTTACGTTAATATTAATGGCAATGTTTCCGAATCTTTCATTGCTCGTGCCAGATATATCGCTCAATATTCAAAAAAAAAATTTTTTGTATGCTCCAAGTTATGTCAACTTTCATGATGCTCTGTCTAATTATTAATGTGTTTTTTTTTTATTGTTCAATTGATAAAGAACATCTGAAAACTAGAATCAGTATTACATATAAATTGGAATCGACCCCTTGCTGGCAGCGCGAGGGTGTAAAATATATGAACTCTAATGACACCTAAGGTACAAGTTACAAACGACATAGTATTTATATTTTACGATTTGACCACAATCTCATCTGAAGTTGAATAATAATGTGTGTAATATGGATAAAGATGCTAAGTGTAGAGGAGGGGATAGGCTTTCAAGTGCAGCTGCCGGAACATACCAACAAGTACTTGGCAACAGATTTTCAACTTGAGGGTCGTAGCTAGCCAGGTGGGCTTAGAAAAAGTCCTAACACCATGATATGGTTTCACCACGATATTGTCCTTCGCGAAAAACTCTAACTCAGTTTTGCAAGGATTCAAACTTACGCCATTTGACGCTGTGCCCAAAAAAATCTCTAGAACGTAATTAAAACTAAATCTTGGATACGGATAGCGGTTAAAAATAAATGACAGCTTTCGAGCTATTTCTAGTACTTTTTGTTTGTTTATAATAATTTAGACGATAAGATTTGGATGTGTAGATATTTCCGCGCATCAAGGAGTCACAGCGGCATTTTATCCGATACTACGAGTTATTACACAATTCTATATATTTATTAAGCATTCTGAAACGGTATGTATGCAGCAACTGCATTTTCTTTTCAAATTTATTGAATGCTTGTTTATTATTTTTTACGCAACGTTCATGACTTACACCGAAAATGTAGAATTATTAAAGATTTTTTTCTTTAAAATCCTCCTTCAAATCTAATTCTACAAAAACCTCTCTACTGCGCCGTAACATAAATGAAAAGGCGGGGAATCGATTCGCCCTGGTAATGGAACGATCCGAATGGAAAATAATATTTCCTGAGATATTGCTTTTTTGGAAGCGAAAATACTACGTCGCTGTTTCTGGCAATCGTATTTCGCACAACGTGTATTTTGAACTAAGGATATACCCTGACTTCTCTCTTTCTAATTGAGATCATTCTTTGAACTATCTTGTCATGAGCCAATGTTATATTATAATTACAACTATTATCAAGAATCATTCACTGTGATTTGGATCGGTACTTGTTTTCCAGAATGGGAATAAACTTTACCAAGTATCATTTTATACAAATACAAACTGTGTCATACGATTTCACTTATATTTAATATCTGAAATATTAAATTACTCACGACGCAGTTAGGTAAATTCAAATGCATTATGTACAAGGCACTACCGGTATGCGAGGAGCTGATCGCGCGACTGAGCCACACTGCATGGTACCCTATTGACATTTGAACTCAGGCGTTTACAGTTCGGCACTTGTCTACAATCTTGTCTATTAACGTTAAGCGGTAGACCCGCCCTCACGCTCGATCCACGTGATAGACAAACAGACTATTTTATATTATAAAGTGAAAATCTTCGAATTGGACTTGTTCAGCGATAGATAGATCGTTTCGAAATAACGCCGAGATAATTGTCCTCTTTTGTTATAGATATTGAATAGTCGCCAAATGGAACCTATTATCCATTTTTAGCGACAATAGATTTTTATATTAATTGCTTTTACGCTTGAAGCTAACGCTTTGTGGTAATATCTCAACTAAATCAATGTAATTTAGAGACTTAATTATTACTAGCAGCTGCCTACAACTTCTTTTGCGTTTGTATCTTTATAACTTATGACATCATATACGTACGCATAACTCTAACGGTTTGTACAGCGCGTGGCGAGACAGCTTTCAGATTTCAGGTCTTTTCCAATTTAACATCTACCATTACAATTTGAACAATGCAAATAATATCTTTACAAATTATACACTGTTGTACTGGTCATCATCACCTTCTTACCCTTATCCCACGTAAGTAGCTTTGAAACAACATGTTTTCCTTTTCCGTTCTCCCCTGCCGGATGTCATCTCAGTATTCATACCTTTTATACACATATCATTTTTCACACAATCTATCCATATCTTTTTCGGTCTTCCTCTACTCCTATATCCGTCTACCTTCATACTTAAAACTTTTCTAATTACATGGCTTTCATCTTTCCTCATAACATGCCATACCATGCTAAATTATTACTCCTCAACTTATCTAGTAGTGCTATTATCAAACTTCCTCTGATATACTCATTTTTAAACTTATCCGTTTTGGTTACGCCACATATCCATCTTAACATTCGCATCACTGCCATATGAAGTCTTCTCTCATTTGTCTTTTCGTAGCACAGCACTTAGATTCATACATATCGATGTTCTTATAATAGTTTTAGCTTACCCTTGAGTTTCACATCTTCCTGCCGCTTTTACATCTATAAACACAAACTGTCTCAATTGTAATATTAATAGGAATGGTTGGTCCGTCCGAGTGAAAATAGTTTACTTATTTTTTGTTTCTTTTTTATTTCTGTAGTTCTCAGCCTTTATGAAAAAGTATAATTTCTCTGTGATAGTGTACTCATACGAACGGAACCGGACTATAGGGTGAAGGAAAAAACCGTGCTGAAACCATAATAAGTTTTTCTAAGCTTCGCCTGGCTTACCACCTTCAAGTTGACAATCTTTCGTAAAGCACCTGTAGGTGTATCCCGGTAGCTGCATTTAAGAACCAATTCCCTTCTATTTATATCGCGTCTAACATTTTAGACCACACCGTCATTTAACATCAGATGAGATTGTGGTCAAACGATAAAACCTACAGAATCAAAAGAATAAACCAAAATCAGTTTAGGCGTTTCGGATATTAATTCGAATTAACAGTTTTAGTTACACGTGTACAGCCGTTATTCCGACTCTTTTAAAATATTATTCAACAGTTTTCGAAACCTCATACAATACCCTAACGAACAAGTTTCGCTAAAGTGTGGCACCATCACCACCCAATCAACCAAACACGAACCAACGATACCTATCCTATACACAAATAAAATTGCAAATGTATTTAAAAGTATCTAAAGGGCTGATGCCATTTTCAGAAGATGTTTTCTAGAAGGAAGAAGACTTTTCAGTACATTATCTAGGTAATTTTAAATATTTTTATTAGTAGATGCCCGCCACGGCTTCGCATGGGTATAGTAACGAAAAAAATGAGACTATGTTTTGCCTTTACTATACGAAATATAATGTAATGTAATAAAATAAAATAGCAACTGACCGTCAATCTGTCAATATTTCTGAAAATGCCTCATGTGACTCATTTAGTTTGTCGCTTTTTTATGTAGTTACTTATTATCCATATTTTTCACTTCTACGTACGATTGTTCTAACATTTTCTTTCATACAAACCTTATAGTAACAATTACAAACACAAGAAATAACAGAGGTACCTTAAAATAGTCATAAAAACTATTTATTATTATTATTATAGCCTACAATTATTACAAATAAAACGTGTAATTCTAACAAAATAAGAAAATCTTTATCACTAGAACAGAGTCATGGGCACCAACTAGTGTCAAATAAAACACTTAAGTAACATATTGCTATGATTAACGTATATTAAAAAATAATATTAATACATCTTAGAATAACACAGAAGCGCAGTCCGTTTGTACGGAGTAGGAACGGCTATTATCTAATTCAAACGCGCTTTGGAAATTTCATGGAACACACAATTATGTAGGAATGGGAGCCAACATGTATTGTACGAATACAAAATAAAAACGCATAAATGATTGCCCAATTCACGGTCGAAATTTGAAAGCCTTTGGTATTTATTTATTTATGTGGTATGTGCAATTATTAAAAAAGTTTAGTAATATGTACTATGTATATGCTATGTACTTGAAAAAATTTTGCAGTAAAATCTGGAGTAAGTCAATAGCATTAGTTAAAACAATGTTTCCACCACATAAATAACGTATGCTTGTTGTAGTAAAAGTGACCTATATTTTAAGATGATTACCATTAACTTATGATTATGTTACATTTGATCTTCTAATTCTACTAAAAACTCAAATTAAAGCATTCTAACGACGCATTAAAATCTCATAATTTTTAAAGGCTTTATAAAAATTAGTTTTTGTCTGTGGCTTCGTTCATGTGAATATAGATTTGCGTATACAACAATTCATAATGTTCGACTTAATTACTCGGTAAAAGCGTCACAAACAAACTCACATTCGTATTTAAAATATTAATTAGGATTTGCTTCAGGTGAATTGCAATGTTATGTGTATGGTATCATTGTCGTAATGCAAGAAAATAGCCAAAATACATTAATACTTGTTTTTATAGATAACAATTACAGAACGCGAAACACCAACAATGCAAAGTACTTTGATTAGTGGTCACGTCTCTTATGGTATATTAGATTCGGTCATACCTCCATCGTTAGTCACATCTTGTAAACTAAGTTTTAATAGTAAGTATTTGCTGATGCACCGATTCAGTTTTACACGTTTTAAGTTTTAATTAACTCTAATTTATTTTTTAATATATATTAATTTTAGTTTGTATCCTTCTATATCTCTCGGTCTTGCACCACGTACTTTCTTTGTAAACCTATATTACATTGTAACTTTACCATTGTGTTTTGACATTTTGTCTAAATAGTTTATAATCACTTGCTTAACACAATTGGATTAGTGTACTTTATTTACACAAATCGTTTTACTTATAAGAAGTGAAATAAAATAGTATATTTGTATTTGATTTTTTTTTGCTCTTTGTCAGTGACATATTTCTAAGTAAACTAATAATTCAAGGCAGTTCGTTGTTGTATTTACTGCTATTCCATATTATACACTAATATATATCGAATAAATAAGATACAAAAGGTTAAATAAATAATGATATTTTATCAGTTTTCAAATTTAATGTATTTACGAAACATTTATTATTTATTGTTTCACTAGATTTTTTTTTTCAAAAGGTCACCATTGGACAAACATTAATAAGAAAATTGTTTAACAGGAAGGAATTTATAAAGATTCTTAACATCCGTTTCTATATAGTAAATTTACAGACGGAAGAAATGTTTGCTTGCCATCTAACGTAGTAGTGTGTCACGACAAGTATCCATAGCGCCAGAGCGCATTTCACAGTGGCTGGTCACAGTACTCGCTCAACACGTTGTGTTCGTGTTTCTAATATTCGTGAATCATTGAATGGGAGATATATCAACATACTCATATCTAAATATCTAGCCTTACAATCTGCAGAATGTCTATCTAGCTCTTGAGATTACGGATATTATATTTTTTATATATATTTGCACTACTTACAATAAGTTATAAATTGCCTTGTAAAGGCCACAAATCATCCCAACCCTTTAGTGGTATCCACTGCGAACTACACCCCCAAACCCACCGCAAAGTATCCCAAAAGATGACCGTGCCACATTCTCACCGATCCGCCGGATGACATAACGGCTGCGAATGATATACATACCGACGACTCTTTAAATAGACCGTGCTCGCGCCCTCGCCCCCGAAACCACCGATCACGCCGCCGTGGTCAGGCGGTCAACTTCGCTCCGCCATACCCGCCGCGTCCTTCCTCAGCAGCAGCTTAAGCCTAGGTTCGATCACTCGGCCGGGAGCCCTCGAGCATGCTGCTAGCACGATACAGTGACACCGTATTCACTAGCTCCTTGCATACACGACACTGCACTCCACACACGTGCACATTCACACGGTACGTACACTGGTTCTGTAAGGGACCGTTTTTCCTTTTTGGTCAGTTAACCTTAGCCAAAAATATTAGGCACTATATGCATGTACGCCTTATTGTGACACATATGAAGGTATGCATATGTGTCTCACTAAAGTATACATGTATGGTTAGCTTAGCTTAAATGGTTACTTTAGTTCGATTCGCGTTCATCCCAAGGCAACTGCCCAAGCCGAGGTTCGGCCACTCTGGCACCCTTGAGCTTGTTGCCTTTCGGCTGAGTGCCCTAAGTGCTCACCCTAAAAGCCCAGTGAAGCTGTAAAAACCCGCTAGGCCAACAGCGTTTAGTCAGTTCGAAAAAAAAGGTTATAAATTCTTTATAGGAAAACTTAATGATTCTAACATGTTTGTAGTAAAGAGATGACAACATCACTTTCTATCTATTGCAAGTAATAAAAAGACTTTTTCATGAAAATACAACGCATTTCTTTCACTGGTCATGTTAACATTTCCAAAGTTACTTTACGATTAATGAGATATGGGCCTGGTTTTTTTATTAACTGAGACTAAAATTTCCTAGATATACTGTAGTCTAAGAGTAATGGCGCGCGTGTTTTTGACAATTAACAATAACAAAAGCACGGGAGTTTACGAGCTCAGGTGTTTTGTTATCTTCTAAGAAGCGTGCATGGTAGCATGACAATGAACACTGACAATTAACCGTGGGTTTGAAGAGGGTAACCATTGTTCCTGAATTCTACTCTACTTTTTATTGAATTGGCTGTCCCACAGAATATTACTCTCTAAAAACATACTCAAAAGCTTCATTATAACCGTTGTAAAGATTCATGCATATGTCTATATCTCAAGATAGAGTTGCCAACAAAAAACTAACCAAAGACAGATTTTCAGGCGAAAAACTAAATCGAAAGCGTCAACGAAACGACGAAATGAATCGAATAACGTATTCTTTGCACGTATGTCTCTCGTTTCTCGGATACGAAAGTAAAATACAGAGGCTGTTTCCATCACATCGGCGCAACGTTCACGCTCGCACGCACCGATCCTGAACCTCTCCGATGGTTTCCGCTCGATTTGCGAACGTCCAAACGGATTCTGAATACTACAAGACTTTTTATGTGAAACTATTTCTAATAAACACTGTTGGCTACCCAACATGAACATGGATCAAAAGGCGTGTATCCAGCACTCATTTCTTTGCATTTTATTTGGATATTTAAGATTAATCATTATTATTAATATTTTTTTCTTAGGACGAATGACAACAATTTGCTACACGGAACTTTTGGCAGGATATTAGTACAGACTAATTATGTAGTGCCTTTTATATTTTGTTTATAACTGCTGTTATTTGACTCTATATTTCTAATATTAGTGGCATTTTACGTAATTTAGCTTAATTGTTGAAGTGGATAGGAAATAATATCAGGGCACATGAATGCTGAGATACCAAAAAATCTCCTTGGAAAAATTCTAACAAGGGGGCCACCATCTTTTTAGAACATTAAAATAATCACAGGACACTTGTAGTATTATTACCAACTCGACAATGGCAGTAATAATATAGAAAATGGTTGCCAAAAAAATGCTATACTAAAAAGGTATTTTATTTAAAATCAAGCGCAGATGCAAATCCATTGTTCTATAACGTACTGTTAGGACAGTAATCTAAGAATCCTTAATTTTAAACTAATTTGCACAGATACATATACTTTTATTAAACGGGAATATAACACTTATATCGTCACAAAAAGAGACTAAAAATGATTTCAATAACAAGTACATAACATACAAAAAAGAAACAAATATAAATTTTATTAGAACACTAAACATTGAAACAATAAATTTTGACATAAAGAAAATTCTTTAGTGTATAAAATATTTTATCATCAACACAATAAGAACGTTAAAAGATAAATAAATTAATAAAGAAAATGGAGCAGTAATTCTATGTTTAAATCCTACTATAAGCTGAAGCTCTGACGGAGTGCATCGTTGCGACGGAACCTTTTTATAATGCGACTATGCTAGCCACACTTAAGTTGCAAATCAGTCGTCAAGCATCTATATATGTGTTCCGGTAGGTATATCTGAATGCCAGACCTCTCCTCTAGGTTTAGCGTGCAACGATTATGGTTTAAAGTTAAAACAAAGTGATGTAATTTCGTGCACCATTTAACATATTATTTTAAAACTAGAATTGATTTTACATAACACACCCGCAGGCAAAACCACGAACTAATCCGGAAAAAATATGATATGATTTGACAAGCTTAACATCATTTTCATTTTATTTAATAATTATTACTACATTTGTTATAAAATCGACGACGTGGGCTTTAATGACCTGTATCCAGTGATAGTTTTATTAAAAAAAAGAGGATAATGACATTTACTTATTGGCCTTGGCGATGCCCTGAAAACCAATTGTTGATTATGTATTAAAACAAATTGAAGTAAGACAAACTCAATTTGTGAATATCTAAGTAATATAATACAAGCATATCTAGGAAAAAAAATATACTCCTTTTGGAAGTAATTTATAAACGTCGGATATTTACTAATTAAATTATTTAAAAAAACGTAAACGTCCATTAAGTTTCAAAATTTCAAAATATTAAAAGTAGATTATATAATACTATAAAAGTTATTTCACTTTTCAATTGAAATATCGACTTAATTACAAAAGACATAGTTAAACACCGTAACAATAATTTGTAGGTTAAAGCCATTGAAATGTATGAAGACTAATAATATTTCTTTGAACGTTTTGTCTCTTGGAATTGTTACGCAACTTAAGTGAAACCCTCGCAATAAATGAATATGAATATTAAATATAGACAATACCTACTAACTAAAGATTAAATAGCCAATACAGGTCAAATACCTTTAAGTGATGAAAATAAAAGAGAAGTGAGTATAATTGTAGCTTCATAATATTAATAATTAATACTTTCATAAAATAATACACGCATAAAAATGACATTGTAATTTTAAAATTATAGGCATCTATATAAATTTCATGTTACTTACTACCTTCTCGTTATTTGCTAACTAGCGACGTGTGGATAAATTATGCAATGCATTTTATTCTTTTCATAGAAATTTTATCGTTAGTACACCTACAATCCTGTTACCAATTTTAAGCTACTTTAGTTAAATATTACTATTGCTACCCAGATCTTACAGTAATGCTTTATAATGTCTAGAAACCATTCTGAAACGTTCTGTATATTTAAGTATATATCTCATCATAATAAGATCAACCGTTCCGGAGATTAACCCAACAAATAGCGAACGCTTTAATATTATTTATATGTATAGGATATAGCCATTAAATAACAACATATTTATTATATACAATACTAGCAGGCCCGGCGGACGTTATCGTGACCTGATAATAAAAAATATATACTTATGCATGAAATGCTTAAAGTAACTAATGCATTTTATTTGATAAGGATTAATAATGTATCCGTCTAAATAGCCTTCCAATTACCTCGTTATATATAACTATATAACTATTTTTAGTAAGCTATCCTAAAAAATAGGTATATGCCATCGTAGACATTTTTGTAGATCTATAAAAGATAAATATCTCAGTAGGCATTGTTTTATTATATCTCAAAGGAATTAGGCAGCGTTTTCGACGAAAGTTCTCAGGCGGCTTGACTTTTTCCGATTCTTTCAACAATTATCATTATATTTCAACCAATTTACAAAAAAAAAAACGTGAGAAATTATATACTAAGCCTTTCCCATAAATTACTGTATCTATCGGTGAAGACCGCATTACAATCCTTTCAGTAATTTTTGAGTTTATCTCGAAAATCCAGACAAACAGACAGACAGACGAGGCAGACGATTTTGTTTTAAAGACTCACGACTTGATTTTTAATGGTATGAATTGAATACTAACATATGTTTGACGAGAAACAAACGGAGCCTAACATAACTAGTTTATCCTCTACAAACAGTTTCGAATAGACTACAACCATTTGGAAGCTCTCCAATGTTCTTTGGTGTGTACCATGTGGAACGGGCAACGATTTTTTGTTAGAAAAACGATAAACTAAATTGTTATGCATTCGGTCTACACCGGTTTGGACTGGATTACGGCACGGCGCGCGATGGTACGTACTTTTAAGTAAATGTGTAGACAAGAACTGAGCAGTATGCCAACTCGATAATAGCACGGGTTAATCGTCTATTCAGTGTGCTATAGTGCGTACGCAAATACTGCAAATCGCACTGCCTCTCCTTCTCTATGAATATAGTAACTTCAGCTTTTAATCGCTTACTGCTGAGTTTAAGACTCTCTTCCCATACGCAACTCAGCCCGGTTCTAGACCAATCCCATCCAAGTCGAGGCATTATTTTCGCCCTATCGTCAACTCAGCAAAGCTAGTTTAAGTGGTTTCCAGTCTTAGTCTACCTGCCATGACTCTGCCTAGAAATGTTATACCTAATCTTATTTCAGCTGCACGATAGTCTCGTCTACTTACTACAAAACTTAATAAGATGCCGGTTCTCTACATTTTTTATTCGATATTGTACTTTGTTGCCGAAAATAGTATGCTCCATGTCTCCCTCAGCCATTTATGTTTTGAATACAAACGTAAGCGTTCATGTCTTGACACTGTAACAACGAGTCTTTAAGCATTGTGGTACGTTGAGTAATTTGAAATGTTGTCTTTTGAACTATCAGAGGAATGTAAATTTCATATTTTATTGCTATTTATGCACTTTTATTCTATATATAATCGTTTTTCAGTAAATGTGTATACTTAATAAGATTTTCAACAAGAAATACACAGTATCATTTAAGTAAGATTCATTAGTGTTCACAAATTTGTCTGCATCATTCTATAGATGGTTTCATGATACTTTCTTACCTACCGAAATCTCCGGCTCATTTGCAAGGATTCGTACCTATGTTAATCGACGTCATGTCCGAACAAGTTAATAAGCTGACCGCTTATTTACGTACAGGTATATCTTTAAATTGTGTAGATAATTGTAAAATGAATATATAATATCTTAGTTATTTTTGTTATTTATACAGCAATGTCATACAGAAATAACCACGTATTGACATTGCATGCACTTCATTACTTAGATAGGAAAATCAAATAGATATACGGATACAGCGCAATCCGTTTTAAATCTAACCACTGTTTCCAAATAGACTATGTCTTATACCATTTTACGTCAAAGAACGGAAGCCATTCGGACAAGTGAACTCTGACCATGTATTTTCAGCACGGAATTGGTATATTTCTAATGTCAGTAAAACACAGTAACTACTAAACAAAACCGGTGTAATGTAAAAAAGTAATGATCATGCCCCCTATCGAATTTCATACCTACAAAAAGTGTTTATTTTGGGTATTTTGGGAAAAAAAATCACGATACTCTTAAATTGGGTCAAAATAAGTAAATAAAAAATCCTGCCAAATTATAACAGGTTATTTTAATACTAATCCCGATCTCACAGCACCCAAAATTGTTAAATTGTTTTTGAGTTAAAATTTCCAAAATAAGGACCACGCTAAAACCTACTCTTTTTGATGACTGGACTGATTCGATGATGATATTGTTATAAATATCTAAATATGTATATCGCTTATTATTTTCATATTAGGTAAATGACTACTAAGCATTCTAACAATGTTTTATATTTAGAGTACTTCTTATGATTGATCGAGATACTGTCAATCTTAAATGATCAATCATAAGCAAGTGTTATAAATGTCTAAATATATCAATTATTATTTTCATGTTGGTTAAATAATTGCTAATGATTATTATAAAGTTCTATATTTAATGTACTTCTTATGATTGATCGAGATACTGTCAATCTTAAATGATCAATCATAAGCAAGTGTTATAAATGTCTAAATATATCAATTATTATTTTCATGTTGGTTAAATAATTGCTAATGATTATTATAAAGTTCTATATTTAAAGTACTTCTTATGATTGATCGAGATACTGTCAATCTTAAATGATCAATCATAAGCAAGTGTTATAAATGTCTAAATATATCAATTATTATTTTCATGTTGGTTAAATAACTGCTAATGATTATTATAAAGTTCTATATTTAAAGTACTTCTTATGATTGGTCGAGATACTGTCAATCTACAACGACCAATCATAAGCAAGTAAATTGGTGGGGATGAAATCACAATAGCGGGCATTCAGAGGTATGTCGGGCATTCGTTATTCAAGATCGAGAGCAAACACATGGAATATATCGCCTTTAGGCTGTTGTAAGTAAAACGGTACTGTAATAAGACTGATAGTTAATACTGTGTGAAGTGTTTTTGTATTTAAAGTCTCTGCTACTGGTTGATGAACTAACACGGTTTACATCTCAGAAGCGGGATTAGCAACTTAGTGCCCACAACAAGATCTAAAATACGCATAAGTATTTGGTGAACATACTTAGAAAACGTAAGGGTTATTTATTATTTTATTTCGTTATGTTTATCTACCCTCGTGGATCCTTCTAAAGAATATTTTATTTCAATTTCAAATGAGGTGAGGTCGTGATTATCGAAGTAAAAATGAGACAAAAAGTTTATTTTTGTTGTGTATAGACCTACGGTTTTAAAGTTTAAAGTAGTAACTACGAGCATACATTTTTTTTGATACATCAAGACTTGCTAAGGCCAAAATAACAAGTGTAAGCGTTTATTAGATGTGCTGACCCAGCTTGTTGACGAATTTAGCTCTTTTGATTATAGTAAGTTGTTTTGTTAAAGCAATAATAATATATCCGTAGGTAATGAAAAAAAATCCTGTATTAATTGTAGTGTATTTTTTCTTGTAATATACGTTGAGTCTGTGACTACGTGGATGAATGAAGGTACTCTTAAAATGCTGGCGCCTCCACAAAGATTTCGTGACACAACATGAAACCGTATCCATGGTCGCGGGCGTATGTGCTCGAGACTGAAAAAAAATTGTGGCAGTCTCCGCAGTCGGTTGCAGTCCGGGTGGTCCAGGGTAAGGCTATCGCCACGGGCGATTGGTCAGTCCCGCTCCAGTTTGCATTATATGAGAAGGGCGAGCTAACGATATCGTCGTCATCGGCGCTCCAGGACACGATCACGTGTTCTGGAATGGCAGGTGACGCGCCGTGCATAATCAAGGTATTCACCTAGGCACAGAACTTTGCGCCTTCGCACACCGTCCTGTGAAGTAACACGTCGCCGTAATCCCGAGTGAAATAACAATTTATTCATTGAAATATTCGATTGTGCTCTTAGGGCTTTGTATAATACAAGCGATCGCAATAGGTATCGGGTCTTAAATAGTGTAATGCCTGGATTTTGATCCTTTTATGCAAAGAACAAACGGTTAATACATGCCTTCACAAAGTTGACTAATCTGCACGGATCTAGGGTGGAGCGATAAGTAAATAGTCCATTACGCCTTACCAAAATTAACAGGGGTAGCTAAAACTTATCACGGTTCCCTCGCTTCTATTTTTTTAGGCCAGAATGGAAACTACAGTTAAAAGATTTTTCCCCAACTAGGGATAATTATGCTCATTTACTAAAATGCTCCACAAAAAGGTACGCCATAGGGAGTTGCTCTTATATCAATGTGAAATGTGAGGAAAGCGTGCAGTCGACTGTATCATAGCAATATAGAAGATCGTGGTGTTAGATTAGAAGCACAATTTGAAGACTGCAAAAAGTGCTGCTTTGTTGTGAGGGACAGCAGCTGAGGTAGACACTAAATTTTGATTGCAAAAACGGGCAGTTCGAGTAATGTACAATGAGGGACCTCGCGAATCATTAAAGGCTAAGTTTCAAGAATTCGGTGTCTTAAATCTGGCTTCCCAATACGTTCTTGATAATTTAAAGTATGTTCGCAAAAACTAGAAATTGACAAACTGATCGTTCCATGTAAACTCGGTAAAACCAGTAACAGTGTTAGATTTTTTGCATAACAAAGTCCCAAAACATATTACCGATTTGCTAGATTATGAGTAGTGCCATTTTAAGCGGGTTTTGATGTCGAAAGGGCTTTTATAGAGTGAATCGATAAGTGAACGATGGTGATGTTTGGAATTGACTCCTTTCTGTACACCCACTAAAATTGATTGTAACATATACATATATAATATATGTGTATGTTAAAAAGATAAGCGCCTTCTTAGGGCCTAAATTGTATAAAGTACATTTGATTTGAGTATCTGGTTGATTTAGGAAATGAGGGTACTTTGGTCCGTCTCGGTGAAGCTTAACGTTTAGCATAAGACTGGAAGGTAGGAGAGGTGCCTTTATTAGGGGATAGGTAACGTACCATATAGCCCACTTGGTAATGCTAATGTCATGATCGAGGTGCAGGAGTGTAGTAGAAAATTACGTGGAGATTGGTAGTAGATGACTTTTTAAACAATTGCCCGGTACTATTAAGACTACACTTTCACGGAAGGACCCTCTGTCAAAATGATAAAGTCTGAATCAGGTATTTTAAGCGTGGAGTCTTATTTTATTTGCGCACTCTTATTCGTGTAAGAGACTCGCATTAAATACGGCGAATTAAGGGTGATCCGGGTTAACTAGCGCCCGGGTTAACTAGCGCAAATCTGTTTCAGTTCTTGTGCTTCGTCTTACGCATTAATGTATATGAACGGTATTTTGATTCAGAGAGCATTTTAGTTACTCTGTCGCACCAACCAGTTTAATTATGGCCCAAAAGACAAGCTTCATTAGTATACAATTTAAAACTTTTACTCAATCATGCGGTATAAAGCACGTGTCGCCACACCCCCGAAAGAATGTGGCAATAAATCTAGACAGGCCAAATGGCTTATGGGATGAACATTTACCAGACTTACAGTTGGGTATTTTGCTAAATGACTTTACGCCTGAAGTGAGGGAGAGTTTAGACAATATTAGGGCTAGCGCTGGTGGCCTTATTAGGACACAACAGGTGAAGAAAAAAAAAAAAAAAAAAACGGTAGGGTAGGTATAAAAAGATGGGAATGAATTAGAAGGAAGGCGATTTGGTTAGAGTATAAAGAGGTGCGATGTGTATAGAACAGTCAAAGAAGCTCGAACCTAGAATTAAAAATGTGCTCCCAACGATAGATTCGTGGTCGAGGATATGCCTTTCACAAAGTCTAGTTAGAGGTTTGCGGCTATAGTAGCTATTGATAAAACATATCGTTGGATTCGTTTCAACGAACCCGTACCAACCGATTCCGATTCTGGTTGTGGCGATTTGTAAATTGACGTATAAATTAATGTATTCATTCAAATGAACATTGATATTGTACAATCCAGAAATAAACTAGTTTATTAGAGGCTGGCTAATAATCGATTATCAAATTGGTTGTCGTTGATTACACAGTATGCTTAAAGTAAAAAAAAAAAAAAAAGAATATGATGTTATGATAATAGCAATGTTAATGTGATTCTAGGTACCGATGATTAGTGTCATGTATCATCGTAAATAGCTAAAGAATTTAGTGGCTGAAATATTTGCTGGTCAATGTCGTCGACCAGTAAATACCGATTCATTAGGGTCACGTACTGATGAATTGGTGTGAGGTGCCAGGTAACGGGTACCTCACATTTTAGCAATTAGTTCAACAGTGTCTACTGGGCAACGTCATGGACTAATAAATACACTACCAATATAAAAATATGTGGCTAGACTATGGAGGGATGTCAGGTAACAGACACCCTTAAAAGCAATGTTAACGTGATTGTAGGCTTCGATGAAAGTATTTAATGGCTGAAATATTTGCTGGTCAATGTCTTCGACTAGTGAATACCGATTCATTGCTTAGGGTCACAGTAAATACAGATTCATTGGTTAGGGTCACGTACTGATGAATCTGTGTAAGGCGCCAGGTAACGGGTGCCTCACATTTTGGCAATTAATGTGTGGCACCGGTAACAATCATTGTGTCAGACGGTTAGAAGCGCGGCTAACGGTACCAGCTGCACCGCGCGCGATCTGCGCGCCTCGACACTGCGAGCAACCCCCGCACGTCGTGCACGCAGTCTTCCGAGATAGTCATCCCACGCTACTGGTCAAGATACCCGTGATTAGTGTCATGTATCATCGTAAATGGTTCAAGTATTAAATGGCTAAAGTATTTGCTGGTCAACGTAATGGATCAGTAAATACCGATTCATTGGTTAGAGTCACGTACTGATGAATCGGTATGAGGTACCAGGTAGTACCAGCTGCACCGCGCGCGATCTGCGCGCCTCGACACTGCGAGCAACCCCCGCACGTCGTGCACGCAGTCTTCCGAGATAGTCATCCCACGCTACTGGTCAAGATACCCGTGATTAGTGTCATGTATCATCGTAAATGGTTCAAGTATTAAATGGCTAAAGTATTTGCTGGTCAACGTAATGGATCAGTAAATACCGATTCATTGGTTAGAGTCACGTACTGATGAATCGGTATGAGGTACCAGGTAACGGGTGCCTCGCGTTTTAGCAACTAGTGTAACAGTGTATATACTGGCCAAGGGCATGGATCAGTATATATACTGCCATTATAAAAAAAAAAAAAAAAAAAAAAAAATGTAACGATGCCAGGGATGTCGGGTAACAGACACCCTTAAATTATAAAGATTTGCTGATTAAGGTTATGGATTATGACATAATGTAAAGTAATCTTTAATTAGATACTAAATGTAATGTATCACTAAGCCAGTGAGTTATATTTTTTTAATCGTATGGCTAAATAGTGTCCATTTTTGTAATTACAATTAAACATTTAATTCTCTCAGCCATTTAAAGACGTCGTCGGTAAGATTGATCAGTTTGTCGGGGCAACCGTTGTATTGTCGAAGTGGACATTCCTCGATGATGTGTTGGATTGTTTGCCTTTCCGCCCCGCAATCGCAATGTGCAGCTCAGGGTCTACTTTCTGCACATGGGCGCTACCTAACCACACCGGGGAACAATATTCCGCTACAGGATACACCAACTAAATGGCTGTAGTTCTCAATACATCGGCGTTTGCGTCCCAACTAGTTCCAGTCGGTTTTAGAAGCACGTTATTTCTAGATTGCAGTTTCCGCGAAGTCTTTTCAAAATGCTCTTTGTATGTAAGTGAACGGTCAAGTACAACACCCAGGAAATTGGGGTAATGGTTGTGACGCAACTGTATGCCATTAAATGAAACCTTTAGCTCGCTCCTGGCTAATTGGTTATTCAAATGGAAACATGTTTCTGTTTTACTTACGCTAGGTATCAAACGCAAAGTTTTGAGGTATTCTGCCAGAATTTTCATGTCTTCTGATAATGTAACTTCCATAATCAGGCATATATCATCAGCGTAAATAAATTTATAGGTGGAGATAGTACCTGGCAAATCATGTATATATAGGTGGAGATAGTACCTGGCAAATCATGTATATATAGGTTAAATAAAGTTGGGGCTAAAACATAACCCTGAGGAAGGCCATTATTTAACAATCTGAAATCGCTAGCCGAAGAACCCAGGTGTACTCTGAATAATCGCTGTGAAATCTTATTAGATATAAGCTGAACAATTTTTGTACTCGGAACCACAGTCAACAGCTTATATAATAAACCCTCTCGCCATACGGTAGCATATGCGGCAGTAAGGTCTACTAAAACTGCTCCCGATTTACATTCTAGCTGAAAAACCTGTCTCTATATGAGTGGTCAAGGCCAAGGCCAAGTTGGTCTGTGCAATGTCTAAATCTAGCTTGTTCTATAGGTAAGACCTCTTCGATAAAGTTGTATTGATAATAATGCGTGATTAGTTTGATTTCTTTCAGGACTTAAACACCTAAAGATTATTATTTTAAACAAAACGTATGTGACGCCATTATATTTTCTACATATTTCTAAATGAAATACTTGGAGTACTTAACGATTTTTTTTTCTTACCAACGAGGGACTCGTTGAAAAAAGGATGGCCGAGCTGTTATAAATATCTAAATATGTATATCGCTTATTATTTTCATATTAGGTAAATGACTACTAAGCATTCTAACAATGTTTTATATTTAGAGTACTTCTTATGATTGATCGAGATACTGTCAATCTTAAATGATCAATCATAAGCAAGTGTTATAAATGTCTAAATATATCAATTATTATTTTCATGTTGGTTAAATAATTGCTAATGATTATTATAAAGTTCTATATTTAATGTACTTCTTATGATTGATCGAGATACTGTCAATCTTAAATGATCAATCATAAGCAAGTGTTATAAATGTCTAAATATATCAATTATTATTTTCATGTTGGTTAAATAATTGCTAATGATTATTATAAAGTTCTATATTTAAAGTACTTCTTATGATTGATCGAGATACTGTCAATCTTAAATGATCAATCATAAGCAAGTGTTATAAATGTCTAAATATATCAATTATTATTTTCATGTTGGTTAAATAACTGCTAATGATTATTATAAAGTTCTATATTTAAAGTACTTCTTATGATTGGTCGAGATACTGTCAATCTACAACGACCAATCATAAGCAAGTAAATTGGTGGGGATGAAATCACAATAGCGGGCATTCAGAGGTATGTCGGGCATTCGTTATTCAAGATCGAGAGCAAACACATGGAATATATCGCCTTTAGGCTGTTGTAAGTAAAACGGTACTGTAATAAGACTGATAGTTAATACTGTGTGAAGTGTTTTTGTATTTAAAGTCTCTGCTACTGGTTGATGAACTAACACGGTTTACAATATCATCCCAACTATTGGTAGTGCTTTGGCCTACTTAAGTTCCTATATTTCATATAGCATTTTTGGGTTTTATTTTCTCAGACAATTTGAACCTGATAAAAGAAGTTATATTGTGTGAAACGTACCTATACATTGACGTCAACATTTCATGTGTTTTACGAGATCAAAACAGGTAATTACTACTTTCGTAATATTGACAAAACCGTAGGCAAAATCTATACTGAACTTATATAGAAAAAAATAATCTCACCTTAGTATTTATCAGGTGATTATAAACTACAACAACGTCCACTTAGTACTATAAAGGAACAGTCTGTATATTGAATACGCACCGCCTCCGACCGGATTAAACCGGTTATGGTCGAGTAAACCGTATTAAGGCAGTTACTGCGGTTATTTTTCCGGATAACGTGCAACTTTCAACGAGCGTAATGTCTTATTTTGCTGATCTAATTTAATTAACTGGTTATTCATGATTATAACGCATTATAAAGGTAATTCCCATTACAATTTCAGGATAACTCTCCTCTCCTTTATTAAGAGCTAACGAAGCGGATCTCCATGAATATAAATATACGTATTATATTATATACTAGATGAGCCGGTGAACTTCATATCACTCAAACATATATATTTGTGTAAAATGTGGTCAAAACTTGATACAAAAATTGTATTTATTACATTATAAATGCAACACAGTTATGCACTTAATCAATTCAAAAGCTTTCGTATGTACTATTTTTATTCCTTAAACAGAACTGTTTTGTATTCCAAGAAAACAGACCAAACAGATCGAATCTCCATACTACAGGTATGAAACAAACAAATTTCTGAACGCATCTTTAAATATTTGACAGACGAATGACAAGTTTTTATTTCTAAAATGATAAAAGACATCAAATGTTTCATAGCTAGGAGCATTTAATATTTGAAAAGTAAATCGTCTCTTTTAGTATTTTCTATTACTTATTATTTGTTTCTCACCGTTGAAACTTTCCCTGAACTTCCACTGGTATATCAAAATTAGCCAAATCACTCCAGCCATTTTCGAGTTTTAGTGAGACAAACGAACAACAATTCAATTTTATATATATACTAGCTGACCTGACGAACTTCGTAACGCTTAACAATCGATTCTCTAAATATTTTTTTTAATACTTATTCTGCTATTCGGGACCATCGTATAAATATTGACATTAATATGTATAGGGTACTAACGTCACTCAATTGTTTTGCTTTCCCGGAACCTCTCTACTAACACTTAAGCTTTAGTATAGTATTAAAGTTCAAATTGAGTTTTAAGTATTATTACAAATCGTTTGTATGGGAGTATAGAAAAGTGATGTTTTTAGACTATTTCAGGCAATTTTTTTAATTTTTCTCTGCCTAAGATCCATCCTCGTACTTGAAGGAATATTTTAAAAAAAGAATTAGCGAAATCGGTTCAGCTGTTCTCGAGATTTGCGCTTAGCAACATATTCAGCGATTCATTTTTATATTATAGATAGATATAACGCCGAAATAACTTAAGGATAAACAAATACTAATTTTGGATTCGTGTTATACTTATAGAAAAAAGAGATAAATAAGTCTATGTATTCTAATGAAGCAAAACAAATGTTTCAAGCTTTACATTGGTAACGCTAGATAACTCATAAAATGCATTAAAATCTTGTACTATGAAATTTAATATCTGAAAAAGATATACAGAAGCGTTCCGGATACTACCCGTATTATTACAAAAGAGTTAAATGCGCGTCGAACACTTGTTTCAAAAAAGTTTGACCACAAAAGAGTGTCTTGCCTTTGTTTCCAAATAGCCACTATTTAAATTTAATTCGGATTATTATTTTAAACTTATATATTGCTTATTTTAATAATTACATCATTTTCTTTAAACCAAATGTCCCAAAATTATAACTAATTTCACTTAAAATAAATAAATATGTAAATATGTAAATAAATAATGAAGATCTAAACAAAAATATTATTCGTAAATTGGAACGTTTTTGAACGATAAGATTGAGAAATGAATACTATACAGAGTTGCTTGCAGAAAAAACATAAACCACATATTTAGCTAGTTACCGCTTAGACATTCTTTTGTAATAAAGTATTTTAAACACTTTTACTTACTTTTAGTAAAACTCGTGTTAAACGCGTGTTCATTTTGGTTTTTGTAATAAGACCGTGTATGTCTATCTACTGAGGGTAATCTATAGAAACCATTGATATTTTTAATATACTATTGAAAAATAATAGGTTCTTTACGATGGTCTTTTGAGCAACGTAGTAATACTCCTTATTAATTTAAATATGTTAGTATTATTAGGTATTTATAGTAGATTATACTTGCCCTTTACAACATATACTTTGAAATGAACGTGCAACAAACAACAAGTGATGACGAAAAATGAACTGGATAGTACATGAATTGCTTGATGTTACTTTTAACTTGTGCGAAATCAGGGCCGATTACTAGTAATAAACAAATATGAGAACAACACAGTGATATTAAAATTTCCAACGATTTTTGTCGCATCTATTGCCAAATACGTACTTGTGTGTCTCGGCAACCAAGCGCCTTAACCGATGACATATCTGGCAAGTCTTTACATCCAAATCGTCACTTACCGTGAATAAAAAAGTTGATTCATCTTCCGTCAAAAATACTATTTCTAAAATTTCCGAAACTACGTAATCCTTCATACCTTATTCGATATATTTTTATACAATCCAATTTCAATTCATTTTCCATATTGTTATTAAGGATATAAAATAAACTTTCGCGTAGAATACAGCTCATTCACTTGTGTGTATATTTTAGTATGAACTTTAGTAATATCGTATATTTTAAATCACAATACGTTTGAAATTTCCTAACTAGCTTTTGCTCATGTTTTCAGTCACGTTAATATAGATTTCTTCTTCGGTAAAAACGCATTTTTCCGAGTAAAAATTACCCTGTGTCCTTTTATATAGCCCTGACAATGAGTATGCAAAATTTCATGATGATAAATTACGTTGTTAAGTCGTGAAAGCGTACCAAACAAACTTATATGATAATTTATTATCAACGAGTGACGTAACTATTCACACTAATATAATTATAACAAAATATATATTTTAAGAAAATATAATTTTCATTTCTGTTGGTTATTTTAAAGAAACGAGTAACATTTTCTTGCTTGCTAGACAGTAAGCTATGACAATTGTGTCTCACTGTATCTCGGTCACTATACAATAGATGTAACACCCACCAAGTTTAGGCGTGTTACGTTCCGGAATCAAACATATATATCAGACAAGTATCTGTCACAATGTATGTTGTGGAGATAATAATTCTCTTTTTGTTTGTCCCGTTGCGGTCTCAGTCACTTCTTTTTGAAGTGAAGCATCTACCTTGACCTTGACCCATATGCCATTACGGAAAATGGCATGACGCTCTCTTATACTATCACGCTCTCACTTAACAGAAGATGGGCGTAGTAGGCGATAGATTTTCATCTGAGGGCGATTACTGAACGTGCGGAGATTAGTAAAAGCTATTCAACTTAGCCATATTTCAATATTTAACCGAGCAGTCGAAAAACCCACTTGCCGACATGTCAATGAATATTGGCAATGGATTCTTAGATATAGTGACGTCACTTTGTCCTGTTACAATAAAAATTGATATGATACGATCAATTTCGATCTTGGTGAAAAGTGCACGAGCTCTTCTGTCAAAATTGTGGCACACGACTGCGGTGAAACAATACATATCTCGTTTTACGTTCAGGCTCGTATTGACGAGTTTGGTTTATGGTTTCCTTTGTTTGATTTTATATCGTGAATTTTATTTATCTACGTCTGTAGTAGAGATATCTAAAGATTATTTTGGAGGATTGTATTTAGGTATATATCTAGAAAGAAACAGTTTGTAAATATCCAAACCAGAATCAGAATGTTTTCATCATTTTTAAAGTAGCATTAAATAACGAAAAAAAGCATTTGGCTATCCGAATGTTTCTTTTAACGTGTCATGTCGCGGTTACAGTTGGCTGGTTTATTGCTCTGCCGAGTGATATAATGTCTGGCTGTCTGTCACCGTTGCATTCGTTGTTTCGTTTTCAGATACTTAATTAGCCATTTTTGAATAAACATTCGTTTAAAACCATATACGAATAAATTTAATTAATGCTTTACTGCACGTAACAGTTTTTGTAGTAAAATCAGTCGCTATGATTTATATATAAAAATTAGATTTATAGTACTACCGTTTTTTTTTGTAATTTCAATTCTAAACAATCATCTACTGAATTATAATTGTTAATACTTGATGGTTACAATAAAGTATGCCTACAAAATGTATTGGAAATTATTTTGTGTCTAATTAATTTATGTTTAACCTCATGACTATGAATTGTATGATATAATCGAATAATCGATAATATTTTAATGATCATATATTACCTAATGTATCAGAAGACGTACTAAAATCTGACAAGAATATTATAAACCAATCATACAAAAAGAATCATGTTAATCGGTTCATTTGATTTCCAGTTGTCAGCATACTTACATACAAACTGACAAAAGCAACGTTATCTTTTATAAAATAAATCTCCAGGCGATGTTGTATAGACGCCCATATAAAAGTATGACATTATCCATAGTGACGGTATTAGTAATGATTTGAACTATCAATCAACTGAAACCAATCGAATATGAATACTAAAACGTTACCCGATACAGAAATGCAATACTGAATATAGTTACGAATTATCCGTAGTCAAATGATCTGAGCGAGATGGCCCAGTATTTTTTTTTGTTGAACTGTCTAACTATTGGCCTGAGCTTTACCGGACTACTTAAGACGAACGCTTAAGGGACTTAACCAATTTTATTGACAACCAGCTTAGGGGCGCACGGCGGGCTTCATTTCGGACTATTTACATATGAGTACCAAGCATGTGTATCTCACGAACTCTAAAGCCCAGTGTCTAGTCATTGTTCGCATTTTAAGGTATTCAGACAAAGCAGACTGCCGATAATAAACCAGATGCTTATGAACAGCTAATACCTCTAGCCAATACTATTTCAGATCGGGTAAATAATAGTCAGTCGTTAGTACGAGTCGAGTCAATTGTACGGATGCAGGTCAATAGTAATCTCCCCAACATATATAACAATAAAGCTCGTTCGTGACTGTTTATGCGTTTGTATCTTTAGAAAGAATTATATCGTACAGTATATTCCTATAATTTTAACGATTTATACAGTTCACGGTGAGATAGTTCTAAAGATTGTTGACGTGATAAATGAACACCGGCTGCATGGACGAAAAAGCATAACTCATAGTCACGTTCCACCTAGGCCGGGCGTGCATGCGAAAGCGCGGAACAAGCAATAGAGAGGCGCAATCAGCTTAAGCGTTCGACTTGCGACGCATCTATCTCTCTTCCGCTCAATTGGGTAATTCAGTGATAATAATTCAATTCAATTCATAATAGTATGCAATTTTCATCAATGTTTTCTTATGACGTTGTCACATAACATTATCGTCCGTAAACCGAGTTTACAGATAACCAATTTTATTTTTTTTATTATTATATTTTGGCCAATTTAATCAATATTTTTACAAATTATAGCCTGTGCATTATTCTTATTTATAAGCAATATTACTGTATACACAGTTTTATCAAAATCCTTTCAGTAGTAGAGTAATAAGCATCCACTACTTGTACAGATAAATAAGTGTAACAACAACTAGCGTAGTGCACCAACTTTTTTCTTCGGGGGAGAGAATGGGTTATGTCCGACTCGCACGGACTAAAACCCCACGGTATACGGGCCACCGCTTTAAGTTGGGGCGGCATGGGACCGTGCTAAGCTATCACCATGCCGCCCCCAGCGGTCAGCCTGGCGAAAGATGGCCGCCGGGCTCCATCCTTATAGGGAGGTACACTGGGTACACGACAAGCTACCTCCGTTCGTCCGCCGAACCTGTGCAATGAGGAGATGGGCTCCCCGACCCATCCCCACTGGTCCAGCTATGGAGGTGGAAGAAGGCGGGCAAATCGCCGCCTATAATTTAATTAAATATCATTACTATGGACTATATCCTCAGGAGATAGACATATACCATCGTAGACTTTTCTGTTGGCTATTTTTACGGTATACAAATCCATAACACATTATTTTGATGTGTCTCATAAGGTTTAGACAACGTTGGCTAATTAAACGCCAGATAAATATTATATACAGCTTTATTAACTTACCTTTACATTCTATTAATAAAAATTATGGCTATATTATGTATATATTATTAATCTTTTGCAAGAAACTCTTTTAATGTTAGTAAAAACAGTATCAATATGCGTCGGATAATGTTGAAGAAATCAGCGTATAAATAAACAAAAGACTATAGCAACTTTCCTTTATAATATTTATTAATTAGAAATCAATGTTGCAGTACCTACTTGTAATTTAACATCGGTCCTTATCAGATGAATTGGATGACGTTGATCTCAAGTATAGATCTCAAATAAGAGAAACCATGTTGTGGGGTAACCCAAAATGGTAGATTATCAATTTTACGATATTTACTTACAACATTAGCACTTCGAAAATATTTCACACATCGTTGCGTTTTGTTCCGACTGTACCATCTGTGTCATCTATTTTATGGAATGACTCTACGATGAGTCATTGAGTTACGGTTCTTATTTTATAGTATGACAAATTGACAACACTGTGGCTCATAAGAAGCACAGTACACTCCCAAAACAAACACCTACCATCAAAAATGATGTGATGAAGAGTGAGATGAAAGAATTATGACAAGATCAATGCAATATATGATTCACTTTAGGAGTTGCAAAATGTCCTGTGAATTTTCTTTTTTCTGGATATTTCTCGGCTCGTAATCCGGCTATAACCAATTATTTCACAGTGACTTTCATAATAATGTGCAGTATTGCACAAAATAAATACACATTGTGAAATATTTCAAATAAATACTTAAGATTTCATAGAAATTACATTAATTGTGAAATAATGAGAAACACATTAGTAAATCGATGGGGAAAAATGAAAACACCCAGTGACGTCACGGTATTTAATGTAAACACACTGCAAATGTGTAACTTCCTTTGAAAATTTATAAAAAAGTCATCATACTCTGCAAATCGTTCGCTAGTTGATCTATAAACTGTGTCGTATTTCGCAACATAGCATCATCGTTTCTAGGGTTGTCGACGAAATAACAAAAAAATATTAATTTATATTTTATATATGACAAAGAAAAGTATCTAATTTAAATAAATTTTGATAACGCGATAGATGATGTGATCAGACGTTGCGTTCGTTGCTGCTACTTGAAATCCTATAATGATTTTAGTCCTTATATAAAGGAAAATAGCGTACGGAAACTAATAGTATCATGGGATATTTTCATTACTTACCACTCTCAGTTTTTAAAGATATCTACTATATACTATACTATAGAAAGTCGGCAATACTTTTTGAATGTACTTTTCTTAGGCTTCTACTCTAACCTAAACACCTTAATATATTTTAACATATGACATGTCGTTAGATTCTTACTAACTGTGTGTAACATATAAAAATTATATATGACACTAGCGAATAAAATGAATGAATGTTAAATGGTCACTGCCATCTTTAACTACGCATAATTAACTCTAAATAGGTCCACAGTGTGCAGGTGTATTTTTCAATTAGATCTTTTGAACTGAAAGACAGTAGCGACAGTAGGACCTTGCGGCAAAATCAGATGAGGCACTGGTGCTACCCGGCTCACGTCTTGTATACTTTTTAGAGCGTTTCGTAGCAATCACACTTAACAGTCTGGCGTCATCTTTAGCCACATACCATGAACAACATCAACTTGATACATAACTTGATTACATTTCACTCTTTTGAATAACTATATTTAAGCAATACTTACATTGGTGAGGTTGGTTTGTATTTCAAATCTTTATAACAAACATATCGTTATTGTTATTCGTTATGAAAATCGTAATTTTTATTCAAAAGTTGACAACCCTATTATAATGGAATAAAAGCGGCCGGTTTCGTTACAGAACGCCACTCGTGATCCCGACTTTGTCTACTACAGATAATATACGGCTTCACTAAAACTCCTATTTCTCTTTGTAATAAATCATACGAGTACCTTAAGAGAAGAAAATGAGAGGAATGACGCAAAGCGAGATATTTGGGATACCACCGTTCAGCCCGCATTTCGGACACGGGCCGTGGCATGGAAGACACCACAGACTCAACTTTATGGGCCTTGAAAGGATTGGGTGGGTACTCCGACAACACGGATATGAACACTGCCACGGTAAACACGATCATCATGACCATCGTGGTGGCCTCCACAGATATCATGGGCATCATGATGGCCCCCTAAGACATCATAGTTATCATGATGGCCCCCATGGACATCATAGCTATCATGATGGCCCCCATGGACATCACGGTCATCGGGGTGGCACTCATAGGCATAATGACCATCATCACTGTTCTCGAAAGCTCCGTAGCCCATCGCCTGAGTGCCGCTGTGGACCTCGATACGGATCTCCAGATCCTCAAGATCGTAGTCTCGACCACAGCCCGAAAAGACCAGAAGATAGCAGTCCCGAAAGACGTGATTGTGAAGGGTTCCGTCGTAAAGGGAAACGTTGCCGAGGGTCTATGCATCGAGGACCTTGCGGCCGGAGCCCTTACGACTGCTGCACACCCCGCT
Organism: Antheraea assamensis; assembly: GCA_035772565.1. Classification (NCBI taxonomy): domain Eukaryota; kingdom Metazoa; phylum Arthropoda; class Insecta; order Lepidoptera; family Saturniidae; genus Antheraea; species Antheraea assamensis. The sequence goes on along the minus strand of JAQQSE010000046.1, from coordinate 1,393,775 downwards.
CCTACAAAAGATCTGACTGCTGCAAGAAGCACTGCGAAAAGAAGAAAAACGAAAGTTCTGGAAATGAATGCGATAAAGCGAACGATAACGAACCTAACTGCATAGGTAATAGGACCAACGACGCTGTATTATACGAAAGGGTTGTAGTCGAAAATAATCCTAGAGGATCATCTGTATGAGCTTGTATGTATATATATTAATCATATATATTTATGTATCTTATGTTATATATCTTCATCGTAGGCTTTTAGAACAGAATTCCTCAAACCTTTTTGCTTATGCATTTTTTTTCACTTAGTAATATTTAACTGTCTCAACTATTTTTACCGCTGTTTGACCGATCGCTGCAAAAATTGACTCATTTAAATGTTTTTTTTTTTTTTATGGAAACGATTTTTGTCCTACGCATTTTACAATAACTCACTACGAGACTGCGTTTAAAACACAGATATTCGAACAGACAATTTAGTACAAGGATTAATAATTGCAATAAATTGTATAAATACGTGTGTAGTCGCGGGCACAGCTCGTGTGTTATCATTTTGATTCGTTTATAAGCATCGTTTGAAATTTGATGCCTTTAATATACTTAGGCTATAGATAATACAAATGATCAATAGCTGATAACAACGATCAAAGATAAGAAATTATCGATCTCTACAACAAGTATTGATAAAACGTACTAACAGATTTCCCGATAATGTTCTGCTGCTGTATACTAATACATCACCGCGCTATAATCGTTACGGGGTGAACAGTAAGATTCGATTCAGAAAGAGCTTATTTTTACGGGAGAAAATAATTGTAAAATAAGTCGACGTGAATCACTTAAACACGCCAACGATGTAAAATTTACTGAATATCAATGTCTCTGGGGATATTATGCTTGCCCTAATGAGACGTATCCAGAACATAGTGGTTTCCATAAATATTTTATCAGTATTTTTTTTAAGAATCCTATTTCTAAATACTACGAAAATGAAAATTATTTAAGCCAAATATTACGCAGTTTTTCATTCATTTAATATTAATGACGTCATTCTCATAGTATATTCATATATATAATTACATTTTTGTTTTAGCTTATACAATTACACATCAAATAGAATGTCCAAATGATTATAACATTGGTAAGAGGAAAGATAAACGGCCAATCATTTCATTTAAATTGTCGTTTAAATGTAACCAAAAGGTTATAAGATAATCGGGACGCAGGTCAAACCCACAAAGCCACTGGTATTATAACGCCTGTCAATTATTTACGAGCAATGGGAGTTTAATCCTTGAGATATTAATATTCGAATGGATTCGTAACTTCAAGCAGTTTAATCTTTGAATATAAGTGGTTAAAGCGACCTTTAACTGATCGATATGCTGTTACATAACTTAATCATAAAGAAGTATACTTTAATGGATTCACTATTATCTGTGTTAGTTATTTAATACCAAATAATTCAAAAGATTTGAAGACACAGAAAATTCTAGAATGGGGATAATCAACAGGTATCTAAGAAATAATTATATTACATAATCCAACTATAAATAGAATAAAGTATTATGAATGTTAATTTACACCAAATATTTAAGAAAAAAATCAAGAGATCTGAAGAATAAGAGCATTATAGAAGGAAAAGAAATAAATAAGAACGTAGAAGAAATAATTATATTATATAATCTAATTATAAATAGAATAAACTATTACTAAGTATGTAAGTTTCTTTTATTTCTAAATTTAAGCAATTCCCATTCCTATTTCCAAATGTAATATAAGAAATGAACTCAGACACAGTGTCATTATACTGTTTTTTATTGAATTATAAAGTCTTGACATTATGAATGATGGTACTACCGAGAGATTATAATATAATCTTTTGGCGGTCTTTACTGCTCCGCCTGTAAACATATATAATTATATACTGATGAATCTCAAAATATGGTTAATTAAAAACCGCAACTGTAACTTATTTTTTCATTATATGTATAGTAGAAGCAAATTCAATTACGTGTGATTATTAGATGTACATGAGCTGACTCGAAACGCTACGCGCTTAATCGTACAACTATGGCTTGTATAGACCCGATAAGCCTCTGTTTTCTGTCAAGGAAAACATCGCAATGAATCAATCATATAGTGTCAAAGAATTTAGCCACTTGCCAACGTAGAGATTGAAATTCTGTAATATTCTGAAATATAAGTGTCATTAATTCTTATTGATTAGCAAATAAAGTCTCTGAATCCTGTTAAAGGAAGGGTTTAAAAAAAAATTCAGCGTATCACTGTCTCAACCCATACCGTCACTTTAGTATCAAATAAACCTATAGTCAAACGATAATCATTTCAAATATACAAAAGAATTGATAAGAATATCAACGCCTGCAAATTATATCTGAGCTAAAGCTCGTTGCATCGTAATGTTTTTTATGCACATAGTTCCCTCGCGTCTATGTATGTGGGTATGTGATTATTTTTAATTAATTAATTTGTAATAAAAATAAATCAAGTATCTATCTATTTTATTTTATTATCTAACAAAACAAATTACGATAGTTGAACGCAAAATTGACAGACAAATACATTGAAATGAAAACAAAAAATACGTTGTACAAAATTGAACTCCAAGCCCTTGAATTAACGCCACGATCATTAAAATTCCACGGTCCCACGATTTCAGTAATTAGGTATAACATTCAACGTTTCAAATTTTTTTTAATTTGGTTTTTCTAAATATTCACGATAATAATTGATTACTATTTTAGTTTAACCAATTTATTAAAGATTTGGAGAGCTTTGAATTACTCTGAGAAATTCCTGAATATATAGTTTATATTATGATTTGACTTTTTAACTATATTATTAAACATCTGACCACAATCTCATCTAATGTTAAGTGATAATATGAAGTAAACATTAAGAAAATAATTAGACATGACAGTTGATATAGAATCTATGGTTAATTATTCTGCGATTAGAGCCAATCAAAAATATGAGTGAAAGGAAAATAAATACAGAAACATGAATAAAAAAGTTTCATATTTTGTTGACAATTAAAAGGCAGCTCTTATGTTACTCATAGTTAAATGAACCTCCTGGTTCTCGTGTCCCTCCCAGAAAAGACATTTTAATATTGACCCCCTTTAGGAGCAGCTACGCTTCTATCGGGATACGATTACGAACCTATACCTTTGATATCTGTTATAAAATAATGTCTTTGGTTTGTAGCCAGTTCAGAGTGACTACCATCTTAGACCACAACATCATTTAACATCAGATGAGGTTGTGGTTAAACGGTAATCTATAAAGTATAAAAAAGAAAAAATATATATTTACTTACTCTACTACGCTTAAACAATTTCCGTAGAACACGGAAACGAGTCACTGTGTCTAAATTATATATGATACAAGCAATCTAATCGAATAACAGTTTCTCAAACCTAATCTCATCATCATCATATTCTCATTTTTTATGTCTTACTGAGTGTTAATTTTACCCCCATTTCCCTAACATTTTCTCTATCAAATTCTTACAATCTTCAATATATAATTCCAACGCGCTACCTTTGGTACCGTTGTTGATTTAAAAGTCTTGGACTCTTTGGAAATAATGATAAAATTATTTTTAATTTGTAACCAGCTAATAAACTCCCGTTTTGTACAACACGGCATCCAGGGTTTCTGAGCGTGTAACAGCAGAATCATACCCCGTAACTCTACGTGTGTTCGGCACAGATAACGATGGCAAACATACTATTAACCGAGACACACTGCTTTTGAGATATAGTGAACTTGTTAGCGAGCCTGTTACAATTAAACGATCCGTATCTCTATGACGCTAGAACACAGACTGGCTGAAACATTTAAATTTATTATACACTAGCTGTTGTCCGCAGCTCCTTATGCGTTTTTTTTTATAATTGTAAATTACTTCTTATAAGATCAGCTATCTGTTAGTGAAAGTCCCGTGAAAAATGGTTCAAACGTTTTGGAGATAGTACTGCAAACAAAGCCATGGGTAAAAGCTAGTCCAAAATAAAAAAAAGTTTAATTACTTTTTATAATGTTAGCTATCTGTTAGTGAAAGTCCCATGAAAATAGGTCGAATCGTTTTGGAGATAGTTCTACAGACGAAGTCACGGATGACAGCTAGTCTAAAATAAAGTAACCAATATACTCCGCTGTCATTTTAACTATCCATCAGTGAAGTTTCTGTCAAAATCGGTCCAGCCGTTTCGAAGATTACCCGGAACATACAGACAGATAGACAGACAAAAATTGTAGTTTTGTCATCAGTATCGTGTATACGTTTATATCCAATCAGTAAAAAGTCGTTATTTTGATATTACAAACAGAGACTCCAATTTTATTTATATGTATAGATGAATATGTCATTGAAACAACTGAAATATCTCGTATATAGTATAAATACCATATATGGAGTCAAAATGAATACAGTCAATTTTACATACTCTGAGTTTCGCTATTACGCTCTCAGCAACATGGGTTAATTCCCCAACGATATTCTGTTTTAATATTATTATAGCGTCTAACCTTCCATCAGTGAAAAATAAGCAAACAAATAAAAGATATATCTTCAACTCAATGTACGTTGTTGGCTTGACATACTCGCATCTTTCTGATTAATACAGAAGCGACCGAATAGATATTGTCAAATGAACGATAATTGTTTTTTCGACGTTTGTACTTATATTTGCTTCACTTCTCTGAGCCTCGCTCTTAAAAGCAATGGCCGATGTAACCGAAGCCCAATTTTGGATTAGTCTATTCCACTATAACCAGCTTTATACGATATCCTCTCCACACGCGCCCACAATTGAGAGCAAAATACTAAGTAACAATGATTAAATACATACACTACTATACATCACCTCATTTGTCTAGTCTTATATCCATTATTATCTACCAACCAAGCAAGTATCAGAAAATACCATACCACGATACCATGATTTGAAAAATACTATTTTATTCGACACTCTAACGCTTTCCCATCTGATATTATCCTTAATGCAATACATTAACAATAAAACCATCAAACATCTAACACTTATGTTCGGCAATCTGCTCGATAAATTAATCGCCCGTGTGGTGAGCAATAACTAACCTTCCGCACGTATGCATACCGCGGTTAATTCCATTAACATAATAAATCGCAAACATATGCAAAATGTTAAGTAGTGTGTGTTTGTGTGTGTAATGGATTATTAGTTATTATATTTGTATCTTAATTTATGGATTCCTTGTTTACGGGTAAGCCGTCTAAATCGTTTGAATACTTCTAATGCCACATTATTACATTGCACTTGTACGAAGAAGTATACTAGTAGGGGACCAACAAAGTTTTCATACCAAATAATTGGTATTGCATGTGACAATAGAGTAAAAGTTTACTTCATGAATTAAATTTATACAGAAATGGTCGATTTCCGAATAACCAGTTTTTGAGAAACAGAATTCACCGGCTCCATCGCTAAGTGTCGGCGGCGATCAGGCAGTGTTAAGCCTCTTGCGTGAGTGCTCTTCTCTCCAGTTCCACCCGTTTCAATGACAAATACTAAATCTGTCGGTACCAAAATCGCTTCCGTTGCAATAGAAGTCAGGAGCAGGTAGCGAGTTGTTTTTTATGTTATAAAGGAGAAAACACTCCTAGATTTTACTTGATCTTATATTACAGCTATGTATCTTCAAATAAACCGCAGTCATGAGGTCAAACATAATAGACTCCTTCTGCGGACTGAGTTGTAAGGCCTCGTATACCAGTAGTGCTCTTTAATTTAATTGTGCACAAGGAACACCATTCTTCATGCTTCATGACACAATTCTAATAGCTGACGTAAGAGATCGTGAAATCCCATATAACTGAGTTTTTATTTAAAAACTAGTTGACGCTCTGGTACCTAACTTATTTAATATGCAATAATTATTTTCGTCTCGTACTTTTTTAACTTATATTTTATACTCTCTAAAAATATTAGTAATGTATCTGCATTAATTATGAATATTATTATGTACAAAATATATGCATATTTTTAAAATTTATAAAAGTGTTATCGATGAATCTTATAATTTTTCAATGCAAGAAAAATATACTATACTTCCTTTGAACAAAATGTCATAAAAAAAACATAAAATATTGTGTACTTATATACACGCGTCAGAAGTTATACTTCTTTGACGTAACAAGATAAAAATCTTTTCAAAAATTTTATCTTTCGCCTTATTATACGTTTGTAGAAAAACCGACACTAACAATAGAAAAAAAGTATTTAATACACACATACTTTTTTTAATAAAATGTTGACTATAGATAACTTCAGGGTATCGGTTTTTCGTGACGGTGTGCCCGCGCATCGTAAAAATTTACTCTCTTCATTTTTCTCTACCGCGCCAAAAGAAGTATAACTTTAATAAGTCAAAGCTTTTAGCATTAAATCCGAACAAACAAGCATACTAACACATTAAAATCACATCAACAAATCAATATTTAAATGTCATATAATCATTGTTCGTTGTAATTGAAATCTATAACAAAACTCAGAAAATAATACTTCTACATGTATAAACGTAACTTAAGATTTATCTATACTAATAAATATATGATAGTCACCTACTTTTTTTTGCTGAATGTTTAATGTAACTGTGTCATCTTTTATCGTAGTGTAAACTACAGCTTTGTATAAAATTACCGTAGGTATAAAATCATCTTTTTGTTGACATCGTACAAATAATATTCGCTGTCGCATGTCATTTACACGGTTCCGTGTAAATTCACTGGGAGATTAGTTCGACTGATGCACGCTTAAGTATCGTGGCACTTCATGCAGCTCTCCAAACGGCAATGGACATGGAATTTTATTTCTGTGTTCAATAATTAAATTTCAACGTGTCCTTATATATTACAAAAGGCGTCAGAGAGCCGACTGTTAATCTATCCTTAGTGTGCTTGTAACTAGAAAGCAACTGATTGAACCGGTCTCCTTATTCTGTTTTATATAATATATATCTTTACATATTGCATGGTCTTAAGACATTTGCTAAGTCCGCCTAGCTAGGTACCACCGTCAAGTTGACAGTCTGTCACCGAGCACCTGTTGGTGTGTTCCAGCAGCTTGCAATTGAGATACAGTCCCTTATAATCTTAGCGATCATGTTGTAATATTTTATGGAAATAATTATATTTTTCATGATCTAATAATTTAAAAAATATATTTTTTTTAATTTGCCATTTGAAAATATTCTGTCACCTGAAAGCTATATCGACGTGTATTGCGTAAATCGTTAGTCATGCGAAAATAACGTACAGTCAATGCAGACGAAGTCAGGAGCGACTACCAGTGTACAATAACCTATTATATCCACCAAGACTCTATTAAAAGCCTTTAGCTTTCTGCGATCTTGACCCTCATATTTTAAGGATAATACTTATGCTGCTTAGGTTTTCTTTGAGGTGATGCTACCAAAACATATTTATAGTTATATAAAAATTAGCCAACGTGTTGTTCAAATAATAATAGTACTGTAGTTAATTGTTACTGTACAAAATTTATCATAAGCCATCAAAGTAAACTGACATAGCAATAGCATCCATCCCGTGATATTATATACTTCGTTCACCTAACGTCGTAAATTATGATGTGTCTGCCAAATGAAGCGATTACCCACGAGAGATTTGAGTTTCCATTGTGCATTATATTGTGATTGACATATCTTGATACTTTAAATAAGTCCATACTAATAATTATGATTATAGCGCTCGAGAGATTGTTTATTTTTTGTTTCCTTGATCACACTAATTTTTTATACTTATAATTTAATTTGAAAAAATTTTTGCATAATTTAGTGTACTTATAAGTTAACATCATGATATGTACTTCAGAAGAGCAATTATGATATAAAGTCTACACTTTATATACGTCAGAAAATATGCTAAGCGAGAACAGAGCTATAGTGCGGGTGGGAGTGAGGAGTATTGATGTATATCGGAATAAGAATACGCGATAAATTAAACAGGAGTAATGTCGTGAGGTACAGTTAATAATTGTATATTAAGAAAATCAGTGTTTAATGTCGATCAAAGCTGTTTATGTTTGACTACGGATTTTTTTCATGGTATTTTCAAATGAGAACTATATTCACTAAATAGTAAATTGGTAATATATAACATAATTTGATCGCTAACTGAATTTACTAGTATTAATGTCTCATCATCTTCTCACCCTTATACCATCTAAGTAGGGTTAGCACAACATGTTTGTTATGTTATGATGTATGATTTGGCTAAAATTTTACGATCGGCCGCCTGTGAAATAACAACACTCGTTGGGGTTATTTTATAGTACCACCATAATTTCAACTTCCAAACTTCGTATGGATGGCAAACGTGGATATTTGACTTTTCAATAATAGGTAGTTAGCTTTGAAACGATGCGTTTGTCTACGATATATCCGTGTATTGCACCATCCATAGACTCTGGTACCAGGTCTGTTGTAGCCATGAGGATTTCTTCCTACAAATATGATTCAGGAGGTTTACTGGCACTTTTTTTCCATTTTTTTGTTCGTTTTCGGCATTATTATAAAAAATGAATATTGAAATAGAAGTAAATATGAATTTTCCTTTCAATTACACGTAATTTTTGTAAATTATATAAAATCATTTTGTATTAATGTATATTATATATTTTAATGTTCATGTTCAAATTAACAAAAAATCATATCAAGATTTTCATAAAACATGAGCTGTAATAATAATGACTTGTTATTCGATTTCATTCGCTTTTATTATTATTTATCACATACAATCTCACCTACATCTCGAATGACGAACTTGCACACGCTAACCTTAAAGAATGATTATCAAATGCAACTAACTATCAGAACACATCGATTACTGTTAAAAATTGTATATAATATGTTTTGCAAATAATTTATAGTAAATAAAACATTCACTGTTTACGTTCAGACAGTATTTCAAATATAGTATATTAAGTATATATTCAAGCATTCGTTCTGCATAACTATTACCATTAAAAAAGTTATATAATACTAGTTACTAGCGAATGATAGTGATAGCTGGAATTGACTTCTCTCTGTGCATCCACTAAAAGCGATTGTAACATGTAATGTAGTTTAATTATACGTCTATATATGTTAAAAAAATAAACCCGATCTAGTTTCTTGCTAGTTCTTCTCGGTGACTGGGTGTTTTTCGAACCGGTAGTAGTTTGAGGTTCATATGGCGCCTTCTTAGGGCCTAAATTGAATAAAGTATTTTTTTATTATGATTTTTAGTTTTAAATTACGGTTTCACTCATGTGAATGTAGATTTTACTCTTGGGAACAATATATTGCTGGTTGAATGGTATTTTCTGTACCCCTTATAACAACACCAAAATTTAATGATTATCGGTTGAGTAGTTAAATTGTGTAAGCGTAACAAAACAAATAGCGTAAAAAGCATTAATGATGTATTAAAATAAATCGAAAATAAATCATAACGATGGATGCATTTCTCATTAATTTAAATAGTTTAAGAGTATGACGTTCAGTTAATAGTCAAGTATCAATATGATTGGTCGAAGTAGAAATAAGTTAGTTTTCCAACGATTAAATAATATTTTGTTGACAAGCAAAATTAATTACAATTGTTTTATGCTCTACCATAAACATTTTCATTTCGAGTCATTTTACAGCTCTTGGCATATAACAATGTATTTACTTAATGTACGTATGTATTTAATATATTGCATCGTGCTAACAGGCAGTCGCTTTGTCTTACTTGAATAGAAATTATTTGAGATTGGTTTCAATTAACAGATAACGATATGAAATAATGTCTGTGGTGTGACACTATGAAGGGTATTTTACTGCGATCTAATTGGGTGCAAAGGTTTTGTATTCTGTAAATGTCTATAAGTGTGTAGTAATTTCAAAGCCACTCTTCTAGGTTTAGCATGTGACCACTTTAGACACCGTCCCTTTATTTCTGACAAAACCGTATTACAAAAGTAAATTCAAGTAACTTTTTTTACCACACATATGGAATTAATGTTTTAAACGGTCACCTCACTGTTGTTATGACTGCACTATGCCTGATGGTAAGCACAGTAAAATCCAAAAAACTGGCAACAACCGAATAACAAACTATGCATCGTCAGTCGGCGCTGTCATGCTGGCAGGCGTAAATGTCTTTTCACGTTACGCTTGAAGGACCCTATTTCATAAGAAGGAAGAAACACACTGGCCGGGAGACTATTCCACAGCTTTACAGTACGGTAAATGTAAGACGTTACGAACTTTGTAACAAATGATACACGGCTGTGTCTGGTTGTACTTTGGGTAAATTAATTAGATACTTATATGTTTCTGAATTACCTCGCGACACAAAGCTCGATCGGTTATATTTTATTAAAAAAAATTGACAACATAATGACTTCGCATACTGAAAGATGAAAAATAGATTCTAATATAAAAAGACTGTAGAAAACCTATTCAGATACAATTTAAAAAAGAGATATTTCTAAATAAGAAATCTTTTTCATAAATTTTTGTCAGTTTTTATAAGACACAAATTTAAGTAATTCTCCCCTCACCCGTTAAACTGAAGATTTGAAAATTAAATCTTTCATTTTGCCGCCTCCGAAATGCCCCGGGATATATTTTCAATTCGGGGGGATCGATTCGGAGCGAAGTTTTTCCAAGAAATTATCCTTTAACTTCGGCTGAGCTTTAAATTAGTTTTCTAAATAAAAGCGAGGGGTTTGCAAATTCAATTTTATGCATCTATTCTTCGATACGAAAGATTGAATGAACATTCCTCATATTTGCTTTTGAATCAGTGATATTTAATCGGGTGGTAGTATATAACCATGCACAGAGTAAGCCCGTCATCTAACCATATTTTAGTTTGCCACGTTTCAGAATTAATTAGTGTATATCAAGATAACTTGCAGGCTGGCATGACAACGACAACCGACGATTAATTGCCAGCTGTCCGCTGGTCGTAGTCTACCTTGAACTGAACTATGTTTTCATTAGATACGATGCCCTAACTTTACTAAGCTAATTTGAAATGTAGCAATGCGTACTGAACATGGATTTGGTATGTCATAAAGGAGGGATTATTTAGGACATATTGTATTACTAGCAGATTCACGCCAGCTTTGACATTGGATATTAAAAAAATTTCTAAGTCTCAATCAAATCCCAAAAATAAAAGTAGATAAATAATTAAATGTTGTTTAATTTTGTAGGGTGAGCCCTGCTATTGCTGCAAGGCAAAAATAAAAAACCTTCCATTAACTAAAACATATCTTATATATCAAATCATAGAACTCCATTTACCGCAGTAGCTATCCCTCTCCAAACATCATCAACAACGTTACGTATTTCAGATTCAAGTATAATAACACCATCGCTTCTTTGCGCTATATCTAAATTATATGTGTACAGGACACCACTATCTTTGACATAATCTAGGCTAGTACCTGACGCTCGGTCACCAAGAACAACAGAACTTACGCCGATAATGTAATTATCGTTCATAGAATTAGCCATATCTAAGGCTAAGAGATGGTGTTGCCTAAACATTCCGCTTGCAGCTCTTTCATATTGCCACGGATAGGATATAATACCACCATTGTTTTGCAGTGATATATAAAGCCTCGTCCTGGAGCCATACATATCAATTATTCTCCGAATAAATTGAGTTTCAGGTTCAGAGAACGCTTCTATACCGCCATAAAGATGACTGCATGGACTTGAACTGGAGTCGAAACGCATCCAATCCATTTCGAAATTTCGGTTGATGTTCACGCCCGGACAGATGAAGCCAAGATTACTTCTGAGACTTCTAGACTTAGACCAGAGCCGAAGCTGTATAGATACGAAAGAATATATGTTAGAATGATTATTATACGCCTAGGAGAACATTTCAATTCTGATATTCTAGTGTAATTAGGTTTCTAAGGTCTTTTAAATCTCCTATCATTTATTTCGATAAATGAAATTCATTCGAACCGCTTTAATTTGCATAATTGAACTGATGGAATCTCGTAATAAGAATTTTCATAATAAAAACAAGAGTGTATTGTACAGTTTTCAAAATAATCACATCATTAACAAGTCTCTCCAAAAGAACCATGAGATGATATTGATTATTAAAGAAAATTTCGTTAAAAAATAAGTTTACCGTTTTTTTATAACATTACATTTATCCATTATTCAAGAAACTGCTACACGAACTTTACCTTACAATTAATCTCAAACTGCCAGAGTTTACAACAGCTAATAGACTTACATTCAGATAGTATAAAAGAAACTCACATTAGTATGCGTATACTCATATCCGTCTGGATTAACAACAGGTATAACAACCCACTCAATGTCATTCAGATATCTTCGATCTTCATTCAAAAGTCTTTCAACGACGTTAATTGCTGATGGAACAGTTATCCAGTCTCTAGGGTTAATAGCTGCTTCGATAACAAATACCGGTTTGTTGATGTTAGCATTATTGTTAGTAATCCTTAGATACACTAGAGGCCGGTTTTCATCGGTAACACCAAGTTCTATTAACTCTACTATAGTTGTACCGTCCGAATAATTCTCTGCTATGACTCGTAAATGGTTCAGTATCTGAAAATGCAATAATTTAATAAGTACTGATAATTAATTGAGAAATAAATATGAAACCATTAAATACCTGTCAAATATTTGTTCATATTGTACTAAGAGCTATATCTTCGATGAAATCTAGTAACGGTTTATTCGAATAAAAACCTTGAAATACTTTGACCCTTTATGTTGGACCTTACATACAAAGTAATAATAATATGAAAAGAAAGCAGTTTATAGTGGCAGGTAAACGGTTCGGTAAATAAACAGTTTCGACAATTATTATATCTGTCGTTTATTACTACTTTATATAAAGTACCTACCTACCTACAATGTTATCCTGCTGCAATAATTAACTAAATAGTGATTTGCATGTACTATTTAATAAGCATTTAAAGATATCAATTTGCGAGTTACGTTCAAAATATAATTTGAAAATAACCATTACTCTTTAATTTATTTCTTTCTTGAATTAGCTTCTTCTAAAAATGTAATGTTTGCTTCTTCTGTCTCCTCTAAAGTTTTACTTGCTATAATTGTTAAAGCGATACCATTACCGTCTTTTAATAATAAATTGCTTTAGTTTCTGGGACAATTCATCGACATTGTCTGGAAAGTTTAGTTTCCAGACAAGTCGAGACAGACCAATTCTCGTATCAGTCTCGCTTTGATGTGGCAAAGAGCTCTGTTTAATTTGATATAAACACGTAATTTGCATAATATAAAAGTCATCATTTAATATTTTAAAGTTGCTTTTGTGCTTGATTTCATTTAAAAATATAAGAAAAGCAAACGAATATGAAAAATTAGTAACATTAACCAAACAAAAAAACAATGGAAAACAAGAACTAGAATTACTGATGACAATTCACTAATATGAAAAGAATGATTGAGTCCTGACTGCTAGGTGTTGACAAAAGGTAATTGAAGTGTTAAAAATTTGCTTTTTAAGAGTCCTCATTAGTGACAGAGTCTATATTTGAATCTGAAATAACTTAACTTCAAGAGCATAACTGCAAGTAGTTAAATTTTATGGAATTTTTACCGTGAAGACAATGGAGAAATTTCACCTATAAAATTGGTAAATTTTGCTATGTTAAACGTTTAGAAAAATCGTTATGCCTTTTATCACATTGTTCATTTTCATTCACATTGTTTGAAATAAAGTGTAGGAACAAGGACTGGACCTCTTCTACAGAATATTACTGTTCACAATAAAGATTCTAAGTTAGCTGCCAGAAAACAAATGAGTTTCCACTACAAGATCTGACGTGTTAAAATCATTTTGTACAAATACTCACAACATTATATCTATAGTAACCGTTGTAGTTAAAACTTCCACTATCATCACTGGAGTCATCTCTTTGCTCTGTTACTAAATTGTGCCCATTTTTATTTAGATATCTGAAAGGTTATTGTAATAAAATTTAATAAAACATAACTACACATATTTAGGTGTGGTAATCTTAACAATTTACTAATGAATACGCGAAATATGCGATGTATCTGTACGATATATTCCCCACAGTTCCTCTTCTACAGCAAGTTTAATTATGTCGCTCTGATTAGAACTAAGTAACTAAAGAGTTTCTTTCCGTTATGAGTATCGTAGAACCCGTCCGAGTTTTAGCTGCAATTGTACGAACGATATATATTTCTGCCGCGCACATACTGGCATATGAGACCAACTCAACACTCAGTAGAGACTACCTACTATAAATGTCTTCAGGACAGCAGTCCTTTTGAAATTGATTCTATATAGGTATAAAATACAATGACCACTTAAGATGGACTGCACGACTGTTTCTCTTTGCATATAATTAAAAAAATGTTATTGTTTTATGTTCTTACCCATGGCTAAATTTTTAATGCTCGACTGCCGAACATAACATTAAAGTTATCATAGATTTAACAGTGACATTAAAAATATTATTATATCCATCTTTTAATCGTTATCCACCACGAGATAAATAAAAACTACAACTCAATGCCTATAATGTATAAATTCTCTTTGATAATCTTGTTTGCTATAAAGTAGTACGGGTCGCACGTCACATTCTGCAGGTGTGCTGATAAGGGTATTATTTTAGTATTTATTTAAAATTATGATAACTATGAGAGTAGAGTCGATCTTCTCCAGGGTTTTAAAGGACTGGAATCAAGTACAGCTATAGAACACTAAAAATTTAAATATTACGTCTCAACTAATATTATAAATGTGATTGTGAGATTGTTTCTTTGTTACGCTTTCACGCCTTAACTACTCGACCAATCATCAATGAGTGCCCAGCCGTAAAAGCTAGTATCTTAATATTAGTACTAGTTAGCAGTAATTACTATAACACATAGTAATGTAATAAAAATCTTTCAAATTATTAAAGCTATGATTTCTCTGTTACTTTAATTGACAAAAACAATGATCGGCCGGTGATATCGCAACGTACGAACAAGGAAGCATTATGCAAGAAAAAATAGGTGTGAAAGGGACTAATTAAGCGAGGATCACGTTTCTCACACTCAATAACAAACATACTATTACACAAAATGGGCAATTACCAGAAAGCCATTTGACAACGATTGTTATAAAAAACCACAACAGTATTATTTATTATTGACATATAGTTATTATTGCTACCTATAATAATAATTAGTACCGATATATATATATTTCTAAACAATATGTTGTTAGCATTCTCGGCATTGTTTTTGCAAATGGGGGTTTGGGAACGCTTTGGACAGAGTAAGTGACGTAATTAGAGTAAAATGTGTTTTATAAGTATGTGCATATTAAAAATATTGTGTATAAATTAAATTTATCTTACAGTATATTAAATTGTGAACGCAATACGTAATCCTTTGATAAAAAATAATCACATAATATCGGTGCACGACACTAAAATATGAACCCTCATAAAACTTAAAAGATGTTATTTTCTAATAACCAGTTAACAAATTTTATTCATCTGTACTATTTAACGTTCCACTTTATAAAGAACTAACTTTTGCTCATGTCTTTGTTCGCGTAAATGTAGATTACATCCCTTGGCAACAGCACTGTTTTTTAGATCAAAAATACCCTCTGTCTTATTATGTACCACTGATAACGTGCATTAAATATTTCCTAATGAGCAGTTTTCTAGTAAAGACGTGAAAGTGTAGCAAACAAATAAACTTACCTTCACATTTATAACATTAATTAGCATAATACTATACATGGATTTTTGAAGCAAAACTTTTTATGGCTGTTCTGATCTGCAACCTTTTTGTTTGACGAAAAGTTGTGGGGGTAAACACTGTGTCAGATAGAGTGTTGAAAATACCGGTTCTCATCCGATTCCTGAAGTTAAGTAATGTCGAACGCGGTCTGTACTAGGATGGGTGACCGCTCATGGGAATACCGCGTAACGGTAGTTTTTTACTGTACTTTTTATATATAAGTTGCGTTTCATAAACAGCAGGCTCATTCAACTGTCTAATGCCTTTGCTAAGGTAAGCTAATAGACTTGACATATCAACGGCTTCTATCGTCAAATCCTTATTTGTCAATGGTCACCATTAGTCTTAAAATATACTCTAACCAACATCGTGTTAATTGTATTTATTTTATCAAACTTAATTAAAGCAAAAATAGTACAATATTTTGGTACATACTCGTAAACATCGGGTATTAAAATATCCTTTTCCACACCCAACTCCTGGAGGCGTTCCTCGAACCAATCGAAATGAGAAGGAGGGACCATTGCCCTCCCAACAGTCCCATGTTCAAAACTTGGCTTCTTCCAGTAGTCTACAAGATCGCTTTTTAAAACGTGAAATTTATCTTGTTGCGATATGGTCATGAATTTTATATTATACACTCTATGTCTGTGAAAGAAAACAAGTCATTAGAGACTAGAATACAGAACATTATAAAGGGGGGGATAGTTCTAACGGTGTCACAAAGAGTGAAGATTTAGTTCTAGATGAAGCGAAGTATCAACAATAAAACTCAAGGGCATCGTACTGTTTTCTCGGCTAGCTACCAATCTCAATTTGAAGACCATTGTTATTCTTCTTGCAATCACAACTGAGAAGCAACCCTCCAAATACATTTAGACGTTGCTTATTTTTTGGATTTAAAACTCCTTTTTTTCAAACTACACGCACAGCACAATTCATTCGTGTATACAAACCTTCTATTTCATTTTTTTTTTACCTAATTAATTCTTTCGAATATTGTTTTCTCCACAAAAACTCCACAAAGTTCTTAAAGCTCTCTGAATTTAGAGAGAACATTCTCATCTGGCAACAGTATTTTTACTTATATATAGGTCAGTAGAGCATTTTTTAAGCTCGCCTGGCGACTACCCACACCTTTCAAATCTATTGCCAAGTACGTATTGGTGTGTTCCGGTAGCTGCACTTGAGAGTCTGTCCTTCTAGGTCTACCGTCTTAGATCAGTTAAAACGTTAATAGTGCTTACAAAAAGAAAATAGAGTTCCTAAATCATCAGATGAGGTTGTTGTGATGCGCTAAAACCTATAAGTATTAAAAAAGATGCTACAAAATTAACAGCTTACCCCATATACTCCTCATTTTTACCAATAACCAAAGTTATGAATATAGAAATAGTATAAAATAAATAAAACATATTTAAAGTTGATATGACCGCTGGAATGTGATAACGTTACATGAATGATGATATAATTGAAAGAAATCTTTATCATATCTTATCACTAAGTATAAGAAAATTATTCTTATTATTAATTATGTTATGAAATCGCAAGAACGTTCGAATGAAAACATAATTTTTACCCCCACGATCTTCGACTATTACATTATCATTAGTATGCCACAATGTTGTATTCTGAGTAATTAGCAATATAGATCATTTATTATAATCACTTTTTTTTATCGAAGCAGTTGCCACTTGAAGAAATTTTACACTTTAATATTATTATTGGTAACTGCTCACTTATTCGAAGCAGTGTTTCTATCATTGGAGAATTTGAAAATGAATGAAAAATGAATTGAAAATATATACATCCATAATTATTTAAAGAACAAAAGTATAAATTTTCTTCTTCATCGTTCTCATCTTCCGGTCCTGTGAAAATATCTGTTTTATTGTCATCATCGTTTACGTGAATCGTTGTTTGCAGGCCTTCCAGAATTTCCGGGTCAAATGCCTCTTCCTTATAGTCGCTGTGTGATGAAACAACATCAAGGCGAGCTTGTCTATTACACTGGCCACAAGATAAAGTGTATTGTGTGCCCGATTTTCTGTACCCATAGCGTACACCATATCCATTCTTATACAATACAAAATAGTGTATTAAGTTATTCTTCAGGAACTTTTGATTACACAAAGCAGGTAAATATTATTAAATGAATATATTAGATATATGCAAAATTTTATTAAATATAATGTATTAACTAACAAATAGTACAAATTATTCATTTGTTCATTATATTTCAATGATTTCATAACTTTATACAATTCACTGAGATTCACAGTTGATATTGCATTACAGTGAGTATAGCTGAGCAATGCGGGCTGTTTGCACTCTATCTCAAAAACGATTGGGCGTATGAAATTTTTTTAATACAGAATTTGTCGTAAATTTTATACTTTTTTATATATATTTTGATAGTAAATATAAACATGATCCAAGCTACGGAAAACGAAATCATCGCAAAAAAACTGATTTTTGTAACATTTTGCCCTTGAATGTGTTACGGCGCAGATACGAGATTTTACGAGACTTTTGAAACAACTTTTAGAACACCAAAATTAAGGGGTATACGAGTTTACCGCTTTATATCTCTCATTCCGAAGTGAAACCCCTAATATGACTGCACTATGAAGGCCTGTAAAACTGCTTCAACTTTAGTATTTTTTTAAGTGAAAGCTTGTTTAACTGTGTCGAGTAATTTTTGGTAGGGAAAAACTTATGTGTACGCAACACCGTTGACCGCAATACGCTCGTGACGTATTATACTTCTGCCCGATCAGATTAACGACGCGTAGTATATTGTTCTGTATACGAGTAACATTTATATTTTATAATGAGCTTGTGTAGCCTATCACATATTTGACTGGTCAATAAACTGTATTATTATTACAATTATTACTCAGAGTGCGAATAGATGTGAAAACCAGACGAATGTTAATAATTTAGATTTACAAATCATGAAACTTAAATAATACATACTAAAATTGATTAAAAAATTCAAAAAAGAACATATTTAATTCTACGTTTTGAATTTTCACTTCTGTCGATAGTCCTTAATAACTGTGCCGAACGGTTTTTTTTTTTTTATAAAATGTAATGCCTATCTTTTTAGTCCATAAGAATGATAGTTTATACGATATGCCAATTTTATTAAAACGCATTGACAAAATGAGTGGAGTTACCACAAATATATCTACCTACGATTTCTATGTATTGTTCTCATTTTTAGTAGTTTCTACTATAAAAGAAGTAAATCTTCTTATCTTACGATTTTTTCTATTTATAGAGTGTGTATATAGCTAACTTTACTCGAAGACTGGGTTGTTTTCGAAGAGGTGGTAGTGTGTTTGCAAGCGCATTCTCAGGGTCTTAATTAAATAAAATATGTTTTGATTGTCCATATAACCATGATACTGTTTGGTATTGATACTGATATGACTGTTGACGGAGAAGAGAGGAAGAAGAAAGATGTATCACTTAGCGTCGAAAATAAGTGATAAGAAGAAAAAAAACATAAACACAAGTTAAGCTCTCCGCTTTGGTATAATTTCTTATTGGAAAGTCTCTTTATATACTCCAACCAGCTTAGAACAATAAAATCTATACTAACTTATCACCATCATGCAAAATATTAATTTATCTAATCAAGTTTTCCTAAAAGTTTCACAATAAATATTTACATGATTACATAGATAATTAAAAACATATGACGTTAATTAAAATCGACAAGTCACATAATTTTGGTAGATAATATCAGTAATGACCAAACAAATCCTACTTATTACGACATCGGGTTATGTTATATAAGGACAAATAAAACAAATGTTAATACTGTTCTTTACAATGTTTATTTTTCTTCATCAGGTTTAGAAATGAGGGACGTATGAGAAAAGAAATGTCAGTAAATACGATTTAGACGAATCTAAAGTTTAATGCTTTTTCATTACCAAACCAGATACAATAATAACAACCAGGAATCACTGTGGATATGTAAAGGTATTTTTTAATTCTAAGGAAGCAGAACTGATTTGTAAACTGAGGATAATAAAGATAGATTGATGGGTTACTTTAGAAACTTAGTCAGACTTTATGTTTCGCTCTAAAATTATTACGCACATATCTAGCACCGACTTTTATACCCTCCCAAGTTTCGAAACCAGCTTGCTCGATAAACCTAGGATCAACAAGAAAGCCTAGCGCTCCAATACCAAACCTGTAACCTGGAAGTTCGAAAGTGTATGAAAAAGGTACACCGGCAAATTTACTATAATCACTTGCGCTACCTGAAGCATCATACAAAACAAGAGCGACGTTACCAACTATATAATCGGAATTCCAACTGGTCTTGACCGCATCAATGGCTTGGGCCATTTGGACACCAACCATATGAAGGAAAAGTCCATTAGCGGGAAGCACTCCATTCCCATAGCCATATAAAATCATGCTTCCAAAGCTGTGGATGTCCACAAAGAGTTCCATTCGATCGCTGTATTGTAAAAATATATCTCTAATGATAGCAGTCTCGGGTTCGGAGAATGGGCCACTACCGTGGAAGGTCTCCATACAGACAGTATTGCTGGAAGCTGTGGACCAATTGACATCGAAGTTACGATTAAGGTCAACTCCTACGCAGATGTCGCCGATCATGTATCCATTAGCACGGTTCTTTCTCCAGAAGCGATTCTAAAATTGAAATCATTAAAATTACATATTTTTAATAATTATTTTCATTCTTCAGATCATAATCTGAATAGATTCATGTGTTAATAAATTCATGTGTTAATTTTTATCATTATTTAAATTGACAATGATATATTTTCAGGTATTGTCAGAAATAAATAGATTATGAAATCTCTAAACTATTAATACCATAGTAAATTCTTGTATAGGTTACAAATTCTTAAGGCTTCAATTTTAAATTTGTTTTTCGTTCGAACTATAACATCGGCTCGTATAATCAAACAATACTTACTTCGAGATGGCTGTGTACATAACCATCAGGATTTGCAATTGGAAGAATAATCCAATCAATATCTTCAAGCAAATCTCCCTCAGTCACGTCAATTACCAACTTATGAATAGCGTATAGTGAAGCTGGCAGAGTCACCCACTCACGGGCATGGAGTAGAGATTCCAAGAACACAATAGGTTTACTGGTATCCTGTCAAAAATTAATTTTAATATATATGCCGTATTTTGAACAATGGGCAGATTTATTGTTAATTCCAACAAGAACTGTTCTATTGTTCCAACGATACTTGGAAACGGCCTTTAGAATATCTTGCAAGAACACTGAAGGCAGAGATGTGAATGACCACTTTAGTTAACTGTTAAGTATTGTCATCTGTATGATTACCAATAAAGACGATTACTATTAAGCGAATCATTTTGTAATCTATCTGCCTACACCACGAAAAGATTTTACTGTAATAATAAATAAAACAACTACATACTTAAGTGACCTCTAACTTTAACCGGGTATCGAACCTGCGATAAACAAAGTAAGAAATTATATCTACCGTTTACAGGACCGAATAAATTAAAATAAATGCGATTGAATATTTTCGAAATATCTTTAAGACTTTTATGTACTACGCAATTTATCTTTATGAAGTTGGCTTATCGCCAACTTGCTCTAAGCTTTTCATTCATCACACTTATAGCTAGTGAAATAGTTGGTATTATTTTCTAGAAATCTTCTACAAAATTTTCATCATTTAATTTCGGCCCGATTAGATTACTTGAACTTAATTGTTCTGATGCAGTCTCTACAATTTATTTAGTATATTTTATATTATCACATTTTGTTAATAAAACCAAATGAACAAAATACATGGAAAAAGTTACTGAATTTTCTAACAAGCTAAAATGCTAATTAGTGCCTTTATGAAGAGCATGGGAAAGTGATAGTATGGAATGAAACTTACTTGAAAATTAGTAGTGGATATTTTCAGATATCTGATATCTCTTCCTTCAAAACTTTTCCCAGCGTCAACTAACGTCACTGTTCGTGGGTACGCTTCAGCTAACATTTGTAGATATGTATCCACCTGAAAAAATACATAATAAACATCGAAATAATTGTTACACTCGAATAATAAGAATAATTAGAAACGATGACGGATTAGTTGACAGCGTGTTCGGTCACAGCGTCGAAGGACCTAAGTTCCAATCCTAACAACTGAGTCGGTGCTTTCGGTGAAGAAAATCGTGACAAAATCATGGTATGATGGTAGGGCTTTTTTTTAAATCCGCCTAGCTAGCTAACACCCTCAAGTTGAAAATCTGTAGCGGCCTGTTGGTGTGTTCTGCCAGCTGCACTTGAGAGCCAATCTCCCTATAGGCTTAGCGTGACTACCATCTTAGACCACATCATTATTTAACATCAGATTACATTGTGGCCAAACGCTAACCTATACAATTTACAACGAATGACGCCACCAGAACTAAGGCTTGTTATTGGGCAAGTTCTTGATTCTGAAAATTTAATAAATATAATCACAGAACTGGATAACCCTCCCTTTAATGAACTTGAAGAATCTTTATTTTCAATGCATGATATAAGGAATGGTTCAAAGCTTACCCATGTTGTAACAAGAATTTAATGATTTAAAATAAGAAATAATGTTACGTCATAAAATTTAAACACACCTGATGATAAGTATAAATTCTGTCGAAAGGCAAGCCATTCGTTTTGGAAGCATTAAAACTTTTTCTTGATGCATCCTCCAATAGTCCATCTTCGAAATCTAATAACCTGCAATAATTGTAATTTTTTAGTTGCCGTCTGCTTAACGAACAAACATAGGCGTAAAAACTTAAGATGCATTAAGAGGCTTGTGTTTATTGTAAATACGAAGTGGAAAGTTGATTTTGTTTGATGACTTTAGTCAGATATTGCATTAATAGATTTCTTCTATTAAGAAAACAGGTATTCAAATCATCGTGGTCTTTACATAATTTAATTTAACTTTTACACATATCAAGTTATTTTAATTAAAGGTTTTCTTTCTTTTATAACTTTAAATATGACAACAAAACTACAAGATAGATTAGCAAAATAGATCAATTTGTTAACATTAATTACAATTACATTACTTTAGTGTATGAAGTAAAAAGGCCAAGAGTATTATTGAAATATTTGACCACGAGCCTAACGGAAAACTATTTACCATATTTTATATTCCCATTTTATTTTTGGATAAAAAGAACATATTAAATAAGGACTTCAAAAACTACAAAGAGCATTATTAATCATACCAAAGTAGATTCCTATTAGAACGGTCAACAAAGGTACTCACTCCTTTACATTATCAGATTGTATTTTAAACTCTATCCCTTCGCTGTTCAGTATATTTTGGAACGATTTCTTTTTCTCCTTTGAAACCATAACCAATCCAGGTCTGCCAGGTACAGCATGGGACCACACGTCCACTCCCCATTCATGTTGGAGGTTATTAATGAACTTCGTTTCGTCAACATGCTTTACCTTAATTTCATACAAGGAGTATCTGAAATTAATGTTAATTTGGAGTATTTGAAAAAACAGTAAGTAATAACCACAGGGCCTATTTGGAATCATTCAGACTATAATTGATTTAAAAATTCAAAAAAGACCACAGTTATTCCATTATTTTGAGTTTTCAATTCTGTTGTCAGTACTGCCTCGTTTTTATAGTATATTGATGTTGAATGATGCTGTGGTCCAAGAGAATAAACACATTAAACCTAGGACTGGCTCTCAAAAACACTGCTTTTCAACTTGAGGGTGGTAGCAAGCCAGACCGGATTAAAAAAGGCCCTACCACCATCGTTTCACCGATATTTCAGGACCAGTCAGCAACAAAAATATACAACGAAACATTCAAACTCCTATTTTACTAGCAACCATCCGCAACTTCGATATATTGTTACTTTTATAAATTATGACTCAAACGGTTTTTGCCTCGTTTGCCTAGGTAACCCTCAAATGACAGGATTTTTTCTTCAGGAAAACTTTCTTGACACTTATTGTTATAATTTTGGGTAATTTAAACAAATCTACATCAATTACAACATATGGCTGTCATGTTTTATTAAAATTCGTTGAATAGATCTGTATGAAAAATTAACAGTTATCCATCCAAACTCATGAACATTCTCTTTTACAATATTAATAGGGTATATCGTTCTAAAGCAATTAAAACGTTATATATAAGATATATAAATCTTACTAAAATTGCTTATTTCAAAATTCCCTCAGGTAAGTAGAATTAAAAAATCTAAAATTGTCTCACCCATCATAAAACTCGTGTCTCGCAGCAACGTAACTCAAAAGTACAAACAACGAGATTAGTCGCAACATGTCTATACTTAAATGAATTTTAATTAATAATGTTATATTATATAGAATTAATTATATCTATGATTATAATCTAATTTATTCAGTCGTGACTTTGGTCAGATATCTGATTAAATTTTTATACTGTATGCACTTCGAATTTTTGCTACATTTTACTGCATAGTTTGTAAGGTATAAATTTGTGTAAATATTTGTAATCATTTATTAGTAGATAACAGGCTGAGAGCATCAATCATGATAAAATCATATTTTAGTGTGAAGCAAATGTTATACAGTGGATAATCATACGGACCAATGATAATGATGTCCGGAAATATCTGTTCCCAGTTCAGGCTCAGTAAAACAAGTTCACAGAATCATAACATCGTAATTAATATATTAAATGTTCTTTTTAAACATATGATAAACACTAGTTTAACATGATATTGCACTCGCGTTTAATTGTATCATACTCATGGTTTTTCATACACTTTTATTGTTTTATAAGGTTAAATTACCCAAAAATATAAAGATAAAAGTCAAACAAACTGGGAAAAATCTTATCATTTGAGGGTTGCATAGGCGATCGCGCCATAAACAGTTTGAGTCGTAATTTATACACGTATCACTATACAAACGAAGTCGCGTGTAGCTGCTAATAAAAGATAGATATGAATGTTTCGTAGTAGATTTTTGTGGCAGACTCGTTCTGGAATGTTGGTGAAATGAAGGTGGTGGTGGCTATGATTTCACACGATAATAGTTCTCGGTGTGATCTAAAATCACAACCTACTTATTACTTGGGGCAATCCTGCACAGGATAACCGAACACCCACCCTCACGTGGGGCAGAGTGATTAGTATTGGACTCTGACTGAGTTAAAGCCCACGGTGTACAATCAGCTTCTTTTGTGGGGCGACACGGGATCCCGTGGACATGCATCGCATCGCCCCGGTGGTCCGCCTAGCTAAAAAAACAAGGTTTCGGCGCTAAAAGGAAACAACCAGGTACAGACGACCGAATAAGTACAATGCGAAAAGGAGCCCCCTGACCCTTTCTCCCTAGATTCAGCTACATTTGAGGAAAAAGACGATTTAAACATCGCCTTCTATCACCTGTCCATATACACCAAAGACCTATGCTTAAGCAATCCTCCTCAAATGCCCATTCCGCAGTCTTCTTCTGTGCCATCACGTCCTCATAGAGCATGGCACTTACCACACTCGGCAGTGAGAGGTCACCATGAAATCACCGCGGTCAAAACACGGCGCTGTGTGCTCCGCCGCACTCATGACGCTCGATTGTGGGTTTCCTACAGATGATCCAATGCAGGTACTATCCGAAACAATCATATCCAGACATTATCTGCACCAGCCTAAACAGCGGGACCCACGATATTTCTTAATTCACGGTCCAATAACCAAACGAATGGCGTCTATGGTACGTCGACCATACGGCGCATCCTCCAAATTTGCCGTAAATTCGTATATAACAGGGAGTACCATTGTTTTCAGTTCCCACGACGGAGAGGTAGTGACCACAAAGGCCGCCCCGGCAGAAACCGTTCGATAACCGCGTATTACTATCAGCGTTACAGTGCGCTCCGCAGTACGCAGTATACGCTTATGGTGCTCGCCGAGGACGTCCACCCAGACTCTGTAGCTTATTATACGTATTTATATAATAAAGTTAAGCGAGAAAGTTTGTGAAAATGTATGGATGTTTGTTACTCTTTCACAGAAAACTACCTTCTCGATCGGTCTGGTTGAAACTTTACAGTATTATACTCATACACTACAATAACATATAGATTATAATTTATAAGGATCTTTTATATATTGACCAAATTATAGCGACAGATGTCAAGTAACTTTGAAAAATTCTGCCATCTGAGAGCTATTTCGGTGTGCGCTACATAACCCGTTAGAGCTTCACAAAGATAATTACAGACAAATAAGACAAATACAGACGACGACACCGACGGTTGCTATTTATTTATTATATATTTAATTGCAACATCTGTGAATAAAAACACAATAATTTGTCCAGTCTCGTTTTAGTTTTTCTTTAATTCCAGTTGTATTTTTCTGTTATTTGCACATACAAACAAAACGTGCATATATATAAGTAGTAATATTATTTGTTATCTGCATCCAAACGTCATATTTGTAATCGTTTATCGGATTCGATTCGATCTATCATAATTAATTGTGTTATGCGAAGTGCGTTCGCACTGTAATTTATCGGCAGCTTATTATTAATACTGAATATCTGTAATATACACCTACTTATTATTAAATATACAGATGTTTTCAACAGAAAACACTTTACAATCGACATTTAATAATGTTGGATCCAACGATATATAAAAATAATTTGATTTAATGTGTCCGGTTGGAGTTTTCTACTGAATAACAAACGAGGTTAGAGTGAAAAATCACGAGTAAAAGTAGTCACAGCTTCTTCAAGTTTTCCTTCACTACCAGTCAGTAACAAATTAAATTAAATATACGCGAATAGCTATGTATGCATCAAAAGGTATTATAATGTGTCAAGACTATGTGAGCAGCACGGACGTTTTACGTAAAGCGAATGTTGCTAGAACGAAACCTATCTTACTGAAAGGCAATGATTCAGACTTATGGCTACAATTACCGAATAGGGAAAGACATCATCATCATTTTACCCTTATACCACCTAAGTAGGGTCGGCACAACATGTTTTCTTTTTCCACTCCCCCTGTCAGATGTCATCTCAGTATTCATAGCTTTTGTACCCATATCATTTTTCACACAATCAATCCACACCTTTTATGGTCTTCCTCTACCCCTGTATCCGTCCACTTTCAAACTCAAAACGTTTCTTGTTACATGACTTTCATCTCTTCTTATAATATTCCCGTAACATGCTAACCTATTACTCCTCAATTTCTCTGTAACTGGTGGTATTTTCAAACTTCTTCTGATATATTCATTTTTAATCTTCTCCATTCTAATTACACCACACATTCATCTAAACATTCGCATCTCTGCTACATGTAATCTTTTCTCATCCGTCTCTTTCGTAGCCCAGCACTTGGAACTATATAACACGACTGGTCTTATTATAGTTTTATACGCCTTCTCCTTGAGCTTCAACGGCATTCGTGGGTCACAAACTACTCCAGACACGTTTCGCCAAATTATCCACCCTATATTTATCCTATTCCTCACGTCCTTGTCAATGCGACCGTCGTTTTGGATCAATTAACCAAGATACCGAAAATTAGAGTAGGCAAAAGAAAGAAAAACTAATATTTTTTTTCAACTGCAAAAGGTTGTAATAAAAACAAAGCGGCTCAGTTCCTAAGATATAAAGTCGTTCAGATGAGACATATAAACAGATGATTCATTGGACTATCTAACCAGTAAATATAGGCAACAAATAAGATACAATGAAAATATTAATAAATAGATATGGAAAATAAACTGAGGAAAGACGATGTTTTCCTCTAGAAATGGGCATCTATTTAAAGCTAGAAACTATGCTAGTTAGAAACTATATAAGCGCATCACTTCGGAAATGCTATAACCATTTAACAAATTTATTTTTTGTTGTGTACATACAGAGACAGAAAACAGTGGAGATTTCGTCAAAAATATTCACAGACTAATGTTCAGTTGTTCTTTTCATTTTTTATCTCATTACCTAGTCGTACTGTATAGAGAAGGGAAGGGAAGGTTCTTACTTGCATGATTAAAAGCTTACAAACCTAAGCCAGATAGGTAAATCATGTAAGGTTTACAAGTAGTTAAATCATTAAGAATCGCCATGTCTGAATAGAATAATGGGAATAATAATGTTATACATGCCCTAAACCGGAGATCGGTCGTAAGTCACCGAGGCGTGAATCGCATCAAAATCCTATCACCAAATACAATAGCACCTGTAGATAAATTTCGTCCGCAAACTTTCTCCTCCAGTTTGCGTCGCGGGACGTAAACAAAAGCCTAAAGATTAAACCATTAAAGCTAAAAACAAGACCGGAGAGTTTCGAAGAAAACAATTTCAGTGAGCGAACCTTAATTTGGCTTCACTTAACACCGTTGCTTTTATAATATGTATTGTCCTTTCCAATAAAGGACATACATTTTTCCTATACTGGCGATTGTGAAAATTATAGAAAATATAAAGTATGAAAAAAACACCAGTGACAGAGAAGTTGAGGAGTAATAGGTTAGCATGGTATGGGCATATTATGAGGAGAGATGAAAATCATGTACCTAGAATTGTTTTAAGTATGAAGGATATAGACGTAGAGGGAGACCGAAAAAGGTATGAATAGATTGTGTGAAGAATGATATGTGTATAAAAGGTGTGAATACTGAGTTGACATCTGAGAGGGGAGAGTGGAAAAGGAAAACGTGTTGTAGTTGTATAATACTTAGGCTAGATAAGGGTAAGGATGCGTCCATTAATTACGTGAGGAGATTTTTTGGCATATATCACGCAACTTTTTTTCCTACCCATTCAACCGTTGCATACCTTCATTAGCATGCTATATGATCTCTATTGTCCAAATATTAGTGATGATTTGAAAAGGAGATGCTGCAGTACGTGCGGTATTTACTTTACATCTATCAAAAAAGTGGCAGAATATCGACGAGCAGCCTATAAAACACTAGGCTATGCATGCGCGCAAATTACGACTATCACCAATTGTCACAAGACGAGCAACTGAGCGCCTATGCGCAAGTAACAACGGTTTAGAATGGCTAAATCAGAGCGAAGTTGAAGGAGCAGATGATTTCACTGAAAGTCACATGGATTTGTTGGTACCAATAGTATTGGACTGCAGGACTGGAAGACTGAATTAGAATAAATGAAATGAAACCGCGAATAAAAGTTAATGTTTATTAATTATTTATTGAAAAACAACTTAACGGATTTTGATGAAACTTTACATTATTATACAGATTATACACCAGAATAACATATAGACCGTAATTCTGCCATCTGACATCTATTTTGGCGTGCGCTGTATAAATCGTTAGAGTTATGCAAAGAAGATTTAGAAATGATGTCACCATCTATAATGATACAAAGTGGCGGGCGGTTACTAGTATTTTATTACCTCCAATAATCATAAGCTTTTTTTAACTTATTTATAGGCTTGTACCTAATTATATTATAAGGACAGATTTTTCAACTCTAGGGTGAAAATGAGCCCTATAGGAGGAGGAGGACTAGAAAACACCAATATGTTATAAAACCTACTTATCGGATATAATGTCCAATGTACAATTCCAATACATAGTATCAAGAGTGTCAACCCGGCATCCAAAAGCGATCTCCATACGGCACCATCGTTTGGATTACTAGTAAATTGTATACCCTTCTTGCTTACTATATTAAAAGAGAAAGTAAAAGATATAGAACAAAAATATAAAACCTAGTAAATATACAGGAACAGTGTAAACGGACCTCCCATTTATTCTGAAGTCGTTCCAAGCTTCCTTCTTACTGGAAACGACATATTCATATTTAAATTTATGACAAAACTTAGAATAGTTACGAGTAGACGATGCAATATAAAGTTGGCGTCATTGTTCCGCTTCAAAGTTGCTATATAAAGTGTTTTCTTCATCTTTTTTGTGCAACAAGGGCCTTTGAATATCGTTACAAATAGTTTTACATTATTCTATATTAGTCTATTATTTATTTAAACAGAGTAGAACGAATTGAAATTAAGTATATTTTGAAGGGCACCCATAGGTTGTTCTTAAAACATATCATCCGAATGTCGCTAAGTAATGCGTGCATATACGTATCTCCGAGTATGTACTGTTTCTAAAGCATCAGAAAAGAAAGATCAGAAACCTTGGTGGAAAGCCACCGTGATATATATTTATCGCAATATTTTCCTTTATCGAAAGATCTGATTCAAATTTTAGTCTTTTAACTTGACATTCCAAATTACCTTTGCTAAATTATTATTTCTTGATCGTTTGTTCCTTTATGGGAAAAATATCGAGAGAAGTTATGAATTCTTTGAAATAAAAAATTATAATGTTATAAAATTTATGTAATTGTTGATTCTCAGGGCTAATATACTCTTTATAGCTGAGTCTAATTTAACGTATCTTTTATTTGCAGGTTTTCTACACATTTCATATCACTCTTTAGTTTATATCTCATTACATTTTTCCCTAAGAGCTAAGCAAAAATGATAAAATTTAACAGGGATAACTTGAAATCGATAATAAGCTTATGTAGGGTAAATAATAATGAAGAAATTACAATAAAAAAGACGACTCATAAAATAATCCTGATAAAACATGGAGTTTCCATGAAACAGCAAAATCATTTTCTCATCAACAAAGTCGCGGTCACCACCTAGACTATTTCAAACAATTCTTAAAACTATCTGACAGACTACATACGAGACTTTAAACTAGTTGGTACAGAAACATTTGGTCAATAGTTTCTTATATAACATAGTATTAATACTATTCAACTCACATTCAACCCTCGAAAGGTGTTAAACAGGGAAATAAGAATGGGATAATTCCTTGTATTCCTTGGATTATACCCCATTATCTTTTGAAAAGGGGCAATAGGAAGGGAGAGTTCGAAAAATGGTTGCGTTTCCGGTTCGGTAATGGTGTCGTGCGGATAGGCTGATGACCAATATCCGGCCGTCTTTCTATTGGCTGGTTAACAAAATCACGTCCTGAGATCCATATACGATATTTCAGTGTAAATGTTTAATTAGGTAAGTCCATTGATATTTTTATATTTATCAAGAATTAACTTGCTACAATTAATTTTATCATTTCAACAGAAGTTTTTTCTAGACGTCAATAGATTTCTGAGGTGTACCTGTCACACCTATCTATGTCTGCCGCAATATGGCGTATTTGTTGTCGTGTATTCTGAGTTTATTGTCTTAAAACCTTACCAGTAGCATATTCGAGTTCGATAAGTTCGAATGCTTATAATATGCCTGAGCTTTAAATAAAGGAAAACATTGCGATAAAAGCATAGCATGATGGTAGAAGTTTTCCTAATGTCCTCGTGACTTGTTACAATTCTTACGTTGAAAATCTATCGCCAAACACGTAGAGGTGTGTTCCGAATTTAGCGTTACGATTAGCGTGTTTTTGGCTTGAACCACATCACCATTTAACATAAGGTGACAATGCACGTACTGCAGTAACCACTTCGCATGAAGATAATATATTTATTGTTAAAAAAAAGTATAAATATTATTCACATTCATCTAGATAATAAAACCAAGAAATATACATGTGTATATGGATTTCATCTGGATCCACCCGACAGACATCAAAGGGTAACTAAGAACGTGTCTGTAGCATCGTTATGGATGAGATGTGTTCTAGCCTGTTACTTTGTTACAAAGACAGATTCAATTAGCGCGTTTGTAAAACGAATCCAGCAGGCGGTCGTTTGTTAAAAGTACACACTGTGAGATAACGCACAAAGAACTCGCTAGTCATAAGGTAATGCACTTGCATATACAGCAACAGTGGCTGCGTCTCCATTTCTTTTAACAACAGATTCATTACTTATTATTAAATATGATTTTTCCACTTGATAAATGTTAGTACCGTTAATTGTTACTAACATTGATTTGTAATTAAATAATTAGTTTATTGAATTCTCGTTATATGCGTGGGCAATTGTAGGATGCCGTCCAAGTCGCTGCCAGAACAATAGATGAACCATAGACCGTAGGAATAAGAAATAATAGTGTTCCCAAATAGCTCTTCCAGAGTCTTGTCGAATTTCTCGAATAATGACGTCTGCTGACGTAAGATTTTCAACCTCCTTTTTGTAAAGTATATAAGATTGTCACAAGGTGTCCGAATTAAGATCTGTTCTCGACGTCAGTGCAGATACCAAGACAAATAAAATGAATAAATATATGCAGCGACACACAGCTGGCAGACAACGTTACTATGTGCACTACAAGAATTAACGTGAAAAAACAAAACCGGCACTCCGTCAACATCAAGCGTTCTAGGAATACAAGATGCACGCACTATAGCTGCATTAAGTACGCACCTGAGACTTGCAAAGTACAAAGCACATTCCGCAAGGCAGCTTCACTAATCCCGGCTCATTTTTATTTAGTTATTTATTACAAAAAACCTACCTTATTTTTCAATTATTTTATTGCTCAGGTGTTATTATTTACTCCTAACTTTTACCTTTATTTAATGACAACAATTTTGTTTCTATTTTTATACTTGTACATTTTTCTCTGTAATCTTTGCACGTGCTCTGCTATACCTCATTGAAACATGCCTGCTTCGTCAAATATAGAGATTCGTAAACAAGCTGCCACAGCATTTAAAAGTCAACATAATTGGAGTCTGTTCTTTTATTTATCTACGAACCTTCTGATAATACCAACGCGGTAGTGACGCTGCCACGTCCAGTCAGCGTCCTAGGCATTCTACGAGCGTTAGTTAATATTTAAGTTTTTTACTTAAATAGTAGATTCCATCCCGCTAGTTTTACTTTATTTTAAGTTATGTTTAAAAGTATGACCACGAAATTCTTTATTTTAATAAGGATTAACATTTTATTGGGTTTTAGTTCACTTACACTTGATTATAATTAAAACTATTATTGTATTGTGAATATAAAATTCCAGAAATTTAAACATTGTTCCGTGTGGTTTAGAACGAGCGATACAAAATAATTATCTGATGGTAATTACTTACAATTACCATCAATATTTATTTCCAACTGCAAGCGCCCGTGACTTTTTCTCATTTATAATGATGACACCGTGCCTTGTATTCGTGTAATAGTCCATTGAAATGTTACATGAGTTGTACATTTATTAAAGAACGCAATTTTATTTTTGGAACATGTGTGGGGGGTCAATATAAGCTTAACCCCAAGTTTGTGGGGTTGCCGCCCTTGTCCCCCGACCGCCATCTTGGAAAAAGAGGTGCAAACACACCTTTTTCACGATATCTCGGAAACAATGCGTCCTACAAAAAAATCATGAAAACATAATTTGTAGTAAATCGCTTTGTTAATAAAACTTTTTGCCTTACATTAAAAATTATAGAAGTTATAAGCAAAAAAGTGAAAAAAAATCTATAAAAATTTTTTTTTTTGCTCTATAACTTTTTTTATACATGTTACAAAAAAATACCTCAGACCAATCTTGTAGATGGTCTTTTGAGGAAAACTTTTCTCCATATTTTTATTAATTTCATTCATCTAAAACGCTGTTACAACGCTCCAAAGTTGACCGGGTTCGTCAATGCTCATGAGAATCCGGTCAAAACGAAATGTTTAACTTAGTTTTATGTTTTTATTTTTAATTGTAAATACATTCTTAAAATTTAACTTAATTTAAAACATTTTTTTATGAAATTGTTATTCTAATGAATACGCTATTTTACTGTAAAGTTTCCTTAAATACATCATCCATCTTAACAAACTTTCTCCTTTACATGATGCCGAATTAAATACAATATACATTAGAAACGTGGCACAGATAATAGCAATAACTTTAAAAAGTTCCGTAATCCAGATCCGGTAAACACTCTTCCGCGCCTCTTCAAACCTAATCTAGATTAAATAATAGTACACTCAGTGTCTTGTAATAAACAAAAGCAAAATGACCACCATGACAAAACTGATACTAGTCTCCGTTACCGACGTAAAATTTCAAATAAGATACAAGCCTTTCTTCACCTCGTTCACAATATTCACAATATCTTATTTATATTTAAGATTTAAAATGAAATATTAAACATAATAATTTATATACCACAAATACCTCATTTTACTACAGAAATAATAAACCTTCTAAATTTTTATATAAATAATAATACATCAAAAGTATTTTTTGTTAATTCAATTTATTTACAAATGCTATTTTGAATAAATATATGCTGTGCACACAAAATGGCGTCTCCGTGGATCTAATGAGAACACGTGAAATCAATTTGTAACGAATTGGAACGCGAACAAATCGTTCAAGGTGTGTGGTATTTGAATACAGATTATTATGAAAAATCTCTGTTATTTGCGTATTAGCGTTCATATGTAGATTTTTAATCGATTTATTAGATTTTATTATAGTGAAACTCCTTTCGATGCAGTATGAGATGGAAAATATATATTGCCGTTACAATTATGGTTACGGTATCATAATAACAATCGTTTAAGGGAAACTATATAACTGTGAATGTATATTTATCAAAAGTATACCTAAACTAAACAGTATGCAATTTGCCTATAATAATCGGAGTGATAAGGTATTAATATGTGAGTTATTTTCCCACGCTTCGATGAGTCATCGTTTTATTTTTTTGCAAGAGAAACTCGTTGTTTGTAAAGTCTGGAGAGAAATCAAGAACTATTCAGACAGTTTATATGTACAAAACCGCAATTTCTTAACTTTCTTTCGGCCAATATCTTGATTGCATTTAGAAATATGTATCCTTTCTCCTTGCCTAGATTACCTCCTCCTACGCCGCCTTGAAATTAAACAGAGCTATATACTTAAAGAAGACAGCTATATATTCCCGTAATACACACTTAAAAGCGTAGACTTTAAGCAGTTTGTCTCCGGGTGTCTCTAAATCTTAAAGAAAATAATATACTTCTCCCGAATTTCATTAATGATTTAAAGTGCTAAGTTCTTTACAGCGACCGCAAAACTTACGGACTTGGGACAAAATGTTTTTTTTCTCTTTTGGCGAAACAACGTTTATATATAGGGTTTCAGATCTAGTACAAAACTGTGAAAATTGTGAAAACGACAATAAGAAAGGGAACGCTTTGGAAGGTGCAAGAGACTCCGGAGTGAGTCATAATTTACCATTTTGTTTTTACGAACAAGGTATAATAATTGTACTTGTAAGTACACTCGATATTGGTTGTTAATGATAACTGAGAATACCCAACCTGTACAGGTTTGATAAGTGACTGTCTTCGAAGTCAGCATGACGAAGGTAAATTGTCTAAGTTTACAATTAATACGTAATTTTTTGTCAAAACAAGGTTGATATTATACTTCTATTCATGATATTTCAATATTACGATATTCAAGGTACAGATACAAATCTGACAATTATGCTTATTACACACGTCAACTATGTACGGAGATTGAATCTACGACTACTAAGCTTATTTGTAGAGTTTAGTACCTGTTGGTATTGAAGGGGCTGATGGGACCGTGTAAATAGGTCCCACCAGGAACGATACGGTGAAAATAAAAAGGTATAAAAAGAATGCTTGGAAGGAAAAAAGAAAGCGTGGAGCGGTAGGTGGTCTTGCCTATAAATAAATATAATAACAAAGACCCCAAATAAAAAGCGTGCACTAACCTGCAAACTCAGCACCTCGTACGGAAGCAGCGACGTCTCAGGAATAATTGGTTTGCGATGCCCAATGCGTGAGATGTAATATTGATTGCGGTTTTTTGGAGATAATTTTCTGTTTTAAACGTGCGATGTATCAAGCGGTATGTTAATTCCAATAGTGACATATTCAAAATTTTTCTTCTTTTTTGCAACTAAGTGACAACGTTGTTGTCTACAAAAGCGTCTGCATGCTCCGTACTCGATCAATGAGATGCAGGCCAGAAACACATCACATTATCTGAAGCGCAGTCATTATATTTATTTATATGGGCGATCCAGGTATCATTGGTCCCTGTTGGTACCATTTTCTAACTTTACAATGAATACGTTACATTTTGTTGCAACACGATTGGTAATTAAGTACACAAAGCAGCATGTTTCGGACCTGTATCTTAAATATGAAATTTACTTTTATCTATCTACCCTCATCAAATTAAAATATTTACCTTCAATTGATTTTGAGAGATATAGGGTGTGTAACAGAATATAATAAGAATAATGTGAAAACCTGTGACTGTTTTTTGTCTGTGTAAAAACACTAAATTCTCCAAAACTACTAGACATCATTTTTATAGAGTTTACAGATGTGACTTAGCGTAGTTTGGGCCTATATATAGGCTTTGTATCATCAAATTCCACACCCGAAAGAAAATTTTGTAAGTCTGCTCAGCTTAATACAGTTTGTAGAATAACCAAAGATGGCCTTTCATTTGTTGATTTCCATACGCTGCGTGTTGCATGCATGGACATTAAAAACGGTTGCTTTTTGCGCGGTTATCTTTACCGTGTGGTCAATATTGCCGTGTCAGAATAGCAAACAACCTTAAACATAAGATTTTTTTTTAAACAAAATTTAGTTACTTTATTTGTTTGGATTTCAAACGTACGAAGTCGCAGACACAACTAGTATGTATACATATTTATGTCATCTGTTAACAACATACTAGCTGTACTGGAAATGTGTGTGTGGAAATTGGAATCAAATTGCGACATAATATTAAAATAAATAAGATGTACTAACTTCATTGTTTTTGCAGTCGCATACTCCGGCCGCTTTACCCGGATTTAATGTCAGATATAAATCATAAACAGGATGCGGGGCGGGGGGATAGAAACTTTACTGGGCCATCTGTCGGGATAACCCTTCGGTGTACAGTTAGCATAAAAAATGTAGTCAATTATTTTAAGTAAACAATTTCTACCGTAAACCGACATAATGAATATTAATAATATAAGCTCTTTTTTAATACTATCTAGAAATTTACTGAATCAAATGGAAAGAAAAAAATAAAATAATGGACATGATTGGTGGTTTAATTTAGATTGTGTATCTTGTTTAAAAGGATGTCTAATTAACATGTAGGATGGACAGCTTATGTTCTTAATTTGATTTTGACCTTGACCTTCATCTCGATACTTTGTTACATTGTGAAAACATGACTAGTCTGTTAACAGTTCTGTATACAACTCTGTTGCCAGTCATTTTAAATATAATCCTTAAAAATAATGAGACCGAGGTAAGCCTAAGTGTTAAAAGCTAAAACTCCAAAAAGTTCTTGTAAATACGGCTTTTTACACGTACTGCTTTATTCTACGAATTGCGCAAATTACCTGTGGATATTATGTACTTCGACTTCTAAATATAAGGTATATACCCAAAACAGTTTAGAAGACAAACTCGATTAGCGTCGAACAAACAACCCCCCAGACTTGATGCAATCCATCTATCAAATTAATGAACTGTGCCAATAGCACTCGCTCCCCAATCTTCGCTTGGCGTCTGCGTACAACCGACAGCTTTTAGAAACGCTCTAAGCATGTAAATTCGTTAAATAAACAAGTGTTTGATTCTGTTTTTTTTTAATGTTCATCGAATGAATATGGACGAACGGCTACTATCACGCCTTGCCGTCGACTGCAATGTATGTTTTTGTTAGCTTCTGACCACAATATCATTTGATGTCAAATGAAAATGTGGCCGAAGATGGTAATATAATCTTATTTGATATTAAATGGTAATGTGGCCGAAGATGGTAATGTGAGCTCATTTGATGTAAATGACAATGTGGCCGAAGATGGTAACATAATCTCATCTGATATGCAATGACAATAAGACCAAAAATGTAAACCCTATCCTATCTGATGTTACATAATAATATGCCCGACAATAGACGGACTCTTAAGTATAGCTGTCTTATAAAAATCCCAACCACGGTGCTTTAGTTTCATTATGATATTTTCCTTTACCGAAATCTCAAGCTCATTATATCTTAAGTTACATCGATCACAAACCAATGCCAATAAACGACCAACAAAATTGCTTTACGGTATACTACAACAAGGTAACCAACATTAACAAAAAACATCGCAAGGTAACGTGCAGTCTTACAGTATACCCGTATTGTCGCAAAATATGGAACTAATTTCTTGAAATAGTCAGACAACTAATGCAATTTTACTGAGTAAGCAAAAATTTAGTAATTTGTAAAAGTGTAGAATAGATATATTTATGACCATGTATGTGACAGTAAAATTTCAATAAAATAAATGTTATTTTTTTCAAACTAACTACACTGTTGATTTGGCAAGGCCTCTGTAGTTTCACCGGACTACTAAGGGGAGCGCTTATGGCACTCACCCATAAAATAAATGAGTTCAATTAACATCATACATTATTTATATAACAAACTTCAAAATAAGGCTAGATCTAGACAAAACATGACCAGTCACGGTCCAAATTCTTTTATATGTATAAGATGTGTTGACTAAAAACCGAGATTAAGCGACAAATCGTCTCATCACGGAGTTTGCGTGAAAAACCTCCTGGTATTTCGTCCAATCTCAATGGGGATAATAATTTACATGCATCCGCCTCCAACCCCGACTCTATTCCGAGCTAAATTCGCAATAAAAATAATTTCGCCCGACAAATTAAACTGGCCTTTACGGTTTTATTTATTTCAAGATTCTTTTGGTTCTTTGTAGATTCGGCTTTTTTGCTACAATTTCTTTTAATGTTTAATAATGTGGCTGACAATTCTAACACCCGTAAAAATAACAAGATTCAGCGACATATATGATAGATGACCTGTCGATGATGACAAAATGTGAGTTCATCTTAATTTAAAAACTGTATCGATATGGTCACAACGTTTTTTCAAAGCACCTTTTTATTTTTTATATTCGGGAAATCTCATTCCCAAATATGACATTTAGCGACATCTCTTCTATACTGTTCAAAATTTATACTCCGGAGTCTGACGAGAGATGGCACTAATTTTAAACTGTTAAATTTATTCTAATTTTTATAAAAGGTAGACGGGAGGCCTAAAAGCTTTTTATTTGTTAAAAGTCACCAAACCTTAAATTATGGCTTGCCAAATATCAAAGTTTATAAAGTCGGTCACGCACAAAGTCGATTCGGAATTAATATTGTGCCTCGTTTGTTTACTAGGCAAGTAACGTGAAAAATAATAATAAAGTTTATATCATATTTTTAAGAAACAATGCATATTTAAATAAGTACATAAAAACGTACACAATCTTTTAATAAAATTAAACGTAATACGATACCATAATTTTTAGCGAACTTATTAAAAATTTAAGATTCCAAACCCTATGTTGATTCGCCACTGAATGTTCAACTACGTAATACACCAGTATTTATACATCTTTAATCGTTTGTATGTATCATAATTTATCAATTACTTTACAACGGTGTTTCGCCAATAGCACAGTTGCATGGCCAATCGTACGACACAATAGTACGGCTGCTCGGTCAATAGTATAGTTACGTGTCACTAGTAATTCATATTTGCCCGAAATAACTCTTTTAATAAACTTTCTCTTATAATGTGAACTACTTCATAATACACGAATATAAAAATATATTTAAAAGTTATTTTTATTAGTTTTAATCATTTTTAGAATTTGTTTAAAAAAAAGTTCAGATCCTTTACACAATTATTTTACATATATTAAACATAAGTCTGTATTATACATAAATTTCATTATCAGAATATAATAAAAACGCTTTTTTAACGGTTTTCAATGATTTTAACTATTCATAATATACAGCATCTAGCACTGTAATACTGATTTTTATTATACAGTCCCTAATCTTTAACTTTAACCCTTTTAACGTGTAATGTTTTAGAATATTACATATGTGTACATAAAATTCACTTAATTATATCTAAATGCAAAGAATGGAGTTTAGTGTGTATTTTTGTAAACCAATTTGAAAGTTTATAGAAATATTAAAACAT
The DNA here is from genome assembly GCA_035772565.1 of Antheraea assamensis. Classification (NCBI taxonomy): domain Eukaryota; kingdom Metazoa; phylum Arthropoda; class Insecta; order Lepidoptera; family Saturniidae; genus Antheraea; species Antheraea assamensis. Next base: position 1,353,944 of record JAQQSE010000046.1, on the reverse strand, counting down.
TATTAATAGATTTACGATTATGATACTTATGTTTCAATGAAAAATTATTGCATACTTTTGAATTTTGTAGTAATAACAAACTGTGGATTTAATGTCTGACAATTATGTTTTCTCCATTTTACATAACATTATGTAAGAACCATCATGCAAACCGTAACTAGAATTTTTAAAAAAACCTCATCTACGTCTATAAGCGATTTCTGTCTTTTATACGCTTTACCTTGCTAAATGCAGATTAGACATTTTAATAAGATATAATAAAAAAGCATTCGTTAGCGAGAATTTATTAATATATATTCGTTAAAGTCATTCAGTTTAAAAAACTGTTCAAGTCGACTCGCCCGTTACAACACTCCCGTACCCTTGACAAAGCCAGTAAGACCCTGAAACAAACTTCACCCTATCTCCGTCCCTCTCGATCCCAAGTCAGTAGAAATTACAAATTGCTTCTTTGAACGCAGCGTTTCTGGCGATTATATTCGAAACTTAAGGCTATTTCCGACAATTTAGAACGGCAACGACTTTTAAAGTCGATTTGAGAAGTTCTCGAAATAATCGCCTTGTCGGAGATTTGTCGGTTGTATTAATGTATAGAGGTCAACGGGGTGCATGTGGTCACTCTCCAAGCGGGTACTTTTAACTAATATTATAAAAGCGAATGTGAGTTTGTTTGTTTGTTACACTTTCACGACTTAATTACTCAACCGATCATTATGAAATTCTACATGCACCTTGTCAGAGGTAAATAATATAGGCGATTAACGCAAAGGAAGCAGATAGGAGAAGGAACAATTTATGTAATTTTGGATCTTTTGATATTTCTTCTCGACTAATAACATTTTAGCGACTAGATGTAAAAAGTGTACTCGATTATTATTTTGATTGAAATAAATATATATCTTGTTTTAAAGGTATATATATTGTTTTGTTTGTATTGTTTCATATTATTTCTTATTCTGTAAACGTTTATTTATTTTTATAATTAAATAACATAAATGATTAAAAGCTTTATTATGGTTATCTCGGTGTGCGTTTCATAATCCGTTACAGTTTCACGAAGATAACGTATCGGGTCAACATCTTGTATATATCTTATGTATAACATATCTGTATATCAGTTATTTTGTGTACGCATCATTACTGAAGTATATAACGGTTATGATAAAACGTCTCCAACAAAATCATAAAACATATCCTCGAGTAACATGTTTTCGTGTCATTAGCATCACTTCACGCTATCAAAAGTGTGTCCGCGCATCACTCAAAAGCTACTAGATAGATAGGTATCAATCACATTTTTTCGTTTTATTTTTAAACACTTGGCTCTTATACAAAAAAAAATATCACGATATATTAAATTAATATACCTAGATTTATTTACGTTTTAACAAACGATGACTATTAAAGCACTACGCGTTTAACAATCTGTGGAGTGGGACAAGTGGTGTGGTACTTATGTTTTTTTCTCTGTACATCAAATATATTGTTAAGATAATAAGCAATGCTGACAAAGTCAAGGTTATCAACTAGTTTATAATATATTAATATACACAAACGGAGATAAAGCCGCGGAGAGCTGGTAGTAGTCGTTTATATTTTTAATTAACATAGAAAATAATTTTCATCACAAGTTTCGTTGCTGTGAAATTACTCGTTTCGTTATCTTGAAGCTTAATAAATAAAATTATATTTATGCGAAGGTCACATAGAGGGTGAATATTTGTACGAACATGCGACGAATGCTGTGTTTCTTACAATTCTTACTGTATATTAATTTTCGTGTTAAATCATCCAAAATGTTCAACGTTTTAACACTGAATGAGTTTGCCCAAGTGTATTCGGAAGAACGACCTTTGTGCGATAAACCCCTTTAATTTTTATCACTTTACCGATAAAGATTTAGTTTACAAACGTGATCAATACGTTTAAAATGAACGTTTAGGCTGTACCTGTCACGTTAATAGTATACTAACCGTAGTCGAAGCCCGCTAATGTGACTGAAACACTAATTAAATTTTAGATTAAATAAAGATAAATGTTTATATAAGAAAGATAGTGTGTTCGTAAAATAACCCTGACATTGTAAAGTGTTGACAACAAACTGGATCGGGTCTAACTCTTGAAACAATATTTTGTTTAATAAACTGGTCTATGAATATTCGAATGCATTCGAAGGGAGTGATTTTTAAATCAAAAAATTATCCAATTACTTATTCAACTGACAATAATCGTTTAATTCCAAGAAAATGTCAATATACGAATTCGCTTTAATTTCAAATAGAAATTTCTGCTCTATGTATTTACAGCTTTTTAAGCAAAATCAAGTGATATTTGTATAATTTTACCGATTACAAGTTGCATCATTGTTAGAAAATCTTTCTATAGTGTACAGACTGTTTTTAATTGGGCAGTATAAATATAATTAACTAGTTTTTGCCGGCCTCTTAGCTCGAGTTAATGTATACTGAAACTATCCCTCAGAAACAGCATTTAATTTTGAATGAAATATACACTATGGTCTTTTGCAGTACCCTTGATAACATGTAAGCAAATTTCATGACAATCCATTGAGTAGTTAAGTTGTTAATAAACAAACAAACTTCATATTTATAATATGTGTTAGAATTATTCGATTCGCTACAAGTGAGAACACACCCCGAAGTAGCCAGCGATTCATAAATTTCATTCGAAAGAGAAACTTTCGACGAAATGAATGAGAGAATAAACGATTATTATGCTTTATAATAATTAACTGTTGCAGTTGTGATAATTTTTGTTCTAACAAAATTGTAGTATTTAATTCTATATTTCTTCTACAGGATGTTAACAATTTGTTTGATTTCTCATTTCTATTTAACGAAACAATAAGCTTCCTAAACAAAATAAGAACAATAGTAACGATCTAAAGGAACTTTTACTATCAAAATATTATAGGGCGGATTATTGTGTGAAAAATAGTGATACCTGAAAGTGACTTCCTTTCTATAATGTACCCCATTAAAAATGATAATATACGATTGTAAACCATCCTATTATAAATATAAACAAGAAAACTTGTAAGGGTGTATGGATGTTTCTTACATTTTCATGCGAAAAATATTAAACGAATAAAATCGTCCGCGTTATGCAAAATTAATGTATAATTTATGCATAACTTACAAAGATACAAAGGCAAGCGAAATCGTGATCGGCTGCTAGTATTACGCATTACTATGTACTAATATTTACAGATTACTGAAAGACTTTATGATTAACAGAGAAATCTTTAATTACTTACAGCTTAACACTGTCGCCAATTATAATAAAGTGGGTATATGCTTATGAGCAGACTGTATAAGTGATAATAAAAATTAAATTTTAATTGTGTACGCACAATATTACACACTTACAAGACTACAATGATTATGAACAAAACAAATATTATTTTATTATATATAAATAGGTAATTATTACAAGGATGTACTTGTTGTCAGACAGTACACGTGATCGATGACGACAAGAGCCGAGTAAACCCGATTCAGCGTCATCAACCTTAGTATGACGGTTCACATTTTGGTCACTTTTCGGTAAGAAAGCAAAATACGTTTGAAGAAGTTTTCACTTCTATTCTTATTCTACTCATATTATTATAGGAAAATAGTATTACAGTTGTGTATTGTGTATTACAGTTATACGATGTTCAAAAAAACGTACTACATTATACATATCAAATAAAATAAAAAAACATTGTAATCACGCCTTAAATATTTATTTCACCAGTCGAGTCTATTTTTATTATAACTACACAATTAATAATGATGACAAATTCATTGTAATTATTTGTAATATGTAAATTATTAATAAAATTCGAATCTTCCTTCTTCGCACATATATTGGAAATGTCCTGAAAAGTGAAAAAAAAATTAGTACCACAATCAACATATAGCGTACACTACAACGGAAAACATTGCGCCACATACAAGCAGCGTATCGTCCTGTTGTTTTTAAGTCCTTTGACGTAACGGATAGGGTCGAATAACTTAAGTACAGTCTTGTTTACATTTTAAAAGTACTTATAAAGAAAATATCTACAAACTATTAATCATGAGATATTAAAATTCTGTTAATAGTATAAGCGAGAAAATTTGTGACAACTGATGAATGTTTTTATGCAAAAACTGTTGAACGAATTTTGTAGAAATTGTATAGTCGTGGAAGTTGGTCAAAATATAACGATAAATGTTAAGCAAGAAAGTTAGAAAAAATTCTGCTCTTCTAGAGCTATGTCGGGATGCGTTGGATAAACAGCTAGAGTAGAGAGAGACACGAATATAGTAATATATGATGATGTCCTCTATAACGATAAAAAACACAGACGAAGTCGTAGGCATTAGCTATTTAGTGTTGCCTAAAGTTGGTCTTGGTCTTACAGTCTTGGTCTTGCATTTTTACAAGACCAAGATCACCAAATTTCAGCAAGACCAAGACCAAAACCGATCCTTACATGACTTTTGCAAGACAAGACTGGAGCCTGCGAGACTCTTGCGGTCTTGCAAATTAAATTAGACTAAGTTTTGGACAGTATTTGGTTACAATATCGGTATTTATATACGTTATCTAGTGTCGGTATCAAAGTTAAGACGTGTACAAACAAATGTACTCTTATGTTTCAAAGAAGAGTTTGCTTATACAAGTTTAAAACAATAGATTCAGTATAGTAATAATTTATGTTACGCGATGTTCTAATTCACAACCTGTTTGTCGCCGATTATGGTTTCTTATTTGAAAAAATATTGACAAAGACGCCGTTTTATTGAAAGACTGTACTACAAGTATATCAACACTATTGATTATAATACTATTTGATCGCGGCCACTCTTATGTCAAATTTCATCAATGCAACGTTCCAGAAAATAAAATGTTTCCAGCTACTCAAAAAGGATACGAATACAAATTACGTTGTCATCACAAGGAATATTGTAGTTGTAAAGATAGGTAGATATTATAGTAATTTATTGTGCAAATACTAATTTCTAAATACAAATATAAGTTTATTTGTTTGTTGCGCTTTGACGCCTTAACTATCTAACGAAATATTATGAAATTTTGTAAACACGTCATCAGAGATACACAAAAAGACACAGAATATCTTTCATAAAAGTAAAAAGTACTATTCTCGAGGAATACGTCAAATCTACATAAAAGTGAAAGAAGTCACTCGCAAAAGCTAGTATTAATACACATTATTACTTTATGAAAATTTACTATGTATTCATTTCTATCGTACTCTATTTAGATAAGCTAAAATTATATATGTAATTAGAGCTGCAAATAATTTATATAATTTATATTTGTATATTGTCGGTAATTTGAATTATTTTGTATTTTGGTTTATTTGGCGGCCATTTTGTTTTATTCGTCGTGCTCCCGTCTTCATAACTAAGTAGCCATAGCAATGTATAAGAATATTGCCTCACGGTCAATGAGAACTATTTCGTTAAATATTAAAAACTGCTTACAGATACATTTATGTTATTGTTTAGATATATTAATGCAACATTTTAAAACTTCATCTCTTCCTGTATTTTCAATTAGAAAAACTCTTTGTTTACAATTTAACATTATAATTAATAGTAATTTTGAAGATAAAAGTGTTCTTTGTAATAAGATATTAATTAATAAACGTATTACTTTAAGAGTTTCATAATACAATTTTATGCGGAACAGACAAACGTTTACTTTGTGCATGGCCAAAAGAACCGAATTATATTGACGGTATGGGCACGTTATATCTATATAATAATATTTTTATTTCCAGCTGAGCTTTAGTTTTAGAATAGAGCTCCGACTAATAAGTTTAATTGTATAGATTGTCTTTATTTTACAACTTTTCCAATCATAATTAATTTAATTAGTTTGGTTGTACTTTACTATGAACTTGGTATGAATAGAGACTAGGTCTATACAAGCTCAAAACGTATTCGTTAGCATTGTTCTAGTGCTTAACCTAACGTATTTAATTTATTAAAGGTGCTATTTAAGCAATAGGCTAATAGGTAAATGCAAGACTTGCAAGACCTGCAATACACTTGCTGCAAGAACAAGACCAAGACCAAGATTGAGAGCGCAATACCAAGACCAAGACCAGGTGTATTACATACAGGAGTAAGACCAAGTCAACTCTTGTCAATCATCAGGTTAGACCAGATTAGACCATCAAGTCGGGTTCTACTGGCAGCCCCGTTACCTGTATATAGTATATATATCTTTCATCGAGGCAATATTTAAACCCAAAAAAGAAGTTACCTCAAACTGCTGACGTAGACACCTTTGGAACATCTTTAGAAACTTTCGATCCAAGATCTATCGCAGCCGTTCGACGGCAACCTGTAACGGATGTTAAGTTAAAATAAATTAAACTTTGTTTTAATTTAGGGTTCTGAAAAAATGATCTCTAGGTCCCTTTGAAATTTGCAGAGACGTAGCGTTTTTAAAAGGAACTTTGTAATATGAGGTCCAAATCGTAGACAAAACTCACAGCTTCCGCCGCTGACGGATAACTCATTCCCAAACCTAATATAATCCTTACCTTAAAAGCTAATATAATCCCTACAACACTAAGGTTCCCTAGAACATTCCTGTTGCGCACTATAGTTCTGTGAAATAGTTTACTTAGTACAGCTTTTTCCAGATTTATAACATGACTCTCTTCAAAACTGAAATACGCACTCCAAGGTTATCAATACGATAACAATAATACCTATGATACAGTAGTTATACATAGACAATGGTAAGCATTTCACATTAGGATGACCGTCTGTCTGTTTAATGCCCAGTATATATATATATATTAGGAAGGAATACAACCGAGTTCGAAGGTTTTAGGAAGTAATTAGATCAACAAATGAAGTGAAAAGTATTTAAATTTTAAAAATAATACACACTACCTGCCATAGTGATGCCACCGATTTTGATGCACAACCTATCAAGAGTTCCATTGGTGGTGCCCAGACCTATGCCAAACTGGACGCCGCTGATGGTGGCATTGATTATATCACTCACTAGTCCTCTATTAGCCAGATCTGTAAATACACATTTGAGAGTTAGAAAGTAAAAGAGAGGGAACACATATATCAGGAACAAGAGCAAGTTTGCTTGAGCAAGCGGGAGCAAGCAACATACTTTTTTTTTTATGTGTGGAATTTATATGAAGGTAAGTAATGGGATTTGGTGAATATCGAGGGATACCAATCTGACGCGAATTAATTATAAGGGAGGTAAAATATAGCAATTGTTTCCGATAGGATTGAGAGCGCCATACGTCCATACACCAGGTTGTAACAACTATTTAATGGTACGCTCAGGAATGTCGCAATATGGTGCCATACTCAAAAGAATAGCACACTGTTCATTCAATATAATAAAAAATCTTCACCTTTCTCATCATCCTCTAAACCACTCTTCACCAGTCCGCTATCTTTCTCATCTCCTGCTATCACTTTGGAATCGGTTTCAATTCCCTCTTTCAGGTTATCATCTTTATCCTGGATTGCATTCGGATCATGACCGGCTAATGTAACTCTAGAGCCCTCATTTTTATTCTCGATTGATCGTGATATTTCTAAAATATTAAGAATTAGGTTGATTATAATTTTTCCAAATCCAATGGAAGAGTTTGAAACAAATGACGTTATTGTTTGGAATTTGATAACTATCGCAGTAAAGAAAAAAATTCCCGCAACTACTAAATATTTTTGGCTCCGTGATCAAAATAAATACCATGATAGATATTGCTCGTACGTATTTGTTATCCAAATCAGAAGTTTGTCGTAATTCTTTTAGATTGCGCCCACTAAATGTTTAAACGAGATACCATTCGTAATTTTACCATTTTACCACCAGTCATGTATTATTCATTTGCTAAATACAAGCAGGAGGTATATATTATGGCATGTATATACTTATGTATATCGAATATTAAAAATTATAGTGTCAATGGCTCCATGAAATTTTTAGATATAGGCCCTGTCGAAATATTAATGGTGCAAGGTTTATTCTTGTAAGGCTGTAACGTTATGCTGAGAAAGAAACCTATTTGAGTCCAATCAATACTTAATTATTTCTTTCTACCACTGAGTTCTGTTAACCATATTTAATATTTTTAGAAGATTTACAGATTTTTGCTTTGGAGGCATCAATACTCATCATCCATTTGAGAATGTGAACAAACACTAGCCAATAAATTAATAAAAAAAAAGTGCTGGAAATAATGCAATGTTTGATTATGCAGCAATTCTAATACCATACGAGTATGTAATGTTTCGATCAGAAGGGTGTGATGATTCTTAACACGGACTAGAACTTCATGCAGTCGAACAATCTATAAGAGTGGGTTCATTAAACAGATGAGCTCAAAATGTGCGAAGTCTGGCAATATTTAAAAAGGTGATTGGTTAATAAAGATCAACTATTTTATTTGATTTTATTTTTAATGCGATTGGAGGCAAACGAACAGACGGGTTACCTGAAGGTAAGTAATTACCGCCAACCATAGACACCTGCGACACGAGAAGCATCACAAATGCGATGCCGGCCAATAATATTATGTATATTGAATAATATATACAAAATATAACATATAAAAATGTAGATAATATATAAATTATTATTAATATTAGGTGCCCGCCCCGGATTCGCCTATACCCTGTCTTATTCACTGATAATATAGCAGTTTAATTAATAAAATAATTAAATAAAAAATCAAGTCTATTATCTTTATAGTTAGTCGCATGTATATACTCTACAGAAGTATAGTTTACCAAAAGGGACTAAATATTAAAAAAAAATCATTGAACGTTGATTACTTGATTCTTTATTTAAAAAATGTACGTACCTGGAGCCGTGGAGACGCAAACTATAAGCCCTAAGGCTAAACCGATGAGGGCGATTCGAAGCATCTCAGCGAACTGGCTTGACCACATCCTTGGACTTGCGTATTTATACATTTCACTTGAAGCATTTTTATTCCACAAGGTTCATAGTACTGGATCGTTTGGGGTAACCAGTATATAAGAACTCCACGAATTCTATAGTTGTCTTTTTCTTTTGTAAAATTTGGTAACTTGAATTATCATTGAATAGCTAATAAGTACGACTGAGTACGTAATAGTTATTTTGTTTAGCTCGATCAGGTATTATTAAAAATTGTACACCGTTTAAAATGACATCGGAAGAAAAATCGTTAATACTCGATTTGCTTGAAATAAATTGATTTTGTGTTGCTTGACAAAATTAAATGCATAAATGATTGCGTCTTACTTATTCAAATGTATGACAAATTGAATCTTCCGATTACCTGATTAATTACATCATATTTATTAATTAAAACCTGTTGGCTAATTAACATCTTTAGCTTTAATTATGATGACCGATTGATAAAATGCTCGGACACAACATTGATCGCTACGATGGTCCTGAGTTTTTTTTATTGGATAGAAAGGAACACCATTGCGTAACCATAAAACGACAGTAAATGTTCATTAATACTTTCATGACTAGTTAGTTTCGTCGAGTTAAAAGTCTATCTCCAAATAACTATCAATGAGAGCCATTTCATTTCTATGAGCGACGTATTACATTATCAATATTATTTAAGGTGCGACTAGGTTATACCCAAAAGTAACCGATACAGATTAAAAAACGAAATAGTTAAGTATTAAAGAAAAATAAAGATTTATAAAATCTCAGTCTAGAACAACAATGGTAAAAACACCTTAGAGGCCGGATAGATATCTTTAGATAAAGAGTACAACTCTCCTCTCTTTTACAGCAGTCATCTCTGTTCTTCTTTTTGTTAACTTGGGTAAAACTCATCTGCATGTCCTCTCTAGTTTAAACGGACAAGAATAGAATGGTTATATGAGACTCGACAAGGACGTACCCTGAAGCAGTGCTGACTAAAAACTCGACGATACTCCCACGGCACAATCTTCATATAGAGAATCGGGAACTGCTTACACACTACTTTCGCTTTCTATAAATCACTATAGTACTTTTCTGAGCTTATTTTGTCAACTGAAGCCAGATCGCTTCAAACGAACACTAATGACATGAGCGTATGGCACACACAACACGTCTTGGCAAAAGCCTGTGCATAAATACGACGGATGTGTATACCTTGAACTAATCTCTATTCTGTGTGCAAACCATGTAAAAGCCACCCCGACAACTATCCAAAGTTGTCAACCCATCCCACCATCGGTATTTCTATGCTCTCTTTATCCACTCTCAGCCAACACTCCATCAAAAACACAAAAGAAAGCAATTATATTACATTTTTCAACATGACATTCAATAACCGTAACTTGGACAAAACTAATTACATTTCTGTAAAAAAATACAAAATACATGGCAACACAAAATAAAAAGTTAACATTAAAATATATATTAAAATAACTCTGGTCGTTCGCTTATAAGAAATAAATACGCTGAACGTGGGAAAAACAAGCCACAGGACCTGGATATTTTAATCTATTTTTGCTATATACTAGCTTTCGCTTACGGTTTCGCTCGTGTTAATATAGATTAACCTATCGCTGAGGAATGGTTTTTTTTTCTAGATGGAAAGATAACCTATGTCCTTATCTTGTAGCCCTAATAACGTGAATGTAAAATTTCATAATGGACCGTTGAGTAGTCTAAGTGTAACAAACAATCTCACTTTCGCATTTATAGTATCAGTAAGGATTCATTGCTATATAATATAGTTGACAGGTTTATTGACGCTGTCAGCGGTGGACCTGCATTCCTTGGTTAAGCTCCTAAGTACTGTCAGTTTTCATCTTATATGTTGTTGATACCAATGATTTGTTATTACTCAGACATACACGTACATAGCTGTATCTTAATACCCAGCAAGTTAATCACAAAAATAAGCCTTACAAAAAGATGCAACAATAAAGTAATCTCAAACCAATTAATTACACATAAAATATACCTGACGGCTGAATCGATTTCAATAAGACTTTTATTGGCTGATAGAATACTTTTCAGAGTATAATTTAGGTTCCATATCATAAAACTTTGTCATAGATATAAGCAGTGATGTCAAAATTTAATAGATGTGACTGAGAAGCTGAAAATTAATGGATAAATAAGTTGTATGGTTCGGGTTGGGTTGGAAATAAAACACAGCCTATAAAATCAGTCAAATACGTCGTGAAATAAAGCGATGATGGCTCATAGGAAAGTGTGTTGGGACACCACGTCAATTAATGTAGGTTCGAATCCTTGCGAATGATCCGGATCTTTAGATGAAGGAAAACATCGGCATGAAAAACAGCGTGATGGTAATGCTTTTTCTAAGTCCTCATGAGTAGCTACCACCCTCAAGTTGAGAATCAATCAGCAAGCACCTATGGGTATGTTCCAGCATCTGCACTTGAGAGCCAGTGTCTCTCCTTCTAGGTTTAACGTTACTACCATCTTAAACTACATCGTTATTAAAGATCAAATGAGATTGTGGTCAAACGCTGAAACCTATGTTTAAAAAAAAACTACAACAAAGCCTTTTTCACTTGAACAAAGTCGTATGCATAAGCTAGTACTATATGTAAATATAAATCCCCTATCAATATAACGTATAGCATGATATTCTGTGATAAGTAAATTCGTTATTAATTCAAATGACACCGGCTCTCGCGCCTTCCTAATAGAGTCTGCACCGATGCACGCCCGTAAATAATCACCTTACCTTACGTTGTACTAGTGATGTTATCCTTTTTTCTATATCGACAAATATTACTAATCATTAAACGAAAAGTGTGTTTGAGTACTTCTGACCATACGAAAGAAGTGAAAACTTCTTGATAAAAAACACAACAAACAGTCAATGCAACAAACGGGCAAGTACTGACCGCTTAACTTAACGCTTGACTTTGCTTAACTTCTGTAATCGGACAAGAACCTGTGTTTTCGACACTCTACCCAACACAGTGCTTACCTCCAGTTTTCGTCACACATAAAGGTTACGGATCAGAATTTCAAAGCCTTCCCATAAGAAGCTTCACTTCAAACTATGGTAAATTACCAGCCATCCCCAATGTCGTTTGTATTTGCATCATTACAAACGATGACACAATAAATTATCTTCTTGTATCTCACTAACGGTTTATGCACTATACGCTGATAACTGTCAGATGGCAGGACTTTTATCAAGCTCACTTGATACATATTCTTATATTTTGGCCAATTTTAACAATGTATTTATAAATTATATGCTACTAATTTTTTGTCACGGCTTCCCTGATATCAATGTACATTTGATCTATCCCTTGGGAACAGTACATTTTTTCTGGATGAACGATATGAAAGATGAAAAGCTCTCACCGACACGACAGGACGTGCCAAATTAAATGCTCGCTGCTGTAACAAAAAAATTACTACGTAAACCGAAAATCTATGTAAGTCTGTACTGAGTTTGGAATAATCCAGCTAGACCATATTTTTGAGATTATAACGAATATACACTATTAAGCTACTTGACCGTTATTAGAGACTTTATATTGAGAATAGCGTATCCATTTCCGTTCACTTCTCTTTCTACCTTTTATTGCTATCCCCTTTGCGCTCCTACTGTTCACCAGGAGACGGGGCCGCAGCCACGTTCGTAGGCCGCGACAGATTTGTTTGTCATTGGCGTAATGTGTTTCGTTCGAACAACTTGTGCTACTCATATTTCTATTGGCAGACGACATATTGTGTTTCCTATTTACCGTAACCATTTAACAATTATAAGCTTATATTTAACTAATGAAGCTTATTGAATAATGTCAGAACTATCGACAAATCTATAATGACACCACAGCCCAACACTAAATCTAACTTAAGGGAATCGCGCCGAGGTAATGCGAGTATATTGAAGGAAAATATATCTCCATATAAAGCTGCCGGGGTTACTTGGAAACTGGATGACGTAACTTTAAGAGATACATCTATTTTGTTATTCAATAATGTTTTATTTCCACAGCAACTCATTTGTTTTTCATGAATCTTATAACTGCTGCCCAATATTCTATATGCTGCGGAAACGTGTACTATACGCCGCCGGCACATCCACACACTAGATAGATTTCACATGGAATACCTTCAGAAAATTCTTATCTGCTCGAGTTAATGCTGGGCCCCGGCACTAGGAGATCAATAGCTATAAACATAAAGTAGTGGTAGTCGAGCGATTTGAACGGTGGAATATGAACCCGATGTCGGCTGGTTCAAACAAACCAATTTTTCGGAATTCGCGTATATATGCTAATTTAAATTGATGACACTATCAACTGACGGTGAAAAAAACATCGTAAGTGAACGTGAACCAGAGATGTGTTCTTGAGTACCACCGTATGTGGGATAATATAGAACAGTGGATTTTCCGAATTTGATATCGCCAATCGCCTGGGTTGGACAGATGATTATGTCAATACCTTCCTTCGGAAAGAGGTCTATGGTCCTGCAGTCTCTTACAAGCTGATGATGATAATAAAAAAGATTGTACGAATTTTAAACGAAAAAGTGGAGCGCATGTATTTCATATCTCTAAGAAGTGTAGAGAATAGTAATCGAATTAATAACTCATACATCAGTTCATATATTTTGCAGTGTAATGCATCAGTTATCAGTTGCATGCGCACCACTCCTGTACTGTAATAAGAGATTATGTTAATCTTCTACAGTGTTATGCCCAGAAATAACTGTTTGATTCCCCAAAAAGACCAAAGATAATTTATAACAAAAATAAATCCGCACAACTTCCAAAACATGAGATCAAAATGTGGTGTTTCAAATTTATCATAATATTATCTTGAATCTAAAAAATGCTCTACCTTTTTTTTAGAGAATACGCGGGTTTTAGCCAGTTGAAAATGAAAATTATTCTAGTTGGGCCCATTTTCATTTCGCAATTTTGCAATGAAAACACCACGAGCAGACAATGGTCGCTTTGTTTTTGCATAGATTTCTATATCTATGTATAATAAGGCCCCGCTCCGTAGCAATTCGTTCGGTTTCTTTAGAAATACGTATTACAGTACAAGGAAACGGGCCTTTTTTATGATCACAGAATTTTCCCTAATAGTAACGCGCATATTTTAAATTACTTATATAACCTATATAATCCTAATGTATAGTAATGTTGTCGTTGTGTATTCGGAACCTAACCAATATATTATCTTGTATTATAATAAGACTATTATATACTTAAATTTGATAAATCATTCATAATAATGGTTATACAATAATAAATACAATAATTAATCACAGTCATATACAAAAGATATGTAGAAAAGTTTTTATATTTTTATTTTATACTAGATGACCCGGTGAACTTCGTATCACTTACATATATTTGTGTAAAATGTAGTCAAAATTTAATTACAAAATATTTTATTTAGATTATAAAAGCAACACATGTACTATTTTTATTTCTGAAACAGAACTATTTTGTATTCCAACAAAACAGTACCAAACAGATCGGACCTCGTACTACAGCTATGAAACAGACAAATTTCTGAACGCACCTTTAAATATATGACAAACGAATGACAATTTTTTATTTCTAAAATGACAAATAACATCAAATGTTTCATAGCTACAGAACATTTTGTATTTGAAAATTAAATTATATCTTTTTTGTATTTTCCTTTACTTCGTACTTATGTTTCTCACGGTTTATAAACCTTACCTGAACTTCAACAAATATTTCAAGATCAAAATTAGACAAATCGGTCCAACCATTCTCGAGTGTTACCGAGACAAACGAACAACAATTCAATTTTATATATATAGATGTGGCAACCAATCTTCCAGATTATTGCTGGCAATGTCGAGTAGGTAATAATATTTAAAGTGTCTTGTGATAATATCAATGTTTTAACAAAATGGTGGCTCCTTTGTTAGAAATTTCCAGGGAGTTTCTCTGGCATCTCAAAATTCATACTCCGTGGTATAATTTGGTATCTAATTTACTTATGCAGAATAAACGAACCATATAACGTAAATTGCCACCAATATTGCAAAATTTGGGTTAAATAACACAAGATTATGAATATAAAATATAAAAGCCACTACATGATAGACTAAAATCCCGCCAAATTTTTAAGCCATTAATAGTTTTAGCATATAAAGACTAGATGGCGATATTATTAATAAATTTTAATAATATTTTCACAGAAACGTTAGAGGGGCAAAATCCAAACCGGGAATAAATTATTTTGCTAAAAACACGGAAATTACAAACTATACGAACTACAAAAGTACGTTAGTTAACCAGAGAGAACATTTAAAGTTTATGTAGGTTATACAATTTTAAAGAACCGATCTCTTATTGTTTTCTGTTTGTACAAACTGCTCCCGGCGCATACACGAGTACTTGTTTAATAAGGCATTGACTACAGCTATGAACGGAACGACTAACAGAGTCAGAATAAAAATTCCAGTGTCAGTACTCAATAAAATAATAATTTAGTAATATTTTATGAACATTAGCACAAAGCAACAATGACCGCGAATCTATTCTATTTTGAACTAAAAAGTTATTTTTGAGTGACTATTGGGCGGTAATAGCTACTGAAAATATATGTTATGGACGTTTATAATTCAAATAGGTATATTAGAAAAAAATATCGCCAGCTAAATTAGAAATCGGTTTTCTAACCGGTTTCATCAAAAAATATTATGAATAAGTCCATTTTTTTTAATGATTGACTGACACTAGCTACCTAAATTAGGAAAAACCTATGTGCGCACGTAAGAAGATATAGTTTTTTAATTTAAAAAAGACATTAAATGCAATTGATTACGTTTTGGTTAAAACATTATAATTAACTTTAAGAGGCTTTAAAATTAATTATATGTATGTATATATATATACATATGTGTATACAGATTCAATTTAGATACTTGAAAGAAGTATATAAAACTATTTATTAAATAATAGTAATTTATAATGTAAACAAATAAAAAGAATACATACCGACAGTTAACCTCAAATCTATAAACCCACTTAAAAATTCCCACCATATATTATTTAAAATCACACGCAAATACACATGTATATTTATGCATGAATATATTTTTTTATCTCCACTGATATTAACAACAAGGGCTGTAGATTCATATATATTTGAACATAGTTAACATAGCTACCTTGAATATAGTTATCAGTTCTCACGAAAACTTTAAACAATTACCAACCAACTTCATGGTAAGGCTTATAGGCGACGGTGTGCGCGCGCCTCGTAAAAATTTACTCTCATCATTTTTCCCACACGCACCAAAAGAAGTATAAATTCAAAAATCTGTCGCGAAGCATCCATAGGTGTTTTCCAGCAGTCACACCGTGAACTAAGTTCTCAAAGTTTTGCAGGTCACTATGACGAAATGTTTGCTAAGTATACGATAGACGCGAACAGTTATGGCCCAAATAACCAAATACGCGACACTTAGTTTTCTTTATTTATTATTTAGATACACACATACAGATCAAGTGGACAAGTTTGTGCGAGATGTTATTTGCCTGTATTATCCAGGAAGAACTAAGTACTTCAAAATTCAGGTTTTAATGCGCAATATGCACACGGATTCGCAGTTTATATAGAAAATAAAATCGCTGCCGCTTATCAACAAAATCACGGCTCGAACAGAAGCGTTTACCAAAGTTGTTTTCTAATTTACTATGAAGACTCTTCGCCGGACACGGTCGAAGTTGTCAGTTATTGTTTGTAATTGCACGTATTTAATTAGTAATACGTGTGAAAGAATACAATTTTTTTTATTGCATATACTATTAAATATGATTTATACAAAGGTAAGCCTGGTTGAACTAGTTTTATTTTTTTTCCAACTCCTACCTGTAAAATTGTTCTGAAAATGGTTTTGTTGTTTCATTAAGTATCTACGTGTTATATTTATTATGGGTTGTTTCCTATCTTATTCATTTAAATATTTTAATGGATACTTAACCCTGTAACCTATTTTAAATTACCATAATGAAAAATGGTGATGATATGTAACCTACATAATCCTCTATCTGCCAGTAAAAGTATCGGCAAAGTCAGTTAAAATGTATAGATTATAGATAATTATATACAATTATGTATAAAACTCTGTACTGAATTACAGTCATTGATGTAATTGTCTCATATAGATATCAATATTTGAGAAAATTGAGATTAAGCAATTTTTGTTAACTTTAAAAAATATATTAAATAGCGCCATCTGTTAAAAATAGGTAGAACTATTTCTTTACGAATCTTACAAAATCGTAAACATTGATGTCTTTACAATACTTGAAGGCGTTACACGAAGGAGTTAACATGACTCATTTACAATAAATGAACAAAAAAAAAACAGTATGGTGTGGGGACATATTCTACTCTTCGCGTTGTTATTTATTGCCCCCGAACGTGTCGTATCTTTTTGCATCGGTCGTTCAGTGATAATAAATATATATTTTCTACATTTTATGAGACGTTTCTCTTGTTATTTATTTTACAAAATCAATAACTACGTTAATACAAATGTACCTCTCTGCCCTGAACTAGAATTTTTTACTCAACCAAAGTCACGACCAAGCGTCACGATCGCATAAAATATGACTTTATTTCTAATAATAACATAATTGTAATTTAATAACACGCATGTGTGTAAGGGCTTATAATTACACGTGTGGCATGCATGGGAAAATATGACGGTGCAAAAACTGCTTACTATCTGTATTCTAGATGCCTTAGGTACGACATATTTTAAGATCATTCTGTGATGCTTGGAAGCCATGATAACAGGTTATCTTCATTAAAAAAGAAATAATATGTCATGTTATTAGAAACAAACGATGCAAGCTAAGAAAATGGTTTTAAAAGTTTTCTCATAGAGATATTATTCTGAATACTTGTATAACCAATTAAAAATATCTTCAATATATTTACCTTCCTAACTTGATACTAAAGTTGAAATATATTGTGAAGAGCTTTTAACAGAATATTTTAAACAAATTTTAGTTAATAATTTGATATCTATATTCATCAAATGTATTTAACTACCTTTTTCCTTCTCCACTACAAAACGTTATATACACATCTGCCAGTGTCATTGCTTAATTCTAATATTAACAATAATTCAAATGAAAATAATTTTATTGTCTTATTTAATGTCAGGTTAATAAATCTACGTCCTTGTGCAAATACATTCCAAAATAAATAATAGTTAAAAAAAACTAAAAGACACGCTTTTTGCGATAATCAAACTAAAACGTAAAAAATAATTCTTCGCATAACAATAAAATTACTAATAGTCCATTGAAATGTTACATGAGCTTTACATTTTTTAGAGGACGCAATTTTATTTTTGGGACATGTGTGGGGGATCAGTCGTAGCTTAATCTCAAGTTTGTGGGGTCGCCATGCTTGTTCCCCGGCCGCCATCTTGCAAAAAGTGGTGCAAACACCTTTTTCGCGATATCTCGCAAACTATGCGTCCTACAAAAAATTCGTAAAGACATAATTCGTAGCAAATCGCTTTGTCTACAAATATGTTCTTATAACTATTTACCTTAAATTTAAAATTAAAGAAGTTATAAGCAAAATCAGGATATTTTGATCGAATTATTGCATTGTCATGGGTCTTCGAAGAGTGTGCAAAGTTTGATCGTTCAAAGTGAGGCAAAATCACTATCAAATATTCCGTTATATTCATATATATAGGTGAAAGTAATATAAGCGTGTAATAGTATTGTCCCATCATAGTTAAAACGGGATTATCCAGTTAAAATTTCTTGGGTAGGCACAGTGTAATTTTTAAATAATATTATGACAAATACACGTACAAAGACAGATAATATTTGATAATAATAATGACAAATCTAGTTCCCGACAAGAACACTAAAGAATTGAGGTTTTATTCTAGTCTGGCTGCTCGCCCCGCCTTCGCACAGGTACTAACAGAGAAAATGATAATCAAATCTTTTCGTTTACAATACGATCATGTAATAAAATAAAATGGCAAGTCAAGAAGGCCAATCTGTCAATTCTGTCAATATTATCTAATGTCTTCTGTCTCACTCACTCACTCACTTTTGGTTTGCATTTTTTACTAAAAAAAAAACATTTTTTCGTGTGATTTTTCACATAATTTCTTTCATAAAAACTTTGTCCTGATAATTACAAATACAACAAAACAGAATAAGCGAAATAAGTGCAACCGTTCTGAAGTGATGCGCTTACATTCATACATAAATTCGGCAATTTTTATTTATATAGATTGCATAAGATACTTAAATTAATACAAAATAAAGATTCGTGTGAAAAGATCAAATGTATTCAGCATAACATGTGGCTTCTATTTTATTATGAACAGAATTTCACCAACAAAAATCGTGTATCGTCTTATCCGGCTTGCGGCAGCATCTGGATTTTGCACAAGAAAAAAAACAAATCGTGATATAAAAATTATAATTGTATTTAAGTGATAACACAATCAGATATGTACATTGTGCTGTTCCAGTTACACTTAGACCTCCAGCTGTCTACATCCAATGCGTTTTTAAATGTTAAAGAATGAAATTTATCGAATTCACAGAGACAGTTCCCGCAGCCGGTGAACTTGAGGTAAGTTATCGGTTCTCCAGGTTGACTGACGTAAATTGGCTGTAAAATTGCATACAAAATATTTGTATTATTACTCCAGTATTCGTAATAACCGCTCTATTTCTCTATTTCTATTGGTTGAAAGTCACGTCAATCAGTAAAGAAAATTTCGTCATAGCAAACAGAATTTTCCTCTGGTCAATAAGCAGGATAAAAAAGTCGTAGTGGTCGAGTAGTTACATCGGTGGAATATTTTTGGACATCTAGTCCTATCTAAGTTCGAATTCTGTCATGTACTATAACAACATTTCTTCCACAAACATCGTGAGGAAGTCTGTATATACGTTCTTATAGGTTCACTGTATGTGAGAAGCAAAATTTAGAGTTGTGAATTTCTTGGGGTTGGACAATCGCTAACATTTCGTAGAATAACGTAGTAACACGACGACGACGAAGTAGTAAAACGACAGAAATGAATATAAAGCTGCATTGGATTAAATACCAAATTCAGAACTTTTGTAAAGAAAATACTGCCATGAATAGGTCATTTTTTAATGGCCTCCAAGTTAAATGGTTTTGTCGAAAATCTCTCATGCTAAGTCACCGACCACACAGCAGCTTCAGATTCAATAATGGAACTGCTTAGAAATATAAAAATTTGCATTGCATTGAGGTCTATAACGGTGTTTTGTCTCCACCTTTGTAGGATGAAACCAGGTTGGTGTTCAGGACGTTGAGTAAGACATAGCTATAAATTATTGTCCATGGTGATTCTGATGTTTTATCCATGGGCGGCGGTGATTACTTACCATCAGGTAACCCGTCTGTTCGTTTGCCTCCAATCGCATAAAAAATAGAAAAAAAAAGTATATGTCTTCCAGTAAGGTAAGCATGGTCGCTCGTTGATCAAATCCTTTAGTAACAAAGAGAAAAAAAAACAAGATATTTTTTCTTTTTCTATGTCACTCTCTCTCTCTAGTCTCTCTAGTGTTTGATTTTTGGAATGCACGAGACAAATTCAAAATACCTTGATTATACATACAAATTTTATTAGACGTAAGGGGAATATCACCAACGATTTAAACATGTCATAAAAGTAATAAGAAGTCCCAATAAAATAGCTTACCAAGATATAATATTTCCCGGTCAATAATCCTCTCCGTAGCTCTAGCGAGAAGAGAGATCCTGGGAGTGGGTTACCTTGAGATGGATAGACCTGGGTTGCCATCATAAACGAATACACATTGACATCGTGTGCAGCATACATATATAGTTTACCTATACCCTCACCAGCTATAACTTTTGTAATTACTTTAAAAAATTCGTTAAGGAGGACCCCTGGAAATAGATAAGGTCAGTAAACAGTGGTTCGGTTACAGTGCCTTTTATGGAATCAACCAGGATGCATTATAGAACTCTCGATAGTCACCGATATTTTTAGATTACACTACGCTTACCGTTCGATACAATACAGAGTGGTAGGGCTGCATTGTGATACGGTTTTTTCTAAGCCTGCCCAGCTACTACCCTCACGTTAAAAATCTGTCATTAAGCACTTGTTGTTGTATTCTGCCAGCTGCCCTTGAGAATTAGTCCACCTCTCTAGGTTTAGCGTGATTACCATCTAGACTATATCGTTATTCAACACCAGATACGATTGTGGTCAAAGGTGTGTACAACCTACAAAGTATTTTAAAAGAAAAACTTTGTCATGCTCAAGGAAAAAATCCATAAATCCCTTTAAATTAGCAAGTCTAAAAAACTCTTCGATGTTACGATGTAATTGGGACTTACAAACTGAAATTGTAATCTACATAATATAAGTATCGAATAAACACGTTAGGAATTAAAAGAACAACCCCCAGAGACCTTTAGACTTAACTATAAGGAATAAAAGTTAAAATTAATTAAAATACGTTGCAGACAAAACATGTAGAACATCGATCTGAGGATGCTCCATGAAGGAACGAAACACGTGGAATCGACTGTTGTCGTGATAAATTTTATCTGTAACGTAGTTTAATTAATATTAACTTTATTCATTACAGATAAGTAGGACCATAAGTTTCTCGATTTTATCGGTTTCAGATTTAACTTCTTCAGGTACACGTCTCGCAACAAAGTTCAAAAATGTTTTATTTCAATGAAACGTGGCAGCGGAATATCAATTCCATGCGAAAGTGTAATGTAACACACAATCAAGTATCTATGATGGATTTCTACAATGCCGATTGATGAATCAAACAGCCTAATTTGACGTACTCACCAGACAATAAAGGAGTAACTTCTGGGTTTCCAAATACAACTGAGAATGAGGCATCAGCGGCTTTCTTTAAATCCGGTAGTAATATCTTGAGTTTCTCACTCAACTTGTAACCTACAGATTCCTTTAAAGCAAAAAAGTCATAATTTGTTTACTGTTTGTAGGATTTACCGTGTTTCACAATATCTGGTGGTAAGTTACGGCCCCAATGATTTATGGTGAGATAGGAGCTCATTAAACCTAGAAAGAACCGTCTCCCTGTAAGTATTATGAGATAGATTTTTCAACTTGAGGATGGTAGCTAGCCAGGAAGACATTAAAAAAAGATTAACATCAAAATGTAACTTACTTTATTCATTTAAGATTCTAAGAAGGCGTTTGTGAACATCAAAACTACCACAGCATTGTAAAACAACCCAATCATCTAGAAAAACCGGCAACAAACTCGAGTTGATTTATCTTTTCATCGCATGTGTATATTTATAAACATTATATTTACATTGATTTTTGGTGGATGCACAGAGAGGGGTGCTATATCCAGACATTATCATCGTTCATATATTGATCTACCCTATAATGAAAGCCTTTACACGTCAAAATCCACTTGACACGATGTATATTGTCCGGCAAATTGGTAATTTATTTTGGCATTTCTTAGTGAGCCTTAATCAGGGGATGACCAATTTGTCACTGTTTCTAGTAATTAAGCCATGTCACGTACTATCATGCAATGATTCACTACTGTGTTTTACTTTACCGAAAGCGTTGTGTACATTTCAAACGATATTGAACGACGCGATATCTTAACATATCTAAGCATACCTGAACATACCTTACCCAAATTCTTTAAAATTTCAATAACAATTATGAATAATTCTTTGCCACGCTGTCAGCCAATATTAACGATCATATTCACCTAACAAAATTAATGTTCCTTTTGATAAGTTATCGATATGTAAGATTACAAAATCGAGTCGAAATCATTATTACATTTGAAAAGAAATGTATATTATAACAGATTCAATATAAATACTAACTTGACTGATCAATAAATCATAGAGACCAAACGATAGCAACGAGTACTTGGCGATGTCGAACCCAGTTTCAGAAAGCAATGTATCTCGCATCCACATAAATGGTTTCATAATAGGATTGCTCGTATCTATTACTTTTATTAAATATTGTAGAAATACTGGACAGTTTGCATATGCTGTATTCTGGAATAAAAAACATATTATACTAAAAATATAAACTACAAATACACCCCGACATCGCACGAGACAGTTTATCATCTAACACGATGTCATTTTTGTGTAAGCAATTTAGCCATGTGTGGGTGAATCAATACTTATAAGACACTCCTTTAAGTCAAAAGTGTCCACAAGTAATGGAGGAGAAATTTCAAGGTTATATCCATATAATGTCATTTACATATCAACGATAGCAATTTTATAGAAACTACCGTAAAATCAGTACTTACAAAATTAGTATCTAATTACTTCGATTTTTAGCAATAATATCGAACCAGTAATAACATTTATCGAGATTTAGAGGTTACACAGCGATATACTAAAGCGAAAGCACACTTACCCATGACGGCGATAGACGTAATTTTGATCGTGTCGAACAATTAATTAAAACTAACAGACATACGAGCTATTATTATTGATGCAAATTTAACATATCTTTTTGAAATATGCGAGGCGAATATTATTAACGCAGTTGATATAGGTTTTTTAATCAATGTTACACAAGTACAAGTCAAGTACAAGTACAAGACAGTTAATCAAGTGTTTATATCATACAAATCCTGCTAGATGATGTATATAGTGGAAAAGCATCACATTAAAGGATCAGCCAGTGGCATATCTAGTTTATGGTATATTTTCTAGATACATGCATAATCACTACGCGGCACGCCAGTCCACGACGTATTGGCGATTTCAAACTCCCGAGAAATCCACTCGTCTATATTTTCTCACATAATATAATATTTTAAGAATAATTCTCAGGTTCAGGTTACCTCACGATACTTTCCTTCATTGTCTGCCGATAGTGTTACCAATTTAAATACTAATTTTACGTTTAAATATATACGGATTCGGAAAATATTATTGGTATATAACATTTTTATAAGCAATAGCGGAGCAGGTATAGAAATAGGTAATATTGTTTACAAAGACATTTTGTAAACAAAGTATGCCTTTCCTTTTTTAATATTTCTTCCCCTTTTCTTTAAAAAATAAGTAATCGGAAAGGTTAAAATATATTTATTTGAAAAGGACTGCTTGTAGTCCACACAAATTACTTACGAAGTCATACTTCGGTACGACTGTAGAATATGGTAGCGGTGTCCAGTCCATGAGCTTTATCCAGTCAGGCTGAGGTACGTTGTACATTGCAGCTATAGCGTTCAAGGCAGTCAAAATTGTCCGGGATATAAAAGTGGAACGGACGAATACCTCTGCCGGATCGAAGCACGGAGAGAGAAGTGGATCATACCTATTCTTGATAAACTCTCCAAGAGCATATCCTTTCCTCATTCCGGCCTGAAAATTCACAATTTTTATTCTTCTACTGTGTGAATCGCGCACGCGTTTTTTTACATTATGTATGCAAACTCGTTACAAATAAACAAAAAATGACTCATAGAACAGACCGTGAGAGCGGAACACAATGGTGTTCTAAAAACCGTCTCGGACGTTTTCAAATGATTCGAGTAATAACTTCAATCTACCAAAACGCTAGCCTGTAGGAAACCCAAAAGATGGGCCAAAGGCCTCTTCCCAAAGTGAAAGTATGGGTATAATCACCACATCAGCTCACAACGCGACGTATTGGCGATTTCAAATCCCGAGAAATATACAGTTTCATATTATTTTCCCACATATGATGATACTTTAAAAACATTTATCACACTTTCAGGTTTCCTCAGAGATGTTTTCTTTCGTCGTCATTCGATAGTGCTAAATGCAATTCGAATTAATAAACACGAATTCCGATAAATTCGTTTGTACACGCTATGATTCGGACTTGCAGACTTGCGCATTTTTTTTCTGGTTTGACTAGACCTTTAAAGAATATGTTTTGAGTGTCACATAAGACAAATACATGTCCCAAGGAGAGTTGATATCCGGCAGGCGGCCAATCGTAAAAATAAGCCAAATCATACATCACAATATAACAAACATTTTGTGCCGACCCTACCTACGTGAAATAAGGTTAAAGAAGAAGAAGATATGACAAATGCATGATGTCCAAGGACATATCTACAGAGGTCTGTAATGATTTTTAGTACAATAGATATGGTTTTAATACAGTCGATAGTGACTTGTAAATCCAATGTGGATTTCTCGAATTTTCGAGGTCGTTTGTAAATATAAAACGCGCGACTGACGCCGATATAAAATACTATTTATGTGTTTTTAGTTATATTTCAATGTTAAGTTCACTTAATTATTATTTGTTTTAGTTTATTTACTTTTTCTTCTTTTATATTTGCAGTTTGCACATTATCAACACTGGCAAGAATAGGAAACATTTAGCGAGTCTTGTGATTTCACTCCCACCCTTTGTCCTATTACAATATTGCTTTATATTTTTATCTCACGTTGCAATACCAAGTTTTGGTTATATTTCTTATATAAAAGGTTGACATTTACCGGAGTAAGTTGCCCGAATCCATATGGTTTTGTGAGATTATATAAAATAGCCTTATATTTAACAAGTTCGAGATAAGGTTTGATAGGTGTCTTATCGCCATGTCTGAAAATCTGTAAAATAAAATATTTATCAAAATTATTATTATAGATTAATTATTGCCAGCGACTTCGACCGGGTGGAATTTAGCAAAAAAAAATAATATTCTGTTTAAAAGTGCCCGTATGGCGCGCGTGGTTCTGCTTGGTTAGTTTGTAATATTTAAGTGCAATCCTTTTTTTTCTAAAATAGTCTTAAGTAGCCTAAGCTACTCTTTATAACATTAACTATCTAGCAGCGAAAGTCCCATAAAAATCAGCCAAACCGCTTTCAGCAGACAGATAAGTATTTTAAAAATTATTTGTATATTATAAGTGCATTTTGTAAAAATTTAGTAAAAAGTGCTTATTTCGACATTACATACAGATACTTCAACTTTATTTTTATAATGAGGTATGGAGTATCACACATACGTTTACACTGAACAAAATTGTTTTGTTAAACTACACGCGGACGAAGTGACAGATAAGAGCTAGTCATGAATATAAAACAGAAAATCTCAAACAACATCGAGAGGGGCTGATAAGAAGAAAACTTGGAATTATTTGAGAAATGAAAAGAGCTATATAGATTGATCTGAAAATTTAAAAAAGACTCTATATTTCGTGTGTTATAGCGTCACCTATCGAGTCCAACAATAGCTAAGAACCGTTGTAGTGATCTCTCCTATGTACAAAAAAAATCATCAAAATCGGTCAAGCTGTTTAGAAGATAAAAAATTACGAAGACACGTACAGACGTTATCTTTTTTAAGAAAATAAATTTTTAAATAGGATATAGGTATATTATCGTATGTCATAGATTTATTCGTCAACATATTATCTTCTAAAGAGTATGTCTTCATACCATTCAGAGTGAAAAAGTATTAACATAAATCAATTCATGTATAACAGGTGTTTCAAATTACACCTTGAACGACACTTGTGTACATATAAATAAATTAACGATACATATTGTTTATGACGAGAAACGAATTAAGAACAACCATGTTAAAAACTAATCCAATTTTTTAACACTGCCGAATTCTGAAACTCCATCTTTGCTTTTGACTCGATAACGTCTTATAAATCGATTAATGCCAGCTGCACGCACGAAAAAGCATGACTTATTGTTACGTTTTGCCTGAGCCGAGCGTGCAAGAGAGATCGGCCTACGCGTTGGGCTTGTGACGCATCTATACCTGCCACTCCATCGGTGATAATAATTCAATTCAATTCACAAAAGTATGCAACTTTTTATCAATGTTTTCTTATGACGTTAGCACGTAAAATTATCGTCTGTAAGCTCACTTTACAGACAACCATTTTTTTCAAGTATCTTACACTGCCCTGTACCGTCCTGGTTATAGAAACTAATTACACACAAGAGGGTTTAAGAGAAAACCTGTATCGAAAACTTCCCATTACAGATGAAAAACAAATTTATATTGAAGACACTGATAAAACTACAAATTCTTGAGCGACAAAAATTAGGGCACAAATAAGAAATTCTACTTTCGTGAATAAATTTGACGCTTAATTGACATGACTGTATAACATGACATAGATACTACTTTTTATCTGTTTCTTTCTCTTTTTTGGTTGGATTTCATTCATGTATAAAAAGTGAAAGAATTACACATGTATTTAAAGTTTTTTTTAATGCGTATTTCGAGCGTTTTTATTTTTGTCAACGAATCTTCTAGATTATTACTGCCATTGTCAGTAAGTATATTAAAAGTGTTTTGTGATCATTTCAATGTTCGTACAAGATGGTGGCCCCCTTGTTAGAACTTACCAAGGAGTTATTGTGGCATCTCAGAATTCCTGTTCCGTGGTATAATTTGCCATGCACAATGATCGATCTATACTATGCAAAATGCCACCGGTATTAAAAATACAGAGTAAAATAACACAAAATCACTACACAGTATAAAACAAAGTCGCTTTCTCTGTCCCTATATCCCTATGTATGCTTAAATCTTTAAAACTACGCAACGGATTTTGATGCGCTTTTTTTTAATAGATAGAGTGATTGAAGAGGAAGGTTTATACGTATAATAACATAAACTAAATAGTGGAGAAATACTATTATTTTTGAGGTTACTCCAAATTTAACGCGTGCGGGCCATGGGCAGTAATGAATAAATCAAAACTACTGGATCGATTTTAATCATTTTTTCAGTGAATGACATAGGCTATATATTTTATACCCGTGCGAAGCCGGAGTGGGCCGCTAGTTATGAATAAAATATAAAAGTCCCTAGGTACATTGCTGGCTAATATCGCTCCAAAAACTCCCCTCACAAACTAATTTATATATAGATAGAAGAAGATAAAAAGAGTAGTGCTACATCCACACAGTAGTATCTTTAAAATGAAACCTACTTAATACGGTGCTTGAACTTTCTATCCGGCAAATAGGTAATGTGTTTACGAAAGTTATTGTAGAACCTGATACTTATAACTTAAAAAAACACAAGATTTGACTAATCTATGATAATTTGTAGTATTACAATCATGGCGGTCTTTTAAGATATCTAATTTATATAAGTTGTGCGGAAATATATTAAATTATGAAAAATGTATTGGGAAGACAGATTTAGAGTATATGTTTCATATACCTATGAGGTACGATATGAGAAGAAAAGAGAAAGCATGAGTAATGCATGAGTAAGCATGAGTAAAGAAGAATTATCCAACGCTTACCATAAACGAGAGCGTCAGCTCTGTTTCTTCGGTTGTACAACAAAACACATCTTTAGCTAAAAATATATTTATTATAATGACATACAACGTATACATTATTGTACGTGCGATGTCTAACTACAAATGACTGGTTTGTGTTAGTCGTTTGCTGTATTATTAACTGACTTATATTTTCTTACAACTTCGATAATAACTACTATTCTTTCCTTAACAAGATCTACCCGCGACTCTGAGTTGTTTTTTTTCAAAGACAAGTATAATTTATTTAGTTTAAAATGTATGAAGTTAAAAATTCGACTACCGGTTTAAAAAACAATCCGGTTCTTCATGAAACGGTAAAAAACTCGATCTAGTTTATTGTATGTATTTTAACAACAAGGCTAGCTGTAGTCAGAATTGTTTTTAGCGGATGCACAAGGAGGGCTGTATTTTCCAAACATCACTGTGGTTTTCATATTGATTCTGCCCTTTTCACATCAAAACCTATTTTCATATTGTGCTTGAACTTACTCTCTGGTAATTTCTTAATGTACTTAAACACTTTACTATGAAGCTTCACGCTATTATTACCTAAAAAATGGATCTCCAATTTATTATTATTCCAGTATTAAAATCATTAATGTTTATTTCTTAGTAATTGTTTTCTTACTAATTTTATTTATATGTATATGTAGCGACACACATACCTACATCAAACGTGATATGTGTGTACTACAACAATGCAGGCGAAAAATCAGCGGCACTACAAAGTCCGAAATTAGTTGGCTTAAGAACGCGACTAATTAAGACTTGCCGCCCAGGTGGCGGCCACATGTTACCTGGGATCAACTATAATATTACTGACAAACTCAGCACACAATGCGGCGAATTGTTATAATCCCGACTTTTAATCTTTATTATTTTATTGCACAGATGTTTATTGTTAATTCCTAGTTTTACTTTTGTTTTATGATTTCACTATTGTTTGTATATTTATGTCTGTAATATTATTTGTATTTGTATTGTCGGTTTGCCTCTATCCCATTGGTTTGCACATGTTCTTTTTGGTTTCATTTTAATATAACCTGCTCGGTTCAATAAAGGAGGGAGTTCGATCTCAACCACGGTTGTGAGTGGACGTATCCGTTCGCGCTGTCGGTGATGTCCGGACCGATTTTCCTACTACGGTTGCTTGTGGTGTCGTGAATACTTGTGTTCATAGTACTTCGAGTGATATTAGTTAGAATACGATTTTTCGGAAACCGTACTTCTCAGTACGACTATTCAAACCGCACTTGTCAGTGCGAATAGTGTAAATTTGGTAAAGTAATCACGTGTTAGATTCGTTCGTGAGTTGAATGTGTCGTGTTAATCATTTCTGTGTGTGTCTCTTTTATCTACCGAGCTCGGATAGCTCGTTACAATCACTTTGGTGCACCCCCCTGCCTCTCAGGTAGGGAGGCTCGAACATCGAAATACTACCAGAATGGCCGCTCTGAAAATATCTCCCGAGCATGAGCTCACTAGGTTGCGACGTCTTGTCGGAAGTCGAGACCCGCAGCTATTAAAAGCGTATTGGATATACGTTTCCCAAAACGAGTGCTCAAGCGACAAACAGTCATCTCAACCATCACTGAGTGCTACCAATGGAAATGCTGCAACATCTCGCGCGCGCCCAGCTGAGAGGAGTGACGCCATGACCTCTAGCTCTCATTTGACCGAAACTCCTGTGACCCGCGAGCGCTCCCGCTCAAAAATACGCAAAGAGAACGTGCGCTCACCTTCAAAACAATCGCCTGACGCCAACTCAACCGCCGTTGCAGTTCACACGTCGAATTCATTCGCGATACTAGACACGGAAACCGCACCGTGTAATGCCGTAGAAGCACTAATGCCCGATTTCGCCCGCACCCCCGCTCCAATAATTCTTAGTTCGAGCTCCGACTCTGGCTCGGACATGGAGCTTGACATCGCCGCTGCTTCCTCGAACCATGACGGATTTAAAAGTGTTACCCGCGTTCCAAAACGGAAAAAACACACCACCCCTTCCTCTTCCGACACCGAAACTGTAGAGGAACCCGTGCAATCGAAAAAGGCTGCCATCATAGGTGACGCCTACACGTCACGTTCCTCTGCTGTAGACTCCGCCTCTACTTCAGCCTCAGCCCAAGCTCAAGTCGTAGGTTCCGCGGCAACGGCTAAGAAGTCCCGCACTCCACCGCCTGTCACAATCCAAGACAAATCATCTTGGGTCTCTATCTCCTGTCAACTAAATCAGAAGGGGATCAGATACACTTCGGCACTGAATACCCCCGCGGGTATCCAAGTTAAGGTTCCCTCCACCGATGATCACCGCAAACTTACCTCTTTCCTCAGGCAGCACAAGTATGCTTACTTCACCTACGCACTAGAGGAGGAACGACTTCTCCGCGTAGTTCTTCGCCGCGTTCCGGCCGAAATTTCAACCGAAGACGTGGCGATGTCTTTGAAGTCACAAGACTTTCCAGTCCGGGAGGTTCACCGAATGTACCATCCCCGCACCAAAGTCCCCTTCAGTCTGGTTTTGGTTATTCTTGACCGAACTAAAGAAGGGAAAGCCATTTTTAATCTTTCTTCCGTATGCGGCCTTACAGGTGTGACCGTCGAGGCTCCGAACAAAACCTACGCACCCTCGCAGTGTCACAACTGCCAGGCGTATGGTCACTCGGCAAGAAATTGCCATCTCCGTCCTAGGTGCGTGAAGTGCCTTGAGGACCACTCCACCAAGGAGTGCACACGTACCCCAGCTTCTGCCGAACCTCCCAGCTGCGTGCTGTGTGGTCAAGCGGGTCACCCTGCGAATTATCGCGGGTGTTCTCGTGCGCCTCGTACAAAGCGGCCACGACAGCAGAGACAGGCTAACCAGGTTAGGATGCCTGCTACTGCCACTCATTCTCAACTCTCACCTCTAATGTCTTTAGAGGCTTTTCCCGCTCTACCAAGTAATTTCAGGACTTCGACAACACCAGCATCCGTATCAAAAGCTCCACTACAGTCTGTGACGGCTCCCTCGGCCCCTTGGGCTCCCATGCCCCAGCCACCGAAGGCCACACAGATAACCCCGGTCTCTTCTTTCTCCATCACCGGTATCGAGTGGGTGGGCCAGCTTCTCCTCGTGCATGACGTACAAGAGATCATTGCTTTCAACGCGATGATAAACAGTAATAAGGACCTCGGTCTCCTAAATGCAATCTCGCAGTTTCCTGACGTTGCGACTACCATCCAACGCCTCGCCCGTGCTTCCCACAAGTAAGTTCCTTTTACAATGGATAGAATAAAACCACGTAGTCTTTGTCTGTCCTTTTTTAATGCTCGAAGCCTTAAACCCCAGCGCGATCAAGTAGCTGCCTTTCTACGTGAACATCAAATAGATGTGCTTCTAGTTCAAGAAACACTTCTAAAGCCCGGTAATCGTAACCCCGCGATTGCGAATTACAATATAGTTAGGAACGATCGCATAACTCGAGGCGGTGGCACCCTCATTTACTATAAACGATCGCTATATTGCATGCCAATGGACCCTCCTCTTGATCTTTTACATATGGAAGTGTCAGTATGTAGAATAGGTATGACGGGTCATCCGCCTGTCACAATAGTTTCCGCTTACCTCCGCCCGAGCAAAAGAATACTTAGATCTGACCTTGAGGCTCTGTTTTCGCTCGGCGATTCCGTTATAATAGCGGGCGACCTCAACTGCGGGAACGTCATCTGGAACAGTTCGAGTACCTCTCGCAATGGAGAGTTGCTTGAGGATCTAGTTGACGAGCTTGAATTTGACGTCGTAGCTCCTCTTGAACCTACTCATTATCAGGATCACTGTCGACCGACAGTGTTAGACGTAGCTCTCCTAAAGAATGTCTCCCTTTCGATACGACACGTTCAAGTTATACACGAGCTTGACTCTGATCATCGTCCAGTTATAATACAGTTAGGTCATTTGGATGACACCAGCCCTCCTTTCGTCAGAGTGGCTGACTACGCTAAGCTCGATAGGTACCTTAGTGATAACCCCTCGTCGCCCAGTCTTGATAAGATTCCGGACATGCTAGTGTCCAAAGCTGATGCCGACTTGGCTATCGATTCCCTGGTCGACCACCTTCAGACTGCCATCAGGGTGACCTCAAGAGAGGTACAAACGGCGAACGACCGCCGTTTTATACTACCTGATGACGTGAGAGCTTTGATCACGGAAAAGAACGCCGCGACGCGAGCTCACGATACCTATCCATCCGAAGAAAATCGTGCCCGCTTACGCACGTTGCGGAAAGCGGTGAAAGCCCGCATTTCCGAGATCCGTGGCGAAAGATGGGATAGGCTCTTAGAAGACATCAAACCGTCTCATCTGGCGTACTGGAAGCTAGCACGATCCCTAAAAGCGGACAACACCACTTCGATGCCTCCCCTCGATAGAGGTTCAGGTATGTCACCTGCATTCGATAGTATAGACAAAGCGGAATGCCTAGCAGCAAGTTTAGAAAAACAATGTTCTCCAAATACAGCGAACACTGACCCAGGCCATATCCGATCGATTGAATCTTCGGTGGAGAATGCAATCCTGTTCCCCCCCACGGATACTCTAACCCCGGTAACCCGGGATGAGGTCTGTGCCGCTATAAAACTTCTGAAGCCCAGGAAATCTCCTGGTCCTGATGGTATCAAGAATGAAGTTCTCAAACTACTTCCCGATCATCTCATAGCCCTCTTGGTCTGCATCTTCAATGCGGCCATGGCCCAGGGTTATTTTCCAGCGGTCTGGAAAAAGGCTATAGTGGTAGGTATTCACAAACCTGGTAAAAAAGCCACTCTTCCCGATAGTTACCGTCCGATTAGTCTTCTCGACACACTCGGTAAACTCTATGAACGGCTCCTTCTGAACCGTCTCCAGACCACCATGTCCGATTTAGACCTGCTACCACATGAACAGTTCGGCTTTCGAGCTGGACACTCTTGTACACAACAAGTGCACCGCCTCACGGAGCACATCCTGCATAACTTTACTGAACCTAGAATATCATATCGTACTCTCGCGATCTTTTTCGATGTAGCTAAAGCTTTCGATAAGGTGTGGCACGCCGGACTCGTGTATAAGCTTCTTCAGTTTCGAATCCCCGATAGATTAGTTCATATCATTCGCGACTACCTCTCGAACAGAACTTTCCGCTTCAGAGTGGAAGATGAACTCTCCCGACCACACCCAATACACTCAGGTGTTCCCCAAGGATCTATTCTTGCACCATCCCTGTTTAACTTGTACATTAGCGACCTACCACGATCTCCGGGAGTCGAAGTAGGTTGTTATGCCGATGATACAGTGATATTTGCTTCAGGCAGGCAGAGAGTGCATCTCAGAGCACGCATCCAACGTGCTGTTTGTAATCTCGGCGAATGGTATCGAAGATGGCGTATAGAAGTTAATCCAGATAAGAGTTCCGCAATACTTTTTGATTCCTATAATAAACAGAATACATTAAAACCTCTTAGGCTATTCGATATTGGCATCCCTTGGGCTACCGAGGTTAAATATCTCGGTGTCACATTAGACAACAAGCTTACCTTTAAAACTCACATCCAGACAGTGCGGAACAAGGCTGCTATGGTCTTGAGCCGATTACATATGCTACTATGCTCACAGAGCAAAATGTCACTCAGACATAAGCTCACTCTCTATAAGACGTGTGTCCGCCCTATTCTTACGTATAGTTGCCCCGTGTTTGCACATACATCGAAAGATAATTTTGAAAAGTTGCAGGTCATACAAAATCGCTTCTTACGAAAATGTGTTGGCGCCCCCTACTATGTTCGGAACGACGACCTTCATAAGGATTTGGAGATTACTTTGATTCAAGCGTACATCAAGTCCGTCACAGCTAATTATTTCGACAAGGCCACAAATCATCCCAACCCGTTAGTGGTATCTGCTGCAAACTACACCCCCAAGCCCGCCGCAAAGTATCCTAAAAGACGACCACGACACATTTTCAGCGATCCCCCGGATGACATAACGGCTGCGAATGATATGCATACCGACGACTCTTTAAATAGAGCGTGCCCGCGTCTACGCCCCCGAAACCACCGATCGCGCCGCCACGGTCGGGCGGTCAACTTCGCTCCCGCACACCCGCCACGTCCTCCCTCGGCAGCAGCTTAAGCCTAGGTTCGATCCCTCGGACGGGAGCCCTCGAGCATGCTGCTGGCGCGATACAGTGACACCGCATTCACTAGCTCCTTGCACACACGACACTGCACACCATACACGTGCACATTCACACCGTACGTACACTGGTTCTGTAAGGGACCGTTTTACCTTTTTTGGCTAGTTAAACTTAGCCAAAAATATCAGGCACTATATGCATGTGCGCTTTAGCGTGACACATATGAAGGTATGCATATGTATCTCACTAAAGGGTACATGTATGGCATATAGATATTTTATTTTATGTAGATATATTAGTTCGATTCGCGTTTATCCCAAGGCAACTGCCCAAGCCGAGGTTCGGCCGTTCTGGCATCCTTAAGCTTGTTGCCTTCCGGCTGAGTGCCCTAAGCGCTCGCCCTAAAAGCCCGGTGAAGCTGTGAAGGCCCGTCAGGCCAACAGCGTTTAGTCAGTTCGAAAAAAAAAAAAAAAAAGCAATAAAGGAGATTCGTAATCCAGCTGCCAAAGCGATTACTAGTCTACATAAACGGAGTCAGATCTTTTATTTTCCTCCGCAAACCTTCTGAAAATAGCATAGTGGTAATCACACTACCACTTCCGCTAAATATATTTTACAATTTCTATGAGTATTCTTGGAAATCCTTATAGCCTGTTAATTTAGGAACGACATATACTTTTCGTGTAAATTTTTATCCGAATCAGTTAATGTGTTTCTACTCTGTTCACAAACAAACAAACAGAGAGAAAGACAACATTTTTAATACTATATTAGTGATAAGTATTATTGATAATAGCTAGCACAGGATACAATTTATATATAGATACAAAAAATTACATTTACAGACAAAACTACCGATTTATTAGTATAAATACATTGGACCTTCATATTAAAAAATGTATAATTCATAAGGTTAATCTGATTTTATTTGATCATATGGCCTAAGACAGTAACGCGCTAAACCTAAAGGACTGGCTCTCTAGTTCAGTTGCCGAATCATACTAAAGGCTCGGTGACAGATTTTCAACTTAAATATATTATCAGAAAAAACCTAGCACAATCCTATTCTTTCATCGCAATGTTTTTCTCCACTGAAAGCCTGGGGTCATCGTCGGATTCGAACTTATGTCGGTCGATGACTATTGATTCTTAAAAAAATATTAAGGAAGTACTTGTTACAGGAGATTCATACCCGCGATCATTTGACTCAATAGTCGACAATATAATATAAGAAATTATCAATTAATAATTATGTTATCTAGCTAAAAAGTTTATGACAATGGATGGATGTTAGTAAATGTTTCAAAAACTGCTGACAGAATGTTTATGAATCTAGGCCGTGCTATAGTTTATTTGTATTACTATAGCTTATTGTTTAAACCGGCAAAATATAACGATAAGTACCAAGTTTCAAAAGATCCTGCTATCTGAGAGTTACGTCGGAGTTAAACTTTTGGATTTACATGAAGATAATGTATGGTGTCAACATTTATAATAGAATACAATAATATATATAAACACAGACGAAATCGCGGGCGGCTGCTTGTAATTCATATATAACCGGTAATTTTTTTGTTAAAAATAATTTGATTTTAGAAATAATTGCTAATGAAATTCTATGATAACCTATTTCTAATGAAGACCTATGTTCAACAGTGAACAGAGAAAGGCTGATGATATTTACATTTAGTCTAATTTGAATCTCAAATGATGTGATACTTTTATCATGCCCGCCATTGTTGTGGACTATTTGAGTTATCGAAACGTTTCAGCTATGCAATATAATTGTTTGTAGTCGTTGAAATAAAACAAGTTAAATAAATCTAACAAAAAAGTGCGTACACACGTCGAATAATAATAATTTTTACATAAATTTGGACGTTCTTTAATAAAGTTTATTCACTAGTAAAATAAAGTTAATTAAAATACCAGTTTGCGGTCCTGCATTACATATATCAACTGAAAGATATATATATATACACAACTATAACGCAAAAATGAAAATAACATTAATATATGTCATAAAAATCGAATGGTAATAGTATAATACAAATTTCAGATACACGTTAAGATTTGCGTAATACTGCCATCTAGTGAGCAAGATCTGAACTATATATCTTAATGTTTGAAATTGCTTATGCACCGTTAGATGGCATGATAAGAAATTTTACAAATCTTCTTCAGGATTTTATTGTATTTGAAACTCGAATTATTTTAAAAGTTATGTCATTGTAGTGTCTCGTTATAACTCGACTGGTTGCGGTTGAGATGGCACGAATGTAACAATAGACGGTTAGGAATTTTTTCAGCGTTTTCATCGCTCGCGTCCTGTATATGAAGAAAAAATCAAATTTTCTCTGTTAGCTGCACGTGGATTAGCATTCAAAAATGGAGTGGAATTTGGTTGCGAAGGTATACGTTACATCCAGTCATATCAATTCATTGATATGACATTTGCGTTAAGCCCCAGAATCGTAACAGCTATGAAAGTTCTCGGAGTTGAGAGAGAAGGCATAAACATCTTTTATAGCGTCATGGATTGACAATCGCCGCATACTAAAGTTGTCCAGATAATTTACAAATAGTTGCATTGACTGTTTATGACCGGATTATATCAAAAGTTTAAGAAGAGAAAACGTTGATTTTTTGATTTAGTGCGAATTCAACACATTTCACAGTTTCCGGTAATGGGACTTGGGGAAAAAAGAAGGTTCAACTCGATTTTTGGACTTACCAGGCTAGTAAGTAAATACAGCAAGAAACTTTAAAAACGCGATATTCTCAAAACTACTTTTTTCGAAACGTTTGTCACAGA
This sequence comes from Antheraea assamensis, assembly GCA_035772565.1. Classification (NCBI taxonomy): domain Eukaryota; kingdom Metazoa; phylum Arthropoda; class Insecta; order Lepidoptera; family Saturniidae; genus Antheraea; species Antheraea assamensis. The sequence continues at coordinate 1,316,637 of JAQQSE010000046.1, read as the reverse complement.
ATCTCAAATATTAATTGACCGGTTTTCTTGAAATTTGATTTTTGATTTTGAAAAATTTATTCATATATATTTTTTCTTTAAGAGAAATATATCGATTGCTCAATCGATGTTGCCACTCGCTATCGCCACATCACCTAAGCACTCGTTTCTTTAATAAATATTTCTGAACGCAACTTAATTTCAAATGTCAACAATGTCACTGTCATTAATTGTCACAATTTCTTGTTTGTATCGTACGAAGCGGTTTAAATGTAATAACAATAAGATTTCAAGTTGTCTAGATTTGTGCTTAAAATAATAAAAAATAAAATGTACTTTATTTTAATACTATGTACTTTTTTTCCTGCCTATAATAACCAATGTACTTTATCTGCAAAAAAAAAAGTTGTCAACCCTACTGCCAACATACACTGCATTCTGTATTTAATAAAGATTGTGAGCATTATAACGTACCTAAATTGAAAATACTAAATAACACTTTTCCTTTACCGATGAGTCGAAAAGAAGATCAAAGAACTGTCCAATATAACTTTAACTTTATTATGTAACGTGGTACCAGCTAATACAAAAGTTGTCTTAATATTTTATGGAAACGATTCACTTCTGTGTGTATATTCTAAAATAATTGTAAATTATTGTTTTAATATATAATATGAACGATAAAGAGGGAAACCACATTGGGTTTCTTGCCGGTACTTATCGATGATTGGGTTTTTTTTTTCGAACAGGTTATAGTTTTGACATTCATAAGCGCCTGCTGAAGCCCTAAATTGAATAAAATATTTTTAATTTGACTTGATGTAAACTATTTGTTATGTCTTGATTAATTATTATATATTGTGTGGAGCGTCTTAATTTTTACAATTATATGTTCATCATTACTACCTTAACTCCTATAATAATTTTAACGACTTTAAGGTACATTTTTGAAATATTATAATTACTGTTTAACCCTATAACGTAACGTTATGTAGCATTGACAGCACTATCGATATATCTATCTGCCAATAGAAATCTGATTAAGATGGTCTCAGCCGTTTAGAAGATTAGCCTGAAACAACGAACATCTTAATTTGTTTTAGGCTGTTTCATTCGAGATAATGGATCCTGACTCACCCTATTTGGTGGCGCTGACCTTGGCGCTTGCAGTCCAGCAGGACGATGACTACTGTCAGTAGCCTGGTGATAGGATATGGCGATAACCGCCATACATCAGATGTAAAACCTGCGTGATGCGTTTCCAGATTAGCTGGTATACGAGTATATTGTAAAACCGAGCAGGATGGTAAAATGTCGGGTCCTGGTTGAATCGCTACCACCATGAACATGCTAAACCAGTTACAGTACCTCTATGTTAGTGTGCCGATTGCCACTGGTTTTAAACTGCATAATATGCGTTAAAGTGAGTCGTGTAATTTAAAATAAAATAGAAACAAAGCTAATTTAATACTTCACCGTTTTATATGTTAATGTCGTAAGAGATTAAAAGCCAATCATTAGTATTTGTTATGTTAGTTATGATTGTGAGATTCAACGTCGACGGCGGAGGTCAGTCCGTTCCGTCAGTCCGCTGTCGTCTCGCCTGAGCGCGGTCTGTACAAGCGCTCGTAAGACGCCGCCGCGCCGGGCGCCCCGTCCGCCTCATATTTCCGTGACTTCAGTGCTAACACAAATTAAACGGTATGTATTAGTAATGTAATTCATATTTTTTTATTATTATTATACTATGTACTGTATTGCAGTATATTTCATAAATAATATATTATAGATTGTTGTGTATATTACTTAATTTTATATTGCAAAATACATCGCTTCATTTTTTTTGTATCCTCGAGAAATATTTAAATATAAATGTAAATCACAATGCTAGGCTATACCTATGGACGCATTATGTTCAGATTAGTTCGGTGGTGCAATATTAATTAGCTGTACAATTAATAAAATGATATTCCTCGGCGAGATCGTCAAGTTAAGTACGCTGCTGAATCTAAATAAATATTGGTAAAATAAAACCAGAAAAAAATAACAAAAATAAAAGTAGACGAAACGACTTGCGTTCCTTCGTAAATTGATCAATTAAAAAAGCTTACATAAGAAAAAAATCTAGTTAAAGGTAAAGATGGGTCAGTGAGACTAATTATGACCCGTGCTTTTTCTAATTGACGCTTGAATACAAATATATACATAAGAGTGTTAAAATTCCTGAAAACTTAGGGAAATCTTTTAATTAACTTTGTAAAAAATATTTCATTTTTTATTTATAAAAAAGTCTAAGATTGTTAATAATATCTAAGGAACAACAAATCAGCTTTAATCGTGCTTCCTACACTCAACGACACGATTTAACTTGGAAACGACGATAGAGAGAGTTGCACCATGCATTTATAGCGTTTTTACGACTACACTACACATGGTGAATAACCCAGAATACATACATACGTTTGGGAGTTAGTAAATATCTTAAACACTTCATGGGTTGTAGCTAAGTTAATAGAATAACAAGCGATGACATAGTTAAACGTAAACAGATTTTAATTTCATAGCCTCAACCGCTTGTTCCCAATTCTCATCAGTTAAATTATTTCACTTAGCTGGAACTTCAAGCGATGATGGCTCAAGGTCAATCGACGTAGTTTCGAATCCTTGCGAATAGCCCGAAGCGTCTTTGAAGGAACACATTGTGATAAAACCATATCATGGTGGTAGGGCTTTTCTAAGCTTAACTGTCTAGCTAACTTAAGGATGGTCTCAAGTTGAAAATCTGCTGCCAAGCATATATAGATGTACTCGTATTTCGGAAGCTGCACTTGACTGCATTAACTCCCTTTAGGATTAGCGTGCTTACCATCTTACACCACATCATCATTTAACATCAGGTGAGTTTGTGGTCAAACCGTGAACTAACAAAGTAAGTTAAAAAAATATATTTTCTTGTTTTTCCTATTCTTTCGTCTCAGGAATTTGAATAACCAATAAGATTTGAAAATTATTTTTTGTAATTTATAGTCTTTTTATCTAGAAAGGTTACAAGTTATCTAGCATGACGCTACGGCCATTAGGAGCGGAGCAATAACCATATAAATTGTAGGTCAGAATGTATGACAAGGGTCGCATGGCTGCGAATAAAACAGCTGGGTACAGTTAGTGTTAAATCAATTATGCTTATTCATTGCGATACATTTTAATAAATAATTTATTATCATATACTCTAATATATATATATTTTTATAAACATCGTCGATGATTTTAAAGACGTATGTCTGCATTTTTTTGATCGCGGTAGATTGTTTTTCTATGTCGAGTACGTCTACCTCTGTCATTGGGAAGGTCGCTGGTTGTGGTTCATCAGTTAACGTTCTCGGTTGATTACTTTGAAAGATGGACGTCTCTGAGGATATCTTTTTCATTTGCAAGCGGTAACTTTGACGTTCATAAGCGCCTTCTCAGGGCCTAAACTGAATAAAGTATTTTTGATTTTGATTTTGATACAAAACATTTTCATAAGAATATCACCATATCTTCCAATATTGCTTCCAATTAATCATGAAGTTGATCCAAAATATACATTCTTAAAAAAAAAACGAAAAACTAGTAACGAAATGCGAAAATGTACGCTAGGATAGGACATGGAATTTGTTCACGACTTAATCCCAGCCACCGTACACTAAGTTTAAAATCTCTCAGAAAAACACGTTTTAGCGTATATCGTTCCTAGTATCAGCCGATGTTTCAATTATCGAAATAGGATCTTAGGATATCTGCACGTAACTAGACCGCTAGCATAATGCATTATCGTTGGCCCAATTGGATTTGTCATTATGAATATTACCAGGGCAGTGTAAATAGTGCCCTGATTAATCATTTGGTCCATGACATACATAAAACGAAGGCTAATAAAACTGAATACTATATTACCGTCCTAAGCGAGCAGTTTAAAACCATAACAAACAACTGAATTACTCTGTTTATCATTGTTTATAAGCTACCTTGAAATCAATCGACTTCCGCAACGATATTCTACCTTTAAAAGCAATTAGCTCGAGTTTATTATCAGATAGTGACTGTGCAAATATTTGTTGAATGCATCGTAATATTTGTAAACATTGAAAAAGCAAACGTGAAGATAAATCTTACATTACATACGATTTACAACTCCTACAATTTCTTTGTAACACTTATCTGTATATCTGTAATTAACGTTGTGTAGAGAAAAATGTCTTTATTATGATTTAATACTTCATTAACTGAAATGTGTTGTTCTTGCCACAGAAATAAATATTGTTTTTTTTGTCAATGTCATATTGTGTTATTCAAAAGTATTTACGAGAAATACAAGATATAATTATTAAAAAGTACAAATTATTTAATTGGTAATCGAGATATTGTAGTGAGTGATTTCGATGGACCATATTCTATGATCAATGTTGTACATTCTATCAACCAATGAAGTAGCCGAATTGTATCAAAAAACATTCTAGGTTATAATAATTTGTTACTTTGTAGAAACGATAAAAAGAAAAAAAATGATTCAGTCTTTCTCCCTCTAAAGTTTACGAGTATTTGTATTAAAGTATGTATTTTTAAAGCATTCATCAAAACATTAATATAATAGAAAAAGATTACAAAAGGTAGCCGATATAACCATGTGTTCCCACGATGTTTCTTCATCGATCGATTTAAATTTATAAAAGCTAAAGAAATAAATATATGCAATATTTCAGTACAATATTTCAATTGACTGCAAAACTTAATTTATATCACACCTTCTTGATGTTTTAATTTTAAACTTTATGATGTCACCAAAGTTCTATGTGTAATTTTGTCACAAATACAAAACTGGGGTTGTAGACATGACTCATGACATGAGGTTTTTTGTTTGAATTAAAAAGCACAAAAAATACTGCGAATAAAATTACATATTTGTAAGACAGTTCTATATACAATATTATAGTTCGTTCTATTATATAATACAGTTGATAGTATGTAGCTCGGTGACTTGTCACTCTGTGACTCGAAGACTAAATGATGGCAGGCCCCTTGCTAGCAGACACGTCGCCCGTATATTTGTTATTTGTAGCTCGTAAAGGAGGGTAACGAAATGCACGTGGACTTTTGAATAATTGACAACAAAAAATCACTGACATAAATAATTTATTAAATACTGAGGATAATTATTTGTGGATTTTTGTGAACAACTAACAGCTTATTGGCTCAGTTGTGATTGTCAGAATAACTAAAAAGATAATTGAAGGGTTTTATTATCTGGGTCATTGAATAAAAATTGTGACAGATGTGTACTGAGGTCGTTATTTATTTAAATAATTATAATCAGGTTTTAACAAAAAAAAAAAACAGTTCACATATGTTCTAAAATGTATAAATGGAAAGAAACGTATTATACAACATTTTCTGCAAAATTGTTTGTTAAAAATTGTTTGACCGATTTTACATGTGTAACGACAAAATTCTAATACTGTAGATTCAAATACACACTTTTATTTATAGACTCACCCATATAATGATTTTAGCACCACATACATAGAAACTACGCTTTCGTTGCATCGCTAAATTACACACACACATACACATCAGCATGTAAAAGATTTACTACAAGGCCATAGGCCTGTTTCTGAAAGAACGTATTTGTACATGTACATCCACTTCAGGCCACGACGTATTGGCGATTTCAAACTCCGAGAACTCCAGAGTTCTATATTTTTCCACATACGATGCTACTACAAGAACATTTCTCAGGTCCAGATTTCCTTAAGTTATTTCCCTTCAATGTAAACAGATAGTCTCATCAATCTAAATTAGTAAATGTACGGGAATTTCGAATGATTTCTTAGTACATGCTAATGGGTTCGATCCTGCGGCCATTAGATTGACATTGAAGCTACCAAACTACTTGACCACTCTGACAATAATCGTTATATCTACAATCGCTTTAATCTTACGTAGAATACGTGTAACTTCAATATTAAATTAATTTATTAACGCTCAATGCATTACCAAAAATTACAAATCGTCTGTTAAGACACGCGCCGTGGGAACAAGACTTCGACTAATATAAACTTTAAAACATAATACATCCTCCTTTCACTAAAGACGGTTCAAGACATTACGGATGCTATTTTGCCAGAGTTTGCTAATGGACCGCATTGTGTTAAACTTTGCATCACCTATTAATGTTACAGTTCAACTGAGATGATACAACACTGGTCCTAAAATATGGCTACGCTTGTTAAATACCTTTAATCGTAGTACAATGGCAGCCAATCCTACTACTGAGACGCGCAGGCAACCCTCTGATAATAATTATAATTTCCGCAATAACAAAACGATAACGGTCTCTAATAGTGTTTTAACCATAACCAAGCCTTAGGAAACCAACGACAGTGCTGTCCTCTATATGATAAATATCAAAAGACAGCACAATTTAGTTAACTCTAATTGATACCCTTGACTTCATCTGCGTTTTTTATTATTTTAAGCTTATTTTATGTATGCAGGAAAAAACATAAACAGAACACCGCTTGCCCCACTTCTCCATGATAAGAAAACACATATTGTTGAACGCCTGGTGCTTATATATTTTTTTACTTTACCTTAAATGAAGTTATGGTAAAAATCTTTGTTTTTAAATAAGGACCAAGTATTTAAAAAGTTAAACTTAAAAAAATATATATCGAAACCTGTCTTATAGCTTTACGTAATGCGCGCACAACGACAGACCCAAAATGATAGTTTATTTATATTGGATAGGTAAGATTACTAAATGTACATTATTTAAGTTTGTCATCTTAAAGTCAATATTTGATTACCTGTTTGTCTTATTACAAGTTATATATAGTTCAGAATTAACTTCCTGTTCATATGAAATTGTTGGCCAAATATCATTAAGTCAATATTTATTTCAATTAAAAAAAGTTGTTCTCTTCAAATACGTTACAGGAAGATAGTCTTACTTGTCTCATTTAAAATAATTGTGGATCATTTTGTTTTTCTCTAAGTATATTGAAGTGAAAAATCAAAATTATGGGATTAAATAATTTAGGCCCTGAAAAGGCGCTAATCAAGTCGAAGATCTAAGAAGTAATGTACAAAATTTCAACTCACTAGGAATGCATAGAGACGTTCTATTTATATAATCGAGTGTGAGTAAGTAATGTTTCTGCATACTTCAATCTCTATGTGACTATCAAATATCACTGACTTACTGAATTTGTATATACGTGAAAGATCGAATTCAATGCCGTATTTAAAATGAGATCAGGTTTCCGAGGACCTTGCATTCTAAATGACTCCTGAACTTTGCTACTTATTTTTTATTGTTACTTTACTATCTTCAAAATATCGAATTTTGACATTTATTCATAAAAATATTCTTAATTTTAATCTCAATTAAATGAACGTTCGTGTATTGGTAAGATTTGTAATTATACTATTAATAAAATGTCCAGTGATTTTAATCCGTATACAGTCGTGTATAGGATAGCGATTACCGAATAATACGATGAAATTTAATCTATATATTGTACATATATGTACTCGTATATATAAAATTATAGGAATTGAAAATTATTTAATGAATAGTAGAAAAATGAGGTTATGCATTAGGTGTGCCCGCGATGCCGTTCCCTTTTTTCACGTGTAAAGTTTTTATGCATATAACGCTTGAAGTTGTATGATCGGGAGATGACCAACGAGCTTGTTTTCTTCAATAACATAGACAAGGACCATGTAGAGCTGTCTGTAAAAATAACAATAGAGACGAAGGTCCACGTTCCCAATACAAAGTGTCTTAAAATCAATAAATGTAGCGCCATCTTTTTACTTCAATACAAATTGTGTTAAACCGAGCATACTCCTAAATCTTTAAATTAAAACGTATTATTTCCGTCCATCGATTTTCGTGAAATAATATTTACATATTTTCACAGAGATGAAGTCACTTGTAAAAATATTCTTAAAATTGGTCTAGCAGTTTTAGAAATAAACTTGTTGCAAAGGATACACACCCAAATAAAGCTTTTTAAATATAAGTATATTATATCTTGATACACTTCTTACATCACCCCAAATAAGTTTTTGGCAAATATTTACAACGAACAAACACGACGATTTTACAATTTCATTATTAGTATGCATTATTTTTAATTAGCCCTTCTGTACACTATGATAAATCATAAGTAAACTACGCATGTAATTGCTAATCTGTGAACAATTAAATGTTTCCCGCGCATTATCTTCACTGCCTTCATTATCTGTCATGTTTTTTTAGTAGTAGTTAGAACACAGATAATAATGCATCATAGTTTTTTTGCCGTGATTTTAGTCTGTATTTTAATGGCTGTAATTTTTTATTCATAAATTTTACTATATTTAAATTCATATACCATATTGTGTCACTTTCCGTAATATATTTTGCTTATTGTGAATAATTTAAATGGGTTCGAAATATTAACACGTGACATGAATTCCGAAATGCCAAAACTTTCTGGAAAATTCTAACAACAGAGTCACTATTTTCTTATTTTATTGAAATCATCAGAAGACTCTAGATCTGAGACACGAAAATATTAACCACTTGCTAATGGCGGTAACAACTTTTAATATAGAAGATCACTTTCCATTATAAGAAATGACATAATTCGTCATAATTGAATATACAAACCAGCTTATTAAAAACTATGCTTGTTATGAAATTGATTACGTTAGTATTATCACAAGTTTATCCGTTTGCTTGACACGTGCTCTTGTTATCTGAACATTTTTTTATATATACAAAACATAAAGTACGAGATAACGTCACAAAGTTCATTAGTAGATATAAATAGTATCGCTTCTGCGATGCCATTTGTTTTATTCACGAGGCCTTCTCGTGTTTAGCCTCAATAACGAATCTTAACATGTGATATAATTTAAATACCATTTGATTTAAAAGAAGTTTGAAAATAACAATGTGGTCAAAGATATAACACCACTGAAGTTTGACAACTGAGTAATTAGCGTGCTCGGATACCGTGTCGATAGACGTATAGTCGATTCCTTGTAATTAGCCGGAACTTTCGGTAAAGGAAAACATCGTGATAAAACCATAACCTGGAGTCAGGGTTGTTGCTAAGCCCGCCTGCCTAACTAACTCTCTCGTCTTGAAAATTTGTCACCTCATATATATATACATATAGATGTGTTCCGGCAGTTGCATTGTGAGCCAGTCGTCCACTAGGTATAGGGTGTTTACCATCTTAAACCACATCTTTAATTAACATATTCAGCAAAAATCTCGTCTGCAAGATTAGGGATAAACACTAAAAACATATAAATTTAAAAGCCATTCAAATGTAACTATTAAAACATACAGACGAATTCAACGGGTAATGGGACACGATATTTATATCAGGTTGAAACGTAAACACTATAAACAAGCAACGATATTGGCTAATAGTCGTGGTGATCGTGCGGTTTGACCAGTGGAATCATGTCCGCAGGTTCGAACCCCGTCATGTACGAACAGTTTTTTCCAAATTAGCGTACATTTACTAAATAAAATTAGCAACACTATCAAATAACGGTGAAGGAAAACATCGTGAGGAAACCAAAACCTGAGATATATTCTTGTAGTACCACCGTATTTGAAAAAATATAGAAAGCGGATATGAAATCGCCAATACTTCATGAGCCTTTGTGGTCATTATGCCCAAACCTTCCTTGAGGCCTATGATCCTGGAGTGGGTATCATACAGGCTGATAATGATAAATAGTGGGCATAGATGTGTTGTTAGTAATTCTTAAAATATGTATTGTTCCCTCGGGAACAATAGATGGATTTTTCTTTTTTCTACCATATGTTCTATGATAATTTATTGAGTAATTAAGATGTGAAAATACAAGAAATAAACAAACTTATACTTATACTTAAAGTATTAGTAAAGGTTATAATTTGACATTCTATTACTGTAACTGGCATGTCCTGCCATATAAAAATATCACTTATCTTCTTCAGCATTATCAACCAATTTTAAGTTACTTTTGTTATTTTTTTATAATCACTGCTTTATGCCTATGAAGAAGCGTAATGTTAAGTAAATTAAGACAATATTTATCATAACTATATACTTTTAAAGATCGTTTCAAGTTATAAACTGCAAATAGTAGTTGCTAAAATGGTAAAAAATAACTGGTTGAGGCTGGTTTTTTTACATATATAAGAAATAGAATATTCAAATCTTATATGTTTAATTCATCAAACGACGAAACTTTATACAGCGTGTGAACGATAATACAAAATGAATATTTTCCTTTATAAATATCACGCTAGTATAAAATCGCGAAGAATTCTGAAAACGCATTACTAACTTCTACTACTAACGCATTAATAACGTAATTTATATTGTTACAAATTGTATAAAAAAGAGTGTGTACTTCTGAAGTCCATACGTATGTGTGGATTTAAAAATCCTTAGAGTTAATATAAAACAATGTTTTAAACCGAGTCAAAAGTTAGAACAACGAAATGAAGTACAATGAATAAATAACATATACAAATTATATAAAATATCTATATTTAAAAAAAATGTTCATATAATAATTTAGAAGGATCTTTTTATAACTAACTTAACGTTGTGGTACATCCACGCGCGTAACTTCAAACTGAAAATCCACACAAACTATTTCTCACAATGTGCCAGGAGATGTATGACTTCAAAAATACGCAACATCCGAACACTGAAGATAAAACTGGTCCATTCTAGTAACCACTTTACAATCGAAAGAATCTTGTTGAACGAATAAAAACATCAAGACGACTCATCGATGCGTGGAAAACACACGTTCATGGAAATATTATACCACAGATTATTGGAAGCAAAAACAGGATTCTAAAAATAGGACGTCTTCAATTTTCACCTCTCCTTTAAAGCTGTAGTGTCATAAGTTAAATTGTGACGGCATTTCAGACATATTCACCCAATGTTTCATTTTCATAGTGGTAGTTTTTTTTTCTAAGTCCGCCTGGCTAGCTTCTGCTCTCAAGTAGTAGTCGCCAAACAATTGTTGGTGCGTTCTAGCAGCAACACTTGAGCGTCAATCCTTTTCAAGGCTTATCGTGTTTACAATCTGGAGCCACAGTGTCATTTAACATCAGATGAGATTGTGGACAAACGCTGAGTCTTTGAAGTAAAACACGAAATAAGTATATAAGTACGTCAGAGGGTGACCAGTATCCCGTAGAGTGTAAAAGGGCAGTACTATTCGATAACACATCTTTCTGACAGTTTACTATTAAATTTAACATATACCAATGCGTAAAACGTCGTCAAGTAGCTTCTTTTTTATTAAGTATTATAATATATTAAATTACTAGATGGCCCGGTAAACTTCGTATCACTTACATATATTTATGTAAAATATGGTCAAAACTTAATACAACATTTTTATTTACATTATAAATGCAACATAGTTATGCAGTTAATCAATTTAAAGCTTTCTCATGTACAACTTTTATTACTGAAATAGAACTGTTTTATATTAAAAAAAAACAGACCAAAGAGATCAAACCTCACACTACACCTATGAAACAGAGAAATTTCTGAATGCACCTATAAATATTTAACAACAGAGTTGCAATTTTTTATTTCTAAAATGACAAAAAATATGAAATGTTTTATAGCAAGGAACACTTTGTATTTTAAAATTAAATTGCCTTTTTTTGTAGTTTCCTTTACTTATTATTTATATTTCCACAAATATTTCAAGATCAAAATTGGCCAAATCGGTCCAGCCATTCTCGAGTTTTAGCTAGATAAACGAACAGCAATGCATTTATATATATATACACACATTTAGGGTTAGCAACCGCCCGCGTTCTGTGAAACTGTGTGTCGAAGTTGTATCCATTTTTAGGCAATAGATAAAGTTTTTTTTCTAATAGAATTTATACAAACGAAATAATCATCAGCACTTATCGTTTTTTACATCCTGTATATTATTAATGTATATTTATTACAAGTAAATTACATACCAGTTTAGTACCTCACCGGCCGTAGTTTGAACCCATACGGATATTAGAATGTGTGTCGAATTTAGTGTCCATAATTATTAAAGTGTGAATAACAATGACATTATCTGCTGACCTTGTACAAAGAATAGCGCAAACATTATTCGGGAACGGAGCTGATGGCTCCGCTATATCGGTAAGAAACAGTATATAAATATTTTTCAATAGTTAATGTTTCCATAATATTTTATTTTTTAACCGACTTCAACGTTGAATGTTCTTAATTCGGTTGTATTTTTTTTATTCGGACTTACGTTTTATTGGATATATGTTATTGTCCTATCATCATTTTATTAGCGTGCGAACTTGGATGTTGAAGATACAACAGAACACTTCTCAAAATTGAATAGGAAATATATAGTGACTCAGACAGTGCTAGGTTTATGACAGTCCAAGACTAGGTAGGTACCTAATTATGGTCAAGGACGTTCTGGTGTTTTTTTTTGAAGCGGTTTTACTTTTTGTTATATTTTTATTTTACAATTTGTTTTATATTATTTTATCACAGTTTATTAGTTGTAACGCTTCACCATTATCTCGCGTGATATATCTTATTTGTCGATCTGTCTTAAAATGTTTTTCTTTACCCAGTAAGAGGTTGTATGTATCCACTTCGCTTACTTCCATAGCTTAATGTCCTATGGTATTTTGCTGTGGGGGACAGCAGCTGAGGTAGACACCATATTTTTATTGCAAAAACGAGCAGTTCGAGCAATATACAATATGGGACCTCGCGAATCATTAAAGACTAAGTTTCAAGAATTCGGTATCTTAACTCTGCCTTCCCAATACATTCTGGATAATTTAATGTATGTTCGCAAAAACTTTGATAAGCTGGAGTTCGTAAAACATAGGCATGATTTAAAAACTAGAAACTGTGACAAACTGGTCGTTCCATGTTTTAGACTCAGTAAAACCAGTAACAGTTTTTTAGGTAATAGTGTTAGGTTTTATAACAAAGTCCCAAAGCATATTACTGATTTGCCAGACTATAAGTTTAAGTGCCATGTTAAGCGGGTTTTGGTGTCAAAGGGTTATTATAGAGTGGATCAATATGTGAACGATGGTGATGTCTGAAATTGACTCCTCTCTGTGCATCCACTAAAATCGATTGTAATGTGTACTGAATTTTAATTATATAAGTATATGTTAAAAAGATAAACCCGATCGAGTTTCTTGCCGGTTCTTCTCGATGACTGGGATGTATTCCGAACCGGTGGTAGTTTTGACGTTCATAAGCGCCTTCTTAGGGCCTAAATTGAATAAAGTATTTTTGATTTTGATTTGATTTATGTCGAATCGTTGCTTTTCAATTCGACTTTCTAAATCTAGAAGTTTGCCATTTATTAACGACTAGCAGACCAGGCGGACGCTGTCCTGCCATGATAATAAAAAATATACACTTAAGTAACTAATGTATTCAATTTGATAAGGATTAATACTGTATCCGTCTAAATTCCAATTACCTCATTGCATGTGACCATGATTTTAGAAGATAGATGGGTATAGTAAGTTATCCTTAAAAGATAAAACCTTAAAGCCTTGACAAATTATATACCCAAACCTTCCTCATGTATTACTCTATATATTGGTGAAGACCGCATTACAATCTGTTTAGTAGTTTTCGAGTTTATCGCGAACATACAGACAGACAGACAAACGCGGCGGACGACTTTGTTTTATAATATGTAGTGATTACATTGTAATTCTAATTAGAATTAAGAGCATGTTCGAGAATTAGTATTTTAATGATATTTATAATTATAATGCTAATCACATTTTCAAAAATTTGAAACCATCTACAACCTTGTATAGGATAACATGTTTACTCCCAACGCCCGATGTAATGAAATTTGGTCGATATACTTATCTTATATTTATACTTTTATATTTATTATTTTATTCTATTCTATTTTTATTATATTTATACTTTGTAAGTTTTTAGCGTTTGGCCACAATCTCAACTGATGTTAAATGCCGACTTGACCTTTGTTGGTAACAAGTCAAGCCTTCAAGAGGACTACTTCAACATACCTATATGGAGCATGGCAACAGATTTATAACTTGAAGACGGTGCCTAGTCTGGTGAGAGCTATGAGAAGCGCTACCACCAAGCTACGGCCTCATCATAGTGTTTACTTCACAAAAATTGTAACTGATTGTATGTATTCCAACCTAAATTAATAGCCGCGGTGACCGAGCACGATATCAACAAATTTTCCAGTTGAAAATTTGTCGCTAAAAACTCTAGGTGTCTTCTGACAACTGCACTTGAGAGCTAGTACTCTTTAGATTCGATATGTTACATCTTGTGTCTTATAGTCACTTAATATTGTTTAATTGTGGTCAAAATAACTCGAGAAATCATGAGCTATTCAAATGTTTTCTCTTAGCAACATCCTGTAGTATAAACATATGTAACTAGATTTCTAGGCATTTGAAAGTCTTACTACATTCTACCAATTTGTTTTGTATTCATTGCAAAATTTATATAACTAGTTTTTTTTAATCAACCGAATACAAAATGTAACGCGAAGTAGGAAAATTGTAAAACTAACCGTCAAATTAACTATTATTAACAATGCAGTGGGATTTATTTAAAAAGCTATGTTTGCCGTGACTTATTTCTGATGAAAATGGGTTGTTTTTCATGGGAATTACATGTTATGGCCGGGATTAAATGTGGACTGTTTTTTTTTTAAAACAATTCTGACATTGCCACTTAACGCCATAAACCTTTTAACGGTCTTAAGCTACCTCTGTTTAGTTTTATAGCTATTACCTAGTAGTCCTTATAACAAAACATGATGAGTTTCTGTGAAAACCCCGCTATTCGCCATTGAAAGTCTTATTATGACTGATTCTGCCGTTTTTAAAATAAACCCCGGACAAAACTAAATTAATAAAATCTTGGAAAATATATTACAAAGACCAATCTAAGACGACTATTGTCTATTTTTTCATATTTTATTTCATTAAGATATAAACAATAAAATGTTAATGTATGTTTTTGTATAAATTATAGCTTTACCTCTGAGAATGCCAACGTATTTCGTTGCTAATCATGCTTAATACGAATGGAAGATCTGGTTGCTGAGCGTAATAGTGGTTTGACTAGATTTTTAATTATGTTATGTGCGAGAATAAAAATTACATTACCTTTAGTTCTTTTAATTCGATTTTAAATGGCGGTATACAATTATATTTTAATATTAAATTTGGTTATGTTTTTAAGGCCCGTGGTATAACCACCAACCAAGAGATACTAATTTGTCAAATTGCCATGTCAAATCATCAAAAAACAATTAAAAGGTTTCCAGTTTGACTCTTAACTATGTACTATTTCAACTGTAATTTGAATTAAATAAAAGTAATGAACGAGGTTGATCATCATTAGCCTTAATCTGGAATGAGATATAATTACTAGCTTCGGTGTGACACCACGAACCTGGTTAGATTATAGTAATTAAAGGATAAAACTTAAATAGTGTACAGCCTGAGTTCTACGAGGACTGTAATCTAATAACCATCTCTAGTAAAAAAGATCATATATTATATTGCCAAGGGGCCGTTCATAAAATACGTGCACACTTATGAGGTGAAAGGGGTGTCGCTTACTGTGACAATCTAAGAAAACGTGACGTTCACCGCTCATTAAACAATTTTGCAAATTTTTTTCTCCATAATTGTGTTATTTTATTTTTGGTTACAATACAAAGTAATTCGTTTAAAATTTGTAAGCAAATAAATATTTTTACGTATTTTGCATATGTATATATATTTGGGAGAAGATCATAACGCAATATTTATAGGTGGTGAGGTTGCAAAAATGGTAACAGTACGACAAAGGGAGGAGGGGATTTAAAAAGGTAAAATTTTGCGCGACGTATTTAATAAATGGCTCCTAAGATTAAATAAAACAAAAACAACAACAATAAAATTGACGAATACTACAACTTTATATAAACAACAAAAATGCAAATGAATAGGTCATATACTACATGAGAAAAAGAAATGTTCTAAATTTGGTAACGTAATCAAAAATTTAGAGATAGACTTTCCCAAAAGATTGAAGAACGATATTAAAAAAATAGCTAACCCAATATGGATCCAAATAGCAATAGATACAGTAATATAGAAACCTTTAGAGGAGGCGCTTATCGAAGGTCGAGCTCAATTAGAAAAACCGGTTACCAAGAAATAAATACCCACATAGATAAGTCATCTCTAATTTAGTTTTAATGATGTATAATCATTCCGCTCAACCGGTACAATAAGATCTGAAAAGGCTACATCATGAAACTTCATGATAATTTCAATTTTGTGAGGATTCATTTAATATTTGACCACAATCTTACCTTATACTAAGTAATCAAAAAGTAGTTAACTCTAGAAATAGGAGTAACTCTTAAATACGACATGAGTGTGATCGTTCTAACTAGGTAGGAATAAGAAAATGGCATACAATGATGTAATCGCTTTCACACGATTTTCTTCTTCCCCTTAGTTCAAGCTCGTTACCTAACTATTTATCACAATTGTCCACTTGAACATAATTTTGATGGAACATTGATTATCGTGAATTTAATATAGAAATAAAATTAATAGTTCTTTTTTATTGTTTTCAGAAGATGTTCCGTTACGTAATCCTGGTGTATATATTGGCACAATTGAATAATTTACAATGTAACCCGACTTCAGGAGAAGTCGGCGCAGATCAAGAACTCGTCTTGGCTTTTGTTGTGAGTAAACTTTTTCATATTCTCCATGAAATAGTTAACCACGCAGTAGAGCAAGTATAACAAGTAGAGCTTGTAAATGGTTCAAATGGAGAAGCACTGCAACCGCATCTGCTTCTAAGACAAAGTAGCCCTTCTCACGCTACTGTGTTCCACAAGGTTTTGGGCTAGTCCATAGGAGTTACTGGCCCAAAAATTACGGTTGCTTTGGGACTGACATTGGAATTGGTTAAACCACTTCTTTCGCAACAACGTCACTATCGCATTTACGAAGTTGCGCCGATATGAATAAACAATAAATTTAGGAACATATGGCTGTGGTCTTATCACGAGTGGCTACACTTTGAATAATCAATTACTATCTTACAATTATATTAATACCTTATTAGCCTTTTTTTTAATCAGTAAAATACGGAAAGTATAGTCAAACTCGTTAAACTTGTTGATTCCTCCAAGCAGAAAGCATAAATATATACTATATTATCTGTATGATATAGAGACAACTTAAGGATAATTAAATTTAAGATTCTTGCTATATTTTAATGTTGTTTTGTATTAACCTTTTGATGATTTATGCGCAAGTCTGAACTTATAGCTATATTCAGAGCTGCCAAAAAGATTGACGAGAACTGTAGCAAGTGACGTAACCGTTATTAATCCCAAACATGGATTAGTTACCTATTGCACAGATGATTTATTACGTCATAATAATTAATATTAATCAAACTTATAATCGCTTCTAACCCGTGGGCCTAAAGTCTGCGATCCAATATTATGTATGTCCAATATTATTTCATAATGATCGAGAACCTTAGACTCTAAGATTGTCTATGACCTTCATTTACGTAAGATTTTGGTACTAATTTTGCAGCCCTTAATCTTTGTAGCTGAAAAATTAAACTGAAACCATTGTAGTAAAGACCGTTTTTTAAATATTGCTTCAGAATTTTGTTGTAGAAAAAATGCACTAGCGTTAGTCTGTAATTTACGTTAGCGTTTGGGACGGGATTTATTCTAGCTTTGTAAAAATACTGTATGGTAGTATCAGTTGGTAGTGTGTTCGGACACAGCGTCGAAGGACGTAAGTTCGAATCCAAGCAACTGAGTCGAAACTTTCGGTGAAGGAAAACATCGTGATGAAGCCATAGCATAGTAGTAGGTCTTTTTCTAAGTCCGCCTGGATAGCTACCACCCTCAAGTTGAAAATCTGTCGCCAAGCACCTGTGTTTCCAGCAGCTGCACTTGAGAGCCAGTCTCTCCCTAGGTTTAGTGACTACCATCTTAGACCACATCATCATTTAACATCAGATGAGATTGTGGTCAAACGTTTACCTATAAAGCATAAAAAAACTTAAAATTTTAAAATTATTTTCTACCAGTATCTATATTATGAACACGACAAAAGCACGCAAAAACTAGTTCAAAATTAGTTGAACAACAAGCATGTTGAATGAAAATTAGGCACGGAAGGAGAATGAGTTCGTATCACTATACTACATATTGCCATTTAAAATGTATATCTATCATGTTCCCGACAAGTATTTTTCTTAAATAATACAGCTATTTCTCTAAAACACAAAGCTAAGCCGATTAATTTATTTACAAGTTCTTGCCTACTTCACGTATTTCATTAATTAAACGGGATGTTCTTTAAGCTCAACATTATTTGTATTTGACAAAAAATATTTTATTACAAAGTCAGATATAAATAAGCGCAGTATTAAAATATATGTATGTGATAGAACACATCACGTCAGAAGCATAAGATCGCGTTGCAAACAAGTGCTATCTCTCTTTGCTTTTTTTTTTGTTTGCTTACATATCAGAACAATAAAATATAAACATAAAAAATATTTTTTAATCTAACTTATAAAATTTAAATATACTTCTAGTTTTAATACAATTCCCTAGAATATTCTACATCCAGTGGCATATAGTTCAATATCACTGAAATTTTATAAATGTACAACTTTCTATTTTAGATAAACAGACATGGAGAAAGAGCCCCCGATTCGGATGAACTCTCACTATCGAAGGACCAAGAGAGAATTAAAAATTTGACCTACATAGAAGGACCAGAGGGACTGACTAACGTATGTAAACGTGCTTAATTATAGTTTGATCCCGATATGGCACTGGGTAAAAACCTCAGTTGATGATAAAACGTCGATAGATTCGAAGACAACATGCTAAGCTTAGTAGGGGTCGTTTTTAGTTCAAAGATAACATTAATAATAACATTACCTACTCTTTTAACTGTAAATCCCAAAGATGCGTATTATACTTTGCTTATGGCGCGTAGCAATGGCTTATTGCTTCTGCTGTATAAAATCTTTGACAACCAAAGCTCCTTGGGTCCGGACTGTTTCTGGAGCTTGGTGACAGACTTTTCACTAGAATCGGATAATTAACCAAACGAGTACTTAAAAATAATCCAAAAGGTCAAGGGACTGATAAATGTTATACCAGGGACAAAACTTCGCTGCGGCAGGGTTATACATTGTATTTCGTACATGGGATGTGCAGGTGCGATGATGTATTTTCAATAACAAACCCAGCGTCACGGACAGCGTAAAGTGCGCTTATTTATTTGACGTCCTGCAACATATTTCTATTCAAGAGACTACCCAATATTCTCAGCTCCACTCTCACACTTTATTGCCGCATCCGTACCAAAATTTTGTTCTAGTATAGTCGGCGTTTATTGTTCTGTTAAAGTATGTATTCTCGCATTATTTTTCAACACAGCTTAGGAGTAGCCTATTCGTTACCACTCGATAATATTGGAATATTATTATGGTAACTCTTATTTTTTATTCCTTTTATGGGTTTTCTTACAAACAGAGTACGTAAAAGTTTTACTTAAAAATTATAGTAACGCTCAAAATTTACAAACGCGTTGTGATTGATTCGATCAAAATAACTTAAAATAATAAATTATTAAGCATCTATAAGATATTTTATAGTCTTTTAATCAATTATTTTTTCAATAACAACTGTTAATAAGATAGTATAGTTTAAATATATATGTTCATATTAAACGTATGTTTTTCACATAGTTTCCCACTAATAAGTAATGACCAATCCCGAGTCCGTATTTTTAAATCTGCTTCTAAGAGACGTCTGGTTTTATATTATAATTTTATTTAAAAAATCCCATCATAAATCTTTCAGGCTGGTAAACGTCGTGCATACCAAATAGGTAAATACATGCGTCAAAGATACGGATCCCAGGGACACTCCTTAATATCAGAGTTATATCTGCGGAACGAGATCTCCATCAGGAGCACAGATAAAGAGCGGACGAAGATGACGGCACAGGTCGCTATGGCTGCTGCTTACCCACCGAAGACGGAGCAGCAATGGGATGAAGGTGTAGGCAAGATCTGGCAACCGATCCCTTACACTGCAGTTCCATTATCAGAAGATTTTGTAAGTCTTTTGTCTTAGTATATACACCATATAAGTCTGCTCGATCTTAAGGCAGTCGCTTCTATTTTACTTTATTAGATGGGCACTACATCTAATCAGGATGTGTCCATCATAAACATATAGTTTGTCTCAGTGACATCTCTTTTAACTACAAAAGTAACATGAGACGAAAACTCTGTGAGAATTTTGTAGACCTTAGCTAAAACACGAAACGCTTATGTCATGATGTAATTTATGACACTATTCGCATTAACAAATTGCTAATAAGGTGTAAGTAAGATAGATACACTAAGATTTTGTGACATGCTATGCCACAGTTATGATTTTGCCCGGAAAACATATTGTACCACCGTCTTACGATTTCAATAAATCGCTGGCGCCTATGTTTCCGGACCGCTGACTATACTACTATCCCCCGCACGGCGATCGTTCGTAAGAGCAGCGCTTCCGCACCCTCACCCTTCTACTCGTGGACAGACTACATTGAATGTTAGACGGGCATATCTTGCGCGCTAATTCTTACATCTATTGATTACGTTCTTTTCCTGTACTTTTGTTTTCTTAATCATTAGACATCACTTGTTTTTTCACCTCTCTTAATTTCCTTCTGATCATGTTCTGTCAAACTATATATACATTTTTTTATTTATCTTACTGGCATTTCTTTACCAATTACCTTAACTAATTTGACTCTACGTCTATACCAATATTTTTATACTACGATAATTTATCATTAGAATGATAGTCTTCTACATTGCTAGCTAATCATAGCGTAGGCAAATATAGGTTCTAAATAAAGTATACCATTGTCACGTTACCTTTATTTCACATTAGATCGATGCGCGTATGTTGCAATGTACAGCAACAGCCCAAGCAGAGGTCCCACTGTCTTTGTGCTCGTTGCTCAATCGGATGCCTTAAGCGCTCCCTTTAGTAGTTCGGTGAAGCTGTGAAGCCACCATAAGGTGTCACCAATGTAGGTCAGTCAGAAGTGTACCAATTTACTTAAACTGTCGGCAACATATTGATGTATTGTGAAATTTGAATAAAACTGGAGTTATATCCGTTGATGTCATTGGGAATATCTTACCACTGAAATAATTTTCGTGATCATTTATATAGATCTTCAACTGTTTTTAAAAACAATGAAACGTCCCATCGTGGCGCATATCTATGGAATTTCATCTCGTAATAGTTTAACTCAATCATAATCAATTTGCGATGGTACCTGGCGTAAAGTGACCTGTGTAATTATTCTATTATTCCAACACTTTTTAAAAAAGAGAATGCACTAACGAGATTTTATATATCTCAGTGAGGTCAAAATTTGTTTATATATATTTGAAAACATAGCTATTTTGTATACATAATAACGTATATTTGTATCTTTTGAACTTTAATCATTACCGGATAAATGTTGTAGATTGTTTTGTTCCGATATATGAAGAATATATGTTAATTAGTCGACCGTTGATAGCAAAGTTGGCGCGATGCGCCTTGGACAAGATCGTATCGAAGGTTGTCAGTTCAAATTTAAACAGATTATAATATACTAGCTGAGAACCGCGACTGCTTCAGCGTCGTTTATTATCTTAACTATATTTTTTATGTGCAGAGGAAAAAACATAACCACCACACCGTTTGCCCCACTTCTCCACGCCGACCGCTTCACAAACATCGCTGAACGCGTAGTGTTTTTAAAAATCGTAGTATCTTAAAATTTTAATAATATTATTCTAAATTAAGATATCGTTATACTTTTTTTGGATAAGGGCCAAGTAAAATTGTAAATTTGTTAAAAACCTATTCATTAGTTTTTGAGTGAGCGCTCACAACGATATATCTATATCATTTTATATATACATATGTATATTTAGATTAGGGTGTACCAAAAAATCAACTTTTTTTTCTTCAAATGATATATCAAGTACAAATGTGAACACATTAATATTGATATAGTAGTACATTATTGTGATGAGATTACTAGTTACAGAATGCTGTAGGGCCATATTATAGTTGCATCACAACGTGTACTTTCACAGAAAATTAAGGTTCACGTTAGAAATTGAAACTTTGAACCGATTTCTTCTGTAACGACTCTCATTTAGGATGCTAATTTGACCTCTCAATTAATTAATGATATATTTTTTTTTAGTTAAGATATTACTCGAACTGCGAAAGGTTCATCGAACTGATGACACAGGCGAAGGAGCAAGCTCAACGCGAAGAATTCGCACAATATGAGGACCTGCTGCCGTATTTAAAGGAACAGACCGGAAAAGACTTCTCAGAGGACCCCTTGTCATTCCAAATGCTGTTCGATCTGTTCAGAAGTTTGGTAAGATCCTGGTTTGTCATTACCTTTCTAAACCTACACAAGCGATAAATTATACAGAAATCGTAACGTTGTTGTAAACATCGCAGCATTAGGTAAATTTGCTTGTAGCTACAATTCTCAAGTAAAACGTCGGTCATCAATCTTCCATCATTATATTCAAGCAATCATATTATATCACACTGCAAGCCTTGAAATATTATTATCGTAGATCATATTAACACCTAACATTTGATGAGAATGTGATTTCACAGCTAAATTGTAACTACCAAAACCTATTTGCCTGTATTTATTAGTGCACTAAATAGTAAAGTTTTTTATACATCCGTATATACTTGAAGAATACCGAAAATAGTGATTGGTGAATGAGTGACACTTAGACTATAAGACACTGAATATGTAAGAAGTATAAATCATAGTGGGCAAATGGTTAACTGGTTGGTTTAAATAATAACATACATATCTAATGACCGCTTGTTCGACGGCGGAGAATTATATCGTGAGATAGATATGAACCCTCGACAAAAGAAACTAGAAGAACATAAATCTCCACGGTCATAATGGGCATCGTGGACAGATTTAGCAATTAAAGCGACGCTGTAGTGAACATTTAAAGTCAACTTTTATTATATATTCAGTGTAGAAACTAGGAATTGACTTGCAAAAAACAAATTAACTGAAGAAAGACTTGAATTAACGAATATATAAAATTAATTCAAGACAAAAATCCTTTCTTGATATCGAAAATGTTGAACGTGTTTTTATTTGCTATAATAATTTGGGTTATAAAATATGTTATGCAAAATTATTCCTAGTCAGAGTGAAATAAAATTTGTATTAAATAAAGATTATCGAAAGGATTTCAAGGTGTTTGAATGGGTTTATGATAGTAAGTTCTTATATGAGAATTCTGATATAAATGTAAACCATTTATCGATAAGTAATGAGTATTGTAATAGTGATGCTGGTTTAAAATCCCGAAATGTTAATTTTGTATGCAAATATCACAAAAGGTTAACATCTGTTTGTAACCACATTAAGTGAAATTGCATTTTTATTTCAGGTGGGACTTGGTTTAGACATACCTGAGTGGGCTAAGCCCTTGCTGCCCAGGCTAGGACAAGCCGCCAAACACGCTTATAACATGTACTTCAGAGATGATGAAATGAAAAAGATCGGTGGTGGTGAGTGCATTCTATATATTACAAGAACTTCAGCTTTATTTCGGTTAATAATTCGAGTGTGACTTCAGTATCTGAAGTAGATAAAGAAGTAGAAGAAATACTATTTGCCATACATGTTTTAACTACTCTTATAGATGACCGATAACGGTTAGCTTTGACGATCTCTACTTCATCTTAGAGAATAAGAAAGCGATGATGAATTATTTGATACAGAGTTCGGAGACCACATCGGTCGCCGTAGGTTCGAATCTTTGTGACCGAGTCAGAGTTTAGGTTAAAGGAAAACATTGCGATGAAACCATAGCATAGTGCTAGGGCTTTTTCTAAGCTAGCCTGGCTAGCTACCACCCTCAAGTTGAAAATCTATCGCCAAGCGCCTGTCGGTGTGTTCCGGCAACTGCGGTAGAGAGCCAGTACTTTAGGTTTAGCAGTTTTACCGTCTCAGACCACATTATCATTTTACATTATATGAAATTGTGGTCTAAGGATAAAACCTATTTATTCACTCATACCTTTCTTTAAATAAAACTATTGATAAACTAAAATTCCTCGTTAATGCTTTTTTTTTATTTAGCAATAGATATAGCATTAATAGATGTTAGATTTTGTAAAAGAAGTTAAATTGGTTTCAAGTATCTAATTTCTTACTACCAACGAAATATAGTTGAATTTTATACAGTGGGTAAAAACACAAAGGATTGTATCATTCACAGGCGTTCTTCTGGACAAATTCACGACCTTAGCTCAAGACATTATGAACGGCAAAGAGGTCGCACCAAGACTTCATATGTTCTCGGCTCACGATTTCAACATCGGTTCGCTAATGGAAGTGGCCAATGTGAGGAACGAACACGGCATACCAGAATATGGAGCGGTTTTCTCTTTGGAACTTTATCGCTCAAGGAGCACAGGATATTACAGTGTTCTGGTAAGTATAATATAACAAGTCATACGTTTCTTTTCTATTTTTTGTACAGTTCCTCGAACTGTTTTGTATCTTTACGCACTTTATGGTGGCAACTGAAAAACTTACAACTTCACGGACACGATATTGTGAATAAAATCGTAATGAAATAATATAAATAGCTTGGACCAAAGATAAAAATAGAACACCACGTAGTTGCATCTAAGAATAACAGACCCATTTATATACTTAGCGAATTACATCCGTCATCCACATCACCTATATTTCCAGTAAGATTCTTATATAACGCTAAATAAAATATAAAGAACTGTAATGATTTATAAATTATGACACCATATATTACATTCTTGTAACCGTCAATCGCACTATTAAACATTCTGCAATATATTGCACCCTGGACATTGATGTTGCACATATAATTGTTTACAAAACAGTACCTAGCGTGTGATCTCGCTACAATCTGTAGCTGATTCCTATTGAACATCAGAGCCTTTCCAACACTACGCTGGTTAAGCCTTAATGAGCTTTGTGGAAAGTTTACGAACTAGTAAATTCTACACTTACCATTATGCTGCCCCATAGATAACGCATTCTTCACCTTTAGAGCATATACCTCATATATCTAATACAACAAGGGAATAATTAATCTAGCGTTTAATGTCATTGTAGCCTGTGTACTTATCCCAAGCGGGCGAGTCAACGGCGCAGGTCCTGCGTATCAACACCTGCGAGAGAACGCCGTACTGTGAATTCAGCAAATTTTACGACCTGAACAAGGAATTCTTACTGCCTGAAAGCGAATATTATCAGATGTGTAACATCAAGACTGAGCTATAGACGCCGTTTCAGTATTAAATCTTTTACTATGGAATGAAATCTATTTACAGGGGATATATAATTAAATTGATTCATCCACAACTAAGAAGCAAAACATGCACTTAAAATGTTACCTTCGTTGTTCTATAGTTTAGTTTTATTAGATTTAACTGAAGGTTTTTTTTTTCTAAATGTAGTTTATTAAAATTTGCAAAGCAAGTTCCGTAAGCCAGAGTCGAAAGTGGGTATTTGTGCAACTCTTACTAAGGTAAACAATTCTGAATATAAGGGGCCGCCCGCAACTTCGTCTGCATTTGTTTCTTTTTTTAATGACGACACCATACACTATCTTCGTATAACTGGAAGGGTATATGCAGCGCAGGCCAAGATAGCCCGTAAATAGCGAGGTTTTTTCCTACTTAATTGTCATTTATCATTATATTAATGACAATTTTAAAATTATATTTATAAATTAATGTTGTTGTAAAGATTCCTCAAAATCCGTTGAGTAGTTTT
The DNA here is from genome assembly GCA_035772565.1 of Antheraea assamensis. Classification (NCBI taxonomy): domain Eukaryota; kingdom Metazoa; phylum Arthropoda; class Insecta; order Lepidoptera; family Saturniidae; genus Antheraea; species Antheraea assamensis. Next base: position 1,290,629 of record JAQQSE010000046.1, on the reverse strand, counting down.
TACATGAACGAATAATCAACATACATTCATCTTCACAAGCTTTCTTGTTTATAATCTAATAGAATAAATGAATGTAATTTGATATTCTTTCATCGTAATTATCTATCTAATAGATGATGTATTTAATACATTTTCATACAAATTATGATCCATATCAGATATGATATATTAATTGACAACAAAATTATAATCTGAAACACGATTAATAGTTATGCATTTGTGAATAAAACCTTAAAGTTTAATTTTGTTTAAACAGTTATGAGTATAGCAAATCAAATAAGATTTCTTTATGTTATCATACTCTTGTATATTAAAATGTTGAAATAATGAAATGTAACTAAGGACTAGTCTGTGATATTACGACGAATTTACTTAGAAAAAATTATAATGGTTTAAAAAGGCATACTTAAAGATTAATTAAAAGTGTTAATATTACAAATTTTGTCTTTTATTACATTCTTGAAGTTTTATTTTTCTTGGAAAGAAAAATACTCTAGTGTTAATAAACAATACCTGGGTTTGAGAGAGTAAGTGAAAGGTGATAGAATCTGTAATAAGTTTTACTGAGACAGTACAACCTAGTCACCTATTTCTGCAGCAAAACAACAGTGCTGGTCCTAGTTGAAGAATATAGTTAGCTATAAGCACTACACTAACAATAAAACCCGAAGCGTACTAACTTACTCCTCAGGAGTAGACAAGTTACAGGCTGCATTCAACATCAGGACCAGCTAACATTAAATGATTCACATGACTACTTACCACTTGAAATACTAATAACTACCTTTAGCTCATGCTAATGAAGCCTTGATCTATCCCTCAAGGACAGTACATTTTTTCTGGATAGCTGGATTAATTTTCACCTTTTGTAAGAAATATACCCTCTGTCCTTTTCTGTATCCTAGAGAAAGAGAACGTTCTTACAAAACTTCATGATTGATTGAGCAGTTAAGGCGTGAAAGCGTGACAAGCAAACAAACAAGCTTTCACATTTATAATATTAGGCTACTAAAATCGAAAGAGTCTTTTGTTTTTAGGTTACCCAATTAAATCAAAAATATACAAAGTTCTGTTGTCTGCGTATTTTGCCTACAGTCAATACCAGCTACTGTTCTCGACTTCGCTCACTTAAATGGGATGAAACGTAAGTTATTCTTATACAAATTCCAGGCTAACTTTTATCAATTTTGTGTTACCTCTGCTAAATTGTTTCATTACTGCTTAGCCCATATATAAAAGAATCATGGCATGCAGCGTTAATAATACTAAGAATAATCATTTATCGACTAGTAGGGGTCTGCTCAAAAACGGTTCAGGCGTTGTGGAGATTAGACTCAACAAAAACAGGCAATACAATTATCTCTATGTATAAATATTAAGACGTAAATAAAATGTGTGTGAACATATCTCGTTCAAATATAATTCGCCGGTATACCTGACGGGTGACAATTTTGACAAGGGTTTTTCCTGCATTATCTCCAGGTATTTCGTCTAAAGGCGTTGATAGTACCCTCCTCAGGCCCCTGTAATGATATGTGACAGTACTGACGTAAACAGTTTTTTATTTTAAACCCTACAATTTTCTACTGTAGCTATTCTTTCGAATTCTGTGTCGTAACACCAAATTACTTATACTTTTCAAGTGTCAACGAGCTGAACGTTCTAAAGGAATAATCGGTAACAGCGTCCTTTGATTCCTTAACTAATCTGTTTTTCTAAATAACAGTTCTACGTTGATTGCAGTAACGTTGAAAGTAGTTTACAAAAAAAGCTAGTAGATTTAATTAAAAGCGCCTGAACCATAAACATAGCAATTATGTGAAAAAGAAACTGTATTTTTTTTAAGACAGGAACTAAACGTTTATTAAATTCATTTAAAATGCAATAATGTCAGTAAATTACTGGTAAATTCATTGGCATATAGTTAACTGAAGAGGTTTCAATGCACATAAATGAAATAAAAAGAATACATATTTTATTTTATTTGATTTTACATGCTTTTCAAATATAATTGAAATAATCTGAATCTATGGGCATACCCGGTAGAATCAAGCGACAGTTGTAACTGTTAAGGGATCCATTTGGAGCCATTATTTTCGCTTCGTTTAATAACAAAATGACGGTGGATTACGGTAACAAGTAACTATGATGACTCTTTTGCCGTTTGTAAGTAATGGCATGACCAGCAAGTTTCGAAAATGGATACACGCGTAAGAATTCACCCAATCCATTAGAAATCACAATAAATACGATACATTTAATAATATAATTATTTATGCAATAAATACATCCATTATTTAATGAGCGGCGACCAAAAGAAATATTAATGGCTATCGAAAAACATGACAATGGACGATAAAACCAAAAAAATAGCTTTCCGATAACTTAATGCCGAGGGAATGGTGCATTAAATATTTGTTATAAAATATGATTATGTTCAACTTTTACAGGGATATTAACTTGTTAATTGTAAATTGTTGCTACTTTTATATAGGTACAAGGACCAAGGAGAGCACGGAATTAATGGATTTTAAACAATCTTAATAATGGATAACGAATTAAGTTTTGTTTATACTTTACAGGTTTTAGCGTTTGTCCACAGTCTCACCTGATGTTAAATGATGATGTGGTCTATCATGGTAAGCACGCTAAACCGAAGTCTGAAGCGCATCTGCCGGAACACATCAACAGGTGCTTGGCGACAGATTTACAATTCGTAGATGATAGCTAGCCAACCGGCTTTAGAAAAAGTCCCACTACTATACTATGGTTTCATAATGAAAGCTCCGATTCAATTGGAAAGATTTGAACTTACGTTCGGTACGGTCACGTAAGCTGTCAACTAAGCCATAATCGCGTCGATATCACTAGGGGTAGTAATGTGCTCCATGTCAAGCATAATCAACACAAGAACAATGGCGACCTCCGACAGGCCATTTTACGCTGTTTTTCAGTTGCTTAGCATAAGACCGACAGATTCAGAAATGTGACGAATAAAAAACAGTGACGTATTTATCATTATTTACACTTATATACTGAATCTACACCGCGTGGTCCCGGAATACAACACCTATAAGAGTGACACTATGGCGGTAGGTAGATACACCTAATACATGGTGTGTGATCCAGTCGGACAATATTCATGTTTACCACCCAGCTAAACGTCATCTGAAAACTTTCATTTATTTCAACACATCGCATTTTGGAAAAAATTAGATTTTATATTTACTTGTGGCTTGATATGGTGCTTGAATTTATTGCCCGACAAATCGGTAATCCGCTTTGGGACCTTATTGTAGAATCTCACCTAAAACATTGGATGGTTATTTTGTGATTATTTCTAATTAAGATGCTTAATTGTGGAGTACGAACGAAATATTTTTCATAACGATATACATATAATGTACTTAGATAAGTCTAAGGCAATCATAATATCCCGTCTACGTAATTTGTAATAGATGCCAGTTAAAAATAAGTACTATGAAAATCTTAAAACTTTTCCAACACCTAACTAATATATAAGGTAATGGTCATATAAAAACGTAAACAACTAGCGCAATATATTTTACAACTAGTTGTTACCTGCGACTTTGGCCGCGTAGAATTTAGCAAACAAAGTTTTGTTCAGTATAAAGGTGCAGCGTGGGGCGCGCACGGTTAGGGGCACTGCTTCGTTAGTTTATTATATTTGCGCACTACCTCATTTTTTTTCTAAAACAAAGATGTCTTCAATCACTTCTTATAACAACTGCCGGTAAAATTCCCCTTAAAAACGATTAAAGTTTTCGGAAATTTATCCGGAACAGGCAGACAAATGTTTATTAAACTATATTTTTGCTATAAATACCTTATATACTTTCATAGACATTTAGTAAAAAGCGGTTATTTTGATGTTACAAATAGATAATTCAGTTTTATTTATGTCTACAAATAGACAAACAACACCAACAAAAGCAAATATTTAGCACTATTATACGTACAAAATTAGATGTGTACTGTGTTATTTATATATTAAGTATACACATGTGACTAGGGGTTGCCTGCGACCATATTCTCGTGAAAGTAGTTTTTTTATTTAATTAACATATAAGTACGTGTTTTATTGTAATTAATTATGGGATTGCTTTCATTGGCGTTAGTTTTGTCATTACTACAACATTACTTTACCGCAACATTTGTTTACCGATTGCTGATTTCATGTATTAATTTATATCACTATTGCTTAGTCCCTATAGAAAAGTATTATGATACTTGGCCTACATAGTTAAAAAGTTTTCTATCTGTTCATAAAAAGTCTCCACAAAATCGGTTTAACCGTTTCGGAGATTAGGCTAAACAGGAGATACTTCAATTTTATCTATATGTATAGAATGGTACATTCAATCGTTTAAGCGACCATACAAATTGCGACAAGTAAGTGTTTTGACAGAGAGATTTAAGCTACCTTTTTTCATAAAACGAGCCTATACGTGGCATTAGTCTACAATATATTAACGTTTTTCTTTAAATACTACTGTTTCACAATTTTTGTTTAATGAATATTATAAAAGAGCCACATTAAAATCAAAAATAAACTCGAAACTTGACTGTATATTTTAAATCGGCCTTCTCACAGCCTTTTAGCAAAACCTCAACCAGGCCCCAGGGACTCGTTCAACCGTAATTTACGGAATGTTCCCAAAATGTAGATTTTTCGACAAATTTATACCCATTGTCTTTTCAAATCATGTGAATCGTTATAAAAAAAGTAAATTCGTAGTTATTATTGATGACATTTTAGTCTAAGCTATTTAGAACTTATTAAGAAATCATCTAATTATTGTTGTGATAACATTATATATATATATATATATATATATATATATATATATATATATATATATATATATATATATATATATATATATATATATATATATATATATGTTGATGTATATATATATGTTGATGCATAAATATTTAGATATTTCCCGCCGGTTATAGATTAATATTCAACACAATTTACTTATATACTAAGTTCTTGTAATTATAATTTTTTAAACTAGCTTCGGTTCGTGGTTTTGGTTATGTTAATGTAAATTTAATCTCAATCTCTCGGGAACAATAAGTCTTTTCTAGATAAATCTTCTTTTTCTAGATAGATTTTCTAGAAAACTAAAGTTTGAAACCGTAATAAACACACTCACATTGTCATTTATAATATTAGAAAAATTGAACCTCGTAAAACTTTCTGCGAATTATCTCCATTACACCAAATCAAAATATAATTAAAGAATCTAATTAAATACATTTAAGTCACTTCTAACATTACAAGCGGATACAATTCATTAATTTAGAATGTTAAGTATCAAGTTGAACAAAGCGCCTGTGACAGAAATCCACTTAGTGTGTTTTTGTTGACATTGCTATTGTTATCACAAAGGCGCTCTACATTGTAACTAACAAGCTTTACCAGTTATTTAACTGTTGTAATATTGGAAGATAAATTATTTTAATATATATTTTTTAATATAATATACCATTTTATCCTTGTCATAATAAAATAGAACTACAGGGATATATATTTTTTTTTATGTCATAGGGGGCAAACGAACAGGCGGGTCACCTGATGGTAAGTGATTACCGCCGTCCATAGACACTAGCAACACCAGGGGAGTCGCAAGTGCGTTGCCGGCCTTTTAATATATGTGGGCCCCCGGCGCTCTCACTGACCGAACGAAACGCAACAGTGCAAACACTGTTACTTCACGTCGGTTTTCTGTGAGAGGGTGGTACTACCCCGGGCGAGCCGACCCATTCATGCTGAAAGCAGTAATAGCTTCAGCGTAGCTCTACCACCTACAACGTAATTAACTTAAGTATCAATAACTTGAAGACAGGATTTTGACTTTAACAAAAATGAGTTTTCGTCGATACGTTCGCTTTTTTTCGAACCGACTACAAGCTGTTAGCCTGACGTGTCTTTACAACTTAACAGGAGTTTGTGGGCAAACGTGAAAGGCATTCTTCTAAAATGGCAACTAGCGTAAGGGGGCTAAAATAGGTGTACTTCCACTTGGGTCGATGCTTTGCATGCAAGATTTACTCATTTTTATAGAAATTACCATGCAAGCTAAGCTAACCATATATGTAGGCTGTGAGACACCTCCTTACTTTCAAATATGCCGAACGAACGAGTACAATGTACATGTATTTGTGTTCTGCTAATTTTGTCTAAGGCTAATTAACCAAAAAAGAGTCCCTTTCAAAACCTATACAATGAGGTCAATGTTATAAGCTGGATGGTACTTGTTAGTATATCATAATATAGACGATTTTTTAACGCGGTGGTATATTATCACAGTATGTCTTCTTTCATAACCAATCATTAGGCATTAGAGCTAATAGTTCTCATATGTTTTATGTATCAAGAACCTTTAAAAATTATGCCCTATGGTCTCAGAAGTATATATAAGCTATACGGCAAGGTATATTCAGTTTTATAAATAAAATCTTCCTCTCTAAAACTTGAACACTACAGATCAGTCGATTTGATTCGATTTGACTAACCGTCATCGGCGTTACTTAATCCTATCAGAATTCAACAGCGTCGTGTTATGTTAGATTAACTTGATCTTGCGTTAGATAAAAAAGGTCACCGTCGGCGAGTGTGAGATCGTATGTGTCCAATCGTTATTTATATTGCCCACAACATCTCATGCTGTAGTCCTACATTGTGCGCCTGCCTACGTATTCTTCACCAAGTTTCAACAAGCGTGAAATTCGCGCTAAGCATCACAGTGTTTGCCAGATAAAATATGAAAACTTTCCTCGGATTTAGATACATTATTACGCGTCTATCCAAATTGGAGGATATTATAAAATTTCGCACACTAATTAAGAGTTTCCTTTCACATAACACAAATGTTAATTTTGTTCTTGGTGGAGCAAGAGTATATCTTGAAATAATTTGATATTTTTGTAACACATGTAGTATACAACTGAATTTAAATTGCTATGACTATCTACATCATGAATGACATGACTAATCTTTGTGACTTTATAATAACATATTCATGTCATACGTCAATGGAAAGGGAAGTGGACTCGTATCAAATGTTGGCCACCTCGTTTTCCCACTATATTATTGACTAGCTGTTGCTTGAGGTATCGTTTACGTTACTGTACATTTGCTCTATTCCTTGGCAACAGTACATTTTTTTGGGATCAAAGGTACCTATGTCATTTCCTTCACTCGTGACAACGTGTGTACAAAATCTCATGATGATGATGAATAGTTAAGCGCGAAAGCGTAACAAACAAACGCACATCTCCATTCATAATATGAGTTAGTATTCGGAATATATTTATGCAAGAAAAAAACACGTCATGCGGTATAAAATAAATGCGGACACAATTTAATTAGAAAATAAATGGCTGATATGGTTAGTTTGTAGTTCGTTTACAACTTTGCCAAATTTATGGTGAGCACACTGCACCTTTCTGGTTATTTCGGATGATACCCCATACAACCATACTCTATTTAATAGTGCACATCATCAGAATAACACATACACTATATTGTATAAAGATAATAGCTTTTTAATACTATTTTTCTCGCTTTAATGTAGCTTTGGCTTATCCCTCTGGATCTATTTTTTTCTAGACAAAAGGTACCTTATTTCTTGTTTTTGTATACCTGAGGACGTGTATTAAAATAGTTAAGGCGTAACAAACAAACAAAATTACATTCGCATTTAAAATATTAATCAGAATTAGGATTAATACTGCCACTATCATATGGATAATTATTACAAAGTGTCTGTCTTGTGAAGACATCAGTGTTCCAACAAGATGACGCCGTTATAAGAACATTCCAGGGATTTTTTGTCATTTCTCAGAATTCACGCTCTATAAGTATTATTATATCACCCATCAACTTCGCTTGTACACAATAATCAAACTATATTATGCAAACAATATCACATAATACGTTATCAAATAACGCAACATAATGAAAACAAATTATAACTATTACGTGACAAACCAAGATCCCTCCAAAAACTCCTTAATCGAATATCAATTTAATAACGTTTGACAGCAGTAATGCTTGCCAGCGCTATATTCGATAACGTTAACTCAATACACTCTAATTACTAAAATAATAATTTAATAACCCGTCAATTGATCAACTAATTAAGTTTAGTGCAAATTAATTTCGTGATATTATTCATGAATTGAGACACTTTCCGATAGCGAAAAGTGTCAAAAGCATTTTCACGTGTACCAATATTGCAGAAATAGTTACCGTTAGAGTTACGTTGTTCATACATAATTTCATTATAATAGTTTAACCCCTGGACTATCCAAAACCGTAAAGGTTTAAGTCCCATACAATCGAATGTAGACCTCACGGGGCACAGATCAACAACAGACTGTTGGCAGCATAATCTTAAAAAAATACCTAATTTATTAGAAAACTTTGAAAAGTAACAAATTATAAATTGTAATTTTTTTTTAATGTAAAATGCATTTTTTTTTATTTGCACGATTTTTTTACTAAGCCATGAAATTTACAATGTAAGATGTCGTGAAATAAAAATTAAAAACATAATTCGCAATTTTGATATCTGCGTCTTAAAAACTCAGCCGATGTGTTAAATTTTAATTGATATCCTCTCCTTTCTGGGTTTTTCACCACATACTACCATTAATAACCGAACTAGAGGTGCTAAGGACGACTTCTAGGATATCGTCGTAATTTTGTTAATTAATGAGAATACATTGCATGTTAAAACTAGCTAATTGATTGAAATTTAACATAACCACAACTAATAATTGCAATAATAGAATTAGTGGTAAACATAACTAAATTGTTGACATTTCGTTTGCATAATGACGACTTCCTGATTGTTGTATTTAAATAACTAATCGCTTATGAAATGTTTAAACGATTTGTTTGCTTCCATCAACAATTCTTACACTAATTGTATAAATGTGTTGATGGAAGCAACCAAATTGTTAAAACGTTTCATAAACGATTAGATATTAAACACAAGAGTAATAGAACTCTTTTACCAATTTTAAGATATCCTTGTTAAGTTTTACCATTACTACTAATTTCTATTGGAAAAACATAACTTTGAACAGTTCTCTATTTGCCAGTAAAAAATCTTATCGAAATCTGTCGTTTCATAGATTAGCCGTGACAAACAACAGATACTTCGTTTTTATTCGTTTGTATTTTTGAAGTTATACTTCTTTTGGCGCGTTAGGGAAAAATGATGAGACTAAATTTTTACGATGCGCGCGCACACCGTCACGAAAGACAGACACCCTGAAGTTTGCTATAGTCAACATTTTATTTTAAAAAAGTATGTATATATTAAATACCTTTTTTCTATTGTTAGTATCGTTTTTCCTACAAACGTAGAATAAGGCGAAAGACAAAATTTTTGAAATGATTTTATCTTGTTACGCCAAAGAAGTATAACTTCTAACGCGTGTACATAAGTACATAGTACTTTTTTTTCGAACTGTCTACACTTTTGACCTGGAAAGGTCTCTACAGTTTCACCGGATTACTAAGGGGAGCGCTTAAGGCACTCATCCGATTTTATATAATGGGTTTGAAGAGTTTTGTTAGCGGCATATACTGATATTTTAAATGATGACCTTTAAAACCAACTGCAGTAAACTATGGCAAAATATTTTATTTGTAGTGCTATTTGAACTAGTATTAGTAATTGAATGAGCTAAATGCCTGTGGCTACTTTCAGTACATACTATACATACATAGTACATGTGTACATAGTAAATACAGATACAAATAAATTAACTTTTTCCTTATAATCTACTTACTCAAACTGTCTTAATGTTTAACAAATATTTCAGATAAACGACAAAGTTTTTACTCCTTTTGTGTACGTGTTTGCTTTTCAATTCAAGGAATACGATTCGTCACAGATATATTCTTTTGTTTTTCTATCTAACCGTATGTTTACAGAATACGTCGTCTGCCAGATTGGCAAGTGATACTATATGCATAATTCATTATAATTGTTTTTAATTTTTTTTTATATATATATAATATGTATTATTTTATAACATTTTTCTGTGATTATGTTACGCATATAGCAAGATAATAACATATTTAATTATGTAAAGATCACTAAATGTAAAGAGATTCAAGATATAACAAAGAGAACCCTATCCAAAAGCTTGATTTACTTTGAGACTATGCAAGGTAATAAAATGATAAATAATGAATATGACTATACCATTGGGTTTACACTTTTTTCCAAAATATGAATAAACTTATAAATAATGAATTTGTAGAGCTCTGTAATTCGAAAATAGGACAGTGTAATTCGCCATTATTTTAAATATAAATCAATTGCTATTGCAATACTATCTTCGTTTCTCCTTCTTTCATTTTTGTATTAAATTATAGTAACGTAATACCAGAATCCTATGGAATTGTTCTACATAATGGTCGTTAACATTTTGAAACATCGTACGTTCAACTAAAATACATGTCTAACGTGTATAGACAAATTGAAAAAGTTATAGACTTACCTACTCAGAAATCTACTACAAAAAGCACTACAACAAAAGAAGTTAACTTTCTAAACGTTTAGTATTTTAAACGCTATTATGAATTTATAAACTAATGTAATATGCGGACATTGCTATTGTTTGTTCAAAACAACAAAAAAAATGTAACTCAGGTAAAACATTTTACGTTCCCTCCTTTAACGAATGAAGTTAGTTATGCTCTTAGTGCAAGGCGCAATATGTTGACAACTTCAGACACGTGCACCGCGCGCCCGAAGTGTGAGTGCGTTGCTGAGGTTCGTGACTTTTAACTAAAACAAAACGTTTATTGACGTTCAAAAGTAAGTTAAAAACACGCACAACCTTATAATACAAGAAGTTAACCCAAAACAACCGTAATAACATTCAATCGAAACCTTAAAACAAAGTTTTTTTTACTTTTGTTTATAGCCGGACTGCCACTATAACCTGACAAAGTTTAGGATAACTACAGTTTTCTCAGCACGTACTCGCGCGTGGGCTTCTTTCCATTTTGTAAGGTTATTCTTATGTGTCAGTCGAGCAGTCACTCTCGGGATTTAATGTAGTGCTGTCGTGCGTCGCGCGTGTTTGTTCTTCGAAAACTTGTTTGTGAAACGAAATATAACGAAAAACCTTGTGGTATCGACACGAAAATCGAAAAATATACGAAAAAGTGGTGTCTTGTTATTTATTGATCAGTTTAAGTGTACATTGTTAAGAGTGAAAGAGTGCATTCTTTGGTGATTCATCTCGAGAAAACAAGAAATTGTTTGTGTAATTATAATATTGTGTATGTATGTATTGATAACAGAGTCATGTGCTTAAAAAAATCCTCGTGAACGTTGGCTATTTTTTAAAGGAGAATGCAAAGGAAACATTCTCGGGAGCTTTAAAAAAAGGTAAGGTTCATTGTGTTGTTTGGACGTTTTGTGTTATTTAAATAGTTACTTGTGAGAAAGTACGATAAAAAGGGTTGTTGAACGAAAGATCGTTTATCAAAGTCATCTACAGGCAATTATAATGAATTTATTTCATGTTTTATGGACTACCGAGAACCTGTACATAAATAGTTGAATTTAGCTCCAGTTTTACTCATTAGAACAAATGGTATGTATGGTAGATACAGTTTAAATATAAAGTATGCAAGTTTTTCTTGTAGAAAAAAATATTGTATCTTTCATATTAAAGATTCGTTTACATACATATTTTTTGTTTTGCCCAGATTATCATTATGTACGATAACATTTTTGTTCTTGATTATATGTAATCATTATGAAGGAAATAATGACTCGGTATTTGTGCCCATGAGTATTTTTTTATGTTGTAATTTAACTATTAATTCCGACTTGTCTAAATTACCTTGATATCTTCATGTATTATATGACCATAGTCACTAGATATCTTTAAAAAATAATGAATAGTTTACAATTGATTATAATTTGTTCCAAGATCTCGTAAACTATGCATCAGACCAGAACATTGGATAAAAAAAAAACGTCAGTTCGGCTCCATGAAGAATTATCAACATATTGCTAAGTTCCAGGGGACAGAATAGAACCGGTATTTATGCCAGTATATGTAGACGCAATGCTGGTCTGTGACAGAAAAAAGTGGAATTACTACGGTCGATTCTTTCGCAAATCCTACCATTATACAAGTAAAATATTAGGGTATTTAAATTACTGTGTCTATTCCTTGAAGGTTCCACTTTTTAACTAACATTAGACGCCCGTCTTGTCCTATATAAAATGCATTGCAATTTATTTAAGTACGGAACGAGGTTCTAAAACCTTATATTTTAATTATAAAAATTAAGCATCTATAATAGCAGGGTGTATCTTGAATTTGGCATAATAAAGTACATCAAAGGTAAAGACAATAACATATTAGCCCGTAATACCTGAATGGGCTACTGGAGCAGGTTATGGTCCATTTGCCGATGGATAACTCGCATCTGAGTATGAACAATAGGCCGACGCCCACCTGTGGAATTCGTCAAAGTATAAAATTAAGTCTTGTTCAAAATACAGGTCTCGTAATAAAAATAATAATTAGAAATCTCGAGTATTTCTTATCCTTGTTTTTTTTCCGAATCTTATCAGCAAGGCGTGGCCGTTGTTCGCGTTTTGTGATTTAACAATTTTATTTTTGCTTGAATTATAGTAGTATTTCATAACTTTTTCCTCCGGAACGTAATCGAACGAAACATACATATTAAAAAAATCTATAGTGCTGTTTGTACTTATATTTTTTATTTTATGAGTATTGTCTATTAGTAGCTTTCTGGCCCGGCTTCGCACAGGTATATAAACGAAGAGAATAAGACCATAACTTCCCTTTACAATATGAAGATGTAATGAAATAAAATGACAATTGAACAACTCAATGTATTTTGAATATATCAATATATTTGAAAATCCCCCTACAGTTTTCTATTTCACTTACTCACGTATTTTATATGGATATTTTTAACGGACATATTTTGATGTTTCCATAGGATTTTTGAAACATTATTTGCATACAAATCATGTACTGGACAAAACAAAAATTATCCAAATAGAGTAGCCGTTCTGCTCTGTATGTAACATTCGGCAGTTGATTTTTCTTTATATATATAGAGTATATGGTTACGATCACGAAAATGATTTTAAGAATTTTTGCCTTTTCGTCGCGATTTAACCCAAAAACTAAACTCTTATTTTTACACGACTACTATAATATTAACAATAGTTTTAGATTTCATAAAATATTTAATAATAGAAGTGTTCAAGTCAATTTGATAAGGATTAATACTGTACCGTCTAAATAGCATTCCAATTACTCCATTGTATATGGCCACGTTTTTAGAAGATAGATGGGTATAGTAAGATATCCTTAAAAAAGAGGAATAACTCACTATGCATTGTTTTGTTATATCTCAAAAGAATTAAGCAGCGTTTTCGATGAAAGCTCCCAAACGGCTGACTTTTTCCAACACTTCCAACAATTATCGCTATATTTCAACCAAATTTGCACAAAACCTTGACAAATGTTATCTTCCTTATGTATTACTCTATCTATTGGTGAAGACCGCATTACAATCCGTTCAGTAGCTTTCGAGCTTATCGCGAACATACAGACAGACAGACAGACGCGACGAACGTCTTTGTTTTATAACATGTTCGATTATTTCACAGAAAAACTACTGGACTGGTTTTGATGAAACTTTACAGTAATGTAACTTATACATCAGAATATTATTCTGATTACAATTTGTAGGGATATTGTTTAAATTAACTTTTTTTTCGAACTGACTACACTGTTGGCTTGTTAAGGCCGCTACAGTTTCACCGGACTACAACTGTAGTATTTTCATAGATGCGATTATATTTCGTACAACATAGCCACCTAATATTACTTTGCTAAAATCTTTACTCTTGCATGTTTATTCTGTAGTCACGGAAACCCGGTAACGTGGGCAGATGGTGGTAGCACATTTTCTCGTTCTAATATGGCCTGGTTTATTCAATCTGTCTTCAAGGAATGTGTAATATTTATCGTACATTCATTTTGAAAAAGCTTTTGAACATATCCTATCATATTTGTACTGAAATTTTACTTACTTTGAAATATGTAATATCAACCGTTTTGTTTCTTCATGTACTAGCAGCGCCCCTGTGGAGAATTTGCTAGTATTAAAATTGCCGGTACGAAAAATTTATTGACAATAGTATACTCTTTTAATAGAAACATTAACGCATTTATGCTTAAATAATAACCTATAAAATAATTTTTAAAAAACTATCCTATTGTATCTTTCTCGGTGTAGGCATGTTTTATGTACATACCTACATTATTGAAAATTTATTAAGCCAGTATAATATTAGGTCATCATATTCACCCGGTAATGCATCATCAAGTCGTGACGAATGATGCTATGACTATCTACTTTGTTTACAAATTACTACGTATTTTTTTATGAACACAGCTTTTGGCCGCGTCTCGGTTTGTTTAAATGTGTTTGTTCTTGGTTAAAATATCTTTATTTTTATTTTTAAAATCGTAACCACTGTCAGTATACGTACACTAGTGGCGTACCTCAGCAATGTACTAATATGTCATTGTAAGTGGCCAACATGACGCATGCGCACTATGTATCTGATCCAGTTTATTTATCGCTTACTTGAAAATCTGTTTTGACCAATATTGTATTATTTATTATACATTTAAATATGTGATCAGTTTTTATGGCGTTATTTACGGTTTACTTTCAAATCTATTTTGACGAATATTGTGTTCTTTATCCAATTATAAGAATTAGTTACCTTGAGGATCTTATGTACAACCAAATTACTCATTACAACATATCATTTGCACGTATATTTTAGAAGATATAACGGATTTAAAGTTACGCGATACTACATAGGGTACATTATACATGTGCGAAGTCGGGACGAGACTCTATATATATATATAAATATAAAAAGAATATAGGTTATATAAAATTCTATTGTCGTATTTCCTTTTCAAAAATCTTCATTCAACAACAAACTTTGTATATGAAATATTCTGCGATCTTTTTGTTATTATCGTGAGTATAGGAATCCCATTTGCCTGTGTAAAAGGAAAACCTTTTGATATTTCATAAATGGTAATATATTAAATTGTGTTAGCTTTTATTTGTTTTTTTGTCATATAAAATCAATTTTTCTATTCTACGAACGTTTCCAATATAAATTTCAACTTTCTAGTTATCTATGGCGTGTCGCGATTTAAGGTATCAGCCGGTGTATAAGCGAGGAAGTGAGGTATTGTTCGAGTATGGTATTCTGAAAACATATGGGTTGCGACCACCTTACACATTCTGATAAACATATAACTGTGACCTCAGAGTATGTCCTATTAGATTTTATTAGACTAACTAACTAAGATTCCTTAGACTGAATTAAAAAACCTTCAACGCCATGTAATTAGTCATAATTCTTTGTCAAACTTCTATAAACTCCAGTACCGTTTGACCGACCGTCATAGAAGTTAGCAGATTTAATTGATTTTTAGAGGTTTTTATTGTTTTGTTATATACACTGTAGTACGGTGAGTTTTTAATTCGCATAAAAAATATCCGCAACGGGTTTAGTAAGCGCACCTTTGTAGAAGAAGTACCGTTAATGACTACGAAATTGAAGTTCGAATTTGTCTATTTATTTTTTAAATGTATTAAAAATATATAGGCAAACAGTATTGGGCACATCTGTGTATAATAGGTACTGAAACTTTTTTATTTATTTTGGAAACTAGCGAACCGTCTTGCCTTAGCAAAGTATCTTTAATAAGTAGACATATAACGGGTTTTTTGTAGGTATGTATAAGGTGTACAATTCCATCGTACATTTTATTTTATTTTCATAGGCTCTGTCTATATCTATATCTGCATATATCTATATTCTACTAAAATTATAAGAGAAAGATGTGTGAATATTTGCTACTCTTTCACAGTAAAACTACTGGACTGGTTTTGATGAAACTTTACAGTAATGTAACTTATACATCAAAATAATAAGTAGATTACAATTTATAGGGATACTGTTTAAATTAACTTTTTTTTCGAACTGAATTATCCTGTTGACCCTGAGGCCTCTACAGATTCACCGGACTACTAAATTAACCAAAATATAACGATGGGTGTCAAGTAAGTTGGAAAAAATCCTGTCCTCTGATAGCGATGTGCGCTGTATATAAAGAGTTACATTCATATAATGTATGGTGTCATTATTAATACAGATACAAACGCAGACGAAGTCGCGAACAGCTCTTAGTTCTATTCAATACAATTATAGTATTTTTTTTTCGAACTGCCTACACTCTTGGCTTGTTAAGGCCGCTACAGTTTCACCGGACTACAACTGTAGTAATTTCATAGCTGCGATTTCATAGATTAGTAATTTCATAGATGCGATAAAATGCGTTTAGCGATGTGAGTTTTTTTCTTTGGAGTATAGAGGCAAGCGGTATTCTCTTTATGTTTTCCTTTGTACATAAAACATACTGTCATTATAACAAAACACGCAGATGAGGTCATCGGTAACAACTTGTATAAAATAAAGCAACGAATAAGAGGTTTCCAAAGAGTGCGAAGCAACGAGGAACTAATCAAAAAATCTCAAACTCTTTAGATCCGAGATTAAACTTCACTTCCTTTCGATTCGTCGTTCAAGCGTACCATTACAGAAGCAAATTCTTAAATAACTTATAGTAAGTAGTAACTACCCTATTTGAAGGTTCTAAGGAAATGAGCGTAAACATTTAAACGGCTGAAATATACCAAAAAGCACATCACTCCGAGAATCTCAGCCCTCCATTCATATTACAGATTTCAAACAAATATTATTATATTACTACTAAAATTAATTTAATACTTATTATGATTTTCTCCGTTTTCATAATTATACGGTTATTAAGTTCAAATTTTCATTTTAATTATGTGAATTTATGTTTTGTACGATCTTTACAATTTATATATTAATAATTTATCGTAATTGAGTGAACCTACTATGATAATGCATGCTTTGGGTGCCACGTAATTGATGTAGCTGATAAATTCACTTGTAAAACAATTCGCACGTTAGTTTTACGTTATGGCGTATTCTTTTTTATAAATCTTATAGTAAAATAAATATATCAAAAGATGCTGGACTATGTGCTTTTTTTTTCGAACTGACTACACTGTTGACCTGGCAAGGTCTCTACAGTTTCATCGGACTACTTCTGGACTATATGCTAGATGTACTAAAACGGTAATTTACAGAAGCGGGTAGAAGAATATCAAATAATCAATATTACAAATAAAAAAGTTTGTAATGGATGGATGTGTGTTACGCATTCACGCAATAGTGAAAAAACGTATTTTGATGAAACGTTACAGTAATATCACTAAATATTATAAAACAAAGTCGTCCGCCGCGTCTCTCTGTCTGGATGTTCGCGATAAACTCAAAAACTGTTGAACAGATTGTAATGCGGTCTTCACCGATAGATAGAGTAATTCATGGGGACGGTTTAGGTATATGATTTGTTAAGGTTTTTTTTAATTGGTTGAATTATAATGATAATTGTTGAAAGAATCGGAAAAAGTCAAGCCGCCTTGAGCGATTTATGCACATAAGTATATATTTTTTTTATTATCAGGGCAGGACAACGTCTGCCAGGCCTGCTAGTAGCTTATAAATCAGTATAATACGTAGGCTATAATAATATATAAAAATTAAATGTATGTTACCCAAAATATAATGACAAGTGTCAAGTTGAAACCTGAAAAAGTCCTGCCATCTGAGAGCTGTCAGCGGTTGCTGCGTAAACCGTTAAATTTAAAAATCATGTATGTTGTGATCATTTATAAAGATACGAACACAGACGACATCTGTCGTCATCGCGGACAGCTGCTAGTTAGATAATTTGGTCCATTTAAGTTTAAAATGTAATTTATGTAAATAAAATCATGGCGGTCTGCCGTTGTGCGCATTACTTAAAAACGACTAGATAGATTTCGAACAGTTTTGTTTTTACTTCTGAGACACATGCCCACATATTTAAAAGGCCGGCAACGCACTTGCGACTCCCCTGGTGTTGCTAGTGTCTATGGACGGCGGTGATCACTTACCATCAGGTAACCCACCTGTTCGTATGCCCCTATAATATAAAAAAAAAAACATGCTGTTAATCTAAAAGTTATCACGATATCTTCATTTATTATAAGGCTATTAAAGTTTTAAGAAACTACAATTTTTATAAAAGCGTTTAGCCATGTGTTTTCTTGCTGTAGAGTAGTGGGACAAGCTGTTTGGAACTTATGTTTTTTCCTCTATACATAAAATATTTGTTACGATAATAAACGACACAGACGATGTTACGTGTATCGGCTAGTTATTTAATATTATAATTAAAAAAAAAATCAATATAGCGTTATTTAAATAGCAGTTCCTTTTATTAGGGTATTTTTGATAATCATATTTTATTAGATTCGTTCACAAAATAGTGGCATTCGCTTAACCTAGGCGGCTTTTCATCCTCCCTTTAAACGGCTGTCTGTATCACTTAAACCAGTTAGATTTTTTTATACCATGATGGTTGCACAACCACTTCATGGTAAGTGATCACCGCCGTCCATAGACACCACTAGCAACACCAGGGGAGTCGCAAGTGCGTTGCCGGCCTTTTAAATATGTGGGCCTCCGGCGCTCTCACTGACCGAACGAAACACATATAACAAACTCTTGTCAAAACATAACACGTATATATTTTGCCGCGGAACAGAATCTTAGGATTAGTAAGTTTATTAATAAATACTACTTTTATAACTCAATAAAACTATCTAATTGTTTCAGAAATGAGTTTTTGAAACGTTAGCCAAGTCATTTATCATTCTTATAGATGTCATGTTTCAACTAGCTAAAGACTATGTGAGAATTATTTGGCGAATACTTCAAATAAGCTTTTCAAGCGGACACCGACTTACATAACCGAATGGCTTGTAAAAAAAATCAATGTAAATTAGATTTCTCCAATCAGTTCCTTCGATTGAGGCCACTCCGCTCGCCTTCAAACTGCGGCCACTTTGAAATCGAATGGAGAGCGGTCGTACCTGTCCTCTTATATGCTATCTATTTACCTGGGATATATATTATTTGTACAGTACCAATATACGCTTGTATTCTGTCGCGCTAAAGGTAATTATATAAGGATATCCAATGATGGGCTCATTGGGCATTCGAATCGTGAAAGGAAATGTCGTGATGAAACCATAGTATGGTACGGCTTTTGCTTTGGGTAGCTATCACCGCAAGTTGAAAATCTCTCGTATCACCACCTAAGATGTTTTTCAGCAGATGAATTTTAGAGCCAGTCTTATTTTAGCTAGCGGGTTACTATTGAGCACCTACCATCAGGTAAGATTGTGGACAAACAAACGCTAATATTATAATGCGAATGTGAGTTTGTTTGTTTGTTACGTTTTCACGCCTTAACTACTCTACCGATTATCCTGAAATTTTAAATACATGTTCTGAGGGGTACAGACAAAGACTCAAGATACATTTCATCCAGAGAAAAGTACTGTTCTCGTGGATTAGGGTAAATTTACGATAACGCGAGTAAAGCCGCGAGAAAAATCTAGTAACTTATAATGTATAAAAAAATATATTGAGATATTTCATGTCTTTTATTATTATTATAAATTCTGGTTCCATTTAAGGCTTTACAGTCATATTTCAGTTATTACAAACACAAATTAAATCGTGTTCATAATTACTATGTTTATCGACATTTTCATAGTATTGATATAAATATCGATATTTTTTTTTATCGGATACTTAATAGAATCCACTGCTAATACGCCCCAAGGTAATTATGTATGTATGTAGAAGCATAACAATACATACGTTTGTAATTAAATTTCCTAACCAATCTATGTCGTAAGAACAATATATGTAATAAACATACAAGGAAGCGGAGTCATCGGTAAAACATAGTACATATTGCGGTATGGAGCAGTGAATTATTACCAGCTCGAAGTTTAGTCCGGCTACCGGCATGAATCATTAATTACCCGAGTAATTGAATACCGCCCTACTCGGTGTCTGTTTAATATCATACGACTACATTTCGCCCTGGATTTTACTATTTATCAAAAGTAATTGTATTTCCAAAGCTGAGACGTTCGGATACTAGTGCAGATTTAGATTGAATTTGCTTCGGTGCCATAGATTTATGGTAATTCCATCTTGGCACATAGAAGCGTGTCTAATTTTTAGCATGGTGGTAGGGCTTTTTCTAAGTCCTACTGACTAACTACCGCTCTCGGGTTGAAAATCAATGTCCAAGTACCTGTTGATGTGTCCCGACAGCTGCACTTGAGAGCTAGTGCTTTTTAGATTTAGTGTATTAACCATCATAGATAATATCGTTATTTAACATCAGTTCAGATTATGGTCATACGCTTAAACCTATAAAGTGTATAGGATATTATTGTTATCGTACTTTTGCTTTGCCGTGTTAATGTCTACTGATTAGTACCTATCATACTATAATCATGAAATTTATATTTTTAATTGTAATGAAGAATGACTTAGATATTTTTCGAATGTTCCGTAGATAAGAAAGTTTGGGAACCGCTATGTCTAGTAGTTACTTTGATATACCACTATATTATTGAACGCTAAAAAAGTGTCGCACTGGCCCAAACTCGTCTTTTTCCTCGAAATGTTTTTTTTTCTTTTTTCTGTTCACAAATCTCGCTTGAAACTGCGAACGTTTTTGTATGGCGATAAATTGTTATTCCTTGTCATGCGAATTGCTTATGTTATCTCTATATTGGCTTCGTGGAACATATTCACTGGGATGGTTTGTAGGGAATAAGCGAAAATGATGCCTCTATATTGAAAATAAATAAATGATATACATGTATTGAAGTAAAATTGAAAAGGAAATGTCGAAGAGAAGAATTGACGTGAACATATAACGTAACATATAGCCTGTGATTTATATATAAAGAGGCGTAGAACAGGTCAGTAATCTTTTGTTAGCCAATCGATTTTCTTAATTATTTTTTGTTTAGTACCTATTGATGAGCTTTAGTGTTATCGATGAAATAAATTTGTAAATTATAAGTCTCAATACGTCCATACTTCACAGTCCTTACGTCTACAGTCTACAATATTTGTACATTCTATTAAAAAAAACTCAAATCTATCGAAACAAAGTTATGAATTATTGTAGAATTTCCACTACTGGACGACCACTAGTATTTTAAATTTATACATGTAAATGAAATTAGAGTGTATATTTCTAATGTCAAAATCATAGCTTCTTATAAATGGATATTAAAGATACGGTAATTAGAACGACAAACAATTTTTAAAATTTTTGTCTGTTCCTTTGTTCCGGTTAATCTCCGAAACTGTTGAACCGATTTTTACCGGATTTTAACTGGAATATTGCAGATGTTATAAAGTTACGCGTAAATATAATTTTTCATAAATATACACACGCAGACGACGTCACGGCGGCTGCCAATATATAAATAAAATTGAAGTATACGTTGTTTGTTGGATTAATTATGGAAACAATTTCGAAGAGACTAAAGATCGATACATTTTTAAAGTATTATCTGTGCAATATATGATTACGCTATTCTGTAAGGGTGAAACAGTTATGGTAATAATTAATAGATGTAGATTTAAATCTGTAGAAGGGTTGCGGGCGTTGGGGTGATGACATAATTACAATGAAACAAAATCAAAATTAATTAAAAACAATCAAATAAGAATAAAATTACAATAATTTTTTCTATCATTTGTCTAGTGTTATTTCTTGGACCTATCAATATTTTAAGTATTGCTTTATTAATTCTCCACTACATTTCAGGAAAGAAATGCTGGAAGATATTTATATAGTTATACACGTACCTACTACATCTCAAATTGCAAATGAGATGCAAAGGCCATTTGACGTTTACTGGTTGCTGAAGCTATAGTCCTGACCGAATTCCAACAAACTGTAGTCCTATTTGGAGTGAAGTATAAATATACATACATATTTATTAATAACGAGCTAATACCCGTGACTTTATCTGTTTTGTTTATTAACTGAACTATATATCTTATGTATAGAAGAAAAATCCGCACTCCTTGCCAGACTTCTCCGCGGAAAGAAAGAAAATACACATTGCTAAACGCGTAGTGCTTATCGTAATTACTTAAAACCTTAATAGCTTTTATGACGTGATGACATCTTATAAATCGATGAACGCTGGCTGCATGCACGAAAAAGCATGACTCATTGTCACGTTCCACCGAGCGTGCAAGCGTAAGCGCGGAACAAGCGATCGAGAGGTGCGATCGGCATAAGCGTTCGGCTTGTGACGCATCTGCGAGTAGAAGAAAGACAGCGGCAACACACAACCTACACGTGCACTGTTTTGTCAACAGTCTATAAAGTGAAGTGAAAAGTTAATGTAGTGTCCGTTCTTTATTACAACAACAATTACGGCAAAAAGTGTGCATTTTTTCATTTATGTTTTCTTATGACGTTATCACGTAAAGTTATCGTCCGTAAACAGACTTTTCAGACAACCAATTTTTTAAATAATGACCAGGTATCTAAGATATGAAGCTAAAAAGAAATAATGGAAATATATCCAGTAGTTTTTAACTGATGCGCGTACAACGGCAGACCTCTATCAAATGATTTGTATATAAATAAATAAAAAGATAAATATTATGTTTTCTAACACTGTATCTGAGATTGAATAATTCTAACACCGTTTATTATGAATAAATAATAATTTTGCGTTATGTAATCCTATACATTATAATATTGACGGTATCTTACGTAATATACTTTAATCATTGTGTAGAAATGAAATGAGAGGAACATATAGTACAGGAATTCTGATATTTAACAAAAACTCTCTATAGAAAGTTTTAACCAAAAGACCGTCATCTTGGAATGCTTAAGTCATCGCAAGACACTTTGTAATAATTGCCTATTTGATAAAGGGAGTCTTTGGATTCGTTGTTAAAGTAAGAAGAAGAAGGACAGAGATTTTACGGTGTGATAAAAAAGCAAAACATTGAAGTATATACTTACTCTGTAGTAGGATTATGTTGTGTAAGTAAATCGCAAATAATAAGTCAATGCCCCATATAGGTCGAAAAATTTAAGTGCCCTTGTGCTTTATCTGATAATTATACGAATTTTAGCCAATTTTAATAAAAACTTGGCACAACCTGTAGTTGCAATAAAAATAAAAGATATGGTGCCTCAAACCGGATTCAATCATGAAAATGGCGGCAATAGAATGAAAGTCCTTAGCAGCTTACAGCAGTTATCTTGTGTTTCGGCATATGACTAGTTTTGATGCGGACGTACATCTGGGGTTCTGACTATTATCAAAAAGGCCGCAGCCATGAGCAGAGCAGAAGTGGTGGAAGCGGGACAGGGCGGAAGGAATAATGTATTCACCGGATAAGATTAGAAATGAGTTTATTAGAGGAAGCCTAATAGTCTAGGTAATAAGAAGCACGGGCCCAAGACAAATTTAATTAAAAATTTTACCATGGCTGCGAGCATCATGATCTGCATTACAATATAATTCAATTTCTCAAAGAGATTTCGTTCTACACTACTTATAGTTTATTTGAAAAAGAAACATAGAAGTCATTGATCTAGTTATATTAAATTCCGAAGGAGGTTTCACTGAGGTTAAGAATGATAAAGAATTCAATCGATAAACGGAGATTCCGACGCGTCGTCCAATATTTCCCCATGGGGAGCCATTGTTGTCAGCGGTGGATTCCCGCGGGCGCTTTGTTATCCTGCTCCTATTGCGTTTCACCGTTATAGTGTTATTTCGATATATTATATTTAAATGTATTATACAACATGGCGCTTACAATGCGATGGTCGCATACAGTCGTATACATATGAATAAATTTGTAACTCCGTATGTAAATTTGATTTTCTTTTTGAAATTTTGTGATAGATATTTGTAGGCTGTTTGATTACGACTATTAATCTATAAAAATAAATAAAGTTGAAGTATCTGTATCTAGTGTCAGAATAACAGCTTTTTACATAATGGATATGAAAGTACATCTGCATGCATTTTTAAAAGGTATTTTTTTGTTATAAGTACCCCTACATATAACAAAAAACCACTTTTAAAAATTTTTGTTTCTTTGTCTGTATCTTTATTCCGGCTAATCTCCGAAACGGTTAGACCTATTTGACGGAACTTTCACTGGCAAATAGTTGTTGTTATAAGGAGTACCTTTGGACACTCTTATTTTAGAAAAAATAATGTTATTTTTTTTTGTTAGAAGTCTTTCAGGAATATCATAAACTAAGGAAGCAATGTCCAGGATCACTTGCATTTAATCTTTTTTTTTTGTCAAATTCCACGTGGATGAAGTCACGGGTAACAGCTAGTGTCGGAATAAAGCAATCATCGTTTTAGAAATACTTACACGATCGTATAAAACGATCTCAAGGGAACAACGCGTACGGAATCCAAAAGCGCAGACTGTCAACGTTTTTAACTCCCTTTAAATTTAGCGGGTTGCCCTTTAAATAAAACATCCCTAGTGTATAAGTAAAAAGCAAAAACAACAGTGTGAGAAATGTTTAAAGAACATCTCATGGGCACGAGGGTTGTCTACGAGATCCGAAGGTGGAGGGGGGCGGGTGACCGTTTTCTTAAAATAAAACGTTCCCCCAATTTTGCCTTTTTAAACAGAAAACATCGTGTACTTGACACCCTTGTACGGTAATGCGAGTAAACAAATTACCCACCTACTCTTTGCGGCTGTAAATTATGTTTAATTATATGAACAGGTACAGGAGAACAGCTCGTGCACTCGGGATGTTTTTAAAATATGTTTATATATTTATTTAGAAAGTGAACATTACAATATTAAGTTACTAGTTATAGTCAGCTACATAATTTATACGGTAGCTATGTTCTTAAGTATATTATTAAAAAAATGTTAATTGAGTTATAAAAATGACGAGAGTACATTTTTAAAATCCTCGCGCACACCGACGCTTAAAAGCGTCACCATGGAGTTGGCTGATAATTTTTTGTCAAGTTTTCGCGATAACCATATTCTGATATGTATAAATAAATCTACAGCACGTGTTTTATATGAGTGGGGAAAAAATATATTCATAGATAAATATACATCTGTAATTGTTTTTGAGTTTAAGCTGTAAGGTGGTGCATGATAATTTATTGTAAGTATTCTTGATAAAAGTATTTTTTTAATAACATAAACATTTTAAAGTGGGCTTATAAATTTGAGGTTAACTATCGATATGTATTCTTTTTGTATTTCTCGGCACACCTAAAGGAAAAAGTGGATTATGATGTGAAAAAAAAACATCAATATTCAACGCTGTCATAATGAACACTATATTAAAGCTTTTAAGAAAGAGGTATTATTGTTTCGATTGAAGTGTGAATATGAGATACAACTATTACAAACAGAAAGCGCGCGGGTGTAGCATCCGCTCTAGCGGTTACGTACGTCGCCCCGCCCTGCACAATTATAAATTGTCTCAATTCTTATTTAGAACACCTTATTGCGATACTCGTGGTTTTATGCAGTTAGAAATAATATTGATGATCCTCAGAAAATACATTTTTGATAAAATATTTTCTATTCTTTATTTTATTTTATTTAATCATTACTAAGTAAGTCTCATAGAAATGCGTAATTATATGGAGCCTAGAAACTTTTTATATGGTTCCCAATTAATTTGAACACATTATTTACATTGGTTCAGTAATACACACAGAAGGTTAGCCAAGAACAAAAGTTATGTCTAGTTTTTGATTGACCGAATTACACACACTATTTTGACGTGACAATGCTACGAGAAAGCAAAGAAATGAATTTGAGAACTCCACAATTTTTTGACAAAAATTTGGTCACAAAAAATTTTTGCTTCGTAATCCTGCTGTATTCACGTGTTTGTGTCGCATGTGGCGTTGACAGTGAGTTATACTGTACTTTACCTTTTGCTAATCTGATGCTGTTGACGTTTTGTGTAATGATTAATCATTTCATAATCATTTAAAGATTAGAAGTGTGTACTAACACTGTTTTTTTCTTATCTAGGGGTTAATCCACTTGGGCTATTTAGAGAATAAAAATAGTAAACTTTCAAATTTTCAGATTTTACATTAATTCCAGAGTATACATTCTTTCAGTTCTTAAGCTATCCTTCAGTTTAGACGAAAGTTGTGAATTAATATCATTTGAGATTGTGTTCACGCATTTCATAAAAGAAAAAAAAAAAAAAATTATACCAATACACAACGTCCCGTTAGACTACTACTGCAGCCTTTTGTCTGAAATTGAAATACATTAATGTTTACTTATATATAATTTCAATGTGTTTGTGTTTGTAATTCTTTTCCTTTTAAACGTGTGGTGTTTTTTTTTTTATAATTTATTGGATCACCGGGTTGGTCGGTTGTACCCAGTAGGAGGACCTGGTTGTCGTGATTTAAATGTTCAGCTTCACGGTAACTTTCATTATTTTTTACTCTTTGTTTTTTTACTTTCATGACTTAAGGTCTACGGCGGGATATTGCGGCAACATCTACGTGTCAATAATTAAAACATTTCATAAAATTTCCTATAAATATAATCGCAATTTCCTGTTACATCATAACTCTACTTGCAGTTATCTTATGAAAGTAGGGTTACTAGAACACATTCTCTTCCATTCGTCACTATCAGCTATCGTCTCAGTTTTCACACCTTTGATCTTCTTATACTCTTATGTCTGTCCACCTTCATACTTAACATATCAATTTATATGACTTTCATCCCTTATGGCATGTCCACAGTAATATGAGCTCTTAACAGATCTGACTCGACTATTGGGCTAATGGAAAGGTTGCTTCAAGCTCTCAAGTCCAAGTCAGTAGTAATGTCAAGGGAAAAAACTTTTTTCTTACTTCAATGAAAATGCTTTGCAAACGTGTGTTTAAAATGTATTATGACGAGGAATGGCTCGTGGCTTAAGTGACCGGTGCCACCTCTCTAAGTTTTGTGGATTTATATTCCACACAGAACATTTTTTTAAATTAAATTTGTCTTGGGCCCGTACTTCCTATTACCTAGACTATTAGGCTTCCTCTAATAAACTCATTTCTAATCTTATCCATTATTCCTTCCGCCCTGTCCTGCTTCCACCACTTCTGCTCTACTCATGGCTGCGCCCTTTTTGATAATAGTCAGAACCCCAGATGTACGTCCGCATCAAAACTAGTCATATGCCGAAACACAAGATAACTGCTGTAAGCCGCTAAGGACTTTCATACCATTGCCGCCATTTTCATGATTGAATCCGGTTTGAGGCACCATATCTTTTATTTTTATTGCTACTACAGGTTGTGCCAAGTTTTTATTAAAATTGGCTAAAATTCGTATAAGCGCTGCGCTGTTCATCCATTTATTTTTCAAGCCTAAAGTTGGATTTTTTTCAAATTTGAATGAGACCAAGTATCAGCAATTCAAATGAAATAAAAATCATCGAAATCGGTTTAAAGTCGACGAAAATACGTAGAGGAGGTGTGAATGAAAATCAAAGAAGTGGTATTTCACCCACTTAGGGGTTGAATATTTTATTCAAATTTAAAAGAGACCGTCGGTGAGAGAAACCTATTCAAATAAAAAGTTTAAAATAAATAAAAGTGAAATAATAGAGAATATTTAAAATCGGTTCACAATTGACGGAGATATCGATTAACATACATACAAACGAACACAGTAACCTAATGCTTTTCAAAGTCGGTTGAAAAGGGTGACAAATTTTTTATTATATCATCTGCCGTAAAAAAAATTTCATAATTACTTACGCCATGTGATAATTATCAGATAAAGCACAAGGGCACTTCAATTTTTCGACCTATATGGGGCATTGACTTGGGGTTTCAAGTTACATAGACCCTTAAGGCAAAAACTTAAGAGGCACTTGAGGGCCGGCGTGCTTGAGTACTGATACGGCAACGCTCTAACCGTCGCCCTTCAGTGACCCCTACGGTGACAGTCGCAGTGAATGCTGGAACTGATTGTAATTGTTGATGATAGTTCAAATACTATTTTTGGAGAAATTTATAAACCTAAAGACCATACACAAGCATAGATAAATTGATGTTATATTTTAGTCTATATTATTTGAAGCACATTGTTATTGTCAGTAACATGAAGTAAAGTCCAAAAAGTAATAAAAATTTAAATGAATAACGTTAGTCAATAAATTAATTATGTTTGCAATTAATTATGTTTGCACATAAATATAACACACGAAGAAGCGTGAATTTGGTATAATTAAGGTTTATGTGGAGACGTTGTGCAAAAAGATAAAATTCATGTGTAATATGCGTCACACGTATATAACATATATCGTATAGTGGTAGGGCTTTTCCTAAGCTCGCCTGGCTAGCTACCACTCTCAAGCTGAAAATCCGTCGCCAAGCACCTATTATAGGTACATTAAATAAAATAAAGTTAAACTAAATTCAATGAAATTAATAAACATTCAGTGTTTACGATCATACTGAATATCAATTGCATAGAATTCTCACATATACTGCTATATTATTATGTACATACAGTACCTTTGAGTAGATATTGTCACTAAGTTAATAAGTTAGTTATATATAATATTAAACATTTTTCAATACATCAAAAATTAATGATTAGTGGTTGTATACGTGTACAAATGTACATGTATATGCAATGACTGACCATTAAAGTACACGTATTGACAAAAAACACCTCAAACAAGTAGAAACTAAAAAAAAAATTGTAGTCGCTTTTCGACTATTGGACTACTGGAATAGTTTAATTAAATGTATTGAATGAATTAAATGTTGGTACTAAAAAGTGCTGTTAGAACTAAAGTGGGTACCTATTCGAGTTGCATACCATACATTTTATTAAAATAACTGTGGTTTTGGAACCACATCAGAATAAGAATACATTACAAAGTAGACAGTGCCCGCGACTTTGTCCACGTGGAAATGTTTTTTTTTCCATGGGAAATATGTGCTTTTTTCTATTACCAGTGTTAAAGTTTAACAACTTACTTTTATTTCATATGAAAGACCCTAAATATATGTGACCTATACAATATTCTGCAATAACCTCCATCGCTTTCCTTTGGTAAATTACTTCTGACGAACAATAGACAATTCAATTTTATTTATATGGATAGATTAGATACCAAAATACAACCCTGGTTTCAACACGTGCCAGAGATGCCATACTTACTTTCCAATTCAAAATGGAGTCAAGATTTTGGTGGCAGTATCGTGTGAGGGATCCAAAGTGATTCCGCCATACCAGTCCTTGAGCACGTCGCCCCATAAGTGATTCTTACTGTTTTACAAACAACAGATAATTGTTAGTATTTTCCTCTGGACTAAATTGTATGCTACTTGAAGTTACAATAAATAAAATACAATACAATGTCGTGAATTTTATAATATTATCAAATAGAATTATAGACGACATATAATTGAACATATCGCGTTCCAAATGAAGAAAATGAGTATAATATTGTTTTGAATTGTCAATCGCGTCGTAAACCTTTTCTAAACTTAAAACTAAAAAAATATTTAAATATCATGGGGATGTTTTGAAAAATATTTTCTTTACCATATATATATGTATATATATTGTAATTGTTCTGATATGGCCTTTTTTGCATTTGGCACGCGATATTAATGTTGGATGTATGAAAGGATGACTTTTGCTTGTTTTGATTAATTAAAAATAAAAAATTAATGTGACGTATTTTGATAGCGTACAACGAATGACGATGTGAAAGAGATACTATCATGATTCGAGCCAATATTATAATATATTCATCTATTCAGTTGTTTAACTATTCAGTTGTATTAAGATAGTATATATATTTATACGTAGTTACTTCATTTCTTCAGGAAATTAAAGTAACAGGTTAATGATTTACAATCAATAAGCAGAACAGTGAGCTGAATGGAACGACAAGAAAAGTAATTGAAGGATTAAATACGTTGATATCTGTATCGAAATATAATAATAATAATAATCTTTATTTGTAAATCCATTACATAGGTACACATAAAATGGGTCCCTGCCTCCTACGTTAGTGTAGACTGTGTTGTAGGAGACAGTTACAAATATTGGGAAACAAGTTTAGATTTACATACAGAACAATAAACGTAGCCATTAATTAAATACTAAATCTATTAATTAATAAAACAAATTGAGAACTTATAACAACATATTACTTGTACAAGATCATTACTCTTTTGCTGACGCTGCAATAGATACGCGTGAATGTAAATTGTAATTATGAATATTAGACATTCTCATGGAATATCCCGTTATCGGGTCACTTGACATATAACCTTTTGTAAGCGTCGCTAATTTGTAGAATATTTATTGGGTTTATCGACAAATGATTAATGTGTCGATGGAAATATTTATGCTTTATATAATAATTATACCTGGTTATAAATATATAAACGTGTCTTCTTAAAGGGATAATTGACCAACACGTTAATTCATATCATATTGCCATCGATTCATAGTACTTTGTTTCGTTAATCAGTCGACTTAATACAACGATATATCTGGATTTCCCAGGCTGGGAAAGATGTGGCCAGGTGTCTTTATGATCTTGGAACGATATTCTAATAAAAGTGTGATGGTTTAAGAGTTAGCTTGTTCGAAAACTATGTCATTTAATACAAGTTGGAAGCTTCTAATTAATTCAAGTCTTCGGAAAACAGAGTGATTGGGTATTTTGTAATACCCGCTTGTGTAGCTGCTGAAATCTGTCGTTAGGTATATCCAGGCCTTTTTTGTCACATCTTTTTTGGGGGCACGCTCATTCTCGTAAGTTATGTATTACTATTTATGAAATCAAATTTGGTTTAAACAGTAATTTATAGCGCAAAAAAAAATAGAGAATGTCTACATAGGTACATACATTTATGTTTCTAGACCAGTGATCGTCATACCTTAGCTGTGAGATACAACTGCGGGCCGCGCATTTCGTCGTATAGTAGAGTTGACAACAGAAATCAATTGTCATATTTTTTATGGACTGTCAAAATACGATTGCAATATAGGTTTTGTATGATAATAGGAACCTATGAAATCATTTATTTGTCAGCTTAAATGACTAACCATTAATTGATTGCCAAGCAACTATAATTCTAATTTGCAGCTAGTTGCATGGTTAGAAATAAAATCTATGTTACAGAAATTGTGTCCTCGAATATTTGGTTAAAAGTGGCAACTACCCATTTATATATTGTATTATATTAACCTTTTCCCATTATGGAATTGAGCATAATTTATGTTAAAAACGGATAATAACTTATTAATAGTTCTTATTTTTATGTACACAAACATGTATTCGCTAATACCCTGTGCTTCATATTCCCGCCCCCCTTACTTTCATTTAGTTAACTACTTATATGAAATCGGTTTTGATAGTAATTGTTTACTATAATTATTTGCTATGTCGCGGATCGTACAGATACCGGCTACGGGCCACAGTTTGACGACCACGCCTCTAGAGTGACAACCACGACTTTTGTATGTTGCTTTTGAATACACAATTTTCACCTTTTGGTCTTTATTTTGATAACACGCAAAACCTAACCTTTAACAGACAATTGCGACTTACTGGTGGTCTTTGATAATAGATTTCTAAGGATTATCTGTAGGAGGTCGGGTTTCGATTCCACATTCTTCACGAAGCAAGCTAACGCGGAACCATATCGTTTTAGTATTACAAACATGAAGATCTGCGTGTTTGCCAATGTTTATACGTTTACAAGTTTGTAAGGTAAACTCGGTGAGCACAGATGCCAAAGTTTAAATCAGTCTGTACGCTTGCCACTTGTTAAATCTTCCTGGAACTCCTGGAAAGCGAAACTTTACACTGTGGTGTTACCGCGTTCTTACAATTCCCGGGATTGTTGTTAGACTTTGATACTTGGATTTGCGAGAATTACCTAGGTAAATTTGGAGAATGAAACAAGGCTTAAAGAAGCAGGGCATGGTGATGAGATTTGAAGAAATATTGGAAGATCTATTAGAGGCGAGAAATGTTTAATTTAGGACAAACATCTACATAAGAATGTATACTTTAATTCCGTCAAATTTGATTAAAGGATACCAACATAGTTTGCATTACACGGAGTCGACTTCCGAGAAAATAATATAAATTTGCAATGTTTTTATATTAAAATAGCCATTGACCTTGCGTGGCCGTCACAATAGCTACGTGACCGCTTGGTAAAAGAACGCCGCGCTGTCAATTCAAGCAGTGTTCTCCATACCTACTTCTAGAAACGACGTCCGGGTGTAATATAAAAGAAATATTATACTGTCTTTGGATAATAATAAGAAGAATCGCATTTAAATAACTGGTAACTGTATAAAGACATTTTCAAAGGCAAAGCCGCAGAATTGTATCACACTGGCTTTGTGCACAACTTGCTTACATATTGCAATGTTTTTAATTTTGTATGTCTTGGTTTACAGAATAAGAATCGCCTGTGATTAATACATTCTCTCGATTACTCGAAATCGAGGAACCGAATAAAGACATTAAACTAAAGTGATCATATGGAAGATTAAAAAATATCTAATATTTCATTTACGTATCCTATCCTACTTATTATCAGAAATATGAAGATAAAAGATGATAACAGATATTAAACAATTCTACAATAAATTGAGAAATAAAGTTTGACTTAAAAATATCATCGTGAATTTGGTGGTTGTCTCATCACTATGACAGGACTGTACTCGAGGCAAAAGGTGTTATTGTTTCGGGGTGTGTGGGTTTAACGAATATTTGACTACACTAAATGTGTTTTAATGCTTAATTTTGGTATGATGCATACATTTATGCATACAGTTACACATACACAAATACAAAGTGTAGATTACTTGTGGAATTATATTTACTTCTTTGTGTTTTACAATTTTTATCATATTTATGAGACTTGCTGAATTTTAGTGTTACCATTTTGTATGGGAATGTTATGTTATACGTTTCTCATATTATTGACAACTATAGCATGGTCGATATTATTACTGTCATGAACATAATCAGTAATATGTTATTGTTGTACTCCTGATTTGAAAGCTGATCATGAAAATTTCTTGATATTGTTTTTTCTCAAATTATGTCATAATAAATTCATTGCGATCTAAAGACAACGACGGAACACCAATACATTTAAAATCCTTCGGTGGTTATCGCTGCGGCAGATGCCTAGACGGCTACCGGCAACTGGATATTAATTGGCTGATTCCAAAAAGGCTGTCACTATGACGATTTTATCATAATGTGCATGGTGGTAGCTAGTCGATCGATTACAGGTATAGACACCCTATAACACCGCTTGATTACGATACTGTCGGTAATTCACGCCACTAAGCGTGCCACTACGATGGGTGGTACTCCTGATGTATATTGATTGCGAATCAATCGGACGCAATTCTTGTATTCTACCACTCAGTAAATAGGTAATGGTAAATAAATAATCAGAATTCGATATACAGTATGAAAAATGATTTCTTTGTATAAATACAGGAAGATAAAACAGTTCAGTACCATTTCCTACTTTGTTTCTCAAACGATTTTCCGTACCATCGACAAGTAAAAGCTAATAATTTAAAAGTTTTTCTATTAGTAACATTTGTATACTTTATGGCAAAAAATCTGAATAATGTTAAAATAAATAAATATAATTGAAGTATGGTCGATTATAGGCCATTGGGCAACCACTAGTATTTCATTATTTAACAGAGTCTAAACATTTTTTATAATAGCAGCACGTTCTAATGGCCGTTTTGTTATCTTTCAATAGTGACGTGAAATATCGATTTGCTATCAATAAATCAAATGCTGTTTTCTTTTAAACAAAGACGCGAGGTTGCCGTAGGTAGTAGTTATGATGGTCAGCTATCCTATATATATACTTATATATGGGGTATAAATATATAATTTCGAATTATGAATAATATTACTAATAATTGTAATCATTAAAACATTTGTTGGCGGGACTACATTATATAATTAAATATAGTAGTTGTTACATAGATGTATAGTATGTAGTTATTCACATATAAATAATTTAGAAATCTGTGTACTAAATTAATTTTTTGCTCTAATATTATACATTCGATTTTAAAAATGCTAATAAAGTTACCAGAACATATAAAATGTTCTCTTAGAAAATAAATGTATAAATGTCGCTTGGTTCGGGTCCTATCGTGTTACTCATTCTGGCTACCTGAATCCACTCCTGCACATCGACTAACTTGTTATTGTTATAAGTTGGCACTTTGTTATATTTTCACCACTTAATAGTTAGATAAAGTTGAAGGTTGTTTCTAAGAGGGACAGTACTGTAAACCATTACAAGGTCTTAGAGGATGTTTCGATCTATTTGTTGTGAACATTTCAGTTTGTACGGGACAAACATGTTTTCCGTCTTCGTCTACAGACATATAGTTACAAAAGTATTTGCATATTATATTCATTAATCTGTAGTGCTGTCTGTACGCGTAATTTTTTGTCTTTCTCTGTATGTCCGGTTTAAATTTAAAATCAATCAGATTTTAATGAAGATTGGTACATGTGTAGTACATATGAATTCCTAATATATATACTATAACAAGATTCATAATATGTTTAGAAAACGTACAAAAATAAGGATATTTATTTATTAATTTTCAACAGATTTTAATTGAATTTTGTATACACCCAAATAAATGTCATTCTGAAATTGATACCAATGATGGAAAGTCTAACTGCTAAAGAGCCACTGGTAATCTTTGCAGGTTAGTCAATTATCCTTTCCATCGTCGTTATAACAGCTTATCAACAATACTCTGAAAAATCACAAAATATGTCTATAAACCGTGTACTAAAGACATAAGGAAAATTTGAGAATTTTTTTATCCCTCTTCATCCCCTGGAGAGATGTCATGAGGTCGGTCTCGACCACCTCTACCCTCCCCTCCTCTAATCTCACGTGAGATCTTTCAAAATTTGTATTTTGAATATAAATGCCTAAGATTTATTACAATTAACACAATTTACTTTACTATTTTTATTATTTGAGATTGTTTAGATAGTAATCCTGCCAAGCGGGTTTTGGTGTCAAAGGGCTCTATTATTATAGAGTGGATCAATATGTGAACGATGGTGATGTCTGGAATTTACTCTTCTCTCTTAATCCAGTAAAGCGATTGTAACGTGTAATGTATTTTAAATATACATCTATATACATGTTATGAAACTCTTCGAACGCATAATCGACGCCAGGCTCCGGCAAGAGTGCATTGTCTCGGAGTGTCATTATGGGTTTCGTCCTGGCTTTGGCACTATAGACCCCATCTTTGCCCTTGAAATGCTAGTCGAGGCCTACAGCCATTACACATGGATTTTCTTGACCTCCAGAAGGCTTTTGACAGCGTACCGCGTCCGGTGGGCTTTGAAGGAGAAAAACGTGCCACAAATCTATATTCATATTATCCGAGACATGTAATTCGGAATCCGTAGTGAGAACTGCCGTTGGAGATACTCACCCATTTCCAATCACAGTTGGTGTTCACCAGGGCTCGGCTCTGAGTCCTTTTCTGTTCAGCGTAGTGCTTGACGTAGTCTCGGCGAAAGTCCACGAACCATCTTCGTGGCTAATGATGTATGCCGATGACATTGCGCTGATGGACGATGACAAGCAGAAACTGGAGCAAAAGGTTAATGCGCTCAAGAACTGTGGTTTAACACTTAACGTTGCGAAGACCGAGTACATGGCATGTGGTTGCATGGACCCCGAATCTTTAAAAGTAGGTAACGAAAGCGTCGCGAAACCAGCAGCTTTAAATACCTAGGGTCTGTTTTACATGAGTCCGGATCAATAGATCACGACATCCAATGCCGAATAAACGCTGCTTGGGCAAAATGGCGAGAGGTCACCGGTGTTCTTTGCGATCAAAGAATACCGGTGAAGTTAAAAGGCCTGGTGTACAAGTGCATCATCCGACCGGTCTTGCTCTATAGCAGCGAAACCTGGCCAGTCCTAGGCAGACATATCCAGCAGCTACATGTCGCTAAGATGAAGATGTTGCGATGAATGTGTGGCGTTACGAGAATAGATCGTATTCGAAACGAATACGCTCGTACATCCGTGGCAGCCTTGGAGTCCGTGACATCGCGGATAAGCTGCAGGAAAGTCGTCTCCGCTGGTATGGCCATATAAATCGCAGGCCTCCAGACTATATCGGAAATAGATGTTTTAACATAACTGTTTAAGGATCAAGATTTCGTGGTAGGCCAAAAAAACGCTGGCTAGATGTTGTGAAAGCCGATATGCAGGAGAACAACCTCGTACAGACCGGGCAAAGTGGAAGAAGCGGAGTCGGAAAGATGACCCTGGCACTAAGCCGGGAAAACGCTAGGAAGAAGAAGAAGATATATGATAAAAAGATAAACCCGCTCGAGTGTCTTGCCGGTTTTTCTCGATAACTACGTTGTTTTCCGAACCGGTGGTAATTCTGACGTTCATAAGCTCCTTCTTAGGGCTTAGATTGAATAAAGTATATTTTGATTTTGAATAAAAAATCACAGCGATATTATTAAATAACACACTAAATAAAATATGTATAATAATTGTGTATACATATATTTTGGGTATATTTTAGTCTAGAAATGTATTTTACTTTAAATTAATCTGATTTTCTCACATTTTACACTGTTTTTTGCCCGAAAAAAATTACGTTATATTCGTCAAAGCACACTTTCTATCTCCCCAGTGAGATTTAGTGAGATTCGGCTTGACCCCCTCTCTCCTGTGATCCCCTCGCGTAATTAATGGATGCTCTCTAAGAGGACCTTTTGTCGCATGCTAAATGTTCTTCATATATTTTTACATACTTTTGTTTATAGTGGCTCGGTGATGACCTTCGTCCATAAACAGTCATCATTCGCTAATTGGTGCAAAAGAGTTATTCCAATGTTTTAGGTCACACTGGTGTCTCATGTTAAATGACGATGTGACCTAAAATAACATTATGCTTACAGGGGACTTGCTCTCAAGTGCCAAGTGGAGCCGGGGAAGCACTTACAGGTGCTTGCTTACAGATTTTAATCTCGAAGGTAACGGATGGACCCGATTGTGTTGTCAGAGGTAACATCTGTCATAGTGGCACGCTTTGGCATGTCGTGTTTCTGAGATCACCTTGTGTATATCAAAGAGTATAGGGATCAAACGACTTCGTAGAGTGTCGCTACCACCATGGTGATTTAATTCGTTATAGTAACTCAATTTTAAGTGTTATGTCAAGCTGCGAGTAGCAAACCGCGACTGCTGATAAATTGTGGATCACTCGATATTACTATTTTTAGATGGCACTGTCTATATCATCAAGCACAGTGTCGCCACTTCGCCGTGGTACTATAAATTGAGAAGCTATCCAAGCGAAGAACATGCCCTACTACAATCACTACCTAATGTTGACTCATCGGAATTGAAGACATGAGTGGATGAAGGTGATTGTAACATTTAACGACCTGAATGAAAGTCTTTCATCCATATACGTATTCTTTTGTTACAAAGTTAACGCAAATAGGCTTAGAAATAAAAGTAAACCGAAGTACTCAAATTATATCACTACATATTTTAAAACAAAGTCGTCCACCGCGTCTGTCTGTCTGTTTGTCTATATGTTCGCGATAAATTCGAATACTACTTAACGAATTATAATGTGGTCTTCACTAGTAGATAGATACATGTAGAAGGTTTAGGTGTATAATTTGTCAAGGTTTTGTGTAAATTTGTAGAAATGTAAGGTTAATTGTTGGAAGTGTTGGAAAAAAGTCAAGCCGCTTGGGAACTTTCATCGAAAACGCTGGCTAATTCTCTTGAGCTGTAACAAAACATTGCATAGTGAGATATTTATCTTTTATAGATCTACAAAAAAGTCTGCGACCGTATATACCTATCTTTTAAGGATAGCATACTATACCCATCAATCTTCTAAAAAAATGGTCATATACAATGAGGTAATTGGAAGCTATTTAGACGGATACAGTATTCATCCTTATCAAATTAAAAACATTAGTTTACCTTAAGCATTTCATGCATATAAGTATATATTTTTTATTATCAGAGCAGGAGAACGTCCGCCGGCCCTCCTAGTATATAATTTAATAAAAGATATAATGAAAATTTGGAGTGCATTTCCTTAAAATCGCAAACAAATTAATCACATATCACCTTCATCCGCTTATGTCTTCAACGATCCAGATGTATTCACACTTACTAAAGTAAATAAAGTTATTTATACAATTTTGATACATACACCACACAGGTTCTGTCTTTATTACCGTGGATTAGTGTCTGTAAAACTAGATATGTATAAACAACACAATAAAATAACATTGAATAGGTAATATAAAGGGCAACAGACCGCAAACTGCTTCAACCGCGCACGGCCTTATAACAATAACCGTAAACAAACAAACAGTCCGAGATAAATTATCTCACTCGATCCAGTTTCGAAGAATCGCCAAAAATACCGAGAAAAGTTTAAGCCGAGAATTGATTTCGTTCAAAAACTCCACGAGGACTACTTTATTCTCAGATGTCAGTCTAAAGAATTGGATTCATTTTTTCCTTGTCGCAATTAATATTCCGAAATGTTTAAGAACCGGTCGTACGGACTGCTTTTTTCATACACCATGTAAATACTAGGTTTTAAGAATGTTGTTCCCAAGAGTAGCTATTTAATTTTATAATACGCAGACAGACCATAACATAAAACCATAATCAAATGTTGCCAGATGTTAACGCTAATGAATTATTATAGTTTTTATGTAAACATATTATGCATATTCTAATTATTGGTCTACTTCTCCCTTCTTTGGTAATCAATCTTATTAATTGAAAACTAGTACTACTATTATGAACTGAGTAATTATTACAAAGCATCTTATTACACGTGGAAAAAGATATTGAATAAATCTATGAAGCCTTTCCATAAAAACAGAGTAGACAATAACGAATATTATTATCAATGATTATAATCAACTAACTTGTGAAGGCCGTCGTATTGCAGGCAAACGTAGCATAAATTAAAGCATTCTGAATACAAAACGTAACAATTAGCAACGATAAAATGGGACACAGACCAGATAAAACGGAATGCTCACTCGACTTTTAAAACAATTACAAAAATTGCATCACCGATGAAAATATCACTAAATATATCCAAGTCGTTTAAGCTACAGAATAATCCAAGGAAATGGATATATACGCTGGTCGTTAGTCAATTTTGCGAAGTCGGGTAACCAATAAAACCAACAAAGTATCTTACAAAAGTAAATACTATATTGACATCACCACTACTGTCTTACATGTATTGGATTTTTATTTTTCGAAATGTCTACACTGTTGACCTGGCAAGGCCCCTACAGTTTCACCGGACTACTGTATTGGAATATAGAAACTTGTATTATACTTTATGAACTCAAACTAAACACACTGACGATTACTCATCAGTATAAAAACAACCTGATTTGGCAATAAGTTGTGAACAAGCTGAATTAATTTTATTATGGTGTAGGACCCTATGGGAGTTACGGGTGTCACGCCTCGAGTTTCGAGGACACGTATAACGGCGGCCCAGATTTTAAACAAGGGACGCGAAATAAATTCGGGGCCTCAGTGACCGTAGGGGGACCTTAGACAAATGTGGCCAGGTTATGATGAAATTAAATTTTCAGAGGCCTCTGTGACCTCGACCTTGTACATTACCGAGTACTTGTTTTATAATGAAGGATTTGTGATGCGTGAGGGTTTATGACCTTGATAATTTTTACTAAGTTTTTGCCTTCGACATTGTTCTCGTTCTCTTCAAAAGCCAATAAGTCCCGTGCTATCTTTTATAGCTGCAACTTATAATATGCACAACATAGCAACGCGTTGGATATAAATAAATAAATATTAGGATATAATTTCACACACGGACATTTAATACCATAGTGTTGCTTGATTTATGGTGCTAGATATTAAACACCTAGACATAGATTCAACAATTATGCGCATTAGATAAAAGTAATTCATTTACGGGGACTTAACCTGAGACCTCTGGGCTCAATACGTACTACTACTATTGCCTCTTTTAAACAAAGAAATGGTTTTTACAAATATTAGAAGAAATGTCTCGTTCCAGTTGTCAAATGTAACAAAAAGGATGTATAAAAAATGCAAAATAACAAGATGATAAATAAAAATTCCATATAATGATTGTAAACAAGTTAGAGGTTACGTAAATCATCGTTTGCGTTTCTTATGACCGTAACAATAGATATCATGTACAGAGAAAAAAAACTAAGAAAAAATTTTTAAAGCATAATTATGCTTCGCTTATAATATGTATTCGTAAACAATGTTATCCGTTTATTTCCTCTCTCTTACGCATGCGTAGCAAACCGCTTGTCCCACTTCAGATACCGTTGAACTTGTAGTACTTCTAAAAATCGTACTTTCCTATAACTTTATATTATATGAACATATCGCGATCATTTTTAAGTAAAGACTAAGTGCCTAAGAATTAAAACTAAAAATGATTATCGAATTATAACCATTAGTTATTAGATGACGCACGCATAACGGGAGACCTCTATAATTTTAATTATATAACAAGATTAAAACGTTTTTATCTTTAGCTTGATACGGGTATATGTGATTCTATAACTTCACATTCTATAGGCAAAGTTCCAAATGCACAAACTTTATTCCACTACTATAGTGCAAATGAAAATTGTGTAGTCTTCATAAATATTGGCAGTATGTGTGAAAAGTTGAGAGTGCATTTTAAAGTAATGTACATATACTTATAGTGACATTTTCCCATCGTAAGGCTTAAAGCCAAGAACAGTATTACCGCGTCAGCATCGCCTTAAACTACTGTGTGAACATAATGGCTCCTACAGCCACTCAATGCGCAGTAATAAACATCGACGGCGCTATATCTTCCACGAGACATGAAATAGATTCAATTTTAACTTGGCGTTTTTAAGGCTATAAAAATCTATAACATGTTACTTACTTTGGACATACATCTAAGCTGATAATTTGTTTAGCTTATGAGATCATAATTTCGTTGATACGTGTGTTTGTTTGTTACGCTTGTACGCCTTAACTACTCAAGCAATTATTATGAAATTTTGCATACACGTCATAGGTACAGAAAACGACAAAGACATCATCGAAAAAAAATATACGGTTCCCGAACGACAGACTAAATCCACATTAAGACGAGCAAAGTCGCAAGCAAAAACGAATATGGACATAATTTAACATTTTGGTTCAAATTTGCCAGTCTTCTCTTTAAAATACATCCAAAAGTGAATCACATCACACGTCATAAAGCGGTGCCCTAAAATTACTGCGCTAGGATCAATGGCCGACTAAATCTCCTAAGATAAGGCATCTGTAGAAAAATATACAAAAGTTCTATTCTCAAAAGCCTTTAATAATACCTAGAGAAGTTTTAGATTTTTGGAATAACGCTAGTCGATGTATTTAACATCTAATTGTGTGAATAGTTCCTTAAGACCTAAAGTTGCCATATATTTTATTCCTTCCAACTCTGGATAAATTACTGTGGTTAAGATTTCTGATTGTTCACATTCACGTGTGTCTTGTGAAACGAAGTTCACAGGTTCTGTAGGACCTCGTAGCAAAAGAACCAAAAAATATGTTAATACCAGCAGGTTTAAAACTTACAAATGTACTATATACACCACGTGTCCTGAGACTCCCTTGGGTTTTATGAGACACGCGCCTATTGAGTTTTCAGCTTTGCCTATAATTTTACCATTTCAAAGTGCGGTTGTGTTTGTTTTCGTACCGAACTTTTTGGGTAAAGAGAAAGATAAACAACTTTTCTAATTACAGTCCGCGGGTAGTACGGACGTATCGGGGCCGGTTCGCCGTTAAAATTTAATTACACTTGAATGTACCCGGTGTCCTCTGATTTAATTTTTAATGGGCGCTCTGTACGGAGGCCCTAATGAAATAAATGGTTGATGTTTCTAATGTATTTAAGTGTCTGTATATTTTATAGCTAGAAGCTCAAAACCGTGACCTCTTCCATTCGCTTTTGTATTTCGGAATCTAATATAACTAGAAATTCATGAAAGTAATTTTTAACTACTTATATTTCACAGGTTATATATCACGACCAGTTATATCTTTGACAGCTCGTGATTAACAATTACAAAGTCGCGGCAGGGCACGCTGACTACAAATATACTGTACGTGAAATAATGTCAACAATCATTAACCAATTATAATATAACAATGTCAAGAATAAGAATACATGTCAACGGACCGTTTCTTCTAGCTCATGTCATGTCACGTTGCAATGTTACACGCAGTTTCACCATCGTATATAGAATTCTGTGATTTCTAATGTAGCTTCGCCCGTGTGAATATAAAATATATTCTCGCAATATGTAAAAAGCAATCTCAGTGCGCGTACCTAATGTAACATATTATTTATCATGTTATTATATAATATGTTATTATTATAATATAACAAGTTATGCATGAAATATTCAATGCCTACTTTGAAGTTACTTGGAGAGCAATATTACTATCCGTCTGTTTAAGGGGCGGTCATGTTTTGACATAGAATAAAAACATATTATTGTTAAACCAGCACGAATTGCAATATGAATATCACTACGGAACATGCACCGGTGAAACTAAGGTAAAACCACTCTTAACTATAAAAGGCAACGCGACACTCTGAGCCAATCGTAAAGCACTCCAACCAGACAAGTTCGCTAAAAATAAAGTTGGAACAAAGTTGACGTTTTCCTCGCCGAGCACTCACTTCCCGGAGTCAATTAAATACTTAAACGATACTTCCTTTTTTAGTTACAATAAAAAGTTAAGTACATGCAATACTACTACACCCAGGATATAATATAACAAATTAATTTTGATGACTTATAAAATATCGCCTGTTCTTCCGAAATCCATCTTGTTATTGATACAAGTGTTTATTTTATTGTATAATCATATATATTAATTCATTTCATCTTTCATCAAAACGCTGCCTAATTCTTTTAAAATGTAACAAAACAAAGAATAGTGAGATATTCCTCATTTATAGATCTACAAAAACGTCTATGATGGATACCCATCTAGCTTCTAACAACATGGTCACATACAATGAGGTAATTGGAAGGCTATTTAGACGGATACAGTATTAATTCTTATCGAATTAAATACAATAATAAATAAATTTCATGCACAAAACTATATATTTTTTTATTTTCAGGACAGGAAATGTCCGCCGGGCGTGCTAGTTAAATATAAAAAAGATTTAGAAGCGTTTTAAGTAATTAAATAAATAAACAAGATTTTCACTTGAGAATTTCAATTAAATAATAAAACTTCGATATCCAATGAACTTTGTTGAATAGGTCACGAGTTCTAATTGGTTATTATCTCTCGTCGCCGTTCTCAAATCCTTTTAACGAAGTATAAAGCTCATTACGAAAATTTCATAATTACAGCGAGTCCTGAGTAAACAGTCCACGTGATTTGTTGTTATATTATGTTTAAGCGTAATGGGTTTTGGACGGTAGCAAATGGGTTTATATTACCGGTTGGGAAATCGTTTTCAGGAATGAACCAATTAGATCGAATTAATCATTTAGAATGACTGCATTTTCCTGGAAAGTTGAGTCGCGATCTCCTTTAGATTCATATTGTATGGGCTAAGATTTGAACGTAATACACCAAATCCTAAGCGAAAATATCTTTGATGACGCGAAAGAAATCTAGATGATGAAATATTGATATATATTAAATATGATTAGGTTAACTG
Organism: Antheraea assamensis; assembly: GCA_035772565.1. Classification (NCBI taxonomy): domain Eukaryota; kingdom Metazoa; phylum Arthropoda; class Insecta; order Lepidoptera; family Saturniidae; genus Antheraea; species Antheraea assamensis. Next base: position 1,246,590 of record JAQQSE010000046.1, on the reverse strand, counting down.
GACTGGTGTCTAATGTATGCAATTCTCTATTAGTAAGCTATGATTCTTTCATGTAAAGGTTAAACATTACTCACAACGAAATTTAAACGTTAAAGCAAAGATGGCTCATGGTGGCGTGTTCGGACATCGCGTCCAACGACGTAAGTGTGTATCCATACAATAAACCTGAGTATGAAGGAACCCATAGCAATAGTAGGATAGCTTTCTACCATCCTCAAGTAGAAAATCTGTTGTCAAGCACCTATAGGTATCTTCTGATAGATTTACTTAAGAGCTACCTTTGTCTAAACTACTATTAGCGTATAATCGTCTAGGGCTATCGTGAATTAACTCTTGCTAAGATTGTGGCCAAAAACTGAAAGCATTTAACTACTTAGAGAAAAACTTAAGTCATCTAATGTAAATTGATGACGGTGTGAGATATGTTTGATGTGTGGTGGAGCCCTTGCAACGTTCGACTATGATGTTTCACTGCTGCATTTATTTCTACCACAAAGAAACTGTATCTGCGCCGCTGTGTTCTGGTTCGAGGAGTGTGCTTAGAAACACATACTCGTGTACAAGAGATGTGTCAACCCAGTCTACAAGACTAATGATCTTGTATGATTTCAATTCTATTGAAATTGGTTATACATTGCACAGACATACAGACGCGGCGCACGACTTTGTTTTATGTTGTGTAGTGATAGTGTTTATAAAGTGACGTCATTATACCCGCGGGTGTATTGCGATCTAGAAACGACGGCGACTATTGAGAATTTGACAGTAATTCAACAGTCGCCCGTGTTATGTTACCCTGCGAGCCTCTCGGTACTGGAATATACCTCTCCTAGTGATGTTTTTGTCACCATATGTATGGTGATATCTACCTAGTCGGGTATAAGAGTTTATCAATATCCCGTTTTTTTTTTTTGCGGAAACGTGATGGATCATTTCATATTTGTACATTTCATAAATTTACCTTGTATTACCTTATCTACATCCTGTTAATTTTGTGATATTTTACGTGATGTTGTTTGGTTATTGAACTCGAGTGAGCTATATTGAAATAATAGCCGGTCATGCGAATATAATTTTTTTTTTCAAATCGTAGGTTAGATGACTACTATTTTATTGTAACGTTAATTATAGTCTGACATCATTCGACGTTTTATTAAATAAGAAAAATAAATAATCTCATATTATTAGATATGTTTGTATGAATATTAAGGGTTTTAATTGTAAGAAATGTTATTATATATGATATGTATATATATATACGTATATATATATACGTATACCTTCGAAATTATTTCTTCAAAAGTCATTTTGGTACTGGCCGATGCGAATAAATAGTATTAAAATTAGAAAGAAAGAAAGAAAGAAAAGAAAGAATCATTTATTCGACACATACAACACATATTTACAAGTAGACATAAAATATTTGAAATTAGATAAGTGTTGCATGGAGTCAAATAGGTCTATGTCTCAGCGTAAGGCTACAGGTTTGCAAGTGCAAGCGTTGCAGCGCTGATTTTCAGACAAGACCTGCTGTATACACAAACCCATGAATGAATGAACACACGGACGAAACTTACACTGCTATTTTAAACTGCGAAACTATATATCAATTTTTAAAGACTACGCCTTATTTCAAAGATCACATTGATGAAACAAGTTTGTTTAATTTATTTATTTACTAAGTCTCATGCGACGCTTGCCATGTTAATAAATAGTTTTTTAATTGTGTTTTGAAACTAAAACGATGCTCACGCGTAAGATTACGAATAGGAGGAGGTATGTCATTCCAACACTTTGTGGCCGCATATCTAAAAGAACCACGAAAAGTTACTGTTCTATGTCGCGGGAGAAGAAACACATGCGAGCAAGCTCTTTTATTGTGTTTATTATAATCTCGAGTCCACACAAATTTATTATAAAGGTAACTAGGTGTCTTGGTTGGTATTATGTCGAATAGCATGCTAGCCAAGTGTAGCTTCTGTCTTGCTTTCATTTTCAGAAGTTTAAATTTAATGAGGAAAGGAGTGATGTGAGAACGTGGTGGGATATAGTAACAAAAACGCACGCAGGCGTTTTGTACACGCTGTATCAATTTTTGTGTTCGAACAAGAAGACACGGGCCATAAACCACATCACAATAATTTAATTTTGATAGGATGATCGACTCACATAACTGCAGCCTGAGTTTCTCATTTAGATATGGTCTAATTTTGTACAGTATCTTAAGCCGATAAAAGCAGTTTCTTACACATTCATTTACATGTTTTTCAAACTTTAAGGAACTGTCAAATATCATTCCAAGGTTTCTCGCTTCGTGAACTTGTTGTACAGGCTCTTTGTTAACCGTAATTTTATTATGTGATATATTTAAATTTAGAATTTGGTGTTTAGAGCCCATTACCATGAATTTAGACTTTTTTGGGTTTAGATTCAGGCAATTAGAGGTAGACCAAGTGTATATTTGTTGTAAGTCATGATTTATTTTATTTACTGCCTCAATATGATCACTGGGACGGAAGGAGTAATAAAGTTGGAGATCATCTGCATAGAGGTGGTATAGACAGTGAGTAATGTTATTTATGATATCTGCGGTATATATAATAAAAAGAATAGGTCCCAGAATTGACCCCTGAGGAACTCCACGAGTTACATGTCTGATTGAGGAGTGAAGCTTTGTACCATCTGATTTCACTACTTCGACATACTGTTGCCTATTTGTCAAGTAACTGTGAAACCAGTGGATTGAGTTAGTATCAAATCCGTAAAAAGAAAGTTTTGATAAGAGTAGTGAAATATTTATGCAATCAAAAGCCCGGGAAAAATCCAATAACACCAAGATGCTGCATTTACCTTGGTCTTGGGATGCTAAAAGGTTATCAACAACATCCAAAAGAGCTGTCGATGTGCTATGGCTCTTTCTAAAGCCCGATTGAGCCAGCGGTAATAGCGAATTATCTTCTAGGTATTTTATAAGCTGCCTTGCTACTACCTTTTCTAAAATCTTCGAAATGCACGGCAACAGGCTAATGGGACGTAAATCATGTAGATCACTGGGATCTGTGTTCTTTGGGATTGGTTTCACTACTGCAACCTTCCAGCTATCAGGATAAATACCAGATGTTATCGACTGGTTAACCAAGGCAGTGATTGATTTCAAAGAATTAGGAAGGGTCATATGAAGCATCTCCAGTGAGATACCATCAACACCCTGCGCGTTAGATTTTAGGTTATTTATAGTCTTTAAAATGATGTCCTCGCTCACAGGACACAAAGAGAAGGTCGACTGATTATACCTGTGATATTCAAAATATGATAATTGTGAAATTGTTATATTGTCTTCAGCGGGGACGTTGAGAAAATGTGTATTTATTAATTCCGGGTTGAGAAGATACTGCGGAATATCAGCCATTTGATTGTGAGAGTTTAGTACCTGTGATTTTAAGTTTTTCCACAATTGTTTGGGATTCTTAATATGACTATTGATGTGGTGAGAAAAGTAACTTTTCTTTTCGCTTTCGAGTGCTTTGATAACTAAACGCTTCATGAATTTATAACTCTCTTTACTTGATTCTGTCTTGGTTTTTCTATATTTCTCATGGTAGTTATCTCTAATTTCTATCATTTTCTTTACAGTCTCAGTTATCCACGGATGGGGCGGTGTTTTAAATACTTTACTTTTTATTGGCGCGTGCAAATTAAATAGTGTAATTATATTGTTAGAAAAAGTTAAAGCCAAATCATGAATATCACTGTTTATTATAAAGTATTGCCAATTAATATTCTGCAAGTGGTCTTGAAAGAGTTCAGTAACTATATTTTGTAATGGTCTGTATGTTACACATCTAGGGCGAATTTTTTCTTTTTTAAAGTTAAATTCTATAAGAAGCATAGCATGGGCTCCTAATTCTGGCTTATGTTTAACTATCGAACTACGAACGTGCGCATCTGTACACACAATATCGATCAGTGTTTGACTCTGCTCGGTAAAATGGGTAGGTTCATTAATAATTTGCATCAAGTTTAAATTATGCCGAAACTGATTTAGTAAATCTTTCTTTTGGCTACTGGAGACAAGCAAATCTATGTTAAAATCTCCCACCAATATGACTTTATCAAATTTAGAAAAGGAGGTAATGGAATCTGTCAAAGTATCTAAGAAAAAAGTAACATCCTGCCACGGTGGTCTATATGCGGTACCAATAACAATGGATGAGCCACTCACGCACATACGTAACCACATTTGTTCTATTGAGGGCACCACAGGATAACTGCAGATGCGAGCATTTATACCCTTTCGTATATAAAATCCAACTCCACCTCCTCGCCCAGACCGGATGTGGAAGGGCCTAGGAGTATGTCTAAAATGAAAATCAGGCAAACTCGGAGCCTTGGCATCTTCTCCTTTTTTCAACCAGGTCTCATTTATAGCCAATACATCAGGTTTAAGAGCATTTACCGCTACTATAAATTCTTCATGGCGCGTGTTAAGTGACCCCGCATTGAAAAAACCAACTCTTAGATTCTTACAGGATATCATTTAAAAATGTGCAAATAAACCTCTAAAAGTTTATTTATAAATGTTGCTAGGCAGCTTAGTTGCATGAATGGATTATATAAGACGCTGATATATTTTAAGTTATTATGTGAGAGAACATATTTCATATACATAACATGTGACACTTTGAAATAATTTTGTTCCGATAGCAGAAAACTTTTTATAGTTCTCCATGCAACACTTTTGTATAAATTAACGCAGTGAAAATATAGTAATAAACAGATACAAAGCAGGTATAAAATGTAGCAAAAAATAACCATACCAAATAAAATACAATAATCAGTAGTAAAAAATAGAGAATAAAAATTATGTAGCAGATTTTCCAAAAATACGATAAATATCCGACTCTGTATGGAATGAATAAACCCGTTTACCCAGCTTAGTTTCATGAAGAGATTATATAAGACTGTGATATATTTTAAGTTATTATATGAGAGAATGTATTTTATATACATAACATGTGACACTTTGAAATAATTTTGTTCCGATAGTAGAAAACTTTTTATAGTTCTCCATGCAACACTTTTGTATACATTAACGCAGTGAAAATATAGTAATAAACAGATACAAAGCAGGTATAAAATATAGCAAAAAATAACCATACCAAACAAAATACAATAATCAGTAATAAAAAATAGAGAATAAAAATTATGTAGCAGATTTTCCAAAAATACGATAAATATCCGACTCTGTACGGAATGAATAAACCCGTTTACCCAGCTTAGTTTCATGAATAGATTATATAAGACTGTGATATATTTTAAGTTATTATGTGAGAGAATGTATTTTATATACATAACATGTGACACTTTGAAATAATTTTGTTCCGATAGTAGAAAACTTTTTATAGTTCTCCATGCAACACTTTTGTATACATTAACGCAGTGAAAATATAGTAATAAACAGATACAAAGCAGGTATAAAATATAGCACAAAATAATCATACCAAACAAAATACAATAATCAGTAATAAAACATAGAGAATAAAAATTATGTAGCAGATTTTCCAAGAATACGAAAATATCCGACTCTGTACGGAATGAATAAACCTGTTTACCCTCACCCTGGCGGGCAAAAATACGACCTCGCTTTGTCCAGGAAAACCGCCAATTCTGCTTGCGGCATTCCTCGCGTACTCGAAAAAACAGTTGACGATTCGTGCGTGTCAACCGTTCATTTATATATATTCGTTGCGATGGGCTAGGTTGTCCTGCATCCTTGACAGAAATGGTCCGGCGAACTCGAGCGGCCGAAAGCAGCTGGTCACGAAGAAAACGCCGTGCCAGTCGTACTACAACTCGCCTGCCCCTAGATGCAGCACCAACAATCTCTCCTTCTCGTTCAACCAAGGGACCAATACGCTCAGCAAAGACAATATCTTTGTCTTGTATAGGAACTCCCAATCTCGCGGCCAGCACACAAACAGTATGAACCACGTTTTCCCCTTTCTCCTCTGGTAGCTGTACGATCTCAAGATCCGAAAGAAGCGCCTCCTGATCTTTGCTATTCAGTTCCAGTTGAAGCCGAGTAACGGTTTCCTCGAGCTCATTTACCTTCTTAGTGCATGGTTCTCGTTGTTCAAGTGCCTCCAACCTCTGCTCAAATCCATCCAAACGCCCGTTCAGGCTCGCGACCGATGTTCGAACCTCAGCCATTTCCTTTCTTAACTCCCGCATTTCGGTGACACACGCAGAAAGCTCACGGCGTAGATCTTCAATAATTTCAACACCCACAGATATCTGTGAGTGTTTAGTATGAGCAGAGCTTGCGATACCCTCACTACTGTGGCTGCTGTTGGTTTCGGATATATTGTTACCGGCTGAGAGGCTGTTCTCCACCTTCTTAATCTTTGTACACTCCGGACACAACCAGTCTTTACCAATGCTGGCAGTATCCAATAACGAGATGCATCCTTTGTGATATTTAGCAGTACAATTACCGCAACTGGCAATACGACCTCCAGGCGAAATGAATTTTCCGCAAGTTATACACTTATTTGCCATCGTATACTTTTTGTGATAAGCACACGTAATGTTTTGTTTTTTAGAAGTGCGCATTGGTGAAGCTATTGCAATTGGGACGCACATAAAAGAATTATTGCAACACTCGTTCCACCGGATTCTATGTCTCATTTCGCAACGCTGATAACTGATAATACCGCTCCCCACCGTTATCGACGTGTGTAAATATTGTTATCAACGAGTGTACCTCAGTACTACGTATTGAGCGGGACCTTATCTTGTTCTTATCGACATGCTGATATCGTGTTAAATGTCACTGAAATAAAATAATGTCGATCGGTTATTCGATAAAACGTTCTCGAATTAACGGGAAAATATAGTCAATGCTAGTCGTAACTCTTCAATCCCAATACGTTCTTGATACTTTATGGTATGTCAGCAAAAACTTCGATAAGCTGGATGTAGAAATGATTTAAATACTGGAAACAGTGACAAGCTGGTCATCCCATGTTTCAGGTTCAGTAAGATCAGTACCAATATTTTAGGTAACAGTGTTTTAGGTTTTACAACAAATCCCAAAACATATTATCGTTTTACCGCATAGTAAGTTCAAGCGCTATGTCAAGCGGGTTTTAATATCTAAAGGTGATGTCTAGAATTAGCACCCCTCTATGCACGCGGAAAACGATGTAATTGTAATGTATTTTTATAAAAACATGTACGCTAAAAAGCTAAACCCGGTCAATTTTCTACTTGTTATTGAGTGTGTTGTTTTTCCGAACCGATGGTAGTTTTGACGAACGTAAGCGCCTTCTCAGAGAGCCTAAACTGAATAAAGTATTTTTGATTTTGAGTTGAACATTCCTTTCTCAGTTGGCTCAACTACACTACGAATTTAGTTTACAACTTGCTTAGTAGATAGTCTTGAACTGCAGACCACGTTCGGATTCAGGATTCTTTCTCGATACCTACGTCGTTCTGTCAACCTTCTAAATTTACCCTTTTGAAAAAATCTACGTTTCTAAAATAAGTTACACAATAAAAACAAAAAGCTAGACTCATTTGGCATTCATTACATTGTCTAAATTATAACATTAAACCTGAACAATTAAATTCTAATTTATATTTATCTACCTATCAATCTTAATTTTGTTAACTTAACTTATACATTATAGTTTTAAATGCGTTCTATTTTAATTATTGCTAATTTTATGTAGAAATAAGTTCAAGTTACTAAAATAATTAAGCTATGTTTACTTAAGTTGTTCATTGTAATAAAATACTTGACACAACTTTAACTGTCACTTAGGATTTTTCAAAGTATTATCTATCTGTACGTTTGCACATTGAACATAAACAGTAATGATAAAATTTTAAAAAGCTTACTTACATTTTGTAAATGTATTCTAGAAGATAAGCAATAGCGTCAAAATTAAATTTGAAATACAAAAAAGAAAGTTAAATTGCTTGTATCATTGTGTACACACGGAGGGAGTGACACTTCTTTGGCTTATATTAGTTATTCAATTATATGTGTTTATATATAGGTATATATGAGAATGCTCATAAATGATATACTATACATTAACCCATTTTCACATATTACTAAACCTAAATCGACACTTATACATACCTACTTACACATACACACAAATACATACCTACCTTACGTTTAACGCGTAACGAAAATTTTTCCCTACCGTGGCATAAAAAGTTTCACTTCAAAATTAGTCCCCGATTAGTATAGATGATACGTAATCGTAATACGTACGTACAAAAGACATCAAAACCATTTTCATTATATCGAAGTAGCGGGCAAAAGCAAGTTTAGAAATGAAAAGAACTAAATGATCAATCACTTAAATGATAATACGTCTACAGACATAACAATGTATGTTATTAACTCCTCGTATTTCAACACGTTGGAAGCAATTATTGCTTTGTGGTATCGTATTCGAATGCGACGTCGATCGACGTAAATTCGAATCCCTAGAATAAGAGCGTCCAGTGAAAGAAAACAACGTGATAAAACCGTAGCGTTGTCGCAGGATTTTTTCTGATTCCCGCCTGGTTAACAACCACCCCAAAGTTGAAAATCTATTTTTTTTAAATATATTATAGGGGGCAAACGAACAGGTGGGTCACCTGATGATAAGTGATCACCACCGTCCATAGACACTAGCAACTCCAGGGGAGTCGCAAGTGCGTTGCCGGCCTTTTAAATATGTCGCCAAATACCTGTAAAAATGTTCAGGTAGCTGCACTCGAGAACTAGTTTATCTAAAATTTTGTAATATTTATAATAATCAGAATTGGGATTTATCCTTAATTTGACACATCTTAATGATTACATTTTTTCCGAAGAAGTCAACGAGGAAATCGGTGTAAGGTCGAAGCGATGTTTGGTTAATGGACATAATGATACACGCAATGGAAGCAAAGACACGATCAGCTTGTAATTTTTTTCCATATTACAGAAAATCGATATCTATTTTAAGACGATTCGTCACCACATATAATATACAACAGCAGGCCTATGCTATAGGAATTTTCTAAAAACGGGGGTGTAGCTATCGCCGTGTCAACTGTAAATTTGGCCCTCGAGATACTACTGGCCCCGCAGTCACGACGCAATATTTATTAATAAAAAATCACACACTTCCAAATACATACTTATTAATAAGGAGCATATAATGAATTCAAAACGTGAGAAAAACCACAGTGTTCCTGGTGTTCCAAGTGGTGTGGAAATTACGATATAATTTACCAGTAAAAAAACACCTCCTTGCCAAGATATTTTAATACTGGTCCCCTTAAGGCTAAGAACGTCATCTCCCAGGTAACGTATTATTTGCAAATTATTGAAGTTACAAGTGTAACAAATTTTGTTTTAATCCGATTAAGAATGAAGTATTTTTAAAAGTCCTAAGTCTACGAATATTCTTCTTCGATTGATTTGAAATTTTGACAACACGTTGCACGTGTTTTGTATACTATTTATTGTATAGCGCCATCTGTTAATAAAACAAGACACGCTATTGCACGTTGTTACAGTTAAGCTACACCTGGCGAACCGTCCCGCCATTGAAATTATTAACAAATAGTAATGAAAGAAGAGGTAAAAAAGAGTATAAAAATAAACAATAAATTAATCTTTATAATTTGCTGAAAAAATGCTACTATTGGTTCGAGAAAACAACTACCTTTATGCATACTAAGAACCAAGCATCTAAGTTGAAATTATAAAATCTAAGAGACTGTAAGGGTAGCCATGAATTATTTAAGGTGTTTTTTGAATTGATAAATTACCCTCCTTTCTGTGAGGATTAGTGGGAGATTCACCTTGTAGTTTATCAATAAGATTATTGATAAACTATGTGGTTCATACCATTGAGTGCTACACCCGTTAATATCATATAATTTTATGTATTAAAATTTGCTATTTGTTTGATTTAACCCCATATTAAACTCACTTAACTAATGGTTGCTCCCGAGAATGGTCTATGGCTTGTCTTAATCGCATATATAGGCATGTATATTTTGTGGTTCTCTTTAATTTACCTTATATTTCCATATTTTAAGATATTTTGCCAATCGATATAATAATGAGTTCGTTTGAATTCTAATTATTATGTGACCATTTCTTATTTCAATGCTAATAAATAAACGGTCTGGTTTCTCGAAACTGTGCCTTTAGTTAGCACGTAACGTTTGGGCAACACTAATACTGGCCAATTAGACAATCTCGGGACCGTTTCAGCCCTTCGTATAAGGAAAAATAACAGGAAATTGTTATTCTGATATATATTATCTAACAGAGCGTCGTCTCGTAAAAGCTTAGTGGCTCGGTAATCCTGACAGTTAATGAAACTAAACTATCCTGCTTCGTTAGATACAGGATTAAGAAGTTGTATAAAGAAAAACTTTGTGATCCTTGCATAGTATAAAAGATAACTGTCTGCATGTCTTTTGGTGTACTTATAATTCGCTTCTTTGTTTAAATTCGAAGTGTATTCTGTATCCAGGTGTTAGAATATATTTTGTTACATTAGGTAATAATATATGTAACAAGTTATGAAGTTAGAAGTAAATGAAGCCGACAGAAAAAGATAAGTCAGAACATTATCTTGTTATATATTAACTAAACTATTAATTATTAACCAATGTTATATGTTGTAGACAGTAGCGTAAAATTAATATTGGTTAAAAATATTATTCCCTTGTTTAGATAATAAATAGTGTATGCCAAAGAACTAAGACAATCATCTATGTTTATGCGACATTAAAGAAAACTTAGCATTGATTATTTATAGTAAAGACTGTATACATTTTCAATAGGAAGTTCTAAGGTATTAACTATTGTATTTTGGATAAGCGGTTCAGTACAAATATACCGGAATATCAAAGGAGGCGAATCGCAGACATTACTTGCTATAGTTGCCACCTCCACAAACTGAAGGAGTATCGAGTATTGTGAACCGCTAGGAAACATTAGGCAACCAAATTTCTCACATCCACCGACAGTTCGTTGCGATTGTAAGCAAAACAGCTTCCTTTTAAGGGCATGTAAGTGTTACAATGCGCTGGCCTAGGAACGAACCTTGTAATACTCCAGTGTATAAACTTGTGCGTTTGTATAATTATATTGTTACATTTTTATATTCACTATTGTTATGCGTTTCTAGTTGATTTATTTCGTACTCTGTACTTTTATAATCATATTTTAATTGTAATATTTCGGATAATTTTAAATGCCCTCTCGTTTGTTTGAAATTATCTGTTAGTTCCTTTTGGAATAACAAAAAAGTATTGAACGCGGATTAAATTATCTGGAGTAATAATAACTAATTTTAAAAATTTGTCGCATGGCTCGTAATTCGATCGTAGCTCATTATATTTTAAGTTTGAACGTTTCTAAAGTTCTTTTGTGAAACTTGTACATCTATAATCATTGCAAATAAATATACTTTTTAAAATTCCGTTCTATTATACCAGTTACAAGTGTATACAGATACAATATTACACATTTAAATGCTAATATTATTAAAATATGAATACGGACGAAGCGATGATGGTTTAGTTGATAGTGTGTCGTAACTTTAATATCGTGACGTAACCATAGCATGGTGGTAGGGCTGTTTCTAAGTGTCACTAAACACCTATTGGTGTGATCCTGCAGCTGTACTTGAGAGCCAGTTCCCCTGTTAGATTAGTGTGTTTACTTACCATCTTAAACCACATCATCATTTAACATTAGATGAGATTTCGGTCAAACGTTGAAGCCTATAAAATTGATTTAATAAACATACTATATAGCACTTTCATAATTTCAATTAAATGATTATTAGACCACAGACTAATATATGTTTAATTTTTGTTTATATAGTTCAATTTAATGTATTTGTAACACATATCATACAAAAATTGCATCTATCTGCATTCCTTTTCCACATACATTTTAACTATGTAAAATCACACGCATAATATGTTTATAAAGATCTAAAAAACTTTGTCGTCACGTATAAATATATGGTTATAATTTTTAATTTTAGTAGGCGTACTATCGAACAACTTGCATTTAAAATAATAAGCTCTTTCGAAGCCTTAAAACGTCAGTCAGGTAGACTAACGGTTAATGTTGGCGCCAGTCCGATTGACACTTCGTTTGTAATTTTAAACCAACTCCATGTATGTTCTAAGGTTCTAACGGAGGCTAGACTTATTTGAATTGTTTAAAAGGATTTACTGTCTAACGCTTTTCATTATTCATCGGGGGAAATGTATATTCGCACCGAATGAGAATTTTCTATTCCATAAATATTTTTAAGGATATTATTGGATAAACTTGTATTCTTTGATCTAATATTGCTTGGTTATTGTGCCCATGAGAAGTGGTTTAGCAAGAACAACTTGGAACATTAATTACGAGATGTCACAAAAACGCATCGGAAAATTCTAACAAAGGGATATATAGTCCAGTCCGTAAAAGCATTGAAACTATTGAAAGACATTCAACATTCTAAAGCGAAATAATTGCCCATTAGATAATGGTAGTGATAATCCTCAGTAGCTATGATTAAACAAGGAACATAATCTGTGATTTTTATTCGAATTTGATTTGAGGCAGATGATGGCGAGCACTGAAAAAAATAATTAAAACGTTCTTTACTAAAACATTTCATTTAAAATGAACGAGAATTTAGCTTCGCGTTAAAAATTTTATGTTAAAACATTTAGCGATACAAATTATAAGTCATTCGAGAAGTTTCAAACGGAAAGGTTGCTCTCAAAGTGGCGGGTGTCCCTGTGACGCTTTAAAACTCTAATTAATTCGCACTTTGTCACAGAGTCCGTCGACAGCTTGTTGATTGTTCCACTTTGCTGTTATCGATGCGGGCTCATGTTTGATATTAAACGATCCCAAAGTTAATTGGAGCGTCAATGGCTCAGCGGGTAGCGTGCTCGGTGCAATAAGCTTGAATTATTGGTGAAGGGAAACATCGTGATGAAAGTATCGTGGTAGGAAGACTACTAGTACCTACTTGACATATGAACGCCAGTCTCATTTCCATGCTTATTGTGTTACTTAAGTCGGCCACATCGTTATTAAGCATTAGATGCGATTTGGTCTTACACTAACCTATAAGGAATATTATGAAAACTAGAAAAATCGAGAGAGAGTCTATTTTTCTAAAACTGCCAGATTTGTATATTTTTGGCAATGTGTTAACCAATTGACGTGATGTGTACAGGAGTGATGTAATTACTATAAAAGTGTATAAGATACTAAACTACGCTAAGCGGGAAAAAAGTAACAGGTCGAACTGTGTAGATCAGCGTAGATCAGCGTAGATGTCAGGAATTGTGGGCGAGTTAAACGCTAGACGTGAAACAAGCATTATGTGGGTAGGGCGGAACTATGAATGCCCATGTGACTAAGATACCATGCCACACATCGTTGTGTTCGATAAGGAATTTATTTAAGCTTATTTAATTACTTAGAGTCTACAATGCGTACATGTCAATGCTATTTGTATATATTTCCTACAATACAATGTGTATTACTAGTACAATAATTGATAAATATCTTCTGTTTCCAGGTAAAGGAATAGCATGAAATCACGTCATGTAAGTTTTACAGAGTGGATTAAAATAAAAGAAGTACATAATTCTAGTATAATTCGTCGCCGAGTCAGCTCGCAGTTGGGAACTGGTTAATTTAAAGAATTTTTGCTTGATAAAGCGTTTTTGTTCGACTCTGTCACGAATCTGTGATTCTCGTACTCAGAGGTACAGTGCCATAACCATTTTAGTTGTTTGTTTCGACGTGTCCCGGTTTTGAATACAGTCGGTTTTTACGTTTAATTTGTATATATAAAGTTTGTATTATAAATTAATTGTGTTTAGGTGACCTCTTCAAATGATTTTCGTTGGTTAACCTCATATCAACTTACCCCTTTTTTATACAAGGGAAAATCCTACATCGGATACCCTCATATTGCCGAGCGACAGCATGAGGGTTATTTCAGACTCCTACTGACTACAAACCCCTGTGCCGTTTTAGCGCGTATGTGGACGAGGGTTGCGAGTTCACGACGAGCATACTCCACTAACCCTGGCCACACGCTTGGGTCGCTCACGAGATGGTGAGTGGGGACCCACCTCACGGTAAGAGACATAAGGTCTCTCCCCGACGCTTCTCTATCTTGAACAGGCGGCTTATATCGTGCTTCATCATCACGGGCCTACGTTACACAGCAACGGACGACCCCGCGTTCGTCACCTAAAAGTTATATCTTCTTACCCCTACCCCTATTACTATTTAAACAGGATCGGCACAATACGCTTTTTTCCACCGTACTCTGTCAGCTGTCATCTCAATGTTCCACACCTTTTACACATATCATTCTTCACGCCGTTCATACATACCTTCTTTAGTCTTCCACTACACCTATTAGCTATATTACCTATGTTTGTACTTCGTAGCTTTAATTATGAAACTATTAAAGGGTTGAACAATAAGTAATCCGTTAATGTCGCTCACTCATTTTAAGTGTAGTTCATGTTATAAAGAGCGTCTGGTAAGTATTCCAACTCCAACGTACAAAGATTGACTATACAAATGCGAAATACATATTTCCTTATCTCATTAAGTCGTGTCCAATGGTTTTTTTTTATATTATAGGAGGCAAACGAACAGATGGGTCACCTGATGGTAAGTGATCACCACCGTCCATAGACACTAGCAACACCAGGGGAGTCGCAAGTGCGTTGCCGGCCTTTTAATATATGTGGGCCTCCGGCGCTCTCACTGACCGAACGAAACGCAACAGTGCAACCACTGTTACTTCACGTCGGTTTTCTGTGAGAGGGTGGTACTACCCAGGCGAGCCGACCCATTCATGCTGAAACCAGTGATAGCTTCAGCGTAGCTCTACCACCTACATAAACCTACAAGCGTAGCTCTACCACCTACATAATTCGCGTTTAATTTTTCGTAATTCGTATGGTAATTATTGCGCTTCTAAAGGTTGTAGTCTAATGTTCTTTACTGTTTCCGTATAGTGTATAGTTTAAATGTAAATCGTTGAATAGTTTACTGTAAATGTTTAATAAATAAATAGACTATAAAATACAAAAAGGATTTTTTAAATTGTACGAGGTATTATTGACACGTCTGTACCAACAAAATTAAGTACCTTAAGCTTCATACTACTAGTACAGATTCGATGGAAAGGGTAATGGAAATTACGACCGCTTATTAAATTTAAACAAGGTGGAATGTGAATACATACAGATAAGCATAGTCGTTCTCTACATCATTTATGTACGCTAAACGGGAACACAGTAAAGTTTACAAGTTTATGTAAGTCGCTCACTTATTCGGTAGCTTCGCGTTGCGTCGTACCGTTTACTTACACGACTTAACTAGTTTTATCAATTTACTTTACGGCTTAAGTTCACTCGGTGTCGTAATTTACCTGAATCAGAGTTTATGGAGAGTTTGTTAGTTAAGTGAGTAGTGGATACCGGGGTTGATACGGTGGCACTAGTTTCCTTTGTACACATAGATAATCACGGTAACCAACTTACTAGGTAACAAACTATGATACACCGAGTTGTGGTATTGTTAGTTAAAATGGCAAAATCATTAACAGGAATAGGGATTGTTAAATGAAAACTATCTTTACGTCGTTTAAGTCGTGGGGTCTAGCGGTTTCACCAGTGGAATATCGATCCGATGGCCGCAGGTTCGAACCCTGCATCTACCAACTGCGGCATGTACCAACCGACTTTTCGTAATTCGCGTGCATTTAGTAATTTCATTGGTAACACTATCGGCTGACGATGAAGGAAAACATCGTGAGGAAACCTTAACCTGAAAAATGTTCTTGTAGTACCACCGTATATGGGATAATATAGAAGAGTAGATTTCTCAGAGTTAAAATCGCCAATACGTTGTGGGCTGGCTTGGTGATTATGCCCATACCTTCCTTCGGGAGGTAATGCCTATGGCCCTGCAGTGGGCCTCTAACAGGCTGATGCTGAAAATCTTTACGTATAATGTGTTTCTGAAAATGTGTAGAATTTAGATGGCGTTGCTAGAGCATGTTAGTGAAATTTGAAGGTACGCGCTAATAACTCATTAGCTTTTGTTCAGGGCTACGCTCGCATTATTGTAGATTTAAAGTATCCCTCGCAAACAGTACATTTTTTCTCGAAGAAAGGTAGCCTGTTGCCTTTTATGTATTCATGACAACGTTTCTGCAAAATGTCATCAGTATCGGTTGAGTATTTAAGGCGTGAATACGTAACAAACACAGAATCTGGCATTTGCATTTACAACAATAGTAAGGATATACATACCGATGGTCGAAGCAAAGACAATGAAATGTTTTTTTGTTAGTTTTGTTTTTGCCCACTACTCGGTCAACTTTTAATTATACACAATGTTAATTTCAGAGGTTTTTTAGTAAAAAGACCCGTATAAGATCCATAACATTTGAGTAATCCACTTTGGAGTGACCTATTACATTATTTCTAAAGTTTAATTATGCTTTTAAAATATTAAACAGTTAATTTTAACCTAAATAGCCATTACAGGTCTTTATTGTACAAGATATTTATTATGTAAACAATCAGTCTAAATCTGATGCCGTGAAGGACTAATGTATTTTATTATGAAGACGAATTTATGTAATTCGTTTAAAATTCATGTTTTGCATGTCTCGTTTAATATGTTTAGTTGGCTTTGTCACGTAAAAGCAGTCGCTATAATTTAAATATAAAAAGTTAGATTTATAGTATTGTAATTTTTTTTTTGTAAATTCTATTCTGAACAGTTTACTGTGTTATGTTTCTGAATATTTTTGGTAATAACAGAATTTTCGGGTAGTTATTGCGTTGACTGAATTAACATTAAAACTCGTAGCTTGTTCTGTATATTAGTGGAATAAAACATATACTGTACCTTGATCAGAGAGTGCAGTAAATCTTTGACGCTAAAAAAGAATGATCCAGATCGGTTGAATGGGTTTCAAATTTTAGAGACACAAACAGATAAACGTCGCCTTTTATTATTTAAACTGTTTGTACATTATAAATATTTACCATCAAAAAGTATTTTGTGTGCCAACAGAAATACTGAACTGTACCCTTCAATACAGAGGAAGCCTTTGTTTTAAAAGGCTGCTAAAGATGATGGCAACCAGGATAACATCATACTTTTATAACTGTCCGCTATCAAACGTCACACCGACAAAAATAATTAAGGTAAAATATCAGAAATCGCTAGAAAAATAACGAACAATACAAACCTTTATATTTATAAGGACTTAGTAGAAATAACAAGACTAAATGATCCAATTTTAATCGAACTATGTTATATGTACTTTTACCGCAGAACATCAACATACTTTATAGGATACGACGATTATATCCGGATGGATCCTACCTTTACTTACCAGATGTAATACCACGTACCTCGCGGCCCGAAATCAGCTGGTATATGTGCAGAGTAACCAAATCGAGTGGTAAAAATCTACGGAGTAAATGGCGACTATCATACGCATAGGGATGTTTCGTTACAGAACCTTTTTTTTAATTTATCGCATTTCGCAATCAACAAGTGTATACCCAGCTACCGAGAGGTTTGTAGGACGGCATGCTATCGACGATCAGCAATGGATTGTACATGAACAAACGTGCCTTTTATAATGCAAACCATATAAGATTTTTTTAATGTCTTAATATAAACATTCCGAATAACAATATTAAAAGTCGTTAACTGTTAGTAGAAATTAGGAAGCGGGGATAACACGTAACACGCGTTGTTTTGTGAGCTGGGAATATTAACGAGCTCGGCGATGATTCACAACGATCTGCGGTGAATTTTTAAGTGTCTACGCTCTACCGTTTTGCTTATGCTGACCTTGAAGATGTACTCGGTGATTAGCGAGAACTGCCTGATTCTAATACAAATTAATACTAAGTAAAGATCGATGCTGAAATGTACATGAAGGAAGCTGATAATTCACAGCAAAATGGTATTTGTATATTCTGTCTGAGAGACTACGAACGACTTAAAGTGGCGACTCTAGAAGGATTTGTTCAACGTGCGTGAGGAGTGAAATAGGATTTTCGAAAATTCTCTTCTTTTGTAAAGACAAGTGTCGTGAGAATCGATACACACATGCAATTAAGAGAAACAAAAGTTTTAAAACAACAATCTGTTATTATGTCAAAATTATGTTGTATAGAATTGGAATCTAATGAGAACAGCAGTGTCACTGTCTAAAACCCTGCTTTACCCGTAGAGCAAGATAAGCATTTAGGAATGAAATGATTTTTGATATATCTTATTGAACAGTCGCTTTATAATAGACTTTTCATGATATGTGAGTTCTAATTGCTATTGTGTATTAATAGATAAAAATATTGACAGCGTATAAGTCTATAACAAATTTTCTAAGTGGACAGCAGTCCTGAAGCAAGTTCGCCGACTCCCTGCTGTGGTAACAAATCCTCTTCATTGGCGACTAACTTTTGTCCGTCGCTTTATTCGCCTTAATCGAGATTTCATCAATCGCTCAGGAATAGTTCTTCTTCTGGATAAAACGTACTCTATGACCTTTTCTGTTCTCCTGACAGTGTGTATGCAAAATTTCATTATGATCAGAGAAGTAGTTAAGGCGTAAAATCTTAACAAACAAACTCTCATTCGAATTGATAATATTAGTTAGGATTAGTAACGATTATTATTGGCATTATCAGGTGTTTCAACAATACGGTGACATTTTGCTAGAACTTTGTAGGGTGTTCTTGTGAAATCATAATCTATTCTCCTTGCATTATTATTTCCCATCCACTTCACTTGTACACAATAACCAAAACTAAATTACGTAAAATGACACCAATATCACGTAATAAGGATCAAATAATGTAAGATTATGAATAAAATATGAAGGTCAGACAAATTAAAATCGCATCAAAGACTCCTGAAGTATGCTATTATGTCTTTTGTGCCCAATGCACATAGCCAATAAAATCATTCAGACCGTCACACTGTTGCGCAAATTGCTATGCAGTAGAAATAAATATGGCCTGGTACATCTTAATACTCTTAATTCTTATTAAAACTGAATTGCTTGAATTTACCACGCGTTTTTTTCTTCCTTTTTAGGAGCTCTCGTTCTGACAAAAATATTAGCCTCAGTATAACCTATCTTTTCTTGGTTTATACGAGGAGAGTCGCTGAATAAGTAGTACTTCTAGGCATCATCCGAACAGGGTTCTGTCCAAAATGTTATGAAATACACCTAAATTTTAAATACTCTTTACATGACTCTTTCAGTCCTGTCGTTGGCACAAACCACTAACGCGCTCCTAGTAGAAGTAGTAGAAGTGATACGAAAGCCTCTTACAGCGATAAAGTTTAATGAATTCGGCACCAGGGCTCGTCGGATGTTTGCGGATTCCATCCCCATGGGGCTGGTAAAGCGTATTATTGCATAGCATACCTGCTGACCTGGTTAGTGTAGAGCTTTAGATCTAGTACTGTCTGTGTTATATACAAAGCGTATAGCAGTGTATTCCGGCAGTCGTACTCGAGTGTTAGTCCTACCTCTAATTATATTAATTATATGTCTCACAAGAATAACGCTATAGGAGCTCAGAAATATACGATTCAAATGAGTACTTAGCAAGTCAAAAACAATACTACATCTGTATATTATCAAAGCTTTCCTATAAGTAAATTTATACAGAACAATATTTAAGTTTATACTAGCAGCCACACGCGAATTCGTTTTACGTGCGTATCTTTATGAATGATGTACCGTACATTATCTTCGTGTCACTAATGTTTTATACAATGCACATCGAGAGTGTTTATATGGCAAGGTTTTCCAACTCACTTAAATTTTTTCATTGTATTTTTGCAAATTTAAACAGTATTTTTATAAATTATAGTTTATATTATTCTGATATACAAGCTATAATTACTGGAAAGATTTATGAAAAACCGTTTAATAGTTGCGTAAAAGGGTGATAAAAATCCATCCATTCTCACAAAATTTCACGTTTGCAACATTATGCTAGGTTTGGCATATTGGCCAGGACATGATGTGAATTTGACATCTTGAATCTGGTATTTAGCGATATCTGCTAGCTATTACGAGATACATAAATACTTAACGGAATGCATATTGTGCTGCCATTTTTAGTGACTCCAGTCAAATACCAACCTATATCAGAAATAGGGTTATGCGTTTAAAAAGTAGTCTTCCTAATTACTAGAAAACATATAATCTTGTATATGCTGGCAATTTCATTTCCGTTGTTATCAAAATGAAATGACTCGCGCGCCATTTATTGTAAAACATTCGTAGACGCACTATCAACTCATTCAAGCTTTAGTATAATCAGACGTATTGTATGGGTATGCGTAGATGACAATTTCAATATTATTTATTTATAAATGGAGATTGATAAATTGGAACGCTGTTTGTCCACTCATCATGATTTTTTTAAACGAATTTTAATTTATTTTTTTACTGAATTCGCCAATAGGTATCGTCACTGAAGCAAATAAACCGTACCTTTTTTCATAAATCTTGACGCGTAGATATTTGCATACGTGAAGTATAACCAAATCGTATCAAACCCGGGCACAGTCGCAGACACAGTTGACATTATCTAAATACAGTTGTTACAAATTGTGTTGTACGGTGAGACAAATTATTGGACCTAAATAAATAAGCCTCAGTATAAATAAAAATGAAATGAAACTCGATACAGCCGTCATTGTCGCGTCAGAACGACTTGTACAAGATTTTTTCATGTCACTGCCTACCCTTAACTATTTATTACCCATTGTACTACGACTCCGGCATTACCGTATGGTCATTGTCGGAGCTCCTTTGTTGTGGATATTGGACCAATAACTTAGTTCTGTCACAGAATAGTCACTGCAGATAGTTCACGCCTCAGTGGCTTGATATTCGTTTGTTGTAATGGAATCGTAATGCAATTATTTAATTGTTGTTATATAAAATTATACCTTCGTTCAGTACAATGTCGTTTTACAGTTCTGTAGTAAATTATTACGACGTGACATTCATAAACTTTTAATGATCTATCTGTTTTGACTTGTTTGTGGTTCCGGTGAGCTTTAATATCTTTCGTATGTAGGGATGCCAGATCAGAAATTCATGTAATTCGGTTCAACCCTAAGTCGGATTATGAATTGGAGGCCATTTTGAAATTTGTACATGTCTATACCATGACAAAGTTTGCCTATGGATTAGATTCTGGAAAATAATTCAAGTAGAAATTTTGATCATTTGTTTATTATGAAATGATAATAATAATTCTAAAATATTACACAACGTGTTATAAGCTAAGTTTATTGTCACGTTGCCGAATTTTATAATATGCAACTTTTATGCGTATGCCCTAGATATTTATCCAGAGATCATTACATTTCTGTAAAAAATATTTAAAACAGCATGTATACAAAATCAGCAATAAAAGTATAATTAAGGTGAAAGGGGAAAAGAGATACACAACAACAATTTCTAAAACAAAAACAACACAAAAATAATTGAACCAAATATGTGCAGATGTTCTGTTCGATTTTATTTATATAAATTTATGCGAATAATATTTCGCGCGTTTACTAGTTTTACTAGCGTTACTAGCGTTCACTAAATGTAAGCGGAATCAACCATGGCAAACAGTTTATTTAAAATAAAATAATATTCAGCTTGTAATATTTTTTCTTCTTAGAGCAGCACAATAATATTTCGTTTGTGATATTTTTTCTACATAGAGCAGCACCCCTGAGTGTTAGATTGTATAAGACACGAAACATTAAGCCGGGTTCTATCCCACTTTATCCCGACCACTACTTGTCAACCCTAATATTATGGTTGTACCTATAAAAAAGACCGTTAAGAAATAGATTACTGGTTTTGTTACAAAAAGGAACACCTTTTATCTTTCACATTTTTTTTTGTAAAACGTTTGGAATGATTTTGTTTTGTATATAATTTTGTTAAGATCTTTACTTATGTAAACGGTTTGACTACAATGTGATCTGATATTAAATGATGATGTGGTCTAAGATGGTAAGTCACGCTTATCCTAGAGGGAGCCTGACTCTCAAGTGCTGCTGCCGGAACACACCAACAGGTGCTTGGCGACAGATTTTCAACTTGAGGGTGGTAGCTAGCCAGACGGACTTAGAAAAAACCCTACCACCATGCTATGATTTCATCACGATGTTTTCTTTCACCGAAAGTTCCGACTCAGTTGCTTGGATTAGAACCTACGTCCTTCGACACTGTGTCCCAACACACTACCAACTGAGCCATCATCGTTTCATAAACCCTAATGCATAAACCAAAAGGTATTCATTAATTCAAAGCGTAATTAAGACATTAGAATCAAGGTAAATTTATGAAAATGATAATTCGAAGTAAACCTAACAAACATACAAATAATCTCATTGTTGTCTGTACTCTTCCTTGCAATAATATTCTTACGACAGTAAACCAATAAAATTATAAGTTTAGCGCCATCTGTTGTCGTTAAAAAATTTAGTCTGTTATTGCTTTTAAAGACGATTTTTTCTTACATTTATGTTCAATGAACAATTTTAGTCTCTTAGTTTTTTATTATAGTAATTAGTTATTCAATTTATAGAAATATGTAGTATTTGTAATTGGTCAATTTTTAGATTGTATATTATAGTAGTAATAGATTTAGAAAATGGTGGTTGATCGCCAT
The DNA here is from genome assembly GCA_035772565.1 of Antheraea assamensis. Classification (NCBI taxonomy): domain Eukaryota; kingdom Metazoa; phylum Arthropoda; class Insecta; order Lepidoptera; family Saturniidae; genus Antheraea; species Antheraea assamensis. Next base: position 1,223,784 of record JAQQSE010000046.1, on the reverse strand, counting down.
ATATTAGCAACAATGCATATTAATAAATTACTGAACATCTTAGGCTATTAATATTTATTTATGTGAAAATGTAATATTAACCATTTTTCATTCGTTCTATGTCTTAGTAATGTAATACTGTGGCAATGTTTATTTATGTTATAAAATACCCTGGTGGTTAGATGAGGCTAAAGTCCATTTACTTATCTATTTTTCTCTCGTACATAACTCCCATCGTCATTAAAATTACAATAACTTCTGATAGAGTTAACCGAATTTAATGAAACAAAAATTGTATGTTGCTCCGGAATATGCGTTATCAGAAACCTAGTACTTTACCAGTGATGCCTGTTCAAACAAACAGACAGACATTTCTAAAATTGATCGAAATAGGTTCTATTATTTATTTCTAGACACTTGCAACAATTATTTTCTCAAAAATCAAAAAGTACAGGCACGTTGGATTTATATTCTTATTATATGTATAGATTTGAAATTATTTTTTGTCTTTTGCATTCTGTTTTCTTTTAATGTTCAAATAATTATTATTAGGTATAATTATACCCACGACTCGGCCGTCTGTTAAAATTAATAATTAAATTGAGACTATTTCTGAATTCATTAATTTTTTATCATACAACAACGAACATATTATATCTACTAAGGGAAGGCACCTAACCTTCACACTACGAACTTTTCGCTGTGAATAAATCTGCGATATTTTGGCGCACGACAAAAAAAACTGCAGGAAAGCATACTACAGCTTATAAATAATCAGTATTAAAATAGATTTAATAGAAAAAAGCTTGTATTTCGGCTCTTATAATTACTATCTTTGTAATATTTTGCAAAAAAAGGCTGTACCGCAATTAAGTTGTTATTTGTTACAGATTTTTCGCCGCTGCAGTGATTTTGCCCTTAGGTACGTGCAGTACAATTCAAAACCGTCTATTGCATTACGGCGCTTATACTCAGCGTGCTGAAATATTTCCTAGTGTGCTTCTTCACTAAGATATGAAAATTGTCTCCGACTGTCCATTTTACTGTGCGTGACAATGGGTTGTGAATCTTTCGGTGGTCGCCATACTTTTTAAATTTCAATTTGTGGTGACGTCACTTTGTCGATTTAAAATAAAATAAAATTCTAAGAATATTTAACCTAAAGCCGGTTACCTATTTAATATGTCTAAAAAAGATATATAATTTCGACAAGTACGGATAGGCCTTCGCCTTTCGCACCGCTATCAATCTTTCACGTCGGTTTCGTGTGACCTTTACGTTATGGACCTTTCACACTGATCTAAGGTCACCTTTGTCGATTTTTTTTATTGCCGAACTCGGTAGTTATACGGTTGGCAGTTGAACTAAACGAGGGTTAGAAATTTTTCGTCCAATAAGACTAGGGTTATCACGTGAAATTGTTTACCGATAACTCAAGCTTTTAAGGTTTGAACATGTTTCAACCGAAGTGTTACCAGAGCATCATATTACCAACATCCAGTAGTCGGCTGAAATGTAACGTATATTGAGCATGAAATAACTATTTCTATATGAAATCTTTGTTGTCCATATATATATATAATTAGGAAGTGGGAAATAGTTAAGAACATGTTTCTCCTCTTTCTTCTCCATCAATTATCTTTATATACTTTTTATGAGGATGTATGTTTGTTAGTCTTTCACGCAAAAACTACTGAGAGGATTTTGATGAAACTTTACAGTAATTATAAGTTATACGAATAACATATAATTATTAAAGATACTGTCTACATTCCCCAAAATATAAATATAATTTTCAAGTAACTTTGAAAACCTTTTGCCAGAGTTATGTCGGCGAGCTTTGCATAAACTAGTTAAGAAGATAATGTATGCTACCATAATTAAAAAAGAAACGAATTGACATTTCAAGATTAAATATGTTGGGTCGATCAGGACAAATATGTGACTCGTATTGTTACAATGCACGAGACCTAGATCCAACAATTTGATCATGAGATATCACAACAATCGATGTCTTGGAAACGAGCGTTCACACCGACACCGAAGAAATTAAATGTCGCAAGCTCCGCATAAAAGGTTATGGTGTCCAGTTTTTGCGATTCCTAAGAAACAGTTATGGTGAAGTACCTGGAAAAGGGGAACCACTATTACAAGTTCTTACAACGCTGACAAGAAAAAAAAAATAGAAGCTATCAAGAAAAAAAGGCGAGGATAACTACAATCTGGAATGCTGTTTCACCAGGACAACGCAACCGCCATAAAACCGACGATACGATTGATGCTATTCAAAAAGCTGATTTCGAATTACTTGAAGATCCCCCCTATTCTTTGGATCTATCTTCTAACGATTTCTATCTCTTACCCGGGTTAAAGGATAAGCTCAAAGGCAAGAAATTCGGAGACTATAGTGCGGTGATGGTCGCTATAGAAGCATTTTGGGAAAGTCGTGATAAAGATTTATTTTTAAAGAAATTCATAATTTAGAGAGGACACGGGTCAAATGTATTTATTTATTATTAGGAGTTTACGTTTCAAAATGAATTAAATTGTATCCTATGAATATTGTATTTTATTTCGATTATTATTACTTTTGGCTTACCCCCTGTACACTGGTGCTCGAGGTATTGCAAATTAGTCCTCTGGAGTAGGAAATTTTTATGATTGCGGGTCTTTTGATTTTTCTTCTTTTGGTTCTACATAGCCTAAGGCTTCTGCAATCTACTACTAACTTCTTAATAAAAATAGATATATTGTTATCAAACGAGACAACTGTTATTGTTTATTTGACAAATTTAAAAACAATGAAACGGAAACAACAGTGTTTATCTGGAAACTAAACACACAATGAACTCGATTCCGCTTCGACAATATTGTTGATACAGGCGTCGTCGCGTCGTAAAACGTCGTACATCCCTCGTCGTCGATTCGAAGACGAATCTGTCGACATCCTTCCTAGCAAATAATCTCGTTAGATGTCTTCGGTGAGTATGCAAAATAACTATAAAGATCTGAAAGTGTTGTATATATATTTGTCACTACAGCCGGGTGTGACCATATATCGTGTTTATATATATATAAGTACCTTTTCGTGTCTACTTGTATGTCCCCTTACATTTTTTAATGTACGCGACAAATTTTAATCTAGATTTCGCGTTTGCGCTATTGTTTAGAGAATATCTTCTGGAAGTTTTATTCGTGTAGATACATGTGTATTAGTGTTCATATAAAGTAGATAAAAGACGATGCACGATGTCACTACCCAACTAAAATGGTCCATATATGATACGCTCTTGCGTTTCTTTATAGGTACGCATAGTTTTACTTAACAGTCGCTATTATTGTAAATGTAACAACTGTGTTGTGTAAAGAAACTGTAATATTAGATATATTGATTATATTGATTAATGAGCGCTAGGACATGTATCTGTATACTTACATTTGTTACGCATGTTTATGACTTCTTTAGCAGTCAACGTATTTACGCCTATGTTGGGCATTCTTATTTCCAACTCGGTACATAGCTGATGAATATATTGCAATTCTGCTAAACATCTAAGTTAATACAAATTCTTTAGAGTGCTTTCGATGTTGGCTGCTTTGTAATTGTTGTTGAAAAACACGTGCGTTATATTCACAAAAGCAAAATGATATTAGGAAAATATATGAGTGATGGTTTCACTATCGCAAATTCAAATTATATGTCTGCTGTAAAGTATACGAGATGAGAACATGCAGATTTACCTGTAGAATTATTTTAATTTTTTGTATACATACAAATATATTTTTTGGAGCTTGCGTTCATTTACTAATTGTAATTGGTAATATTATCGACTCACGGTGATGGCAAACATCGTGAAGAAACCTGAACCGTAGAAGTGTTTTTCTAGTACTACTGTATGCGGGAAAATATAGAACTATAGATTACTCGGAGTTTGAAATCGCAAAACGTCGGGGGCTTGTCTTTGTGATTATACTTGTACCTTCCTTCAGGAGAAGGACATGCAGTGGATTTCTTGGCTGATGTAATGATGATATGAAGAGATAGTATTACATAGTAATAATAAAGTAATGATTGAAGCAGTATTTGTTGAAGTGTTGATATATCTAGAGATTTTGCTCTAGCTTTGTCCAATCGTGGTTTTTTCTGAACTGGTATTTGATAAAAATCTGAATTAAGATAGAAGTAAAACTGCTATAAAAAGACTCGTCTCTGAAACGTAATAAGAAATCCAATTATTTCGTTGTTTAGAGAATGGAGAGCATATTTAACCATCTCGGTACTGTAGACCGTGGGAACAGGGACATACCTCGACGCATTAAGAAGCTCTTTAATCATAATCACGTTAAAAGCCAGGTTTTATCTCTTTCTTTTAAAAACACAGCGTAATCAAGTTAGGTGCCCCCCGGCGAAAGAAAAAAATGGAAAAGTACTCGTAAACCTTTGCGAACTCCGATATAATCTCAAATAATGGGTATTTCGCAATGTCCTCTCCGTTTTTTTTTCGTTCACAGTTTTGTTTCATAAACCTCACGTCACAGACGGTTTATTGTGCGGATACGTTTTTACCCGTATTTTTTTTGTAATTTCACAGTTGGTGTGAATCGTCCTTTTTACCAGATATGTTTTAATACGTTTCTAGGGGTGAATAGTATACTTACGAATAATGTACAATACCCGAATTTCGAATTGGCACGTCGAGGAAAAGACCAAGATAAGCGGCAAAGTTTCGGTTTCGTATAGCGTTATCTTTGTCTATAACAATTATTGCGCTGTGTGATAGAGAGAACGCTTTACAAAATCGAAGTAAGCCGATCTTAAGCGGACATCTCGCTCTTCTCCACGACGCCGACGTGCTAAATTAAATGCCGACTATACAGAGGGTTGAAGTGATAGTAATTCAGAAATAGTACACTTTGACGCCGCATTGCGTCCAAATCCACAAGTGTTAAAATTTTGGTTGTTATGAGTTACGATAATGTATTTGAAATTATATTTAATTTACTGTTTTTAACTATAATACTCGAATATTTATTGAGTTATTTTTGCGTGATGCGCGCGCGCACAACGACAAATCTCTGCATTTTATTTATATATAAATAAGTTTTAAGATTTTTTAATGTATAAAATCTGTATCTCTTGTGCCAGATGACGAGCATTACCCTTAATCGTTATTTCTAATTGAAGTGAACGGTCGGCCTAGATTATTCATAATATTCTGAACGACGTCTACTAGGCCATTGTCGGCTTTTCACAGCTCCGACCTTGTGGATTACGTGCCGCCACGCCGTCACAACATTATCATCTTGGATTTATGTTAACAATGGCTCTCACATTCTGAATTTATGGAATAAAGGTGTTTTGATTTAAACTAGCTTGTGGCCGTGACTTTGTCTTCGTTATAGTGGTTTTTCTGTTTCGTGGGAACTATGTGTCTTATTTTGATTAATTGTGAGTTGATTCTTCCTGTTTGTTCTTTATTATCTTACAACATATTTTATGTATAGAGGGAAAAAAACATTAGAAACATTAATGTCATTAAAAATCGTGGTTTCTTAAAACTCTAATATTCAACTTTATGTTAAATGAAGATATTGAGATCGTTTGTAGATAAAGGACGAAGTGTCTGAGAAGTAAAACTTGAATAAAAAAATTCAGCTGTTTTAGCGCGATGCGCGGACAACACCAACCTCTGTTATTTTATTTATACATCGATTGTAATCTCTTAATTACAACTTCTACAGACCTTTTACTGATTTTAGTTGTCATTGTTAGAATTCAATATTTTTGCTTAGCCCTTGACTTGAGAATACGTAATAATATGTAAGCTGAAAGCCTAAGAAGTACGCCTGAGAAGCGTTCTGTCTCCCAGTTAGTGTCGGCAAAATCGGTGCAGCCATTTTGGAGATTACCCCGAACAACAAACAAACGCTTAAATTTTACTCGATAGTTAATAGGTATAACAAATTATAATGTGACATGTCTGATGAATTTTTGATCTATGAAAATTAACTGTCCATTCCTCGCATCGTGGACCTGTCAGCACTGAATCTCATTTCACTATATCGTCGCTTAGCAAACAACACCGCGCAAGTTAATTTGACTTTTTACAGGGGATAGAAAACAATTATTTTTTAATTGAATTTTACATTTCATGCAGTAAATAATAATAGGAATTGAATACTGGGGTCTTTATTGGTTAAAACATCCAAAGTGCGATGTGTAGCTTGACGCGACGTGAGAATATTTAACTATTGACATTTAAAAGTAAAAATCGCCAATTTTCGACTTAAGCCGTGTTGTTTACTCAACGACGATGGCCAATAAATATTATAAAACAAATTCGCTAGCCACGTCTGTCTGTATGTTGTTCTTTTTAAACTACGAAACGGATTTTGATACAGTTTTTACTAGAATAGAGACATTTTTAGAGAATTTCTATCGAATGGTTCACATTATACATATTATAAAACTTAGTTGTCCGCCGCGTCTGGCTGTCTGTCTGTCTAGATGTTCGTGATAAACTCAAAAACCACTGAACGGATTGTAATGCGGTCTTCACCAATATATAGAGTAATCCACGGGGAAGGTTTAGGTATATAATTTGTCAAGTTTTTTTGTAAATTGTTGAGACAGAGTAAGATTAAATAAAATTAAATCAATAACAAAATTTAATTTCAGTAGTTTTTGAGCTTATCGCAAACATCCAGACAAACAGACAGACGTGACGGACGACTTTGTTTTATAATATGTATATTGATGTCAAAGTGTCTAAATTACTAGTTCACTTATGACACGGCATTCGTTCAATACACATAAGTAAAGCCGGAGTGTGTCACTAGTACGTATCAAAATGAACACTTTATGTATTCATATATTATCTGAGTGAATGATTCGGTGAGTGTTTAAATTAAAAGCTTGTTTAAACGAATACATTATTTGAACTGTGTAATTGTAGTGTGAGCGATGTTTTATGTAATATCGTCTGTTCTCGGAAGGAAAATCATTATAATAACAGTCGAGCGACTGCTGAATGAGACGTTTGTGTAATTCGAACCCGGTGGGATTTCGAAAGAAGGGGTTCCATATCGTCTCGAACAGCTGCACTATGAAAACGAAACATGATTTACGCAACTCTGAGTGACGATTCTTTTAGCACACATTCAATTTATAACACTAAATCAGTAATTTAACTCTAGTACTATACTACATCTTTGTTATAAAACGCAACGTCCCTCTGTCTGGCTGATCATTAGTGGCCTTAAAAACTCAGAAACCCACTAAATCGATTACCATGATTATTCTTTTAGTTCATAGGTATATCCTCTGATCAGATTTTAGTATATCTTTTGTTGAATTACCCATTATATTGAAAAGGTTATGAGGTACAAACTATATTAAGTCGACACAAAAAAACTATCATCAAACTCTGTAATGCGTGTAAATAGCTAAACCATTCAAACAATATAACACAGTAGACAATTGTTTACAATAGAAATTACCGAAAAAAACCCCTGGATGTATATTTAAATTAGTGACCGTTTTCTGCACTTCACGTGAGCAGAGTCGCGAGCACAACTAGTATACCATGTAAGGAACCAAAAAACCCTATCGATATATCACGTTTGCTTACAAATATTGTCCGCGACTGTGATGAAGCTATGCTGAAAGTTACAAAAGTCAACAGTCGGGATTAAAGAAGGAGTCGAAAATACTCGTATTTCAGAAATTTGACTGACTGATTCGGTGAGTTAAGAGGCCTCTAATAATCAAATAAAGATTGGTAAGAATCTAACAAATTATCGCGAAATATTTTATGTATAAGTAATTTTAACTCACTCTGAAATACCAACTACTGATTATCGTTAATTAGTTTGTTGATTTTTTAATTATGTATTGTATATACAATTAGTGCGATGAGGACGAGCTCTCCACGCCTTACGAAAACTCACCGAAAAGGTTCTAAAAGGTCATATACAAACTAAAAAAATGTCTCATGTAATTAACTCCTCCTTAATAACTCGCTTCTGCAATTTGCAAGATGTGTATAGACCAAGATCTCCACGGACTGACTTCATAAACCAGACATGTCTAATAACGAAATTCGCATTTCCCGACGGCTGTGAACGTTATTAATACAGTTCCCTATACTATTCGGCAAAGTGCAGTCGTTCTGCGGAGGCCAGCGCATAAAAAAACGCTACCACAATCTCCTATATCCAGAAAGTTCCATAAAATTAAAGCCCCCCGGCCAACACGAGGTAAGTTTACGGCCTACCTTACCGTAACAAAGATCATTCGGGATAGGATGCCGTGTTTATTCCGTATTCCGTAGGTGTATAACTGTAACCTTATAAATGTACTTGTTTGCTGGAAACACTTTGGCCAGCACACCTGATCATGTCCAATCATTTTTTTTTCCTCACAAAATATAAGGTGTTCAAGGTAATGGAATCTATCTCTAATGAAAATGTATGTGCACTTTCGTAGGAAATTGAATTTGTTAGAGAATACTTTTTCCTCTGCGTGTTGTATTCTTTTAGAGTAAGAGAGTAAATTTTATGTTTGCATTTTACAATCATGGTGACAGTTGATTGAGTGATAACGAAATCGGATACTTCTTTGATCGCTGTCGATTAAAATGTGGAAGACAACAATGAGAGTGTGCTTTTGGTAAAACGATTGGTTTTGGAATGAATTTTTATAATAACTGCCTGGTTAGCTACCGCTATCGGGTTAATGACTTGCTTCCAAGCACCTATATGTGTCCTTGCAATTGTACTTAATAGCCAGTGGCATCCACAATCAATTCCACATGAGTTGGTTCACTACCATCTACGCGATCATAAAAACAGAACGCGTGATATGTACAAATAGTCCATTGGAATAAACATTCATGATGGATACTTAAAGAATTAAGATTATCAGTGGTCGTACAATTCGACCATAATTCGCAATTTAAGTTTAAGCCAATTTTAAAGTTTTTTTGCCAGCATGTATTTTTTTTTTGTAAATAGTAAAAATTGTATTGAATATTAAAGAAATATTGTATATTGAGGACATAAGAATCGATACCTATAAATAAAGACTTCGACTCATCGATTGTACGGATAAAATTGTTTTTATAATTTTATGGTTGATTACACCTAAGCTCATCAATAGTTACCAAATAAATAAAGAAAATCTATTGACAAACCAAGGAGAAAAAGGTACTGTACTGATATGATATCTTAGTTTATCTAATATCGATATATAAATCTTTAAGATATCACATACCTTTTTCACTTAGAGGCTTCGAATTGTCAATTCGTGACCGTATCTTTCGTGACCTATATTCTTACACGTGATATCCTTAGCATATGTATACCAAAGCGTCCAATAACTACTACTCGTAAAACTTTTGCAGTAATCTAATTCCGTTGTCAGAGTTAATCACGCTTTTGTATTGTTTATCTACAAGTTCCGGCATGCTGTTCCTTCATCGCTCAAGAATTTGCTTTTTCAATCCAACGTCTTTACGTTTATCGATTCTCTTTACGATTATCCTTTGATAATCTATATGAATAAAATAATAGTGCCAAATATATGAAGTACATCCACTTAAGAACGGCGCCGCACATATTTAGGTTATTCTTTATTTACTATATTTGTAGTTGTCAGGGCAAGGTCTGTATAAAAGAAAGTGTTTGAAAAGTCGTACAGAGAAGTATAAAATTTGGGTTAAAATCTCAATATATAAAGTGAATGAGTTAGTGAGACAGAACATTCAATTGACATTAAATTGTTCGGTTGCCATTTTATTTCAATACATGGTGAGGACGGTAGTACTTTAACGTGAAGATTTGGTCTTATTTTTTGTTAATGCACTCATGCGAAGCCGAGCGGGCAGCTAGTTTCGAATAACAATTAAAATGTATATACCTAGTCTTGCTATAAATACTAAAACAAAGAAAAAAAAATCTATTGCAGATAACATTTATTACTTTTACAGTCTGTTAGTTTAATACATAAATATAAAACAATTTAAAATATAAAAAGCTTATTCGAAGTGGTCTCCTTTGGCTGTAATACAGACTTTTAAACGTTGAGGCCAGTTATCAATAGAAGCACGCACTCTTTCCATGGGAAAATTCTTCACTGCCAATCATACGGATTGTTTTAGGGACTCCAAATTATCATGGCGTTTAGAGCAAGCGTACTCTCTAAAACTGACCATAAATCATAATCCAGCGGATTAAGATCGGGACTAGACGACGGCCAGTCTTCATGAATTCTTGATGAGGTCCGAAACGTTCGTTTCCAACCAAGACTGCGTAGACCGAGCTTTATGACCCGGCGCCGAGTCTTGCTGGAAGGACTATTCTTGGTTATTGAATATGGTGTTGTTAAGGGGCTTCACTACCTTCTCAAGAATGGTATCTTGATACACTTGTGCCGATATTTTGATATCTTTTTCACAAAAGTATGGCTCACTCCTTCATAGCTAATACCCCACCAAACCATCACTGAAGTGGGATAATGCCCACGTTAAACTCTGTCGACTAATTAGAAAGCTTCCTTAGAGCTTTGACCATAAATACGGTCATTTTGTTTGTTAAAATTTTAATCAATTGTAAAAAAAATCTCATTCGTAAACAAAAATTTTCTCTGACCTCCCTTGCGTACCGCTTCAGTAGTTGTTTCGATTTTGCCACCCTATTCTTTTTGTAATTATCAGTTAAGAAATGACCAGTACGTCTCTTATAGGCTGCAAGTCCTAAGTCATCTTTTTAAATACGCGACATGGTTCTAGGTGCTATCTTCATCTCCCGAGATAAAATCTATTGTTTTCGGACAGAATTTCTTCGAATTGTTCCCTTATTGTATTGACCATCTTTTTCGTACGAACACTACGAGGACGGTCAGAAGTTTTTCTGTCACAAACAGATGAAGTCTCATTGTACCTAATAATCGTCCGGTACACAAATATTTTCCTAATACCAAGCGTATGGAGAGTTTTTAAAATTGCATTTGGCTCTATACCTACTTTGTGTAATTCGATCACAGCGATTCGGTTCTCTTTATCACCCCACTCCATTTTAATATGGTAAAATATTGTACAATGTATTGGCGCCAAAATGAGAAAACCCAATGAATAATCATATAAAAATAACAGATTCCAAATTCAAATATAATATTTTGTTTATTTTTAATTGTAACAGTATTTATGGCCAATATATGTACTAGGGTTCAGTTTAATGAGTCATATTTGTCAATGTTTGATCGAAATTTCTATTGACAGTGCCGCATCTGCGACCTAAATAGATAGTCGATGACTTGTGACCGATCATAATTGGTGAGTATTACATTTCTTGAGCTCCTTCGTTCGTCACTTAACAATACATGACGGTGCCTTCATTCGGTATTTATAATTGTAGCAAGAGTGACATCAAATATCCAGATGAATCATTTTCGTTGTTAAATTTGATTATCTTCTATATTTATTAATTTTGATTAGCCTGCTTAAGAAAACCATTAAAGTATATAATATAAATAAAGATCGTCTAAATCCCGGCAATTCTGAAAATTGAATCGATGTGCTTTGAGTAATTGTTTACATGCACATCTTAGGACGTGCAAATGTTGCCACTGGGCACTATTTCGAATTTTGTTCTTAGCATCTTTCATATTGATACCGAAACAAAGGTACATGTTTATTTTACATCTATTATAAAATTTACAAGGAATCTATTTAATAATGATAAAGGAATACAGAACAATGGAAAATTAAAAATATATAAAAAACAATATCAGTTAATGTTAACAGATTTTTTTTTTTTTTTAATTAGAAATGCTTCAATAACTTAATTTTGTAGCTTAATTTCTGTGACGGACTTTTTTCTCAACTGATATCGTTTTTTATGTGTTTGTAATTTTCCATTGTTCTCTATTTCTTTTTCATTATAAATTACATTGCTTGTAAACTCTCTAATAAATAATAAAATAAACATATACCTAAACAATTCACATGAAAGATGACAAGAGCAGAATATGAAATAGTGCCTAGTGACATTATTTGCAAATTAGAATGTCATTCAACAATTTCTAAACGGCCCCATTTGTGCTATGGTATTATGACATGATCTAAATTACCCTTTTGATAAATGAGCGTCGCGGGCTTCGTAGCCCACAGAACTGCTTCGATATTTGCGTATAATCAAAATTAACTTAAGTTTTTATCTCTTTTCTTCTTAAGCCTCTCTACCTACTGGAGGTTAGTTAGTAGTTAGCTCTTTGCAACCTTACAATTTTAAGATAGATTTTATTAAAATCAGTCAATTGGAAATTTTCTCTGATGATGCTTTTATATTCTCCTTTGTTTTGGTTATGATTTTTCACCCAATGTTGAATACTGATTCACTTCCACCGATATAAAGCAAAATATTGTTCAAGAATTTCCATAAGAGATATCTAATAATTCACGCAAAACTATCGGGCAATTAATTATCCACGCATGTCGAACTTTCTCCACACAAAGTTCTACGTAGTTCCTTCTCTATTCTTCGAGTTTGTATTATCGTTCCACCAACACTTTATGCCGTAAGTTCTCTGACAATGCCTTTAAAATATTGAATTTCTAACTTAGAGATAACCTTTGCGGTGGAGAAATTAACTATCAGTAGTTATTTACATTTAGTGTTTTCCTAAAACTAACTATGAAGGTTGAAATAATTGTAAATATTTCTGTAGTAATGAGGAAAAACAAACATTATAAAAAGAGAGTGAAGAAATAAATGCAACACTACCTTCACACTACAATATTACCTTACAACTTGCAACCCTGCACCTGTGACAGCAAACTCAGAAACGATAACGTTACAGAATAATGTGTGGAATAGAGGAAACTAAAGATAGGTGTGAATAGTTTGTTTGGAGAATGATATGTATATAAAAAGTTTGAATACTATGCTGCTAGAGCTAATAAAGGAGAGTAAAATAGCAAAATGTTTTTGTGGGCACACTACTTATTGGGCAAATGTAAAAAATAATGAATTATGAAAGTCGAAAGAATAATCATATTCTTTACGTCGCCAATAAATAGCACAGCGAAAGACCCACCTCTAAAGTTGATTCACCAGGACCTACGTTGCTTTAATTAACTAAAAAGATGACACATATTGATAAATACACAGTTTAAAACATTAACTCAATAATGTTCGCTCTAATGGGTTATTGATTATAAAGTAGTCCGGTGAATCTGTAGAGGCCCAAGGTTCAACAGGGTATGTCAGTTAAAAAAAAAATATTATGAAATGTCTTGAAACATCGAAAGGGTGCTCAAGTTTAATAAATAAGAAGAGCTTTTTCTTTATTAATCTTTACAGTAAGTACATTCGCCGACGATCCTCCATTACTTTATGCTCTATTAGGGAGTGAGCTATATAAGTGATTTAATTCGGATTCTCTAGACGCTTTAATAAACTTTACTCTTGGTGGGAATGTGTCTCATCATATAACTGTATTGACGTTTTCGAAAAAGAATAATTTTAAACAAGAACCTCGGTTAAAGGTAAGTTAGTTCAAATTACACGTAAGCCATTTTGGTGGTATTTGAATTTATAGAATGTCATTTGTCTTCTAATAAAAAAATCTCATTGACCACACATTCTACGGATACTTGCTCTCAAGAACTGTTGTCGGTACACATACTTCCAGATGCCATAATTACGCGACAACTTTGTACTGTCTCGCTACGTATTGTTTGAACCATAAGTAGTTCTAATTCGTCCATAAGACTAATTAATTGGAACGGCTTAGAATAGCAAATTTCGGGGCTTTAGTCAAAATCTAAGATCGGATATTTTGAAAAAGTATCCAGAAAGCACTTTCACCGGTGAAACAATTAAAAAAATCGGCCATGAACTATCGACGCTTGCATGAAACAAACGGCCAAAGGTGCATAACTTAAATAAAATATTCCACCTGAATGAAGTACCCACCTCCCATTATGTTCCACGTAGGTGGTCTAATCGAATTTCACACTGGCTAATGAATACTTAAATTTAACTTACAAATCATTTCGGTTTTCTTTTGATTTATTTTCCCTTAACGTGATCGAGAACCGATGAAGTTACAAATCATAAGTTTTAACTTAACTTCGGTGTAAGTTAATATTTGGTTTTATTTTTTGCTATGCACAGCAGTCGCTCAGTGCCGGCCGGGCAGACACCGGTCACACCGGTTTCTGTAATTCGAAACCCGATGAACCTATTGATGGATGAGCGTTTCGAGAAAACCAATTTTATTTATATCAGGTTAAGGTTGAATGTACGTTGTTGACTGTGTTTGAGTGTTAATGGACATGGTTGAATGATCTTTAACATTGTCCAGTGTATGGTAAAGCTGCTTTTAGGTTGTTAGGGACTCTGTGGTCGGACGCAGTGCTAGCGCGATTACGGCCCGTAGGCGATTTTGCCACAGATTATAGAAACCAGCTAGTTCACAGTAATATTTAATAGAGTTCATGTAATATGCTATGGATTGAGGCGAGTTACACAAATACACGGCAATGAAATGAATAGGTACTATTGTTTGTAGTATGACTTTGAGGTAAATATCGTTCTCTCTCATTCACATCTAATAGTTATTGCATATAATACTTGCTTTTGCGCATTTTGTGATAATACCGGTCGATCATTGTCATTATCGATATTGATAACGGATACCGGATAACCAAAAACAGTTACAGTGTATCGTGTAGAAATGATGCATTGTAATAATAGTTTTCTGATAATGACTACATCTATATTCACTTGTATTAGAATTTATCCTATTCACGTCATGTGGTCGAGGTCCAAAAGGATAACGGATAAACCTCGTAAGTCACCCAAATTGGGTTAACTCACTCAAGTACTTTGGAAGTGGTGGTAGTATTGTAAGCAGCACGACAACGGACGACTAATGATGCATACTTATCTGTCATTGGTCAGCATTTTTATCGGGTTGCAGTTTACTCAATATAGCTTAAACAGTCAAATCACCGATCTTGGCAAAGTGAACAAGCTGAGCTACGTTTTTATACGCTCGGCTGGGGTTTGTGGTACACCACTATATCGAAAAAAAAGTGTACGTAATAGTCCGCTTTCAAATTGTTCGCTTTTGTGATTTTGCACGAGTTTTCTTGTTGCGTTTTAAGTTGCGGGCTTCACTGTCATGGTGAATTTAAACTTTCGATAGAAGTAATAATGTTTTTAGGCTTTTTTATTCATTCACCAATGAAATCAGTTATTTTCAAATTCCAAATGCTGGGCGACGAACTTAGCTTGATGGAATGCATTGGTGTTCGATCCGTAATTTTCCGACAATGGGTACTAGTGATATATGTTTTTCATTAACTCATTATTTTTTATGTAAAATTCTGGTCTCAAACAGCTCGACCGATTTTAATTCTTTTTTTTGTAGTTATGGGGGTCACTTGTATAACTTTTAGTTACAGTTGGGCATGGTAGATGTGACTACGGATTTTCATTTATTTCCGACCAGTTTTTTTTTATATTTCTTGTATTTAAAAAAATCTATTTTCAGCAGTCTAACAGCTTTCCTGTCTGTGATAGATAGGATTTCTGCCTACCGTATGCGCTATTTGTAACTTGGCACACGTAACTACCTTTCATGGTATCTATTTTATTTAATTCCTCAGTAGATGGCGCTTGCTTATGTCTTATTGTTATTAAGCAATAAGTTATTATTATTATTGTAATTTAACGTGAACGAAATGTTGCTAGTAAAATATAAGCTAATTACTTAAGTCAAGATTCCATCAGTTTCGGATCACTCATCCTTATCTGTTCTCTGGTAACATGTATGTACAATTTCATGGGGATAGGTCGACTAGATAAGGTCACAGTGACAAACAAACAAACTCTCATTTGTAGTATTAGTAAGAATGACCTGTGGTTCCGTAGGGTCTGAATGGTAATTACATAAGTAATGTTTACTCTTCGTACGTTTGTTTTTTATTTCTAACTTGAAAGAACCTTGACAAGAAATTTCGTAAAAATTATACTCATGTTTATATGCATAATGGTAAGAACTTTGTTTAATGTTGCTGACAAAGTCGAAAGGCGGGTCAAAAAATAGTTGTCTGTAGAGTCGGTTTACAGACGATTATAATTTTACGTGATAACGTCATAAGGAAACATTCATGAAAAATTGCATACCTTTTTCCGCCAGAGATAGATGCGTCACAAACCGAAATCTTAGGCCGATCGCGCCTCTCTATTGCTTGTTCCTTGCTCTCGCCTGCACGCACGCTCGGCTCAGGCGTAACGTGACAATGTGTCAAACTTTTTCGCGCGTGCTTCCGGCGTTCATCGATTTATAAGACGTGTTATCATGTCAAATATTAGAAAAATTTGCTTACTTAGAGAAACTGTCCAGGTTAACTCTGAACATCTCAAAAAGCAGCTTATAATTGGGCATTCCTTCCGTATACTTCTATTTTCAATTTAAGAAATAAATAATAACTATGAAGATATCAATGATTTAGAATATTTAGAAGTGTCAATTATTCTATACGGGAATCGGTACCTCGTGAATCTTCGGTAAATCTTATAAAATCAATGTAAACGACCTTTTTTACGTTCTTCGTCCTTTAGTAGGAGGGCACTTCGATCAGTAAGAAATAAGGAGAAATGACAAAAAACCAGCTGTAATGTAGCGGCTGTACGTTGTAATGGGATACTAATTTGAATCCTAACTTTAGTATGACATTTAGAGATTTTTTACATCTTTACATTTAGAGAGTTAATTAGTTCGTCCCAATAGTTATCAATTATTCCTTATTTTTATTTTTAGAATATGTACATGAATTTAATGAAAACATACCATAATTAAGACAGTGATGATAATAATGTAACAACTCTAGTTCATATTTGTAAAGCTCAAGAAATGAAGGTGCTAATCTCTGGAATTACCCATGAGATACGAAATATCATTTTATAGGCTGTTTATATAAGTAATAAAGTACTTAAGATCACGCTACGACTATTAGGAGTAAAGCAATGATTATCATACAAAGTGTATGACAATATGCCCTTCCGGAAGGTTTATGTGTGTAAACGTGCATGTTATATCTAGTCATAAGGAGAAGTATTCGAATATTTACATTAAAAACGTTCGCTAAACCTTATGAGATGCTTAAGAATAATGTACTACAGGATTGTTCGTCCAATCTACGAAAAAGTCGACGATGGCATGTCTTTCTCCGAAGGATAGTCCGCGAGTAATAATTTGTATGTTTGACTTATTATTGAAAGATAACTGGTTATTTGCAACGTTATTTTGACAAATATGGTGTTAATTTATATCCAATTAACCACTTTAATTAGGTTGTACATTGAATATAGATTACAACTGCCCATTAAAGTAAACTATAACTTCAATGAATATAATTTAAAAAGTGACTGATTTAAAATTATGCTCTACAAAACAAAAAAAGGGTTGTTTTAGCGATAGCTCCTGAGACTTTAATGAAGTAACTGAAAATAGTTAGCAAAGCGCTAAGAAATCGACCTACAACGCTTAGATACTTATCACGCGACCATAGTACGTTGCACCAATACGAAGCTAGGACGGGTCACCAGTTTAAGTTAAATTAAAAAAAAAGTTTTTGGTGACTTAACAGAGTATTCAATTTTAAAACTTTACCTCAGTACCTATTAATTAAGGAGAAGATACGAAAAATAATATCAAAAATAACATTATCTTAACCGTATAACAGTTTATTTACTGATGTCAATACGAGAGGCAAGAATAAACAAATTTATCTAAGATTCCATTGGCCTCGATTGCGCTACGCTTATCATGTATATTGTGACCTGATTAATGTTATTAGGCGAGACTAGATACGCTACTCGGTATATAAAATAGTGAAGGTATGTTAAAGTATAATACGTGTGTTTAAAATACGACGTTATTCTCACGTCTGTGACTAATCCATATAGTGTTTTAGATATAGAAGTGTTATTTTCATAGAATACTATACTTTGTCAAATTTAGGATGATAATTTTGAGAGTTCCCAATAGGGGTGGAATAACGTGTATTTGAAAATGAATTTATTCGATTATTGACTATTATTTGCATAGAACTTGAAGTAGATAGTTGCATTTAATTTCTTATTTTCTGGAGGGTGGGGGGCCGCTGGAGTTACTTATTTATAAGTTATGAATAACCGCTGGTTAGTTATAAATATCGATGACAAGAACCAATATTTTATAACAATATTAATTCCTAAATATCCTTTTGGCAGTCTACAGTACCTACGGGCATTTGCTAATAATTAAGTTTTCTACTAATTACGATTCGCACTTGATCTTTCTTTTAATATTAAGAAAATCATTGTTAAAAGCCTTTCGTTCCTATTAAATATCGATCCTTTTTAAATGTTATGTCGTTTTCAACCAGTTGTCATTCATTAGGTATGTACGTAATGTTTTTTACGAATAACTGCAAGATAACTTTAATATTAACAAATTATATAGTATAGTTTGAGATTGTTCGATATGCGTGGCACTTCACTACGATAAGTAGGCGGTACGAAGTAATGAAGTACTTCAATAATGACAATACACGCTCTCGGAAACAACACAGTATTGAATACCACAGTTAATGAAGTAATTTTATACCGTAACAATATTTCATATTCAAAAGAAAATGTCACCAACTAGTAACTGGTCCCTTCTTAAAAAATGTGATAAATCCACTTAATATTCACAAGAATTTCATTAGGGAAATATATTCAGAGTTGGGGTCAAAATATTACTCGTTCAAAATAGAGTCTTGT
Source organism: Antheraea assamensis (assembly GCA_035772565.1). Lineage (NCBI taxonomy): Eukaryota > Metazoa > Arthropoda > Insecta > Lepidoptera > Saturniidae > Antheraea > Antheraea assamensis. Next base: position 1,204,983 of record JAQQSE010000046.1, on the reverse strand, counting down.
TAGCGTGAAAGTTGTTTCAAGGTAACCGATGTGAAACAAACAAACGATTTGTTTAATTTCCATGCTAAGACGAAGTTTTTTTTTTTAGTATGACTAGCCGGTGTACGCAACCTTCTTTAACCTTCGTTATATCTGGATTCATTGTAAATTGTCGTTTTTTTATAAGTTTGTCAATAAGACCTACCCCTTTGAAGTTCTATTAAATTTTATAACGAATACTTAGTCCTCATAAAAAAGCGTAATGATAATTAGTCTAGACAATGCTCTGAGAATTCATCTATCACTTAGTAAAAGTTTTGTCAAAATCGGTTCTTCCATGTCATAGATTAAGACCGTCCAATAATAGACACTTCTATCTTACCTATATGTATGTAAAGAAAATCGTACATTTTCTTTCAATTTTACGCATGGTTTAATTTATTTCTGTGATGTTGTGTTTTAGTGAAAATATGTGTACCTACTTTTATTTATAGATAACAATGTCAGTCTTTTATTTTATGTAACCGTAAAAGAGGGAATGATTTTAATATATTTTATATTGTTACAGACATAATTAGAAACATTTGTCGTCGCTATTGTAAGAAGAGCTCTATATTGTTTATATTTGTTGACATTATTCCCCGAAACAATACTTAAAAAGCCTTATATGTATTAATTACAAGATTATGCTTGTATTTTTCAAGTTAAAAAAATATAATTTATCTAATAAAGAGTAATATTAAGAGATGACGATTTTTCATCGGGATGATGAGGTTTCCTTATAAATCTATAAACCAGTCACGACATATATTGAATGCATACTGACTGACACCGAAACGTAGGTACACAATCTAAATCGACAGATTTTTCACTAGGTGCCGACTGAGTGATGGCGATTTAATCGGGCAATAGAAGTTATATGCATATGAAAAACGAAGGTATTCGGTGGCAGATTGTGGGTATAATATACCGGAATTACTGAATAATTAACACTAAAAATCTATTATTAACAAAACTAATTAATGTGTTAATAATGGAGTTTCTATTTTCAAATGTTACAGACCTTAATTTATACGTTTTAATAAGTCGTGGTAGTTTAGTTGTTTGAGCGGTGGAATATCATTAATAGGTCTCCGCAGGTTCAAACACCGGCATGTACCAACGAATTTACCGGAATTCGTATACATTTACTGATTTAAATTAAGAGAACTATCAGTTGATGGTGAAGGAAAACGTCGTGACAAAACTTGAACCTGAGAAATGTTCTTGTGGTACCACCTTATGGAAAAATATAAAACTGTGGATTTATTGGAGTTTTAAATCGCCAATATGTCATAGGCTGGTGTGGTGATTATATCCATACTTTACTTCGGAAAGAGGCCTATGGCTCTATCGTGAGTCTCTTAGAAGCTGATGATAATGATAAGACACTACTGAGAAGCTATAAAAAGAATGTCGTATCTGTGCGCTTAATCTATGAGCTCCGTTACACTCCTCGCGCCCCGCTCGGTTCGCGCTATATCATTGCAAAAAAGTCCGTTTAAAATTATTATTATCTATTACTTGGATTATATTAGTAGGTTTAATGGAAGAATAATATGTTTTCAATGAGTTTAGTAGATGTGATTTTGTGTAATAAACCCTTCTCTGGTAAATAAGGAAACTGTAACTAATACAAGTCGTAACAAGCAGCCCGCGGCACCAAGTAATCAAGCTCCTGTTTATAAATATCCCTAAAGATATCGTTTTTTTTTTCCGGCGGTGGTGCTTTGAGTGATTTTCTTGCAAATTGGTCTGAAATGAGATACTTTAGAGAAATATTTCTTCGGAGATACTTTTTTAAGATGTTGACAATTACTGAGTTATGTGATTGTTTACGATGCGTATTTTTTGTAAGAAAAATAACAAAAAGCCTTATACTCCTAACAACAAACGCGGTTATTTTGGTATAGTTGTAGTTGTATGGGGATTAGTACCCAGAGATGGCTCTAGTATAAAAAGCCAATGCTTAATATAATATATACATGCGTTGTCAGCGGTTTCGCTCGCATGAACTGTAAAATTATTTTGATGGCGTCTTTTTTAATAAAGCTTTTTGATGATGATTTATTTATTTAATAAGACCAAACTGTATTTTATAAAAGACTTTTATATTTAATTATGCTGATGAAATTATTTGATTTGATGAAGATTAATGTTTCGTAGTTCGCGTCTAACATTTTTAGTTTGCTTCGTCACGTAAGAGCGGTCACTTTGGTTTAAGCAAGATTTATGATACTGTTAATTGTCTTCATAATTTATGTTCTAAACAATTTTCCACTACATTATATTCGTTAATCCTAATCCTAAATAATATCATAAATACGAAAGTGAGTTTGTTTATTTGTCTGTTATGCGTTCAAGACTTCACTACTCAATCGATCTGAGTGAATTTTTGCATACACGTTGTAATAAATAAAGAAAAGGGACCTCTCGTCCAGAAAAAATGTACTGTTCTCAAAAGATAGGTCAAATCTGTATTAACGCGACCGAAGCCTCAAGTGAAAGCTAGTATTTAATTGCTTAGATAAAGGCTTGCAACAGAATGTATTGATACCCTTTAACGATGATTTCGTTTTAACCTTATAAGTCCCTTATATTACATACATAGATTATGCTCGCGGTATTATTGTGGATTTCACTTTTGCCCCGGAACAGTACTGTTTTCTGATTGAAAGGTACCGTGTGTCTTTTTATGTACCCCTGACAAAGTGTATATAAAAAATTACATAAAATTTCATTGTAATCAGTTGAGTAGTTATCGCATGAAAGCGTAACAAATAAACAAACTGACATTCGTATTTATTATATTACTTAGGATGTAATAAACCTACTTAAGCATGGGCAAAAAATAATCGTATAAATCTGTTAATTAGTGAAGCATACTAACGAACGGACAGACACAGAGACCGTTGCCTTTTAAATAACACACCAGTTTCTTACCGTGTTTGGCAGATATATAGATTTAAGTATTGTGCAGTCAAATAACTGATTTGTCTATTGATCTGCTTTCACACTAATCATAAAGACGAGGACATATCGTAACTCTCTATTAGCCTTTTAATTTTTCTCAAAATTCATCGGAGAAATAACATCTTTTTATTTACGCATGCACCCTAAAAACTTGTTTGTAGCCTATAAAGGTTTATAATGTAGGTCAGTATAAAGCTAAACGACCGCTTTAGTAATTACTAACGGAGCTTGCATTCAGCATCAAGTCACTCCAACTTCTGTGACTGCGACACGCAACGTAGCGTGGAACAGCACAATGAGCGCGGAGGTTGTAAGCGCTGCAGCCGCTTACCGAGTTCGCTTATTAAAAACTTTCATTTGCGGAATTTCAAGAGTCGTTTGTATGATTAATTTATTCAAGTAATTCGCTTCGATATTTAAATGAATTCATTTCGTTCAAGAGCGCTCTCAATGTTGCATTTACGAGCTTCGTCATTAGGAGCACCGTCGGGCATTAGTTCCCTAGGCATCTCGTTATTATCCCACTTATGAGAGTGGATACCGAGAATCTATTATATAGATTATATTATAGTAAATGATAACAACATTCGTTTATAATAGCTGTATTGTCATGACGTAGGAGACAATCGTATGAACCTCTTTTTTATGGTAGTACTAAATTATAATTAATGAATCTAAAAACAACGGCGATCGGCTATCACCAAAACCTCTCCGTGGATTCTATGTTATAGCATAGTAAAGCCATAGTTAGGATCTCATTTTTTAGATTTTTATTTTAAGTTTACATAGCTGCTGAACATAACTCAGAATGCCTTCTTTAAAACCTGTATCAGCTAACTAATTTATATTATACTAGCAGCCACCCGTAACTTCGTTCGTGTGAAATTCCAATATAATTCTAACAATTTTATATAACCCAACTTAATATAATACCTACTAGAGTACCTAATGCTAAGAAATAAATGGTGAACTCTGAGACGATGGAGTTTATCTAAATAAAAATGAATTGCCGTATGCATTCTAGCCCATCACTTAGAACGACTGCACCTATTTGGCTTATTGTTTTTCTGTTGTGTTTCTAATTTAGGCGACAAGGTTTGTATGAAAGGTAATGTTTAAAAAATTAGGTTAAAATATTCTTTTCTAAAAAAGTGAGTGAGACAAAAGACAGTAAAAATATAAAACAGAATAAATAAAAAATATTGAGAGCTGATCAATTGCCTTTTATTTCATTACATGGTCGTACTGTATATAGAGTAATACCCTTGGGAAGCCGGGGCGGGCAACTAGTTTATGTACATTTATAGATAGAGTTACTATTAAATAAAATTTATCGTAAAAATAATAACCCAGTCATCTCACGTACATAATAAAATTGTTGGTTCTAGCAAGATTCTTAAGGTTTATTACTTGTATAACTTAATAAAAAAATGTTTATGTAAAGAAAAGTTGGAATTCCAGATCGGTCGCAACACTACACGGCGCTATCGTACAGCGCCGCGCCGCGTTTAAGCCCAAAGAGCCCTTTCATATTTATGAGACATTGATAGTGGCACGAGGAATTTATGTCACAGTAAAACCGTTACTTGAGAAAAATTGTCTAACTCTATTGAATAACACGAAAAAACTGAAGTGGTATCGAAAAATATGGCGGTCGCAGTAAGACGCGATCGTGAGGTTAGATCAGCGAGAAGTTATATTGCTACCCTATTTCTTATAGTTAATTATCGTCTTTTTGCTTTAATACTGACTTCCAACTACTGAAATAGCTGCTCAATAGATTGGTGCACAATTTTCTTCAATTATCACTTTTTAAATCATTTAGAAAATATTTGACTTCAAAAATCTTTCTTGTGTAATTCACATCGCAGAAGTATTTGCCCGTGTCAAGACGTAAGTATAATAGATGTGATTCTATCGTCTTCTAATAAAAAAATAATGGGCACATTGACCAGCCAAATAATGCATCACTTCGTACATAAAAATAAAGTTGTGTATTTTCCGAAATTCATTGTCTTGATTCCGTCTGAGTCAAAAATCTACACATTATTTATTCAGTTTCAAAAGGTTTCAACTTGATTTACCTTGGCCACAAACTCTCTTATGATGAAGAAGATTTCCCCGATGATTAAACAAGGACTTGTCCCTAATGGATCTACTGAAACACAGTATTTATTTGGATCTACAAACTTTTTAACATTTTATTGTAAAATTGGAAATGTGCAATCATGTTTACAAGTTAACAAAAATGAATCTTCTCTAATAACTTATTCTATTAAAGGTCAACGGACACGTGAGTCTGCAAAACGTTCCAGACGGTTTTTTTTTTACTGTCGTATATTATTTATACGCTTATTAAATTGTATATAGCACATATCAGTTGCAATGCAGACATCAATGTATCCAATTTAGCATAAGTTATGCTCAATTTGGTGTACTTTCAAAGGGAAATTATATGGAAAATTCTTATTAGAATGCATACAATTGTTAAATCTAGCATAGAATATGTCAGTTTGGCAAAATTGGTAGACGTATTCAATTACCAGTTCATCGGCGACATCAGCCGTGTGTCATTACTCTTTGAGATATTATTTTATAACTATTTTCAAGCATCTAGAAATCTTTTTTTTTATTTTCCATTAAAGCTTCTTTTATTCTTCGTTTTATTTTCATGCAGCAGTTGTTGGAACCCTTACGCTAAGTGTAATCGCTTTGATTTTCAAATAATCTTTTGTTTAAGACTCTCTGTATACTCTATGTATACATATCACTTTAGTGTTTTCTTAAAGGCCGCGATTGATACTGTATCGATGGAAGTGGATTCGAATGCCCTACAAAGAGTCTTGTTTTCGGAGCAAGTACATATCGTGAATAAACTGTAAAATTAATGGTATACAGTTTCTAATAACCATTCATTAACGTTACCGTCGAGTTGTCATTTGTTACCAAACATCTATCGCCGGTGTCCTTCAGCCGCGTTTGAAAGCAAAGTCCTTTCCACTAGGCTTAGCATATCACAAAAGTCACAAAATTGAACTGTTTACAAGATTATGTTCAAATGTTAACGTAGATAAAATTGAAAAATGAAATGTAATTTTATTACTTTAGTAATATTTAATGAATACATTGTGATTTAACAATAGCATAGTGATAGAGCAATGTCTAGGTACCCTCCTGTTAGTCATGCCTTTAGTTAATTATAATTAAATAACAGCATTACCTATGGGGTTGTTCGGTTAAGAGTCCTTCATTTTCTAAGTATATCTATACTTACTAAACATCAATTCTTCCAGTATAAGTGCTGGTTGTCTTAAATACGAGCAAGCGTTTGCTTATCTACTACCAATTACTGATACCCTTGTTTACGTTTCTAGTGCCGGTCCTTGGTGTAAAAAAAAATAATAAGGCAGTCATAAGGACTGACGACAAAAGTGAAAACTCAAAACAATGCAAAACTATGTACATATAGTTACACAGTATACATATAGCTCATGGAAAGCGTTCGGTGACGGTAACGCGAATTTAACGCTTTTTGTTCACTCAAAAAGTACACATATTGATACTGTATCGATGGAAGTGGATTCGAATGCCCTACAAAGAGTCTTAGTTTTCGGAGCAAGTACATATCGATAGCTCATGGAAAGCGTTCGGTGACGATGACGCGAGTTCCATGATTTTTTGTTCACCCAAAAAAGTGCTCAACGCGGCTAAAGAAGTTTTCAGTTCAAAAATGATTGGTCGATGAAAACGAAGTAATTCTTACTTTAAGTTTTTATTATAATATAAACTAACGTTTCTTGTGTACTTCTTATACATGTTATTGATAATTAACCACAAAAACATAATTAAGTGAAATAAGTAAAAGATTTCTTCCACGAACACTGTTTGTCTATTTTGGTAATATCTATTATATTATTATTTGTCGTAATTCAGCCCGAGGCTTCGTTAATGATAATTAATTTTCCTTTGTTACAGGTATGTTTTGATTTATTATCCAGCAACATCAAGATTCATTTATCAGTAAGTGTTTTGTATTGATCTAACTAGCTGCTAGGCGCAGCCTCTTACACGTTTAACTTAGCAGAGTTATAATACATATTTAGTTTAAAATATTATGATTTTACAACCAAATTTAATACTTCTAGATTACCAACGCATAAATTAGAGAGATCGCAATAGAAGCTTCACGAGACGTACACGGCGTTTTAGGCTTAAATATTCAAAAACTTGATTCTTTCTTTGAAAAATCGGGAGAACATAAAGTACTTTAGAACCTTCCTCTCAAATACGTGAAATGCATGAGGGATACGTCATGATTCTCAATCAAGGTTATGATAAGAAGACGTTCAAAAAATGACAAAATACGCTATTTAAGGTCGGAAACATAATAACATCTCTGGTATTACAGTTGTCCATAGGCGATGGTAACCATTTATCATCAGATACGTTGTGTGCCGGTTTGTTGTCCGTTGAAATAATAAATTTTGTTTCGCGCTAGACGATAGTATCTACGACAAGAATATTTCTAAAAGATTAGAATTGCATAATTGTATATTACTTTACAATAATTTGTCATTGTATATTACTTTACAATAATTTGTCGTTATTATTGCCGCGATCCTTTAACTTACTAGCTGGTCGTATAGCCTTAATGTTCTGCAGGAGTTTTTGGCAGACTGTACATTTTTCGGGAAAAGCACACGCTCGCCCAGAATTCAAGTACCTTTAGATTTAAGTGAAACACATTCGTTACAAGAGTTGCTTTGATATCTCGTCCGTACTATCGCAAAATCTACAATCTTTTGTACCTTGGGCATTGTTTTTAGGCATACGTTTATTTATACAATAGTATCTAATGAATGCTTCTGCTAGTGATTCCTGCCGAACAATAGAGCTTCTTCAACACTAAGTTTGTAAAAGGCCGCGACATACTGGTATCCCTCTCGTTCAATAGTGTTCACCGTTAGATTTAAAATAAACAAAGTTATTTCCAAAATATGATTAACTCTTATCGAAGCTGTAATTAGCAGACGTCGGATAAACAACTTTATATATCTTTTTACGATTTTCGCATTCTAGTGCCATTCTCACAGGAACCCTGATAGTTCAGTGGGCGTCGGCTTGGAGCTTCAATATATAAATCGTCTATGAAACAGACATGCAATTTCCTGAACGAAGACAATGGCGTCGGTGCATCTATTCTGTTAACGGAGTTGAGACTATTAAAAACCCATGAATAAATAATCTTCTTTATATAAAAATATCTTGTTATTTATGAATGTTGGTAAGTCTGAGATAGATGAACTTAAACGCAGTATGATTGTTTACCTACCATAACAGCTTGCACTCGTAGGTATATGTTTTTCATAAAGGTTTTTATACTACCCATTATATTGTAACTCTCCACTAGGTGGCGCTAAGCTACATTTATTTTGTTCAGTATGTTATGAACGATACCAGCTACATTAGTGAAAATGTGTCACAGCTTATAGCGGCCTACCTAAGAGCAAAATATTGTGTTCCGCAAAGAGTAAACAACGTTAATTATTTTTTTATGTGTGAAGTGTCAGGTGTAGAAGGGAAAAAATTGTTAAATGATAGTAGTGTTATGTGTGTGTGTGTTGTATGTGTTTGTATTATATATGACAGGAAAATAAAAACACCAATATTCCCTAGAGCCGATGAAAGTCAGTGAATATACTATCAAAAGTAAATGTCTTCTAGCTTGTAACAATTTTTTCAGTTTCTTCATAGTTAAGTTTAAAGAACCAATTTCTTATACGTTTTTTTTTTGTATAATTACATGTTTTTTTTTTAAATATTTTGATCGTAGTGATAACTTATTTACTACATATTTCAGAAATGAAATTAATACAATACCTTTATTTATCAACTAACTTTTGCCTGGACTTCATTATTTCGTGGAAACTACGTACTTCATCTAGATTAATTGTGGTTTGTTTTTTTTTTTTTCAAATTAGAAGTATGCGATCACTACTTACTCCTTACAGCCTTTTCACCGACTTTAATTCTCTCTGTTAAATTGTATCATTACTGTTTATTCCTTATGGAAATGCATAATAATAATTAGCCTAACTAATACTGTGAAAGTTTTCTTTTTTTTATACCTTATAGGTTAGCGTTTGATCACAATCTCATCTGATGTTAAATGATGATGTGGTTTAACATGGTAGTTACGCTATACCTAGAGAAAGGCTGGCTCTCAAGTGCAGCTGCCGGAACACACCAACAGGTACTTGGCAACAGATTTTTAACTTCAGAGTGGTAGCTAGCCAAGTGGACTTAGTAAAATCTTCACCATCATGCTATGGTTTAATCACGATGTTTTCCTTTACTTAAACCTCTGACTCAGTTGCTTGGATTCGAACCTACGTCCTTCGACGCTGTGTCCGAACACACTATCAACTGAGCCATCATCGCTTCAAATCCTCCGTCTACCGTAAAAGTATCTTCAAAATCGGTTCAACCGTTTCGGTGACTAGCTCGAAGCCATAACAGACGGTTCAGGTTTATTTAGATGTACAGATAAAATAAAAGAGAAGAAATATGTACACGCATTAATTTCCGTATTTCTAACTTGTAGTCTGAGGATACTTTTGAACTAACTTCAAACCTCTTAAAAGTTTATTTTCCGATCGAGATAATGATAAATTTTGATCAAACTTTGATTGAAGGGGTTCTTTTTTAATATTGCTTTCAAACTAGACAAGAAAAACCTTTCTTATATTACGTATTTTGATACATACAGATGGAGTATTCTTGAATGTTGTGTCTACTAGCGGCCGCTTGCCTGCATTTGTATCTTTATCAATGACGATAGTCTATTAAGATGAAAACATGGAAATTAAATTTTACCTACTTTATATACCTACCAGAAGCGATAAAGTTTTAGGATTTTGTAAGGAAAGGAAGTAAGTTGATAATAATGGTTTCCACTTAAAAGGTAGATATATGCTGTAGTGTTTTTTTTTAATAACGGATTTTTTTTTTTTCGAACTGACCTACACTCTTAGTCTGGCAAGACTACTACAGTTCCACCGGACTACATTAATTACGGAAAAGGAACGAATGTGAATGAGTAGCAAACATAACAACACTATAACACTGACAAACTTCTTTTTTATATTATTAATAGAATGTGGAGAAGCGCCTGGATAATAGGATTCAACAACGATATAAACCGGATAACAGAGGATCGAGAAGTGAACTTATTCGCCGTCTTAGAAAACGTATCGACGGTTTTAGTCCATTCTTTGCAACATTTCACTGAGGCTCCCACTTCTGATAGGCTTGGCTCACCTTTGATTCTATGTTGGTTTATAGTATATGACTGGATTGCGGATTCCATGGACAAAATTCTATTACAGAGGCCTTGTCTGCTGCGTTGCGTTTTATGATCGACCTGTGTGATCAATATTATTTTAGTATTTACAGATTAACTATAATGGTTGTTGATCAATTTACATATTCTTAAGTTATTATTGTACATTTATTTAGTCAATGCCAAAATTTATTTATTGCAAATTTGATATATCCTTTAGAAACTGTATATTTTTCTGGATGAGCCTATGATAACTACCTACACTATGCACTAGGGTGATCCAAAAAAAAAAAAAAATTTTTTTTTCCAAACAGGCTCAAAAGTTTCGTTTGCATGTAAAAAAAATACTGTGAAAAGATGAGCTGTTAATATTAATATTAAGATTGTCCTCATCGCGTTTTTTTAATTCCCATAAGAATAACATGGGAAAAATTTTTTTTGCTTCTTCTGATTTTTGTACCGTTCAAACGACTGATTTTTTTTTCAGTCTATTTTTTCCGATGACCACATGTATCAGAAGTCTAATTTATGTTTGACAAAAAATTTGATCCTTATTTTGACACTGAAACCAACAGTTTCGGTGTAATTTATAAAATTCGATCAAATTTTTGAAAAATTGAACTTTGATCTTGAATAACTTTTGAACGCGTGGACAAATCAAAAAATGTTACCAGACCTTTTTTGTAGAGCGTTCCATTTTCTATAAAGATTGGAACAGCGATTTATCAATCAACCAGTCGTTTGAACGGTACAAAAATCAGAAGAAGCAAAAAAAAATGTTTTCCCATGTTATTTTTATGGGAATTAAAAAATGCGATGAGGACAATCTTAATATTAATATTAAGGCTCATCTTTTCACAGATTTTTTTTTTACACCCAAATAAAAACTTTTGAGCCTGTTTATAGTATCATAGTATAAATGAAATAAAAAGCGCATTAGTTAATAATGAAGGGTGCGAGTGAACTGATAATATAAAACATGTTTGTCGATTTAAGAACCAATTTGGACCGAGATTGGCACTTACGCGAATCAAATAGGTGACTTCGAGCGAAGACGGTTCAGTTGATAGCATGTTCAACATCGACGCCTCGATAGACGTAGGTTGGAATCCTTGCGACTGAGTTCGAAAATATCGCGATGTAACCATAGCATGGTGGTAAGGGTTATTTCTAGGACCTCCTGGCTAGTTACCACACTCGGATTGACAATAAGTCGCCAAGCACCTATTGTTGTGTTCCGGTAGGAGCTTTTGAAAGTTAGCCGCCCTCTATGTTTAGCGTGTTTACCGTCTTAAACCGCATCGCCATTTAACATCAGATAGGATTATGGTCAAACTGTAAAACCTATAGAGTATAAAAAATATAATTTAAGGAAGCGAACAAAACAAAACATTTTACGAAGATAGATATTAAAAATAATTCTAAATTATAACGTCACATATTGATAGCAACAATAAAGCGATTTCATAGACTTCGTATCAGCTCAATTCGAACAGAACGTTGGATACAACATTTATATAGAAGATTCAATATTTTTCAATCTAAAGGATTTTCTCGAAGGCAGACGTGGAAACAGGACGGTGAAGTAGATGTATTTACGCTGAGCGACTCACGTTCTGCAGAGGACGAGAGATTACAAATATATGTTGAAATGTTATATTATATTGTTTGTTGAAACGTGAACCTATCATCGCGATTATGAAAAGAAAGCAACTTTGGTTAGAATTTGAATTCAAATATAATAACGGTTTTATACTTCGATCATTGCCGGTTGTCATATTTCGAAAATTATCTATAGATAAAAGTTGTCATGTTTCAGCAATTAATTGATAATTATTGTTGATAATAGCTGCTATATATCATTGATGAAATACACTGTTATGTTATTTTACAACGATTATTTTTATGGACTGTTGTCAGTTATTCTGCTGTTGAACATTTTGAATTGTATTGCATTTTTTAGTAATAATACGATATTCAAATGACTTTATCCATATCGAAATACTCAAACCCTCAAATCTAACAGTTTTCTGATAATCATAATCTGTTCATAAGTTGGGATAACATTACCTGGTTATTACCATTACCAATAATAATAGGAGGTAACTAACAGCATAATAATTCTTTGTACTATTATTTGTTTTTAAAATTACCTCCTTGTTAATAACTAAAAATGATGGTAGATTTTTTTTATTACTCATTTGGCTAACTATCACTTACATGTAGCGAATAATTTCTCTGCATTCATAAAAAAACTTATTAAATCTTAACCTCAATGTTATACCATCTCTTTTGTCCCTTAAATGGTAAGAATGCGACAACATCATCTCATAAATGTTTTCCGAGACTCACAAGTGGACGGGAGGATAAAGACATGCGTTTTATGGTCGCGCGCGAAAGCAACATTCGACCCCGTGTCAAGATCAACAATGGCGCCAGGTGTTGAGTCACACGCAGCTGTCGTGGGAGCGAGACAGATGTATGTGGAATGCAGTTTCGTTATTTCATTCGTATTTTGATTCATCGGGAATCGTGTGGACTTATTTCCGGTGTTCGTTGTTATTCTTAGGTATTTTTTAGCCATCCAAATCATGTAGTTTTTATCTTAATTTTGGCAACCAATCTTCTGGATTATTACTGACATTGTCGAGTAGGTAATAATATTATAAGCTTCTTCTCATAATTTCAATGTTACAACAAGATGGTGGCTCCCTTGTTAGGACTTTCCTCGGAATTTTTATAGCATCTCGGAATTCAAACTCCATGGTATTATTTTAAATGCACTTCACTTGGGCACAATAGCCGAACTAGAAATATTTGTTGTACAATATTTGAGTCACAGCTGAGTGGATATTCTTTTAAGATTCTTTTTGTTAAATAATCTACGTATACCAATTTTCATGCCGAGCGATTGAACGGTACATAATTTGATGCGCTGCAGCACCACAATTGTAATTGTAATAAAATTGTAGAAAACCGTCTCCATGAAAAAGCACTTAAATGTGTCAATTTTTATACTGATCCGTCAATAGCTAACCGTAATGTAATATAGTCCAGATAATGTTCTTGAAAGATTAGTCCTAGTAGTACAAAATGCGTGATTTTCGTCTACGATCCTACTAACATATAACAAACAGCACATAATCTGTAGTTCCAGAGAATACTATCAAGAAACCTGTAACATCCTTTTGACGGTAAAATCCAGTTTAGAAGGTTCTCGAATTTATTATCCGGTAAATAGGTAACGTACTGAGTGACTATATTGTAAAACGGCTTTCCACGCCTCACTTGAAGGCTCATATATAATATTTTATGGTAATGTAGAAGCGAGTTCCATAATAATATCATTTTAGTACCTCCGTATAATATAACTGCGGTATATTTTGGTCCGCATACAAAACTCTATTAGTATTTCGCAGACGATTCCCAGTCTCGACGCCTAACGCGGTGGTTTCGCGGCGTACGCGGCCATGTTTTATGTAGATTCGTCTCGGAGTTTGTACGTCCCCGGCGACGTTTCCACGGGACTAGCTGAATTAACTTCAATTAGGAACATCTGCTTGGTAATTTGACGAGCGTTGACGACGGCCCCGAGTTTACTGCTACGGTGACCAGTGTTCTGAGAGTTGAGGTTAAATTTAAATTATCCAATTATTTTTACTTCATTTTATACTTTATTTATGTACTTGAATGTCTTAATCGTAAGTGTTGATCAAAATCAAAAATACTTTATTCAATTTAGGCTCCGTGAAGGTACTTATGAAACTTTAAATATTATTAATGTCACAATCATCGAGAAGAATTGGGAAAAAACTTTCAGCCATCAAGAAGAAGCGGGTAAAAATATCTATCATCGAGAAGAACCAACAGGAAACCCCAGTTATGAAAAAGAACGGGCAAGAAATCAATCGGTTTTTTGTATATATTTTTTTAATTAGTATCTCATTATCACTTAACCCGTATCGAATAGCTTAATGAAATACGGTCTACGTAATATTCTAAAGAATCTACTATTTGCCAGTAAATCTTGTGAAAATCAACTCAGCCAGTTTGAAAACTAATTCGAATAAAAGAGAGACATTTAAATGTCATTTATCCTATAAATATTGTGAACTAGAAAGTTTGTGAAGACGGATGATTGTTACTTTCTCACTCAATAAATACTAAACGGAATTTTATGAAACTTTTCATTTGTTATATATAGCTTATTCATCAGATTAACACAGAATATCCTTACTAATATTATAAATGTGAATGTGACATTGTTTATTTGACACTCTTTCACACCTTAAATACTCAACTGATCATGATTAAATTGTGTATACCCGTCGTCAGGGGTACAGTAAAGGACATAGTGCACTTTCATCCAGAAAAAATGTACTCTTCCCAAGGAATAGATCAAATTTACATTAACAAATCGCAAAAGCAAAAGTTAGTAATTTATAAATATATTATTAACATTAGTCAAAATATAACGAACGATCAATTTCAAATATGTTGTAAACAATTCTTCCATTTGTGAAGTATCTATGTTGCATAAATCGTTAGTTACAGGAAAATAATATGTGACCTCATATGTAAAGTTAGAAAAGTACATGAAGCCGCAAGTGACTACTGTATGTATATATTTGCACATATCTTTTACAAATAGCGGGATCCCGGGCATTCATGTCTAGTCGTGCATGAGTAATATGTGGTCAGAAAGGACACAGGGAAGCGATATGTCAGTCTTCACAAGAAAATATAATATGCAGCAAATGACGGATATATAATATGTTAATATGTAATCATTTTAACCAAAAGAACTTCCATCGTAATTTTAATGTCTCTGCCCGTCCTTAATAACAGTACAGCGGGTCGTGATAAATGTTTATATTCCAGGCAAATTAACCCCAGGGATTCGTTCCTAATTTACAAAGGATGAAAACCTCGGCGAGTATAAACAACAATTTCGCTTTGAAATATACATAAACAAAAAAAATGAAAAATAAACAAACAGCGTTACAGATATCTCTTATCTGTTTTGTATTCCGTCTATTTATGATGTACCAGTTTGTTTTTCCAAATTTATTAACAATACAACTTTATTATTTATATGCTTTATGGATCTCAATTCTGGGCTACGAAAGAGAGGAATGAAAGAAACTTACATGTGACATAAATGCGAATGTTAAAATGGATGAGTGATGTAACTAAAATGGATAAGATTAAGAAGGAGTATAGCAGAGGAAGTCTGAAAATAGCACTAGTGTCAGAGAATATGAAGAGTAAAAGGTTGGGTCATTAGGAGAAATGAAAGTCGTGTAACTAGTAAAGTTTAAACTATGAAAGTGGACGGATATAGAAGTAGAGAAAGAACGAAGAAGATATGGATTGATTATGTCGAAAATAATATATTATGTATAAAAGGTGGGAATACTGGATGACATCTGACAAGGGAGAGTTGAGGAAAAACCTGTTGTGCCGAACCAGTGCAGTTTCTTCCCAGTATGCTTATTAACCATGGTAGGTAGTTTTGACGTCATACTTTCTTCGAGTTTAAATGGAATAAAGTTTGTTTGGCTCTATTTTTAAGCCTCACGTTCGTCTCCTGTGCAGTAATTTTTGCGACTTGTTGAAGTATGGGTTTATTTTATTATTGATAGTGTTTGCAAGCTATCAATTGAGAAATAATATAAACTTCCGGTGTACCAAATTTCATAAAAAGCTAGTTTTGATAATTAAAAAAACAGATGATTAAATGAAGTTTTATATAGCACAAGCAAAGCTTTTTACGAAGAAGATTTTTTTTATCCTATCGAGTGAACAACGTCTCTGCTTACTCTGTAACAGGATATACAGCTTGACTAACAAATAAAAAAAAAATCCTTTTTCCACAACATCCATAATACAAAGGAAACCATTATCTGTTAAAATTGTTTACTTTCGGATAAATATTACCTCTGAAAGGAAACGCCAAATAAAATCGGGTTTCCTCTCTCTCGTACCTTTTTCAACAGCAACGTTAATTTATCTTGCTGTTTGCGCAAATTTTTATCGTAAAACAAATTGGAGGTCTGAAAGACCCGCGTATTGATTCTAAAATGGCCCGGACTGCAGCTACGGCCCACATTAAGAATTTGGATAAAGTTATATTAGTGTTTTTCCGCTGCTTCGATCACGTTATTGTAGATTTATCAATAACTAGCTGACCCGGCGAACTCTGTTCCGCCTTAAAGGCAATAAATAAGCAGATTTTCGAATTTATTAAATTAATTTTTTTATTACAATGAAAATGAAATGAAAAGTTAAGTACATTAATCATTTATTATTATTTCTGCATTTTAGTACATAGGTTGCTCTTCACTTAAGTACCTTGTGTTACACGACATTTTTTGTTTTATTATCAGGCGCAAAAACAAACAACGCAGATGGTCTTCCGATCCGTGAACATGCCACATATAATTGACCATGGGAATACATGGATGTCCTAGATTCAAACCACAAACTTTTAAGGATTGGCCTTGTGATTTGTTGATGGTCATGGCAAATGCAAGACGGATCGAAAATTGAAGTCTTTTAAATTAAAACGGCATATCGGTTGGGATCATCGGGATCCTCGGAATGAGAGCTTCCTCACCTTTGAATTTTCCTTTCAGTATCGTCGCGTAATATTGTTCATCAATTTTCTAACCACCAAACGCGTACCGTTGCACAGTTTTGGTTGGTTTATGTTTCGAAGCATGATTACTACGGAGCCAACCTTTAGGCGTAAATTGTGCGGTGGTAAGCTAGGCACATCCAAGGAGTTTAAAAATTCAATTGAATAGTTGGTGGCTTCATCTTCATTTGTGACGCAGTCAATAGATTTGAATGAATGCATTGTTCCAATGATCTTATTTTGAATTATATAGTTCAAGTCGTCTACATCTTTATTCTTAGCCGCTAAAATTGCTCGCTCACTCAACCATTCATTATTTTTGTAGTTAGAAATAATGTCTGGAAATATATTGCTGATAAGTTCGTCTTTTGATGAGACAAAATTACAGAAATTATTTGGAAATTATATCAATCCGCTCGTTTCATCGACAGGTACTTGACCATTACCGATAGTCAGCAATTGTTCAGAGAAATCTTCAGCAGATATATCATTAAGCAATGTAACTCTTATGTTGTCAGCTACAGTTTCTTCACATAGCGCCATAGATTCGACGATTTGAGGCAAGCGTTTTTTTCGTCGCAGCCGTAGATCTTGGAATTACTGGCAGTGCTTGGCGGAAATCGCCAGACAGTAAAATCATTGCTCCTCCAAAACATCTCGAGTCATTCCGTAAATCTTTCAATGTTCGGTTAAGTGCTTCTAATGCACGTTTATGCGCCATTGTGCATTCGTCCCAGATGATGATTTTCGATGCCGATAAAACTTTGGCCATTGCTGATTTTTTTGTAAGATTACATGTTGGTTCTTCAATAGTTTGAAGATTTAACGATAATTTTAATGCTGAATGAGCCGTACGGCATCCTTCTAACAATGTGGCTGCTATTCCAGAAGAAGCAACTGCAACCGCTATGTTGGATCTCGCACGAACAATGGCTAAAACTACTGACATGAGGAATGTCTTACCTGTTCCACCAAGGGCATCTAGGAAATATAAACCACCATTTCCATCATCGATTGCCTTCATTAAAGTATCATAAACTTCCTTTTGTTGGGAATTCAACAGGGGTACATTTGTTTGAACTACTAAATCTAATTCCTAGTGATCATATTCACGTTCCCGTTCCAATTCTCGATTAAATGCGTCATTCATTTCACGTTTGGGCGCTGGTATTAGCGCGGCTTTGTCGGGAAAGATTCGATCGTCTTGGTCGCGGCATTAGTAATTAAAATTCACTTCACTTCAATTAACCTAAATATTTATTTCAAAACTCAAATTTTCAACCATTCATTCATAGACAAAATTACTTAGCTTTTTGAGATAGGCAATGGCTCCATCATTACATTATGATTGTTATTTATTTAATAGAAATAGTTTTAATATTGATTTCTTACAAAAGTCAAATTGTTATCCATACGTCTATTAGATAGCTGTCATTTGCGTTTTGTTATTCCAAGTCTGATTCTTTTTTGTTATACCACGTTTTATAGTGACTGATGTTTTATGTCAAGTCACACGGGAACGCTGTCGAACGGAATAAATAGTATCCTATGTCCGTCTCCTGGTTCTAAGCTACCTCCTCACCAATTTTCAGCCATATCGGTAAAGCCGTTCTTGAGTTATAAATAATGTAACTAACACGACTTTCTTTTATATATATAGATTTATAGATCGATTTTTTTTGCTTAGTCATCGATCGTAGTACAGCGTCCATATCAAAACTGTTATTTTATTATTTACCGGTATAAACTGTTTTAGTATTGTGTTATTTAGCTGTAATTATTTTATAACAGTAAGTCTAGTTAGGTGCAACACACTATTTGAAAATCATCAAGCATTTATCTGTGATTCATAATATTTTATGAAAAGTTCTTTTCGTATAATAATTGTGTTTTGTCGCTTTAGGTGTGACAACGTCTTATAAATCGATGAACGTCCGCACGATAAAGCATGACTTATTGTCACGTTCCGCCTGAACCGAGCGTGCAAGCGAGAGCGCGGAACAAACGATAGAGAGGCACGATCGACCTAAACGTTCGGCTTTTGCCGCAAAAGTGTGAAATTTTTAATCAATGTTTTCTTATGACGATATCACGTAAAATTATCATCCGTAAACCGACTTTAGAGACAACCAATTTTTTAATCACAATGTTATATGACATCCGGCGGTATTGTGGGACTTTCACTTGGCATGAATCATTTTATTCAACTATGCTATATCTCATTTCGTATGAATAAATTTGTGTTATTTTTTCACAAAGTCTGTCTGTCAGTTTCTTTTTTTTATTATTTTATTTTATAATATGATTACAATTTCGACATTGGAGTGAGAGGCTGT
This sequence comes from Antheraea assamensis, assembly GCA_035772565.1. Classification (NCBI taxonomy): domain Eukaryota; kingdom Metazoa; phylum Arthropoda; class Insecta; order Lepidoptera; family Saturniidae; genus Antheraea; species Antheraea assamensis. The sequence goes on along the minus strand of JAQQSE010000046.1, from coordinate 1,185,674 downwards.
TCCCCACAATTGGTTCCCATAAGTCCATATAGGTTTTAGATTTGCTTTGTATATAAGGAGCTTACTATACAGTGAGAGTTGTGACCGACGACCGATTAGCCAGAATAGATTTCTTGTTTGTAGCCCAAGTTGTTTGCGTTTGGTTATTATATACTTTTGCCAGGTGAGTCGCTTGTCCAGGTGTAAACCTAGGTATTTTACATGGTTTCTTGTGGAACCTCAAGGTTGTTAAGCTTCACTGATGGTCAGATGCCTTTTCTTAGGGTAAAGGTAACACTAACTGATTTGGATTCATTGGCCTTGATTCTCCAAAGATTTCAGAACAAAATGCTGAGGATGATAACCAACGCCTCTTGGTTTGTTACAAATGAACAATTACATCATGACCTACAAATAAATACAGTTCATCAGGAAATACGTGAACAGACAAAAAACTACAAAAAAGGATAACAAACCACCCGAACAGCTTGGCAAAGGACTTAATGGATGAAAACCAAACCACTCGCAGATTAAAACGGAAAATACCTCAAGACATACTTAAATCACAGTAAATTAAAGTGGGATGCGACATAGGTTGCATTCCGAGGATGCCAGTTATAACTTCGTCAAATAAACTATTTATTGTCCCAGATAAGGAGACAGATTGTAGTACAAAGAAAACAATATATATATATATATATATTATATATGATTAGAATAATTTAAAAAGGTCGCTGAAGCACGAGTCCAATTACATTTTTTTTCTTTTAAGTATGGGCACTTCTTTTTATTTATTTTCCTTTATTGCCTGTGATATAATAGTGAAAAAAAAAACATTTCACTGCTATACAATTATAATAAAATAATTAAAAATCTGTATCTAGATTTCATATAAAATAAGCTATGCATATACATCATGTGCATATAGTGTATGGCATTGGCTTTATTTAAAACTAATGTTTAAATTTTATTACAGTACACTTCAAAAGAAAAGGAAAATATTTCCCTTTTACGAGTTTAGCTGGTTTCTTTTGAAGCAGGAAGCACTGTTGAAACTCTTCATTATATCAACACAAAGAAACGGGATTGGTTAATGATTAAATGAAATACGATTTATGAGGACTTTTCTAACAGGGACTGTCATAGTACGAATAAAGTTATTTGGATTTGTCAATTACTTACATGTGTACAAAATATGACTTTACCATATATAACAAGTTTACAAATTCATTTTCGTTCTATCGTTTCAAAATAATTTTTACATAAAATTAATTAGTAAATAATTATATTATTAACCTGTATCACAATTCCGTCTCGTTCACGTAAGGTAAAATAATGGAGCAGGTGGGTCCATCCCCTTGTCGATCTATGCTAAGTACTAGAATAAATGAAAATAAAGTAATATTTTTACTGGAACTTTATAATTCATCTACTGTTTTCATATTATTATCTTCATTATTTTTCTCTACGTCATGAATTTTACGTGAAATGTTTTGTTTGTAATTAATTTAAAATGTCGATTTAATACCTAATTCAAATTTACTCTGTATAGGTTTTTCAGTATAACGTTTTGGTATAGTCATTTTATTATAACGTAAGGTTGAAATGTATCACATAGTTATCTAACTAATGATAAAAGATATCACATGCTACATACTTCGAAACAGCTAATTTAATATCGTGCGCGACTAAAATAAATAAACATAAATTCTTGTATGTCAAATTACATTGTAATTTATAAGAATATGTTTTAATGAAATTGAACCTTATTCTCAACTGTATTTTTTAGTATTCAGTAGGTGTTGAATTATTTAAAGTTTTTATAATTCCTATGTAAGGAATAAAATGGGAATCCCTATGGAAGGTGTGAATTTATAACATTTACAGTCTATTTTTCGTAGCTGTTTCAAATTTAATCGGCGCATATATAATATAATTAGTCGTGATAAATCATCCACGATATAACAGACACAGAAAATTATTTCACAACATTCTAGTGATATAGCAATAGCTATTACTTGACCATGTTGTATATACTTCGCAAAATGGTTGAATAGTTGAAGGAAATAGAAACAATAATAAAATATATGACATAAAGTGTGAATAATATAGTTTTTAAATAATATACATTACACTTGAGGTACCGTATTCTAAACGAAAATACACGTACAGCAACAGAACGGTATCACGGACGCTTCGTGACTCTAACACGTCACGATCAGACGTAATGGACCCCGCAGCAGCGGGCTTAATAAAAAACTAACCGCTTACTATCAAACGGGGCCTTAGGGGATATTCGATTCAAAGATTTTCCCAGTTTCAATTATTATGGAAATAGTTTGGTGTTTGTAGTATATTTACTCATAATAATAATAATAATAATAATAATAAAACATAACAAAATTGTACACATAAATAATTGATGTATGTGATTTCGTTACTCTAAAAATATGTTTATTATTTTAAGGGAAATATTTTTTTTATCTGAACTAATTGTGAGGGTATTTCGCTTTTTTTAGAATAATAAAGTTATCATTAATCCATAAGGGTTATGGTTAAGGGTTAAGGGTTTAGATCTCGCGACAGGCCCAAAAAACGTTGATTGAACGTTGTGGTGGCGGACATGAAGGAGAATGATCTTACAGAAAAGGATGCCAAAGACTATGCAAAGTGGAGAAAACGCAGTAGGAAAGCGGACCCTGGCACCAAGCCGGGAAAACGCTAGGCAGAAGAAGAAGACTAATCCCTAACTGTCATATCCCTTTTACAGATTATAAGTTATTTTTTTTCGGTACTGCTTAGTTCATATTATAAAACGTATTGATATAAAACGTATTGATATAAAACTGGAAAATACTTTGAAAGATTATCCATATGGCCAGTATAGACTTCGCCAAAATCGGTTCAGCCGTTTAAAAATAAACTCGAACAAACAAACAACACCGAAATTCTTTTTATATCACCAGATTAGTTATGAAGACTTCATTTTCTGTTCGGTCTCCTCTTAAAAGATGCTTGAAGATGTTTACACATTATGTATCACGAATTCATATACTCGTATGTTTGAGATAGATAGCTTAGTTTAGCTTAGTTAGATCGGAATACTCGGCGATAGTTCAAGCCGAGGCGCACCGTGTGCCCTTGTGCTGATCGCCTATAAAATCGGATGAGTGCCTTAAGCGCTCCCCGTTAATAGTCCGGTGAAAGTAAGGAAGCCTGGTGAAGCTAACAGTGTAGTCAGTTCGAAAAAAAAGTATACTTCATTAAATAATTTTTAGAAGATGTTGTGAAAATGTTATCGAAGAGGTTACATTAAGGTCATAGATAACAAGGTTTATCAATGAACTCTATACGGAAATGAAATTATATTAAAAAATAACACACAGTACAAATAAATAATTGACATTGTCTACTGTGTTGGTTAACGTAACATACGTTATAATTTTTTACGATTCATTTGTAATATATATAAATTACCTAGTAGGTACGAAATCTATATATGAATAGATAAATATAAAACGGTACTGAGAGTACCTTTTCTCCTCTTTTTGTGAACTGATAGAGACATATCAGTCTATTCATAAAGTAGAGTTTTAGATTATTCATTGTTTTTAGTATTTCCTTTCGGTTATAGCCTGTTTATATTAATCCTTTAAATCTATAAAATTATTTACTATTTAGTTTTATTGAAATTAAATTTTATGTTTTCTTTTTTTTTTGTAGGTAAGCGTTTGATCATTATCTCATCTTATGTTAAATGATTATGTGGTCTAAGATAGTGAGTAACGCTTAATCTAGAGGAAGACTGGCTCTCAAGTGCAGCTACAGTAACACACCAACAGGTGCTTGGCGACAGATTTTCAACTAGAGGGTGGTAGCTAGTCAGACGGACTTAGAAAAAGCTCTACCATGGCAAAAACTCTGCTATGGTTTCATCACGTTGTTTTCTATCATCGAAAGCTCCAACTCAGTTACTTGGATTGGAACCTACGTCCTTCGACGCTGTGTCCGAAAACTACCAACTGAGCCATCATCGCTTCAAGAGCATCACGTGGTTGTTTATAAATATGACAACTACATTTAAATTTGATTAGAAAATTATTACTACTAGTATATTTACAAATGTGTCATTTTGATGACCCATAATGAATAAATAAATAAATAACTGATCTTGTTTAATAACTATCGAGAAGGTTTAGTGTTGTCAGTGAAAAACTTTGGAAAAGGTTAGTTGCATGGTGGGGTGATAGGGCTTTCTCTAAATCCGCCTGGCTAGCTGCCGCCGTTGAATATCTCTCGCTAAGCACTTGTTGGTGTATACCGGCGGCTGCACTTAAGAACTATCCAGCATTCAGGTGTCGTGTGGTTCAGGTACCGTCTTTGGCCACATTGTCATTTAAGATCGAATGAGATTGTAGTCGAACTCTAAAACCTATAAAAAGAAAGAAAGTTTTTTTCCATCTCATAGACGATAGAAAGCCCTTATCTATAAAACTCTATTCGTCATACTTCACGATCGTTACGTTTACTAACCTACAATATTTTATACACTCTTTGGCAAAAAAAAAACTTAAGAATTCTGAAGCTTAAAGATTTTTGAATTATGGTCGTATTTCAACCACTGAATGACCAACAGTATCTATAAGGAATTAACGACAATTTATCAAGACATTTTCGTTCAATGAAATATCGGGCTCATTGTAAAACTCAAACTTATGTTAAAGGAGACGCGGTGTCCGAACACGCTACGACTGGGCTGCCACTTCGGTTTCAAATCGACAAGTGTAGTGAATTATACATGGATAATTAAATAAAATATATTATTAAAATTCACATCAGGTGATGATTTCGTGACAAAATATAACAATAGTAGATATCGTGCAGGAGGACACGCGTCGTGACTACCGCTTTATGCTATTTGGAACTAATTATAAAAATGAATACAGACTTTACTTTCTTAGTATATTACTAGGCACTTCCCGTGGACTTTGTCCGCTTTAAATTACATTCTAAAACCTAAGAAGAATAAAATATACAATAAGCCTTTACATCTTTAACAGATGATCTAAGTAGCAACACCCTAGCGACTCTTCCGTTCGTGGCTAAGAAACCGAACCGGGAGAGGATCCCTCGGTCGCACTCTCGACAAGTGTACACAACCCCAGGTGGACGAAGGTTGTAGACTCACACGTAACGTCTCATGCGTTTTTCCTTTAATATTCGAAACCACGCGACGTCGTGTTTTGATTCACCTTCCTAAATTAGACTATCCCATTTAGCATGGTCCTCTATAAAATATAGTCCAACGTTATCTAATGTAGAGCTATAATAAAATAATACTCAGAAATACTCAGGTAGTAATATATTCAGTAGAAAAATACTCAGGTGTGCCAATTTTCGTTATGACTGACCATTGAGTGTTAAAGGTTATCAATGTCAGATATACCAACAATATCTGACATCGATAAGCTAAAACATCATTTGATTGATTATTCGTAGGAGTTGGCAACTTGGCACACCCTAGTATTTTTCCATGCAGAAGGTTTTTACGCTATCAATTTTACCGTGACTCTCCACTAGGTCGCACTGCAACACTTTACTTCTGTATCGTTTAACCGATCACCATGAAAATGACTATAAGTTAATCTGTTTTTATATTATTTACTGTTTCCCAATACTTATAATATTAATTTGTCATACTTTATATTTCTATTCTAATATCAATATAAAATGGCAAGAAAGTAATAAAATAGAAGAAAACTCTATGAACAAAAATAATATAGCAAATTTGTTTTTACATGCTCATACTTACCTATAAGTTATGATGGTATATTTGTGTAAAAGCAGTACAGAAGTAGCATCGCTTCATGCTGGTACATCATCAAATATGTACGAGATACTCGGGTTGTATTCACTATCGTACAAGTATTTCTTTTCTACCATCATCTTCTTATCTTTACCCCTCTAAATAACTTTCGCTCGTATATTTTTCTCGATCAGGCTTCAACTCGGTATACAAATCTTTTATACGTACCTATAAGCTTAGTACCATTTTTACACAATTAATCCGTACCTTCATCGGTCTTTCTTATCTCTTATATGTCTTCACCGTCATACTTTAAGGGATATATAACATATTTCTTTTCCATCATTATTACAAAATACTATTTAAAAACAATAGTTTTATATGATGCAGTATTACAGATCACCACTGTGATATCTTATGCTGTCATAATGCACCATTGCTCACGCCGACGCATAATCTTATAATTAAAATCTCCGACTTCGTAAACAAAACATAGTAGGTACGTATGTTTGTCATCAAACAGGCTCAGTACACAAACCCCGGCAAAGGCGCACTCGCACGAAAACTTCGGAAGTATCAATTTTGTCATACAAGATTTTAAGATGAAACGGTTCTAATCTAAGCCTACTCTTTACCATTTGTCAACGTTGGATGAGACAAACAAAACGTGGATTAGCCCAGATTAAAATTCATCTGCGTTAAAGGCGCTTACGAGAAAGTTCACCCAACACAAGTCATAGACGAGGCGCATTTAGCAAATAAGATTGGGTAAATCTATATCTAAACGGTTATAAAGTTAGGACTACTCTATTTTGTAGAAAACTCTATTCTCTATCTGTGAATGTAATCTTATGAAATGCTTTCGTGTTGGGACTTGAATTATGATGTTGCGGAAATTAAGAATGTTCGTCGAAGTAGTATCTTGATATATTAAGATAGATGGCTGTGACGAAAGCGATCTGTAAGACTCGTTGAACGAATATCGTAATTTTAGATAAAGCATACCTTATTCGTACCTATTGCCAATATGAAGGCTCAGTGAGACAAAGAATCGACACAAATGACTGATATTAATAGTTATCTGTCATAACATAGTCCATTGTACGAAGTTCTGAAAACAATCGTAGGCTTTTAAAAATTGCACTATTGAAGTCACGAGATGTTTTGTCGTGTTACGTTATGTCATTATTTTGCTTTTATAACATGTCATTGTTATTTACAATGCAGATGTAGATGTAATGCAGATGATGTTTGCAGATGTAGACTCACTTGTTGGTCAGTAAATTTCTTTTATTTAAACTTTACAGGTATCAGCAGTTGTTTACTATCAGACCAGATGCTATGCGATGGTGTGGCCTTATATAGTAAATACGCTAAATCTAAAAAAACATCTATCTACAATTCTACATTAAATAGCAGAAACATCGGAACATATTTACATAAATATGATGACAGAGCTTAAACTTTAAAGTAGTCAAATGGATATCCGAAAAACCCCTATCGCCCTACTATGCTATTCTCCACAATGTTTTCCTTCACTTTATTAAGTTTGTTCTTAAAGAAACATTAGGTTTTAAGTCACCTCTTTTTTATCGTTCACTTTAATATTCATTAGTTCTAAAAAAAGTCAATACATTTATGTATTGTACTGCTTTCTATCACCACAGTTATGACGCAAGTAAAACAGAAGAACATAGAAAAATATTAAAATCTAAGTATGAGAGAAATATCGTCGATCATCGTACTCCCTCTATACAAGTTTTTCTGCACTTAAGAGCGACATAAATACGAGCGCATCGACGATAAATTCGGTACCTACCCTCCGTTTTGTATAACATTCCCGGCAAAGGGTCCCTCACAATAAGTCAAGTCCTAAGCAAAGATGGGGGCCGCTCTCGGATACTCCAGCCTGCCGATATACGTGGAGATTAAGATGGGGGAATGGCGGCGGCGTGCGGAAAAATTGAGCCATTATTATAAGAGCAAAGGCTATTTTATTATCACAAAATATTCGACTCGATAACGTACACGTTTACGTACATTTTACTATCTTATTACTTTTAATATCCTGGTGTAATGTGGATGTAACAAAATTTTAGTTATCGCATTTTGTAATAAAAAATTGAAATGTTCATAAATATTCCAGTATATGCAATTTATGATACTTTATAAATATTAAACATGGTCGTGGTCAGAAAGAACCTAAAGATATGAGTACATATTAGATGGCCTGGTTAAGTGTCATGCAATCTTATGAATAAATGTCAACAATGTTTGTTATAGTAGACATTAATAATGTCGCTAAATGCATAAAATTTCCTTATATTATAGAAGACATATTTAATTCATAAAGAACCAAAAGCAACAATGTTTCATTTTTTAATCATGGGTTTTTAATTACTTCCTTTTTAATAATAACCGTCATTTGTTGTTCAGGAGTTTTTTTCTATAATAATAGCAGGCCCGGCGGACGTTGCCCTGCCCTGATGATAAAAAAATATATACTTATGTTCATGAAACGCTTAAAGCATCTTGACTTTTCCGATTCTTTCAACAATTATCATTATATTTCAACCAATTTAATTTAAAAACCTTGACAAATTATATACCTATACCTTCCCCGTGAATTACTCTATCTTTTAGTGAATACCGCATTACAATCTGTTCAGTAGTTTTTGAGTTTATCGCGAACATCCAGACAGACAGACAGACGCGGCGGACGACTTTATTTTATAACATGTATTGATGTGACATTGACATAATTATTCATTTATATTTGATAACTTATAATTAGTAATTACTTAAGGAATTGCGTTTAAACATAACGTGTATACTTTTTTCAATAAAAATAGATACTGATGTTTTTACTTCTTTATGACCAATTAACTCCTCTGCTATTCGTAGGATATTTATGTGGTGATACATCTACATGTTGCATGTGCATGTATACCATATTTTACTGTTATTGAAGTAAATAGAGTGTGTTTGACGTAAACATAATTGAAATCATTAAATGTACTTCTACAAACGAAACTCTTCCTTCACACATCACTAAAGGAAATATTAAGTAGCAACATCAAAAAGCAATAACAAACGTATCTGATGTAGCCATTGAGAATAACAAACCCTCGCCTCCGCTCCGCCCTTACTGAGGACTCGTCACCCCGCGATACGGATCTACAGGGGTGGCAATATTTACAGCGTGCGTGTAGTTATCGTTTTGCCCATATTACTCAATTTTATACGCAACTATCATTTTACTAGAGTTGCACGGAATCCAAATTAGATTATAGATAAAATATTGATAACTTGAACAAAATCGAATATGCTGCTATCGGGTCTTTGAATAAGGAAACGATAGTAAAGACTCTAAGGGCTAAACAGCACTTACAAAATTTTTTAGAGGTAACATAAAACCGATGATAATATCATAAATAATCAATAATAATAACAATTATGCAATCAATGAAATAAATTGCAGAGTAAAATTAATCAAATTAAATCAGTAACTTTGATGAAGCAATAAAAGCATTTTCAGCCGAACGAGGCTAAGCCGTCCCAGTTAGTTCTTAATAAAAATTTTAGCTATTCAATAAAAAAGCGATCAATCGATTATTGCGTGTAACATGGGAGAAGTAATATATTTTGCTAATGAACGCATTCTCATACCGCAGTTAAAGGAAAGATGGATCCATAATTCCTGCACCCGCCGTTGTAGCCGTGGCCTCGGAGATGGACATAACAATAGCTTTTCTACATAATAGCAGTGCTATTGTTAGAGTTTTATGAATACAAATATCCAACAAATGCTACGCGTTGATGAGTTACGAGCTACGTAATGAGCAGAAAATAGTAAGCGCATTGTTTGATCTGCTTACCCCGAATATTAATTGAACCGTACCGAATATTAAAGATTTTGACCCTATGATAGACTGACTATAGGGCTATAGGACTTCATGGCAAAAATACTTAAACAAATAATGCTTTTGGCAGATTTCAACTATAGGAGAGCCAGTTGATCAGGTGAAGTTTTGAGAATGCTCCACGTTCCTACTACGAGCTCATTGATTATTTTGGTGTTGATACGACGCAAATCTAATTTTTGATATTTGCCAACTTTTACTAGTTCTGACTTGCTTAACCGAATTAAATCTGTAAACATATGACACGTAGTTAAATAACACTCCGCGCCGCTTGTTTAGGGTCATAATGAACGTTATCATTTATAACTCGAAAACCAGTTTGTCGAGAGTTGACTAAGAGATCACCAAATAAAGTTGCAAAGTTTGCGCAATACCGTAACCCAATTTCATAGTGATTTATGTGCATGTTTTTATTATAAGGTATAATTATTTTATACAGGACAACCTCTAAATACCACTGTGGAAATAATTGGGTAAATTGTATAGTGATTTAAAGCCAAAGTAATTTAAATTCTACAATCGATCCTTAATTGCCGGTGTCATGACGGCCTGCTAACATTTTGGAAGTTGGATGTGCAATGGCTGATCACGAATCGCGTCAAACCATAAGAGAGCTACTTTGACGCTTTTATGAATGGTGGTACAAATCCAGTCTGATACACAATTGTCGTGTCCTATGGAAAAGAGATTTCACGAATAGTACTTCTTGATGATGAAGTTTTCCCTCATGTTTATGATAGTTGCGATCTAGTGAGAAATTAACACTTGAACGTCACGGATTGCAAAGTTTCCTAGATTTATTATATAAAAAAAATCTTGTTAAAGTTACTAACTTGAAAGCTATTACTAATTTTATGCTTGATTATAACAATGCATTCATAAAGCTTCTAAAGTAAATATTTAGCCTGTTGAAAATAAACTTTCATTTCACAAAGGCGCAACGGAAACGTAGCTACCGGAACAAAGGGAAAAAAAAGCAAATAACCCATATAATTTAAAAAGATTATTCCGTGTGAGGAGTCCGTATGCATGAGACGGCTCATCCGAATGTTGTCGCTGTATCGCAGCACTTACCCGCCTTCCGGCTTTGCATAATTTAACTCTTAAGAGAGACATTTTGGGGCAGCACACTTGCGATTGTATAGTTGAAAAAAATCGCTACTATGTTGTTCACAGGACAAGATAATAAAAATAAAATTATTTTTATAATAATATGTTTACTATGTATATTAACTATATGTATATTATATATATGTATATATATGTATATTATATATATGTATATATTATATATATTATATATATTATATATATGTATATTATATATATGTATATAGAATATATATGTATATTAACTACGGTTAACAGCGAGGTTTAAATATTTTAACAACGTCATCTAACGAATCTTGTATCTTGATACAGTTTATCTATCGTCAAAAGATTCTTTTCGACACTGATATGGAAAATATCAGTTTCATAAACGTTGTTTTTTATTGTTTAAAAAAACAGTGCACCAATCCTGATATTATTAGTTGAAGTCTTAAAATAATAAATAAAGAAACAATGCTGTTTATCTCATATAATCAGTGTGCCGATGCTGTCATCCGTCATTGAACATCATAAAATACCAATGACTTTGTTATTGTGTGGTTTGCCTTTACAACCGCAATGCGCCGATCGCATTGCGCAATCTGACTCATTAGAATTAAAAATAAATTATAGCAATTATTATATATAAAAATTATTTACCAATAATTTCGCTGAATTCAAATTAACTTTAGTAATATAATTATAGCTTGTATTATTTTTACCTCAAACAGAACTGTTTAGAAAAATGTATAAAACACGTACGTACGTACATAACGTAGACACAAAATTGTAAAGCAGTTGGTTAAGAACGAAGTTGAACATTTACATTTTTATATAAATAGACCGGTGGTCGTAATTAGACTGTAATTAAATTTCTTTTTTTTTATTTGAACGTTATTGATGTTCTTTTGTCAAAGAACGTACCTCCATGTTCATTGCATATATTGCGTCATTTGGGAGTGTATACGTTTATATATAACGACGTCACGTTCCTCGTTACGACATATTTACGTCATTACTGATTAATTTTAAAGACACGAATATATAGTTTAAAAATAAAAATGAACATTTATTATATATATATATGTAACTTCTTCAGTGACAATCTCAACTGTCTGACTACAGATGAATGTACGTTTGACTTTTGTGTATTTGTCATTCAGTACAAATGTAAACAACGAACGTTTCGTTTTGTTTTATTTACTTGTAGGACATACAAAAATGTTATGTTTTTGCACTCCTTGTCCATAGGAACTTTACTATGCCAAATCCCAGACTCCCACGTCCGTGTAATGTTCCAAAAAACCAGCGTACATCTTTATAACAATCTATTAACACAGATTAAAAAAAGCACCCATATATTACCTCTATATTTCGGTCATTGATATCTAAACCAAATGGACACAATTACCTCAGAGTATTATTACACTATTCCATAATTAGCAAAATTTTTAGTTAAACGCCAACATGTGCGGTTTTGGTAGTCACGCATTTTCAGCGCAGTTATAACTGCGACAAAAAGACGCCCGTCTACCGAACCACGGTAAACTCATCAGACGCGTTCGAAGTTATGCTCGCAGCTGCAACTTGCAAGTCACTCCCTTAGGAATTTCAATTGAGCCTCCGGCGCCCTCCGTCGTGGAAAATGAGCTCGCGGCTAACGATCACAGTTGTCTGACATTAAGCCGAGAACGTTCTAGACAATGACAGTAATGCACAAAGATCACCATTGAAGGAGGGTGGGAGAGGTTCTTGATGGTAGAAACATCATCTGTTTTAGAAACAATAATCGTTTCCCTCAATGGATTTTTGTTACTTAAGCTACAGGATATATAATAACTAGTAACCCATCTTCGCGCGGATGCATTATACCGATTATAAGCGTCAGTGATTTAGATTCTCACATCTACAATTTCTAAGCGTTTTGACAGTTCCTTAAACGTCTAAAATATATTACACATTTAGTTAAGTAAGAATTACTAATATATTAGAAAAAAATCTTCGTTAATCATTCATCAAATAATGTTAAGGAAACGGGAATTTCAGACAAAAATCAGTTTTAATGAAACTCCGATATGTGTGTTATATCAGCTAAGCTGCAATAGCTACTTCGGTTAATTCTAAGTAAATGGCAAGTTTGCACGACATGATAGCATAAAATGCTGCTGAATTGTAGAAACTATGAAAAAAAATGTATATTTTATACTGTAGTATAAAATATTACAATTATTCAGATGTTTATCTAGAAAATATATTTATTAAAATTGTCAATTGCGAGTTAAAAAGTACCTAAATACCTAAAAAGTATCTAGCTGATTGTCTCAACGACCTGAAGTGAAACGTGAGGTAACCTTTTCTCTGTCTGTCCAAAATTTTAGGTTGTCAAAACTCTGTTGCCAACTTAAGTTTCACACAAAATTCTCTCTATGCGGTACTAATTTAATTTTTAGAGTTGGGTGATAGTTAAGGTTTTTTGTGTATCGATAGTTTTACAATGAATATAATAGACATAAATTTGACGATATAATAACTTTTGCGATCTGTTTCCTGTTAGCTCCAACGTGACGTTGCAGAAACAATTTCCTCAATTTTTAGATTTAGGTCAATGAAAAACTGAAAACTACAAAATACAATTAAAAAAAAAACGGAATCTAAAATGATTATAGAATGTATAATGAAGAACATGGTTAAAGTTACAATAATTTCCATCGGAAAATATATCCAATGAGGCTTTAAACCTTGATAAAGTATTCAGGGCGCTTATAAGACGGTGTTCCGCATTCTTACAAGGTGGGGTTAAGACCTTTGTAGCTACGCGTTTTCACAGCTTTGTTGCCTCGAGGGAGCCGCGAGTGATGTTAAAGCTCTTGTTGAAATGTAATCAGTAGTACAGAAATATATTTATTTCTTATTTTTCTATGGCTAAGTAGTAACGTTTTTGATGCTTAAATATAGAAAATCATGATGAAATCATAGGGCGTAATGTGGTCTAAATTAAAAATACTTTATTAAATTCGAGGCGCTGAGAAGATGCTTATGAACGTCAAATCTACAATCGGTTCAGAAAACAACACAGTCATCGAGAAGAACTGGCAAGGATCGATCTGGTTTTTCTTTTCATGATACATACTTCATCCGTTTTTGGATCCACAGTGAGAGGTGTCATTTCCAGACATCACCATATTGATCCACCCTATAATAATAGATAATACAGAGTCTCAAGTGGAAAATATATCCACAAAAAATGTCATCAGGACTCGAGAGCCAACTCATATTTCTAGACTAAGCGTTATACGTGTTTAATCGATTCATCCAGATTGTAGTCAATTGTAAGTTCGGAATCGGATCAAAAAGGCGGGTTTGGTTACAGTAAAAATACTCATATTATTTTTGCAATTACTATTGATTTAAATGCAAATAAGCATTAACCAGAACTGTACCAATTTTGCCAAAAGCCAAATCAGCTGTAATTTGTCTGATGATTCAGTTGAAGAACAACATAGCCCTCGAGGCGACGATGGCTTAGTTGATAGCGTGTTGGGATACAGCGTCAATCGACGTACGTTTGAATTCTTAAAACTAAGTCGCAGCTTTCGGTAAAGGAAAACATAGCGGTGAGACCATAAGATGGTGGTAGAAGCAGAAGTTGAAAATCTGTCCCCAACCACCTGTTGGTGTGTTCCAGCAACTATATTTACCACACCTGTCTCCCTCTAGGTTTAGGGTGTTTACCATCTTAAACCACATCGTCATTTAACATCAGATGAGATTGTGGTAAAAGGTTAAAAACTATAAAGTATAAAAAAGAAGGCTTACACGGTTGCCATGTAAAAGTGATCATCTTTCATAAAATCGTGCTACTGTTGGACAGGACTCTGTGTAGAGGGTGTCAAATAACCCGCGTGTAAGTCGTCACTACGCATTTATCCTACTTAATTATGTAAGGGGAAGAACGGCGGAACAAATCTTTGTATCCGTACGGAATGCGCCCGGATGCCGTGTCAATTTGTTAAGGAATTTGTTGGCGCGCCGTTCACGTAATGACGTCATAAAACGTTACGGGGTCCCGTGCGTGTAATGGAAAATATTTGCTCCTGCGCACGATCCGTGTTTCCTTTCGTGTTTGCATTCAGATTTCTCACGGTTTTATGGATACGGATTTTCATTTCACAGCCGTCAATGTTTTTAGATGGCAGGAATATATATTTTTTATATAAGTTTACACATATGTCTCTTTTAAGCCTTACTTTGTTTTATCAACCTACTCGATTCAATAATATAACTGCCAGTATCAAGTGGGAAATTGTCTGCTCTGAACAATACAATTGATTAATTTTCACATATATTTTCATTGTACTAAACTAGACTTGGCTTGACTTTACTCTGCTAGACTATTTAGCTATATAAATAAAAACAATTTTCGTAAGTAGGTAAGCACGTCACTTCAGAACGCCTGTACCTATTTGATTAATTATTTTTTGTTATGTGTGTAATTGTCAGGACAAGCTTTGTATTAAAGAAAATGTTTGAGTAATCGTACGTATTAATAATTTGTTTGTACAATTTGGATGAAAGTCTCCATATCATAAATGAGTGAGTGAGTGAGACAGAACACAGCTTACAGATTTACGTTCAGTTTTTAAGCTGCAATTTTATTGCATATGGAAGATTTTGTCCCATTTACTTCGTTTTTATACCTATGCGAAGCCGAAGCACATGATAATTTAAAATAAATAAAACGAAAATGATAAATTTATGAACCAAAAACAATTGCAAAACACTAACCTACAAATTGCCACGGAAAAGCCTTGACGGTGTAGTCCAAGATAAATAGAATTTGATTGGAATGGAACAGAATGGTTTTGTGTCCTTTAATTTGGCAGACGCAAATTAGAAGCATACTGTGACCATCGCGTTTTATGCTGTGACCACAAGGTCTGTCTGTTTGTAGAATCGGTCTAAAATTTATGTAATTCTTATCTTTGTATATCGGTCTGGTAATATGCATATGAACAGAGGGAAAATCTACTTAGATACTCTGTTAGCAACCATCCCAGGAATTATGCATCACTGTCGTATGGGCATATACACGTACACCCACTCACTTTCACATACATACTCATCATATATATACATTCACACACTTTTTTACTCTTTAACATTTATGTAGTTTTTAAATAGTTATTTTAACGACTTTTTGTTTCGTTATTTTTTTTGTTTTTCTTCTAACTTTAATGGTTTTAAAATATAATTACCGCCTAATTAATGTCAAGTTAAAATGCACCACCATCAACTAAGTGAATCAAATATTACGCTTCCATGACACAGGCATTGCCTAGTTTGGGGCCATAGTTAAGGCTAACATTTTGTAAAGAATTGTAGGTATTTGTATTTGTAATATCTACTGGGCTGGTTCTGAAAATTGCTTCACTGACAATAGCCTGTATACAAATATAATCATGTTTTTCCATAGTCTCCAAAAGCACTTACCCCCATTTCCGACATATAAAACATAAATCGAATAACATTTCATAATTAGGTTATTGGCGTAAAAACATCGATGAGTAGTCCCAGACGGACACGTGTATCGTCCGCCCTACATATAATAAATAATCTTAAAATAAGCATTGTTCTGTTTAACCAGTTAACGTGTCGGCCTAATGTGGGGTGATGAGTGGTTTCCAGTATTAGTAGGTTATTGTGATTCATCTCGCCGATGGATCAGCAGTGTACTGGATAATGGTGTAGAGTTCAATTTATTTATCTACTAGTAGCAGCCCGTGGTTTCGTCTTCATTAGTATATTTAAAGTGACAGTATACATTATCTTCGCGTAACGGTTTACGTAGCGCACGCCGAGATGGCTTTCAAATGTAGAATTGAAACAATAATAACATTGTCTCATAAGCATTATAACATTATTAACTAGTTTTTTCACGTGTTTTCGCATGTGTAAATGTAGATTTGACTTATTCATATGCAACAGTATTTTTTCGTGATGGAAGGGTATCCTTTGTCCTTTTCTGTACTCCTTATAACGTGTATGCAAAATGTCATTATGATCGGTTGAGTAGTTAAGGCGTGAAAGCGTAACAAACATACTTACATTCGCATATTAGTTAGGATAAGTCTTTAAATGAGTCAGGTAACAATTTTATATGTTATGTTTTTATTTTATTCAATAATAATGTTGTGTCCTTTTCTATTGATTATAAACAAATATGATGCTTTTATTTTTTTCAGGTAAATAAAACAGTCATAAAATATATACTGTCGTGAGTACGCTCTAAGTTTAGCTATTATCATAGTTGTGGTTGTGAAATAGTTTAACCGGTGAAATATTAATATGATGTCCGCAGGTTCGAACTCCGATATGTATCAACGAATTTACACATTCACTAACGTTAAGACTAATTTAAATTCGTAACACTATCGGTCGACGTTGATGGAAAACATCGTGAGGAAACTTGAAACTGAGAAATGTTCTTGTAGTACCACTGTATGTGGGAAAATACAGAAACGTGGATATCACGGAGCTTGAAATCGCCAATAAGTCGTGGGTTGGCGTGGTAATTATACCGATACCTTCCTTACAGAGAAGACCTATGGCCCTGCAGTTAGTTTCTTACAAGCTGATGATGATGTTTATTTTATTTTTTCTAAATTTATTTTTATTGTAATCAATATATTATATTTTTTCTTTTGTTCACATGAGAAATTTTATGCAGATGTATGCTCATAATTAGGACAAGGATTCTCTGAAAAATATCCGACTTATAAATCACATCGAAGCCGTTACCCTAAAATAGCGGTTCGTGACTTGTAAGGAAATTGAGAATGTCATATATTTATTATTATCTTATGTCTTCATTTCTAGTGTTTAACTAGAGGGTTTAGTTCTCCTGAAATCATTTTTTATTTCATTGAAACTACGTACCTATTTTATCTAGATTCATTCTAATTTGTTTTTTATTTCATTTTTACTGTATGTTGCCATTACCACTTACCCCATATAACACGTTTACACATATTATATGATCACTGCTAAATTTTATCACCATTACTTAACTTCTATTGAAAATCGCAATGATATATAAGCCTTTAAAAAATTCTGAAAGAAATCTGTCTGGCAATAAAAGTGTGGCCGAACTCATTTGAGCTGTTTCACTAATCAAGCCGGATAAATAACAGACATATCAGTTTTATATTTATAGATTTCTGCTATCAGACATCTGCACGGGAATGTAGGGTAATTTACATGAATTGTTGGTATAAAACAAAACCTAGACGCTTGTTAAATTCATGATCGGTGCTTAGTCATGAGGCGATATAGTTGGGGCAAACCAACCAGGTCAGCTGTGGCGTGGCATGTATTATTTTTTTTGTGGTAGTGTATACATTTTCAAATTTTATTTACAAAATGAAAACTACAGTTGAATATAATAATAAGAACGAACATATACGACTAGCTTTTACTCACGGCTTCGCTAGTGACTATGTAGACTTCGTATCTCCCTTCCGAATGAAAGTTACCCAGTGTCCTCTTTTGTACTCCTGACAACATGTATGCAATATTTCGTGATGATTGGTTCATTAGTTAAGGCATTAAAGTGTAACAAACCCAACAAACTACCTTTCACATTTATAAGATTAGAATTTGTAACTGAAATAAATCAAAGCAATCGTTCGTATCTTAAAAATTGAAATGAAGTTTATCTGATGTTATTCGGTAATTGCAGCTTATATGTTATATATAACCGACTTCAATAGGACCGCAGTTCTGAGGGCAGACACTTTGACCCAGAAAAAAAAATAGCGCACTGCTACTTCATGAAAGGAATAGAAGTGGTGGTGGCAATCCTAATAGATCCTGATCTCAGTCCGATCCAGTCCGATCCCGGTCTCTATAATTAAATATACCTATTAAAAGATTAGTTGTAAAAAATTCGTAAGTAATTGTTATCCCACTTAATATTAGAAATGAAAAAGTTTGTAGGGATGAATGGATGATATGATATGATTTTTATGAATCTTTACATGAATGTAGCTTATATGTGAGAATATGGCATGTTGTATAATTTTTAAATATAATATTCATTTGCCAAATTATAAAAGCGTGTGTCAAACAAGTTAAAAAAATGTTGCTACCTGAAAGATATATTATATCATGCACTGCATAAATTCTCAGTGTTACGCGAAGTTATTGTAGTGTGTAGACGTTTATAAACATACACATTCAGACAACATAGCGGCCAACTCCTAGTCAGTGGTAATCTTTAAAATTATTTTGAAATTTATTAAGGCAATACAATTATTTTAGTTTTTTTTTTCCGATAAATTGTTATTATTACTGATTTAAAAAAACCGGATTCATCATAGGTTTAGACAAAAAACAATTTGGCCCGCGCATATTTAGAGGTATGTCATCCCTGAACCTTGAGTACTAAATTCAATGTTCCTTTCATACTGTATGACGGTAAAAAATACATATTTGCAATATACGTGCCGGTAAATATGTACATAAACTGATCTATTTAAAGCGTGACCCGGTCAATTGAATACAATGCTATTGTTACATTCGTGTCGTATCTTCACCCACGTCGCGTCCCTAACAAGGCTATCTGCGCCGGAACACGTAGCCAAGATATCCTGATAAGACACACGTATATATGTTTATATTAGAGGAGACCCCCGTAAAGCGGTACAGTAAAAAAGGGAAGAATTGTGTCTGTGCAGTAAGGAAAGAACCTACGAGAAGATACGCGATATCTGTTTGTTTGAATTAAAGCCACCATACATCAAGATGTGATGTGCATGATGGCTTTTCTCAAAGTCCGCCTGGCTAGCTACAACCCAACTTAAAAGTCTGTTGTGAGGCACCTGTGGGCGTGTTCCGGCATCTGCACTCGAGAGTCAATCTCTCTAGGCTCGACGTGTTTACCATCTTGGACTACGTCGTCATTTAAGATCAGGTGAAACTGTGGTCAAACTCTGAACCTAAAGATCTAAACCTATAAGGCTCTACCATCATGTTATCGTTTCATCACTATGTGTTCGTTCACCGCAAGTACCGAGTTTTTACAGAATTTGCCAGGCAAATGAAGGTAGCGATGTGGTCTTAGACCACATAATCATTTAACATCAGATGAGATTGTAGTCAAATGATAAACTATAAAGTATAAAATAAAAACTTAAATATAATATGACTCACAAGTTTTTGCTCTCCGCTTCACTCGCGTTAATGCACATTGGGTCGATGTCTCGGGAACAATACATTACACCTAAAGGTATCACCTCTGATTACATCTACGCAAAATTTCATAATCATTAATTCTATGGTAATAAACAAACAAACAAATTCACTTTCGCTCTCGTGATATTAGTTAGGAACTAATGTCAATCCTATAATTAAGACGAATCTTACGATATCTCGTATGTTAAAATCCAATATAATGTTAGTGTTACATAGGGTCCCAAAGAAATAAATATACAAACATATTTTTTTATTCTCAGTCAATATTAGTGGAGTTTTTGTATATAGGGAGTTCATAAGCATGTCATCCAAAAGCTGATAGGTTATACAAATTATTAATAAAACTGAAAAAATTATAAAATATGAGTAATATTAAAATTATGAGATGGAAATACACTCATCAAAAAAGTCTAAGCATCATGTACTAATTCAAATTTTAGAATGGTTCTTCACATTATAACGTTGTATTTGATTTTTAAAATAATATCTTTAGGGTTCTTTGATGTAAAAATAACAGCTGTTGTCTTTATAAGTTCTTTTAATAACAGAAATTAACAATATTAGAATATACTGTA
The DNA here is from genome assembly GCA_035772565.1 of Antheraea assamensis. Classification (NCBI taxonomy): domain Eukaryota; kingdom Metazoa; phylum Arthropoda; class Insecta; order Lepidoptera; family Saturniidae; genus Antheraea; species Antheraea assamensis. Next base: position 1,165,050 of record JAQQSE010000046.1, on the reverse strand, counting down.
GAAACTAAGATACATAAGAAACTAAACTTTTTTTTACAAAATAAATTTTTTAAAGAAAATGTATTTATTGTGAAAGAATAGAACAATTTAATACAAAGTATGGTCTCCTCTGCTATTCAGAACTTGTCGGCAACGATTATTCATTGAATTAATGAGACTGTTTATGTCATCTTGCGGTATTCGCTCCCAATGGAATTGTAGCCAATCCTTCAGAGCTGTTGGGTTGTTGTCACTCCGTCCAAGTCCTTCAAAACACGTCTCTGGAGCATGTCCCATGCGTGCTCGATGGGGTTGTGATCTGGCGATTGTGCAGGCCAGGGCAATACCCGGATGTTCTCCGTTGCAAAGTATTCACTGGTTCGCCGAGCTGTATGTGAACGCGCATTGTCATGCATTAACCTAAAATCGGAGCCAAAGGTTTGTGCAAATGGATAGACATAAGGTCTGAGAATATCCTCAATGTAATTTTCAACATTCATGTTTCCATTTACAAAAACGAGCTCAGTTCGCCTGGTCTTCATAATACCCGCCCATAACATAATTGTTGAGCCTCTGTATGGATGAACTTCCTGAACGCACCTGAGCCTTTCAGTATTTCCGGGCTGACGATACACTCGCACCCTTCTTGTATCAGGCTTAAACCCGAATCGCGACTCATCGGAAAACATAATTTTATCCCATTGTTCCTGGGTGCATGTTATGCGTTCTCTACACCATTCATATCGACGAGCGCGATTCCCGTGACGTATCGGTGAGCACCTGATTGGGCGTCGAGCTCGTAGGCCGTACTCATGCAGTCGATTTCGCACAGTTTGAGGACTTACATGAACCCCACTTGAAATTTGTAGCCTCAAACTTATCTCTCGAGCGGTTAACATCGGCTGGCGTCTTGCAGTCAGGTACCGGTCTTACTGAGGGGTTGTACTCCTTTTACGGCCTGGATGCTGTTCAGCGGGTTCTCCTGTATTATTGTAGCGCTGCCAAAGACGACAAATAACACTTCTATGAATGCCAAAATGTCGAGATACCTGAGATTGATTACTTCCCGCTTGCAACATCCCTACAGCTCTTTGCATTTTATCTGCCATCAAATGACGTCGCTTCATGACGTAAAGAATATCTAACAATTCAATTTTGTCGCTAACTTTATTTAAATGGTTGGTAAAATTATAAAATCAAGACTAAACGTAACAATTAAAACGCACTTAAATTCAAACAAATTCGCAGTCAATTGAATTTTATGAAAAACATAACATAATCGATTTTTTTTTACAACCAGCCAGTATGTCATCAATAACAAAAAAGTTTACTTACCTACGCACTTTGTTTGAGTAAATACTTAGAAATTAATTAATATAAATGGTAAAATTTGTAATATCACGCATGTTGCTTAGACTTTTTTGATGTGTGTAGTTAGCAGCGTAATAAAAGCATATGGTACCACTGCTACTACTAGTAGGTATACATGTATAAAATACCCCGACACCATTGACAATCGTATCCATTAACGCCGCTGTCACCTCGTCGCATGAATAATATGTTTATCGATACATCAAAAAATAGTTTTAGTAAAATATGTGATAACCCTAAAAATACTCGCTTAAAGTAAACGCATAATCGAACAGTAGTTTATTACTCTCTATTGAATGGACACCCAAAACCACACCATTAAACACGTCAACGCTAATGGAAGCTCTACAAACGACGCCGGATCAAATTTATCGTGAAAAATCGTCCGTTCTAATAAAATTAAGGTTAACCAGATGTCAGTTGCGAAGAAACCTTTAAACCGATCAAGAAAATTGAACCCCACCCTTGATGGATTACGGGTTCGAACGGTTGGTTCGCTTTTAAATTTCGGCGACAGAAGCCGCGTGAAGACTTACGATTGTCTCCTGAGGCCCTTGTAATTTCTATATTTCCGAGTATCTATAAATTATAGATGGTAATAACGACTATATTTAAATAGTCAGTTAATTTACTATATTATTTTTCAATAATTATTGTTATAAACGGTTGTCAGTTATTTTGTTGTTTGGTAATTTGAGGTTTTGTATTGAATTGCGATTTATAATGATGGTACTATAATGAAATAAATTGTCGCATATTGGTTACTTATTTGCACATTGCGATAACAACAGACGTCAATTGTTTATATTTGGGAATTGTGTAGCTCGGGAGGTGTGGTTTGGTGTATTAACAGAAGCATGTTTTGTCGTACGCACGCAGGCCAGAAGAGATATTTATCTGTAAATTCAGAAAGTATTTGAATTTTTAGGAATATACTCCTGAGTACCGCATCTATACAGCTCTAATTTTAGCGTTTGATTTTTTAAACCCCTAAAAAAAATGTCGCCTACCTTTGTTATATATCATACTTTTTGCTGTATTTTTTTTATTCAAGAATCGTTGGAGTTTAGTCAAACAGGAAAAACAATCTGATAACACTGATTGTTTACTTTTCTAGATATCAATTTCTAGTTGAAGATTGTTTAAAATACATTGTAAAAAACACGTGTGCTACGATGACTAAATTTGGTATTACAAGCTCCCTCTGCAAGCTCAAATTGTTACATTTACTTATACGGATGAGATTGTGACTAACCTGTTAAAGGACACAATAACGAAGAACTACACGCTTTTCAGTGCATACAGAATATCGCCATCGATGGAATCGAATCAATGATACAAAACTATACCGCACGTGTTATGCTTAAGTCTAACGTAATAGACATAAAGCGGGTATCACCTTACCGTATTTGCATTCAGACAACTCTACGTCCACGAGTCAAGATTAGGGGTGCAAGTTTGAATAAGTATCGATATCGATATGTATGCGAATTATCGATATATCAATCGTTTTAACACGATATACTAATACTAAAAGGTTGTTTTTTGATAGCGTTATTCTTTCAAACTACCAAATAGATCTGATGAATTCTTTTTGCATCTTATAGCCCATTTAATAGCAGCCTTTACACGACACGTTCTTTCCTGCGTGAAAACGCTTTCGAATGCACGTGTAAAAACAAACAATAACGATAACTTGTGAATTCGTATACACGCTTTCCCGTGTTCAATACTGTACACTCCAGTCGCGCGTGAAAGAATGTGTTGTCTCAAGGCAGGTATTAAGGAAGATTATAAGCAATTCCTTAGGAACGCAGTAATAGGTATATAGAATATAGGCTCCAAAGTGTTATACACAAAAATTAATATCATAAACATTTGAGAAAAGCTATTAAGTTATCACCGGTATAGCGATAAGAGGTATATATAACCATACTCTAAAAGATGGGATAATGAAGGTAGTGTTTTTTTTACTCTTAACCGATTTTATGGTGCTAAGAATGCAAGTACCACAAACGCTTATGAATGTAGATTCTAATCATTTGTGTTTTTTTTTAATGTAATTTCGCGTTTTTCAGTGAAGACAATGAATGAGTGAATGCTTCTTTTGCACTTTTTAGCTTGTACACTGGCGGGCTTAATGCCACAAAGTATTTTCTTCCAGCTAACAAACGGTATTGTTACCAAGAATAAAAGTGATTGTAGTGCAAATAAAAAAAGCGAATAAAATGAATAAACTAAAAATATATAAAAAAATTAACATTGAAATATGATTCAAAATACATAATGCACTGAATACACCTATAGAGTAAAAAGCAAAACCTTAGATAAAGTTAATAGAGAATTTGATAAAAATACTTAGAAATGTTTCCGAGATCACAAATATATATATATAACGCACATATATAATACTAGCTGATACCCGCGGCTTCGCACCCGTTTTTTTAAATTGTATTAAAGTAATATAATGGTGGGAAGTGGTAGAATTACAGAAATGCTCTTTTAAAACATTTGTAGGTATGACATGACACGCATGCCACCTACTGTTATATATAACGTGTACAGTAAATATGTAAATACTAACAGTGTGCTGGATGGGATTTAGCAACAACAACAACATATTTGGAGCTTTAATTTGAACTTTAATCCCTTCAGTACTCATTTACACAGTATAAGAAAGTAATGAAAATTTCAAGATATACAATTTCTCTTAAAAATGTTGTTATATAGATATTATTAACATAATTAAGTTTTTGCGATTATACAAAAAGTAATCACTTCTCTATTCCGCAAGAAATTCTTTAATGGAACTGTTAAGGTAATACGTGTCCGATCTAATATTGAAAAAAAAACGTCTTCTATTTTCAAAACACCTATTAATTATAAAAAATAAAAAAAAATACAAAATGGGCAAACGTGGGCATATGAAATACTTCAAGAATCCACCTTGACATTTTCAATTTTTTAAATTTTTTCGGACGCTGGCTCACGCAATTTAAATTATATTTTTTTAACTTTTTTTGTAGAGGTGGGCAATAAAAAATTAAATGGTGAGTAAAAAGGGGAAATCGATGGGCAAACCCTCTACGCATTTTCAAATCGTTACGCGAAAAATTGGGGGCTAACTTCCCGAAGCTATGGTTAATGAGTTATGTAGACGCGATCACGGAAAATAAAAACAAAATGGCTGCCAATTTGACCAAAATACAAATAAGCAAATTACATACATTTATATATTCAATACAATTATATTAATTCTTGGAGTCCAATACAGTGCACACCTCAAGCACATGCTTACAGTGAACAACATACTTTTGCTAAATTTCACGCGGAAGAAGTCGTGGGTAACAGCTAGTCTAAAATAAAATAACCTAAGTTAGTTCTTATAACTTCTGCTAGTGAAAGCCATGTGAAAATTGGTCCAATCGTTTCAAATATTCCACACTGATGAAATCGCGAGTAACAGCTAGTAAATAATAAAATAGCTCAAGTTATTTCGCATTACTTTAATCACATGTCAGTGAAAGTCTCGTTAAAATTTGGTGTATCGTTTTGGAAATTCCTTATTGGACAGGAAAAAGTCGCGAGTAACAGCTAGTCTAAGATAAAATTGCCTAAATTACTGTTTCAGCTGATCAGCTACGTGCCTGTAAAATTCATGTGGACTTTATTAGTTCTATCTGTTTTGAAGAATACACTGTGGGCACAGCTACAGATAACAGCTAGTTTAAAATAAGTTAAACTAAGTCAGTACTTATAAAGTCAGTTATATGCCAGTAAAAGTCCCGTGAAGATCAATCAAACCGTTTTGGAGATGTCACTGCGGACGAAGGCGCAGGTAATAGGTACTTTAAAAAAAATAGCTTAAATTACTTCTTATGGGGTCGGCTATCTACCAGTGAAAGTCCCGTAAAAATCGGTTTTGCCGTTTCGGATATTCCGCTACGGGCAAAGTTGCGAATAACAGCTAGTCTTAAATAATATAGTCTGTAAATTCAGCTCTCTGCCAGTAAAATTTCTGTCAAAGTCGGTTCAGTCATTTCGAAGATTACCCGGAACATACAGACTGACAGACAAACATTTTAAAATTTGATTTTTATTATAAGTAAGTAGCTTATACGCTTTCATATCCAGTCAGTAAAAAGTAGGTATTTTGATAATATATATAGACACTTCATTTTTATTATATCTATAGATTGCAAGTCGAAAATTCGAAATAATACTGACCTAAAATGACATTTTTGAATGAAAACTTACTAATTCAATGAACATAAAATAATTAGTGGCGTGCGACTGTTCGAATTAATTGATAACGAATCGATTCGAAATACGAATTGAACATACGAATAATTTGAACTATTCGGATTAGTCAATTTAATTTATGCGTCAAATAAGCATTAACTATAAAATGCTACGAACTAACCAGTAATGCCATCACAGTCGACACCAGCCATTAAGAGCATTGAAAAATACTGTATTTCTATTTTTAGACAAAAAGTGGCGGGAAGAAGAGAATATTACAAATTTAAAAAATTAAATGTCATTCATTCTTATATGAATATGTTTTTTTTTCAACGGCACTGACAATTTTCTTTATGAACTATAATCGATTTCTTTATTTATAAATAACCATACAAAATATTCCAATATAGTAAAAGCTATACGTTTGTACCTTATTAGTTGTTAACGAATTTTATACAAAAATATTGAAATCTCTTTGAAACAAAATAATTCAGCTATTTCTGTTAAAAAATTGTCAACATTGAAATGCTATAAAATTATTTAGATTTCCCTGAGAAAGTGTATTTTTAATAAATATTTTCACTAATATGAATTTATTATTGTAGAATTGAATTACATAGTAAATTGTTTTTGAAAGGTATTTCAGTCTTGATGTTTAGGTACAAAATTTTTGACGTTAATGTTTTTTTAAATTTGAATTATTAAAATAGTGAAAAATGTTGTAACTTTCCCTATAAGTATTAGTTTAATAATTCTACGTCATTTAAAAAAAATAGGGAAAGTTTGAATTTTCTATTCAAAATTGGGATAGAATAACATACGATTCGTTTAGGTTCAAGGATTATTCGCACATCCCTAAAAATAAACGTGTTACCATGGCAACGGTTATAATATTATTGGTTACTATAACAACGGTTGTCTAATGTCAGGGACTATCGATGTCTGTAGGAGAATATTTAATTTTAACTGAAAAATGTATTTCGGATAGGTTTTACACAAAATCCGTTCTTAGTGAGCGTCTACATTGCAAAAGGAATAACTATGGTGAATTTTAAGTCAATCGGACATACAGTTTCAGAGAAATCGTGATGAGTCAGTCAGTGATATTTCGCTTATATATATATAGATAATATATATATTATAGACTATATATATAGTGCGATAAGTAAATATAAAATTACAAATTAAACATAATTATTCCTTAATAATCACGTGCGAAGCCGCAACATCAGCTAGTATTTTTAAACGTTTGTATATAATATATTTGTATTTCTAATCGTATTCGTTTTACAACTAAACAACAGTTTATAAAAATATGTATGTTTAGACGGTAAAATATTTCTCATTTAATAACAATCCATTGTTTGGCTCGTTGACCAGCAAAGTTGTAATTCCCAAAACTCCTAAGCATGTCGTGTAATAAATTAAAGTAGGCACTCAGTCTGCCGCCCGGTCTGCGAATCTAGATCTCCAAGGCCGGCACCGCTCACGCTCTTGTGTATACAGAATATATTATTTACATAGCGCCATTTAGCTAATATGAAATTCGGCAGCATGCGCGACCCGAGAGCCTCATGTCTTATAATATAACAGTGTACTAGTTGTCGTTTGCGACTTGGATTGTTTTCAGGTTCTTGATATTCACCAAGCAATAATGGCAAGATGGAATAACAGTTGTCAGTTTAAAAGACATGATCATGAAACCGTAACATGGTGGTATTTCTTTTTCTGAAACCCATGTGACTAGCCACTACTCTAAAGATAGGAATCTGTGGTCTAGCACTAATAGATATCTACCATCTTCATCCATATTGCCAGTTTCCATAATTCGAGTTTGTGGTCATGGTCAACCACTAAAGCCTATACAAAACAAAGAATTACAGAATTCCGATATTCCAATGCAACGGTTTTGAGTTCTGTCAGGATTTCGCTAATTCTCCTTACCGTAATTATTTTTCTCCATTGAGGTAAATAATCATGATTACATCTGCCTTTTTACGTCCTTTAATTAGAACTCTTGTAGTCTTTCAGTTCATTAATCTCGTATTAATTAATTTGGAGGTGGTAGAGCTACGCTGAAGCTATTACTGGTTTCAGCATGAATGGGTCGGCTCGCCCGGGGTAGTACCACCCTCTCACAGAAAACCGACGTGAAGTAACAGTGGTTGCACTGTTGCGTTTCGTTCGGCCAGTGAGAGCGCCGGAGGCCCACATATTTAAAAGGCCGGCAACGCACTTGCGACGCCCCTGGTGTTGCTAGTGTCTATGGACGGCGGTGATCACTTACCATCAGGTGACCCACCTGTTCGTTTGCCCCCTATAATATATAAAAAAAAATAATAATAAAAAAAAAGCAATTATAATACCCGTACTGCACTTATATCTCCTTTTACATATTATACATAGAAGCGCTAGAATTTGGGCATAGTATCTCTGGTATCTGGAGACTACCACTTACTCATAATGGTTTGAAAAATTTCATTTAGTTTCGATTCTAACTTTTCATTTTCATTGGCCTACGACGTTATTTTCATAATAATAATAATAATGGTAGTAGATCAAGTTTTTCATCCCTGCGTACAGAAATGTAGGCCACTAATCATAATTATGTAGTGAGGCTTAACAAGAATCTGTCCGTGTCTGAAGTTTCATGTCTTTTAACAGTGAACTATAGGAGATCTGTGATACATAATATGCTGTACAATTGATATCATGGTTAGAAAGGGATCAGTACGAACAGACAAAAAATTATATAGTAACGATGTGTATATTTGAAAAACGCGAAACAACGCCTAGTAGGCTCATATACACGCGTTATCCTGTTTCCTAGAGGCACTTCTGTAAACGAGATTCGATTCGAGAATATTCCATTTTCCTTAATGCAACGTTGAAGTCACGTCCTAGTTATTGTGGATGGGAAAGAAATCTTAACGCTGTGTTACGTGGTTGGTGAATGAAAAGTTATTCGGTGGGATTGCGTTGACACTAAGCCAAAAGGTGAAAGGTGGTTATTCTATGACTGTTCTTTTACTGCAAGTTCTTTTTCTTCTTCTTTAACCTTATCCCATCTAGGTAGAGTTGGCACAACATGTTTGTCATATTGTGTTGTATGATTTGGTTTATTTTTACGATCGACCTCATGCCTGATATCAATCCTTCTTGGGTTTATTTTTTAGTACCATTATAACTTCAATTATGTGGATATTTGATTATTCGATGACAGGTGGTAAGGATTCAAATTACGCGCTTGTGTACGATGTATCCGTGAATTGCACCTCTACAGGCTCTGGCTTCAGGTTTTTTTAATTTATATTATAGGGCGCAAACGAACAGGTGGTCATCTGATGGTAAGTGATCACTGCCGTCCATAGACACTAGCAACACCAGGGGAGTCGCAAGTGCGTTGCCGGCCTTTTAAATATGTGGGCCTCTACGTAGTAGTAGTAGTAGTAGTAGTAGTGCGTAGCTCTACCACCTACAAATCTATCGTAACCATGAAGATTTCTTCCTGCAAATCTGGTTCAGGCGGTTCACTGGCATATGTTTTTCTATTCTTGTCACCGATGTCCGATTCTGATTATTCGGTTTTTGCTTTGAGATTATTGCACATACAGTAACTTTGAGGACAGTCTCTTGTCCCTATGTTGTGGCGTACCCTTCTATATATACTTGTTCTTTTACTGCAAGTTATTCGATATAAAGAAGTAATTTTAAATATACTTCTGTTTAAGTCAATTTTGTGTGTGATATTGTTCTGCTCTATCCTTAACATCAATAGAATGATTTGCATATATACATAATTTGTTTGTTTGTTCCCGCTTTCGTCAGATACGAATTACAGTGGAAAACTACGGTCAAACGAGATGACGTTTACTCATAATAACTGTGTGACTGTTTGGATACGAATAATCGATTTGGCCTTGCGATTAATTCACTTTAAATACGCTTCAAGATGTCGCACTTGACTTCATAAAATAGTAAATATTCTGATAACTTTATAAAGAACGGGCGAGATTTTTCATTATATATTTTAACACTAGCGGGTGCCTGCGACTACGTTCTCGAGAAAATGTTTTTGTAGTGAAACTTCTTACAGAAGAAGGGCTTTGAAGTTCTGATCCGCAACTTATTTGTTTGACGAAAATAGTGGAGGTAAACACTGTGTCGGGTCGAGTGTTGAAATCACCAGTTCTCGTCCGATCACCGAAGTTAAGTATCGTCGGGCGGGGTCAGTACATGGATGGGTGACGGCGTGTTGTTGGATATTTGTTTTTTTTGTACTTTTTAAAAAGAAGTTTTCACTTCTTTCGTGTGGTCATAAGCACACACTCACTTTTACATTTTTAGATTACTTGTTTTAACTGGATTCATTGTTAAATGTTTTTTTTATTCATTTTTGTTGTATACTTTACCTATACAAGCTTTTATCCAAATGTTTGTTACGTTTGTTAAATTTTACTATTGCTACTTATCCCATATGGAACATCATAATCATATGTAGGTAAAAATTCTACTATTTTTTATTGAAAGGAAACTATCTCGAAGCTAGAACAAATGACAGGCAAGTTAATTTGGTTTATATGTATAGTTTTGTAATACTCTGCGTTTTTGATTGAGTCGTAATACATAACATAGCGTGCGCGTATTACTTCAACTTGTATTGTTACGTTTTATTACGTTAATGATATAATAACAGACCGTATAACACAGGAATGCGAATTAATAACGACGTACAAATAAATGTATAACATGTAGTGTAGATAATAGATTCTACTGTATTATTTCTACAAACGATTTCGAAGCGATCTCGACAAACGGCTTTTTTATATAATTCCTATTTTCAGTAGTGAAAATTCTTAGGGGGCTTGCAATTTTAATCGGCAACCTTTTTGTGTGACGATTGAGGGTCCAATCACTATGTGAGCTAGAGTGTTGAAAACATTCTCTCGTTCAATCAACGAAGTTAAGCAACGTCGGGTGCGGTCAATATTTGGAAGAGTGACCGTCTTGGCACACCGCGTGACTTTGACTTATATTATTTTTAATTAAATTGTTTCCCTGTAGTACAAAAGTTTCACTTCTGTCGTGTGTTTTGATAACTCATAATTAACAGATATTTTGTCAGCGTTAACAAGGTAAAATTTAATTAAAATAAATACAACCTGACGCTATATTAGAATGGAAACCATATAAACCAAGAAAAATCATTCATGTGAACACGCTTTCTTGGTAATCCATTCAACAGTGTTGGTTTTTATCAATCTCAGACATTTCTACGTCGATTTTTTTAACATACAACTATTTGAAAAAAAGCTAGTATTTGGTTTGTGGTTATAAAATAAAATCTCCATCTTTTCAACGAGAATTCTGTATTATATTTATTAGTTTCAGCAACCTGTAAGTTGTGATTCACGAGCCGTAATCTCTAACACTGGCACGATTTTTATTTTTTTATTACAATTTTGAGATAACAAGTTGAAATGATGTAGGTATATAATATGCTAAGGACAACAATATTGCTAATGACACATACACATTAATCAAGAAAGACAAATATACATCAGAAACCTTATGTTTCTTATTAAAGCGAAACACACATATTATATAACAAAGATGATCATATATGCAGAACCCGTTGGTTCTTAATAAAACGAAATGAGACATAATACTACAGAGACAAATATGAACATGTATGGAACTCATCCATCCTCAGTAACTAGGAGTATTCTTTTTTTATTACTTTTTTATTAAAGGGCCCGCAGCGACGATAATAGAATTTCTTTGGAGCCATTAATAAATAACGAAGTAAGTATTTCATAACTTTCAGTCTAAATCAACCTCATATGATAATCATAGTTAGCCAGATTTAAGAAACTCATCGCCACTGGTGTGAATATCATACCTATAGAGGACAAAACAAAGCCGCTATGCTCTAGGGTCGTTTACAGTCGTTAATCTGTTCGAAGAGTAAAATATCCCTCAGACACAAGCTCACACTATACAAAACTTCTATTCGTCCTGTTCAGACATATAGTTGTCCCATTTTTGCGCACATGTCAGGTGCAACTTCAAAAAGTTGCAATAACTGCAGAACAAATTTCTACGTAGAGCGGTTGGTGGGCCTTGGTACATCCAGAGAGAAGACCTCCATAGAGATCTGGAGACGCCCTCTATCTGGGATTACGTCAAGACCCTCACTACTAGTTATTTTGAAAAAGCCGCGAATCATCCGAGCCCATTAGACGTTAGTGGTATCATCCACCGCGACTTACGACACCGTAACCGACGAAATAGCGGCAACAAACAACCAGTACCCGTCCGTCCCTCAAAACAAAACGTGTTCGTACCCACGCCCGCGTAATCACAGATCACGCCACAGCGGCTTAACTGAATTTTGCCCCAGCACACTCGCCTCGGCAGCGGCTCAAAGTTAGGTCCAGTCCCCCGGATTGGAGCCCTCGAGCACTTTGCTTACGCGAGTACAGTGACACTAAATTTTTTCAATCACTAGTCTTACAACACAACACAGATCCACGTCCACACAAGTAGGTACACATACTGGATGGGTTTTGGTGTTTTTTTAGCCTTTTCGAACTGTCTAAGCTTAGTTAGATTCGGGATAAGACGCATCGTGCGCCTCGGCTTGGATTATCGCCAATATAAAATCGGGTGAGTGCCCTAAGCGCTCCCCTTAGTAGTCCAGTAGAGGCCTGTTCGGACAACAATGTATAGCCAGTCAGAAAAAAAAAGTGGTGTGGAGTCGTATATTTCACAATTTTAAGTTTTCAAAATAATACAGATTTTATATCTTATTTCATTTTATTTATACCACGATGGTGGCATGGTGGATGATGGTGGTAAGCGGTCACCGCAGCCTGTGGACGCTTGCAAAACCGAAGTTATCACATGCGCGTTGCCGACCTTTTAAAGCTCTGTTTACTTTCCTCTTGACAAACCCCATACTGTAGTTCCCTGGAAAAGCCTATGCGAGAAGCTCTTTTCACAATCGGAGCGTTCGTTCGTTATTTCGGTTCCCAGTTGTGAAGGTGAATTCCCTGCCGATGACGAAAGGTGCAATGCGGTAAAGTGGACACAGGCACAATGTTAAAAAATTCCTCAGAACACAACATTTATACAAACGCTAGAACACATATAAAAAGGCGACGTCTCTCCTTAGACTTCTCCTTACTTATCTATCACTACAGTTTTAATATTTTACATTCATATAAGTGGCATCACGAAATTTATGACTCGTCTCCGCCTCCTTGTTCACGTTTTGCGGACTCAACCCTCCGCTTAAAGTCTTATATCTTATGAATGGCCTTTAGAAGTGTACGTTGAAAAAAATGGGATAAATTGATTACAGCTATTTCACATTCAAAACTCTATCTTATTCAGATGATTTGAATTTTTCATCATCCAGTTCCAATCTTTAATAGATCAGCGTTACGTTGCCGCCAAGCTAATACAATCTCTATATTTTTGCGTTAAAGTCGAACCTGGTTTGTCCTGCATTAAGGATGCACCCCAAAATGGGGTAATGAACGAAGTAACTCGCAAGACGCGGCTAATAGCCTAAGTTCTATGGAGGGGTCCGCAGAACGTGTGGAACACACTTTAACAAGAACTTTCCAGCTAATAATAATGTTTGTGGGTACGTGTAATTTTTGGTTTGGGCACGATTACGTGTCTCTTGTTTATAGGTAGATAGATGGAAGACTTATGTTTGTGTACCTTGGATATACGGACATACATTAGATTCTGTATTTGTATATGTTATATTTGTTGTTTTGTTGTTTTGTGTCTTATTTGCTAATTTTACTTCCCGGATGATAGAATGTCACCATTTTGTCCGACTAAAGTGCGACTCCTATACACCGTGTGTACCACCCACTTTCGGAGAGTGCCGCTTTTCGGTATTAGCCGATATGTACACAGTCGCAAGATTGGATGTTAATGATTTGACATTTGACTTCCGTCGACTTATGAAACAATGATAGTGTGTTCGGATACCACGTCGACGTAGGTACGAATCCTTACGACTGAGTCGGAGCTTTCGGTGAAGGAAAACATCGTGATGTAACCATAACATAGTAGTAGGGCTTTGTATAAGTCCGCCTGGCTAGCTAACCCATCTTCAAGTCGAAAACCTGTCACCAAACATCTGTTGATGTATGTTGGCAGCTGCACTTGAGAGTCGGACCCCCTCTAAGGTTAACTTGTTTACTATCTTAGACCACATCGTTATTTAATCTCTGATGAAATTGTGGACAAACGATGAAACCTATAAAGAATTCAAAAATAAATAAAAAACAACCATTCATATGATAAATCTGTCACAATGGCTCTATTTTAGTTTGTCACGTCTTGAGATCAACCAACGTCTATTCAGCTGCCAAGACACTCTCCACCCATCAGGCACTCTATCGTTTTTGCATAATTAAACAGTCACCGTAGTGCTATATTTTGAATGATTTCTTTCTGTTTACCTCTGTAGAGACATGTCGTCTTACCATATATAGAATAAATCATCTTAGCAGCGTATGCATTAGAAACATAATCCATCTAATTTCAGATTCCATTTGCAACCATCAGATCCAAGATCTTCATTTGATTGCATAATACCTGTGCATTGCACCGATAATGTTTGTAAATTGCTATCAACTCATCCAGCGGCGATTAATGAGCAATTAACAGGAAATGTTCATCCGATAATAACCTGTTGCGCGTAACACTTGCCTTGGTGCTAAATAATATGCACTTTAAAGCTAATATAAGCTATAGGTTTCTTGTTAAAAGTCTTTTTGGATCAAATTTGTCTCAGGAAATACCTCATTGAATCACACATGTCTTTGTTAAGAAATGAAATCCCACTGGTCCTGGAATAAAGAAATAAGTTGTTTTTTTTTTAAATATAGAACTAGTAATATGCAGTAGTCGACTCTCGATAATTTGACCCTCCTAATACTAGAGAAAAATTTCAAATTACCAGGAGTTCAAAATAATCAAGAGAAAAAGGGAGGAAAACAACGAAGTAAACAAGAAAAATCAAGTAAACAAAGTTGTTGATTTAGTACTTTAAGCATTTGTACAATTATTCACAATTTTCATTTTTAAAAGAAGTTCGTAATTGTTTGTTGAATGAGTGATTTCATTCATCATTATCCACTGAATTTTCGATCGTGGTGAGAACTGAGAACTCAACGAACTCACTTATACGTTGTTTATGTAAACAATCGACAGGTCTTTTCATATATGTGAACAACTTCAAACTCAATTCTATTCAAATTATAGAGAGTGTATGGAAGCTCGAACTTCAAATTATTGCGTGTTGGCGAGCAAGATACTATTCCTTCAAATTCAAATTACCGAAGATACTAATTAAAATTGGTTTTATTCAATTCATTGATTATTTTTCAAGGGGCCGTGAAAAAAAATCAAATTATGGAAGGATTCCATATTACTGAGTGTCAAATTATCGAGAGACAACTGTAATATATATATTTTTAAATAATTTGTAGGTTTTATTGTTTGGGCAACAAGCATACCTAACATTAAAGGATGATGTGGCTTAAGATGGTGACACAATAAACTCAGAAGGAATTGACCCTTAAGTTCAGATACCGGAACAAATTTATAGGTGCTTATAGTATTGGAACTTGAAGGTGGTAGTTAACGTATCAGAAAAAAAACGTACTACCGTGCTCTAATTTCATCACAATGTGGTCCTCTACTGAAATTCTCCTGTTCTTGATGACATAGTTCGACCATATATCCTAAAACGTTATATTATTTCAAAAAATACAATTTTAATATAAAAAAATAATAATTCCAATTGCCATATATTTTATTAAAACGTACGAGTATATTATTAAATATACTTGAATACATATTCTAGAACATCGTTACAAAAGAACCGTTCGAGTAAGTTGAGATACTTATTTACCTCATACAGCTTTTATAGACACTTTTTGTGTTAATACAATAGTACAATAGTATTAGCATTAGAATTAAGTAACCCTCACAATTGCGGATTAGGTCTGGAGTGGATTGTGAATAAAAGCGTAAATAGAATTGAATCAGTGTATTTGGTTACTGTTTCGATGAATAAGTTATTTTTTAAAAATGTGTTGCTCCTTTCACTTTATATGTTTTATTACACTTTATAGATTTTGACATTTGACCACAGTAATATCTGACAATGTGGTCTAAGATGGTAAGCACGCTAAACCTAAGGGGAGGCTCGTGCAGTCAAGTGCAGCTTCCGGAAGATACAAATAGATACTTGACGACAGGTTTACAACTTTAGAGCGGTAGCTATCCAGATGAATTTAGAAAAAGTCCTACTACCATGCGCAGATTCGCTTTTGCTGATATAACTATTCCTATAGTTAATTTACGATTAATAGTTAATTTACGATTAATAGTTAATTTACTGTTTCACGGTTCATTGAACATGATGTTTTTCCCAAAGGAGGTTAGCAGAATGTACATTGAAATATTTTCATTTACCTATCAAACTCGTTAGTGGTTCCATCCGCAGCGTTGCTTTTATGAATCTGCTAATGTTTTCATTATTATGGTAAGTATTCGTGACTGTCATGTCAGATGAAGATCTATCTACAATCGCCAACTATATACTGTCATCATCGTCAATTCATTACGACGAACTCTCGCCTTAGCTACTGCCATCCAAGTGGAAGTGTATTCTTCATTCTTCCAGTCGGTGAATACAATGTGACTCAACACATAGTTTTTGATAAGTTGCCTTCACAGACCACGTTTGTCGCCTTGATGCAGGGCTGTGCTCAGAGTCATTCTAGTTCCATGGTTTGATCTAACTACAGCTTTTCGCATCTCTAGCGCAGTTTTCCATTAGCCTGTCATATTAACTACTGTTTCTACATATTAGTTGAACATTTTCTTACGATATAGCAAATTTCGTGACATATCGATACCTGTACCAAGTTACTTGATTACTATTGCCGTGATATTCGTAGGCCAATATAAAAACATGGGTTATCTCATTTGAATAATGGTTTTTGAACTTAATCGTAATGATTATCAAGATTTATAGAAAAAATATGCTGATACAAACAGTAAACAGCTAATAAATTCCGATTAATTTGTGTAATATTCTCGCAATGAGGTAATACGGTAAATCAAGTTAATCCTGCCTGTATTGGTAGCTAATGTGTCCAATTACGCGTAACCGGGTCATTGAGCTGCGGATTATCAGCTGTTCCAAACGTTAATTATTTGGACGAAACACCTTTAATGACGTCATAAACTCATCACAGGCTAAACTAATAGAAACACAACGAGCCATCTACGAATATTAACCACAATGATGTGTCGTACTGATATTAAAGTTGACTGAGTAGTAATTCAGAAAATTTGACAATTTTTTTTCTAATTTGTCATCGATTGGTCAAAATTCGTCCGTAATTCATTATTGCTTTAAATTTAATCGTTATTGAGGTCCTTTTGTTAAAGGATGTACGTTTGTAATAATTGCATATGTATATTTTTAGTTTTGTTTTATAACGTCTTCTGCGATGGTTCATTCATTTTCCGTACTGAAGGTTTGAATAACACAGTATTCCTGTAGTGTAAAGTATTCTCAGTAATATATGAAAGAAAAAGTGAACAGGTTGTTCGTATTGCAAAAAAATCAAAACTCCTCTTAAACGCCAAGGTCTAGCGGCATTTGACTCGCATAATTTTAATGCAAACCAAGCGCCGTTCGTCACCGTCGCTTACCGTCGCCCGTGGCAACGTAATTCCCCTGTAATCCCCTTTATTTTAGCCCCCACGACCCCCTCCTCGCACCCTTCATGTTATTCGTCAATTTCACTAACCGTTACACCGTTGCGATTTTTTTTTGTTTTGTACTTAGGTCTACCAGCACTCTGACTTCAACAATTCATTAATATCTAATAGCGAAGTTTCCAATGGAAATGCGAATTGAGAAATAAGATCTTAAATCGAAAATTAATACTCAATATCCAGAATTACTAACAAATGTCCAAAGTGATAATGTATCAGTGGGGTGATAAGTTTGAAAATTACTTCTACAGGTTCGAATTTGATTTGTACAAGGAACCTTAATTTTGGATGAATCTCGAGATATGTCATGTATACAAAGTTGCTTAGTGACCGGGTTTAGCTTGAAAATCTATTGCCAATTATCTGTCGATGAGTTCTGGCATATGCACTTAATCTCCTTATAATACGATTGTTACAAACTTTTTACATTATTCCATATTTGTAAGGGATACATGAAAGTAAAGTAAATTGAGATAAATTATGAAATATAAATAGAATGTATTTTTTTCGTGTATTTTGGCAATATGTATTATTATAAACAAATAAGCATGTAAAGAATACGGCGCTGTGTGACTGGCAGCCGACTTGAGTCCATACCGAAGAATTTATCTACTAAATCGCACGCCCTTGTATGACCGTCAGAACCACCCCATCTGTTCCCAAAATGCATTCACGTCTCCCCACACACTCATTGTATATATATATATATATATATATATAACAAAGTGCACTGCACCGAGCACCGTTTATTGTACCCCTAAATCTGTTCTATTTTAATATAATAACATATCAAATTCAAGCTTATTTAACTTAAACAAGAAATAAAAGTATCACTTTTATTACAAATTTTCCACATAGAATGTTTAATAAAAATATATCCATGTAATAATATTAAAGTGTTTGTTGTTTTTCGGGATCTTGATAAGACTATTTTATTGATATACAGGATATTTCATAGAATCATATACGCTACATATAATTAAGTTTTTCCATATCACTTTAGCATTAACAGTAAAATTTAGCAGAGATAATTTAAAATTAGCAAATACGTTATGGGTGGTTTGTTGTAATGAAATATTACAATAAAAAAATGCAGAGCGGATATTATCCATTATAAAAAAGTAATACCCAAGAAAAAACAAAACTATTTTCACTGAAACAAAGTCGTAGGCGTCTGATAGTAAATATTAGCCAAACTTCTAAACCCAACGTAAGATAACTTCGTAACTGATTTTGTTACCAATACACAGAGCACACTAATTGGCGAAGTTAGTATAATGATAAAAAATTAATTTGTAAAGCTTGCAAAATCTTTCAAGATTATAGAGCTATTTTATTAAAACACATTGAAAAATCAACCAAGAACCTTTGTAGACGCATTTAATAGAATCCACGGTCAATCACAATAAAGTTGAGATAGTTTGTGATAAACACGAAAGACGTGCTGTATCAAGATCTGCGATTTTCCTTTATAAGTAGATTTCTAACTTAGCTATACTGCTCTAATGCAGTAGATAGAAAGAATGAAAATTATATCGTTAATAATAAGCTTTAATTAATTAAAATATAACGGAAAACAATTTTTTGGTGACTATATTTCTAATAGATAAAGAAAGACCTTTCTTTTTTTCCTCCCCTTACCCCACCAAAACGGGATCATAACAATATGAATTCCACTTCTACTCTCCTCTATCAGCCTTTAAGTCAGTCTACTCTTGTATCCATCCATCTTCATACTTAACACTGGTTATATGACTTTCATCTCTCCTCATGACATACCCATATAATGCTATTGCTCATGCATCATTGGTATTACATCTCACATTCTTTTTCTGGTGCTATGTTAAAATTTAAAATATAGCCATTCCTAATCTTATCTATTCTGTTTAAACCACGTATCCCTCTTACTATTCGCATTTGTTGTGTATTCGTTTCTTCTCATGACAAACATCCCAGTAGATACTAATAAATCAAAATTTTCTGTATAAAAATATGAAAGAGGTAGGTACTTAAGAACAATTTACATTGTGGTAGGTAGGTATTTCTTTTGTTATCGAAATGTGTCCAAACACATTACGATCGGTGAACGCATTAGTATCTTTATCTGTGTAATGTACGAGGTGTATGACTTTCTTGCACGTGTTCCGAACCCCTCCGCCAACACTGCGATCGGAATAGCCCTCGATTCTATTTTTATTACCATTAGAAGTTCCATTACGTATCAGATAAGCGATATCTGGCATGTTTAATACACAAACAAACATCCAATTAGATTCTTACACTAGGTTTTCTCCTTTTCTGTTTTGTTTCCTAACACATACTACATTCAAGCATTCTTTTTTCCTCTATCTGTGGAATAATTACGACTATACCGGAATTTATTGTAGGACTTTATCATATTAAATTATCTTTAATGGCAGAGGAATCACAATTCCTACATATATCTTCGTGAATTTATTTTACGAGCTATAAAGTTCCTCTAACTTCATTAATGTAACATATATTTAGTGTTTAGTTAATACAGATCTACTATATTTTACTTTTGTTTTTGGCCATCTTTATCTTGATGAAATTTCGGAATCGGCTGATGATCGAACTGGTGGGTAAGGTTCCATAAAAGATTTAATTAATCTTCTGCTATTACTACTGTTTCATTTCTTAGTGTTTGGATCATACCCGGTGTACTGTAAGGATCGATTTTATCATTGGGTAATGTCCTTAATCATGATAATCTTACCCTTATCCTACCTAAGTAGGGTCGGTACAACATGTTTTCCTTTTCCATTCTTCCAATCAGATGTACACATATCATTTTTCATACAATACATCCATACCTTTGTGGATATAATATCTTTAATACTTTCGAATGTCATTAACAGTCTGATTATCATGTAAATATATTTTAGTCTTAACATGTACGAGGTTAAAACGCTACGGGACATCGCGGCGCGCTTGTAAATAAGCAAAAAACACGCGATAAATGCATTACACTTCATTAAACACTAAAAATATATTATTATGAAGCCTTTGTAAAAGTTTCGCGAACATAATACTAAGCACTTCAATGATTTCAATTTAGAAACTTACTTCAATTACAATGGAAATGCCTGTACAACAGAGTCTAAGTGTTTCGCTTGCTCTTGTTCTGCTTATATACTTGCTTTGGGATACAATATTTCTGTGATATATAATACGCGACTGTAAATGTCCTACTACTGGGCAAACATCAATTCTTAAGCGATGGTACGGACTTGACAAGTTCAGGTGGTAGAATCGTGTCCCTGACTGGATCGCTGAAAATATTAGGTCAAATGGTATACTTAGCGTGTCGTATTTCGGGATCAACCTGTATATATCCAGCGACCAAACTGAATAGCAAGAGTCTGTACAATATTGAATTATTACAACCAAGCATATGTCACAGTGATTCTCCTATGGTTTGTCACATTTCAGGGTCAGCCATTTTGTTTTCAGCTACCGAGAGGCTCTCAGACCCACATGACACCGATAGCTGCCGATATAGTGATGAATGTTGTGTTTGGATTACATTATGCTTAGTATCAATTACTTATCGTATTCAGGCGAAAAACAATGAAAGAAAAACTTGATCACTACGTTAGGTAACAACGTAATGGCATTCAAAAGTTGAGAAATTTTGAAATTCCTCCTTTTTCGGTAAGTGATGAATTGCAAAAAACTGGTTGATTCAAGTTAGAACTTGTGGATACTAATATGATTAGTCTAGTCTTATCTATTACTTACTAGATCATACTCTCAACTTCATTTTCCTTATTGACGATCTTAACAATATATTTAATGTACAGATAAATCATTTTTTTTAATAATTGAAATTTAAATATACTTTATTTACAAGATATCTTTGCAAACAATGATATACGTTTATTTCCCCTCTCCTGTTCATACGCATCACACTGATCGATTCTACTAAATCGTAAACTAAAAAAATGATCTCAATTCGTCCAATAATTTTTGAGCACACGCACGCGCGCATTGCGGCAGACCTGTAGCATTTTATTTCTATAGATTGAAGAAATATTTAAAAGGTTATTTTATACATTTATTTTTTAAAGTATTGTACTACATAAACCAGACATGGCTCACGTTAATACAAATATAAATAGTTTTAATTATTATAATAGGAATAATACGCTGACAAACGAGATCACAAGAATAAAACATCTTCTATGAAAAACCAGAATTACTTTTTGGTAGAAATAGGTATTATAATAGTGACCTAGTGAACTTGGCACAAGTTCAGCACAAATCCTAATTAATCTAACGTTATTTAATGGACTATCGAGAATGTACTGACATATCTAAAAAGGTTTCTCACTTAATATCCAACTCATATTCATCAGATTATATTTGGACATCCAAAAGTTCGGCACCCACGTCCGCTCTCCGACGGGTTAGTATTTGAGTTGACACAACCAATAAGAAATAGTTTGCTTAACATGTTTGCAGTGCGATATCAGCTAACCGTATCGGTCAACTTTATTGATGTTTGTCGCTTAACTGTCACTTGAGTTGTAACTGTTGCTCTTATATGAATAATGACTTTTGTATTTGAACGGATTAGAATTGATAATCCACTACTGCCGAATTTATGCCACTGGAAAAATTTAATTACTATGCTCGTCCACGTTTGATTGATGATTCGAAGTTCGAAAGATCTATAGATTATTAATTTCTTCCCAAGCTTCGACTGGCGAGACTACCACCGCCGTATTTGTCGCAAAGGTCTAAGGAATGTTAAGGGCTTTAGTCTTGTTCTGGAAAGTGAGATAAAAATACGTTATAGTGTTTATTACTTATTCGCATTGTGGTAGTGTTTTTTCTAAGCCCGCCCGGCTATCTACCACACTCAAGTTGAACATCTGTCGCCAAGCACCTGTTGGTGTATTCCGGCTTCTGCACTTAAGAGCCAGTCTCCCTCTAGATTTAGCGTGACTACCATCTTAAATCACATTGTCATTTAACATCAGATGAAATTATAGTCAAACGCTAACCTATAAACTATTAAAAAAACGTGGTAAAAGCGTTTTCGTGATTTAAATATTAGAAAGAAATTAAACAACAACTGTCTAAACCATAATTGTGCATTTGCGAATTCCTGACAAAAGATTTTCACAGTATAAGAACAAGGTTAATGCTGCAATGATAAAATAATAAATTTAACTTTATGCTATCATTTAGGAAATGATATATTCATAAAATATAGTGTATCTATCTCGTTTACTCTTTTACTGATAATACACTAATATAATTAGTATTGGCTATTATAGCACGTTATAATTTCAATGCAACCCGCACTCTACACTTCAGGTAATATTTAGGAAAAAAATCCAAATTACTTATATATTACAACAGTACTGCTAGAATTCTTTATGATATGATCTTTATTATAAATAAGTCTTGTCCGAAATGTTATTTTCAGATAATAATAAAAAAAAATGTATTTTCCACGTTTTTAGTTGTTTTTCCATCTAAAAAGATTGTTTACTAGTGATTTGTTGATCTCAATATATGTGAACAAAATAGGTTTTTTATCAAGCTCCCGGAGATCTATAAGCTGATAGATAGTATGCCATCTACACGACGCGGGGTAGCGCGGATCGGATGTCGAACCTGCATTAACAGTTATTGATGTCTTCATTCGAGTTCTCCATTCAGTCTAGCTGGTAGTAAATAGGCTTTCAGTGCGACATGTATTTGCGAGTTAATACTCAAAACAGTCTGCAACACGTTATTTTTCATTGTAACTGTACGCGTTTGATGCTATTATAATAAGCATTATATACAAATGGAGAGGCATTTTTTCTGCAAGTATTATGAATATCAATGGCTTATCTCAAAATAAAAGCGACGCGTTACTATAACAACAAGAAAAACATGAAGCATATCCTCGAGGAAATGTTTATTTTTATATTTCATTAAAATCGGTCCACTCTATGAAAATATATTGTAATTCGAATGATGACCAGAGTAAAATACGAGAGCTTTTCTGTCTTATTGAGAAACTTGGTTATTTTATAGTATATTTCATATCTGCTATAAAGTACGAGATTGATAAAAATTTTTAGTTATATTTTTTAAACATTTGGTTCTTATCTAACAAAATTTCTTAATATAATATAGATTTATTTAGGTTTTAAGAAACTACGATTTTTATAAGCTATACGCGTTAAGCCGTATTTGAAGTAGGGCAAGCGGTGTGGTGGACATGCACAGGAACGATGAAGTAAATGGGTAATATTGTTTAAAAAGAAATTTTATAAGCAAAGTATATTGTTGCTTAAAATTTGGTTCAAAAAAAGAAAAACATTCTTTGTACATAGAATCTATTGTTAAGATAATAAGAAACGCAGACGAAATCGCGGGTATCAGCTATATTTTATAATATGATATTTGCCTAGAAAGTTTATAATACCATGCTTGTCTACCCTAATAAGGAGATAACATGATATCAGGTTTCTAAACCTAATTTCATTGTTTAAAGCGACTGGCGTCTGAAGATAAAGCGATTCAGGCTCTCTTTTCAGTCTCATTCATTATTATTTTACGGGAAAACGAATTCGCGTCGCGACGCGACCTGGGCTGAAGCTATTTTTCTTTATCGTCCGTAACCTTTATTCTGTTATGCTCTTCAACATTCTGGCAGTAAATTTATATAAAGTTTTTATTAAAAGCAATTTATGATTGACTCAATCTGTACCATGTAATTTGGTATGAAAAAAACTGAAATCTTTCAACTCGGTGCCTTTTTGTTTCGCTCATCTTTGTTTTAATTTTTTTTACTATTATTAAATTAAATTTATTTTATTTTATTTATTAAATTAAATTAAATTTATTTTATTTCATTTATTAAATTAAATTAAATTTATTTATTGTTATTTGTATCACGATCTCATTACGATATTTTTAAAATAAAAGTTTAGATTAATTGTAGTGCCATTTGGCACCTGGGATTTGTTTGTGATGGAAAGTGTATCTTTTTCTGGATTCATTTTATCATGACTACTTAACCCTTACAAATATTTTACCCATGTTTAGCTACTTCTGTTGAATATGTTAATTACTGCTAATATCTATGGAAAGTTCAAGGAGAAGAAGTGTAGATAATACTCTAGAAATTCGTGTATCTGCCAGTAAAAGTTTCGTCATCATTGATTCAACAATTTCAAAGATTAGCCCAGATAAATAATAGACAAGCAATTTTATATGTATCTATAGATAAAAATCCCGTTGATGGACACCGTGTCCGCAACCCTAATTGCTCCAAGCTGTGTTTGATAGTACACACTCGTGCCTTATTGTAGTCGCTATCACGACATCTGTAACTCACACCATCAACTTACCCCATTACTCAAGGTTTTATGAAGTTCCACCGCGGAACAAAGGTTATATGTTATCACGTAATGCCGATAAAGTGGCGCAATGGTATTATTAAACCGATAATAACTCTGCTCGGATGGCAACCGTTTCGCCGGAAATTTATGTCGCGGAGCCTTCTCGCTAATTGAATTTTTGAATAATAGCTTGTTTGAGATGGGAAACATCCATTCTTTGAAACTGTAATTGTCGCTTAGGTGAGCTTATTATAAAAGTCTGCTTTATTGTTTTTAAGCGACGAAGTTTCGAGCGCTTGCAACTGAGTCTGAGCTTTCGGTGAAAGAAAAAGTCGTGATGAAATCATAGCATGGTGGTTAGGCTTTTTCAAAGCTCGCCTGGCTAACTACCGCCTTCAAGTTGATAATCTGTCGCCCATCATCTATTAATGTATTCCAGCAGCAGTACTTAAGAGTCTAATCCCAACTAGGTTTGGCGTGTTTATTATTTAAGACTACATCGTAATTTAACATTACGTGAGATTGTGGTCATAAGGTAAAACCTATAAAGTTTAAGAAGGTCGTTTTATGTAAAACAAGTTCATAGGTTACATAAACGTAAGGCACTCGGTGTTCTCTTCAAAAACCTCAAACAGGAGTAACCGTTTCTCAAATAATAAAATATTGAATAAAAAGACAAAAAAGGAAAAAATACAATTTATTTGGAATCGGCGCGAAGTTTAATACTTTATGTAAAATTGTCTAGTTTATAGACTAGCATTTTACCACAGGATTATGTGAAATTAAACTATAATAAGTCGGGAAATAGTAACGTCCGAAACATTGGAAGTGGTTCGGCTCTCAAGTGCGATAACTAAACACAAGAATATGTTCTTGTCGGTAGATTCATAAAGGTAGCGAGATAGCCGGCCTTCGTATCATAACGATATATTCTGATACTGAAAGCCTGAGTTCCATGTAGGATTGAAAGTTAGGAGTCATCGTATGTTGTAGGAAACTTTCTTTGTACTCACTAAGTTTCCTTTTGCTTTAAAGCAGTTCTCATTCCCTTTTTTTTTTCGGAAAAAGTCTATCTACAAATTGATAATTTTCATCTGGCTTTCATAAGCTTTTCATAAAGCTCATAGGCTTTTAAAAAAAATATTAATATATTTTTCGTTCGAGGTCCGTCAGAAATATGTAGGCGATGAAATCTGCACAAAATGACGTAAACAACTGGAGATATCCAAATCTAATAGCACCTTTAAATGGGAACACGTGTGGGATATAAATCTCCATTTAACATCGACGCGAAGGTAAAGTTAAGAGGTAAAGTTTCCAAGGACATTTTCCGAGCCTCCCGCACCGGGGATTTGGTATTCGCAACCGCCAAATAACCCCGGATGCCCCCTATTCCTCGAACTTATTTTTACTATCCTTGCAAATCTTTAACCCATAAATTTATATATCACTTGGAACTTGTTTCGTCGTGATCTCTGTCGTATTCGGGTCAACTGGCTTCGTTTTATGAACGGCTTTAATGTGCCCGGATGAAAGTGGGACAATGTAGGATGTTACGATTGTTTCCAAACTGGATGTCATCAAGTTTATCTTTGATACAGAAGGGAATGATCGAGCAACGTTTTAAATGTTAGAGACTCGGTTCTAGTACGGAAAAGATCATCAAGATAAGTGAATGTGACTTGTATGGTGCTTTGTGGGATGCAAAAAGGGGAAAAATAAAAATGTTGTGAAAGTAGAAACCGTCACCATCCGAGATTTACTCATGCAGATCAGAAATGCGAAAGTGTGAGTCGAACTCGCGTACCACGAGTTTTGTTCTACCAAAAACCATATACGTACGTATTAAAAAAATATCTTTCATTTGAACGTCTACCAACATATTTTCTTTTTAAATATCACCATGTTAGTTCTAGAATTAATAGCTCTTTAAATCTAGGATGGACAGTGTAGGCTTAGCAAGAGTGTTCTTTTTTTGCTGACGCAACTGAGAAAGTGCTAGTTTAAGCTGACGCGAATCCATGAAAGGATTAATATGTCTCATACAAGAGAAAGATTTGCAGGGTTAAAAAATAGTAATCTATTAATTCCATCAACCTCACCAGGTTCATGGCGTGATGATGTAGAAACAAATTTACCTAATATATTTTTCAAACAAATTCTGATAACTCGAGACTCATAGTCTAATATCCGATAAAAGTCAGATCGTCACTGAGGTGGAAACGATGGTCTGATCGCGAAACAAAATTACTTTCCGACTGCTCCAAATACAGAAAATAATCTATGTTTTCTGGTATATTAAATTAGTATTTTATTAGATAAGGTTTTTTTATATATGTTGTAGGATTTGTAAGCCTTTGACAATAATCTCGTTTAATGTTAAATGGCGATAGGGGCTGGTGAAATTAGGTTTTAGCGATAGATTTTCAACTCGATGAAGGTAACAAGTGGGGTGGGCGTTAGAAAAAACCCCCTTTTACTATGATTGTGTCACGATATATTCCTTGCAAGGATTTGATTCTAACTCGGTGTTCAAACTTACTAAAACTCTATCTGAAACTTTGTTATGTATTCGGTTATAGGGATAACAATTCAAAAACGAATGTGAAAACTTTGATAGTAGAAGAACCTTTGTTAATTATTTGCGAAAATATCATAAAAGTAGCGATGATTCTTATATAAAATTAATAAAAAAGATGCATAACATTTCGCTTTTCATGTTTCTCGGATGGATCCTCTTTCAAAGGTCGTTAGAGTATATTCCTATAAAGTGACATGCCTTAAGGGGTCTTGTTATCCGCTTCGTGCCGATACACCTTGTTAAATTGACATTCGGAAGATTATAGGCAAATGAATTTCATATTTGATGCGTCCTTCTGACCCAAAGGTGCGTTGCTTTTAATAATATAGCATATATTATTATAGTGAAGCTAGAACTTCAAGCGACTGTGTTATAAAAATTGGCTATGGAAAAAAACGGAAGAAACTAGAATAGAGATTGAGGAACTAACAAAAAAATGTTAATTTATTGATTTGTAAAGTCACTGTTACACGGCTATATAATTAAAGAAATTCAGTTCGAATTATTTCAATTAATAGGATGTTGCCGAAACGTCAGTGCAAACGACCAGAGTGACTGATCTATCGCTAAATATATTCTAATACGGTCAAGTGGTTTCTTATTATACCAGATCAAGACACTGATTGTATTTCGCTTGATGATATATATAGGACATACTTTTCCATTAATATTTGTACTACTTCTGTCCCGTAAATACGTGTAAGTGTAATTGTGTGTGTTGTAATTGTTGTATAAAGTAAGTATAAGTCTTTGTGACTATCCTTATTTTCATGTTTCGTTAGTAGTGGACAACAAATAAGGCCAACTTTTCTCCCTAAACAGTTTTTGGACAGCGGAATCTTCTTTTTTGCCTGGACCCTAAAGTACTATCCTAGTCCCTGAGAAAGTGGTCCTTCTAACTGAACGAATTTACATGAAGGATATCAAACGCTCCGTTTCTGACGGGAACTCTAATAAATCACCGCAGTCCATTGTACCAGCATTCCATTATTAAAGGGATACGTTACTAACATAATATAATTACACGCGTGCTGACGCATTAATTATGGATGAATGTTCCGAGAGTAGTGCCCTTATTCCGGATCTGTCGATATGGCAGTTTTATCGTTATATCTTATTTTATCGATGTAACGGAATCGACGATGTGAAAGTGAAGTGAAGAAGAATTAATATCACACAAGCTTTGCTAAGGAATGATAGAGTGATGGATAAATGTGACCAGCT
Source organism: Antheraea assamensis (assembly GCA_035772565.1). NCBI lineage: Eukaryota > Metazoa > Arthropoda > Insecta > Lepidoptera > Saturniidae > Antheraea > Antheraea assamensis. The sequence continues at coordinate 1,136,454 of JAQQSE010000046.1, read as the reverse complement.
GTATCGAATAGTGGTGAGATATGATAAATGGATCTTACCACTTTAGTACCAATAACATCTGTGTGTTATAATAACACTAAAAACACACTCCAAATTACGAGCAGGTGCTCTATTTAAACATATGATTTCCTATTTTGAGAGCGATATATGACTTCATAAGGTAGACGAACTTTGTTTAATGAGTTTCAGACCTTTGAATGGACTGTTCGTATTTATCTAGTTACAAAGGCATGAGAATAATATTTTGAGTGTTTTTCTTTTATTATGTGTTCTGTTATAAAATGATGTTCATGTGATTCATTCAATATTCTGATTACTTTTTGCTAGCTTTGTTCATTATGCTTATTACATATTGTGGTAGGTGTATATTGTACGTTTACCTTCTATGTATTATGCTTTTAATTATTATGTCACATAAGTAATTATGTTAATTCACATTTAAGTAACGTATAACTATAAGATAATTAATAATCATGCATGTATCACGTGAGCATGAACTTATGAAATAGTCTTCAAGTATTTGTTTCTTACTGTTATATACTACACAGCTATAACTTGAAACACCGTGCTCATCGTATAGTTAATCAATAGGCATATCATCACTTTATAAGAAGAGGGTAAAATTGTTAACGTTTTTGTTTTCGACGGATGACACAGAACTAATCAGCTAAAGCCAATTAGTAGTCATCACAATTTAAGCAATAAAATTTAATTTTTGTTTTGTTCTATATGTGTGACATTTATCGAAAATTTTATCTAAAGTTGTAAGCTTTATAATTCTCCCCACGGGTGTAAAAGACTTTAGAATTTCTCACGCCTTCCAGACATTCATTTAAATTATCGTTCGTTTAATTTACTTTAATATATGCTGCTACAGTTTTATATTCCACTTAAGCGTCTTTTTTGTCTGTACGTTTACTCGTATAGCTAGACATGTCTTCGACAATATCATGACATTTTGCGATGACACGCGTTTTGATGGTAAAGAAGCATTTATACTAGGTCAAGCTTATATTTATGATACCATCTCGCGTCTTTTGGCCATCGTCGCTCGTTCTGTCAACTTTAGTAGATACTTTACGTATTATACATTTTGGCCTCGGCATTTTACCAAATATTTACTTAAATAAGTAATACGGTGAAGTAGATAAATTAATACTGAAATATAGTTTTAATTCTTTTACGATCTATTTTCTTTTAATAACGGTGCAAATTTTAATGTAGATTTTATTCTAGTGCTATCCCGATATTTCTGTAAACGACTCTATTTAAAAATATCTCTGAATCTGCTTTCAAGTCTTGCGTCATAGTTGTTTAAGAGTTTACGGTGTTCCTCGACTCAACATTCTCCAATAATAAAAGATTTAGAAGTAACCTTTTAGAATGTAATTTGATATCTCGATTTTTTTTAACGAAAATATTAAGAAATTTATATCAATAGGTGCTAAATTTGCCTTATAGGTTTTCCAATCTTTGTGTGCATCGCCACAATGTGCTTCTTCGATCTCGTGTAACCTTTACTAGTTATTTTTTGCGAGCACTTTAGAAATTCTTCCCGGCCAAGTGCAGTCGATACACATCGAACAGTATTACATCAAATGAAACATGTTCTTTCGGTTTCCAGGGTAGTTTCACGTACTCGGTTCCATCTTTCGTATTAAATTTTGTTATATTAAATACTACTTGAGGTGTTTTTGTTTATTTTATTTAGACATTTTACGCAATGTAAAAGCTTAATAATAAAAGCGGCTATTAAGCCTTTTTTGTAAAACAATGTACAACAATATTTCCGATTGATGATCCGTTGTATATACATAAATAGATAAATAACAGACTCTTTCAGTTGTTTAAATATTGTTTTTAATGACATTAAGCTAATTTAATCTTTGTTTGTAAATACTTTTTCATCAAAATCGGTATCGGTAATTATAGTCCAATTTAAAAATAGCTGTGAAATCGATTGTCATGCATTTTGTCTGTCGCAGTGTGTGTCTAAAAACTCAGACATAGCGACATTTTGCTATTTATGTATGAAGGGAAAAAAATATTTTTAGTATAAACACCTTTTTTAATTTCAGATGTGAACCGGCTCTCGCCCGACGGAAAAGAATATAATAACAAAGGTAATAAAAATAGATCTAATCAACTTTTTCCGAAACTTGAATACTTTTATGATCAAAATATTTCATTTCGTAACAATTCATTATCCACCTATAATCGACCACATCTATGGTTTCCATTGTTTTACTTTGCTTAACCCTTTGACTATCCAAAACCATCAAGGTTTAAGTTCCATATAAACAAATGTAGACCTCATGAGGCGCACAGGTCAACAGACTGTTGGTAGTATAAGCTTAAAATAATACCTGCTTTATTGGAGAACTTTAAAAAATAACAAATTATGCATTGTAAAATTTTATTTTTCATGTAAAATGTATTTTTAAATTACTTTTTCATTTGTGAGACCTTTTTTTTACTAAAACATGAAATTTACAATGTACGATGTCGTGAAATTAAAAACATACGCCGCCATTTTGAGATCTGGGTCTTAAAAAATCAGCCGAGGGATTAAAAAATGTCTTTTAGAAAAAAAATTATTCACTAGCTACTACCCGCGACGTCTTCTACGTTGACCTGCATACGTATGACACCGCTTGCCCCACTTCACCAGGGCAAGAAAATACACATCGCTGGAAGTATATAGAAGTCGTATTTTCTAAAACTATAATAAATCCGAATTAAATTAAGATATCGTCGTATTTCTTTAATAAGATCCAACGATCTCTTGTTATTATTTTTATAAACATATATATACAATACACTTGGTTTTTGGATGAGCCTGAAATGGATTCGCTTACCTACTCTTCTCTCGTACGTGACTCACCCCGTCATGTCATTCGTATTACAATAACTCTTGACAGACTTTACCGTGTTTAGTTAAACAAAGACTAAATGTTATTCGAGGATATGGTTATGATTTCTTATCACTAATCTAGTACTTTCAGTCTATGGACAATGCTGATATCTGGATATGATACCCCTCTTTATGCATCCGCCAAAAGCGAATTAGCTAAATATATTTGTAAAAATATGTATTATATAAAGACAAACCAGAAAAAGTTTTCTTGCCATTTATTCTGGGTGACTGGGTTTGTTTATCCGAACTGGTGGTAGTTGTAACGTTCATAAGCGCCTTCTCAGGGCCTAAATTAAATAAAGTATTTTTGCTTGATTCATTGATTTTAGCAGTGACACGTGTACAAACAAAGAGACAGCCAAATAGACAAACATTTCTAAACATTGTTCAAATGTATTTAGTTACATATTCTTATTTACTAGCAATAATTGTTTCCACAAAACTCTGAAAAGTGCAGACACTTAAATTTATATTATTGTTATAGATTGCTCATATTCTATTAGAAATGTTACTAAGTGTAACAGTTTAATACAAATAGTAAACGTGTTTTAAAAGTATCGCTTTATTATTATATATCCATAGAATCGCTTCGAATAGTTGTGGTATGAAAGTTAAGGAAGCAATTCGTGCTACATGGAGTAGCTACGATGCGATTATATCGAGCACTCTTTTACCTCCTTTATGGGTGTTCAATCCATTAGCACTTACTGCATCAGGTAATAATATTACACGTTGTGTAGACTTTTTGTACCTTTTTTACGGTAATCGGGTTACAACCGAGACTTCGCAAAGCTTGAAGTAATTCACGCAGTAGTCTCGTACAAAAAGGCACTACTCCAAAATAATGTAAATATTAATGTTCTAGCTTGCATTGAAAACATTCTACTAACGGTAAGGCCGGTTCTTGTTATTGATTTAAGCTTATCTTTTTGAGTGTAAGTGAATGTGAATCACTTATTTTCTACGACAAATTTTCCTTATTTGCTGATGTTTCTCTATTGTTTTCCAGATAAGTATTTTGTGATATTATTGTTAAGAATTTGAGACAATTATGATATACTGACGACGCGCACTACTTTCGCATGGGTGTAATGTACTGATGCATGGTTCGATGATTCCTAGTCGAATGATTCGTATACTGATGTGACGACTGATGAGAAGTCACTCGAAAAGATCTAAGGTAGTCTACGTGGAAACTTAAAAAAATTGGAGCGATCTTTAATTTTAAATATCCATTTAAATATTTCAGCATCCTAATCATTTTAATGGCAGAATGGTTGAAAAAAATGGTAATGGTGAAATAACGAGACAAACATATATTTTCTACGATTTTAAAATATCGAGTGACTTCTTTATTATTATTTTTTCAGTTGCTCTTTGGATGGGCCTCTTTAAACGTGATAAACTAACATATTTTAGTATGAGACAAAAAAAACCTTTTTTTGGGCCACCCTAATGTCCCAGCAGCACAGGTTCATGAACCATCTTAAATATCACATTGCATTCCCTTGATCGCTATTTCGACGGAAATTTTACTAAAGCAATTAACCTGGAACGGTGAGGATGTGAAATATTTTCATTTTAGTTGAAGTGTCGCAGCCCGAGTCCTCCGTGTGGTGAGTACTTTTTTAAAACGAGCCAATCCATTAACGATCTCCCGCTTGCAACAGGCTGTTGGACGTGTTCAGATTCAGTAAATGATATCTTACGTTCTTTTAATATCATGGGTCGCTTGCTAATGCAATGGACTTATACGGTTTTTTTTAATTTCACTATTCAAACCGTAACTAAGGTTGACTGATTTAAATAAAGTGGTTTGAATACTTCAGTGATAAAATATGTGTCGACTAAACGAAGCCCGTGATATGCTGTTGTTATAGACACGATTTTATTTGATGTCTGAAGATAATTTGCATCTTGTATTAATTTTCTACGCAGTATCAAAATTAATTTAAAACGCAATCACATTTTTGTTAGCAAAAGCTGTGTTGTGAAACAAGGGGCCGCTATTTACAAATACGTCCTTTCAATTGGTCAAGTCGCATGTTTGCGAAGTACATAAATATAAAACAATGAAATGGAACTTAAAAAATAAGAAATAGAAAATGCTAGTAATTAAAGAAACAAAAGGAATCATCAAAAGTTTACTTGAAGATAGTGATCTGATGATTTACGTATCTGCAGATACGTTTATGGACACTCAAATTTTTCAAAAAAGATACAAACTATCATTAACAACTTTCATCTATTTTATTATATTCCCGATGTAGTCAAAAGTGGGTTGGGTGGTAGTACCAAAGCAACATTTGTAAAGTTGTAAAAAATGTTGCACAGTGCAATTTTAAACTTGTTTGTGAAAAGTTTGACCAGGACACCAGACATCCGTGACTGAAAAGATACCATAAAGTCCACTATCATAATAAAAAGATTTCTTTTCGCTTGACAATAAAATCTGAGATAAAAATAATTAATAGTAAAATGCTTTGCATACTCAATTTCGTCTAAGGCTTTACGAGCGTATGTTAGTCAGCCGCAGACTTCCCTAGCGTACTGTATGACTTAGAATATAAACATGAAGTGTAGTTCGGTGAAACTGTAGCGGCCCTAACAAGCCAACAGTGTAGTCAGTTCGAAAAAAAACTGAAACATGAAGTAGTATATAGAAACTTCAACACCAATCTTAAAATAAAATCTACTCAGAATAATAACGGCAAAAACAAAATGTACGTTCAATTAAGAAAAAGAATGATTATATTTGGATATGAATGACTCGAAGTCAGTGTTGAAGGTTATTATTTATCTAAAAATATAAACTTTAAAATAGCTCAATAGTAAACCCGTCAAGGGTGAAAGGCATTTAAAAATGAACAAATCCTATTTAAGAATGCACTCGGTAAATCATTCGGGGTAATTTAGCCTAAGAAACGTGTCCATAATAAATGTTATGTGGTTTTGCGGCACAAGCGATGAGTTTTCGGCAATTTTGTAATTTCGTTTTCTTTAATTCACGTCATTTGTTGTGTTAACATTTCTAACTTTCGCTTGCTAATTTAGGTATGAAATAAATATGTTGACTTCTTACGTAACTTGGAAAGAGTGCGTCAATGAATGAAGTCATTAATTTATAAGTCTAAGTTAGAACTTTCTCACTTTGATCAAATAATTTATTTATATCTTTATTTTATAATAAAAATTATTCACTGAATGTATTTAGGCATATTAATTTAAAATTGGATATACCTATTAGGCAATTTTTTTGTTGTTGTTTGTTATTGTTAGAACCCGGTTCGTATCAAAGAAAATGTTAGCAAAATTGTACGGAAGAGTAAAATATTAGGGTTAAACTATCTTACATATATAAAGTGAATGAGGGAATGAGGTAGAAGACAGTTAGATTTTCAAAGATATTGACAAATTGGCGCTCAGTTATTTATTTGCCAGTTTATTTTATAACATGGCCGTACTGTAAAGGTAAGATTTGGTCTCATTTTCTTCATTATACATTACATTACACGTGCGATTTCGATGCGGGCAACTAGTTTATTTATGTTTTGTTTCCTTTCTTTAAGCGTCACCTTCTTCTGTATAGACATTAAATTGCTCAATATGCTAGTTTTGAATCTTTACATCCGGACCTGAAAATTTTAAAGGTACGAAATTACTCTTTAGAATTAACTGAATTAAAACTTTTTAAATATATATTTAGCTTAGTTTTAGTATTAAACCGCTCACTCTCATGCCGTGAATAATTTAGAAATCTCCGGGTTTGTTTGTGAACATCTCTGTTTAGTCGGGACGGAGTTATCTCGTTTGCGTGACGAATTGTCCGGGCACTGAGCACTGAACCGCGATAACGTGAATTGATTTAAACTAATTAACTGTCTTTATATTTATTAATGATTCACTAAAATCATATTTCTCATTGTTATATTAGTTATAATTAGTTGGTAAACATGGATACTTTGGATTTTGTCTATTTGTGTCAACTTTGATTTTTTTGTTATTCGTTAAGGGAGGGAAAATATAGATTTGTAGTACATTGAAGGGCTCTTAAATGTTGATATTATTTTATTTATTTATTGGATCAACAATAGAAACATAATATTCTTGAATAGGCATAACAGATTAGCGTGCTAGTCGCTACACTATATCATTAAACAAATAGTTGAAAAATCCCAACGTGATTGAAGTGAGAAACACGTTGTATAGTGAAAACAATTCAAGAAGTTATTAAAGTGTATATTTTCGTTTTGGCAAATATGTTTATGGTGTGACCTTTTTTAACCAGGTTGTTATATTGACGTGATAATCGGGGAACAATGGAACAATTGTTCTAGATTGGTTTTGTAGCTTTTATGACCAAATAATGAGACTGGATATCTAGATAGCCTGGAATGTAAATCGTTTCAATTGTTTCAAAAGTTCTGGATTATCAACATGCTGATTAAAAAGTTTATATAAACAAATCATGTTAAGCATAATTCTCCTATTGTATAAAGACATATAAGTTTAACTTCTTTCAGTCTGTCACAATATGGGGCAAATTCCTTAGATTCTGGTAAGCACCCTATAGTAAAACGTCTTTGAATACTTTTGATAGGGTTTATATATAGTTGAACCTCATTATACCAGACAGTGCAAAAATATTCAACGTATAATGATCTTAAAGAGATGGCCCACGATGATGTCGCCTAGGATGACTCACACTTTACGTTCTAACCTAAGCGAAACACAATAGTGCAAGCTCCTTCAGCTATGCGACAGAAATGGTTCTTTTTGCAGTTGCATTTGACAAACAAGGTAGTTCTTAAAAATTGCAATGTATCTTAGACGTTCTTCGGAATAAGCCCTTGATATATAATCATTAATATCAGATGAAATCAATGTTTATTGGTGCGGAACTAGTGGGCTTATTCATTTTCAGTTTAGTCTTTTGCCTATTTATAATTAGAGCTATATATTTATGGCGATATCGCATTTTTTTTAATTTTCTGTGTCCTGATAGTGATTTTTGGAGCCTTACAAAATTCACCGTTACAAAGCCAAACGTAACTTTATTATCGCAGTTGATATGGTTTTACGAACTTCCTTGTCTCCTGTGTGTTTCTGAGTCTTTCTTATACGGTAAAAGTTGTTTTTTTTTTACGGTGGAATAAACGTCGGTAATCCATTTTTATTGCTGTAGCATAAACAAAATACACTGTATTAAAATTCTATTTTTTCCTCAACTGTTCAGTAAAGATTCTGCAGTAACTCCTTATACGGCTATAATTTCGTCTTGTCCAGAATCTTATTGTTTCTCATAGTGCACTAGTTTATTATTCAAGGTTAAACTGTCCTTAACTACATTTCAAGAATTTCTAAAGTTAGTTTATAAAACAATGTGGACATTGTTTTATGAAAATTGTTTATTTCTTTCGTTTAACTTGTTGCTAAGATATGGCGGCGGTTATTTTGTTTTGTAGTGTTGTAGTGTTGCCAGAAAAATATTCTGAACTGTATTTTTGGAAGAAAATTGCTAGGCGATACTCTAATAATATTGGTTAAAAATTGCATGAAGAGTACCTTTCAGCTTATATTTCGTTTATAATTTTACTTCTGATTTCAATTTAGTCCATAGCGTTATTATTAAACGGTGAAGTAAAATTGATGTGAGGAGATCTCTAGGCTTACTAGATATAATTCAAACGTCTATTACTGCTCCGGGATAACCTCCAAAACGGCAAAACGTATTCTAACAAGACGTCTACAGTTGGATAGAGAAATTTTCAAAGAACTATTTGGATTACCTACGTTTTATAAATCTTTTACATAGGGACAAAACAAGAATGGTAAATATTAACATAGATAACTTAACGTTTGGGAAAAAAAGCTTGAAGCTGTTAAGTGGTAATGACAAAGTGGCAAAAAGAAGACAACATTCAATTAGATAAAATACATAGTTCCCATTGAGCAACAAAATTATTATCTAGAGAACAAAGTCGCGAGTAACAGCTAATTTATTGTAAAACAATCTTTGCCGACTTACCCTTAGATTTTGTTTTTGTATGTACATTCATCGTAATCGGTATCCTAATTAATGCCGAAGTGAGTTTATTTGTTTGTTACACTTTCACGCCTTAACAACTTAACCGAGCATCATTAAATTTTGTATGTATACATATTATCTGGGGTACAGAAAAGCACTTAGAGTACCTTTGACTTAACAAAAAATCTACTGTTCCAAGGGGAAAGCTCAAATATATATATTTACGCGAGCAGAGCCTCGAACAAAAGCTAGTGCTTTATAAGGTTACGTCTAGTTCTTACAAGTGTACTGTAAAGATATATTTAAAAACTGAAACTCACGCCAAAGAAAATTATGTATCTGATAACACTGACCGCGCTCATTATGGCGATTTGGGGATGATTTTTTTGTTAAGATGGCTTTGTTTACATTGATAGCAAAGTTTTCTGAGTAATAAAATATTCAATGGCTAATTAGCTGCTTATCAAGGTTTTCTATATGTAGGCTTGTTTGTGCACAGAAGTATCTACGTACCGTCTTTTGAATTCTAAAAATGATATTTATAGAACAAACACTTGCCTTTCCATTTTATTGAATCGATCCTTCACGTACTATGTCGAGAACTTTCCAACAGATGGCCTTAACAATTTGCTAATATTTTATATACACATGTATTTTTGTATACAGGCACTATAATAAGACAATGCAAAATCGATAGCTTATAAAATATCAGTAATAATTAAATATATATATATATATAAGTGGTTTACAGATATTGAATGTGGTAGCTGACCAGATTTGTATTAAAAAATACCTTGCCACAGTGTATACTATGATATGTTATGTATCAGTGTATACTGTGATATGTGGTATGAAGCTATTTTACTGATAGCTCCGTGTTATTTTAGGATCCGAACCTAGATTAAACGACGCGATATGCGAACATTTTACCTTTCAGTAAACTCAGTATTGTTATGTTAAGAAAACGCACGTTGATCTCATACAGTATGGTTTCCAGAAAATAGGATTAAGCTTACAGAACTCACAAATGCAGTACAAATATAGTTTAAAGGCAGTGATACACATGCATTTGCCAGATCAAACATTTGATGCTGGCGTATCGACTGTGTCAATGTTCTTTATTTAAACTATATGCTAGTATGATTTTAATCCGCACACTTTATACAATAATACTTTTTTTTCCAAAAAATAATTATCATATATGGACAATTTCAACTCCAGTATTACTGTACGGTGATGCCATATGACAATTTTGTTCGAATTAACTGCGACTGCCATATCGTTGTCTAGAAAACAAGACCGCTTAAGTCGAAAAATGGCTGTTTTTACTTTTCAACGTCATTGGAGAAATATTATCATGACGCTATAAACTACATATTACATTTTGAATGTATCAACCAATAAAAGACCGGTATTCAGATCACTAATTACTACATGAGAATAAATGCAAGATAATAATACAATTAAAGGCAAAAAAAATGTTTTCACTGCCCTATAAATTTAGTCAAATTGACTTGCGCGGTGTTATTATTAAACAACGATATACCACCCACAATAGTGGCATTATGTATCTATCACCCACAATAGTGGTATTATGTATGCCATGGCGTGTCGGGTTTTAGGTCTGCTATCGAGAAAGGTTGGTTGATACCATAGTTGACACGCCATAATCAACGAATGCTGATGGATAGTAAGTCTCTCAATAATCACCGTTGTTTTTTATTGCACTGTGCATAGTATCAAGTACATAGCCATCACTTGGTCATGTTATAATTATTAAAAAAATACGTATTATTGCCATGTTTTTGAACTTGGACAGCGTATCTAAATCCTTTTAGAAGGCATGACACCCTGAAGGAAAATCGTGCCGGATATCCCATTTCACAGCTCTAGCATTCATGGCAGGAAAGTTCTAGAGAACTAACCTTTTCACGTCTTAACTAGGTTTTAATATGTGGAGATATGCCAATTGAAGTTCTCAAAAAATCCTACTGCTTCTGATCTATATCTATTTCTTTCTGATATATATGTTAATAACGAAAACTCGATATCAATGCTAGCAATTGGCAAATCTGTCATGGTACTTTGAGATCCAGCAACACGTGTATCACAGGCTTTATTTTAAGCAATACATAGGGAATATAATATGCGTTGTAACACAAAGGAATACAAATCAGTGAGCTTCTATTGTATATTTTCCTGCTTCAGTAGCTACAGCGCTCAAATAATAAAAAAACGTTATATAATTCGGTCTCTCTATCTCTTTCTGTTCGTGTTGTTTGTACGTGGTCGGCAAAAATCTGCCTTCGCTCGGCTAATTTATATTCCGCTTCATATGCATACTTACTGTTCGCCATATTTCTGTTTTTTTTTTATTAAACTAGAATGAAATAGATTTTTTTTTTATTATCAATTAGTCTAAACTTTCTGAAAATCCGCATGGCTATGTACCACCGTCAAATTAAAAAATGATTACCAAGCACTTGTGGGTGTGTTTCAGTAGTACGCATATTTATTATTTTGGGCAACGTTATGACTTAACATCAGGTGTAATTATTGTTTTCTAATGATTTATAGGTAGATTGTAGCGTTTGGCCACAATTTCATCTGATGTTAAATAACGATGGAGTCTAACATCTTAGTGAACTCGTGAAACCTAAAGAAGTACGGGCTTTCAAGTCCAGCAACTAGAACACACCTGTGGATGCTTGAAGAGAAATATTGAAATTCAGGGTGGTAGCTAGTCAGACGAGCTATAGAAATGCCCTACTAATATGCTATGGCTTCATCGAGAAAAGTCCATCACCAAAAGTTCCGGATCTTAAGATCTTAGATGTATTAACAATTCATATTCCTGATGTCAAAATCCTCATAAAAAATGTCAACCTCCATTTTCTTCCCTTTAGGAACAAGGTCTTTGAGAAACAATGTTTGAATGAACTTTATTAAAAATACCATTAATTTTTCATACTATGTTTTATTTCGTTAGGATAGCGTTATCGTTATAATTTCCATCTGCTGGGTTTGAATTTAACACGAACAAAAAATAAATCAGTGCTTTCATTTTGACCTCTGATATATTTATTTTAGTTTGAAATATACAAACAGAGTATAACAAACACCAATCGCCAGGTATTCGAGCCGAAACGAAATCGACAAAGTTCATTGTTATGCAAAAAATTTACATTAAAGTTTGTGTATAAAAATATTGTATACAAGTTTCCATATGGCCCCCCCACCTTAAACATGTCCAACACGTGTTGTTAATCATGTATTGTTTGAATATTCACTGAGCCAAAATATCTGGGATGTGTCCGAATATGTGCTGAGAAACAAATTTAACAATTTGTTTTTTTTTGTTTTGTTTCAATAGTCGTCGTAAAATCATTTGCCAGAGAGCATGTTTTCATTCCGTGGAAAAAACAATTCCAGTTCAATCCGATAGTGTTTTTATCGTGTTCGATACTTAAGTCAATGTATAAGAATGGTGAACGCGGTCAAATAATAGTAAAGTATAAAATGGTTACCTTAATTAAACTTTATGGGACGGTTTTGAGTTAACACGAAAAACACATCTATATTGGTATATAAGTCTCTTAACGTGGTTTGGTGCTAAAAGTCGACTAGTAATAATCGTTACGTAAGGAAAAAGCGTTGTTTCACTGTCTGTCTTCCTCTATGCAACCTTTTCTCTCTTTCTATTGTATACGAGTGTTAGTGCGAGCGAACACTGGAAGTGCAGAAATTTCTTTAAAATTTAATTTTCTATAAAAAAAAAATTATATAATTTAAAAATGAACGACATTGATAAGCACCAACATCGTTTGACAAAGATGGCATAATTTTTTTGGCACAAAAAATATTTTTATTCCATCAGTTTTGCTATATCTCACCAATAGGTGACGCTGTAGTAAAGCAATTTTATACCGTTCAATCGAACGTCTTGAAAATTGGTAGGTACAGAGGATTGAATTCTTATAGAGTATTCATTTTGCTAAACCAAGCTATTCTTTGCAATAATTGCAAGAAATATTAATAAAAAGCGCGTGGGAACAGCTAGTATTATATTAAATAAAGTAATTTTATGTCCATACAAGTCTCCGTCAAACCTCAAATGAACTTTATTAACATTACTTGTTGGTGTCTAACAAAAACGTTGTCATATACTACGTCTTTTCAAATAAGAAGATTGTCAATGTTGCTTGGCGTTCGATATGCAAATTCAGTAAAAATATACGATCAGAAAAACAATAACTGTGCAAATTATGTTGTATGCCACGTGACTACACGTATGAAATAAAATACAAAGGCTTGTTGTTTTTATTAAAACTTTATTATTAATCTGGAAATCTAGTAAGCGGCAGACTAAATATAATAATGTAATTCATACAAAATGGCTGCCGCTCGTTAATGATACTGTCAACATTGACGGGTATTCGCGATCTTAAACGGAAACAAAGAAATGTAATAGATTTGAATTACATTACATATATATATCTAAATACTTGGTCAATGGTGTATTGTCAGTAATTTGAATTTATTACTTTTGTATTTCTAAGAAATAAAATGTTATGTTTTTGTTACTGACAGTACGATTTCCATAAGTAGTTCGTGAAGTTGACGCAGGCGCGATTTTCTACTAATTTCAGTTTGCATAGTGACTTATATCACTTAGAATCTGAAGTGAGGTAGCTGTTTTCTTTACTCTATCGCAAGGTGGTTTTCCGTCGACCTTCAGGTCAACAGGTACGCTGTAAGTCAGCTGAGGGTCACTTTTCCAAGGGTGCCTATTGTGGAGCGACATTCTCGTTAAGTAAATTATTGTGTTTATTATAATGGTTTCAATATACAATATAAATTATCTTTACATTTTTACGAGTGAATTAACAATACGATAAAAAAATTGTTAACGTAAAATAGATGAAGGTTAAACAAAAAGTCGAGGCAGTCATAAGTATTGCCGACAGAAGTGAAAACTAAAAACAATGGAATATCTGTGTTCTTTTTTGAATCTTTAAATCGATTATAGTCTGAATTATTTCAATTTCATAATTCGTAAATTGAAGTTGTTAAAATTACGCTGGTTTTCACATCTATTGGTACTTCGAAAGCAATAATTATATATATTTATATATCAATAATAATAATCAATTAATCAAACATATGATGGCCTGCACAAGCTCAATATTAAAGCATATCGCGCAAAAGCATCAGGATATCGAGCTAATCGTAATTGTATCGACGCGAAACCATAAGTTTTTCCCCTACCAAAAATCGCTCAACACAGCTAAAGAAGTTTTCACTTCAAAAATGGATTTGAAATTTAAGATTAAAAATTTGACACGAAAGCGCATGTATTCACAAAAGTTATGGTAATATTCCGAAAATAATATGTTTGCAATGATGTCTGTAATAAGTATTCGACAAAGTTATATTTACTATTAATTTCATACAAAGTAACCAGTAAAATAGAACTTCATTGCGCGTCAGTGACTTTGAAAAGTGTAAACCCGGACCTACAATTTCCAGAGGGCACATCGCGCCGCGCCGATGCGAGCGAGAAAGCGTAAACGGTGCTCATGTTTCTTTTCGCTTCTCGTCGCTCTTGCTTCGTTTGGTGATGGTTTTTTGGCCCTAGTCAAATGGTATGGGTCTCGACTCCATCATACTTTTGGGTATTTGAAGCATTAACGCTCTTGCAGCTCCTCCGTTCGCCAATATGCCGCGGCCTTTACCAAGAGTATTCACGCGATGTGTTCACGTGTGTGTGTAAGAACCCTGCAGGTAGAATATAAAATTACTTATGTCAAACATACTATACAGTACGTAACCCTATAGGCGTTATGTTAGCATTTTTGTAATAGCCAGTTACAAAAATTTGGTAGATATATTGGAGGTAGATTGGTAGTTTTTTTTGCAATAAGCTCTCGCTGTTTATACTACTTTAATTGTATTTTAACAATATTATAATCCATATACACGCACACAAATGAAAATTGTGGTATATTTTGTGTGTAATTCTCCGATATGTCTGGACCGATTTCGACAAAACTTACTGGTAATTAGTAAAAATTACACAGTTATATCTAGATTAATAAATAAATAAATAAATAAATTACAAATCACTACGCTTTTTTTATAAAAGCTAAGCAGTGATGATGAATTTTAACAAAGATAATATCGGTAGAAGTGTTCAGTAGAGTTATAGATATCGGAATTACTTTAAAAAAATAAACAAAAAAGAAGATGACAAAATTCATCCAGTTAAAGCAAAAGGTTTCATGAAATAACAAAACCATTCTAACTAGAAAGAAATAGCGAGACAAACTAGCAAGTAATAATGGACTTAGACCACAAATGGAATAAAAGATTGTACCATCACAGAATTTGTATAGTGAATTAGCTCGCGCCCAGACTACGTCGAATTAGCACTGGAGTACTAGAAAGGCCATTTGAAACAAAAGTCGTGGCGAAACGTGAACACATTCCATGAGGATCCCTCAGCTTTCATAGTATTAACTTATTTGACGCGAAATTCTTTTTCTGATTTTTAAATTAAGTCAATGGACCATAAACTTTATTAGAAATATCTATTGCAAATAAAAATTTTAAAGGAATATTTTGACAAACTGACGTAAAATAAAAATTGTAAGCCTATTCGCAATTACGTAATAGTGAGGAGACGTCGTACACTTTGTTTTAAGTTTAGGTACTCGATGGTTGGTTTTAACATTTGATGGACAACATGTTTTATCTTTGTCCTTTATCTTGGTATCCTTAATAATATTATAAGTAAATTGACGTGAGCAAAGCCGACGGCACATACTTGTTTCTTATACACTTAGTAATTATTTCCATTCCCTAAATTCATTTTGATTCATATTTTATAATTTCTGGAAGATTTAATAACTTTTATGGTTAGCAATTAAATCGGTTAACAATATTTTTTTTTTTTTTGTGAATTCTATTGATGCTTGCATAGCTTTTCAATAAGTAAAAGATTATTCCTCTGTGCATAATTTCAGGGAAATAAACTGTTTTTGACCTTAATCCAGATATACAAATACATCGACAAAAAAATCTTAGATCTAAAATCAATGAACCTTAAAACTGTCTAAAATTACATACCACTAGATGTTAAAAATTACAATATTTTTTCAATGAATTTTCGCTACGTAATTCAAAAATTAGTCATAACATTGGCGAGTTATAATGTGATGTTTGTTTCATCTGTGAACGCGCGCGCTTTTCATACGGAACGTAGACAAACATATCGGTAACACTGACACGTGATCGCGCGGGGTTCATGAAAAAAAAAGAATGTTTACAAAACGAACGCATAAAAAAACTCAACCGAAACCAACGTCCGCGCCCGTTCAAACGTTTGAACAAAGTTTAGATTACGCGCTAGACTAATCCACAGGCGATAGCGGATTTCGCTATTTTATTTATTACAGCTGATTTTTGAAATGAAACTTCATATGGGAGGGTTTTCAAATTCTTATCCGCAATCTTTTTGGGTGACGCAAAGTGGTGGTCGTATACACTGTGTAGGGTAGTGTGTTGATAACATACATGTTGTATGTTGACATCTATAATATAAAAATGAATCGTTGAATGTGTTGCTAAGCGCAAATCTCGGGAGGAGATGAACCAATTTCGCTAATTCTTTTTTAGAATTTTCCTTGAAGTACAAGGATGGTTCATACGGAGAGAAAAATTTTAAAAATTGCCTGAATAAGTCTAAAAAGACCACTTTTCTATACTCCCATACAAACGATTCGTAATAATACTTAAAGTCAATTTGAACTTTAATACCATACTATAAAGTTTAAATGTTAGTAGAGAGGTTCCGGGAAGGCAAAACAATTCAGTGACGTTAGTATCTTATAAATATTAATGTCAATATTTATACGATGGTAACATTTAACATTATAAAAAAAAAAAAACGATTGTTAGGCGGTACGAAGTTCGCCGGGTCAGCTAGTATATATATATACATATAAGTTCAGGAACGTTGGGTGCGGCCAATACTTCGAGTTTAGCACACAAACACTTTTTTTTATCAAAACAATACCGCACATGATCATTTCATTTCAAACTTGGCATAGTCTTGTGCGAGTTTGAACCCAACTTTTTAATATTAAATTTTTTATCTTTTATGCGATGACAGCAGAGTGGTAATCTTCAGACACCGCGTTGATTGTTGTGAATTCAAATCATGACTTTTCGATGAAGAAAAACAAAATGTGATAAAAGCATGGCAAGGTTAATTGCAATCCCAGGCTGACTAGCTGCAACTTTCCAGTTCAAATGTGTGGCCATAAACCTATAGTAATGTTCCGATCACTACATTTGGGACACAATTTCATACTAAGTTTAGCAACCACATGCTGCTTACATAATCGTTAAATTTTTAGTCTTTTTTATTGTATACTTAGATATAAAATTAGTCTAAGAATAAATTAATACATATTTAAAAATATGAAATGTATTTAGTCGTATCTAATAAACAATTATTTATTCCCATAAAATACGCTCTAATAATCTCTGACGATTAGTAAAATAGGGTCTTTATTTAATTGTAACAGTATCACAAGCCTTATTATAATTATAAAGATAATTTCCACAGCTTAAAATGATTAAGTATGTGACTGATTCGCATCTACAGAGATGAGGAACTTATAGATAGTTTTAAATTTTATTAAGATAATTTATTTTCCGTCTAATGCTCTATACTGGTACCCCGCTACATACCGTGAACAATGATGACGTGTTAACCAAACACAACTTGCACCGCCAAATTGTGGGGTAATATTATGTTGAGCGATAAATTGATGCGTTCAGAAAGTTATTCACTGTTTATATAGACATATATTGAATGAATAAATAAATAAAGTAATTTATGCTGTCGTGTTTCGGTCCGAAGACTTTGACAGTAAACTCAATGCTTAAGAGGTTTGCCAACCATTCTGAACATAGTTATAGCTTAATTCGCTTGGCATGCCGCGTTGTTTATTTAGCATCAAATTACATGCGTGTCGTTATATTATATATATTAGCCATGAGTCTAAATTATGACTTGAATACCTCAGCGATGGATTGTAAATATTAACTGAATATCTAGAAATGCTCGGTGTAAATGCGTTTATAAATTAATAATAAACTTTTAACAAAAAAAATAAACCGACTTCAATATCAAGAAACACTAAGAAAACAAGAAGGCACCAATAAGCAAAAAATAACGAAACTATTACATTAATCAAATTAAATAAAAGATATTAGTATAAGCGCTACCTATTAATATATTTGAAGTCATCAAACTACCCCTGAAGTACATCCTTTCAAATAAAAAATTAATCATCGAAATTGGTTGGCGTGATATTGAGTTATTTGTTTTTTTTCGTACTTTCTACACTATAGACCTGGCAAGGCCTCTACAGTTTCACGGGACTACGAGTTATTCGTCTATTTGGCTCGTACATATTTAATGCAAATTTAAGATTGATATAGTTTTTTCATGTATGTAATTATCAGAATTGGACCAAATTGAAATGAGACTTCACGAGAACCACCAGCTTTCAAATAAAAAAGAATTATCAAAATCGGTTTACCCAGTCGAGAGTTCTGAGGTGAGAAACACAAAAAAAAACAGTCGAATTGAGAACTTCCTCCTTTTTTTGAAGTCGGTTAATAATGAGCACAACGCGCGAGCCGAGCGAGCAATATATGACTATGCGCAACAACGATCGGTAAATATCTTATTTAATGATATTTACTTATTGAAGAATTGATAAATGGATGAATTTGACTTTTGCACAAAGACTTGGAACTTTCATGGCTTCCCGTATCTATAATATAGTCTTCATATACTGCTCAATCCAGGGAGTTTCAGGCTACACTGCTAAGGGTCTAGTTTCTAATTGGTTCAGCATTTTTACCTGTGACAAAACTGAACATGTATTTAAAATTAAATCGTAGCTGCAGATTATAGAAATCTAATCAGAAAGAAAAATAAAAAATGAGAGAAAAATATGTAAATGTTTATATGTATGTGTATACAAATCAAATAATCTATTTAATAATCTACTTCAAAAATTGCACATGTGCTTAAGGTGCTTCTTGTAAAACAAGCTGTTTAATCGTATCCTGGCAACCAAGATACAGTCTCTGTCTAGTTTGGAAGCCATTGTAAAAATATGTGAGAAATGTAAATAAATAAATTTTGAATACTTGAAGTAATTGATTAAACTTTTTATCATTGTTGCTGTACTATCCATTAGATTCAAGTACAACCTAACCTAATCTACAGATATTTCAAATTACAATGATTTAAGAAAATTTCTCCGAACCCGGCTTAGAGTCGTTCGTAAACCTAACAACAGTGATTAAGTTTAACAATAGATAAATGCCATTAAAATAATTTTGTTGATTATTAGTTTCAACTTAATTAATAATATGTAACTTTGATAAGTGATTAAGTCAATTTGAATAAGTATCCTTCTTGACTTTGATAATTGTGTTTATATCCTTTGTGTTGTAATACAAGTTGAGTTTTGATACCGGGATTAATAGATGCTTTAATCCTTATCTTATAACACTAATGAAATATGCTTGTCTATGGTTGGAAGTCAAAATATCGACACTGTGTTTACTGGTAAGTACAATACATGAAGAGCAACGATGAACATAAAAATAATCAGCAATCCATTGCCAGTCGCTAGTGTCAACCGATTTCCAAGCCTCTCGACTGTTGCTTACATATTGGTTAGTCCCTGAAACGCGACGAATAAAACGAGTCACTGTGACAGCTTTATTATATGGTAATAGCGACCCCATTTGGTTACTGGGCATACACTGGCTGAATCATGGAACACGATACACCTAACCATGGCACTATGATGGGTATTATATCCGGTGAGTGTCGGTCTTCATTTTAGTATCTTTCAAACATAACTGCCTGATTAGTTAGGTTTTTGCGATAACTTTTTAATTTCAGAATAGGTAGTGATTTGTTAGGCCAGGCAAGAATCTACTACTATGCTATGTTGTCATCAAGATTCACTCTGAGTGGTCAGGTTCATTTTATCATGAAATCACTTCATTCTGGCTATAATATTATAAAAACATTTAAATTGAATGTTCATAACGTATTGCTTATTAATTATATAGGCAAATAAACAAGCGTTTACTCTCTTGACAAAGGAAGTCTCTGTAATAAAAAAATGCCCAATTTCCTGCACAGATGTAGACACGATGGAGGCGGCTCATTCGACGGACGTGTATAATTATCATTGACGTCATTGGTAATGTTGTTAGTGGAACCTGTTGTGTTATTTTTAGAATTACAGTGTTATTGTTCTTCCATCAGTATGCAGTTTAAAAATTCGTCATAATACTTTATTAACATCGTATCAAAAAATAATTTTCACAACATATTATTCGAGACTCTGTGAATTTCGTAATGAATAAATTGAAAGCTCTGCGATAACCATGCAGAAATCGAAGTAACACGATATATCATTTATCAGATGTGATAATGATGCTCCTAACCGATTTCGGCAACGTTGATTGTTTAACTCCAACGCTGATGTTCTCTTATGTGGTTTATATAGCCAATCTTCGAAAAGGTACATGAACATAGGGGCACTAAAGGGCACGGTCTTAAATAATAGTTGATTGCCGCTGGTGTGTGCAGGCTTTCAATTTATCAAAATGGCATCAGCAGCAATCAGTGATAACTTTGTCGTAAAAGATTAATGGAGAAACTATTTATAAGAGAAGGCGAGTTCACAATATATAAAGTCGGTTTAGTAAAAAATAAAATTCAAAAATTTTTTATAAAAGCACTTGTCTGGCTTAGCTATCACCCTCAAATTTGGCGCTAAGGACCTATAGGTGAGTACCGGCAGCTGCATTTGAAAGCCAGTCCTCACCTCTTGGTTTAGCGTGTTACTATCTCAGACTATATCGTCATTCAAGTTTCAACATCAGATGAGATTATGAGCAGACGTTAAAAAACTTAATAGCTACCTTCGTTAACGCTAAAAAAGTCTAAATAAAAGCCGTGTAATTCTTTGCGCCTTTTCGATGCTGTCGTATGTGAAGTTTCCGCATGTGTTCGGCACTGGACTTTATAGGTTTTTTAATTTTATTCGGAGGCGAACTCTCTTCTTTTCTTTTCCTATGATTAATATGAGACGACATCTTTAACGATTTTTTATTTGTAATTTTAAATTGAATACCGAATTTTTACATATATGTATGAATATTTTTATTTCTTCACATTAAGTCCAGTAGTGCTTTTCAAGTACTTTACAATAAAAGCAAAACCATTTTCATGACAACAAAGCCGCGGGCATTAGCTTGTATACAATAACCAACTAGATGGGTTTTTAGATATACAAATACACACAATTCGATCTCTATTAGTTATCACCTATTCGTGAATCTTGAAAATAATTCTTCGAACTCGTCAAAAAACACACCTACGCACAAACGCAAACATTTTCATGATTTTCTCTATATGATTTTTCAGTTGCCGTATCCAGTGAACGGTAAGTCGTGATGTTTATTTTCGCCGTTGTAACCGATGGGTCATTGCCTCCGCTATTGCACTCTATTTGTAACAAGTTTATTACGAACCACGGTTCGATTGGCACCGCACTGATTTAGATTTATGTCTTTATCCGGTATCGATTCTAGAACATTTTGTGGTTGTTAAGTTTTTACATCGTAACAAAACTCGCGCAAAATAAAAATTGATTTGTTATTTTAGATATTATATTGGGCGGGTGGCAAGACACGACTAAAGCATGACCTTACTCCAAGAGTGACGCTCTTCATAGTGGTACTTAGTGATCGAGCAGAATGGCAGAGGTCCGTTTGGGTTACGATCAACATACACATTTAATAAAGCCACTGCCCTTACCATTAGGCACAGTGTCGTGATTATGATGTGTTACTATATGCAAAGTGATATTACAGAAAGACTAACTATACATATAAAAGAATAACTGCCTGACTGACTGACGCATCAACGCACAGTCCAAATTACTTAGGCTAGGAACGTGTAAATTTGCAAACTCGTTCCTCTTACATTATAGTTAAGCACTAACAATGGATTTTTGGAAATTCTATGTCTAAAGTAATAAAAAGTGGATGAAAGTTTGAATAATAATTCGTTAATTTTGAACTTATATCTATGAAACTTGGTATTTAGCATAATTCAGTTACAAAGTAAAAAAGAAGAGTTTCACAGTTTGATCAGATTAAATAAATATCTTATACAGTCCTTTATAAAGATACAGACGCAGATGAAGTTGCAGACTGTTCCTAGTGTACAAATAAATGAAATAGTAATGTTTTTTGCTGGTCCGAATTAATCTCCGAAACGAGTGATCCGATTTTGATAAGACTTTTAATGGGATACGCTATATATCATTATCTTTTTCCATTGGGGTTATACAGGAGTAATAAAGATTAACAGATGTAATTTAAAATCGTTAAAACAACTATAGGGTTATGTGGTAATGTCAAAATAAGATAGAGGATTTTTAAAATACGAATTTCGTTTACAGTTTTTCATAGGAATTAAGTAATAGTGATAAAAGTAACATGTAAAAGTCAAAACCAGTGGTCACTTTTAATAGTGACAAAGAATATTTATATGTTTGATTGATCAAAGCATTGCTTAGCGGAAATACATAAAAACGATATAATTGAGTGATACTTTGCACTTCCGCCTGGAATTAATTGATCAAACTGTCACATCTCACGGTAACAAAAAACGTTATGATTTTATTTGCGCGACGTGTACCTGGAAAAGTTATATCGAAACTAATAATAAAAAAGAGCGTAATATTAGTAACTTCACGAAGGAAAAGACGGTTGAACCCGTCGTCATGTGACGGTTGCCACTGAGGATGCAGCTATAGCGTATACAAGTTAAAATATCTAGAACGATACAGTGACACTGTATTCACTAGTTCTCACATATACCGCTTCACCTCACACACGTGCACACCTACACCACAGGTACACATATAGTATAAGAATTATTATATTTTCTTCTTACTGTTTTTCATTTCGATTAGTTAGTTTTAGTCAAAATGTCAGATTCGAAATACATGTAGGTACGTGTTCGTAAGGTACACATATCCCTAACGAATACAAGTATGATTTGTTTATCTAGCGTCGTTAGCTTATTCGACTCGCGCTTGTTACGTCGTAGGTGACAAGGGAAGTTCGGTTACTTGGCACCCAGAGGCTTGTAGCCATACGGCTGAGTGCCTTAAACGCTCACACAAAAAGTGTGATGACCTTGTAAAGTTGTCATCAGGCCAACAAACAGCGTAAAGACATTCCAAAAACAAAAAAAAAACACTTTTCATAAACCGACATAAACATACTTAACCGATTTTTTAAAAATCTTTCATTTATTACCAGTGAATGACCATGGGCGGTATTTTATTTTCAAAATCTACATTAAGGCGAGCGAAGCGGTGAGGAAAATGTGATATTATATGTAATTATATCTCAATGGAAACCCGCAATGTCTTATACGCTGAACAATACTGAGCGAAGTGTTCTATTTGTCGATAAAGTTCTTATCGTAATCGGTTCAATAATAACGGAGATTAGCCCTGACAGATAATAAACAGTTTTCTTTTATTTATCCGTATGTATATGGCAAACAATGTCATATGTATAATATTCATGTGAACGCAGTCGCATGTACTAGTTAGTTGGAATCACAAACTGCCACGAATCGCTTTACTGTGGTCGGGATGAGGAACGCGAGGGTGCGGAGTTAATAACATAGACGGTAGGTAATTACCGACTTAACTATCTCTCACATAAACGCCCGAATAGATCATCTCGTAAAGAATATATTATGAAGCGTTATAACTAATAACTGAGACTATAATTTCAACTCAAATAAATTCGACGAATGAAGACGTTAAATCATAAAAAGACGTATGTTAACAGACGAAATGCATTAACATTAAATATGGCGCCGGTGTGTGCGTTTTAACACGTCTCCGTCATGTATAATTAAGCCTATTACTCATTCCAGGGCTACGGGTTCGATCTGAGACGCTAGTGACACATTTTGGTTTTTCATCACTCGTTATTTATTTATATCTGTGTGTTAATGTATATTTCAGCATCTTTGATTTGATTTCATTGATTTTTGACTGCTTATTTTATATCAAATAGACTGCCACGTACTCGCGATTGTTAATTTCGATTGACGTCGATTTCTGCATCATTTTATTCTAATGTTTATTTTTGTTATTACAGGTAATTCAACAAAGAGAATCATAAATGTGTGTAAGTTTAAAGACGATTATGAATTTGACATAGTTTTCGAAAGGACATCTGGTAATAGAACATTAATTGCCCTATGAAGCGCCGCTGTATATGACACGGATTGAAACCTTACTATCACGGAGGACGTGCCCGATTGAATAGCAACCACTATACATATGGTGGCAAATTAGTCACGGTGATTCTCTCTTAGTTTACCGCTTTTCGGGATCAGCCAGTGGTTATTCAACTGACGAGACGCCTGTCGATGGATAATAGATCTTTCAATGATAGACGTTTTTTTATTTGTACTGTACCTGTGATCAAACAGAGTACAGTCACTTTATCGTTATACGAAAAAAAATTATGTCACACGCGGTCGAAGTGAAACCTTAAGAAAATGTTAAAATATTCATATACAAACAACATATTATACTGATTAAGGCGACCTTCCCAAAGCTTTGTAATACGCAAGTGCACACCCACACGTACTAACAAATATAATAAGAAACACTTTATAATGTATTTTGTCTCATTCTCTTGCACATTAAATTCTATAAATGTATACGTTTGTTCCTTTTACTGTCGCTTTTTCATTTCATTGTTCACTTCCGTTACATTGAGTTTCAAATCACATTGGGGCTAAAGAAGTTTTCACATCAAAAAGTCATGTACGAGAATCAAACCGAAACCCAATAGAGCTTAATATTTAATATCAATTTGATACTTTTAAAACAAGTTACTGTAATTAAATTCTATGACAAAAAAGCAAGCTGAAGTACTGCGGTACTTACTGCAGAAATAGTTTATATCAAACTATGGTGTTTGTCTTTAATTGTAAATTTCATTGCACTCCCATCAGGCCCTATTTACGTTAATTTTTGTTATGTTCTGGCAGAAAAAAAAATTACAGGAAATCGCGTCCGCGGATTCAGGATGCGTCAATTTAGTCGTCCGTTCAAGCGTTGACCTTAATTAGAATATATAGAGACGGTCGCAAATAGTCAGATGTGGTTTGTACGTAGTTTTCTAGGACTGACTACGTTTTATAATACACCTACTAGTAGCGCCCCTAGCGGAGACGAGGATGAACGTAGATTGGTTGCCCATATCTTAGGGACTAAGTGATTAATCAGGGCACTATATTTACCGAACTACGTAATTTATAATTATTTAAGGTTTACATAGAAGAAAGGTTTTTTTTTCAATTTTGAGGTTATATGTATCGATACTAGAAACCATAGAACGTGAATATTCTACAGTTAGTTTTCTGCTATTACAATCGTAGTTCGAATATAACCTAACCTATCCATTATTCCATTATCCATTCATTATCAAAATCGCAGTTTAATAAGTGAATACTTAATGTGTTAGATAAATTAAGCTCAAATTAGTATTAATTACATATATTTGACTTGTCATTATTTATATTACCAGCCTGGTATAGACACTGCGCTGATTAATCACTTGGTCCAAAATACACACAAGCGAAACGTTTGATCTCATTGGAATATTAACAGAAATGTTACTGTGGACCCTCGGTTCTCATATTCATCCATTAGACGCGGACATACTAGTGTCAACATACACATCAAGGGTGTAACCCTCGTTATTTGGTACGATAAATCAAATTAATTATTATTTTTGTGCTAATCATTATTCAGAGTTTAAAGTGCAAATAAAAAGAAATTCATTTCAAAATATGTCGAAAATGCAACGGCTACAAAACAGGAATTTCGTTACCAATTCTGTGATTGGCGAAGACGTCACTTTGTAGAGATCCATCGTAAGTATTTTATTGCATGTTATTTTGCACTTCCGACTGGAATTGGTTGGCCGTTGCCACGTATCACAAAATCAAACGTATTTGTTGCAGTGACACATGTCAGCAGCTAATCAATTCCAGACGGAAGTACAAAGTAACAATCCAATCAATTTCTTATCAATTCTTTGTCAAATCACAAACACTTAACTGATGTATGTACTCGTATTGTCTATGTTCTTTGTACAATAATATATACCGCTAATCCTGTTATATAAACTTAATCCGAGCCTGAAAGATATCCTATGTATCATAATATAATTTTTAGGCTGTTTATTTATTTTTTATTTTATGTACATCCCAAAACTCAATTTAAAATATCATGTAAGCTTTTTTGCGTTTGGAACGCGATATTTTTATGAGTATTATTTGATGTATGCCATTTACATAATTCCTCGTCGATGATCTTAAGTTCATTTCGTATCGCGTTTTGTAAGCTCAAATGAAAAGGTTATTAGTACCCAATAGACATTTTTAACGTATTTCTTGATATTTCTTAGTTTCCCTAATATAATAACGACAAGAATACTAAATGCGATTTGTTCGTTGACAAGTTTATTCTGACCGATTTTATAAAAACTACCCACATAAGGATGTTCCTGTTATTACATACATTACACGTCTAATCTTTGTTTTCAAAGTATGATTACCGGCTATATTCTTCTTATATAAACACTATTAATGGAGTTGTATATACAAGAAGAATCAAGACTTTTATGTCACGAGTTTAATATCCTGAAAGGGGAGTTTCTTATAAATTCGAAATACGATCAAGCGTTTTTTTATTGTACATAATACTGATTTATAATAAAGGAGACAGACACACAGGAACTAAAATTATAAATAAAACATACTAAAACGCTCTATTCATTTTTAGAAATTTCAATTAGCCGAAATACCAATTCTCCAAATCGAATGGTCGTATTGTCCAGCAAAGCTTATGTCATTCTGTTTGAAAGTTATAATTTTATGGGACTTTCAAGATAGGTAAATGTTAAAAGTGACATTCAAATAAGCGGCATCATTAAAATAATCTACCCTCATTGCTGAAACATCCAATTAAGTTACGTCTCGCAAGACCGCGCGAGACTCCACTCGAATGACACTTGACATTTCGCGCTTTGACTGCGTGACGTGACGTTTGTTTCTGCCATTTTGAATATTTCTTAATACATATAATTTTATTGTATAATCCTTCATCGTTTCGAATTTCGACAGCTATGATGTATTCGTGAGAGCGGTCTACTGACAATCGACGACTGTGGAGAAATAAATGGATATTTCATTCATAATATCATCTATACAATTGAAGTGTTTGTTTGTAATGTGAAAATAACAGCTTTTTTACTAAATAGATATGAAAGTATTTATTATATCAAAGAACCATTTAAAAAAAATTTTGTGTGGTTTTATGAAACCACGATACAAGTGATACTTTTTTGGAATCATAGGCATTTAACTGAAAATATTTGGAAAATTAGTCTATGTAGGGTATCAAACTAGAGTTTTTAATCTTACCCTGCGGCCAGCTGTAATGATATACACGATATATACTATATATAATCGTATATGTATAAATTTGAGACGCAAAAAAAATGGTTTCCAAACTTAAAAAAAAATTGATCTGTTTGTTTAGAGTAATTTCCGAAATGATTAGACTGATTTGGACGGGATTTTCATTGGCAGATAGTCGATGTTATAGGGTTTAACTTAAACTTACTTTTCTTTTACAAACAATGAGGGTTCTGCGCAAATATATTAAACCTACAGAAGCAACGTCCAGTACAGCGTGCCCACCGCGCACCTTTACCTGGGAACACATCTTTTTTGTTAATTTCCGAGCGGAAGATATCGTGGGTACTACTGTTATATTTTCAGATTTTTTTGGGAAAAAAATAGACCATTACAAGCGAAATCCAAGTTCAAGCCTAGAATATACGGTTAATAAAATTGCAACTAATATTTGAAGCTTATCTTATAAACCAATACATATGACGATTTCTCTTTACATATTACAATTCTTTTTAACAAAGAATAACAAAACGATGTGAAATCATTTAGTAAAGACTAAGGACTTAGTTGGAATACGACATTAACAGCACTGCATGTTTGTGTTAAAAAAAAGTTGTGATAATTGTATCTTTGTTGTCAAAATTACACATTTTTCATCATTCACTATACATAGGTTATGTATGTTACTATATAAATCTCAAGTATAATCTAAAGGTTAGATATGTAAAACGTGCAATCTCTGCCGACCCACATACCAAAGATTGTAAGGAACCGTTCGGTTTGATGATATCTCCGTACTGTTATACGTTGGCCATAACCGAGTTATCCACCGAAATCGATCTTAAACCGATGGGTTTTTATTACGTCGTCGTAAAATGTACATTACATGCCATATCGGCCCCGAGGCAATACGAGTGCTAAGCACCATTATATTAAGATATAATTTATTGCTTTTAACGATACTTTCTGTTGCACCCTTTTATTTATATAAGAATTAATTATTATTCCGTTAATGGTTCACTGCTGGGCAAAGATGTTCGGCAATAACTTGACCCTATTGATGACAATAAAGCTAGATACCAATAATGGGTTACGCTATTTTTATTTTACAATAGTCGTTGATGTAAACTGCTGTCAAGTATTCTGCTGTTGAGTAATTTGCTGATTTTCTTAGTCCGGTGAAGCTGTCAAGGCCTCTCATGCAAACAGCGTATAATTAGTTCGAAAATAAAATTGCTACTTTGTATCTTATTCTGATTTATAACAATAGCACAATAGTGAAATAAATATTTGCTGTTCGTGTCCCGACTTTAATTGTGACTTACGCGAAGTGCTCTGCCTTTCACATCTTGTGATAATTGTAAAATGTTTGCTTGTTTCCGCCGTTACAATAATACTAACCGTTTAATAAACAAGAGTAGTGTCACGTAGGAATGATATGTTTGCCGTACTTGTATAGTTATGATCTGTTTTCTTCACTTTTTTATACCTAATAGGTTTTTGCGTCTGACCAAAATCTCATCTGATGTTAAATGACTTTATAGTATATGATCGTTACCACGCTAATAGAAGCTAGAAGAAGAAATCTCTAAAAAGGTAGCTGCTGGAATTCACCACAAAGTCTTTAGCAACAGATTTTCAACTTGAGGTTGGTAGCTAGTTTGGCGGGCTAAGAAAAAACCTTCATCAGTACTTAGCAAAGGAGATTCAAAGCAAAATACTCCTTGAGGTCGGACGATCTTTACATGTAGTGCTGAAATCAAAATATCGAACGGTAAATGACAATCGTGTGTGAATAAAACGCAAGTGAAAGTGCATTATGTTGTTATATTTGGGCCCATTGCTCTGCTTAGAAAGTGAACTACTAACTGTCTACGGCGATTAACTGCAGTCCATTTCACGGAACATTTCACCTCGGTATGGCACTTTCGAATCATTGTTATTATAATGTCATTTTAATTTTAAAATTAAATTGAAGAAATTTAATTATGTTCCAGAAAATTATTTCGTTCACAATATATGACACTGTAGCTATTAAAGTGGGTGAACCTTGAAAATGTACTTAAAAATCATTTGGGTAAAAACTGTCTGTACTGGTCACATTGTGAAGAAAAATAATACTGTTAATATTGTAAATGCAAAATTTTGTGAAGATGGACGGACGTTTGTTAATTTTCCATACAAAAACTACTGAATATATTTTGTGGAAATTTTGCAGTAATATAGCTTATAGATCAAAATAATTCAAAGGGAATAATTTATAAAGTTATTTATTAAATTGGTCAAAATTTAATGATATCAATAACTGTGAAAAATTTTGCTATCCAAGATCTATTCTCGGCGTGCGCTGATATAAACCGGTATAGTCACACGAAGAAAACGTATGTTTCAATATTTATAACGATAAAAAATGTAGATGAAGTCGCGGATTATTGCTGGTCCCTTAATAAAACAACACATAATGATAACAGCTAAATACATTATGAAAACAAAAGAATTTCGACAAACGGTCTAGTAGTCCCGTGAATCTGTAGAGGCCAAAAGAGCCAACAGGGTATGTCAGTTCGAAAAAAAAATCGACTAACGGTTTATCCGAGATTTCATAAGATTTGAAGTATGAGAGATTTAATATATCGTCTGCCCTCTATAGCCTACCTATCGAAGCTTGTATTAAATTTTATTTAAAGTTGAGTATATGTACAGTTTTACCATCAATGTACACTAGCGATCGCTTGTGCCTCTGTCTACATTCACTCTTTATAAATGATAACACTATATATTATCTTTTTGTAACTCCAACGGTTTACGCAGAGTACGTCGAGATAGCTCTCCGATGACAGGATTTTTGAAAACTTACTTGATATTTGTCTTTATATTTTAACCAATTTGAACTTATTCTTTATTCGTTGTTATGCTGTGTTATTTTAATGTCTAAGCTATATTACTGCCTTATTGTTTCATCAAAATCCGATCAGTAGTTTCTTTGTGAACGAGTAACAAACACCCATCTCACAAATATCACTTTCTGTAAAATCACTAAATAAATTTACTCCGTTTCGAGGGATACATTTTTTTTGTCATATTTAGAATGATTTTCCTTTAAATTTTAGACATATCCTTATATAATATCATCACTTGCATGTATTATACTATATGGTACCAATGAACTGTCGAACCCTCGATATTGACGAAATATACGCGACAAAGGAATTGGGTCATCAAAACTGTTACCTCGCAATCGCAATGACACTAGAGAACGGGTACGGCTACGCTAAAAACAAACGGAAGCGACCAATTAACAGTGTGTTTGCAATTAAAATCTACAGTGCCATTTACGTTAGCTTTGGGGGACTACTATATAATTGTGGAGAAGAATACAACAGCAATATTTGCTAGTAACTGGTATCCGCGACTTCGACTAAGCTTTTATTATCATAACAATATAGTTGATTAAATACTAGCTTTTACCCACAGCTTTGCTTGTGTTAATGAAGAGTTGACCTATCCCTCGATAATGGTAATTTTTCTGGAAGAAAAGAAGTCTATGCCCTTTTCAGTACCCCTGACAACGTGTACGCAAAATTTCATGACAATCAGTTGAATAGTTAACGCGTCAAAATGTATCAAACAAACAAAGTTATTTGTATTACAAGCTTTGCCCGCGCTGAAATTTACAGTCTTCTTTTATTACCTTTGATAATGTACTCGTATGTACGCATAGTTTCATGACGAAACAAACAAACTTATATTCACATTTATAATACTAACTTTGCCCGCGACTAAGCTCGCTTTAATGTAGGCTTTAGTTAACCTTCGGGAGCAGTACATATTTTCTAAATAAAAACTCCTTACGGTACCCTTTTCGGTATTCCTGGCAATGTGTATACAAAATTTCATGGCTATCGGTTGAATAGTATAGAAGTTGATGATTTATAGCGCCAATTTTTTTTAATACTTTATAGGTTATCGTTTGACCACAATCTCATCTGATGTTAAATGATGATGTGATCTAAGATGGTAGTCACGCTAAACCTAGAGAGAGACTGGCTCTCACGTGCAACTGCCGGAGCACACCAACAGGTACTTGGCGACAGATTTTCAACTTGAGGGTGGTAGCTAGTCAGACGGGTTTAGGAAAAGCCCTACCACCATGATATAGTTTCATCACGATGTTTTCCTTCACCGAAAGCTCCGACTCAGTTGCTAGGATTCGAACCTACGTCCTTTGACGCTGTGTCCGAACACAAAAAGGGTGACCGCGCCGATCCTATCAATTATCGCCCAATAGCCATCACCTTTCTCTTATGTAAAATTATGGACCGAGTTGTTAACAACCAACTCATGGCATACCTTGAGGACAACGATATCCTAATTGATCAACAGTACGGTTTCCGTCGGAAAAGATCTACTGGGGATCTCCTGGTGTATGCCACTCAAAAATGGGGTGAGGCTATCGAGAGACATGGAGAAGCCTTGGCTGTGTCTCTTGACATTTCCAGGGCCTTCGATCGGGTGTGGCGCGACAGCCTTTTAGGTAAGCTTTGATCATTTGAAGTCCCCGACGGATTGAGTGTCTGGATCAGAGACTTCCTGAGTGAGCGGTCAATAAAAGTAGTGGTGGATGGTTGCTCCTTCAACCCTGTGACAATTGATGCCGGTGTTCCTCAGGGATCAGCACTCTTTGCAACATTGTTTTCGTTATTTATTAATAACCTGCTCAAACCCGGCATCCTAGGGTACGCAGATGATAGTATCGTTACAGAGAGCTACGTATCTAGCCCTCGTAGTGACGGGAAAGGGACTGATGATCTGAGAAAAGCTATGATCAACCGTATGAACTTGACCCTTGAGTTTGTGTCCAACTGGGGTGATGCAAACAGTGTTAAGTTCAATGCATCGAAAACACAGGCGTGTCTTTTCTTCACGAAACGTAGTCAGTTCTACTTAAAATCTACTCTCCAAGGTGTACCCATACCTGTTACCGATAACCTCGATCTTCTTGGGATTCATTTAAACGCCAACCTCAAATTTGAGCGTTCGATAGATGCAAGGACTAAAATAGCTGCGAAAATATTGGAGATTCTTTTCAGAGTGAAGCGGTACTTTACGCCGGAACAACTTCTCAACCCATATAAGTCACATAACGCCATGGGTAGAGTATTTATGCCATCTTTGGGACGGCTCTGCCAAATACTAGTTGGCCTTGTTGGACTCCGTAGATCGCAAAGCTCGAAGGCTTATCGATGACGAATCATTGATAGTAGCCAAACTGCAAACGCCAGAATATCGGTGCAGGGTCGCTTGTCTTACGGTATTCTATCGGTTGCACTTTGAAAAATGTGCACAAGATCTGCACCAGCTAGTTCCACCGTCTCCATTTCCTCTCAGGACTACTGGACGCCGTACAGGCTTACGTCCATTCGTTCCATCATTGCATTTTCATTTATTATGCAAGCCGCGAAAAAATGGAACACGCTACCTGCGTCTCTTTTTCCCGTAACATATAATATTACGGTCTTCAAAAAAAGAGTGAATGCGGTTTTACTGAGCGAACGCACTACATTCTAGGACTCGTCCTCACTTTATATCAGGTGTGACTGAGGTAAAGCTTCGCCAAGCGCAATGAAAAAAAAAACACTACTAACTGAGCCATCATCGCTTTAAATAGTAGTGACGAATTATATTTAAAAAGAGCGGTCTACTATCAATCGACGTCTGTGGAGAAATAAATGGATATTTCATTCATAATATCATCTATACAATTGAAGTGTTTGTTTGTAATTATATTAGAAAGAGGTAATGAAAAAAATATACGTATTCCATCTCTGATATTGATCGTCAAACGGTGTCGTAGTTTATCGACATCGATTTATTATTTATGAACGTATTTACCTATTGCTCAGATGGTTTCATATACAAAACTTCGGTGTAAGCCATCACAGCGGTGCGTCCAAGTGCGTTAATTGCTTTATGCCGTGACAGAGAGCCTTTATCGATGCCGATGCCGATGTCCGCCGGATTATGTAATGGGGTTCACTTCCCGCAATAGAGGAGATATTTGAAATCCAAAACCACTGATAATACTTCATTTCTTCATTTTTTTTATTAAAAGTGACACCCGCAACTCTATTTTCCTAAAAAGACTTATGTTGTATCATGTGAACATATTTTTTTTGTAACTTTGTTTATCAATTAACTGTTATAATAAACATTTTATCGATTTTTTTTTAATTATAGGGGGCAAACGAACAGGTGGGTCACCTGATGGTAAGTGATCACCGCCGTCCATAGACACTAGCAGCACCAGGGGAGTCGCAAGTGCGTTGCTGGCCTTTTAATATATGTGGGTCTCCGGCGCTCTCACTGACCGAACGAAACGCAACAGTGCAACCACTGTTACTTCACGTCGGTTTTCTGTGAGAGGGTGGTACTACCCCGGGCGAGCCGATCCATTCATGCTGTAACCAGTAATAGCTTCAGCGTAACTCTACCACCTATTAAAAAATGAAATTACCTTAATTTAAATTACCTCCGTTATATTTTATCATTACAGCTCATTACCCATATACAATGATAATAATATGTGCCCTCTATATTACTCTGAATAGTTCTCTGTCTGTCAATACAATTTCTTTTCTCGTCCTACTTAATACGTTAGGTTAATTTATTCAGAAACTTTTAGAGATGATTTTCTATCAGTAATATAATTATCGGAATTCATTTAGACGGGTGTACGATATGTTGTTATTTCAATAATGTATATGTTATAGGCAAAGATCGATATGCAGTCTCTTCGTGGAATGACTGGATTAGCCCAGGTTTTGACCAAAGCCTATGGGCGAACCCCGAAGTAAATTCCATATGGTTTGGCTTAGTCAATATTGATAAAGACTATTAATAAAAAAGGGAATGCTTGCTTGAGACCATGTTTGTGCTCTATTCTCCGTTGTCGATTAGGTTAGGTTAGATTTGCCATAAAAAGAAACCGCGAAATGGCTGCGGCAAAGGTCGGCGAGCCGCCCGCCTCTACGCGACGCCTGCACCGCAAGAAAAAAAGGAAAACGTGCTTTGTTTTGAATGAATTCAGAGACGCTTGTTGGCGGTTTCCGTAGCCGACTCGCATTTTGTTTTCATTGCAGGTGTAACTGAACCTACTCGAAAACGGAAAATAGAACACGTGCTCACAAAGAAACATTTCGCTTTTTTATTGTTCCCTGTTAATACAGAATAGGCCAAACAAAATGGGATTTATTTCGAGGTTTACCCAAAGATTTTGATCAAACATCGGATAAATTAGTCATTTCGGGAAGAGACTGCATATCGACTTTTGTCTATAACATCTAGATAAAAACATCTTCAAAATTTCAAAGCACTCTTTAAAATGGTCATCGTTCAAACATATAATATCGAAACTTCAATATGAGTAGTCATGAAAATAATTACCACCCAATCTCCATCAGAACATCAATGTTTTCTTACAGGCATATCCAGATCGGATAGTTAGTATACGTATATATATATATATATATATATATATATATATAAATACATTAAACTATATAATAGCCTTGAAATGGAATAAAAACAAAACAACGTAACATACACAAAGCGTGATTACAGATAATTGAGCTCAGAATTATGAGTTTATGTACCAATTAGAGTAATAACTTTTGTTGTTATAGCAGTAATGGTAGTGAAAGGAAAACCGGGGGTGATATAATATTCACTAGGGCTGTCGATTTTTGATTTATACGAAAACTAGTTTTTGACCTATTTCTCAACAATATTTTTTTTTCTGGAACAAGTTACACTTAGGTACAAGGTACTTCTCTGTATCTGTGACAATGTGAATGCAAAACTTCATGATATTATGATTTCGTAAAGCCCTACTGTAAACACTTTTTATAGCGAAACAGTCATTCTCTATTACGAAGATATTTAGACGTCAATAGTTTTTGACAGTAAATGTTATCAATGTTATTGTTTATGTTATCTTTTTACGAAAAACTACGGTAACATTTTTAAGTAGCGGAAGTTTCTAAGAAAGACACCTGAGGTCCTTTGTTTTTGTCAATTGCCAAAAACCCTGCGATTACTCTTGGTTTACACTGTTTTTAGCAGATTCTGCTATCGGTTATATACACAGCATGCATCTGTTTTTTCGGTCGCAAACCAATGTTAAATTTGTTAACATGGCCAGTAAAAGTTAAGAGTTATGTATTGATGAAAAACTTTGTATGAAAAGTGGGAGAAAATAAGAGCTTCGTTAGCAACTCTTTTCGAATGAAAACTTTTTAAAACAAAAAAATGTTGGGTTTGAAGTTCCGATATAATGAGGTTCCATTAATTACGTTCTTATTATTTATTTTATAGCATCGTGGTGGTCGAATGACTTTGAAAACATCGTATGGCCAACTAAACCTGAGAAATATTCTTGCAGTACCACCGTATGTGGGATAATATAAAATTATAGATTTCTCTAAGTTTTAAATCTCCTACGATTATGGCTACACCTTTCTTCACGAAGAGTCCTATGACCCTGCAATGGGTTTCTTACAGATTGTTGTGATGGTGCTATGATTTTATTGTATATTACAAAATTTACTTAGAAATCCTAAATTGTAATAAAACTATGTTGAACTGTATAAATTAATTGTAAATTTGTTGTGCATGTCCGTAGAGCTTTGAGTACAGATTTTATAAAATACACGAGAATATACATATCAAAGCGAATGTAAACATAATAAAATGTAATAATTTATCATTATATTTATCCGACGCAATGTACAAAGACATCAGTCGACGTATCCGAGTTAATATGTAAATGTGATCCGCGGATCCCGTGGGGTAACGCCGCATTCCCACGAACAGACAGGCTAACTTATAGTTGACGGGTGTGTAAGGCTCGCGGATGCGACTCGTACCGAGATAACATACGTTTACAATGTTATTAGATACTTTTACTTGAGTAATTTATTCCAGATAACGTGTCATAGGGGTTGCTAAGAAATCTTCATGATGTATTACGTCTTTAGTAGGTTTGTTTCATACGATTTGATCATAAACTATTGCTGGGGGGAATCTTTGTGTTCAGCAAAAAATAACAAGGAGGCCTAAAATTAATAGATTTTAGTAGTCACTTTTGACGCTGTCACTATCTACAACCAACCTTCTAACAGGATCACAGTCTTTACCGATTTGGCAGCCAATTAAATTTTGTATCATAAACAACCAAGTTGGGAAAACTGTTCAGTCAACGGCATAACAACGGAAGCACTGAACGGTTAAAATGGTTCTGAAAGCTTAACCTTTATTTGTTGGCGATCAGCTACTATCGTTGCTTTAGCTGGATTATAACTTGAAATTGTTTTCCACCTAATCCACGAATATTTTAAAAATCAGTTTTTAGTTTATTTACCAGTAACTAGATGCTTATACTTAGTTTTTATGTCATTTTGTGTCTCACGTCAAAATGAAAGAATCGTTAAGATTTGAGTAGACAACTTAATTACTAAATATTACTCAATAACACAGACAACTATAACAGATAACATATTTATAGGTACTCACAGATATAAATAAATAAAAAAACTCATTAAGAAACTGTCGTAACTTCAAGATTCGAAGAAAATTCGACTCAAAAATAGCCAATTGATGCACCCGTATAGAATACATTTTTAATCTAGACTAAATTGAGATACATATTTCAGCATCGCGTTCCTGTTGAAATTTAAAACGGTAAATAATTATCTCGGCCAGATGTTCCTGAGCGACGATCAATCAATTCCGTTATATGATGGAGAGAAAATGTTGATTCATCATCGAAATGTTACGCCGCGTTTAAATAATATGTATTTGGTAATCTATATAGTATACTACTATATAATAGTCGTGATAGTCGAGTGGTTTCCGTTGGAATATCAATCCGACGTCCGCAGGTACGAGCCCCGGCATGTACCAACGAATTATTTGGAATTCGCGTACATTTACTAATTTAAATTGGTAACACTATCAGTTGACGGTGAAGGAAAACATCGTGAGGTATCTTTAACCTGAGAAATATTCTTGTAGTTCACCGTATATGGGAAAATATAGAACTGTGGATTTCTCGCGATTTGAAATCGCCAAAATACCTCGTGGGCTGGCGTGGTGATTATGTCCATACTGTCCTTCGGGAAGAGACCTATAACTTTGCAATGGGTCTCTTACAGGTTGATTATGAATATTTTGTTACATTTACCAACGGCACCATTATACTATATCGTAGCTTATGTTGGTGGAGAGTGTTCTCCTTTTATTTTTATTATTGACTCGATTTCCTTTTATCGTAACTAATTATTCCTCATGCAACACACTATATGTAATACCGTTACGCGACCGAATGACATAAGTGTGAATTCAGATCATGTAAACTAGATACTCGATTTTTTTTAAATCTAAATTGAAAGAAGAATCGCCACCTAAAGATAAAATTAAACGATTAACTATTACTTTGTACAAAGTTGATACATAAAATGATTTTTTTGAAATTTGTTTTTATTCATACTTTGGCTCACGATTTTTCTCTTATAAATGTCTAACCATATAAATGATTATTTCTGGATTTATATGTTCTTTATTCAAAGCAATGTAAGCAAAAAAAGTCGCCGTGAAAATGAAAAAAATGACATTTTTTAAAAACACCTCACACAAAAAAGTACTACATGCAATTCATGAAGTTTTCTTATGATGTTAATGATATCGCAAATAGAAAATGCTATAGAGATCATTACTTTTATAACAGCTATTATAAATTACCTAGAGAAAATAATTGCAAAATCCACACTGGAATACAAACCGTTCTCAATCCTTAGCGGTAATGATCTATAATTGTAATTATCCATGATAATATACTTATTACGGACTATTATATATTTATAGAAGCAACCGCATAACGATATCTATTTGTATTGTGAAATCTAATGATTTATTAACATGACCTTTATCTGTCCTTGAAAGTATTCCATCCAGCATCACCCACGCTTTAATATCATTTCTAAAGATGTGAAAATTAAGAGCGACGCGCGACGGTTCGACAGATGGTCTCCTGGGAAATTATTAACGGCGAAGCGATTTTTCATCGTAAATTGTATTTGGTTACTTGTCTTTTGTAATATTGAAAACTGTTTGAGCAAAACTTTGGAGATTCAGTTTAAAAGCACAATGTCTCTCTCTATTACTTACTGGACGTTTATCATTTCCGATTTGTGTAACCGTCGAACATGTATCGGCCGCGTTTGTTCAAACGTTAGCTTATATTGAAAAAGTGGCAAAGGCTGACCCTTTAGGTAACATACGAATTTGCATAAAACCACGATGATCCACCTGATCCGAATTTCATTTCGTTTTATGCGAGAACTCTGGCCTCTTTTTTACGTAATAAAGTATCGATCGTGTCTCCAGTATCATTTTAAGGTATAGTCTTGTCCTATGTGACCTAAGCATCAAATACTATGATAATTAGACTGTAATTATTCTACATTTTAAGTATTGGTTCAATTAATTTCAGAGATTTAGTTTTTAATTAGGTCTTTATATAATATCAATTTATTTATATTTGTTAATTTTGTTTCATTTATAATAACTTCATTAACGAGCGCTAAATTATTTCTTCCCTGCCGAAAGATGTATGATACGAACTTTGATCAAATCTGGTACGCAAAGTTTCAACCTAGTTACATCGGCCTTGGACAAGAACACAGTACTTAGGTAAAGAAGTTTCTAATTCGATTGAAGTTCTTACAATATATCTGTTTATCTAAAATTTGTAATAGATCAACAAGTAATGCTATAAATGAAATGAAAATGGAAATGTATTAAGGCATACATCTGCTCGTGAGGCACATATGAAGATACGGATATAAGTCTCATTAATGCATATCCATATACTTAGCTTAGCTTGCATGAATAGTTTAGATCGATACGCGATATTTCATGCACGACAACAGCCAAAGCCGAGGTGTGCCCTTGCGCTCTTGAGCTCGTTGCCATACGGCCGAGGGCCTTAAGTACTCGCCAGAAAAGCCTGGTGAAGCTGTAATAGCCCGTCAGTCATAGCGGTAGTCAAGTAAAAAAATAACACACACCTGACAATATTGAGCGAGACAACGTGTGACTGATATATCATATTAAGAAGATAATTTATCTGTAGTGTATTTTATCAAATATGATAATTGTTGATTAATATAGTACAATATT
This sequence comes from Antheraea assamensis, assembly GCA_035772565.1. Taxonomy (NCBI): domain Eukaryota; kingdom Metazoa; phylum Arthropoda; class Insecta; order Lepidoptera; family Saturniidae; genus Antheraea; species Antheraea assamensis. The sequence continues at coordinate 1,096,626 of JAQQSE010000046.1, read as the reverse complement.
ATTACAATCAAAATCTACTTCATTCAAATTTTTTTTTTGTATTTCTTGTAGGTAGATTAGTTCACGATCTCAACTGATGTTAATTATAGTCCAATATGTTATTATATATTATATATATTATTATATATAATAGTATAAGTTTAGTAAATGGACTATCTCTCAGATAGAATATCGATGAGATATATAGCAAACACTAGTTGAGCATGCATACCGGGTTGGTAAGTGCAAATATCCTGCTAGACAGTATATACAGTGAAAAAACATCACATTACAGGATTGAGTTAGTGTATATAGTTTACGATGTATTTTTTCCCCTGGGGTCACAATACCTGTAGAACTTTTTTAGCTTTTGAATATTGGCTAGTTACATCACACTTTCGTCTGGTCTCACGTCTCTGTATATTATACACTCAAAAATCATAACACATTAGGCTAGGAAGTAAAAAAGTTGTGAGTTTTAATTACAGGTCTTGAATATATTGATAGATGTTTGTAGAAATTTACCAGTTGACAGTAGTTAGTCAAGCGAGCACTAGAAAATAACCTTCCACTTTATAGTTATCGCATGATTGTATCAAAATTCTCTGTCTTCACTCAAAGATCAAATTCATACTAGATCCAACATTGAGCCAACCTTGCTTCATAAGTGCAGACTTTATCAACAGCTCCTTAACGCATGTAGCGAATTGCAACCAATAAATATCTTTCGCAGCTGAATATCGGTCGTCATCCGCCCGTATAATCAGTCCCTCCCGGCAAGTTTACTACGGCGCATAAAAAATAACAGGACCGTCGCGCAGCGTTTCCAAATTAATTGGAATAAAGTATCAAGAATGATCGTGAAGTATAATTTCGACCGAAACATTTTCCTTAATCCTCGAAAAAACTTACTATATTAAAACTGTACATTGAAGAATAAGGTTCAGGTTAGCAAAAATTAATAGTAGGATTGATAGATTAAGTGGCGATTGTTCTTTGATAGCAAGTTGGGATGCGGCATAAATCAAAACGAGTTTGAAGCTCACAATGAATGTGACCATTCGAGAAAAGGAAAGGTTGACATGAAACTGGGTATTAGATACGTATTGCACAAGAGTAAAACGATAACGAAAATGAGTAATTAGAAACTGCAAAGTTACAAATTAAGATTATGTACCAGGTATGACCAAGTTTTAGCGAAGCACCAACAGGGCTGCTCCACTAGATATGATACGAAAATCTTCCTACTGCTTTAATAATTTCTGATATACTTTTATTCTTACGAAATATGTTATTAGAAGCATGGACCCTTTTCTCGAACTGACTGTTAACCAGACAAGGCCTCTACAGTTTCACCGGACTACGAAGCATGGACCCGACAGCCGAGCAATCATAGTCTAGTCCTCTTCTGGCTGCCTACCACCTACCAAGCACCTATAGATGCATTTCCATAGACACATTCGAGAGTCGGAATCCTATACGCTTGGTGTGTTAGACCATCTTTCTTTAGCATCTGTTATAAGCAGGTGTGTAATTGGATAAAAATAAAGATCGGATATCATTTTAATTTCCTTAAAACTCCAGACAAATTTAGACTGTTATAAGTTCTATTAACAATTAATATTACAAGCGAACAGAACCTTACGAGCCATAGCTATTTATACTACGATGAACATAATGCGTACACTTTAAAGAGAATCATGCACGATCACGCCACGTCGCGTACTTCAGAAGTTACAATTATAAAGAGATACTCAGTCTGTTTGCTTTTAATTTCGGAAATTGTATTTAGGGAACTGTTATTTCTAAATTAAGACGGAGCGTGAGTGTGTATACATTTGCAAACACTATGATGAAGTAAAATATTTCGAAGTCGTAAATATAATTAGATCAGAACAAGAACGAATTACTGGTACGATTTTTTATATGCCTATAATAATTTTAGACTGATAAAGAAATAGGTTTAGACGGATACTGTAAATACACTTGTTATTGGTTGATAAACCAATGAGAAGCAATCGTTGATCATTGCTGCTAAGCGTGCTCGCAAACTTCCGTTGCTAGATACACATTAACTAATTCGCGAAAAAATACAAACAGTCACTTTGCACAGGTCTCTACCACTCTGCTTGGTCACTGGTTATAAACTAACACACTAATTACTAAGGTCCCTAAACGTGACCACTATGGTGTTGCTACGTCTGTCAACCATATATTCGATAAATTAAATAACTTGTGTAGCAGTCACAGTTATGTTATGTTATTTTTGGAAACTAATAGCCTATGTTAATACATGAAATACATAATATTTAACAAAAACGTGTGCAAATTATAGTTAGTCGCAACCTTGAGACGAGGTCCTATTAATTTTCGTATATACAAAATTCAACGTAACAATTTACCGTTCGCAGTAAACACTCCCTTCACAGTCGAGATTAACGATAACACACTATGAGTGTGTGTGTGCGTGTGTTATAATTTAAGTGGAAAAATCTCTTAGTAAATTCTTAGTGATGAGTCCAACTCAGTAGTTGGTAGCGTTAAAAAAAAAACAAATAATTCGGTGAATACTCGTCGGTGTGCTCAGACAGCCGAGTTTCAAAATCAGTCCTTACAATTACTACTTAGAATGTGACCGTGATCTGTTATTGGGTCTTTTAACATTGATGGTATCATATTCAAACGCTAAACTATTTTTTACTTTAGAACATTCATAAATCTCACTGATCTAGGTATTTTTTAACCAATTTTTAAAGTATGTCTTTTCACTTAGTTTCTTTTTCTATATTTTGCTTATTATTATTATATTATATTATAAAACAAAGTCGTCCGCTGCGTCTGTCTGTCTGTCTGGGTGTTCGTGATAAACTCAAAAACTACTGAACGGATTGTAATACGGTCTTCACCAATAGATAGAATAATTCACGGGGAAGGTTTAGGTGTATATAATTTGTCAAGATTTTCTTTTAATTGTAATTGTTGAAAGAATCGGAAAAAGTCAAGCCGCTTAGGAGCTTTCGTCGAAAACACTGCCTAATCCCTTAGAGTTATAACAAAACAATGTATACTGAAATATTCCTCTTTTATAGATCTACAAAAAAGTCTACGATGGCATATACCTATCTTTTTAGGATAGCTTACTATACCCATCTATCTTCTAAAAATGATCACATATAATGAGGTAATTGGCAAGCTATATTAGACGGATACAGTATTAACCCTTATCAAATAAAATACATTAGTTACCTTAAGTTTTTCATGCACATAAGTATATATTTTTTCATTATCAAGTCAGGACAACGCCCGCCGGGTCTGTTAGTAAAGCATAATTCCTAATCATAATGATAATTCAGTAATTGAAATATTTATAATCCCTTTTGAACAAAAGTAAATATTACTGTTTTTGACTCTATATGACTTAACTAGCTGATACCCGCAGCTTCGCACGCGTTTTTTAAATTGTATTAAAGTAATATAAAATAGTGAGAAGAGGTTGAATTACAGAAATGCTCTTTTAAAATCATTTGTAGGTATGATACGCATGCCACCTACTGTGATATGTAACGTGTACATTAAATATGTAAATACTAACAATGTGCTGGATGGGATTTAGCAACAACAACATATTTGGAAATTTAACTTGCTATATAATCCCTTCAATGTTCACTTACACAGAATAAAAAAGTAATTAAAATTTCTTGTTATACAATTTCTCTTAAAGATGTTGTTATATTGATATTGTTAACATATTTAAGTTTTTGCGATCATACAGAAAGTAATCGCTTCTCTATTTTGCAAGAAATTTTATAATGGAACTGTTAAGGTAATACGTATCTGGTCTAATATTGGAAAAAAAACGTCTTCTGTTTTGTAAATTCCTATGAATTATAATGTTAAATTATAAACAATGAGTTGATAAGTATTTTTTAAATTAAAAATACAGAATGAATTGAAGTCTTAAAATTTTGTATTAATATAAATCAATATATAATACTCTATATCTATCTGTAGCCAGTTTTTAATATTTACGAATAAAAACAGTGTTCATTGAACTCGACGCAATATGCAAATGTAAAGCGTTGCTATGGTTTATAGCACCGGGAAATTGACCCCCCATTTTTCGCAAAACGATTTGAAAATTCGTAGACGGTTTGCCCATTGATTCCCCCTTTTTTGCCGACTTTTATAAAAAAAGTTATGAAAGCTTAAATTGCGTGAGCTAGCAGGATCCGAAAAAACTTTCAAAAAATGAAAATGTCAAGGTGGATTCTTGAAGTAAGTCGTTTACCCATCTTTTACTGTTTTGAAAAGTCAATTTGTACAGTGCAGTAAGGCGTAGAGGAGGGGGAAGAAAAATTGAGGAATCGAAAATTTTTGAATCGTGTATTTGAAATAATATCCTTTGCCAACGTTGGCCCATCTTTTACTTTTTGGAAAAGTCAATTTCTAAAGGGTGAAAATAGTGGGGAAAGAAAGTTTGAGGAATCGAGAATTTTGAAATTATGTATCTATTAATTATGCATGGGCGAGCAATCGAAAAAAAATGATGGGCAATCGAAAGGATGTCCGTCTATATGGGAATAAGCCTTATTAAGTCTTATTAAGTGGTAGGCAAAACATTTTCGATTACTGCTAGAGTATAAAACGTCATATTCTTCTTTAAATATATTTGTAAGTAATAGTGGGCAATCAAAGAAAAATAATTGGCAATTGAAAGTATGATCTTCTGTATGGAAATAAACCTTATTAAGTCTTCATTTTTAAAAACCAATCGTGAGGTAGGCACAGTACAATTGATTATTGCTAGAGTGTATACCGTCATATGCTAATTAAAATATTTCTGCAACTAAGGGTGGGCAATCGTAAAAAAAAGAATAATTCTCGACCCCTCACTTTTTCTATTCCGTCTAATTTTTCCCCTTAGAAATTGACTTTTCAAAAAAGTTAAAGATGGGTAAACGTGGGCAAAAGAAGTAGATTCAAATGCATCATTTCAAAATTTTCAGTGCCTCAATTTTCCCCCCCAATTTTTACCCCTTAGACATTGACTTTTCAAAAAAGTAAAAGATTTGCAAACGTAGGTAAATGAAGTTGATTAAATTGCATAATTTCAAAATTCTCGACCTTTCCTTTTCTTTTCCCCCCAATTTTTACCCCTTACAATTTGACTTTTCAAAAAGTAAAAGATGGGCAAACGTGGGCAAAAGATATAAATTCAAATGAACTATTCCAAAATTTTCGATCCCTCAATTTCCTTTATCCCCCATTTTCCGCCCCTTATAAATTGACTTATCAAAAAAATTGAAGATGGGGAGAACGTGGGCAAACGACATACTTCAAGAATCCACCTTGACAGTTTCAATTTAAGAAAGTTTGATTTAAAATTTAAAATTACAAAATCAAGGAATTCAATGTCATTTATTTTTATTTAATTTTTTTTTCCAAAAGCACTGATAATTTCCTTTACAATCTATAATCGATTTCTTAATTTGTAAGTGGACGTACAAAACATTTAAATGTAGTAAATGGAATACGTACAACCTTATTAATTGTTAACGAATTTTGAGTAGCAAAATTTAAAACTGATTTTTTTAATGCATGTTTTAAAAATTAAAAGCGCAAAATTCTAGAAACCCGTTAAAATATGAAATTATACCAAAATATTTAAACTTCTTTGAAATAAAATATTCGGCTATTTCTATCCAAATTTTGTTAAAATTGAACTGCTATAAAATTGTTTAAATTTAACTGAGTAAATATATTTTTAATAGATATTTTCACTAATATGAATTTATTATTGTAAAATTGAATTACATTGTAAATTTAAGTTTTCTTTCTAGAACATTTAAATCTTGATTTGTAAATATTTTTTCTTTCGACTTTAATAAACATTTTTAAATAGTGTAAATTGTTGTATATTTTCCTATAACTATTTGTTTAACAATTCTTCCATATTTTAAAGATAATAGAATAGTTTTCGAAACTCAGATAGAACACCGTCAATTTTTTTTTCAAAACTCTGATAGAATATCGTTATTCGATTCGAATCGGTTCAAGCATTATTCGCACAGCTCTAAAAATAAACTTGTTACCATGGCAACGGATATAATATTATTGGTTACTATAACAACGGTTGCTTAAAGTCAGGGACCGTCCGTATCTGTAGGAGAATATGTAATTTTAGCTGAAATATGTATTTAGGGTAGGTTTTAACTCAAATCCGTTCTTAGTGAGCGTCTACGTTGCAAAAGGAATAACTATGGTTAATTTCAAGTCAATCAAACATACAGTTTTGGAGAAATCGTGATGAGTCAGTCAGTGGTATTCCGCTTATATATATATAGATTATCAAAGTAAATCTGATTCGCTTGTGTCAAATCGCTTCAACTCATGACTCGCTCGCTAGATAACTCCCACAGCAATTTGTTTCCAATTTACCTTGATAAGAACAAATCTCTCGTGTGTCTAACATGTATGTTTACGACTATTGTTCCGCGCTAGTCAGACAGTAAACTCGAGCTTAGTACGTATTTATTTGAGTTTCCAAATAATCCCTAAAACGCAGATTGTGGAGACAATATACTGTAATTTACATTAACGAAGTATCATACAAAATAATGTATAAGTTTGTTGATTAAAAGTCATAGATTTATGACACTAGTCCTCTGGAGTAGCGAACTACTGTTTTACTGATCTCAGTTAGGAATCTATTATTATTTATGGTTAAATCTATGTATAGCACGAGGTGGTAAACTTGATATTAGTTTAGGCCGAATACTTGTTCTGTATTCCTTTCTCGTAGGAATATAAATAAGATGCCGATTAAATTTAAACGCTTTCTTAACTCTAACAGCCTCCTTATTGGCACTCTTAAGCTTGTCGCATCCCCCTATCAGGAGTGGTAAGGATTGGTTCCCGAATGAATCCTTACCATCATGCACATGGTGATAAATTCGTTCCGGTGAATTTATTTTAGTTTGTCCCGATTTGGAATCAGCCACTTTTCCAAAGCAAGTTAAATAGTTCAGTATCTTAACTCTACTCTCTAAATGCATTGTTGATAATTTCATTTATGTAGGCACAAACTTACAAGATCTTGTAAAATACTAGTATGATTTGAATACTAAAAATAATCACAAATGAGCCATCCAATATTGTAGACAGACTCACCTAGGCCAATAAATGTTTTTTTAGATAATAATACTGTCAGGTTCTACAATAAGGTCCCAAAGCACAGAATTGCAGGATTCTTCAGGAAAGTTCAAGCACCAGCTCAAAGAGGTTTTATTGTCAAAAGGCTATTATGGGATGGATCATGAATAGTGATGTCTAAAAATAATCTCCTTTCTGTATATCCGCTAAAAAGAATTGAAAAAGAGATTCGATAATTACGATGTTTCTCGAATAGTTAGTTGGTAGTGTTTTGACGTTCTTAAATGCGTCCTAAGAGCTTAACTGAATAAAATAATTTTTATTTTGATCGGCCACGAAAGTAGATGTGATAATGTGAGAGTAGACTCTGACCTGGTATGACGTCACCGCAGTGAAATTTCAGTTTTTTTCGATAGGGGAAAAAACAACCCCGACCGAGATATTACATCGATGACCCATTTACGCCGATCGGGGGTGTCGTCCACCCCTATCGGCGTTAACATTAAGAATCCGTTACGCTGTACCGAAGCAGGGCGGGTTTAAATTAACAGTGGGCCAAAGTTGGGCCCTGATTACTTTCCGATATCCGTCGATGTAGGCGCGTTTTGTTAAATTATACCAATAAATGTACGCGTAACGCCTCGATGCCTATAAACAGTGTTAACAAGAAAACACCTCTTGATAGTAAGATGTTTTGTTATTCTTGTCTTTTTACCGACTACCATAAAATGTTGGAGATGGCAATAACGGTCTTTTTACAACAATTGTTGTCATAAACTGTTGTCAAATATTCTGTTGTTATGTCATTTATAATAATAATTATATAATGAAATATATATCTAATGCTCTTATCACGATATTGCGACCTCTGTTATTATCAATAATAATAATAATGACAAACTATAAATATTCAATATCAAAATAATTATTTTATTATTTCTCATTAAATATGTAGGAATAATGCATTCTATTATCAGTTATTGTAATAACTATCATGTTTACTTAAATGGAGAATCTTCCACCGGACACTTAACAGTGTGTTACCATCCTCAGCTGTACCCATAACAAGTGGTGCGGTTATTGATCACCGTTGCATACATTTTATGCAATACATACATGGATCTGAATATGATTTCATTTGAATATTTTTTTTATGGCAAAGAGCACCAAATAGGCAGTTATTCTACCTAATGATATATGGTTGATGTCGCCTATGAATAACTTTATTTTTGTTATCTTGCGAAGCCTCGAGAGCGTATTATAGTTTTGAATAGTGTAATCTTAGAAGGAAACGGTGCCGGGTAAAACGCATTACATGACCCTAAAAGACTTTAGCGTTATTAACATTTTAAAGAGATATTTGTCGTTATATTAGCAAAGGAAAATGACATCTGTGTACCTATTAGGAAGCTAAGAACAACGATGACTAATGAGAGATCAGCAGCTTACACCAGTTTGCGAGACTTACTGGATGCATCGCTGGTCCCGTACCACGATACGCCTAAGTGTGCCACTATGATTCTACAGTATGATGGGTCGATCCAATCGAACAAGACAATGTACTCTTCCTCCATCGAATTATAACTTGTATAGTTTACTAACAATGCGTTTAATGGAAATTACCTTCAACAATATTTTATGAATCAACCTATATGTAACTTATGATGTAAATTCCATAATCGATACAAAAAAGATCGTTCCTTACCATTCAAATACGCTGTATGAGGTGGAACTTTGATGTAACTGTACGTTATCCGTTAGTCTAGAAAATTATATTAAATAGGTAAATTACGATGAAATTAGATACATAAATAAATTAATTACGTATTTCCGACCCGATCGCATTCGATATCGGGCGCCACCTCCGCAGTTTATCCAATGCGACAACGGGTGGTCCAAAGTGGGCCGCGTTACCAATTAATTGCGTTATTCTTGGCTGACGTACAATGTTTTCGTGTTAACGTAAAATGTACGACAGCATTTTAATTATTATGAACGTGCTTTAAAATTGCCATAATTTTGTTGGCAATAAATTCACAATTTATTTCGGTTTCCTGAAATGAACCAAGGCTATTGGAATTTACTCTCAAGGACAAAATTTTTGTTGTTTTTTGTGACGACACTCTGTCTTATGTTTAGTAAAGTGCAATAAATACGCAGTCGTTTTCTGGTCGATCTATGCAAATCACTGGATATACACTGGGTGACCCACATTCCAGAAGGAAGTCACAGGAACGGTAGTAAGCCAGTTGATAGCTGTCTGTATACACCCTATTCCCGTTTTTTAAATCTTATTTTCCCAGTGATGACTTTTACTTTATGATAAAAAAACTACAATAAGAATGCTCCCTTGTGAAATAGAGACAATTTTGAGGTTGCCAAAACTTTGCATATCTGTTCTCCCGATGTCCCAGTAAGGCGGCGCGGTGTGGCGATAAAAATGTCATAAGTAAATCACTTTAAAACAACTACCGTTTTTGTTTTACTTATACTATACGAAATAGATAAAAAATTACACGTATTTTCCATTCTCCTCAGCGTCGCAAAAATATTGTCAGTGTTTTGTTTCAATGACATTATGAAATAGAAGAAGACACCTTTCAATGTCAAACCACTGTAAAACAGGAGTGCTTAACGTGATTAAAATAGTGTTGCCCCTACCTTGAAATATTTTATAAAAAGATAATAAAGATACTCGGAAATTCACGTTCAATTAAGTATTATTATTTTTAATTCATTTCACTCGTGCAAAAATGTTTTTAACTTTTTTTTGCTATCTTATCTTCTGGATTATTTATTACTATTATTGTCGAATAATATTATTCGAAATAATATTACAATTGTCTTCTGATAATTTTGAAAGAAATACTTGTATATGAAAGGAGTTTTATGGTTTTATGGATGGTATGCGAATTGTCGGCAGACAATTCAGGTTGTGAGGTATAAGTGATAAATCCCTTGCTAGAGCTTTGCATACAATTTTTGTGGCATCTCAGAATTATACTCCGTGGTATTATTTCTGTTATATTATATTATAAAGGAATATTTCATAAGCTTCGAATTAAAAAATATATCTTGACTAATCAATTTCCCACTAACAAGCTCCATGCTCCAAAATACATTATGTTTATTCAAACAACATCCATCAGAATAATTTTAAATAAGTTGTGGGCTATTTAAATGTACAAGGGAATAAACAGTAAAATATTAACGCCTCTTAATCTGGATCTAAGAGAGCTTGCAAAAAGACGTCCAGGAGCGGAGAGAAATGGGCGTGCCGCAAATATTTTATGTGCTAAATTGCCGGAGTTATTATCTTTTAGATTTCCCCCGGCGACTCTGCTAACTCGGCTTCATCGTTGCCACAATTTGTGGTCAACCTGTTGATTACAAGGGAACTTTTTAATACAAACATCAAATATTCAACGCCTTGTGAAAGAATAGTGCGCAGGTCACGTTCGCTTTGTTGAGATCGGTCGTTCGGGCACATTGAGTACATGAGTTCTTTTAGAAGATGATTGTAACTTGAAGGAAGTAATCGAATGCGGAGTGATTGGGATATGTACCTTCTTAGGTATTGATCACTATGTGCATGACTATAAACTTGTAGCTAGTAACACTTTTAAAGTTTATCGCGTCTCGGATTCAACCGAACGATGACAACGACGACCAGTGATGGATTGCATTTCTCTCGTTTTTGGTATTGGTTTTGTATTTTACTGTATTCAACATTAGTCACAGCTTGGTCACTACTATGCTGTATTTCTACAAGAAAATCCTCCTCTCGCTCTATCATGTTGAAAATCTACTACCGGTTAACGATTATATAAGTATATTCCTTGATCCAAAGTTTATAAACATTCCGGTGTCTTAAATTTAACATGTCCGTTGTATTATTTGGTATGCAAATAATAATGAATACTAAAATTCAATATTGACTAAAATGTGAGATGTCAGCATTAAATACCACAAATATTTTACTCATTCTTGTTTGGTGAAGGCGTTACTTAACGGAAACCATAAGTACCTAATATGCATGTAACTTCGCAATTTCGCGTGAAATTGATTGGCCGCTGCCATGTCTCACTGCAACAAGATACGTTTGATTTTAGTTGCTCGATATATACTGAAAAGATGCAAAATAATACCATAGTAACATCCAATCAAGTACATAATTTATTCAACTTAGGACTTAAGCAGGTACTTGTGAACGTAAAACAGTACCACCGGCCAATAAATTAGAAATGGTTTATCGTTTTTGGTATATTTTTTTATGAAAACTATACCAGTAATTGTTCCCAGTTGTTTATTATTATTTTTAACGGATGTACAGAGAGGAGGTAATTACCAGAAATGACGATCGTTTGAGTGGTGATCATAATTATATAAATATATTACTAACGGCTGCCTGCAACTTCGTTTGAATTTGTATCTTTATAAATAATGATGCCGCACATTATCTTCTTATAACTATAACGGTTTATACAGTGTACGCCGAAAAAGCTCTCAGATCACAGGATTTTTTCCAACCCACTAAAGTTCATTAAAATTCGTTCAATAGCTTTTGTATGAAAGTGAAACATTAATTCATCCATGCTCACGAACATTCTCGCTTATAATAGTAATAGGATGACATCACTGTTATTTTTGTAATTATGTTTGCCTTAAGAAAAATATACCAACGCTAATAATATATCCCTAGTTCTACAATTGCGCATGAAGTATAAAGCGATTTGGACAAAACTACTCGTCGGCCATTCCAGACACGAAGGAAACAATAACGAACTGTCATCGTTCCGTACGAATGATGTTGAATGATGGAACGAATGAATCGATCTTGTCGAAAGTTTGCGAGAGCTTCACGCTAGAGAACTCACAGACTTTCTTATAATATTGTTTTGTCGTAAATTCTAGAGAGAGTAGAGAGAGTTTGGTATGAGTTTTGGTAATTCTTGTATTAATATTTGAGAAATAGTAAGAAAATGAACCATAGGGTATTTTGTAGGGTTTATTTTTTTTCATACATCGACTAGCAACACGTCTAACTGAAATATGTGAAGAATAAAAATTGCCACAAAAGTAGAACGTTTGTCGTAAATGATAACTTAAAAAACGTATAGAAGATTTCAAACTTATGTAATTTGCAGCATCGCAAATCATCTACTTCGTCGTCCCATAGGACTTCAAGACTCGTTACTGGAACCAATTCTAAATCCATCAAATTACCGCTACTCATGCTATATTCGTACGTGTACGTGTGTAAACAAGCTGAAATATTTAGTCATCTTGATTTGATTAATTATGATTATTGCGTTCCAAACTTTTATTTCGGGCGTTACTTCAGTACGATTTGGAGGGAAAATATTGGTCTATAGTATTGCGTTAAAGTTTGCGATTCCTGTATATTGTCACTGTTTTCGCTAAGAACGTTATCTGTCTTTTGTTTACATTATTATAAGCATATGTTAGGATAGTTTTGTTCTGAAGAATCACTTCCATGATATTGTTAATAAAAAGTATTGCGTCGAGTTAAATTGTCAGTGAATTGAATGAGGTGGTTGGTGTCTTTCGCTGTGCTCTTTTCAAAACCTTACGTGACTTCGTTTGGCTTAATTCCATTACCCAATTTACTAATAAAAATATTCATATATTTTGCCCCTTTAAACTAAAGCGTACGGAAGCCTGTAGCAATATATAACTAACGCAATAGCAACTCTGAGGTTAGATTACTATCCCTGAGGAGTTAGTTGAGAAGGTTCTTTTCCCAATATGTTGTTAGCACTTTCCTTATAAGTCGATTCTCTTTTTAGATCATTTTCCGATGGTCCATACCGATTTTGCAAGTTCTCAATTTAAGAACCGAACTAATACATCGCCTCAAATAGTAAAAAATCTATTACACAGGATAATCCAAGAACGACAGTAACTCCAAGAATGCCTGTCAACCATTACTTGTCATCGTTATCATGTAAGTTCTTCCCAAATGATACAGAATGATGAAGAGCGCCTCTAATATGTTTATTTGCTTCTTTATGTTGGTTGATAGCTAATCTAGTAAAGTTCTCTGTCACCATGTTTGAGAAATACCCTGTGTTGTTTGACAATGACGGGGTATATTTATTTTCGTTCGTAACGAAAAGGGTTGAACGCTCAATACAGTCAGTTTATACACAAAAATCGCTTTATGTGTATCCGATACCCGCATGATTTTTGTGTGTTGTTCGCAATTTTCCACTTGATCGCGTAACGTTTCGCGTTAAACTTGGTCCAAATTATAAATTATAGCGATTGTTAAGGCAAAAAAAAAACAGTGTATAGATTAACACCAATTTCTAATATATTTTGACCCTATTATTTTGAAGTGAAGTTATAGACTTAACAAATTGTAACGTAAATTATAACATATAACATCTAGAAGTAAAACTTATAATTAATTATTCCTACAAAATAAAGGTCTAGTGGTTTGACTGGTGGAATATCAATTCGATGTCCGCAGGTTCGAACCCCAGCATTTATTTCGGAATTTTTCGCAGTTCGCGTACATTTACTAATTTCTTTTGGTAACACTGTCGGTTTACGATGAAAGAACACGTCGTGAGGAAACCTGATCTGAGATATATTGTAATACCACCGTGTCAGTGGATGTAAACTGTGGATTTCTCGGAGTTTGAAACCGTCAATACTTCGTGAGCTGGCATGGTGATTATGCCCCTACCTTCTTTCGAGAAGAGACCTATGGCCTTGCAGTGGATCTCTTACTGGCTGATGATAAAATTATGGAAGAAATAATTATTCTGCTGTATATTGTCTGTTATTATTATTGAAAATTGTCGGTCATTCTTATCGCAACGTGGGAACAAGCAAGCATTATGCAATACCCATGAGATATGAAAAGGAAAGCATTTCACGTTACTCACACACAAATTCATGATACGCTGAACGAATGTTTGTTATATTGTCGTGTTATGGTTATAAATTGCAATACGATATAAAACAGCAAATTAACCAATAGCAGAATAATTGACAGCAGTTTGTTACAAGAATATTAACGTTATTGTCATTTCTACATCCTATGGAGACACTTTCGACTTGAATAAAACTTTTTTTTAATAATATACTTGACATCAGTCTCTGAATATATCCAATCAGAAAATTATTCGCTACCACCGGTAGCAGACACCGAACGAAAGATGTTCATAGCATTACAGGGTCATGGCGGCGACGGACCACCCCCGCAGCCGATCGGAGCCATTGTCTCGTCCAGTCTCGGATGACCGTTCGCGTCGGTGGAGAAGTGCATCTTGAAAACGGCTTTATTGCCTATAAAAAGCCACATTCCACTCATGACAGTGTCGAGTTTCCACTCATATGGTATAAACGATTGAAATATAAAGTCAGACAGACTCACAGTGGGATATATTTTATATATAAGTAAATATATTACTTGATATGCCATAAAGATATTGCAAGACGTTTGTACAGAAACAAAAATTTGAAAAATTAGACTCTTTAAGACGCCTGTTATTGAAAGACACATATCAATAAGATAATAAAAAAACGGTTATGTATAAAAGCTTTCATAGAATTAACAAACGTAATTTAAAATTTTCTAATAATGAAAATTTAAATGGCATTTATTGCAAATTTGTCAATAACATCAAAATATCAAACATTTAAGACAAGTATAAATGCTAACAATGTTGTGTGGAGAATAAACTAATAGATGGTGTTAAAAAGACAAATTTAGTCGCTATTATCGTCATGCGCACCATTAGATATATCTCATTAAAAAAAAAAATAATGGTGTGTGTCAATTTGATGTATTTATACAGTACGCCAGTTGTTAATAAATGTCGTATAATTCTCGACGTAGATAATGCTATTTACTAGCCTATGAAGAAATAAAAAAAAAAGTTTGTATAAGTATAGAGAGCTTGAACGTGCGGTTAGAACAAAGGAATTTAGCTTCAAAACTATGTTAGGTGAGCCCTGGGGAACGTAACTGCCAGAGCCGAGCGCAAGTGCATATTGCAATCGATATCGCTCCGGGGTATTTCCCGAACACCAGGGCTTAGTACACGACAGAGAGATTATACTCCATATAGAGCGTCTATCATACGGATTACCATTTAAAAAAATCCCGTCGAGAATGTAGAATATGTTCTTCTAATTTATTTATTATTTACTAACGTCCCACCCCGGCTTCGCACGGGTGTAATAGTGAAGAAAATGAAATAAAATCTCAGAATCAAATCAAAACTGAACAACGTCTTGAAAAGTCTTCTCTGTCTTACTCACTCACTCACATTTTACATGGATATTTTTAAAACACAAATTATTCCTTTTTCCGAACGATTTTTGAAATATTTCATAAAAACAAATCTTAGCCTAACAAATGCTAACTGTCTTTCCGTCCTCATATAACTTGGGAGTATTCAAGAGGAGAGTGGATAAGCATCTAGCAGATAAGTGCGATTCTTCGTTGGTCTCATCTTCACTTACTATCAGGTGAGATCGATGTCAAACGCGTGCCAGTAAAAATAATAATACAAAAAGTAAACATAACAAAAAAAAATACAACATAAAATGAATTAGCCAAACAACCGCCGTTACGCCGCTGCAACCGTTCTGAAGTTGCATTTACATACATTGGGGAAATTCTTTTTTATTTACATAAATAACACGAGATTGTTTAACGTTTGTTTGAGAAATAAATAAATAAACGTACTTATCTCTGAACCAACCACTCAGAAAAAATATTAACTTTTCGAAGATGTTATACGCTATACATCACACTATGACCCTTGGTCAATCTCCATTACTATTTCACGCAAAAATTACTGAACGAATTTTGATGAATGTATATAATTGCATTAGAATAACACATAGGCTATAATCCGTCGACATATTGTTTAAATTGACCAAAATATAAGTTTCAAATAAAAAACAAAATCCTAATTTCTGAGAGCGATTTAACTAGTAGAACTGAGAATAAATCCTTAGAGTTACACAAAAATAATGTATAGTGTCTGTTGTATCTCGTTATGTAATTAATTAAGACACCTGAATTTATTAATCACGTTTATTTGTATCTGACAGGATACACAGACAATTGATACATCAATAAGTGTTGGTACTATATATTTATAGACAAGCTCGTGCTGGCCAGTAGAAAACAAATAACTGAAATAAGACTCTAACAGTGTTGTCGTTCAAATGCCAACTAATATTAATTAGAATATTAGTTTGTTTGTTTGTTACGCCTTAACCACTTAACCAATCATAATGAAATGTTGTACACACGTTGTTAGGGATAAAGGAAAGAATAAAGGGTATTAACGTGAGTGAAATCTAGTTGACCTGTAGCGTTGCTCGCGTTATCGTACATTTGGAAACACTACTATTACCAGCAAAGTGCGCCTTTTCTACGGAATTATTATTTTAGACTCTCTAATTTATATATACAGAATTACTAATTCAGTGACGTAAAATCGTCCGATTTCCATATAAATTTTCATCCTCTATTTCTGGTAAAACGCCTAAGGTGGTCTTAATCTTCTTTAATCTTTTTTAAATATCATTTTTTACATATACATATATATATACTTTATAAGTTAGCGTTTCACCATAATCTCATCTGGTGTTAAGTGATGATATGGTCTAAGATGGTAGTCACGCTAAACCTAGAAGGAGACTGGCTCTCAAGTGCAGCTGCCGGAACATACCAACAGGTGCTTGGTGACAGATTTTCAACTTGAAGGTGGTAGCTAGCCAGGCGAATTTAGAGAGAGTCCTACACACCATGCTAAATTCTATTTCTAAATTAATTAAACCATTCCACACGTATCTATTATCGCGATATTTCTCCACCTTCACGCTGATATAAATAAATAAGAGTTCTATGATAATGGTATCACTAAAACTCTGGTAAAGGTAATAATAATGAATGGCCGCGTAGTTGCTAAATGTATTTTACCCGATTCTATGTATCAAGTTTAGTCATTCAACGTTTGTGCCCTTAATTGTTCTTCTCGTTACTATAATTACCGTCGTAGATAACTATGTTTGTTTCTATTAGGTTAATAGACCGGAAACGTAATGTTTGGATGACCTACTCCCTTCATATGTTCTCGTGATTGTTTCCCATCACGAATGTGGTATAGGGGATATCTTATTGATTTCCTAAATATGGATATGTCTCATGAAGAGCCTATCGTTGTATTAAAATATGATGATGCTATAAAAACGTTACATATAAAACTTGTCTGTCTATATATTTGTCAACGTATTTAGATTTTTAACCCTTAAATGCATGATTACTTAATTTATACCTAAAAAATAGTATCATTCTCATTTGTCTGCGTCATTTATTAAAGTTAAACTTTTTTTGCATCTTTTTTTATCCATTTTAGGTTAGGGTTTGACCAAAATCTTATTTGATGCTTAACGATGATGTGATCTAAGATAGTAGTCACGCTAAACCTAAAGGTTGACTGGCTGTCAAGTGTAGCTGCCAGAGCACACCAACAGATGCTTGGCAACAGATTTTCAACTTGAGGGTGGTAGCTAACCAGGCACACTTATAAAAAGCCCTGCCACCATTCTATGTTTCATCACGATATTTTCCTTCACCGATAGCTCGGACACAGTTGCTAGGATTCTAACCTACATTCTTAGACGCTGTGTCCGAACACGCTATCAACTAAGCCATCAATTTTGTCACGATTCAAAAAAAGTTTCACTTGCATCGCGGTTTCATAAAACCACACAATTTTTATTTCAACAATATAGTTTATATACATAGGAAAAAACATAAACACCACACTGTACATTACTCCACGGTAATAAAATACACATCGCTGAACTCGTAGTGCTTATAAAAATTCGTAATTTCTAAAACTTCGCAATGCATCGAACAGACCTCTATCATTTAATTTATATATATAGCTATACATATATAATAATATATAATATATATATATATATGATAATAGTGAAAGTATAATCTGTGGACTGATATAGTTGTCATCGTCAGATAATAATATATTTGAAAGTAATATTTTTGTAAAATATTGTGATAATTTGGGATCGACATTACGATTATTTACATTACATGTAGTTTCTCTAATTTCAGGATATATATATATATATATATATATATATATATATATATATATATATATCCTGAATAGGATATCCCAAATTATCACAATATTTTACAAAAATATTACTTTCAAATATATTATTATCTGACGATGACAACTATATCAGTCCACAGATTATACTTTCACTACAGATCACAACAAATAAATCTGTGGTTTTGGCTATGTTGCAACAATATTAAAATTAAAGGAAATTACGTTTCTTCTTCATATATATACATATATATAAGTTATTGTTAAACTGTTTATTATAAATATTAGCATCAGAACGCGTTCTGCTTGCTGAATCATTAATTACTGGAAGTGGTAAACAGGAGCTTTAGGTGTGCGTTACGTATTATCACGTTTGGGAAACGATACGGCGGCGTTGTTAATTACCCCACTACGCTAAGTGGGAAGCCTTCGGTACGTTATCATCGTGCCTAATGTATCGGTGTCGTAAGCAGACGTTTCGAAATCTGTTATGCCAGATTCTTACGTAAACATTCATGAAGGAATGTTTTGTTTTTCTTCACTTGTGCCACGTGTCTATACACGTAATGTTAAATTTATTGACTAAATAACTAACCGTGGCCTATGGTTTCATTCATATTTCATTTTTCCCATCCTCGGCTCCATGATATTCCGTGCCAACGCTATAATTTCTTTCACGTACTTATATATACTTTGTATGATTATTGCTCCGCCCCTAAGGGTGATAGCGTGATATTAGATTACCCTATAATCTACCTCGATAATACGTATAAGTTCAAACAATCTCAAATTCTAGCTGATACCTTTGTTATTTTACACCTCTTCGAAAGTGAAACGTATAGAGAAGAAATATTAAGAAAATTTGACAAATCAAAATATTTTACAGAGAATTCCAATCTTCTTTCTATTATCTTCTTACTGTTCCTATTATTAGTTTAAACGATTAATATCCTTTATAAATTTAAACGTAAATAGATCAGGAAATAATGGAGTGTATACAAGCAGCATCGCTGAGTTGATTGATCGTATATAGGTACTGTTGAATTTAATTCTACGCTTTAACTAAATAGCGCGGCCGATCAAACATAACGTTCGAATAATATGGATACGATCTTTTTAATTATCAACTTATGTACACGCGTCAAGTAATGTTTTATCGTGTGTGGACAGTCTGTTAGTACTAGCCCAGATGTTCCTATTAACATGTTGACAGCCTCTGTCTTCTTAGAGAATTCTCATTTCGTTATAATTTATCTCTTACAGAAGATTTTTATATCCTATGTTAGAATGTTTTATTAACCTGAAAGGATTAAACAATTGAAGTTTGAAATAAGTATAATATTAAATGGGTACTCACTAAAGAAACGTTCATTTATACCAATCTTAAAAATGACAATCAATAAAACTTGTTAATTCCAAAGCAGAACAACACTAATAATTGTAAACGGCTATGTACGAGCAGTGTCTTGAGGAAACTGAAATAAATACATTTTTATTTAGTGAACCCATAACAAATATATTATCGTGTAGTGAATAGAAATCCTAGCCAACCCTGACCCAATTTTTTTGCCATGTGCTCTGATTTCACACAATATTTGCGCGTTAAACTAAAGTTCTAACTAGAATATATTTTATTACTGGTTATATAAGGAAGTGTACTTAGGTACACTGGATGTTAAGTATAGTCCAAGAAGACTAGAACAGTTGAGAAACAAACTAGTGTTGAATGTTTCAAGGTCACACCTCTACATTAGACCTCTCTCTGTCCCGCATCAGCACACATTACAATTAAATGCAATAAAATAAATAATGAAATCCTAAACAGTTTCGTCTCTATTTTTACAAATATTATAAAGGGATGGTTTGTAATTCTGTCTGGACTAAAATTCTTGACATTGATATGAAAATTACGATCAGTTTATATGAATATTTTTTTATAATGCAGTAAAATCGAGGAAAAATATAGCGTTTGTCTACTTTATTAGCCTGCGTCAATCAAACTTTTCCAAATAGACGAAAATTATATATTGGAACTTTGTCCTGCATTATGATGTGTATAAAAACGTATTAGAGCAAAAGTTACAGGAGACTCAATAAAAATATTTTGCGCTAATAAATATGCCAGTCAGTCGCTTTATCAGTATGCGCTGACAACACTATATAAAGAAAATATTGTTTCGATTTATAGAATTGAAACAACACTTTCATTATGAATAATTTGTCTATAATACATATATAAAGGTCCATCCACAGTAATCGTACGTTGACAACCCGACTCATAAATAAGCAGGGGAGGTCAACGCGCGTAACCTCCGCAAACAGGGGCCCATTGTGCCCCGATATACCACCATTATGCTATCAACTATATCGCTTGGACAAACGGTACTCTGTACAGCTCGTACAGCTTCTTATTCACTTAATTGAATTATCAGCAAACTATTACAAGCTATGAACTGTGAAGGAAATAATTATTATGTACTAGCGGCCGCCCGCGTTTTCCTCTGCTTTATAAATAAATGACGCAATACAGTATCTTTGTGTAACTGTAAAGCACACGAACATAGCTCTCAGATGGCATGATTTTTCCAATTCAATGGAGACTTATCGTTACATTTTGGCCAATTTAAACAATATATTTAAAGACTATTGCTCATTTCTTACTCTGATTGATAAGCTCGCGCATTACTGTAATTAGTCAAAATCTGTTTACTAGTTTTATGTGAAAGACTAACAAACGTCCATACATCCTCAATAAGTTTCTTGTTTAGAATATTGATGTCCTTATACGCATGTGGAGCCGCGGGCACAGCAAGTATTTAAATGCAACAACATTTTCATTTTATAATTATATTGTGAACAGAAAGGACATTCATTTATGATTATATTGTGAACAGAAAGGACATTCATTTATGATTGGTGACCCATAATAAAAAATTGTTTGTGTACTCACGACCATACGAAAGAAGTGAAAACTTATTTATAAAAAAGCCAACGTCACGTGGGGTTCCCACGCGGTCACCCATCCAAGTACTGACCGCGCCCAAGATGTTGCTTAACTTCGGTGATCGGACGAAAACCGGTGTTTTCAACAGTCTACCCAGTACAGTGTTTACCTCCAACATTTTTCATCACACAAAAAGTTTGCCGATCAAATTTTAAAACCCTCAGAAAAGAAGTTTTACTCCAAAAAATAAGTTATTTTCAGCGTATTATTAAATTACAAAGATCGTTCTGAAACAGTGTACCGACAATCACCGTCACATCGGCCCATAATTACTACTAGTACAAAAATAGCTTATGCAAAGTGATAAATTCTTGACCATTTGTGTGGTGGTAGCGATTCTATCGGAACAACTACTCTATACTGAACCTTTGGGATTTTTGTGACACACGCTTCCAATATGATTATTGCAAAATGCTCACTTGAAATTATGAGAAGGGAATTATCCAAGCAATAAAGTTAGCAGAGTTAACGAGTTGAATACCTAGCGCATAAGTCATTTTTCTTACGGTTACATAAACCGACTTGTCTGATTCGTTTTACTGTCCGCAATTTTTGCTTATCACTTCATGGAATTATATCTCGTAAATGTTATGAGAAAATATATTTTCTTACATCTATTTTCTATATTGGAAGCCTACGTTCCCGGATTTTTCGCAATTGATGACATAAACTTTATATTAACTACTGGTATGCATATGGCTTTTTTTTAATTGTAACACGATAAAGTGACAGCGATTTACTTGATGGAAAATATAGTGTAATCGTAAAACAACGGTGACCATTAACAAAACTACAATCTATCAACAGTCGTCGTGGTTAAACTAATATCTCTCGGCTACTGGATTGTACTGCCTGATCTCCAAAACACGGTAAATTAAAAGAGAATCATTTTAATGGGTACCACTTTGAAAGTTTACCTAGCGTACTACAGAAGTGGCAGGCAATAAAAATGACTTAAAATTCATGCAATAAATACAATCGTACGCAAAATATAACATAAGCTATGTTTAAACACTAAAGTGATTGGTTTTACTTCAATAAACCCAAAATTAACCTATTACTTGCCGACTAAATTCAGATATTTATGTACTATTATGGTATGATAGAATGTTGGTAATTTTTTGTTAAGGACCGCTCGTATATCTTTCGATGGGCGTTCCAAATGTAGGACAGAATTACAAATGTCGAAGATCACAGTTACGTTGTAGGAAGCACGAGGCGCCTCTCGCGTCGCCTCGTAGGGGTTGACGGTTGACTTGAGTGTTAAGCGATCGCGGGTTAGTACATTGCTATGCCGAGTGCCATATTTTCTTTCACAAATTAAGTTGTATCAAAATATTTTTTTAAATAGAATTCTCCCTCTTATTCCCCTGCCTCACCCCCCTTTGAGGTGCTATCAAGAGCCCCTTACTTTGATACCTCGCGTTTGTAAACAAAACTTTAATGTTGTTGAAGTACATAAAACAATCTTCACGGTCTATTTAATGCTACCGTTAAATGCAGTACGCTATCCACCACCATCTATTTCGAGATTTCGAATGTTTCGCAAAACTTATTCCATAGAAGTTCAGTTACTAAATTATAAATACGGAACATGTCTATAAGCAATACTCAGCTAAGCAGCCGACAGTGCTGCATCTCAATACTAAAAACTTCCTACGAGTAAATATATAGAGAATCGAGCACATTTAGGCTTTTAACACTGCCATTTTAAAGCGATAATGGATTAACCAATTTTGTTTTCTTTTATATTTATGTATATATATATTCTTTATCAAAAACTGAAATAAGGATCAAATTCACATCTCACAATATGGAGTAAGATTAAGATTGCATATAATTGGATACGCAAGTTCCTAAAAAAATTAAGTAATTGTATCTGTAAAATGTTTTTAAAATAATCTTTTCTAAATCGCTATCTCTTATGTATTGATGATTTTATCCATACAGACATAAGGCGCAGATCACACTGCGGAACGCATTCCAAGTCACAATGTCTCAAGTTTATGCGCGCCTTTGCTCTAAATGTAATTATTTCCCGTGCCCAGGTTCGAGACTAATGAGCCTTGAAATCCTTTGGAGTCATCTAATTTCGTTTCATAAGTAGGTATTATTTTTAACGTCCCTAAAAAGTAACATTATTCGTAAAATACATTTCTGTTCCAATTTATTTTCCTCGTTGTCTAAACCTAACTGTTTAAACTAGTCAGGTATAATGCTTTATCTATTTCAGAAATTTTATGACAATATTCAAATTCAAGCGCTTCTGTTGTACGTAAATCTGTTGGTGTGTTCCGGCAGCTGTACTTGAGAGTCAGCTTCCCTCTAGGTTTAGTGTGTTTATCATCTTAGACCATATTGTTATTTAATATCAGATGAGGTTGTGGTCAAACGCTAAAACCTCTCAACCTATTAAAAAAATTCTTTTAGAAATACATCTGTATCTTAAAATATTAATTAACAAATATAATATTGATTTTCTTATAAATTAAAATAGAAATGCCTATTGTTGTTTGTCCGGGATTATTTCTAAAACAACTGAACCTAATTTAAAGAGACTTTTAACTTAGATTAAAGAGACTTATAGAAAACTTTTCATAGTATTATTTATGTAAACTCAGTAGTATTGCTAAAAGTTAGTAAATACCTCTATATAAAAAACATATACACTAAATCGGGAAAAAGTTTACCTATAATACTTTGGTTAAATAGTAATGACAAAGTTATAGTTATAAAATACTAGCGGCCTCCTGCGACTTTGTCTGCTTTTGTATCTTCATAACTTATGGCATTTTCTACTTGTAACCTTAGTGGTTTATATAGCGCATGCCAAGATAGCTCTCATATTGCAGCATTTTTACCAACTTACTTAACACTTATTTTTGTTATATTATTTTTATTGTATTTTGGTCAATTTATAAAATATCTTTTAAGCTAAAGCCTATGCGTTATTCTGATGTATGATCTATGTAATGTAAAATGTTATCAAAATCTGTTGAATAGTTTTTGCGTGAAAGAGTAAGAAACATCCATGAATACTTACAACCTTTTTTGTTTATAATCTAAATAGGAAGGATAAAAGAATAAACATTTAATCCTGATATAACACGCAGTTTCCATGAAACACTAAAGTCGTTCTTATTAAAAGGAAGTCGCGGAATTAGTTAGTGACATGTATTTTTAAAAACAACTACATTTGGTTCCGTACCAATTTCAGCATTCCATTTTCTAGATATGTTTATTTTAGGATTTATTCAATACACCATTATTTGTTCATGTTGAATGATATGTTTGTGTTTCGATTAATCATATACGCCGTCTCTTTTATCCTCATCGAGGCGCTATTAAGAGCCCCTTACTTTAATACCTCGCGTTTGTAAACGAAGCTTTAATGTTGTTGAAGTACATAAAACAATCCTCACGGTGTTTTTAATGCTATCGTTAAATGCAGTACGTTCTCCACTACTATCTATTTCGAGATTTCGAATGTTTATTGCTTCACAAACATCTTCAAAGTACGTTTGTTTTGTTTCAGAAAAATGGGGGACGCGACGATCAGGAAGATTATAATCCTTAACCTCCTGTTTGCGACGATCACGGCTGATTTCACAAGTAATTGCCCAGAGAAATGCAAATGCGTTTGGGCGAGCGGCGATAAACAGGCGGACTGCTCCCACGGTCATTTCGATACTATTCCAAAAACGTTAAGCCCTGACATTCAAAAGCTGAACTTCACTGGAAATGATCTGTACGAGATAACGATGCACGCTTTTCAAGATGTCGGTCTCATCAATCTTTGGAAACTGACGTTAAGTGAATGCAAATTACAGACGATACAGAAGAATGGTTTCAGCGGACTGGCGATTGTGATTGAATTGGATTTATCGAAGAACGATCTAAAGACGTTACACCCAGACACGTTTAAAGAAACAAAGAAAATAAGATGGATTCTTTTAAACGACAATAAATTGGAGAAATTAGATGACGGATTGTTCAGCAACTTGGATTTATTACAAAAGGTTGACTTGAGCAATAACAGGATTGCTCAAATAGGAATAAAAACTTTCAGTAACGTCCCGAAACTGAATTTTTTACGACTCGACGGAAACAAATTAACACATTTGAAAAAGGACGTGTTAAGCGACTTACCTTCGCTTTTAAATTTGGATGTCCAGGACAACCCTTGGAAATGTGATTGCTTCTTGCAACAATTTCGTGATTGGATCATCAGTAAAAAAATTTATACCACAGACATATACTGTAATGAACCTTTAAAAGTTCAGGGTAAACGATGGAAAGAGTTAGATTCTAGCGATTTTGCATGTCGCCCTAGTATAGTGTACCCATCTGCAAGTACTACTTTTAGGGTGTCAGACAATAACGTGACTTTGTCGTGTCAAGTGAACGGTAACCCTGTACCAGAAGTAAACTGGGTTTTAAACGCACAAATTATCGACGGTTCATATCGCTATCAAGGAGAAATCAAGTACGTCATAATCCAGAATACCAACGAGTATTACAGTAAATGGGTTAACTTAACGATAATTAATGTCGAAAGTACTGACAATGGAGAATACTTGTGCGTCGCTAAGAACCCTGGAGGAGTTGAAGAAAGAAGTTTGACCTTAGCTGTCACTTACATTCCTCCTAACACAATAGTCCCAGCTGGTATGGATAACAATATGATGCCGGTATTAATAGGAGTATCTTGCACAGCTGCAATACTATTGATAATCTTGGTGATATTATGTTACTGCTGCTGTAGAAGAAGAAGTTCTGATAAAAAGGCTGATACGACGAACGGTGAAGCATTGATAGAAGGTTCAGTAATACCGGAGATGGAAAAGAGTTTGATAACAGCGGTCAATCCGGTCACGAAACCGCCAAGGCGGTACGAGGTTCCTCCGTCGCTTACAGGCGGTGCTACAGAGATGTCTGAATTGAATAAAACATTGCTGGACAATGATTCAGTGTTCGGTAAGTTATTTATAGAACAATCCAGTAAATATTTATTTTTTTCTATTATTTAGCAGTTATTAGCAATTTCAGTCCATAACATTTGCTAATCATAATGATATTTCATTTTTTTCAAATACACGTTATACAAGCAAATAAGCAATTTTTGTTAAATATTTTCAAAACATATTTTGAAAAGGTAAACGGAAAGGGTGTATTTTTTAAGCGAGTGAAATTACTTATGAGAGCCTTTTGAAATTCCAATCCGCAACTTTTTTAGTGTGAAGACACTTGATGGGGGTAAACACTGTCGGGTAGAGTGTAGAAAATAGATTGCTTGGATAGGTTGACTTTTTGTTGTACTTTTTATAAAGAAGTTTTCATTTCTCTCGTGTGGTCATAAGCACACACACATTTTTTTCTATAAAATCTTATTATAACGACTAACTACTACCCAAGGTTTGGTTTATGTGCATATTCTTATTAGACGTTTTATAGTAATTCTTTCATTAATGGTTATTTCTCACATGGACTACTTATGCCCGGTTTCTGAAGCATTTTTAACTGTAGTTTATCTGTTTAATAGCGCTATCGGTTCGATAAGTTGTCAAATTGGGTTTCTGAACACACAATCATACGCTATATGTCATTTAACCACGGTTCAACTTAACTGGCCAAAATTGGGCGTTTATCTATTCGATAAGTTTTATTTGACTTTTCATCAGCCAAAATTGACCTGAAACCCTTTTTTCTTTGTGTCGGTATACTAATTTTAGCACAAATGTTGTTTAAATTATTGTTAATTATGTTCCATAATATGAATAAGGATCCGAAAAATCATCGAAATTTAGTATACAAATACTGTAGATAATTTCTAATATCTGTACTTCAAAATCATTTTATGTTTATTTTTTGTCACACAAATTCTTTAGCAACTATATAATATTTTTATACCGCTTCCGTGCTTCATTATCGTACATATATTTTTTTATCTATTTATAAAATACATACAATTAATGATTTCGATAGGATTGCTGAATATAAAATCTAACTGAATCAACAAAAATAATACTACTATGCATGACTATAATATGATTCAAGCAATAACAAAATCAAAGTTTTTATAATGTTGACATTTTGGGAATGGCAGGTCTAGTTTCAGTCTTTGAGAAACAGCTGTGTAACAAATAATCATACAAACTTTATAACTAAAATTAAAAAAAAAACACGTATCTAAATTGGCAAAAAAACTGTTACAAAAGAATAACAATTAATGACGAATTGAAATTATAAAATCAATTTTATACACCACTTTGCAAAAAGTGCCATCTAGTGAACATAAAAAAACTAGCTATTGGTTTGATAGTTATTTGACGTCTCGTTGTGTATTCAGAAACGCATTGACAGTTAAACGCCGCTTGTCTTTGGGATAACTTTATTGAATCTATAGCTATTGATAGTTTAACTTACGGTTTCAGAAACCGGGCATTATAATATATAGCCAAGATCCCTCCTCGGATTCCATCCTATAATACTCTGAAAACTACATTCATATCATATCAGTAGTTTTAAGTGATACGCGTTGAGACGTGAAAAATTAACAATGATATTATTTTATACAGATTTTGTAAATTTAAGATCTAACTAGTTAAAGCTGTAGTAGCTGCGAAATTAATCCCGATCATTAGGTATCGGATACCATCATTATGACGTTAAAGCTCAACCAGGTCATGGACATATTGATGTCGAGTTAACGAATAGTCGAGTATTGACTCGACTACGTTAGCGACTGTTCAAAGTAAGCGAAGCATCATTCTAACGGGTATATTCAATATATTTTATTGTAAATAATAGCACCTCCTGTGTGTTTTTTAAACAACAAATTTGCCATAAAAATCTTCAATTAAGGTAATGTTTACTGCAAATTACTAACAAAGTTCAATTTGTCTCTTTCAGCGCACAATGAAGATGAGAAACGCTCGCTGGGATTCGAGCATTTGGCTAAACAGCGATCACAAGACGCACTCAATGTAGAGTACGCCCGCACTGACGGAAGAGCTTATCCTCCTGACTTACTTTCGTTCCCGCCGAGAGGCGCTCAAATCTCACCGGCAGCTAGTAATGCCTCTACTGTTCCCGACACTACCAGATTGCCACCACAGCTTAACCCAATCAGTCCAATTCATTCACCGATATACGGTATGACTACAAATCACAATCTCTTCCGAACACTACCATATTCTCGATCTCAATCGCCCTTCACAGCTCCGATCACACCCCCAGTCGTAACTCCGCGGCAAGGATATGTAACAATACCGCGAAGACCACGAGTCCCTAGTTGGTCAAGCACAGCGAGTACCCAGATCCTGCCAAGTACCGAAGCACAGGAACCTTTGTATGACAATTTAGGTTTGCGAACAACGGCTGATGGAAGTTCCGTACTTTCCCTGAATAAAGCTGGATTGGAGAACCAGTTCTCGCCAATGAGAAACAGACCTCTGCCAGCTACTCCAACCGCATATCCAAATTCACTACCAGTATACTACACACCTATCGAAGAACAAGAACCGGCACCGTCACCTGTTCCTTCTCAAAACAATATAAGGAACAGTATTAGTTCCCAACTATCTACACCTGGTCCTCAGGAACCAGTTAATCGAATGAGTTGGACAGCTAAAAACACTTCAACACCTCATTCTGAACCACGAAAAGTTCTGTTCAGTGACACCCCTGACACTGTCAGCAGAAAGGGCAAACCCGAAACTGGTTCTTTGAGACGCCCAAAGGTAGAAAATAAAGAAGTAGGTTCTCCATCTAAGGATGATCGAAAAGACGAGTCTAATACTTCTATGAATCAATCAGGGACTCTGGGCAGGAGCGGGAAAATCCCGCCGAGGCCTCCACCAAAACCCAAGAAGAAGCCAAGCACTGAGGGGAAACCAAATGAGCAGCCTCTATTTGAGGACGAAGGTGAAGATGGCACGGAAGTGTAGTAGTTAGAAAGACTGAATTTCTAAGCAAAGTGCCAATGAGCTTTTATTAAGTGAATACGTTGTTTTTCTTGGACATCGAATCTATCTGGATAACACATTGTTTATTCAACATGAGCTTCAGAAAATAGTGAATATACCCGGAATATGATTTGGCACGTCGAGGAGAAGAGTGAATCGTTCGACTAAGATTGGCTTGCTTTGATTTTTAAAAAGTTTTGTCTCTGTCTCACAGTGCAATCGCTGTAACAAACAAAGAGAATGGCTATACGAAACTGAATAGCTGACTACCTCGGCCTTTTCCCAGACGTGTCTAATCAATATCTGTGTTTTCGTTTTAATTGGTTTATAGCAAATTATGTATCAACAATGTTAAACTCTTTATCGAATGCAGACGATTCAGATAGCGATGTTTAAGGAATAGTGGTAACGTTTTAAGAGTGAATTATTTATCCGTCTACTGGAATCGGGAAAATTGAGTGTGAACTAAGTGAGGTGCATTGTAAACAGTTATGAGTGTCGGTGCTCGTGTAAATATATTCATGCTAGATTTTTTACCTAATCCCGTACAAATACGGACCATTTTTATTATTGTAACGCCATGAATTCTGTACACAATATGTTACATATTTTAAGTATTTATTATTTGTGGTACTCGTTTTTTAATTGTCGTAGCTATGATGACATCGCTTGCCTGTTTTAGCGTTCGTTCAACCGTTTCCAAGACTGATTATTCTAAATTAAAAGATTTCTCTTTTTACATTCCTCGATACATTCGTCTATTTTGAATTCGCTTTTGACTTACAAAACATGCAGAGTGAATATGCTAGAAGGGTACTTTTCGCATGGAAGACTGAATTGTTAGTTGGCTTTTTTACTATTGATTAGGTCAATAGTTTATTAAAAGCGTTCCCTATAAACGTTACTAACACTGAAATTAATATTTTACATCTTTTTTTTCTATATTCTCTATACAAATTTAATGAAAACAAAACCCTCAAAGTATCAAATAGTTTCCAATCTAATTTGATTTCTTCAATAAGTATGAAAGAGAAATGGAACAAATATATTTCTGGTAAATGTTTGTGAACATTTTTATCACCTACTAAAATATTTAACTTCGCCCGTTCCAAGTTATCAGCATTTTAGTTTTTAGTGTGTTCTGCAAATGTTCTGTCCTTATCCAGTTTTGCGTTAGTATTTACTTAGTCTGGTTTATATATATTTGAGGGCTCTTCGGCGCTCGAACAAATAGTTCCTAAATCAGCAATATTTGTTTTTTATGTTGTAACATATTATTTACAAGGTGGTGTAATTTGTTAAGGCTTTTTTGGAGTCGACAATATACACAGCTACTTTGTATCTGGTAGCTTGCGTAGTTTTTATAATTTCTGTTAAACTGGTGCTGCTTCTTTTATAAACATTTTTAATGTGTCTATTATATTGTAATAGTTTTAATTTTTTTAAGATGAAGTACATGACAAATAATATTATGAAATGAGAATGCAAATATTGTAAACTTTGTTCAAAGTTTGAATTTATTTAAGTGACCTAGTTGTATTTTTAGCTTTACATTGATGTACAGGTCTACATCTTTATTAAACTTGATTCTGTATCACCAATCAACATTGCAATAATAATCATCTTGATTTATTTTAGACGATGTTTGTAAGGCTTGATTATTTGATTTTATTTTTTAAGTGCATATTTTATACGTGACTTTTGAGTACAAATCAATAAGAGATGTTAATAAAATAATACTGTAAATTAAATTATCCTATGATTTTTTTCATTTAGAATACTGTAAATTATAAATTTAATTCATACAGTATGAAGTACGAACAAACAAGATTCTGGCATTTTCTGGAAGGTTGATAAAATGTTATTGAAAGATGCAACCGATATAATGAATTGTCGATTATAGAGGTACAGGTGCTATTCTGATCGTGAAGTTAATGACCGCGTATAACTTCCCTAACAATAAACATACGGCAGAACAAACAAAATGACTATTAATAACGCAGTGTGAACGTATGATATTTTTCCTTCGCATTGCATTGGATACCTCATTTCTTTTACAATGTATAAGTTTCAATTAAAATTGTACAATTGTACAAATCGAATGTCTGTCTGTATCAGTGCATGTGAAATACAAAGGTTTCAGTTCGAAACGTATTGCTTTGAAAAATATTACGTTCGTCAGTAAAAAAAAAATAATGAGGGTAATTTAAGCTTACACCATCAACAATATCGTAAAGTTATCGGTTGCATCTTAGACTGAATTGTATTCAAATACAATTGTAACGTGAAATACTCTTTATTTGGAACATGCAGCTATATGAGGCATTCTTATGTAAATACATTTGTGTTTGAAAATTTCATATTTGCATCACTTTTTAAGAACAGCTGTAGTTTCGTTGTTCTGTGGAGCTCGTAATATGAACATGTGAATGCATTATAACATTGCACTCATGTGACCATTTAAAGGGGAAGCGACAAATTTATTTGTCATTGTTTTTTTTTTTTCATTTTTACCAGTTATTTATTCATTCTTTGTAATATCATCTCGAATATTATTACCTTTATGCCTCGTGGTTTTATCAAGCTAACTCCCAGTAATCACCACAATGAAGTAAATATTTATTTATCCTATGGCATCTATACAACCAGTGTTAAAGTGAGTTGGCTTTAAAACTAGCGTGTTGAGAAAAACCAGTGTATTTTGGTGCACGTTTTAATGTACTATACATTTATTTCGGTTTTTCTCCTAAAATATTTTTTCATACTGTACAAAATCACCGATGTTTATTGTTTTACACGTATATTTTTATTGTCATCAATGTGTAATTATTCTTTTACATCGTCGCCATCAATCCTATTATCAATCACTGTCAATTTTATAGGTAACATAATATTATTGGAGTTATGATTTTTATTCAAGTGTACAACGTGCGACATTTTACTGTATACATTCAATTTTAAATAGTTTTAAGGCGCTATGTAAATACGAGACATTATAAAAGTGATTAAAGCTATATTTCAGTATTTCTGTGTTTTCTTGAACCTAAATTATTTTTACCCATTTATGTGCTAAACGATGTGTAATAACTTTTGCTTTCATATCATCGAACAAGTCGATACATAAAAAGACATCAGTTACTACTATTTTAATCGTAACTAATATTACAAATCCGAATGTGAGTGTTGTTTGCTTGCTACATTTTCTCGCCTTAACTATTCAACCGATAGTCATGAAATATTGTATACACGTTGTCATGAGTACAGAAAAGGAAGACAAATTACTGTTCCCGTGGGATATAAAAATATCTTTTACCGCATTAACGCGAGCGAAGTCGTGGGCGAAAGCTAGATTTGAATAAAAACCTACAAGAAAAGAGAAAATTGTCGAATGTATAATTATTCTTCTTGATTATACCGTTGTTCATTATTTATTATTATTGTTATTATTATTCATTCTCTCTAGGACCCAATAATATTTATTTAATCACCTTGTCACATATTGCAATACGACGCATAACAGCAAATTACCCAATAGCAGAATAACTGACAACCGTGTATAACGAAAGTTATTATCACCGTAGTTCATTATTGCTATATCTCTAGACTTTATTGAGATATTATATGTATATGGTATACATTTTGAGTATATATCTGCGGTAAGAGCAATAAAGGTTTGTTATTTCACGCACGAGGTCTTTACTGATGGCGCTGGATTCTCAAAAAGATACAATGCGTGCGTGAGTTGTGAACAAAATGTTGGGACTAGGGTGTCAATATTTTGTAGTCTATTTTAAAGATAGTTTTAATTTCATATGAATACTTGAAATTTCACCTAACATGGAGTGACCGTATAATCATCAAAATGTATACAGAAATTATGGCATTTAGCCTGTAAAATATATTTAATTAACGACACAAAACAGACACTGTTCTTCTAAAAATTCCAGGTTCCTACGGTCTTGGTGAAAATTGTGGCACGTTTAAAGTGACTCCCGATTACATGCATTTTTTTTATGTACTGCGTGAATTAATTTACTCCAGGTGATCTAAAACACACAAGTGTAGTGTAAGCTTGAGCAAAAATAGTTTCATCGCAATCCTGCACAGTTAGGAAAACTTAGTACTGATCAAAAATTATACGAGTAACCTGCAGAATTTATAATACAGGCTGTGATATGCTTAGTGTTATATTTTTCTCCGGATTGACGAGTTAATACATAATTATTAAGCAGATTTAGATCACATCACGATAATTTTCATTTCAGACTAAATATTTATTTATGACTAGCGGCCAGCCTCGACTTCGCACGGGTGTAACCCCTGGATGTTCCAAAATCATAATGCTTTAAGCTGCATACAAACAAATGTAGATCGCATGAAGCATAGTTCAACAGACTGTTAGCAGCATAAGCTTAAAAAAATACTTGATTTATTACAAAACTATGAAAAGTAACAAATGATGTATTGTAAAGTTACAACTTTTATGTAAAATTTATTTTTCATTTGTATGAACTTTTTACTAAACCATGAACTTTACAATGTACAATGCCATGCAATTAAAAAAATAATCCGCCATTTTGATATCTGGGTCTTAAAAAATCAGCCGAGGGGTTAACGAAGAAAATGAGACCAAATCGTTACTTTACAATACGACCATGCAATGAATGCAAGTAAACATCAATCAATAAATTCTGACAACATTTTCCAAGACCTCCCTACTACTGTCTTACTCACTTATTCATTCACTTTTTATATGGAGATTTTTTAACCCAAATGTTTCACTTTTCCGTACGATTTTCCAAACGTTTTCTTTCTTACAAACATTCTCCTGACAATTACAAACACAACTAATAAAGAATTTGCTAAATAGGTTCTGAAGTAATGCACCATTCATGTTTATTAATGTAGAAAGATACATCAATTTATAACACGGAATATATTTGTAATGAAAAATGTGGTTTTATTTATAATCCTTATGTGTTAGCCAATTATAAGACGTAAACAACATTTACTAATAAAGAACATAAATGTTTCAGATGAACATATTATTATCTAATGTTCTTAAGAAAATAAACTTCATGCAATATAAAGTGACAGTGAAATATAAAAGAAGGAATTTAAAATAAGGATAATATAAAATTATATAGAACAAA
Source organism: Antheraea assamensis (assembly GCA_035772565.1). Taxonomy (NCBI): domain Eukaryota; kingdom Metazoa; phylum Arthropoda; class Insecta; order Lepidoptera; family Saturniidae; genus Antheraea; species Antheraea assamensis. The sequence continues at coordinate 1,062,236 of JAQQSE010000046.1, read as the reverse complement.
TGAAGCTAATATCATTTCAATAGAAATATAATAATTATTAGCAATGCAAAACCCAAATATGTTTTTTTTTTATCTATGCTAATATTTATTCTACTGGGAGGTGGACAACATATTCCAGTTTTTTTAAAGGCATTTATTCCAATGTACATATTAGTCCCATTGTTCCATATTCATTGTAGATTCGTCAGGACAGTCGCTATGACATGTCATTACCAAGTGATACAACATCTTAGCTTCATCCGGACAGATAGTCAAGATGTTGTGACAAACACCTATGTTTTAACAACTAACACTCATATTACTCATCAAGGACTCTCTTTCGATTCTGTTCTTGGCACACTCTACCATCAAGTGAGGCAAGTCATCAATCTTTCCACATACAGGGTGAGAGATTCCATTTTTCTCATTAGATATGCAAATCTTTCCGACGGATAATGTCAATTTAAATGACATTGATTGAAACCAAGGTATGTTAAGAGGCTAACACTGCATTGTTTTTTACCAAATGCCTTTTTCTTTACTCCTTTTGTCAAAATATTCTCTCCAGTTATCATAACAAATTTCTTTCAACAACAAAAACATCAAAAACAACTTTTCTCTGTAATTTCAGATGTTCTATTTATATAGATAATTTTCCAGTAACATGAAATCAAAGACCTGACAAATTTTCTACCGTCAATTTTTCACGACCTGGAAGGTTTCACAAACAATAAAAGAACGACAATCAGACGTACTATCACATACGCTATTTCCAATTTACTAATTGGTTCACATCCGTTTCTATAAATAAACTTTTTTTATGTATTATGAAATACTAACGACTTCGTCTCCGTCTGCATCGTTAGAAATGGTGACACTATATACTACTAGTTGCCCCCTGGCGAACTTCTTACCGCCTAACAGTTAATGAATGTCGTGTTAATTTTTAGCTAAACTTAATTTAGGATTTTATTAACATATGTAATAAAACGATTACTAAAAGTTTACCAAATTAAATAGTTTATTACGATATATAAAGTAAATGAAGATTGAATAAAATTACAAAACCAAGTATGTAAAAAGCATATCAGCAAGACATATGCTTTTTGATGCTGTAGATTTTACTACATGTTGTATATCTTGATCACTTTTGGGTTTATTGTCTTCAGTGAATCCTTGTGATATATGACATTTTTCGTTTTGTTATCAGGCGCAAGAGCAAATAAAGGCGTTCATTTGCCAACACGTGAACAGGCGTAGCACGGTCAATTGTACACATACACGTACACGTACAAATGACCATGGGACAAAACTTTCTTGTTCTAAATTTACATTACAAATATTCTAAAATTAAGCTTGCGATTTGTTAATCGTCACAGCGAATGCAGGGCGAATTGAAAATTGAATTAATTTATACTTGCGTAGCATCTCGGTTGGGTTAATCATGCCATCATCGGAATCCTCGGAATGAGAACTTCTTCACCTTTGAATTTCCTTTTGAGTATCAACGCGTGTATCATTTGGCATTAGTGTTCATGTCAACAAACGTGTTCCATTGGATAGTTCTGGGTGGTCCAGATTTTGAAGCATGATGACTACTGTGCCAACGATCAGTTGTAAATTGTGCGTTGATACGCCAGACATATCCAAAGAGCTTAAAAATTAATTAAAAAATTAATACCGATAGTCAACAATTACTCGGAAAAATCATCATCAGACGGATCGTTCAGTAATACAATTATCATTGCTGTAAGCCACAGTTTCTCTATGTAGTGTCACAGATTTGATGATTGAGGCAAGCGTTTATTTCATCGCCAACAGTTGATCCTAGAATGTCTGGAATTGTTTTTAGATAGCAAAATCATTGAACCTTTAAAACATCTCGATTGATTGTGCAGATCTTGTAATGTTCGTTTAACTCCTTCCAATGACAATTTATGCGCCATTGTGCATTCGTCCCAAAATGATGATTTTGGATGTAAATAAAACTTTGGCCATTGCAAAGCGTTACATGACCGTTTTTAGTAGTTTGAAAGTTCAACTAAAATATTAATGCTGAATGCCAAATACATAACATTTAAACATTGCAAGTAAATCTATAAAAAAGATTGCATAATTAAGTTTACATCTATGTCTACCCCTCTTCATATATATACACATATATATATTTATATATATACATACATACATATGAAGAAGGGTACATATGGAGAATACGTACGTGTGTATGTGACTGAATACATCCCAAACTACTAGACCGATTTCAATGAAATATTTTGTGTGTGTTCAGGTGAATTCAAGAACGGTTGACATTCCAGGATTTTTTATTATTTTTAGGGCAGGTATTAATTTTAGCTTATTAACGCTACTATTATTTATCTTATTATTACACGCTAGGATATATAAATTGCAAAAATAAATGGTTCAGTACTTTTTACTCCTTTGTTTTTTTCAACAAATTTCCTTTATTTTGTACTGTATGTTATTAAAAAAAATAAGAAATATTTTTTTTTCTTTATTTGTAATCTCTATTCGTTATACTTCAGGCTCTTTATATCAACAATATTTTTACAATACTCAATATCGATAATAACATTCACCTATTTTACACATGTGAAGAAAAAGCTTATCATCCTTAATATCGATCCATCCACTAGTAACTTAAATTTAACATTTTCAAAAAAATATTTAGCCATTTCTTGTTATACTCTCCCGAAATACTTATTTAAGTTGCAAAATCTATCTGAGAAAATTAGTATAGATGAAGTCATAGGAAGACGGAAAATAGTCAAGGCGGGAAAACGAAATAAAATTATCTGACAAAACTATTTACATCAAGCCTAAATACAAAATAAAACATTCTCGGAATATGTGTACTTATTAAGTTTTCATAGAAAATTATTCGCAATGTCTATAAATTATGCGACTAATCAAAAAGTTTCCTCCAAGCATTATGTCAGCTTTTACTGTATCAACAAAATCAGTTCCAATTTTCCCGTTGGCTTCGAAAGCAGTTTTTGTTATCCTATGGACGTATATATTTATTGTATTGTGATGTAACCGATTTGACCCACTGCCGACCCATTGCCGACCCAGAAATCACAGGATCCACGTAAATATGAAAGGGCTAACGATCTCCCTGAGGTTGCAAAGACCGATCAAGCGTGTTTTGTAATCGAATTGGTGAAGTGGATTGGACCAATTGTGAGTAACAGGTACAAAGGAAAAAGATTGTTACATAAGTAACAGAAGCCCGCGGCTTTGCCTGGGCCTAAATTAAATCTTTTACTTGTGGTTTGTCACCTTTATGAAACACCCGATGAATTTTCAAGGGATACTTTAGATTGTGTAATGGGTTGGTGTTTCTTTATGGTGTTAAGACTTTTTCTAAGTCCGCCTGGCTAACTACCACCCTACACTTGTAAATGCACCTACACATGTCACGTGTAAGAGTCGTGGTTGTCTGATGGTTTAACCGTTGGCATATCATTTGGACGTACGCAAGTTCGAACCCCAGCATGTACTGAAGAATTTTTCGGAATTCGCTTACATTTACTAATTTCAATTGGTAACATTATCGGTTAACGGTGAACGAAAACCTCGTGAGAAAACCTGAACCTGAGAAATGTTCTTATAATGTAACCGTATATGGAAAAAAATATAGAAATGTGGATTTTTTTAGAGTTTGAAATCGCCAATACATCGTGGGCTGGCGTGGTGATTATGTCTAAACTTTATTTCAGGAAGAGGCCTATGGCTTACAGGCTGATGATGATGATATCACACGCCAAGTACCTACAGATGTGTTCCGGCAGATGCACTGGAGATCCAGTCCCTCTTTAGGTTTAGCGTGTTTACCACCTTAGACCACATCGTCATTTAACATCAGATGAGATGGTTGTTAATTAAGAAAACCTATAAAGTATACAACAAACAAATGTTCTGAAATGGCAGTTAAGATTAACTTTCATACGTTTTACATTACGTATGCAATAACACTGCCGCTCAGAGCAACCCATTATCAATTCCACAACAATATTACAAAACTGAGTACAAACGGTCAGTTATCGCGTAATTACCGAATATTACAGCAGAATAATTTGTGTGTATGGTGAAGTCACAGTAGTACTCTGGATGTTTCCATCACCTTTGTTTTTAGTTAAGCACCAACGGACTTATTACAAAAACATAAATGAACACGCATTTAACATGAGTTTTACTAAACAGTGTCTAAAATTTTAAACACGCATTTAAAATACTTTATTACAAAAGAGTGTCTAAGTGGTCTCTAGCTAAATATCTGGTATTTGTTTTTTATGCAAGCAACTCTGAATAGCATTCATTCAATTCAATCTGATCATTCAAAAACATTCCAATTTACGAATAATATGTTTGTTTATATCTTCATTAAGAATATTTATTTTTAAGTGAAATTGATTATAATTATTGTGATATTTGGTGTAAAGAAAATGATATAATTATTAAAATAAGCAATATATAGCCTAAAATAAATTGCCAAAATGCGTAAAGTGGAATAAGTGTATAATTTCAGAATAACTACATTGTGAAATGTCAATAATGTCATATTGTAGTAGCTGTCATTTACTTGTGAATCTTCAAAATTACCTAATTTATCTTCATCTTTCATATTAATAAATACACACGAAATCCATTATTTACTATGAAAAGTCTTTTGCCGGCAAATAGAAATAAAATAAATCACAAAAATAAAATGAGAGCTGTGAACTTAGACATGTGTTATACAATGTTTAAATTTAAATAGTGCCTATTTCTAAAGAAAGGTAAGACACTCTTTTGTGATCAAACTTTTTTAAAACAAGTTTTCGACGCGTAGTTAACTTTTTTGTAATAACACGGTAATAGTCTAATATCTTATTTATAATTTATAGGTGTTTTAGTGTTTGCTCACATCTCACCTGCGAAATGACGATGTGGTTTGATATGGTAGACACGCTTAACCTACAAGGAGACTGAATCCCATTTGCAGCTACCGGACCACTCGCATAGGTGCTTTGTGACAGATTTCCAACTTGAGGGTGGTAGCTAGCCAGACGGGCTTAGAAAAAGCCTTACTACCATGTTACGTTTTCATCACAGTGTGGACAAAAACAAAGTTGAAAAAAATAGATTTTAAACGCAGAGGGTAAAACATAAGCGCCACACCATTAAAAGGCTTAGAAGAAAGTAATATTATACCAGGCTGAAATATTGGATTGCAAAATTGCAACATTATTTACCGGAATATGGGTTAATACATCAACCCATAACTCCTAAGTGTTATGATTCTAAAGAACTAATTTTATTCTCTTAAATGAATTAGAAATATCGAAATAATGTATTGCAGTAAATAGGGTTTGTATGGTTTTATGATTTTTTTAAGACCCACAGTACAAACTATACCATCAGAGTTGAAAACCTGGCACGAGCACCCACAGATGTACTTCCGTAGCTACACTTAAATCAGTCAGGTCAATCCTGTAGGTTACAAAGTGAGCCAAAATCAGACACTTCTTCCGTTCTTCTGGACAATCGGATAAAAGAAAATGTTATTTCTAACAGACACTAGACTCATAGTGTCCGAACTCTCACCACGCTCACAGAGTAAATCTGGCTGATAACAACATAAACAAAATCATGCACATTTTGCTATTAAAATTTTTGAAATTAATAGTGAAATAGGAGAACCCGCGGCATCTGTTGCTCGTTTCCTCCCGTGACAGATGGCTGCCGGATCAACCCCTAAATGATCTGAATCATTCAAAGCGACAAATAACGACCGCTCGACCGAGAAACGCTAACGTAATCATTATACTGCCGAAATCCACTCGTTCTGTTATAAAATTATTTTGTTTGTGAATATTCATTCATTACTGAATACATGGGGTATTTATTATACTATGAGTCTTAGTCTTTTGAATATTAAGTGAAATTTATGGATTGTAACACTTGACGATAATCTTCTGGATGGATAATACATGGTGGTAGGACTTTTCCTAAGACCACCTGGCTACCTACCACTCTCAAGTTGAAAATCTGTCGCCAAGCACCTGTTGGTGTGATCCGGCAGCTGCACTTAAGAGCCAGTCTCCATCTAGGTTTAGCATGACTACCATCTTAGACCACATCATCATTTAACATCAGATTAGATTGTGGTCAAACGCTGACCTATAAAGTACAAAAAAACTTGATATTAAATTACTACATGGTCTAGAACTGACTTTCAAATGAATCAGCCTTACTTACTTATACTTATAATTGCTTACTATATTTATAATTGCTTAGAGAGAAACATATCCCCGAATAACATCTTCCACCGATTGAAAGATAATTAGTTAATTAAGTTAGACATTCTAGCTATATAGAGAGATGAAAAAAAGTTTATTGCTGAAATAAAAATTTCCTACACAGCTAAAACAATAAGTTCAAACAAGTTAGAAATACTCAACGATATGCATCGCCATTCAACCATAAGTAAGCCACGATAAGACCATTTTAGCTTCAATTTTTTGCTGACATTCAATGTAACATTCAATTTCAATGACATACGTATATCCAGTGCGTGTAGGACACACGGAAAGTGTAGATTTATAATGCTGTGTTAATAAAAAAAAGCATCATGAATAATACGTATAAAATAAAAGGCAGCAAAGTAAAGAGATGGTAAAAATATTAAGTGAAGGTGTGACTACATGGCGGTTTTTTTGTTTATCTGTTAAATTTGACTGTTCGATTTGACTTTAACATCCCAGTACATTCTTGATAATTTAATATATGTTCGCAAAAACCTTGAAAAGCTTGAGTTCGTAAAAGACCGGCATTATCTAAATCCTAGAAACGGTGACAAACTGGTCGTCCCATGTTTACCGACTCAGTAAAACCACTAATAGGTAATAGTGTCAGATTTTATAACAAAGTCCTAAAGCATGTTACCGATTTGCCGGACTATAAATTTAAGCGCCATGTCAAGCGGGTGGGTTTTGGTGTCAAAGGGCTATTATAGAGAAGATCAATATGTGAACGATGGTGATGTCTGAAATTGACTCTTCTTCTTTGTGCAGCCACTAATAACGATTGTAACGTGTAATTTATTTGAAATATGCATCTATTTATGTTAAAAGATAAACACAGTCGAGTTTCTTGCCGGTTCTTCTAGATGACTGGGTTGTTTTCCAAACCGGTGGTAATATTGACGTTCATAAGCGCCTTCTTAGGGCCTAAATTGAATAAAGTATATTTTGATTTTGATTAATTTTGAATTTATTTAGTTTAAACTTATCCAAAGGTGATAGCAAAATATTCACCATGATTATGTGTAGATTCACTTACGATTTTTCAGTTTTTTTTATTCAATTCTCCAACAGTAATCGGTAAGAAGTAATAAAAGATGATTTGACTATGTGTTCTTTAAGTCAAATTCTATCTAGTTTCTCCTTATATACCTATAATGCAACACGTGAAATTAAGTTTTCACATTTCACAAGTTTTCACAACCCTCGGGAACTGAGTACAACGTTCACGACGAATTTTATGTCACATTCCATAAAATGCAATTTCAGCTTTCAAATGTGAATTCAGTATTTTTTTTAAACCCAATGTTAGGTATACACGTTACCGTAAAAGTGCAGAAATTAGTTATTCTACAAACTGTACAAATTAACTTGGATGATCTGTTAATGTGTTCAACAATTTTAGTGTAGAAAAAATTCGTTTCTAAATATGGCGTGGATACATTTCGGTGATTGTTAAATTCTTTCATTTTTACAGTGACCCAATAGCAACGTGATAGGTTAGGATAGGTTGGACTTGTGATATAAAAGAAAAGGAGCAGCGAGCAACTCTGAAACAACCTTGATTCCGTACGTTAAGGGACCAGTCAGTGTATATGCTGATTAGATAAATTTACACACATTATTTTCTAGAATTGTGAGTGTTTTTCATAAAAACCGTCACCATTACCTATTAGAATGCTTACGAAAAAAATTAACGAAAAACAAACCATAGTACCTTAAACAATTCCGAATTATAGGACATTCTACTTTAAAATCTATCGCCAACCACCCATCATCATGTTTTAGATCCAGTCAAGTTTCCAATTTCACAGTTCCCGCTGTGTTAACTTGCCTGCCATCTCTGGCAGATTGTCACGTAACATCTGCTATGATTATGACGTAAAGAGTGATAACATGGTAAAATATATAGAACAGTGACACGCTTTACATTACCGGTTTAACTGCTACACTGGTTTGGGAAAACTGGATATAAATTAAATTTCAATAAGAGATAGAGTCCATCGAAATAGAATTGTCCATCCATTATTAGTACCTCAAAATACAGTAATTCAATCTAGCTAGTCCGGTAAAAAAATAAATAATTCTTATTGGAATAGCTTCATTGTATTAAAAGTATGATACCAACTATAAGATGTCGCGTTTATCATTTAATCTTTCAGTCAAATAAGATCAATTGAATACTTAAACAGTAGACACAAAAATTTACAGAGAACAGAAGTGAACGGTCTGATGATCTAAGCGAGAATGCGTCGTATCCAGTCGTCGGCTAAATTTCAAGGCATTCAATCAACAGTCTGTAGCCAATAGCAATGAAGTAATTTATGAGTGGCTATCTACTAAACCAATAGTAATTCCTTACGGGTCAATAGTAGTTGTTCAAGACATCGCCTGGTCAATAGTATTATTTCAGTAATGTACCAGACATTACATTCTGTTTTTTTGTTAATAGTTTGTAGTCTAACAACGATGCATATATTTGGGTGCTTATAGAAAGTAACTATGAATTAACGATAGAACACTCGACCGTCACTGCCGTTATTGAATTATACTATAAATATGTAATACATTTGGTATACAAAAGCAGCTTAACAGACGTCCTCCGTGTTCTAGATATTTTCGAATGTATTCTCTTCTTAAGGCTATCAAATTTAACGCGGTCGACAAAATCACGTTAGCAAAGGTTTTTACGTTTCTAAGTCCAAACATCTGATTGCCCCTATCGTTGAACACAATGGCGTACGTTCCCACGCGAGGAAATATTTACAAAAGCTCACTAAAACCTTTATATCAAAGGGAATCGCAAATAAAATAACGCAGATTACTCTTAAATTTTTGGAAGACTAATTCATTTACGCTTTTGTTATTTAAAATCTTTTGTTTATACATTCTAGATACCTTTTCTTATACATTTTATAAAAAGTAAATATAACTTAAAAAATCAATGTGAAAAGTCTGGAGTCTGAAAGAGGTACAAAAACCTGAGCTACAGATAGATCTCCAGATCCTCGTTTTAGAATTAAGCTAAGTTCTTATCATTATATAGATTTTAGTATTTAAGTATATACATTTTTATATACTTAAAATATTTGTGAAGTGAAATGAAAATGAAATGGCTTATGAGAGGGCTTTGAAATACTGATCGGCAACCTTTTCGTGAGACGAAAAGAAGTGGGGGTAAACACTGTGACAGGTAGTGTTGAAAACAGCGGTTCCCGTCCGTTCACCGAAGTTACACAAAAATGGGCGCGCAATGGCAATGGGCGCAGTCCCCTACTTGGATGGGTGACTGCTTGGAAACACCGTGTGACGTTGGCTTTTTGTGTATTTATTTAATTAAAATGGTTCCCTGTAATACAAAACAGTATGTTTGTTATTGTAGATTCATAATTGTTTTAATAATTAATATTGCAATTAATAGAAGCGTGCATACACCTTTATTTTTTTAAGCAAACAGACTATACGCATCTGAACCCGACTGTCGGTGATATTTACTTCGAATTGAAATAAAAATACACGAATGTTTAACTGCTGCGAAACATTTAATCTAAATTACAATTCATCATTTTTTTCTAACAAATTAATCTATGTAATATTTAAAAAGTCTTATAAAAAAAACATCTTAACAATAACAGTTTTGTTTACGCGTATAGAGAGGCGGGCACAACTAATTATATAATATACTAGCAACAACTCACGATGTCACCTACTTTTGTGTCTCTATATATAAGGGTTCGTCAATTAATTATGTGAGACGATTTTGACTCTCATACTCAATTGTCGCGAGATTTGTCTCGAAATATCTCTACTCCCCCGTAATCTCAGGTTAGGTCTTTCAAAATTTGTGTTTTGGGACTTATTTCCAAATTGGATTTAAAGGTCGTTTAGATCTAATATCACAGTGATAACATTACATAATACTTAAATGGAAATGAATAAACTATATAGACGAATCGTATCAGATTTCGTCATATTTTAGTCTAGAAATATGTTTTACTTGCATTAATCTGTATTTCTCATATGATTACCTTATTTTTTACCCGAAAAAAAAATTACGTAATAATATTTTCCAAAATCTCCTCTCTCCCCAAGTGAGATTCGACTTGACCCCTTTTCCCCTGATCCCCTCACGTAATTCATGGACGCCCCCTAATGACACCACTCATTAACTTTTTGTAATTCTTACGGCTTACGCAGCGTGCTCTAAAATAGCTCACAGATGAAAGGTTTTTATAAAACTTACTCGACACTAATAGTTATGGTTTGGTAAATTTATACAATGTCTTTTAACGTATAGCTTATGTATTATTATATATGTACATTACTGCAAAGTTTTTTTTTTCTAACTGACTACACTGTTGACCTGGCAAGGCCTCTACAGAATCAAACCCGTTCAGTAATTTATGGATACATGAGTGACAAACTTCCATCTTTCGACTTTCCTCGTCTAAGCACAATATTCATAAGATTTGAAAAAAAAAATGTTTCATACCACTAGAAGGGTGCATAAATGGGCGGACATAAATCTATTCAAAGACTTTTTAATTGTTATATTAAATCTTTACTAGCCAATTATTGTCCGCTTAATTGGGCATTAAAAATGGCAAAGGGATTGACCCAAAAGATAAGCAATAAAATTCCGCTTTGAATGGTCATAGTCCTATACCAATACGTTCAATAGTTTTGACGTAATTGATGAGCTTCAATGAAAAGTATTATCATTATAGATATACGAGAAAGAGACAGCCTACCAAATAGTAAAAACATCATTAACACCTTCTAACACTTACATAGGATCAGCACAATATATTTACCTCTACCACTCGCCTCTGTCATATGTCACTTTTATACACATATCACTTTTCACATAATCTATCCATACCTACATCCGTCCACATTCATACTTAAAACTTTTCCAGTTACGTAGCTTTCATCTCTCCTCATGACATGCCCACCATACTAACCTATTACTCCCCGATTTCTCTGCCACTGGTGCTGTTTATGGTAAAAACAATAGAGTCTGAGAACGACACCGAGTACCTTGAAATGTAGAATACATCGCAAGTCGTCGCGATCTTGCTGGATATTTACTACCTGATTCTGAAAACGTCAACCTAAGGAAGAGTTGCCATAACAACTTCACTATATACATAGTCGCCGCAACCCTGTCGGGTACAGATCACTGCCATTCCATTTGGTTACTGGATCGGCTAATGCCAGAACGTGACACCTCTAAAATTGTCACTATGGCGTGTGTTACACATGGTTTATGACCACTGCGAACAAGTCTGACACGACTGTCATATTCTAACACATTTTAGTATAACGGTGATAGCTGGTCAAACGTGGATTTCCCACGAAACTTTCATCACGATATTGGCTTATATAAAAAAACTTAATCTCATTGTATGTAGACAAATATCAATACAAATTGAATTCTTACGATTTTTCCAGCACTGTCCACTCTAAGTCCTCGATAAGCCGTCTAGCGAGACACTTCCATTAGTTGCGGCAACAGACAATCCGCCTTTAAATCTTCCAACATTTCCTCCGTTCGGTATTTCTCGCTTCGCAACTGCGTTACTCGTTCAAATGACTGTATATCCGTATCTTTGCGTGCACTGTTTACGTCCTTAAGTTATGTATTACCGTAACGTAGAAGAAGACCTAAATAGGTGTGGATGGATTATGTGAGAAATTATATTTGTATAAAAGATATGAATACTGAGATGACATGTGACAGGGAAGAGTGGACAAGGAAAACATATCGTGCCGACCCTATTTTGGTGGGATAAAAGTAAGATGATGATGATGATGTATTGTCGTATTGTCTATTTATACAGACGATAAACCGCGGCTTTGACTGCAGTGAAGTGAGTTTTAAAGTTAGTATCTGAATATCTCTAATTAGCTCTAAGTTGTATATTGTGTTTTGAATTGTGTATTGACAACTGCTGTTGATTGATATTCCTTGAAGTAATTAAATAAAATATGTGTGTTATTCCTATATCATAAGAACATTTTAAAATTCATACTTAGTTTTGACACACTTCAAATCAGTCTAGCCCTTTTCTGTTTTCACACAAAATTAAACCTAAGGGTTTAGAGTTCATATTAGTCGACTAATATTATAAAACTCAAGCCATTGTTTGTTGAAGAAATAAATCTATAGAACTACCAAATTTGAAAAATTCTTTATCCATTGTATAATCTATATATTAAGGGAGGTTATAGGATGTAACATCAGACTACGACCCTGAACAACCGAATTATTATCATACAAACTGCAGGTCTGAAAACACACTAAGCATGAACTAAGTGATAGAGCCAGCAGACCGAGTAGCACGGTATTAGGGTATCGAGTAAAATCAATACAAATGAAACCGCGACGCCAGTTAGTATATAATAAATCTTATCTCAGAAATGCGGTATAATATAAAGTGAGATAATAAAAATGGAATCCCCACTTACTTTCGACTAGCATTCGCCCATATTTCGTTTTGTATTGCAGCCATTTTTAAAATCACTTACGAGGTGCACACTACAGTAAAATAAAGGCGCCTATTCACAGAGTATAAGCATTCAACAACAAATACCCAACTTATTGTAATTAATTTCGTTCAATTTTCTTCATAATTAGTTATTTTTTGTCGATAATACCGGGTACCTATTGGCCTAATCCTTTGACCAAACTAAAACCAACTATACCTTTTTTATTAACATTCACGACTTTTTACTATTAGTTCATGGAAATAATATTTGCATTGCAAAAAACCTCAAAACCACTCAAACAGACAGAATGAACTGAGACTCAAACACTCATATAGACTGCTGATGATCGGATTTTCTTCTATACATGATTGAAACAAAAAAGAGGCGATTAGCAGAAAAACCAAAGTCATCGATAGTGGCAACATGCGGAAAACATTGTTCCTATAACGGATTACTGACGGGTTAGAGTGGTGATCATTTACTAGAGGATCCAGATAGGTTAGACTAGCCACAAGATGAACCGACATCCTGGTAGGATACTCCTGTATCCATTAGATATAACCAGCGCAAGGCCAGTCATGGTGGCGCTCTTTGGAAAAGTCCTCTGTACAGAAGGAGACATCATTTAGCTGAATTTACCGAAATCCGGATATCACAAACGTTAAAGTATATATAACGGTATAATATATATATTACATAAAAAAAACTGGTAAAACTGGTAACTTTACGACAGTAATTCGCTTTCTACTGGCATTTTCGGGTTACAAATAGTCAATAATAAATTCAGGTATTATAAGACGGACAATAAATGCCGGGTATTTGTCCAGAAGATATTAAGACGACAAATCTTATAATATATCCAACGATATCGCCGGGAATCCCTAATCCTTCACATGTCTGCCTCCGTGATTTGAAGGATACGTGCCATTGTTGGATTGTTGCATGATATATCCATCCAATGGTGAACGTCATGGGATTATATGAATTCTATTATTATGAATTCATTAATACTTTATCTTTTTTGAACATTTAAAATTCTATTAATAAACTAGCTTTACTTTGAAGATTGCAATTTACAGGAATCCTGTTTTTTAGGTAACGTGAATTTAAAATATTGAATGTAAATAAATAATTATATATTACTTTATTGGAGCTGGAAGCCTCTTACATCGATCAAAATTAACGTATATACCTTGGAAATATTCTTTAGTTATTGAGCCTTAACTTACTGGTCATACACAGATTCGTTTCTGGGTATTGACACAGAAATATATCTAGGATTCCATAACCACACGAATATTATAAATACGATAATATCTGCGTCTGTCTGTTTGTAACTATTTTACCACTAAACTTCTGAAATTATCGCAATAGCCTCACAATTAACCCGTGATCTGGAGAAGGATATAGAATCTTCTTTACTAATTGCTGTTTTAATATAAACTTTCTCCAAAAAAGAGTATCATGGGTGAGGCGCATTTTATACCGTAGAATGAACTAAGTAATATATTCCGAATAGTAATATTTAAAAAATTAAATTCCATAATAAGCTCGGTCATTTGTTGGACTGTGAGCAGGCAGCTTTAAGGTGATTCCTCCTTTTGTGGCCCCGAACCAGTTGTTCTACAAACTTCGCAATTAAGGGTAAACTTCTACCGCGACGACAATGAAATGAATTAGTTTTTTTAGTTCCGCTTCTGGAATTCAAATAAAGTTATTAAGAAACTTTGCGTTTGTACAGTATAAATGTTTTTTGTGCACGTCATTTTGTTTTCGAGATAAACAGAACTTTATACAATCAAACTCGAATTAATAATTTATTCATTCAGTTATCTCTCTGTACTTAAAATTATAAAATTCAAAAGGTTGTTTGTTTAAAGGCGCTTTGGGATTACCAGTCAGACATGGAAAAATGTTAGTGTATTCTGTAGTTTATTTACTGGGGAAATTGAAAGGCTATCTATAATCACACTACGAGCTTTAGTAAGCTAAAGGAGAACGAAGTAATATGCGCACGGGTCACGTGGTTTGGCGGTTCAGTGAGAACTGAGAATTACAGAAAAGGGTCGAACTGTGAATGCCTATGTCAGCGACAGGGAGGTACCATGGAAAGCTGTCAATTTTCAAAGTAACAATCGTACTTTATATTACGTTTTTTCTTTAAGCTTACCCATCAGTTTCGACTGTGACATAAAATTTGTAAAAATAAATGCAAGTAAAACCGAAGTGCACTACTGGCTTAATATAATCTCCGAGCTATTAATCAGTCGACGTGATGAAACGTCATTGCATGTGGAGAGATCTCACTAACTGTTATTCTTGAACCCCACTTACTAATGGGCCATGTGACACCATTTTGTCAAACTGTATAAAAATCTTGTTGATTTATTTCCAGATATATTTATATACAACTAGCTGCGCGCCCCGACTTCGCACGGGTGTAGTAACGAAGAAAATGAGAATAATGTCCCCTTTATGGTACGAACATATAATGAAATAAAGTAAACATCAATCTGTTAACTCTGCCAACATTGTTAAAGACCTTTCTACTGTGGTCTATCGCACTCACTCGTTAATTTCTTTACATGGAGATTTTGTAACATGATTTTTTCCGTTGTTCTTTCAAACATTTTCTAGCATACAGGCCTTATCGTAGCAATTACATACACAACAAAAAATACCGAAATAAATACAGCCGTTCTGAAGGGATGCGCGTACATACATAGGGCAATTGATTTTTATTTATAAAACTTCTAGACGGAATTATTGTTCGACACGCCGTGAAATAAGCTTTTACCGGCAGCCAGAAATCCTTACGCGATGCCTCATTCCTGTGCAGATCGTCGAAGCAACCATTTGTTTTATTCATATACTAATAGCCGCCCGCGATTTCGTCATGTCTATATTTTATTATATCACAAATGACGCCACCATACATTATATTCATATAACTGGAAGATTTTTTCAAACTTGATTCATACTTGTCATTATATTTTGGCCAATTAAAAAAAATATTAATTTATAAACATATTATAAATTATAGCTCTGATTTATAAGATATATTACTGTATTCTATAATACAAAAAAATGCGTCTGTCTGTCTGTCTGGATGTTCGCGATAAACTCAAAAACTACTGAACGGATTGTAATGCGATCTTCGCCAATCGATAGAGTAATTCACGGGGAAGGTTTAGATATATAATTTGTCAAGGTTTTTTTTGTAAATTGGTTGAAATATAATGATAATTGTTGAAAGAATTGGAAAAAGTCAAGCCGCCTTAAACGTTTCATGCAGATAAGTATATATTTTTTATTATCAGGGCAGGACAACGTCCGCCGGGCCTGCTAGTAGAATCATAAAAATCAGTTCAGTACTTTTTAGGTGAAAGCGTAATTTCTCTATATGTATGATGTATTAATTTACTAACCTTAGGACTTGCATACCAGTACATACAAAAAAAATTGAAATGTATGTTGTTTGTCCGGACAATGTTAGCGCGCACTGCGGTAGGTACAGTAAATCGCGATATGTTTTTCAAATCGCATGAGACAATAAATTTGATACGCGCACTGCGTTAGAACTTAGTTAGAAGTTTCGTCATTCGTATCGCAACCCTCGTAGAAGTAGCACCAACACTTACAACGAAATAAAAGTCCGAATATATTTATTTATTTTAAAACGCCCAAAAAACATATACGCCAATAGTGTTGACCATAACACTTTTACATACTTTTTTCTATTAAAAAAATATAATAATTATTGGGAATTATCCTTTATAGACAGATATATACGTAATACATTATTTTATATCATAAGGTTTGGCCAGAGATATCAATATAAGTGCCCACAAACTTCTTACGACTTCATTAGAATACATCGATTTTCCTATATCTTATATAAATATAATATACAAGTATTATTATACATGCAAACCTTCCGAAGAAAATTCTCTAAATGGTAGTAATAACCGTATCAAAATCTGTTTTGTAGTTTAGAACACACAGGCGAACACAAAAAGTGTTTTATTTAAACAGAACATGTGCATAAAACCATAAAACTATTTGACAATTTAATGAGAAATATAGACCATGAAATTTACACCAACTCTTAGTAATCGACGCACTGAAGACATTTCTTCAGTGTAGTTCGAGCATTACTGCGACAATTAGCGAAATTATTTCAGTAGTGCGCGAGGTTTTATTTGAGCTCGTATCGTGCAAAACTCCATGCAGCGACGCACCACATCAAATCTGTAGCAATCCACGGCATTTAATCGCAGTGCACTAGTGTAAAAAAATACTATAAAAAACTAATGGCAACTCACAATTAGTCTAGATAAACCACGTAGTCCCTATAATACCACAAAATAATGCTAATGTAAATGAAGTCGCAAGCACCAGCTAGTCTTGAATGTGAAAAATATTATGTATGAAAACAAAAATCACGAAATTATATTATTTGCTAAAATACAAATTCCTATTTTTACATAAATTCAGATTTCAAGTTAGAACGGTTTATATTCTCATCGAAAACTTTGCATTTAAATGGTTATGTTTAGGGAAATATTGTTGATACGACAATTTGTTTGTTTTTTTGACCAAAACGACCCAGACGACGAACTGACTAAAGTTTTAGCCAAATCTATCCAGTAGTGAACTTTTAGTTAATATGATGTCCCGCTTTCGAACTACATTTATTCCAAATTACATTAGAATCGGTTTAGGCCTGATAAGGTGGCAAATAAACAGACACACATTTATAACATTAATATTATGGATTCGATAATTCCATATAATGGTATTCCAGAGCAAAAAAAAACTATAGAGGCGTGATAACTGTTTAAACTATTTGGCATAGGTTCAGGGTTGGAATTCTCCGTTTGGATTTCTCCAGGGGTCGCGTCGGCTCGGTGCATCTCTATCGAACACGCAAGTCGTTATGTTATAGTGAGGGGAATTTTGTCGATTTATATCGATAGTTCTTGAAACTCCGCCTGTTCAATTGAATGAAAGGAATCAATACTTTATTGTACCTTTTAAGTTCGTACCCATGCAGTATTAATGTCATATTTTATTCCAGCTAACAATCGATATTTTAGAGAAAAAATATTAATGTAAAACTAATGTAAATTAAAAAAATATATATTGTTTTATGAAACCACGATGCAAGTGAAACATTTTTTCGGATCGAAGACATTTAAATGAAAATATTCTGAAAATTATTCGACTTAAGGTATTAAAATCGCATTTTTAAACTGTTCAAAAACTGATCACAATATTTATTTACATCATTGAATAATTTTGAATTGAGCCATGGGTGCCGTCGTCTTGGCCTTGCCTGCTTGGCCAAGCGCCTTTCACTTTATCCCTACTCCGCGGCGGGCTGTATAAATGTGATATGCGATAGATGGACGCAAAAATTTGAGGCGATGTAAAAAATGTCT
Organism: Antheraea assamensis; assembly: GCA_035772565.1. Classification (NCBI taxonomy): domain Eukaryota; kingdom Metazoa; phylum Arthropoda; class Insecta; order Lepidoptera; family Saturniidae; genus Antheraea; species Antheraea assamensis. The sequence goes on along the minus strand of JAQQSE010000046.1, from coordinate 1,044,013 downwards.
CACTTTAAAAAAAATAAAAGAAATAGCTTTTTAAGCAAATCTAAAATACAAATAAATAATGAATTATATAAATAAAAACAAAAATTGCATAAAAACTTTTATTGATCTTACTCAGTATAAAACACCGAATAGCTAATTCGTATTTATTTCTGATAGATCATTTTATAAAATACTATATTTCTGAAACTTGTTATTTAATTATCCGTCTCATATCGAATTGGCCGTTTCGTAATCTAAATACCGATATACATATCTCTCTACTGGCGATATTACAATTATGCAATTGGTATGAACTATTATGATTTGAATGTGTTTTCAATTTTTCACTGAATTTTTAACTCTCCCACAGCGTATTAAAAGAATAAAGTTAAATACAATATCGATAATGTTTACGCATAACATCACTATACCTCAATGACTGCAGTGCGCTGAAGTATGCATTAGGCAGTTCTACAACGTACAACGCAAACTGATCATTGTTAAGGTGTATAAAACATTATTCTGGAATCCCATGTGACCTGGTATACACTAATGCCAATATACACTAAATAACTAACTTTATACTGCAGTAACGTTCGCTTTCAAAATCGATTATAACCTTAATAGTGACATCTCATACAAGCCAAATGAAGCTAGTCAATTCTCGTCATACACAATTTGCAACTTGTCTAATTATATTCGTCGGTTGTGACGTCACGATACATGGTGTCAATGCTCGTAATATTTCAGAAGTAATCTATTAAATAAGTCGTGAACTGGTTTATGCTCTCATTCTCTATAGTGGACTCCATAGGAATGAATATTAAATACAAAATGAATATGAAAATGAGTCAAGAAAGCTTTGTAAATATCTTCACGCGAACAATTTTTTTTGTTGTGCATTATTTTTATCTGTGATATCTTATAAAGTATTAATTGAAATATTATACAATGTTCAACGCGTAGTCCGATGAAACTGCAGCGGCCTTGTCAGTTCGAAAAAAAAACAATGTTCAACGCGGAGTCTCGTTCGAACAGCGGTCGGGTGCACACGTGCGCTCTCTCGCCACTCTGACAGTCCGTTCGGTTCGCCACGCTCGGCCATATCGGGTCTTTTCCGATTCGCCGCGCTCGCCTACCTGCGCACCAGATGTCCACATTCCAACGATTTCGCCGCCGCTCGACCCGCATTGTCTCCGAGTGATTCATCGCCCGGTGCTTTTGTGTTTGAGCGTTTGAAATGTGAAGAAAGAAGACATCTGCTGCGAAGCCACACTTATAGTATGTTCATTCGGCTATTGTAAATCGACACGCTCTTTTCAGAGCGACGGTGCACCTCTATCAGTGTACCATTTAAACCGCACATTTCGGTGTGAAGCCGTGTACACTGTATGCAGTACGTCGAGTCGCCATGCAACGCGTCGTGCTTCGTCCTGCGCTTCGTGAGTTGTGCAGCGCGACGTGTGCCGTGCAGCGTGTCGTTCTTCATGCCGCGCCGTGTGTGCAGATACGAAGAGAGATGATTTCGCGTCGCGTCTCCCTTTGGCCCCGACACGGATTGTCCGTTAAATTTTAATTAGGCGCACCCCCCTGCCCCTCACGCAGGGAGGTTTGTCATGTCCACCCCCGCACCCCCGCGTGCCCATCCGGCTCTAGAAGATGTCGCTCATATCGAGGAACTACTCCGGTTCCACATGTTCGTGTCGAAGGAGGACCCTCTACTGGTCTCCGAATACAATAGGCTCCGCAAAAATTCGCGCGCAATCTTTCCGGTCTTAAGCCACGCTGCTTTTCGGAAAATCCGTTCGCGACTCTCTCGAACGCGGACTCCGATGAGGATTCCGACATGGACCTCGACGTTGTTCCTGTGGCCATGACGGTGAACATGTCCGCGACTGCGCCCGTGACCTCGCCCGCCGATGACGACGGTTTTACATCCGTTACGCGCTGCGGTAAACGCCCACGCGCCGCGAATCCGGCCAATAGTGACTTGGCTGTGGGACTTTCCGTCCCAAAGCAGTCAAATTTAGGTGACGCTCACCCGAGCGACCCGCCGTGGGCGCCGCTTGGGGCACCCGCCCCAAGCCTCTCCCGCGCCCTCTGACTCGACTTCGACTAAAGATCCGGCCGCGGAACCCGCGGTCGTGGCTAAGAAGCCACGCCCACCGCCTCCCGTCACCTTCCGTGATAAAACTCGTTGGGTAGAAATCTCGGAAGACCTTAAGTCCAAACAGATTTACTACACGTCCGCCGTCAACACCGTTGCCGGCATTTCTATTAGAGTCTCGACCCCCCATGAGCATCGCCAGCTCATGAAGTACTTCCGGGAGCGAAAACTCCCTTTCTTCACTCACGCTCTCGAGGATGAGCACCTCCTCCGTGCCGTCATTCGTGGAGTTCCTTCTGAACTCTCTACCTACGATATCTCCGATTGCCTGAACGGTCAGGACTTCCCAGTCCGGAGTGTACATCGCATGTACCACCCCCGTACGGAGGCCCCCTTCAATTTGGTACTGGTCACACTGGCCCGTACTGTGGAAGGTAAGGCCATTTTCAGCCTCCCGTCTGTGTGCGGCCTCTCCCGTGTCTTCGTAGACTCCCCTCGCAAATCCTATGTACCTTCGCAGTGTCACAACTGCCAGGTCATTTCACCCGGCACTGCCACCTACGTCCCAGGTGTGTTAAGTGTCTCGGAGATCACTCCACTAGGGAGTGCCCCCGCACTCCTGAGTCCACCGAACCTCCCAACTGCGTCCTCTGCGAGCAACCGGGAACTATAGTTCGCGGTATGGATGTTCCCGCGCGACCCGCACGACCCGTTTCCGCCGCGGCGGACGTGCGACCCACTCCACGGCGCACGCCCCGTGGTCTCGGACGCAACCGCCACCGCCTCCGCCCATACAAAGCCAGAAGGCTTTCCCTGACCTGCCGGGCACCTCCAGTGCACCGGCAGCACCCGCACCCGCGCCGAGTGCACTCTCTTTGCGCGTAAGGCCTTCCCCGGTAGCTCCCTCGGCTCCTAAAGCCAAGCCCCAGCCTCAGAAGGCTCAGTCCACTCCTGCGCCACCTACCGCGTTTTCTGTTTCGATCACTGGTATAGACTGGATAGCATAAGTCTTGTTAGTTCACGATGTTCAAAAAATACTCGCGTTCAACGCGCTTGTCAATAGTACGTCTGAACTCGGGCATGGTCATACATGCATTTTTCACCGAATTCATATGTGTATGAAATGAATAGATAAGTTAGTTTAGCTTAGTCAGATCGGGAAATTCGGCGACAGTTCAAGCCGAGGCGCACCGAATGCCCTTGCGCTGATCGCCTGAACAAATCGGGTGAGTGCCTTAAGCGGTTCCCTTAGTAGTCCGGTGGAACTGCAGCGGCCTTGCCAGGCTAACAGTGTAGGTCAGTTCGAAAAAACTATGTTCAACGCAGCTAAAATGTGCCTAAGCGTGGCAAGTAACCAATTTTCCTTTTGATAATCGGTAAAAGATATAAATGATTACTGTGGGCTATCCCGAGATACATATATACTATTAAAGACTTTCTGGATATATTTTTAAAAAATATAATTCCATAGTATAGTATTTTTTGTATCTCATAATGCTTCATCAGCATTATTAATGTAAGCGCCAAAAAACTCTTTTTTTTACAATTTCATTACATTACATGGATTTTTGTCTACTTTTTATAAATATAATATACATGTGTATAATATATATATAAACCTTCTCCATTATCACCATCAACCTAACCTAAGAATCCCACTGCAGGGGCATAGACTTTTCCCGAAGGAAGATCTGTAATAGTAGTTAATTATAGTTAGCCGCAGCTTCGTATACGTTAGTAGGTTTACTCTCTCTGCTCACGCCTCCGTGAGCGGGGGGTGAAGATTCGATCCCGCACACTCGTCGCGATTTTTCTTGTAACTGCTCGAGCCTAGGTAGTCCCTCGGTGTGGAGCCCTCGAGTTATGTTACTCGCGCGAATACAGTGATTTACACATGTTCTACACTTACACGATCACCCCACACTCTTGCACATCTAGGCACTCAGTGGTGGGCTGTTTTTTTGCCCTTTTCGGACTGAAATAGGTCACATAACACAGTAGTCAGATACCAAATACACATATACATTCGTGAAACATGCATGGTCACACATGCATTTTTCACGAATTCATATATGAGTATTGTATGGATAGATAGCTTAGCTAGCTTAGTTAGTTCGGGAATCCGGCGACAGCTCAAGCCGAGGTGCACCGAGTGCCCTTGAGATGTTTCGCCTAAAAAACAATCGGGTGAGTGCCCTAAGCGCTCCCCTTAGTAGTCCGGTGGAACTGTGAAGGCCTAATAAGCCGGCAGTGTAGGTCAGTTCGAAAAAAAAAAAAAAAAACGTTAGTAGGCTGTTGTAACTATTGTGGACACAGATTATTCTTTTATTTTATTTGATTTGTTCAAGCAAATAAATTTCAACGCTTGGATAGCACAGTACTCGATGTGCTTGGGAAGCGTCTGGGGGCAAGTTATTGTAAAATGGATACCGCGAAAATATCCTCTATGTTATCCTCTATTATTCACGCATACCAATTTTCATGAGAACCGATTATACGACACAGAAATCCATTTTCGTGTCTGCCTGTGTGCTCTGCCAGTTCTTTTAAACCACATGATTAATTTCGAAATGGTTTTCAAAAGGATTTAGAGAATAACTTCAGCGAGGTTTATATCGTGAAGTTGTAGTTTCTAATGGTTTGGCCGATGGAATATTATTCCGATATCCGTAAGTTCGAAACCTGGCTTGTACCAAAGGAATTCGCGTACATTTAATTATTGAATTTGTTAACATTAGCGGCTGACGGTGAAGGAAAACATCGTGAGGAAACCTGAACCTGAATATGTTCTTATAAGGCCACTGTACGAGTATGTGGGAAAAATATAAAACTATGGATTGCTCAGAGTTTAAAATCGTCACTACGTTGTGGGCTGGTATTGTTATTATGCCCAGGTTTATCTTTCAGTCATCAACCACAGCCACATTTAATTAAACTTTAAATATTACAAATTTTAAAGGTAACTTAAGTGTTTATGGCCCCTTTATATGATTTGATCAACTCCCCCGACTGGATAATACCCGTAAAACTACATAATATTAGATTTACCAACCCCTCGACGATTCCACCCCATGATATAAATCGTATGCAACGCGTAACAAATCCATAAAACTTGATAAAGGCGCCCCGCGTCGAATAAAGTCCCTACGGAAGTGTCCGGCGAGTTTAGTGAGTCCCCCTCTTCCCAAGACAATGGGGGAATACGGAAAGATTGTAGGGTATATTCCTCGTCAACCGTTTTGACCGGTCTGAATATAGCCTCAAGTTAGGGCTCCATATAATACAGTCAAGAGTGTTTACAAATCAAAGTTAAAATATTATTATAGGAATCTAAAATTGACATTTATTTATCCTTAAATTGTCTCGCAACTATATTCGGAGCGATTAATTTTAAAGACCACTATTAGAGATGGTTTGTATTTCTAGTACACTGCAAACTTAAAATAATACCAGTCTTTGTCACTACCATAAGCACGGTTGTGTGCGAAAGAGGCAAAGAGATTTTTTATGTTGCGTGTGCAGTGCGACGTATGTCGTCCGTTAATTGATAAAAACTACGCAAGTGTGTTGTATCGTGTATGCATAGTCCGGTGAAACTGTAGAAGCCTCCGGGACAACAGCATAGTCAGTTCGAAAAAAAAAAATTTATCGTGTTGTAGGCGCCAGCTTTTGTTAGCCGACGTTTATCAATTGTAACCAAGCCTTGGCAAAAGAACGAGAATCTGGCCTCTGTAGTACCAAAATAATTATTTACGCACACATTTACAGGTTTGTTTCCCGTGCCTAAACCTTATTCGTGAGATTTTAAATACATTCTTCTTACAGTCCAAACGCGCTACGACTGTTGCTAAAATAATAATAGGAAATGTAAAAGTCATTAACTAAGGAAGAGACCTGGAAGTGATGCTCTTTGACGTTGCATCGCTTTGATTTGCTATTCTGTTTCCAAGGTGTCGATTGAATACTTAATGGTGTTACGTCTTTTGGTGCTAAACGGAAAGATTTGGTAATAATTATATGTTCCTATTCTAATATTACTTACAAGCAAATTCGTGTACACGCGTATTCTATGCAGCAATTGTTTACTTTATTTTATATCTATACTAGATGACCCGGTGAACTTCGTTATTTGTGTAAAATGTGGTCAAAAATGAATACAAATGTTTTATTTACTGTTTTGTATTAAAAAAAAAACAGACCAAAGAGATCGTGCCTCATACTACAACTATGAAAAAGACATAATTCTGAACGCATCTATAAATATTTGAAAACCGAGTGACAACTTTTTATTTCTAAAATGACAAAAGACATCAAATGTTGCATAGATGGGAGCATTTTATATTTTAAAATTAAATTGTCCTTTTTAGTATTTTCCTTTGCTTATTATTTATGTTTCTCATCGTTTAAACCTTCCCTGAACTTCCATAAATATTTCAAGATCAAAATTAGCCAAATCGGCCCGCCATTTTCGAGTTTTACCGAGACAAACGAACAGCAATTCATTCCAGCAATCAGTCAGTCTCTTAGTTATTCTTTTATATATATATATAAACTCGAATATATATATATATATATATATACTAAGAGAACTAAGAGACTGACTGAATAACGGTAAAATGACGTATTTTCATACAACATTGCATCCCATTTTTCGTCAATATTTGCTAAATAAAAAATACCCTGTATATAGCCCTGTATGTACCCTGAATATAGCTACGAAGGACCCAAACCCTAGTATAAATATGTATTATACTCTATGTTATTTTTTGTTCGAACTGACTACACTGTTGGCTTAACTGACCTATACAGATTCACCGGACTACAATACTATATGTATTATTTTGAAAGCAACTTAAGTATAAATAAATGCCAATTTTAGATCCCTATAATAATATTTTAACTTTGTTTTGTATTAAACTGTTGACTGTGTTATGCGCAAGTCCGAACTTTGGTTATAGAGTACCAAAAAAAAATTATCGAATAAAAGAAACGAATATTCAAACATACTAAAAGCTCAGTCATCCATGTCATATTAGCAGAAAACTTTATAGATGTTTCATAGAATATAACCCACATACTATCGGATAAAAAAATGGTAGTGACAATATTTCTATTGTGGTTGAATACAGTGCCAAAGATTAAGCTAATAAATAAATATCTATTTATATATTGGTATCTTTCGCAGTCAATTTAATACTATCCATTTTGCTACAACATTTTAATAGATGGCACTGTATAACATCAACCATGAAAATTGTTATTTATGTATATTTTAACATGAAAACTGTTTATACAATTTTACTTACAACACAATATGCTATAATTAATAAAAAAACGTGTGTGAAGTCATGCGTATAGCTACTTTAATATAATTTAAAATAATTACTAGGAGAATGGGAAATATTTATTTTCAACTAAGTTACAATGCTTTTTTCTCCATGTCTATTTAAATTATAGATCATAAAACTGTTACACTTGTATAAAAACTCGTTTTTACAAACAAACTATATGAGAGTCATCAAGGCGTGGGAACAAGAAACATATATATTAACGTCTTATCGCTCCGGCTGTTGTAGGTCAACAATAGGGTTTTAAAAATAACATATATGTGATAATGACGTCAGGTTTCGAGAGATTTCCATCCTCCAAGGTATGTAAGTACACCACTGTGTACGTTCCATTCTGGACATCGGAGCGAATACGAAGAGAAGCATAATTAATTATATAAATTTTGCTTTTACGTAAATACAGAAAAATTTATCTCGACGCAAACGCGATTTCATTTACCTACAGGCGTCTCAAACATTACGCCATCGTAATGAATAAGTACTCACGCAATTACTGATGTTGACTGAACCCTCTGGCCTTTCTAATCTATGTTCACGGTGATTTACCGTGTGAGTAAAAATGATTTAACATTTAATTATGCCCGTACGTGATTTACGCCCTACTCTTATTAACGCTCGCCACGCGTGACATACTGTTGTAATGGACGTTAAACTTTGTTTACAACTTATTAACTTGATTTATTTTCAAAAAAAGTCTCGAGGGCTGCAAACTATTTGTCTGCCTATTTCTGTGTTGAAACCCAGTTAGGTCAATTTAAATGTTTTTGAAGTTACTGTATTCAAATCGTTCAGAGGGAATTTTTTACTTGTAACGCCAGTTTGAACGCCAGATTAACACACCACGAACTTAGTTGATAGACAGATTCTTTTAAAATGTTATATAAACAATACATCTTAAATATAATTATTATGTTGTATAGTTTGTGTATGTTATTTATTGAAGTAAAAGTTTAGTTATAGTGAAAAAAAAAGATAAAAATTTTTATTTCGTCGTTCAAACTTTTGTTTATGTTAAAATGTGTTAAAAGTAAGCAAGACTTTTGAGTGATGAGCATAACTGACAGTTCTCCATCAGAACCTTCAATATATGTATGGTATATCAGTTGTTTAGTTACCATAACACCATATACAACGATTATACCATAAACAAAGGACCATAATAAAAGAAAAAATGTTTAATTTGGAATTTCATGGCGATCGACCATAGCGCGTCTATGTGATTGTGACATTATATCTTTATCTTTATATAAATATATATTTTCCGGCAACGCATCTATGATGCCCCTTGGGCGACGGCGACTACTTACCATCAGGTAACCCATATGTTCGTTTGCCTCCAATCACATAAAAATAAATCTTCTGTTCGTGTGTATGTGAATGAACTCCTCTTAAAAGGCTGAACAGAATTTGATGGAATATTTATGTGTTCAATAGGATTCGAGAAAGGTTTAGATTCACAATTAGAGCCTGTAGATAGCAATGCGGTTTGATTCATGTTCTTTTTTTATTATTAGTATAAGAGAACATCTGCCGGGCCCACTTCATGTCTATTACTTTATGATATAGATATAATTAAGAATGTAACACAACTTTTGGTTAGCTTGTGGTGAGTTATAGTGAAACGGAGAACATAAGACCTGAGAAAACACTAAAGTATGCCAACTTTAAAGATGATCGATCAAACGGTATTGGATTATCATCATCACAACAGCGCTTGAGCGCTTATATTATATTATTAACAGGTATATATTTTCTCACATACGGATGTACTACAGGAATATTTCTTAGGTTGATACACTATGTTCACCTTCATCATCAAGCGATAGTGTTACCATTTTAAATCAGTACGTTAATTCCAAAAACTTCGTTGGTATATGCCGCCGGGGCTTGAAAGTGCGGACTTCGAATACACATTCCATCAATTAAACTAATCAACTACCACGACTGTTAACAATTTTATGTTTATATACTATAACTATTTATATGTTACAGTTTAATAAAAAGGAAAATATATTCGTTAGTATATTCAGTAACTATATTTAATTTTATGTAATTCAATATACAGTTTATAATCTCACGCTTCCAAATCCGGCATGGCGAATACAATTCAAAGATCCCATTGAAAATTTGGCGACAAATTTGAAATTCAAATACCAGCTTTCCGTTTAAATTATACTGCTGTGATAAGAAGAGCCCTTTGAATATTAAATGGCCGGTTTTTGCCGTTAAATGTAGACAAACGTGACAAGCTATGCCTAACTATGTACTGGTAGAAATTAAGCAATATCTTTTCATTTATCAAAGTAGAATTTTTCTAAATAATCTATAGGTAATTAAAGAGTATGTGAATTATATGGGTTAATGCACTAAACGGTTGAACCAGCTTCGGTCAGATTTTTACTAGCAACTCGGAAATATATCAGAGTACTAGCGATCGTCTGTCACTTATTCTGCGTTTATATGTTTATAAATAATCACAGCTTACATAATCTTCGTGTAAACCTGACGGTTAGTACAGCGCACGCCCTGATAACTCTCCGATGGCAGTGTTTTTCAGCTTACACTGACGCTTATCGTTATATTGCAGCAAATTTAAAGAACGTGGTATTAAATTATAGCCCATGTGTTATTTTTATGTACATAGAGTGTAGAATACATTTGCATAACTGGTAATTTACCTTAAGAATAAATAAAATAGAATTACGACATTTAAAAAATTGAACGCTTCAAATTTAAAATGCAGTTTGTTTTATCTATTTGTCATTTATTTTTGTACGTTGGTGTCATTTTAAATATTACTTGTCTACGTTATCGTGGATTTAACTCGTGAAAATTCGCGTGGTATGATTTACTAAGATTTTAAGTGGAGTTTGACATCTCCACAGAGCTTTTGGCAAACAAGCACCATACAAGTCGACTATTTATAGCTGGTTAGCAGAAATCCAACACAGTTGTGTTAATTTCAGGGACGAGTTTAAGTGAAGATCATCCGTCTACCGTTGTCTACAACAAAAACATCGATGCTGTACGCCTACCACCGAAACAGACGGGTATGTCACCTACCATAAGATTCGGGCATCCTAAGGAGTCATGAGTCGGATACAACCAATTCTTCAACAACATTTGGGTGTGAAAAAATGTGTTCTCGATGGATTCCTCACAATTTAACTGAGGTTCAGAAAACTGTATACATTTTCGACCTGGCACTAAACGACCTCTTCTTTTCTTAAGTCTTGAATTATTTACGTATTCAACGACTTTTAACACTAAAAAGAAGCTGTTGAAGAGTATAAAAACTGTGTTTTGGCCATTATGCAGGAGCGGCGTAACGTTTTCAAAATTGGTTTACACCTATGAAAAAGTACATTGAAATGTAAGGGACACTCCCTTAATTTTGAGAAACAATAATTTTTTTTACCAGTTATAGTATTTATTCTTACTCGTTCCGGAAATATTTAGCACGCTCCACGTATTAGCTATTTGACTGCTAAGTTTCTTTAGAATCCGTAACTAAAGTTTTTTCGTGAAAGAGTAACAAACATCAGTGTATCGTTACAAACTTTGTCATTTACAGTATAATAATATTAACTACGCTAGATATAATTACTCTATCTATAGAAAGCAAGCACTAGTGATAAAATTTGACAAAGACAACTTAAAATGTATGGAAAGGTCATATCAATTAAGCAATAATGATATAATTATAATTTAACTTAAAATCCAGATAAAAATATAGTTTCTGTAAGAAAAAGAAAATTATTTTCACAAGAACGACATCGTATATAGCAAATAGCAATTTATATAAATCTGTTTTCGTGAAATAAACACTGAATCTTTAGCAAAAAATGGTGCAAAAAGGGCTTTAAAAATACAATCAAAGAAAAAGCTTTAAAGTTAAATAAATCCTAACGGGTCTAACTACGATAGGAAATTTCAATTCTAGTTAATTTCCTAGGTTGTCAGACACAACGGAACAATCCAAATTGTTTTTCTTTGAAAAGTTGCAAGGAGCTGAGTGCCAACTTCCGTTACCTGAATTAAATGTTTCTAGGAGAAATTGAATGAGTAAAAACACTCCAATAAATAAACTGACAAATCATACCGTGTCGGCCGTGGGTAAAACAAATGCCAGATTCGCTACATATATAAAGTTGTCTTATAAAGCATTTGTAATAATACATTATTACAGTCCGCACCAATCTTTGGAATGTGCCTTTGTATAAATGAAAGAATTGTTAAAATCAGTTTAGTTCTTTAAAAGCTTGTCTATTAAAAACAAAAGAACAAATCTTTTCCCTTCATAATAATAATATAGATGTTATCGGAAATGGTAATCTCTAAAGTACATTACAAATTTAATTTAAAATACAGATACCGTTTAAAACACAGTGAATTCTAAAAACATCGGCGACCATCAAGAAATCCACAATCCATAGGCAGTCTCCGCTGTGATGTTCTGCAAGCCTATTAGCAACTGTATATATATAGACTAATTCCGAAGTGTTAACAGCAAAAACAGAGTTACTATAACGGATTTGTTACTATGTTAATGAAAACTACCTTTCACCAGCGGCTTTTCTCGCGATAATCTAGAATTATCGGGAGCAGTACTTTTTTCGGGATATAAAGTATATCCTTTCCTGTACTCCCGACAACGTGTATGCAAAATTTTATGACTCGGTTGAATAGTTTTCAGGAGTAAGCTGTAACAACCAAACTGACTGTCGCATTTACAATATTAATTAGGATATATCGGCCGATTTCGAACCACGACACACATAAACAGGGCACTATTGCGTATTATACAGTATATTTATGATGACCACGGTCTAATTGGACAATTTTGCCATGTCCGACCACCTGGTCACTGTAACAATCATGTATTACGCTTCACCAGTACATAATAACAAGTGTCAAATCCAACTAAAACGCTCAACCAATAATTGACATTCCTCCATGACCGTAGGTATCCACGACTGCATATTATAATAAGTGAATGCGGTACTATTATTAATTTATGGCTTTAAAATTAATGTTTACAATACTTAATTATATAATACTCTGTATGTTCATGATAAATCAAATAAATATGTTACGGCATGGCGCTATAGAGAATTAAGTACTTGAAGGGGATTTTTTATATGTTCTCATGATTTATGAGCGGAGTCGAACATTTTTGTCGATGAAGTTTACGTTTTGTTATTCTAATTATATCTTACAACATATGTTCAAAGCTTACAAAGCTGAACTACTACACACTGTTAAAGGACTTTTAGCTATTAAAATAAGTTAACATATCTTACGTACTTATGTCATTTCTATGTTAAATTTTATTACAATACGTAAATGTTTTGAACACAACGTTCCCATATTTGATTTTAGATATACTAGCGCCATCTTTTGTCCACATTGTGAACTTCTAATTAATATTAGTGATTTAATATCTATAATTTATGATACATATAGTTCTTCCAAAACATACGAATTTAGGTCTGGAGTGTTTCAAATGAGACATCTCAGCCACTCGAACTAATTTATACACACTTCTAAATTGAAGATCACGGATCACACGCTGGTAAGATTGTCGTAATGATTAAATCACAAACCTCATAATGAAAAGTCAGGCACAGTGACTCACTTCAACGTATATCATCTGTATTGGCCAGTATATATTTTTACGGAACAGGATACATGTAACAACCAAGTCGCAAGTAAAATTCTTACAATGAAAACGCAGTCAAAGTGACTCACCTCGATGTATAGCATTACTGTATTAGTCGGTATATGTTTTCAGGTGATAAGATGCCTATCGTAACTGAATCGTAAATATAAGGATATGAAAAAAACAGTCCCTCGGCACATCACATTTTCCTTTTCCACTCTACCCTGTCAGATGTCATCGCAATATTCACGCCTTTATACACATCATTTTCCACATAATCCTTGCACACTTTTTTCGGTCTACCTCTGCTCCTTTATGCGTCCACTTTCAAACTTAAAACTTTTGTTGTTACATGACTTTCATCTTTTCTATTACACATCAGCTTCTCTGTCACTAGTTCTGTTTTCAAACTTCCTCTGATATACTCATTCTTAATTTGGCGAGAGCTGTAAGTGGTAAATAAAGGAACCCTAGAAATATTCAGGGCGTTTATAAACCACCAGCGTTTCATGTCAGCGGCTTCAACCGGCCGCGATTAAAAAACCACAGTGCGTTCACAGCTGAACACACCGACAGACAAGTATCTTAAAACGTTATACAAACAATCAAACTCGTTTAACCTCAAATACAATATCAGGTCAATCTCACTAAGAGTCGGCAGTAAAATCAACACTATCGACTAATATTGGCTTTCCAAATCAAGTCTGTTACTTTGTAACTTGTTAATTAATGTACTGTTTGTATGGTGCATGTATTTATGTCACTTTGTATGTTGAATTAAGAATATATAAGGACTAGAAACGACATCATACTTAACGCTTATATGACCTAGCCCTCGGAAACAGTATTATTTTCTGAATAAAAATTAGCCCATGTATTTTCTATGCCCCTGATAAATTGTGTGTAAAATTTCGTTATATAATCGGTTGAGTGGTTAAAGCGTGAAAGCGTAAAAAACAAACCTTAATTCGCATATTAGCTATGCTGCTAGCATACATTTTATTCGTGGAACTCTTAACGGTTTACGCAGTTTACGCCGATGTAACATCATCCATACAGCAAATTTTTTTCAAACTTATTTGACAGTTATTGCTATATTTTGGCTAATTTATACAAAATCTTTAAAATGTAATAGGTCAATTTAATATGATATTATGTTATATTGTAAATATTACATAATATTTCATTGCTTATGTGTTATTCTCTTGTATAAACTATATTACTGAAAATACATTAAAATCCGTTCAGCAATCACCATACACACGCATACACACACAGGCAGGTAAAAACATGTAAAGAATTTTATTTTTTCCTTTAGTTTCGAACTTGGAAACTCGAAACGAGCAGAACGGCGCTTCTAGTTAAAATTAAAGTCTTTGGTGCCTGGCGATCGTGCATGCGTCGATCGATATACACTGTGGCGAGTTAAAACCACATTTGGACATATCCACGGAAGCTGTAACTTGTCTATCGTAGTACAGTTAAGAGGCACTTAAACTTAACTGTTCCATAGATCTGTTCAAAGGTATAAATATCTGTTAACAAGCGTGAATGCTTACGTTCGCAGGTGTTACATGTAATGTTGCTTAATATGTTTAGGAATGCAGATTCAAATCTAATTGGATTATTTTTCTTTTCGTTAAAATCTATTCAATGTGAAACCTTTTGTAGGCACACTGAGAATGGAATGAAAGAGAACCATCACGCTCGTTTCAGTGACGCTAAATCGGATTTACTCGATCCCACTTGACATCAAGCGCGCTCGGGTCGGTGACGCACTGAATCGTGTGTATTCGGCTCCAGGCGTCATCAACCACACTCAAAGTCTCACAAGGAGACAATACAGGCATGATTTAAATACTAAAAACTGTAAGATACTGGTCATGCCATTTCTCAGTAACAGTTTTTAGGTAATAATGTTAGGTTTTACAACAAAGCCCCAAAGCAAGAAGAAGAAGAAGTCGAAAAAGAAGTCTTCTCTTCCTTATCTGTAAACCTTCTGGAAGAATTATATGTTTTAAAGGGAAGTTTTGATACATATAAATGACCAACACATCTATAGTATTTAATTGTATAAGGATTAATCCTATATCTGTCAAAATAACATCGCAAATAAACAATAATTTTTCAATAATATTTGAAAGACAAAAATAATTACTATGAGTAGTAGATTAGGAGATAGATACATACCATCGTGAACTTTTTTGTAGGCTTTTTTAAGTTGTACAATCCCGTATTACATTATTTTGGTGTATTTCATAAAGTTGAGCCTGCGTTTTGAAGGCTCCAAAAACTCCTTCTTATGCCTTCATTTGAACACATCGATTTTCTCGACATTATATAAACTTAATATACATGTATATATATATAAACCTTCCGGATGAAACTTACTATCCGTTTGTAGTTTGTTGCATTGCGTAGTTTATAAGAATTAAAACAAGACACATGCAAACACGAAAAACGGCTTATTTTTTATAAAACCTACTAACGTGCCCAGAACACGCCGCCCTGCTATGATAATAGAAAAAAATCTGGAATCAGATCATAACGCCACCTACCGCGTCCAATTGAGAAACTAAACCCAAACATTTTTTTCTCATAGACCCTTTTAAAATTTTTCTGGTTCCGGTGGACCCCTCGCAGGTTCAATACTACCATATGAAGTCAAGCTAACATTGTTAGTTCTTCACACTATCGAAAACGACCAATTTTCATAGACCCCCGCTTACTAATTGTGCACCCCCATTTTTTTGTCACGCCAACGTTCACCCCATCGAGTCTCTCGTGGATTCCTGGGTGAGTCCACCTGGACCACTTTGGGAATCACTGATCTAAACCATCCACGAAGCAACTCATACGCACACAAAAAATGTCATCAAAATCGCTCTAGCAGCTTAGAAAGCGTTCAGTCATATACATGTACATAAGAATTATATATATGTAAATATAAACAAATATAGATAATATTTTTATATATTCAAAATATTACTCAAGTTCAAGTTTCAAGTTAGATGTTGACTTAATAACATTGTGCTAGATAGTCATGCACGTGACAGTTTTCTGTAAATCTGTTGTCGCATATTGCAATTATTTAAGGCGCAGTGTGCTTAATGAAATTCTCACACCATATAGCACATGAATATCGATTGTCTAGTACAATTACTAAGGAAAGCATTGCGTTTAACTTTCGGATGACTTGCTTAAGGTTATAGCGTGAAGATATATAATAAGAACCTTCCTTAACACACGCTCTAGCTAAGTCAAAAATGTTTTTTCAAATCGGACTGGTAATTCCTGAGATTTGTCCGTTTAAACATATATATAGTGAAAAATGATGGAAGATAATGTTACAATAAGAAATATATAATAATTAAAATAAATACCACAGATAACAATAATCTGCTGTGACTGTGTGTGACTGGAAAACATTTGTGTCATTTAGGTATTTGTAACAGGTTTTATGATCCGGGGAATCGTGTATCGCATCTGGTTTAATAATCTATGGTAAGTAAAATTCTCCGCGCTCGACCTCCGCACGCCGTCTATATCTAGACTTTTATTTGATTATAACATTTCTACACTATAATTGAATGGTTTTCCATGACCTTTTCGAATACAGTATACACAGAGTGTTCGTTATTGTAAGACCTATCAACCTTTTTCCCGGGAATAGTAATATTGTTTTTCTGGATAAAAGGAATACCTGCCTTTTATCTCCTTTTTTGCACCTCTGGCGTGCATGCAAAATTCAATGAAGATGGGCTGAATAGTTAAGATGTGAAAGCGTACCAAAACAATCAAACTCACATTCGTAATTATATAAAAAAGGATATGGAATTTAATAGTTTTCTAGAAAATTAAACACTGAGAAACATCATGTATATAAGAAAACCGACCATATTTGGTAATATTTCCTGTAACCGGTCCATTTTTCATTCCGGACAAGATAAGGGTCGTCGCGCGGTTTGTGAACGTGATTACCCGCGTGCGAACCCGGGACTGACATATAGTAGCGGATAAAATATCATCATTATCATAATTTATTACGTTCCTGTAATTAATAGTAAGCAATCGTATTAGCGATATCTTTTATTATTCTTAAATAACTAGGTTTTATAAATATTATAAAACATAGACGCTTTTCGCGTTCGTTTATTCCTTTAGTTTTTCTAAACTATGAAACTAATTTTAATACGGTTTTCCCTACCGTTTTGGCAATTTCTTAAGAATAGGTTGTATATATAACACATATATATTATAAAAAGAAGTTCACAATTAACCCACATAAAACGAAAGGTTCCCATAAAATAATGGAACCATTTTCACGAAAATGAAATTGTGGGACCTGTAGAAAATAAATAAAATATAAATAGATTTATCATACCTTTCACTTGTATTTTCTGACCAGAATAAATCTGAAAACTAAATTTATGATGACACAAATATGGTTTTCGTCAACACTGTTTAGCAGTTTTATGGGAACTTTGTGTTTGTTTGGTTTAATTGTGGAATATATATTTTTTTAATTGTAATTTCTGTAATTCTAATTTAACAAATGTAGTTAATAAAACGGTCATAGGAGTTTAATAATCATAAGGAAGTTATAATCAAATAAATAAGAGTAGACCCACAATGAACGCAGACAAAACAATGAATTCCCATGAAATTACAAAACCATTTTCACGAAAATGAATCTGTGCGATAAAATAAATGAATTGTAAACATTTGAATCACACCTTCCACTTAACCTTTGTCGATTAGAATATACAGGAGAAGTTATTCCATTGTGTCACAAATATGGTCTAATAGCGCTCGAGTGCTCGCACGTCTAGATTACGACCTAGATAATCTTATACGTGCAGGTTTAGCATGTTCTGGAAACTAATCAACCTGTTGCATATTCTATTTGGGTTCCATCCGCAATGTTGATTTTGTTATTATATATTTACGTGTCTAGATTACCAAAGATTAAACCTAAAATAAATATTACATAAAACAAGCAATACCCGCGAGTCCGCACGATTAGTTTCTAATGAATCCAAAGGTATATCAAATAAATTGTTAAAATATTTTCTATATTATAAAGTACGAATTTAAATTAGTTTGTATAGAAAAGATTACTATCTTTCATTTTTTGTACAGTGAAGCACAATCTTACTTGATTTAAACGACTTTGTTGACTAACTAATAAACGCACTAAAGGGCGACTGGCGACTCAAACGCAGCTTCCGGAATATATCTACACATATTTGGCGACAGATTTTCAATTGGAGGATGATAGCTAACCAGGGATGTATAACAATACCGTTACTACCCTACTATGATTTCGTAACATTTTTTGCCTTAACAATAAATTCCAGTTTATTGAAAGTATTCCAATCTACTTTGGCCAATGTCTAAATATGTTTCCACTGAACCATCATCGGTTTAGAACACAAATATTCATTAGTTCTAAAATTCAAAGGTTAATTACAGTGCTCGGCAAAATTTTTGGTCACTCTGAATATAGCCGTAAGTTGAGGCTTGCGCATAACATAGTCAAGAGTTTAATACAAACCAAAGTTAAATTTACTCTTAAAATCTCTCGATGTTAGCCATATGAAACGTTTTTCATAATAACATTTTTGTTCTGCGCAACTATATTCAAAGCAATCAAAAATTTTTGCGAGTACTATACTTGACATTTCAAGCAACAACATCTATATATATATATACATAAATGAATTGCTATTCTTTTATCTCGCTAAAACTCGAGATTGGCTGGACCGATTTGGTTAATTTTGATGTTGAAACATTTGTGGAAGTTCGGGGAAGATTTAAACGGTGAGAGACATAAATAAAGTAAAATACTAAAAAAAAAAAAACAATTTCATTTTCAAATAGAAAATATTCCCAGCTATGAAACATTCGATGTCTTTTGTCACTTTAGAAATAAAAAATTATCATTCGTTTCTCAAATACTTAGGTGCATTCAGAAATTTGTCTGTTTCATAGCTATAGTATAAGGTCCGATCTCTTTAGTCTGTTTTGTTGGAATACAAAACAGTTCTGTTATAGAAATAAAAATAGTACATGAGAAAGCTTTAAATTGATTAACTGCATAACTGTGTTGCATTTATAAAGTAAATAAAAATGTTATATTAAGTTTTGACCACATTTTACGCAAATATATGTAAGTGATACGAAGTTCACAGAGTCATCTAGTATTTATCTAAAGTTAGATATCGACAATTGTGAGATTTACATAACGCATTTTTCTTGATTTATGTCCTGACAAATGAGAGGATGAATGGATAGGTCAAGTTTTCCGACGATACATTAATGAAATATGTAAGCTTACCTATAGAAAGACATTAAACAAATCCCTTAATAAAGGGAGGAAACTGAATTCCAAGCACATTTCCTCATTTAAATATTTCACGGTTGGACACAAATATTTCACAAACGGGACCCAACAGTACAAAAGGTGTCATCTGTACGAAATTCGAGAACAGAAGCTGGACGTTTGGGGCCGCTAAAAATCTTAAACCTAAATTAATTAATTAAAAGAAATAAAACAGGCGCATGATCGATGGGTCTGAAGAGTTTTCGAGTGGCGGTTACACCCTGTATGACGGAGCGTCGGCAGATAGTCACAAAATAGACCCGCGACTTGGTGAATTTACTGGTATCCGCTGGAAACAAACACCGCAAAAGCACTCGTCGTAGCTATCAAGCAGTGGCTGTCTTTTTGCTGAATAGATAGAATTTATTCTCTAAACCAGCGAACACCCCCGACTTCGTCTGTGTTGTTTATTGTCTAACAAAATATTTTATATACATGATAAAAACAACATCGAAAGCAAAAATATACTTTGCTTACAATTTTTTTTTGTAAATAATGTTCTCCGTTTTTCACTCTCCGGTACATGCGCACCAAACCGCTTGCTCGATTTCTCCGCGACAAGAAGACACATTGCCCGATACGTATAGATGACAACAATCGTAGTTTCTTAAAATATTTATTACTTTATATGAAATGAAAATATCGTAATTCTTTTTTAGATAAGAACAGTGTCTAAAAAGTAAAATTAAATTATTTTATGAAAAAAAATATCCCTATCATTTCATTTACAAAGGTAAAATTTAAAAAAATGTTCGGTATTCCGTATGCGTTGTTGATGATACCATTGTGAATTAATACAGTCATTTTAAAATTGTTGAAGCACCAGTGAATTTCATATAACGGCTGTTTGTGGGTATTTTAAATTGAAAACTATAATCCTATAGATATGACAGTACTTCGCATAGAAAATTACATGAGTCACTGCTTTTTCATACGAAATGAAAAATAATTTGTCATTGAATATTTATAAATGTATATTACTGCTATTACTATATCATACATTCAGCTGTATCATAAAATATAACAGGTTTTTTTTTATCACCTGCGAAATAATAGCTATGGTAGAAATATTTCATTTCACTGCATTTGTTAAATTTTATTACATTGAAATAACTATAATTTGCGTGGATAGAACTCGGAATTTTTTCAAACGAAAAGTAATGAATACGCTAATTTAGTGGCCCCGAAGTAAGCCGAGCCAGTAGTTAATTAGCGCTAGGTAATGAGTTCGTGCATTGAGCGTAGTGCTCCGGCGGCCATCTCCACGCGACACCACGCAGCAATTTGCACCGGCTGCTCCTACGAATGTTCTCTTTCACTTTAATCATCACCCTTGTATGAATATTTAATACTAAGCTCATCTAGAAATTTCGCTCACGCTGCAGAAGTTCCTAATGTACATCACGTAGATGTCGACTGTTTTAAACTAGAATTTAATTGGTTTTTATTTAAACATCTTACTCAAAGAGATGTTGTTTTTTATGTCGTGTTACTTAGAAACAGATATGCATTCCGCCTATCATTAAGTGTTCACCAAAGCTCGAGTCTTTTAAATGTATCACTACATCGATCTACGATTTACAGTTTTTTTTTTTTTTTTTCGAATTGTTTACACTGTCGACCTGGCAAGGCCTCCACAGTTTCACCGGACTACACGATTTATAGCAAGGTAATGAAACAGTACTTAATACCCGCCTTTCTTCCTCAGATTGAGAGTCCGTTACTGATACCTATATGTTTCCTGGCAGTTACATTTGAGAGTCATTCCTCCCGTAGCTATCTTAAGCCCCGTTATCACTAATGATTGGTGAGATTGTGCTAACCAAGTATATAACAATAGGGGTACTTCAAAAATATTGTAATAATTTACTTAACAATTGGAATACTTAACAGTTTCCTTTCAATCACAGCTTAGTCTCATTCCAAGATTCAATCCCACGTCTACCGACACGTTGTCCCTACAGCTGAGCTATAATAAACTTAGATACCAAAGATGTATTACTCGTATACATAGATATATTATATGTTAGGGATATAGCTAAAGTTTTTAACAAAGGTCCAATTAAAACTTGTCTTGCTCAGAAGCTGCAATGTAATCCTTGACCATAGTGTAACCTATAACAGTAATCAAACTCGATTAGTTTATTTTATTTATCAAAAATAAACAAAAAAATTTACTGCCGTTTTTATATTCGAAAATAATATTTTGCCGGTAAAGAATTTCGTGGATTATGTAAAGTCTCTTTACGGGGTGATATTTACAATATAGTTTTCTTTTATATATGTACAATTCAAAATTACAAAGAAAATATTAACTATACTGATTGTTATACATATACGTAGATACAAATGAACGTTACGTAGAAAGTTCTAGGATTTTGATGAGTTAATATGATACTATGACAATGTGCATTGTAAATACGATAAAGTAGAGTTTGAATGTATTTATGACTAACCAAATTGATAATAATGGCTTCCGTACAAAAACTAGATATGTACTATTGCGGACATTTAGAACTGTTTAAGAAAAAGTGTCACACCAGATAATTTATTGTCTTAGTCTAACGATTTATGCAGCGCGTATCGTCATACCTCGCAGACATTTTGATAAAGGCCATAGGGCCAATCATAGTAAATAAACAAAAGCATAGTGAATCGGCCTTAGAAAGATATTTAAACGGTGCTTAGGGGATATGTAGGGACTAATAAGATATTAAGATTCTGGAAGTTTCAGATCTCTAATTTAATCGGTTTTCGAGAAAGATCAAAATATGTATGTAAGGTATGGAACGTAAGTCATATTTACAAAATATTGAATGTAAGATGAAAAAAGGTAATTGGAACGTAAGAGTGAATGAGAAGACAATGGAGTAGTACGTTGAGAGTGAAAGAGTAAATAGATAAGGAATCAAATAGCGTGAAAGAGATAGTTTAAATATTATTGTGAATAGAGTAAGGAAGACGAAAAATAAAGTTAATTTGGCGAAACGTAGTCTTTTCCATTATATGCAAAAAACCGAAAAAAAAAAACATTTTTGTTTCGATTGACTAACCGATTGATCTATATTTTTAATATATTTTGGAGACTACCAATAGTTTCTAGAAAAAAAATTATATGATCATATATGTTAAATATTATATTATATGGCCTTTAAACAATATCTTTATAGACTGTGATATTCTGATGTATAAGATATGTTACCTTGGAAATTTTATCAAAATCCTCTCAATAATGTGTACATGTAAGAGTAGGATACACCCAGCCATCTTCACCAACATTCTTGTTTTAATACACTAATAGAATACAAATGTATCATTGTTTTGAATTACACTAAGTTGGTAGCATAGAAATATTTAATGGATTATTCAATTAACTAAAACTCATCATTCATATTTTGTCTATGTAATATTATTTGCGTTTGTCAAATTCTATTCAGAATATAAAAAAGGCATGCCATAAACAATAATGACAATAGACTTATAAAAACATTTTCGATGCCTTTAAAGAACTATGTATTACGAATAACATAATAATTATGTAAACGTACATAAACTGTTGTCAATTATTCTGCTGTTGAGTAAATTACGGATTTGTATCGTATTGCAAATTGTGTACCGTAACTTTGAGTGTGAATAAAGTGCTCTCCCTTTCTCACTGAATTATTGTTGGGTATCGCTTACCTATTCGCATGTCCCCATAACAGCGTATAGCCGTTGTCGAATATTAATAACAGACAATCCATAGCAGTATAATGTTGTCTGTAATATTATTTAAATATTTCATTTTCGCACAAGCTTTACGATAAATCATATTACAAGAAAAGTCACGGGTAAACGTATCCACCTAAGTGAAACTAATTAAGTTTAAGTAATAAGCGAACGCAGCACGTACGAAGCACAGTCATTGGTATAATTGGCAGTTAATAAATTCGTTGTCGTCTCGCGGCTTATTATTTCGCTCGCAGAGTAATTTGTCTAACGCGGCGTTCCTTTTGTCATTTCAGAAACTAAACTTCACTTTAATTTCACAGCTTCTATTGTTATTTTATGATAATGTCTATTCGAAATCGATGTTATTGTTAATTATGCGTTGTAGAATAGGCGATCAGACACGGCCGTCACCCAAGGTTTTCATTTACAATGGAATAAAATGCCCTTCGAAGGTCAGCCGATCGCGACACTTGTATTTTTTGTATTTTAACGTAAGAATACAAATACTATTAATATTATAAACTTGAGAATAGTTGTATGTTTGTTATTTTTTAATACACAAGCTACTGAAATTATTTAAATTAAACATTACAGTAACAGGAACCGATTACTTGATGAAATAATATCTGCTAATTCAGTAAATTGTATCAAAAGCCGACTCGACAACTGGCTACGAATAAATAAACGATTTTGCTAAGTGAACATCTATACTGATAAAAAATCCAAAAATTTTGACACAGTGTGGCATAGACATATCAATAATTATGTTGCTCGTCTATTATTAACAAATAAATAAATAAAATATCCCCTTTCCAATAACAAAAGAATTTTCCAAATCGGTTTATAAATCACGAAGTTCTGAGGTAAAAACTTAAAAAAAAAATGTCGAGGCAGTCATAAGGACTTGCCGATCGAAGTGTAAACTCAAAACAATGGAATAGCTGTCTTCTTTTGTGAATGTTTAAATCAATTTATAATCTGAATTATTTAAATTTCATAATTTGTAACAGTAGGCTGGTTTTCACACCTATTCACACTCCAAGAAATATTGTTCTTTTTGAATTTCACAGTTTATTAGTAATTAATGAAACATATGATGGGCTGCACAAGCTCAATACAAAATATCAACATTACTGTAAGCAAGCGCGATATGTCACGAGCATGTCGAGGACATTGGTGACGTGAACCAAAAAATTTTGTCCCCTACTAAAAATCACTCAAAGCGGCAAAAAAGCTTTCACTTCAAAAGTATAGCCGAATTGTGAAACCGCCTTTTTAAATTCGGTTAATAATGGGTTACGACGCTGTTTTAAACAATACACTTAACAGATTTAAAATTTCACACAATACAAAAAGTTGTCTAAGTAAAGATCCTTATTCCTTACGAATCTTCTTTGACCTTAACGAACTGTAAATATCAATGTTGGACGGACACTCATGGCGCACACCTTGCACAGGGGCGAAAATGGGGCAGATCCTTAGTCTATGATAAATATGAGTATACCTCGGTCAGTTTGTGTAAACTTGAAAGAAATCCTCTTTGATCGTTTGAAACATATTAAAACGCTTTTATGTTTATACGAATTATTTAATTTGGGTCACATCGTACCAAGCGGAAGCAGATGTCGTTGACAGAAGCTAGACAAAGATTATAAGAAAGATTATAAAAATATTATGTATAAAAAAAAATTGTTCGTACGTTCTTAATTTATTTTAAAATAACACATAAGACTTAACGGAACATGCGAAATAATTCACCCATATGTGTAATACTGGTAAAAATATTCAAAAAAGAATTTTACTTAAGAAAATAAATGTAAAAAAGTTACTAAATAAGATTTACTTCAATAGATATTTATTCTCTGTGGACTTATTACAATTCACTTGTAATTTGTCCCATATAACGTAAAAATATACGATTTTACAGCGTAAAAATGTCTACATTCAAATTTTGACATTGAAATTCGAGTAAGAATCATTGCAGCAATAAGCACACATTGGCCCCACGCCAAACAAGCAAACAGTTTGTAAAACTGTACCCTACAGGTACCTACAAAGTCGGCGGCGCGGGTTTAATATAATATATAAAAATTTTCACCTACTTTTTTACTTTACTTCAGGTTAAACTCGTTGTTTGGCTTAACGCCACATTGGGACCGTATTCAGATGGAGGTTATGTAACCTAAAACACAACCAGCTATATAAAGTAACCAAGAACTTATCAATTGCCATAAAACATTATTGATTTCTGTTTAAAACTGCCTTCAAAAACCGCCTGATTCTTAAATAATAAATTGGAACTGGTTTACCGTTTACTGCGTATCATTGAAAATCTATACAAATTAGTTTATAATGTTTTTATTGGGCATATTTTTAAAGGTTCCATTAGGTTGGCAAATGTAAAAATAATCTTCGTTGCTTCGGTGTCATTTTGTTATATAAGAATACTTTACAAGATTTTTTTTAATAAATTAAAATTTCACATATACAAACGCAGCTTTATATTTTATGTTGTCAAACACTTTTGATACGTTTGCTTTTTTTTGCATTACTTTGTTCGCTGTACAATAAAATATTTCTGTTATCACTGTATTATACATTCAGTCTTGTAACTTTAAACGAGCAATTCTTATCTATACCTACATGACTTTCGCATACCTCCAAAACTGTTGTAACAACTTGGATAACATTTTTCCTTTGCATAAGGTTCTACTTTTTAAGTCTATTTATGTAGATTGTCTTCTGTGAAAAATGCGATTTGTAAAATCATGTTTTTATAAGTAATTATCATATCATACAGTGCTATTTCATAAATTTGTGGAACGTACACTGTTGCTAATGGATGATGGTACCCCAAAATTATGTACTATGTGATATAGATTGCAAGGTATTATATATATATTTTTTTTTCGAACTGACCTACACTGCCAGCATTATGCCTTCACAGTTTCACCGGACTACTAAATGCAATATGTGTTTCGTATCTATATATCTTTTCTAAAAAAACATAATTTTAAAAACCAAATCGCTGGGCGATTGTCGGTCACCCGGATTCTTCCAGTTGTTACATACAAGTTTATTTAAGTATATATAGGTACACTTTTCATTTTAAAGGTTTTGTTACACTATATTGCTATACATTGAACTACAACTGGCCGTCAGGCGATACCAAATTGTATTAAGACGTAGCACTTTTTTTAAATGAAAACATTGTTTCAACACACTGTACAATTGTGGTATTAATATTACAAATACTTATAAAGATTTGTTTAACATAACAATCTAACGTTTACACATAAATTCCCCCTTCATGAAACCATAAATATTGTTAACAAACTGATATTTTGTCATGTTCTTGCCTCAGTAAAGCTGGGTAACGGCTGCTAGCGAGTTTCTGGTATAGCTCAAAAATACTTTATTAAACTTAGGTCCTGAGAAGACGCATGCACGTTAAAACTACCACCGATATGTACAATCACAAACCACTCATCGAGAAGAACCGATAATAATCTCGATTTGTTATATTTTTATCGTACATATTTATAACAACGCATTATGTGTACAACTAGTGATGCCTGTTCAAACAAACAGACAGATAGACATTTCTAAGAATAATTGAAATGTAATTTATTAGGTACTTATTCCTAAAACACCTACACCAATTTATTTTCACAAAAAATTAAAAAATACAGTCACCTTAATTTACATGCTTATTATATGTAAAGATTATTTTAGCGGATGGACTGGGAGGTGTGTTTTTTCCAGACATCACCACTGTTCACATATCAATCGATTCTATAATAACCTTTAGACATCAAAACCCGCTTGACATGGTGATTGAACTTACCATCCGGCAAATCGGTAATGTGTTTTAGGATTTTCTTGTACAACCTAACACCATTACGCATTACCTAAAAAATTGGTACTGGTTTTACTAAAATTTGTGATTATTTCTGGTATTCAAATTATATCGGTCTTATATTACATCTAGCTTTTCTAAGTTTTTGCGAACATACATTACATAATAAATAATATATTGGGAGGGCAGACTTAGGATGTAGAGCTCTTGAAACTTTGTCTCTAATGATTCGGTTCCATGTTGCAAACTGCTCAAATGCCCGTTTTTGTAATTCAAATACGGGTTGTGCCTCAGCTGCTACTCCCCACAGCAAAATATCATACGATATTGAGCTATGGAAGTAAGCGAAGTAAACCATACTAGCAATGGCAATATCTGTTAACTGACGAATATTGCCAATTGCAATTTAATCTTTCCGCCAATTTTGTAATGGGAATTAAGTTCTAATTTGAATCCATACGTGGATATCTATAAATTTGCGTTTGAAATCTGTTTAAAATATCGGTATGGTTAGGTAAATGCACTTATTTGGGCTATACAGGGTAGCCAAACTTTCAATTTATATCACAGACTACTAATATAATGGTGCCCAACATAATAGGGTTCTTATTTCATTCACATTTTTATTCAAAACTTTACCCTCTCTAAGTGTAACCAAAGGCTTAAGGAAAAAAGGAAATGCATATTTTCCACACAATTATTCGCAAGGGTTCGTCGCGCGCCATCATTAATTCACGGAGCGAGGTTAGGAAGAGTATTTGTCAAATGCAAATCGCTTTCCCTTAACAGCTTCTGACCAGCGCTAACGGCCTGCTTGCTTCGTCCCATAGATTGTTATTGCATCTATTGTCTTGGCTTACACTTAATATCAACAATAATGCCATCCAAAGATAGAATGGTATGTATATATGCTGTTCTTTAATATACAGAGTTTTATATATTTTCTGAATCAGAAAAAAATGCATCTAATATTATTTTGTTTT
Source organism: Antheraea assamensis (assembly GCA_035772565.1). Classification (NCBI taxonomy): domain Eukaryota; kingdom Metazoa; phylum Arthropoda; class Insecta; order Lepidoptera; family Saturniidae; genus Antheraea; species Antheraea assamensis. Next base: position 1,015,979 of record JAQQSE010000046.1, on the reverse strand, counting down.
TTTACTAAATGCAGCATTTTACTAAATGTATATGAAACTATATACGGTACGTTGTCTTTCGGTCTGTTCGTTCCAGCTGATTTCCTAAACGTTTGGCTCGATTTCGTCAGGATTTTTACTGGCAAATAATTGATGTTATAAGCCTATTAGGCTACCTTATATTGTAAATAAAAATTGTGTTCCGTTTTTTTAGAAAGATGTAGTATTTTATCTATTTCTTTGTCGCAGTACAATCTTTAAAGTAGTGAGTGAAGTTAAAACACGCTTAAAAAAGATTTAGATTATCCAGTAAATCTGATAAACCTTTATTCGATTCTCACTATGATAATCTCAAAGCCGCCGACACCCGAGCCTATTGTTACCTGTGTCAATACTCTTTGATCGAAGCTTACACTCTAAGAGGATTATAGCCTGTGTATCAGATTTGAATGATCGCCTTGAAATTCGTCGAGCAGGAAAGCCGTGTCGAGGACAGCATCAAAGAAAGTATTCATTCAATACATATTTCTGTCTGTGAAACTAATGACTATAAGAATTCTCGAACCGCGTCATATTATTAAAAAATATGTGTTTTATAGAATTTAACATTTTACTATAATCTCAGCATCAAGATGGTAAACTTAGAGGAATTGGCTTTTAAGTGCAGGCTCTGGTACACACTCATAGGCGCTTGGTGAAAGACTTTTTAATTTGAGGGTGATAGCTAGAAAGGCAGGCTTAAAAAAAGTTCGAACACCAAACTGTGCCTTCGTCACGACGTCTTTTTTCACCGACAGCTTCGGCTCATTCGCTAGGATTCAAACCTACATCGCTTGACATGGTATCAGAATATGCTAATCGCTAAGCCAACATAGCTTCAAGAATGATTATGCATCGCAGTAACATTTACCATGCTTCCTTGACTCCTTAATTCCGAAAATACTTTATAAGCCTTTTTATGGTCATGTGAAATAAGTATCACAAATATCAAATAACTGTTACCTTTTATATACATATCATTCTTCACATAACCCATACATTCTGTGGGCTTCCTCTGCATCTATATCTGTCCACCTTCATACTTATTATTTTTCTGGTTACATGACTTTTATTTATCTTTATGACATACCCAAACTATGCTTAATACTCAAAATCAAGTTATTCTCTATTTTCCAACGATACCAAAACCGTTTCCTTCATATCTGTCCAAACTTTTGAACATTTACTTAAAAAATACTCCAGATTTCATTAAAAAATATTAAGGAAATTTATCCTTTAATCTTTTGGGTCTGATGGAGGAGTCTGCCATCAAATCCATTTGATGATTTTGTAAAGCATGTGATGATTAATCTCAAAACATTCAAGGAACTTCGAAATTACAAATATATGCGCTTGAAAAAGCTAATTCAGTATATAATAAGATAAATGAAATTAAAAAAAAAAACATTACCAATATGTGGTGACAGGAGAAAAACCAGTACTTCGCTTCCTACACGGCAGTAGGATGAGCACACCCAGCCATCCTTTGGTGCATCCCCCCCTGTTATGATTTTTGTACTATTACAAAATAACGGTAAGTATTGCATAAAACGATACCCACACAGTGTTGTGACTATCGAGAGATTCAGAACCCAGCAACAATCGAAACTGTTACATCGATTCATAAGCCACTAGTTATATTCTGACAGAGCCCATAATACGTCAAGCTAGGGTCACTATGACAGGTATATCCCCATGTACATATGACGGTTGTGACAGTGGTAGCTATCCAATCGGATACAGACAACCCACCATACGTAATAACTGGATATGGACATGCTTATCCAAGGATGTGACATGCTTAAGCGTACCACATGTCCAGTATTACTATATCTTTGACATATGGTCGTATGGTATATCTTCGTATGATAGCTGCAATCCAGTCAGACAGAATTCGCATATCATGTCACATATCAGAAGACGAGGAGCTACATAAAAAAGTATGACGTCTTTCATAGTAACGTCTCCTTTATGGTTATTCGATCAATCAACCAAGACCAATCGATTATTAACAAGAGTCAGGCTTAAACAACTGATATAGTATTGCAATATCAAACATAGTTACGAAATATCTCTGGATGTGCATGGTTCAACGATGCAAGCGACAATGCTCAATGTTTTTTTTTTCGAACTAACTACCCCGTTCACCCGGAGGCCTCTACAGATACAGCGGACTACTAAGTCACCGGATTACTTAGTGCTGGGTCTTGGCGACCGCCTTTTAAAAGCATCCAGCCAAAGCAGAAAGATAATAATAACAAAAAATGCTTATGATTGGCCGATGCCTCGAGGCAATAAGAACGGGTCAATAGTAATCAATAATACGGTCAATAGTAATCCCCTTGGCATACCAGTACGGATATCAGATACTACTAACAAATACTTAACCGAAGTGTATTATTCTTGAAGCCATACCCCACCCTTTCTAGCATAGCTCAATCTAAATACTAAATACACTTTCTTCTGACCTTCCACAGGTGTAACATTGAAGCTTAAAAAGAAAATAAAGCGAAGCCCCAATTTAAATTTGATGGTTAGAGAGATTTATGTTAGATTAAAAGTTATTGCGGCCCAAAGACATGAAACTATACATACAATTATGGAGGAGACGCATGTAATCCACGTTTCATTGCCAATTGTCAACTATTCAACAACCCTATTGGTTACGGCAAGCCAAAACCTCATCTTAGTTCATAGACGAAAATATTAAACCCACGAAACAAAATAACGGACAAAATATTTTGAATTCCTGACCATTTTTTCCTCATCTCTATTTGATTTTTTTACAGTCAGTAATACAAATCGCCTTGGCCAATCCATTAATAGTCTATACGCTTTAATATCTTTGATTCGGGTCACAGTTCGAAGCGGTACGGTGCCGGCCGTAAAACTGAGAGTGGAAAAATTGGCTAATCAAAAAAAAAAACCAATGTCACCGCCGGTCGCCTTCGTGAACCCACGTGATATTTTATCCTAGCCACCCTCGGGCCGTTTTAAATCATTTTCACGCTTATCTCAAAAAGCATGGGTAGAGATTATAGCTGTATAGTTGTTAAACAGACGCGTAATTCTATAGAGGAAGATCGAGTAAAAAAGTTTATAGAAACTGGGGCGTCATTACGCCAGGGCTTTCATTATGTTTTTATGCTGTTTAATCCTCGCCATAGTTTTCCTATTCCCACATCAAATTTCTCGCTAACCAGTCGCCATCTAACGTAAAAAAACAACAACTCTCCGCCGTGGTTAGTTACAACGCGCAATGAGAAACGGTGTTCCAGTAAAATAAAAACTTATGTTAGATAGACGGTAGAAATTTAACTGTTCAATAGATCCAAGCCCATCTTTTTACACACTTTATAGGTTTTTTTTTATATTATAGGGGGAAAACGAACAGGTGAGTCACTTTTTTACTCGATCGTAAGTGATCACCGCCGTCCATAGACACTAGCAACACCAGGAGAGTCGCAAGTGCGTTGCCGGCCTTTTAAATATGTGGGCCTCCGGCGTTCTCACTGGCAGAACGTAACGCAACCACTGTTACTTCACGTCGGCTTTCTGTGAGAGGGTGGTACTACCCCGGGCGAGCCGACCCATTCATGCTGAAACCAGTAATAGCTTCAGCGTAGCTCTACCACCTGATAAGCGTTTTATCGTTTGGCAACAATCTCACCTGACTTTAAAAGATGATATTTTAAATTGTAAGATTGTTAGACTAAGGGAAGGGCTGGCTCTCAATTGCAGTTACTGAAAAAAAATTCACTAAAACACAAAAACATTTCCTTAACCGAAAACTCCGTCTTATTCGCAATGATTCGAACTTACGTTAGTTGACACAATGTTCAAGCACGCTAAACATTGAGCTCTTATCTTAGATAAAAAACCATATTCCTACCATCTTTTTTCTATTGTAGCACGAGAAAGTAATTTTACTGTACAAGATAGTAAGTACATAGCAATTCAAAAAACGACAGCGATTACATAGATATCTACAATCATGCTATCATGCCGGCCTGCAAGACTTGTAACAGCTGGATACCGGCACCGGTTGATCGGTTGCAACACCAATGGTGTATGGTGGTCATAGTTCAGTCTGATATAATTACTATGCCCTGCAAATTATATGGAAGACATAAGTTGTCGTTATTTTTTTATGAAGCTTTTTTTTTTTTTTTTTTTTATTAACGTGGGGAGATCCCTATGAAGCGTTCCATGCCAATACAACCAATTTTGACCCCTTTAGATTTTTCTGAAATTTTCTTTTTACCCACTACAGTTATGAATAAAAATATATTTTTTTAACAGTTATAATTCTTTCAGTTATTTTCGAAAACTATACTTGCAAAAACGAAGTAAAAACATATGGTTTGGTTCATTTTCGACCAAACTGCTTTTGAAAAATGTTAGACCAAACCATTTTTCCCTTCAATTTATTCCTTTTTTTTTGGGTGGGAAAAAATAACTAAAGAAAAAAATTAAAACTATTTCCGATAGATTAGAAAAAGATAGAAAAATTTTAGAAAAATCGAAAGGGATCGGTGTCGAAAATGGTCTATTTGGCATGGAGTGACCCATATACATTACACTTGATATTAAGACCAATAACAGACAGAAACTAATATCAAAATGTATGTTGAAATAAAAACAAAAAAAGAAACAGTTTTATTGCTGAAAAATAAGTGAAACAGTTGAATTATACAAATACAGATTAAGAAAATGTCCAAGAACTGGCAACCCCATTTAGCAATATGCTGCATTACAACTGTACTGCAACGCTGCTTTTCAGTCATGCAACAGCCCATACGATATATGGATGTCCAACCGGTAAATATTCATGCAACGGATAATTAAAATACAAAATATTGTCTTTACTAAAGTTAAATAATGCGACGTTGAAAATACTACGAGATTCATTTACGTCGAATACGGGGTATCGTAAGATTTATCGTCGCGCAGACTTATGCAAATATCCGACGCAGATGTCAGTTGCTCGTCGGATTGTATCGGATATTTGTTTCGGAATTCACATATAGAGATAAACGAGCGATATAAAAGATAACACAAATTATAGAATGACTTATCCTTAACTTAAAACTTTTTTTCTATAAAGAAATACCTTTTAAAATGGTATGTCGTGCGTAATTACTTGAACAAAACATTTCTTGTCCGACAGTAAGCATAGTTGAATAATCACTGGAGCCGAAGTATACATGATGCAGTGCGTCACCGGAGTCTGTTCGATGTCGAATGGAGCCAAATAGACTCGCCACCAACCCGAGCATGACAGTTCTCTTTCGTTCACTTTTGAATACATCTAAAGATCTCAATTCAAATTAAAAGTGATATTCACATTACTTACACAGGTACATTCTCTCGAAAAGAACATTTTGTCGGGAACATTTATGCATATCGCATAGCTTTGTTATTATCGCTTACCTTTATATGCTCTTGCCGTACAGCAGTAAACTCTTAACGCGATCTATCAAACGTTGGGCTGGTATAAATTTGTGCACAGATGCTTCTAATCGTCCACTCGACGCGACGCGACGCCAGTTTCCATACAGCTGTATTATTTTTGCACCATTCGTATGTGAGTGCTTTGTTTGCACAAAATTATTTTATCCAAGGTGACAATTATATTTTTAGTTCAATTTAAAAGAATACACAACCAGAACTCACCAATACGTAGATTATGACCGTCTATTTCATTTGGAAATTACAAATAGTTAAAAGTATGACTTTTTTATAGCCCATAATTTCATTTATTAATGGAATAATTTAAAATAATCGACAAACTTCTCTACTGTATATAAATATAACATACATGTAAACCTTCGCAGAAGACCGTATCAAAATCGGTAATGCACTTCTAAAGAAATATCGAAACAGACAGACAATAGACATACGCGAAAAGCGAGTTTGTTTTTAAATATTTATTATTATAGTAAATTACTAACTGATACTGGAGACTTCGTCTGCGGTGTTTAGTATCATTACAAAATAATTTTGTTGAAAAAAAAATCATAAAAAAAAACAAAAATATACTTTACCTACAAAATTTCTTATTAAATAATGTTATCCGTTTACTTCCCTTCTCCTGCACTTGCGTACCACACCGTCTCCATCATGCTTCCACGGCAAGAAAATACACATCGCTGAATGTGTAGTGCTTATAACAATCGTAGTCTCATAAAACTTACTACAACTTTTTAAATAATGAAGATATCGTGACATATATTTTTTTAAATAAGGGATAAGTGTCTACAAGTAAACCTAAAAAAATAATTATCAAAATCTATCCAGTAGTTTACATATCACTGTCACTACGAATTATAAAACAAAGTCGTCGGCCGCGTCTGTCTGTCTGTCTGTTCGCGATAAACTCAAAAACTGAGGAATGCATTGTAATGCGGTCTTCACCAATAGCGTTGTGTGAATTGGTTTAAATATAACGATAATTGTTGAAAGTGTTGGAAAAAGTAAATCCGCCTGGGAGCTTTCATCGACAACGATGCCTAATTCTTTTGAGATATAATAAAACATTGCATAGTGAGATATTCCTCTTTTATACATCTCCAAAAAAGACTGCGATGGCATATACCTATCTTTTAAGGATATCTTGTTATACCCATTTTTATCTTCTAAAAAATTGTCATACAAAATGAGGTAATTGGAAGGCTATTTAAACAAATACAGTATTAATCCTTATCAAATTAAATACATTAGTTACCTTAAGCATTTCATGCACTAAAGTATATATTTTTTATTATCAGAGCAGGACAACGTCATAATGTAATGGACAATGTAATAAGAAAATATTGTATTTGTTAAGCCTAACGTAAAAGATGACGTCACCCATGATGATGTCATAACTTTGTTTTCGCTATATATAAAACAATGCAATGATATAATAATTAATTCGAACTATTCAGGAAAAAAATCTCAACTTCGTCCCTCCGAATTAGCCAGTAAGTAGTCGGAAAGCACAAGAATTAGTCAAGATCGAAATAACAAAGGATTCCGGATGGTCATTGATGGATACTAGACGTGCTCACAATCGCATTTAATCACATGGTTTCATTAGCTATCTATAAATACTTAGCCAGACTATTTAAAACCTTATGGTTGTTATTTTAAGATGTATTTTGAAATGGATAAAACTTTAGTGATGTTCCCGTAATTTTGAAAAATATAAGTTGTGAATAAAATTAAACAATATTCTACAAATAATATGAGAAATACACACAATTGATATTTGTGATTTGGACAAAAACAACGATAACAATAACAAAGCAATGACAGTAGAATACAATGGCAAAATCATAGTAGGTATTGGTAGGTGGTAGAGCCATGCTGTATTCCTATGTGGATCTCAGCACGAATGGGCCGGCTGGTCCGGGGTAGTACCACCCTGTCACAGAAAATCGGCTTAAAGTAACAGTACTTGTACTATTGCGTTTGGTTCGGTCAGTGAGGGCGCCGGAGGCCCTCCCCCTCCCCTCCCAATATATGATAGCGGGTTTAAAGAGAGATTTACCCCAGGGTACCAACACTCACTGTGGAGGAGAATCCACCCCTGAGCGTACCCGCTCAGGCAGCCCTTCTTATTCTGGGGTGGGCAAAAATCCGCTTGTCATTTCGGCTTTTTTCGCAGAATGTAGGTTCGAATTCTAGCCACGGAGTCGGAACTTTCGGTGAAAGAAAACATCGTGATGAAACTATAGCATGGTGGTAGGGCTTTTTCTAAATCTGCATGGCTAGCTACCACTTTCACATAGAAAATCTGTCGCCAAGCATCTGTTGGTGTGTTCCGGCAGCTGCACTTGAGAATCAGTCTCTCTCTAGGTTTAGCGTGACTACCATCTTAGACCACATCATCATTTAACATCAGATGAGATTGTGGTCAAACGCTAACCTATAAAGAATTTAAAAAACTATGTGAACGAAAAATGTGAATACTAAGTTGATAACTGATAAATGAGAGAGGAAAAGGAAAACATGTTGTCATCTCTTTTATCATTATACATCAATCATTTCTTTGGCTTGTTCAATAACGTAATCAATTTTATTCATCGACTATCGACAACCTAATTCGACGTCCTTGCTACGGATTACACCCGAAACAGAATAGGTTTGACAGACGTCGCACTAATGCCCACAGTGTGGAACAAATCCAGCCTGACATAGGCCTTGGAATTATATAAAACATAAAATACGGGTACACCTTGAATTGTCACTTCCATTTTTTTATATACCTCTGTGAAAGGAAACATAATTAAATACCTTTTTTGGTAAGCTATTTTCACATCTCTGTCTTGGTACACTCTAAATTTAATCGATTCTGTTTTGAAATGAGTGTAGGACACAGACAATGGGCTCTTGTGCAATCGTGAATTCCAAAAGAGTCATCGTCCAAGAACGACAGTGACTCTTTATACTTGACTATTGATGATTAAAAATCAGATTACACGGTTAGCGGACTTAAACAATCGCCTCACCATTATCAACGCGTTAGGTGTTGTACGTTCGAATCCCGCACAGAACACTTATTCCTGTGATCCACAGATTATTGTTTTTAAATGGGGTGTACCTATGTCTATTAATATTATGTTTGTAAAATCCCCGTGTCCACAGAGCTTAATGCGACAGGCTTGAATTTGAAATTAAAGTCGAAAATTGAAGTATGTTTAAACGACAGAATAATAATGTGGAACTGTCACAAAGCTTTAAAAGATTCTGTCAACAGTACTTGGAACTGGAATAAATTGCACTTAGTCTTGTTTAAGAGTTTATGCAGCGGTATAAACACAGGTAAAGCTCAAAAAGTAACACCCTAAACTTGACCCATCAAACATATCTTATGTCAAGCTCTTACAGTGCTAAATCAACAGCTTTTGCACAGTACATTTTTTCTTATTTTAATAAGTCCTATCTGTTTTTACAAACACTTAAGGAACACGCAAAAGCTAGAGAGGGACTGGCTCCCAAGTACAGTTGCTGGAACACACCAACAGGTGCTTGGCGACAGATTTTCAACTTAAGGTTGTCGAGGCGATAACCATAAACTAAGCCCACCACTGACGACCGAGGGAGCGACTGGAACTGACTACGCCAGCGTAGGGGGTGCGTGATTGTTTCGGCGGCTCGTACACTCGCTATTAAATCACGCGCATATGTTGTTCAAGTACCTATTCAGTTAATTTAATATTTTTCAAATAAAAATACTTTACTTTAATCGAAAAACACCTCTTCGGCGCCCACAAGAGCGGTACCTAGTCAGAAGAACTTAGAAAAAAAGCTTACCAATATGATATAGTTTCATAATGATGTTTTCCTTCAACGAAAGGTCCGATTCAATTGCAAGGATTTGAACCTAGATCCATCAACGCAGTGTCCAAACGTGCTATCAACTAAGTCAACATCGCTTCAAAAATATTGTATTATGACTACTACTCGCTACTACTTACTATATATATATATATATATGTAAACATATATAGGAAATAGCTTTATATCAGCTTCAAAATGGTAAATTATTTTAAGTATTTGACATAATGAAATTATAATGTGCATTCTATGATACGTACTCGTACGAAGACTTTGGAATAACCAAAATCTACTGTAATGACGTATCTATAAAGAGGAGGCCTTGTCATTTCCTTACTAAGACTTATTTATATCTATCACATCATTTCGATTGTCTAGCTAATTTAACTTTCACTTCGCTTTTGTTAAGTTAATATTTATGGAAAAAATTTGAATGAAATAATATCACAAAGCAACAGTCAGTCCACAACATGTGACAGCTTGGCTTGTTACTGGAATATTTTCACTTCATTGAAAGCTGTGATTGTTGTGTTTAAAATATGTATTAGTTAATGGACATCGCACTTTGCAAATAAGGGAAATATATGTAATAAGAAAACATAGTGTACGATCAATAACGCCATATTTATATATAACGCGGGGAGCACGCTGGGGAAATGCAAGTAATGCACCGCGATGCGAGCGGGCGGACGAACGAATTTATTGGATCGTAAATATATGACGATAATCCTATTAAATTGCATTGGACTTTGCTCTCGAAAAGTCCACATGCGATTTATTTATTTATTTGTATTTTTTTTTTACTTATCTATCTATTAGCGATCCGTCACAGGTTCATATGGGTCCAATTAGCGCTTTGTTATTTACCAGTTTATCAAAGTCATAAGAATCTTCACATAGATGATATTTTATTTATTGAGCGTAATATTGTATCTGTGATAACTTATTAAGAATTTTCATTGAAATTGTGTGTCATTTGTATAGTGTTAAGTGGCTGTTTTGATCTAAACAAAATGCCTAGTGTAACTAAAATGCTTAGTTGGATAGATAAATAGCAATACTTACTATACTGGACAGATTTAACGTCGTAAAAACAAATTTATTTTAACATGCAAAAGATAAAAACGATTACTAAGCGTTATTCTTATGAGATAAACATATAACATGCAAAACTTTTTTGTAGATAATTTTAATATGCACGTTGTACATTATTTTGATGTAGGCATCTTTTAAGGTTTAAGCACCCGAAAATTCCTTACAACTTCATAAAAATAGTTTGACTTATCTCTAACATATTAAATATAATATGCATGTTGTTCGGGCATAAATAGGTTGGGGGTAGGCAAAGTTATTGTACCTTTATATAAGTCAAAAATCGGTGATGATTGGTCACTTGCCCGGAACCCGGTCGCATGCTCGGACTCTTTCGTAACCCGACACGAAATATTGTTTTGTGTTTTTGTGTGCGCATTTTTGGAAAGCTGATGCTCTCGACCACCGGCAACGGCGGCAGAGAAGGCTTATCATGTAAGTGAACCTTTATCCAGGTCGTAACGAAATTCTTTCGGCATACATTTTAAAGGGCTATCTACCTCCAGCCAATTTAATCTATACAGACCACTTCCTTAGGTTAGGTACCCCGGCTTGCATGGGTGTGGTGGTTGCCACCCCACATGTGTTATACGTAAACCTTATTCGAGAAATACTCCAAATGATTGTGAACACTGTATCAAAAAGTAAAGAAATACACAGACAACGTGAAAAGCGACTTTGTTTTATAATATTTAGAAATAGATATATAAAAAATGTACATTGTAACATCTGAAATTAATAAAGACCGACACCTTTTGATCGATAATCATGGAAGTCGCTATAACTAAAGATTTGTTCGGAGGATATTAACCCAAAATATTGTATGAAAGTTTGTATATGTAAATATTCGAACATTGAGAATATATTTCGCAACCCCACCCCTCCCCCGCCCTCGGCAGCTGCTCAAGACTAAGTTCGATCCCGCGGAGTGGAGCCCTCGAGCACGTTACTATCGCGATTCAGTGACTGCGAAAATTTTTAATCACTAGTTGAACAAAACCACAGACATCACCCCCACATACATGCACTACACATATGCAGGTACACATACTCGTATGGTGGAAGGATTTTATTATTTCCCTTATTTTCAAACCGAGTTAGTGTAGATTAGCCTACCGGCCAGATACGAAATACATGTTGGATGTCGTCTGGTACACATGCCGGTACACATATGTGTCTCACGAATTCTTTTATATATGAACACATAGCTCAGTTTAGCTTAGACAGATTCGAGGTGTTGCATCCAAAGTAACAGCCCAAGTCGAGGTTCGGCTACTTCGCCACTCTTAAGCTTGTTGCCAAACGGTGAAGTGGCATAAGCGCTCGCCTTAGTTGTCCGCTGAAGATGTGAAGGCCTGTCAGGTCAATAGCATAGTCAGTGTGAAAACATCCATTTAGCAAAACTCAATTATCTATGATAGAAAACAATTATGCCAATAAATAAAACCAAACGTGTGCGAAGCAGCAGGCCCAGTTATTTGAAAATACTAAGAATTACATGTCGGTAAATTCACAATTAAATGACACTTGCTTTCAACCAAATGATTGAGTTTCATTATTAATCTAAGCGTATTTATATATGTACGTATATCGTTTTTTTTTCTTGGCAAGTCGCCATTTGCACATTTGCCAAAGTCAGTGTTTTATTCACATGGTCGAAATAGATAATCAATTCTTGAATATTAACTAAGATGTTATACGAAATGTAATTCAACGAGGTTTTAACCTCTGTTTTGAAGATATATAGAGGTGTTTTTAGATAACAAGAGTTGGTATTAGTATTAGTATAATTTCTAAATAATTGTATCACGTGAAATGTTACCGAAGCTACAAAACAAAATTTACCTGTTATGATCGGCTGTAAACTTCATTTGTCATATGAAACTTTTTGTAGTTTTGATTTTAAACGTTATAATGTAATAAATGTTCTATCTTTAATTGTGATAATCAAAAGAAACTGGTATATTTGCTAGTATTTGTTTGACAGCGACCATGATGTTTTCCTTTATAGTAAAATACATAATTTAAAAGGAGCGAAAAAGACATGGAACCGTAAGTCATGGAAAATAAAACACCGGGAAATAAATGGTTAATTAAATACACGGTGCAAATATTTGTTGATTTATGTGAATATGTAGAAATGTTTTATAGCTTATTTTTTATTATTAAAATAACTAAATATAAAAGAGAGTGAGCTGGTGACCATATGACACAACTTCTGTAATTCGAACGATGCACTCCTTGTCAGGTTTATAATGATGAGAAGTATACACGATTCAATCCGTCTCCGACTTGAGCGCATTGGATGTCAAGCAGAGCCGAATAAACCCGATTCAGCGGCAAAAACCTGAAGGTAACGGTTCACATTCGTTCACTGTTCAATGCGCCTAAAGTAATTTTTACTTCAAAAAATAGTTGATTTTTTTTTTGAAGTATGAAATAAAAATTATAATATACGTCTATTCAGTTACTTATTTTAATCATTAATCAAGTTTTGATTAGCACAATTATTATAAGATAGGTATAATCCCATTTTATTCTTTAAATAAAACTGCAATAAACATGACAAATCCACGCAATAAACGTTCCAATTGAAAAGAATTGGGATGAAAGTGCGAACATCCCTCCAGCGGCAACGTTGACAAATGACCGCCTTTAACAATAACAGCCCATGAGTGGAATGTCTCCAATATACCTGCATTTCGCCCCTTTTATGTCGCTACTTCAATAACCGTGTACTTTGAACTCGACTGTAAAAACTTTATTTTTATTGCCTTCCGGTTGTTTTTGATTAAATGATATTCGGTTGCATGATTTTAGGGCTTTACCTATATCCGCCTAACTACCTTCAAGTTGAAAATCAGTTACTAAGCACTTATGGTGTGTTCCGGTAGCTGTCGGACCTCTAGGAGCATTTGCTCTCTAGGGAACTACCGAAACACATCGATATTTTCTTGTCAACAGATATTTAATTTAAAGGGTGAAGCTTGTCAGACGGGTATTAGAACAATCCTTACCACCATACTTTGATTCCATTATGACGTTATCCTTCGTCGAAATCTGCGGCTCATCAAAGAGTTTGTAATTCGTCAACCGTACATACAATCAAATGTCTTCTATTTTAACTATTTCTTTTAATTTTACCTACACATTGATGGTCCCTTTTGAACTAACATAATTTAATTAATGGCACAATTTCCTGGAGTTGTTTACTGCGAAACTTCACGTTCGCCACGATCAACAATGCACGCAACAGACAATACCACTTCACTGCAAATGCAACATTACGAGGACCAAAGTTTCTCAAACTTCAAAATCAATGCCTCTAGTTTGAATGTCGAATTGTAGTTATATAGAATTATATAATATTTTATAAACATGATATTGTTTTAATAGCTCTAACCACTTTATTGTACGGATTTTACTTCAAAATGTTCGGTTTTCCACTATTAAAATACTGTTTAATCTTTAAAGTTTCTAAATACTCTCGACATAATTAGATAATCATAAAGAATTCCAACCACAAGACTGTGTCGCGCGGCATATTTCTACATTGATATTTGTATTCACATTTCATCTCTTCTAGGGCTCCTGTTTTTAACATTAAACCATGAATTTGTATTCTATGAAAGTAGTAAAATTAATATGTATAACCATTTCATTACAGAAATTTTATTGAAAAAAGAAAATTGCGAACTGAATTTGCGCCCTGAGGTGTCTGTAGTATTACATGACTTAGGTAAATACTGTTTATATATATGCACATTCTCCAACAGCTTCCCCACATAATGAAGTATACCGGATTACAAAATTATGTAACCTAAAAACATTTAAGTGAAAATATGTAATGTGTTTCAATAATACACAGTATGACATAGCAGCAAAAGTAACTTTGTCTTGCATTAATTGGAACAGATTAGTAATATATTATTTTCGATTGGATAACTTGTGCCAAAAGGTGTGCCTTCGTAAAAAAAATCCAGGTAGAACGTATCCATTAAGTCTTTATAAACAATATGTAAGTGGAATTTTTAATACGAAGAGCCGTATCTGTTTATTACGTTTATATTGAAACTTGAATTTTACAGCGGTAAAAGTGTATAAATATAGTTTATATTATATTCAAAATAAAATCAAATATCAAAATAAAAAATTACTTTACTCAATTTAGCGCTTATGAACGTCAGAATTACCACCGGTTTGGAAGACAACCCAGTCATCGAGAAGAACCGGCAAGAAACTCGATCGGGTTTATCTTTTTTACATATATGGATGTATATTTAAAATACATTACACGTTACAATCGTTTTTACTAGAAGCATAGAGAGGAGTCCATTTCAGCTTCACCATCTTTTATCCATTAATCCACTCTATAATAGTCTTTTGACACCAAAACCTGCTCGACATGGCGCTTAAATTTATAGTCCGGCAAATCGGTAATATGCTTTGGGACAATTATAAAACCTAACACTATTACCTAAAAACTGTTACTGGTTTTAACTGGTTGAGTCGGAAACATAGGATGACCAGTTTATCACAGTTTCTAGTATTTAAATCATGCCAGTATTTTACGAAATCCAGCTTTTTAAAGTTTTTGCAAATAACATACATTAAATTATCAAGAATGTATTGAGAGGGTAGAGTTAAGATAACAAATTCATAAAACTTAGTCTTTAATGATTCGCGAGGTCCCATATTAAATATTGCACAAACTGCCCGTTATTGTAATAAAACAAAATACCATAAGGCATTAAAATATGGAAGTAAGCGAAGTAGACTAACCTAACAATGCCAATATCTGTTAGCTGGCGAATCTTACTTACTGCGAATATGTTTTTTTTTGTGTGAGGACCCCATTGCAATTTGCAATCAAGCGTGATACCTAAGAATACAGTATTGTGATTTGGCAACAGGTTGTTTAACGCAAACCAATGACAAATTTCATTTAAATTATTATTCAGGTGCCCAACCTCTAAATTTTCACATTAAATATAAGCGAAGTATCGTCTGCAAAAAGCACCATGTCAGCACAGTTATTAGCTATTAGCGGTAGATCATTTATACTACTTATATATCAAGAACAAAAATGGCCTTAACTTAAAGCCCCGCGGGACGCCAATTCGCGCAATCGATGTAGTCCAGTGGAACTGTAGAGACCTTGCCACGCTAACAGTGTAGATTACCTCATGTATGCTAACTTTTTGACAGCGATTTTTTTAATAAGAAACTGGGAAGTCGAGAGAAGATCCACAAACGCTACAGTGTTGTAATTTAAGAATAAGCGTACTATGGTCAACGCAATCGAAAGCCTTAGATAGATCGCAGACCACACCAATTAAATCTCGCAAATACTTCCAGGCCCTCAATATATATGTTATGAGCGTTGCACCAGCGTGAGTAGTAGATTTCGATTTCGTGAAACAAAACTATCGACCATCCAGAAACGTATGTATTTTGAAATATCCCTCTAATCGTTTGAACATAATCTTTTCAAAAATTTTACTTAACAATGTAAATGTAAGGAAGTACAAATATAGGTTTATAATTTCCGATATTACTTTTGCAGCCTGATTTAAACAATGGAACCACTTTGCTTACTTTCATTAATTCATGGAACTTTATACTACAAGCCGTTCTTGCGAAAAAGTGTCAACGCGTGAACAGTCAAACCAACGAACAAGAAACGAGGGTTCCTTTTTTATATATGTACTGAACCCTAAAAAACCAGTAAACTGTTATAATAACAACCATGAATAATTTAATAATACTTTAAGATGCCACTTGAAAAGGTCTATATAGGTATTAACCTAGAAATAGTAACTTGTAAAATGTGGCATTACGTCGAGTCGCCGTGCAACGCGTCGTGCTTCGTGCTGCGCTTCGTGAGTCGTGCAGCGCGACGTGTGCCGTGTAGCACGTCGTTCTTCGTGCCGCGCCGTGTGTGCAGATACGAAGAGAGAAGATTTCGCGTTGTTTCTCTCTGTGGTTAGGACACGGACTGTCCGTTAAATTGTAGGCGCACCCCACTACCCTTCAGGCAGGGAGGTTAGTCATGTCCACTCCCGTACCCCCGCGTGCCCCTCCGGCCCATGCGGCCTTTGAAGATGTCGCCCATATAGAGGAACTACTCCGGTTTCAAATGTTCGTTGAGAAGGAAGACCCTCTACTGGTCTCCGAATACAATAGACTCTGCAAAGTCTTCGCGCGCAATCCTTTCAGCCGTAAGCCACGCTGTTTTTCCGAGAACCCGTTCGCAAATCTCTCGAACGTCGACTCCGATGACGACTCCGACATGGACCTCGACGTCGTTCCCGCGCCCACGACCACGCCCGCCGATGACGACGGTTTTACAACCGTTACGCGCCGCGGTAAACGCCCACGCGCCGCGAATCCGTCCGCTAGTGACTCGGCTGTGGGACTTTCCGTCCCAAAGCAGTCCAATGTAGGTGGCGTTCGGGTGCCCCGAGCCTCTCGCACCCTCTGCCTCGAATTTGGCTAAAGCTCCGGCTGCGGAACCCACGGTCGCGGCTAAGAAGCCACGCCCACCGCCTCCGTTCACCTTCCGTGACAAATCCCGTTGGGTGGAAATCTCGGACGACCTTAAGTTTAAAGAGATTTTCTACAAATCCGCCGTCAACACTGTTGCCGGCATCTCTATTAGAGTCTCGACCCCCGATGAGCATTGCCAGCTCACCAAGTACTTCTGGGAGCGAAAACTCCCTTTCTTCACGCACGCTCTCGAGGATGAGCGTCTCCTCCGTGCTGTCATTCGTGGAGTTCCTTCCGAACTCTCTACCTACGAGATCTCCGATTGCCTAAACGGTCAGGACTTCCCAGTCCGAAGCGTACAGCGCATATACCACCACCGTACGAAGGCCCCCTTCAACCTGGTACTGGTCACACTGGACCGTATCGTGGAAGGTAAGGCCATTTTCAGCCTCACCTCTGTGTGCGGCCTCTCCCGTGTCTTGTAGAGCCTCCTCGCAAGTCCTATGTACCCTCGTAGTGTCACAACTGCAAGGTGTACGGTCATTCCGCCCGGCACTGCCACCTGCGTCCCAGGTGTGTTAAGTGTCTCGGGGATCACTCCACTAGCGAGTGCCCCCGCACTCCTGAGTCCACCGAGCCTCCTAGCTGCGTCCTCTGCGAGCAACCGGGTCATACTGCGAACTATCGCGGATGTCCCCGCGCGCCTCGCACGACTCGTCCCCGCCGCGGCGGACGTGCGACCCGGTCCAGGGAGCACGCCCCGCCGTCTCGGAAGCAACCGCCTCCGCCTCCGCCCATACAAAGCCAGAAAGCTTTCCCTGATCTGCCGGGCACCACCCGCACCCGCGCCGAGCGCGCTCTCTTGGTGCGTAAGGCATTCCCCGCCAGCTCCCACGGCTCCTAAAGCCAAGCCCCAGCCTCAGAAGGCTCAGTCCATTCCTGCGCCACCTACCGCGTCTTCAGTATCGACCACCGGTATCGACTAGATAGCTCAACTCCTTTTAGTACACGATGTACAAGAAATACTCGCGTTCAACGCGCTCGTCAATAGTACGTCTGAGCTCGGGCTCTTAAACGCAATCTCAGCTTTCCCGGCCGTTGCGACTACGTTAGAACGTCTAACCCGCGCCGCACATAAATAAATTCGCGTTAATCAAAATATCAGTTCGAACCCGCGTGTTCATATACATTAGATCGTAATAGACATTACGAACACGTACGTAATTGTATAGTTAAGTTGGCACCGCGCCATTGTTCTTTATTTTTCGCTCGATGTCCTCTTAAAAGATGCGTGTTTGCGCCCACGCCCGCGACTCTCTCTGCTCACGCCGCCGTGAGCGGGGGGTGAAGATACGATCCCTCACACTCGTCGCTATTTTTCTTGTAACAACTCGAGCCTAGGTTTGTCCCTCGGTGTGGAGCCCTCGAGCATGTTACTCGCGCGAATACAATGACTCACGCTTGTTTTTCATTTACCCAGATCACCCCACACACGTGCACACCTAGGTACACATAGTGGTGGGCTGTTTTTTGCCCTTTTCGAACTGAAATAGGTCACACAACATAGTAGTCAGATGCAAAATACACATATACATTCGTGAAACGTGCATGGTCACACATGCACTTTTCACGAACTTATATGTGTATGAAATGGATAGATAGCTTAGCTTAGTCAGATCGGGAAATTCGGCGACAGTTCAAACCGAGGTGCACCGAGTGCCGTTGCGCTGTTCGTCTAAACAAATCGGTTGAGTGCCTTAAGCCCTCCCCTTAGTAATCCGGTGGAACTGTAGCGGCCTTGCCAGGCGGACAGAGTAGGTCGGCTCAAAAAAAAAATTTGTAAAATGTGTCATATACAGATTAAAAATTGTACTATAATAACTTATATAGATAATGCCCCCTAATAAATATCGCTAAGATCTTTTCATAATGCACTTTCAATTTATATTTCTAAAAAGTAGGTTCACTTTTCACGTAGTCATAAAATTTTAGAACCTTTAACCTTTCAAACACCATTGACATTACACGCTTGCGCGTCGTGCGTTTGACAGATGCATATAATAATTCAGCTTTATGCCATGGCTCCTGTATGAAATTGCCACTTGTGACCTCTCACTTCGATACAGTGGACGCTGCATCATTAAATTGGTTAAAACCTAATAACGCTAATATCGAATGCGTTACCAGTTCTCAATATTAATTATGCATAAACAACGAAATAAAATAATTATACAAAACGAATAGAAATCTTACTGTTGGTACACAAAGAAAGGCAAAAGGTTTTGTCTTTAGCATTACATCATAATCTGATATGTTGTTAAAAGAGATACTAGGCCTAAATATAGTATATCACTTTAAAGTGGAAATGCCGAAAAACACCAATATTTACCTATAAGGTGATATATTTCCAACTTGCTCTGCTTATATTGTTTCCTTTTCCGAAAAATGCAGGCTTATGGAAGGATTGGAACCTACATCGTTAGACAATGAGATAAATTGTGTCACTATTAATATAAACAAGTTTCATCGCTTCGTCTCTTATTTCAGCCGCCTTACTCTTGACGCTTTCGAGTTCTAAATCAAATCGAATTTTATTCGAACTCGGGCTATTTCGTACTCTTGAAATCAACGCTAGCGCTCAATCGTGCTGTGGCTCAAATTAAAATTAACTTCGATCGACTTAATCGTTAGGATCGATAAATCGGTACTCTCCATTTTGTTTGACAGCTGTAAATTGAGTCGTTCGTTCGAGTGCGGCTGTCAAAATAGACGATGCTGAAAAAGGTACTTTTTTAGGATCGAGTGAGAACATTTTAGTGTTTTATTGTGATATTTATTCAAAAATTTTCATTGTTATTGTTTACTTTGGAATACCGAACCCAATAAACACACGTGTGTGAAGTTATTTATAAAAAAAAGTCGATATAACAACTATATTGAGAAATTGAAGTTTCCAAGAAGTTAAAAGAAATAATCGAATATTGAAGAAGAAGTATTATATGTACATTAATTTATTACACCCTACATGTGTTTAAATCAATAACAAAATGATATTTGTATTAATAACATGGTAAGTTTTAACGTTTAAGTTTTCACATAAAATTTATATTTGTACATACATTACATAGTATGTTTATGCATTTTTTGCAAATAAAATATATCTAAATCCCTCAGTGGTGGTATAAAGGCATACAAGGTCAGTCATAATTGTCAGTAAAAAAATATATGAGGAATAAATTGTAAGTTACAAGTTTTGCTTACATAATTATTTTTTGATACTGAGAGCTATCTGAGACAATATCATGGTCATTTTCCAGCTACAAGGGATATGTGGACTAACCATAAAAACATATTTGTAAAATCTATAAAGTTACCCTAATCTTGTAAATGAAGATTTATATGTAAAAAATAATATAGGTTATATAGGTATAGGTTAAGCGATGGAGATAATTAACTATGATTTTATTCACATTAATAAATAATATGTTACTAAGCTTTAGTCTCAAGTTGAGTTGTTTTGAGCTCTCATATGTTTGATTAACAAGTTTAGTTTAGTTTTCTCTCTGAGTATGCAATATCTTTATATGTACCATAATATATCCATAATGTATGTTAAGTTTGATTTTATTTTATGAAAGTTTATAGTTTATATTAATATACACATGTTATTTGTACAATTTGTGACATGAATATTTTAATTTTGTAATATAAATTAGGTATATGTCACCCGGGCTATTTGGTAATTAACAAAGCATTATTAAATACAATTGATGAGTAGGCAAGTGAGTTATTTTTAATTTAAAATTACAGAAACATCATACATAGAAATAATAATATATTGTTTTTTTAGGTGATCCTGGTAACTTCCTAAGAAGAGTAAAAAGTGATACTTATAATAAATGCACTAGTTGTTCAAGTAGTCGTTGGCACAAAAGTGTTCTACTAGACACACTGCGGAACAAATGAAATCCCTGGACGTTATATATCTCATCATATCAATGCTGTACTACAAATCAGCATACACCAATCAAAAACATCAACAAATTATTACCAATTATCATCAGCTTGATGTATTTGATGGTAAAATATAACAACATAATTTATAACATGTAATTGTCTGTAAAAACAAAATATTTATTGATGTAATGAAAATTATTTTAGCAATATTATAGAAAAATAAAATTTGGGTTTAGTCAAGGTTAAATATATGCTGTTTTTTATTGAATGGTGATAAAGGTTAATCAGTTGTGTTCTAAGCTCTTGTTATTAAATTAAAAATGAAAATGAAAGCTTTTTATGAAATTCATTTACATAATTTTCATAAATAAAAACTCATTATTTATTGTTCTGACAAAATGTTCATGAGAGTCCATCTATATGGTGAACTATGAAGTGCTCAGTGGCATGATGTATACAAGTCCATGGAGGTAAATTGATTCATTTATTGTTTCAGTTTTTAAATTATTCATAATATATTATGTCATCAGATAAAAAATAAACTATTTCGAGATATCACCTTCTATATCTCTGTATACTGTATAATATTCTTAATCAAGCAAAATACACTTAACATAAAATGTGTCATGGTTGCTACAATATTTATATATAAAATTGGTTTTAATTGATAATCTCAATATTACTATAATATTAAAGTTTAAGACACATCGATTGTCTGAAAAAATTACATTATTCTTAAGTTTGTAATGTCTTTATAGATGTTACAATATGTACTAATAAAAGTTGAAGTTAATTTCATGATTGTTCTCTCTTTGGTATATTTTCAATATGTTCTTGATATATGTATGTATGTATGTGACATAAATCTATATAAACTTTATATAAGATTAGAAATATACTGCTTTTTGAAACAGTGGTAATGTTTAATTAGCTGTATTATTAACTCCTATTGTTAATAAATGTGAAATGAAAAGAAATAATTTATTTTATTGTGTGTAATATATTGGCACAAATATTAAAATCCATTATTTATGGTTCATATGGGATATTAATTAAAGTTAAACGTATAATACCAACAGAAAACATATTACTTGGCTTTATGGTGTATTAGCAAGAACTTTACACATTACTTGATTTATATTTATTTTTGTCTATAATGGTAAATGGATTTATATAATTTATTGTTTAGGTTTTTAAGTGTCTCTTTATACTATATTAAAGCTATAATCACCACACTCAATAATATGTGTAGTGTATGAAATTCCAAATTCAAGAAAATACACTTAACGTGATAAAACATCACGGTTGCTATGATTTTTATTACGAAAACGGTAATGAGTGATAAACTTAATACATAATTCAACATTTAACTTTTGAAAGGGCCTGCAAAATCTACAGTATAGGTACCTAATTTTAGTATGTAATGTTTACAAGTTTTCTAAATGTATGTTCATAAAAGTTATAGTTTTATCACACACACTTCATGAATATTTTCCCTTACTATATTTTTCATAATTGCTTTACATATATCTAGGTAATATAAATTGATTGGTGTATTAAACATCTCATCATTTTGTAAAACATTTCAATGTTTTTATGATTAAATTTGACAGTCTGTAGCACAGACTAGTAAAGATTATATTCTGCGACACAGACTAAAAATAACATGTTCGTCGTGTTCAATAATAAAATCAATTATTTCAGGACGATTTTAATAGGTGTAGTATATTTGTATAATATTTGACATAATATAAATCATTATTTTAGCGTTATTGAGGCAGAAAACACCAAAAAAGCAATGATTTAAGCATATAATTATAACACTTTACTGTGACGTATTGTGTGTACACCGTGCCCGGATACACTTAACGACGCCGTTATGAATCGATCCTAACTCGATCTTGATTTTCGATTTGATTTGGTTCAAGAGTACCGTTTTAGATCGAGTTCGAAACAAAATTGAGTTCGAATCAGAAACAAAACCAAATTGAAATCAATTTCAAGAGTTAGCCTGCTGGTCATGTTAACAATTTATAAAATAGATTTACGTCTCATAATATAAGTGCGTGGTGTTCTTAATAACTGAGGCCAAAGTGTCCAAGTACCACTTAAATTTAAAAGTAATGGGTACGTATTCTTGGGAATCAACAAAAACAAACGCAAGGCGGCTGTTTACGATAGCAGGTGTCTTTCTTAGAAATTTCGGGACATCAAAGCATTAGGCGACGATTTTTACAAACTGATAACATAAACAATAATCTACATATAATAAAAATTCAGTGTCTGTATGTAATATCAAAATAACGACTTTGTACTGATTGGATATTAACGTATACACGATACTGATAACAAAAACACAATGTTTAAAATTTTTGTCTGTCTGTCTGTTTGTTCCGAATTCCGGCTGGACCGATTTTGACAGAAATTTCACTGACAGATAGTTAAAATTACAGTTAAAATTACATACTTTCGACTTTCGTAGTACTTGCTAACTTTATTTAGATTTGTTTTTGTTATATGTTGATACGAGTAGAGTACCGCCTATTCGCTGGTCTATTTCCAATGCTCAAGTTAATAATTTATTGTCATAAATCTATATATTCCAATAGAATACAGACTTACAGATCTTTTTGTAATGAAATAACAATAACGCCAAGCGTATATTTACAACTAATATGATTTAATAAAATAAATGACAATGCGGTTAGCCTTCTGGGGAATTCACACCTTCCGGCAACGAGTTGCAATTTTAAAATATTTCGTTAATATATTATGTTAATAACATCATATCATTATTTTTTATACAGATTCAATATTCATATTGTAAATTAAGTATTTTTATATACCTATCTACCTTTTATATTATGTGTGGAGGATACGAATTTTTTTTTTTATACTAGTTTGGTAAAATGTCTACACAATACCTGATCGGATGTACGGTATAGTCTAAAAACAACGGAAACAGTAGTCGTTAAATATCAACGTCAGTCGTCGTCATCATAACGACCTGCAATAGTCACATCTCATTTGAAGGACCCGATACCGTAAGAAAAACGGAACAACGCTGGGAGGTGATTCCACATCTTTACAGATTGGTAGATAATTTTATTAGATTTCGATAATTTTCAAACTTCTTTGTTCTTACCAGAATTGCTTACTAGGCGTCTATGAAGATTGATATACGATCGATATTATTTTGGAAACGCCATAGAAGTTACTTAATTTTACTAGTTGAAAATTGAATTACACGAAATGTTTTGAATTTAATTTATGGATGCTTTGACGTCATGGCAAGTATAAAGAAAAAAGTTTTCTTTATATTATAAACTAGCATACCTATAGGTATGCAGTTCACTTGATGCAACCTAGATTCGCTGTGATAAGATCAGTCTTAATAGGTGACTATTCCTTAAGAGGTCAGATGGTATACCGCGTAAACTAAGGGCATGTTGTCAACAACCCTTAGAACCCTTAGTACTGAATTTTTTTAACAAATAGAGATGGCAATGGTGTTCCTATAGTGAAAACTATACAAGCTCGTGTCATCGACTTCCAAGCGACTATTTAAAATTTAGAATATTGTCAACAAAACAGCGGTTATAATGTAAATAATTCATTGTCATGAGTAATTATTAATATGTATGCATAATTCTGATGCATTTTTTGCTCATAAATATACTAAGACAGGTAAGGTTATCTTACGTAAGGTGCTAAAAACTATATACATATAGTTTTACAAGGAAGTATTTAAAATATTTCAGCTTAAAGCATTAAAATCAATGAGAACATTAGAATAATAACTAAGATCAAAAATTTTGCTTCAAAACGTAAAGGGTCACAGATAGGGTTGCCACCTTTTTTTTGCAGATAAAGTACATTGGTTATTATAGGTAGGAAAAAAAGTAAATAGTATTAACATAAAGTACAATTTATTTTTTAATTATTTATTATTATTAAATATAAATCTATAAAACTTTAAATCTTATTGTTATTGTATTTAAACCGCTTCGCAGGAAACAAACGAGAAATTGTGACAATTAATGACAGTGACATTGTTGACATTCGAGGATAAGTTGCGTTCAGAAATATTGTGCTTAGGTGTTAGGTGGCGTTAGCGAGTGGCAACATTGATTGAGCAATCAATGTATTTCTCCTAACGAAAAAATACATGTGAATAAAATTTTCAAAATCTCAAAGAAACCAAATCATGCCAATTAAAGCATTTTCGTGTACTTTGCTATTCACATAAAGTATAGAATACAATTATCTGAAATAACGTACAATACTTTATTATAAAGTACGGGTGGCAACCCTAGTCACAGAGTGCTGGTTTCACCCTTAGCGTCGCCCCTCGAAACCGTAAAAAATGCCGCTGATAAACTTCCATTAAAGTGACTCATGTATCTCATAATTTATTATAAATAATATTAAAATTACATAGAAAAATAAACTTAAAAAATGTACTAAGGATTATAAACTCATAAGTTGCAATATAATTAATGTTCATACTTTTAGAAGTAACTGCGTGTGCCTTTTTAGTTTCGTCAATGAAATCTTCATAAGTACATTTTTTTCTCACTTTCCGAATCTTTCCACCCATAGTGTCCAAACTGTCCTGGGTGGAAAACCAGCTCTGAAGCCACATTACATATATAATTTCTTATTAACTAAAAGAGACAAATAACGTTAATCACTCTGATGTGTATTGATATTTATTGTGACTTCAAAAAGACATTTGTCATTACAATTAGTAATATGTTCAGTTATTATAATTAATATGCCTATACTATATTATTACTATCATAACATGTTAATTCAAAGCAGTCGGTCTATTGTAACACTTTTTAGCTGCAATTTTAAGTTTTTTTTTGTAGTACCTGCAGTACAACACTACTGTTCTTTTTTTCACAAACTATTGGCCTATCTCGTAGTTTATTTCTCGACTAGCATTTACAGGCAGCTTCGGACACATTAACGGAACAGTATTTTTCTACATGAAAAGCACTTTATATCATATTCTGTATCCCTGATAATGTGTTTGTAAATTGTATGATAAACGGTTGAGTAGTTAATGCGTGAAAGCGTTACAAACAAACGAACTCACTTTCGCATTTATAGTATAAATAAGGATAACAGGCGAGACGGCTTTCAAGCAATGCTCTGTATATAAAAGATTAATAAGTCTATAATTTGTTTATTTACATAAGAATTTTCTAATATGCAACTTGACGTCATTCACAAAAGCCTTCGCCACTACCGCCGACCTTCCTATTATAATTTACTTCTGTTAGTATATTATTAGTTGCTGAGGTCTTTGTATTCTACGGTTTATTATTAAGTTTAGTTGGTGATGGTGATGGTTTTTAAATGGCGCGAACACACCTTCGACCTTAATCTCATCTGATGATGTCAAAATCAGTTCGACGATGGATCGTATTTAACCAACAGATGAGTATTCATTTAATAACTCTCGAGGTATATACAAACGTAAAAGCACACATCGAGCCAGAAATAATAAGATTTTCGCATAATAACTGAGAAAACGAAGCGCTTTGCGCATTGGAGGAAATCCTGTCACACTACACCACAAAACCCTCATGTAGTCTAGTTTTCTGCTGGTGGGGCGTGGTGCGAGGAATGTGGTTGTGTTATGAATCTGCGTAGTTAAAATCTAATGCGAATTATAAAAAATATGATAAGGAAAGATTTTAATGTTGTGCCCGTTGTATTTCCATATAAACAATTTGTAGGTATCTATATTATCTTGTACTTGTTCGCTGTTATGCCGGGTGTCGCGACCCAATCGAATACTATTGCCGTATTCTACTACCTTTCCATTGTAAGATTCGAACCTACATGATTAGATGCGGCCTCACGGTGTGCCATCGATAAGCCATTGTCGTTTCGACTCACGAGTTTCCACAAGATAAGTAGTTCGGTGTAATAAGCTTGTTATTATAATTCATTTGTACCTTTATATATGACATTACAATGAAATTACACGTCCAAGTATAATGTATGAAAAAATTTTGATACGTCTAAGTGGTCAAGTATGTATTAACTTTAGACATAGATATTAAGGGGCCCCTACTCGCATCTCATATGAAAATAATAATATGTCGTTGTACTGGAATTGTTTTTAAATCATTTTTCAAATAAGGTCACTTTTTATACGTTATATAAATGATAATCTTTTTATACTAATATCAACTAATTATATGTAATAAGAATATGAGATAAGGCTCTTATATCCGACAAAATATAAGTTAAATATCTTTAAATTATAGTGTTAAACAACGCAGACAAAGTCGCGGGTATCAGTTATAATATTATAAACTTTGTGAGGATGGATAGACATTGATTACTGCATCACTTCAAAGTGACTGGAGAATTTTGACCGTAATATAAAGATAAGTTTCGTGTAAGTTGGAAAAAATCCTGTCATCTAAGAGTTATCTCGATGTGCAATAATTAAGACCAATCTCTATATGTTAAAATTCATTAGGACGATTATGCCACGGAGCATGACAAAGAAATAGACATGCATTAAATAAACATTGCCCTGCTTTTGGACGTCGGGTAAATCAAGTTGGTAATCTGTCACAAACAACAGTGAACAGCGATAAATTGCCGATCTCTGAATGATCACTGTTATTTTTGGACTCTGTTATGATCACCATTAAACTCGGTGGCTTTACTTTCCCGTGCTATTATAAAATTAAATGTATCTCACGACTGACAAGAGATCTAACCCTTTTTCTAGGCCTAGCTTGTTGATGTATCTAGTCATATCCACATGTAATTTTAGGTGAGATTATGTACAAACGTTAGTAACAAAGTGATACAAGATTTACGGAATGAAAAGTTCCTTCACAGTGCCTTTCAGGATTTTCAGAAATAATCATATAGAATCGTTTATGGTAGAATATGTATATTGATAAATATTTCTGCACCTTAAGTGGTCCAAGAAGTCTCCGTTGAGACAAGTTGACATGTGCGTCATCGCGCATAGCATATAAGAATCGAGTTGGAAGGTCGCGCGGCTAAAGCGAACTCACTCATCGCCTCAGACTAGACTAGCCTTTGGAAAATGTTTCGTGTTCTGTGCTTCTTTACTGTGTTGTTGGGCGTGAGATCGGCCTCAGGTAACTTTTTATTAAATAAATTCGTATATGCTATTCGCTTTGTTATAATGTTTGCAATAATTAATTTAATATTACTAATATAAACATTTACTATAATTGTTAATATTACTATAAAACATTACTGTGACAACGTTCACCTTCTTTATCAAGGGCTTTGATATGTAAAATAAAAAAAATATTGTTCGTTTTTTACAAAGCGTTTCTTCACAAAATAGTCAAAATTATCGACTTTTTTTAATATTGTACGTGCTATTGTCGATAAAATTGATAATACACTGAAATGAAATGTCTAGATGTAAAATAATTTGCTAGTAATTATATAGCTCCTTTATATTAGGAATTTTTAGTTTCCAGTGTTCAGGTGGGTTTTGCAAATGGTGGAAATATTATGAATGCTGTATATATTAATGAATTGATTTAAATATATTAGTGGTCGTACAAGCTTTTCCTTAATATCAATAAAAATCGCCACTAGTTAGTAAATAAAAAAAGAAAATCTTTTAATAAACAGAGAAAAAAAGGATACTGTACTATTCTATCATTGCCTATTTATGTATAAATATTTTTGCTATATATACTAGTATCTAAAATATGGTTTTCAACATAATTCAACAAGTTTATTAATGTAATTAAAAAAATATTTCATTGTATTGGCCGTCTGTTTTTCCATTTACTTGTAAATTTATAAGGTCACAGGAATTTAATTAGAACTTCTTGTAGATAATGTTTGATATTAGTTTTTTAAGCATTTTCATAACCGGACTTATTCGTTTGCCGCGTATCTGTTTAGGAAGCTGCGATTTTAATTAATTTATTGACGCATAATTATATCTTAACACCTTGATGATTAAAAAGCTTGTAACCAATGAATATTAAACATAATTTATTTTGATATTATAATCCTATTATATTTTAAATTACTGTCTCAGTCGGAATTCAGAATTTTGACAATAATAAATATTAATTCGCGACTTCGAATATCGTTGGCAATTGTAGTCTTTCTTTAATTTTTTGTTTTTATAACGACTTCATATCTACAATTGTATCGATTTTGAATTATCTACCATTACTGCTTAGCCTGTATAAAAAGTGTTATTACATGCAGCTTAGATAATACTTTGAGAAGTTTTTTAACTGCCAGTAAAAGTTGTATTAAAACAGGTTTATTAAAAATACGGGCACTTGAACTTTATCTATGTAGAAGTAAGTCTTAATGTATTTACGGTGACTAGCTGTCAGCCGCGACTTCGTCTGCGTCATTTATTATTTTAACAATATATTTTATGTACAGAGGAAAATAAAAATAATCACCACACTGTTTGTCTCACTTCTTCACGGCAAGAAGTCACACATCACTAAACATATAGTGCTTATAAAATCCTAGTATATTAAAAGTTTAATACCTTCATATTAAACAAAGATATAGTAATAACCTTTTTTAAATAAGGATCAAGCGTCTAGGAAGTAAAAGAAAATTGGTTGTCTCTAAAATTGTAAAGACGATTTACGAACGATAATTTTACGTGATAACGTCATAAGAACACATTGATGAAAAATTGTATACTTTTTGCCGCAATTGTTATTGTAATAAACAATGGAAACTACATTAATTTTTCACTTCACTATAAAAACAGTTGACAAAACAGTTCACGTATAGGTTGTGTGGTGCGCTGTCTCTTTTCTAGCGCACACTTGGGTCGATTGCGCCTCTATATCAAAGTTCCGCGCTCTCGCTTGCACGCTCGGCTCAGGTGGAACGTGACAATGAGTCATGATTTTTCGTGAGTGCAGCCGGTGTTCATCGATTTATAAGACGTTATCACGTCAAAAAGAAAAAATAAACTGAAATGTAACCAGTAGTTTTTGGTTGATGCGTACGATTTAATTATGTAAGAACATACGACTAGATCAAATTAAAAAGATAGATGCGGTAAAAATTGTACAACATTTAAAGTCAAATTGATTAGGAGATGTAGCTCTCACGTCAATTGAAATGCAAGTAAAGTAGGCCACAAGGTGTGCAGGTCCACGAGGTTTAGTCCGGTGAAACTGTACCGGCTCTAACTAGCCACCAGTGTAGAGTCAGTTCGATAAAAAAAAAGTTCCACGAAATAAATTATTAAAAACTACAGTAATATAGTTTATACATTAAAATAACACATACTCAACTCTAACTAATATTGTAATTGCGAATTTGAGGTTGCTTGTTTGTTTGTTATGCTTTCGCGTCTGAACTACTCACGGCTCAGCATGAAATTGCATACACATCGTTAAGAATACTGAAAAGGATATAGGTTGCTTCCATCCAGAACAAAACACTGTTCCCGAGGAATAAATCGAATCTAAAATATCACGACCTGAAATAGCTGTTGATAGTACTAACTACTATCTAGCTATATAGATAAAAACAGTACACATAAAAATGTACCGATATATACTTCAAACTAATGTTTACTGGTTATTACAATGTAGAACTGGTTGACCTTAAGTCTTAATTGAAATATAACCGGTGCACGCACATACTACTGTTAACGTAATGCTTAAGAAATTTTGTTTAGATATATTGTTATGTCTGTGGTTAATTAAATTGTCGTGTGCATCGAAATATTTGTTTTGTGTTTGCTTCGATGCCCAAAATAGAACTATCTATGGATCCTATGGTGTGCTTATTTCCAACTAATACTATATTATACTATTATTACTATACTTCATATATTTGTTTGTTACGTGTTTGTTACGTTTTCTCACGCCTTTAATATTTAACCGATCATCGTGATATTTTGCATAAATGTTGTCGGGAGTACAAAGGACCTTTAATCCGAATAAACCATTACCGATGGACAGATCAAATCTATATGAACCCGTGGGAAGCCGCGTGAAAATTAGTATCTAACAAAAGGAAGGGTAGAAAATTCTGAAAGGCTGTCATAGTTTAACTTATGACGCTTTTGAGAAATATTATTTATAGAATCCAACAGCTTGCTCGCAATAGTCTGAACAACAAAATTTCAACGTGTGCGCTTTTTCCCTAGCTTCGATGACTCATCAATTGTTTACTTGTAGCAACGAGTTAGTTCTACATATCTGGAGAGAATTCTAGAATATTCCAGATATATATTCAGTGTTTAAAAGTGATGTAGTATTTTGCAGGTCGTGACAATAATATTACAGTTTTGTATAAACCAAGAAGTTATTGTTTCGTTCTATAAAATTATATAATACCTATCTTGTATGATTGTAATTGGCATAATTCACGCTGTTGAATTATTTTACAATAACTGTGTTTGTAGAACATTGCCAATTAATCAACTACTAGGCTGTTTATTGTTTTGTATTGTAAAAAAAATCATAATTTTTGAGTGATTTTGAACAGGCTGTAATTCGGCTGCAAATGATTACAGTAAAAAAAAATTGTACCTTCAAGTATTCAGTTTTCGGATTCGACTTTACATTGATTGTACATTTTTTCTACGGTTTTCAGAGATATCCTTAGAAATAAATTTAAAAAATTCTAGTGCTTTTAACTTTTTCAGAATACTCTAAGGTTGAAAAATTATTAACGATATCCTTTGGTCGTCCATTACATCAAAAGTTACACCTAATTCTCTTAAAATCCTTAAATATGCAAATTTTTATCCTTTGGTCAATCAAGATTATCGCTTCGACAAAATATTTTTTAACGAAAAGCATCCATGGCTTCTCATAAAGAAACGATCACTACTTCACGAATTATTATTTACTGTCAAAGTCAAAAATTTTTTTATTGTTATGATCGCTGATAATGTTGCTCCAAGTCATCGTACAGAGTTGCTGAGCAGTTCTAATTAAAGGGGGCTAACTTTAATAAAAGAGCATTATAGTGAGATTATAAAAAAAAACTTCGTTTTAAATATGAGCAAAAAGTTGTTAAAAAAAGTCTATATTTTCCTAAGGATTACTCTGAAACCGTTGCCCTTAATGCGAATGGGGTGCATAAAATGGTTTTATTACAATGTTTTCCTTCACCGAAAAGTCAAGCTCACTACAGGGTTCAATCCTATGTCGATCAAAGAGATATCCTGAATTCGCCACCACTGTAGTTAACAAAGTATTGAATTAATTAAATACAATTAATTTAACAGCACCCTTCATTAAACCATGCAAGTGTGGCGACAACGAGTGTACCCTGGCGTCAGCACAAACGGCTGTCCAGTACATTGCACCAGGAATCCCGGAGCTCGGTATCAAGTCCCTAGACCCAATGCACTTGGACCTGATCAAAGGAGATCAGGCAGGTCTGGAGCTATCGTTCAAGGACACGACAGTTAAAGGCATGAAGGGATGCACCATTGAGGCTATAAAGTAAGATTTTAATTAAAAATGTTTCGTTTTAATCTAACAATGTCCTTTAACATTTTCACGAAAAAAATGGCATAACTATAGAAAACTTGTTAAGAGCTTGTCTAGTTAGCTAATACCAAGTAGTATATATTGTTAAAGATAAAATAACTCTTTATTGTATTTTTGCCATTTCGATGACTTTTCAGGTTAAAAATTAGTCAAAAAAATTATTATTTTTCAACAGAAACAAATAGCTCTTTATTATATTTTTACCGTTTCGATGACTTTCAGGTCAAAGTTTGGCCTAGAAAATGGTTTTGACTTAGTTTAGTGAGTTAAGTTAGTTATATTTGAGAAAATTTTGAATAAAAAAGTTATATCCTTTTATTTCACTCTGTCTTGAAACCGATGTTTTATCAGATGCAAGATGCATTTTGAGTTTTCACTGGGAAGTAGGTATCAATATATAATAATGACGTCTTACTACGAAAGATGTTTTTGCAAGGAAAAGTCATTATTTGTTTTAATATCAGTCATCTTTACATGATGCTATATATTTTACTGCGATTAAATTTTATATTATAATTTAACACGGACTAAGTCGCGGGTGATTGCTAATTAATTAGATAAATGTTCCATATTCGATAATGTAGGTATGTAAATAAAATAAAATACCTTATCCTTTTGGTTCCGGCTTAAATATTCTAAAAACACTATTTAACGAATTAGCACAATAAACATGGCTTTTTGATTCTATATCGTTACATTTAATTTAATTGTATCTAGCAAATTACCAACAAGCCAATATCCCGAGACGATATAAATATTTTCATTGCAACAAAAATTAAAAAAAAAGGCTTAAAACCACGTAATTGGACGTTGAGTTTTGTTGGAATCTTCGTATATTATGTGATTTTTGTTTTTTATTCACAATTATGCTTTATTTCACCCTGTATTGTGTAATATTGAGGCCATTTTCCGTAATATATTTTGGTTATTAGGCATAAGTGAAGTAGATTATAAATAATAATATGGAATAGGAATTCTGAGACGTCACAAATACTCTATGGAAAATTATAACAAAGAGGCTGCCATTTTGTTAAAATACAGTCATCACAAGATGCTTTGTAATAATTAAATATTAGAAATGGTAGTAATAATCTTCAATAGCGACAATACATGGCTAAAAAAGGAGAAATAAGAGTTACAACTTAATCTTCTACTGAGAAAACTTCTGACTTTAAATAAATTTTAACCCGAATATAGAAGACACCTTTCAAATTAGAATAAATTTATTTTGTTTTTGTTCTTTTCTTTTAAGCATGACAAATTCTTAACATTGGAAATGTGTCGCTTGTCAGATTTATATGAACTAATATTGTGATTTGAATACTAGAAACAATCATAAATTAGCCATCCCATGGCTTAGTAACACTAATGACAATTTTATAATGGTGTTGGGTTTTACAATAAGGGCCCAAAGCACATTAGAGATTTACCGATTAGTAAAGTAGCATAAAGCACCATGTCAAGTAGGTTTTAAAATTCGTTCATACTCAGTTTTTTTTCTATGACATTTATTTGTCCAGATACACGCTTCGAAAGAATAACCGTATAGGTAATTATAATTTTTTGAAAGTAGTTTTATTAATTGAACTAATTTATAAGCAAATATTAAATGTAATACTTTAATTAGAAAAGTCATTGCTATTTTTAATCTAATGAAGAAAGCAGAGTCGTTGATGAGTTTTATTAGTGTTAATTGCCAAAACATCGGTATTTGTCACGGCATTTTGGCAGAACCCTATTCGGAAGAAGCAAAGATGTTGTATGACTTAGTAATAATATCTCATCAGCGACTCTCCTGTGGAAACTCGAAAGAATGGGGAACAATGGGGCTGATATATTCAATAGAATAAAAGCTCCTAAATATTAGATAAAATAAAAAAAATAAAATAAAAAGAAAACTTAACAAATACAGTTTCATTTTATACATTTTGTAAATAAACCTTTCAAAACTCTTCTCGGTGACTGGATCGTTTTCTAAATCAGGGGTAGTATTTTAACGTTCACAAGCACTAGTTTTTCCTAAAATCATCGGTTTTGGCCTTGTTCTTGTAATTTTGAAATACCTAAAATAAAATAAGAATCCGATTGCGAAACCGGTTTTTATTTAAGTATATCTAATTGTTAAAATGTTTTAAAAATTCAATATTACCAGACAATACTAAAATAGAAGGCAAATATGTTGTCCTACGATTCATAAGCTTTTGAAAACGCTCGTAGGATTTTATAAGTTGATTCAAAATAGGTATGTTTCTTCGTAAGCCACTGTACTGGCAAAAAAGACGAACTATAGCGACAATAGACGATTTTGTTAATACCTTGCACCACTGAATGGGTTAAGAAACGATATGAAATAGGTATGTGATAGATATTAGCGTATTTCGTGCTCATTATTATATTTTGTTGCGATGCATAGCGTAAAACATCGGCATGTCCTATGGAGAATTGTAAATCATTTGACGAAACAAGGTGTTATATGGTAATTTACTTACAAAAGAGTCTGCGTCGTATTCATTTTCTCGGAGGCATTCTATTGCAAAAATGATCGCTTCAATTTTGAGGCTGTAAAGAAAAGGGGCGCATCTAAATAAAACACTGGTACCTACTTCTAACTTTCTAACTTTTTCCGTTAAGTATAATTTGCGAACAAAAGTTCATAGATGAACAAAAAAATATTATTAGAAGCAACTTTTTTCTTGATTCGGAATATGTATAAAACTTAATACTGAAAGAAATGGCAGACTCCTCTTTGGACAGTATAATTGGTCTCGACTGGAATTATTTTTCTTTAAAAAAAAATAAGCCGACTACAATATCAAGAAACACTAAGGAAACAAGAAGGCCCTAAAAATAAAAGAATAACTAAACTATTACATTAATCAAATTAAATAAAAAATATTAGTATGTGCGCTACCTAATAATACATCTGAAGTCGGCGCCAACTCGAATTCATTGCATATACGTAGAAAGTTTAGGTCCACTCTCGTGTCGGGTATATATATTTTTCTACCTACTACAAATCTGCGTTGCCATTTTTTCTCTGGTTGTGTTTTTTATATAAATATCTGGATGGTAAGTTAGGTCACAGTTCATAATATTCGTCTTGGTTGATGGATCAGATATGTCCTAAGAAAATCTAGGACATGTGGGCTTCCTTACAATGTTTTCCTTCACCGTCAACAGATGGTAAAACGCTATAAACTCCACAAAATGAAATTTACATTGGTACCGCCACACCGGGCATCGAACCCGAAACCTCACGTGTTACAGGTCGCCTACTTTCCTACTCCGTTATCACCAGTCTTTTCTGTGGTAATAAAGCTTATCAATAATACGCAAAGGCTTCTACCACCCACTCGGCTACCACCGCTTCAGACATAATACAACTTAAGTAATGCAATTAGAATGCTTGCGTCATGTTGCAATGCAGCAACGAACGCAAGCGCATTGCAATTTGGTTACAGACAGTTAGAAATTCTACCACAGATCACACCCTTGCTGTAAGCCGTTAGGGAGTTCCATTGATCATCATATTCGACTACGACAATCTCTTGACCATAACGATGATACAGTAGGTGACACAAAATATAAGATTATATATAAAATAAAAGATTCGGCCGAGTATCGTTACTTTGCTCCTAAGAATTGGAGAGTTTCGTTACTTTGTCATGGATACCATAATCAGAACCTAACCAAACACTCATCAAACTACCCTTGAAGTACATCCTTTCCAATAAAAAAATTATCATCGAAATCCAGATCTCATCTAGCTTCAATTGTATTAAACTAAATATGTGAACTTTTATGACGAAACTTTGTGTGCTCATCATAGATGTCGCTTTTTTTTTCGAACTGACTTACACTGCTAGCCTGGCAAGGCCTCTACAGCTCCACCGGACTACGGATTCCACCGGGCTACGAGATGTCGCTTTTGCATCAGCTTTCAATACCTACTTAACTTTTTATGAAAGCATAATAATATATTCATATATATTATTTTTATTGATACTTAACTTTTTATGAAAGCATAATAATATATTCATATATATTATTTTTATTGTAATATCTTTTATTTTTATTGTAATTGTCTTGTTGAAATTTTAAGCATATATTTATTTTAGAATTATATTTTTAACACACTATGTTGTTAGTAATCAAGGAAGGAAGAGACAAGCTTTATTCCGGGATTAGAAAGCTTTTTACATATAATATAGCAATCTTACAAGGAATGTCAAAAATTCTTGACACGGGTCAATATTTCTTCGATGCCAACATAACAAAATAATTCTTTTAATAAAAATTCTATCTATAATATAAAATTTTGCTCTCCAAGCACCAAAGAGAAGATGACGCTAATTGTAAACAAAAGAATTAAACTAGGTTCTCATATCATGGGCAGTCATAATAAAGTAAGTATCTATATATCCTTGGCGGTATTTTTATTAAAAAAAATTACATATATTTTATTTCAGCAGAACTGTTAAAGTAAGTTTAACATATTCATGTGAATTTGTACTATATTTTAAAAACACGCCAAAAAATAAACAATGAAACACTCGTTTCCATTAATAAAATACTTTAGATGCAAAGAAAGGAAAGGGAACATTGCTTATAAAATATAATTGTAAAAAACTTAGGTCAAATATATTTATTATGTACATATATGTTCACTATGCTATTTAAGAAATAAGAGTACTTAAGTCAATATTTAATTGGTAAAATCTTGAGTTTAAATATTTTGTAAATTTATTATATTTTGTTTATATTTTACTAATCTATGAACTTAATATCATTGAATGAAATAAAATTTCAGTTTTAGGCAAAACCATAAATAAGAATTTTCTTTTTATTGCAATGAAATAAACCAGTGCCAGACATAGAAGAAAGTACCCAAATACCTATGAAGTCACAAACTGTCACCAGCTATGTATGCACAAATACACCTTAAGCACTATTAACTACATGGTTTTATCTGAATATGGAACAATCCCCAACCTCAGCCCCGTAAATTATGTTAGCTATGGATGTTGAAACCTATTTTAGCTTTAGTGGTTTTATTTTTCCAAAAAATGTTTATTTAATTGGACATTAATTTTAATGGGCATATATTTTCATTTTATACTACTTTGGGGCATCTGGTAAAGAAATTAATAACAATAATATATTTCAAAGGTAATGATACTACTACATACATAATCATCATCACTTTCATGCATACAAATCAAGTGAAGGTTTTACAAATAGATAAAAAAAGTGCTTACGAAAGAAGTGAAACACTTCTTTATAAAAAGTACAGCTAACAAATTAACATCACATGGCTCACACCCAAGTCCTAATCATATCTGACATTACTTTGGTGATTAGACGATGACCTATGTTTTCAACACTTTATTCCTACACAGTCTTTACCCTACTACTTTTCATCACACAAAAAGATGCGGAATAGAATTTCAAAGCCCTTCTATGAAAAGTTACAGTACAAAATAAAAATTTTAATTTTTTTTCAAAGGATCAAATCTTTACAAGAATTAATAAAATACATTCTCAAATATCAGTCCATAACATTGGGTATGTAGATGGTTTGGATGTATGTTAAACATATTTTGTGATAATATATAAACTTTAAATATTTACAGATAACAATGAAGTATAAAGAAGCAGCAAATGAACAGTGGTTAAAGAAAATATGACAGTTACACAGTTATATATACAAGCAATTTTACCTTCCAACTGTATTAGTTTTTTAATACTACAGTCATATAGTCAGCCGATTAAACACCTACAAAGAAGCTAGCATCTTTCAGATTGTTATTAATACTACAGATGTGAACTGTTCACTTTTCTAAATCTATTTTTTTGCCTGTCTTCACATCACATCATTTTTGAATACATTTTACATTTATAATAGGCTGTATGTAGAGAGCACACTAAAGAGTCTAACTGAATAGTAGAGGATGGAGAAGGGCACATTTAGAAGCAACAACAGTAAGTAGTTCTTAAATTCTATTAGATTTTTGTAAATGATGATGAAAATAAACATATTATAGATGATTAGAATACTTGAATTGTAAAATTATGTTTTCTTTTTGTTATGCCATAGCATTATTGAAAAAAAAAAAATTTGAAATCACATTAATTTATATCAAAAGTTAATGCATGGAAATTATGTAGATCTCAGAAATTTTATTTTAAAAGTATTTCTTCTATTTGTAGATTGAAATAACACTTTTAACACTTTTGTGTTAATTTACTAAGAATTTTAAGGAAAATAAAAATATGTGCCTTCTAAAAATGATATATTTTCAGGTACATACTACTACTATGCAGAGTGTTTAGAACAAACCTTTTTTCTATTTGGTCAAATATTCAGAGGCGTTCCCAAACCAAACTAAGAGAGAAAAGAGTTCAAAGTTTCTGGATAATTTCAAAGAATCGAAGGTGAATTGAAGGAAAAAATAGAGGATGCTTACCAAACTACTCACAGAACAAGGTTAACAATAGAAAAAACAGGGATGGTGGTTCACAATTTACAATTTTCATTTTAGTCTACATAGACTATATGACATTTGAACACTTTCAAATTA
Source organism: Antheraea assamensis (assembly GCA_035772565.1). NCBI lineage: Eukaryota > Metazoa > Arthropoda > Insecta > Lepidoptera > Saturniidae > Antheraea > Antheraea assamensis. The sequence goes on along the minus strand of JAQQSE010000046.1, from coordinate 976,984 downwards.
TTTGTGCATAAATGGTTTATAGTTGTCCCATATTATTAACTCTGGGTAAACTGAGCTGTCTCGTTTATCTGTGATCCATTTATATACTACTTTTTTAAGCAGGAACACATATATCTGTCACCAATAATGCCGCTATTGTAAAAACTGTGAGGATAATGCATTGAAAATTATTAAGCAAAGCTCTTTTGCAATGAGCCCTCCAGCATAGTCCTTATTGAAAGCTTTACCATGGCTCAGTAACTCCATTTGCTTCAAAGTAAATGGAAGACCCCTAGCATTAGCCACTTTGTAGGTTTTTCCATTATTCTGTTTGGCAAATACGCGCATCTGATACCATTGCTACTCTATTACCACAGATCTTAAGCACGTTGTGTACATCAACTTGTGCTCTTACAACAGGTTCCAGGGATAGGTTGAACAATGTTGGGCTCAGCGGACAACCCTGCTTTACCAACCGAACCAAAGGCATCTTTTAAGTCCAACCACGTTACCACCAGCTCGCTACCTTTCATTCTTGCCTCGTGGTGCACTTTCTGGAGTACAAAATAGTGTTCATGGCAACTTTCGTATGCAAGAAAACCCTTCTGTCTTGGGCTAATGCAGTCCTTTTCTATGGCTCAAGACGATAGCCGAGCTGCCAAAAGATCGGCAAAGATCTTTGGCGTAGTGTCTCCCAATGCATTAGGGCAACAGTTTGTAATCTGTCATCGATCTCTCTTCTTATGTAGCAGTATGGTGGTGGAATTTTCCCAGCATTGTGGGATGATCTTTAGGCATGCGTTGATTACCGCAGTTAATATATAGGCGCCTCGGTCTGCTTTCCGCAAATCCCCATAGGTGACTCCATCGGGTCTCTTGGAACTATTAGGAATGCGCCGGAGTCGACGGACCACCTCCGCCAAAGTGAATGGGAGACAGGTTTTTATTGACCGCAATGCCAGGTGTTAAATGGGAAAGCATTACGCGAAGATCTTCTCCATCATTTCTTTCGCCGTGCACTGCTGTAAGCTATCGATGAACCTTCTCCCCTATTATATCACAGTGCTGTATCGACGCGCTAATTATTTATGGACTGCTTTTCTGCGATTCGAGCGATGAAAGCCCTGGATACACATGCTGTCCTTCACCCAAGTGGCACGATTGGGGGCGATTGGTTGCTGAGCCCCCAAACGCTGATAACATCTGCCACCATGTCGTTATATTTTGCGCCTCCGTTACTGTTTACTCTTGGAAGTTTTCCAGAGCTATTTGAAAGACCCGATCCAATTGTTGCTCGTCAGTAGCGCAAGTTGCTGCCTTGATAATGAAAGCTTGGTCATTTGTGGGGCGGCATCAGCGGGATGTAGAGTGTTCTGTTCTTCACTTTGAAGCGAATAGGTGATCTTCGAGGCGAAGCATCAACGGAATGTAGAGTGTTCTGTTCCTCACTTTGAAGCATATTCCATAAGTCGAAGCTGTTTTGTAGTGGAACCGGCGTCGTCGGCACCGGTAATCGAGTCCTGATGGTGTTTCTGGCGGCTGTCTAATCTTCGTCTAAAGGTGTAGGTGGGAGTGTATGTGATTTCCCGGCTTGAGATTTTCTTGAACGAGATGATGCTACCACCGACAACAAAAGAACTAGCTAAATTTTAAAAGTGATCTATGAGAAAAAAGTCTGGAAACCTCTAGTTTAGCCGAAGGGTCGCAGTTTCGCATATTTTGTACATATCGTTTTTGAGAGGATGGGGTTCAAACAATCACGATATGATCAACGATCACAAAGAATATGTGATGTATAATCCGCGCCGTTTATAGTCAACAAAAACGATGACGTGTTATCACCACCGCACTCGCAGCGTCCACCGCGCCGACCGGAACTAAGAATATAAAAAGTACGGCCGGACGTACCTCACTTCTCATAGCGAGCGCATTATGCATGGCGGACCTATTAATCGGTATGGGAGGTATACCGTGGACGCCGTCCGCCCGGTCCTGCCGGAGTGGTGTAATAGGGAGTGGGGCTCCCTGACGTTCCGACTGGTGCAGGTGTTCACCGGCCATGGTTGTTTTGGTTGGTACCTGCACCAAATCGCTCACAGGGAGCCCACAACCACACTCTGTCTAAGTGTGTTGCGTGGAGGGGGCAGCGCCGCACTCTGACTGCGGTGGTTGGGAGGGATTTGTCGCTGTCGAGCGTGGTTTCAGCTATGGTCAGCAGCGAACATGCTTGGCAATGGCATCCTTCTGCGAGGAAGTCATCTCGCGGAAGGAGGCGGCGGAGAGGGTCCAAGAGGTGGACCCGCTTAATGGCCTTCTCCGATAAAGGAGTTCTGGTGGAAGGAGGCGGTGTTTTGCTCGCAGATGTCTACTCAAGAGAATTCAACGAGAAGAGCCTCGTAAGCACAGATTTTAGAAAGATTGAAATTCTAGTTACTTCTGGGATTAAAATAAAAGAGTTTATGTATCAATAGACTGATTAGTCAGAGCTGAAAGATTGCTTTGGAATTTTGAAGTAAAACCTCTTATGGCACGGAAAGACAAGATCCGGCCTGAGGCTCGCAGAGGCATTGCCGACATCCTCCACGCATGCATTCACACGCTTATTCCCGGGATAATGGCTCGCCTCCGCCAACCGATGGAGGACCGCGTCATGATGCGGGTAATGGCTACCATATGTGGCTTGCAGTGATTCACAACCTGCGGCTGCGTCTTGAGGCTCTCCCCGCATCTGCGACATCGCTTATCATTTTATTGAAGCCACCTCATAGCCGTGTTTAATGAGAGCACATCGAAGCGATCTCGATGGACAAAGCCCCAGTCTGCAAAATGCATAAAAATGCCAGTGAGTAGGAAGTGGTTGCTTACAACCTGTCACGACGTTACCTCATATACCTTGCCCTGGTCACGTTTGGTAAGCAGACGCTTTCGGTAGAAGTTTATGACTGCAGATCTTAAAGTATGTACAACCTGTGATCGTTGGCTTGCAGTCAGTGCTACTCTCAGGCTTCCACCTGGTCTTGGGCACTCCAGTCACTTCTCGCTCAGGATCCCAGCGCCATTGGAGTGATAATTTGGAAGCTATTCTCATGGTGGCATTGCGAGCGCGAGACCACAATGAGGCTACTGAGGGGCTTCAAGTTCGCGCGAAGTTGCCCGTGAGTGACCCGGATACATAGTCGGTCAGATCTTCATCACTCGGTGGCCAGCCAAGGCCCGTTCGAACCCCGTCTCGTAGAGTCGAAAATGACAAATTTCTCACTCCCTCATCTAGTGATGTAAGCAGGTGGAAGACACGGGCAATTGTGGGGATGTCCACCATGTCACCCAAAGGGAGGAATCCTCCTCCTCCATGCGAAGAGGGAGGTAGACAACTTCCGCGCTGGCTCGCTGAGGGAGATTCATCCAGCGCTTGGCCAGACTTTTCACCACCTCATCAGCTTCGATGAGTAGGGATTTTTCAACATGAGAGCCGTGTGAACAGAAATCAAGATGAAGATGTAAGATGAACCTAGCCACAGCATCGAGCTTCTGCCACGTGGCCAGTAATTAAACATCGATGGAGTGTACATCCTTGATCAGAGCTGTGGTATCGTCTGTCGGTGTCTGATTGCTTTAAGTTTGAGATTTTTAACTTTACGTGATATATTATTTTTTGTCAAATTTGATCAATGTTGATAATTGAGATTATTTTATTTATTTACTATAAATATTTTGAATAGGACTTTCAGTTGTTATCGTTGCAATACTTATAAATTTATCTATAATGGATCATAAATCATTAGTTTAAGTTTTTTTTGGTGGTTTTTCTGATGGTAAGTGATCACCGCCGTCCATAGACACTAGCAACACCAAGGGAGTCGCAAGTGCGTTGCCGGCCTTATAAATATGTGGGCCTCCGGCGCTCTCACTGACCGAACGAAACGCAACAGTGCAACCACTGTTACTTCACGTCGGTTTTCTGTGAGAGGGTGGTACTACCCCGGGCGAGCCGACCCATTCATGCTGAAACCAGTAATAGCTTCAGCGTAGCTCTACCACCTTCAAAACCTTTAAGTTACATATCAACGATAGAAAGGCTTATTAACTAATGTGCATTTGATAATTTTTTGTATTTTAGACAATCATCCTTCTTAACCTCTATATGTGTCTTGTTATATTAGTAAAATTCGTTATGATTATTGCTATTAAACAACAGCTAAGAGAATTATGACTACATTTTGTTTGTTTTTTTTAAGACAACTTTATTAATATTTTCTAAACATTTGTATATATATTATTATTGTTATTTTATGTTCCATAGTTTGGAGCGCGGAATGAGTTTATTCGACGTGTACTTAAATGTTTGTCAGTAAAATCTAAGGCCGTCGTCGGTAGCAAAGTGTTGACCCCAGGGCTTCTTTGTTCTTATTTTCTGTATCTTTATTATTATCTTTGTTGACATCTTATTTTTTACTGTTAATGTATTTTGTAAGTTCTTCTCCTTGCTCTAATAAATATGTTTCATTTCATTTATACTTTACGTTTCATTTTATTACTATAATGTCATGTTTTTATATACATAAATATGAATTAAGCTATTTTGCCAATAAAATAAAGCAATGTTTTACCTAAAATGTGTATCAAAATAAATAATCTACGCGGTGATAAGATGTCACTGCAGTCTAAAGTTATATATTAATAACCCACATCAAAAAATAGGTTATAATTTTGAGGTCAATCTCTCGTAGATGTCACAATCTACTCAAGAGAATTCAATAACAAGAGCCTTCTGAGCACTGATTTTAGAAACATTGAAATTCAGTTACATCTCGGATTAATATAAAAGAGCTGACGTACCAATAGATTAGTCAGAACTGAAAGATTCTTCTTCTTCTTCTTGTTTTGGCACCGCAGAAGCATTTGCCAGTGTCAATGTTTTGTTTCAAGACGGATTATAACAGAATGTTTACAAATAATATATGTTTATTAAAACGTAGGAAGTTCCTTTAATCAAATAAGATTTAAATAAAATAGGATTTAAAATACTTGTATGTACATAAATTTGATACACAGGAATTATGGATATATATATATATATATATATATATATATCCATAATATTTATAGTACATTATAAAACTACATGTAACAATATTAAATTTTAATATTATTTTCTAAAATGAAACAAGCTAATGTTTTGTATATATTATAATCATTAGAAGGCAATAGTGATAAAATGGATATAGGAAAAGGAACCTGTAATGATTTCAAAGAATGGAGGAAACTAGCGGAATCATTTAAAGGACAAGAAAAGAAAATATGGATAAGATTCGCTTCATCATATCCACAGGCACATGATGCATTTTGCACAACGCATAGTTTAGCCAAATCAAGAGGAGTACATGAGTGGCCCAATCTCATACGAATTAAAATAGTAGTTACAATTTTATTAAATCCCGCTTTAAAAATCCACATAAATTTCAGACTAATACTTGGTTGAATACTGAAATATATTTTTCCTTTAGATCTTGCACTACTCTTCCAGTATTCATTCCAGCCGTTCTTAAGATGAACACTAGATAAAGCAACAAGATCATGACAATGGATTTTAAAAGGATAATGGTCTCCACATTCCACAGCTTCTTTAGCTAATTGATCGGCTTTTTCATGTCCATAGATTCCAGTATGACCTGGAATCCAAGCAAACACTACTTTATAATTCCTAATAGAATAAACATGTAATAATTTGCGAATATCAAGAATAATAGAATAATTATATCTTAATTTGAATGGAAGTTTATTTAAGGCTTGCAAAGAACTAAGACTATCTGAAAAAATAACAGTTTTATTAAGTTTCATTAATAAAATGTACTCAATCGCTTTAAATATACCAAAGCACTCGCCACTGAAAACGCTCGATTCACAAGGCAGTTTAATTTTTTGGACAATGTTATATTGTGAGTGATAAACTCCAACCACAACAAAACTGTCATGAGAGTACTTTGACGCGTCACTAAATACATGGTGGTAATTTTGCAATTTTTCATTTTCTATCATCAAAAGGAAATTAATTTTTGATTCAGATGAATTCTTACTTATATGTACATTATACAGGATATCTGGTTGAACTAACAAAGCATTATAATGAGTGTTGTATACCGGTAAAACATCCGAACTATAAATAGGTGCAGAAAGCGATTTATACCTTAGATAACTTTGTACTAATGTGATAACTTTGTACTAATGTAGGTAAAGATTTATACTTCCAGAAGGAGGATGTGTTAATGTAGTTTAACAAGGATTCTGTTTTAGAAATTACTGGATGGTTCGAAAGTTGTAAAATATTAAAGAAGTACCTATCAGAGAGATATTGGCGTCTTAAAAATAACGGTGGATCACCACATTCTACTTGTAATGCGTTTTGGGTCTAGACTTCATTGCACCCGATACAATTCTTAAAGCTTTTGATTGTATTTTAGCGGAAGTGGTAGCATGGGTACCACTATGCTATTATCAGAAGGTACGGAGGGAAATGAAAGATCTGACTCCGATTGTGTAGACTAGTAACCGCTTTGGCAGCTGGATTACGAATCTCCTTTATTTGACGAAGCAACCATATTTAAATGAAACGGAATACGTGCAAATGTTACACACAAAAATATTAAACCATAAAAATATAAACAATATTATAGTTATAAAATAAATGTGAAAATTAGGAACAAACAATACAACTGAGTAACAATAAATGGAAACAATAAGCTAATATAATTCGCCGCATTGTGTGAGCCGTCTATCGTACGAATACAATTACACCCAGGTAGCATATGGTCGCCACCTGGGCGGCGAGTCTTTAATAGTTTCGTTGTTAATCCGACTAATTTTGGAATTTCGTAGTGCCGCTTCTGAGCCTATATCTGAATCCTTGTAGTACACACATACCACGTTTAATGTAGGTATGTGTGTCACTACAGTATCAAGGACAATTTTTTCAACGCTGTAATATTCCTTTCAATAAAACTTCATATGAAATAATAAATTTACATTAAATTTATCAAATCAATATCTCCTATGGAGTATATAGTAATATAACAGAATTCATCAAAGTATACTCATATAAAAATGTCCAGAGAGTATTTTAATATCATACGAGTCAAATAATATACAACAGGCAATTTATTTAAAATTTTAATGTGGCACTATTGTGAACTGTGTCCAACACAGTTCGAATATTATAACACTGGAGGAGTCACGATGCTACATTACCAAAGTAAACTATAGTTATTTATAGTCAATTCTAAAAATATTGTCAGTCATTATTAAATCCAGTTTATAAAAAGGCACAACTGCTTACAGAAATAGGTATGGTGATAATCATTCAGCCGTTGAACCTTCCAAATGTCTTGCACTCTTAAACCAAACATCAACAGTCTTAAATATAATATAAGTAATAGAAAGGCTAATTATAAAACTAGTTAATTTCACTTTAGTCAATTAATAATTACCACTATCAATATTGTAGTTTGAATTCATTATGCATTTACTATTAGACTCTATATGTATATATTGAAGAAGTGAACATAAATAGCAATATGTGTTATTGTTTACACTACAAATGGATCTGAAGTTAATCTGTCATCAGGACTTTTCCTGTATGCATATATATGTATACATATAAACAGGCAAAGATAAAACAGACCAGAACTTTTTCCTCCTGTTTTTATCTACAGATTTTGTGAAATTGATATTATTATTATTATTATGAGAAATGTATATAGTAAAAGATATACAAGAGCAAACCAGACTAAAATAGGTCAAACACTTTTATGTATAAAAACTCAACACACAATTTTCTTAGTACTAGAGTGGTACTAAACCAGAACCAATTACCAAATGAAATAGTATCTGCTAAAACAGTAAATTGTTCCAAAAACTGGCTATGGACAAATAAACTAACTTTAATAAGTGAACATGTCTAAATAAAAATCTAAAGTCTTCTACCCAGTGTGATATAGACATATCAGCAATTTATCTTGCTTGTCACTGATATTAACAAATAAATAAATAAAATGTGTCTGTTTTTTCCGTATCATGAACAAGTCAATGGCTTCATTAACAAGTTTCTATTCATCATATCTCTTGAACCTTACATGTGTAAACTCTTTGGAAAAAAAATCAATAACATTCTAACATTAAAAATTTGTGCATTGTGGTAAATTTAGACCATTAGATGACCACTAGTAATAATAAATTGGCTTGAATTGAGCTACCTATACAGAATGATAGAATATCAACCTCAGAACATTGGTTTAACAAGTAAGCTGTAGATGCTATACTTGCTTGGAAAGAGTTAATGCAAATAAGAATAGTGATCATAAGGTTTGTTTCCTCTGAAGATACGTTAAATTTATACCTGATATCATCATTAAACAAGAAATGCTACATTTATTAAGAGTACGTATTAACGTATTGTAACACAAAAACAACAGTATAATTTATTACACGTAAGGAACCCACGACAATGAAATACAAAAGTATTATAACCTCAAACGCGATCAAAAAATCAATAATTCTGTACTGCTAACAGTATACTACATGTTGTGTACCTATTGAATTGTTTTTCTGTGGGTATAACGACTGCTTCCGATCCGGGAGTAGTCCCCTCACTTTTGCCTGTACGTAAAGTGTACTCCGGCGACGAATCTCTATAGTTTTCCTTTGATATTCCACTGTCATGACCTGATACTCTTTTGGTGTCGCATTTTATACACTTTATACTCTCTGTTGGGTTGATTTGGCCGCACGTCTGACAATGCCACTGCAGCACAGATGCGATTGAGCCCATTTTAATTCAAACATGGCTATTGTCCCATAACAATGCGTCCTTTCTTACGAAAACAATTTACGATTTAGTAATAACGAAAACAGCTGATCCACCATGTTGTTTATATATAACTTTTTTCGAGTTGGATTTAATTTTAAGGCAACTGGATACATACCTTTCAGGCTTGATTCGGTACTATTTTCTACTTTATAAGAGTTTCATTTTTGTGTTATCTTAATATTTATGCTCAGAATACAGTTTACTTTTGCACATTTCCGATGTTTTAACTATTATTGGCATCATTCACATCATCAATCAGGCAAGATATATTATAGAATAGTTTGAATATGAGTTTTGTACTACATATTGTACTTGTTTTGTTTCCGCTAGAAATGCTTTTAATTGTAAATAACATATAAATATTATTTGTATAATATTTTATTTAGTGTCTATGTAACTCACGTTGTGTCCACAGTAAGCCAGTACTGTAGCACATTTTAGTTAATTTATGAGGTAATAGATGTCGCTTTACATTAATACAAAATTTCTGTATTGCACTGTCAAGATCGTCATCGAAATAATGACATCCTTAACTAGTAATCACAGTGTTATCGCTTCTCGGCCTTTTGGCTAAGATCAAAGTGTAGTATCTGTTCTTTTCAGCTTAATATCTGAAAGTTCCCGCATCGCGGGACCAGTATATTAAACTGATTTTTGTAAACTGACGGGATGTTCGGGGCTCGCTCCACTCCTGTCACGGGTCGGCCCGGCATTGCAGTGCCGCCGGGATCGGCCCACCAGAATTTACTTTATTGACTATCAAATAGCAGTGGTTGTACACATCCTGATAACATTGTGCACTTATAGCTTCCAATTATACAACCGAAATAGTTAAAATTATGCGACCATCAACCTGTAAAAAGTTGCTTAAACTGCGAGGCGCTAGAAACGCGTAGGTACATAATGGACCTAATAAACAACCATTTCATAGTATACACTGTACCAAAATTGTAATTGCATCAGCGAAAATAATTTATTATTGTAATGTTAATGCCTATTATAGAAAATCTACTACTACTGTGTATACAAAGCAATGCTTTCATAAGAGGGTCCAAAGCGGTTTAAACTAGTCCTCCGTATAAAATAATTATTCACAGCTACAATAGATGAACGGATAAAGATCATATTTCTTTAAGTATAAAGAGTTTTTATTTGTATAAATTAAATAAGTTTATCAGTGTATATATAAGAAATAACTATAATTATGTACAGATACAGTAGATGAGTGGATTAAGATAATCTATAATCAAAAGTTTCATCAATATGTTTTCTTTTCACTATAAATAATTGTTTATTGTCTATTAATACCATGGTTACGGTTAAAATAGTATTGGTTACTATGGCAACGGTAACGCGTAACGCATAGTACAACATTTTTTCCTTACCGGGCCATAAGAGGTTTTACTTAAAAATTCCAAAGTAATCTTTCAGCTAGAAAAAAAGCGCGGGAAGCACAAAGTTTGGCGGTCACTTTTTCTATTTGAATTTACTTATTTTTAATTTGGATAAGGTTTTCATTAGTTTGTATATATTTTAAGTAATGTGTAATTAGTGTGTATCTATACTTTATAGGTAAGTTTTTTGTTAAAATTGTATAATAGTTTAAAACCTGTAGTATATAGTATAAATCAATGAATGGAGGAGCCCCCAGACCCTGGGGGCTTCGTTCCTCCAGCAATTAACTACGTAACAATAACCTCTGAATCCGGTATGGACACAGAGGGGTCACAAAATCAGTCAAAAAATCGCAAACGACAACGACTTCATAAAATATGCAGAACTTGCAATAAAAAAGTTAGAAAGACTAATAACAATTCTAAATGTGGTTGTGCATGTGAAAGTGATGAAAATATAGGCGAGTCTGTGTCTAATATATTTAATAATACAAATAATTCATCATTGTCACTTCCACAGACTGACACTGAAAAAATAGAGTCGACATTTGTTAGAATTGGTAGAACTTCATATCAATCCACAGATGTGTCTCCTTATTTAATTCATGTCCAAAGAGAAGAATTGAATCCTACAGATGACTCCACATTTCACCCTCTTTCATTTGGTAATCTTTTAAAAAAGCATAACATAAATAATATCATTAATGGCAGTATGAAGCGTATTGGTAGAAACAGAATAGCAAATTATTTAGATGCTAATCAATTATGTTCACAGTTATTGGTTACTGACAGTATTGAAAACCCGTTAATTTACAATCCAACACTATTCCCAGAAACTTTACTTCACTTTTTACAGGTATAGAGCAACCATCATATAAAAACTAGTACCGGTGGAGTTACTCGTTTTCTTGAAAATAGTAGAATCGAACTTTTAGAAGGAGACAATGACAATCCATTATTATCCAACCATAATTTTAAACGTGTTAGTGAGTTACTTGAATAATTCGATGCATTTTCAGCAGATTTATCAGAACAGTAAACAAGAAGGTCATCAGCATATTGAAGAACATTTACATGCGGAACAAGAGAATATTCTAAATCACAAGTATAGATATTATATAAAAGAGGACTCAACACAGACCCTTGAGGAAGACCTTTCCATAATGTTCGACAATCATATTTGCTATTACTTTGCAAAGATATTGTCCTACCTGACAACATATTTACAACAAAAGATTAAAAAGATTAAAAGGAATGTGTAGTTTTTGATGTTTTTGTAATAAAATAGATAATTCGACATTGTCATATGCAGTATTAATATCTAGAAAGGCAGCGATTAAAAAAATATTTTCAGAAAATGAAAGCCGAATATCTGTTGTCAAAATAGCAATGTTATCTATGGTACTCCTACCCTTTCTAAATCCAAATTGTCTGTTCCCCAATAATTTCTTAGATTCAACTAACCATCCTAAACGATTTTTCACTAAAAGTTCAGCAATTTTTCCAAAAACAGAAGAAAGAGCTATTGGTCTGTATGAAGAAGGATTAGACGAACTTTTATTTGGTTTTAGAATAGGTACAATAACTTGTGACTTCCAGGAAGGTGGGATGTTTCCACCACGGAATACAATAGTATTGACAATATCTAAATAATAGTTAAGTGTGTAATCACTGGAATGAACAAAAAATGAATAGGGTATTCCATCTCTACCAGGAGATGAATCTTTTACATGGCTTAAAATGGTTTTCAATTCAGAGATTGAGAAAGAGTCATCGAATTCAGGAAAGTTATATGACGTAGGAGAGGTGAGGCTGTCAAACAAAATATTTGATGGGACATAAGGAGGAGATAAATGGTCTAAAAATTCATTAGACAGATTACGTGGCATAGGAGGATTAGAGTCAGAAAAGACAGATTTAAATCGTCTTATATTGCGCCAGACAATTGAAGATTTAGTATTAGGGCTAATAGAAAGATAAAATTTTCTCCAGCTCTCATTTTTTTTTTCTTTTAAACAAATCTTTGGTCGACTTGATAATTTCTGTTAATTTATTATAGTTTTTTATTGAAGTATTATTGCTATATACTTTTTCGGCTTCTTTTCGTTTAGCTATTGCCAATTTACAGTCACTGTCCCACCAAGAAGGAGATGCTACTTTACCCTTATAGGTGTTTTTTATAGAAAATGCTGCATTAGCCGCTTTTACCATAGCAGTACTCAATGCTTCACAGCAATTAACTACATCGCTGTTAATGACTGTGGGCATTGTTGAGGATTCAGATTTTGTTATATCTCTAAATAATTCCCATCTATGGTTAAAATCGGAACTATCTCGGGAAGGTAAATTATATTTAAAAATGGGAGATACATGAGCATTTGCATTAGAAAAGACTTTGTAAGGGAAGGAAATTAGAATAAGGTAGTGATCACTGCCCAAAGAAGACGAAAGAGTTTGCCAAGTTAAAGAAGATGCTAGATTGTAAGAGATCCTGTGTTAAGTATACAAAGATTAGAAGTGTCCAATATTTCAAGAAGTTGCTCACCATAGTAATTAGAAATAGAGCTGCCCCGTATTACGTGCTGTGAATTAAAGCCTCCTAGTATCAAGCATGACTTTGGAAAAGTAGAAATGATATTTTGAATCTCAGAAAAAATGACATTTGAAGGATGAGGAATGTAAAGAGAAACAAAACAAATGTTATTTACATCAACAGCTATAATAGAAAAATTATTATTAGTAGAAGGGAGAGTAATTCTCGAAAAGGGTAGACAATATTTAATTAATATGGCAACACCGCCATATCCATCAGAGCTGTCTTGTCAAATTACAGAATAACCTTAAATTTTAAAACATAATTCAGGCTTAAGCCACGTCTCAGAGAGACAGACTACTATAGGTACAAATTTATTTAGAATATGAATTAAATCTGCTTTTTTATTTATTAGGCTGCGACAGTTCCACTGTATTATTTTCCAATGGTCCATTATTGTTTAATAAAATATTTTTCAGCATATTTACTATTACAGCAACGTTGGACGGTAAATCATTGAAAGATTTTTCTTTATTATTTAGATTTACGGCACAACCATTAGCAGGAGGTGGTATACTATATTCCTGTAGTAGAGCATTATGTGCTACACGGTCGTAGCCTTTCTGCAATTTGGGGGGCGAACGAGGTTTTAACTGAATAGTTTTCTTGTATGATGTTTGTACATTTGTATTTGATATAGACGGTAACAGTGTTGTTGACTTTTTAATTCAGTTGAAGCAAATGAATCTAAATATGACTTAGTGACAGGCTTATGTATTTTAGCTGCTTCAGAATATGATACACAGTTCTGTGCCATATATAACTTAATATCCTGCTGTCGCTTCAATTCTGGGCACATTTTGCTTGAGCATAATGGTATCCAGAACATAAACAACAAGATGCATTATTTTCTTCATGAGAGCAAGTCTCCCTACCATGACTGTTACCACATTTAAAAAATCGTGGCAGAGATCTGCATTGTAATTTAGTATGTCCAAATCGACAACAATTATAGCACTGAATTGTAGGATGGTAGGGAGTTATAACATATAAATATTCGTTTTGGAAGTATCTATACATCAAAAGTGAGAATGACTGTTTGTGAAGGTTTATAGGATATAGTTCCATCAACTATCACTTTAAGGTTGAGTCTTCTAACTTTTATAATTTCTCCACAACCTATAGGAACTGATATATTGGATTTAATCTCATCTAATGTCCAATCTGTAGGGACTCCTCTAACTAAGCCCATGCGGGTAACATTAAAAGATGGAATAAACGCTTTTAATTTTTTTTCCTTCAACAATTTATTTGATAAAAATTGATTAGCATCTAAATAATTTGAAAAACTTAAAGCTATTCTGTTTCTACCAATACGCTTCATACTGCCATTAATGATATTATTTATGTTATGCTTTTTTAAAAGATTACCAAATGAAAGAGGGTGAAATGTGGAGTCATCTGTAGGATTCAATTCTTCTCTTTGGACATGAATTAAATAAGGAGACACATCTGTGGATTGATATGAAGTTCTACCAATTCTAACAAATGTCGACTCTATTTTTTCAGTGTCAGTCTGTGGAAGTGACAATGATGAATTATTTGTATTATTAAATATATTAGACACAGACTCGCCTATATTTTCATCACTTTCACATGCACAACCACATTTAGAATTGTTATTAGTCTTTCTAACTTTTTTATTGCAAGTTCTGCATATTTTATGAAGTCGTTGTCGTTTGCGATTTTTTGACTGATTTTGTGACCCCTCTGTGTCCATACCGGATTCAGAGGTTATTGTTACGTAGTTAATTGCTGGAGGAACGAAGCCCCCAGGGTCTGGGGGCTCCTCCATTCATTGATTTATACTATATACTACAGGTTTTAAACTATTATACAATTTTAACAAAAAACTTACCTATAAAGTATAGATACACACTAATTACACATTACTTAAAATATATACAAACTAATGAAAACCTTATCCAAATTAAAAATAAGTAAATTCAAATAGAAAAAGTGACCGCCAAACTTTGTGCTTCCCGCGCTTTTTTTCTAGCTGAAAGATTACTTTGGAATTTTTAAGTAAAACCTCTTATGGCCCGGTAAGGAAAAAATGTTGTACTATGCGTTACGCGTTACCGTTGCCATAGTAACCAATACTATTTTAACCGTAACCATGGTATTAATAGACAATAAACAATTATTTATAGTGAAAAGAAAACATATTGATGAAACTTTTGATTATAGATTATCTTAATCCACTCATCTACTGTATCTGTACATAATTATAGTTATTTCTTATATATACACTGATAAACTTATTTAATTTATACAAATAAAAACTCTTTATACTTAAAGAAATATGATCTTTATCCGTTCATCTATTGTAGCTGTGAATAATTATTTTATACGGAGGACTAGTTTAAACCGCTTTGGACCCTCTTATGAAAGCATTGCTTTGTATACACAGTAGTAGTAGATTTTCTATAATAGGCATTAACATTACAATAATAAATTATTTTCGCTGATGCAATTACAATTTTGGTACAGTGTATACTATGAAATGGTTGTTTATTAGGTCCATTATGTACCTACGCGTTTCTAGCGCCTCGCAGTTTAAGCAACTTTTTACAGGTTGATGGTCGCATAATTTTAACTATTTCGGTTGTATAATTGGAAGCTATAAGTGCACAATGTTATCAGGATGTGTACAACCACTGCTATTTGATAGTCAATAAAGTAAATTCTGGTGGGCCGATCCCGGCGGCACTGCAATGCCGGGCCGACCCGTGACAGGAGTGGAGCGAGCCCCGAACATCCCGTCAGTTTACAAAAATCAGTTTAATATACTGGTCCCGCGATGCGGGAACTTTCAGATATTAAGCTGAAAAGAACAGATACTACACTTTGATCTTAGCCAAAAGGCCGAGAAGCGATAACACTGTGATTACTAGTTAAGGATGTCATTATTTCGATGACGATCTTGACAGTGCAATACAGAAATTTTGTATTAATGTAAAGCGACATCTATTACCTCATAAATTAACTAAAATGTGCTACAGTACTGGCTTACTGTGGACACAACGTGAGTTACATAGACACTAAATAAAATATTATACAAATAATATTTATATGTTATTTACAATTAAAAGCATTTCTAGCGGAAACAAAACAAGTACAATATGTAGTACAAAACTCATATTCAAACTATTCTATAATATATCTTGCCTGATTGATGATGTGAATGATGCCAATAATAGTTAAAACATCGGAAATGTGCAAAAGTAAACTGTATTCTGAGCATAAATATTAAGATAACACAAAAATGAAACTCTTATAAAGTAGAAAATAGTACCGAATCAAGCCTGAAAGGTATGTATCCAGTTGCCTTAAAATTAAATCCAACTCGAAAAAAGTTATATATAAACAACATGGTGGATCAGCTGTTTTCGTTATTACTAAATCGTAAATTGTTTTCGTAAGAAAGGACGCATTGTTATGGGACAATAGCCATGTTTGAATTAAAATGGGCTCAATCGCATCTGTGCTGCAGTGGCATTGTCAGACGTGCGGCCAAATCAACCCAACAGAGAGTATAAAGTGTATAAAATGCGACACCAAAAGAGTATCAGGTCATGACAGTGGAATATCAAAGGAAAACTATAGAGATTCGTCGCCGGAGTACACTTTACGTACAGGCAAAAGTGAGGGGACTACTCCCGGATCGGAAGCAGTCGTTATACCCACAGAAAAACAATTCAATAGGTACACAACATGTAGTATACTGTTAGCAGTACAGAATTATTGATTTTTTGATCGCGTTTGAGGTTATAATACTTTTGTATTTCATTGTCGTGGGTTCCTTACGTGTAATAAATTATACTGTTGTTTTTGTGTTACAATACGTTAATACGTACTCTTAATAAATGTAGCATTTCTTGTTTAATGATGATATCAGGTATAAATTTAACGTATCTTCAGAGGAAACAAACCTTATGATCACTATTCTTATTTGCATTAACTCTTTCCAAGCAAGTATAGCATCTACAGCTTACTTGTTAAACCAATGTTCTGAGGTTGATATTCTATCATTCTGTATAGGTAGCTCAATTCAAGCCAATTTATTATTACTAGTGGTCATCTAATGGTCTAAATTTACCACAATGCACAAATTTTTAATGTTAGAATGTTATTGATTTTTTTTCCAAAGAGTTTACACATGTAAGGTTCAAGAGATATGATGAATAGAAACTTGTTAATGAAGCCATTGACTTGTTCATGATACGGAAAAAACAGACACATTTTATTTATTTATTTGTTAATATCAGTGACAAGCAAGATAAATTGCTGATATGTCTATATCACACTGGGTAGAAGACTTTAGATTTTTATTTAGACATGTTCACTTATTAAAGTTAGTTTATTTGTCCATAGCCAGTTTTTGGAACAATTTACTGTTTTAGCAGATACTATTTCATTTGGTAATTGGTTCTGGTTTAGTACCACTCTAGTACTAAGAAAATTGTGTGTTGAGTTTTTATACATAAAAGTGTTTGACCTATTTTAGTCTGGTTTGCTCTTGTATATCTTTTACTATATACATTTCTCATAATAATAATAATAATATCAATTTCACAAAATCTGTAGATAAAAACAGGAGGAAAAAGTTCTGGTCTGTTTTATCTTTGCCTGTTTATATGTATACATATATATGCATACAGGAAAAGTCCTGATGACAGATTAACTTCAGATCCATTTGTAGTGTAAACAATAACACATATTGCTATTTATGTTCACTTCTTCAATATATACATATAGAGTCTAATAGTAAATGCATAATGAATTCAAACTACAATATTGATAGTGGTAATTATTAATTGACTAAAGTGAAATTAACTAGTTTTATAATTAGCCTTTCTATTACTTATATTATATTTAAGACTGTTGATGTTTGGTTTAAGAGTGCAAGACATTTGCAAGGTTCAACGGCTGAATGATTATCACCATACCTATTTCTGTAAGCAGTTGTGCCTTTTTATAAACTGGATTTAATAATGACTGACAATATTTTTAGAATTGACTATAAATAACTATAGTTTACTTTGGTAATGTAGCATCGTGACTCCTCCAGTGTTATAATATTCGAACTGTGTTGGACACAGTTCACAATAGTGCCACATTAAAATTTTAAATAAATTGCCTGTTGTATATTATTTGACTCGTATGATATTAAAATACTCTCTGGACATTTTTATATGAGTATACTTTGATGAATTCTGTTATATTACTATATACTCCATAGGAGATATTGATTTGATAAATTTAATGTAAATTTATCATTTCATATGAAGTTTTATTGACAGTAATGTCATCATTTCTGTATCATAATTTAGCAAATGTATAAATAATTGTAGGTATCATCTTAGTGAATGAATGTTTTTTTGGCAACTTTCTTTGTTCTATACACCAGGGTATTACTAATGAACAAGGCAAAATATGAATATTTTTAATAGCATATTAGTAATTATACTTAGCAAAGTAATAGATTGAGCACTAAAATTTAAGCATTTAAGATTTATATTAGCTTTCAGTATTTGCTAAGGCCCATTTTACATATAAAGTTATTTTACTCTTTATATTTTATTACAGATACTTTTATGGTATTGATTTTTTTTTATTATATTGTATTTGGCTATTATTACTTGAATAAATTATCAGGATAGTTTAAATTCTGAAATAATACTTTTGAATGTACCCACTACTACTGAGTTAGGAAACATACTAGGGGCCCCTAGCAGTTTTTGAGATACAGACTGCATTATTAATTAAAAAGCTTTTGGTGAAAGAAAGCATTGTGATGAAACCGTGACAAGGTGATAGAAGTTTTCTAATGCCCACCTCATTAGTACTCTCGAGTTGAAAAGCAGTCAGCAAACACCTATAGATGTGTTCCAGAAGTTGCTTGTGTGAGTCAGCTACTCTTTAGGTTTGTCATATTGGATAATATCGTCATCAGTTATTTTTAGATGAGTATGTAAGATATATGTAAACAAATAATGTATATAAAAAAGTTAAAATATTTTAAAATTAACACATAAAAATCGGTGGTTGCAGTGGGTGGTCGTGTGTGGGCTCAGCCCCAGAGGCATCTCGTGTGTGGCGATGCCCTTGCGGTCTACGCAACGTGTCAGCGGCTTGGCGCTGCGCCGCCTGTGATGCTTTGGCGCATCACGCTCCCGTCTACAGGTAACCTTCCAACCATTGTTTGTACGTTGTACAATCTTTTAAATAGGTAAATTTGCAAAATACAGTTATACTAGTTTTACACTCTGAACATTGTGCAAGTATTTTAATTTTTCCTACAGTGTGATTATAAAGTATACACATAAAGCAGGGTGAAGTTGACTCATCTGAAAATATGACATTTCTTTCACTTTTTTTTATAAGTTGCGTACTGTAATTTCCATATTGCTGAATGGGGTTGCCAGTTGAACCTTTTTAGTTTATCTGTATTTGTATAATTCTACTGTTTTATCTATATTCCAATAATACTATTTCTTTCTTTGTTCTTCTTGTTGGTATAAACTACATCACTACATATTATAAAACAAAGTCGTCCACCGCATCTCTCTGTCTGTATGTTCGTTATAAACTAGAAAACTACTAAACCGATTGTAATGCAGTCTTCACCAATAGATATAATATCTATTATATTACATGGGGAAGGTTTAGACATATAACTTGTCAAGGTTTTGTGTACAGTGATTGCAATATAATGATAATTGTTGGAAGTGTTAGAAAAAGTCAGGCCTCTTGGGAGCTTTCATCAAAAACGCTGCCTAATTATTTTGAAATAAAAAAAACAATGCATAGTGAGATATTCCTCTTTTCTAGATCTACAAAAAAGTCTGCGATCGCATATAACTATCTTTTAAGGATAGTTTACTATACTCATCTATCTTCTAAAAACATGGTCATATACAATGAGGTAATTAGAAGGCTATTTAGACTTATACAGTATTAATCCTTATCAAATTAAATACTTTAGTTACCTCAAACATTTAATGCACATAAGTATATAATATAATAATAATAATAATAATAGTATATAATTTTACATATACACCAACCTATACATTATGGTAAGCTCCCTTACAAGGGAGATTGTTTCTATGTAATATAATTATACGAATTTTCGGTTGTTGTTTCTTATATTACAGGCTTTCTGATGATGAGGACCAGGCTTCAGGGATGACGGACAAAGAAAAGTCTGTCAGAGGTAGGTTTTTTTGCAATAAAGAACTCTATTACAATACCCTGACAATATACTAATTACAATATATTTCCAGATAACACTATGATACGATCCAATACCCTGGCAGTCCCTTCATATAAACCAACTACAAATTATTCAGATGGTAGGAGGTTGAACTTAGATCTCCAATCTCTCAGATTATCTCCCACACAATTGACTGATCATGCTCATGGCGTCACGAGATCCTTATCTCATGGGTCTGTCATAAATTCTCAGCAAAAGTGGTGGAATGTGGACGAAACTCGAGGTAGCATAAACAGACCAACAAGTTTGGTGGTGCCTGAGAGATATAATACAGCACATTTCACACCTAGAGAGTCTTTCTTGAGAAGTCTGCACACTGTGACGCGGAAGCCTAAAAAGTGCAATGAGAGCAAATCTAACTGGGAACTGAACTATGTCAAGGAATACCAACGGGAGCAAAGTAAAGCTCTACATCTGAAGACATGGGCATGTAGCAAGTGCACTCTTGAAAATTCTGGAATTAGAACTCATTGTGAGGCTTGCTTGTCTCCTAGAGTGTCGCCAGTATCGCGTATGCCCAACTCACGAGGCTTGAGCGTAACTACTTTAAGTAGATACGAAACTTTTGGCTGGGATGGAGCGACGTCATTGCCTTTATCAGGCGGTGTTATGATAACTGTTCCCGATTGGCCGAAAACTGATAACCGACTGGACTCTTCGTTTAGACGATCTATTAGCGCGCAAAACTCTCCAGAAATTCGACCAACATACCGACGCTCGTTTTCCGAACAAACTAACACTGAGCGGCCGGTGGGTAAAGTGATATCAAGCAGGCGGAGCCTGAACGATTACCAAAAGTCACTTGCGACCTACTGTGGCACCCAAACACAAGTAGAAAGAAAAGATATTGACAAAAAGGGCGACGAAACCGTCGAAATTGACAAAGAATGCAGTTGGGATACGAACGCAGAAGGGGTCATCTATGCTCTGCCAAACAAAGGGAAATATAAGGATTTGAATCTGCAACTGCAGGTGAACAACAACGGAACGAGATATTCGTACGTCTCCGTTCAGGATACGAAGACAGTCATGAGCAATTCACAGAACGAAGTGCTGTACGCCAATGATATTGGGGACGGTGATTACGCGAGAATAGATGAGTTGCTAAGCATCGAGAACTGCATCTCTCCTGTCAGTGAAACAGCGGGGAGTAACCTTCGTACTTCTCATATTGGAGTCTCCATACCAAAGGAGACAAACACTAAAACATTTAATACACCAGTTGTGAAAGTGAGTCATAATCCAAGAGAGTCATCTAAAGTGCCTTCAACACAACAGCTGACCACGTAAGTGCAGAATATTCTCTAGAAATAAATGTTCCACATGGATTGTTATTCTGCCTGATGAGGTTAAGAGAATAATGACCTATCATGTTATTGACAAATTTCTGAATATTTATGATTTACTTATTGTTTCTATTTTCTTATATTTTATCCCACATAAGAAAAGTCAGCACAAAATGTTTTCCACTTCTATTTTTCTCTATCAGTTGTCATGTCAATATATGCACTCTTTATACACAATTCACTGTATCTATATCTACTTTGATAAAACTCCACACCTGTGTTCATTTCTCTCCTATTTAACACTCTTTTTAGTTCTGTTATCCATCTTTGGGACTTCTTCATACCATACTAATATATTTCTCCTTAACTTCTCTATACACTGGTATTACTTTCATGCTTTCTCTGAATATTTCTGATTACATCATCACATTCATTTCAAAATTCGCATCTCAGGCACATCGCACCCTTAGAAGGTTTTCTATTGCCAAACTAAAATACCTAAAAAATATGTGCCCTTACTTTATTACGGGTGCAACATGCAATAGCATTCTCATTCATACATACAGGTTTTATATATTTATCTCTTGTGTTTTGTATCTTACGTACATATGATTCTATAGTATTGGTTACATGATCTGGGTGATAGGAAACAACAATTGTATCGAATTGAACTATGACCAGCTTATTCTTGGTGCAACACTATCCGTAGTCTCACACATACTTATATAATGTTCCAGGATCAGTCGGTGTATACTCAGTAATTAAGTGGTTGGTAGGGTATTTGTACCTGATGGATTGCTAAAACAAGCCTTTTTTTTTCAAATATTCATTACTTTTCTGATTGGCAAAATTTCAGAAATTTCGGAGGAAAGTCTGTATAGAGCAAGAAAGGATGAAAAATTTTCGGCTGAATCGAAAGGCGTCGGGGTTGAAAGTGTGTCATTTTGATTTTTTTTTAAACTGATCAATACTATTGGCCTGATGTGTTTTACAGCTTCATTGAACTTATTGGTGAGCGCTTAACGCACTTGGCCATATGGGAACAATAGCAAGGCCGCCTAAATGGCTGATCGATTTCGTGTGGAACACCCCATTTCCAGATGCTAAGATGCGTACAGACTGACATTATTTAGCATAGTTTAGATTTATCATGGTTGCGGTAATACAGGAGTTAGTTGCGTTGGTTTGTGGTTGTTTGTGACTTGTTTCTTTTATCGATGTAACCATTTGGGCAAATAGGACGGAGATTAGGTCGGGGCGCATGTGGCAGTGCGGTGAGTGCTGGTTCGCGTACAACGCGTGGTGGGCGCGCCGGTGCGACGTGTGTCGCGCTGCCCGCGCCCCCCACGCGCCTGTCACCCTCGCCACCTCCTCCTCCACCACTTCTGCACCAGCACCAGCAGATGTTCAACACACGTCTGATATGTGAGCACACTTTCTTTCAGTATAATATAGGAAAGAACTGGTTATCAGTCGATTAGCCTTTGAATATGACCAGTACTACATGGTATTACTGCAGCATGGTTAAATGGGGTTGATAACTCGTTTCTTTTAATTACAGCTTTTAGAGTGGGCAAAAAGGTGTGTGTCGACACATTTTTAGCTTTCTGGCGTCAGGCAGGCATTGAGAAATGCTCTACTGTCATAATAAGATTTCATCACAAAATTTTTTTTCTTTATTGCGTCGCTTTGATTATTGCACTGGATATTTAAGTATTATGACAAATAAATACTACAATAAACCTACATAAAACTTTCATATAAACAAGAATTTAAACATCTGTTAATGGCTTAGACTGAAACACCTGAAACGAATTTGATGAGACATTCACTAGCACATGGAGGACTTTTCTAATATTATCTACGCTAGACATCGTTATAATTCGCCATAAGGCCATAATTGCCACAAAGCTGAGTGTTTATTCCTGGTGAAGGTTTTTATGCAATCCATTTTACTGTAACTCGCCAATAGATGGGGCTATTTTATTGTTAAATTTCATATTATAACGAAACCACGAGAAAGTCGCCGGCATTTGCATATATTTTTTATATTATAGGGGGCAAACGAACAAGTGGGTCACCTGATGGTAAGTGATCACCGCCGTCCATAGACACTAGCAACACTAGGGGAGTTGCAAGTGCGTTGCCGGCCTTTTAAATATGTGGGCCTCCGGCACTCTCACTGACCGAACGAAACGCAACAGTGCAACCACTGTTACTTCACGTCGGTTTTCTGTGAGAGGGTGGTACTACCCCGGGCGAGCCGACCCATTCATGCTGAAAGCAGTAATAGCTTCAGCGTAGCTCTACCACCTACCTATATATATATATATATATTCTTTTGAGGCCCTGTCAGTCAAGACAACACCGTACCTATAGGATGATGAATTTTCGTAGAAGGTTCTATGCTACTTATTTCTTGGATTCAATTGACCGTATGCCATTTTTTAAAATAAATTACCTATTTTGTATATAAATGTAAACGTAACTTTGATAAACAGTCATTGTGGATATTGAGGAGATACCATAAGACACAGAAGTGTGAAACTAAATATCCTTACTAAGAGTAAAAGTTACATTTTCGAAGCGATATTTTGGTGAAATTAATCTCTATTTGTTGAAGACTTGCGAATACGTCGGCGGAAGCTGGTGTTGGTTGTGGTGCTGGTGCCAGCTGTAGTACCAAGATAAATGATACCACGACACGTACTGAGCCGAAGAAGCTGACTGTACCTATCGCCTCCCTTGACCACGACCTCAATAGTGATGAGCTTCTTTTTGCAGTTGGTGAGTTATCTTCTGTCCTTTTCCTTTTTGCAGTTGGTGAGTTATCTTCTGTCCTTTTCATATCCACGAGAAATTCCACACGTCGTGTCTCGCTCGTTATCGGCAAATAGTATGAGACATAAAACTAGTGCTCAGTGGTTCATGATAAAGACAACGACTGTTATAGAGTAACACGTGGGGTTACCTTTTTTTTCATTTATTCAATATGTGTACATATCATAAAATCTTGGAAACTACCAAACTGATTTGAATGTAGTATTTACAGAGATTCAAAGAAGTCTCTAGACTACATTTCATTACACTTTTTAATGATCAAATGCCCACTTTTAAAGAGAATATGATGAAGAAACCGTCGGAACCTTATTAATAATATAAATGTAAAAGTAAGTTAGCTTGTGTGTGTGTATTGCACTTTCACACCCAAATTTAACCTAAATTGCTCAACCGATCATCATGAAATTTTGCATACACATTGTTTGTGGTATAGAAAAGGACATAGGGTACACTTCACTCAGAAAAAATGTACTGTTCCTGAGGAAATAGTCAAATTCACATGAACACATGCAAAGCTGTGAGCAAAACCTCTTAATTCATAAATACTACATAGCTTAAAATGTTTTTATTTTTATTATAAAATCTGTCCGACAGCTGAATTACTTTAGAGCACCAGAGAGCTGAATAAAGTAACTATATAATAACAAATTTGACATGAAGAAAAACCACTATGGTTGACCTAGTTAAGTTATTATTATGGGATTTTATTAGAACCAGCGAGCAGCAGTACCAGCTCCACCAGTACGACACCTGGACACTGGTCCTGTGGTCGATGCACCCTAGTCAATGAACCCGAGGCAGCTGCCTGCGCAGCCTGTGCCGGCTCTAGACCACCACCACACCATTACTGGTGAGGAACTCTATCCATTATGCCCTTCAATAAAGTGAGAGTTGTATAATTAACTCGAATCAAATTGCTGTCGTTCTATATTATCCGATATATTAAAACGTAAAAGAAACGTAAAGTAGAAGAAACACTGATAATAAACCTCGAACACAACTACAGTCCAATCTGAATAGGTATATATGTTGCATGTTGGCTCGGACGTGTATATGGCTATACCATGTTGACAGTTTCATAAAGTGTACACATTATTTTTGTTTAAAATTACAAATAATAATTGAAGGGAAGTAAGATGCTCTGTCTCTCTTCTTATAGGTAGAATCTTGCAGCTTCATGTTTTTATTTTCTGTTCCTGATATTAATGTTTTATTGCGACATTAACATAAATTATCATAAACTTGGAATACATTAAAGTTAATTCCAGGTCATGCAGTTCCTGTACCTTGAGAAATCCACTATCGGCTTCGTTATGCCTCGCGTGCAAGACGCCCCCGGTGCCTAAACACGGTGTCCCGGGTTCCTCTGATAACATAGGTATGTCAAACTACTTTACTTTTAGACAAAATTACATTCTTTTCAATGTTTACATTGTTGTCGATCTACGAAAGTGAACCATTGTATTAAACTAGCTTTTGCTTGCGATTTCGTTTTGATATATATGATCTTACCGTCGGAACAGTACATTTTTTCTGGGTGAAATGTACCCTGTGTTCTTTTTTGTACCCCTGTTAACATGTATGTGTCGGCACCTGTGCCGTCATATACACTTAGCCATCAATCTGTAAACAACACGTGCACCTCCAACCCCACAGATCGTGTTATTCAAATACTATCACGCTCCCTACTACTCGTCGTTTCGGTATAAAATGAACGGAGCGACCATAGTTCGGGCAGTACACGATCACCCCACACACTTGCACACCTAGGCACTCAGTGGTGGGCTGTTTTTTTTTGCCCTTTTCGGACTGAAATAGGTCACATAACACAGTAGTCAGATACCAAATACACATATACATTCGTGAAACATGCATGGTCACACATGCATTTTTCACGAATTCATATATAGCTAGCTTAGTTAGGTCGGGAATCCGGCGACAGCTCAAGCCGAGGTGCACCGAGTGCCCTTGAGATGTACGCCTAAAACCAATCGGGTGAGTGCCCTAAGCGCTCCCCTTAGTAGTCCGGTGAAACTGTGAAGGCCACAATGGCTGGCAGTGTAGCTCAGTTCGAAAAAAAAAAAAAAAAAAAAAATAGTTCGGGCAGTCTTGTCTCTGGCGTTGTACGGTACACTTGTGGTATTGTGCTAGTAGCTTATCCAACTCTTGATAATTAATTTGTATTGTCACGATTAATTAATTAGTAACCCACAGTCTTAACTGGAAGGAATTAATAATACTTGATTATTCAGTTTTGATTACATTACTTGAAATATAAAGACCCGTTGGTATTTCTTTAATTCGCTACATCAACATCCCGACCTTACGCATTCTACTATGCAAAATTTCAAAATAATCGGTTGGGTAATTAAGAACCGAAAGCGTAAGAAACAAACAAACTAACTCACTTACCCATTTATAATAATTTTCCAATATACGTGTGGTAGTCACAGTATACTCTAGTACAATCCGATCTAGTACAATTGTGTATGCAATACATATGGTCAATTTCTTATACCACTAACATGTGAAATTCAATTTATTTTCACACGATTGAGACATTAAGTATAATGATTAATTATAAATTAGGTCGCAGCCCATCTCCCAGGAGGGGTAACAAGCAAACACCAGCACTTCCACGTCGAATTTCAAGGCACAAGACACCACCACCAGAGACCAAGTAAGTCAGTTGTTGTCTAATCAATCATTAATTTCTCCCATTGTTAAGTGTTTTTGCAGTATACTTTTGTAAGACTTTTTACAGGAAATATATATGTACGTAATCTTAGTGGAGATATTAATCACCAGACCCACGCTGGCCGGCATAACCTATTCTAAGCAGTGGATTGTATTTTTAAACTGGCGAGAAGTTAATCCATTATGATGCTCCTTTCGGTATCCGCACAATGCCGAAGAGCGAGTCCGAGTGCAAGTGACTGATCCTCTTCGATTTTGACTTTTTCACATTATACTTAATGTTTCAAAAATAACTTAGACTGCCTCCAAATTATCTCTTAAGTATACTTATACTGGTTTCTGTCTAGAAGAAGTGTCTGCAAAAATATATACTGCTTAACAAATCAAAAATGTATAAAAAGAAGTGGGCAAAAACCGCCCTGAAATTCAAGGTATATGACCAGAATGGTGCGAATGTATTAAAAAACATGCTTGAAGTGTATGGGTATATGACCAAAATGGTGCAAATATGTTATAAACAAAAGCTGAAAGTCAAAATGCAAAATGCTGTTAAATTGCGATCGATTTCTGCCAAGACTAACCTTGGAAGATGATAGATAGTTAGTAGATTATCTCTAAGAACGATTCTGAATAAACATGGAATTAAAAAAAAAACGCAGTTTTTGCACAAATATCATTTAAACTTGACTGGCTCTATCACTTTTTTATTTTAGCTCTGCTTCCTGCAAGTTTTTTCAGTTGTGTTTTTAGGAATGAACACAGAGATGGAGAGTAATTTCTAGACATTACTATTTCTTGTAATTCACTTTACAATAGCCTTTTGAAATTGAAACCCAATTTATATGATGTTTTAACTTAGTATGCCGCAAATGGGTAATGCACTTTTGTATCTTATTGTGGAACTTGACAAAACCATTTTTTTTTATTGTTATTACCGTATCTAAAAGGTGACTACTAGTTTATCTAAAAATAAGTTTCTCATTATATCTAATCATACTATGTTTTGAATAACCTAGATCAGAGATAACGGAATGGTCCTGTACGGAATGCACGTTTACAAATAATGGTAATGCGCTCTGCTGCGAGATGTGTCAGTCTCCGAAGACGAGGCTCCTGCCCGCTGCACCGGATTCCCTTAGACTTGACGACGAGGACTCGCGTATGTATCTTTCTCATTTTCTCTTTCCTTTTACATCCTATAGGTCGATTGTGTGGAACCCTGTCAACATTTATACAAGAGAATGAATTTTCGTTTTTCTTGACTAGTAAAATGAAATCATGCTAGAAATTTACCTATTTATTATCGACACTTTTTGAAGTGATACGTTTAATAACAAGGTTTTAATGTAATTGGTTGCAAATGTCATTATGCTTTTAACGCCATCTATCCGCTCGTTCTTCGTACTGAATTTTAATACAAGTTCTAAATGTTTGATATTTAAATATGTCAGTTAAATTGGTGATATTATATGGCTTAGATTTGGCGAGATATTTGATAAATGTAATAATTATAAAACGTTTCAGTTATTAATAGTAATTAAGCAAATGCATATTTTATTTTTAAATTAAATTGAATTGAATGTTGTGATTACTAATGCTAATCGCATATCTGCGCGACGAAACTTGGGTCATTTGTGCCGCTAAAAAG
This sequence comes from Antheraea assamensis, assembly GCA_035772565.1. Taxonomy (NCBI): domain Eukaryota; kingdom Metazoa; phylum Arthropoda; class Insecta; order Lepidoptera; family Saturniidae; genus Antheraea; species Antheraea assamensis. Next base: position 948,404 of record JAQQSE010000046.1, on the reverse strand, counting down.
TGACCTCAAAATTAATTCCGATAAAGGCTTAGAATAACGTTTACACACTATTATCATTTCAATAGTAACTCGAAATTAGCGTATCCAAGTTCCTTTGATGTGTATAGACACCGCCAGCCCAGATATCGTGCTGCGTGTACGCAATCCGATAGTTCGTTACTCATAACGATAATATCTTCCCATGACTGCATTTAGTCTGACCATAGACAAAACTTCGTGCCGATACACGCAGGTATGGGAGTAGCATAAGAAAAAGTACGCTTTTTCCTAAGTTTCACTTGTGAACTAGAGAGTGATATCATCTTTTTCTTCTTGTAATGATGGCAACGTGCATGAAGTGCAAAATTTCACCATTGTTATATTATTAGAAAATACAATTATTCTCAAGATTTATTTCTTAAGTTCTTGAGAAAAATAATTAATGGTAATAGTTTATACAATGATACTGAGTCATCCAGCCAAAGCTAAAACAACAAATTCACATGTTTTAGTACAATACACCAGTAATGTACGGAAATTATACAACCTATCATCAATTCATGATAGTCAAAAATCTTCCTCCAGCTGAAGGTTCGGATGGAGAACGGCAAGAGAGTGCTCCGATGGAGATATTGAGGTTGAGTGAGGAGAGTCACGCCTGGACTCAGTGGCAAGAGGTCCTCGCGCAGTGTGCTGCCGTGAGTTCACTTGTTTAATGTGTTGTTTTTTCCCAATTACCTTAAACAAACTAGACTGAATACAAGTTTAGATAAGCCATTCTTGTATTTAGATATAACCAGGATATCCTAACTAGAACTATAAATGCGAAAATAGTTTGTTTGTGTGTTACTTCACTACTCAACAGATCGTACCTTCGGCTCGCGTGTGAGTGACTAATAAAGTACCTTCGGCTCACGTGTGAGTAACTAATAAAGTACCTTCGGCTCGCATTACCTTCGGTTCGCTTGTGAGTAACAAATAAAGTACCTTCGGTTCGCGTGTGAGTAACAAACAAAGTACCTTCGATTCGCGTGTGAATAACTAATAAAATACCATCGGATTGAGTGTGAGTAATTAATAAAGTACCTTCGGTTTGCGTTTGAGTAATTAATAAAGCACTATCGGCTCGAGTGGTGAGTAATAAAGTACCTTCAGCTCGCTTGTAAGTAACTAATAAAGTATCTTCAGCTCGCTTGTGAGTAACTAATGAAGTACCTTCGGTTCGCGTGAGAGTAACTAATAATGTACCATCGGATCGAATGTGAGTAACTAATAAATTACCTTCGGTTTGCGTTTGAAAAATTAATAAAGCACCATCGGCTCGAGTGCGAGTAATTAATATAGGACCTTTGGTTCGCATGTGAGTAACTAATAAAGTACCTTAAGTGCGCGTATGCGTAACTAATCAAGTATCTAAATAAAGTGCGGTTGCTTGCAGACGGGTGAACAATACGTGGATCCGTCGTTCCCAGCGACAGCGCGCTCGCTGTACTACGGGGGCGGTGCGGCGAGCAGCACAGGGGGTGTGGGGGGCGAGGTGGGGGCGGGTGCGGCGACGCGCTGGCTGCGTCCCCATCAGATCCACGTGGAGCCGGACCACAGGGCGCCCTGGCTCGTCTTCCGAGATCCTAGGCCTTCTGATATCTCGCAAGGTCAATAACGATATATTAACTTTTGAACATACCATATCGCAATATACTCAGAAACTATATGTTATTAACCGTCTACATAAGTTTTTCATTATGTGTTGAGTTCATAAAGCAGTCGACCACTAGAATTCTATTTTCTATCTCGTCGTTTGGTGGACAAGTGTTGCTGAGGAGGATAATAGAAGTGATGGGTGGTGTCCGTTAAGGCGTTGAGTAACAACTGAAACACATTTTTACCTGTTTCATCATAAATTGGTAACCGGAGGGTGGTAGGTAGTCGTGATGTTCTGATCCATTATCGAGAAATTTAGGTAGGAAGATTATATTGGTGATAAATGATGTTCAAAGGGGGGGGGGGGGGCTGAGTAGCTGCTGCAACATACCTTCAGATATTTAGCGAGAGATTGTTGATCTGAGGATTGTGGTAAGCTAGAAGATTGTGGCCCATTGTATGAATTCGACCTTGGGGAGCTATAGAGAAGCTTATCCTGATATGTATGTGTAGGGATGCTGGGTGACTATTGGAATATACCTTCTGATGTTTGTCGATAGATTATTAACCTGAAGGTGGTAGCTAGTCACAGAGTTTTGGCCCACTGTAATGATTCGAATTTACTGCAGAATCAAGAAGCTTAAGTTGGTGAGTGGTGTGTTGTTACTGGAACACACCAACAGGTGCTTGGCGATAGATTATCAACTTTAGTGTGGTCACTGGTCACGAAGTTGTGGTCCGCTGTAGGATTTTAAAGTTATGTCATGATGGAAAAGTTTGGTAGTGGAATATTGGTGCGTAGGGGTGCTGGGGAACTGCTGGCTGCTGTCGGCGCTAGCGGTGCTGGCGGAGCGGTCAGCACTGGTGCGCGGGGTGGTAGTGCGAGCGGAGCCGTCGCTGGGCGCGTACCAGCTACGACTGTGCAAGGACGGCCGCTGGCTCACGCTCACCCTCGACGACCTCCTGCCCGCCAACAAGAAGGGACATCTCGTCTACTCACAGGTAACATCTAACTCATCTCAAACGATCACTCCTCTCTAAGTTAATGTCTAAGAAATCACCTCTATTGTTTCTGGAACGTATCTTGTTTATAGTCATGATAATTAAAAAGTCAATATTCACATTTTTGGTATCCAACCTATTTTTTTAATATAACATTAATATTAAAATGAGTATTAGTCACAGGTAGCGCGTAAACCAACTAAACAGTCGCTCTACTCCTAAATCAATGTCTATGAAATCGCGTCTATTGTCTCTGGAACGCGTCTTGTTTATGGCAACAACAATTTAAAAAGTCAATATTGATGTTTTGAATATCGAATCAGATCTTATAGTAGTTATTTTTTATAATGTTGCCATAACATTAAAACTAGCGTTTTGATATCATGGTGAAAAAACGCTCACACGCTCACACGTGTCGTAACTGATTTGTTCTTTCATAAGAAACAATCAAATATTTAAAAATATGTACCAATTATATAACAATTAATTATAGTCCCAAACAGAATATATAAACAACTGACTACAAAATGTAATGAAGCCTGTAATATTAAAAAAATAAGCAATGTATGAAAGTGGCACATCATACATAATGAGAATATTTATTAAACTGACCACGGGCTCATTCATACTTTTCATACAGGATGACTAAACAAAGACTATACATTATTATTTAAATTACCACAATAGAACTATAAGCAAACATGAATTATCATGACATATAAACTGTTAAGAAAATCATGCGAATTCTTTCTTCCCTGACTCTTGAGCTAATTACAGTAAAATATCAACCCAAGTTGTATTCATTACATAAATATTTATCCAGGCGAAGAGGAAACAGTTATGGGTGCCTTTGATAGAGAAAGCCGTTGCCAAACTACACGGGTGTTACGAGGCCCTCGTCTCCGGCAGAGCTATCGAAGGTACATAGTAGGACCACTAAATATAACTCATCAATAACATTTGATTATACAGAAAAATGTAGAATAACAACCATTAGAAAGCTAGTAAAATAAAAAAAATTAAGTTACTGTTCGAATGGCAATTGGTGTCAAATCAATAATATAAATGTATAATAATATTCTTTGGTTATTTTGATAATGAATTATTAAAACATAATTATCTCTCTAAGGAAAGAATGTACTTTGATAATTCCACACGTTTGAATCATACAAACAACAGTAACAAAACTTTAGCTGTATGTAAAGAAAGAAACGACAATTTATTCATTCCAATGTAATTTCCCAAATCACTATCAATCATATTAACCAAATTATTTTGAATAATTTTTTTTAAATTATATTAAACAAAAATCTGTACCTGTGCTAGTGAAAGCTTTAAAAATGACCATCGACGGTTTTTGATAAATTGCTATATAAGTGACGTCATCGTTCTGTAATAAACGAATATGTATTTTTTCTGACAACGAAATAGGTTTGTTTTTTTGCCACCATTGGCAGACCAAGAAGGTCTAGAGACGTTTGATTGAGAATTGATTGTTACCCCCAGAATAGGTGATAATGACAGGGTAATTCCACCAGGTCTGTGCACTCTGACGGGTGCTCCGTGCGAGTCGGTGTCGCTGCAGGCTGGCGGAGGAGGCAGTGGCGGTGGTGGAGGAGGGGGAGCCCCGCTGGAGCAGCTGGACCGGGACTTAGTGTGGGCGCAGCTATTGTCCTCACGGCAGGCGTGTTTCCTGATGGGAGCCAGCTGTGGGGGAGGGAATATGAAGGTGTCGTGTCATTTTATTTTATAATGCCCTCTTACTTTTACAGAAACAAAGCTTGAATATTTTTAGCTTCAAAACCTATCTTTGTATCGTTCTTTGGTGCTCAAAAAGGTATTCTGACGTGGTCTTTCTGAATTTCGACTTTGTCATTTTGTATCGTCACCATTTACGACGTCATGTTGGACAAATTGTGTCCAAAAACAATTTTCTGGCAACATTTCATGATAATCATTTTCCTATAAAAACTTATATGCGATAAAGAATTATGTCGTGGATTTTTTTTTGTGTACTGATTTGTTTTAGCGTACGACCGCCGCAAGTTGAGTATGGATTTGTGCATGATATCTAGTTGAATACAAAACAAAGTTGAAGTATTATTGAAGGAATCTTAAATTGTCATTTGTTTACCCGTAATTTATCTCGATATTATACTTACAGTATGTATCCATATTGAGAGTTGTGGTCCGGGCAGGTGGATGAGGAAGAGTACCAGCGGCTGGGGCTGCGACCGCGGCACGCGTATTCGGTGCTGGACGTGGTGGAGCTGCGCGCTGGGGGTGGGGCTGGGGGAGGTGGTGGTGGTGGGGAGGAGGTAGTGCGATTGGTGCGGCTGCGCAACCCGTGGGGGCACTACACGTGGCGCGGTGCGTGGGCGCACGGGTGCGCGCGCTGGACGGAGGTGGCGCGCCGTGCGGTGCGGGACCAGGTCGCCTCCTCAGACGCAGACCGCGACCAGGGAGTCTTCTGGATCAGCTTCGATGATGTCCTCAAGTCAGTATCAACTATTTACCATCGAAAAATATACCTCTTTACCTTTCAGCTTGAATGTACATGTATGTACGTAGTGTAAAACTAGCGGTGAACATTGCGATTTGTACTCACTATTTTTTTAAAACAGAGAGTACTCATGCCCATACTCGCAAAGCCATCGATCAAGCTACTGTGGTTTGGCGGTCAAATTCGCTTCCACACACTTGTCGGCAACGTCTCAAGTCTAGGTTTGACCTAAAGAGGACTATTTCAGCACGCTCTTAACACTATACAAAGACATTAAAAATTTCTTTTACTAACTTTCGAATTTTATTTGTTTAGACCAATATTCAGATTCGGAATACATGTTTGGATTTATGAGATACACATGCTAATTTATCATAGCCAAATCCACGCAAAATTGTATTCAAGGCAACAGCCCTAACAGAGGTTCGGCTACTTTGGCACCCTTGAACTTATTGTCATACGACTGAGTACCCTAAGCATACGCCTAAAAAGCCTGGTGAATATGTAAAGACCTGTCAGGCCAACAGCCGTTTATCAGTTCGGAAAAGAAAAAAAAAGAGCGGTGAGAATTCTCGCTCGGTTCGTTGGACCGTTCAGATCTGCACCGAAATGTCCAGTCCAATACAATCTATCGAGTGCAAAGTTATTGCGACGTCGCCCTTTGATAATACTCTCAAACTATTATCATCATTTACTCTCCTGGAGATATTTAGAACATCGCAAAAAAAAGGTAGAATATCAGAAAATATGTTCTTATTTCGTACTGGCCATATATATTTCCTTAGTATTCATTATTTTATGAATAAATTAACGTAATTCTCGATATGTCGATGTTTAAAATAGTAGGTATGTTGTATGTGGTCAGGTACTTCGACTGCATCGACATCTGCAAGGTGCGCGCCGGGTGGCAGGAAGTGCGACTCGGAGGAGTGCTGCCCCCTCTCGCCTCCGCCAGGCACCTCACTTGCCTCCTGCTGGCCGCTGCACAGCCCACAGAGGTCGACTTCACCCTCTTCCAAGAAGGACAGAGGTTAATAATCCCGTAGATAAGCTTTTCAATACGAATGAGCGAGACGGGACTATCGATAATTTTTTTACAGTGTTGCCATTTGCATATTTTTTGTGTTGAATTACAGGAACTCTGCGAAGAGCCAACGTTCCCAGTTGGATCTATGTGTGGTGGTGTTCAGAACAAAGTCGGGACCGACGGCGCAGATCGGCAAACTCGTCGCCCATAGTAAAAGACAGGTAATATATTTTTAAATTTTTTCTCCAATTAATTATTTTTTATTCAAGTCTCTTGAGTTCACGTTTTTATTTGTAATCATTATAATAGATATCTATAGTTAAATATACAGACAGAAACACCGATTTAGATTATAGATAGATTAATATATGACGTCAATGATATTTTTACTTATAAGTAACTTTCTATATAAATTGTCAGTATAACAATTATAAGTAATGTTCAGTTTAAAATGATATGAATAGGAGCTTTATGATTATTTGTGGCTTTTGGCAGCGGTTTAACATATTCAGCCACTTTAATATCATGTGAATGTGAAATTGTCACTGAACGCTACTACATGACTTTCTGTTTTGATTTTTAAAACATTGTTTTTCATACCAATGTAGTCATAGGTTACATACAAAGTAAATACTAAAAATCAGATATTTAATATTGAGCTTTTATTTAAGTTGTATGTAGACTTTTCCCAAGACTTTAGCATATGTTTCATATTTTTTTCCAAATGTCACATTAAATAATGAACTTACCTGACAACAGATGACCAGTATTTAGTTTTCAATAAGATAAGTCCCTAATATATAAGAAAATTGAAAATACAAAATATCTCTCATCAGGGTAACACACTCAACTTTATCACCCTCTACATTCAAATGTCAAAAAACAACATAACTTACTGGCCAAAAATAATGTCAACTTTTTCTTTAACGGTTTTAACATGCTTTTTTAAAATTCTTGAGTTAAATTAAATGTGTAATTGGCAACATTATGCATTTAAGGGTTAAATAATATTAAAAAACAGCACATACAACTCAGTACATACAGTATACCGAATATGATTCAATAATTAACTCCAACTGGGGTGCGATCACTATGCATATGATGATCAATGTGTCATATTGATTTTCTTTTAATTTATCGCATTTCGGGATCAACCAGTACACAGAAGAGGCTTCCACACGGGAATTGCTTTGTTGCATTGCATTCACCAGCATGTACAGGGTACAGAGAGAGAGAGAGAGAGAGTACAAAAATCAAGTTAAACTTTATAAATGATCTTTGAATATTGTTCTTCTATCTTTCGTTGAAAGCAAAAACTAATAAAAACAACGCACGCCTTAGGACGTCTAGTAGATTTGAAAATGTTGAATTGATCGTTAGTGAAAGGCATTACAACATATTATTGTCTTCACCAACAAATGAATGTTACGTCAACAAGTTGCTTTCAAAGCGAAACGAGACGTAAATTCTTTAGAATGGCATTCGATTAATTGGAGATCTAATTTAACAATGTAGAATAAGAAGAACAACAATATTATAAACGAAATTTGTTAATAAAAATATTTAAACAATGAAAAATGAATCACCTTTAAAAAGTTCGAACTAAAAGGTGTAAAATAATATTGTACTCATCGCATTTTACATAAGCTTTGTCTTAATTTTAAAAAATAATTAAAGATCCAACTTCAATATTTCTTATTAGAGTTTTTAGTGTAGAATTAGCAATGTAGAAAGCGTTAAAGTGATTCGTCGGGGCAGGTCCGCGGGTTCGTGGGGTGCCACAAGATGCTGGAGAAGGGGTTCTACCTTGTGGTGTGCCTCGCGTTCAACCACTGGCACACAGGGCTGGAGACGGGTAGCTCGAGGAGCTGGCCTCGGCACGTGCTGGCGGCGCACTCCTCCAAGCCGTTGGCGGTGAGTCGGCCGGCGCTGCACCCGCACCTCCTCGCGGACGCCATCATCGGTCTCACTCTCGCGCGGGGGCAGCGTCACGAAGGCCGCCAGGGCATGACAGCTTACTACCTCACCAAGGTATGCCGTTACCGACTATACTTTCTACCCGCGATTTTCTCTGCCTTCTAAATTTTAATATAATATAAGTGTATTTTAAGAGCTATACATAAGAATAAAAAGGACTTCAAAAGCGGTCGTCCAAGATACTAAAATTCTTTTTTGAAACGTTTACTTCCGATTTTGTACAAACAAAAAAGAATATTTTAAGTTTGATTTGACTTTTAAGAAGACCAATAAATTATCTATATAAATCCCTACAACCAGCACGTGTGAAAGAGAGAACACTCGACGTCACTCACACTCGGCGAAAATTCATATTGAGTAATGAATTGCTGATAACTTTTAAATGCTGGTGATGTTGTTTTCCCAGGGCTGGGCGGGGCTGGTGGTGATGGTGGAGAATCGACACACAGACAAGTGGATCCACGTGAAGTGCGACTGCCAGGAGAGCTACAATGTCGTCTCAACTCGAGGTGAACTCAAGACAATCGACTCGGTACCGCCTTTGCACAGGTAATAAACAGCAAACAAAAAAGTCTAGAAATTTCTATTGAGCCTTTGAAGCTCTTTAGACCATATCAATGTGAATAATCATTTATGTATTTTGTTTTGATACTTTATCTATGTAGAGTCGATACTTAGGCACTGCGAATTTATGGCGTTATTGAGAGTTGTCATTGAATTGATAGTAGAACAATAAATATTATTTTAAGATAAGTTCTCCTCATTGTTATTAGAAAATTCCCTATCATCAGAATGTTCTTTTCACCAAAATCTCTCGATCTTAGAGCTGTTGGCGGTAGCTAGCTACCACCCTCAAGTTGACAACTTGTCAAGTACTTATTAAGTGTGTTCCGGCAGCTGCATTTGAGAGACAGCCCCTTTAGGCTTAACGTGCTTATAATCTATGATCACGCCATCACTTAGCATCAGGAGAGATTGTGGTCAAACGCCAAGATCTATTAAGAAAGATATGAATACAGATGTATTGATTTCCCAGGCAGGTAATAATAGTCCTGACGCAACTGGAGGGCAGCGGGGGGTTCTCGATAGCGCACCGCCTCACACACCGGCTCGCCGGGGGGGCACGACTCCAGGACTGGGCCCCGCGAGCTGATGCTGCGCCCACGCACCGGCCTCCTCTCGCCCGCACCCTGCACGGCCTCCACGCACCCCGCCTCATCACCTAATCCCACCGCCACCATCCGGTATCAACTACACTTCAACCCTATTTCATACTAAATGTTTATATCCCTCTCGGAATGATCAAACAACCAAACCGTTCTTACATGTTGGAACTAATGTCTATTTTAATAATTAATATTATATTTTTATAATACAAAAATTACTGCATTCTTTCAAGCAATAAAATAAAATGTTAGTCAGATTTCAATAATTCGGTACAAGTGTGTCACATCCTGAATAATATCCAGAGATTTTAAAAGTACTTGCCGATTTATTAACTAAATGTGAGTTGGGTTGTCTATTTCTATTATTCAGATCTAGGAACGTTGAAATGTTATTTATCATTTGTGATGGATATGTCACATAAAATCGGGATTTCACCACCATACTCCACCGTCAATATTGCTCAATACCAGAGATTTCATAAATCTAAACCATTAATTATACTAGTGTCACATTCGATATGAAACGTTTGAAACGTCTCCGCAACGGTTAACCTGTCAAACCAGTGTTACCAGATCACAGATCATTCGAAGAAATTATATTACTTTTAGAAATCTCATAAACTAGAAATAAAAATCCTTAAAAAAATCTTTTACTGGTCTTCGGTATGATAATGTGAAATAAAGTCATGACTTCGAATTTGTTCGACATTAAAAAACGAAATTGAAAATTACCCGATTTTTAGGGTAAATTTTATTTAATTCTGGTATATCATTAAGATGACCTATAATCGATATAACGGGCTATAGAAAAATTCTTTTCAAAGAAAACTATAGATATAACATTGAATCTGGTTGATATATAGAGGTAGTAAATTACTTTAAATTATAGCTGACAGAGCCCATCGAAGTTACCATAAACAAATATGAATCATGCTTATCTTTATTTGTGGTTTCGTGATTTAACGTTCACATTAAAAATGACTATTAACTGCTTATCTGCTCACACTTCCTGCCTAAAAAAAAACAAATTTTCGTTGGAAGACATTGTTTGAAGACGGTTAGTAATTAGTTATGTAATAATAATGAACATTTAGTTTGTACTCTTGGTAATGGTCTAAAATATATTTATATTCTTCATTTTTAATTGGCATTGAAGTAATAGCCACAATATAAAAACTGAAGTTATTTTAATGTAATCAGCCCTCCAAAATCATATTTTAATGAATACACGAAGTTGTATATAATTACGTAATCGCTAAAGTTTCTAAAAGTTACCGCTTAATATTCAAGAATAGATATACCGCTTAGTATTCAAGAATAGATATACCACTTTAAAACAAGCTTTGGTTTGTTTACTCCGAAATGCGGTTATAGCATCATCACAGGGTTAATCTCTGTCTTCAGAAGTGAAACCCAATTGATTCAGATTTGTTTTAATCACCATCTATCTACATATCCTTCGTACTACACTGTTAACTGTAAATGTTTGATATTTTTTTACTTGTTAGTAGCTTTTTTTTAGTTAGGCAATGTTATCTTACAATTCTTGTGCAATAAGTTTTATATTTCATTGTGACAAATGAGTAATTTTAATATATTCGAAATAAATAGGACAACGCGTGTAGCCTCTAAGCCTATATAGAGCTAATCTTGATAATATGAATATTGTAATTAGTTATTAATATTTTTTCTACTGGCGCAAACGAAAAAAAATAGACTACTCGTTGGAATCTAAATCGACGTGCGGTCGAATGAGATTCCATTTTGATGTTTAGATTATTGTTCGGATAACACTTACATATTTTTATGGAGAAAAATGCGGCTAGAATGCACCGAATGTTATTTTTGAACGTATGTAAACGATTAGGTAAGTTTAACGACAAGGTAGACACTTATATTTCATAGATATATGTATGTAAACATCATCTTATATCATATATATTATATATATATTAGTAATAGGGAAAATATGTTAATGTCACAAGGCATATTTTCACCTTCCCCCACCCCCTTTTTGTGATTTTAGAAAAAATGATCGTAGTAAAACCGATGTATTTTATTTCTTAATCTTTCCTATAGAATTGCGAACGAGAGATAGAAATAGATTTGATGGTGATACCATCATGGTCAAAGTTTGTAACACCTTTGTTTTATATGCATTTGTAAACCAGACAAACTTTGTAATGGATTCAGTCTCACCTCATAGTTATTTATTACTAAATACTTATAATCATTCTGTAAATAATTTGACTAATTTGTATTTTTATTCATTTTACTAGTGATTATACACTAGGTGATATTATCTTGTAGTTTTGTAGATGTGTGCGTAATTCGTTGTACGGGGAATATTGCAATGCACGTAGAAATTACTAATTAGCGTTAAAAAACTAATTAAACGAAGTATTCTCTTACCGCTATCGTCGAAAGCTATGTTAAAACCAGTTTTACCATTGACTTCTATGGATAAGAATCTCGTATTTTGTAAACGGAAGCTTTAAAATACCAAATAAATATTTAATTGCAGGCTTTTGAATAATCATAAAATTTTACTTTGGATATTTTCATTTACACTTATGGCAAAACCTTACTTGTAAGGAGTTCTTGGCGATGCCTTAATCTGTCATGTCTTGGTTAATATTTTGTATTAAAAGCCTCGTGTTTCATTATTTAAGGTGGCATAAATTGATATTTTATTAGGTGCGTTTAGAGTCGTCGCCATCTTGGTTAATACAATGTAAAGCTTAAAGGACATGGAACCAATGAATTATTTAAAAAAAATGAATGTTATATTGACAGTACTCCAACCAAACAAAACCAATTACACAGTTTTAGACAAATGACATGCCGACACATCACACAAAGAGAATATTTCTGTATATTTCTTGTTTAAATAATTAAAAAAAAAAAAATCTCCACAAGAATTGAATGAGATAAATAACGAGAACTTAGTTTGAATATCCTTTAATACATTTGAAATATGGAGTTAAATTATGTTTAATATTACTTTTAATAAATTTTTATCAATTAAAATGAAAAGACAATTGATGTTAGGTTTTTAGACTAATCGTGTGACAAAGATGAACTTTTTTTTAATTATTATTTATTTCTAACACGAGTAATGTATTTTAATCTTAAATAAATGTATGTAATTGGAAAAAATGTTGACAAAGAAAATAATATGTTTGAATATTAATTTTGTATGTCAGAAGTCGCGTGAGCTATATGTCGCTCACGGAGTTGCCAGCTTTTAACGTATGTTTCTGTAATATAATGAATAATATAATATAAAGAATTAATTAACAATATTTTATTTTAAATGTGCCAAAATTATAAAAGCAAACGCAGGTTTATTCAATGAACTTTTCATGTAACGCACATTACATTGAATGATAATTATATAGTAAGTTTGTATAAAGAAACCATTTTTAGATTCAAAGCGCTTGTATGAGCTTACAAGTAAAACATGAGTAATCACAACTCGATTTAGGGAAGGAACCTGGAGGTCCCCAAACGAGAAGCCTTGACAATGCACGTTTTTGAAACGGTTTTTCTCATTGAAATAAAAAAAAATACGGAGTGTTTTTAAAGAAATTGTCAAAAACATGAAGTTGCATTCGCAAAAATGTCAAACGTTAACAAGGAAAATGTGCGAGTCGTGGAAGTAGTTTGATATTTTAGTTACAATATTAAAATGTTTTGTCTCAGTTTTTTAAGTCTTTGCTAATGGCAATCACACTCCATGAAGTTTTTTTTCCATATCAAAAAATATTTCAGAAGTCTCTTAATATTTAGATCACTTCATGCGCTAAAGCTGGCAACACACAGGCGTATATGTCGCTTCAGTGCCACTTTGACATTTACATTATGCTCATGTGTCAGTCGGAATTTGTAATAAGTTATTATTGGAATAATACTCATTGTTTATTTTGTGATAATTGTTGTCTATGGCTTAAAGTCGACATATCAGAAGACTCGAATTGCGATGAATCCACAATAAATGGATATAATAAGAATCTTGCCATTTGAACGCTTTATTGTACTTTTAATATATTCTGGGTTAAGTTTTAGGGTATTTGTATGGTTTTTTATATGTAAAAAATTGTTCTTCTTTAATTATGATCTAGAGAAGTTTGTATTTTGTTGTATTGCCAACTCGGATATATTACAAATAATATCGATATACAGAATCAAGTAACAAGTGGCCTATATGCAATCAAATCGTGTGCAATATTATATTTTTAATGTGTTTTTTATTCTCCAACGTTCTTCTGCACAAATATGCACATAATTTATCATAATCATCCATAGTTTTAGAAGATTTTAGGCGTTAGAAGTGATAAGATGTCGGCAGATAGACATTATATGTTGAGCGTACGGTTGTATGGAAGGACTTTGCACGTTATGACGTTAAAATAATCTATATTTTCTATGTATAGCATCAATAATAATATTTTACATTATAGTTTAATTCTAAGAATCACTTATTTATGAATATCATTTACTTTCCAGTGTATTGATGCATGCATAATTAATAAAAGGGACACGCATTAATTTTTATATAATTACTCACATATTGGATATCGTTTTAATATATTTATATATCTATTCGTAATATGAAATTTTGTATAACTTAGTATTTTCTGATACTGTGCCATAAAACCTTGGTCGATTGATTGAGAACTAACGTAGTTCTGCTTTTTGTCTGAACATTTGCTATTTGTTTTTTCGTTAACTGACTCGTATCGGCCATTTTAAATATCACGCGTTGGGATTAATCAACGAAAGGTAGTTGTTGTTCGTTTAGCGTTATGGCTCTTATTTTGATGTGAAGCGTTACTTGTATGCATGTTAAACTGTTTACGATAAGTATGTAATAAGGAAATAAATTATTTAAATTTGATTAATCTCTATTATTGAATAACCCTTTTGTAATAACTATAAATCAAAAAAATATAACATGACACTGACAAATAAGACACTAATGGATCCGGTAATTGGCCCGTGAGAAATGAAACCGTCATCTGACACTATAAGACAAACCTCTAAGCGCAAACTTTGCTTCTAGCTACTATCTGTACTAAAATTAAGTTATCACGATACAACTGCTCATTGACAAATAAAACCCTCATCTGGCACTATGACACGGATCTCTGAATGCAAACTCGATGTTTCCCCTAATTATCAAGCGTTGCGTGTGCGTGAGCCGTGCACGTGCAGTAAGTATTCTAACTCCAAGCCAAAACTGAAGTGCATAAAATTGAGTATGCGTCCTTAAGTCATGTAATTATATAGCTATTTGGTCGTTATAGATAGTATCTCCATTTGTAACAGAAACCCAAATAAGCATTTAATGGTAGATAATTCACTTTTTTATACAATGTGAAATAGTTTTAATACAAACGTAGTATGCATAATGCGCTACTAAATTACGCCACTATGTAAGTACGTACATTTTTTAAAGTAATTTGACATAGACTTAAGTAATGCATTTTTAAATAAAGTATATACAATAATTATTCTCGACATCGACACATTAACATCGACTTATTTAATTTTACTTCACTTTATTAACTATTTTCGAAGACTTAACATGAAAGCAAAGCCGTTACAGTTCTAAATTCGACCACTATACCGGTACTAAGTTTTTAAGTTTTATGGTTTTAACTCACCGTTTTTCTTAGGAACTACTTGCAGAGGACTTGCCCATGCACTTTTAGACGGCCTACAGATACCCAATTCTTGCATGATTCTAAATTCTTCCCTAATTTTTTTATATCTGTGTGGCGGTAATGGTCTAGCTCGTGAGTAAACGGTGGGAATCCGTCGTCTCAATATAGTGTAATACGTTATGCGAAGGTGTTTCCCTGAATGACATTGGTTTGGTAATATCGGGGTACAAACATAATAAATTATAATATGGATGATTTTCGATAATTGAAGTAACAGAAGGTTGTTTCACTTTTACATTTGATGCTAAAATATTTTTAGCGGAAGTGGTAGCGTGTATACCACTTGCTAACTTCAGAAGGTTGAACGAAGGGAAATGAAAAGATCTGACTCCGTTTGTGTAGACTAGTAATCGCTTTGGCAGCTGGATTACGAATCTCTTTATTGAACTGAGCAGGCATATTTAAAGGGAACAGAACACGTGTACAGGATTAAATGTCGGCAAAACACAAATATTATTCGAGTAATAGAAACTGGGAATAACACAATGTTGTAGCAATAAAGCAATTGTAACTATACGGGGTGTACAATAAAAATGAGTAATGAAATAAAAGTAAAACTACAAATATAAATAAGTACCAAACAAAACAATAATAATGCGCTGCATTGTAAATAGGATTTGTCGGCGAGATTATAATTGCACCCAGGTAGCATGTGGTCGCCACCTGGGCGGTGAGTCTTTAATAATCGCCTTGTTAAGCCGACTAGGCTTGGGATATTATACTGCCGCTGGTTTTTCGCCTAAGTTGTTGTAGTACACACATGCCACGTTTGATGTAGGTATGTGTGTCGCTACATATTCAAGTCTGTAACTTGATCTTATTAGCTTACGTCTATGCATATCTACTAAAATTTTATGATGGATCAAAAAGTCGGCGCCCAAGATTTGCTGCTTAATATTAAATAAAATAAATTCCCAACGGTATGGTCTACGAAGTTTGAGGTCTAAAACTAATGACTTTACACCGTATGTAGCGATTTCCGTACCGTTGGCAGCATACAACTTATAATCAGAACACTGAAGAGATCTACTAAGTTTTTTGCTTACTGGTAATACGGATTCTTTCGCACCTGTATCGACGAGAAATCGTAATCCTGTGTTATTGTCCATGACTGATAGGCGACTGCAGGGGTGACGGCACAGACCTCAGCCGATGGCTGTACCTCCCCATCTAATTTTCCGACGTTGAATCGCCTCTTTTCTCCGTCCTGTATTCTCTGGGTTTCCAAGCGCAGAGCGGAACACATCTATGGGCTTGGTGACGATATTTAAAATGATAGCTACAGAGCCAGTCGGGTGAATTTGGGGTACGACGTCCTAATCTCGAGGTTGAGCGTGAAGATTGTCGTGAACGGCTTCTCTCTCGCCATGTCTTTGGTCGGGTACGCTCTATATTAGCTAAACTGACGTTGATCTTCGCCAAATCAGCTACAAGGCAAGCAATACCGGTGTTAAATCTGGTTGTCCGAAGTTGATCTACCCAAAATGCGGGGATACGCGACGATATCGACACTGCCATAACTTCTGAAGGTGGCGTTGGCGGGACTTGCGAAATTCCAGTAGCCATGTTACACTTTGATTAGCACTTGCGACTTGTGTTCTGTGTTCGGGGTCACCAATTTAGGTGTGTGTACTTTGTTGGGTTGTTTAATAAAAATTTGCTTCATTTCACATTGTTTATATTGCCACCTTACAATAATACACCATCTTATTATTTTAGGAACGATTAGTTCTTATTACATATTGTGTACGTACATTCGTCTACGTGTTTACACACAAGACTGTTAAACCTTATTGTCGAAAGGGAAAACGATGAGTAACACTTGACACCTACATATTTATAACGTGCACTTTATAAATATACATGTGTGGGTCCCTACAATAGGAGTAGAATTAAAAACGTGTTTATAAATAAATTATATATTGTTGATGTGTGATTTTAAATTATATATGGTGGTGAGTGTTAAATTATTGTAAATATTCATGATAAAAATGTTTTATTGTATTATAATTTTTTAAAGTAGGTTTATAAGTTTGAGATTAACTGTCAGTTTTATTCTTTTTATTTATTTAAATTATAATTTATTAGTATGTGCTAAATAGTTTATTCTACGAGTTTTTGGTATCTTACTCGATTCTGTGCCCAGACATTTCTATATATAGAAAGATCATTTTAAAGCTGTTTAAAGTTAATCATAATGTTTTAATCAAAACATTATCAATTGCATGTATCAACTGTCACAAACTGGTCGTGCCATGTTTCCGACTCAGTAAAACCAGTAACAGTTAGGCTTTACAACAAAGTCCCATATTGCCGGATTATAAGTGTAAGCGCTATGTCAAGCGGGTTTTGTTGTCCAAGGGCTATTATAGAGTGGATCAATATGTGAACGATAGTGATGTCTGGAATTGACTCCTCTCTGTGCATCCACTAAAAACGATTGTAACGTGTAATGTATTTTAAATATATAATTGTATGTTAAATGTTGTATGTGGTTGCCGGTTCTTTTCGATGACTGGGATGTTTTCCGAACCGGTGGTAATTTTGAGGTTCATAAGCGCCTTCTTAGGGCCAAAATTGAATAAAGAATTTTTTGATTATCATTAAATTTGTTTTTGAAGATAATGAAGTATATCTCTTATGTTGCGTATATAAGTCCACACATACGTTTCATCGACATTTATGCTGTTTACACAAAGACACGGAGTGTTAATAAAATTAAAATACGTATGTAAATAATTCATACGTTTATTAATTATACTAAAAATATTTACAACATATAAATGCAATGTATAGGTCTAATCGTCTTCGTGTAGGGAGAACAACTTGGCCACTTCGAAGAGATCCTCGAACTCGCCTTGCGCCAGCACCTGAACCACATATTGCTATGATTATTATACAAGACTATAGCTAAGGGGTATTCCCTTCCGAGTTTAGTGTTACCCTCTCTAAAAACATCAAATATGATTATTGTAATTTAAATCATTTAACACGTTCCGTGCCACCGGTGGTACACGTTAAGTTTGATCTTCAGACCACGTGCACCACCGGTGGTACACGTTAAGCTTGCTTTTTCGGCCACGTGTACCACAGACTTTTGATGTGATACTTCCACTATTTACTTACTTGCACTTACACGATGTGATAACTACTGAAAACGAAAGAATCACTTACGTATTAACGTTGCAATGTTACATTGTATGATAATATATCAATTTTCAGTCAAAATATCAAATGGCCTGAACGACATATCATGTAAAATTGGCTCGCACGGAATATGTTAAAGACCTAAACGCATACAAGTATCAATAGCAACCAAACACAGACTATTTCACGAAGAATAGTAAAAAAGTAAAGAAAAATACAGAGTTTCTGCTTTTTGTGAGTGTTTAAATATGTTTTGAATGATCATTTAATGTATGATTTTGGATTGGATTAAATTATGTTAACCATTTTTTGGAGGGAGGGAAAGGCGTGGGGGCGGCCTGGGGGCGGCGTGGCAGGGAGGAGGACAGACCTGTCTGGCGATGTGCATCCTGTTGAACAGGTTCCAGAGCAGTATGCCGACGACGCGCTTCTCACGCAAGTAGAACACTACTCCGCGGTCGTATGAGAGCGAACGCGCGTCCCCGGACTTTAACCTCTCTGCCGACACACGTCTCACTTCTGATAACATAGAAAAACTCACTCGGTTCACTCCTCATATAGCAATTCCTCAATATAATCACGAACTAGTAGGATTATATCTAATTTTATAGTAAAAATGTGTCAACATTCCAAAACAATCTACACAGATTATTCAGAGAATACCTTCGTTGTTGATATAACTAATTGGTTTTGATTGATTGATGGATGCTGCATTTATATGTTTAATTTGTTTTAATATATAACACATTGGTTATTAATTAAATGCTCATTGCTAGTAACGAATCGTATACAATGGAATTGATATAAAGTATAATAACGAAACAGTAACCTATTGGTTCTAGTCCGTTGGAACTGTAGCGGCATTGCCAGGCTAACAGTCTAAGTCAGTTCGAAAAAACAAAAAAAAACCTATTGGTTCAGTAACTCCGAATAACCATGGTGTTTTACATCATAAGCATAGTTAGGAGATAAATACCTTCGGTGGTAGTTTCTGATGTGGGAGTTTCTACATGAACTGGTGACTGGACGACATCCGTAGAGTCTCCTACAGTGAGGGCCTTTAGGCGACCGGTGACCTCTTCAGCAGGACTACTGAGGTCGCGAACCGCGTCTTCCGAGAACACCCCCACAGTTGGTAACTGTGAATCTATTATTCCTATTGCCTGATAAGCAATATAACCTTATTAAAAACTAGAAGGAATATTCAAAAAACTCAGTTTTAAATATTTTGTATTATGTTATACTTTTTAACTACTATTTGTAGGTCAGACATCATTTACTCACTTCTAAACGTTTGGTAGTTCGTAGTTTGATTATAAATTTTAAGTAATTCCTATTGAAACAATATTAAAGAGTACCTTAATAACTAATTCATAGCACATTTGCCACCAAACTGCTGTTGGTTGCTGTTGAAAATGTATAGCAAGTGATACAATTAAAATGCGACAACATTGACAATTGTGACCAGGACGAAAATTAATAGCTGCATTAAAAACTTTATTCACTTATTGAAATTTTATCTTGACGTATATATATAACTTCATTTATTATTAGGAAAATAAGACGGTTTGCTACTCAAATTTTAGAGACAATTTAGCGTCCATTTGTAACAGCAAATTACAGTGAACTTGCTGCACAATTGGACGTCAAATTGGTAGATGATTTTGCGTACTGTACGGTAACGTTGCAAAGCAAATGGTAGTATTATTGCCTCATATCCGAGGTGAGGTCCGAGGTCGCTCCAGAACATGCTCTGGTGGGTGTAGTGCTTGGGCGAGGTGGGGAGCGCCATGTTGTCGCCGGCGAGGCGCCCGGACACCACGGCGTGGTCGTGATGCTCGAGGCGGCGGCGCCCCAGCACCACGTCGTAGAAGCAGGCCGCGTCGCCCGCAGCGTACACGTCCGTACGAGCCTGCACGTATAACCACGCTTTACACTTCCATTTTAAACTTAACACAGAATTACATCATAATTTATACAAATTTAATTATAGATAATTATATGTACGTTTAACGCAAAAAAAAAACAACGTGGCCGGTAATAATAGTAGCCACTAAAATAATTGCTTTTTAAAGTGATACCTCTTCTGGGAAGCGTTTGGAATTTCTGATCGGCAATTTGTGAAACCGAAAAGCGGTAAGGATAAACACTGTGTCGGATAGAATGTTGAAAACGTCGGTTCTCGTCCGATTACCGAAATTAAACAACGTCAGGCGTGATTAGTAATTGGATTGGTGACCGCCTGGGAACACTGCGTCATGTTCGGTTTTTGTTTTGTCGTACTTTTTATAAAAAAGTTTTCATTTCTTTCGTTTGGTCATATAAACACTTGGTCAAAACTCTTTTTTAAAGTTAATATCTGGAGACTTCCAATATACTTGTCTTTTCCAATACATTATTCATCTTTGTTGATTGCTTTCTCATTCTATCGTGCTCATCTATATGTTTGTTTATAACATAGATTTTTCTTTTCTAGGTTTTTCTTATTAAGTACTTTTTTTCAACCTCTATGCATTAAAAGCGTACAAGAATAGTACATACCTGTAACTCAGCATTGACCAAGAGTCCACCCAATTCAGGATGCAACTCCAACTTGGATGCGTTCGCCAGTTCCGTGTCGAGTTCGCTCCCAATGCACTCCACTACCAGGTCCGCCTCCACCGTCGCACCGCTTTGCAGCCTCATCTCCACCCGATCCTCCACTATCCTCGCCTCCGTCACCTCCGCTGCGAAAACATTAGCAACAGGCTTCACATTTATTTTAAAACACACATGTATATTATTCATTCATTTAATCACTATGAATTGATAAGTAATATCAATATCTTGAGACAAACAGACAAACAGGTTTCAAATTAATCAAGTTTTTTTTATTACATAAATTCTAAGAGTATTGATTTTAAATCTAATAAGCTTTTTGTTTTATATTTAAGACCTATGGGTTTAAATGTAAAAAGTTTTGTTTAAAATTTAAAAAAAATTGGTTTTAAATTTATGAACCTAAATTCGAAAAATTACATATAGTGACTTATTTCTTATTTATTTTAACAACTAGTCATTAGATAGTTATTACTATAAAGAGAAAAAAATGGAAAATGTTCTTCAGTGCCAGAATAGCAAGACTTTGGGGGTACCATGTCCAGAATAAAATGTAAAATATATGGGCCTCACAGGTAAGTTATTTATTTATTTATTTTACAAGGCACACATTATAGATAATAAGTATACATTTTTACAGTTTTTATTAATCGCTTTTTTTTTCAGTCTGCTATATTATCCAAATTTATATGCATGCACATCTATGCTAAATAAAATACAATCATACAAACATATACACGTATCCTATTTTAAATTATACAATATTAGAATGATAAATTGTATTTATAGACTACGCGTCGAAATTGACTCAGACTTAGGTGAAAGATGTCTATGTCAATATCGGCACTGCAAGTGACACAATGTGTGATATTATTATAAGAGCGGCACATGTTAGCAATCGGATTGTTAAAAGAAATGTTATTTTTATAGAAAGATATATGAGACTTTTACTGCGACCACGAATATTAGTATTAAAATTAAACATGTATAGTAATTGTGGGCAGTCTATAATATTATTAACTATTTTATATAGATAAATTAATTTGCTTGCTTGCCTTCTACTAGACAAAGATGAGATTTGAAAATATTCGGCACGCTGAAGGTGATTAGGAAGTTTTCTTTTTATCCCGTGTCTAAGACAAAGCGTCTTTAAACAGTGTTTCTATATTCGCTTAGTATTTTCTGTATGAACCAAGTAATAGGGGGACCAAACTACAGAGGCGTATTCGAGTATAGGCCTCACTAGAGTCTTATAAAGGTAGAACATAGACATGAGCCTCTTAAATCTTTTGGTTAGACGAAATAGAAAGCCAAGGACCTGTTTACTTTTATTAGTAATTTGTTTGTATCATGTATGGAAGAATAATTTATTATCAAATATAATATCAAGATCCCTGTTGACATCCTTATGTTCAACAGAGTGGATATTAATGTTATAATTGTACTGAAACTTAGGAATAGTTATATTTATTAGTGCTTTTTCCTTTGATATTTCTTCTAAATTTACTAATTTGTTATTATACAAAGTCCAGTCATCTTCTAGTAAAATTTTCTAAGTCTATCCACCCTGATGTTCTTGTGTGACGAATAACTTTGATCGTAAATTAGAAATTAATCAAGTTTTAAGGACTTATAGATTTAATAAACATAAAATAAGTCTGAAAATTAACGAAACAGTATATAACACACCATTGGGTATGAGAGAGACTCCGAGAGCTCGTAGACTCCTCGCAGCTTCTTCGGCCAGGTAGTCCGGCATCACGGACTCCAGCGGTGAGCTCTCCCGGTACATTTGTATCACAGTCTTCTCCCTATCTTTTACTAGAAAAAAATCCTCTATTATAATACCTCTAGGTACTGAGAAAGACAGTAGAAAGACAAATTAAGCCTGAACAGCTACTCAAAATTCAATATAATCAAAGCTTGTTAATTAGGTAATAGATGTTATGGTAGTCAGTCCTCGTTAGTTAAACGGTACTTTTTTTTTAAGCTTATCAAAGCTGAGGTTGAAAACCGAGTGATGATTTATTACATACCTTTTTTTAATTTCTTTTTCCTTGATAATTATAAGATATATGTGGTATTTGTTGTGCATACGTACACCTGGCAGCGAGGGCGGCGCTCAGCTCAGTGGCGAGGAACCCCGCCCCCAGCACCAGCACCCGCCCAGTGTTGGGCTTCTCCAGCGCGCTCGCCAGCCGCTGCACGTCCTCCACCGTGCGCACCACCAGCACCCTCCCACTCCGACTAACCCCACGCAGTGCTGCTAACCGCCTCGGCCTCGACCCTGGACACGACCCCCATAATTTTATTATTATTAAAATGCCTTGTAATAACTTCAATGCTCTATCTTTTAACTCTCCCTTGTTAGAAAATGTCGAGGTCGTTTTTGTGACATCTCAGAATTAATGTTCCGCGTTATTATTTTCTTCCACTTAACTTGTACAGAATAAGTAAACAATATTACACAAAATATGACCAATTTTAGAAGATACAAAATCAAATAAATCATATATGTGAATAAAAAATACTACTGCATACGTAAGCTTAACACCTTGCCAAAAATTCTGTATGGCACACTCCGTGCGTTACACGCGTGAACATAAACGTATTTTTTTTTCAATTTGTTGAAACAGAATTAACACTAAACTATTCGAATTTATTAAATTCGAGTCCTAACATAGACCATCAAGTATATACAGTACGTAAAAATAATTTATTTCACTTAGATGGATCCATAGATTTATATGAATAAACAAAACATTTTAAAATAATGCAAAATGTGGAAGAAGTTTTATTCCTAAATAACAAATACACCTTTTGCTTTTTCTATAACTACTTGTATAAAATAATATGTTGTTTGAGGAAGACAATATTTTTTTTAAACTTATTCTAAAAAATGTTGGTGACTCTGTTCTCAAAGTTTCGTACTATGATAACATAAAATATGGCAAATATCAAATCGAGATTACATTATCATAACCATTCCTTTTATTTTGTAGATAATTTGGTGTAGTGGTGGGCCTAACCCCCGTATAAAGCATCCACATGCGCAATAGTGGTGGAACTTTCTCCTTTATAGAGGATAGTGGAGCCTAAGCCTATATGGGAATTAGTGATAAAGCCTAATCCCACAAGGAGGATAGTTGTGGAACTTAACCCCGCATGGAGGATAGTGGTGGAGCCTACCTTTCTATGGGAGATGTCGGAGTCTAACCCCGTTTCGGGGACAGTGTAGTCTATCCTCATATAAGAGATAGCAGCACATATTACCTTTGTATCCGGTATAATGTTGGAACATACTCCTCTAGGGGGGATAATGCAATCTACCTCCCATATGGGGGATAGAGGGGAACGCTACCGCCATATGGGCAATACTAGTGAAAATTATCTACGTATGGTGGACAGATCGAGCTTACCCCTATAGTGGGGATAATGGTGAACTTAATCAGTACATTAATTACATTAGACAATATTTGTTTAGATAATATCAAAAGGCTTTTAAATATTAAAATACCATTTTTGTAAACAGCACTTTCGAAAGACGACTCATCTATGCAGTTAGTATACTGTCAGGAATAAGACTCACCAGTGGCTATGAGACATTTATCGTAGGTGACAGTGAGAGGATCACAGCCAGGCGCGACCAGCTCGGCCTCGTGCTTCTCCACGTCAATCCTGGTGACAGTCCAACCTCGGAGCACTGCAGTGCCACCATTCTCGCTCAGTGACTCCACCGGCGTGTAAAACACGCTCGGCTCGTACGAGACACTGTGCAAACATATCCAAACAAAACTATTAACTAATGTTTCTGTTCCAATCAAATCCACACTAAATTATTGATGAAATTGTTTCTTCAATCGATTCTAAATCATTACTATGAACAGAATCTTAGTATTTTGTTATTATATCAATGTAATACACAAACATTGTGTACTTAAGCTTATATTTCCTTCAACAAACAACAAGTCTGGCCTCTATTTAGAAAGACAACTAAATCTTATTCAACGAACTTCAGTTTAACTCTTTTCTTTAATTATTTCAATTACCGATAAGGTTTAAACTATGACAATCCAATATTTCTGACAAACAAAATTCTAAACAAGTGCAATCTTTATTATATTTACCACCTTTATACATAAACGTCATCTTCTTACCCTTACTTCACCTAAGTAGGGTCAGCACACCAAATCTTTATCTTCCAGTCTCATCTGTTAGCCGTCATGTCTGTCTTCACAACTTTTAGGCACATATAATTTTCCATGCAAACTATCCATACTTTCTTCGGACTTTCTATTGTCTTCCTCTACTCGTATATTTATTTTTTGTGCAAAAATATATGAATACATGTACCTCCTAGTACGTCCATTCCACTGTTTGAATGTGAGTGCGTCCAGGTCTGCGACGTCGTGCAGGTTCGGTTCTCGCCACAGTTCCTTGCTGAGCGGCGGCCGCATGTACGGCAGCTGGTACTCAGCTCCGACCATCACCACCTGGATTTAAATACAAAACTTATACTAAAAATCTGCAGTTATAGTATGACAATATCAATCACCATCCAGAGATATACAGAATATCGGCAATCACCACTGTGATGGTGCTCTATCGGCAGCTGAAAATGCACTGGAAGCTCCACAAATATGGCAAACCAAAAGATCATTCAGTATGACGAATTTATCAACATGATAGTAATGATCCAGTCAACAAATGCCTGATAGACACACTTCAAAATACAATAATAATGAATGCCTATGGAAAAACTGTATCCCATCACACATATGCTGATTGCAGTGAAGTTAGCTTTGAAAGTTCATCATTGTGATCAGTAAAATATTAAGAATTCTGAAAAACCGAAACATATTTTAAATGCTACCTGTGCATCAGGTTTCTGGCTGCGTATAGCCCTCATGGCTGCAAAAGAGGCGGTTCCAGCTCCCACCAGTAGGTATTGTATATGCCGAGGGATCGCACCCCCGTTCGGGGGGATAGGTTGCCTCTCCGCCTTGGAACTTTGCCGATCTGCCTTCTCATCTATAATTGTAAAAAAAAAACTGTAATAGATTTCACCATAACAAAATAAAATACCTTACCATTCTACCATATCTCATAAAAGGAGTAAAGGTGTTAAGATATAACTACCAGTAAAAGTATATCTGAAGATGATGAAACTAACCATTTTTCAGAAGTTTATTCTCCCCGTTATTGAATTTTTTATAGATGTAAACCTGCATACAGAACACACATATTATTAAATATAGCGGTCATTAATAGAGGTAGCTGTTATAAGGAAAACTAATAATGTAAAGTATTATTATTATACATCATACGTCATCATCACGATTTGCTCAACATTCATCGATGTGAATAAAATTATAAAGGATTGCGGTTGTGCACATTCATGCAAAAATTACTGGACGGATTTCGATTAATTTATTTTAGTTTTACTTCTTGGATATTTGGTCCTTATCTATAGAAAATATCATTAAATATAAAGTTATAAGAAGTTATGATTTTTATAAGCACCATGAAAGGCAAATAGATTTTTGTAAGTAATTATACCAAAGTAAAAAGTAAAGTATTTTTGTTTTCTTTTTTTTAAGTTTGTTCTTCTGTACATACAATATATGATTAAAATAACAAATAACGACTACAAAGTAACTTTATAAATGAGGACATTACATTATCTTTATGTCATTCTGAGGGTTTATACAGTACACGCTGAGATAGCTGCCAGGTGACGTTTCTTTTCAAACTTAATTGATACTGTTACGTCACCCTATTCGACAGTCACGTTTGTTTAGTATTTTTTTCTTTTGTCCAATAGTACAGACTTTATTATCTGATAGTAAAGTGTTGTGCACTAGATAAAAAACTGTGAACGTTTAATGACCTACGACACGTTCATGGACCTCTACAGAATTTCCAAATGTCAGCAAGACATTTTCTAAAGCTATTCTGACTACCTAGAACTCTCAAGTAAAAAAAATATGTTTAAGCTGTATAGTGTATGTTTTGAAGACAGCCAGCCTCATTGTTAGATTTAATTTTCAAAGAGTCCATAATAAAATAATAAAAAATTGCACTCGCCTTCAATGTATGGCACTTCCATTCCATTCAGTGAAAGAAATGACAAGGAATGGTAGGTTATGGGGTCAAGTCCTAATGGACAATGATCACCAAAAACCAAAAGAAAAATTCTGATTGTTTATTGTCTTCATATCTATATTACTATTGCAAAATAAAAGATTTGATATTTTGTTTGTAATGGATAAACTCAAGAAATATTTAACCGATTTTTTTAATTATTTTATCTATAAAAAGCTACATTATCATTGTGTAACATGGACTGTATTATATTCTCAAAATCTACTCTTAACATAAGTGAAGCTGCGAGCCATAATTAGTTGGTGTATATAAATGATAAACTTCAAAATACTGACTCCACCAAGCGAGGCAGTGACTGCAAGCGCTGCTCCTGCCACAGTCCAGGCGCGTCTGGGCGCCGCCGGTGGAGGTGCTCTAGGGGGAGGAGGGTTAGACGATGGAGCTGGTGAGGCTGAGGAAGCTTTAATACCTTCACTCTGAGGTACCTCTGAGCTGAGTACTGTCTATAAGATTAAAATAATTTAATAATAATGCTTAAAAGTATATAAAATAGACATAATAACAAAATATTCAACAATCCTACAATACTGCTCAAAAAAATCTTTCACATCAAAAAATTCTTTATAACAGTATACAATATAAATTATATTTTATTACCCACCGTTCTATATTTTCTTATTTTCCTTGTATGCTTGAAACAAATTATAATTTTCTTTTAAGATAAAATGAGAATACAAATATTATTATTCCACATATTTTAAAACTAACATATTGACTAATGGACTAAAAAGTCATTGACAATCTTTCCGTTTTAATAACTTTTCCTTAAAGGAGCATAAAAAATAATTGAAATATTTCCAAAAATACTGATTGCTACAAGACAGTTAAGTACTACAAAATTACATGAAAAATAATTATGGTGTAACCTAAGATGACAAAGTATGTAACTGTTAAAATGGAAATTCCTTTATTTTCACCACAATAAGCAAATCACATGTTCATTAAGAATCATTTACCTGGGTGGATGATGCAAAGGTAGCTAGTGAACTGGTGCCTGCAAAAAGAAAAAAAATATATATATGTAGCAAGATTTTCGTCATAATTAAAATAGTACCCAAATATAGTAAATTAAAATTCGAAGTGTATGAGGAAGAAGACTGCTATCCATTTTATCATTATTTCTTCACTACTGGCAATGAGACAATGTTGAAAGATTACATGCCCATTTGAAACTTCTTTACCCCAAAAAAACAATAACAGAAAATTAACATTGTAAACAAAAATATTAAAAATTGGCATATTATTTTCATTCAATCAATTACTAATACTTGGCCTGTATTTAACCCCTTGTGTAATTTTTTAAGACCCAGTTAACTTATGGTTTAGTAATAAATGTTCATACATATGAACAAATAATTTAAAAATATATTTTACATAAAATTACAATTTTATAATACATAATTTGTTATTATTCAAAATGTTATATTACATCATGTATTTTTTTAAGCTTATGCTGCCAACAGGCTACTGACCTCTGCCTCATGAAATCTACATTTGTTTATATGGAACTTAACCTTTAAGATTTTGGACAGCCCAAGGGTCAAATTACTATGATGATTTATTAATTTGTTTTAGAAAAATACTCAGATAGAAACAAATAGAAGGTGAATAAAAATGAAAACCAATGAATCACTATGAGACTTTTAGTTATACAAAAAATGTTAGTAGAAAAAAGTTCATGAATTTGTATTGGTATAAAAATAAAGTAAATATATGAATAAAACAAAATGAAATCTTTATATATATAGTAAATTATATCTTTATATGAACATTTTTCCTGGTTTTGCAGTTGGTTTCAAGAACTTATAAGTATTTAATTGAGGCAAAAACAGAATGGTATAATATAGAACATAGTATGATAAACAACTTACGAAACAGTCTGTATACATCTCTCTTGGCGACTGAGCACAGAGAGAGAATTTGACCATCCACAAAAATACCCGAAACGGCTCTCAGCATGTTTTAAATTGTTATACTAGAACTAAATTAATGTAAGTGTTGTTACTGGGAAATAAATGTAAGCACTTTTCTTTTACTCTTTTATCTCATTGAAATACATTTTTCGTTTCTGTATGAAATGCATCAAAATGTTTTTAAAATATAGCAATACGAATAACCTCTGATCAATAATATTCTAACTAGCTTTCGCTTATATCTATAGAGGTTATGTTCATAATTTCTTGACAAATGAGCACAGACTAAATACCTACTAGAAATTAATAATTGCTAATGTCGAGTTATTGTATTGCATAGACATAATATACGAAAATAAATCCATGTTCCTAAGACACAGCTGCGGGACCGTATAACCCTGTGCCTTTATCGATTCTCGGAATGCGGTTTAACCAAGGTGTTTTTTTTTTTCGAACTGACTACACTGTTGACCTGGCAAGGCCTCTATAGTTTCACAGGACTACAGGTTTAACCAAGGAATTTATAAGTATTGTGTACTTATAACTTCCTTGGGCTTAACATTAATTTTAACGCGACTGGTAGGTAATAAAAGTATAGTTATGTAGATTTGGGAATACCATTAGTATACAAACCATATACAGAGAAACGGTAGAAACAAACAGAAGAAAAATATTTCTTTGTGCGGTGAAGAAACGCAACCTATTCTACTAAGAATCATTTTATCAAGTGTGGCAAAATTATTCATGTATTTTAGAAAACGCCACGGTTAGATTTAATAGTAATATTGTAAATGAAATATCGTAAAATATAATGTGTAAACTAAATATTTAAGTATTTTTAGTGCTGGTAAGTATATACTTGATATTAATCAGTTCTATTGTCAGTGCTGTCAATTGTCATTGCAATTTAATTTTTCTGTCAAAAAAAATTATCGAATGGAAGCTGTGTTATTTTCATGGTCTATCGATATATCTTTGTATTATATTTCTTTTGTAAATCTTAATCAGATTATAATTTATATTTTTGAAACGGGCAAGTGAAAAAATCAAAATTCCTCCAGCTGCAATAACTCAAGGAACACCTCTCCGAAGTGCTGACTGGTAAGATAATTTGATAATAATTGTCTATGTTGCTTTTGTTGCGTTCTGCCAAAGTTTCAGCGTAATATGCATTTTCATTTCTTACTTTCCACACATTCGTAATTGATTTAGTATTGTGCCTTGCACAAATATTCTAATATGAATTGCCACCGGCACCTTACGTCGTATGTCAATTTTGAAATTACTATACTATTCCTTATTATTCTCTTTCGTTCATAATTATCATTTTAAATGTTAATCATAACAGATTTAATGAAGTACTTTCTATTTGTGGATATTATATTTATTATTAATTGAATATAATTAATAAATAACAATGATTGAATACATACTTTCATTAGGAGTTTTGCTATTTTAATTAATTACGTATATCAAAAATGAGTTTGGGAGTTAAACAAAAAAGAATTTTGTATATTTATAGATAGGTGTTTGTTGATTTCTATTGAAGGTCATTCATTATTCTTGATAATAATTTTATAGACAGCTAGTTTTAAAAAGTATAGAAATTTTTATCCCTAATAAATTCATTGCTTTTTTATAATATTGTTTTATTTTATGTTTACTAAAATATATAATATGATGCAATAGTGTCTAGGAATGGTAGCTATTTTATATGTTTACTAGCTTGTGAGCAGTTAATGTTAATTGTGAATGGTATTTGACTTGTGTATGGTAAAAAATATTTAGAATTTTTGATATGTAATTTTAGCAAAAACTATTAACAGATATTTGCCCCAAAAAAGACATACCTATTGTGATACATTTACTTATTCTGAATATAATATAGAATTAAGCCAATGCAATGGACAGGTTTAAATAACTTGATAATATTTACAAATCCTTATAATTGCAATTATTTTTAGTGGAAAGTAAAAAGTTACATAATTATTCTATATTCTTTAAGAATAAAAGTTTAAAAGTGTAATTTTAATTTGAATTTTAAAAGAGATAAGATAAAAGAGTAATTTGTTAAAACTTAAATATGATGTATTAGATTTATTAATGACAATCAATGGAAATAATTAATATTGTTTTCATATAAGTGTGAAGTACTTTTAATTAAAGAAAATAGATTTCTTGAATAAAGGTCATATATCTCCCTTGGTCTGTTATCTTCCACATTATGAAGAAAATTTTTGATCCTTAGTACTTAACAGGCCAAAATTAGCAGCAATAATTTCTGATAAAGCAATATACTATTCTACTTAATATAGGAATATTAGATAATAGCTGTCTATATGTGTGCCACTCCTGTGTAAATTTTCGGTTTGGGGTATTTAACTAACATATTCATCTCTTCAGTCCATATCATTGTAGTAAATGAAGAGAAGGAAACAGTTCCATATTTTTTTCATATATAGTGGTACTACAAAATAATCCCTGGGAGGGTTGATGTGCATGCGGGCAATTGTAAAATTTTAGCAAAATCATATATCATAACATGACAAACATATTGAGCCAATCCTACTTATGTGGGATAAGGTTAAGAAGATAATGAATTCCTACTAAAGCAACAACAAAAAAATATGAAAAATATAGTTAATCATCTCACACCATACTGAAGGATAATAATCACTGTGATGACCCCCTCAAGTTTTTTGATCATGTAGAGGTTAGAGTAGTCTTTGATTATTTTGTTTGAAAATATATATAATTAATTAGAAATTTTGAAATTGAAATAAATTTTGCGATAAAGGTGCATTTTTAAGACCTTTACATAAGTGAAGAAACTGCTGGAATGAGTATTAGAGACTTTGAAAAAAAAAACACTATTGAATATTTCAGAAAAGAATTGCTCATAGTAATATGGGCATATTTATTACAGTGTTTATATATATAATACAAGTAGTTGAAGTCTGAGGATTCCTCATCCTGTATCCTCATATGTAAGTGGACTTGTTTTTACCCCATAAAAAGTAAAATATACTTATGTAATTATGTGTTACATTAAAGTATAAATATTATTTAAAGAGGGTGTTTAGATCAAAAATAGAGTTCAATAGATATGTAATTTTTTAAATATATTCTGGGCATGATTATACAAATATTTGTCTTTGTCGTCAAGAAAGTCGAATCGTAAAAAATTGTTCAGACAGTTATGAATAGCGATGGCACATCAGCAACACTGAGATTTTGCAGAATTAAGCGCATAGTTAGATATGTGGTAATAAAATTGTTTGTTTCTATGTCTGGAGTAATCTCAAAAATATTTTGTCCAATTTTTATGAAATTTCGTAAACATTTAGCTTATTTAGTTTCTCACTTCTCAGTAATACTCCTAGAAATTGATATGTAAGTGCATTAGAACATAATACTTCTTTGATGATAATACAAAAAAATCTTTTAACATATAAAAACTGTTTTATACAGGGTCAAAATTTTAAAGTTTGAATGATTATATTAAATACAATAAATAAAATGTTGAATAAATAACATACACAAATTATATTAAATAATATTTTTATTTAAAAGAAACCCTATCAAGTAACTTTGTTACATGGTTGCGTCAAGCTTAAAATCAATAAAAAAAAAATGATTTTGGGAACATCATCTTTTCATGAGAATCAATCTGACATTTAGATATTAGTATGTTTATATTACCCTTACTGTAATTACCAGGCTTTCGGAGATGTTAGCAGCGTGTGAGGCGGGCGAAGTTTTTGCACTGCTGGAGGGCGGCAGCGGTGGAGCACATGATGCAGTCGATGCTCTTTGTGCACTCTATGGCACCGTGCGTGAACCTTACGTGACCCGTGGCCTGTTGCAATATCACGCACGCACTGGTTCCAATCGCGCTCTCGAGCTGCTCGCACGAGCGACCGAACCGCATGCCAGGTATCTGTTAGACGCACTGCAGGAGCAGCTGCGAGCAGATCGGTCCGCGCGACACCACGCGCTCTCAGTACTCGCACCGCTCATCGCGCTCCGTCCACCCTGGCTCCATCGCCTGCCCTCCCACCCGCTCGCGCGCGATCTGTTACGGGCCGCACGCCAAGAGCGCGATCCGCTCCCACTGCTGCATGCGCTGCTCGCCCTCGCTGCCCTCGCACCAGCCGCGCCCGCCCTCGCCGCCGCACACCCGCTCGACCTTGCCGACGCGCTCCTGCGGCCGGCACTACTCGACCCAGCGCCGCCGCCGCACGCCAAACCCCATCTACTGTTCGCGCAACGCGCCCTCTTCCGCACGCTCTACGCGACGCACCCCTGTACTATCGTAGAGGCGCTGCGGTCCCACGGTGCCGAGTTAGGTCCCGGTGCACGCGAGCGCTGGGAACGCACGCTCGCCTCCCTCGCCGATTCGGTGCGGCTGCATCCGTCGTTGCTGACGGGGTCCCGCGCCCGCGAAGCCGAACCTGCGCGTTGGGCGCGTCTAGAACTTCATGACGTTGTCGCCGAGACCCGTCGACTGGCACTGACTCCGCGAGATGAGCCTGCGCCTTCGCCACCACCACCATCTTTGACCGCCTCGGCGCCCCCCGCAACCACCGCTCCGCGCTCCCCCGCACCGGGTTCCGGAGCGCACGCGGCACGTTCAGCCTCCGCTCTACGACCGGGTGCAGAGCCCTGGTTCCCGCTGGTGGAGCGATGCGGTGCAGATTCGGCGCCGGCGACGCCATTGCCGGCGGACACGGACGCCGCAGAACCACCTGAGGCAGCTGTCGAGGCGACACCCGAAAACACACCAGCACGTGAAACTCGTACCCAATTCAGGTTCCCAGGTTCAGAATCCGGTGCTGTCCGCGCCATCGGACGGCGGTCGCGGGGCGGATCTCCTCCAGGAAGTAACGCGAGCGGGGGCGAAGTACATTCTGCAAGATTGGCGCGCGTTCAGCTCGAGCGGCGCGCGGCCGACAGTCCTGTTGCATTTGCGGGGGCACCCCCGCCGGCTGTCCCTCGCCCGGAACCGAGTCGTCCGTCGTTTGCCGATGAGCCGCT
This sequence comes from Antheraea assamensis, assembly GCA_035772565.1. Taxonomy (NCBI): domain Eukaryota; kingdom Metazoa; phylum Arthropoda; class Insecta; order Lepidoptera; family Saturniidae; genus Antheraea; species Antheraea assamensis. The sequence continues at coordinate 914,520 of JAQQSE010000046.1, read as the reverse complement.
CAACGTGGAAGACCGGGAGGTTCTCGAACTGACGCGGCGCGCACCGTCACTAGATGACTGGTCGGAAAGAGAAGGAGAACGCGGATCCGCCCCCCCGCCAGCGCGTCCTCCCGTACCGTCTCGCCCCCCGCGGGCGCGACTCTCCGCCTCCGCCCCGCGCCGCTCATCCTCGTGTGACCGCGAAAGTGGATCTCGCCACTGCGACGTGGCCGTGCAAACTGTGGACGTGTGGCCCGAACCCTACGAATTTCTCATCGCGGACTTCTACCACGTGTCTCCCGAGGAAGCACAGTCACAGGTGAATCATGATTTTCCATAACCATTGTCTGTAATTGTCATCTTTTAAAAAAGTCCTCAATTATTTTGATGTTTGACAGTGTGAAGCGGGCGCGCCGGGCGAACGGCTCGACGAGTACCTGTCGGAGCTGTACGCGGGTCGCACCGGCACTGATACCGGAGAGCAAGTGGCGTTTCTGCATGCGCAGCTCATGTACGAGCGCTGGCGGCGTGACGTACACGCCGAGCGCAACCGGCGCCTACTTGGGCGCTGCCGGCAGGTGCGAGCGCTCGAGCTGCGCAACCAGGCTCTCGCAGACCGCGTGCGCGCCCTTACCCGCGAGCGCGACGAGCTGCGTGCCCGCACCGCGCCGCTCCGCCCCGCCGACTCGTTGCCGGCACTAGCCGCTGACTCCCTCGCTGCTGCCGCCGCCGAGCTAGCTGAAGAGCGCGCCGCCCGCCTCCGCGCCGAGGCCGCGTTGCACGAGGCGCGAGCAGCGCGGGCTCTGGACGCGGCAGACCTGCAGCGACAACGCGCCGAGTCTTTCGAGAGTGCGCGCCACGTGGAGGCGCTTGCTCGCGCCGCCCTCGCTGCCGAACGCCGGGCTGAGTACGTGCGTCGCCTGCGCCGCGAGCTACTTCTACTGAGCGAGCGTGAGGCGAGGCTGGCGGCGGTGGTGCGCGCGCCCGCCCCCTGCCGGCCGGCGCTCGACGAGCGAGCATTGCGCGCAGCATGCGCTCGCGCGGAGAGTGAGGCGGAGGCGGCGACGGTGCGCGCAGAAGCTGCCACGGCGCGTGCGCACGAGCTGGAGGGTGCGTTGGCGACACGCGAGGCGGCGTTGGCGGAGCTGAAGCGGACGTCACGTGCTGCAGCGGAGGAGAGCGCAGCGCGGCTGCGTGCGCTGCGGGACAAGTACTCTGCGCTGCTGCGCGTGGTACGCGCGACGGAGGCACGGCGGCTAGAGTGGCTAGCGGGGGAGGGCGCAGGCGGAGGTGTAGGCGCCGGTGCGGGCGGCGCGGGCGAGCGGGAGGCAGCGGTGCGCAGCTAATTCGACAGTGTGGGCCGCGCAATAGGCTAAACGCGCCGCCCGCGCTGCGACACAGCAGAGAGCGAGGCACGTACTTCGCCGGTCCCCAATGCTGTGAATGTGGTGCATTATCTTTGCCAGTGTGTAATATGTGACAAAACTTTGAACCTATCAAGGAGTGAGTTGAACAGTTTACCCTCTGTAAATGCAGTAAGTAGTAAAGAGCTCCGGTTTCGCCCGACGGCACTGTAAATATCGTCACTTGATATTTTCGTAATGGTAACATAAAATTTTGAAATGTTTACCCGAGTTTGTAATTCCTTAGAATTTGTGAATAAGAAAATATCTTGACTAGTTTTTTAACCTGTATCAGTAGATTTATAAATAAATAAAAATGTTAATAATGATAGGGATGTTACATATTTACTTAAGATATGTAATGTGTATAAAAAATAATAATTAATTTTAAAACCTGTATCTTTGTGGTAGCTATAGCGTTCACACCAAAATGTTTAATGTAAATAACTTGAACTCGACAGCAGTGAAACTATTTGGATCACATCACAATTTTTTTTGTGCAGTCCTGTATGATTATCACACAATATGTTTCATAATTTGCATGTATGTAATAATGAGATAATGTTGTAGAAATACATATTATGCATACACATATTTTATTATATGAATTTACTTCGCGAAATTTCAATGCTTGTTATTCGCAAAGTGCTGATACTTTAATGCAAGAATGAAATAAAATTGTTAAAAACTGCCCAAAGACAATCAATTAATCACGATATTAGCCAATAACGTTATCTTCTTATCCTTATCCTAAGTAAGCAAGGTTGGTAAGACATGTTTTCCTCTTTCAGTGGTTATTTGAGCTATCACAACTTTTATGCATGTATCAGTCATCTACCAATCCATTGAAACCTTTGATTTTCTTCTACTTCTAAATTCATCCACCCTCATACTTAACACTCTGAATGTCACCCCATCTCATGACAAACACAATCCATACCAATTCAATTACTACTCAACTTCTCAGTCTATTCTCGAAATTTCCTCTATCCATCTCTTTCTTCCACTCCATAATCTTATCTATTCTCGTTATACTATCTTAACATACGCATCTCTGCCACATGTAATCTTCGCCCATCCATCTCTTACGTAGCCCCATACTCGGATCCATACAACACAAGCTTTTTTCTTTTTCGAACTGACTAACTATTGGCCTGACGGGCATTCATAGGTTCACCGGACTACTAATGCCAGCGCTGAAAGCGCTCAGCTGCTTAACAACAACACAACGGTACCAAAGTGGACGACCCTGGGCTTAGGCTGTTGCCGTTGATGTAACACCGCGAATCTAAAAGTTAAACTATTCATACATATAAGAATTAATGAGATAGATATGTGTACTCACGAACTCAAATATGTATTTTGTATCTGACAACTCGGCTAAACTAAACTAACCAAGTTCTAAAATAAGTAAAATAAAAAGTAAAACCCTACCACCATACCTCTGTGTGTGCACGTATATAAGGGTGGTATGTGTTCAGTGTGTTAAGTTATAGAGTGAAAATTTTCTGTGTCACTGTAACATGCTCGAGGGCTCCACTCCGGGCTATCAAACCTAGGCTCGAGCCGCTGCCGAGGAGGGGTCGCGACGAGTGTGCGGGAGCGAATTTGACAGTCGGAAAATGGCAGCGTGATTTGTGATTACACGGGCGTGGGCGCACACGTACTCTGTTTAAACTCTAAGGGGTACTGATGGGTTGCTGCTGTTATTTGTTCGCGTGGATCGGAGAAGATATTTCCGGGATGCTACTGTTGGCATGATTCGCGGCTTTTTCGAAATATCTGGTCGTGAGAGACTTTACGTACGCTCAGATCGACGGAAACTCCAAGTTTTTATTGGGATCGATCTTCTGGACATACCATGATGCACCAACCGCATTCCGTAAGAAGCGATCTTCTAAAATCTACATCTTACGAAAGCAGAGTTCTGGCATATGAGCGAAGACGGGACAACTGTGTATCAGAATGGGGTGGCCTTTAAAACGTACCAGTAGATGCAAGCAATACGTAACCATGACGGTCTTGTTCCGCACTCTATCAACATGTGGTATAAACGTAAGTTCCCTATCGAGGATAACATCCGGGTACTTAACCTGGGAGTGAAATAGGAGGGAAGGAATGAAAATTGAAACAAGCTGGTAGGGATATACCATAGGCAATGAAAAAAACAACGAAATCGCAGAACAAATATTCAGTTTTTACCTACTAATCTTCAGTCCAACGTTCCCTGCTTTTTTCCAAGCTACTCAGACAACATTTTAGCTAACGAAAATAATGTTACAGGTAAACACTACGTTCTAATGTTAGTGAATCTATAACAGCATAGAATCTGTAATAAAGTATTATTACAGATTCCGACATAAGTGATACGAATTTTTTTCTTCTAGATATTATTTGTATTTCTTTTTAGTAAAAACTCTGTTGAGTATATTATAGATAGAAGACACAAGGAGAATGAAGGATTAAAAATAAAGACTTCGACTCGTCGATAGTGTAGAAAAAAACTATTAATTAATAATTAATCAAAAAATAGAAATTCAGTCGATAAGCACAGGAGGAAATGGTATATCTTCGCGTATTTATTAACAACACGTTGGCGATTTCAAACTTTGAAAGGTATAGTTTTGTGTTTTTCCAACGCACTACGAGAACATTTGTCAACCATTTATATATTCTCGCCATAGTTATTTATCCATCAGATAATATATAAAGCGAATATATTTTTGTTTCCCAAGTGGCGGCTAGGGACAATGATCAGATTATCTTATTTTATTTTATTTATACTCCAAAAATATGAACATAAAAAAAGATATTTTAGTTGTTCCTGTAACATTTGCATAGGAATATTGCTTTGTTTCTTTGTCTTAAAAAAATCCACAAGTATTGGAATCCTGGTCGACGTTCAGTTCCCCACTCGCTAAGAAATAAAATACAAAATGACAGAAAAGCAACTCTTGAACAAGGATTGCTCTTTTAACTTGTAAATCGTATCCCATATGGAGTACAGGAGCACCTCAATTGCTATCCAGGGTTGGACTATTAAAGTCTATTTAAAACAAACTATACAAATCCATGACAGTTCTTAAGTTGTGCATCATTAAGAAGATATACATAAGAAAGATAGACTTCGCATTTTTTATGTTCTGCCGGAAAAATGTTCAATACCAACAGCCACTTTCCATCAATCACCAGTGCAGGGTGTTCATCCTCACACCTTGGAACCTATGATCACATACTATTGAGTTTCAGAAAAAGTTTCCTCGCACGAACGTTTTAAGAGAGAGATCTTCCCCAAGGGTTACGCTATGGAATTCTTTAAACAGTAGCTTTTGGGAAAATAAAACAAATAATTGTTTAATAAGTGTTTATAATTAGGCATTCACGATGCAAAATCGTGCGATAACTAAGTTACATAATATTATTTGGTACAAAATTCACAAACAACAAAGTGTTACATAAATAGTTTTGCTTTTTCTTTCTATAATATTAAATATCAACAAATTATTTATTTACAATGTACAAAATATACAAGAAAAACCGTACAAAAGAATCAACAACATAACACACTAATATATGGGATATTTGGTGTCGCAAGTGCGCCGCGCCACTAACATTACCGATACATTATTATACCGTGGTAATATTAACTCAAAGATTCTACAGACCAGACTGTTCATTATAAACTTCAAATTATAATTTATAGGTTATTACGCAAAGAAGGATAATATGTTTGGAATCAATTTTAACATTAACATCAAGATTAGTTTAACTAATTGTAGTAATTATCGACCCAATAAAGTAATAACCTCAAATTGAGTCTAAGTTCATTTATGTCACGTTTAAATATGACACATATAATCTGTTTTTGAGTTTAAATTAAGGTTATTTCATTTAATAAAAATATTGAACACAGGCGTTATATAACAAATCTAAATATAAAACATGTTAACAATTATTAATTCCATAAAAAAATGCTTTAAATATATAAGACAGTGATATTGATTCAAACGCCGCCATTTGCATGAACAATCTGATCTTTATACTCCATGTTAAAATATAGTTATCAGTAAACGCAAACGTTCCACCCCGTCCCTAAACGCAATACAAGGCATAATAACATATTTCTATTTGTAAAAAACAAATGCGTGCATAAAAATATCGATTTAATATCCCTAATTTACGAAGTCTCTTATTATTTATATTTATTCCCGATTTCAGTATCGTGATTTATCCATAATGATATGTGTATTAATTTGACGCCGATTATTAATGATAATATCGATTTAGTGTTTTAGAATTTCGATGTAAAAGTGTTACAAATTTATTTATTCATTTATAACTTAAAATTACTCCATAATATTTAAAAAACTGACATGAGCAAAAGGGCTTAGAAAATGGACTGGGCCCTTATAAAAGTACAGGCGCCGCCAATCTTTTTACCCGCTTTGAATATAGCCGTAAGTTCGGGCTTGCGCGTGTGATATAGACCAATAGTTTAGTACAAAACAAAGTTAAAATATTATTTTAGGGATCTAAAATTGACATTCCACTATCATTAAGTAGTCTCGATGTTATACATTTAAATATAATACGTATTTATATCTAAATTTGTGTTCTTTGCGACTATATTCAGAACGGTCAAAAAGTTTGGTGCGAACTATAAACCGATGTGAAATTAAAAAGTCATTATTTCCAAGGTAATCGGAAAATGTATTAATTGTATTAAAACTCCATAACTTTTGGATTACTTTCATCTATTCCTTTATTGCAAATATTAACTATTTTTCGCAGTATTCGATGCCAACATTGATAAATCATCCTTACGCCCTTCAAGTATTACTTAAGCAGAGTTTTAGTTGTTTTTGAACTATTACATCCTCAGATCATCAAAAATAAGTAAAACTTTTATTCCCTTTCCTACCCTCCTTTGCTTGCGTAGGAGCATTGGCATAATTTTTACAAACCAGTTATTAGAAACGAAAAATAAATAGGTAAATACTGATAAATTTCCCCCAGCTCTCTCCCAAAGTCATCAATAATGAACAAAGCATATAACTCCACTCCCTTTTGGTGCTTACGTAATTCTTGAACAATCTATATGACGACAGTACACATAGGTCACCATCAAACCTCTTACCGTCGTTTTTTTTTAATATTTATTTTTATGTTTCGGTGTTGACACAAAATCAAGTTTATAGCTAAATATGTCGTTATGAATTACTACAACGACCTATGTCTACAATAAACAGTCTCTTTCAGAATACGGACGATATTACCAAGATGGCAGCTAAAATTACGATGTGCCGTATCAATCTTTATTATTCGTAACGAAAGTTAAATACATTATTATAATATTTTTCGAATCAAAAACGGTACTTCTATAAGTTCCGTTACATTGCAAAAATAAAAAAAAAACGGTTTTTTCAGTGTTGCCATGAATTTGAAATACATTCCAAGAAATTTAGTGACATCGGCAACCGTTTAATTTATAATAAGTTATTCTTTTCGCATTCGTTCCCTTTTACACGAAATACTATATATTAATTTATTTACAATTATATTAGAATTTGGGTAAATGTTTAAAGTAAATGAAGATATATATCCAGATGAATAAATAAAAACAAGTCTCATGTCTGGAATGTACAAAAGTGTATAAGTAGGGCATGTAACGGATACATTTCGAATTAAAATTGACATAGAAGACGGTGACGTTGTGAAATTATTGCCAGGTGGAATAAACGCGTGTTTTCCTTTAGCAACTTCTTCCTCATAATATGATCAAAGGTCATTTTCTTATATATTTTCTTTCCAAATATTCCTCATCCATAGTTCTATTTGGTACCACTGTATACAGATCGGTTAACTATAGCTGGCACGTTCACAGTACTCACTTTTTAATATACAGTATGTTGCAAAAATCGTATTTTAATCATCATTAGAATACACGTGTCGATAGACTGGTTGATCGATTTAAGTAAATTTATAGGATACGCTGTATTTCTAGCACTTTGTAGACACAAAACAACATCTGTCTCTATCACGTCCGTAAGCTTGATCGTGTGCAAAGGAGACAAAGATATTTTTATATTGCATGTGCAGTGCGACATTACGAGTATGTCGTTGCGTTCATGTAGACACTACACATGCGTCATGTGTAACATGTTGTACGTACCAGTTTTAGTTAGACGATCTGTAGCTGTGTTGTTAGATATTTAATTACAGTGCATGTTTAAAGGAACAATAACCATACAAAATTAGTATTATACCCATCGAATACGATGATAAAATACTTACAAAAATTAATAAATTGATCTATCGATCAATAATCATTCCATTTGAATAAATTAGTACACTCATTAAAAACTTTACGAATTCCAAATCACCTGACAATTGCAACGTGTCTTTATTGCATAGACAAATATAGATACATTTGGAATGTTTATTTATAGATAAGACAATATTTAGTCTTTTATTTTACGTATTTTACGACTTTTATTAATTTATCAAAACTTTTTCGTTTAGATCTAGTGTGTACTAACAAGTTACAGTTTAAGCAAGCGTTTTACTACATTTATTCTCAAACAAATTTACCGAAACATACCAATATGTTCGGAGAATGTACAAGACGTATCAAACTGTTTAAGTCCTAATTTTGAACACGAGATATCACGAAGAGACAAAAGTACACCTAGCGTCATTTATCTAACTGTAAGCCTGGGAACAATTAAACACCCAAAGGAGTCGATTGCTGAACCTTGCATTTATGTACAGGCGATGTGGCGAGTTTTTAGAGACCTTATTTCTCATAAAAATATGGTAAAGAAAGGTGACCATAGACCATCACAAATTACATAAATAAACATTGAGCCACAAGACTAACTTAGGCGAAAGTAATAAAGTAAATAAAATATCATAGGAAGACGAAATAGGAATGGCGCCTCTGGTCAGTGTACTTTTAGGCCAGAGGAAAAAAGAAAGTGTTAACCAACACTTCTCGTAAAGTCAAAATGATTCTATAGATATTTCTAAAAGTCGTAGGAGCCATATATAACCTAAATTAATAACACTATATCCCAAAAACATAATTGATCTTTACGGAACTACACTTTTGTATAAAATAAGAGGAATGTATTGAAATATTTTTAACATTAGTTTGTCTGAATAAATTCTAGTTTTAGTGATTTTTTATGATACAAAAGTCGATGAAAATTCACTATTGCAATATACAACCTTGTGACATCATCAAATTAGTACTACTCTATCCAATACGACGTTATAATAAACATTCGTACTTAACTATCTAACGCACTGATTTATCTTTCATGTTCTTTTCAATATTTACGACTATAAATAAGAATTATTTGTCGATAATACTGTCGTTTTTTAATATTCCCATATCGATAAAAACTCGAATTAAACCGCATATTCGCTACACTTATCGTATAACTCATATAAATATTAAAATACTCCACATGTATATTGTAATCCAATCGAAGAGTAATGCAGCTCTAATTCAATAACTTCTATAGTGAGCCTTTTACTCTTGTATTGTGAGCATTTGATAATAAAATTATAAGATTGAAGGGGCCGTTCTTACAAAAAAATTACTACGAGTGCTTACGTACAGAAAATATAACGAGTGCCTTAAAATACATCACTAAAAAAATTATCAACATCGTGAGTAAAATATTCCATGTAAACACTTGAGCGAATTATAACACTTTTTCTCAACCGTAACATGCATAGACTCGTTTCTCGTATGCAGTTGTACGTATCGATGATGTCCGTAGTTTATCGACAACAAATCTATCCTTGGTTTCTCGAATTCCGGAAAATTTGGCAAGACGTTTGAGACGTGTCACAGAATGATTCTTCTCAACCGCATTCGTCTATTGCCAACGGTCGATATAAAAGTCGATAGACTCGTACCGCGTACGCAGTTTTACGTATCGATGATGTCCGTCATTCATCGATAACAAATTTATCCCTGATTTCTCCAATTCCAAACGGTTTTTTAGGAGATCGTTCGAGGAGTGTCACCTGGTGGTTTCCATAAGCAGGTTCACGCTTGTGATGTCAGGGTGGTGCAAAGGGGAGGCGGCTAGGGGAGCTAGGGGAGGGGCTCGACGTAGTTCTCGGGCACGAGGCCGGTCTTGCCGTTGAGAGTGCCACGGAGCCAGCCGGGCTCGCTAGAGGGTGCCACGTTCGTGATGATCTGGTTCGGCTCGAAGGATAGTTCGCCATCGCTCTCGCCGAGACACGCGTAGAGAGTGCGCACGCGACTGCAGGCAAACATTTTATTTTATCAATCAACTGATCGGGTTATTATAAAAAATCTCACAGCATTTGCCTACCAAAATGGGGAGAAACGAGAATTTTTGATAATTATAATATATTGATTAATTTTAGTTACATAAAGTTGCGATGTTACTTAAAATAATAAAACGCTAAGACTAGAGATACTGACTCTCTAATACTATGGATTGATACCTAATACTATGATGAATACTCTGGAACTTGAGGTTCGTAATTAATTAAGCACACGGGTATTGGAAAAGGTCCTTATAATGTGTTTTTTATAACCTAGTAATTTAGGAATACTGTATACCTCATAGTTACTAATAAAAATTTATTGATAATTACAATTTAACTTTGTGTCTGTTTCTTCTTTTACAATTTGTGAAAGTATTCTTGATAATTATAATAACCTGTCAATTGAGGAATTATATTTCCCATATACAAAATTAGTCAAATTATATTCCAGATAAATTCAGACATATAAACAGACAAATATTTTATTAATATGGTACTGATGATCTATCCTTTATAGTGTACATCTACTACAAAATTTATAAAAACATTGTACAAACAAAACTATAATTTTTTTGATATAATACTGAGTTTAACATAAAAATAAATAGATATTGCAATAAAGGTTTTAATATTAGTATGTGGATACTTACGTATATCTGAAGTTGAAAGGTCTCGTGGAGGCGATGAGATGTCCGGCGGGGGGCAGGTGGGCCCCAGGTGGTCCGGGGGACGAAGAGGAAGCAGGGTGGGGCGCGAGGGCGACGCCTGGGGGAGGGGGAGACGCGCTGTGGCTTGACACGGACTCCGCGGAGCTGCTGCTCGATCTACCGACACCTGCAAACAACGATAACTCTTCAAATTCCGCATCTAATTACGTAATTCGCAAAAACGAAGCGATAGCAAAGACCGCTACTTAAATGGCTACAACATTCCAGCCACCACATAGGAAGTATAATACAATAGTGGTGTATATCCAGTAATCAAATGAGGTGATAGTGTCTATACCCGACCAAACCACTACCACTAGGTGGTAATAATACCGACACAGTGACTCATAGTTTACCAAGTATCGGCATCGACGAACGATATACCCGGATGTAGAGAAATTACTCGACCTATTGACGAGGAGTAGTTGATTTATTGACAGTCGCCGTTATTTTAGAATGCTTATCATCATGAACAGTGCAGTCACTTTGTTTCATTCGAGGGAGAAGAAAAAACAAAATCCACCTACGAGTAAGTCTATAGACAAATATGAACGCTTCGATATATACTATGTTTAGTACACCTGCACACACACTGCCTATAACAAATCCAAAAACATTTTCCACGCTGTTATTCCCAATTAATTCCACTTGCTAAATGAAGCGATGATGGCTGAAGTGCTAGCGTGTTTGGACGTATCAATTGGCGTAGGTTCGATTTTTTGTGAATCAGACGAAGTTTGCGATGAAGTAAGTGGTGGCATGATGGTAGGGCTTTTACTAAGTTTACCTAGCTGCTTACCATCTGCTACCACCAGCTGACAACCTGTCGCCAAGCACCTGTTAGTCTGTTCCGGCAGCTGAACTTGAGAACTGAGACAGTTTCTGAGAAAGTTTAGCGTGTTTACTGTCTTGCACGACATCGTCATTTAACATCAGATGAGATTGTGGTGAAATGCTAAGGCCTGTGAAATATTACGTACCTCTGTGATGTGCGAGCGGCGGTGCAAAGTGCTGCAGGAGCTGGTGATGGTGGGGGGAGTACCGTGCCGTGGGTCCGGCGGTGACGGCGCCGGTGGGGGTGGGCACCACTCCCACGAGGGCGGCGCGCTCGCAACCGGTGCTCGCGCGTTCCACAACACTCTGAACCATACGAAATAACAACAATATTTATTACCATATCCCCAACTAATACTGTATATGTTATAACTATTAGCGGGCCCGGCCACCGTTGCGCTGCCATGAAATTAATAAAAAAGAACCCTGTAATCAGATCGCAACGCTACCTACTCGGAAAAATTGTGAATCCAAACCATTCTTCAATTCATCTGAATACATAGAAAATATTAGGTTTAGAAGGAGTTCAGTCATACACACATCTACAGAAGAATCATACAGATGAAGATAAATAAAATGATAATGAAATAAAACGATACAAGATCATTTATATTATAGTACTAAACATCCAATATTTCAAAGAATATAAAAAGTGAGCCATAAACAACGATATCATGAACAGTATTTTTTTTAAACAGAAAGTGTTTAGTAAAATTCTCATATTATATATATACTTACAATATCATTTCTGGAAGATACTGGTATCGACGTCGGTGAAGTTCTGTAACAAGAAAATAATAACTTAAAATAATTACTTATTTCCTGTAAAAATATCCCAATGTAAATAATGAACTTAAAAAGTTTAAATATGGAAACCATGTTGCGTGACGCGTTATGGGTCAGCCTTTATATTTTTTTATTACCTGAACATGAGGGGAAAAGCCGGCATTCAGGTAATACATAAGCCGGCGTAAAAGGAAGGAGGATTTAACATTTTTCTATCTTTTCTTGACAAAGGCAAAGAGAGGGAAGGAAGACAAAAAATCAAATTCACATTTTGATAACAGTCACATTGACTTTTAATTAATAAATTTCTGACGTCCGATCCTTTGGTGGCGAAGAAAGATCTACAGTATCTTATTTACATAGAAATGAATAAATTGAGTGTCTGTTTGTAATGTCCAAATAACAACTTTTTACTAAATAGACACGAAAGTATATATGGTATAAATATTCGATATTATAGCAAAAAAAAAAAACATTTTTAAATTTCTTGTCTGTGTGTTTGTTTGTTGCGGCTAATCTCTTAAATGTTTGGACCGATTTTGATGGGACTTAAACTGGCAGACAGCCGATTTTATAAAGAGTAACTTAGGCTACAATTATTTTAGTAAACAAATTAAGGTTGCGCACAAATAATAAACAAGCTGAATCATGCGCGCCTCATGTGCACGTGTTTACAGTAAAAAAAATCTTTCTTCTAAATTCCACGATACCTTACTACCAAATGTACGCGAATTATCAAGAATTAATTTACACATGTCGAGACTAGAATCTTTTTTTTGTACTTGATAGATTAGCGTTTGACCATAATCTCATCTAACCGAACATTAATATTTCACCATTATTAAAGGCTAAGTTTGGGCTTAAAAAACCACCCAATGAATAATGACACTACCACCATCATATAATTTAACCTGACACAATTTATAAACGGTTTAGGTTTATAAAATCATTGTGCTTAATCCGCAGAGTTTGAACATTAACTAAAAAAAAATTAAATATAGATTTGTAATGGAAATTTTGACTCGTTTAATATTAACATGATGAAGGATAATCGGCACTAGATCGCGGATAAAACCTGCCACAAACACTAGTTACAAACTAAACAATAACAAATGTAAGTAAAATCGAAATACATAATTATAAACATCTATATCATACAATATGTTTACAACCTCACAATAAATTGTTTTATAGTTTAAAAATGAATCGAAATCGCTTATCGGTTTATTATATATTATTTACATATATTGCCAGTATATATAATCATCACTGTAAAGCATTTATTTATAAATTCAAATACAAACCCCGCGATAACAAAGCCCGAGAGACAGATGATCATATCGAGACACTCGGCCGAGACACTGAACACAATGACAGACGAGATGTTAGCTTCGCGAGCGCAAGGTACAGTATGAGTAGCGCGGAGACAGCCGCGGGTAATATATACGGCGAGGACAGAGTGCACAGGCGCGGCGTGATTGGCGACGAGCGGCAGATGCGCGCGACACGTGTGTCTACCGCGGCCGAACACCTGCTGACCGGCCCACCTCGAGGAATCCGTCGCTTTGTGAAGACGAAACGCAATTATATAAAAGAGACTAGCGACAGACCGCAACTTTGCATACGACACCGAACCGTACAACCGATTTTGATAATACTTTTACTGGAATATAGAGAACTTCAGCCACAAATATTATGATTTTCCGTACTCAAAATCGATAAAAGGATTACGTGGAAATGACAGAAATATAATTAAAAAATAAAAGACAAGTCTACAGTATATCTCCAATAACCACCAGCCCAATCATAAGAGCTTTTCGGAGAAACACTTTTTAGAATCGAATCAGTAGCTACAGAAATTATTTCGCACAAATATATTCATATATGTGTGTAAATACATGCCAATTGTTTACCCGTCTAAAACATCACCTGTACCTATCTCACTATATTTCTTTATCAGGTATAAAATTAGGTAACTTACAACAGCTGATAAAACAATTCAAAGCATACTGTTCAAACGATAGCATAAATATAACTTATTTTGAATGCGGAGTTCGTTGAAAATGTATAACACACGACAAATTGTAATATCGATTTATGATACGAGCATGAACTATTGTGAACACTTAAAGTGATATCAATAGTTCTCGGTGAACTATTCAATTTTAACAATTTGGCCACAAAGCGATGTTGGTATCAAATTGTAGCTTAGCAGGTGATACAGAGTGCAATGTATTTACTTAGCTTATTACATCTATAGGATATTTAATTAATTTTGCCTACCTTTAACTACTAGAAATAAGAGGTTAAGACAGTGCAAAGATCCAGCGCAAGCGGCAGGTGCAGATCGCATACCGCGTTCCCGCAGCTGCCGGCCCGCCATACAGGCCGTGGCCGCGACGGACGCATTCTTATCTCTATACAGTAAGGCTTCACAACATACGACCAACGGGACCCAAATACGAGAACATTTCGGACGACGTTATTTATTGCTCCAACGAAAACAAATTTTAAATAAGAGAGACTAACGTGACAAACAATGAACACTTTTCTTGGATTTAGACTCCTTTTTATCCAACATACTGACTAGCTTGCATACTAGATAGCATTAACTCTAATGTACATTTGATGTATTCCTCAGGAACTGTGCATTTTTTTTGGGAAGAAAACTACTCTACTGTGTCTGAACGTAAAACCGTCGAGATTAGCTTCGTTAAGTTCGTCTCGACCTGTACTTTATATGGATCCCGCCATGGTCCATTTTTGCTAGTGAAGACAACCAAGCTAATTTTCCATGAATAATTTCATTTTGATGAGATGCCCAACTTTTGTTGGGACAATGTGGCTGGCAGGACAATGTGACCGTTAAATTATATAAATAACAACTAAACAACAACAACAAAATCAGTTGATTAGTAATCATTTTTGATGACCTCGTTATTGATACATGTTGGACGGAGGGGACTATTTGATTAAACTATACATATTGTATATACATATGTGTGTTCGGATGTGTTGAGATTTAAGGAAAAAAAACCAGTTAGTAATACATTTTTCAGAATCATAAAATCGACATATTATGCCCCTGCTGAAATAACACGTTATCCTGTAATACCACTGTTAACTACCACAATCGAAAATGTTTGTGATAGGAAAAGTTGTGCGTCTCGTCAAAATGAAGCTATCCACAGAAAATTAGCTTGGTAGTAATCACTAGCAAAAATGGGCCTTGGATCCCGGACTACTAGTTGACAGTAATTCATTTGTTTGTTACGCTTTCACGACTAAAAATACTCAATGGACATCAGAAAAGTTTGCATACACATTGACAGAAAAGGACGTTAGATATTTTCTCTACATAAAAAAGTATTTCTCCGGATGGAAATATCAAATCTATATTAACACAAGCGACGCCACTAGCAAAATCTTGTTAATAAATAAACATTTTAGTGCTTTGAATTCTCTGACTCATAAAACGATAGAAATTACTAGAATCGTGGCAAAATTATTACTGAAATATGTAATTGTTAATTCCTTTCCCATTGTTTCGAGTGTCATTCAGCCTTGTAAATAAAAAAATCTCCTACAATACAATAGTCAAAATCGATTACGCCCGCCCGCATCAGCTGTACTTTTCCTTAAACCTATTCATACATGACTAATTCAATGTAAATAACAATAAATGCTAGTTCAAAATAATACAAAAAAGATTACCTACCACTGTCTAAAAGGGGCACATTGAATAAAACCATGAAAATTGCCAGTGCAAAAAAAAACCCTTATCTTCAACCGGAGGTGGTGTTGCCCGAACAATATCAATAAACATGTGTCACAAAAAAAAAATGAGGTGAAAAGAAAGCAAAGATCTCGTGCCCGTTAAAATTACTTTTGTTTGTGTATTTGGGTTTATTTCTCTCTCTCTCTCTCTCTCTCTCTCTCTCTTTCATTCCGTCCCAGTTATCGGGCACGTTCCAACCTGTTTTCTGAAACTGCACTAAATTATTTTAAGACATAAGTTATCGGATAAGGAGGTCGCGAGTTCGTTATATCGCCGCGATCGAAGTTCTTATATCGCTAATTACCCAATAAGATGAAAGAGACAAAACTATAGAGATCACATTTTCGCCAACCGAGATTTAATATCTCAGTATGCAAGTCGACAACGTGATTTTTATATTGTGATAATTAAACTAAGACAGACTTTCGCTTTTACGCTGTTATTAGTTGACACACATAGTGGACAATTGGCAACTAAATTGCATTCGTATTTCAAAGTAAAAGAGATTATGCAGCTGACAAAACCAAGCCTTAGAAAAACAAAGGAAGTTATGACTCTGTGTACGTAATACAAAAAAAATGTAATGAGAAAATCTGTAGAAATATCTGTTGCAGAAAATAGCGTAGTTTACATTGTTGTCGAAATGTAGTTTAAATATTCAAAGTCTACATTTCGCCATCTTCGCTTTGATTTCGCGTAAACAGTTCTAGGAGGTCAATCATCTAGAAACTTTTTGAGGCAGCAACGAAGCAATGATGACTCAGTGGGTTACGTGTTCGGAATCCGCGTATTAAAGCATGGTGTTAGCCAAGCACCTATAGGTGTGTACCGGCTGTTGCATTTAAGAGCCTGTCACATAGGAACGAATACAAAAAGAAACTAAAGGAAGAAACCTACAGACGGACAGCCAAGTTTATTAAAATCTTTTTGCTATGTTGGTTCAAAATTAATTAATACCACAAAACATTGTAAGATCAGAATTACATTCTACCTTGATTACCCACAGCATCACCGAAAGGTATTCATTTGAATCGAGATAATTATAGGCGATATTGAGGGCTGACAACTTTTCGCAAACGGCAAAAAAGATACCTATATTTCCGAAATTATAAAGAGATAAAACCCTGGTTTTTTTTATCATTCAAAGACGATTTTTACAAATTTTATTCTATTTAGTTCGTTAATTTTTGTGTGAAAGAATAAAAAAAAACATCCACCCATCCTCACAAACTCTTGCGTTTAAAATATTATCAAGTTTGTCAATTACTCGACGTTTGAAATCGCCAACACTTCACTTGCATCTTCCCCGTTTAGATGTATTTGTCCAATAGTACTCTGTTTAAAGTCATTTTACTAAAGGTAGTAACGTGTTCAGCGAACATTAATCAACATTATTCAAATCCTATAAAGCGTGGCATTTTGGTGAATCGTGATAAATCCACTGTATAACGACACGGCTTTCCCTATAATTAACAAATTATAGTAATTCTAAACCAAAAATCTGTCAACAAGCATCTACAGATGGCTTCCAGAAACAGCATTCGGGAGAGCGCAGCATATTACCACATTACACCACTAATACTTATACAAAAAGAAGAGTGAATACCAGTCGAAATTCCCAAGCTATAATAATATATTTTCAATTACATTTTTTCGTACTGTCTACACTGTTGATCTGGCTACGCCTCTACATTTTCACCGGACTACTTTTAAATTACATGTCACAACCCTGTTCATAGGAAGCATCGTGTCGCTCATCATTAAGATCAAAAGAATATATTAAAATCTTACATTGTCTCTTAATATCAGCCTTTGCGTAAATAAAATTTATGTAATGTTCGTTATCTGAATATTCGCTAATAACTTTGTATTCGTTTTTGTTTTCTAGAAATATCGTTTATGTTATTATAAACAGGAACCTCATAGTATAAAATTTCACATATTCAACAATCATATTATTAGTAATACTAAATATGTAAATAATAATATCATTATAGTTTTTTTTTGTGATAAAACGATCTAAGTAAACAAAAATATGTTCTTAATTCATTATTTATTAAATACATTAGTAGATATAGATCGAGCACGGTTCGCGGGGCGGTGACGCAAGGGGGTAAATTTAATAAGCCAAGAGGTTTCGTTTTTTGTATCGAGTTTTTGTCGACAACAGCTGTCGCGCACACGCAGCCTCCTGTACATCGCTCTTTGACAGGCGTGTACTCAAAAATATTTGGAGGGTCAGTGTCTCACACTTGCACTCGTAAGTAAAATCTTAATTACACTAAAGCCGATTTCATAATTACTTTTTTGATTATAATAACTGAAATACACTACAATATAAGAACAAAGCCAATTGAAAATATTTTTACTAATCAGGTTTTCGAAATAAATTGTATAATTATCATTGCCAAAATCAATTTTTTGGTATTTTCATACACCCAATAAGACATTTCACTGTAACTAATTCTGTTGGTCAGCAAACTTAATTGATTTTTTTCTGTTACAACTCTGGTCCGAGTTCATGTTAATCAGACATTTAAATCACGAAATTGCTGCATTGGCACTTATAATCTACAAACGGTCCCAGTACATATTCGAATCCAACATATAGCGATGAACATATGATACGCATTAAATCAAAACCAGCAAAGAAGGACTAGCTTATAATCTGGTAATTAACAAAAACACTAATAAATTTTAACTGTATCCATAGATAATCATGGTGAACATTCTTTGGATTAATTTAAACCATTCAAAATTAACAAAAAATTGATATGTTCCAGGAATCTATGAAACTTTTTAGTACATTATAGATATCTTTCTTCTGAATTTATTCGTATAAAATAACCCCCCATTAATACAACCCTGAGTTCGAGCCAGCGGCACATCGTACTGTCATTATCTCGGCTTTTATATCGCGGCGCATTCATTCGCGGGCGAACCATTGTCCGTTTCACGAAGCCGACACAAGCTGCCGTTACGATTCCTTATTCATCTTGGAAGAATCAAAAGATTTTTTTCTTTTACTTACAACTTTCAAAGTATTCAATATCTTCTTGTAAATAAATAAAAATACCATTCCACAACCGCTCTGTGATTTGTTGTAGAATTGTATAATGTTTTAGTTAAATATCCTGATATTCCTTTTTTTATTCGAACTGACCTACGCTGTTGGCCTGGCAAGGCCTCTACAGTTTCACCGGACTACTCTGACTGATATTGCTAAAATGTTAAGTTTAATACATTATCTTTGTTAAAATTTCCTACTACTAGTAATTGCTCCTATAGCGTAACTAATTTTGAGGATTTGGTTGTACTGCCGTCCAAACAAATATGGGCGTATCTGCCATTTTTTACAATATTAAGTTTTAAATATATTCCAAAAAAAGGAAAATAAGTGCTTCTAACAGTATTTCATTGTTCACCAATAAGCTTCCGTTTTGACATTACACTTAATTAAAAAATGAGACAGACGTACTTTGTTAAAGACCCGGGCTACAGACTTTTCGACTTTTTCCCCACCTGTATTTTAATTAGACACGCTCCTTTTTCTTACAGACTAGCGGCAGTGTAGTTCTTTGCGGACTCTTGCTAACATGACTGTCACTGCTCATTTCGTACTGAAGCGAAGCTCTATGACAGATTGAGACACTATGTCAAAACACGCGAATCGAAATGTGAAAGCGTCTTTATACTAGTATTTATACTGTTATAGCGCGGAGGTATGACAATTCTAAACATTTTTCGTTGTCAAAATGTGAATGCTTTAGTACTGAGTTTAAGAACAAGTTCCCTGTTAGAATGACTATTTTAAACACATATTGTCACGGTTTTGTTAACTCCGAAACGGCTGTAACGATTCTGATGGCACTTTTATTTGTAGATAAAGGTTGTCGAGACTAAGCAATAAAAACAAAATATAACAGAGATAATATTAATAGATTTCTGAGACTTAATTACTGTGATAAAATTAAAATACAAAAGACAGCTGATAATTAGTCCAGAGAACACAGGTAATTACTGTGAAACAAAAAAAAACATTTACAAGGAGAATGAAGTCGCGGACACAAGGTAATCACAAAAAATAAAGTTTGTTTTGACAACAGTGTTAAATATATGACAAAGAGTAAAAATATGTTAGTGGGCAAACCGACTTATTTGTTTAGAATTACCGGACGATGTTTCTGCAATGGCTTAATGTGTAAAAAATTGACTATATTGATCACTTATTCTATTATACTAATTCTTCTTTATTTCCATAGTTATCACAAACAGCAAATTAAAATTAATATAAATAAAATTAGTAAGCTAAATAAAAATTATCACGTGCACATTTCTTTTTATTTACTGCCCCGAATAAAAAAGAAGTATTTATTGTTGGCTATAAAACGGCGCGTCTCCGTCCACGCACTCGCTCCATACGTAAACTGTGATCCGCGATTTGGTGATCCCTGGCTTAGATTATTATTATTTTGCATTATTTGACATTGATGGGATTGTGTTAAAGAAATATTAAACATATTAAGACAGTAGAAACTATTCATAATCTGCGGTGGGTTACCTTTCCGTAAAAAAACAAAACTGCAATAGCGTAAAACCTTCGTATATAGCATCCCATTTTTGAAATAAAATACATAATCTTACCATCCGGGTTTATCGGTATACCTATAATAATATAATTATAGAAAAATTCCATCTCAATGAAATAAAATATACGATTGCATTTTGCATCATATTATAAATTGGTATAACAAGTTTCGGTGCCATAAAAGCGTGTAAACACGTCCACGGCGACCGCTTTGATGTATCTTTCAAGACCGGACAGTATCAGATTCGTTTAAACAATTAACTCTATCAGATACACGCCGTCCAATAAAAACGAATCAAAACTCACTCCAAAGACGTATAAATTAGCTAAGGAATAAACGACATCCGATATGCAATATCCAGGAAACGGTCAATTACAACAGAATCGTATGAGTTTAAAAAGGGAGTATTGCGACACTTGTCACGGCTACTGAGCGTAATAATTTTAGTTTCGGTAGAGTATGGCCCTGGATTTGCTATTTTATTCGTCTCCGATGGAGAAGGAATTTTATTTTGGGGGATTACTACCTTTTGTATTGTAATCCCTCTTGTGTACCGTATAGCATCTGATCTTGAAATAGTAACTTTTACTAATAAAATCTGGCGACAAGGGTATGTACTCGTATAGTTGTTACGGTAGTAGCACTTAATAGCAAACATGTATCATTATTCTTTCGACAAAATGCCAATTTCATATGACGTAAGGACCTAATAATTGTAAAGTACAGTAAGTCGTACACATAACTATCACTACCGATATATAAGAAGAGATATGAATATTGGTGCAATTATTCGTAAAAGTAAAACATTCCCTACTAGTTGATACTCGCAACTTTGTGTGTGTTGTTTTTTTTCTGTATTTTACATATATTTCTGTCTTGGTCTGTATTTTAAGTTCAGAGGAAAATCATAAGCACCGCATCGATTGCCCCGATTCTCCATAGCACGGCAAGTAAACGCTCACGCGTAGTGCTTATAAAATCTTAGTTTCTTGAAACTTGTAATAACTAAAGCGAGATATTTTATATAAGGACCAAGGGTCTAAGAAATGAAACTTAAAAAAATAATTATCGAGTAGTTTTTGCGTGATGCGTGTACAACGATAGACCTTTACATTTTATTTATATAGATAAGAGTTATACATCACTGTTACACCACTTAAATAAATTACTATATTACTAGCGGACTAGGCAGAAGTTGTGCTTTGAAAATAAAAAAAAATCATGAAGTCATACGGCAGCGCCACCCACATGTTCAATTATCTAAACCATCCTTGAATCCACCTGAACACATACAAAATGTTCATCAAAATCTGTCCAGCCGTTTAGGAGGAATTCAGTTATAGGTTACTGTTACTCATGGAAAAAAAAAACGAGACGCACTGTCAAAGATGTACATTTTAAAAAGGTACTCGAGCGAAACCGATTATTGGAATGGTTAATGGCAGAAACATCGCAGACTCCGGAACCAGACGGTTTATAAATACTTGTAAAAACTAGAAACGACAGATGCACGACCCAACATCGACATAGAGACACACTGCTGTCGAGATTAAAGGAATTCATCATTTGTACTACTGACAGTGTGCACGTTAGTCTGGCAATATTGATAAATCTTGTGTTAAATTTATGCCATCGCTATTCCATCCGGTTTTACCCTAGTATAAGTTTATGTGAAAATATACAATTTCATGAGAATCGGTATATATATATGTAGTTCCAGTGCTTGTTTTTGGTGTCATTAAAACATAAATTATTATATAGAGACAACTCTTATTAGAGAGTACAAGCATATGTTCTACCATATTATATAATGTTTCGAAGACACCTGGTGCCTCAACGAAGAGTCGCCCGGAACGCCAAGTTCTACAACATTGTACTCAGATATATAAAAACAAAATGTCAGAAATCTGCCGTTGTACGCGCATTACGAAAAGAGTACTGAATAACTTTCAATAATTTTTTTCTAGTTTCACTTCTTAGATATTTGGTCCTTATCTGAAAAAATATATCGTGATATCTTCATTTAATATACAGTTTTCAGATTACAGATTATAGATTTTTGTAAGCACCACGCGTTCAGCGACGGGTATTTTCTTACCGTATAGAAGTAGAACAGCGATTTAGTGCACTCGCGCAAGACAACTTCCACGAAGTCACGAGTATCAGCTAGTTTTAAATATTTTTTATATACTACTATATATTTCCTACAACTTCGTCTGCGTATTTTTCATATTAATTTTCTAATTAATATATTTTTCCGCAATAGTAATAAAATACAATTGTATTGTAACTATTTATGATGACTATATCCTACTTCATTCTTACCTCTATACCAAATTTCATTGTAATAGGTTATAAGATTAATAATGGAAACCTAACAACCAAATACATTTACTATCACATATATAAGTTATATAACTTTATATTTGGATTAATATGTTACTTCATTAATTTTAAATGAACTCATATTTGTATTGACAATATTGTAATTAGGTATTGTTAATGTTTCAGCACATAAAACTCCTAAACCAATGGGATAAAATTTTGCCGGTTTAACGCGCGTACCGTACCAAACCTCGAACGCGTTGCACCTACAAAAACTACCTTATAGGTGAAGGAGCGTACTAAACGGAAATCGGCACACGTGGCCTCCCCTTTGTATTATCGGGATCGAGCACGTGCAGCCTTCGGAGTTACTCAAGTGTACCGGAAGAAGACTCAAATTTGCGATAAGCGTATTACAATAATTATAATTCGATAACTCGTAGAGAATCGTGTGTCAATGAATTTACCGAAAAACGCAAAATTCCTGACAAAAAACTGGACAATTTTTTTTTAAGTCAAACCTCTTATAGGTGGGCTTTGATGTTCTGATCCGCTACCTTTTTATGTGACGAAAAGTGGTGGGAGTAAACACTGTGTCTGGTAAAGTGTTGAAAGACCGGTTCTCGTCCGATCACCGAAAATAAGCACCGTCGGGTGCGGTCAGCCCTTGGATGGGTGACCGCTTGGGAACACCGAATGACGTTGGTTTTTTCTTATATTTTTTAAATTAAAACGTTTCCTTGTAATATAAAAGTATCATTTCTATCGTGTGTTTTTACGACACACCCTGTTTTTTAAAAATAATTGATAGTTTTTTAGCTTTTGACCACAATCACACCTGATATTAAATGAAGATGTGGTCTAAGATAGTAAACACGCTAAACTTAGAGGATTGGCTCTCAAGTGCAGCTGCTGGAACACACGAACAGGTGCTTGACGACAAATTTCCAACTTGATGGTGGTAGCTAGCGAGGAGGTCTTAGAAATAGCCCTGACACCACGGTATGGTTCCATCATTATATTTTCCTTTACCGAAAAGCACAGTATCATTCGAAGGAATCGACCCTGTCCCAACATACTAACCACTGAGCCTTCGTCGCTTCAATTATTGCACGTACACACCGCATGGTAAGAAAAAATACAATGAAGCATCGATAAGAATTAGTTTTGTTGTGCTGTGTCATGAACCCCGACCTCGCGTTGCAGTGTTTCGCAAAACCAAGAATAATGTAATTTCACACTACTACGTTTACAATAATGTCAATTTAACTTATTTAGCCTCAGCAATACGTGGCCGATTATGCTAGCGCCTAATACACGTGGTTATACTAATAAACAGTAGGTTACATAAAACGTCTGTACTTTTAACATGGAGGCATCTACTGGATACTTACTCAACCCAGTCAATGAAATATCTTATACCGCCATCTGTTAGAATCTTATCGAACTAACAGAGATAATAATGACTCTTTGTTCATAAACAAATAATTCGCAATAAAATAAAATTGCGATTATAAATTGAGATACAAACTATCCTATCTTTTAAGTTGGATGAAACTGTACACAATGTGCAAAATCGGTTGAGTAGTTTAGGGGGTCCATTGCGGACAAATAACGTGACACGTAAATTATATATATTAAGATATCTCCATATTATTAACAAACTAGCTTATTACTCCTTATAACATAAGCTTCCTGTTAGTGAAAGTTCGGTTAAAATCGTAATTTTAAAAATTGCTCTTTCGTTATCATTATCATATATACTTTCATATGCATTTAGTAAAAAGCTGTTATTTTGGTATTACAAACAGACACTTAAGTTTTATTTATGTGTATAGATAGAATTATCCTATTGGTACTCTGTCAGGAGAGTTACCATGAGACAAGAGTTCCCACGCGCGAAATCGAGAAACAAAAACGAATAAGATAACATTTATATTCTCATAGTAAGTACCTGAATTAAATAACGCAGAGTAATAATTTACCGACCATAGAAATATACCGTAAGTTAGTTTGCCAATGAAACCTGGATTCTCTCTATTCGTTCGCGTAGTCTCTATAGAGGACATGAATATTGTAACACTGATAAATTGTGAAACTCATCTTTTATATTAAAGCATTATAGTCATGTATCTCTCTGATTAGTGTTGCATTATTATTTAAAAAAATTACAAAATATAAATTCGAGCTAAAAACATCTACTCCAAAGAAATACACCAGAAAGTTCTTGAGTAGAGTTAGGCATCAATCTTGGATTGCCATAAACCTGCCAAAATATCGATCTCTATTCATTTCCTATTCTATTTTCAGGAGTTCCCTGGCTAATCTTCAAAAATCCGAAGTCTAACGCTAATGAAATGGGATCCTTTAGAAAATATCCTCTTTTCAATAAAAAGAACATTTGTCCTTCCTTTTGAAGGTGGTTAAAAAAAATCCAAACTTTTATTGTGTTTCGGCACCAATATTGGTCGTCATTTCATGATTACCGTATAGTACACGAAAGAGTTAAAATATTTTGAGTAACTCGCTGACGATGACATTAATATAGATATATTTTTAATCTCCAGTATTTTCTTACTATAGATACATCTTTTGAATTTTAAAAGTTTTTTTTCTTATGAATACGATTTCTTACACATTTTATTGATAAAATTACTCCCCTAAACCAGATTAATTCGGTGTAAAATAAAAAAAAACACTAGTTTCGGATTAATATAGAACCGAATTCAAAGAATGCTTTTCTACAGTAAAAACAAAATTATAAAAAAAAACCCACAAAGTACATAATTTCCATAAACTTTAATAACATTTTAGATAAATAAAGTTGCAACCACTAGTCAGCGTGTCTTAATACAACGTGTTCGTTTGACAAAATAAACATAACTTAAGTACCTGCGATACACCACCTCGATAACCTATTTTAAAATACGTACAACGCCATCTTTTGCCGTGAAAATGTACTAAGCGTTAAAAGTTTTATGCATTAAAAAATGTATAATATTATCGAAACACTGACCTGAGTATACCGTTGTGTGCAGGTGCGGGCGGTACGGGGGGTCCAGGGGGCGTGGGCCCCGTCGCCTCGAATATCTCCGAGTAGTGCTCCAGTAAGGTCTCTACGAGCACATTGTAGAACTTGAGTTCGAGTATCGAGGCGACTGTCTCGCGCTCCGGCCTCAGTAGCGTCGGACCAAAGCACACCGCCAGGTTCGATTCCGACATCAAGTTCTTGTCGCTCTTCGACGCTACACTGTTGTTTAAGGAAAAAAGATCTACAAATAACGCACAAACCGAACGGGTGTGTACTCTTGCACAGAAATTCCTTATACAAGGTAGCGAGAACTGAGAAAGGGTTTTGTGAAATTTCGGCTACTAAGAGTGTTCAAATTAATTTCTGAGACATTGCTGGTACAAAATCCCACAGAATTCACGAGTCGTTTCATTATAAATTACTGTTTTAAGAATTGTAGAATGTTTTAAGAATAATGTATCAACGCCTCATTGGTATTGCTGTCTTGTTATTTTACCTTTTCAGCGTCAATATATCAAAAATCTAAATCGAAACAACTGAAAAATATAAACAAGAAATCTATCCCGAAATTGTTATAATTAGAATCATCACACTATATTGAAAGTTATAATAATTATTTTTATATTTATTGGAGAATTACAATTGATCTGCATCTGTACTATTGATCTGCGTCTGTACTCTTAACCTGCGTCTATACCATTGACCTGAGTCTGTACTATTGACCTGTATTAATGATTGACTAGTATAGATCCATTCTGAAGTACTATAGGCTAGAGGTATCAGCTAATCATAATCGTCTTGATTATTATTGATCGTCTGCTTTAGCTGCATGTCTTAAAAAGCAGCCCACGTCTAATCACTTGGCATTCTCGCTTGGTTTGTTAGAGTATTCACATCTACGTATAATTTGTAACTAAATTCAATATTGGATTACAGTATGGACTGTTTAGGGCTTAACGCTTTTATTGTTAATACTCTATTGATATTCGTGGACTGATCTATTAAATCATAACCATGACGACATCACGTATGACGTCATATTTTTGTTGGTGCTTCCTCCTCTTTTCCTCGATGTATAACTTAGTTAACGTTTATACTCGATTGGTTATTAATTTACAAAAAAATACACGGTACTGACTTCCGTAAGTGTTGCAGGACTAGTTGCAGCATCTCCCGGTTGGGTGGAGGCAGTGCGCGGACCAACGCCGCCAACCCCGACACCCGCTCCGACCTACGCTCGCACTCTGTACCATTATGAACACGTTATTTAAAACGTCTATTATTATTATTATTATTTACTTATCTTCTTCAAAGCTTAATACTTTAAATGTCCGCCTGTTGATATTCGATTCAAAAAGATGGATAAAAAAATCATGTGAGCAGTTCACACAAGCCAGAAGTGGAATTGTCAAAAAATGATAAATAATTCATATAAACCTGTGAATACGTTATGCCACGTGAACAATACACCAAGCTGGTTATATCGCCTTTCCCCAAGGCTTTGTTATCCTTAGGCACACAGACACACGTAAAACACTCGAACTAGGGCGAGTATTAATAGATGCCATAAATAATTAATAAGAAATTAATATAATAATGAATAAATAATGCGATATTCTACAAGAAGTCTGCAAATCTATTATCTCGCATATTAATTCTTTAAGAAATAAAGATAGCTCTACCATTTGGCATGTATGTATGTATATATTTTTAATAAATATTTCTCTATATTCCCGCTGTCCGTTGACTCTTTCGTTACTATAAAATATTGTCCTCGTTTAAGAGTACACAGTGATGGTTTCCATAATTATCCCTATGAAGATTATGATGTGTTTAGGTTAAGGTTAAGGGTTAGAAATGTGGTATAACTAACTGGCGACGGCTATGAACCGATCGTGGAGGGTCCTCGTGAGGAGGGGATCTGGCAGCGCGCGCAGGTAGCTCTTTAGCGCCGACGTGAGGGTCTTGGTCTCCCACTCGAGAGGGTCGTGCAGCGCGGGCGGCGTGCGGCGCCCTCCCCCCGCACACGCCACCAGCCGCGACACCTTCGACGCAACCCCCGCCACCCTGCACACACCATCCCCCACCACACACAGCGTTATACACAACTTCTTTTTAACATTTTATACATTGCAACATATTTTCTTTAAAAAAACTATTACGATTTTCAAATAAAAAAAAATTGGAATATTTTCATTCGGCATTATAATACAAATAACTCTACCTATAAAGACCTTGCTCCTCCAACCCTCGCGACTCGATGACGGAGATTATGCGTCGCACGAACGCGAACCCCGACTCGTCCAACACGCATTCTCCTTCATTGTCACCGACCGCCTTCTGCAAAACAGTACTCATATTATATTATAACAGTTGTTGTGGTGACGGCTAACGCACCTCTTCGCCTTTTCCAAAATTATAACTACAAAACTAAATTGCAGTCCTTAGCTGATTTATGGAAGTCTGAAGAATTCTCCATTAAATCCACTTTAGGAAATGGATACATTTATGACAATACGTGTGGATCGTTCAAATTACCTTCTTACTCGATTATCTTAAACAAAACACTTGGTAGTCGTCTAAGAGCAGCGGCGTACTGATTTCTTAGCATTTAAAGCAACTAACATCATCTTCAGTATGATTAATGCTTGTTCAGACACTAGTTCAACCGACACTGCTGCAAAGTCTAGAATAAGCTTGTGGTCGCAGTAAAAATAAATAGCTTGATGTAACCATAGTGAATTTAAATCTACATCAGGGGAGATGCACAACTCTTAAATTTGTCGCAAAATACGTATACATTTGTTACAGGTAGATGTACTTAGTTTTTATAGGCTTCTACTATTAAATGTATTTTGAATTTCACTCCTTTTAATCTCAATTCGTATTTGATATCTCTCATTATTCTCTCTGTTCTGTGACATCGTAGCGGTATTTGATTTAAATAAAGTAAATTAACAGTGAATAATAATTGTATTTACCATCTACGCTAAGTGGATTGTGATTACAGGTTATACCTGTAAAAAGTATTTGAAATTAATATTGTGGGTAGAAGAATATGATAAGTACCGGAAGATGTTGGGGGGGCGGGCGATCGCGGTCCGGCGGCGGGCAATCGATAGCGCGCAGCCACCCCGTGCGGTCGCGCTCTGAGAGCGCCTGTAGTGTGAGCGGCGCGCGCTCGCGGTCTGCCGGCACTGCCTCCCAGCAAAACCGGCGCTCCAGCGGCTCCGAGCACTGCCGCGCGCCACACACGCATACGCACTCCGCGCCGCCGCCCTGGTACATCAATACCAACTGGTAACACATTAAACCCTTTTTACTTTATCAAACTCACTAAATACAACTCCTTTAAGTCTAACTTCGTCCCACCTTTTATATCTTAACAAAATACTAAAGAAAACTATTTTCTTTATAGCCATTGTCAATCTTTTTGGCTACTCTGAATATAGCCTTCAGTTCGGGCTTGCGCATAACATAGTCAAGAGTTTAACACAAAACAAAATTAACATATTATTATAAAAATCTAAAATAGACATTTATTTTCCTTAAGTTTTCTCGGTGTTATACATATAATATGTTTACATATAAACTCTTTGTATTATACTCTTGATTATATTACATGCAAGCTTGAACTTAAAGGTATATTCAGAACAACCAAAAAGATTTACCAGGATTGAACATTATTAAAGTAACTGAATACAACTCCTTTAGATCTAACGCCATGTAATCTAGAATATCATAATAAAATGGTTAGTAAATAAAAATATTTCCTTTGTCTTCATTATTTGGGCAAACGATACAATTTATTATACATTATTACTATAATTATTGACTAATTTCAATGTTCCAACAAATGATGGCCTCCTTGTTGGAACACTGAATCTCAACACCTTATTTCGTACTTTCAAATCTTCAAACTAAAAGATCTTCCCCAATTTTTGCGGCAACATAGAAATCGTTCATGTATCGCGTTCATATATTTTTAATTGATTTTATTTATACACAACAAACTTAGTGAACCACGCAAAATGCCACCAATATTAATTACTTACTATGGAATCAAATAA
This sequence comes from Antheraea assamensis, assembly GCA_035772565.1. Classification (NCBI taxonomy): domain Eukaryota; kingdom Metazoa; phylum Arthropoda; class Insecta; order Lepidoptera; family Saturniidae; genus Antheraea; species Antheraea assamensis. Next base: position 884,705 of record JAQQSE010000046.1, on the reverse strand, counting down.
GTTTATGAATAAAAATCAAAACTACTACACGCCCGATCTAGTTACTGCCAAAATCTCCTTATGTAATACTAAAATTATTAAGCAAATTTCTATACGTTTTGATGCATTCATTTTGTATTTTTTCTACTGGTAACCCTGGACATATAAAATCTGCCATACGTCATTATAAATAAGAACGTGGTTTTTAGTCAATTTTGTTATACTTATACACCTTAAAATAACTGTGACTCGGCACAAGAATCACAGAAATAACACTAAGATAGTGAACAGCAGAAACATACCGTTTTAACATTGATCTGGTTGTACGGCGTTAGCGATAAATTCCTTGAACTCTTCTCGTACGTGCAGTACTGTTTGCTCCATGTCGTCGTTCCGAAAGCCTCTGTGTAATACAAAAAACACCTAATTACCGGACGATTTTTGCTTCCTCTAGATTTACTAACGAAATGATTCAGTCGAAATTATTTCTTCGGGGAACTGTACTCACTTTTCTCCATTAGGAACAGATAACCAGCCCGGGACACGCTACCCGGACCTTCCTCGACACCCTCTTCTTCCTTGTGCTGGAAAGAACAGTTCAACTAAATCAGTAAGGCCACAGATATGTAACTAAAAACAATTAGTTGTCTGTAAAGTCAGTTTACGGACGATAATTTTACGTGATAACGTCATAAGAAAACACTAATGAAAAATTGCATAGTTTTTGCCATAATTGTTGTTATAATAAACAATGGAAACCACATTAACCTTTCACTTCACTTTATAAACAGTTGACAAAACAGTTCACGTGTAGGTTGTGTGCTGCCGCTGTCTCTCTTCTACTCGGGCAGATACGTCACAAGCCGAACGTTTAGGCCGATCGCGCCTCTCTATCGCTTGTTCTGTGCTCCCGCTTGCACGCTCGGCTCAGACGGAACGTAACAATAAGTCATGCTTTTTCATGCGTGCAGCCGGCGATCATCGATTTATAAGACGTTGTCACGTCAAAAACTCGTGATGGTCTAGTGATTTGACCGGTGAAATAACAATCCGATGTCCACAGGTTATACCGACGAATTTTTCGGAATTCGCGTACATTTACTAATTTAAATTCATAACACTATCGGCTAATGGTGAAAGAAAACATTTTGAGGAAACCTGAAGTTGAGAAATGTTCTTGTAGTATACGAAGTGGTGGGAAAAATATAGAACTGTGAATTTCTCAAAGTTACAAATCACCAATACGTCGTGGGCTGTCGTGGTGATTATGCCCATACCCTCCTTCGGGAAGAGGTCTATGGTCCTGTAATGTCTCTCTTACATGCCGATGATGATAATGACAGATATCTAAATTTTATATATCGATACACCAAAATAAAAGTTATGATCATTTTGTTTAAATGAGTTTATTTTTAACCTTCAAATGTAATTCATATCCATGTTGTAATTAAAAACTTCCTCAAAGTACTATTCTATCAGTTTTATTTTCTAAACAAATTCTGTACCAGTTACACCTAATTACTTGCCCGTGATCTTGACTTTGAAAATGGGGGAGTGAGAGGTTCACAATTTTTTCAAAAACGCTCACGTAATTAATGGTCGCCCTCTAAGTTATACTGATATTATAAAAAAGAAAACAAAATCAATACGTGCCATTTTACTCACCATCTGCCGCACTTCCATCATCTTCTTCATGAGCGACTCCGTCTGTTTGCTGGTCTCTTCGAAGTTGCTCCGAGTCTGTGGACGCGTGCACTCACAATTTATTTAACACGCATGCGTTGAGGTACGGTATCGAGCACAAACAAAACGCATCCAATGATCAACCATGTATTTTTTCATTGTTAATGAATAGTTATCGGGTTACAAATGTTTGCAAATGTAGCTGTATATTCTACAATCCTCTCTACCCAAATTTTAGATATTTTATGTAAAATGTAGGAAATATGTATATTTTCACCGTATACTAAGTCTGGCTATAAATACTGTTACAATTAAAAATAAACAAACTATTTCATTTGAATTTGGAATCTGTCATTTTTATATCATTGTTCATTGGTTTTCTCATTTTGGCGCCAATACATTGTACAATATTTTGCGATATTAAAATGGAGTGGGGTGATAAAGAGAACCGAATCGCTGTGATTGCATTACACAAAGTAGGTATGGAGCCAAATGCAATATTTAAAACTCTCCATACGCTTGGTATTAGCAAAATGTTTGTGTACCGGGCTAGTAATAGGTACAATGAGACCTCCTCTGTTTGTGACAGAAAAGATCTGGCCGTCCACGTAGTGTTCGTACGAAAAAGGTGGGCAAAGCAGTAAGGGAAAGAATTCGAAGAAATCCTGTCTGAAAGCAAAAGATTTTATCTCGGGAGATGAAGATAGCACCTAGAACCATGTCGCGTATTTTAAAGGATGACTTAGGACTTGCAGCCTATAAGAAACGTACAGGTCATTTCTTAACTAGTCATTTAAAAAAGAATAGGGTGGTAAAATCGAAACAACTATTGAAGCGATAGCAAAGGGAGGTCACAGAAAATTTTTGTTTGCGGATGTCAATTTTTTTACAATTGAGCAACATTTTAACAAACAAAATGACCGTATTTATGCTCAAAGCTTTAAGGAAGCTTCCCAATTAGTCGACAGAGTGCAACGTGGGCACCATCCGATTTCAGTGATGGTTTGGCGGGGTATTAGCTATGAAGGAGTGACTGAGCCATACTTTTGTGAAAAAGGTATCAAAACATCGGCACAAGTGTATCCAGATACCATTCTGGGGAAGGTAGTGAAGCCCCTTAACAACACCATGTTCAATAACCAAGAATGATCCTTCCAGCAAGACTCGGCGCCTGGTAATAAAGCTCGGTGTATGCAGTCTTGGTTGGAAACGAACGTTTCGGACTTCATCAGAGCTGAAGACTGGCCGTCATCTAGTTCCGATCTTAATCCGCTTGATTATGATTTACGGTTAGTTTTAGAGAGTAAGGGCTTGCTCTAAACGCCATGATATTTTGAACGTACGATTGGCAGTGAAGAATTTGCCCATGGAAAGAGTGCGTGCTTCTATTGATAACTGGCCTCAACGTTTAAAGGACTGTATTGTAGCCAATGGTGACTACTTCAAATAAGCTTATTATATTTTAAATTGTTTTATATTTATGTATTAAACTAACACACTGTAAAACTAATAAATGTTATTTGCAATAGAATTTTTTATATTTTCTTTATTTCAGTATTTATGGTAAGACTAGGTATATAAGGTTTTTCCGGTATTTCCATATATTACACTTTTACCTTTTTCGAATTTTTTGTCAATTTCCTTTTTTCTTATGCTTTACTGATACACCCTAAATAGAAGGTTTCACTAGCATAAAACTATATGTAGCAAAACAATACTTATTAATATTATTTCAAGCTATTACTTAGGTTGTAATGTTTGTAAAGTTTTTTAGTTTTTAAAAAAAGTTGATAATATCGAATTTTATATAACCGCCGATTAATCGTATTTGAAATGAACCTAAAGTAAAAGTTATAATTTTTGTATAATTTATTTTTATTGCATATTTTAATACAGCCCCGAATAATATGTATAAACAAAAACTCGTTAAATATTACTAATACCTTTATTCCCTTTATCAATAATAGGGTCTTAATTATAGAAAATATAAAAATAATAATAATGTTTAATATAGACTATACCAGGAAAGTAAAAAATTAAATTACGTCCTGCCAAAGGAGTATGGAAAGAAGCATCCTAAAAATTAAGAAAATTCAAAAGATCCGCCATACTACTATAAGATAGAAAACGAAAGCCATTGACGCTCTCCGCTACTAACAAAAATTAAAATGGCGATGGGCTGGACATGTAGCAAGGCATAGCGATGACCGCTGGACCGCAAAAACAACAACTTGGGTAGGTCCACCAGGACAGAGAAAAAGAGGAAGACCCAATGCACGCTGGGTAGATGATGTAACAAGAGTAGCGCGGGCACTCAATGGCCGCAAGTGGCAAGAAATAAAGAATACTGGTCATCTCTGGAGGAGTCCTTTACCTTTCACTGAGAGGGTTCTTGCTTCTATTATATTTAACCATATCATTTCTATTGTTCTTTTTATAATTAATTAGTAAATAAATTTAAAATGTAAACAAATTTTGTAAGCACTTTCTTCTTATTGATTTTTTGTATGTGAAGCAAGAAATAAAAGGCTTTTTTATTTTTCTATGTTTTTTATAGACTATAGCCAATTAGGCTTTTGCCTATTTGCCAATTTGGTATAGGCCAAACACAGTGAAATAATCATTTTCGAGACGAGAATTTCAGGAACGGCGGGCATCATTTTTAATTCATCTGTCTCTCAAATATTTACAAATAATACCAGATTGTTCACATGTATATTTATTTGTGTATTTTTAATATGCAACAAATTAGTGACAGAAAAAAGAGATTACCTAGGTGGAGTTTTAAAAAAAAGACAATGAAATATATGTAAATACTAGAAATAATAAATATCAGATAATGGAATGTTTTACAAATTTTAAAGGTCAGGGTTCCACGGCACACGCTATGGTAAAAAGCAGAACATAAATCAGGAGTAGAAAGGAAGGGGCTTAAGACTACCATAATTTATTAAGGGGAAGCCCCCAAACGAAGCTTGATATACTGGTCCCTCCCTTTAAGGCTAGATATGTCACTGTGCATATTTCAAGTTATCATACTGCATGACAATCCGACAATATATACAATGCGGTCTCTATTAATAAATATTAAACTGCACAATTGGTAAAATACACATGCCAAAAGTACAACGTGAAATTAATAAAAGTATCATAAAACGAGCTTTCCTATATGTATCACCGGCTACAACAAATAATTTTTAACTACTATTGCGAATGCGAATGTAAGTTTGTTTGGTAAACTTTCACGTGTGAACTACTCAACCTATCACTATTAAATTCTGCATACACGTTGTCAGGGGTACAGGAAAGAGTATAGGGTATATCTACAAAACAAAGTACTGGTATCGACTGATAGGTTATTTTTACATTAGCGCAAGTGAAACCGAGGGCAAAATACTAGTGTGAAGATAAAGCAGAGTACCGAATTTCAATGACAGATTGGCACATTGTTAATTTAACTTATGTGTCCGATTATGATGGATATTTTATGGTTTGACAAAAACACACACAATCTTGAAGCATAACCCTGAAAGCGTCGATACTTTACAATAATGAATGTTAATACGACAGACGTTATTATTGTCGTATGATATAAAATAATGGGTGGAGTCTTTTCTTTTCATAAAAAAAAATGTTAAGAGCAACGCAAAAAAACTCAACAAGTTCGATATGTTTTCATTCACCTTTGAATATCAAAACACCACGACCTGCCAAAACATAACACCATCATATAAATGAATAGACAAAATTGATATGAATAAAGAGAATTGTTTTTAATTAAATAGTTATGTATACATATTAATAAGACGTGAGTGTTGCTTTACGGGCTGGTCTCTGAAACGGCTGAAGATTTTTTTAACATACTTTATAGGTTAGCATTTCAACACAATCTTGTTTGATGTTAAATAATGAAGTGGTCGAAGATGGTAGTCACGCTAAACCTAGATGAAGACTGGCTCTCACGTGCAGCTGCCGTAACACACCAATAGGTGCTTGGCGACAGATTTTCAACTTGAGGGTGGTAGCTAGCCAGGCGAACTTAGAAAAAACCTTAGAAAAGCCATACCACCATGCCAAATATTTTAATGTATTCTTTACTAGTTGATAAAGGACTTTCCATAAGTTTTTCTAGTTAGAAGGGCTAAGCAGCTAATTGTTCCAATAATTCTAATTATTCGAAACGAATCCTATCAACATTCTAAATTAGAAAGATTGTGAGGATGGTTGGATGTTTCTTACTTTTTCACACAAAAACTACTGATCAGATTTTGACGAAATTTGACAGTATAATAGGTTGTACATTAAAATAACACATAATTTATAAGGATATTATCAAATTGACTAAAATATAACCAAAAGCGTGCAGTAAATTTGATATACTATTGCCATCTGAACATTATCTCAGCATGCATTGTTAAAGATATAAGGTAGATGTATAACGTAGATGTATGAAGAAATAGCAGACGAAGTCGCGGACCGCTGAAATCTATAAATTTGTATATACATACATCCCTAGTTTTAACAATTAGGCGATTGAATATCTTGCCAGTAAATTAGATGAGTCAGTACCCGTTGTATCCTGAGTTGGAGGTCCCGGACCCTGGGCTCGGCGTCCGCATGGACATCATGAGCCGTGTGGTAGAAAGTCCACCATCCGAACACGAAACCGAGCAGCGTCTCGACCAGCTCGAATTTCTTCCGCTCCTGTACCGCCTGCAGCTGGAACACATACTCGAGGGACGCCTGGCAGAAGTCGCGCTCAGCCATGTCCATAGCAGCGTCCGCCTGGTTCACAAAATTTATTAATATTGACAATAGTCACGCTCGGTCATGTCCATAGCAATATCCGCCTGATGAACACAATTTATTGACACTGTCAGAAGTCACCCTCGGCCTTATGGCCTATGTGTATACATAGGGGCGCCTCCCTAGTACATAACATTTATTGACATTAGCAAAAGTCACGGTCGGCCATCTCCACAGCAGCGTACGCCTGGTACTCACAATTTACTGACATTTCTATGTTGTGGAGTAGCCAGAACGCACTTACAAGACAAAAGACAGACAGAGAAGACAAGAGACAGATTTGCAATTTGCCCTACCACTATACTATTATTTTATAAGAATGTTTTTCTTCACCGAATAACTCACTCATTGTGAAATTCAACCTACATCGATAAGCGAGGGTACCGCTAAAAGTTATGATGATAATTGAAAAGTATGTACCAATCTATTGTTCATGTTGGTACCGTAAAATATTTCATCTTTGTGTATCTTTTAAACTATTGAATTATAGGCTAGTAATGTATAATATACTAATGTTGATGTTATATGTGTTAATTGGTTTACAATAATCATGACATCGGCTCAAGCGATTTTATATTTTTCTGGTGAAAATTTTAATTACGACATATAATTTTGTAAATGTTGTTGCTTGTTTATTTTAGCAATTGGACCCAATTTCTACATCAATATAGGTAATTAATCACAAGAGAAACCATTAAAAACTAATATAGGAATTAACTTTTCTAGTCAAGGTTACATAAGCTTGTCTTTTTTTTCGAACTGACTACAGTGTTGGCTTGTTAAGGCCGCTACAGTTTCACCGGACTACAGATAAGCGAGTCAATTAAAGTTTTTTTAATACATAATAACTTTTAGCGTTACTCCACATTCTCACTTGATATTGAGTGAAGATCTGGTCTAAAATGGTGACACACAAAATCAAGGAGGACCGACTCTCAAGTGCAACTGCCGTATTACACCTGTACTCGGTACTCGGTGACACATTTTCAATTTGAAGGTGGTAGCCAGCCTGGCGAGTATTAGAAAAAGTCGTAACAACATGGCACGGTTTCATCAGGATATGGTTTCCCTTCACCAAGAGCTTCGATTGATTTCTTGGATTCGAACCTACGTCGATCGTCGTGGTATCCGAACACGGTACAACTGATTTTAATTAATAATTCATATTATAATTGACACATAAAAAATCACGAACTGTATAGTAATTATCGAAACAATGCCATCGACCTGATATAAGCAATATTACTAAGCAAACATCTGATTTCGCAAACGTTTCTCGATAACATTTAGCAATAATTCAATATTAATATTTATTGCATATGACTCATGCGACTGTCTGTAAAGCATCCTCGTTATGTACATGCGGATAGATGCAACAAGTCTGCGATAATAAATGACATATCACATAAATAGATATAACAATTATCGCATAATATCTTTAGTCAAAGGTCATATCGGCTTTAAAACTTATGAAAACGAGCTTAAGCTATTTTCACGGTCGTTCACGGGATTCACCCATATTCGCGAACATGAAACACAAATTATAATCAATATTCACACTCTTAGAGTTCGTTTTATGCCAATTACTAAATACAAAGAGTGAGTAAGATGGCAATGGGAAGAGTAGTAAGCGATGCTTCACGACGTGAATTCACGCCACCATTTCACAGCGTGATTTCACGACGAGATTTGTGGCACTGGTTACATTGAAAACACGTCTTCTACTGTATCAGCTTATAGTTGGTATATATACTCATTGGAATTTATAACATTACCACTTTTCAAACGTAGCGTATTCTGCTTTTCAATCACATCTTGTCACACGAACTCAATTAACTAACTGCTTACTCACCTCCTGGAAGACATTCTCTTGCTTTTTCGTTGAAAGCGAGAGAGTTCTCTCTTGTGTCTGACAGAACTTCGCAGTCTTCTTATCGAACTTTTTCTTTCCCTCCTGTAATTAAATATATATATATGTATATTGAGATTGTACAATGCTTTTATATTAAGATAGTGTTTATTTTAGCACTTTTTATGATTTCAGAAGTGTTATATAAGTAACGAAATAATAAAGAAACTCCAAGTTTTCTATAATAATATTAATCCATGTAGACTTGAAATGTAACTTTTTCCTGTTGGCAGCATAAATTTAAAAAAATGACCGCATTTATTACAAAAAAAATTAAATTTCAACAATAAACTTGGAAATTAAAAAAAAAGAAATGCTAGTTATTTAAAAATATAATCCGCCATTTTGAGCTGTGAGTCTTAAAAATCAGCCGAGGGGTTCAGTTAAAAAAATATATATCTAAAACCGATATATTAACACACCTTAGTACATAGTCAGCATATTGTTCACAACTTTAGATTTTTCCAAGAAAAATGAGCGCTCGGTTTAAAAAAAATATTAGCCTCAAAGAATAATTGATAATTGGCAAGTGTTCGTGGGTGACGACGTCTTCTTTTGCGCATTTGAACTTTTCGCTCGACAGTAAAACGTGACAACAGCTGACCCCGTAAAAAAACCGTGTCGCGTTAAGCATTAATGTTTTATCAAAATCTACACGTGACAGGTCATGAGTTATATTTCAATAATACACGACTACGCCAACAATGTATTAAAACTATGAACTGAAAGTACTAAAACCAAATTACCAATAGTTTCTATTCCTAGCAAAGACTTTTTCTCCAAAAAAGTATAGCTCAAATTTTATCTTTTATCTACATAACAATGGGTTTTGTAATGCTGAGAATTCTGCGATTGTTTTCTCACTAAACAACTACAAAATACTATTAACTTGCGAAGAGCTATCAATTAAACTCTTTGGAATTTAATAAAAGTTAATACTGGCTAGCAAAATCGGATTATCTGTTAGATGACAAAAATAAATTTTCTTTTATAAATAAAAAAGAAAAAAGAGCCGATTGATGATTGATGTTTATTGTAGCCGGGTATGTTAGCGAAAATATAACGATGCTTACATACGAGGACTGATCAATAAAACTCTTTGGAATTTAATACTGGCTTGATTATCTGTAAGATATAATAAAAAAGTAATTAACTATTATTTTGAAACAAATAGATGTCGTTCGATTGTTATTATCTATTATATATTATTTTAGTATGTATATCTGCATGTTAAGGAAAATAGAGGAAAGTAGAACAACGATCACATAGAGAAGCGAAGAATACAATTTTTTGGAAGTCAATAAAAGGCATTACTGCCTGCCAAGGTTGAATTTTCTGTTAGATAGCAAAAAATAAAATTTATGGAAATCGTTTGATTGCTATTTGTTATAGAATGTTGTGGAATAATTGAACTGCACAAAGTAATTCGATATGTGTGCTTAGTTTTTTTTATTAAAGCACAAAGTTGATCAAGCTTTACTGGTTACATTAGAGATACACACTGTGCTTTATTCCACATTAACACGCCGGTACGCTGAATATAAACGCGGAAAGACATTCACCAAATATGATCCTCGTTGGACGCTGTGGGATAGCAGTTACCGAAGACATCATCAATTATATCGCAAAAATTGGTTGAGCAAATCTGTCATTACGGTATCAAACAAGTCGTAAAAACTAGACTTTTCAATGGTAAAGTGTGAGTGGTCTTGTGCAATTATTCATGACAAAAAATACAATTTTATAATTACACTAAGAAATGCCCTCGACTCCGCAGGTGTATTTTATGCAGGAATTATTTTCGTCCATTTATTTTATTGTATAATATGTATATATTTCAGGATTTCTAAAACCATTACTGATAAGTTTAATAGGCTGTCCATTTTGAAATTATTTGTGCTTCCTTTTTACATAGCAACATAGAAATCGGTTCAGTTAATTTCGAGTTACAGCTGTACATATAAACAGACAAACGATTTTTTTTTTCAAACATCATATTCCAGATCAGTTCTCTTTATAATAATCAATTATCATAAAATACCGATAAAGAATGAAATGTACAAACAGAACTACAAATATCAGGGCTAAACCGAGAGCCACAATTCTTCAGAACCTTGAAAGTCAGATGGATCTGTTTATATTGGTCAAACGCAAATATATATAATGTTGAATAATATCTTTCTAGTTTAACCTTCACAAAAAGCACGTTTAAATGCCATTCTGAGATATGTACTGACTAGAGTTAACAAATAATTTTATACACACTAATACACCTACGTTTTGCATCTATAATAATAATGCCAGATTGTAGGAAGTCCCACTGCTGGACGAAAAGCTTTATTCTGAAGAAGGGTATTGCAACAGTCACCATGGTAGCACACGACATATCGGACACTTCCGATGACATTCATATTTCTCAAATATAACTGGCAGTTCCAGATTTTCAACAAAACATTACATCAGCCTGCATTTGGCGATTGGCGATTTCAAAACCCGAGAAATCGACATAGCATTTTGTACATGTGACGGTACTAAAAACATTTCTCAGGTTTAGGTTTCCGATGTCAGGGACCTCCTCGTGGTGCACCCCGGGCAACGTCGGTCATGTTGACCGGCGGCTGACTCCTGACCTGGATGTGGTACGTGCGCAGCGCATCCAGTACCGGGCTGGGGCGGATGAGGGCTCAGTTTTGAGCCCCAACGGCCCAGTACCGGACAGCGCCCGGCGGGGCTGGTGTTTTAACACTGGTCTCGGCGAGCGTACTGCAAACTTGACGTAGGAAAGGTGTCGTCATGAAGGCAAAATTAAAAAAATTACTACTCCAGGAGGGTACCTCCCGCTCCGCGAGAGGAGAATCCCTCCCCAGGCCTTCCGGCCTGGGCAGCCCCTCGTTCTCTGGGGGGGGGCAAAATTTTGCGACCCATAACCACAAGGACCCGAGCAGGACAACGGATTACCGATTCTGCTGATAATACGAAGACCACGGCTACGCACTCAAGGACTACCGATTTGCCTAGCGATCAGGCGGAAGGCCAGCCAGCACTGGAAACCCTCTCGGAGGGTAGTGAGGCGAGCCCAGCCGTCATGCACACGGCAAGCGAAGGAGAGGAAGCACCACCCGCTAGCGCCAAGCTAGACCCTGCACGACGTAGGTCGCGCTCTGCAGAGAGCTCAGGCGCTGAGAAAGAGGTTGCGGGGCGCTGCACTCCCGTCGCCAAGACAAAAAAGAAGGGGCGAGGCAGGCCGGCAACAACAGGTTTTTATTTGTTTATTGCAATATATTGATTGATTTCCCTAATTTTAAGTACCACGCGGTTACTGATGTCTGTTTCCTTGCCCTAGAGAAGTGGGAAAGCGGTGTTTCCTCTATACATAAAATATTACTGCTTAGATAATAAACGACGCGGACGAAGCCGCGAATATTAGCTAGTTCACTAAATAATTAGGTTTCTTCATATTTCGTGGTTTTATTATAAAGTAAACGTAATAATAGTCAATGACCGATTTCGGACAGTCACTAAAGCAGTGTAACGGTCGTCTTATCGTACATTTTTCCGTAGTTTATCGACTAGACACGGACGGAGTGGATAACGCAAATATTGTTTGTAGCGAGTTAATGCTTGTTCAAATAACTCGAGTATTCATTTACTCGCGTTATACCGAACTATTTATAAATCTTTACTAACAATAGAACTGTGTTATTAGTAGTCTTAAGAAGCGTAAAAAAGAACTAAATGTATAAGCAGAGACTATTAATGACTGGATACGAATTATCAAACACCTACGTGAATCAACGTTTTTAAACACTCCTTGTAACGCAAAATATATGCAGGTAACACAGTAGAAATTTGAGTGTTATAACCGTTATACTGTCTTTTATATTTCAATGATAGTATAATTCTTATTAGCTTTTTAGTAATGACATCGAACAAGTAATAACATTTACTGAGGTTTTGGAGGTAAACGAGTAATAAACTTACGCGCGGCTCTTGTAAGTTTTATGCCTCACTGACGGCCATTGATTCAATTTTAACCCTGTATGAATAAAAAATACCACATATAGGAACTATTACTCCAGATGCATATTAAGCACTATCTCTTTTTTTTTAATGAGAGGCGAATGGTAATGCAGTTGATATAGTTATATTAACCAGTGTTCGGGACAATCAAACAAATATGTATTTAAAACAAATGTATTAAGTAATTGCTTAGTTCCATGCTTCAGATAAGAGTAAATAAAATATATACGCACAATATTCTTATATAATTATTAAAGTCATTGCAAAGGAAGTATTAACACCTGGCTTCAGGGACACGATATTTGTATGGATGGCATTTTTCACTAAAAATGTTGAGTAGTCAGGTGAAACTGTAGAGGCGTCGCCAGGTCAACAGTATAGTCCGTTCGAAAAAAAAATCAAAAATGTTTTACCATAGAAACTGTTTGGTATTACAATTAAAACAATTAATAGGATAATGAGAATGAGAATGATTACAGATCTATTTTTTAAACATCCTAAGTACTTTTCGGTAAGAACTTATATAATAATTTTTTTTACAACATTATTACTGAGGACATGAAAGGAGTGCCAAAAAAGTTGATTCACCCACGTACAACGTGCAAAGTGTTAAAGTACACAATAATTCAAATATGTAAAATCATCCGTCGAAACTAAGTATTACAATTCGAGAGTGTTAACATAATCACGAATCTTGTCTATGCAAAAATGTTCAGTGGGTTTATAGGACGATACCATTAATATAGGGCATTATCTAATACGCTTAGAATAAAGCACGAAATGAATATTCAGAACACACCTAAAGCTGTATGGCCCGTTTACAGGGAGAACATGCCACTCTTACTCACGGTGTTTTTCTCCTTAGTCCTTCAACAGGTGGTCTTGCCACTTATACTATAAATAAATATTTAAAAAAATACCGATTTCGTAACACTTAAGTATTAAACCCAATTATTATATTTATATAAGCCATCCCATAAATACATATATCACCTCAGTAGAGAATCATAAAAATCAGTCATGTAGTTTTTGAAAATATCACGTTCATATAAACTTAGTCGGGAAAACAGTCTTCTTTTGAAGTTTGTTAGAAAAATCCACTAACAAATGGCCACGCCCTTTTTATAAAGGCAACTACTCGGAGCACTTCAGTCCTTTATATCAACTTTCCAAGGCAATTCCCTGTCCATAGCCTACTGAATAGACACTCCAACTGAAAAACCACTATACGCACAAATCACTCTTCGGAACTTTTACTATAAACGCTACATTGCATTTCCCAACACTCCCTCACCCTTATGAGTGGAAGTTCATCCCTATTTCACCTATTGGGACACATAAATAATATAAATTACCTTGACAGCACCGATGTGTTCTTTCCGGAATCGTTCCAAGGGTTGGATTATCTGCTCGTGCGCCCGCCCCAACTGAAATTATCACAAGATCATCAGATTCGTTAAACCAAAAACAAACATCAGGAACGCAGCTGATCGTGACTTCGTCTGCCTCTGTATCATTATAAGTGTTGCCACCATACATTACCTTCAAATAATTCTGACGGTTACCTCTCAAATGGTAGGATTTTTTGAAACTTATTGGACACTTGGAACTTTTACTTAATTTAGTCTTCCCATCGTCGACAAAAGTAAAAAAAAAAATGTGTTGTGTAATTTTCCTATGTATCCGATCAACTGAAATCGCTACGTAAAACGAAGACAACGGATTTTCAATACGAAAGTTCAAACTCTAATAAAGAACCATAATCGTTAAAAATATCTCAATCTATGATACTACGTCGCTATTTAGAAGAAGCACAGTAGCGTCCCATAAAGTATCGGAAAAATGATGCGGTAAAAATGGGTAAATGCAAAACAAACTATATGGTTTACTGTATTTATCTGTATGTATTTATATTTGAATACTAATATTATAAGCTTTAAGAAACTGTTTGTTTGGCCGAGCTAACCTCTGGCAGATATAAAAAGTTCTTTTACGTTCTATAGCCAGCCCAACAAACCGTCCGTCACGGCTTCGCACGGGTGTTCTACTAACAAAGAAAATAAAACTAAATCTTACAGTACTACCATGTGTTAAAATAAAACGGCAACGATGATGAATGAACGTCATCCCTACATTCTTCTGACTCACCCATATTTTATACGGAGATTTTATAACCCAAATTTTTCACTTTTTCGTAAGATTTTCATTTTTTTTCCATATAAACTTTATCCTGACAATTACAATCATATCAAAAAAGAATTAGCCAATTAGGTGCAGCGGTTCTGTAGTGATGCGCGTACATACATTCGTCAAATATTTTTTATTTATATATAAGACCTATTTAGATAGCTTGTAGGCAATCTAACACCACGCTACGACTCTTAAGTGCGGAGTAGTTATCATATAACGTCTAGATTACAAAGTACGCTAATGTAGCCAGACGATACGTGCGCCGCGTATAACGTAAAAACAGCAAAGGTGAAACCGCAGGCCACGGCTAGTATTTAATATAAATCCATTCGTAACAGTTATTCATAAAATATACAGATTCACATAGCAAATAAATATATGTGTTGAAAACTTCATAACAGATATTGTATAAGGATCTCGTTATATGTGACATGTACTATTTATTGTATTTATTAGAGTGTATTACGTCAACACGCGGCCATATTTGACACGACGAAGTAACGAGTGTTGCAAGCAGTGAAATGTGAAAATTCCAAAAAGTACCCAAAATAAACATTTCATTAATAAAAATAAATAATATAAAATGCTTTTTGACACATTATTTATCCTCCGAGTATGGGTCATCAAGTGTTTTATGTTAATAGGGTAATATGATGGAAGGCATAACCCGTTAAAAATATTCCACGGAACTTATCAGGGCATTTAACCAACGTATAGTGCGGGAAAGTCTCTGATGCTCAGTAGGAATCAGATACGGATTTTGGTGCGAGCACTCACTGGACACTGTCGTCTTAAGAAACATCTATATACAGCATAGGTGTCCAGATCACAAGAGAGTATAGATATTGTGACAGCGAGGATTAAACTTTAAAACACCTCTTGTATGAATGTGATTGCCTGAAGCCTACACGCAACCAGATACTAGGAAATCATGTATCGCTCCCGGACGAGGTGCAGGCGCTCTCGGTCAAAAAAGTACATAAATGCTATACGACTAGGTAGGGGCTTTAACATTGTGGGTCGATCACAATAGAGCATACAGGTTGCAGTGTTACAAGTCTAAGGCCTGCATTGCCTCCTTTAGAATAACAATAATAATAGATCATCAAATGTTTTATGTTAGTCGCGAAATATGCTATGCCCGTTATACGTGTAAATCGGCTGGCACAGTATGCCACAAATCCAAAAACAAAGGCCCCGTGGCGCAGTAGATAGTATGCTCTACTTAAATTCTATATAAATGGCTTTAGAGGAATTTTTGGTTCACTTTTGGGTGTTAAGTATTTATGTGTGGTGTATTGACTGTTTAATTAACATAATACAAGTTTACAACTGAGTTTACAATTACACGACCGCAGTAATCATATAAAAAACCATGTAGGTATTTGTTGTAACAAACAAGACAACACAAAAATGTTAAAACAAAAGCGTACATTTTTTTTGTATTGCATTGTGAACTCAGATTTTCCCATTAATTCACGTAGAATGATTGAAGATTATAATACAGGCAAAATAGATTTTAAGCCCATATTACAATGTTCGCCAAACATTTTAATCGCTCTGAACAAAACACAAATTTAGGCATAAATATGTATTGTAGTATATGTATAACATCGACACAAGTTAAAGGTAAATAAATGCGATTTTTCGATGACTATAATAATATTTTAACTTTGTTTAAGCCGAAATTTACGGGTATATTCAAAGCGGTTAAAAATATTAATATGGACTGTAGTTATTGATATTTTTTATGCTCGATGTATAGTTAGTTACCATCATACTACGGTTGCAGCTTGATGTTTTCCTGTACCACAAGCTCGACTATTCATATAACTGAAACCCAAGTAGATTCACTAATGCCCGGTTTCTGAAGTCTTCAGTAAAACTATCAATAAATTTATCCATAAGATAAGAGACGTGTAAATGTCAATGGCTTTTTGAATACACAACGAGCCGTTAAATAACTACGAAACCAGTAACTAGTTCTTTGATGTTCAATAGATGATGGCTCTCTTTACAAAGTGGAGCTTAAAATTGTTTTTATTTTTAATTCTTCATTAATAACAGATTTTTTTTCCAATTTCGATACATGGCTTCATTTAATTTTAGTCATAAAGTTTGTATGATAATTTGTTACATAGCTGTTTCCCAAAGACTGTTTGTTATAATTCCCAAAATGTCAAACATTATAAAATAAAAACTTTGGTATTCTTGTTGCGTGAATGGTATTATTATGATGCATGGTAGTATCATTTTTGTTGATTCACGTAGATTTTATATTCAGCTATTCTGTTGAAATCATTATCTGTATGTATTTATAAATAGATAAAAAAAAAATGCACGATAATAGAACACGGAAACGGTATTAAAATATTATTGACAGTAGTGAAAGATTTGTGTCGACATAAGATGATTTCGAAGTACAGACATATTAGAAATTATTTACAGAATTTTAATATTGAACTACGATGAATTCTCCAATCCTTATTTATATTCTGGAAAATAGTAAACAATAATCTAAGCAACATTTGTGCTAAAATCAGTATACCGATACAAAAAAAAAAGTTTCAGGTCAGTTTTGGCAGATGAATCGTTAAACAAAACTTATCGAATAGATAGCCGCCCGAAATTGGCCAATTAAATTGAACCGAGTTTAACTGACATTTATCGTATGATTGTGTGTTCAGAAACCCAATTTGACAAGTTATTGAACAAATAAACTACAGTTAAAAGTACCCCAGAAACCGGGCGTAAGTATCCAGGGGACCGACATCGCACAAAACCGTTTACACCCGGTAAATCTTAGTCACAACGTTGGCAACCTATTTCATAAAATAGGTAGCTAACACACTGCAAGTTATGGCATTGTCCATCGCAACAAATAACCACCACGAATGTAATCGATTGTAACAAGTACCTTTTGCTTACACGTAAAAGGCAATTCTGTCCGTTAGTGTCCTAATAACTCGAAAATTTGTGAACCGATTCACATGATTCTTTTATATTTTAGGTATATTTTTGTGGCCAATATTTCGTATATATTTTGTTACTTTTTTGTTATTTTAATATTCTATAGAGATTGTAAAACAAATTCGCTTTTCGTGTCGGTGTGTTTCCTTAGTTCTTTTAAACTATCCAACGGATTTTGTATATTAAATACATGTATATTGTAGAGAAAATTTGTCGAATTCTGATAAAGTCTTAATAAGTTTACGGGCTCTCATACTGGTATAATACTGGATAAATGTAATAAGACATAAAAATAATATAAATTCTACAGAATTGTACATCTGAAAGATGCCGATAAAGAAGACGACGACGGTATATGTCTATCTCCCATGGATAACCGACAGTAATCATTTTTATCTTTTATATATGCGATATTATTTTGACCAACATACCCATATAGTATTAGGTCGAATCCAATTAAATGCATCGGTTACACTGGCCTTTGAAGCATATTCTATCAAATATATATCTTCAAAGATATTATAGATTTAAAATAACATGCAATAAAACAAAAGTTATTTATGCGAAGATCCTTAAATACCTTCTATGATTTTAATGAACTGTCAATATAGTAACGGTAAAGAATGGATATAAATTGTTTAGACACTCACACATCAGTACTGTTTAAGCTTATCAGAGGTAAAGGATAATCGGACACTTGGACTCACCTCACTCACTTCCACACTTAGAATCGTTCCCTGTGTTGTCCCACTTACTAAAGTTTTATATTAGTTTATTTTCACTTTGGATTGATTTTAAGGGAGCACTCGCGCGGCGATGCGAACGTTATTTCTGCTTTTTCGTATGTGTGTCAAAGCTTCGTTACACAGGTGTCGCTAGTGCCGCGTGAATCGTGAGGTCGTGCGTTTTGTTTTACGCAGGGAAAGGGTAGAAAGGATTAAGCTTGTCCAAGTACATACTAAGCCAGGGCTAACTTACGTGGAACTAGTTATAATGTTAGAAGTACGTCGACGAGAAACGACCACCAGTACATTTTGTTGCAATATTTTATCAAAACCACTAAATATTTATCAACTTAATTGAGTATGCAATTGTTTACAATGGAAATTCCTTTATTCCGAGAAGAGCTTAGCAATAATTTTCGACTACCATCGAATTTTACCGTGGGTAGGGCTATATATCCTTATCTATAGTCTTTAAAAATCAATTGCCCAACGTATGTAAGGGCATCATTTTAGAACGACTGCACATATTTTGTTTATTTATTTTTTGTCCATGTTTGTAATTGTCACGACAAAGTTTGTATCAAAAAAATGTTTGAAAATCATACAGAAAAATTTGGTTTAATTTTTTTTAATATAATAAGTGCGTGAAGAGATCAAAAATATTTTCAGAATTGACAGATTGATGTTCAATTGTCCAGGTACCGTTTTATTTTATTACAAGATTGTAGTGTAAATGGAAGATTTATCATCATCAGTACACCCGTGCGGAGCAGGTACGGGCAGCTAGTTTATACAAAGTGGCCGTGCTGGTCTCTACGATCTGCATTAACAATGCCTATTTGATAAACGATACGGTCGTAGTGGCGAAATGATAAGCTTTATAAACAGAGATACAACATAATCGCGCTATATCTCTCTCTCTGATAACATGCAATCATCATTCCAACAGTACGATATTAGAATGAGAATATATTTCGTTCACATACACGTTGAAGCGAGTAAACGGTATGCATGTTCATAGAAAAACGAGTAAAATTTAGATTCTTAATAAGAGACATCACATCAAATTTAATAACGATAAAACAGAGATATGACTGCTCAGTTGATAGCGTGTTTGAACACTGCATAGTTCGATGAAGGTTAGAATATATGCAACCGAGTCGCAACATTCGGTAAAGTAAAACATCGTGGTGAAACCATAGCATGGTGGTAGGGATTTTCAAATTCCACCAGGCTGGTTACCACCCTCAAGTTGAAAATTTGCTACCAAGCACCTATAAGTGTGTCCCGGCAACTGCACTTGAGAATTACTCCCGTTCTAGGTTTAGCGTGTTTTACCATCTTAGATCCCATCGTCATTAACCATTAAATGAGACTGTAGTCAAATGCTAACACCTTTATAGTATTTATCTAGAATATATATATTATATTATATAGAATAACTAGCGATCCGACCTGGCTTTGCTTGGATGCAATCTACTAACATCGCGTCATAAGTGACTCTTAAGCTTACAATTCATCAAAGTTATAGGAGCGAAGATACGTAACAATCGTCACACAAACAACTTCAAGTATAATATATGACATTTAATGCATATACATATAAGTATCCAACTTTACTAAAATATAATATAATGAGATAAGAATTAACGGCATATTGATCAAAATAACGTCTAGGGCAACGAATGATGTGTTTTGAAAGTAAAACTTTATTTTTTTGTGCATCTATCGCATGTCGTGTTACAGCCGGCCGCGGAGTAGTGGTAAAGTGAATGGCGCTCGGCAGAGCAGCCAAGGGCAAAATGGCGGCGCCCATGGCTCATTTCAAAATGATTCAATGATTTAAATAAATATTGTGCTCACTTTTTAAAATGCGTCTATCATCTGAATTAATTTTGTATTTATGATGTATTTCAATGATTAATGCCCGGTTTCTGAAGCATTTTCTTCATTCTGTAGTTTATTAGAGGTCAATTTTCAGTATTTGAGAAACAGCTGTGTAACAAATCATCATACAAACTTTATAACTAAAATTAAAAAAGCCACGTATCTAAATTGGCAAAAAAAAACTGTTACAATAGAACAACAATTAATGACGAATTGAAATGATAAAATCAATTTTATACACCACTTTGTAAAAAGAGCCATCTAGTGAACATCAAAAAAGTAGTTATTGGTTTGATAGTTATTTGATGTCTCGTTGTGTATTCAGAAACGCATTGACAGTTAAACGCCGTTTGTCTTATGGATAACTTTATTGAATCAATAGCTATTGATAGTTTAACTGACGGCTTCACGTCTAATAAAAATCAAGTGTCTAATAAGTGAAACTAAAAAGAAATAGAAATCTATTCAGTAGTTTTCGAATGATATGCGTATAACGACAGACATCTTTGGACATGGTTGTAAACCAGTCACAGTGACAATCTTTTCGTTTGTCGCGTATATTGGATCAGCCAATGAACATTCGAATCTATATGAGATCGATCACACTGTCTAAAATAAGATCTAGCAATGTAGCGGCGACTGGGTATACATAGATCAAACATCCTAGGTAGTCGTTATTTTAGCATTGTACTGTGGTTACCATCAGGCATAGTACCGTCACTTTGTTATGCTCCGATAGTACAATCAGTTTTCTAATTGCTCGTACAATACTTATTTTTTTATTAGGCCTATTTGAAGAAAGTTTAATAAATGCTTCTTTGTTGACAAATAACAATTTATTTAGGTAATACTGTTAGGTTTTACGTTAAGTTTCAAACGCAAATTACTAGTTAAACGGGTGATAAGTTCAAGGCTCGTCTATAAGCTAGCTTTAATGTCAAAGCGTATTTGGTAGGACTGCGTTGCTTTGCTTTGTTTTTCTTTTATTTGAACGGCGTGTTTTTTGTGTAGCATTTGTTTTTCTTTTTATTATTGTACTTTTATCATTACTATTTACTCTTATAAACCCCATAACTGTTTTAACGATTTGAAGTTACCTGTTTTACATTTTGCAACAACTGCCTATTTCTTATTGGAACAGCATAATAATATGTAGCGTACATAATACTTTGATAAGTTATCTATCTCACAATAAACGTTTCATCAAAATCAGTTGAATCGTTTCAAACTTTAGCCCTGACAAACAAGAAATATTTGTAATTTATTTATATGTACAAATTATACTACGCGAATGATGACATTATCTGGAACTAAATACACTGTAATTAATTAAGGTAAGGACAACTCTGTTTACTTTAATATTTTTATTTTGTTTTTACCAAAGACGAACGTCCCCCTTTACGATCTTCTCTGAATTTGATTCCGTTTCAAAATTGAAATAAAAGATTTGGATTTAATTTAAAAATACATTTACATGATATTTAAACCACGTATGAAAAACCTCACGTGTCGTAAGATCACGTGTATATTGTTTTTGTACAAAAGACATTCAACAGCTATTGACCTATTGACGCGTGTCCGCTATAATTGGAACGGTAAGGTAACGACACCTGACACTCATTGACATTCAAGCCTCGATTCGCTCTAGCGATGCGGCTGCATGCCTTACCGTATTGTATTATATCACGTCCCTTACATATCCTGTGTACAGGGTTGCATTCAGATAAATTGGAATGACTTTTATTATGTTATTTCCGTGAGCACCAAAAAAGATTTTTTGACAATTCATCGCATAAGGAGGTTATTTAACCCAAAACTGTTTTCGTTATATACAAATAATGAAAGTAAACCTTACAGAATTAATCAGATATATTTAATATTTTGAAGTTGCATTACTTTACTTTAACTGTGTCATACAAATCGTTCGTGGGTATATATTTACCTTTTTGTTAAATTTAACTCAAACAAAATATTTAACAAAACTGTATGTTTTTATGTAATAGAACCAAATAAGAAATATACTTATGAATTAAATACTCTGAGCTTTGTATTTAAAACACAAAAAATACTGTATCAATCTACATACTGGAAACAGGCTAGTTCAGATGACTTTAGTTTAAATAATGTTAAAAAGCCATCAAACGCTCACGAACGCTGATACAATGTACATTATATATATATTTTCATAAACTAGTTCATAAAACTTGCTTAAATACGTAATTTTCTAGCACATCAAACGTTAAAATTTTAATTATTTGTAAATCGTTTTTTCAAAAGTTAAAAGATTAAAACATTATTTCTTTGTATTGGAGCTTTTCCATGGGCAAAAAATAAATGAGTCAATTATAATCGCTATTGGTTGTCTTTGACACGAATAAATTTCGTAAATATAATCTAAAACATTATTGAACAATGTAAAAACATAAACTGTAATATTTTAAGCCCGGCGCGATAGCATCGATTGTCGATGGACCCTGCTCCCTCATATCATTCTTGCCTTTAGTAGTTGATTGCATTTTATCAAGTACATATAAAAAATGAACTGTGCCCAGCAGCTTCAAACGTATTTCATTTTTAAGATTATTGAATTACTATCAACGCCATTAAGTAGGCTTAAACAAGTTCCTTATTAGGCAGCATTGATACATAACTATTCGACAGCGCGACTGAGCCATAAGGCATGTTATGTTACTGAAAGAGTTATTTACACTTCGGCCCTTTATGGTAATGCTCGATTCTCATTGGACAGCTAATCCGCCCTCGGCTCCCAATACCCCGCGTCGAGGTACACGATCCACCAACTCTGTTACTTAAAGAAATCTCACTTACATGCACTTTCTGACCCACGCTTTTCATGTTAAATAAATAACGCGTTTATAAGGGTTCTACTGTAATGTTAGAAAACCTATAAAATCACTCAACAATTAAGCTAAATATAAGAAATTTGTATATCTAATACAAATAAATAAAATTGAACCGTCTAATTATAACGTCAAAATAACAGCTATTTACTAGTTGGATATGAAAGATAGTAAAATATATGGTAGTTATAACAAAAAAAAATGTCTGTCCATTTGATTCGGCTAATCTCCAAAACGGTTGGATAGATTTTGAAGAAACTTTCACTGGCAGATTGCTGATATTATAAAGAGTAACTTTTAAAGGTTATTTAAGAAAACAATTAGGGCTAATATAATAAACAAAAGAAGCAGTGTCCGTTACAGCGCGAGCCCTACGTGCTGGTTTACACTGAATAATTTTTTTTTAAGTTCCACGCGCTTAAAGTCGCGGGTAAAACATAGTAAATAATAAAGACACACATGATAGATAAAAAATAACAATATTGTGATTCTGACAAAACCAATGAATCTATTATGACGATCTTTAATATTATTACTAACATGGCCTTGCCTTCGTATCTCAAAACAGAAATAGATATGGTGTTCCAATACCCCGTTAACCTCTCTCGGTACAGCCCTGTCGTGTTCAACTTAATCAGAGAGATTACTCAATCGGGCCAAAGAAACGTGTTTGGACCAATGAAATAAGAATTCGGGGTACATATCAGTAAAAGTGGTGACCACCGTAGAAAGCGTTCTAGAGGTCACATATAAAAACGTACGGTGTTTGTAAACACTGTCGACGCGGAACGGGATCCGCTAACGAAAGCACCTTGACATTGGGCAGACTCGGTCGAAAGTAGACCTATAAACGAACCGGTCGGTTATACGCATAATTTAATCTCGTTCGTTCAGATTTCTCGACGACACGAGCTTTTCTATTCAATATAAATGACATTCGACAATATTTACTAACCGTTTCTTTCCTACTTTATCGTAAAGTCGACCAACGACGAATCTGTAATTAAAGTTTTGTATAATATACGGCATAATTCTTAGTGATTGTTTTAAATACTACTGGACGTCGTGCAATTGAAAATCGACCATTATACATTAAAAGCCATTCATAAAATACGTGACGCAAAGTATTACCTTTTTAGATTTCTATCAAAGTGGTAAGGAAAAATGAGCAAAATTCAATGAAAAATTCTGGAAAATTTGTAGCTAATTCATTACCAAAATGGTGTTTTTGTTCCTTGTGCCGTTTGAAAAAATCGCAATTACTACTAGCTTCATGTCAAGTTCGCACTAAATAAAGTAAATCATTAGGTACCCCTTAGAGCTCCTTTCGAAATCCCTTTCCCGCTTTCGTCAAGCTATTTCACATTTTTTGTGATCTTCCCCCCATATCAATATTGCGTCACGAATATTAGATCCCTCGCTCGAAAATTAATAATATATATGTAAAAATATTTATATGTTTAAATATGATACTTTCTACTGTAACAAAAAATTAAAGAAAAAAATTTCGAAAAATTTGCACGATCATTGTTTGATGAACTACAAACGTCACGTTCCGTTAGATCCCTCGACCCCATATCTTGTCATATAGCAATGTAGCCTAAGTTGGTAACCCGTTATACCAAGATATATTAGTACTAAAGTAAAAATAACTACCAGCATGCTATGGATTCATCACTATGTTTTCCTTCACCAAAAGCTCCGGCTGATTACAGGATTCGAACCTTTTTTTTTTTTACCGAGGGCAAAAATCCTGCATAGGATACCCTCACACTGCCGGGGGACAGCGTGAGGGTTATGCCGGACTCTTAACGGCTAAACAACCCCTCCGCCGCTTAGCGCGTATGTGTGTGGACCAGGGTGCGGGTTCACGTTAAGCATGCTCCAATACCCTGATCACGCGCCTAGGTCACCCGTAGACGTTCGGACGGGGACCCACGTCTCAAGAGAGAGTAAAGGACTCTCTCTTCTGCTTCCTGTCGAAGCTGCGGCAAGCCGTGCTTCAAAAACGCCACGGGCACTCCTTATGCGGCAGTAGACACCCCCGTGTCTACCGCCTGGAGGCTAATTATGGAGGCAAGTGGTGGAAAAGACCTCCACCACGCCTTCTTCCTCTACAGGATTCGAACCTACGTCAACCTAAATTACACGCTACGCTTCATTTATCGTGCCCCCAACAGTATTTATTTAAACGCAATAACTATAACTCTTGAAGAGGAAGGCGTAATTCTATTGCATCATATCGATAGTTCAACACTACTATCAATGCCACGCAATCAGTCACAAACTCACAAGTGCCGACCAATGACTTCAGTCTAAGACTAGACAAGCAATTGAAGATTTAAACCATCATAATCGCGAAATACAAAACTACGAATCGCGGGAATTGTTAAGGATTTATTATAAATTAATTTGTTGTAATACTCAAAGTAAGATAAATAAAATAAAGAATAAGTAATATATTATTGTGCAATGTTAAGTTTTTACTTCAATCGACAGCCGTTGTGACTACTTCGACTTTTTTTAATGATGTTGTTTTGCACCATAATTACTGCTACACAAATACAGCGATACCTAAATCTTTAAAGCACATTACATATATTTTATTTAAGGCATGATCTTCTTTCCTGGCGAATATATATCAGCCTTATTGTTATTTACTCTTTCTATGTTCGCTATGAGTCGCTGATGACATATCATTACCAGGTCATAACTATCTCAACAAAATCTGTGTTTTTTTAAATCAAACTTTCTTTAATTATATAATTTGATAAACACTGAAAGACATACATATAAACAAAATTGAAGTGTGCCAAATCTCAAAACTGATTTTAACGATACGTTTTACAGCCAGACAGAGGAGTATTATTTAGGCTAGATAGCATTACGTTCCATAACTTCTGTAGTACCTAAGCTGTTATGATAAAAATTACAGAGTGTGCCAAATCTCAAAACCGATTTTAACGATGCGTTTTACAGGCAGACAGAGGAGTATTATTTAGGCTGCATAGTATTACGTTCCATAACTTCCGTAGTGACTAAGCCGTTATGATAAAATATTACAGAAGTATCTTAAAAAGGTAAAAGGGCTTGGGTGGTTAAAGTCATAAAAAATTACAAAACAAAAAAAAAAAATGGTAGCCCATAATAAATCCAAATTAACTCTAAAAAGCTATAGAATAACGAAACTATTTTAACAAGAACGAAATCACAGACTCCAGCTTGTGTGAAGTAAGAGTAAAAAAGTCTATTAAAATGAACGCCTTACGACAAAAAAAATATTTATGACAATGTACCCTGTTGACTTCTCCGAGGCACTCACTTCAGTAATCACCGTTTTAATCAAGTAATAAAATTAATAAATTGTTATGTAAAATAAGTTTCAAATAATTATAATTAAACATAATTTTTTTTTCATCGCGGCGTTTATATAAATTTCACAACACAAAGACGCGCCTTTGTCGTGTAAATCGCAAACAATTATTTAAGCTACGTGTCATTAACATGACTCTGTACGGCGCGTCTAGTGTTTACATGGTGTTCATTGTTCCTACAACTAATAAAGCTTAGTATGCAAGCAACGTACACACTTATAGAGAGCCCGCATCGAAACCGAATGACCCTGTACGTACTGTTACTTCGAGCCGTGACGTAACTAAAACGGTGCCGTCGAAAGGGAAAACATTGTACGCCGGTTTGTTACACACGTATTCGCAAAGTCACTTTAAGTATAAACCGATAAATTGTAGGTAATTTTTTTTGAATATAATATAAGTTTATATTAAATGGAAGCAATGAGAGTTGGGTAAAATACGTTTAAATAATAAGTCGGCAGAGCTTTCTGTGAAGGAAAACCTCGTGATAAAACCATACTATGGCGACACGGCATTTTCTACTGTTCACGACCTAACCCTCAAGTCGAAAATTTGTCACCAAACATCAATAGGTATGTTTTGGTGACTGCACTTGACAGTTAGTGCGTCGTAGCTTAGCATGTTACTATCTTAAACCTCATTAGCATTTAATATGGGGTGAGATTGTGAACGTTAAACCTGTATATAAGGTCACTATAGCCCGTTGACAGCCTTAAACAGAATTACCATCATATTAAGTGTCAGAAACAGGTGACTTGGTACAGCTGTAAAGTAGGTTTGGGGAACGTGTATAAACGCATGCTACTGCTAAACATGCTTATGACGGAAGACAGCAGCGTGATCTTTCTAGTTTTAGTGAATCTTTGCAAATAGATGGAGCTAATATACCATAATCCCTTTTTATTTAAAGAGAAATGAGAGAAGAGAATATATATAAGTGAAATTCATTGTATAATTAAACGTGCAATTTGTGTCCGAGGTTACTTGATCTGGAACAATCTAGAATTCTCTACAAACATCACGAGTATACACATACTCATGCTTCATCAGATGAGGCAGCGTGGTAATTTATCGATGCGCGGAACACGTACAGGATGTAAATCTTATTATCGCTTCGAGTATTGTAAACAAACAAACAATTACCAGAATATTATACAAATCATTTTCTCTATAATAGTGAGTTACTCTACTTTTGTTTTTGTGTGTAATAATAAATTTATGTTATTAAATACGAGAGTGTAAAATTATTACAAAATCTAGAAATAGGAGCGCACCCGTTCACTATTCTCTTAGATATGACTGATATCTAATTCACATTATTTCAAACATTTATCGTATCTTGACAGCATTAATATAGTACTAAATAAGGTAGAATGTGGACACCCCATTCCTAATAAATAATGACCCGGTATCAAAAACGGTTGGCTGTATAATATTTATCAGTTCTATTATAGAGGTCATTTGAATAACCACCTCGCGGACTATAAACGTGCATGTTATATATGCGAACTATGGCATATAATTTCAAATTACATTATCTTCGCTGTGCGTTACTACTAATTAAATATTGAGTTATATAATTCATGGTAACAGCGCTAATAAAATTTAACATTTTATGCCAACTTCAGATTAACACCGTGGAGACTAGTGTAGGCACGTTAAGGTAAATGTGAGTGATTTTCACGCTACTTCACGGAGTCCCCACCTCTTTGCAGAGGTAAAACGCGACCACTAATCGACATTTACACCCTCGCAGTTAATGTGAAAACGTCCCTTGCGAAAATCATGAGAATTCATGACTGTGATTTAACGGTACTAGTTTGTAGCCGGTATTAAACGAATCAATCACGATGTGATTTCCCTTCTAATGAGCGCGACAACAAAACCCTTTCCAAGTAAAATTTACTTCGCGAAAATTATAAAGACATACACTCCACTCGCTACGCACTTCTTGAGGCGTAGGTTATATTAAAAACTCGAATAAACTAACGGTGCCACACCTAACTATAAACCTGATTGAAATTCATAAAATCTAGACTAAACGAATTCATAGATAAATCTATTTATCAGTTAAATTCATAAATAAATGTGATACTTTGGACACAAGTCATTCTAACTTAATAAATTACACTTTCGCAATAACACCGTTACTGCTAACTTCGGTGTTATTAACCGCGTTACTTAAGTAAATTAAGTATCGCAAAAAGGTTAGTTAAAACTTAAAACAGTTTAGATCTTACAAGTGGATAGATAAGTAAAGTGAGTAAGTAAGTAAAGTAAATCAACATATTTCTCGCCAACTAGCTAGTGCCCGCGTCTTCGTTACGATGTAAATAATTTTGTTGTTTTATAGAAACTACTGGCTGTATTTAATTCCCTCACTAGCTGTTATTCGGAACTTCGACCGTGTGGAATTTAGTAGAAAAAAATTGTTTAGTGTTGAAGTGTGCGCTGGGCGTGCGCAGTTCTGGACTTCTTTAGTTTATTTGCTCCGGTACCCTATTTGTTTTTCATAACAAAAGTTACTCCTTACAACATCAGTATCTCCAAGTGAAAGCCAAGTCAAAATCGATCCAAACGTTTCGGAGATTAACCGAAACACAGTTAACAAACAGACAAAAATTATATAAATTGTTTTTTTTGTGTTATAAGTACCGTATATACTTTCATATCAATTTAACAAAAAGATGTTATTTTGACATTACATACAGTCACTTAAATTTTATTTATGTGTATCGATTACTGCTTAATTACTATAACCTGTTCACTGAAGTAACGATTACCTGTATTAAAATTTATCATTACTGTTTCATTCCTGCGGAACAATGTAATGATATTTAACATTCTAACTAATGTTATAAATGTGAATTTTAGTTTTTTAGCTCCTTACATTTTCACGCCTTACCTACTCAACCGATCCATGGAATGTTGCATACACATTGTCAGGGGTACAGAATAGTACATAGGGTACCTTTCGTATAGAAAAAATGTTCTATTCCTGAACAATAAATCAAATTTGTATTAACTCCAGCGAAACCGCGAGCAAAACCTAGTATATATTAGTATAAAAAGTTCTCTAGTCCCGCCAAAATCGATTTAAGTATTTCAGAAATTTGCCCGGAAACAAAACAGAAAGTACAATACTCCGCTTTTGATTTGACACGTTGGGGAGTATATCGTTATCTTGGTCTATCACAGGCATTGCGCAGGGTGATAGAGAGCTTTACTAAGCCGAAGCATGCCAAATCAAATACCGGGTACTGTATGAATATTGAATTTATTTATATAGTACAGATGTTAGAACTTCAAAGCTCTTATAACTACATAAGATTTAATAAAAATGTTTAGATATGTGCCATAATCACGGCAATCTCCTACGCGAATTGGCATACTTGTGAGTCATAAACAGAGGCGAGATTGAAAGGTGAAGTAAATAACTCCTACGTTATGACCGATTTCGTAAATGCAGTCATTCCGACTTAAAGAGAGATGAACTAATTAGTTTTATGTAAATTATTAGAGCGATTACAGCTTTATATTAACAATAAATTATAAATAACCATTTGACTGACTTCTTCTATGTTACAACCGCGTCACTATAATTAGTAGAATAGTGATATCCAACTGTATGATGTAAGTGGTGATAGCGTGTCGGACACCACGTCGGTCGAGGTAGATTTGAATCCTTGCGGCTGAGTCCGGAGCTTTCGCTGAAGAAAAACATCGTGGTGGAACCCTATCATGGTAGTATTAAGTCCGCTTTGCTAGCTACGGCCATCAAGTTGAAAAACTGTCTCGAAGCTTCTGTTGGCGTGTTCCGGCAGCTGCACTTAACAACCAGTCTCCCTCTAAGTTTAGTGCGTTCACCATCTTAGACCATATCGTCAGTTAACACCAGATAAAATTATGGTGAAACGATAAAAAGATAAATCAGTTCAGTACATATTCTTCGTCTGTTACCCAAATTATTTTAATTATAGTTTTTTTTCTAAACTAACTTAAAAAAATAATGAAGTATGGCCGAATTTCGGCCAATGGACGACCACTCCTATATATAAATAGGCAGAGATAAAACAGTAAAGTACATCTTCCTCCTACATATGTCTCAACCGATTTTCTTTACATTTATTTTGTTTCTAGCTACTGATGAGCTTTATGTGATCAAGACAAATATTAGGAAATCGTTTTTTCTTTATTCCTCATACTTCATGATGTATATTAGTACCATCACGTGAAGAAAAATGTGTGTACCCTTTTTTCAGGTCGATTGTGAACCACGAAACTACCACTTCTATTAATAAATCTACAATGCTGTCTGTACAATAATATTTTTTTATAAACTGATTAATATTCCAAATGAGAAATTTGTGACGATGAATAGATGTTTGTTACTCATTGACGCAAAAACTACTCAACGAATTTTTATGATACTTTACAGTAATGTAGCTTATAAATAAGAATAACACATAAGCTAACATTCAAAAAGATTTTATTTATATTGATTAAAACATAATAACTGTCAAGTAAGTTAGAAAAAGTCCTGCCAAATGAGAACTATCCTGAGCATCCCTTAGAGTTTCACGAAAATAATGTATGGTGTCAACATTTCTAAAAACAGAAACGTGACGATGTTCCCAGTAACTGTTAATTCTAACTAATCTTATAAAGTCGAATAGGCGTTTTTTTGTTTGTTACTCAACCTAATATCACGAAATTTTGCGTGCGCTATGTCAGGAGTACAGAAAAGGATATAGAGTACCTGTCATCTAAAACGAAAAGTACAATCCCCGAGGGATATGGCAAATCTACATTAGCCCGTTTAAGCCACGGGCAAAAGCTAGTAATTCATAATACCACCACAAAAATTCTGTCAAACATTTAATTAACAATCGTAACTGCTATGTAGAACAAGACGCACGTCGGCAGAGTTCAAGCATCGTGAATGAATTGTAAGTGAGAAAAAAAGACTTACCATGCGATCTCTCTCGTCCTCGATGGTTCGGATGAGGTGAGCGAAATGGTGTAGTGACCTGCTGATGACGCGTTCGTCTTCGGTCATGGAGGCTCCGATGCACGCGAATTCAAATTGCTCCATGCTTGACGCCAAAGCCAATTGCGCACTCCCAAGACCTGAATCGACGTTACAATGCGTTTTAATGCTCCGGTTATACGCAGCTTTAACCATTCGATGACAAGCGATGATAGCTCCCTTAATAGCTAACTTGAGAGTAGTAGCTAGCCACCACACAACTTTCGCAAACCTTTGTTTATTTATAGTAATCACTTGTTGTTGTATAAAATAGTTAAGTTATAGCAAAATTGATATTCTGTGAATACTATTCATGTCCAAATTTCTGCAGATAACCACTCGCATAATATGTTGAACAGTTTATTCAGAACGAAAACAGTTGAATGTTGAATGATTTAATGTAATGGCGAATGAGGAGTACGGTCATAATCTTACTAAAGGGTAAATGCGATGGATATATTAAGATGTCTGTCTAGCATAATTTGAAATAGAATAAATATTATTTTATAATGTATACAATATTGAAATTGTACAGTCACGTCTGTACATAGAAAACATTTCTCAAATATTAATTGCGGGTGACATAAGTAGTTGAATAAGACTATTTCTTTTAATTGTTACGTATCTGCTTAAAATCACTAATCTTCAAAAGTATTATTACAGTAATTTTCATAGATTCAACGAGTAACTTTAGCGTTAGCTTGGGACCCATCAAACAAGCTTATATCTCATCAAAATTGATTCACGAGAAAAAGATAACTCTCTTAAAAAGTTTCCACACTTGTTCAGCTTAGTACAGTTTATAGAAAAATCAAAGATGATATTTTATTAGACCGGTGAAGCTGTGAAAGTCGATAAGCCCAATAGCATAAAGTAAGTTGAAAAAAAAAAGAAATTAGCTGATTCCTTGACGCTACGTGTTACGAGCATGGCTCTTAGTGTCAGCTGATTTTCGTATAGCCAGCTTTACGTGGTTCTCTCCCGTGTCACTCAACAACAAGTTTTTTTTCCATATCCCCAATTACAATACTTTAAACGGTTTAAAACAATTAAATAGACGAAGTCGCGGGTACAACTAATACCAAATGAATTCTATACATAAAACTATAATTATATAAACTTAAGGTTTTTTTTTATTACAACAATTTCGATTTACTGAATAGAATAAAGATTGAATAATCGTTGGTTAAGCACGAGTTTAAACGAAATACAGATTATAGTCTTACTCGCGACTTTGACATTATCAATACGGAAAACCTTTCCTGTCACGTATATGCCATTAAAGTTAAGGTAAATGACTGTTACTTGGCGTTTTCAATAAGAAACTATATTCTATATGTTTAAAACAATAGTATTGACATTATTATTTCATGATGAATAATATTATTTAGTCATGAAACAACGTACAAAGTATTGTATAATAACAAATGTCTTCAAGTATATGGGTAAGTACTCATTATCCTTATGCGATAAACACAAAGAAATATATTTTTTTCTGTAGTTGTGTATATGACTGGACTCCTCCTAAACGGTTAAACCGACTTTGATGAATTTTTTGTATGTATTTTAGCAGGTCTATGGTCTATGGTCTAGATCAGAGGTTCCCAAACTTTTTTTTTCTCATAGACCCTATTCTAAATTTCACTGGTTCCGGTAGACCGGCTGCAGGTTCAACACTACCATATGAATATAAACCAACATTGTTAGCTCTTCACACTATAGCAAATGAACCAATTTTCATAGACCCCGCTTACTAATTGTGCTCCCCATTTCTTTGTCACGCCAACGTACACCCCTATCGAGCCTCTCGTGGACCCCTGGGGGCCAATTGGACCACTTTGGGAATCATTGGCCCGTTAGGTGGCGGCATTATCTGACGTGAGGATATACTTTTCTCTTATCAGGACAGGAACAAAAACAAAACAAAGGAAAGTCTTAAATAATAGTCTAAGCTTTCCTCTCATTGACATACACTGCGATTTAAAGCCAACTAATGAAACGCCATCTCTTGACTTTTCTACAGTGTAAAGCAGACTATAATTTAAATTGATATTAATTTATCTAGTTTTCCTATTTTATCCCAAGCTACGCTTAAGTTATTTGTGACAACCTCACGAAAATTCGTCAAATAGTTGTGAGGACTAGCGTTTTCAAATCAAGTTTTTGAAATCGTTCTATTTTATTCGACCACCTACTAGACTCTCTTATATCACTTCCAAAATTTTATTACAGTAAACGCTCGTGACTTCGTCTGCATTTGTTTTTGTGTAACTTAGACAACTTTACACTTCATTCTTACATATTAGTTAATAAAACAATATCTTAATACTAGCAGCCCGCGTCTTCACTCGCTTCAACGTAGATTTTACCTATCTCTAAGAAAAAAAAAATTTTGTCGGGATGAATGGGGTACCCTGTCATCATCATCATCTTACCCTTATACCACCTAATTATGGTCGGCACAACATGTTTTCCTTTTCTATTGTCTCCTATCAGAAGTCATCTCAGTATTCACATCTTTTATACACATATCATTGATCACACAATCCGTCCATACATTTCTCGAAAAGGGGTACCATGTGTATACTTTTATGCCCTTGACGAGCACAACAAGTAATTATTGCGTATCTCAATCTTAAATTGTAACACTCGCCTCAGCGGCGTAGACCTCGCCCCCAATTCTCTCCATTCGTCCTTTTTGACGCTATTCTGAACCACTTCCAACCACACCTTTCCTTAAAAATATCGCGCCACATCTTAATAGCAATAGCAGGTGTTAAATATGTTCAACTATCGCTTATAGAGGTACAAGTGAGTAGCAGTGTCAGTTATAGAGGTCCATGAGTGAAAAGCGGCTTTCCCTTATAGAGGTTACTGTGTCTCACTTATAGAAGTTTTTGAGGGTTAAAATCACGGGACCCGACAATTATTCTCATTTATAGAGTTTTCTCGCTTATCCAGTTCTAACTCACTCAGGTTAGTCAGGTTTGGCCGTATATGCCATAATCAAATTATCAACGAAACGTAATAAAAATTACAAATTTGTGACATACCACCTTCATCCACTCATGTCTTTAATTATATTATAATTTTTTTCTAGAAAAATGTTAAAACACAAAATCGTCGATATATATTACAAGGGAGATACAGCAGTAAAGCTGATATTGTAGCATTGGTCAATGTCACAGATAATTTAGACCAGATGGTTTAAACAGCGATAAAGCGCTAGCACGAACACGGCGCATTTAAAAGGTAAAAATTATGTTTTTAAATACGTAACGTTGTCAGGGCTGAGAGAACACACACACACATGCAGTCCACCTGATATTACGAGACCACTGCAATCTATAGCCATGTATTATGGTAATATTCCTGTATATTGAGTTGGAATGCCTCATATACCATGAGAAGTTGTCAATAAGATCTATTCCGACTGGGACACAGAAGAGAGAGCAGTATTCCTTTGTGGTATAGATAGGTAGGAAATGATCTGCCACACTTCTTTTTCAAGTAATTTTTTCGTCTACATAAATAAAATTATATGTATAAGTGTAAACTACTCAACAGCTTTTATATATTTTTTTAGTCTTGCAGTTTATTTACTTGACACTTATATAAAGAAATATCACGATATCTTCATTGAATATAAAGTTATTAAATTAACAACGATTTTTATAAGCGATCTTTATACATAATACTAAAGAAAATTTTGTAAGAAAAGTATATTTTTGTTTTAACTTTTTCCCTCTGTACATAAAATAAATTATTAAGATCTTAATAAACAACGCAGACGAAGTCACAGGTATCAGCTAGTAACAGATAATAGTCACCTTCCCACCATTGTCCGTGGGCACTCTATCACAGTGTTTTACCTTTCACAAAAAAAAAATATCAACACAGTTCTAATAACGTTTGATGGAGGTGTTATTTTGCGAAAATTCTGTAATAAGTACTTGTTTTGATGTTACTTTGTACTTATAACTGCAACTGATTTGGTCGCATCAGAAGAGTCGACCGCAACATTAGAATGCTTTGTGAAGGAGCGCAACGCGTGTAATTGACTGTGGTCATTACACGTTAAACTGCAACATATTTAAATAAATTTTAACTATTTTATGTCACAGTTATGTTTGTTATGTTACACCAAGGCAATAGTATCAGCTAACGACAGGTTCAACCGTTCAGCAACAACGAGTTCAATCGTCTTTATTGTTGTTTAAATGACTAATATTTCGTTCTTTTTATTAGTACTTTAGATTTAACTTTTCAAATATTCCCGAGGAAATAAAGTCGGAACATTTCTTGTTGCAGGAGGACGTAGTAACGGTCGTTAAATTCCAGGCAGAAGTGCAAAGTAACGTACGTACTAACTTACGTAAATACTTAGTTCTGATGATTTAGCTATCCCAATGTTGATTTCCTTTTTTTTATTATCTATAAATCTCGCCTGATATTGAGTACCGATGTGGCTAATAATCTTAACATGTTTAACAAGAGGGAACGGCATTCGAGTAAAGCTGACGAAATACACCTACAGTTGTTTGATGACAGATATGCAATTTGATAACCTATAGTTAAGAAAGTGAGCATTATAAAATACCTTACCACCGCGCTATAGTTTCACGATACTATTCTTCACCGAACGCTCCGATTCAGTGTAAAGTTAGAATATTCTAGAACTGAGTTACACAAAGTGAACCAGTGTATATCTCTGTGCTGCGCAAATTGCCTGCAACTTGTCGTAAAATTACTTATCAAAGACATCTTATCGGTCTTGATAGCAACGAATTATAGCATATCTGTTTACACAGTTGTATAATATACAGCTTTCGAGTTCGCAGAGTGACTGTATTTCTTAGAAATATATCGCGACCTTAAATAGCACTTAACTGTATATATTACAACAATAGATCCGTATTATGAAAGTTAAACTCCGTATACACGAAACTTGCGTGCGTTTTTGTCAAATTTTGCACGAACACAGTTTAGGCAATGTTGTCTATTTTGACAGTACGTATACAGTGTTGTCATTTACTTCTCGAATGATTTGATTCCAGATCTTATGTCATTTTGAAGTTTAACCACTTGTGCTATCGTTTTGTTTTTGCAAAATATATAATTAGGGACCGACTCCGATTATTACCACTTATGAACACGTCAAATTGTGCACACAAATTTTCAAAAAAAGAAACGTCCATTTAAATTCGAGAGTATAGACGGAGCGTTAACGATCGGGTGTATTTTGAGTTACCTCAAACTGTTATATACATTGCGAGTATTCAACTTATGTCATATGACTTACACCTACATTTCGAATTGGAATTATATTAAAGCTACACAATTTTAAAAAGCCGTTAGCACTTTCCCCGGTTTTTACCTATCAGTTATCGAACGCTCCGCTCTACGTTCTGTGAATTAATTAGCATAATTAATCTATCTATAAATAGTTGTGCAAATTTTCACCATTTCAAATTCGGAACAAAGAATAAAACTATCGCAGAACAGACAACTGTAAATATTACCCTTGGTCTTTTGGAGTGGTGAGTGCTGAGGAATGAATTACCACGGCTATTTCTATAATACATATATCTTGAGATCCTTGACTGCTAGTGAAATTAGTAACTATTTGGACACTCGTAAATTATATTAAATTATGTAAATTGGTTATTATTTTTGAAATAAAGATGAATTGATTATGGTTTAATAAACAAATTATGATTTTCAGGACATGTGCAGAATGTTGCAGACGATATGTGATTTTTTTTTTAAATTAAATGCTGAATACCACACTTGTAGTACGCATAGTAAGTAGTATGTACATCAAGTAGAGGTTGTAGTGTATATCAAGTTTCTCTAATGATATTCCATTTCGCAATGGTTTCCTTGAAAACTATTTACAATTCAGAAAAAGTTTGTATATGGATTTACACCTCTTTTATTCCATTTTTAAATTTATAAAAAACGTAATAGACCAAAGATAAAGCAAGAACCTCTATATGATTTGTACAACAGTAGTTTCGCCAATTTTATTTTGTTTTTATTTAATGAATAACCAGTGTCATCGTTGATTTTTTATATACTTGTCCATATGTGTTATATGTATATATAAAATAATTATTTTTCTTTTTTCTATTAAGCTCTGTGAGTGAAAGTCAGTAAATTAAAAAACATTGAAATTTCTGCAAACTTTCGAAAACGCTATTAAAATCGTTTACCTAAAAAACACAGTTCGCAACCAAATCGAGACGACTACTTTGCCCGGATTGATTTCAACTGGCTCGAGTTGGCCGAGAGCGTAGGTAGTAACTGATAAGGCCAAACGACTTACATACGGTGAGGTACAACCGCTTTGTCGTCACCAGTCATCCGGGCTCCGGACGAACGGTCGCTGCTATATAAAGATTAACAGTAAGTTAACATGTTACAGACAATGAAATGCAACCATTGTTGTTGGTAATGGAATTTTTCTACCAAAATTGTAAAACGAACGACCACGATACCGTCGAAGCATAAATCAATCATCTACTTTTCATAATCACGATATTGATTATAATTATATCACCCAATTCATTTGTTGATTTACGTATATTGCAGTCTTCATTAACGTTCCTCAAAAATTGTTATGTACCTACCAAATATATTTTAATAAGAAACAACTTGAGTACAATGGAACAATATTTGTACGTATTTTCTAATTCTAAATAAAATGTATTATTTACTGGTAAAAAAATAAATAAAAACAGTAACATTATTATAAAATAATGTTATTAGTTTGGAGATAAAAACAAACTGTTCGTTAACAATGATAGATATATATAAAAAAATTGTTACTGAATGCTGTCCTATATTGTCTATGAACATTATATTCAAAATGTTTAGTATTCTCCACATCCGATGAGCATCGTCTACTCACAAAATACCTCCGGGAGGGAAAAACTCCCGATTTTCACCCACGCACTCGAGGAGGAACGCCTCCCCCGTGTCGTCATTCGTGATGTTCCTTCTGAACTCCCTACCGACGATATCTCCGATTGCCTAAACACTCAGGACTACCCAGTCCGGAGTGTACATCGCATGTAACACCCCCGTACAAAGGCCCCCTTCAACCTGGTACTGGTCACACTGGACCGGACGCAACCGCCTCCGCCTTCGCCGATACAAAACAAAGCTAGAAGGCTTTCCCTGACCTGCCGGGTACCTCCAGTACACCGGCAGCACCAACACCCGCGACATTAATACACGATGTTCAAGAAATACTCACATTCAACGCGCTCGTTAATAAAAAGTCTGAGCTTAGGCTCTTAAACGCGATCTTAGCTTTCCCGGCCGTTACGACTACGTTACAACGTCTAACCCGCACCGAGCATAAATAAATTCGCGATAATGATAATATCAGTTCGAACCCGCGTATTCTGTACATTAGACAGATACATTAGGAACTCGTACGTAATTGTATAGTTAGCACCGCGCCAATTGTTCTTTATTTTTCGCTCGATGTCCTCTTAAAAGACGCGTCTTTTTGCGCGCACGCCCGCCACTCTTTCTGCTCACGCTGTCGTGAGCAGGGAGGTAATGATACAATACCGCACACACGTCGCGTTGTCTCTGGTAGCAGCTCGAGCCTAGGTTTGTCCTTCGGTGTGGAGCTCTCGAGTATGTTACTCGCGCGAATACAGTGACTCACACTAGTTTTACATATACACAGATCACCCCACACACGTGCACACATAGGTACACAAAGTGGTGTGCTGACTTTTTTTGCCCTTTTCGACTGAAATAGGTCACACAACTTAGTAGTCAGATGCAAAATACACGTATGCATTCGTAAAACATGCATGGTCCTACATGCATTTTTCACGAATGCATATGTCTATGAAGTGGATAGATAGCTTAGTTAGATCGGGAAACTCGGTGAAAGTTCAAGCCGAGGCGCACCGTGTGCCCTTGCGCTGATCGCCTAAAGTAATCGGGTGAGTGCCTTAAGCGCTCCCCTTAGTAGTCCGGTGAAACTATAGCGGCCTTAACAATAGTCAATTCGAGAAAAAAAAATGTTTAGTATAATAAAAAAAAACTAAACCTGGTTGAATAATAATAACTTATGGGAATATGTAGACTTATTCAAATTCTGATCGATTCTAGAATGGTTTTAATTGTAAACGAAATCGTAACTTAAAGTTTCCTTACTATATCTCCCTACATTATATACATGGACGCCCTCTACGGACACTGATGAATACCGGGGCGTGACTCACTCATTCGAACATGTCTCGAATCTAGCGCATTACATACGTAAATTAACCTCGGTGACGCGCTCCGCACTCGCAAACAATTCTATTGAAAAACAATACGGACCATATCGGTACAACATTATGGGCACATACATAATACCTATTGTTACGTCCAGTAACAAATACTCTTAGTACTCTGTTTCAACGTCGTAGAATTGTTGCGGAAAATCGCATTGTCAGCAAGTAGTTATACTACAAAACCGTAAACTCCTAAGAATAAAAAAATTGACATAGATTTCAATAAAGATCTATACTGGAATGATACGACCTAATTTGGTAGCAGGCGACTTGCTTTTTTGTGCGTTGAGAAAATTCCACACCCTTTAAACAAGAACGTTCGTAGTTCAGTGTGTATTGAGCTATGAATAAGAAGCGACGTTGACAAATGAGCGAAAGGCGTTTTTGACGAGAACGTAATCATTCATATAGCAACTATTTTAATTTGTATCCTCGATTATTATAAACATGAATTGTAGCAAGTTACAAAAACTCCTTGCATAGAATTTTTTAAATATTTTATAGGCTTTAAAGTTTGACCGTAATCTCACCTCATGGTAAATGAAGAAGAGGTCTAAAATGGAAAGCCTGCTAAGCCTAAAGTGGAAGTGGCTCTCAAGTAGAACTGCCAGAATACACCTATAGGTGGTTTGGCGACAGATTTGAAACTTAAGGGTGTTAGCTAGTCAGACGGGATTAGATAAAGTGTCATGCACCTTCTGACACGAGTAATTTTTTTATGCTAATTTTAAAATATATAAACTTTACCCCCTACATAATTGAAACACCAATTTTAATAAGTGTTGGTTGTCAAAGTAGGCGGTGCAGCGAACGATGAGATGTAGAAATACCATGCTATGATTTTATCGTGATATTTTCCTTCCCCGAAAGCACGTTACCAATAAGCATTTCTCTCCTATCTCCCATCCATCATTTCCAATCTAAACTAACATCTGAAACGATGATGGCGCTCAGTGGTCAAAATATCGTGATAAAACCATAGTATACTGGTAGGGCTCTTTATAAATTCACTTGGCTAGTTAAATATCTGTCGCGAAGCACTTATGGGTATGTTCCAGCAGCTGCGCTTGAGGACCAGTTCGGTCATTTAACATCATGTGAAGTTGTGATCAAACGCTAAAACCTATAAAGTATAAAATAATATCGTGAAGATTATAC
The DNA here is from genome assembly GCA_035772565.1 of Antheraea assamensis. Lineage (NCBI taxonomy): Eukaryota > Metazoa > Arthropoda > Insecta > Lepidoptera > Saturniidae > Antheraea > Antheraea assamensis. The sequence goes on along the minus strand of JAQQSE010000046.1, from coordinate 843,808 downwards.
TCCCGTCGAAATTTAAGAACATTCTAGAAGAGATTAACAAAAAACAATATCTACCAAACATAACACGAAGAGGCATATAAAAAAGCTATATTTGGAACATCCTCTTGAAGAACAAACTAGGAGATTGCGATACCTGATAGTAATATGGTCATGGTAGCATGTTGATACACGATACATGATGAGAAAAAGATATTCGGTTCAAAAGTGACACAAAGAAAATAGTACGGATAGAGCAGGCCTAGTAATGGGACACCATTTCAGGGAACTGGGTTATAAAAAGTCAAACACAGACGCCCTGTGATGTGGAGAATACGTATGGATATCCGATGCCATGTCTCGGAAGCGGGCGCTAATTAAAAGATTCATTGACACACATACCGCTGCACGAAGCTGCGTTCATCCACTTAGAAACAGTATTATTATGATTCATTGCTCGTTCTATTACAGTACGAGCAAATTCGAAATTACACTGTCGGCGTTTTTATTTATTACCCTTTCCAATCGTAATGCAAAAAAAAACATTTAAGATCAGTGTGATATCCACACGACGTCCGCAACGTCTCCAACGCTATTTTTGCTGCATACCAATGATATGCTATCTATTGACGGCATTCATTGCTATGCAGACGATAGTACCGGAGACGCATATTACATGGGCCGTGCAAACATAATCGTTCCCTTGTGGTAGAAAGTCGCGAACAACTTGTGTTTCAAATCGAAAATATACTATCTAAAGTATCCGATTGGGGTCGGGACAATCTAGTCCGTTTCAACCCCAGTAAGACACAAGTTTGTGCGTTCACCGCTAAGAAAACCCCATTTACTGGTGCCCCACAATTCCAAAACACACCCCTTACCATCGCAAAGAGTATTTAGATCCTTGGTGTGAAAATCTCCAGCGACGTTCAATTCCGTAGCCATCTGGAAGATGCTGGCATCCAAAAAGCTCGTTGTCTTAAATAAAGCGAAACAGTACTTCACCCGCAGGCAAAGACTGCTGTTATATGAGACGCAAGTCCGACCACATATGGAGTACTGTTGCCATCTCTGGGCGGGAGCACCTGGATACCACCTTGTCCCATTTGACTCGGCTCAAAGACGAGCCGTGAGAATTATTGACAATCCCAAACTCGCAAACGGTATGGAACCATTAAGTTTAAGGAGAGACGCCGCCTCTTTATGTGTGTTCTACCGTTTGTACAATGAGTGGTGTTCCGAGGAATTGTTTGACGTTATGCCTGTAGCCTCCTTCCACAATCGCACCGCTCGTCATCGGCAGGGAATACACCCTCACTCTTTGGAACCAAAATGATCTCGTACTGTTCGGTTCCAGAGAAGTTTTCTTCCACGAATGCTCCGGTTGTGGAACGAGCTTCCTGCTGAGGTATTTCTAAGGGATAACTGTATGGGGTTCTTCCAAAGACAAGTTAACAGGAGATTAAAGGGTCAGTAACGCGCATGTGATACCACGGGTGTTGCAAGCGTCCATAGGCTGCGGTGACCACTTACCATCAGGCGGCCCGCACGCTTGTTTGCCACCAACGTGAATAAAAAAAAAAAGGTTCGAATCACAGCATGGCATAAAGGAAAACGAATTAATATACAGGAAACAATAAAATTTAAACAGAAAACCAAAATAATAATAAATACATTTTTTATTCTTTATAGGTTTAGAGCGTTTGATCATAATCTCACTTTATGTTAAATCACGATGTGGTCTAAGATGGTAAACACGTTAAACTTACGAGGTACTTACTAGCTCTCATGTGCAGCTCCTGGAAGACACTAACAGGAGATTATCAACTAGAGAGTGGTAGCTAGTCAGGCGAGTTTACAAAATGTCCTATCACGATACAAATGTGACATGCACTATTACAAAAAATAAGTCCGTTTTTAATGTAACTATGAGTCGAGTTTAATTTTACGGCCTTAGATATTCCGCGTCAATACTATTTCTTTCACCTTCTCCTTGTAAGTGTCGTAGTTTCACGTTAGATAGTTTATAACTTTCCTCAGTAACTAAACTATAACATTCAATAAGAATTTATTAAATCTGACTGGTAGGTCGAGACATTAATGTCTTCAAACAAACGAGAAACAATATCCACGAGCTTAACAATATTAATTCTGAGTGAACAAATTCCGTCGTACTTGCGACAGTGTTACACATAATTTTCTATATAAATAATGAATAATTGTATGAATTTTCAAGCTCCGCAATTGTATTCCATTCTAAACATATAAAGAATTGATTCCGCTTATTTGCTGTTTTTAAAACAAATTCACAATCTTCTCGAACCTGTGTATTCTGTTATACCTAATATAATGCCGTCCGAGGATATATAAGTACCCTAAGTATAATATATATATATACACCTTTATATTACTATATGTTTTTCACTTTACAAAATGTGGTAAAAACTATTTATTTCATTTTATTTTCAACACAATTTTTACACTCTTGCCTCCGTGACCTTGCTACGTGACATTTTACAAATACGACATTTTCTTAAGCAATAAAGTAATAAACATCGTAATAAACGATATATACAATATAGAGATATCTATAAAACATACAGGACATAGGGTTATATCAAGGAAAATTGTAGTGTTCTCGAAAGATATATGTAATCTACATTAATCCAAGCAAAACCGGGAACAAATGTTAGTATTTTAATAATAGAGTGTTATTATTAAATAATTTTTTACATAAACGATTTTTTGTAACGCTTTGGCTATAAGTACACCTGCATTTTTTTCGTACTTGCAATAGCATTTGCCAGTGTCACTGTACCATTTACATTGTGTTTATATACTTAGAGTTTAACTTATTTTCCTTATTAAATACCTAAACCACTATTTATCTACAATTCAAGGTGGTCGAGTCATGCTAAAGGGCGACCAAATAAGGAAATTTTTGGCCAAATTGATATTCACGTTTTGTCCCATTTCGAACTCACTTATAAACATAACAGAACTATACACCGTAAAATGTCATGTAATATGGGTTAAAAGCAGAATAAAAAACTATAGTCCCTATTGGTGATATAGGACCCGGTGGATTGGCGGTGGTTTCGCGACAGCTGTTCGGTAAATCTGGTAGAGAGTATACATATAAGCGGTAGAAATTATGATAAAAGTTCAAATATGTAATAAATTTCAAATCCACGTACGTCCCTATACGCGATGCTTTCCGAACACGATACTACTGAGTGGCCAAATTTCATAATCTTAAGACGCGTTACAGTCGCACGTGCGTGTAGAGGAAATGCCATTGTATTTTGTAAGTGTGTGATATGACGTCACAATCGAAAATGTGCTACATACAAAACTTCTGCAAGTAATTGGAATTAATTTATTATTGACTCATTAATCAGCAAGTTACAATATATTATAATAACATATGTAACAAAAATAATTATAACTAATGGAACTTATATAGGGAACCAAGGTAACCTCAATATTGCTTTAGGAAGCAAAAAGGAGTTGTATTGATAATAAGATAGTAGGGTGCTCATCTCTGTCTGCATTATAATTACCACACAACTGATGACAACCTATAATTGTTTATCACATCTGTGTATATATTGAGCATATTGCATAGTGCATATTGAGTGTTTATTTTATGGACATGGTATTTGATTGTTTATTGAAACAATAACACACCTAATCTTCATAACTTATCAAAGAGCCTGGGAATACTAAGAGTACATTTGAATCCTTAAAGGCTTGACGAGTTCTACAAACGAAGATACATAATTCCCTGCTCAATTTGAGTGTTATTTTAATTTACAACATATAATACTAATTACAGCATTGATGTTGAAAATATGATGCCAAGCACCTACATGTTTTCCGATATCATGCACGAGCCCAGTGCTAACAACACACATATTATAATTTTAAAAGTAATCTGTCAGTCTGTTTTTTACACAACTAGACCTCCCAACTGATCTTAATCAAGCTTGCCAGTTTGAGACATGGAGAACATAAACTACTTTTCAATATAGCAAAAAAAGTAACAAACAAAGTGATGGGAAGGAGCCACTAGTATACGCGATTGTCAACATCCAGTATGTGTTAAATGTACCTCAGTTACAATATCTTGTGAACCCTATATAATATACAATGTTAACCTAATGTTTACATCATTTATTGAAAAGAGGTCAATCATAGGATCAATGAATGAAGACTAAGTATTAAGTCTTCAGGTTAAAGTACTACTACATTGCAGCCCATGAAAGAAACATTGATCCAAATTAAAACTATATGTCAAATATATCACAAATAATCCCTTATGGGTTTGTTTTTGTTTACAAAAAGTTGCATGGTCCAAATCAGAAGGGATTATGTTGACAATGGATAAGCTAATTCACTAGTACATCATTGAGTTAAATATTTATTATGGAATACTAAAGAATTGTTTCTATTTTAAAGATGGAAAATTTTAATGAAAAAAAGTACCAAACTGTTTTCCGAGGTAAATAATCAAAATAATCAGTATTCAGAAATCCTAAAACAATGAATGGAATAAGTACTCAGTATTTTTGACGGTTTTTTATCTGCATCTGTTAATTTGATAATAAATTGTATACTTTAAAATATCTAACACAATTGTGTAAATACAAATGAGCAAACAAATAACAGAGAAGTTTACTTAGAATATATTTTCCTTTTGTGACAGAAATCAGCATTGTATAATATTATAGTCTATATTTGTATAAAAGTTATATACTGCGTTTTTGTCTCAATACATCAGAATATGTATCATGCGAGTTGAGTCAAAAATGTATGCATATATAACTTAATATAACTTTAACTGGAGATTTATTTGACTACGTATAAACTTAAGTACAAAGAGTACAGTATTGATAAAAATATTTCAAATGAAACTGTATTTACTAATTTCCTTATCAGTGGTAAAATTACGACAATCAAATGTAACCTGCATAATAAGGGTAAAAGTCTTTGTCTGGAGACCTACCACGTCCCAAATGCTGCATTAGTCAAGGGAATACTCACGTTTAGCGGCTTGTACGACATCCTTAACTTCTTTTATGAGTCGTTTGATTTGCTGACTGGTCCTATCCAGCTCTTTCTCGTGCCGCTGCAGGTTCTCGCGGAACTGCGGACTATCCGCGAGACACTCGGTGAACTCAAGAGGCTGGAGACCCACGCCCATCGTTGCGATCCTGTATCTCACGGTCACAGCACCATGCACTTTCACCGAATTCTCGCCGCCGTGGTCATCGCGGACACCGTTCACTTCACTACGTACGAAATTTATGTAAAACAGAGATAATATCGTATAATTCTAAAACTAAGATCACGATTCGGGTAATATGAATAAAAAACACCAATATTATCGCTGAGCAAACAATAGTCTGTGGAGCGAACAATTACTGCGTAAGTGTCAAACTGTCAAATCAAATGACTGTGTTACCACGCTAACATTGTTACTTCTACCCCATACAAGTTTGTAAAATTACCAACCTAATAGATTTTTATGAGAAATGGTAACTATGTCTATTTCTTCCGAGCCGCTTTAAGCCGAATAAATATTAAAACTTTGCCCAAAAATACAATAACTTGACCTTTAGCCAAGCTTAGAGCCAAAGTAACTCTTCGTAACTCCCTATTACCTTTCATGATAGACTATATAGATGTGATTTATTCGGATCTCACAACAAAGTTGGTCAATAAATTTGATCTTCTACAAAATTTGTGTATTCGTTACATTTTCAAGCCGCATAAGTATAATAAAACTTCTGAATTTCGATCTCGACCAAAATCGCTTGATGTACTTTCTCGTCGGAATACATATATATTATTTCTTCTCTATGATGTTTCATTTGACCCTCGATTTTACCTCTCTAGGAACTATTTATATTTTTAATGACTTACGATCTTGATCTTCGTTCTACTTACAGCATAACTCTTGTGATTTTTACGTATAGATCTACACTTTATTCAAACGTCTACACGATTACTGCCGCACGATTATGAAATGAGTTGCTATGTCAACTTCAAGATGTTGAAACAATCACTAAATTTAAAATCTAACTACACCGATATTTATTTGACGATTATATTTATACGATTTACTTGTTGTTTTAAAAATTCGTTTAAAAAATCATACATTTTAGTGTTAACTACTGACCCTTGAAGTAGTGCATAGACGTTGTCAGGAGTGTAGAAAATTATATACGTGTACTTTTCATCCACAAAAAAGTACTTTTCCCGAAGAATAAGTCAAATCTACTTTATCGCGAGCAAAAGTTAGTTATCTATAAATATGTGCATTTTAAAACAATTTAAGTTAATAATAAAATAACGTACTGTTATAAACGTGTAATACAATAAAAGTTACAAATGAAAACATTCTCTATGTATTATATCCATCAGATAAGTCGCGGACTTAAGCAGAAGACTTTGAGCTCTTGCCAGGTGTGACGGATGCTTCTTCCACATCGTCAGATTCTTCAGATTCGCCGTCTTCTTCGTCATCGTCTTCATCGTCTGAGTCCGAGTCAGAATACGAATAGTCACCCCCTTCTGCACCTTCTATAGGAATATCAAATTTGTTAAGTAAATCTATGGCGAGTAGAGATAAGGAGAACGATGTGTATGTAAATGTGACCGGCAAAATGTGCTGAAATAGGATGGCGCTACAGGAGCCACATGGTTCAATATAGTTCAATTATTTGAAAAGCTTTTATAAAAGTAAATACTCAAAAATGACTAAACATATTATTTAAAGTTCGCAAACATTTTATCACTCTCCATGCTTTCTCATAGCAGATATTTTAGGTTATATTTACTAAATTATTACGGGCTAACCATACCATACCAACCTATAGTAGCGCCGTTTTGATAGGTTTGGAACCTATATTTAGTGCTTAGAGCTGGACAGGGTTTCAACATATCTCCCATATGAGACGGTACTCCTTATCTCTACCCTCCATTACTAAACCTAAATGGTATCAGACTTAAATGTTGCCATGTCAAAATTTTTAATCCTACTATAACATGACAGGAATACCAACGTAACAGAAATTTATAAAATATGATAAATCTTTACCTCCTTCACCATATCCAGAATATCCATATCCGGAATATCCATCTCCATCGCCATCTTCGTCTTCCGCAGTAGCTGTCCCTTGACGACCGTAACGGTGTGACCGAGCTATAAAACAAATGGTGCCACTTTTCAGTTTAGATGTTTTTGTTTTACTTTTTTTTTAATTTTATTTAGGTAGATATTTAGCGAAAATTGCAAATGGTAATATAATTTGCAGTATTATTATGACCAAGAATTATAAGCTACGAAGGGGTTGAGCCTTAACTATTACATACACTCAGTTAGCAATTGATTATTATTTAAATAAATTAAAATAATAGCATATATTTGTGAATTATGTGTGGTAATTGCGTTAGACTGAAGTGTATGTCTATACCAGTACAGACACTATAAGCAATATGTGATATATTATTGTATGAGTGAGACATGCTATACAAGAAAGGCAAGAGCATAAGCAAGAAAGAGTTATACATTAAACATACTTGACATGCTGAGGTCTGCAGTGATGGCTGTAGGGTAGGAGCACTTGGGGCACGGAGGCATAGCTCTCCGGTCCGTCAGCTTCACGCCGCGTCTCTTCACGTGCTCCTCACAGAAGCAAGTCTTGCAACGGAGGCACGAGTACTGTCCGAGCCGGTTGCACGATTGACCTATAATGTAGAATATTGACAAGTGAATTTTGACAAAAAACAAAACCGACTTCAAAGAACTGTAACCTAAAAAACATTACCAGAACATGTTTCGTCATAGTTTGGTACCTACCTAGTCTTGGATTGTCATAAACCTACCAATATCTCAATCTGATAATTCTCAAAAACTGCAAAACAATCTCAAAATTTTGAAAATCTCTCTTGTGTAATTAAAAATAATTAAAGAAATATCTCCTTTGCAGTGAAAAGGCATTTTCTAAATCAATTTATGAATAAAAAGGTTCAGAGGTAACAAACATTTAAAAAACATAAACAAATCAAGAATCTCCTGCTTTTTGAAATCTGTTAAAAACATTGCATATACAAATGAATAATGATTTACAGTTTCTCCAAGGTTTGCTCTAAGTTTTAAACCTGTGTTAGTCTTACCGATAACCATAACTGTTCAAAAACCTGTCTAAACTTGTACAAATTAAGTAGTGTAGATGTTTGGTCGTCATTTTTCATTTGTCATTTAAGCTTGATTTTTCTAAAAATTATTTCTGAACATTAAACATAAAATAATATCAATTTGGCTTACATTTATATGTCTCCGATTCTAAAACTTGACAGGACGCCTGGTGCTCGAACTGGTCGTCCTCGCATAGAAATCCCTGACAAAAACAGCATCGGAATACCCGTCCACCATGTTCCCACACTCCTGCAAATATCAATTTCAGATGTTAAAATTTAAACTACATAAATAAAATTATAGAAGCCTGTCGCTCTGCGCGCTTCACCCAAAAACTATTTGATAGACAATGAACAAAATTTCATTTTACTTCTTAGACACTTAGTCGTATCTGAAAAAATATAGAAATATCTTCATTTAACCATTTTAAGGCAATTATTTATTTGGAGAAGATAAAAACTTTTTTCAGATTTTTTTATGATATTATAGGTCACAGGCATCTTTATAATGACAAAAAAATACAAAGGGCTTGATGGGGGTAGGGGTGGACACTATAAGATTACGTGGTATAGATGTGAATGAAATTGAACCTGATTAAAAGTATATAGCCTGTTAAAACATTTACTGGTACCTTGTACCATGCGTCTCGGAAGGGTAAAAAAACATCGTTACTCAATATTACAGGGATGAGTATGACGTTCCATAGTAGTAATGTTGGTATTAACATTTTCCCCATCCTTAAATTGGTTACGAGGCATTACATAGATTTATACCCGTAAATTGATCAATACTTTTATATTTAGACTGCGCATTTAACATTTTGAGCAACATCATAAATTAAAATCAGAGCATATGTTTCTTAAAAATAATTGATTTATATGTATAATGTTGCCCTGCCCTGCAGTGTTTCTCTTACAGGATGATGATGAATTAAATTATCCTAACAGTAAGGCAGTAAGGCTTTAATGGAAGGATGACTCCTTATTGATCTCCATCCGATTAGAAATTAGTGACTGTTTACCTCTTTCACACTCCAAGCAGACTGCGTCCATGAGTGGGCATGTACAGGCGTGGGAGGTGAGGCATTTACGACCGTGGCACACCCACGCTTCACAGAAGTCACATATTGCACCCTGTCAATAATAATATAGTATCACTAGTATCAATTATAATATGGGCATGAAATATATATAACTAGTGCTACATAAAACTGATGGAAAATTTATTTGACAACACAAGACTATCATTAATGGCTTATAAGTCTATTAATAGTAGTCCGATGAATCTGTAGAGGACCCAGGGCCAACAGGGTATGTTACTTCGAGAAAAAAAAGTATATTAATTTTTCCGTCCAAGATAAGATGAATTGATATGATTGAAAGAACCTTCAACAATTCAGAACTTAGAATAATAAATAATACGGTAAGGGCCCTTTTTACGGTCACTTTTTTACCGCATGGCGGTTCTATGGAAAGCGGGTATCCTTGTTAACGATATGTTGAAAAACGAAACGTATGAGACAACAACACGTTCGCAATGTCGAATAGAAATAAAAAACTTGTAGTAGCCTATTATCCTGTTAAAAAACCAGTAACATAAAGAAAAATCCGAAGAAATAGATACGTGTTAACTTCAAATTTATTGTATTTTTATACTACCTAGCTTTTCAAATGCAAAGAAAAAACAAATGAATAAGGCAATTAAAAAATATATGTTAGACATAGTATTCTATATAATAAACGTGCTTCACTGCAACGACTTGTATTAGAAGCGTTTTCACTTGTCAATTTGTGAATTTTTACAGGAATACGTTTATGAAACTACTTGTGCAAATTACGGGCTACAAGTTATATCACTGGTAATAGTGCATTTGTATTTGTTGTTTTGCTTATCATAAATGCGTAAATTACGTAAATGTTACGACGAGCTTCTGTTGACTCTAAAATATGTTATGAATACACACAATCAAATTATTTCAAAACAGTTTAATTTTTAACATTAACTGGACTAGTTATTGTACCGTAATTTGTATCTTATCGACATATCATATTGTTGTGAAATCATTTTGCTATTTAGTAAAATAAAGTTTTGTAAAATAAAAATATAAGTTCACATAAACTTGTTTAAAATGTCCTTATAACTCATAAGTTTGTAGACTCATATTTTTCATAAGCGTAATTTACAAAAACTTGTAAAAAAAGTTCTTGTAATATGGAACTCTCGTGAGGTCGTAGATGTTTGATGAACAAAACACAGGTGTTTAAAAACAGAATGTTGGCAAGTATCATCAAGAAAGGCCCCAAGTCTTTTACACATGGAAGTATAATTCTCAATATCATATTTATCTTTTAAAGAATACAAATGATGATATAATAAATGTAAATAAGACGTGAGTAAAAACAAGCACTCTTTGACTAAAAGTACAATCAAAAATTCCTCGATTTATAGACACTCGAAGCTCCAAGAATGGTGGATGATTTAAAAATATCTTATTAATTTTGACATTATATGTGTATATAAATTAACACCATGTAACACCATGACAAGTAGAACACTTAAGTGTTTCTTCATAAGGAAGTCTTCTATGCTATCCGTTTTTACTACAACACACCAATAGAAGGTGCTACAGTACCTGATATTCTGTACCATTTAATTGAATGTCATAACAATTGGTGTATTTGAAGTTGAACAAGGACAATATTTACAGTGTCCATTTTGCTATGACTCAGCATTTATTACGAAAGATAATAATAGCAAATAACATACTAATTAGCACTATGATAATTTGACGCATAATATTTCGTAGATGATTCTAGACTACTTATTTTTTGATTGAGTTGACCCATTTCATTTCCCAATGAAGTGAGAGGGAATCAGCTAGTTATTATATACACTTATTGTATCAATTTCAATTGTTTCTTACCACCATGCCCATTCCTGTTGTGTAAGTACCAGGGTGTCTGATAACACAGTCTCCAGTCTTTAACATGCATTTGATCTTGCCGCAGTGAGCACATGCTGGCAGACGTTGTATTGCCTGACAGAAATAGCAAAAAGCACGGTTTTTCTGCTTTCTGAAATTGAGATAATGACAAATTATCAGTAAAAGCTGAGTCTTAGTTTTAGTATTAATTGATGTTCAATTGAATATAAATAATATTTAGGTGAAAATACTCAGTCCTTATCTAAGTCATAAATTATCAGTCATTTTAACATAGGTTTTTTATTAAGAAAATAATCTATTAGGAGCAGTGCTATAACTAAATTTAAAGGAGCTCTGTATTAAAATGTTTTTGGATGCTTGGCTTGTTTTCCAAAGATTAGGATATCCAAAGAAGTTCCTTAATTTGTGTAAGGTTAGGAAATTAGGAAACCCAGATATTACACTTTTGTATTTTCTCATAAAATATTGATAATGGTGTAATTGTAGCAACAGTTGAATTAGGTAGGATTGAGATATAAAAGAGAGACCAAATTGGTTGGTATCTAGAACCATCTACTCAAATCAACCACATTTTAAAACATATAATTTTTCTTTTACTATGGAACAGACTTTGTTTGTATAATTTGTTCAGTATTCATGTATTGAAAGTCACCTGTATAAAACCAAAACCTCAACATCAAGTAAAGATCTCAGAACACATCTAAAAACTGTGGCATCATCATGCCATAGCTTCATCCCTATGTTTTCCATCACTAAAAAATCAAAATTGTTATTGTAATATGAAAAACAAACGCCGATCGACGCTGTATCCGCACCACCATTACTGTATATAGTGATAATTTACAAAATATCTTTTTAAAAAACTTACAAGTGCAAAATAATTCTTTATTGTTTCAATTTAAATAATCAATGTATAAATCACTTCACGTGGCATGTGAAAGTAGTCGTTACCAAGACAACGTCGAAAGAACGAATCTTAATCATAATGAAATACCGAAAGAAAAAATAAATATAACTAAGCATTGTTATTATAGTAATACCATACTCTTATGTATTTTATATAAAAAAATATAATATATTTCATAGTTACTTCAAGCATTTATCGCAGTCCATTGCGAGGTTACATGGGTGTTGGGCCAGGTCTACGTGTTCTCGTGCATTGCGGATTTCTTTCTGTCTCAACTTTTGCTTTTCCGCTTTCTTACGCTGTCCTGTTTTCTTTTTCGGCATTCTCACTAATTTGTTGACAGAATTATTACTATAAGCTAGGTGGATTTAATTAACTAAACTAACATGGATTACAGAGTAGTACTCGCAACAGCTGATAGTAACATGAATTCTTGACATTATTTAACGACTGACAGTGAAAAGGTTGATGACATTGCTATTTCTGCGTAAAACAAAACAAAATATTCATAAAGCTAAATGTAGCAAAGACAAACTATCCAAGTCATTTCTACACAAAATGAAATGCATTTGTGTAGTTCAAAAACAGAATAAATAATTTTTAGATGAAATCATTTGTTATTTAGAATAGTAATATGGCCATTTTAACTTCAGTTCGTAAGGTAATATTAAATAAATAATAACTTATGTGATTTTATTGATGACGACAAAATATAGCAAACATCGCACTAAAATCAATATACAGCTGCCAAGTATACATTTTTAGACGTATGATATAGCCCGGCAAATTCAAAAAGGTGCGCAGTGTGAAGAAAATCCGACAAAGAAATAATGTTTTGATTCGACAGGCTTGCAAATGCGCACTTGCCGTGCCGCTGCTTTATCAAAACAAGAATCAAAACAAACATTTATTTTTATTCTCGATTGCGCGTCGCTTTGCGGGGTACCGCGAATATCCGCTCGTTACACGGTCACCGGATTATCGTATATAGTTTGTTTCAATAATAAAGTTATTATCCAGTGTCCGGACAAGAAATGATTTCCCCAGCGTCATTGGTTTGTATCTTACACATACTTGCAATAGTTGCATTTCTAACACAAAGAAAGCTAGACTATTTGTATTTATTAATAGATATAACGTATATGTAATACTACTTTCTCACATAATTACTAATACTCGTTGATGCTTAAACTTTATTACTGTATAAGATTTTTACGTTATCATTGGTCCTTAGTCAACATGTACAAACACTTGTGTGTAATAAATAATAATATGAAAACGTAATTATTGAAAATATATATTTTTAATCATGTTTACTAGTTTATGCTTTTCATGTGTGATTTTGTTTACAATATATATAACAAATTATTACATACATTATATTACAAATAACATTTTTTGTTTTAAAGTAAGTTTGCTTTTTTAATATTAAAGAGAGTAAAACAAAATATAAAAAACGTTGCATATGTATTTATTGTGCGTAAAAATGTAGATTACAATTTAAAATCAACAGCAATTCTGAACTATCTTTTAATATAGCCGTGTTAATTATTATCGGATTTTTTGTTATGGCTCGTGACTCGGTAACTGCATCACAGTTAATTGTCTATTGTCCATCCACGTTACCATCCTCCCGCTAAGTTAGATGAACTATTAGATCTATAAACACGGTCAAATAACTGTATAACACGCGACTTTGTTAACTAACCACTGTATCAATTATTTTATTTGAATCTTATGTGTGATGACCGGGATTTATTGGGGTATGAATGCTCTACGAGCATGTAGTTTATTTTACGTTTAATTAATTTAATGACCCAGCAAACTGAATCGCGACCCTGGAAATGAGATATCGCACTATAGGAAACCATCACTTGAATTTCGCATAGACTCCTGATCAAAAATTCAGCCCAACGATATTGTACGTAAAAGAAAAATTAACATGTGACGATTTTCCAAACATTACGAGTTAATAAACATCTTTATACCGATACTAGCCGTAGCCTCGGCTCCGTGCGCGTGATTATACAGTAATCTATACATTTATACAGAATTCAATTTAACGGGCTGTTGTTTGTTCAAGGTAATCTCCGAAATGTATAAACCTAATTTGACGAGAAAAAAAAAATTAGTTAAAAAGCAACTAATAATGTGAGCTGACTTAAAATCTATAAAAATCTTGTAGGGGTCAATTAGTAATGAGAAATCTAGGTTGAAAAAAAGAAAGACAGTATAAAATGAATCCTAACAAATATTTTAAATGTAATTATGCGCGCTTTCACACCGTAACTACTCAACAGATTATAACGAAATTTCGCAAACACGTTGTCAATGGTACCGAAAAGGACATATTGTACTTTTCATTCGGAAAAACAATATTGTTTACATAAGCTTCAAAAATACCTGATTTATTACAAAACATTGAAAAATAACAAATTATGTATTGTAAAGATATAATTTTTATGAAAAATGTATTTTTAAAATGATGTTTTCATTTGTACGAGCTTTTATTTACTAAACCATGAGATTTACAATCTAAGATGTCGTGAATTTAAAAACATAATTCGCCATTTTATGATCTGGGTCTTAAACATCAGCCGAGGGGTTAACGCGAGTCAAGTTCAAATGTTCAAATGTTTGTGCACACATCATTGCTGAAACGTCACCTAGAAAATAAATAAATAAAGCATATCCTCGATTAACAGTCTTTAGTTTTTGTTTCATTAAAATCGGTTCACTCCGAAACAACGCAGACGAAGTCGCGGTCATCGGCTAATATTAATATAAAGGTCCATGATGTCGGTGGTTATGGTGACATGGAGTGGAATTTCGTGAAAAACTGCCTTCTGGATCAGATGTATGACCAAGTTACCCAAAGAAGTCTCTTTAGTTATTGATCGAGATTCTAGGCCATGACCGTGGGTCAAAACGACTACCGGCGCAATAACCGCCTCCTACAAATAAACAACCTCGCGAGTTAGGTCAACATATTTCATTTCTTTATTTTGTTCTCATTTTCACCAATTTATATTAGTACGTAGTAAATTAATTGTAGTAGCAACTTCAAACACAATAGTTAAAATTCATGTACGTTTATTCACATACCTCTACTTATTTTAAGTTCGTATTAAAATGTATGGATATATAATTGTTACATATCTTTGTTTTGTGATTTATCTAATATTGATTGCAGACAGATTTAGTCTTGAATTTGTAGCAACAGTATATATAGTATGTTTATCAATGCCAGTAGTAATAATTGCCAGTTATTGATATTTTTTTTATTCTTCTAAATATCCATTATTTAATTGTTTTGCTTTGGTTCCAACAATAAAACTATTTCTTTACGTGAACACAAATTCTAAAAAAAGTAGTACATTATACCTGCCTGTTTATACTTGACGCCGCCATCCTGTATATATAGATTGTCATGTATCTCTTTTCATAACAATTCCTTTATTACTGACTATGACTTTAGACTTTACGGATTAACGTAGGATCAATGTAGGATTTTAGCTTAAATGTTATCAGTTTGAGCGCCTTTTTGTCTATATTGACAGAGTTTATAATTCCATGGCGTGACACCTTCTTACATCCTCACCGATTTCGTACACCATATGGAATGTGTCGGAAAAGTATCTGTGTGTAACGTGTCCCTCATAATGCACCAAAATTTAGATGGGGCGGCTGAAGCTAGGGGGTAAGATTTGAGGAAGCGTACTAATAATTTTATAGTTTATGCATATACCGACACTGCATTTGTTTTTTTGACAGTTTGGTTTTACAACCACTCGGGCAACTTTTAATTACACATGAAGTTAATCCCAGGTAATAGTAGTGTTATGTTTAATACATTCAATCTACGGTAAGACCGTGTTGGCAATTTATGAAACCTTTATTTCATACGTTTCAGTAAACATTCTTTTGGTTGTAGACCAATATCAGGTACTTCTCCGTACCTCAACACTCTATAAAACACTATTCAAATTTCCTACAGCATAGGTTGAATTTAATGGCTCATAACTTACTTATAATAAAAGTGTGTAATTGGTTTTTATTATAAGTTTGGAGACTAATATAGATAAAAAAGAACTTTTTAATTATACTTATACATGTATAATGTGTATCTGAATTAAGCCTCGAGATAATTACTTTTATTCTGGACGAAAAATCTCTCTATTTTCTTTTCAGTACCCCTGACAACGTGTGTGTAAAATTGCATGATGTTCGGTTGAGTAGTCAAAGCGTGACAAACAAACAAATATTCTTATTTATTATAACAGTTAGGATTATATATTCAGACTTTTCATATGAATGTAGATTATCCGTGTTAATGGCCTATATAAAGATATCGTATAGTTTCTGAAATAATTATACACATATAAACAAAAAACTTTATTTTTTTAAATTCTGCTAAAAGGACCCATATAAAATTATAAGTAACGGGTTTGACGTGACATTCCATATATATCTCATTTTGAAAAGGAGATTTTGAGGGGTTCTCAGAATGTCATATAGTGGATTTCATATTTAATTCATAACCTTGTTTGTTTGACTATATTTTCTTTAATTGGTGGTGTTTTACGTAATATAGATTGGTTATGGTTATTGTTCACAAATGAAGTGGATGGAAAATAATCCCACGGAACATGGATTCTGTAACAAAAACGCCATGGAAAGTTTTAACAAGAGAGCCACCGTCTTCTTAGAAAATTGCAATTATCACAAGACACTTTAGAATTGGCAGTATGGATTAAGTCCTTTGCCTGTCCTATTGGTCGAATATTATTACGACTCATTTTTAAAAATTATTTACCTTTTATTTTTAAACGACATTCAAACTGTGCAAAGCAGCAATATTTTAAATGTATATTCACAAATTTGACTTAAAATTATACTGAATTAATTATAAAATTTACATAATATAATGATATGTGAATGGTTATTATAAAATATCTGTTTATGATTAATAAAAATATATAGGTATATGAAAACCGAACACCGAATGGTTTTCACAATAAATAAATGTGTATTATACACACCCATGTAAATAAATCTTACATAGTCATCCGCTTCCTGAGTCCATTTACAATTATGATTTTGCTTTAGGTAAAAAAAAACTAGTTTTGAAAACATAACTTTAGCCGGAAAGAAGGGTACATAAAATCGCTATTATCATATATAGAGTTATAAGCGCCTTCTTAGAGGCTAAATTGAATAAAGTTTTTTTTTAATTTTGATTAGTCGGAAAGACGCATATCGAATTTCGATTTAATTATACCATGTTATATCAAAAGACCAGCGTCGGATTATTGCTTTTACCAAACTTGCTTATATAAAAAGACGAGCGTCAAATTTCGCTTTTATCATACTGAGTTGTACAGAAAGAAGAGCGTCGATTTTCGCTTTTATAATACTGGGTTATTCAGTAAGACGAGCGTTGAATTTCGCTTTTATCATATTGGATTATACAGAAAGACGAGCGTCGAAATTCACTTGTATCATACTGGGTTATTCAGAAAGATGAGCATCGAATTTCGCTTTTGTAATACTTCGTTTTACGGAAAGACGAGTATTGAATTTCGCTTTTATCATTGCGAGTTACTCAAATACCACTTTCATGTTTGGGTTGAAAGTTCCAAGGTGAGGAGGATAGGAAAACAGTGGTGGATGAAGAACAATTGTAACTGAATATTCTTTTATCTAATATCTATATAACATACATATGTTTTTTCTTCTGCACAGTGCAATACAGATATGCACCCACAAACGAATCTTCATTATCAAGGAAGTGATAATCGGTTTTGAGAGTGCTATATGGTAGTAAGGCGTTTGCTTCCCCTGGATACCTACTTTCGTGATTGTAAGCCTGTCTTCAAACTGTGTGTTTAGTACTGTCAATAATAAAAAAACCTCGATGTCTAGATTGCGAGCAGGAGTGTAGTATGTTAATGGTATAAGATGCACGCAAGTGGAATATAAATTACTCACACAACTGCTGCTTAATAGGAACCAGCAAGGGGACGCTATAATCGGACCTCGCTCCATCCTGAAACTTGTCTATGGCTAGTATCCTGCATATTCCGATAAGTGCACTTGAGTGCCAATCTCCGTTGTATATTGAGAGTGGGATCTGGATAATACCAACCGTAACACTAAATGGCTCCAGAGTGGAAGCCTTTTAGGGGTAAAAATTTATATTTGTATAATTTTTTTTCGTAGTTGCGAACTCACTTTGTTCGGCAAAGTATTATTTTCGAATCTCGACGTGATTGAACGAATTATTCGAAGATAGCGTACATACTCAAAATTCGTAACACTTCGTAACATGGTGACGGAAAAACAAACCTGAGATAGGTACGTCTAGTACCACTGTATGTGGTATAAATATACATTATTCTGTGTTTAAGATTCTCTCATTTGTACCTTTCTTTCAGGAAAAGGGCTTACAATAGGTTTTACAAGGTTTTACAATTGAGTGACGTTAGTATCGCATAAATATTAATGTCAATATTTATACGATGGTCCCCAATAGCAGAATAAGTATTAAAAAAAAAATTTAAAGAATCGAATGTTAGGCGGTACAAAGTTCGCCGGGATCAGCTAGTACATATAATAAGAATGTAAATCCAACATGTCTGCACTTTTTTGATTTTTGAGAAAAAAATTGTTGCCGGTGTCTAGGAATAAGTAATAGAATCCATTTCGACCATTTTTAGAAATGTCTGTTTGTCTGTTTGTTTGAACAGGCATCACTGGTAAAGTAGTAGGTTTCTGATAAAACTTCAACAAGAAAATAATCAAGCATATTGCAGAGCAGCATAATTTGTTTGTTTCATTAAAATCGGTTCACACTATCAAAAGTTATTGTAATTTTAATGACGACGGGAAAAATAGACAAGTAAATGGACTTTATCCTCATCCAAAAACCAGGGTACTTTATAACATAAATAAAACCGAACCAAACTTGTGTCTGAAATTGAAATGTCGTTGGACAAGGCCTCCTATTGGGGAGTGGCAAACCTTGTCCAATTCAATCCCTCAAAAACACAAGTCTGTGCATTTTCCACGAAAAAAACCCCATTTGTCATAGCACCTAAGTTTCAGGGCACTTCACTGAATGTTTCTAGCGATATCGGGATCCTTGATGTCAACATTTCCAGCGATGTGCAATTTCGATCTCATCTGGAAAGCAAGGCCAAATTGGCAGCTAAAAAGCTAGGTATCCTCAACCGGTCAAAGCAGTACTTCACCCCAAAGCAACAACTTGTGCTCTATAAAGCACAAGTACGTCCACATATGGAGTACTGCTCACACATCTGGGCCGGTGCTCCTATCTACCAGCTTTCTCCTTTGGACTCCCTGGATAGGCGAGCTATTCGCATTGTTGACGATCCCGAATTGACATACGATCTAGAGTAATTAGAATATCGCAGAGACATTGGGTCCTTATGTGTGCTTTACCGCATGTATAACGTAAAGTGCTCTGATGAACTTTTTGGTATGGTGCCCTCATCACCGTTTCAAACTCGCACCACCCGCCGTTGGCTGGCTGCTCATCCACATACCCTAAAGGCTAGTAGAATGACGACAACCGTAAGGTTCTCTAGAAGTTTCATTATGCGCACGCTAAGGTTGTGGAATGGGTTACCAGCCACGGTGTTTCCCTAGAGTTATGACATGGGGTTCTTCAAAAAAGAAATGAAACATTTGTTTTTATCATTTGTTACTTTTCAAAGCTTTGTAATAAATCAGGTATTTTTTAAGCGTATGTTGCCAACAGTCTATTGTCCTATGCCTCAGGTCTACATTCGTTCGTATAGAACTTAAATATTTATGGTTTTGCACAGTTCAGGGGTTAATATGGTTTTATAGTTGTCATATCGTAGGTGGTAGAGGTACGCTGAAGCTATTACTGGTTTCAACATGAATGGGTCGGCTCGCCCGGGATAGTACCACTCTCTCACAGAAAATCGACGTGAAGTAACAGTGGTTGCACTATTGCATTTCGTTCGGTCAGTGAGAGCCCCGGAGGCCCACATATTTAAAAGGCCGGCAACGCACTTGCGACTCTTCTGGTGTTGCTAGTGTCTATGGACGGCGGTGATCACTTACCATCAGGTGACCCACATGTTCGATTGCCCCCTGTAATATAAAAAAAAAGTTGTTAAATTCGAATATTAGTGCTATGTTACTCCTATACCTGCGTGTATCGTCACGAAGTTTTGTCCATGTTCGCAATAACTTTAGTTGTGGGCACACAATACCGTTACGAACTATCTGACTGTATGACGATAGATGCAGCACGATGGCATGGTCCACGGTTTTACACACATCAAAGTAATTTGAAAGCCCTAATTTTGAGCTATTATTGAAGTGAAAAAGGGGTGTGACCATTATTAGTTTTTAGCCTGACACTTTACATTGCAAATATACAAGATATACAGATATAAATTCGGATTGTTTCATTAATCACTGTGTTTTGTATTCCGTTTCACGTGGACAAAGTCGCGGGCTCAGCTATGAATAAATAAATCTTGATTACTGAATACATTGTGTACATAATTATGTGTTTTATAAATATATTGAAATGTATTACGGCGCAAATGCCAACGTCCTATGTGAATAATAAGTTATCCGGTATTTCAAGTCAGTATTTCAAGTATTCATATATTTGCTAACTGTGCCCATAAGTTCGAGCGATACTGGCTTAGGTAATAGCGTGTCGGACATCACGTCGATTGACGTACGAATCTTTGCAACTGAATCGAAGCTTTTGGTGAAGGAAAACATTGTGATGAAACCATAGCATGGTGGTATGGCTTTTTCTAAATCCACCTGGCTAGCTACCACCCTCAAGTTGGAAATCTGTCGCCAAGTACTTGTTGCTGTGTTCCGGCAGCTGTACTTGACAGCCAGTCGTTCTCAAGGTTTAGCGTGTTCACCATTTTAAACCACATCGTCATTTAACATCAGATGAGATTGTGGTCAAACGCTCATACTTGTAAAGTATAAAAAAGTCACTGAATATTTTCGTCCCGTAATTTTATGTTTATTCAAATTTTTATCATTTTTAATAGTATTATTGAAAATTTGCCTAACTAATTTATTTTGAATAACATGTACAAAACTTGATATAACATTCAAAAAATTCTTTGAGTAACTTCTTGTAACTGATTGACTATTAAACACCAAGTTTATTGTTAATCGTAGAATGAATTTAATTAATATCTATGAAGAATGAATCAACTTTTAATTAAAAATTAAATCAAAATTATATTACGATAACTACAAAAATAAAACATTAACAATCCTTAACGTCTATCGATTGGGGAATAACATCCGCTTATCGTGTACAAAATTTCATCTGAATAATTCTATATAATGATAACATTTATAGCGGATTGCGTGTTTACTGTTTACTGATAACAGCGGAATTGTATATGCTTCTCGTTTACAAAATGCCATCAAAACCGGTTGAGAATAACAGAAGGATTATTTTTGAAGAGAAACTTCTTATGGGAGGGCTTTGTAATTATGATCGGCAACCTATTCGTGTGACGAAAAGAGTTGGATGTAAACACTGAAAGAGTTGGATGTAAACACTGTGTCGAGTAGAGTGTTCAACACCGGTTCTCGTCTGATCACCAAATTTTAACAGCCTGGAAACACTACGCGATGTAAAGTTTTTGTTGTTTATTTTTACATTAATTCGTTTCCCTGCAATACAAAAGTTTCACTTCTGACACATTTGCTTACTTATGACACACCTACTTTTTTAATTATTTTTTTTTTAAACGATGTTCACAAATTTGCGCAATGAAATAAATTTTCCGTTTACCAAATTCCATAATTATTGGACAAGCCGTCATTATTTTAAATCCAGATAAACAGATCAAAATGTTTTGAATGCCATTATATTCATGTTTAGATATTTTTATTTCACCAAATCTATATAATTAAAAATCTATTATCGATTGTATGTAAGCGCATCACTTCACAACGGCTGCTATTTGATCAGCTTTCCTTATTGTGTTTGTAATTTGTACGTAAATTGTGTTAAAATTTTCAATACAAAGAGTAAACGAGTGAGTGAGACAGAAGACAGTAGGTAGAACTTCAAAAATATTGTCAACTGATGTTTAGTTGTTCAGTTGCCATTTTATTTAATTACATGATTATGGTAGGATGGTAGTTTTGATGTTCATAAACACCTTCTTAGGGCCTACACTGAATAAACTGTTTTTTAATATACTGTAAGATATAAAGTAAGATTTCGTCCCATTTTCATTTATTATACACCCGTACGAAACCGGGTCGAGCAGCTAGTAGAGATTAAAATTACATGTACAGATAAAACTACACATTAACAAATAAAACAATGCATGTTCACTATACTGCACAGAGGTTGTAGTCCGGTGAAACTGTAGGGGCCTCCGGGTCAACAGTGTAGTCAGTTCGAAAAAAAATGTACTGCACAGAACTTGTTAACTAAGTGCTCATAAGAAAATAATTTGGTAACAATAATTTCATTACTATTATTGTTTCATATTTATCCAAACCCTGTAATAATACTGCAGTAACGAACGATAAGAATGAGCCGGGAACAATTGTGACATTGTTAAGCCAGTTTGCTGATCACTAAATTAGAACGCTAGTAGGTACTACTATCTATCACGTACGGACTATTCGACGTTACGAATACTTAGTAGCACAAGTTGAACCCTCTGTAGCTTGGGAGGGGGGCCCTTATCATTGATACGGTTTTCAGTGCCGTAGTATGGAATGTAAAGAAATGCATAAATGTATATGTAAAAGTTTCCGTCAAAATATGCCAAATTAGGATGGCGTTAAAGTAGCAACATGGTTCATTATTGTTCCATTAAAAAAAGGTTTATAAACAGTAAATACTCAAAAAGATTGTAAACATTTCATCACTCTCCATGATTTCTCAGAGCAGATATTTTAGGTTGGATTTACTAAATTATTACAGGCTAACTATACCCATTACCTATAATAGCACCATTTTGAAGGATTTTGGAACTGTTATTTAGTACTTAGAGCTGGACACTTTTTCGGCATATCTCCCATATGAGACGGTTATTCTTATAGAGTTCTACCCCCCACATGCGGTAACTACGCCCCTGTCTGTATTACTTACTAGTCTTTCGGTTTATCGATTCGCTAATCCATTCATTTATTTGAAACAACCAACAAGATTTATACCATGACAATCTAATATATTCGTCATTTGTGAGTCTAGAGAAGCGAAATTTTAATAACAGTTATTTACGACTTATAACGCGCTGCGAACTATTAACATAAAAATTACATTAAAAATCTAAGAATAGGCAAAGAAAACAAAAAAATAAGCAAGAACAAAATTACAAGAACATTGTATAGGTATGTGCCTGTGTTTTTTGTGTTTTCTTTTAGATGGATATAATTTTTGAACATTAGCTTTTTCAAACTGACAGAGTTTTTAAAAATAATTTGTAACACACCACTCCCGAACATCACCCGAAAACCTTTTTTTATATTCCCAATATACATAGGCTAGTTTTACAATTGTATTAAAGTCGTATTCATCACTCGGCTCAGACACTATCTAATTTGTTATTCATAACAAATTAAAGTTGGATTGGGTATTTACAAAAACACTCAACATTATATATTTTAGCAAGTATACGCGAATACGTAAATAGCACCTCCATAAATGCTTCCTATTTTCTTGGTGTTTTGCTCTTTAAATGTAATGGTAATGGTTTAGTTATTTTGACATATTTTACTTAAAACTGTTACTTCGTGCGCATGGAATTTAGCAAAAAAAAACAGTCTAGACATACGTGCCTCACGCGCACTGTAGTGGACACTGCTTCTTTAATTTATTATATTTGCGCGTAACTATAATTTTATTCTAATTAAGTTTAAGTTATCTACC
This sequence comes from Antheraea assamensis, assembly GCA_035772565.1. Taxonomy (NCBI): domain Eukaryota; kingdom Metazoa; phylum Arthropoda; class Insecta; order Lepidoptera; family Saturniidae; genus Antheraea; species Antheraea assamensis. The sequence goes on along the minus strand of JAQQSE010000046.1, from coordinate 819,834 downwards.
AGCAACAGTCTCGTCAGAATCGATCCAACCGTTTCGGAGATTTGCCGAAACAAAGAAACAGGCATAATTTTTTTGTTGTAACAAGTTCCGTATAAATTTTCATATCCATTTAGTAAAAAGCTGTTATTTTGACATTAAAAACAAACGCTCAATTTTATTTATTTAAATAGATAACTGGCTATCAAGTTATATATCGAAAGGGCGTCAGTCAATCAGTCAGCATTATCAGGTTGTGAGAATATAGTATGGAACGCACCTTGAACGCGCTTTACAACAAAATCCTTTCTGATTTGTTCCGGACATATTCCATCTACAAATACCTAATAAAAAAAAATGTAATCAATTTTTCAAATTCAATTTTTTTTATTTGAGTGAATAATACGTTTTAGTGAAGACCGATACAGAGTTTTGTATGAAAGTGTAGACTAATTAAATTTGTTTCAAATATTTTAAATTAAGACATTGTTTCGATTTGTTTATGTAATTGTAACCTTATTACACTGAACTTAGTAATCATCGACTTCTTCGCTCGCATTTGATTGCAACAAAAAGCTTAATAGTAATAAATGACAGCACCCATCATTTGATTTCACCCGTCGCGTCGGGGAGAAGAGTGAGACATGCGGCTAAGTTTGGTTGCTTAGGTTCTGTATAGCGTTCTCTCTATCGCACGCCGCAATGAGTGTGATAGACAAAGATAACGCTATATGAAACCGAACTAGGCGACTATCTCGGTTTTCTCCCTGATGTGTTCAATCGAAAGTCAGGCACTGTACTGCATAGTGTCACACGGTGCCAAATTAATAGTAAAGTAGATTGCATAGTAACCAACACCTTGAAAAATATTTAGGTATACTAGCCTTTTTAAATGTGGTTCAAACGGTGTCGGATATACACCGATATTCATTTTTATACAGATATATTTCAGGTGGATAGTTGGCTTAAGATTTGTAGTTAATTACATCGCAAACTCTAGACATATGATAAAAAACATAGTAATTGCGATACGCTTCGGTCTGTCGCGGTTTAAGGCCGGTGAGCATGTTTCCGCTGATTGTTTTTATTGAGAGTAGTGGATTCGTACACCAACGTGAGAATATGTAAAGTACGAGTAGCATATTTATGTAGTGCCAGGATGATGAAAATGTCTAGGATTTCTGAGCCGGTCCCGGGCTTGGAGGAGGAAGCAAAGAAACACCTATTGTAACTGCAACAACGCGGCATTTATCGAACAACAACAACAACGGGCATTTATCGAAAACTTAATTTCATGGAATTGCTATGAAACTCTAATAGTGTAAAACATTACGAAAGTAACAGATTAAAGATATTGACAGATTTTAAAAACGCAACGAATTTAATGATAAATGCGCAAATACCTTGCTTATCCCATTTATTTGTTTATCTTTTAACACTGGTTTGAGTGTCTCCAAATCTTTCTATCTTTTGTAATAAAGCTTATTAAGCCCCAATGAGATAAAAAACTATTTACTCTCGTGGGTAATTAAATTTTCGTTTGCATAATAAATAGCAATTTATTTGTAGTAAAGGCAAAAGTGCAACAAACTCATTATCACACAGTTACACTACGGTCGAACTTACGTACATATTATTATGTTAATCGTATTTATGGTCCGCTTGAAGATATCTTTTGTGTCTTTTCATATTCATTTCGATCCCAGAATAGAACTGACCTCGATCGCCCTGCGGCATATACCGCATGAAGGGTGGGGAAATCTCTGTAAGGATGTCACAATTTTGTTTATGACACATCATGATTTGCGTTTTGCATAACCTATTATTTCCTTCAATAATATGAGCGAATACGTATGGGTATTTTCCCATGTTTCGGTTACTCGTCTATTCCTTGTGTAGGGAATATAATAAATAATTATATACGAAAAAGTTTGTGAGGATAGATCGACGTTTGTTACTCATTCACGCAAAAACTACTCAACGAATTTAGATAAAACTTTACAGTAATATATCTTATTCACCAAAATGACATACATATAAGCTATAATTTAAAAATAGAATATATCAATTTGCCAAAATATAGCAATAAGAGTCGAGTAAGCCCGAAGAAATGCTACCACCCGAGTGCTATCTCGGCGATGCTGCATAAACTTTTAGACTTACACGAAATTAAATGTATTGTGGCATCATTTATAAAGTTACTGTAAACTCGGACGAAGTCAATGACGGACGCTAGTTGATAATAATCTTCATACGAGCTTGACAGAATATTGACTCTATTTAAAAGATAAGCGTTTATTAAACAAACAAAAGAAGATTACCAGAAATTTTCAAGGATATCTCATACATAAGTACGGTCAATACAATGTTATCTGAATGTCCCGTGATATATTAACATGTTCGTTACGTTGAAATTTTGTACGTGTCAGAAACGATAAGAGGTCAAAAAAACATCATTCCGATTTAAAATACAGTGCGTTGTTAATTTCATAATCTATTAGAGAAGGCGGGAAGATTAACGCACCGCATACCCGCAAACCTTTTTCACCTAGCCTAAATATATATCACTAACGGGAAAACGAGACTTCGTCTGTGTATCTATACAAATGAAAACACCATATTCGTGTAACTCTAATGATTTAACACATTCCTTGCCATGTGTACCACCGGTGGTACACGATAAAGTTGATCTTTCGGCCACGTGTACCACATACATGTGATGTGATACTTACATTACTTACTTACATTTACACTATGTGATAACTACTGAAAACGAAAGAATTACTTATCACTACATAGTATAAAACAAAGTCGCTTTTTCTGTCCCTATATCCCTGTGTATGCTTAAATCCTTAAAACTATGCAACGGATTTTGATGTGGTTTTTTTTTAATAGATATGGTGCTTGAAGAGGAATGTTTATATGTATAATAACATAAATTAAACGGTGGAGAAATACTGTTATTTCTGAGGTTACTCCAAATTTAACGTGTGCGGGCTACGGGCAGTAATGAATAAATCAAAACTAACTGGATCGATTTTAATCATTTTTTCAGTGAATGACATAAGCCACATATTTTATACCCGTGCGAAGACGGAGCAGGTCGCTAGTGTATTAATATTGTAATGTAACATAGTATGAATATATTAATTTTTAGTCCAAATATCAAAAGGCCTGAACGACATATCAGGCAAAATTGGCAAAATATCAGGAAAAATGTAATCCGGTGAAACTGTAGAGGCCTTGCTAGGTCACCAGTGTAGACAGTTCGTAAAAAAAGCAAAATCGGTTTGGCACGGAACGTGTTAAGCAAAATAGTTCTTGGATAACAGACTTGTTTCCAACTTAACGTTTATTCTTATATTAGGGCACAAATGAAACAATACTGACATCGCTCATGTTAATCCCTGGACTGTCTGTAACCATAAAAGTTTAAGTTCCATACAAACGAACATAGACCTCATAAGGCACAGGTCAACAGACTGTTGACAGTATAAGTTAAAAAAATACCGGACTTTATTATAAAACTTTGAAAAATAACAATTATGTATTGTAAAATTGCATTTTAAAGCACATACATTTTAAGAGTATTTTTTATTTGATCGAACTTGTTTTTTACTAAACTATGTAACTTACAATGTACGATGTCGTGAAATTAAAAACATAACTCGCCATTTTGAGACCTGGGTGTTAAAAATCAGCTGAGTGGTTAAGGTAATCTTTACATGTCCCTCAGGAACAGTACTTTTTTTTTCAGAACTAAAGATACCTTATGTCGGTTACTGTACTCCTGACAACGTGTACATAAAATTTCACGATGATCAATTTAATACTTAGACCTTGAAAGGCTAACAAACAAACTCACACTCGTATTTGTAATATTAGTTAGGATTTTGATAAATTATAGTTAACGTGTTATTCTAGTGAATAAACTATAGCACTGTAAAGTAAACATCTGTTGAGTAGTTTTTGTGTGAAATAATAAGAAACAACCAATTTGTATTATATATAATACAATACAATTTATATTGTATCGTATTATATACTTAACCAAATTATTGGTTCTTTATTATATGTACGAACAGAGACGGAGTTATTATATAAGATGCTAATATTCGAAGGCTATTTTTCGTTATATACACAAAGTCGACCCGTTCTGTACTGTCGGTCAAGGTTTTAAGATTCTTATAAAGGCCAATTATAAGCAAGGTTACTACTATATTTATAAATGCTGTGTTGAAAAATGAGGTCAGTCCCAGAAATTGTAGGAGAATTGATACACTCAACGATTACACAACTGAGAAACCAAAAAGGAGATATATGAGGGGTAAATAAACTTCTCATAAAAATATTTTATTCAGCACATAGATTTATTGAGTTTTTAAAAGAAAACCTCGAGGTAATAATCATAGGGACTGCCGACAGAAGTGAAAACTCAAAACAGTAGATATAACATTAGTCTGGTTTTCACATCTATTGGCACTCCGAGCAATAATTATATATTTACACGCTTCTTTTAGTTTCAATTGTATGTATGAATATAACGGAATCTTTGAACGTGATTTTGCCCCGCTTTGAACGATCAGATTTGAATCAACATTTTAATTTATATAATATAAGAATTATTATTTTACTTTTAGTTTGATTATCACTAACACTTTTTTTTATAATTTATATGCAGATTATTAATTCATCAAACATATGATGGGCTGCACAAGCTTAATACAAAATGTCAATATTACTTGTACACAGGCCGCAATACTACGCTTCGCTAATCTGGCGCAAATGCAAGCATGAGCATGTTGAGACTATAGTCAGGACGCAAACTCATACATTTTTCCCATCGGCTAAAGAAGTTTTCACTTCAAAAATACTAAAATAAACATTTTGAAATTCCTTTAATTAGTAATTTCCATATCGGTGAAAAGCTCGCGTCATAGTAAAATAGAAAGAAAGGTGTAACTTATTTGTGTCATCAATATCTGTTGCTTTCAAGCGTAAACGCCTCAATAGTTACTAGCGTATTAGTGATCATATCGAATTATTTTCAGATGAAACGGCTAAGCGTGGGGGGTCGTCTGATGCCGTTCTTCAAATGCGTCTGCGTGTACTTCCTAGCCGTGGGGGTAGGCGGCGGGGGTCCATCGCTCACCGCGGTCGCCGCCAAATGCGCTCCCGTACTCTGTCTTGTACTAGTCGTCGTTTTACATCAAAACTCGTTGACTTACGAAGAGTAAGTGAATTTTTAATACTAAACAAGAAATTCATAATCTTCCATTTGCATATTTTACAATATGGAATTTCGCGAATCTTTAAAGGCTACGTTTCAGGAATTAAGTATTTTAACTTTGTCCTTTCAATACATTCATGATTATTTAATGTATTGCCGTAAAAAGATAGAAAATGCAGATTTATTAAGAGATTGGTGCAATATAAATACTAGAACAATCACAAATTAGTTAGTTGTCATATATTTCAGATTCAGTAAGAACAGTAACAGTTTTTGTATTCACTGCGGCATTGTAAATATTTTCGCATAACTTTTCAAAGATTAATAATAATGAATGAGTACGAATTGTTAAGGGATTTATTTATTTGAAACACTAATAAGATTTATTCCACAATAATTAAATATAACTAGTAAATATGACTTCAGACAAATGCAGGTATTTCCGATACTTTGCGTGCTGGGAGCAACATAACTAAAAGGCTAAAAAAAACAATGATTTTATATATGGGAGATAAAACCAAACTACACTCACAATATATAAATATCTACCTAAGTTCCTTGACATATGAAAACTTACTACGCGCGGTCTTTAATATAAATCCATCTAAATTGTACAGCATCTAGCAGTATAAAATGACATAAATTATTTGTATAAAACGTCCGATCTCCCTCTACTTCGAAAATGATTAGTGTAAGTTCCCTATCCATACTTTTAACCGTTATTAGGAGTTTGGTCACTTCAAATTTTCGCGGTCTATCTCGAGTTCTCGATTTTGGTTATTGGAATTGCTCGTAGTCTCTCTTTGTATTTGATTATAATGTCATTGGTGGAAGGCGTCTTGCTATCCTTTATTTCGGTAGATTCATAACGACTTAATCTTCCTCACATTTTTTAACATGTCCATATTGAATTGAGGTGCACGATTATGTAAAACTTTAAAACTCTCATATATATATATTAGACTTTTATGAGGCTGATTCACACCACACACCCATGACTGGTCTTATTTTGTGGGAAAGATCATATAAAATTCGAAAAAATTGTCACACGCATTTTTCTAACAATTTATATGTTACGGTTTTCTTTTGAGAAACTCTAAGCATTTGTTTATGAGAAAAGATAAGATTCTTTAAAACATAAGGTTATATTATAAAAATTTACTAAAACTTATAAAATTTAACAAATGTTTTAACTACTACAAGTTTGTATAAGTGAAAATAACAGCAGTGTCAGAGAAGTTCACCGAGTAATAGGTTAGCAGTAAATGTACACGAATTCCGAAAAATTTCTTGATACATACCGGGGTTCGAACCTGCGGACATCAGATCGATATTCCACCGGTCAAACCACTGGACCATCGCGTCTTGTAGTAGAGTATACAGCCGATAAAACAACAAGTAAGTCATATTATTCCAGTAGTGTCGCTAGCACATCTAATATTATAATAATAAATAAATAATGTATATTCTTTGGGGGATTAAAATGTATTAATACTAGTTTTCGCTCGCGGCTTCGCTCTGGTTAATGTTGATTTTATCTATCTTTCGGGAACGAAAAATATTATTTTTTTCTGACTGATAGGTAGCTTATGTTCTTATCTGTACTCCTGACAACGTTTGGGCAAAATGTCATGGTTGAGTAGAAGACGTGAAAGCGTAACAAGCCGATAAACTCATTTTCACATTTATAATATCACTAAATATTATAAAACAAAGTCGTCCGCCGCGTCTGTCTGTATGTTTACGATAAACCCAAAAACTACTGAACGGATTGTAATGCGGTCTCAATAATAGATAGAGTGATACATAAGAAAGGTTAAGGTATATAATATGTCAAGGTTTTGTGTAAATTGGTTGAAATAATTGCTGGAAGTGTTGGAAAAAAGTCAAGCCGCCATGGAGCTTTCATCAAAAACGCTGCCTAAAACATTTGAGATATAACAAAAGTAACAAAACAATCATAGTGAGATATTCCTCTTTTATAGATTTACGAAAAAAGCCCGCGATGACATATACCTATTTTTTAAGGATAGCTTACTATACCCATTTATCTATTTAAAAATGGTCAGATATAATGAAGTAATTGGAGGGCTATTTAGACGGATACAGTATTAATCCTTATCAAATTAAGTACATTAATTACCTTAAGCATTTCATGCATATAAGTATCTATATTTTATTATCAGAGCGACAACGTCCGCCGGGCCTGCTAGTTAGTTATAATTGGTATTCGTTTCTGAAGGTGAAACAAATGAGAGACTAAAATAAATACCTATGTATTTCGTAAATCGTTTGGTTTTGCTAGAGGTCATCGCGTCTGCATGCGATAAGATAGAATTCTAAGTGTTAATTTCATATAAACATATTATGCCAACTTAGATGGATTTCGTCAATATTTTGTCCGCCATCCCCATTCTGATCGTGATATTGCTACTCACGTGGAAATGTATTGATATGTATTTTACAAATGTTTTTTTCTTATTCATGTTTAAGCGAATAACAACTAATTAGATCCTAATTTGGCGATATAGACAAGATAAGTACAGGCTATAACTGAATAAAGTGAGATTCAAGAATTAATAATATTTGCAAGAAAAGTAAGCATTAGTAAGAAACATTGTCTCACATTTAAAAAAGTATGTAGGTATATTCTAAATGGTATAGTATATGTTATATAGTAAATCTCAAAACCGAATACCATTAATCTTGGCACGTCTAAATCTATTTTCATGTAGAATGTTTTTATATTATTTATTTTGCTATAACTCCACACCAGGTGGTTCTAGATTATATTTTACTAGCAGGCCCGGCGGACGTTGTCCTGCTCTGATAATAAAAAATATATACTTATGTGCATGAAACGCTTAAGGTAACTAATGTATTTTATTTTATAAGGATTAATACTGTATCCATCAAAATAGCATTCCAATTACCTCATTATATGTGACCATTTTTAGAAGATAGATGGGTATAGTAAGCTATCCTAAAAAGATAGGTATATCGTATCATTTATCATCGTAGACATTTTTGTAGATCTATAAATAGAAATATCTCAGTATGCATTGTTTTGTTATATCTCAAAGGGATTTTCAGCAGCATTTTCGATGAAAGCTCCCAGGCGGCTTGACATTTTCCGATTCTTTCAACAATTATCATTATATTTCAACCTTGACAAATTAATCAAATCTTCCCCGTAAATTACTCTATCTATTGGTGAAGATCGCATTACAATCCGTTCAGTAGTTTTTGAGTTTATCGCGACGCGTCAAAATAAAGAATTTCGCGCCACATTGTTGTATATAACTCCGTGTTACGGAGCTACATAAGATTAAAGGAATTTATTGTAAATATTGTATCTCGCAGACGAATACATTAAAAACGTGTGGCTAATAAACTCATAATCTTAATATTCCATTAAGATTATAAAATCCATCAAATAATCCATTATTATACTTGGTAACCTTCAGGGGTTGGTACGCCCGTCGTATAGCCGCTGGACTCGCATTATCCGCTCTTGGAGACGCCCTGCTCGTGTGGCCGCAGCACTTCGTAGCGGGTATGGCGGCATTCGCAATGGCCCATATAGCTTACATCGCTGCGTTCCGTTTCAAGCCACTGGCACTATCGCTAGCCCCCGTCTGCTATGTAGCCACGGGTTACTACATGACCTTCATATCACCGCCTGAAGGACTTAAATTACTGGTGCCGGTGTATGGGATGCTACTGGCGTCGATGGCATGGCGTGGAGTCGCTCACCGGGGTTGGGCTGCTGCCGGTGCCCTTCTCTTCTTAATATCAGATGCTATACTTGGTTATAGTCTCTTCGGTGGACCTGTTCCTTATAGACAGGTAAATGATATTTTTTTACGTTAATTTATTTTTATTTATGCTAATGCTGATTAAAGTCAGCTACTGCAGCCTATGGCCTTTGATACTAGCCTTTGATGACCAGGCAATGGAATATATTAATAAATCTGAAGCTCTGTTGTCCGATTCATAAATTCATAAATTTCCCCCAAAGTTCAAGGAAAGCAAAGTAGTATTTTAAAACATTCTATTCGTTTACGAGACAGTTTAGGTGAATCAAAGGCGTTAGGGATTTTATGGGTTCAAACAAAATATGCTGGGGATTCTGATGATTTTTGCCTAGGTGGATAGGTTAGAAAGTAAGATTACACATTTTAAGTACACTTCTAACATTAGTAAACGTCAGGACTTTATTTCCTAAAACTTGAAATTTAAGGGGATTACGGATTCCACTCAGAGAGAAGACAAAACTAAGGATCGGGAGGAAATAATGCTCCATTCTTTCTGGTTGTCTTGATAGGAAAATGTCGTTAACATAGATGAAATATATGTTTTTTGAGAAAGCTTCATTTGACTAAAACTTTTCAGGTATTCGTAATGTCGACGTATTACCTAGGACAGCTGGGTATAGCGCTAAGTGCATTAGAACCTACCAGGGTGAAACAGGCATGAGGTTCCACCGACGACTGAATGGATTCCCTGCTATAATAACCGAAAAATGTTCATTAAGCTTTCGTTTCGCCGACGAAAGTCTTCCCTTAGAGACAACTTGTCCATTTCCAGTTTCAATTAAGTAAACTTTGAGTTCATATACAAACGATTGGCTATACAAGTTCTACAAACTTGTGTTTATATTTTACAAATAGATATGTAAACATTCATAGCAAACAGAAAATCGTTATGGAAATGCAAGAAACAAAGTCGTAAAGTATACTCACTTAACTCTAGCATATCATTAGAAAATTCATAGACAACATTTTCAAATAGACGCCTAATAACTAACGAAAGACTTTCAACGCATTTAACTAATAAACCACATGTAAACTGTAAAAAGTCGCGAAAATAGAGTCGGTTGTTAGCATGTGATTTGTAAAATATGTAGGTGTAACAATTAGGTATGAAAGATATCACATATAACTGGTCACATATAACAAGTGATAACATAAATCACGACCTACACCAGTTACATGTATCGAAAATAACCGTTATATACATCGCGAGTGTAATTTTAATTCATCATATAGGCCGATGGTAAAGTTACGCGTTACACAGAGACAATACTATACTATGAATATGTTTAAGTGAAATGAAATCATAACGAAACACTGTTAAGTTTAGATTTATTTTAAGTTTTTTTTTATAACAAAAATTTTGAGTGTAAGAAATTATTTCACTGCAGTCATTCCGCGATTCACTGTAAATAAGTAAAATACAACGTGGCTGTGATTTATCACATGTCATAAAACAGTAACAAAAAATAACGTGACGGTATTCTAGTTAGATTATGATAGCGTTAATTTCCATGCATGTATTGTATTGTATGTATTGATATCAATTATAGATCTTTTTCACAAACGCTATTTTATATTATTGTTTCTCATACGTATTTTATATTTACCTCGAATTATTGTCACAATTATTTCAACGCAACAGAACAAGAAATAGGCGTCTATATGATAAAGTGTTTATGGACTCCGGTATTTTAGTGTACACTCTATGAACAAGTCTTAGTTTCGTGCACAAAACAATTTCCATAATTGAATACTAGAGGCTTCATGAATATCAAATATTCATTATCATTTATTCAGTTGACCTGTATATTTGTAGGTTCCCGAGTTGACAATTTCGCTAATGATTTCAAGAGATATGAAGACGCGAGGCACATACATTATTTTTTACTTGTCATATTTCATATCAAAGCCTGACATTTTGACTTTAACAAAATCAGGGGAAAATTAAAAATAAAATACATTTTTAATTAATAAGAAATCAATGCCGATCGTGAAATTTTTCAACTTGGGACCGATTTTAGTCTCCTAGATGTAAGTTAAGCGTGATTAAGTAGAGAAAAAAATGTATTCTTCCTTTTTATATAGCGTGTATATTAAATAGATGAACTAGTTTTGTTATAGCGTATTCTATTAAACTGTATTTTGTAAGTGATTTTAGCACGTGTTAGCCACGTGGGTTGCGGTCTTTGCTGTTAGCACAAACGTTCGACTGATACGTTATATGCGATTCGTCTGTGATAAGTGATCGGTTAATGTGTCTTCTTAAACTGTTTTCGTAAATATGAAGAAGGTTATAATTATCGGAATTTCACTTAAAGATTTTTATGTTTACACTCGCTAATAGAAATTGTATTAAAAAATTAAATTGGCTTTGCTGTGGTGGAGATGAGTTTGGAAAGGGGAGTGGAGGTCGGCTTAGAAAGGGGAGTGGAGGGGGAAGGAAGGAAGGTTGAATGGGGAGGCTTCAGAGTGTAGAACAGACACAGTCAACGTTCTTATATCTTCCGCTCTCTTTTATTATCTTCTTGTACACTAGTCTAATAGTTTGCGAAATAAGCAATAACAAAATTTAATTGTATTTGCTATAGCGGTACCGAAATTGGAAAGGGGGAAGGGGGAGTTTCGAAAATATAAAGCAACAATAGGTGACTTTTATATAATCTTTGCTAACTTTTATATTGTACTAATAATTTATTCAAATAAACAACATGACTTGGTACTGATTGTATTGAATGACTTATGGCATTACATAAATTTATTTTGCATTACCCATAAATTAGGTGATACATTATAGGAAGTGAGGGGTCAAATATGTATGATTTTATATGTCGACTGGAGGAGACCAATAAACTTCTTGGCGTCACGTGTAAGCTTTACTTAAGTATAATAATAATATTAAAAAATCCTCTATCCCCGAATATAAATCTCGTGACAGCAGAATAAACAAACACAATATACACTTAAATTGCATATTTGTGTGAACAGAATTGACTGAATAATTATGTTACTAATCTCTCGAAAACGAATTCGTAAAGAGAGAGAGAGAGAGGTATACAGTTTCGAGGTATACTTAATAAACTTAATTTCTTAATTATTACTGACGAGCTGCCCGCCCCGGTTTCGTTCGTGTGTACTAACCAAGAAAATGAGACCATATCTTCTATTTATAGTACGAACATGTAATGAAATAAAATGCCAACGATGACGAATGAACGTCAATTTGTCAGTTTTGTCACTATTTTGGATCTACTGTCTTTTGTCTCGTTTACTTATACTCTTTTTATATGGAGATTTTTTTAACCAACTTTTCCCGTACGATTTTACAATCATTTTTTTTATACAAAACCTTGTCCTGACAATTACAAACACAACAAAAAATTAATAGCTAAATAGGTGCAGCCGTTCAGAAGTGATACGCACATACATTCAGCAATTAGCTTTTTAGCATTAGCTTTATTTTACTACATTTTAGACACATAAATTATTTAAAATTTCATTTTATTATTGAAATATTACTCTAATTAACAGATAAATAAAATACACATAGAGTCATACATTATCTTAATTAAAACAAAATAATCAATTTTTTTATTTCCTGTTATATATTTAAAATCCAAAAACCATCCATAAATTGTATCACATGATTTTTATAACCCTCCCCCCGTCCTCGCCATGGTTGGTCATATTTGTTTGACCCTCTATTTGCAGTATCACGTCACGTTGCAATTTTTAACTTAGAATTGACTAGCTTTTTCTCACAGCTTCGCTTCCACTAATCCCTCGAGAACAGTATATGAAAGGTATTTCTCTATATGAAAGGTAGTCTATATCCTTTTCTGTATTTCTGTCTACATGTATGCAAAAGTTTCATGGTAATCGGTTGAGTATTTAAGGAGAAAGTGTAACAAACAAACAAATTTACTTTCGCATTTATATTATATACTAATAATTAAATCAAAACACTACATTCAAAATTATTTACATATTTCTACTTAGACTCAACTGTTTTACCGGTTTTTTCGTTATAATTAAAATTCAGAATTTCAATAGTTTAGATACCTATATGTGACGTGACAAAGCTTAATATTACTCGTCCTACCATTGTCATACGATGTTACACTTTGTTGACCCCTCAATGTATGACGTTATTTATGGAATGCCCCTAACTATGAAAACAACTAGCAATAGTTATATCACTTTGTTTAATGTACATTTTTGCTGCGTACGTAAATATTTATAAGGTAAAAATTTTGAATGCTTTAGAATCTCTTGATAAAATAATTAGAGACCATATTCAATATAGATTGTAGATAGAAATAGTTTGTTCAAATTAAGGCTTTTATTAATATTATTTTAATTCGTCACATGAATTAATTTGTCACACTTCTCATAATAGCAGTTGCTTAACTTTTCAAAGCGCGGAACACTCAACATTTTTCTTATTTCTCCAAATTCTTTATAAATTTATAAGTCATGAAAGTATTCATGAAACAAATGTAATTGGAATAACAATAAAAATATTTCATCAGAATTATTATACTACTCTAATTTAAAAGACAAATGCAACAATTTCGCGAAACCTTCGTGACTTTTCCACGTTGTTTCGGTTCTACGGAATCCACTTTACGAGGCCTTGATGTATACTCAGGGGCGTAGCTACCACCTTATCAATGAAAGTACATGAGCGCTGACGCCTTGTACGAAAAAAATTGTAAAATTGTTACTTGAAACTTCATTTTTCTATTATTCAGAGGCTCTTAGTGACTTAATAATGAAAATAACGATAATGTTTCTAGATCCCTGTGAGTACTACCTTACATCTCGTGGAAAGTATAGTATAAAAAGTAAGAAACTACCGAGCCCCTCAGAAAAATTTGTAATCGCGTCACCCTGTAACACTAGCTAGCTACACCACTGTGTATACTATTGAATAACGAAGGCTTCCGTCAATATGATGGGTACATAAAAAGATATAACAGTTGAATGCCTTGCATAAATAGTAGGTATATGTCGACAATTGGCTGTCGTTTGAATAAATGTAATATATATCAATCGAAGAATTTTGTGCCAAAACTTTTGAATGAGATTTTGTCGACCACAATTCATGACTAAGAGTAATAAATAGTAAGAGTATGCTTGCAATGTTTTTTACGTGTGGCAACTTAAAATTAATTTCTACTTTTGAATGCAAAAATTTGTATAAGAATGAAATATGTCAATATACCAAGATATATTTGAATGTAAAAGAACATATAGTAAATTATAGTCCAACCACAACGTGCGCGACCGTCCTACAGACGTTGGCGGGGACGAGGTACTCTTGATGTTAACGGGGTCGGGTGATGTAGCAGGGAAAGGAAAAATAACGTGCTACCTCACCACAATAACAAGGACTCTTGCGCACGAACTTGTCTACCTTATAGTATCTATTTAATTACTTAAACTGATTCGAACATTTAATATATGCTATACAAATATGTTGTCACTTGTGTACACTGGCATAATATATGTAGGTATACGATTTAAGTTTCTATAGATATCCAGTAACATTATTTCGAATAACTATTTTATTCCTATAGACTATAGGACATTACTGCACAAGATACGATAATATTTGTAAAGGTATTGTTTCACATAATTTTATTAACGATACCAGAAAAATAACCTATTGAAGCGTTGATAACATAGTCAAACTTATAATAATTGTACTGTATGTGGCAAAGCATAACAAGCTTTGATGGTTTCTAATTTAAACAAATTATTTCAATGATCAATAATAACGTAGTTGTGTAGCGTCAATTCTGTTCTATCTAGAGTACTGTATAAAACTGACGCGAGTTCTTAAGAGATTACAAAACTGGACGGGATTTAGATTGGTCCTAGGACGATGAGCCGACCTAGTGAAGGCCTCGAATAATTAGAAATAGAATTTGCTATGCATTGAGAAATAAAAAAAATGGTTTGTGAATACGAAATTATACCTTTGTACGAGTGATATTTCCCTTATTCAAGAATATTAAAAAAAAACATATATTATTATAGCCTATGCGATAGGGCTGTCCCTACCATAGGTCGAATAGAATGGCAGGTTTGGGAGCTGCATCCTAGGGAACACTATCTCAATTTTTTCTAGAATTGCGAGCATTGTATTGGTCTTTGAATTATCTTATCTAAACATCTATAGGTTGAGTCCAAGTTACATAATTACGTGTAGTACTATTATATATTAGGGGCAAGTAAAGAGGTCCCATAATCAGTTTTCATAGCTTCGGACCGGCGCAGCAGTGAGTCCCGACTCTAGATCCCCTATTCCATTTCGATAAATCCGGCCCTGTTGGTATATATAAATCTTAAATGTTAACTTGTCTATTACCTATAAAAAGAAATCATATATGTCTAAATATCCAAATATTATCATAAGTTCTACTAATTAAATCTCCAGATGTTTCACTGAAAGACATAAATCAAGGCAACGTTTTTACTATTAGTTACTAACCATTTTAAATAAACATATCCGTTAACTTTACTCTTTTGTATCTACTATATAAGGAAATGAAAATAAAATAAATAACAAAACATAATTCTTATTTTATATCTATGACAAGATGTAATAAAAAGGAGATGTTTTATAAAAAATGTAATATCGAAATATATTTCTGAAGGCACTGTTTTGAAAAGCTTAAATTTGTTCTCATTGCAAAGGGGAAAATTTAATATCATTCTTTATTTTTCATTACGTCTATAAATTAATAAAAAAAAACAAAACGTTCAAATGCAATGTAATTAACCACAGAAAAAGGTTTAAACAAACAAAATTTGTACGTTGTTTACGGGATATTTTTGTTATCTTTGCATTAACATGCAGATAACAAAAATATCCCGAAAACAACACACACATTTTGAGTACTGTAACTGTGTTAACACATAAGTAGATGTATCGATGACAATTATGAAATACATGTCTAAATTTCTTTTTGGACATTAAAATTATCTGCAATATTTAAAAACTATGTACATTTTACTATTATAAAACCGACTCCACTTGTATCTTACATATTTCACGTATTTATTCTTTTTTAGGGTTTCAATTTATATGGAGGATTCAGGTTACTATGAATACAAGGAAAGTATATTACTGATCAATTATAGATGAAAAACGCAGATATTAGACTTATATGTGGTGGCGTAACTTTACGTTGGTGGCCCGTGGCAAATTCATCAGATGGAACCCTCACTCGATGTAAAAAAGCTTTGTTACAGCATACAGCATGTATATATATTTTTTCCACGGCCCTCTTAACCCGGGGATTCTTGCAGTTTCACCCATCCGGCTACCTGTTGTTAAGCCACCGCTTATTTCAGTGCTTCAATTAGTACGTAATTACCGACCCACAGATAAAATGTATTTTTTAAATTATTTATACAAATAAAATAGACAAAACTTTTATGTTCTAAATTCAGTTATTATGTAAAACCCGTGCCTTCAGAATCTCGCTCTCTCGAGAATACTTAGTCAATTTACTTGCTTATCTTAGATTTGTATGATAAACGTTATCTGTGTAGTGAAATACCTGTCTATAGTAAAATAATTATATTTTATTAAATGTTATATTATACTTACTTATATACTTAAGTGACTATGTGAATCTTATAATAAATTATGATGTATTTCTTTGGTTTTTTTATTTCACGATCGTCAAACGCGAGTTTTTAAGATTTTTTTGGTTTTCTAGTTCTGAGATTATGATACTGAAACTCATCATTAATAAATAGAGTGTACGTACATACTTTCGAATCGTACTTTGAGTTGAACGTTCGATTTACGAAAATATCGTGATCAAAATCGAAGTAGCTTAGAGGTAGGAATTTTCCTAACTCACATCAAGTTTGTTACCACATCCAGATTAAAATTCTGACACCAAGTACAAAGATGTGTTCACATAACAGGCACATCGGCCTACATTTTCATTTAATATCAGATAAGGTTGTGGTCAAACGCTAAAACCCTTATAAAATTATGCACTTTGAACTTCAAGAATGAAATAAGTGAATAAAGATCTCGAAAATAATAATAAAATGAATTTAATATAAAAAATATTTATTCAAATACAATGAGATAAACAATATTATTTAATAAACTTAACAATAGTTTATCACACAACAGCCGTTTAACAAAATACTGAGACAGGACGTCCGATAGGGTCCGTACATTGACCGCCACATATACGACGAAAACCTAGTAACAGCAACAGTGAAGTGAATTCAGAATCAAGCCATATCAAATTGTATTAGTGGTGAAATTCACAGACACAATGTCTTTTGTTTGGGTATTTTTTTTAGGATTAACAAAGCGTGCGTAAGCTAAATATGTAGCCACTGTTTAATTCTAACGATATTGCTTTGAAACGCCCGAGCATTTTACTGTACATATATATTTAAACCTCTTAGACCAGTTCGACTGTTCTTGAAATACGTAAAATTCTACTCCCCCGCCCGCTTCGTCATGCTGTGACGTTTTTTGTGAACCCCGCTCCCATCAATATGGCGTCCCTAACTACAGATCTCCCGCGCAAATATTGTATAACAATTAATAAATAGTACATAAATTTCGACAATAAAAAAAAAACAAGATATTAAACTATTTCATATAGCTATAGCTAGATATAGATACGTGAAAATATTTATTTAATTAGAAACGCATGACTTTAAATAGTATCTAAAACAACAAAACGGAGAGAAAATTTGTATAATTATTATTAACGAACGTCACGTTTCCTAGACCCGCCCAGACGCCCATATTACAGTAACTCCCATTCATAAATGAGAACGTATTTTATAAACGCCTTATATACAGTGATGACTTTATAGCACGACAATTATTAAACGAATTACATTATAGGCACAGCAATACTTCTATCTTTACGTTATTATTTACGGATTAACATACATAACAGTGACTGACATCTGAACGGTCACAGTTACCCTTACATTACAATACATTTATTAAACATGAAATAACGATAAAGATTCCAGAAACGAAAGTTTCTTCTTGTGGTTTTTTTTAATATTACAATTTATTTCAAAACGAAATACAAACAGTCATGGTAATTTGATGTTACTGTATTTTGATTTATTATTAGGGAATCGCAATTTATAACAATGACATATTTTCAGACAGGATAAATTGCTTCATAATGTTATAAGGGTAAAGCGGCTGTTAGATAATAATATACACTGTGTAAATATTTACAAAATTCTGCGCAAGCGCAAGCGGCGTGATTAGGCGATCTTGTCAAAGCATACCTACATATTGTAATCGTTTATTTTCCCTAAATACAACATCTAATGTGCTGTTTTTTTTAACTTTGCTATATTCTAGAAAATTCGTTCTCGACAAAATAAAATCGTAAAGTAGTTTGTCTGATAATGTAAAATCATGGTGGTCGAATAGTTCAAACTGGTACAATAACGATTCAAATATGGAAATTGGTCAAGAAATGTGAGTCAGAGGGGACAACGACAACTGGGTTCAACCCGTTGACCCGGGTGACCCGCATCGATCTCAGATTATGTCAATTCAAATACTAAGCCTTTATTATTTCGGCATCAACTAATTACTCAATAAAGTTAGAACAAATTAAAAACATAATGTAAATATTTATTATAGAAGCTGTACAATATATATTAAGCTTATTCTCTGCGTAAGTTGTCGAGCCTGGCTTGTAGTTCTGCATCGGCATCCGAGACGCCGCCCCCTGACCCGCCGGCCACAGCGGTCGGAGCCGCTGGAGTTTTCGCTAAAACAATTATAAATAAAATCAATATTTGATATTAAGCCTGACAGTAATATTACGAGATTATGAGCTACTAAGACAGTATTATAGCCCTAGGGTCACATTTTCTAACTCCTAGAATGTTATTGCGGTAGTTCTAATTTATAACTAAATCTCCAAGGATCATTGGAACATTTATAAGGTGGTATTAGTAGTTGGCAACCGATTTGTTCATATGAAAGTGGTTTGTTATTTCATGGAAATTACAGCTTTCATCTGGATTTAGTATAAATTGCCATTTATTCTTGTATTATAATTTCATTATCAATACTTATTTCTGTATATTGTAACAAATCAAGAAATTCTAAAGAGTGACCTCTATAACCCTGTTACTGGTTTCAGTTGCCTTAATCAATATCGCTTCAAATAAACAATAATCGCTAGGCTGTTGCCCGCTGCTTCGCTCGCGGTAATGTACATTAGACCTATCTTTCGAGAATAATACTTTTTTGTTCGATTGAACGTAACCTATGTCCTTTTCATACCCCTGTTAACATGTATGTAAAATTTCATGAAGGTCAGTTGAGTAACTAAAGGACATTAAATCAACTAACAAAGTCACATTCGTATTTTTAGTTAGGATTTTTAATCTATTTTAGTTAGGATAATAGATTTAAAAGTAATGGAACTTATACAATTTTCATCTCCTTGCTTCTTGCCTAACTTTTTGACACTGGTATAGTTGTGCAGAATAAAAATTTAAGTATAAACACGTATTATATTATATGTATAACATCGAGACAACTTAACGATATATAAATGCCAATTTTAGATTCCTATAATGATATTTTAACTTTTTTTCGGTTAGATTCTTCACTATATTATGTGCAAGCCAGAACTCGCGTCTATATTCAGAGCGACCAAAAGCATTTACGAGAACTCTATAGTTCTATCCACTTATAGATGAGCTTTTGAAGGTGGTAGAGCTACGCTGAAGCTATTACCGGTTTCAGCATGAATGGGTCGGCTCGCCCGGGGTAGTACCACCCTCTCACAGAAAACCGACGTGAAATAACAGTGGTTGCACTGTTGCGTTTCGTTCGGCCAGTAAGAGCGCCGGAGACCCACATATTTAAAAGGCCGGCAACGCACTTGCGACTCCCCTGGTGTTGCTAGTGTCTATGGACGGCGGTGGTCACTTACCATCAGGGGACCTACCTGTTCGTTTGCCCCCTGTAATATAAAAAAAAAGCTACAAACTGAACACTTAACATAGATTCTATTTTGTCAATTCGGAATGTATAAAAAAGGCGATTTATTATCATCAGTCATTCTCCGGATTTTTTAAAATTATATATAACAGATTTATATTACCCTAGATATAGATTTTAAACTGAAATACTTTAAATATAAACTCACTTGAGATTGATAAGGAGCCCGTGGCTTGTGGGAGACCAGACAGCTGGTCGTTCATCTGGAGTCCTAGTTCATCCAGGATCTGTGATACTACTATATCACTGTAACAAAAAAAAAACATCAACCATCAGAAAATTGAAGTTACGACATTGAAAACATTTTTTTGTAGTGCGAATACGAAAAAAAAAACAATATTTCAGGCTTAATACTGTACCACTACTCTTACTATGTACTTTATTTGGTTTGATAAGGCTTTAAATCAGTTCAGTGTCTTTTCCTCAACCGATTTCTTTCTTTTTAGTATCTATTGTCGAGACGAGCTTTAGTGTTATCGATAAAAAATCTTTTTTTTTATTTTATACCATAGACAAGTCGATTCTTTATTTATAAGTCATACTTCACCTTCTTTAGTGTTATTACATAAAAGTTAAATACGCGTCGCACACTTATTTAAAAAAAAGGTTTGATGACAAGAGTTTCTTACCCTTGTTAAGAGATAGTCACTATTTCAATTTAAACATTGTGTACCACTTGTCTAAGTTGACAGTTCTTTTTTTATTGTATTTCTATTTGCCAACAAAAGACGTTTCGTAGTAAATTATGCATTTTGATTAATTTGGAAGATGTAAATATTACACTTTTTTAATCGATACTACATACACTACTCTATGACATGATTGATATTTGACAATGTGTTTAATGTCAAGTTATATTGTTGTTCCACTTTATGCACTTTGACTAATATAATTAAAAAAATAAAAATGTAATATACCAAAGTTATATATTACATATTTTTACAATTATATCGCTTTCTTTTAACCAAAATGCCACAATAATAATATCCAATTTTACTCAAAATAAATACATTTTCTTAATGAAGATCTGAACAAATATATTATTCATAAATTAAAATTATTTGCACAATATCTGTATATAACGGAATATTTTTGAATGATGTGATTGAAATGAATGAATGTTATTCAAAGCTGCTTGCGTAAAAAATTGTAGCCAGATGTTTAGCTAAAGGTCGCCGAGACACACATTTGTAATAAAGTATTTTAAATATGTGTTTAACAAGGTTTAAAATTGAAGACACTTTTTAGTAATTTTCGTGTTAAATGCGTATTTATTTTTGTTTTTATAATGAGACCGTTTATGTCTACATTCATTTGCACAAGACAGATAATAATTTATATAAATTAGTTAATAGAAATCTCTACCGTTGTGCACGCATCACACAAAAACCACGATAGACTTCGATTTTTTTTTAATTTAGCTCTGAGTAATTTTGGCCTTCTCTAAAACAAGATTACCACGATATATAATATTAAGTTAGTTAAAGTTCTAAGTAACAGCGATTTTTATAAGCACTACGTGTTCAGTGATGTGTGTTTTATTGCCGAGCAAAAGTAAGGAAAGCAGTGCGGTGCTTATGTTTTTTCCTGTGCACCTAAAATATATTGATACAATAATAAAGGACACAGACGAAGTCGCGGGTATCAGATAGTATCTATATATTACCTCTCTATCTATATCTATATATTATGTGAAGAGAAAGTCTGCATCCCTTGATATGGTCGAATTTCGACTACTGGATATTAAAGTACCTTAGTACTAGAGATGTGTTAGAATTAAAATGCTCACCTTTCTTCCTCATCGTCATCACCCTCCATCGCTTCATCGATAGAGTCGTTCATCATCTCTTCCTTCATGTCCATTATTTCAGACTGCTTCTCAAACTCCTATAATTTATATAATTATTTTCATATTACTCGAAGATTTCAATACATGAATATATAAATTCTATCGTTATTGTGTTTCACGTTACACTGAGAGATAATTCCACATTTTCATGGTAACGCAAAAACAAGACAATGAACTAAATAATCCATTGAAACAAAAAACCTTCCAGGCACATACAGATTTACTCAACTTACTTGTAATATTTTTTGTATCTGTGGCATATTCAACTGCCTGTTCATAGTCGCCATGGCGCGCGTGACACCTTTCATCGCCTGGGCCATCGTACTCTGTGACTTCAGTGTTTGTATCTTGAGGGACACAGCTTGTATGTTCGCCTTCATTAGCATGAATTTGCGCACGTAACGACGAGTTCTTACCAGATCTTTCGCCATTATTTTCACTGCATCCTAAAAGTGACATCAAACAAACTATACAATTTAGATCCTGAGATCTCTGGGTATGGATGCTTCGGGAGCTACCTGTGTCGCATAGGCCAAGAGTCGACTACAGGGTGCCATCACTATGAATG
Organism: Antheraea assamensis; assembly: GCA_035772565.1. Classification (NCBI taxonomy): domain Eukaryota; kingdom Metazoa; phylum Arthropoda; class Insecta; order Lepidoptera; family Saturniidae; genus Antheraea; species Antheraea assamensis. The sequence goes on along the minus strand of JAQQSE010000046.1, from coordinate 797,349 downwards.
CTCGAGGGATACAGTGTAGCACACAGTTACTGAGTGTCGTGTCCCGACTGGGACGTGACATGCCGCAAGCTCGTCGCGGCCATCAGACCTGAACTTTTACTCCCGACCATCATCTGTAAGATGGCCGAGAGCGAGGCCGGGTGGGTTATGCTCGCAAAGGAGGCAGCGGAAAGGTATAAGAAGGGGACCATCAGCCTCTTCTCCCGTGGTCGACAAACCACACGGTGGCAACAAGTCGGCGATAAACACGGACATGTATATCGCCTCGGCAGTGTAAACTACACAAACGCTGTCGCGGAGGCGCATCATGCCTATGCGACTCCCACAATTCGTCAGGGGGTTCTAGCACCCACCCTTCATCTAGGGGTTTACCATCTTCACCCCTCAGGCAGACATACTACTTCCTCGGTCAAAAAAAGTGTGGCAGTATGGGATTTTCATCTGTGCAAAATGGACATAACCCATCTACAGTTGCCTAGGGGGTGGGTATCTGTTAGGCATTTCCCTAAGTCAAAAATAAAAAGGACCTGAGAAAGCATCAAAACTATCATCAGTTCTGTTAACATCTAGCATTAAGAAATAACCCAAATGAATCTTTAATTTTAATATTTTTTAAAACCCCCATATAGATCAAAATATATTCAATATTAACATTGTCATTAATATTATAAATTTGACAGTAAGTTTGTTTGTTGCACTCTCCCACCTTAACTGATCATTATATTCAATCAACAAAAGGAAATATGGAACCATTCGATAAAAATAAAAATACTGTTCTCAGGAATACATCAAATCTACATTAATACTGTTTTGAAGTCAGAAACGTTTTAAACAAACATTTGGTAAGAAAAGTTGTTTTTCATATTCATTGAACACTTTCTAATGATCCTATCTAAGTTACTATAAACACCTATGAAATATATTTACTTCACAATTAAGCTATGACTCCATTTAGATTTAATTTTAGTAATGTATAAATAGATTTGCCAAAATATTTTCACCAAATTATCCTATAGAATAGTAGTATTATTCTGTATGGTACTTAAATTAGTTAAAATATAACATTAAGTGTCAAGTAATTTGGAAAAATTCTATGATCTGAGAGTTATCTCAGAATGTGATATTATAGTTTATAAAAACAGAAAAACAAACAACAGAATAGGTGAATGCTATACTATACTATAGTGTAGCTGGCAAACCTTGACGAGTTCAATAAAATTAAGAAGTAAAGGCCTAAATCTATCATGCTGTTATTTTTATTATAATTAATAAAACTTATATTATTTAACCCTACATTATGTAAATTTCTTTGATTACTGTACACAATTGACATACATTACAAATTAATAGAAATCTGAATTTTAGTTGTAACAAAACTTCTTGAACAGTTGCAAGGAAGGAATTGATATCTTATTATAGTCATTTTCAAAGAATAGAAAAATTCAAAGTTTGGTTTGAAGAATGTTTATCTTTGAAATATATTTTATTACTATTTTTGCTTTATAATAAACAAATATAGCTAACTTAAGATATTTATTATACTTTGTTACTTATTTCCAGACTAATCTTTATGTGATTTATATATTGTTAGTCTATTACTATGAAACGCATCTTATAAATTCTCCCAGAATAATAATTATTTTGTTTGGGCAAAATATAAAAATGCTTTAAAATGAAAATATATTAGATATTAAGATGCAATACTGCAATAATACATACAATAATGCATTTAAATACATTAATGATTTTGTCATACATTATTTTTGAAAGAGCAAATACTTATGTTTTACTATAACTCATTATTTCTTTATTTTTATCTTCTCTAGCTATATTTTATTTCTGTTAAGTTTTATATTGTAATTTAGTGTGTACAAAAGTTGTAAGTAGGTACCAGTAGTTATAAAAAAATACACACCATTTGTCCTTCTTTAGCTAATTTCTTGATGTCAGATATAACCTTTTTCTCTTGTTGCTCCATCTTCATTCGTTCCCTGTCGAGATCGCGCATAGCTTTATTTAGAGCCCGCTGGTTCTTGCGGAGCATCTCATCTGGTGTCATACGGTGTCCGAATAACCACTCCATCATTACTTTTTACAGGTACTAACTGTAAGAAACTCCTCAAGTTATTTAATTATTATATTTCACGGCTAATACTATGAATGCGTTTACAATAATATCAGAAATAAATTGCAGGCAATAATTTAATACAAAATAAATATGATTCGACCCCGCTAATTGTACATTACGTGCACTTTATTACACGCAGATAATTATTAATAATCGTTTTAAATAAATTTATTATACTTACACGTAAATAGAACAGATTCGCCTATACAATCAAATAGCAAAAAATTCACAATATTTGGAGTGATGAATCACCATCACAAGTTCCAGGCGTCAACAAATTACATATACAAAGGATTATATGCTACAATAAAGTCGAAGGCATACTGAAATATTAGATCATTAGCGACAGTAAGAATAACCAATAGTTGTTGAGTAATACTTAGTATTTTCAATAATTGTACAAAAACTGCGAAAACATAAATCTTCAAACACAAATGACACTTCAAGACAGAGTATAAAGTGACAACATAGATATCACTTATTTTCTAGCAACTGAATTTATTTTTACATAATACCTACCCCTTCTTTAGAAATTTTTATTTCTTTGAGCTATTGTAACTGATCGAGTCTATATTTTTTTTTGACACATAATCGAACCATTAATTAGTTCTTTATTTCGAAACCATTTCTTTTGTCAACTTTTGTTCAATATCATATATTAATAATGATTTATCCAATTTACTATGAAGATTCAAAGTTATTATACTTTTGTTTAATTATATCTATTTTGGAACTATTTTATTTGTATAGCAATAAAAAAAATTGACGTAGATTGTACCAACACTGTGTAGATAATTTATAGTGGGCAAGATAAAAAATGGAACATATATTTTTTAATTGTCACTAACTATCATCTTCCCTATATGATATCCTTCCTGCTAATATTCCCCGTCCTACTAATATTAATACATTGCTTACATATGTTTATTCTGCTTTTATTGAAACATTTACTGCTTTTATTTATCGTAATAATATAAAACTGTAATGTCTGTTGTGTACGTTATAATAAAAGTAATGTTCAGTAATCAGTATTTAATTTATTAAACCCTTCCATACATATCCCAACAATACTAATCATTTTACTAATGACATCTGCCCCACACTCTTCTCTATGCCTAGCCTAAGGTTTTACTCTCCACAACATCCCCTCTCTTTTAGTAATATTAACAATAAGCTTAATAACTAATAAAATATAAACAAATAAACTGAGCCTCACCACTAACATTAAATTAACAATAATCTGACAAATATGCAGGTCTCCTAACCTCTCTGCCTGCTCTAGTTCTATATTCGTTTATGTTATTATCTGATGCAGTGTCTAAAGTGTTACTATTTATGTTAGGATCCTTATTTTCCTCCATAATAGCTTTATCTGGCAGTACCTCATCATAAAACCTATAACTCTCACTATATTTTCCATTCTGAATTAAATCCTTCCTATTTCTTTGCACTATACCACCCTCTTCCGTCTTTATTAAATATGACCTTGGTCCCTGTCCATATCCTACTACTATACCACCTTTATGAGGTCCTGAACTGTGTTCATCTTTTATTTTTACAGCTTTACCTTTTCCTAACACAGGTAAAATTCTCCCATGTCTATTATAATAATCTTGTTGCCTTTTCTGTTTATTATACAATTCGTTTCTGTATTTATTCTTATCTTCTTCAAAATGAGATACATTAGGCAACATATTGGTAACTTTTCTATTAAATAATAATTCAGCAGGTGTTTTACCTAATTCCGATATTGGTGTGTTTCTGTAAGTTAACAACCCTTTGTAAATATCTTTATTTTCTTCTAAAAGTTTTTTCAACATTCTTTTTATAGTCTGAATATGTCTTTCTGCTAAACCATTACTTTGATGATGTCTTGGACTGGTTATCTTATGTGAGAAGCCCCATTGTTTTGAAAATATCTTAAACTCTAAACTAGTATATTGTGAACCAGAATCAGAGTATAACACTTCTGGTAAACCGTGTCTAGCAAATATTTCTTTCAAAAAATTAATAGTACTAATAGTTGACAAATCACATAATTCTTTTATTTCTACATATTTGCTATAAGCATCAACTGCTAAAATATATGGAATTCCTCTTAAATAAAAAATATCTGTAGATAAAATTTGCCATGGCTTCTCCGGTATTTCTTTACATACCATAGTTTCTCGTCTATTTGCATTTTGATACCGTTTACATATATCGCAATTAGAAATTAAGTCTTCTATTTCTTTATTCATCATTGGCCAATATAAAGATTTTCTGGCCATTAGCTTACATTTAGCAATGCCTAAGTGTGCATAATGTATTCTGCCCAGCATTTCTAATCTTAAATTCTGTGGTACTACTATTTGTGAACCTTTTATAACTAAACCATTGCAGAAACTTAACTCATCTCTATATGAGAAATATATTTTGGCCTGGGAATCTACATCACATTTATTATTTGGCCAACCACCTTTGATGTATTTTTGCGCAGGAAATCCGCCGGCCATAGAATGGGAAGCAGGGCCTGTGGGAAGCCTGCGCCGCCTGCCAGGCAGGCGAAACGAAGGAGGGGGAAGAGGGGGAAAAAGCCCCAGGATCCCCCGGTGCCGTCAGGGGCCGTTGGGTCCGGGACGGCTCAGCTCGAGGAAGTGGAGTGCCCCTAATGGCGGCACTCCGCTTCCTCCAAGGGAACCTCAACCACTGCGCCAGGGCCCAGGATCTTCTATTTCAAAGCATGGCGCAGTGGTTGATCCACGTCGCTGTGATGGCCGAGCCGTACTTCATCCCGCCCGGGGATAACTGGGCGGGTGACCTCAACGGCTCGGTGGCCTTAGTGTCCCAGGCCGCCGCCGGCTCCCCCCCCCTCTCTAACATCTTGAGGGGCCGGGGATACGTAGCGGCGCATCACAGCGGCGTAGTGGTAGTGGGGGTGTACGCACCCCCAAGCATGAGTCTCGCCGACTTCGAGGGATTCCTCGGGGACCTACAAAGCGTCGTAGGCCGCAGCCACCCTCGCCCCGTCCTAGTGCTCGGGGACTTCAATGCCAAGTCTACGGCTTGGGGTTCCCGGGCCACGAACGTCAGGGGTAGGGTGCTGGAGGAGTGGGCCATAACATCGGGCCTACTCCTCCTGAACAGGGGGTCCGTTAACACGTGCGTGCGACAGCAGGGCGGGTCGATAGTGGACCTAACGTTCGCTAGCCCTGCTCTAGCACGGCGTGTTCGGGGCTGGAGAGTCCTTGAGGGGGTGGAGACGTTGTCGGACCATCGTTACATACGGTTCGACGTCTTCACCCAGACCTCGGACGGACCAGCCCGTAGGACCCCCGTGGCGGAAGGACCGCGCTGGGCACTGAAGCGCCTAAACATCGAGGCGCTTCAGGAGGCCGTCGTCGTGCAGGCCTGGGTGACAGGAGAGTTACCGGACAGGCCTGCCGACGTCGACCTGGAGGCGGAGTCACTCCGAGCGGACGTGACGAAAATCTGCGATGCGGCGATGCCCCGGATTAGGGGGCCGATCCCCGCCAAGCGTCAGGTGTACTGGTGGACCGCCGAAATCGCGCAGTTGCGCGTAGCGTGCACGGCGGTCCGTCGCCAGTACACCCGTCAGCGACGCAGGCGGGGCCGCTCGCAGGTCGCGTCCGCAAGGGAGGCAGAGCTTTACGAAGGGTACAGAGCAGCCAGATTGGCGCTCCGTAGAGCTATCGAGCAGGGGAAGGCCCTTGCTCGGGAGGAGATGCTCGAGACCCTCAGCCGGGATCCGTGGGGGCGCCCGTACCGCGTAGTACGCGGGAAACTACGTCAGGGCGGCCCCCCGGTAACCCAGAGTCTCGAGCCAGATCTCCTCCACGAGATTCTGGCTGCTCTGTTCCCTTCCAGGACAGAGCATACGCCTCCCAGGATGGCTCCGCCCACGCCCAACGCGGCTGGCTGCGGCGAGGACGACGTGGTCCCCGAGGTGACCCGGGAAGAGTCGAGGGCGGCGGTGAAACGCCTCCAGGCGAAAAACACCGCCCCAGGACCCGACGGCATACCTGGCCGTATCTGGGTCCTGGCTTATGAGGCCCTCGAGCCCCGACTACTGCGGATCGTCACCGCATCGCTTCAGCAGGGCCGGTTTCCGACTATCTGGAAAACCGGCCGTTTGGTCCTGCTGAAGAAGGAGGGGCGCCCGGCGGACAGTCCGTCCGCCTACCGGCCCATAGTGCTGTTGGACGAGGCGGCAAAGCTCTGCGAGCGAATAATCGCAGGCCGCCTCGTCCGGCACTTAACAGGAGTAGGGCCGGACCTGGCGGAAAACCAGTTCGGTTTCCGCCAGGGGCGCTCCACCGTTGATGCGGTGATGTCAGTTAAGATCCAGGCGGAGGAAGCATTTGCCCGGGGCGAGGTGATTTTGGCGGTGTCCCTTGACATCGTCAACGCTTTTAACACCTTGCCCTGGGCCTGTATTGAAGAGGCACTCCGGTATCATGGAGTGCCTCGCTACCTCCGCCGTGTAGTCGGGGCGTACCTCTGCGAGAGGTACGTCACCTTCCCGGGTCAGGGAGGGAGGATAAGTCGGCGAGACGTAGTATCCGGTGTTCCGCAGGGGTCTGTCCTGGGCCCCCTCTTGTGGAACATCGGATACAATTGGGTGTTGCGCGGTGCGCTCTTCCAGGGCGTCAGCATTGTTTGTTATGCTGACGACACTTTGGTGTTATCCCGGGGGAAGACGCACCGCGCGGCCGCGATCCTGGCAACTGCAGGAGTCGCTCAAGTCGTCGGTAGGATCCGGCGTCTGGGACTAGAGGTGGCGCTCAGTAAAACCGAGGCCCTGTTTTTCCACGGGCCTCGGAATGCGCCACCAGCAGGGTCCCAGATCGTCGTGGGAGGCGAGTCCATCGGTGTCGGGTCGAGTATGAGGTATCTCGGCCTCCTCCTCGACAGCCGATGGACGTTCAAGGAACACTTCCGGCAGCTGGCCCCCCGTTTAATGGGAGTAGCGGGCGCATTAGCCCGTTTGCTTCCCAACTTGGGAGGGCCCAACTCCGTCTGCCGGAAGTTGTACCTCGGGGTCGTGCGGTCGGTGGCCCTTTACGGGGCCCCCGTATGGGCGTGTGGCCTGACGGCCGTTGGCAGCGCCCTGCTGCGGAAACCGCAGCGCGCGATGGCCGTCAGAGCCATCCGCGGATACCGCACGACCTCCTTCGAGGCGGCCTCCCTTTTGGCCGGATCCCCACCTTGGGACCTGGAAGCGAGAGCCCACGCGTCACTGTACGAACGACGCGTGGAGGCGCTGGAGCAGGGCCGGAGACTCGCACCTCGGCAAATCGAGGTGCTCCGGTCCCAGCTCCACCAGGTCCTGGTGATAGAAGAATGGCGACGACGACTTGAGCGACCGAGCTCGGGCGTGGCTATTATAGGAGCCGTTCGGCCGGTCATGGTCGAATGGCTCACCAGGCGGCATGGCACCCTGAGCTTCCGGCTGACACAGGTGCTGTCGGGGCACGGTTGCTTCGGCAGTTACCTGTGTCGCATCGGCCGGGAGCCAACGCCAGGGTGCCATCATTGTGGCTGCGCCGAAGATCGGGCGCAGCACACTCTGGAGGAGTGTCCCGCCTGGGACGAGCCACGCCGCGAGCTCGTCGCGGCCATAGGCCCGGATCTCTCGCTCTCGACCGTCATCGTCAAGATGGTCGAGAGCGAGGCCGGGTGGATCTCCGTCGCCTCGTACTGCGAGCGAGTCATGCTCGCGAAGGAGGCGGCGGAGAGGGAGAGGGAGCAGACCACCAGGCTCCCCTCCCGCGGTCGACGAACACGGCGGCGACGGGTCGGCGACGACCTCATGCCGCCGTAAAAAGGGCCTGTGGGCGACGGGACGGGCGGGCACGTCCGTCGCCCTGAGCAGCGTCAAACTGCACAGGCCCGCGTGGTGGAGGCGCTTGTGCCGAGCGACTCCCACAGTTCGTCGGGGGGGGTTTAACACCCGCCCCCTCCTGAGGGGTCTACCATCTTGACCCCTCAGACCGCAGGCGGGGCCCCTGATGAGGGGCCGACACCTGCCGGGGAGCAGAAGTAATGCCATTGGCAGTTCCTGCTCCCCGGCCAAATAGGTGTGAGAGGCACCGTGGGGTTTTTAGTCCGTGGGACTCGGACATAACCCACCCTCCGCTGCCCGACGGGGTGGGTATCCGTTACGGATTTTCCCCACGTAAAAAAAAAAAAAAAAAAAAAAAAAAAAAAAGGGCCTGCAACTCTATATCCCTAGCAGTTTCATCAATAAATATTCTTAATTTCAAGTCAGACATGTCAAATTGATTCAGAATCATTGCTACATGAGCCTGAATTTCCTTTTCACATTCAGTGAAATCACCAGGTAAATAGGACCTACTTAAATGGTCCGCTACTACTAATTCCTTCCCTGGTTTATACATTACAGTAAACTTATATGGATGTAATGCTAATTTCATTCTTTGCAATCGTGGTGGACACTTATACATAGATTTCGCAAAAATAGAAACAAGTGGCTTATGATCTGATTCAATTATAAATTCTTGTCCATACAAATACTGATAAAATTTATTGCAACCAAATACAATGGCTAAAGTTTCTTTCTCTATTTGACTATACAATTGCTCTGTTGGGGTCAAAGCGCGTGAAGCATAGGCTATTGGTTTAGTTTCCTGCAATAACACAGCACCTAAACCTTCTTTTGAAGCATCCACACTTAATACAATTGGTTTACTAATATCAAAGTATGTTAAAATAGGAGGTTCACATAACATATTCTTAAGTTTATCATAGGCCAATTGCTGACAATTACCCCATATAAATGGTACATCCTTTTTTGTTAGTTGTCTTAAAGGGGCAGTTATTTCTGAATAATCCTGTATAAATCGTGAAACATAATTAGTCATACCTAAAAATCTTGATATTTCATTTTTGGACTCTGGTTTTTTCATTTTTATAATAGTCTCAACCCTATGAGGATCTACTGTAATACCTTCACTAGACAATATGTGTCCCAAATATTTCACTTGCCTTACCTTAATTTGACATTTTTCTTTATTTAACTTAATATTATATTCCCTAGCCCTATCTAACACTTTTTTCAATATAATATCGTGTTTTTTTTCTGTATCACTATGTATCAGGATATCATCAATGAATATTTCTACTCCTTCTATATCCTTGAAGACTTTACTAAACACCCTATGAAATACTTCTGGACTCGAATTCAAACCATATGGTAATCGATTAAACATATACCTTCCATAAGGTGTATTAAATGTAGTGAGTTCTCTAGACTCTTTTGATAACATAATTTGCCAAAATGCTCTATTTGCATCTAATGTACTAAAATATTTGGAACCCTGAAGCTTACTAGTTATTTCCTCTAACGTGGGTAACAAATATTGTTCTCTCATAACTTGTTCATTTAAATGCTGAGGATCTAGACAAACTCTTACCCCTCCGTTAGCTTTTGCTGCTATTACAATTGAATTGACATACTCTGTAGCTCTCTCAACCTTAGATATTATATCATTTTTTTCCATAAAATCCAATTCTTTCTTCAATTTAGGTAATATTTTAAACGGAACATGTCTACAAGATTCTATTTTTCCTTCAACATTTCTTTTCAACTTAATAGTATACTCATAATCTTTTACTTTACCGATCCCAAGAAATAAATCATTATATTCCGACAAGATAGTTTCTACCTCGACTGTACCTATTCCTGCTACTACTCTGTTCAACAAATTTAATCTGATAATTGTTGGCAACCCTAACACTGGTTCAAAATCTCCTCTGCATACTTGAAACTCAATATTCTCTATATGACCTGAAATTTTACAATCGACTTTAACCTTCCCAACTGTTTCTATTTTAGCACCATCATAATTTGTAAGAACTAATGTGGAAGGTACATACTTATTAATATTTAACATTTAACATTGTTTTTTAGAAATTACATTACATTGGGCCCCTGTATCTAATTTAAATGCTAAACACTTATCACTATTAATAAACCTTACAGTTTCTTTCCATGAAGAACATTTTTTTTTATCGATGCAGTTTATTCCAATTAGCCCCATTGACACTTGTTTGATTTTATCTATTTCTTCTTCTTCTGTGTCACTGAAAGTTTCTATATTTCTGATCACCCTCTTATATCTCTGACACATATTTGCGAAATGACCAACTTTACCACAGTGCAGACACTTTTTACCAAATGCAGGACATTTCCCTCTTTGATGGGTATAATTACAACGGAAACAGTTTCTTTTTATTTTATCACCACTGGTGTCTGCAGTCTCCGATGTATATTTTTGTTTGTTAACAATGTATAATGGTGTACTTTCTGGTATCTCAAATTTCTTTAATTGTTCTCCAACAAGCTCAGCAGATTTCCCTATGGCAATTGTCTTTTCTAATGTCAGATCTGGTTCTCTTAATAATCTGTCACGAAGCCTACTATCCAAAATTCCTGCAACTAATCTATCTCTTATTAACCTATCTTTTAGATCTGCAAAGTTGCATTCACTGGCTAACTTTTTTAATTCGGTGACATAGTGATCAAATGTCTCACCTATAATCTGGTTCCTCGTAAAAAAAATATGTGAATTTAAGCATTCATTTCTTTTTGGGACAAAATACTCATTGAATTTACACACAACTGTATCATATTTATTTCTATCTTCTTCTGTTAAGTTAAATGTGTTATATATTTCAACACAAGCCTCACCCATTGTGTGCAAGAGAACTGCAACCTGAACGTCTTCCGGTTTATGCGTCACTCCCGTTGCTTTTCTATATATTTCAAATAATTGCATCCATTTTTTATAACCCTCTGACGTGAGGTTAATGAGGGATTGTGGGGTTTTCAAGCCCATAACGCCTTGTTCAATTTTCTTAGAGCTTTCTGCCATTTTTTCTTCCTTTTTTAGTGTTTATTTTGTGTAATTTTCAGAATCAGTCCATTTCTTCATAGTACTTAAAGTTCGACTTTCCGCAGCGCCATGTTGTGTACGTTATAATAAAAGTAATGTTCAGTAATCAGTATTTAATTTATTAAACCCTTCCATACATATCCCAACAATACTAATCATTTTACTAATGACATCTGCCCCACACTCTTCTCTATGCCTAGCCTAAGGTTTTACTCTCCACAACAATGTCATCTATGTTTTTATATGTTATATATAACTATGCTATGTATTTGTATCTATACTTGCAACATGCCATTATATATTATCTCTGTGGTACCCATATCTCAAAATTACACTTCTGTGATTGTTCTGTGTCGTGCCATTTTGGATTATTCTACTGTATACTGAATATTTGGCAATTAAGTTTAAACCGTGTATTTGTCACACTTGACACTGGCGAAATTGCCTACATAGGCAGAGGCCATACGGAAAAAAAAAAGATAAAAAATGGTTTTCTTTTGTCAATGTCAATTATTGTTGTCAACGGGTTTCGCGCGTTCAACAATCATTTCAAAATTTACATTATAAGTTATATTATAATCATCATAATAGTTTGATAAAGATGAGTGATGATGATGTCACCATTATGGAAGTGGATGAAGCTGAACCCACACCTGCAAAACCGGTGGCGGGGCCAAGCAAACCCACAACAAATCTGCCGTGGATAGAAAAGTATAGACCTATAACATTCGACGATATCGTGGGAAACGAAGACACAGTGTCTCGTCTATCAGTGTTCGCTAAGAATGGAAATGCACCAAATATTATAATAGCAGGCCCTCCTGGAGTAGGGAAGACGACAACGATCTTGTGCCTAGCAAGAGCTCTACTTGGTGCATCTTTTAAAGATGCTGTGCTTGAGCTGAACGCGTCTAACGATCGTGGTATCGATGTCGTTCGTAATAAAATCAAGATGTTTGCACAACAAAAGGTAAGCCTATAACAGTTATTTTCTTATACCTGAATCTCAACTATAGGAGTTAAATGTAATGATAATTCTTTAATGCGCGAAGACTCTATTATGGAGATGATATATTACAAAAAAAAGATGGATGTTGTAGGTCACTCTACCTCCAGGTCGTCACAAAATAGTAATACTTGACGAAGCAGATAGCATGACAGAAGGTGCACAGCAGGCGCTCCGGAGAACCATGGAACTGTATTCAAGCACCACACGGTTTGCTCTTGCTGCAAATAACAGTGAAAAGATAATAGAGCCTATACAATCACGTTGTGCTGTGCTGAGATATTCAAGACTTACTGATGCTCAGATACTTGCTAAGGTAATATTCTATGCTATTTAGATTGTTTATGAAAGAGGGTGGAAAATGGTGGGATGTTTCTCTGTCCTATAAGATAAATATAATGGTCAGATTTTTTTTATAATCACAATTGCACAAACCCAAATGAGGTGATATTATGTTATCCACAAATTATTTGTAAACATGGATTTCTTTTGTTTATTTTATACTTTATAGGTTAGCATTTGACCACAAACTCATCTGATATTTAATGATTATGTGGTCTAAGATGGTAGTCACACTAAATCTAGAGGGAGACTGGTTCTCAAGTGCAGCTGCCGGAATACACAACGAGGTGCTTGGCGACAGATTTTCAACTTGAGGGTGGTACCTAGCCAGGCTGACTTAGAAAAATCCCTACCACCATGCTTGTGTCCTATTAACTGTATGTTTGTAAATTCCCCTGAGACATTGGGCTAATAATAGTATTTAATCTTTAAAAGAAAAAATAAACAATTATCGAGTTACTGTTATTAACTAATTGTTCACTCCTAGCTTATCTACATGATTTTTAGATGTGGTAATGTGATAACGTATTAATCTTCAGAGTATCAAAGTTTACGTAACTTCTACCAAATTCCAGGTTCTTGAAGTATGTAGTAAAGAAAATCTATCTTACACTCAAGAGGGTGTCAATGCAGTCGTATTTACAGCACAAGGTGACCTGAGATCAGCTCTCAACAATCTGCAGTCAACTGCTCAGGGCTTTGGACATATCAGTTCGGAGAATGTCTTCAAAGTTTGTGATGAACCACATCCAATGTTAGTTAAGACAATGCTGGAAGCATGTGTGAAGCAAGATATACATGAGGCATATAAGGTATGTATTTACTACAGTAACCTTCTATTTCTTCAGTTTGTATAGTATTGTGTCCTGTGTGACCATATTTTATTTCCATCAAAGAATTAAGAGTTCAATTTTGTCACTCTTCATCAAGCGCTGAAAAGGTACTAATTATTGTAAGAACACTGCTAAATAAGAAAACCAGGTATTGAACTTGATAAGGTACCTAAATGTGGTTAGAGACTTGGTGCATTTGATTAGATTTTTTGAAGTTGGTTTAATTTTTTCTTAAACTTTTCTTTTATGTGTTTTTTTTTTTTAATACAACTCTGCACTATTTTATAGTTACTATATTCTTTAATATATAATATTTTATCAATTATATATTCATTAAAGTGAAATCGTTTTTAGACATATACATTTTGATGCAATTACATATTTATATACCTTTCTGTTATTTTGAATGCAGGTCACTTTTTGGACAATAAATACTGAGAAAAAGTTTCATGAGTGTTACCAGATATTTTTCTAAATCTTGCTAGGGTTGAGATTAATTATTAATTAATTTTATAATTTCAAGAATGTGAAAAATGAAAGAAAGAATGATTGCCATAAAAGATAATAATTAATTATTCATTAATGATTAGTTATTTTTAAACAACCATTCTACATAAATACAAAAATGGATGTTGATGTATGTATATTACACATGAAATTGATGAAATTAATACCCTTTAATTGACCACCATAAGGGTAATGAGAACAAAGTTGACATACCTGTACTTTATCATGAAGAAGATTTTTATGCTATCCTTATTCACTATAATTCAGTTGTAGGTAAAGCTGCAAAACATTAACTACTGTATCTTTCAACTAATAATGATGATTGGTATGGCTAGATATTTGAATGTGATAATATTTATGCACTGTCCATTTTATTTGAACTATTTATTATAACAAATAATAATAGTAAAAGACAATAATAAAAGCTTGCTAAGAGGCGAGTTGAAGTATATAGGTAACAAACTATATATAATATTCCCCAATAAAGTACAAGGAACATGGAGTCTCTGATTTAGAAATTAGGTATATATTTTAAATGTTTTATAAATAATGATACTAATAATTTGTTTCAGATTATAGCAAAGCTCTGTAAATTGGGTTATGCGGCGGAAGATATTGTGAGCAATGTATTCCGAGTATGCAAGACATTGGAGCTGAGTGAGGATTTAAAGTTGGCCTTTATTAGGGAGATAGGGTTGACACACATGCGTGTGGTTGACGGACTGTCCTCTCCATTGCAACTGGCAGGTTTATTGGCCAGGATGTGCCATGTAGCTTCTGGCGGTGATACTGTGTGGTGACATTATGGAAGTGTTTTAGTGAGAGTGATTATAAAATTGTTATATTAAAAATTTATAAAACCAGTGTGCTTAGTCGCATCTAAGGTCATGTTATCTCAAATGAATTAAAAGTCATGGTAAGAAATAGATGAATACTATCTACAATGAAAGTTTCATTTTTAGTTCTCCAGAGCATTCATTTAGAAAATGTTCAAAGTAAAATAATATACATGTTGAACTGATTGGTTTAGAAACAAAAGTTTATTCTATTATCTTCAACAGTAAAACTGGTCAGATAGAATAAATATAATGATAGTTATTACAATAATTTTTGTTTTCTTCAGCCTGCCTTCGCGGTGTTAGCCTGACGGTCATTTACAGCTTCATCAGAGTACTACAGTGAATGATGCGAGTCTGTAAGACTCTCACTTCTGCGATAAAGGGCTTTTGAGAAAAAAATACTGGTCGAATCAATCTCCACGCGATTCAGCCTGTGGCGTATTGACTATTTAAAGCATAAAGAAAGCCACAGGTTTTGTTTTTTACGCAAACATTAGTACTATAGGAGCATTTATGATGAATTCTGGTAACCTTGTTTTCTTTTTATTTTGAGTCGATATAGTCAAGATAAGAGCAATACTGAATTGAGAGTGTTACCTATTCTAATTAGTACAAATGCAAATTTGTTGGTATACGTGAGAGTTCAAATCTGCAGACATCGAAACAATACTCTGCTGGTCAACCCTCTTAACCAGGATGTCAGATTTCTATCGTATGTAATGGTTCTTATGAAATGTACCATAAAAATATATTTTCTAATATTGTTGGCATCCTGCGGGATATAGCTTGGCTATTGTGCACAAGCGAGTTTGATTAGAAATAATAGTACATAGCATGAATTCTGAGATGTTATAAAAACTCCCTAAATTTAAAGTTCTAAAACTAAACTAAACTTTATTACTAATTTCTAAAACTAAAGTTCTAACAAGCAGTTCACCGTTTTTGTTAACCACATGCTAATTCATTTTAGGATAAGTAACTCAGTCTCACACTACCCACTTTTCCCCCGAGAGGATGGCGTGTCCATGATGGATTTCCTCATGTTAATAAAAAAAAAGTGCAATGGGACAGACATGCTTTTTGTGAAACCCAAATGCCTAAATGAAAAACAGATAAAATAAACGACTGCACAGGATTAGAGTTGCCAAAATAAAAGAGAAGAAGAATGCTTTATTTTTAATATTCGATTACAATTTTATTATATAATAACAAAGTATAAAAAATACATACAAGTAATTTATAAAATCTTAATATTACAAACAGTAAAATGGAATGCAATAATGGCTTACGTGGTTCCTTCGATCAATTTGTTGTGCTCGTCCATCAGACTCTGCAATATATTCGTTTCTATATTCACTAAGATAATCTATACAGTTATAAACCAAATAAAAACCTTTGACACGATTAGAAATAAAAATAACAACCAAATATCACAATAAAAATGTCTATACACCACACGTATCGTATTAGAAAGAAAATTATTTTCATTTTTAAAGTAAAAAACATTTTTCAAATACCTCCATAATAAATGCTATCTATTCTTTACAACGTAATTAAAATAGTAAAAGCGGCAACATTTTTAACACCTATGGTTAAGACTAATGGACGTAATTTTATAAAATTTCATATTTAAAAAATAAGTGACACGTTCACTGTGTCTATGATTTCTGTGTATAATTTTCTAGTGCGATAGATAGCATACATAGTTGCAACAACCTTGTACCTGTTAGAATCATAGTGTTTCTTGAAGCAGAAAATGTCTGATATATTGAATGCGGTACAGATATTATTTAGCCTTACACGCGTTAATTTACATTGTCAAAGTAATTTAACAGTAAAATCTAAAAATCTCTATTTCTAATGTTTCTTAAATTATGCCGTTAGTACAATATTGAACTAATATTTGATTGTATAGAGAAATACGTATGCAGGAGGTCTTTTCAGCCTCTTGGCACTTGTCTCATTTTAACCTCACAGGAGGCTGTTTGAATATCATATCACAGGAAGTCATTTCAAGCCCCTGTCACATTAAATGTGTTAAAATATATTATATATATTTATTTATATACTATATAACTTATTTTTTAAATCTATTAAAAATATAAATTGACAACGGTATCCACATGGGTTCTGGTTCAGATTTGGAATCCGACAGCTCCGTCCGCTTCAATGTATAATGTGTTGCACTTCAACTGGTACATCCTCAATCATCTTTTGGTGTTCCTCGCTCAGCGCCTGTCACACCATACACACATGTACACTCAGGCCATTTATAAAAAAAAATAACAGCACAAATTATATGTGTCTAAATTATCATCAGTTGTAGTAACCTAGTTTTGTGCTGGTAGAATCTTCAAATCTGTTATTTGGTAAAATATTAAATAACTCCAAGATAACATTAATTTACCAACCTTTTTTTATATATCTGTGTTTTGCACTTAATATGCATGCACAAACAAATAGATATATAGTGTTCATATTTTATAAGCTTAAGTGTAATCCTAAATATTAGTATGTTATTTTCTAAAAAAAATTGCATTGTTTTTCAAGAAAGCAAATATTTTTTAAATCATTATTAATTGTAATAATGAAGTATGTATTCCTGAAATACTAACTGATTTCACTTTGAACTGAAAATATTATAGTAAAATATACTTTAAGGAAAAGCCACTCCCCACCTTATTGATTAGATTACATACAAGTGTTCCTATACACTAGGCTGAACAAAAAATGTGAACCAACCCATATTTTCAACAATTTTAAATATATTGTACTATATATTAGATTGAAAATGGACAGTATATGTAAAATCAAGCTGCAAACATTAACACAAGCGAATAATTTATTTGGACTGAGTGTACCTCATGCATTCCCTCATACAAGCCATGCACTGAACACCGTTACCGACTTAGAAATATTTCTATTTCTATTTATTTTCGTCTTTACTTATTTGTATATTAATATTATTTGATATTAGCTTTTGCCCGCGGCTTCGCACGCCTTAGTATACATTTAATTTATCCCTCAGGTGTAATCATTTTATTTGGGATCAAAGGCACCATATGTCCCTTTTTGTACTCCTGACAATCTGCATACATTTTTTATTATTTCTATTTTTATACATTTCATGATGATCGGTTGAGCAATTAATGCCTGAATTAATGAGCTTGCCTGAATTAATGAGCTTTCAACAGAATCTTGTTCGATGTTAGACCAAGATGGTAACATGCTAAGCCTAGAGAACTGGCTATCGAGTGCAGCTGCTGGAACACACCTACAATTTGCGGGTTGTACCTAATAAGATGAGCTTTAGGAAACGCTCTACCAATACACTACAAGTCAGAATTTAAAAGTTGTCTTTGTAGTATACATTTTATTTATTGAGGAAAGTTAAAGTTTATTTAAACATCACTTTCCGATCCTCAGGAGCAAGGTAATTCGCACAATTGATAAATGCATGTCTTTTTGGGAATTTCATAGTCATTAAATTATATATTATGTATATCTGATTGATATTTCAAAAATACTGAAGCAAAGACAAGTAACTTATACTAGGTAGGGGCCGCATAGAAAATTACATCATGTTAAGCCATAGAAAAGATACAGTTATTCTAAAAATTTCAAATAATATCGGTCTCTCACCTTAAAATATTTGACAGTTTTGACTCTCAGCTCGAGGGTTGCGTCCTCGTCACAGACGAACAGTGTTTGAGGGTGCTGCTGGAATGCGGACACCGTCCACATGTGATTCACTCCTTCCTCTACAGCCTTAGCGAGTGCTAGAGACTTGTGCACGCCCGTTATTAGGATCATCACCTGAAGAACAAACCCTCTGTTATCGCTGACCAATAATACCAAGTCTAATGTAAGAACTGCCTTTCTAAAGGCTGTCAGGCATCAGTTACAGAAGCATCACATATTTACCAACCCTTCAGAAAGCTGATCATTTCTCTGTTCCTATACTATAATTCCCTAGTGAAAACTCAGTAGAGATTTCTAAGAGAAAACTCCTGTGAAACCAAACTGTCCTTGACTATTTTATTTCCAAAGTTCAGGATGAACTCCCTGCAGATACTGCCAAAAGGAAAGTATTTGACAACTGTTTAAATAATTATAGAAACTGGAATAAGACATGATAATAATAAACCGATGTGAGTAACAAAGCTATTTGGTAACAGAGGTATTCAAACTTATAAAGCTTTCATTAAAACTTCAGAAAAACGTGGTCTGTCTCTGGATAAAGTGATTCTCGAAAGCATGGTGAATGAACAACTTTGTTAAAACCTAATTATGGTGATTATAATTGGAATGATAATGATGTAGGCGAGCACTAACAATATACGCTAAATAGCACTTTGCTGTATCATTATATATTAAAAAAAAATGAATATCACTGATGGTCAAAAAACTCCACCAAGATGTACCATTGAAACCTTTGGTCTTTCCATTCAGTCAATTTCAGATATAAAAATAAAACTACCTCGTTGGCATCCATCACGGTGCCAACACCAACAGTCAGAGCCTGGCGTGGCACTTTGCTAATATCGTTTCCGAAGAAACGTTTGTTGGCCTCGAGAGTGTCGTAGGCTAGTGTCTTGACCCGCGTCCGAGACACTAGCGAAGAGCCGGGCTCGTTGAAAGCTATGTGTCCATCAGGACCGATACCTGGAATTAATTGCTCTTATGTAACCATATGGTATAAACCAGCAATCCTATTTTTAAACTGCGTCGTGGTGGAAGATCGTAAACAGAAAAATGAACATAGCATTTAGTTATAACACCTATAAAAGAGCCTTGCTTACTTTTACTTATACGGCGCAGAGGAGAGTCAAAAATGACTTAAATTCAGTTTATGTGACATTGAAACGGTCCCTAATGTATAGCGTTTTGCCACCAAGATTGGTGCTAAACCACTCTTATCTCGCAATTACCGCAAACACAGAAATAATAAACATTTCAATTTTATTTCTTCTCTCTTGAGATACCATGATTATAGCCTTTTTTAGAATATAATTATAATCATCTTCGCTTACTATTAAACATTTGTGAAGTAATACTTGCTCATTAAATTAATATATACAAACATTCTTTTACTTTTGTAGTATTCTGGTTTGGTAGACAACAGAGAAGCTATTCAACCAATTTCCTAACATTAGCAACCTATTCATAACTGAAATATTAAAGCCGCAGTTTTCTTTAAAGTAATTTACACAATAATATCAAATCAAATCAATAGCATATACAGATTATCCTACTGTGGGTCACATGCCTTGTATTTTATTATATGTGTGAATATGTACAACACTTGACAAGGTTAATACGCAGAAGTGGATTGTTAATAAGTCTAGAAATTACCGCCAATGAACAGATGGACGCCGCCTGCTTCCTGGATTAGTTTCTCAAAGCGTCTGCACTCGGCGACGAGGTCGGGTGCGTTCCCGTCCAACACGTGAGCGTTACCGGGTTCAATATCTATATGCTTGAAGAATTCATTCCACATGTAGTAGTGATAGGATTCTGGATGATCTCGAGGCAAACCTGATAAGATTTAGAATGTGTATGGGTATTATCTTTATAAAAACATGACCAAATGACTGAACTGTACCTTATTGCAATTAAAGTAATGGTTTTACAATGCGATATAAATGGAGTCACTGTGACGGAGTTATCACCACATGCTTGGTAGTCGCGACTCAGTCTGGTCAAGAATCCTACTACCTCCTTTAGTTATTGGATACTAGGTGATACTAAACTTCGTATGTGTGGTTTATTATCCTAACAATATATTTTATGTACAGAGAAAAAAACATAAGCGCCACACCGTTTGCCCCACTTCTCCACGGCAACGAAAAACACCGCTTAACGCACAGTGCTTATTATTGTTGGTGGTAACAGTATGTTAAATCTAGAAAGGAACTGACATTGAAGAACTGCTCCTTTTATATACCGATGTATTAACTGTACCCCAGAAGCTCGGCGCCGGTCCCGTCCCACTATAGACGGAGTTGTCCACATGTGTATTTTATTGTATGTTCTTGGTAATGAATCCAGTGATATTACACGCTGCCTTCTTTTACTCTTCTAATATGTGCTTCCATTTACAAACTATTATAATAACAGGTATATGTATCGATATTATAGAACTACTCACCAACGTATTCGTCCATATTAAAGGTGGTGACGTATTTAAAAGATAATTTCCCTTCCTTATGGAAGTCTATCAGCCGTTTGTACATGCCAAGAGGCGTCCCGCCGGTGGGCAGGCCGAGCACAAAGTGTCTACCAGGCCCCGGAGCAAACTGCGTGATTCTTTGTAAGACGAACTTCGCTGCCCAATCCGCGACGACGGACGCATCCTCCAGGATTATTAGACGCATTGTGTTTACTGAAAAACATTTTTAAATTTAAACGATTAGCTTTAATAATTTTATACTCTATTAGATGCGTCCAGTGATAAATTCGGTAGGCTGTAGGTCCTAGTCTTTATATAAAAAAAATAGCCATTCGCAATTAGAATCGGATCCAGTAGTTTCCGAAGTCATCTCCTACATAATTTGACCACTTTATGACATAAAGTACTGGTTTACCTTTTAAACACAATTTCACTTGATGTTAAGAGATTATGTTAGGTAGTAACACGCCAAGCATAAAGAAACTGGCTCTGTAGTGTATCTACCAGAACAAATATAGTTGCTTGGTGACATGTTATCAGTTGAAACGTTACTTGATTGATGAAGGCGATACTTTTCAGAAATCCATCATCACTACATAGTATAAAACTAAGTCGCTTTCTCTGTCCCTATATGTATACTTAAAACTTTTAAAACTACGCAACGGATTTTGATGCCGTTTTTTTTAATAGATAGAATGATTGAAGAGGAATGTTTATATGTATAATAATATAAATTAAATAGTGGAGAAATACTGTTATTTTTGAGGTTACTCCAAACTTAACGCGTGCGGGTCACGGGCAGTAATGAATAAATCAAAACTACTGGATCGATTTTAATCATTTTTTCAGTGAATGACATAGGCTATATATTTCATACCCGTGCGAAGCCGGAGCGGGCCGCTAGTTAAATACTATAGTGGAAGTTACCGTGCACTTCCGTATGGCGGATTCATTTCATTCACGCGAAAATGCAAAGTAATATCTACTCAAATTTTTAGTATAAACGTCTCAACAGAGAAAAATATTTTCAAATTATCAAATAACTAAAGACCTAATATAAAATGCTATAACAATTGTGTTACTAATCTATCTAGCCTACCCAAGCGGGGGCTTGATTTTTCTTTGAAGTCACACTTCGGGTGGCGCGTTATGAGAATTGATTGAGAGTGAATTTTAAGCTTGGAAGGGAAGCTATACACGCCGATGTTACCATGAAATTACTTGACTAACAGTTTCTATTAAAATATTATATAAACATACATTTTAAATATAAATATTATTTTATACAATTTGTGAATGTTAATTTGTTAATATATGGCAATATAATATTGTAAGTTATTGTTTATCTAACAACACAATGGCAACATTGCCTGCCTGTTCTGAAATATGTTAAGGTATGCGCATACGTTATGATTGAAATCCAAACAATAAATAGTTTTTTCTACACAATCCAGTTTATTATTCAATGTGCTCAACATATTTCTTCAAAGTTTTAGTCAAGGTTAGCCTCATTAGTCATAGAAGTACACCAAATGTACACTGAAGTAGTTTTCATTAGTATTTATTACATTATATCTACAGACTTCCATATGACATAATTTGCGATTCAAACGATAATAATACATTCCGCAACGCGAGTAATCGAAGCAAAATGATAAAAGAGTCATTGCCCTAAATCTATAGAATAAACAAAGCATCGTCCGATTGAGTTCAATACGCCCACTACAAGTAATATGAAGGAGTCGGTAAACAACATCATTTAATTTATTTGTATTATTAAAAAATGTCATAATAATTAAAATAGACAAATTGGCTATTGAATATATTTTTTAATTTGATTTAATTTTTTGATATAGCAAGTGAAATGCTGATAACATGCTTGCTGAAATAGATAAAAAGTAACATGTAGAAGTAAAATTATTAATATAGATTTAAAAAGTGTATGGTCAGGGAACCCTCGTGAGGAGCGAAGTTTCTTAACGTAATGAAAGAAAGCAAATCAAAAAATGTCATTTAATATTGTAGGAGAAATATTTATTTATTAAAAATGGCATACAAAACAGAGAATTATATAAAAATATGCTAAATAAAAAAACAAATAACAAATAGGAGATAGTCCCATGGAGGCGGTATAACGCTTTATCCTTAAGTGACGAGTCACCTTTTTGTTAAACGTCGAGAAATCCTCATCCTCACTAAATCTCCACAGTGTACCGTCCGTCGCTTTGGTCGGGCGGCACGAGATCTAGCAGAGCAAACAACCGTGCTGCCCTAGCTATCGGTCCGGCGAAAGACGCCGCCTGGCTCCGTCCTAACAGGGAGACAGTTGGGTACATACCAGCTGTTTTTCTTTGTCAGCCAAACCTTTGCAATGTGGAGATAGGCCCCTCGACCTATCCCCCAGGCTCGGCTACGGAGGTGGAAAGAGGCAAGCAATACGTCAGCTCCTTCCACCGGTTTTCCGTTGGCGGAGAGGGCCACTCAGAGGGTTGTTCTCGCGGGCCGTCTCTAGCGCTTCCTTTTGCGAGATGACCTTCTCGCATGCCATGCTATGTCTGTGCCATGACCGCAACCTCACTTAGCAGTGACAAATGTTCTTTTACCACCGCAGCCAGAATGCAGCGCTGTCCTTCGCACGCATGACACTCACAATGTGCTGCGCGGTATTTGGTGAAGGTACCAACAGAAGCACCCGTGCCCAGTTAACACCTGTACCAGATGGAACGTTAGATAGCTCCACTCTGGCTGAAAGGGCGGACGGCGGCGATGGTATATTTGCCGTACCGCGCCTCTGCCGACTCACGACTTCCTCGCACGCCAATCTCCTCCTTTAATCTCTCTGGTAGCGAGAAGCTCACTTATCCGTTGCCTAGCTGCTGTATAATGGTACATCGCGGCAAACACTTCAGCCTGCAGCTCCTAGGAAAGACTTCGGCGAGCACAACGCGCTGCGCACGCGCACACTGTTGGTGCCGAAGTCATCCATGACCCATGGTCGGCCATCACTCGCACGGCGACAGCGACAGCTAGCACTCTGCCATGCTATATTAGGGAGCAGTTGACCGAGTGCTGCTAGCGTCCCCAAAATACGCAGTCCGAGGTCTTCCAAATGGAGTTTCAATAGCCAGCGTCCTTTCAGGGCGAGACCCACATACTGCATCTGGTTCCTGATGCTGACACGGGTACCCTCCACAAAGATATGCCCCCACCGAGGTCTGTAAAGTACTACTACTCGTTTTGGTCTTTTCGCAGACCACCCTGAGACCAACCGCCGGATGCGTCCGATCACGAGGGTTGTGTCTGTCGTGGTCAGGCGCATCAAGTTCAACCATTCCCTTCCCTTTCCGTCCTGCCCTGTCTACGATTAGCGTGTCGTCTGTGGAACAGATGAGGCGAGTAACGGACCAAAGGCCGACCGTTGTAAAACCCCACACTTCGTCTCTCGCCGGAAGACCAGTCACCTCTACCGCAAGCCACGTTAAAGAATTTTATGCCAAAAATATAAAACTGAGTACATAACCCGTTTTTTATTCAAATATCATAATTAACTGTTATATAATCTATATTATTCCTACAATTAAGCTAAGCTGAGTCACTTCATTATGTTAGAATCCATTAAGAGTTGTTTATTTTACAAATCTAGCCAAATAAATAGACATAATTATGTATAAGCACAAAAACCATTACCCTCCTTTTGTGCAGTAAGTAAAATACACGTATCACTTTGACAACATCTTATCTAACTGTAAATGCTGCGTAGTTCAAAAAGGCGAAAAAAGGCTAGAATAAGTACAATTTATTAAAAATATAAACCAAAACATAACTAACTCACTCACCCGTTAGTAAATATCACTTTGCCACGCTCCAGCTTTACCAGAAGCTTTACGAACAAATTTTGCTCATTGAATGAGGAATCAAGGTCATTGACCGGAGTAATTAGACTTGTACCTATATATAATATTTTCAAAATCGTATAATAAAAAATAGCTCAAACTTTGTTACTGATTTAAAATATTTAGTATCTTTTTCTAGATAATATATGAAATGGAAAAGGTTGCAAGAACAAGAAAAGAAATAGACATAGTGCTAAGAGAGAAAGAGCAAAAGAGTAGTGAGCAGAACTGACTGGCATGCCATTGTAAAAAATGGGATATACAAGGCAAATAACAATATATTACTCTGTGAATTTATTATTGTACGAGATAATTAATCAATTACATAAAATATTATACATCCATATGCAATTATGCACAAGTTAACAGTATGTAATGTAATCAATGTAACACAAAAGTAATCCAATTTTTTTTGTAAACCTTGCTCCAAATGTGTCCAAAAAAATGTGTAAAATTCGTAACACAAAAGCAAAAAAAGATGTTATATTGTGTAAAGAAAGTAAAATCTCTGATATTTGATATTTTCGCAACATAATTACTTATAATTGGAGTTAAATATCTTATATTGAATGTGGTTTTAATGTTAGATTTACCAAACTTAAAAAAGTAAAAAAGAAATCATAATTGTAACATTTTATACCCACGAACGACCCAACCGCCAACTACTCAACCGATCATTACAAAATTTTGAATACACGTATATATATATTTTGTCAGGGATATAGAAAATGACATAGGGTACCTTTCATCCAGAAAAATATGTACTGTATCTGATTCATAGAATAAATCTACATTAAAACAAGCGGAGCGGCGAGCAAAAGTGAAAATATAAATTATGTGAAACGGAAATGGAATAATAAGAGTATTTAGATTTAAAAAAAAATACATTTAAAATTGTAAGTAAGAAATAAGAATTTATATTGTAAGTGCAATGGGAATCAAGGAATATACAAAAGTGGATCGAGTTCAAAAATATTACACGGCTTACTTCAGTAGTAATTAACTTTTGGTAAACATTTTTAATGTCCAGACATGATACTTCTAGGGTTTTTATTATACATAGTATAAAAAGAATAGATAGAAAATGGATAGACATACCGATTATAAGGACGTTGACTTTTTACGATAACTTATCAGCAATCACTTTATCATTGACGGTATTGACCGCTTAATAGTATGTTAACACATGCAATTCTTTATCGACGCATAGTTATCGGTCGCTATATTTTTTTTTACAGAGACACTAAGTATTTTATATATTTAAAACTGCAATTTTGTTTATTTAGAAATAGTATCGTAGAATCAAACGGCTGGGTCATAGTATGATGCACACATAATCACCACGATAACGATAGTACGACGTATTGGCAATTGAATTAAAAAGCTGAGAAATCCAAAATTCTATATTTTTCTTACATTCGGTGGGCCTTTTTTTGTTATTTTTTTTATACTTTATAGGTAAGCGTTTGACCACAATCTCACCTAATGCTAAATGATGATGTGGTCTTGGTAAGTCACGCTTAACCTAGAGGGAGACTGGCTCTCAAGTGCAGCTGCCGGAATACACCAACATGTGCTTGGCGACAGATTTAGGCAGCTAACCAGACAGGCTTAGAAAAAGCCCTACCACCATGCTATGGTTTCATCACGATGTTTTCCTTCACCGAAAGCTTCGACTCAGTTGCTTGGATTCGAACCTATGTCTTTCGACGCTGTGTCCGAACACACTATCAACTGAGCCATCATCGCTTCGCTACGAGAACATTTTTCAGGTTTAAGTTTCCTTACCATGTTGTCCTTCACCGTCACCTGATATTGTTACTAATTTAAATTAGTAAATGAACACGAACTCCTAAAAATTCATTGGAACATTCGAGGTTCATTCATCCATTTATACAACAACCAAAAAACAAATCGGTAATCTCACAACAAATACAGTGGTCGTGAACCATTCCATGAAAAATGTAATGTAAATTACAATTATTTTTCCTCTACTAGGACTGGTAAGTAAGGCTTAAATATGTACCTCTACTACAATTTATTTTATGGGGCATATAAAGAGTAAGGTTATGAATTTAAATTCCTGCAAAGAACTTCCCAAATGAAATTATTAATACGTATATTTAATTTGCATTCTGCTAAGAAATCAAACATGCGTAAATGAATAATGGCAAAAGCTAATACAAGGTTATAGTAAGTAGGTGCATTGCAATGACAATGACATCAATACGCGTGTTCTTTGAGGTTATAGCAATATAATGTGGTACCAGGAAAAACTAGATACTAGCACAAAAAGCAGTACTGAGTGATCGATCTTATAGTACCTATTTTCTATATATATGAAAATAAAATTAATTTGCCAAATGTATGTTAGCGCATCATTTCTATTTGGATAATTATTGTTGTGTTGTGTTTGCAAATACCAGGACCATGATTGGATGAAAGAAAATGTTCGAAAGATCGTGGGGATAGTGAAAAAAAAATCATATAAAAAAAGTGAGTAAGACAGAAAACTTCAAAAGTATAGTCAGATTGTCGTTCAACTGGTCACTTGTCATTTAATTACGTTACATGGTCGTACTGTAAAGTTTAGTCTCATTTTCTTTATCAGCAGGTACACCCCTGCGAAGGCGAGACGGGTAGCTAATACATAAAAACTGATGTTGTTATATCTGATACAAGGGCGCAGTTACTGTGTCAATGATAGGGGAATCCCGACCTACAGGGACCTCAACGTGTGTAACGAAATTGTTTTTTAAAATTTTTATTTGGTTCACAAACAACCAAACCTCATTTAGAATACGTAATATACAACACTGAACACAGCCTGAAAAAAAATTATTAATAAAAAGGTGTTAATTAATTTATAATGACTCGTAGCTCACATTGTAGAAAACGCGATATAATTCAACAGTAAGGGACTAACCCTTTCTTTCCCCTGAAATTTTAATACTGCGTTTCTTTAAGATAATCGATCGATATACGGCGATAAGAGACCGACATACTTTAACATTATTTAATCAGATCATTATGGAATTTCGCACGTTTAAGTATTTCTCGTGTAGAAGTTATGCAATCTCTTTGCCTATAACTCGTCACTAGGTGGCACTAGACTGTGTTTTATCGTTATTAAATTTCATATAACAATTTATAGGGAATGTTTACTAATGAAGTGTTATAAAGACCGTGGGGGGAGTGACAGTATGACCGTTGGTTATTTAGTCCAGGTAAATAGAAATAAGTTCAAAGGAGGAGTGTGCTAAGAGTCTAGTTAGGTGGAGCAGTATTAATCGGGAATTTTGTAAACCACGCAACGGATTTTGATATGGTTTTCAGTATTGTTTAGAGATTTTTTTAGGATGGTTTATATGTAAAATATATATATTATATATACCGAGAGTTAAAAAAATCGACGTATTTCAATGATGTAACAAAAATCGGTATTGTACCTGATATATACCATATTATAGCTAAGCCTTATAAGATGCTTTAAAATAATGTAGTCTAAAATTGTATATCTCAAAACTACTGAGACTGTTACTGGCAGACAGAGAACATTTCAGAGATTTTAACGTAACTATTTTCACGTGAATGGAGCCGGGAGCATCAGGTAGTTTAGTAAAAAAAAAACAAATTAGTTCAATTTAATTTTGACGAATTTCCGGTTCTTATGAATTTACCGAGACTCAATTATGATAACACGGTGTCTAGATTCGATGAATAGGTAGTTAAAACGTGTTTTAAATATTATTTTTAAAATTTTCAAGCATTAGTTACTTAAAAAACGCAGCACGTTTATAAAAATCATATCGTGTTGTGTTACTTCAAAAATCAATGGATAAAACCGGACGCTATAGGAGCAGAGTCATTGCCTGTATTGTGAAATGTTAAATCGTGTCAATAAACTCTAGAGATAAAAAAAATGTTTAAAATAAAATATGTCTCATTTATAATGAACAAAAATGCCCGAAGGTCATTTGACAGTTCTCAGGTAGTTAGTTCAATAAAACTGTCTGATCAGAAAACCCATTTATACTAATAGTAGACTAGTGACACACGCGGTTTCGCGTGCTTTAAATTTCTTTATCACTACGATACATATTGGACTGGTACTTTCCAATATTTCCGCATTTAAATACAAACTATCTGTTTTTACCATTAGAGTGCAGTAGTATAGTTTGTAATGTATTAAAATTTTGTATCAATTTGAAAAAAAAAACCCAAATTCTTAATGAATATTTGCTTTGTTTAACAAGACAGTCAAAATGTTTGTTTTTAACTACTCTAACCGTATTCCTAAAGGTTCATAAATTCCAGGAGATTCACAAAAAGATGGATGACAAAACGAAACTAGCTGAGTCTCAGGATTTTCACCAAGTAAATAGCCACAGTCCTTAGTGTACCAAATATTGTTCCAATCCCTTATCTCGAATATCCCCTTAGCCGAGGGTTTGACGTTGGTGAGGCTGGTTCCTCTCTGAGACATTTATTTGGATAACCCGGTAACTCATCTGTTTCTTTCGGCAAACGAAACCACAGCATAATATAATCATTAATTTAGGACTTTAGAATAACTTTTCTTAATTTATATGCACGCTCAATTCGTCTAAATAAGGTAGGTTATTAGGGCTGCCACCGGGAGCTTATAATAAAGTTTTTTTCCCTATTGTGGCATCTGCCTATGTAGGCAATTTCGCCAGTGTCAAGTGTGACAAATATACGTTTTAAACTTAATTACAAAATATTCCATATACCGTAGAATAATCTAAAATGTCATGACACTGAACAATCACAAAAAAGTAATATTGTGATATGTGTACCACAGAGATTAATAAAGTTAAAAAATGCGATCAATCCATGTATACATGTTACTAGGGTTGCCACCCGTAGCCTATAAAAAGTTTAATAAAACACTACGTTATTTGAAGTATTTATATACTATACATAAGGAGAACAATAATCTAAGAAGTAAAAAAAAATTCATGTACGTTAATTTTTCTAAGCTTCATTCTACGTGAATCTTAAAAACGTAGATCATAATTATCTGTAAACGTTATATACAGTGACTGAACTGAACAATGGAACATATATTACGAACCATTAGTAGATTTATTTTAACTATCACAAGTGGTTATATAAGTATAAATCAATGAAGAGGCATTTTTATAATAAAACAGAGTTTAATATTCATTCACATGCGATATAAATAGAAATACAATCAACACAAAAACTTTTTAGTCGTCTCTATCTTTTTTCTATCTATAACAAACAATAAGCTTTGCTCATATAAAAAGTGACAACCCTATGATTTTCCTTATAATTATTATGTCTCAATAAAATAACAGAGCGCACCGGCAAATAAACTGCATTTCACAGCACATGGCGACCGGCGACAACTACTATCGGAAGTTGCGAAATTGTTTATAATAATAAACTACATTATGTCTTTGACCTAGTCAAGAACGAAGTATGACGCGGCGTATTGATTACTTGGCGAAAATAATAAAAATATACAAGTAATGTCAAAGATCGAATCAAATTACGTATTCCGGCCCTGTTATTTCAAGTTTGTGCTAGTTAACATGACATGAGAAAATTCAAAATTAACTTTTTGTACACCTAAATACAAAAAAGTTCCTTAAATCTATGAATACTGGAGGAGTTGTTATAAAATTATTACTAATCTAAGTATATAATTGTAACTAATTAAATAAATACTGTATATCGGAGAAACAAGAAATCAGTTTTTTCTGCAAAACAAGCTTGCCAATAATGTGAATGACCTTTAGCAGAGGTTACTCACCTTTTTATGTGACCGTCGAATAAAGATATTGTTCACTGTTTAATAATCAAATTATTAATTCTATATAATATGCTAATTTATATTTGATAAAAACAAAACACAACTGAACACTCGCTATTCTATTAAGAGCTGCGTAGGACGAATAAATTGACAGTTTTGTCGATAGACAAATGAGCTACTGACAAATGACATTTACTATTCGGTGTTGCTATGTATCTAAAATTTCTACTAAATCGCTAGGAATAAAAATGCATATTTCCAATAAATGTCTTTATTACCTAAAGTATAATCATTATCTTTATAATACTTATCGGGAGATTATAAAGCCAGGATGACTTTTTTCTAATAAGATAGACATCAACAATTCTTAATTACAATTTTTTGGACATTCAAGTCCCGGTATAACATTATCTTTCGAGGATTAAAATAACAAATAGTAAACCGTACATAACATAAACGATTATCCCGTGAGACTTAATACTATTTAATAATTCTTTTTCTAAATTAAAATAATTGTGATACATATAGTTTATCGTGAAATCTCGTTATTCCGAGTTGCTTATTTTACATATATCTAAATGAAAAAAAAATATCAATAAGAGAGCCAATTATAGTTCAAATAAAAAAATAATAAAATTCAACTAAAGGAATCAATCATCGATATATTAAGTAAAATATATCGCGAATAAGATTTTTCACAATAAATATATTTTAGGATCAAATAATTGTGATGAAATTCACATTCAATCATCACAACGATAACTATGTAATTATCTATACTATATTATAGTATAACTGCCATATTCGTAGTTTACAATAACAAAGTTCCCGTTTCATATTTAAAACGACCATACGGACAATTATATATGTATAGGTATATCAAATTGATGTCTTACTGTAAATGGTCTTAAAATAATAATGAAATATAATAAATAACCACATGATGATATCGTAATGTGAAGGAACACTATTAATATACGTCTATCATATTTAGGATGGGTTAAGTTCTTCAATGAAACACTTATCACAGAAATTGATCGCCGATCGATCAATTTTTCATTTCGTTTCACAAAATTTCCTCATAACTTCAAATTCTATGTTACGGTAATTAATAATTAACATGTAGATTTCTAATATTCTAAACGCACCGTCATGCGCGCCTTATTTTCTTGTAAAACTAGTTAAAATCTACTGTAACGATAAAAAGTGCGCTAGCACTCGAATTTATTACCGAATGGTAAAAAATTATAAAACTTGACAACACTGATTCTCTATATTTAAAATTTAACGTATATTTCAAAGTGAATTCTCGTAGTAAACATGATAGTATTCATACACTTCGATGGTGTACCAAATATTTAAATTGGATTTTATCTACAAAAACATTAAAAGCACATAAATAAGATTATTCTAAAATTAACTGTTTTATGTCGTAGTTGATATTTATTATATTATTGGCAGTATTTAAATTTCTTATATCTCCAGATTTTTTAAATTTCAGATATGTTGGCAGTATAGGTTATTAAAAGATACAACATTTATTACAAAAATTTTACGAACTTGAATAATAAACATATTAAGTAATGTACAATTATTATGTAAGTCGTATTCTTAAAACTTACTTTTTTTATTTCTAAAAACTTGTTTCTAAAACATGAAATATGCGATTTATACCGTAGGCAATAAGCACATAAGGATTAATTTCGCGTGTTGTGTATGCAGGCCAAAGGTTAATCAAATTAGGTCGTATAATAAACAAGATAATCCGACACGCAATAAAATAAATAAATAATGGCATTATACATGTTTACCAATGGGTATTTCGTTTAAAACTCATGGTTTAATTGTCTATAGTTCTCTGAAACTTAAACGAATAAAAAATAATGAGTCACAGGAAAAAAACCCAGCTAACTCAATTTTTTAAATTTTACAAGAGTATGTGAGATTTTATGAGTAAAAATTAATTTTTAATTGAACATAAAATTAAAAATTGATTTTAGACACTTAAATTTTTCAATATTTTTTTAGGAAATCGATTAGAAGATATTTGAAAATCAAGGATAAAAAAACGATTCCTGATCACAGTAAATTTAAAGAGTCTTTTTCTGTGACTCGAATACTTTTGAAACTGTATAGAAAGAGATGCCTTACACAAATAAATAGAAAACACAGAAATTAATATGTTTTGTCCCCTTTTACATATGAGGTAACAGTGGGAATAGTCGATATTTTCCTGCAACAAAATTGGTGTCTGAATTTTGAACATGTGGATTTCTATATTAATTATAAAATATCTTAACATCAACAAATTTATCTAAATGATATATATGTATGATTACTTTGCACAATATTCTGTCTGCTGGTTAAGTTATTTCATATGTCTACACTGATTATCATTCTAGTTTGTACGTTATCATCCATATTACCAAAATATCTGTATGGAGAACCCGTAGATAAAAGATTAGCTGCCAGTACCAGTTTGTTTTCTACTCAGAATTCCACTTAAATACACATAAAACTATTAGGGCAGTATCTGCGCCATAGATACATGCTAAAATGTCATTTTTGTCCTGTCGCTTTGTTCAATCATACAAAAGACACTTGAATTGAAATGTCTGGTATCGCCAAATACAAGTGTTGAAATGTATGCATTCTTCAATTTCGAATCTTGACCTCCAACTTTATCTTAAAATAACACACCCGAGGAAGGTTCTTTCTGTATATTTCAAATTTATTACATCACGCTGGTACATGCGACCGAATTTTTAAAACTAAATTCGGTGTTGCCAGCCACATAGGTAAATATCTCCCAGAAATTGTAAGAAAACGTCTTGGGGGTATTTATTAACACTGATAAATTGTATTAGTTTTGTGATTTGTCTGTGGTATTGTTGTTAGTGGGGTAGATATCTGGAGCCGGTGAAGGTCGGTATGATGACGGGGAAGGATTGATGCGAGGGTGGGAGAAGCGCCGGCAGCAGCATGGGTTGGTAGAGTGGCGGGGGTCGGGGCGGGGGCGGAGGACACGCGTTGTGTCATTCGAGGCGGGGGCGCTTCGAGGGCGGGTCTCCCTCACCGCCCCAGTACGCATACTCCGGCAGCCACTTTACGAGCTGCGCGTCGAAGAACTCCTCGAGACGTTTCGCGTCCTTGTACACTTGCGTATCAGGCTGTAAATATTATATAGTATATACCGACTAATATTATTAATATGAGTGTGATATTTTTTCGTTCGTTACGCCTTAACTACTAAACCGATTATCATGCAACTTTGCACACCACACCTTATCAGGTGTACATTAAAGGACATAGTACAAGTATAATCCTTAAAAGAAGTAGTATTCCCGTGAGTAGATCAAACCTACATTATTACGAGCGAAGCCGCGGGCAAAAGTTAAACAAACTATGCGGTAAGATGCCTCTAGAGTTGTCTTTAAACTTGGTATATCAACTAACCACAGATGACCAACACTTCATTTCTTATCATATTAAGCGACAACTGTAAACCATCGGTGATAGTACTGCGACCGAGTGTACGGTGCGAATTCTGAACAGTATTATAATTTCATAGCAATACAGCACGATTTTTAGTAACATAACAATATGATCGTATAGAATATTACCGGATTGTATCTATAGGCGTTGCGGAAGAGCAGCCGACAGTCGGCGACGAACTGCGAGACGTGCATATACCGGAGCGGGCTGCGCGGCTGCAGCTTTATCCGGATCATGTCGAGGCACATCGGCCGCGAGATCTGCATAGTGTACATGTATCAGAAAACGACAAACCCACTAGCTATCGTTAATTGGCACTAAACAAATAATGACAGAGAATATCGGTTGACAAACAGAGAAGAAAATGACACTAAACTATTTTGTCTTCACTATATTTATATATATATTTACTATGTTTTGAAATATTTCAATTATTTCTGTTTCCTATCTTAGACCACATCGTCATTTAACACCAGGTGAGATTGTGTGGACGAAGGTATTGTAACTAGTGTTTTCTTATGGAATATATCACGAGATGGCGCTGTAATGTAATTTTTGGGTTATTTATTTCGTACTGCCGAATAACATAATTTTGGCGACTAGACTTAAAAACTGTACTCTAGTATTATTGAAGTTATAATTCTTTTGGCGCGTTAGGGAAAAATGGTGAGAGTAAATTATTACGATGCGCCCGCACACCGTCAGGAAAAACCGACACCCTGAAGTTAGCTATAGTCAACATTTTATTCAAAAAAAAGTATGTATGTATTGAATACCTTTTTTATATTGTTAGTGCCGTTTTATCTACAAACGTAGAGTAAGGCGAAAGATAAATTTTTTGAATTTTTATTTATCTTGATACGCTAAAGAAGTATAACTTCTAACGCGTGTACATAAGTACACTTTTTTATGAAAATAAATATATATCTTGTGCTAAAAGTTATATATTTTCTATGTATTGTTTGTTTTTATGATGCTTTTTCTTTTAAGTGCACGGCCATTTGTATCTAAAATAAACACGGGTAATTTTAAAATTAGATGAATATATTTTCATATATACATATAATAAGAATGTACATCTGACGTGTCTGTACTTTTTAGATTTTTGAGAAGAAAATTGTTGCAGGTGTTTTAGAATAAGTAATAAATTACATTTCCATCATTTTTAGAAATGTCTGTCTGTCTATCTGTCTGTTTGTTTGAACAGGCATCACTGGTAAAGTACTAGATTTCTCATAAAACATCAGCAAGAA
This sequence comes from Antheraea assamensis, assembly GCA_035772565.1. Lineage (NCBI taxonomy): Eukaryota > Metazoa > Arthropoda > Insecta > Lepidoptera > Saturniidae > Antheraea > Antheraea assamensis. The sequence continues at coordinate 762,160 of JAQQSE010000046.1, read as the reverse complement.
TGTCATCAAGCATATTCTCGAGCAACATTTAGTATTTGTTTAATTAAAATCGGTTCACTCTATCAACAGTTTTTGTAATTTTAAGCGACTTAAGTACGAGAAAAAAGTATACAAGTGAATGTACTTCAGCCTCATCCAAAAACCAAGGCATTTTAAAACAAAAATAAACATTACTACAGTATTTAATTACTAAGACATAGAACGAAATAAGCACGGTCAATATTTTATTTTCACACAAAATAAAAAAAAATACTATAAGAAGTTCAGTAACTGATTATTCATTAATATGCAATAATGCTAATAGATGGCGTTCAACAGACATTTTCTAAATCTATTACTAAAATAGTAACATAATCTAAAAATTGTATAATTTCATACATTACTTATTTATATAAATTCAAAGGTTACTTGTATAAGTAAAATATAAATTTTATTTTCGAACCCATAAGGCCTATGTCTAAATTTCTATTTAATTTTGTGTTGTAAATATTACATCTTATTGAAGTGCAGTAATTAATCAATATGTGTTAGTACCAATAGATGGCGTTCAACAGCTATTTTCAAACGTATTACTAATATAATATTAATTTCTACAAATTTGCAAATTACATATATTACACATTTTTATAAACTGAAAAGTTACTTTGTATAAGTAAGATGTAATTTATATTTTTCGATCCCATATAAGGTTTATGTTTAATTTTGTATTGTAAATATTACATATTGATTATAACTATTATATAGTAATATTATATATTACTTATTGACTCATCACTTTTTGGAAAAATTATACCTACATGTCAATCATATAAAAATAAGCAGGTGTTTGAATCACGGCTTACTGTTGTTTTGAGTACCACGCCGTATGCCGAGAGTCAGATTAAAAATATAAAAGATATACATTCAGATTGTTTGATTAATCACTGTATTTTTGCATCCAGTTCCACGCGGACGAAGTCGTGGGCACAGCTAGTTCTAAATATAAATAATTAAAAGCTTGTACACAAACTACGTAGTAAGTAACGTTCTATACATACATATATAAATAGATATCTCTGTAGATAACAGGTATTAGTTTCAACCCACATCGCTAGAGGCGCTGATTAAAAAAAAGAGTAATATCTCTCTATTGTATAATACACTTTGTGGTGAAGACCTTGGAGTGATAGTGCAGGTTCTCCGCTGGGACGGGCTCACGGAAGGGTAGGCTCAGCTCGTACTGGCAGTAAAGCTCGAGGGTGAGGCGTTCCACTAGCTTCTGATGTCGCGGCGAGAGCCCTCCGTCAGGGGGCGCTTCCTCCTCCGCAGGGCTGCTCGGCAACGACGCGAAGTTTACACAAAGCAGGCACTGCCATGTCTCCGTCTCGCTGCATCATATACACCACAGGTTAAGCATTAGTCTATGTCAACCAAGACTCCATGTAGTATACAAAACTATCTTATACAATAAAATGAATTATAAATATTGCGGATAGAGCTAACCTACAACCACATTCAGTAATTATACACAACATTCTATACTTATAGATGAGTGCACAGCTGATGCGTTCTCGTTCTTTATTTCCATTTCTCATACATTATGTTGGGCGACAGTACATCGTGGTATCAACCTCACGAAAAATTGGTTGGTACTACCTCACAGCCATGTCTCCGCCTCCACGCGCGCTAATTAGTCAAATTAAATAGCGCACGCTCATTGATCAAATTAAATAGCGCGCACTTCCCCGGTTTCCTGTTACACATTTTCGTCCCTTTTCCAAAATCACACCGACAAACAATATCCAGCAACCGAGAGGAAAGATGTTACATATTAAACAAAGTATACTAACTCAGGCAGCTTCTCTATGGTAGGTATGTGGCAGTACTGGTGGAACACCTTCGGGCACTTGTCGCAGCACATGAGCTCCCCTCCATCCATGCAGACCGCGCACCAATCCTCGTTGGGGTCGCCGGAGCCTCCACCACTCGCCCCCGCCCCCACCCCCGCCCCCACCCCCGCCGCAGCCCCCACCCCCGTCACACCGATGGAAGCGTTCAATCCGGCGCCCGCCGTCTTACCTGTATAATGGGAATATAACGTTATTAAATCTCATCACTATGTAAAAGACCTACTGCAGGCCTATCGCTCTCTTCCCGCAGGAAATTAAAGCCATAATTCCCACGACTCTGAGAACTCCACAGTTCTATATTATTCCCACATATAGTGGTACTACAAGAGCACCTCTCAGGTTCATGTTTCTTCACGATGTTTTCCTTCAGTGGGCCGATTGTATTAAGAATTTAAATATAGGCGAATTAAGAAAAATCTTTGATACATGCCAAAGTGCGTACTTGCGGATATCGAATGAACATTCCACAGGTCAAATTATTCTACTATAACTTGTATATAATAATTGTATTCTATATATTAATTTAAAAAAGATAACCTGTCGTGGTATAATTGAGAAGCACTTATATCACAAAAATAATCACATATTTTTCAACAAAAAAATTAATTAAAGTCAAGTCTTAATCAGAATTAATAAAAGACTATATAAAAATTGTTAATAACCTAAAAAATATCACACATCTGAGTAATGTACATCTAACAATTTAGTACGAAGAATTTGTTGATAGATGGCGTTAAAATAAACCTAACAGATAACATAATAAAACAACTAGTAACATAATAAACACCGTCTAATCGATGGCATAAAGTTTGTATCACATAATTCAAATTTTTGGAAGTGATTTTTGTCCTTAAAGTGTAATACATAATCGGAAAGTTCTTTGCTATAAGAATATTACATAACAATATTTATATAAAAAAATCGGCAAGTAGAAGACCATATAACAAAGTTACGACTGACAAAATACTTTAACAAAGCTGTATGAAAAAGACAGATACCTACCTAACGCCCATGATTTATGGTGAAATAATATGAGTTAAGGTTTACAACATACAGAGTGTTTTAATATTTTAATATAAATTTATGTTTGAAAATTGATTTTTCGAAATGAAAATTAAAAAAAAAAACAATTTGTACCTAAAATGTAAATATTTTAGTACAAAAATTGCCTGTTAATTCGCGCAATCAATGTCTTAATTCAATACCTACTATACCTAAGGACACGGTATATATTATTGTACATATATAATTAATATGAACCATAATAGGCTATATGAAAGATTTTGTAATTAGAATTGTTACTAGAAGCTTCAACACTTTCATCACCTAAGGTTCTATCCCTTATAGAAAAAATCCTTAAGGGAACTCTTGTCAAATACTGGGCATGTTTGGGGTGAAGGGGAGTGTGAAAGTAGGTGTGGGGAGCGGAGTACCTGCGAGCAGATTGGGGTCGGTGAGGGTAAAGGTACCTGCGAGCAGATCGGAGTCGGTGGAAGAGTGTACGTGGGGCGCGGGGGAGGGTGCAGGCTCAGCGGGCAGGTCCCGTAGGTCGGTGGGGTGCTCTGCTACGACCTGTACTCCGTTCGAGTCCAGCTTGGCGATGGTCGCCATCAGATCCTGTACCGATTCCGCGCACACCTTATCCAGCTCCGAGGAGGCGCCGCCCTGCATCACATCCACACCATACTGTACTTAGACAGTAATTTTATCATGAAACTTCGAAATACGTGGAGTAGTGTATGTACATAGTCACGGAGACCAGCGGTGGCACAACTAAACGAGACTTCCGAACGAGATGTTGTACGAAGAAAAATAAGTACATTATTCCCAATAAACGGCTTTTTTTGTTATATCATTATTACTGGTAACAGAAAAGTTAAGTTAGGTTTGGTATTTCAAAGCCGACATCATTATTTCAGGAATACCTATGTGTTTATATTTTGCTTACTGTTAAAACTCTTATACTGTCAAGGGAATCAGCAAAGCTTTTTCGGGTCAGCACGTCTTTACAGCCCGCTCACAGTACTCAGGACTACTGTGAGCTAGTCCACTCTCAGAGTCGATTTATGAACATATCGTTTTATACAAAATATTCTACAATTGAAATAAACAAGTTAATTTCTAATATTTTTATACTGAAATTAAGTCAATAAAATAGTTTATTTTCATTGCTCTTTTTTCATCTTTTGAGAAAAACATAATATGTATGAAGCTCTTTTGAAATTAAATCAAAATATTCTACTTTTTAGTAGCCCACAAGACTCAAAAGAGTTTTGGTAAATTTAATTTGGAAACACCATGAGCCATATATTCGGGGCCCCAGCGCCCCTGTCTAAGTCCACCACTGCTTTGACCATATGTTTGCTTGGAATGATTGCTTTTTATACCATTGTTAAAATAAGGGTCGTTCTACTTAATACCTATTGACATTTGAACACAATTTTACATGTTATTAAACTATGGTGCTCAGTGATTGGTATAGAAACATTTGATAGTATTTCATTATTTTCTGGTGTTTAATTACATGTGGGTATACGCATGCGTGCGTGCGCGTGCATGTTCGTAAGTGGGTGCGCGCGTACTTACGTTGAGACTGGGACTGGGCGTCTTGGGGTTGGTGGACGTGACGGCAGGGGGTGCACAGTGCGCTCGCACAACAGCACCACTTCCCATGGGTCGGCAGAGAGTTATCTTGTAGTCGGACCCACCGGAATTTTGACTGGCGTTCATCATGTTAGGCTCGAATCCACCTGCAAATGAAGTTTACAGAAGTGAAAAGGAGGAAACGAAAATAATTTGAATAGCAGCTCTTGAAACATAATTAATTATAAATGTACAAAGAGAGAGAGAGGTATTTCAAAGCAGTAGATAGATGTTCAGGTAAATGTTAAATAAAATCTACCATCATGGGATAGTTTATCCCGTCAGGCTAAGCTAAAGTAGCCTAAAAAAGGTTTAAATATTAAAATATCGTTATTATTATTATCTTTTTTTAAGGTAGTTGTTTTTTTTATTTGCTTATAATAATGTACCATTAGTAAGCGAGTGCTGCGGTATGTGCCATTTGGCGGGCGGCTGATGGTGCAGCGCGAACTGCGCGGTGTGCGCCGTGTGTGTGGGGTGCGCTGTGTGTGCGGGGTGCGCGGGCTGCGCTGGTGCTGGCGCCGGCGCGGGGGAGGGGGTCCGGGGCCCGCCGCTGCGCCGCCCCCCGCAAGCCGCACCCCCCACCCCCGCTGCTACTGCGTACGCGTTCGTTGCGTACGCTCCCATCACTGCATCACAACACAACACAACTTAATTACTTCCAAAAAAATAAATAACAACAATCACAAGAATACACATAAATCAAATCTCTCAGCGAGAACCCACACTGAGGGCAATGTTAAATTCAGTAAAAGTTGTAGGTAAAAGTTTAATCTTGACCCATATTCATTTGTTACCCTGTTACTTATTATATATGCTACTTCCCTAAGTATGCACAACAATACTAGTAGGGGTACAGGAATGCACTTGTGGTGCAGACCTCTAATTGAGCAGCGTAACAGAGTCATAAAATTCACTCCACAAAGTCATGACTAAATATCTCTGTTATTTGATTGGTTTAAATTTTGTATTCCTCATTGCAAATTACACAACGAACTAATTGATATAAAGGAGAAAGATTAAAGAGGCACAACGGTTAAGGAAGATAAAGTAAAAGGGGAGGGGGGGAATGTCAAGGGGAGGTCGGCAAAGAGGGGAGATGTCAAGGGAAGGAGAGGGAAAGAGAGGAAATGTTGAGGGGAGAAAGCTAAGAGGAGAGAAGATGTGGGTAGACAGATAAATGCGGATATAGGCTAGAGAGGCAGAAATATAGATAGATACAAATAGAAAAGGATGGAATGTATCATTATGCATCTCATGATTCGCGTAAGCGTATTTTTACTCCAAGCAATATCCATAGTTTGATACGGGAAATTAGCTGAACTAACTCTGTTGGTAGGCGTGATGCATGGCGGCCTGCGCGGAGTGCTGCGGAAGCTGTGGGTGCTGCTGGCGCACGGGTGACGCGCCCCTCTGCGATGCTGCATTCAATAGCCCTCTTAAATTCATCTCGTTCATACCTGATACGAAACCGATCCCGTTATCCGGACACTTCACCGCGGTTTCTTAATGCCCCACTGTTGGCCAAAGACCCATTCTCTACGATATTGTGATGGTCACAGTAAAATAGGAGGATAACTATCAGGCCTTGACAGGTTTCTACAAGATACTTTTTCTTTACCTTCAAGAAGCATCGTCTAAGTTTAAGACACTATGCGACCATACTCTAAGCTTTAAAAGGTACATATTATAAGTTATTGCTATTACCCCATATAACATTGCGAGTGTCTGGATCGAAATCTACTCTCATATGTCGTTGTCACACGTATTTTTGTTATTTGTTTGTTACTTTATGAATGATCTCGATCCGGTAACAATAGATGTGTCTACAAGTTTTTTCACAATTTCATCAGCCTAAAATGAACAAATTATGTAATAAAGTAATTCAGAGTAACCAAAACAAACAAACGTATGAATGTACCGCAGACGGGCGTTATACATTTCAGTTTTATTCGGAGCGAAAAGAAAGGTATCTATCTAGAAGAGTACTGCGACCGTCTGCACAGTGCGATTGATAATCAATGTTATACAAATGTGTAGAATTATACGTTATAAATGTGTTCGTGGGTGATACCACATTTTTTTCAACCACGAGTCATTATAATAAGGTCGATACGTTCTTGTTTACCGGTAATTGAAAGTGGTAGTACCTATTTGAATGGTGAAATTCGTTAAAGTTATCGGACTTATTGCAATCTCTTTGACGGAAAATGTATAGTACAAAGACATAAAAATTTTGTCGAAGTCGTGGTGGTCTAGGAAGTCGTAGTGGTTTGACCAGTGGAATATCAATCCGATGACCGCAGGTTCGAACCCCGGCAAGTGTCAAAGAATATTTCGGAATTCGCGTAGATTCACTAATTTAAATCGCTAACACTATCGGCTGACGGTGAAGGAAAACATCGTCAAGAAACCTGAATCTGAGAAATATTCTTGTATGTCACCGTATGAGGGGAAAAATATAGAACAATGGATTTCTCAGAGTTTGAAATCGGCAATAAGTCGTGGGCTGGTGTGGTGATAACCTCCATACCTTCCTTCGGGAAGATGGCGCTGTGGTGGGTATCTTACAGGCTGATGATGATGATGCTGATAATTCTAGCAAAAGAGAATACAGTAAATAGAGTAGTAGAGAAATGTCAGATACCATGCAGATGATGAGGATGCGTAGTGGATGTGACGTGCTGATGCCTCAGTGGAGTGTGCGGAGTAAGCGCGCGCCCTCGGAGCTGCGTCACCGCTCCGTACCCCGCGCCGCCGCCACCCCCGCCCATAGCTCCACCCCCGTACGATTGCTACACATGAGAAAAAAAAGGTGATAGAGGAACATAATTTCATCAGACATGTATGTAATCATGCAATCAATTACGCTCTTTTATTCCTAAGTTTTAGCGATCGACCACAATCCCAATATTAAATGACGATATGGTCTAAGTTGGTAAACACGCCACACCAAGAGGGAACTGGTTCTCAAGTGCAGCTGCTGAAACACAGCAATGGATGTACTAGTTGACAGATTTTCAACTTGAGAGCGGTAGCTAGTCAGACGGACTCAGATAAAGTCATACTAACATGCAAACACTACTGGTTTTCACGTGCAGCGGATTTAGCGACAGGTTTATCAATTATATGATGATATTGAAGCCAAGTGAACATTCGAAAATGCTGTAGAAATGTGATCTCGTCCATATGATACTCTTAAAGCACTTGGAGCCATTTGTGGAGTTTTGACTAGCATCATTCGAAACAATTGCAGCCATATAGCCTAGATTATTACTAAAATAACGTAGGGATCCCTTTAATTAAGCCTCTTAATCGCATAACGCAACTTGACACATTGGCCACATAGTCCTCGTCAAACTTTTGCCGCCTTTGAATATGATATATGCACAAAATACAAATGTAGGTATAAACACATATTATATTATATGTATAAAATCAATACAACTTGGAAAAAAATATTTTGTGGTTTTATGAAACCATGATGCAAGTGAAACGTTTGCGAGTGCCTTTTATTTTACCCCTACTTTGCGGCCGGCTGTAATGCGACATGCGCTAGATGAACGAAAAAATATGAGGCGATGTAAAGATCCTTAACTTTAATAAATGCCAATTTTAGATTCCTATAATAACATTTTTACGTTGTTTTGTATTCAACTCTTGGCTGCATTATGCGCAAGCCCGAACTTACTACTTACCTACCTAATACTTAATACCGGCTATATTCATAGTGGTAAAAAGTTTAACGAGGACTCTAAAACCAACTTTCACTGTATAAATAAGAACATAAGACTCCCCACAAATAAATATTGAGGATCGCGAAAAGTATTGGATCATTATTATTGGTCAAGATATATATAGAAACATGTATAAGTAATAATAATGAGAAAAATATGACTGTATAAATATACGACAAAAACAAAGAATATTTAGCACAATTACAAAGAAAAATAACAGCGCGTACAATTCAATAGACGAGACAGAAGTGAAACTTCTGGAAATAATGTCTACAGCTTATTTGTCTTTTATATAATTTAGCTGAAACTAAACAGTAAAAGAATACGAAGTAAAAAGCAACGAGCATTTATCTTAACATGGACAATCTCTTGTCTTATTCTATTGCACTCGTGCATCTCTCTCTGTTTGTAGCATAGTTCTTTTTTTTCTCTCTCATGCCGAGTAACTCTTCCCGTCCCTGTTATTTCAGAAATATTGCATATATACTATTGCAATGTAATATGACCTAGTAATTTTAATTTATTCGCGAAATAAGAAGTTTCACTTCAGAAGCAAAAAATTAAACATGCGTAAATATTTATGACAAACAGACACCTATGTACCTACATCAAATCAATGATTACGGAAACTGACCTGGTATCTCGCCAATGTCTGACGCATGTAAAAGTCTCCAGTTCAATAAGTGTACAAAATATTTTTTTTTGCAAATACCAATATAATTATTATGTATAATATATATGCTCAACTGTATCGTTTCACGTTCAATTGTTTCTTTTTAACCAATCCTAAGCCGCCGTTAGACGTGCTGTAATAAGATTCGAATGGACCAATCGTACGAATGATGGTTCATCTTATAAATAGTTATAGTATTATCGTAGTGTTTGTTTGTTAATATTATATTCTTAAAAAAAAACTAGCCGTGTCCGCGGCTTCACACGAATTTATAACGCAACCAATTATTTAGTCCTATAATTTTGTATTGAATTATTATATTTCCAGTGATTAAAAGACATTAAACAGCGTATTTTTACATTGTATCTTTTTATAAATATTATTCATATAATTCATAACTCATGAAATACTAAATATTATATACTGTTCCTATATAAAATTCTCACCGAAGTTAGCTAAGAATAAATACCCAAGCAATTTTTTTTTGTTGTCCTATTCATAATCAGTTACACCTACACCTTAGTATTGATTAAGCCATTTTATAAAGACATTGTTCTGTTTTTATTCACCTGATGCATAGCGACGTGCTGTAGAGCGACGACTGCAGAGTTGTTCGGGTTCGGTGTGGGGTGGGGCGGGGGCGCAGGGGGTGCCGGGTGCCCAGTTGGACCACTCACCTGGTGGTAGGGGCCCTGGGCCCCAGCACCACCGCTCCCGCCGTCGACTTTCCCGTCAACTACTATCGCGCCCATATTCGACAACACTGTACACAGATGAATAAATTGCGATATAAATAAGGTGTTATAATTGGATCTGAATTCATAATCATGTTCGCAAAATTACTAGAAAAAACAATATTAAATAATTTGTAAATATTTCTAAAGCCTTCCAACGATTTTTCATTGTACCAATAGTTCCCATACTTTTTAAAGCAACGGAACCAATATCAAATATCGTTTACTTTGTATAAATTAAATATTCATTCATAATAAGGATGTGAATATGTTTGTTTGTTATGTTACCACGCTTTAATCCAGGGGGATTGTAAAAAACCATTAAGGTTTAAGTTCCATACAAACGAATGTCGACCTCATAGGCAACAGGTCAACAAAATGTTGGGAGCATAAGTTTTAAAAACCTGATTTATTACAAATCTTTGAAAAATAACAAATGACATATTGTAAAATTATCATTTTTATGTAAAATGTATTTTTAAATTATTTTGTCATTTGTATGATTTTTTTTATACTAAACAATGAAATTAACATGATACGCTATCGTAAAATTAAAAACATAATCTGTCATTTTGATACCCGTGTCTTAAAAAACCAGCCGAGGGGTTAACTACTCAACCGATAATCATGACATTTTGTATAGATGTTGTAAGGAGAATGAAAATGGACATAATGATAATGTGGGGTGAGCGTATACTGACCGCGCAGCAGGTCCGGCAGCTTGTCGAGCGCGAGGTTGATGCGCACGGGAATCTCCGGGTTGGGGATGTCAGCGCGGCGGCTCTTGATGCGTAGCAAGTGCGCGCAGACGGAATGCTTCGCGTAGAGCAGCGCGGTGTCGCTGCCCTGTTCCAGCGCTGCGTTCACGAACTCGACGCAATGGTCGGTGATTGCTGCGAGCTGTTCCAACGCCTCTTTCTTCTCGCTGAGCGTGCGCTGCTTGCCGTCGCACACCTCGTTCAGCCGCAGCACGAGTTGCTTCCCCCGAGTGTTTATCGCGTTCGTCAATCTGCCACATTCATTCTCAACTAAACACTTCCTTACTTTGAAACGAAAGAATATTTAAAAAATACAAACATACATTTATAAGATTTAACGTGCGTGTGAACGAGATAGAATACGATATCGTACATTACACAGTGTTGTTTATGTTAGTAGTCTCCTCATTGAATGTACCTAATAATTGCTCTGGCCGCAGCGTTGTACGTATCTGTGCGCTTGCGCGTTGTGAAGCTTTGCTAAAATTAAAGTTGAAAATCTAGTGTTCAATGAATGAATACTTTAATGCACTTATTTGTTTATACACTGGTGAGCTTAACGCCACAAGGCTAACACAAGGCTGTTAACAAACCAGCGGTATTGTAATCAAAAATAAAGTTATTATTGTAGGTAATGTAAATATAAAAAGCAAAATAAAATAAATAGCAAAAGAAAAAATAAATTAACTAATATTAACATTGAAATATAACTCTGAATACATAGTGTACTGAATAGATTAAATGAATACATACATATACAACATAAATCTACTCATAGACATAAACGCAGCCATATACATATATATATAATAATATAGATAATAATAATAATGTATACATATTTGTGGACTCCTTATTGTATATTGCACTACCTATTACTTACTCTAATCTGAACAGTTCTACATTTGTACGCGCTGTACGTGTAACTGGTTTATCATTGTGATCTTGATCCTCTCTTGATCCTTGAATATAGACTGGCTGTGTGTACAGTGTGTACTGTGTATTAACAAGTTTAGAACGAAAAAACGGTGGATTTCGCCATTACCTGACAACTGTCTGTGTGATTTCATGGACTAATGCTTTCTTCTTATCCGCGATGAGCTGCTGCCGGTCTCTGATAACCTTCATAGCGGAGCCGAGAAGCACTCGCTTGTAACTCACTTCTGACAGAAGGGATGAAATATTCGCTCGGGCCTGTTCATCAACACATATTATAAAAAAAGTCGTCCGTCACGTCTGTCTGTCTGTCTGGATGTTCGCGATAAACTCAAAAACTACTGAACGGATTGTAATGCGGTCTTTATCAATAGATAGAGTAATTCACGGGCAAGGTATACCATTTGTCAATGTTTTTAATGATAATTGTTGAAAAAATTGGAAAAAGTCAAGCCGCCTTAAGCGTTCCATGCACATAAGTATATATTTTTTTAATTTCAGGGTAGGACAACGTCCGCTGGGCCTGCTACTTATAATACACACCATTTTAAATGTCTCATATTTCTATATATCTTCTCATTGACTAAAGGGCTATACCCATACAACCCATATAAAAATACATGATCTCTCATAAAATAATTAATAAAATCCTAAAAGGAAAGACGGAAGCCATTTATTCCAGATAAACATATTCCTCTGTTCTATCGCTGGATAATGGAATTAGAGCAATTATTTAGATACGATACTATGCAATCTATACCTATCTACTATGTGTTGATTTTTAACGTTATGCTATTAAGAGATTGGCTGTGATATCCATATTTGTAACCACAACTGTTATCAAGATTTAATATTAAGCCACTAAATAATATTTCAATGTAAAAGAGACATATTGAACAATTTACTAGTGTCTCATAAAAAAATATGAATTGTTATTTTTTTTTATAAACATTCATAAAGCACATAACAGCCTGTTGCAAAAGAACTAAAATCACTAACTAATCAGATTGTCTTAACTATGTTAACCAATTAGAACACAGCACTTAAGGAACTAGGAAGATCTCTTATTACACCTCCCACACAAAATGACTGCACTGTACTTCGTGGTAAACACCGTGCAATCTAAAAACGACGGTGACCATCGAGAGATTCACATTTGAGAGATTCACAAACTGAATACACACTAGCTGATATCGTAATACGAGAGACCAAAAGTAGCATGTGCATAGTGCCCGTGACCTAATTAGGTACATATCCCTACCACAGAGAATTTATGCACCGGACACTTGAAATCGGGTAGTGTAATAAACGATTAACCCCAGGAGTATCGAAAAGCTTAAAAGGGTATAAGCTTCACACGAACGAATCTAGACTTTATGATGAATGAGTCAATACACAAATTTGTTCGAAATTTCAAAACATGGTCCGCCATTTAGAGAATGGCTCTTACAAACAGCTGAGGGGTTATTAGTGAATATTTCTTACGTGTGCTGCCATCTCTGTGCTGAACTGATACTTGTGGTCTCGGTGATGCTGGAGCTGGCAATCTCGGCACGTGAGTCGGTCACACGTCTCACAGAACAACGTCAGACGTTCCTGTAATCAATAATTAGCAATCCACATTCACTTGGGATAGGACAAACAACTAATAGTATTGTGCTTTCGAGCATACTTTACCTGCGTGTGCTCCGTGCAGTACATGTCGTGTGCATTATGAGAGTTGGTCTGAGCCGCTTGCAACTCGGCTACGGCTTCCTCTTTCGTCTTTATCGTGTGGTCCTTTGTTATTTTTAGCCTGGTAACGATTGTTTTATGTAATTACGATATTACTTCACGTTTAGTCGGTTAGATTAATTATAAAAAAGGTAGAAACCCGATTATCCGGATACAGGTTATTCGGACAATCGATTATCCGGATTAAAATATTCATAATTGTATTTCTAACTTATCGACCCACATGTTCTTTTAAATGATTCATATGACAACATTGTCCATATGCAATATAAAAAAAACTAACTTGAAAAAAATCTACTCTAATAAAAATGAACCTTTTTTTTTCGAACTGTCTACACTGTTGCCCTGACAAGGCCTCTACAGTTTCACCGGACTACAAAAATTAACCAGAACGGACTTGACCATAGATAACTGCTTAGTCTTGGATTATTGTAAATCTACCAATATATCAATAATTATACATTTACTTTTCGATTTGGGGGTTTTCCTGAAGTTCTTCCAAATCCAAGTGTAATGCCAATTAAGTTATAATAAAATTGAAAGAAAATATCACAAAAGTCACAAATAAAAAAAATCTAATCACTATATTATAAAACAAATTCATCCGCCGCGTTTTTCTGTCTGTGTGTTCGAGATAAACTCAAAAACTACTGAACTGATTGTAATGCGATCTTTCCCAATAGATAGAGTAAAGTTTACATGTGGGAAAGTTTAGGTGTATAATTTGTCAAGGTTTTGTGTAAATTGAGTGAAATATAACGATAATTGTTGGGAGTGTTGGAAAAAGTTAAGCCGCTTAGGAATTTTCATCGAAGTCACTGCTTAATTCTTTTCAGATATAACAAAACCCTATTCCCCTTTTATAAATCTACAAAAAAGTCTGCGATGATATATATCTATCTTTTAAGGATAGCTTACTATACCCATCTACCTTCTAAAAACATGGTCACACATAATTAGATAATTGGAATGCTATTTAGACTGATACAGTATTAATCCTTATCAAATTGATCACATTAGTTACGTTAAGCATTTCATGCACATACGTATTTTTTTTTTTATCAGGACAGGACAACGTCCGCCAGGCCTGCTAGTAAGTTTATAAATGACAATGTACTTAAGTAACAAACATTAAAAAAAAATATAATAGGAATGGAGAACCTTTTGAAATCGGTTAAAAATATTACAGAAACAACGAAATCTCTCAGCATAGGTTAAGGTGAAGAATATTAAAGAGCCGTTGACCCACGATAATAATTACACAGATTTCCAAATATCAAATCATGAAGACGTCACTGATTGTCTCAACCGTTTACAGAAGCTATTGAAGTCTCATTTCTATGATATGAGTAGTTTGAGAGGTAGAATGATTTCAGTACATCTATCATTATAGTTATAAACGGATAACAGATATAACTGAAATAAAAAGTATGGTTCGTTGCATCAAAAATCAATAACACAAATTATTTCAGCCAAATTAATGGTTATTCATGGTCAGGTAATCAGATTATATGTTTTTATTATTTACTTTAATATCTTAATAATATGTTTTATGTAAAGAGAAATAACAGAAGTACCGCACTGGTTGCTCTACTTCTCCACGGTTTGAAAACACGCATTCTTGAACGCGTAAATCTAGTAGAAACCATAATTTCTCAAATGTTTGATAACTTTGTATTGCATTAAGCTATCGCAAATTTTATTCCGATAAATACAACAAAGTTTCTTAAAAGTAAAACTAAAAAAAAATGATCGAAATCTTTCCAGTAGTTTTGCATAATGCGCGCACAAAGGCAGATCTTTATTATTTTACTAATGTAGATGTCGCTCGTAATTTTTACAACCCATTGTTATTATCACCTAAGTATGATAATTAAATATTGATTATATGTAGTTCTGCTAAAAATCGTTTATCCGGATTATCACAGGCCACAAATTTATCCGGGTAATCGGATTTCTATTGCACGGATAATTATGTAACTTTGACCGATGAGTGGTTTACGGACCTCTGATGTGCATGCACGCAGTTCTCACAAATAAACTCAGCGCAGTCGACGCAATAGCTGGTGGCCGGTTCCGTATCCTCACAGCTGTTACACTGTTGCTCGCCGCTTATGCCTGTTTATATTAAAAAAAAAAACATTCTTTCAATTTTCGCTCGAGAAGTTGACCCCATTAGAACCTTTGATGAGCGTCGACACGTTTTACACCCGCGGCGATCGCCGCCAAACGCGGTTCGACCTAGGATAAAGGTCGTAAAGTGGACTTTTTTAAAATTCTTTTATAATTATCGCTCTGACGTTGACAGTAAGTTTCACAGTTGTTTGTTAAATACCCACTGATCTCCAAATTCAACAAACTAAAAGGGAATCATCATCGATTAGCAAAATATTCTCGAAATATATATCTTTTTACGCAACAAATCTAAAAAAGTATGAGAAATAATTATTCGCTACCAATGGGTGCAATCAGGGGCACAGACATGACAACGTGTATATTAATATATAACAATGTGTATATTAAAACTATGTATATTAAACATTTTTACTTTGTCTAAAGGTCTAAAGGTTATTATTATAGGATGGATCAATACGTGAACGATGGTCATGTCTGGAAATAACACCCTTCTCTGTGCATTCGTTATAAGCGATTGTAAGATAAACTCGATCAGGTTTCTTGCCGGTTTTTTCGAGGACTAAGTTGTTTTCCGAACCGTTGGTAGTTTTGACATTCATGAGCACCTTCTTATGGCCAATACTGAATAAAAAAAAATTGATTATTACTTAGATCTTTCGGGGTTCGCTGTTGTTTTTGCGTTAGACTTTACTTACTATCCCAGCCATTGCTTCGTCACTTTGTCCGGTACATTAAAAAAAACTACAGTCTTTAATTAATCATTTACCATTAGCGCCGACATTTTCGACAGCCATCTTCTCTATGACGAACCGCTGATCGATCATGTTCGCCGGCTGACACTGCAGTCGGCATACGGGACACGTTATTGTGATCCGATCGGTACCTGCGCCGTTACAACAATATGTAGCAAATATTATAATTATCTCGCGATAGAGCTGTTAATTACATTTCATTTATTTAAGTGAAGCTTATTACGGGAGCGTTTTAAAATTCTGATCTTTTATCCTTTTTGTGTGTCGAAATGTGGTAGAGGTAAACACTGTGTTGGATAGAGTGTTGAAAACACCGGTTCTCGTCAGATCATCGGTCGGACGCGGTCAGTACTTGGAAGGGTGACCGCCTGGAAGCCCCGCGTGACGTTAGTTTTTGTTGTAGTTTTTTTTATTAAAATGTTTCCTTGTAAAACAAAAGTTTCACTTCTGTCCTGTGTCTTTACGATACGCCCTGTTATTTAATTCATTAAACATATGTTTCTATGCATATCAAGTTTGCGAATAATGATATATAAAAAAAGCTTAAATTATCAGAGCAAATATTTACATTAGTAACATTATGTGGTCAGGCGAAACCAAAAGAAAGTTTAGATCTTTTCTAACCTTTACAAATATAATATATCGACTATAAATATTTATTAACCTGCCTCAAACTCGTAACACATTAGTAAAGATAAAAAATATATTTAATGTATACAAATAAAAAAAATTGACAAGATGTAATTCTTTAATCTTGGTTGGCATATTCCAAAAAATATCTATGTGTCTGTTCGTATCCCATTTACGTGATAAATTTGAATTATAATTATATTCTCTGTCCTAATTTCAGTACAAATTGTGTTGCTTTGACAACATGAGAAATAAGACTGTCAGATAACAGTGAATAAGTATTGGGGAAAGTTTGCTAATAACAATCTTACAATACACTCTCTAGAATGATAAAAATAATAAATACTTAAATATTAATGTACTTTTCAATAATTACAGTAGGTACACCATTCTAATTCTCTCTATATAACAATAATCCCTACTAATAATATATTCATACTAATAGTAATAATATATTCTTACGTTGTCAGGGGTAAAAAAAACACAGAGAATCTTTCATCTAGACCCTTAGTTCCCAAAGTGCTCCAGGTGGACCCCTAGGGGTCCACGAGAGACTCGACGTGGGTACTACGTACACGTGGGCGTGA
Organism: Antheraea assamensis; assembly: GCA_035772565.1. Taxonomy (NCBI): domain Eukaryota; kingdom Metazoa; phylum Arthropoda; class Insecta; order Lepidoptera; family Saturniidae; genus Antheraea; species Antheraea assamensis. The sequence continues at coordinate 744,951 of JAQQSE010000046.1, read as the reverse complement.
CAAAAAAATGGCGGTTCACAAATACATACACACATATTACAATGTAATATGATAACAATAATAATGAATAGTGTAATTATTACATATTTCAGTAAATACAACACAAAAACATACTATTTTTCTTTTTATTTTTACCACTCAAAATGGGGAGTTTTCTAAATGAAATAAGTGACAATAGACCAATCAATTCCAAGGAAACATCCTTGTGCTGTGAGTAGATATCAAAACACCCACTCAACAAGAGATCTACTCAAAGCACAATCAATTAATGAATTAATCAATCAATTAAATTTTTTTTTCGAAAACTATTAATTTGTGGTTGTAACTCAGCCGCAACGATAATTTTTGTAGTTAGATCTAATCTTCACATTTTTTGTCGAGTTTCAGGGGGTCCACCGGAACCAGCAAAATTTTGAAAGTGGTCTATGAGAAAAAAGTCTGGGTATCACTGATCTAGACAATAGATACTGTCCTCGTGGGATAAATTAAAATTACATAATGCGAGCCAAGCCACAAGCAGAAGTTAGTAGTATAAAAAACTAGTATTTCATGATGATCGCTCGAGTGGTTAAGACGTGAAAGCGTAACAAACAAACTCACTCCTGCATTTTATTTTATACTTCATAGACTTAACTAATGGTAAATGACGACGTGGCCTTAAGATAGTAAACACGCTAACTTAGAAGGATTAGGAAGATTAGGAAGTTAAAATAGTATAATAACACAATTGTTTAGTGCTTCTAAACTTGCTTTTAAACAATTTTCACTATAATTTGAGTATCTTGTTCGATTGTACTTCTTGAAAAGGCCTATAAAAAAGTCTACGACCTACAGTAACCTTTGTTTGATAAGAGTTATGAAGCTTCTTCAACTTAGTGGAATTGTAAATGTTAAAGCGTTAAAAATTGGATCGCATATTACACGAGCCTATAAAAATCTCTCGGACAAAGCTCGCGCCAAACTTTTTTACCGCTCTGAATATATATTTAAACTTTATAGGTATCGTTTTGACCACAATCTCATCTGATGTTAAATGATGATGTGGTTGTAACGGATCTATACAGGCCCCTTATAGAAAAAAAAAAATATTTATACGAACAACTCCATCTAGTTAGAATTATAAAGAGTTCTCCATACTTGGTCAATATTGGTGTATCGAAATTTTGACAGACATAATAATAGTACAATAACGTAACTAGCGCCAACTTTGGAAACTTTTATAATACAGGTTAAATAAAAGGAATAAAGGGAAAATACATATTATAATATATTCGTAAAATTTTGTAATATATATTAACAGTTATTGTGAATTAGATTAAAGTAAAGATAGAATAAAATCTTTAATCTTTATGCAAATATAGAACATTTGTAAAATCATAGACAAAGTGAAGAATTTCTATTGGTTGTATTTTGTTTATAATAAATGACCAATGGGAATCAAATCAGGGATCATTGTTTAAGATTATGAATGGAAAAGTAGGTCAACGATTATTTAACAAAGGGGCATTATAGAAACTTGTTTAATTTTCGATGCTTGAAACAAAGGATGGATTGTTGTTTAAGATTATGAAAAAAAAGTAGGTCAACAATCATATAACAAAGGGGAACTATAGAAATTTGTTTATATTTAATGCTTGAAACAAAGGATGGATTGTGTGAGAAGGAGGAATAAGTGGTAAATTAAGAACGGAAAAAACCCGAAAAATATCAGTAATTTCGAGGAATGAAAGGACTGATTGTTTGACGAGATTTGGGAGAAGGGCACATGGATAAAAGGGGTTTCAACTAGGGAATCGAGGCAGTTTAAAGAGTTTTAGAATCAGAGTGCTTTAGCGGTCGTAATGACGGTCTAGGGCAGTTCAGAGTTTTAGAATCAGAGTGCTTTAGTGGTCGTAATAGCAGTTTTAGAAAAGTTAGAGAATAAGAGTGCTTTAGCGGTCGTAATGACGGTCTAGGACAGTCTGAGGAATCGGGAATTGTAAGAGTGCTTTATCGGTCGTAATGATAGTTTGCGCATAGAACAAAAGTAAATAATGTTCTTCCAAGTTATTATTCGATTTACTATTATTTAGGGTGTTAATAGTAGTCTCAGATAGTGCGCGTGAGTTCGCTAATAGTGTCAGGGAGATCCCACAGTAATTTTGGTATTATAGTAAACGAATTATCAGTTATTTTCCGTCGTAGAAATATTGAAATATCTAAAAGAAGAGGTATTGTTGTGTTAAGCATTGTAGTCGGTAATTTGTATTTAGAAAGTACATTTATTAGATCTACGAGACTGTAAGTAATTTAAAATTATACATTATTACATATGTACACTATAACTACTATTTATAGAATTCAAACAAAACACATACATACATACATAACACTACTGTACATAGTTTGTAGTTCTGATAATACTATCAGAATGAGGTAAAACTGGCTCAGATAAATTTGTGACAATGTTATAATTCAGTAATACATCATTCCCTAAACTGAGGTGATTCCACTACACAAGTTTTTACTCATCAGTGTTTTATTATAGGAAGTCCCAGTAGGCGTTGAATTGAGTTGGCACCTAACGCATATACGCTTCGGCGGTTCTTGAATTCTCTCTCTCTGTCAAGTAAAACTAGTTTGCTGGATAGCGAAGAGGTTCCTGTATGCCTGAAGACGAACTGGGTAGTTGTCGGCGATACGTTTGCCTTGACCCGGGGAATGGTTTGGTCTTAGAAGCATAGTTCTTCTTCACCAAAGTACGAACCGGTAGCCTTCATTGTCCGACATCATCTACCTAGTGAATCTTCCGCCTGGTGTTAGTCGGCCCTAGCCTAGTCCCAGTAGGCGTTGAATTGAGTTGGCACCTAACGCATATACGCTTCGGCGGTTCTTGAATTCTCTCTCTCTGTCAAGTAAAACTAGTTTGCTGGATAGCGAAGAGGTTCCTGTATGCCTGAAGACGAACTGGGTAGTTGTCGGCGATACGTTTGCCTTGACCCGGGGAATGGTTTGGTCTTAGAAGCATAGTTCTTCTTCACCAAAGTACGAACCGGTAGCCTTCATTGTCCGACATCATCTACCTAGTGAATCTTCCGCCTGGTGTTAGTCGGCCCTAGCCTTGACGTAACTCATTCGACATCCTCTTGTGTTTATAATACAAAAGAATGTGTACTGGAATACACTGAAAGTTATAATAAACCTCTTTATGAATGTCACAACCTCACACTCAACTCTTGTACAGACCTACCATAGAATTATATATATATATATATATATATAATATAAAATAATTATTAAAGTTTGAATTCTATAAAACTCAGGTAACATTCTAATTTCGATGAGGAATATATGTAGGCCAAGTTTAATTAAAGATAATCTAAATTCTATATTTTAGGATTATATGAGCATACATAGATAACTAAGAAAGGAATTATATTTAAGTGATTGTAGTGTTAAGTTTATTTTTCCAACAAAATCATGTAAATATACACCACACCACACCACACTACACTTTTTGTATTGTTGATTTGCTAAAGGGACAAAATAGCCCTTATGCCTATATAGTCAACTACCACATTCACGGCTGAAATGTGTGTTGAGTAGAGTTAGCACAGCATTATTAAATTAATTTATGGTTATATAATAACAACATTGGTAAAATGAATAATCTGTGTGGGATTCGGTTAGCACATTATAAATTAATGGTGACTGGAACCAATCAGATGTTCAACTACCAATCTAAATTAATATCTACAATATTATTTTGTAATACAAATGCTGGTGTTGACTTAACTCTGCACATAATGCTACTAAAACCTATCCACTATCCTTCTGGAACTAGTGTGATTTTAATAATTCATTACTGGTTATGTCTACCATTTAAAAGGCAGTAATTTAATCGGATGGGTGTGTTAGCGAAATCTCTATGCAGGCTGCTGTGATTCCTCCAAACAATCTGAATACTTGTTAGGGTGTTTCTTGTCTTCCCTATATCCATATCCGTCGATCCACACAGTGTTAGACGCCAGACGAGTGGATTGGAGCTGAGCTTTGTCTCCCTCCTACTTATCCCAGAGTCTATTTTGGCCTTCTTTCCTGTGCGGGGAGGTTTGGATTGAAGCAAGTTACTTATTTTCTCCTCGGTTGACTTTGTCATCTTGGAGCTTTCGTTACTTCGGTGAGGATCATGGTATGTCTGATAGTAGACTAGTTATAATCACTTATTAGATTGAATCATTATATTTTTACATTATACAATTAAGGAGCTAGTTCCAGAATCCTTATATCCTGCCTTTTGCCCTTAACTCCCTAGCAATGCTTGTGGTTGTTGATTATTGGGTGTCACTATAAATTTAATAGTGCTTCTAAGAGGCGGGACTTGGGACGGTATTGGGGCCTCCCCCCCTTCCGGGGGAATTTAGGGAACATTTTAACACAACCAACATACACATAATTAAGACACAATTATATTTTATTATAACTAAGAGTAGGATGTATATTGAAATTAAGTGAACATACGAGTATTATGAATACAGTGTTACATATAGATATTATCTTTAATTTATTTATTTGATTTTGAAATAATTGCATTTATAACTTATTGTCATGTGTTTGCTAAAGTTCTAATTATACTAGATTTGATCTATATAATGTTTTCTGAGTACCAGATAAAAGAATTTGTTTCAATTCACAATGTAGAAGGGTCCTAATTTCTAAACGATCATGACAATAATTATATCAATATAACGCTTAAACCAAGATTTTATATCTTTGGTTAACTAATATATGGCAGATAGTGAGAGAGGTGTGTAGTGACGACTAAGCTGTCTCAGTATGGCGAAGGGGTGGGTCGTTACATGGTCCAAGATGATAGTCACGCTAAACCTAGAGGGAGACTGGCTATCAAGTGCAGCTGCCGGCATCAACAGGTGCTTGACGACAGATTTTCAACTTGAGGGTGGTAGCTAGACAGGCGGACTTAGAAAAAGCCCTACCGCCATGCAATATTGATGCGTAGAACACAAATTTCTGTATAAATACATATTATATTATATGTATAACATCGAAACAACCTAAGGATAAATATATGCAAATTTTAGATTTCTATAATAATATTTTAACTTTGTTTTGTGTTAAGCTCTTGACTACATTATGCGCAAGCCCAAACTCACGGCTATATACAGTGCGGCCAAAGAGATTGAAGAGTACTGGACTTCTGATTCCACCTAACATTGCACCAAAAACGAAGCTGGAATCTATAAAATTACCTATCATAGTTATTACTTTTCGAGTCATTTATTTCATTAGAAATGAGGTACTACATATAAACGTTAAATTTTATTGCTACTTTGAAAAGTAGATAATGTTTCAAGCCTAACTGGGTAAGAAAAACTAGAGGCATTTTCCCGAGGACACAATTTAAAAAACAACATGGCAACAATATCGAGTGTTATTTATTTTAATCGTCATCTTCTTACCCTTGTCCCGCTTAAGTAGGGTCGACGCCACATATTTTCCCTTTCCTGTCAGCTGTCATCTCTATATACACATCTTTTATTTACGTATGATTTTCAAACGATTCATCCATTCCTTTTTAGGTCTTCCTCTACACCTATATCCGTTTACATTCATGCTTAAAACTTTTCTTGTTACATGACTTTCATTTCTCCTAATAACATGTCCATACCATTCTAATCTATATACTCCCTACTTTTTCTGTCACTGGTGTTATTTTTAAACTTTCTCTGATATACTAATTCCTAATCTAATAAATTCTAGATACACCACATACCCGTCTTAACATATCTGCCACGTGTAATCTTCTCTCATCCGTCTCTTTCGTAGCCTAGTACTACACACAGATTCATGTTATATTAGATGGCGCACTAAAAACAAACTTCAAGCGACCCAAGTTTTTAAAATATTGATTGATCATTTGTTTATAGTTTTTATTTCTGTATTACAATGATATTTTTATAGGTCAGAAGTAGGGCATGCTATTCGAGTATTCGCCCTTATTTACTATTCGAATACTATCGACTCAAGTATTCGAACCATTCGAGGTTTTTCGAATAATAAATCAATTACATAAATTACCGAAATGCGAACGTAAAAGAACTATGCATCAATATTTTTTGTCATATGTTTTGCACATAATTATTGCCTTTTAATTTGATTTATTTTATATTTTGTAACGCCAAGGAAATTCATTGATGAGACTACTTACTAAATATTTTAGATTAAGACTCGAGCTGTTCTTTCTGCAATACTCATTAAAATACATTATTTTTAAGCAAAAAGCACAGGTTTACACATATGGACTATGAAAATGCTAGTTGACCAACTTGTATTTGACAATCTTTACATGTTAGTCAATTATACATTCCAACGCCGATATGTGTCTAGCTGATTGTGTTAAAGTAATTCGGTATGATTGTTGTTATTAAACATAAGCTAAAAATATGATAATCGTTTATCTAGTTAATAATAGAGAAAGTATTCGAAACACTCGTAAAATTCGAATAACTCATAGTACGGATTGTGGTATTCGTAAAATTCGAACAGTAAAATCGGACGTATATTACTGCCCTAGTCAAGAGTGATAAATATTTTTATATAAGTGTAGAACTGTAGGAGTAATAGTCAAGAAGCTAAATAAACAAGTTCCGATACAAAATTATTATCAACTCTGAGAATTCATCTATTTTCCTCTGAACATATATGTATACAGGCGTACCTGCCGTGACTTTGCCTGTGCGACGTTTTGTATCTTTAGTAAGAATCATAATACTATGCATAATCTTCATGTAATTTTGTTTTATGCGTAGTCCAGTGAAGCTGTAAAGGTCTGTCAGACCAAAGCGTTACTCATTCAAAAAGAAAACTGTTTTATGCAGCGCACGCCGATATAGATCTCAGATGGCAGAATTTTTTTCAATTTCATTGGCACTCATATTTACGTCAAAAGTTGAGTACCCATTTTCTCCTCTATTTATGAACCGATTTCCTTAATTTTTTTAATTTAGTGGCATTATTGGCGGTCTTTAGTATTAATAATGAGAAAGGTAAGAAATAGTCTTTATTATTAGTTGTTCTATATTTTTATTACTTCTATGTTAGCATAAATCATTGTTTAAATTAATTTTACTTGAAATGGAATGTATCTGTCCACTTTCAACGTGAAAGCACTTTAACCGAACACAAGTGCTGCCCTCTAACAAACATTGAGAGTACGTTTAAATCTCGCAACGTGCTAACCGCATTGAGCGTAACTGCGTTAAAAAACAATTGTAATATCGGTAATATCAGTACAAAACCTAGTGCCAGTGTAGATTAGTGCCTTATTAACAAGATCAGCGACCTAAGCCACAAACTCAGTCGGGGTACCCCGAACAAGATAATCTACGTGTGCAGGTGAGTAGTGGATACATGTCCTCGTAATTCCCTATACATTAGTTTATATAGTATTATTATTGTAATCGACAATATGTGTACATTATTTGTCAAAAACTACTCAGTAATATAATATAAAATAATGGAAACAAAGGAAAAATGAATTCCAGATGAATTTGGAGCACGGGATTACCGGGAGTAGAAGTAGATGCAACAATTCTCCTGGTTCCGTATACATAGAAAAATTAAAATTATTAAAAGTGGCATATGTGCCCCATTTTTTTAAATGATAGAATAACATACAATAGAGCGTATTTGAAATGCAAAATTATGAAACTTTTAATCGTGTGAAATAGATATTGCAAAAGGTGATGAGACTCATTGATCTGGCATCTCTATTTTTGTTTTATCGATTGCCTATCACGTTACGGTCGGAGAGATTCGTATTTACCTTGGTAAACAATAATTAATACAGTATTAACCCTCGTAGTACCTTATAACGAACAACCTTCCTATGTCGTACACTAAAGAAAATTGAACTAAATTTAGTTGGTTTACCTTAAATCCCATACAATTAATAATTATACACTCAGCGCAACAACCACTCTTAATTACGAAGAAATACATTTATAATTTAAACGTCCTTGCACATAAATCGGAGCTTGTGGTGAAGACAAACATAGTGATGAAACCATAGCATGGTTGCAGGGCTTTTTTTTAGACTGACCTGGTTAGCCACCCTCAAGTTAAAAATCTAACGCCAAGCATTCATGGGTGTGTTGCGGCAGCTGCATTTAAGAGCCACTCTATATTTTTAGCGTGTTTATGGTAAAGCCATGGTTTACATCAGGTGAGATTATGATGTACCGTTAAAACCTATGGATAAAAAATATATTTACAGTAAGTAGTAACAGCAAGATCGAACATATTAACTCGACGTGTCGAAATTTCCAAGAAAAACACCAGAGCAAGTAAATACCCGGCTCATGCTTTTGTTATTGTTATTGGCCAAGTGTCATGATTGCATTTTTTTTTTAATTGATTTTAACGATTTAATATTTTTACTAACTAAAATGATATTCAAATGATTTAAACAGACTTCAGTGAGCTTCCTGTTGTCACTTTTAGTATTTGTTTATTCCCTCACAATTTATCGGTCACCGGAAATGCATTGCATTCGTATTTTAATATCGTCAGCGACAAAGGTGGGATAGTTAGTTCTTGTTCAACGATCGGAGGTAAAGGTCGATAACAGATAAGTAGTGCTGCTAAGCTTTAAAATGTATTAAGTTAATAAAAGGCGGTTAGTAAATGAGTTCTAAAGGAAAAAGGTATCTTTATAATATAGGATATTTTCATAACAAGAATATTCAAGTCTATATAAGAAATTTTGGTTCGAGTTACTAAACACACCAGGTCCCTGTTTTACCAATCAATCGTAAATCAGCTATGAAACTATTAACATGGTCAAGAAAAAAGACCGTTGTGTGTTGGCTAAAAAGATTATTTCTGTGCCAACCCAAATTTTGAGTAGGTAGAAAAACATAAACAATTTACTAGACAAGTCGCGGAAGGTGAGAGTGGACCTAAACTGTTTACCTTGATTATCTACTAAGCATGTTCACACGTAACCTCATGAATTCGTTTTTTGAGACAACATTTCAAACGCCAAAATAAATGTTTATACAAATATTCAGCTTATACTGTTTTATACCGATATTGATGCTTTTTTTTGGCTTGAGTATTGCAAGTACAAGGAACGCGTCAAATACTCCACCCTGCTCAGACGTTTTATTGGAGCACCTACATCAAAGTTTTTTCCTTATAGCACCTACTTCTTATTGGTGAACATCAGTATTGCGGCAATGTTTCCGCAGTGTCAAACATTACACAGGCTCTCTCAATCTAGTTCATTATCTTTATGGTCAGGGTAGAAAATATGTTATTTGACCGCTATCTACTACAAGATAACCATCTTATCAATTCTATTAAAATAATATCACCCATATTTGTAACCACAAAAAAAACTTGTTGCAGTGAAATACTTTAAAACTGAACAAATTCCACATTAAATAATATTTAAAAACTTAGTCAAGCTATATATCTGTCAAACATGAATTACATAGTTGTGTTATTTCATAACACTAATTGTTATTATGAATTGTTGTGAATTATTATGTTGTTGCAAACGTATGGAATTGGAATTTGTAACAATAACATAATAATTAAATGAGCATGCGTTGTTTGTATCCTTGTGAGGAACGTAAATTGATCTCCCTATCGCACTTATTGATTACTGGATAATGCTTGTTTGCTCGCACGTTTCGCACCATTGTCATTAAAAAAAAAAACAAATAACCAACAACAAAAATAAAGTCTATAATAATTTCCTTTCAATAGCGTGGGAATAATTTAGTTTATTACTAGCTTTTACCCGCACCTTGGCTTCGGGAACAGTACTTTATGTGGATGAAATGTACCCTACGTCCTTGTCTGTACTCCTGACAACGTTTATGCACAATGTCATAATGATCGGTTGAGTAGTCAAAACGTGAAAGCGTAACAACTAAACAAACAAACTCACATTCCCATTTATAATATTAGTTACAGACGAACCGGATCCTTTTAGGCAGCGGTTCTCAACCACATTGATGTGTTGCAAGCACCTGTCAAGTGTGTAACAAGCTTCACAAACTCTCACTATCGTTCACTTTGTACTGTCTAAAATTTTGCAAGTAATTTAGTAAGGGTGTCGCAAATTTGAAAAGGTATGGTAGTGCGACATTGAGTAAGGTTGAGACCCGCTGGCCTAAAGGGATACGGGAAATATACGGGCGGTTTTTTCTATGCCTTTATGATAAAGGGTCGAAGGAATTATATCATACAAATATAACCTCGGCGAGCTTCGCTAAGCTTCAAAAGTCTGTTTAAACATATTCGGTTTTATTACAAAAACAAAAATGAACATATGTTTAACATTAACACAAGTTTTATTAAACAGTGTCTAAAATTTTTAACCTTGTTGAACACATATTTAAAATACTTTATTATAAAAGAGTGTCTAAGCGGTCCCTAACTAAACGATGTTGAAAAAGTTGCGTTGTTCATAAAAGGCATGTCAGTTCCCTTTATATAAACCACTGAGCCTTAACATAAGTAATAATTATTAGCTTATTATCGAATCGTAGATGAATACAACGTGCATAAAACAAGATGAAATATTAGATATAGCGCAGAGTTAAAATGAAAATAAAGTTAAAAAGTAACCAAATCAAATATTTAAATGCTATATATGGCTTTCCTAGTCGAGGTAAGACAATCATAAATTAATAAATCACTTTAAGTGTAAGCTATTAAAAAAAGAACAAAACATGGAGCAACGATGGCCGTTATGAAATAGATAAATAAATTTGAACACTCATTACTCCTGTCAGCCACTGAATGAGACCGACGAAATATTGTCTGTTAACCGAGCTATGTTGCGCTAATAAGGCTCTTTGTTGTTGACCATTTTACCTAAAATAAAGTTATAGAACTTCGTGTTAGTGTGAACTTGATAAAAACTACGTCGAAACAACAAAGGTTCTAGTTTTTTTTTTAAATATAAACTAAAAGTTACCTAAAAAGTCTCTACTGGCAGCCTGCTTCTCTTCTATTTTCGTTTTAATACAAGGTTCGCAGGCGGAGTGCAGGCACTCCATTAACTTCGGAGTACCATCGCTGTGCGCCAATGTCCCCTGGCACATGACGCAGCGCACACTCGACAGCGGCACGCGACCAGTCGTCGGTGACGCGAGCGAGTCCGCCGAACCTTTATCATGACCTTCGGCGGAATCACCGCCTTCCGGGTTGGAGGAGGTGCCCGCGGAACCCGCCGCGACATCTGGCAGGCTACCCACCTAGTAGACCAACGATTAAACTGGTAATTAAAAATGCTCACTAAAAGAAATACAATAAAATAAAAGGTGTAATATATGCTTTTACGTGTATACGTGAGAACTTAATTATTGGCGTGAATATAAAGAATAATCTTTTTCACATATTAGCCGTTTTGGACCGAATCAGAAGTTCGGACGACAAAATGAAATAACTTATGCTTAAATTATTATATTAAATAATATTTATGTTTAAAATCTATTGTAGCTTTTGCTCGCGGCTTTCCTCGGGAACAGTACATTTTTTCTAGGTGAAGATACTTTATATCCTTTTCTGTACAAACAAACAAAGTCACTTTCGCGTTTATAATATTAGCAAGGATTTCAACAGAAACAGCTTATTAACTAATTCCATGGTATGTTACTTCGGCGCGTGAACTTCTCTTTCAAGCTAAAATTAATTCCCATAGTGTACTAAAAGCGGTACCACTTGGTACTACTGCTGTACTGGTAACAGTACTAATGGTAAGGTTTTCTGTAAACCCGCCCGCCTAGCTACCACCCTCAAGTTGAAAATCTGTTACCAAGAACCAATAGGTGTGATCCGGCAGTTGCATCAGAGTGAGTCTCCTCTTGGTTTAGCGCGTCTACATCGACATTTAACATCATGTTAGATTATGACCAAGCGCTAAAAGAATATAAAGTATTAAAAAAATTGTTGTCTGTAAAGTCGGTTTACGGACGATAGTTTTACGTGATAGCGTCATAAGAAAACATTGATGAAAAATTACATACTTTTAAGAATTGAATTATCACTTAATTACCGATGGAGTGGAAGAGAGATAGATGCGTCACAAGCTGAACGCTTAGACCGATCGCGCCTCTTTATCACTTGTTCCGCGCTCTTCCTTGCACGCTCGGCACAGAGGGAACATGACAATGAGTCATGCTTTTTCGTGCGTGCAGCTGGCGTTCATTAGTTTATAAGACGTTATCACGTCAAAAATCAATAAAAAGTAGAACCCTTCATTTATTTATTTATATAAAATATTTTTAGTAACATTAAACAAAATTATAAGTATCAACGATACCTCCATAAATAGAAAGAAAGCATTAGCCTATCACATTTTCTTACCCTTATCCCACCTAAATGGGGTCGGAAGTCTTCCACTCTCCCCTGTCAGATGTCATATAAGTATTCACACCTTTTATACACATATCATTTTTCACACAATCCATCCGTACCTTTATCGATCCAAATCTTTTTGTTTTATTAAAATACTAGGAGGCCCGGCGGACGTTGTCCTGCCCTGATAATAAAAAATTATATACTTATGTACATGAAACGCTTAAGAGCTTGACTTTTCCGATTCTTTAAACATGTATCATTATATTGCAGCCAATTTACAAAAAATCATTGACAAACGAACCTTCCCCGTGAATTACTCTATCTATTGGTGAAGACCGCATTACATTCCGTTCAGTAGTTTTTGAGTTTATCACGAACATCCAGGCAGACTGAGAGATGCGGCGGACGACTTTGTTTTGTAATACGTATTATTTTTAAAAGAACTCTGTGTGAAACAAAACAATGTGATATATAAATATCAATGCAGATAAAATAAAAATAAAATTTTGAGCGACCTTTAAAAAAATATATTATATTTTGAACTGAAACTTAATAACAACTTATTTGCTTTTCGTGCCCAAAAAAACTGTTGCACAAGACACCAAAAAATTAAAATACAATAATTTCTATAATTTTTAAAAATATTATTAACCGAACTAAAGTTCTATATTTTAAAACGTGATAAAATAATAATAAGGCACCCGAAAAAAATGATCGATTTTTTGCTCCACCCTACAAGAATTATAACCACTGCAGAAACAACAACAACAACTGTAAGTGTAAGTAAGAAAAAAACAAACAATTTGCAAATTGTGAAACATCTGTTGAATTATAACACATTTTAATATGTAATAAATAGGTAATATCAACTTTAAATATACTTATTTTTTATAATTAATTTATTGGCAAGCATATCGTTAATATTTTTTCCACCATTTTTAGAGAACCATTTTATGAAATTTTAAACGTGTGTTTAAACAAGATCTTAATCGATCGTACTACCCCCCATATACAAGCAGCGGCAGCCGGCACCCGGCCCCCCTTTGTTGAGGAGCAGACAGCTGAGTGCCGCTGCCGCCTCAGCTATGCGTCCTTCCAGCGTGAGGCCCAAACTTTTCATCTCGGCCCCAACCTTGATACGGACGTCCTCTACAACCACATGGGCCCCAGGAGGTGACCCCTACCGAGGCGCATGAAATAATAAGGCCTTGATTTTGTCGAGAGCCACCCTGAGGCCCAACCGTCGGATGGAAACGCTCCTTGTGGGAGCGCGCCGCAGAGCACCCAGTCCCCAGATACCACAGGAGTGGAAGAAACACTGTATTCTATCTCATCCTCTCGCACGTTAAATTCTATAGATGTATTTGTTTCTCCCTTTTTCGTTTCACCAAGTTTCAAATCACAACGTGGCTAAAGTAGTTTCACTTCAAAAATTACATACATATTTATTAATTTCATGACATATAATAATAATAATAATTTAATAATTGTCAGATGATGTTGGATTAATCAGAGTAGTTAGAACTTTATTACGCTAAACATTGTATCCGTGAAATTTGATAAGTGTTATTAAAAGAATGTGATCTTTTAAATTAATAATTGGTCATTGTCCAGCGGACGTTCCATTAAGTTTGAAAGTTATTGAGGTTATTTTATCAAAAAGTGTACCCGATTTTTTTTTAATTTCATTGTATTTATTTTTAACTAGCTGACCCCGGCGAACTTCGTACCGCCTAATAGTCGATTCTTTAAATATTTTTTTTAAATACTTATTCTGCTATTCGGGCCCTCGTATAAATATTGATATTAATATTTATACGATACTAACGCCACTCAATTGTTTTGCCATCCCGGAACCTCTCCACTAACACTTAAACTTTAGGTATGGTATTAAAGTTCAAATTGAGTTTTAGGTATTATTACGAATAGTTTGTATGGGAGTATAGAAAAGTGTTGTTTTTAGAATTTTTAGGCAAGTTCTTTAATTTTTCTCGCCGTAAGATCCATCCTCGTACTTCAAGAAATATTCTAAAAAAAGAATTAGCGAAATCGATTCAGCTGTTCTCGAGATTTGCGCTTAGCAACACATTCAGCGATTCATTTTTATATTATAGATTATGTTCTAATACGTCAATTGCCAATGGCTACTAATATGTCATTAGGCATTCATTTTCTATTTTTTAATAACGAACTACCATTTTTTTTATTGGTAATCTCTACTCAGAGCGACTGTTTGATCAAAGATTAATATTTGTTTGAATTGTACGTGTTTAAAAATCAGCATGAATGTTTATTTAATGTAGTATAATGTAATTGTAATATATATTAAAAAAAAATTTCTTTCTGCAAGTAAACTTGAACCACCAAAATGTACTAAAAATGGACACATATAATAGTAGCAATTTCCCGCTGCTTCGAAGCCATTTTCTACGCAGTAATTATTTTCGCATCTTTATTTCATATCTATACATATAAAAAATGGCTGACAGACGGGAAAATGACGAATTTTCATACGAATTTTCATACAAATTTTCACCCCTTTCGGGTATGGATTTCCAAAAACCCTTTCCTTAATATTTTCCTACAGTGTAAAAGCTATAGTTGTACGCGGGTTGCAAACAAATTTTCACGGTCCTAACTCCTGTAGTTTGGATTATGCGTTGATGTCAGTCGATCATTTATTCATTTATAAATAGATAGCTTAGCCCCGCGGTCGCGCGGCTTAGTTTACGTCAACGTATTCCTAGGGAACAGCTCTTTTTGTGGATGAAATATACCCTATGTCCTTTTTTGTATTCCTGAAAACAAGTATGCTAAACTTCATATTGATCGGTTTGGTAGTCAAGCAGTAAAAGCATTACAAACAAACAAACTCCCTTTCACATTTATAATATTAGTTAGGTTAACATAGATCGACTTGTTCTAAAAATATTAATGTTTAAAACTATAGTATTTTTAATGCAACCGAAGCATGTAGTTTATTTTAACCCCTGTGCTGATTTTTTAAGTCCCAGGTCTAAAATGGCGGATTATGTTTTAATTATTTTTTTTATTTACTATATCGTACATTGTAAATGTTATGGTTGAGTCAAAAAAAGATCGCACAAAACAAAAAAATAATTTAAAATTACATTGTACATAAAAAATATAATTTTACAATGCATAATTTGTTATTTTTCAAAGTTTTGTAATAAATCTGGTATTTTATTGAGCTTATACTGCTAACAGTTGGTTGATCTGTGCCTCATGAGATCTACCTTCATTTGTATGATTTTAGCCAGTCCAGGGGTTAAATGATTACGGCGGATTATGAATATCTAAGATTAACTTTATAAAAGTTTCCAGTCCTATTTGTGTTAGTAATCGTCAGAAGGGACGATGTGCACGCACAATTTCACAACGATTGGTTAAGCACTCAAGGCGTGAAAGCGTAACAAAGAAGCAAACACACTCACATTCGCATTTAAACATTAGTAAGGAAAGATTGATATTTGGTAATGTTTACTAATTTATTCACGTATTACATAACTTTACCTACTCAGCTAATTTATTGTACGTGCTTATTAATCAATTAAATCTGATTGGTTTCCGAATAATCCTATGAGTATATGTTACTTTAAAAGTACGTACAGATTGTTGAGTTAGTGTTGAATGTCTCGGTATTTTGGATAAATTTCGAGTCATCTAAAATACACACTAGCGTAATTTTTTGTAAGTGACTCTTTTTTTACATCGCCTCAATTTTTTTTCGTCTATCTATCGCATGTCGCTTTATAGCCGGTAGAGGAGTAGGGGTAAAGTGAAAGGCGCTCGGCAGAGCAGCCAAGACCAAAGTGGTGGCGCCTATGGCCGAATTGAAAAGTTTCACTTGTATCGTGGTTACATAAAACCACACAATAATTTTATTTTATTGTCGCACGGCACTATATATAAAGTCTTTGTGGTTGAGTAGTTTGACTAGTGAAATGGCAATTAGATGGGCATAGATTCGAACTCTGGCATGTATCAACAGATTTTTCGGAATTTTATTAATTTATACTGGTAACACTATCGGCTGACAGTGAAGGAAAACACCATGAGGAAATCTGAACCTGAGAAATGTTCAAGTAGTACGACCGTATGTGGGAGTAATATATAACTGGATTGCTCGGAGTTTGAAATCGTCAATACGTCGTAGGCTGACGTGGTGATTGATTACACCCATACTTTCCTTGGGAAGAGACCTATGGGCGGGCAGTGGGTCTCTTACAGGCTGATGTAATGATGACTGTACTTGATTGTTAAAACACAGTGCAATCCATAACACCGAGATTTGTACAATTTATCAATAATCGTGACTGTATTACCAGCTTACACAGAACTCTATCCTGTTGTACATACACTTGCTTATCCAGCAACACTGCAAATGAAAAGTCAGACACTCGCACTGCATTTATTCAAATATAAATATGTCAACAAGATCTAAAAAATTTAAGTAATTTAGCATTTATAAATACATTATTAGTACTAGGTGAGGAGACCCACGACTTTTTTTTTCGAACTGCCTACACTGTTGACCTGGCAAGACCTCTGCAGTTTCACTGGACTACTACCCGCGACTTCGTCTGCGTCGTTTAATATCTTAGTGATGTATATTAGATACAGAGAAATAAAACATTTCAAAAACTTAAAACAAAAATATACTTTGCTTGCAATATTTCTTTAGGCTTTCATATATTTCGTAGTGCTTATGAAATTATTTCTTAAATATGTAATAATCTTATATTAAATGAAGACATCGTAATATATATTTTTAGATAAATGCCAAGTGTCGAAAAAGATCAATACCTATCCGGCAGTTTTCGCGTGATGCGCGAACAACAGCAGACCTCGATCATTTTATATGCATAGCTATCAGTCTTTATTGTTACTATCATCATTTTCTTACCATTATCCCACCTAAGTAGGGTCGGCACAAAATGTTTGTCATGTGATGTATGATATGGCTTAATTTTTACGATCGGCCAACTGCCTGACACCAACCCTCCTTGGGATTACTTTGTAGTATCACTATATGTGGGAAAAATTCATTTACTACAATGATGTGGGCTGATGAAATAATTATGTTACTTAATTCCTGCAAGCAAAAAGTTTTAGCCAGCTATATTACACATACCTGTAGATTGACATTATATAATATTCCTATATAGAGTTATAAATCTATTTCACGGGATATAAATGGGTAAGGCCGCCAAAATTATTATTGTTAGTTGGAGCAAATAATATCAAAATGTCAGGGATACAGAAAAGAACATATGGTACTTTTCATCCACAATAAAAAGTACTGCTACCGAGGGATACATTAAATCTACAATGACGCGAACAAAACTGCGAGTAAAAATTATTATACAGTAGATGGATAAAACAGATCGAGTATCTAGACAATTATTTAGATAACTAGATCATTTTGAGCATAGAAAACTCGTGCGTAGCCACGGGCAATTGATAGTGTTAGCACAATTGCCCAACAAAATTCATTTGATAAAATCACTCTCGTAACGTAAATTCCGCTACGCTTACGAAGTCGCAGCTCGGTTTACAAGCAACCATTAACTATAAAATAACTATGGGCCATTTCTACCAATTTCCAACAAACCAACTACTAAATCAAATTTCAAATAACTCTTTAATTTCAGGGTAATTCAGTTTCGAATTGCCTGCCCTGATCACTTTTTTTATATGACAAAGGGCAGTAAACAGTCCGACGGCCCGTCTGATATTAAATGGTTACCGTTACCTATGGACAACTGCAACACCAGGGACATCACTGTTGTATTGCCAACCTTGATAAACATCAAGTCTTATCTGAATATCTTATCATCTGGATATCTGGATATATTTGGACAATCGAAGCGATATACCCTGATCACGTTAATAGTCCTCGTAATTCTTTCAGGCATCATATTGATGACCATTATGCAAACGAATTGTACACAGTTATGAAATATCGGTAACCTTGTTTCGTCTAGAGTAAAACGATTCCATTATATCTGTGGAAGCTGTGCAGGCTTTTGGGAATACATATTGTATTTTATATATAGTTCTGAAAAGATATTCTTAAATTGATGTTAGGCATTAAAACGCCAGCAATACTAACACTTTTTACGGCATACTGCCAAACGCTCTACGTACGTGCAGTCTGTGTGTTAAGGCCTACAACGCTCTGCGGATACAGTATAATAATACACTTAGAAAGCTCTCGGGACTGCCTCACTTCCGTAGTGCGTCGGGTATGTTCGCTGAAGCCTGAGTTGATGACTTTCATGCCATAATACGTCAGCGATCTGCCGCGATGTTGAAGCGATTCAGAGGTAGTCCTAATAGCTTTCTGAGTGTACTTACTGGTAGGTTGGACGGCCTCTTTGTCAGCCACTGGGCTGGACTACATGTACGTCGCGGCGTATACGTAGTTAATAAAATAAGTAATTATATAATAAAGTTAATAATACTAACACTAGGTTAAAAATTTGTACATTAACAATTTCAGGTTACATAGATACACTATTATCCGAAATAAAGTTTTATTATTATTATCTGCGTAGACATGCAATAGCCTCCTTTCACTTTTAGGTTTTGCTTCATTTTCACATTTTAGTTACGGTATCGTCAATTTAGGTACTGCTTGGTGGAAAGTAATTGGAACGTCGAAAGTGCGGATACGTTTGTATCCATGTATAATAACCCGGCATATAAGGCGGGTGGTAGCGAGAAATGCCTCCTTCCATCCATGTTAAAACTTTAACCCTTAGAATAAATTTTGGACTTCCGCGGCATTGATGAAGAAGTTGAGCATAGGAAGTCAAACAGTTTTAGCGCGAATGCAAGTAGGAGTTTACATAGGAATAACACGCACAAGTGAACGTTAATTTTTTTTTTTTTAGTTTGTACTATGTAGGTTTCTCTTTTTTGATATCTTATAACTTTTTTAAATGCACAGATAATCGTATACCATCTTATTACAAATACAAAAATTAACACGTGTTTAACACGAGTTTTACTAAACAGCGTCTAAAATTTTAAACTTTGGTGAACACTTCTTTAAAATACTTGAAACATGATTTGATCAAGGTTTAAAATATTAGATACTGTTTAGTGAAACTCGTGTTCAACTAGTATTTTATTTCTTTTATCATAGGAAGGATAAACTTAAGATGTATGTATAATGTCGAGCTATTATTACCACATCTGTTATTGCCAGCAGATGAGTACAAAGTATGTTTTAGAACAGCATGTTAGGCCTACTCTACTACTGTCTCCAATACTGCCTTAGAGGTATTAATTTATGAATAATTTCAGGCAGGCCTCACAACAGCTATTGTGGCTGAATGAAAAGGAATCATTATCAATTATAATAACATTTACCTACTTAACTACATATTTAGACAATTTAGATAATATAGGTAATTTTATTCCTACGGATGTTTACAGTAGAATTGGGGTTTTCTTTCATTTTATTTAAAGAATCTATAGCACATCCCAATGACAAATCCAATCCCTGAATGAGAAATCAACTTTATCCATATCTATTTTAAATTGTTGTAAACACTTTATGAAAGCTACATGGAAATGAAAAAGGTTCTGACTACACCTATTATAATAACATGAACCTTCGCCGAAGGTTGTTAATGTAGTGGCAATTTTATTATTACATCCCTACAGAATTTAAGTCATTCTAAGTTGATTCTATTTAAATGTATTACTACTGCTCAGTCCCTATGGAAAAGCGTTATAATATGGAAGTACTTTGAACTATTCTCTATCTGCAATTAAAAGCTGAATGTGAAAATTAGTTCTATAATTTCAGACATTAGCCAAGACCAAATAAAAGACATTTTAATTTTATTTATAGTATTGCCTTTATTTATCATTATTAATAGCTTTTGCCTGTGGCTTCTCTCACATTAATGTAAATTAAACTTATCACTCTGGAACATTACTATTTTTCTGAATAAATATTCTCTTTATGTTCTGACAACATAGATGCTAAATTTCAGGATGATTCGAGTAGTTACGGCGTGAAAGCATAACAAACAAACTCATCTTCACATTTATAATATTAGTAGGGATTACATACATGAAATGGAAAAGTTGAGTATTCTAAAACCTAAAATGCTTAGAAAGTGTTGATCTTGATATCAAAGCCAAAGAGAACATAAGTTTATGCCCATCGTGAAACATGAGTACCTTTTAAAAAGGAACAAATTCAACAGGAATGCTAATAGAAGACTACTATCATGAACAAATTACTCAAGAGTGAGTCTCAACTTTTTATAAACTTGCAAAATTGGTACATGGTATTGGGGTTGATCTGATCTAATCTAGGACTAGATCACTTATTACCTATATATTTGAAAAGAAGTGAATCATCCACTAACATACAATAGTTCCTTATAGCCACTATACAATTTTATATGAGTGGAATAGCTTAAAGAAAGGAAAGCAATTTTTAAATACTACAAATTTAAATACATATATCCTAATATATGTTTTTAAATTACACAAAGTACACAAAGAGGTATTCATGTTCGCTAAGAAAATACCAAAACAATTACATTATTTAATATTTATCTATATTACTTATGTAAACAGATAAAGTTCTTTTGTAAGAGATAATTGTGATAAATAAATAAGAAACCACTGAGCCCAATATAAAAGTTTTTTTTCCTACCAGAATCTTAAATTTAAGAATAGGCAAAATAGTTAAGTATATCATTGTCCTCTGTTTCTCGCCTGATTTTTTTTATTTTTGTTAAGTAGATATTAAGGGTTATCAATAACAAAAAATTTGAAAAAAGTTAATTTTTTTACTTAAAATTGAAACTTAATAAATAGATTAGTTATGGTTAAATTTTGTCCACTGGAGTAGTACTAGTCTACATTATTCATTATAAGTAAATAAATATTTTATTCTTATTATTTTCATATTGTAATTGATATATAAAAAGTCACACTCAGTCATTATTAATATTTGAAACATTTTATTTATATTTACAATTATTTTAATTGATATTCCAAGATGCTTTATGTTCATTTATGTGATAATTAATGATAATGATATGGAAATGCTAAATCTAGTGGACGGACTTTTGAGTTCAGCTGCCAGAACACACCTACAGTTGTTTGGTGGCAGACTTTCAACTTATGGGTGGAAGCTAGCCAGATGAGCACCAGAAAAAGCCCTGCCAACATACCATTTTCCTGACAATATTTTCTTACAATGAAAACTCTTTACAGAACTTGAAACTACTGAGTAATATTATTTCTATTCTATACTGATACAAAACTGTAGTCGTCATAAGTCATAAAAATATATGTTTTATGGAAATAAACAAAAAAAAAGAGTAAATATAAAAACTTTATGTAAAATGAACAACTGAATGAGTAAATTTTCCTAAGTTTTAATAGTTAATTTGTACAATATTGTATCAATTACTTTCAAGTGAAATTTAGTTTTTACTCATGGTACTTTCTATAGCGGATTTTAATAAAATACTCACATTGAGCTGTGCTGAGGGTTGTGCATTGGCATCGGGCAAGTCCTCATGCACCTCCTCTTTAATGGTCACGCCGAGCAGCGGCCCTAAGTCCATCAGGGCCCGCTCTATCTCCTCCCCGCTCGGTTGAAAATTCACGTTTTCCATTCACAACACTGTCGTGTCCCTCTAACTTTATTTTACTCCCTTCGTCATCATTTTCACTAGACACGAACTTTCACTCCTCGACTGGAAGTAGGCACGTCAACATACCGAAGATTGCGAGATGCGGACATTTGAAAGCGTCTCGTGAAGTACTCTGCCATGTATGTATATTTTTCACATCACTAAACTATTTACGATTTTGTATACACGATTAGTTAGAATTATTGATTTCGGATAATCATTATTTATTAGTTTATCAACAGAATTTAGTTTTATAAAAATCCTAACATGCGTCCATTCGACATCAATCAACGACATAGATAAGATAGAATTTTTGACTTTTTTATAGAGCAAGTCAAAATATAGATTTGCCATAAAAATTTAGAGTTTATGATCTGATGCTGGCTAGACCCGTGATTAGACGCGTCTATTAGATGAGGAATTCAAATTGTCTATTTTTTTAATAAAAAGTATTAAAAAATAAGATTACTAGTATGTTACTATATTTTTAATCATATGGTTAGGTTTAATGTGACTTTAATTTAATTTTTTAAATTAACAAAGAAGCACATTCTTTTATTTAATATGAATGTTGAGATCTTTGTATTTTTTTTTCATTTATTAGATATACATGACTAATAATAATTTTTGATCAGGTATAAAAACTATAGATAACACAACAAACATGTTCAACGTCTATTCCTTTATCATCCAATGCCTGTCATCTGAGACTAGATGTGATATTTATGACAAACTGTAACAACACGTCAAAAATGGCTGACTCCGGCCCTAGTAAAAGCGATATTGAAGCAATTTTTCAAAGATTACGAGCAATACCAGCTAATAAAGTCTGTTATTATTCCAAAGATCCATTATTTGTGACATATGTTTTAAGTGATTGTATCTTATTGTGTCTGTGTTCAGGTTTGTTTCGACTGTAATGCAAAGAATCCTACGTGGTCATCGGTGACGTACGGTGTATTCATATGCATCGACTGCTCGGCTGTTCACCGAAGTCTGGGTGTGCATTTGACTTTCGTGCGGTCCACGCAGCTCGACACCAACTGGACATGGAAGCAGTTGAGGAATATGCAACTTGGCGGAAATATCAATGCCGTAATGTTCATTTTTCAAACTTGCATATTTTGTAATGATATAAACAGATGTTGTAATTCAGATCCTAAAGATCATGTGCCTGGCACAAATGTTACCGAGCACACGTTTAGTTGCTGTCTAAAGGCCATTGTCTGTGATTTGATTATGTTTTAAAAATCCTCAAGTGATTGATAATTTTGTTAGGTACACGTGTTATCAAAGAAATACCGTCAGTAGTCTGGCTCACAGATATTGTATAGTTTTAATTATACCTAATGTCGTTTTTTTTAAATATTTTATAGGTTGCTGTTTGACCACAATCCCATTTGATGTTAAATGATGATGTTTTCTAAGATGGTAGTCACGTTAAATCTAGAGGGTGACTGGCTCTCAAGTGCAGCTGCCGTAACACAGCAACAGGTGCTTGGCGACAGATTTTCAACTTGAGGGTGGTAGCTAGCCAGACGGACTTAGAAAAAGCCCTACCACTATGCTTATGGTTACATCACAATTTTTTCCTTCACCAAAAGCTTCAACTCAGTTGCTAGGATTTGAACCTACATCCTTCGAAGTTGTGTCTGAACATACTACCAACTGAGCCATACCAGAAGCTTAATTATATACTAAGAACAATTCTTATTTGGTATATTATGGTTTGTTCCACATTCATGAGCACATAAATAGACTGACACAAAACTATAATTGTGACATTATATATCTATACATTTTATTGAGTGTTTATTAATTTTGTAGGAAGTTCTAGTATGTTCCATCCCTCACTCTTGATTGGGTGTACATATTCTTCATAATATTAATTGTAAAATAAAGCATAATTTACAATAAACACACTTCACAAGCTTCATTTGTCTCTACTTTTAAAATATTTTTATTTGAAGCTCTATATAATTACTTTAATGTGCATAAAGTCTAATTTATCATAAAGATCTTGTTTTTTATGGCCGGTAGAAGATACATGTCCAATGAGGTTGAAATCACTCATTAAAGAAACTCATCAAAGCACATGAAAGTTGAGGATGTAGGAAACATTTTTGTACCACAAACATTTGTAAATAACATATTGATATAATAAATAGTGGTTACAATATTTTATGTTATCTATTTCAAAACAGCTTAAGCTATTTATGCGAATGCATGAATGAATAAAGTAATCATTAACGTAATTTATAATTTTGTTACAGACACAATATTTTCGCACTCATGGCTTGGTAACAGACGATGCCAGACAGAAGTACACTTCACGGGTTGCACAGATGTATCGAGACAAGCTAAATGTGATGGCTGAACAGGCAATGAAAACATATGGCACCAGGGTATGTTTTTCTTTATTTACAGTTAATTATGTAATACATTTCCAAAGGATATACTACTTTTTTTATTCATGTTAGGGCAGTGAACATGATTTTGAGACGTCAGATGTTTACGATGTTGCCAGCCAAAAAATTCTTTCAGCTGTTTAATACTGAAATTCTTGAATATTTAACACAATCAAAATGTAGTCTTTAATACTCGTTAATAAATTTCATATTAATTGATAATGGTACCATATTTTAATACTAAATAAATCCACATAGTTTAAATAAATTGGAGCTTTCAGTGAAGGTAAACATTGTGATGGAACCAAGTACAGTAGACAGTCTTTTATAATGTGGACCTCCTGTCTATCACTCTAAGGTTCAAAATCTGTTGTCAAGCATATAGATTTGTTTGACAGGCAGTTCTTCACTATGTATGGCATGTCACCCCTTTGGCCACATTTTCATTTAATAACAGGTTGGACAGTGCTCGAACAGAAAACCTATGAAATATATACAATTTATGTTTTGTTATTCACATACTAGGTTTTGCCTGTGGTTTCACTGACTTGAATGTTGGTTTCGCCTATCCCTCGAGAATAGTAATTTTTGCCTGGGTGAAAGATACCCTGTGTCTCTTCTGTAGCCCTGATAATGTGTGTGTAAAATTTCATGATTGGTGGAGTACACTTATGGCATGAAAATATAATGGACAAACTCACATTCACATTTGTAATATTAGTAAGGATGATAGATAGTTTCTCAGTAGATGTCAATATTGTTTTCAGTGCCTTTTTACAAGAAACTTCCATTTAGTTTGACCTGTCTCTAATTATTGCACCATTATGTTACAAATTACATGACAGATTTGGTATCATATTGTATGATATATTGACCACAAATCTGAAGCACAGACTATGACATTTATTAATAATACATAATTAAAAACACCATAGAAAGTTCAATAAAATAACATTATCCTTAAATACATCAACACATGTTGATTTGAGTAATTATTGCTGATTATCAATTAGATAATAATACTAAATGCTTATTTTATTACCTTGTATGTAAACTTTACACATAGTATGATTAAAATGATAGATAACTGAAACATTGTTGATACAATATTATAAAATGGAACCAGCATATGTTAAATTATAAACTTTTACAGCAGTTTTTTTATTTGTAAATTCATTTATTATATAATTTACAGCATTGGGTGAGTAGATAATAAACCATTAATAATATATATATATATACATCATTGTCTTTAATACATGGTGCATATATTTCTGAGAAGTTATGTTGTGCAGCAAAAGGTTTCAAGTGTCTAGACTACATATCATTCCGATTTCCATAGAACTAAGCCGTAATAAGAAAAGTTATAATAAAGAATAGTGAAATACAGCAGGTAGTTGTCATAGAACATTAAAACATTTTTCATATGAACGATGTCACTGTCAGGTTGTTGTCAAATAACATAAACATTAAATATATTATAGGTAAGGTTACTTTAGTTTATAAATAAGAAACTAAAATCATCCATGAACCATGTCCATGCGGATTTATATCACTGTATTTATCACGAAGAAGTATATATGAATGTATATGGAAACCATGTGTGTATAAGAGCCTTATGAAGAAATGTTTAAATTCGTGCGATTATATTGAAACTTATATAGCTAATAAAACTATGTATTGCTAAAAAATCTCTAAATCTTATATCAGTCCGTTGTGAAACTATTTATCGCGATAACAGGCGAAATACTCTCACGGGTTATTGATGTGACGCCAAGCGATTAACGTTATTTACCTTGGACTCTGTTGTGTTCCTTATCAAATCGATTCGAAAGGGTTAAATGCACGATTAGACCCCATAAGGGAACGTACCTGTACTACGTGACTCATGTTTAACAATTATTTACTCCCCTCCCTCCCTTCCCTTGATGACCATCCCTAGTATATGAGAGGAACCCCACCCCATGTATTTTTCACGTAGTAATACATAAATACGGTTCTGTCATTTGCCTTTTTTTAATGTTGATCATATAATGATTATATAATGAGTTGATATCGGCACAAACTCTCGTCGATTTACTTGGCAACTGCACTGCACTACAAACTGTTAGTTTTCAATCAGCTAAGGTGTCGGTATATGTACGTCAGAGTTGCCACCTGATTTTAATAATTGAATTTGCTCGAAAAACGCGAGATTTTCTTTGGAGCATATTGATTACGTGACAAAAACCTAACCATACCCCTCCCCTTTGTGACCAAGCGTGGTACTTTGAAGACCTCCCTCACCCCCCGTTCCCTAATGTGTGCGCGTGAGGCGTAGTCCAAACCATTTTAAACATTTTAAATTGATCTTAACGTTGTGGTAGGATTTCATAATATTAATTGTGGAGTCACAAAAACAGTTTCAACCTTAAGATGAAAGATAATGACTATACATTTGTCCATTGAATTTAACGCAGGTTGATCTTTGACCTTGATCTAAAAATGTAGAACAAGTGTTTTTCTTGAATACTTATAGGTGACATATTTTTCTCATTTTATGATATCGATAACAGGAAATGTACATAAGCACTATGTCTTCCTATCGTCTTTGATGTCGAGATTTAAGAAAACAGATGCCCATCTCTCAATACAGGGTTTCGTTTAATACATAGTTCAAAAACCGTTATTTATATTCCCATACCTGGTTACAACGTGATTGGTTTAGAATTTTTTTTTTTGCTAGCTGCACTTGGACGCGCCGCCGGTGGAGAGCAAAGACACCAAGGAAGGCGAGGTAGATTGGTTTGCGCAACACGGCGATACCTCAAACACTAATAATAGCGAGCTTGCCCACGCCCAGGTAACATCATCCCAACATTACACAATTCACTCGCAAGGAGGTCCCTACGAGCTCTAAGGGTTAAACTCGAAAAATTACAATATTTCCTTGGGAGGTTTTGACGACAACTTTGTCTAGGTGGAGTTTTTTAATTTTATTGGTAAACTTGTGTTATATTTCTATGTATTTTATACAATTCTTAACATTTTTGCTTGACGTAGTTCTGTTATTTTTCCCTAAGCGATGTAGTGCACACGACTTTTGACTTGCCACAAAACCTCCCTGGAGAGTATATAAAGCATTTATTTTGTTAGGATTCTGTTTGAAGATTAAAAAAATTAATCCAATCAAGCCTGAAAAACTTGTACATCCAGTGGCTTTATTAAAAAAATCCAGAAGTATAGGTGATTCATTTCTTTCTACTTTCATAAATGCAAAAAAACTTGTCATGCTGAAGCACTCATTATCAATAATAATTGTAATTTATAGAAGTTTCATTCAAGACCTTTAACCTTATTCGCCAATATAAAAAAATATACAAAAAGGTTTTTATATTCTGTGGCTTAACTTATTTTAATTATTTACGTGTACTTTATTAAATTTAAAGTTCTTAGACAAAACACGAAACATAGTTTTTTTTTTACATTAATTAATAGCATATTTATAATAGTTTACAGACTATACATGTAAGCTTCTTTAGCTAACACGAAACATAGTTTTTTTTTTATTAAATAATAGCATATTTACAATAGTTCACAGACTATACATGTAAGCTTCTTTAGCTAAAATTTGACTACCAAATACACTTGAAATTGTAACTATGTTGCTGTAGATCTATACCAATGTTTTTCAAATTGGTGTACGCGAAATTCTATGGGTTCGCTATTTTATCGTTAGGGCTTCGCCAGTTGATTGTAGGGGTGGCACCAGTTGGTCTCATGGGTTCACGACAAGATTGTCGCTATGCTGGCTCAATGTCTAGGTCACGCGTGTCATGCTTGATAGTGCACCACGCTCGCCTAATTTGTAATGTGATGCTGGCTAACTTGTGTTTGTACTATATTTTATTTTAATTGAAAATAAATCATATTTGCCTTTATTTCGCGGTATTTTAATAGGGGTTCGTTATGAGAATTCTTAATGTATACAATAACAGGCTAAGTTTAGAAAGTAGACTTACTCTCAGAGTCATCCACCAGGATTTTGTTTTATGGACAATTTTCATTTATGGCAGTAAGCTAAGTGTAGATTATATGTTTGTTTCTCCATAAGGTCAGGTACCATGTGTGATTTACATCCTAGCTTTTCTAAGTTATTACTAAGTACATAATCTCTAAAAAAATTGTTACTTGAAATACATCCAGTAACTTTGAATATTCATATTTTTTTTAGTTTGTTTTGAAAATCATCATCTTCTTACTCTTATCCCACTTTAGTAGGATTAGTACAACATGTTTAATTTGATATAAAAATAAAAAAGGATATGCTTTTGGTACATTTTTTAGTTTTTCATGAACAAGAAGCGAATATAAATTTAATCAATCTAAAAGGAGACAAAAATCACATTCATACTATCATTTACATCTAAATAATGCATGAAATGTGTGTGGAATGTTAGCTGATAAATGTTTTTTTTGTTACTAAATGAAAAGTGACATTTTTCTTTGTATTTCCATGCTTGTGCTAAGATTTGTAATATTTTGAGGTTTTAAATGTTCTTTTTTGTTACCATTTAATTGTGTAAAGTCCTTTGTATCTTGTCAGCTCATGGACGAGTGAAGGTTGATTCATTGAGTTTATCATCATACAGTATAGCTAGCTTGCACATACTTTTAAGGAGACATTAAATTACTTTCAAACAACTGTACAATCCAAAATACGGCGGCCATCTAGAGATCTACAATTAATTGCCAATCACCATTTTCATATTGGTTTGTAAGACTCTCGACTGCTGATTATATGCTGGCTGATCCCGAAACTGTGAAAAAACTTAAGTCACTGTGACTGGTATCTCATCTGATGTTAAAATACTATGTGACTGTAGATGTTATAAGCTAAAGAGAGAAAGGGTAAACTAAAATACTTGGTGATAGATCTTGACGCAACTGGAGCTCGCCAGATTCCGTGTAACTTTATTAACAACTTTTATTAATTCTAGGTATCGACAACAAAACTGGAGAATCTCAGCTCGGAGGCTAGATTATGGGATTCTGGTTCCACCATGCTTGGTGCCGGTGCCGGCGACACTCCGCGGCCTTCCACCATCGGCAACCGCAAACCTATGGCGAAACGATCGGGGGTGAATAGAATTGTTTAATTTGTATTATGGGTATTCACTGGATTGCTGATTGCTATCTCTTTTTGCAACTTTTTACCCGGTTGTCAATTGCATCAAATATTAGAAATTCATTTTTCATTTCATATAACAATTTGCTTTTCATGAATTTAACTAAAAAACAATCAACATCACTAGAATAATCAGTATTCTTTATAAATTTTTTGTAAGTTGATAATTTTCATCATTATCATGCTCCTTCAGCCCTGGTGCCCAAGAAGATAGAAATCGGCATTGGTTGCAGAACTATTTTTAATATCAAATAAAAAAAAAGTTATTCCCCAATATCACCAATGAAAATTGTGGACTTTTATCTGATATGGGCTTTGCAGTACTAAAATTATTGAAACAATTAGATGGGAAGACCACTAATTGCAATTTCATATCGTCTGTAACAGTTGGGAGCACGTAAGGGCGGCCTCGGAGCGACAAAAGTGGCGACCAACTTTGAGGATATAGAACGTGAAGCAATTATGGCTGAAAAATTGAAGATGGAGGTAAGGAGAAACTAATATTTTATCGTAGTAATCTATAGCACATTATATTAGTTAATACTAATAAATACTTTTCTGCACACCTTGAAAATATACAAAATTAAACAACACTTTGTAAACTATGTGTAAACCACTTTGGTGGCCTTATCGCTTACAGCGATCTGTTACAGTCAAACCTTGGGAGACATTTCATTATTGAATTGAATTATCTGATAGCAATTTAAAAATAGACATAAAAGTATAAAGACTACAGAGAAAAATGAATGCTACTAACATAGCACAAACCTAACCTAACCTATAATTTAATAATATTAATTAAAAAGACATACTACACCCATTACATTCTAAAAGCGCTTGTGATAGGTAAAATAAAATATACCTCTTTAATTAAATTAAATTTAATAAAATTATATTACTTTAATTACCAAGATACAGGATAACCTAGTTTAGTAGTTAGGGGGTCAAAGAGTGTGCATTCTGTTTTCATGTAGTATATAGTTTAAATTTATATGTTTAAATATTGAACTCTAAAAAAAATTCTAGTCAAATTAATTAAATAAAGTGAAAAATCAAATAACCTTGGAAACACAGTGTTTTGTCCATGTTTCTGTATAACAGTAAAAACAGCTTAAATCTGGACAGCGAGATGTAATGCTGATGAAAACATTTTATTAATAATCTCTCGCATCTTGCTTGCATGCTGTCAGATGCAAGGGAGTTCCATAGCCGTAGAACATGGATCACAAGTGATTTATTATAAAATTGAGTGTGACAGGCAGGAAGTATGAGTAAATTTTGTGAGCATAGTTGGCGTGATAAAGGATCTCTAGAACCTAACATCGCGATATTATACTTTAGGTAGGGAGCAGAATTACGATTATAAGAAATGTTGTACAGGAGAGATAAGAGTGTGGCTATTTTATCCATGCAGAATGGATGGCCATTTGAGCTTTGAGCGGTGGTACTCAGACACATGATCGAATTTTTTGACTCCATAAATAAAACGAATACAAGCATTCTGTAGCCCTCTACACTTATAAGGTACTTTATATGTTTAGTATTTGATTACAATCTCATCTAATTCTAAATGATGATGTGGTCTAAAATAATAAACATGTCAGAGCAGTGCCCCTCTGAAGTGCAGTTACTGGAATACACCTATACGTGTTTGGCGGCACGACAGATTTTCAATTTGAGGGTGGTACCTAGTAAGGTAGGCTTAGAAAAAACCCTACCAAGTTTCATCACGATGTTTTCTTTTATCGAAAGCTCCGACTTACTCGATGATAAGATAGGTACGACGAAATCAAGCAATAAAATTTAATAATGTACTAGAAAAATACATTTTTTTTTGTGTTATGTGTACTGCATGTAACGCGTAATTTTTTGGTAATCTCCGTTTACAATAACGTGAACTTATCGTTGTCCAGGCAAAAACTTCGGATAGTAAAGCGACGCTAGAGAACGTGGAGCAGGAGGTCGCTTCCTTGCGGCTCGCGTACCGCGACCCCACAGACAAGCCGCACGCCGACCGACTCGGCATCGCCGCCGCCAGCCGAGCCACCAGATCGTGAGTCCATACATATATTTAGCTAAACACTTCTCCACATAACCTTTCTCCAAAAATCATCCTGTCTTTAGTTATCTTCAGCCGCCTCAACCTTCAGCAGGTCATTGCTTTAATTTGTGACAGGTCTGCCCGTGGTTCATCATTCGGTGTGTGATCAGCACTCGACAACTCTTTGCTACTATCAGCATATAACTAAAATTTATTTTCTATTGTGTGGGCCGAGAACGGCAAAAATTAAATTCTAGTATAACCCCGAGATATAGTTTGTACATGGGCATTAACATTATATCAACATCTCTACAATCAATTCAATACTGTTTTCATTTTTTTTACAGAGGCGTGTCCCACTCCGCCATGTCTGATATGACTATGATAGAACAAGAGGGAACACAGTCGACTCGCTCACAGCTCGATGATATCGATGACTTTACACTGTCAATCACAATGATCAGGTAATTCTAAAATGGATCTCCTACGGCTGAATGTACGTGAGACAATGGAAATGTCGAAAGAAATAACTGTGTGTGTGTGTGTGTGTGTTTATGACCACACGAAAGAAGTAAAAACTTTTTTATAAAATGTACAACAAAACAAAAAGCCATCGTCCGCGACAACGTCTAACCCGCGCCGCGCATAAATAAATTCGCGTTAATCAAAATATCAGTTCGAACCCGCGTGTTCATATACATTAGATCGATACATTAGGAACACGTATGTAAATGTATAGTTAAGTTGGCACCGCCCCATTGTTCTTTATTTTTCGCTCGATGTCTTCTTAAAAGATGCGTGTTTGCGCCCACGCCCGCGACTCTCTCTGCTCACGCCGCCGTGAGCGGGGGGTGAAGATACGATCCCGCACACTCGTCGCTTTTTGTCTTGTAACAACTCGAGTCAAGGTTTGTCCCTCGGTGTGTGTTACTCGTGCGAATACAGTGATTCACGCTGGTTTTTCATTTACCCAGATCACCCCACACACGCACCTAGGTGCACCTAGGTACACATAGTGGTAAGCTGTTTTTTGCCCTCTTCGGACTGAAATAGGTCAGACAACATAGTAGTCAGATGCAAAATACACATATACATTCGTGAAACGTGCACGGTCACACATGCACTTTTCACGAACTCATATGTGTATGAAATGGATAGATAGCATAGTTTAGCTTAGTCAGATCGGGAAATTCGACGACAGTTCTAGCCGAGGCGCACCGAGTGCCCTTGCGCTGTTCGCCTAAACATATCTGGTGAGTTCCTTAAGCGCTCCTCTTAGTAGTCCAGTGGAACTGTAGCGACCTTGCCAGGCTAACAGTGTAGGTCAACTCGAAAAAAAAAAAAAAAAACATCGTCCGCTATGTTCCCAGTCGGTCACCCATCCAAAAGTATCGTCATTTGCTACTGACATTTTTTAACATACAATGTAATAGGCAAAAGGGATGTAATATTTCCAATGAAGAAATCCAATTGTGCTTATAACTTTTCTTGCGACCACTTGAACACCAAAAATTAAATCCAAATCTGTCCAGTCGTTTAGGAGTAGTTCAGTCTCACACACAAAGAGAAGAATTTCATATATGTATATGTATATATATATATATATATATATATAGATGGACAATATTTTTGTCATTTTTAATTTTTATTTAGGACTGTTTATGGTAAGTGTTAATAAGGTGTAGAAATTTCTAGAAAAGAAAATTTATTGAGTAAAATTCACTTACAATATGGGGTTTTTTAAGGGGAATGAGATAGGAAGCTGCTTTGATTGAACTCTAACCCACACTATATATTCAGTAGAAATTATATGACTGTGCACAGTAATCTCTTTTTTACTTAAATCTTTCAGTTTGCGTTTTAAAGTTCATTTATTGTTAAGTATGAGGTCTAAGACACACCTAGAGGGAGTCTATCTAATCAGGTGGACGAATTTTAGAAGATTATTTCCACTATTCTATGCTTTTATAATGATGTTGAATCATGATATAGATTGTTTTCTAGGAACTCTATTTGACAAGCTACTAATATTCAGACTTATACTATTGATCAGTCATTAATCTATTAACTGGTCTGTTTGTTACAGAAATGAACCGTACGGTATAAACAGAAGTCTGGAGAAGTTATTCGGTGAGTCGGAGAGGAAGTCTGGACTACCGACGTCTTTTTCTGCTTCGGACAGTATACAGAATATAGAGCCGGAGGCGTCGCGACCTGTACACACTATGTTCACACCGGAGGAGCGTGGAGCGGGACAGCAGACACCCATCAAGCCGAGAGGACGTCGCACGGAGCCCGTCGATGATGATTCTGCCGTCAAGAAGTTCGGTTCTGCGAAGGCGATTAGTTCTGCACAGTTCTTCGGTGAACAGGTCGGTTTTATAACAGACTTCAAAAAGGAACAGGTTCTCAATTCGGCTGTATTCTTTTTTCATTGAAAATGGAATATTTTCAAGAGGTTCCTATTTTAAATCAGGATTGGACTTTGGATGTCGAAGATAGGTATATCTGTAACCTGGTAAGGTTACAGGCGTTTTGTTTATTATGTCATAAAATATTTATTTTACTGTATTTATCTTATGGTAATAGTCTAAAAAATTGTCACGTGATTCAGAATAACTATGGTCCAAAAATGATTCATCAGCATAACCAATTACTGGTGTAGTCAATAGATGATAGATGAGAAGCCATTAAGAGAATGGTTAAAGTGACTACTATTAAATATGACCACATAAGTTGTTGATCTATTGAGCCCATCATAGTCCATGGACAGAGAAATTGTAATGTTACGTACACATTTTCCATAATAAATAGTCATGCATATAACTAACTTTAGTTTCATTCCATCCAATAAGGAATTAAAATTAATTATATCAAAGTTGGAGAGTCTGGAGTTACTATATACAGTTGCAAGTTCCCTAAACCAGTGTACAGACATTCTTGCCACATATAACATCCACATTGCAATACCTGTAAAATGTCTTATTAATTCTATCTGGCAGCTGCATTTTTAAAACTTACTTAGGGGAACTGTTAAATAATGATTATGGGTGTTTGTTTCGCCAGGATTCACGATGGGAGCGGGAATCGAACCTTTCCCGTTTCCAAGGCAGCACGAGCATCTCGTCTGCGGACTATTTCGGTTCGGAGGCGCAGCGCCCGCAGAGGAACTCCGCCTTCAACGTCTCTGCTCCTGATCTTGATGAGGTAAGTCACTTTCACATCCTTCATCATCATTATTACATCAGCCTGTAAATAACCCACTGTAGGGTTATAGGCCCTTCTCAAAGGAAGGTAGGGGTATAATCACCCCCACGAACTATTGTTGATTTTAAACTCCAAGAACAGTTTTATATTTCCCCCACAAACAGTGTTCGTACAAAAATGTTTCTCAGGTTTAGGTTTCTTTAGGATGTATCGCCAACAGTGTTACCAATTGACATAGCATCATTAATAAACCACTTAATCACCACGACAGCTCTTACGACAGCCTATATGATTCTCTGTCGTTGTTAATATCGATTCTTGAAATAATATAGTAATTATGTTTTTTGGAATATAACATGTTCCGTGCTATGTGTTTCTTAATCTTGTCTTCAAGCCATGGGCCAACACGTAACATGGAACGAGTTAACGAGACAAATTGAAATATATTGTGATGCAATGACTTGGGAGTATAAGAGATGGAAAATAATTACTGGGCAAGAAAGAGAGAGAAAAAAGATAGTACTGTGCTATAAATCTGTAGGGATAGATGAGTGAGATAGAATAAGACGAGTGTACGCGAAATAAAAGGTTCTAAATATAACATTACACAGTATGTGACGTCATACTTATCGACTCATATGTTATTATCCGTGACAAGGTTCCGAAAATTATACAGGTCGTGTGACGTAATTTACGGATGGCACTTAATTTTTTTTTGTTCAAAGGTTCGAGAGTCAGTCCGAGCTGGTGTGACCCGTGTGGCGGGCCGGCTCTCGT
Source organism: Antheraea assamensis (assembly GCA_035772565.1). NCBI lineage: Eukaryota > Metazoa > Arthropoda > Insecta > Lepidoptera > Saturniidae > Antheraea > Antheraea assamensis. Next base: position 709,275 of record JAQQSE010000046.1, on the reverse strand, counting down.
CTCTGGCCAACGGAGTCGTCTCCTCTATACAGGAACGTTACGGATACTGATACATGCGGATGCACATGGACGCGCTCGAAAACGCGACCCAAGACAAACTGTAAGGTATTCTACAGTTGTTCATAAAAGTAGCTTATTAGGATGTCCGAGAGACCGTTTCTTTGTTTTTTCCAACTGTATGCTTCACGTCACAAGTCGTGAGCACACGCTTGCTGTGTCTTGTCGCGGAACGATTGCCCAATGTCAGTGACGTTACCCTTATTGAGTATTTTACAGGATCTCTTTTGGTAATATATTATTGCGGGTATAGTAAAATATATATGTGATATGTGCATAAGTAATGAGGATTTCGAGTCCAATTAAAATCTTTGTAGTAAGTCCATGTAACTATTTTAACGTCACTAGAATTACAACTATGAAAAAAACAATTTACCACAATATTTTGTAATATAACAAATATATGTAAGGAGGAAAATAGATTTTGTTAATATAGAGAAGACAGAAACAAAATGTTGTCCATCTAGAAAGCCACACATAAATGTTATATCTTTTCTGATGTAGCTGTCTTCAAAGAACCACTTATATTGTCTATGCTATTATAACTTATATATTGAAAAAGAAATGTATGTCATCAAACATTTTTCTCATTTTGATAAAGTATATTGACACTGGCGAATGCTTCTGTGACGTGTCTTGGAGAAAAAAAAATCTATATCACCTATCTTCTTGCTCATGACTCGTGACAGTAAGAATATTTAGATTGTAGTTAGTACAATAATGTATTAGTTCATAATATATCACTATTGTAAATGGAAAATCTGTTGGCCGGGTCAGGCTTAAACAATTCTCTGTCATTAACTAACTTTATAATTACAAAAGTTCACTTGTGTGGAAAATTAACATTTGGTTTAAGTAAATGTTTCTTAAGTTTAGTACTGCTGCATCGGATAAAATAAGTTATTAAATTTGGTTTTATTTGGGTTCCTCAGTTGATATTTTCAACATGTTTTTATGCTCACTTTTCGAATAGTTTACTTATATAATTTTTAGCTAATAAATTGTACAAAAACGAAGATAAATCTTTAAAATAAAATACTAAGATTATAAAAAATATGATTTCATAAATTAAACAGTGGAGTTTCGAAAATTCTTTTGATTAAATTCCCTGTTTTAAAATAAAATGTCAGCTATTTTTATGAAATTACTGTATTATACTATACTATAATAATTGTAACTTGTTATAATAAAAATAAAAAATATTATGTTTACTGAGGTTTACATTTACGCCAACGTCGATTGTCAATATCTTGGCATTGAATTCTTTTGGTAACTTCAAGTTACATACAAAGTTTTCGTTTTGAGACCAAAATTATCGGTATGAAAAACGAAATATTTGGTTGTAAATGAAATACTTCAAAACTCATACATACTGGTATGCCGATTTCTATGAACTCATACTGCAAGAGTTTGTGGTAACACTGAGATACGATGTAGGATTGATAAATTCAATTTAAGTAGGATATGAAACATATGAACCCATTAAATTATAGAACATTATGGGTTACTACTATAATATTTTAAAATGCTAGTTACACGAGCACACTTCCAAAAGTAACTTTTGCGCATATTGAGTAATTTCCTATGCGTCATTGCTGTCCAAATATGCCGCCATTTATTGTCAGGTTTACAGCAAAAATTTCATCCAATTGGACGCTAAACTACACAACAGATTGACAGCAGTCTGCTGCTCCAAATGGACGTCAAATTGGTGCTAAAATATGCAGATCAAAACATCTGTATTTATTTATTTAATGTTAAATTGGATATTTTTGTAATTAGTAATGTTAAAATGTAGCGGGGTACAAGAACAATATAATTATTACATATAACTTTCAATATTTTAATAATATTATACAGAATTATTTATTTACAGTTATATCGAGCGGCAACCGTTACTTCAAATTTTATTACCAATATTATACTTCAACATTTGGTGTCAATTTGACGTCTATCTGCAACAGCAGTTTTACGTCAATTTGCTGTACACTTTGCTGTCAATCAGTTCCAAAACCTTTACCCAGAAACATATATATATATACATATACATATTAATAAATTTAAAACATTTTGTAAATAAAAAACGGTAACGAGAAGGAGAGTGAAAGGCAACAAGGTGATTCGATTATATTGAAAATGAAAAGGCAGATACTAAATTACGCGCATTAGAAAGAAACAGCAAGTGTATTATAAGCTACGGTCCACTATAATACTATATAGCATACATAGCATGTTTTATTTTTTCATTTGGAATTTATACGTTAATTTGAAAAATTAAAAGGATGGGGCAAATATTCTATTTTAAAACTTTCTTAATAAGTTGCACCGTCCGGATTTAAATTTAGCAAGGTGTATTGTAATTATTTGGTTCAATTTACATTTGTTGGTTTAGGAAGCGGGTTTATAATGAACCATAGGTCGAATAATATATAATTATAAACAATATGTGTAAAATGGGTAATGATGCTACGATAGATGTATGGGTGTTACAATAGATTCACGTTCGTATCTAGACTCATGAAGATTAACTATATATGTTATAAATACTATATTATGGTAATAATTTATGTCAGTTTGTTTGTTTATTTTTCCTGTAATCCAAGTATGTTCAACTCATTTAGGAATATTATTAAATAGATATACAAGAAATAGTGCATTTAAGTGTTTGAATAACTGTTTATTATTGACCAAAACATGTCTTTATTAAAAAATATATATATTTCATAGATAAGTTACATTATTTTTAATTTTACATAAAAAGGTAGGTATTTATAATTTTTATGAATATTTTCTTATCTATTCTACTTCATTTGTAAGTATATTTTTTAAACATTATCACTGATTTTGTTCATTTTCAATGATATACAGTAAATTTATAAGATAAATTTGTTTATACTTATTTTGTTTCTCTATCATTTACGCCAAAAACATATACAAAATAGAAATAAAGAAAATCGGTTGAGAAACAGAGAATGAAGATATTCTTACCTGTTTTTTCTCTGCCTATTTATATATAAATTTATTTAATATGTATAGATTATTTCTGTAAATTATCGAATTAATTATGAATAAATAGGGACAAAAGTACATACACGGTTTCAATGTCGGTAGAATTAAATAAAAATATGTTTATAGCACTGAAAATCCTATTAAGATTTGAGTTGAATTCGCAATAAATATAATATGACTTGGCGATATTGAATAAATTTTTACTTAAATCACACTTTTTTTAGATCGGATGATCGAATACATAATCAAAGGAAAGTTTTAAAATATATATCATAGTGATGTCGTTGTAATATTAATACCAGTCTATTTGCGGATTAAAAAAATACATCCTAAGTGCTATTGACGTCATACTATTTTTAGATATATATTTTTTAAATATGAGGTTATGTCGTATATTAGTAATAATTGATATTTGTTTTGATATTGTCGATATTTTGTTTAATGTCTTTTATTCCAATTACATCGACAAGCACCGAAATCAGTTCACTCTTGTGTTTAGTTGAACTATGTACCTATAAGTTCTTTAAGCAGTTCTCGAAGATTCTAAAAAAATAAATTTCAAAACTGTGGCTACGTATAATTCATCGATTAACCCCTCTGTTGATTTTTAAAGGGTCTTATCTCAAAATGGCGAATTATCTTGTGTTCCTCTTTTAATTTCACGACATCGTATATTTTAAATTTTATGGTTTAGTAAAAATGTTGGTACAAATGAAAAAATAATTTAAAAATACATTTCACATAAATAATATAATTTCATAATACAACATTTGTAATTTTTCAAAGTTTTGTAATAAATCAGGTATTTTTTAAGCTTTTATTGCCAACAGTCTGTTGACCTGTGCCTCATGAGGTCTAAGTTCGTTTGTATGGAACTTAAACCTTTTTGATTTTGGATAGTTCAGGGGCTAATACATCGTGCAGTTACTGCGGTTTCACATAAATTCATATGCTTTTTCACTATATTCAAACATGTATATAAAATCTGCCATTTTGAATTCCATGTGACTGGTAAGAAGATAGATAGCAATCTTTATGTTAATTAGAAACTAGTTACATATGTAAAATTATCATACGTTATGTATGTTTAGGGCACTCGTCATCGATAGTGACTCTCGTACATATAGTTGAAAACTCGTTCATGAGATTCGTGGCATTAAATTTCACGATTAGCCATTTCGCGTCAATATTTTTCGATGGTCTTTGCTGTTGTTATTTTGCACCTACTATCAGGTGACTAAAGTTCATTTTTGTGAGACAGTATATAAATGAAATGTGTATAATTGTTGTGTACATTAAAGTAGAATCGATGGTATGTCTGTACTCCGTTCGACGAAGTTGTTGTAAACATTTATTAGCTTTGTATATTTATGAGAGCAGTTATTTGTCACGTAGCCATTCAATATGTATTTTTTTGTAAAAAAAAAGAAACGAGTAATTAATAGTGGTTTGTTTTAAATAATATTGATATAAATATACAGACAATGTATTGTCAATATTTTGTTTTATTCCCAAACCTTCTTAACATAAAGTGATAGGAAATCTGCCATTGTGCCTGTATCATAAAAAACGTACTGAATACATTTCGATATTTTTAACGTCATTACGTCTTATAAATCGATGAACGCCGGATGTACGCACGAAAAAGCATGACTCATTGTCACGTTCCACCTGAGCCGAGCGTGCAAGCGAGAGCGGGGAACAAGCGATAGAGAGGCGCGGTCGGCCTAAGCATTCGACTTTTGATTCATCACAAACTTCACGTGAACGGTTTAGTCAACTATTTATAAATAAGTGAAAAGTTAATGTGGTTTCCATTGTTTATTACAATAACAATTGCGGCAAAAAGTATGAAATTTTAGTCAATGTTTTCTTATGACGTTATCATGTAAAATTATCGCCCGTGAACCGACTTTACAGACAACCAATTTTTTAGTTGTATCTCTAAGACACTTGGTTCTTATATAAAAGAAAACTCGCTTGCTTAATTTAGTATAAAGTTATAAGAAACTACGATTTTATATGCACTACGCGTTCAACGATGTGTGAAGAGGGCCAACTGCTGTGGTGCTAATGGTTTTTCCTCTGTACATAAAATACACTGTTAAGATAATAAACTACGCGCACGAAGTGGCTGCTATCAGCTGCTACTAGCTAGTAGTCCTAGCTAATTTATAAACGCGAATGTAAGCTTGTATGTCACATTTTCACGGCCTCCCTGCTCCATCGATCCTTATGAATTTTTGCATATAAGTTGTCAGTTGTACAGAGACGAACATAGGGTGCCTTTTATCAAGAAAATATTGTTCCTGAAGGATACATTAACATTAACGTGTGCAAAACCCAATTTATTATAATTATTTTATTATGGTTCGACATTTTTCATTGTTTTGATTCTAAACTTTATTTTAAAAAAAAACATGGATTTTAAACGGTTTTATTTAAAGGTGTACATTAGGTTTTCGATGTGTATTTCAGAACGAAACTAGAATAATGTAAAATAAACGTGGAAATGTATGTAATTTCAAACACGGAAATAAGTTTGTAAGTTACAATTAACAAATATTTATTGATTGTTATCAGCATTTAGGTAGGTTAAATTAGTTTATTTCCAGATCTAAATTAAAATCTAAAACAAAAGTTGGAATTATTGATCACGGCTTTTTCCACATCAAATTTATGTCTATTCAAAAAAGCATTTTAGGTATCTTGTTGGAATTGCATGGTGATATGAGTTCTGAGGAACACGTAAAAAAAAAAGAATTGAACCCCTCTGGTAAGGAATTGTCAACTTTTATTAACCAAAATAAATAATATTTTATATGACATATTAACAGATTAATTTAATTCAGTTTTCTTAGCGATTATACACATATTCTCCAGCGAAACACTTGTAGGTACATAGTAACATAAAGTTGCGTCATAACCTCTTTCTCTTAGGTACAAGATTCTACCCCAGTCAAGTAACGCTTTTGCATTACGTCCGACCTGCTCCCGATCCTCATTCGTTAATTTAACTTTCGATCCGATCGAAACGTTTTGGTCCTTTGAGTCGGACGTGATTTCAAATTGGTCCTTCAAATCGCATATTACACTAGAATTTGGATTTTGAATATTTGATTTTAACGATGAATTTCCTCGTTCCTTGGCGTCAGTCGGTATGTCTTGTTGATTTTCAGCGCCAGATATATCATTCCTTTCTTGTTTTTCTACTAAAGATTCGTTTCTTTTAAGAAGGTTACGCCGTTCCCTACTGAGTCCATCACCACAGGTAGCCCAAGATACGATACCAAGCATGGCATTTAAATCTTCGCTACTTATTCCCAGGTCCTGTATCATATAATAATAAATTAAGTTAATTAACCTTTGTATACATTTTTATAACATATATATTTATTTCTTTTTGTAGATATGTCAATATAAAGTTGGAGCTGAGAGATTTCGAATCCCAGAAACTAGACATAACAGTACTCTAGTAAACTAGTAGATGTCGTTTTATGTTTACTTTATAGGGTTTAGCGCCAGATTTTCAACTTAAGGGTGGTAACTAACCAGGTGAACAAATGTCCCACCTTCATATATTTATGACCATAGGTTTAATCACGATATTTTTCTTCACTAAAAGCTGAAGATCATTATAGGATTCGAACCTATGTCGAGCGACGTGGTGTCCACACACATCACTACTCAAAATTACCGAACATTTGACGCGGGGATCTATTGACAGTCGCTAACTGTCACACGAGCCTATATATATAATCAACGTTATTGATCTCTATATTAGTAGAAAACATGTAATTTTAGTATCAATTAAAACTTACCTGCAATTGTTTATTAGCGATGTAACCGACGTTCTCGCATCGATGGTGACAACACGTCGCCAGTACCAGTCCACGAGTTTTTGCCAAGACTCCGTCAGCAGTGATACAACGAAGAGCGTAATCTGTGCAAGAAGCTCCTAGTTACTTCTAGAATGTATAAGTTTTATCATTTCCCAATGTTTACACAGAAATATCTACATACAGAATCTATACAGAAATGAAGATAGAATAGTGTAACATGTGAAGTTTTTGTTTGGTGACATTTCAATGGATGAAGTAATAATTGTAATTAATAGAATTATCTCATTTTACTTTGTAATGATAATAATTCCATTATTATTTTTATCAATATACAATTAGTGGTTGAATAGAAGTGAATATTCCATGAATTAAAAAATTACACTAATAGACAATGTACTGATAATTAAATTATTTATTTCTACTGACGCATACAAAGTCACAAACTGATACTAGTCATAGTTGTTATACTCTTATACTTATACTCTTATATATAAAAATAAAATTACTGTCAGTATGTTGCAACTTCAAATAACAAAATCCGGGTTGCTTTTAAATTCATTTCAGGTGAAAAGTATCTTTGATTAGCAAAAACAAAATAATAGTCAAATGTCTGTTATATAACCACTCTTCCATCTGGACGAATAACGAAAATGGTAATAGACATCCCCTTCAGAGTACCAGAAGTTAGAAACTCGTATTTCGTGTTCTAATTTGCTATAGTAACAAAGTGGAATGATAATTTCAAAATTTTAATGCTTCAATTATAAAAAGGTGTTTTTTATGAGACAAGATTATTTCCGCGCGAAATCTGAACACGGCTTATACATATTTCTAATTACTTAAGAGTACACCCGATATTTCTTTCGAATTTCGTATTAAAAGTTATTGATAATACCTGTAGCGACTCCACACAGATGCTTCGCGAAACCCACAACAGCGTCCGCTTCAGCCACCAGGTCTACCCGGTGCAGCGCGAGGTGCGCCAGATCTGCTCGTAACCTCAGAACGGCGCGATTCGATAGCTTGTTATCGCGTTTATGCCTTAGGGAAGCCCGATCTACCAGAACCACACGACTGCCAGAAGTCTCCGAGCACCACGCACAGCAAGCGTAGTATGACAAGTGACCTGAAAGAAATTTATTGGAATTATAAGCTATATGACTGTTCTGTTTTTGACAGATAAGGCAAATATAATGTAAGGATATGGTGGTGCATGTTATGTCACAAATTGGCATGTCGCCATAAAAATTGTGTCATAAATTGGGTTTATATTAAACAATACCAGGTGGTAGAATAGTATTTTGTTCTTCTTTAATTTATGGCGCCATGTGTAGGTAATATACAATTCCGCCAATGTCATGTAGATACAGAGTAAGCGCTGTCTGTGGACTGCCAACTGTAGTATCATAAATGAAGGAAAGTGATTAAAAAATGTAATTTGTGAAATACAAATAATTAATTATTGCAATATGTGTTCAGACAAAAATACAGGATAGTATTTGTGTTTAAATAGATTTACACTACAATATTTGAGATTTAGCGACCACCATGCTGACAGGTTTAGACATGTCTGCCCGCTATACACATGGTGATAACCCTGTGCAATTACTCTGCTTTAGTTCATTGTTGCATGATCAACCAGTTAAACCGAGAGCCTTGGAGAAAGTAATTACAAAAAATACAGCCGATGTATTATAGATCTTTTAGGGTTTTGCAATAACACCTCTTGATACAAGCTAAGAAAGATTTTTACTTTTTGCACTAACCTTTTCCAGCACCCAATTCTACATAGCATGTCCTATCTGACACTAAACCCTTTTCTTCAGCTAGCCAAAGCAGGCTGGAGACTTGTCTCAGATGTCGTAGTGAACTCTCTTCCCTGCCTGGTTCATTGAAGTCATTTAAGACAGCTGAATGAATTGGGTGTTCTGTTACCATTATAATGTTGTCTTTGACATGTTCTGAAAAAATATTGTAACAAATGAAGATTGTATGTATTCTGTGTATGTTTTAGAGCTTAGATACTTAAGTGTTGATTTTATCTTATAATCCCAACTAAATGATTATAAAAGATTAGTAATAAATTTCTTCACATAGTTTTTCTAGAATTATAGCTCCTATTACTTTGGGTAATAATTTATGGTGATTTTACTTATATTTATTTTCAACAAGTGCTAAGAGTATAGACAAATGCAAATCAGTGAAACTGTAGAGGCCCTGCCAGGCGAACAGTTTAGGTCAGTTCGAAAAAAAATAAAAAGAATATAACTGAGTTGCTGATGTTAGACAATTAATGGGAACTGTTTTTAAGACATAAATTGTTATCTATAATTTTTAAAACCCTTACAGATCCAAACCTTTTCGAAATTTTAAGTATTAAATCTTACAATTACACTTTTACTTACTAGAAAAAGTGTAATAATATGTAGGCTAGATAATAGATACTTTGAAAAATACTAATAGAAATACTTTACTAATAATAATCCTGATGAAATTGATTCAGCCATTTGAGTGATTAACAAACAAACAATACATATTTCAATTTTAATTATATACATATTAACATAATATTATAGAAAAATTGCAAGATGTTTCCAATGAAATAATTGTTTACTTACTATTATAAAGAAAGTTCACTTTATCAATGACTTGTAAAAGAGTTTTTATTGGCAATTTATTTAAATGCACCCTTGTGTGCACTTCTGTAGCTGTTGGAGCATTAATACCGGTGATAATGTATGGTGGTAATTCAGAGGGCCGTGCATTACATATAGCCAAGTGCTTCTCCAACTTACTGACATAACATGTGCTGAAAATACAAGTTTAATTAAAAGTGTATGATTTTTTTTTACTAACCTGTTGTTATAAATGGACTATGTTATGATAAATAAAGTAAATTAGTTATAGATAATTATTGTTTGAATCTGCAATTTCAAGGGATGTGTGAATTATTGTTAGAGTTTAGCTAAACGTAGTCACCTTACCATGTTATTGCTACATTTGGAATGTTGAACAGAGGGAAATAATATATCTGACTCCATTTGTATACACCTCTAAACATTTGGACAGTCAATGTATTTCATTCTCATTTGAGCTTATTTATACAAAATAGAACATTTGTTCTTTACCATATATAACACACATACCACTGTTGATGTACATACATACATATATGTGTGTGTCACTATAAGAGAAAGACTCTAAGTAGTTGTGGTGTTAAAATCTTTTGAACGCCTATTTGATGTTTTCAGATTTGTACCTCGAGATGTATAAAGGTTTTTTTTTAAATTCATATACATTGACTAATTTCAATTGGTAACTATTGGCAGATAGAAATGGAAAAATAGTAAGAAAACCTGAACCTGATAAATGTAATTGTAGTAGCACTGTATGTGGGAAAATATATTGTGGATTTATCTGAGTTTGAAATTGTCAATATGTCATGGGCTGGTATTGCTATTATGCCCATACCTTCCTACAAGAAGAGGCTTATGACCCCACAGTGGGTTTTTCTTACAGCTGATGTGATCATGACACAAGGTATCAAAACATTTGAAATAGAAAAATAAAGTTCACTCAATAATATCTACACATAAATAAACTTTATCAGAAACCAAAATTTTTACATTCATTTCTTATTATCTGATCAAATCTAACTCTGCCTCATTTCTAAAAAAGTGATGAACTTGAAAACACTACTATAATCAACTCTGTCCTGAACAAACCAGAGAAAAACACTCATATAGTAGGATCAACAGGTGGAATGCTATAACATCAAAATCAGACTACAACAAATTATTGTCTCTAAGGAGGACATGAGACAGTGCCATATATATATATTTTGTTGTTTCGATTGTAATGTTTTCTTTCACTACAATCTGTAGCAAATTATAAGATTAACCCATGCCAGTTAACGTGGTCTTCAATTATGCTACTGCTTTGTTCTCACCATTTTAAAACTGATACTCTAAGTACCAGATAGTTGTTTTATCTTCAGAAAGTTTTTAGAGTCTTACAATTTCAGCTAGTTAGGTATTTTTATACTCTTTGAGAACAACTATGATTACAGTACTTAGGATTAAAACACCAATAATGTATAAAAAGTGGAACTTCATATGGTTATGTATTAGGGGAAATATACTTTCAGTAGTTTTGTTATTATTTATAATATGTATATATTTTTGTTGTATAAAAAGATAGGTAAAACAATATGTTTTAGATGTATTAGTATAAAGATTGGAAATTCACAGTTTTAGTAAATCTTAATATTGTTTATTTAATGTTGATGAAAATGCAGAAATGATTTAATAATTAAATCTTTCAATTTCTTACTATAAGGTTAATCTCATATATATCCTTTCAACTGAAATTTAGGTTTTTTATTAAGGCGTATATTTATTTTGCAATACATACTGTTTTGGGTCATTAGGACAGGGTACACGTCTATCAGCCTGAAAATATAAAAAAGTATGGATGATACTTTCTTTTTTGGCGAGAATTTTTTATTTCATTTTTAGCTTTATTATTATAAAATAATAGATGTAAATCAGAAATCTCTTCTAAGTCGTATTTTACGAAGAAGTGTAAAATACCTTTCCATCTTCCGTTTTTGGTTGAGGTTCATGTTCTCCACAGTATTGGTGTCCTGGACGGACAGTCATTCGACATAACCTTTTCTTTCTCACTACAAAGAACTGACATTGCGGCGAATTCAAATTATTTTGAAATTTTATTACATCAGTCATATTACAAAATGTTTTTGTTTACGTTTACAAATATTTAAGGTTATATTTGTTTTTTTTTACAGGCCTCGGCTTATTGGCATTTACAGCGTTATATTAATTTTTGTACAGTGTTGCCAAATATAGTATAAGAAAGAACGAAAGAATATATAATATTTTCTCATACCTATATTATTTACTTATCATTGAACATTACTATGAGTAACCCAATATAAAAAATATAAAACGTGTATTTTACGATTATCTTGTTATAAAATACAGCAACATCTAACATTTTTTTTATTTATACAACCTATAAACATGAAAAGTATATACAGGCAATATTTATTTAAACGTCAACATTCATCAATTTGAGGTTAGACAGAGTTATTTCTGTTTAGTTTTGTTTTCTTTCTCGTATTATGTAGTGTTTCCCGGTGAAAATGAGTTCACCAAAGAAAGATAATGAAGAGCCGACGTCTAGCAACTGTGTGTTGGATTCAGAGCCAGATAGCATTGGTGGGGAAAGTGCGGCGTCAAGAGCTAGGCCGCCCGCCAAGCGTCGCATTTCGAGTACTGTTATTGAAATTTCGGACACGGAGAGTGATGACTCGGACGTATGTGCTGTGAAATCGTATCAGGCCTCCGCTGACGAGGTGAAAAGAATCCGTGGAGGTGAGTATGAGTTTATTTATATCGGCGTTGTTTCTCATTAATTACGCGGGAAATTCAAATATTGAAAACTGTAGGTTTATGGGTATTTTTTAAATACTTTAGTTTAGCATTTACCTAAAATGTATCGAAATTTCCATGTTATAACTTAGCTAAGTTGTAATCTTGCATGCTTCTATATCTGCTTTTATCACTGAAAGGTTCTATTTAAATTTTTTCATAAATGTTGCCTTGCAGACTAATAAATAACAACATCAGATGTTTAAAATGTTTATTAAGATCTACAGAATGGAAATTCAATCACTTCATTGAGTTAAAATAATTCAATTATTTTATTTCACAATTGTTAAGAAAACTTATAGCTAAATTAACATTATAAAACAAAGAGTAGGATACATTGAGGGCCATTTACAAGTTTTCTCAAATAGACATGTTCTATAATGTTCTTAAAGTAATTTATTATGCTGAAATGTTAGTGTCGTACTTATTTACAGAATAAAAGTTTGAAGTAAAGAATATTTGGAAACTCCAATGACCTCTATTATGATTCTTATTGGACATTTTTTATATTGATTTCAGCAGATTACTCATCATCCTCATCATCATCAGACTATAGTTCTGACTCTGAGTCTACCTGGGAAGATGACTCCATACTCCTGTCAGATGATAAAGGTCACATAAAGGTTATACCAGCAAAGTTAAACACTCGAGCCAACAGACTCGAGGACCCTAAATTAAATAATAATATAAAGGTATGAAAATACTTATCAAAAGGTTGGTAATAAATATGTATACTGATACATCATTTCTCACCTGTATCATTGAACAACTATCTCCATATCATTTAATATCTATATATTAACATCTCATACATGCTTACCAACTATAATAAACTTATAATAATTACTGAGGGCTACCCTTACTTTACACACATACACTGTATTATAGGTATATTTAAGATGCACAATTCCTTAGTACATTATTTTTATGTTCCTCATTAGGTTTAGCTAGTATTACCAATGTAAGCACCTGAAAACTTGACTTCATTAAAATATATCTATTGTCCTCTGTTTTATATAAATTTAATGTATCATAAAACAGTGAAATTCCTATGAAAATCTGTTGCGTAATTTAGTAGAAGTAAAGAAACAGGCAGACATGAAAAGTATCTTTGTCTTTAATATTTGTAAGTATTTGTGTATCAATTGTTTTATTACTATAATTCAAGCTATGGTTCATTTGGAATATGATAGCCCTTTGTGAAATTGTGTTCTCATTGTGTTTATTCAAGACACTAAAATTAAATATTTGTTTAATTAATAAGTCCTCTGTCATAAATGTAAAGGTCAATGAAGATTTTAAGATTATGGTTTTTCCTTACAGTCTCAAGAAATAATTGAGAAATTGACAGAGTATTGGAAAGAGCAGAAAGACCACTCAAGTTGTGATATCACACTAACTTGTGAACCTTTCCGTTTGTGCCTCTTGAAGAATTTCCTAAGTAACCCTGACATAATCAATAACATTGTGGATGACATGAATACTTTGGATTGGTCCCGAAAGAAAATGGATCTATATGAGTTTCACCAGACAGCAGACCTGGCAAGCCTCACATGGCAACGGAGTATAAGAGGAATATATGAACTACTGAAAACTGAGGTTATGGAATGGGTGAGTTTCTTGAAATGTCATGGTCTTTTTTTTATTGGGATATTTTTATGCTTTAACAAATGTCAGTGTTTAAATATTGAGGGATTTTTAATTTAAAGATTTTTTTGGAAATTGTATATTGTTAACAAATCTATAAGTTTTGGGTACTGTCCAACAAAAATGACATTATTTAACACATTTAGTGCCACAAGTACCACTGGTGGTACACAGTTAAATTTATTTAATGAGCTAACAGCATACATTTTATAACAAATGTAATTCTGTAATATACAATTCTATCAAAATAATGAGGCATTATATAAAATGCAGTATATAACAAAACACACAAGTTGATGTAGTTGTTGTATATGAAATAATTAATATTATATGATAATACATAATTTTTTTATCAAAATATCAAATGGCCTGAGCGACATGTAAGGCAAAAGTAGCTTGGCATGGATGTGTTAAAGTATTATTGGTAAACTATACAAATTTTGAAAGTGTGTCGTTTAGGAACCGTTTGTCATCCATTTATTTTTACTTAAGGTTACTTAGCTTTTATATGAGTTTGCATAAATGTTGTTGATATGGATAATGGAAATTTTTAATTACATGTGTATTTAGATATGCAAAATATGTATGCATATACTTTGCAAGTATAACTGGATTTCAACAATAGACTGATGAATGTTCACAGGTATCAAAGATAACAGGTCTCGAATTGACGTCAGTTTCTGCGTCATGCTCGTTGTATGGTCCAGGAGATCACCTACTGGTTCATGACGATTTGTTGTCGGACCGTCGCGTCGCTTTCATATTCTACCTGGCGCCGTGGCGGCCATCACCACCGCCACCGCCGCTCCAGCTGGTGGAGAACGGTGGCGCTGGAGATCATGTCATACAGGTAAAGCTACAGTTAGAAATAGGCAGTATAACATCATCTGTGAATGGTAATTAAAATATCGACCAGATAATTTCTTCATTCAGTGCACACGCTTGTTAATTTTTGACAAGAAGATAAATTGCCGCCCGTTTATACTATAAATGTGCATAATTTTTTTTTTAAAATATAAAATTCCAGGATGTCAATTTTTGTCTTAATTATTCATATATTTATTTTACTACGTTATTTGTATAATTCTTAGTTATAGTGAACTCAGTAGATGGCGCTGTTATTGAGGTCTAAAAATATGATGATGTTTCAAAGCATTTTATTTTATTTTCCGACGAAATGTATTTTCATTTTCCATTTTGATGTCATAACGTCTTATAAATCGATGAACGCCTGCTGCACGCATGTAAAATCATGACTCATTTTCACGTTCCCCCTGAGCCAAGCGCGCAAGCCAGAGCGCGGAACAAGTGATGGAAAAAATAATTATCCGTAAACCGACTTTACAAACAGCAAGCATGTTTTTATTGCATTTTTCACCTGCAAAACATTATAATCCCAAGTTTTTAGCCTTAAGTTTTTATGTTATTATCTGTGGCAGTATGTGATCTGTCTGTCGAGTCTGCTAGTATTTCAGATTAAATAATTTTATTTATACGGCTTTACCTGAAAGAAGGGATAGGCACAATTACCACACGGCAGCCCATAATATATTAGCAATTTCAAAATCTGAGAAATCCACAGTTCAATACTTTCCCCATAAACGGTCAGTTATACTACAGGAACATATCTTAGGTTCAGGTTTCCTTTCGATGTCTTCCTTCACCATTAGCTCTAGTATATATACACGAATTTCCAAATTTCTTTTATACATGCCGGGGTTCTACCCTGTAGACATTGAATTGACATTGTACTATTGAAACTATATGACCATAACACCTATTAATCAGTACACATATGATGATATGCAGGTGGACTGTGAGGACCATGACGGTTGGATACCACAAATGGGTGGAGCACTGGAACTGCTGGCTAAAAACGAGCAGGGACAACCGACGGAGGTGGTGCACAGGGTTTACCCTAAAAATAACATGCTCGCCTTTTTCAAAGTTGGCTCTGATTCCTTCCACCAGGTAAGGCAAAAACAATATATGTTTGTACATATATGTATGCATTATATAATATAAAAGATGCCAAATAGAATAAAGTATGTACATTAGAGTGATTGCTTTGAACATTTTTTTTTCGCTCTTCAGTAAAATATTGTTCTATATACTGGAAAAAAATTCAACTTTGAGCCCTGATTTTAATTTCAACTACTTTTTTTTGTTCTTTTTAAAACCTAATTTAATCCTCACTGTCCAATGAACTTTGTAGCTAGAAGCATCCTATTGTGTGTATATTCATAAAATGGAGGATAATGCCAATGAGTAGGCATAGGAATTTACTTGATTTTTTGTTCCAAACGTTAATCTATTTTTGGACTAGAAAAAAAATATCTGACTAGATTGATGGGGTTTCATATATTTTACTTGGTAATTTGTTGATACTGCAGGTTGGTGAAGTCTTATCACTGGAGCTTCCGAGGCTGTCCATCAACGGTTGGTTTCATGGTCCGGCGCCCGAGACCGAGTCCTCAGCCGAGGCGGAACCTCCACCACCACCAGAGCTGCCTCTACCGCAGCGACCTCACTCTGAACCGGTATGTGTTTCAGATCTCACTAATGTAAAGATATAACAAGACTTCTTGAGGTTAAATCAATGAGATTTTATTTGAGGTAGGTAATACCCGCGACATTGTCTGCGTTGTTCATTATCTTAACAATATATTATATACTGGGTGACTGGTTGAACAATCGCAATATTCAAGGATATGATACTTCATGGTCCCATTTAACATATAAAATAATAAAATTAAATCAAATACTAATAGACAACAAAGAGAACCTTAGTTAAAGTTTGTTCTCAGACTTTTGAAAGTATAGATACCGCGCAGCCTCACCAACTCGAACACTAACATACGTAGTCCGTGGGACGCGATCCGGGGTTAATAACCTTTGATAGGGATAGGAGGTATGATCCGTTTTTCCCTTCATACTTTACCTGGCTTAGGACAGGCAAAAGTACCATGGTACGACGTACTAAACCTTCATTGTCATTATTATGTAAAGGTAATTTTAAAAATCCACGTATAAGACAAAGAGGTACCTTATCATGATACTTTTGGCGTATTTAAAAATTGGAATCATACCTATTTATACCAATTGACTTAAATTTTACGAAATTACACTATCCAATTATATATATTTTAATAATTGCTGACCGCCTCGCGTATAGCATAGTTCGGCACGTTTTCTTTCACATGATTTAACACTAAAGGTTCACTTCACACTTTATCAAACGCAGTCATTATTCTGCTTTTTAATTCGTTTTTGTTCGAATATTCCGTAGCATACACTAGGCGTTTCACGTCGCCCCACAAATAATAATCAAGTGGAGTAAGGTCTGGAGAGCGGACAGGTGCACGAACATATGCACGAACCATCTCTCAATATTCTTCGTTCGTAAAAGACATTTCATTACTTTCACTGGTTAATTATTCGTCAAGGTGAGCGCGACACGCGGAAATAAAATAAACTACGTATGTTGACGAACGCGCTTAAATGAATTGGCGCGCGCGGCGGGAGCCCTGGAATGGTTTGCGAGTGCGGGGTGACGGTGGAAGCGGGACGCGGGCCGCGGGAGCATGCACTGATTGCCCTGCCGCGTTATCGCACGTATGTAAACAAAGGCGCGTGGGGTTGAATATGATTTATGTATTTCTCTAGATAATTAAGTCAAACATTAAGTACCTATTTTTTTAATTAATTTAGAACCAGAATCGAGTACTGACTACCCTCTATCAATATTGAGAGTGTTCAACCAGTCACCCAGTACACAAAGGATATAACACGAAATATATACAATATTAATTGTCTATGGTCAATGCATATGATCATTTAAAACTTGCAGGTGCTGATGAACCAATGGGTGGACGCGACATACATGTCGCCGCGTTGTCGCGGGCAGATACAGACCCAGATGGAGCGAGAGAGCGAGGTCTGTCTGCGCTCCTTCCTCTTGCAGGACAAGTACGATCAGCTCTTGGAAGCTTTACAGCAACCAGGTGACCATACACATTCTATACATTTAATATTATAAATGCGAAAGCGAGTTTATTTGCTTGTTATAATTTCACGCTTTAACACGCCACGGGCAAAAAGTAGTCTTATATGTCGGAAGCAGAGCCTCTTCATCTTGGTTATCATTCATTGTCTATGTTTACAACCATGGGCGTCGGTGGGTAGTTAGATAGAATGAACTCATATCACGGATTACATATCAATTATTTAAACGATTATATTACAGGCATAATCTCTTAGAAAGCGCGATAGTTTTAGTGGCAACCGTTCGCGCCGACCGCCAATGAAAGAATGATAATCCTTTCAACAATGCCGATTCGATACCGCGTGCGTCATTAACTCCATCGAGCGCCGCCTGTTGTGACGTGATGTGGATACGAATTTGACTTGACGTCAACGATAATCTAAGTTGATGTCGACACATATATATATAAAATGATACGGGATCTATCGTCGTGTGCGCATCATGCAAAAACTAGTGGATAGATTTCGATGAAAATTCTTTTAGTTTTATTTCTCACTTACAAGTGGTCTTTATTATTAAAAAAAAATATTATATCGTCATTTACTTTAAAGTTATTAATATTTTAAGAAAGTACGATTTGTGTAAGCACTATGGGTTCAGGAGTGTTTAAATTGGGTCTAGCGGTGTGGTGTGCATACGCAAGAGAGGGCAAATAAAGGGAAAATATTGTTTACAATGACATTTTGTATGCGAAGCATATTTTTCCTTTTAATTATTTTTTTAAGTTTCTACTCTATAATATATCGTTACTCTTGTAATATATCGTTAAGATAATAAACAACGCATACGAAGTCTTGTGTATATAAATATTTTATTTTATAGGTTATATCATTTGACCACAGGCTCATCTGATGTTAAATGACGATGTGGTCTAAGACGGTAAACACGATAAACCTAGAGGAGGACTGGCTCTCAAGTGCAGCTGCGTGAACACACCAACAGGTGCTTGTCGACAGATTTTCCACATGAGGGTGGTAGCTAACGGAGGGCGGACATAGAAGAAGCCTTAACACCAAACTATGATTTCACCACGATTTTTTTTTTCACTTAAAGCTCCGACTCATTTACGAGGATTCGTCGATCGACGCGGTATCCGTACACGCTATAGATTGGGTCATTATCGCTTGAGAATACCAGTAATTTTTCTTGGCTTCATCCGCGTTAAATTAAATGAAAAAATCTTGAGTACATTAAAATACAACCTAACGCCGTCTAGTGGCAATTTGTAGTAAAAATTTACAAAACATTGTAGGTGTCCTTTTATAATAATTGGTTAACAGGTTTGATAGTTTATCAGTCTCAGATATTATATGTTAGGGAATGGGCCGCAATATGGGTTAAAACGAACCTTGGTTTCCCAATTTCGATGAAGATTCTATTTCTTCTGATAATTCATTCTTTTTTTCTTCAAATTTTCAAGTCCAAATATCCCAAAAAATATTGAAGGTATCTGTTCAAAATCCATGCTGTTTCTATGATAGATATTATATACAAAGTTGTTTTTTGTATCTGTCTGTGCGTTCCCTTAATTCTTTTAAACTATGCAACCAATCGATCGAATCAAAAATAGTTTATGCCCTGAGAAGGCGCTGACGAACGTTAAAACCATCAATCGTTTGGACAATAACGCGGTCATCGAGAAAAACCGACAAGAAACTAGAAAAAATCTGCTTTATATTTTTATTATACGTAACATAACATATTTTATAAACGTATATAGTTATAGGATTAGATATTTACATTCGTTTTTGGCGGATGCGCACAGAGGGGCACCATTTCAAGACGTCACGCGAAGCAAAAAAATATGTTTATGTGAAGATTCTTAGGTAATTTAACAGTTAATAAAAAAAACATAAAATTTATTTAATTCATTCGGATACTTATGGCACCCATGCGAAGCCGGCGCGAGGTACTAGTACTTTTATAATATTTATATTAAAGACAGTTGACGCATATAAAATCGTGTAGGCATTTATTAGGTAATATTTTTGCATCAGTACGAAGCTGGGACGGGTGAGTAGTATAGATGTGTATGTGCAGAAGTGTCGTGGGAGCCGTGCGGGCCGGGTAACCAGCGGCGGTACTGGCGCGTGTCCCAGCAGTGGACGGACGGGCTGGATAAGGAGCACGCGGTGCGCGGGTTGCTGGCGCTGGTGTCGGGTGCAGCGTTCTTCCGGCTGCTGGCGGACTGCACGGACCTCGCGCTCGCCGCCTACGAGAGGCTCGAGCTGCAGAAGTGGGCCCCTGGAGACTTCACTGTGGGTATATTACTACGAGTCATCATCTAAATTAAATAATCTCATCAAAAGCTGAAGCTCACCAGTAGTGAGTAAAAAAAAAACAATAAAGAAAAAGGATTGAAAAACGGGAGAAAGATGTTCTTAACTGTCTTAATTGTCTATGGTATATAAATTTATTATTTGTTTTTTTATTTAGCATTTTTATTAAAAAAAGAATATATTTTACTCTACAAATAACTTTATTACGTTATAAAAAGTTTAAAATTAAAAAATCTTTATAAAAAATCAAAAATCTTGATTAATTTTTTTCGATAAAGACCATGTCAAACCAAAAAAATAATAAAAAAAGATCTAATTTGGACTTGTTTTATGAAAGTCCAAAAAATGACCTCTTGAAAGAGTAATCAAAAAAATCACAAAGTTTACCAAGAGGGCTATTTTGAGGGGTACTAAAACATATCACAAAATGGTGGAAATAAATCAAAAACTCAAATCCACCGATTTGGCATGGAACACTCCATATATTTTACGATACCTTAAAGCTTGCTAAGAGACAATTCTTACACACTGTCACTCAGGTATGCTCTAAGCTTCCCATGTTTCTTCAAATTCAGTAGGTTTCAAGTAAATTTATAAAGATTATGAGCTCTAGTTAAGGCAGTTTCGTAGGTGGTAGAGCTACGCTGAAGCTATTACTGGTTTCAGCATGAATGGGTCAGCTCGCCCGGGGTAGTACCACCATCTCACAGAAAACCGACGTGAAGTAACAGTGGTTGCACTGTTGCGTTTCATTCGGCCAGTGAGAGCGCCGGAGACCCACATATTCAAAAGGCCGGCAACGCACTTGCAACTCCCCTGGTGTTGCTAGTGTCTATGGACGGCGGTGATCCCTTACCATCAGGTGACCCACCTGTTCGTTTGCCCCCTATAATATAAAAAAAAGGCAGAACAAGTTAGTTAAATCTTAACTTCCATATAACATTTATTTAATTGATAAATATCCATAGCTTCTACCTCCACGTGAGCACTACCAGCAGTCCCGGCTGGAAGTAGTGCTATACCTCGGGGTCCCAGACCGGCCTGTGTGTGGCGGCACCACCACCTACCTGGCACCAGAGGAAGGTGGCGAGGTGGTGGAAGGTTGTACGAGTGGGGCGCTGGTCACCCTCCCTCCTCACAACAATGCGCTGAACCTCGTGTACTGTGACGCCGGCGCTGCCTCCTTCACCAAATACCTCAGTAAAATGACAATGAGGAACACTGACAAGTTTTATATACTCACATGCACTTATAAAGAGTGAAGTGTTTTAACAGTGTTTAACAGTTTAGTGAGTGAATCCTGGAAAAGTTAATGTTATGTGAATGGTGTTTCGTGTAGTGAAACGTAAAGCTGGTTGTGACCGAGGAATCTTCAAGTGATTTGAAGCAACAGGCTAGTATAATTAAAATATTGGTTGATGTTTAACACATTAAATGCCATGGGGGTCAGTGACTGACAATCTAGTTGTATATAAAGATATATATAACAAATTGATATCCGTGACTTTGTTTGTGATGTTTATTACATTAATAATAGATTTTATGTATAGAGAAAAAAAACATAATCACCCCACTTCTCAACTGCAAGGAAACATAGCTGAACATGTAGTGCTTATAAAAATCGAAGTTTTTATACATATTAAATGAGGTTACCATAATATTTTTTATTTAAATAAGGACAAAATGTCTAAGTAGTAAAAGAAAACATTTGTATAAAACCTATCATGTAGATTTTGCGTTACACTTGCACTACTGCAGATATCTATTATGTTATTTATATAAACTTATACAGGTATCAATACTTAAACACTGTTATTATTACTGTCATTAATTCAATGGTATTAAAAAAATAATGCAGTAAAGATCAAAAATTGTTTAATTTATACATAAAATATAGAATTATTATGTATCCACAGTACTGTCTCATAGTGAAGCATTCACAGATTACAAAATGTCATTATCAAGACGTGATTATATTTAGAAGGCACACGCTCTCCAGCACGACGGGTTTCACCTGACGCCCGGTTTTTCAAAGGCTGATCAACTAATTTTGTTGCTAATTTATTATTGTTGTGAAATTAATGCCAGTTTCTGAAACATTGATTAGTAAAATTTACTAATCTATGATAATTTTGATTTGACATAAATATTATTTTTAAGTATGGTCACATTGAATATATCCATCAGCTTATCATTCATAACTTATTAATTATGAACTAGTATCACTATACTATACACTTATTATCTATGTGTAGTCTATTGGTAGTCTGGTGAAACTGTAGAAACAGTGAACTGAACTGAACTGACTTGACTGAACTGACCTTGCCTGGTCAACACTGTAGAAAGTTCGAAAAAAAAATTGTCTACGTTTTTATTAACTGTCGAACTTGTTGTAAATACCACGAATTTAATAATTGAGTAGTTACATGTCAAAATGAACTAAGTTTTACATGTATACAATTTGAAGATCTGTAAAAAAACTTAAAAAGTTATAAATACATAAAATTGGACTATGTTAATTTTGAAATGTAAGGGTATACTTACCATAGTACAATTTTGATAAGCATACTACCTTTTATAATGACTTTGAGGGGAAAAATTTCACCAAGAGAGAAAAGTGTAAATTTGTTTTTGATCTTATTCAGAAATAAATGTCAAATTGTCATATGATTATCAAAAAGTGTAATCAGCCTGGTATTAGAAAATATTTGTTTTGATATAGTCTGTTTATATTACATTATTCTTTGTTTCTCTAGATTTAAAAATTCAATTTTTCAATTGAATGTTCATCATTCCATTCAATTATTTTTATTTTCGAATATTTAATTGAAAAATATTTCAAAAACATAAATATATCATTGAGATTAAAAAATAAATGACCAAATGTAATCACAACTTTAAAAAAAATAAACTTGTGAGGCAATAACATGATAATTAAATAGTACTGCTGAGGTACAGAGAACCCAGAAACAGTTATATGCTTTATAATTTAAAAAGAAGTACCCGATAAACAATGATGACAACAAAAACAAATCTTTTAATTGTTAAAACACTTGTAAAAACAGTTTGTTATAATAAAAAAACTAACACAAATCAACAGTTAATTCAACTGATTACTTGACATACTCCCTGACAATAGATTAATCTATAATTATGCCATAACTAACGTTTGAGAAACCCGAAATGTCATTTTGGCAAAGGATTCTAAAGTAAGTTTTGACATGTCTGTCAACAGACTCGAAAGATCAAATCAAAATAGTTGAACATACGTTTAGCAATACAACGAGCATGTAACAATAGATTTGATAGTTAATTTTTGCATAGATTAACCTTTGAGAAATCGGGCGTATATCTTGTCTATTTTAGATAAGTTTTGTATGTACAATATAACATAATGGTACCAGGGCAATCCCTGTAATCCCATGGCATTTAAGGTGTTAGTACAATTCAATCCACAATTGATTAATTGATACATTGTAATCCTACCTTATATTATTTGTTCATTAAAATACTTTATATAAGTATTTGTTCATGATCACATACTTTGTAACAATAGCTTGTTTGTTCAGGTTATGGATTGAAACATTTTGGTTAAGCTTATTCAAAATAAAAATTCATTTTGTAATATTAGAATGGATATACTTGCACACTTGATTATTACTTATTGAACAATTATACAGATTGTTCATGAGGTTTCATGCCAAGTGTTGGTACACATGGTACGGAACGTAATAAACAATCATTGTTAATTGCTTGATCTGTTGACAATTTGGTTGTAGTCGTCGCATTATGAATTTCATGGGAAAGACACTAATTTCCATTGTAGTAGTTCCATGTAAGTTCTAGTATTATTATTGCATTAACTAACGTGACACTGACACATACTTCGTCCATTTTAAAGTTGAAATATAAATACATATATATATATATATATATAAAATAGAAGTATCTGTTATCTGTATGGGTTAAGTTTAACAGTGATAAACTGATTTTGATGAGATTGTTACTAGCAGATAGATTACTGAGAGACGAATGAGAAAATTATAATAAATCCACAAATAATTTAGATAAAACATGTGGTTCTAAAGAAACAGCAAAACTGTTTTCACAAGCATAAAGTTTCTCACAACAACTAGTCTACTGTAAAACAGGTATCAGATGTGATACTGAGATAATTGCGTTAGAGTAATCTACAGTTAGAGAAGACGTTACATGTTTTGCAACTACTACTTTGGAAGACACAATTCATGCAAACATGAAAAGATCATGAATGTTTTAATTTGCCGTACTGGTTCTGAACTTTATCTTGATTTCCTTGAAACCATTAGGATTGTGTAGAGTAATTCACACATACATAAAGGGTGCTATACTTAAACGATATTGAATAATTATTACTAGATTCCAATTAATAGTTGTTCAGTCTATACTTTCATTAAGCAAGTCAGAGCAAATATGTGTATAATTTTTCAGTAGAATTATAACAGGAAGGTAGACGAACTTACGCTTAATAATGTAATTTATCTATGCAATGACATTAGCATTAACATAGGTAAATTTCATTGATTCGTATGTCACACTTATTAGTTAAAACTGCTTTATGGCAATGTTTTAACTTTTATTCTATGATAAGTATAATGTATTTTTTTTCTACCACAGGGTAGTACTGTATACCTTAGGAAATACTATGTGTCGCCTTGCTGTGGAGGGTGCGTTTTGTCACAAAGTACAAGGAGAAAGTGTAATATAGTGATTTGAGTTTTGTACAATTGATGACAATATTCGATTTTAAGAATCGTTTTGAAAAAGTCTTGCGTCATTGTTTAATTCGGCTATTGGAAAAAAATTGCCGTGTATGTGAATGAATAGAGTGTGTACATAATTGAATGAATGAAATGATTTATAAGACACGCAGCACCCTTAGTAAAGTAAAGGCTTAACTTAGAAAAGTCGTTTTTTGGGAACGGCAAATAACTAATCGACGATCACAATTTTTTTTACAAAATTAACCTTAACTCCTGGATTTACAACGTCATTGCCATGAAAAATGTATAATTTATATATATATTTTTACATATATAATTTATAATGAACCCTTCTATTGTAAAAACTAAAATTCCTAAAAATTCGATATGTGCCTTTACTGTATTAAGGGTGCGATGTTTAACATTTGATACTTGAGTTCTTGTTCGATTCTTTTAAATGTTGACACACATAGAAAATGGAGTTTAAACTTTTTTATTATTATTTATTTAAATCTTATAATTCGATAAATCGTTTTCGATATTTAAATATATGTACGTATGTGATGTCTGTGAATAATATTTATAAATATATTAATTTAACTTTTTATACAATACCACCATTTAGAGACACTGACAATTAAATTTATCAGACAAAATATGTTGTGTGTAGGGTTCGAATTTGTTACCTTTCGATGTAGGGCTGACTACTAATGAACCTTAAGGTCTGTATATTCAAATATTTTCTATTCCATTGGAATATATTGCCTTTATTTTATTATCTCTAAGATGTGAATTTTCCATTTTGAATACCACTGATGATTACTGATATTATGATTATTGACATAGAATGCTCACATTAAATAGCTCAAGTGCGTCTTTGCGATGGCTTATTTTTTATTTGGTATTTATTTTATTCGGGATTTGGTTGGCTAATTAGCTAAACATTGCAGTATATTATTGTTATACCCGTGGGTAAATCAAAATGCTGTGTATTGCGATGAATTAATTTAATTTAAGTTATGACCATAAACATGGACAATTTATAGTTCTTAAACACTGTTTAGGGATCGCATCATGCCCACGGTCGCGTTTCCCTTACGTTGACGCTTTCTATTTGCGTTACACACTCCATCTACTGCGAACTGTCTTTTATACCTCTTTTAAAAATGGTTTAGGAGGCGCCTAGAAAACTTTTTTATCTAGTTTCATTGGTTTTTTCTTCATTTCACTGATTTACTATTTCTCACATTGCTTGTCTGTTGTTCCTATTCTGGTAACATTTATAAAATAAAAACTAATAATAAAAATAAATTCAATAAAACAGTTAACTCTTGAAACTTCAAAACATCTGTATTCCATATAAGCAATTATGCGCGTTCTTAATTATTTATTGAATTAACGGTTATACCGATACATATTTTTGCTTTGGTAACGATAGTTGAATGAACAGTAATATTATTAGAATCTATCTAAGTTTTGTTTGTTCTAAAATTAATTCTACACTGTTG
The DNA here is from genome assembly GCA_035772565.1 of Antheraea assamensis. Taxonomy (NCBI): domain Eukaryota; kingdom Metazoa; phylum Arthropoda; class Insecta; order Lepidoptera; family Saturniidae; genus Antheraea; species Antheraea assamensis. The sequence continues at coordinate 682,693 of JAQQSE010000046.1, read as the reverse complement.
GCTCATATATTGTAGTTTTAGTATTGTTGTATTTTATCCCCATAAGTGAAATCTTGAAGTATTTAATTGTTAAAATTAGTTATCACAACTACAGAGAGTATTTACAAAGTCCGTATACTTGGGTCTGTATTATTGTGTGCTCATTTTTTATGTATAAAATATGAATGATTGAGTGCAATGAGGGAATAAATTGAAGAATGTATCTACTGATAACAGGATTTATTTAATTTTCAATAAACAAAAAAGCAATGCAATAATAATAGAAAGTAAGTAACTCACAAGACTTCTATAATGGATTGCTTTATCTAAGAAAAACTGTTAAATAAGATATGCAAGTTCACTGTAATTAAAATGCTTACATTAATGTAAATACTATATAGATATACTCGAAACACTGTTATTATAAATAATATATTAATTTTGTAATAAATATAAAAATTTATATGAAGACAAGTTAGTTTATTATGAGATGGAAATATTTTTGCACTACAAATAAAGTTGATTTTGTGTATAGTTATGCAAGAAGTTTAATTAACTTAAAGCCATGTGAGGTAATATGTTGTATTAATTTTAGTTTCTAGTATGTATCTAATAGACTTATTTCTTTCACACTTGCCTGAAACTGTGAATTTGTGAGAGACAACCATAAACAAATTTGTTCAAGAGTCAATTAACTGATGTATGGTCGGATTTAGTTTTAAATGACATAGTTTGATATTTACTAAAAATGTTATTTCCGTTTTTTTTTTTTTTTTTTATAAATAATTTCACAAGAATAAGGTGTTATATTCATTTTACAAAGTTTGATTTTGGAATTGATATGATGAATAAATTAATAATTATGTTAACTACATATAAAATTCGTTTTGTAAATATTGAGAGTTACGAATGAATTAAATGCTAAGAAAATAATATTGTGTATTTATTGAATAATTATTTACTTAGTAATAAATGATAATCATGGATATAAGTTTTAGAAAAGTAACGTGTCAAGTACAATCAGTTAGTTGCTTGTGATGTCTTTTTTAAACAGATCTTTGGTTCATGTGATGGAGTGAAACAGGTAACATTAATCTTGGTTTCAATTTTATCTTTTTAACTTAATTTGTATTTCTTGAGACTGTAAAAAAAAAATCAAGTAAACTGTTCAACCTGCCATCTTTTGAGTTTTTATGGAACTTTTGTTATATGAAAATAATATGGACTTTGTATCATTGCCATCTATTATCTATGTGCGAAGCATTTTTATATGCAATGTTAATCTTAGAAAAGGTAACCTTAATAAAATATTGCAATTCCGTGTTCATTGAAATTTAATTTACATAGAATTGATAGGTAGTAAAAACATATTAAGTAAGCTTAATTTTGTATTTCTCAGTTCAATCAGATCCTGAAGTGAATCATATGGAGTCTAAAAGTAAGAAGAAGTATCTCGTATGGGTTTTACATTGATAAAATGTCCATCGAAATGAAATAAGGGTTCAGTAATAGATGACCTGAATGGCACCAATGTAGCCATATAAGTAGGGTCAGAAATTAAGACTAGGACATAGGTGAAGTGAAATATGCCTAAGGAAATTGAAAAATATAGTAAAGGAATGGTCATTCAACAAAACATTAACAAACAACTATGTATATACATACATCACATTTTAATTATACATTTAAGAGATGAAATAAATAACTATATATTTGGGGCTTAAGAATATGCTCTATAATTTTTTAGCGCTTTTTCGTAGCGGACATTTCCCGTTACTATTTAATTTTATCCTGTTCTAATAATTCTTCAAATAATAACGCCATCTTAGTGTATTCATTATATAATATGCTCATTTTGCATTCAAAAAGATGCTACTCCTTAAGTTTTTCTACACTTCATGCGTAATAACTGTCGAAGAAACTTCTCTAGATAGGTCGTAGTTTCATTTTATCGCCAACATATGACGGAGGTAATTTGTTTACGAGTTTATAATACGTCACGACAAACGAATACATCTCGCTGTTACATTGAAACTTAAGACAGAGTACAAATTCAGAGAACGAAATAATTAAAAAAAGATTTAAAATGGAAAAAAATATATTTTTTAATCGGCAAAAATAGTTAGTTCATACGCCTCTGGAAGCTGTTATTTATTATAGGTGGACGTTTTGTGTTACTATATGGAATATCCACTTGGGAAATGTAGCATAAATAGATCGTCTATAGGATTAGAAGACGTCATAAAAATGTTCCTGGACCCCGGTTGACACGGACGCTAAAAACAGAGATACATGCGAATCTTTCTATATGAATATATTCACTTTAAAGGTTTTTCTCTAAAGAAGGCTGCTTGTTAAAAAGTAAATTAAAAGTTAATATCATTATTCAACTGGTGCCACGAAAGCGTTAGCTACTGTCATTGATTTATTTCGATTAAAGTATTATTTAGGTAGTTTGAATGCGATTTTATTCATTCTTATTTAGTGGTTCTTATGTGACTCTCCTATGACTGACTTGACACTGGCAGTATTCCACTGGACGGAGTTTTTGTAGGGATCTTGGAATGTCATGTAGTAGATTTTATATTTTATTCACAATCTTGTGTATTCATAATCATAATGTATGGCTCTATATTTTGTAATATTGGTGGTGTTTTACATAACATAGTTTGGTTATTGTGCACAAGTGAAATGGATGAAAAATAAAGCCACGGAGCATGAATTCTGACTTGCCACAAAAACTCCCTGGAAAGTTCTGACAAGACGGCCAGCATATTGTTAGTGTTTCGGAACGAAACGTTCTGCGACAAGCGACATGAAGTTGCATCCGCACGAATGTCACTCCATAACTAGATTCAAATCGCGCGCACACATTAAAATTGTAAAACTAAATTAAAGTCAATAAATCACAAAGGTTCTTTTCATTAAGTCTACAATACAAAGTAGCGTGCATTCGCAACCGTCGCTACATGCTGCAGTACAACTGTGCAAGCAGTTAGTTTATTAAAATAATCGCAAAAAAACTGTAATATTAATGCAACTTCAACTTTTTTTCGGATCTTAGGCATTTAACTGAAAATTTTCGGAAAATTATTAGAAATTAGAGTATTAACATTTTTAATCTTAACTTAATAATTGAAAAATGGGAATGGTAATGGGAAATCAATAGTTGACAAGATATCCAACTGTAATTGTTAATTTTAATCTGCGTATTAGAGAATACATAATAAATACAATCAATCAGATGATACAACGCATTTTAAAAACGAATGTGCTCATTATTTATTGAAAACATTGAATTATTTTGAATTTAGTCATGGGCGCTGCCATATTGGCCTTAGCAGCTCTGCCGAGTGTCTTTCACTTTACTCCTAATCCGCGGCTGGCTGCAATGCGACATGCGATAGATGGACGAAAAAATTTGAGGCGATGTAAAAATGTTTCACTTTAAAATAAAATAAAAGAACACCTATGATGTTAACGTTTTTATACTTAAAATATAGATCAAAATAGAAACTCAGAAACTTGTGTTCTGAATAATAAAAAATCATAATCCATCGTGCACTGCATCATTCAAGTTAGAAAATTGGAGAAAATATTTTTTTTTAATAAAAATTGACAACCCTATTGAGTCTATCGGGATAAATATTAAAAAGGAAGCAAAGAAACTTGTAAATATCGGCTTAAAGGAACTCTCGTCAATACAGGGGTCGAGTAATCCGGTGATATTAAACTCAAACTAATATGACGAACTCATCGCCAACCGTCCCGTCTATATTGAGTACAAACTTCATGAGTATCAGTAATAAACAAAATGCTTAAGCGTCAACGAAACTTATATTCTTTTGGATATAGATCAAGTAATATTTATTCTATAATATTAATTATGATTAGAATATTATGTTAATTTGAATGGATGACCATGGTCTTTGGGATGTAAATGAATAAATATCTTACATTGAACTACGTAGTATACTCTTAGTAGTTTGTGCGTTGAACGCATTGAGCTTGAAATATGTCATTGTGTCTACATATACCTGTAACACGTTTGGAAGTCCATGGATTATGTATAAAAGGCAGACAACTATCTATTAAAATTGACCGTCACTGTTGTTAGGAAATTAACCAGTTTGTACTTCACACCCACTTTTGTATCTCTGTTAGTAATTAGAATTACTTAACCGCGTGAGCTTGAAATATGTCATTGTGTCTACATATACCTGTAACACGTTTGGAAGTCCATGGATTATGTATAAAAGGCAGACAACTATCTATTAAAATTGACCGTCACTGTTGTTAGGAAATTAACCAGTTTGTAGTTAACACCCCCTTTTGTATCTCTGTTAGTAATTAAATTACTTAACCGCTTACCGGTTTCACAGTAATTTTGATTGCAGCAAAGAGTAATAACAAGATAACTTTAAGTTGAATTTTCATTAATTTTGGCAGAATGAAAGTTTGTGAAACCACTTAATGTTAATTGATCTGTCGTAAAATAAAAGACTACGGGTAAAGTGTTCATCTAGTGTTCACTATGAAAGCAGGAGCGTCTTTTTAATAAAATACGGTGTTGTATTACAAGTGTTCTGACACACAGTTAAATAGGGTATTGATTTTTATAATGCCCTATTCGTTTACATCTAAAACACTTGACGAGTTTGGTTTTGACTTTTGAACCATTATTACAATCTCCGTCTATCTTTCTGGCCGCTCTGAATATAGCCGTAAGTCCTGACATACATATAGTATAGTCAAGTGTGTTAGCGCTGGATTTTAAAGATGTTTATTTGTACAAGTAAGAACCTATCAAGCCCATATTTCTCACGTGCCGTATATTTACACGATGACTCGGAGTGGATAGGATAAAAATGGACTCACCACAATGCTGCGCTTGCGACGTGTAAGAGCCTCCTCTCTTCTTGCACGCTAGACGATAACATTCACGAACAGTTTCCAAAGTCACCTGGATTTTTATAGCTTGGCACACAACAAAAATTATAATATACGTATCGTACAGTCATCGATCGTCCGCTAATCAAAGAGTTTTAAAAGGCAATTGTCAAGGCGCCGGGTGATTAGGGATGGGGGATAGGAGTGCGAATAGATATGTGGGACAAGGATGGGTTGTCGCCGTGCAAAATCTGGCCTAAACAAAGTGTTTAATAAAAAACAAAGCTAAAATATTATTATAGGAATTTAAAATTGGTATCTATTTATATATGGAGAGTTTGGCCACGGCGGCCCTCGGCCGGTTGCTCCCCAATGTGGGGGGGGGTGGTCAATTGCCGGGTGTCGCCGACTTTATATGGGGGTCGTGCGGGCAATGGCCGTCTACGGAGCTCCGGTGTGGCCCGACACCCTCGGTGCCACAAGGGTGCACGCGCTGCGTGCTGCGCATCTCATTGTGGCACTGAGGGCGTTCCGGGGATACCGCACCGTGTCCTCGGCGGCGGCCTTCACGTGCGCCGGCTCCCTGCCCTGGGAGCTGGAGGCGGGGTTTTTGCTGCCGTGTACGAATTCACGGCAGCGAGAAAACGTTTGGGGAGCCTCCGGCTCCCAGGGAGATGGAGGGAAGGTGAAAGGAGGGGAGGGTGGCCGCTATAGAGCGATGGCGGCAGGATTTGGCGGACGCGCATTATAGGCGATGTACGGTGGACGCCGTCTGCCCGGTCATGCCGCAGTGGTTTGATAGGAAGTGGGGCTCCTTGACGTTCCGACTTGTGCAGGTACTGACTGGCCATGGCTGTTTTGGCTGGTACCTGCACCAGAACGCTCGTATGGAGCCGACTCCGCATGTCACGAGTGCGGCGCTGAGAAGGACACCGCGCAGCATACTCTGTCTGTGCGAGGAGGTCATCTCGAAGAAGGAGGCGGCGGGCGGCCCGAGAGGTGGACCTTCTCAGCGGCCCTCTCCGACAAAGGAGGGCCGATGGAAATAAGCGGCGATTTGTCCACCTTCTTCCACCTCCGTAGCCGGATATGAGGGGATGAGTCGGAGTCCCATCTCCTCATTGCACAGGTTCGGCTGACGAGGGGAGGTAGCAGATCGTGTACACAGTTAACTCCCTATTAGGTCGGAGGCCGGCGGCCGCCTCCGCCGGGCTGACCGCGAGAGGTGGCATGGTGATAGCTCAGCACGGTCCCATGCCGCCCCAACTTAAAGCGGTGGACGGTACACCGTGGGGTTTTAGTCCGTGCGAATCGGACACAACCCATTCTCTCCCCCGGGAGGGATTTCCCCATGTTAATAAAAAAAAACACTATCCATTTCATAGGCATATGAATTCGTGAAAATTGCATATATAACCATATATGTTTCACGAATGCATACGTGTATTTTTGTTATCTGACTACTGTGCTGTGTGACTTATTTCAGTCCGAAAAGGGCAAAAAACAGCCCACTACTATGTGTACCTATGTGTGCACGTGTGTGGGGTGATCTGTGTAAATGTAAAACTATCGTGAGTCACTGTATTCGCGCGGGTAACATACTCGAGGGGTCCACACCGAGGGACAAACCTAGGCTCGAGTTGTTACAAGAAAAAACGCGACGAGTGTGCGGGATCGTATCTTCACGGCGGCGTGAGCAGAGAGAGTCGCGGGCGTAGGCGCAAACACGCATCTTTTAAGAGGACATCGAGCGAAAAAATAAAGAACAATGGGCGCGGTGCCTACTTAACTATACAATTTCGTACGAGTTGCTAATGTATCGGTCTAATGTACATGAACACGCGGGTTCGAACTGATATTATGATTATCGCGAATTTATTTATGCGGGGTGCTGGTTTGACGTTGTAACGTAGTCGCAACGTTCGCAACGACGGGCGCGTTGAACGCGAGTATTTCTTGTACATCGTGTACTAAAAGGAGTTGAGCTATCGAGTCGATACCGGTGGTCGAAACTATAGACGCGGTAGATGGCGCAGGAGTGGACTGAGCCTTCTGAGGCTGGGACTTGGCTTTAGAGGCCAAGGGAGTTGGCGGGGGCGGCCTTACGCGCCAAGAGAGCGTGCTCGGTGCAGGTGCGGCCTTACGCGCCAAGAGAGCGTGCTCGGTGCGGGTGCGGGTGCGGCTGCTGCCGGTGCACTGGAGGTACCCGGCAAGACAGGAAAAGCCCTCTAGCTTTGTATGGGTGGAGGAGGAGGCGGTTTCGCGGATGTCGCGCTCATCCTCGAGTGCGTGAGTGAAGAAAGTGAGTTTTCGCTCCCGGAAGTACTTCGTGAGCTGGCGATGCTCATCGGGGGTCGAGACTATACTATACTGCTACCTTTCGAGTAGACATCGATGAATACGTGTCTCTTTTTAATACTTACTTACTTTATAAACTTTAGTGTTTGATCAAAATCTCATCTGATGTTAAATAATGATGTGGTCTAAGATGGTAAACACGATAAAACTAGACGGGACTGGCTCTCAAGTGCAGCTGGCGGAACATACCATCAGGTGCTTGGCGACAGATTTCCAACTTGAGGGTGGCAGATAGCCAGACGGACTTAGAATAATTGGATGTCCGACACGTGGGGTATTTAATCACATACATTAAAATACTTTAATTACAAAAATAAATAACGAATTTTAAATGAAATTAGAAGATATTCTAATTACCTGTGCAATTTACCTATGCATTGGAAAGCTGTGCATTATTTGTATAAATGGTACTCTCTTATTATACAATCACAACAGGTCCTCGTTTGTGTATATTTTTCATGCTGAGCTAGAATTTAACGATTTAACTGAGCTCGGGATTTCTTCCGGTTCAGTACTTATGCCAACTCGGAACTGGTCGAAGCATACTACAGGGACGTACTCTGACTTTCAGAAAGGGCGACGTGGTCGGGTTCGTAGAATAATTTCATACACTACATTTGATTTGTAGGTAATTATTTACTTGAATTAAATTTATATAAATTAATATTTCGGGTTTATCTATCCCTTAGTGTGTTTGTCTTTGGGAACCACTTATACTGCTTACGAGATTTATGGACGGTATAGATATGTTTACTAATATAACTGATTAAATTCATTATAGGTAGATAATTTCAGTAAATTTTTGAAGATCCAATTGCGTGTCTGTACTGAAGCGCTTTCAATGTTTAAGGAGTGCGACGTTGACTCGAGGTACGCGATCGCACGGCTTCACAAACGTGTTCAGGCAGCCGATATGATAAATTGTTTTTACTTTTTATTTCATAAATCATTTATAAAAGATTATATTCATCATTTATTCATAAAATAATCGTTTCTCAAGGTTCTAGTGGCGACAATATCAACTAACTGACCGAACTAACTGAATCTAATTAAACAGATTGTCTAGAAAAATCGAGTTTGCGTTGAGATTATTTTGTCTTATAGTGTCATGTCATGATATTACTTCTCAAATGTCTGATGAGGACAGTATCAGAGTTAATGAATCTTAATAGGCCCTATTATTAATAATACTTTAAATTTGAATATCAGTTCACTTGCTTGCTTCTTGCGCTTTCACTACAGAACCATTATACAGGAAAGGCTATAGGGCTTCCTTCATTCAGAAAAAGTGCTGAAATTGCTATTCCCGAGGAATAGGTAAAATCTGTATCAACACGCGCGAAAATACGTGTAAAGAAAAAGCTAATACTACATCGTTTGCAAAGAAATATTATGAGTTAAAACTACACTACTGCAGTTGTTTGCCTTAATATCTTATTTTATTATCTCACATGACAAAGATTATTAAATAATAAAGACTAAAAAAATAAATACCGCAAGTTTAATTTGACAATTTTATATTGGCTGTTCGTCTCAAATTATCCAATATTTTAATATCATTTTCGTTTTAAACGAATGGAATATTGAGGCAAAGGTCACGTTCGGTGAAAGCAAAATAAATAGTCATTTTGTATAATATTTAATACCAATACATACACTGAAAATAATTATGTGTTTCGTTATTTCATGGTCTCTTTGGGCGCGATGAGAATGTGCTGAGAGACTTTAGTAACTAAATAATCGTCAACGACACCCCTGCAGGGCCATAGGCCTCCTCCCGGAGGAAGGTATGCCCGCATAAAACACTACGTCAGCCCACAAAGTGTTCCCGATTTCAAACTGAGAAATTCACAATTCTACGTTTTCTCACATACGGTGGTACTAAAAGAACATTTCTCAGGTACAGGTTTCTTCACGATGTTTTCCGTCAGCATCATACGATAGTGTTACTATTTCAATTAGTACGTGTACGCGAATTCTGAAAAATTTGTTGGTATGTGCCAGGGTTCGAACTTGCCGACATCGGATTGCTATTGTACCGGTCAAACCATTACACCACCACGACGACACTGACTAATACTGATTAAGAAATCCTACTTCGACAAACTATATAGTACTAGCAGCCGCCGCGACTTCGTCTGGTACTATAAATACATTATCTTCGTGTAACTCAACTTCCGTTTTGAAATACAATCACTTAAGTTTTCTTGTCCATTTATACCATGGCCTGGAATAGAATATTTAGACGAATTGGATTAAATGAATACTAGAAGTAACATATTACTAGTTTGTCTATTTTTTTTTAAATTGTTTATTGTTTATATATTATCAAAAGTTTAATACGAAGCAAAGTTAAAATATTATTCTAGATATCTAAAATAGGAATTTGTTTATCCTTAAGTTGTCTCGATGTTATATATATAGTACATATTCAGAGCGGTCAAATGAATGAATACCTGAAATCAGCACCGCGATGTTTGCTTATATACTTCCGTAACAGATTTGATTTAATCATAACAATGTCGGATGTCAATTGTGTTTAGTATTTGATAATATAATTTATTAGGGATTATATTCGATCATAATCTATTAAGTTTTCAAGTTTGGGTATTAAGGGAAAATAAAGAATGGTTCCAAAGTGAGATCTTAAAGTATACTCGTAACTTGTATTTCCCAATTCAATATGGATAAATATCAGGAGATATCCGGCCATTAGGTAGTGACCACTTCACGTCAGACGCAAGTTGCCATAGTCCATTCAGGTTAGATCGTCCTTTGCAAATATTAAGCCTAACAGCCAGAAGACATGAAAAGTAACCGGTAGATAAAGTTATGTAGATTTTATTTATTGTGCTACATATCATCTACATAGAATACTAGCTGATACCCGCAGCTTCGCACGCCTTTTTTAAATTGTATTAAAATAATATGAAATAGTGAAAGATGCAGAATTACAGAAATGCTCTTTTAAAAACATTTATAGGTATGAGACGCGCGCCACCTAGTGTGATATGTAACGTGTACGTTCAATATGTATTATATTATATAGAATTATATTATTTAGAATATTAATTTTTACCCCTTAGAAATTGACTTTTCAAAAAAGTAAAAGATGAGCAAACGTGGGCAAACTAAGTAGATTGGAATGCATCATTTTAAAATTTTCGATCCCTCAATTTTTCTTTTCCCTCCAATTTTTACCACTTAAAATTGACTTTTTAAATCAGTAAGAAATATTCAAACGTCGGCGAAATATATAGATTCAAATACATCATTCCAATATTCTCGATTCCTCAATTTTTCTTCCCCCCTTTCCGTCCTGGTCAAAAAAGTAAAAGATGGGTAAACGTGGGCAAATTACATACTTCAAGAATCCACCGTAATATTTTCTATTTTATAAAGATTTTTCGGACGTTGGGCCACGCAATTTAAATCTTCATAACTTTTTCAAAGAGGTGGACCAAAAAAATTACAATGTGGACAAAAATGGGAAATCGACGGGCATACCGTCTACGAATTTTCAAATCGTTGCACGAAAAATGGGGCCAACATCCCGGAGCTTTGGTTAATAAGTTATGTAGACGCGAGCGCGGTAAATAAAACAAAATGGCCTCCAAATTGACAAAAGACAAATTAAGTAAATTACATACAAATATATGAAATATAATTATATTAACTCTTGGAGTCCATTACAGTGCGCGCCTCACGCACATGCTTACAGTCAACAACATACTTTTGCTAAATTTCAGGCGAAAGAAGTCGTGGGTGACAGCTGGTCTAAAATAAAATAACCTAAGTTAATTTTTATAACTTCAGTTACCTGCTAGTGAAAATCATGTGAAAATCGGTTCAATAGTTTCAGATATTCCACACTGATAAAATCGCGAGTAACAGCTAGTTGATAATATAATAGCTCACGTTAGGTCTCATTACTTTAGTTATAAGTCAGTGAAAGTCTCGTTAAAACTGGTCGAATTGTTTTAGAAATTTCACATTGAACCGGAAAAAATCACGGGTCACAGCTAGTCTAAAATAACATAGCCTCCAATTTCAGCTCTCTACCAGTAAAATTTCCGTTTAAAATAAAATAAAAAATAAATGATTTTTACTATAAGTAACTTGCTTATACAATTTCATATCCAGTCAGTAAAAAGTAGAAATTTTAATATTACATATAGACACTTCATTTTTATTATATCTATAGATTGCAAATATAAAATTCTAAATAATACTGACCTAAAATGTCATTTTTTAATGAAAACTTACTAATTCAATGAAAACAAATTAAATAGAGGTGTGCATATATGCGTATTAATCGATAACAAATCGAACCGAATAATAGTATTCGAATTACGATTTATCGGATTATTCAAATAGTTTCATTTATGCGTCAAATAAGCATGAACTGTAGATTGTCACGAATTAACCAGTGACGTCATCACAGTCGACACCAGACATTGAGTGCATTAAAAAATGCTGTATCTCTATTTCTGTCCAAAAAGAGGCGGGAAAAAGTAAAAATTTCAAATTCAAGAAAATAAATGTCATTTATTTTTATTTCAAAATGTATTTTCTTATACGGCACTGACAATTTCCTTTATGAACTATGATCGATTTCTTAATTTATAAATGACCATATAAAATATTCCAATATAGTAAAAGCTATACGTTTGTACCTTATTAGTTGTTAACGAATTTAGGGCGCTAAAGTTTAAAACTATTTTTTTATGTATGTGATAAAAAATAAGAGCACAAAGTTCTAGAAACCTGTTAAAATATGAAATTAGAAAAATATTGATTTTTTTTAAATAAAGTAATTTGGCTATTTCTATCAACATTTTGTTAAAATTGAAATTCTATAAAATTATTTAGATTTAAGGGAGAAAGTATATTTTTAATAAATATTTTCATGAATAGAAATTTATTATTGTAGAACTGAATTGCATAGTAAATTAAAGTTCTTTTTCAAAACATTTCATTTTTGATGCTTAAATGATAACTTAATTTGAATTTAACATTTTTCTATAACTATTAGAGTAATAATACTACCTTATTTTAAAAATATAGGAATAGATCGAATTTTCAATTCAAAATTCGATTTTAACATCATTATTCGATACGGTTCGATTCGAGCGTTATTTGCACACCCCTAAAAATAAACATGTTACCACGGTTATAATATTATTGGTTACTATAACAACGGTTGTCTAATGTCAGGGACTGTCGGTGTTTGTAGGAGAATATTTAATTTTAACTGAAAAATGTATTTAGGATACGTTTTAACTAAAATCCGTTCTTAGTGAGCGTCTACGTTGCAAAAGGAATAACTATGATGAATTTCAAGTCAATCGGGCATACAGTTTCGGAGAAATCGTGATGAGTCAGTCAGTGGTATTTCGCTTATATATATATAGATAAAGTTAACTTATACTATGCGACAATACGTCCAAAAGTGTAAGTGTTTCTTGCAGTGCTTACACCGATTCGAATAATAAGACAAATTTACACTTTTTTATAAATGTATTTAATGGCGCAAAGGCTTCGTAGATAGTTAAAAAATATTTGTGTTCACAATTAAAAAGTATTCATTCTTACCCTCCCACTCGGACCGAGTGGACGGGTGTAAATGCGTAGCGCACAAAAAGTTGAGAGCATCAGCCCGTCAGTGGTATCTTTCACTAATTACCTCCCCGACCTTGCTCCGGCGCTTTAAAAGAAGGCCTTGGAATATCTTTAGCTATCCACTCCAAAAAATAACTGCTGGGAACGATCCGTACCTCTGCGATTCTTCAAACAGAGCGCGTGCACGCCCACGCTTGCGTTACTACAGGACATGCAGACATGGTCTGGTGGTGAATTTCGCTCCAGCACATTCGTCGCGGCCCTTTTCAGCAGTATTTAGGTCCGAGATCTAGGTCCGATTCCACGAAATTGAGCCTTCAAGCCTTATCACACCTATCACACTGCATCTCATACACGTGCATACACATACGGTTATGTACATATATTGTGGAAAGGTCTTTTTCTCTTCATTTTCGCCAAAATGATCATACTACAGATAAATGTACGCGTCGGTGAGGCACACATGTAGGTATTAGAGTAAGTAATAGGGAACTGAGGGTCGAGTTGAAACACGACGTGGCCTAAACATAAAATTATAACAAAAAATAAAATGTAATGAAAACGTACTCTAAAAATGCCTAGAAATATATAAAACACATTCTATTTATCGTCAAGAAGTTCTGTTATACGTTGTCGTGGGTCCGTTCAGAACGTCTTTGACTATAGTTGGGTACTCAAAACGATCAAGTTCTGAGGGACCAAAGAAAAAAAAATACGACCTAAATGAGAACAACCTTCTCGTTTTTGAGGTCAGTTAAAAAGAGATACGTCGGGTTTCTGTAGTCAAAAAACATGCAGAGGCTGTGCTACATTATAAATGACAGCGTTTTACTTAATAGACAAATTAGTATCCTTACGGACGCCACATCTGACTTGTTGCGAAACACAAGAAGCTGTAAAACAGAGTAACTATGTCGGATATATCACCGTATTTGTGGATTGTAATCCAGTGGGCAGGAATGCTCTATTGATCTGTAATACCCGAGCTTAGAGTATGCGAATTATTGTGTGAATCGGGTCGGTATCTGGTAATAATTTCTGATGATGCGTATAAACGCATGTGGTTTCAATATGAGAAACTATGGAATGCGTGCATTGGTCTGTATAAATTTGCTATCTAACGCGAAAGTGTTTTTAGTTTCGTTTTGGTGCATAAATTAATGACGATGTGCTTATTGGCAAGTATTGATGTATCTTTAATTTCGTCCCTTTAAACAGACTTTTAGTTAGCATTTTAGTTTGGAGCTGTGCACTGATATTTCAGTCAGTCAGCTATACGTTTTATATATTTATGGATTAACAGTCGTTCGTTACTTGTTCTACGTTAAATTGCAATATAAGCTTAATAACAATAAAATATAATCCAACGCCACCTAGCGGCGAGTTATAGTATAACCGAGGATATAAATACCCTCATGAAAAAAGATTCAGGGGTGCTATCACCATGAATAGCGCTAAAATAATGTTGGATTTTATATATCTAAAATACACCAGCCATTTATAACATTAGTAGCTTTTTCTAATATAATATATGCTAATGTAGCTTTGTAAATAAACCGGACGGTGTCCTCGGCGGCGGCCATGGTGCTCGCCGGCTCCCTTCCCTGGGAACTGGAGGCGGAGGTGCTTGTCGCCGTATATAACTATACGGCGGCCAAGAAACAGAGGGGGGAGCCTTTAGCTCCCAGGGAAGTAGAAGGTGTAAGAGAGCAGTCTCGGGAGGAGATGTGGGAGAGATGGAGGCGGGACCTGGAGGACGCGCGTTACGGTAGATAAACTATCGACGCCGTCCTCCCGGTCCTGCCGGAATGGTGCAGAAGACGATGGGGCTCTCTGTCGTTTCGGTTGGTGCAGGTGCTGACCGGGCATGGGTGCTTCGGTTGGTACCTGCACCGGATCGCGCGCAGGGAGCCGACCGCCGTATGCCACGAGTGCGGCGTCGAGCCCGACACCGCGCAGCACACTCTGTCTGAGTGTGTTGCGTGGGAGGAGCGGCGCCGCGGTCTGGCTGCGGCGGTGGGTCGGGATTTCTCGCTGCCGAGCGTGGTAAGAGCCATGCTCGGCAGCGAGGCTATTTGGAATGCAGTAGCCTCCTTCTGCGAGGAAGTCGTCTCGCAGAAGGAGGCGGCGGAGAGGGCTCGCGAGCTGGACCCTTGTAGTGGCCGTCTCCGCCAACAGAGGGCCGGTGGGAGGAGGAGACGTTTTGCTCGCCTCCTTTCACCATCTTAGCCGGACCTGGGGGGGTGGGTCGGGGGCCCATCTTCCCATTGCACAGGTCCGGCGGACGGAGGAGGCGACCGCTGTGTACACGGTCATCTCCTGACAGGGTGTGGGCCCGGTGGTGATTTTGACACCGGACCAACCGCTGTGGCGGTACGATGAGTGCTCTAGAGAACTCGTACCGCCCCAAGAAAAGCGGCGGAAGTACACCGTGGGGTTTTAGTGAGTAGGAGTCTCACACTACCCACCCTCTCCCCCGGGAGGGTGGCGTGTCCATGAAGGATTTCCCCACGATAAAAAAAAAAAAAAAAAAAGCTTTGTAAATAAAATTTAAGCCATGTTACTCCTTTGACGTAGGTATATGTTAAATATTTTTTTAAATGGAGTATATTTGGTTTGATCGACTATAAACAAAAATAGAACTAATTGATATTATATATTGGTTTCAACAGATTTGCAAATAATCCATTTTTTTATTTTAATAATATAAGTGGTTAGTGTAGGTTATTCTTAGGTAGTTAATTATCCTCTTTTGTAGGCCTTTTTAACACGTTTTTATTAGTTTCACTTGTATGTTTGTAAATGACTCTTTAGCCTCGATTTTGCCCTACTTTGAGCAATCATATTTGAATGAAACTTGGCACTCATCACTAAAAAGCGAAAAATGAATGATACTTTAAAAATATTAAAAATCACACTTTTAGAGATAATCAAACTAAAAAGTAATTTATTAAGATATTCACTTTCGTAGTACGTTACTTTGATGTCTCTCGTAGCATTAATTATATATGGACAGGTTGCCTTTTATATTTAAAAAAAATTAAAAAGGCTTATAAGGTATAATAAGTGATTCTCCTTAGCTTCTTTGTTCATAAAAATAGCTTAGAGTCAATAGCATCGAAAAATAAATAGTGTAGAACCATCTACGGAAAATTCCGCATATAATGGCCGTAGCCAAGTTTTGCCAGCATTCTGCCTTTAACCCTTCGGCTGTTTTTTTAAGACCTGGATCTGAAAATGGCGGATTATGTTTTGTATTTTTTTTACGACATCGTATACATATATATATATATATATTTATTTATTTATTATTTTTATATTTCTTGGTTTACCAATCAAAAAATACATTTTACATAAAAATTATAATATTATAATATATAATAGAATATCAAACATGTTAATGTGTAATTACATTTGATTGACAGACGAAATATCTTTTATCTGTATTGATAGCTATCGGGTTTCTATAAAAATTTTCATTCCATTAGTGGTTGAATTTCTATAAATCCTTCTCAGTATGTGGTAATATAATAAAAGTAAATAAAAGTATGTGGCCTCTTTGGAACGACCATTGTAAAAATTTTAAAACACAAACCTGGCGGTTTCGACAATGTTCCGAAGAACAAAGACATTAAACTACTAGGTAGTAGTAGTAGTAGTAGAGCAAATAACTTAATTAAAAGGCTAAAAGCAAAAAATATCTCAACAACATGTACGAATCTATTTTTCTTTTCCTATCTTAGCTTAGTTATATACAATATTTTTATATTTAGCTTGCAATGTAACAAACATTGTTCGTTTAGGGCAAATCCTGTGAACTGAATTAGAACTGATTCCTTTAGACTTACGATTTAGAAATTTTTCATGTTTGTTTAATGTTTCAATGACAATCTTCTTCTTCTTCTTGTTTTGAGACCGCAAAAGCATTTGTCAGTGTCAATGTTTTGTTTCAAGTAAGTGTCTTGTGATAATTATAATATTCTAACAAGATGGTGGTTTTCTTGTTAGAACTTTCCATGGAGTTTTGGTGGCATCTTAGAATGCATGCTCCGTGGTATTATTTCCCATCCACTTCACTTGTGCATAATAACCGAACTATATTACGTAAAACACCACCAATATTACAAAATATAGAGTCTAATAACACAAAATTATGAATAAAATATAAAAGCCACTACATGACAGACCAAGATCCCGCCAAAAACTCCAATGATAATACATGGAAATGAAATTAAATCAAAATGGAGCATTTAAAAATGGCCGCCATACGCATTGAAATAAAAATGCGATTAAGCTTTTTAGCGTATTTCTATAAAAGCTTATTTAAAAATATATATTATAAATATTAATTTATTTATTGCTTAGTCAGTAGTAGTAGTAGTCAGTATAAATATTAATTTATTTATTGCGTAGTTGATGAGTGGAGGTCTTCTACGGTGAGGTTCTCAAGATCATTTCTGTCTCGAACTTCGACCTTGTATAATCAATTGTCAGAGGCGGTGTTTCCAAACCTTTACGAGTTACAAGCCTTTAAGAAACGAGCGTACACTTATTTAAAAGGCAGGCAACGCACTTGCGACTCCCCTGGTGCTACTAGTGTCTATGGACGGTGCTGATTACTTACCATCAGGTGACCCATCTGTTCGTTTGCCCCCTAATAATATAAAAAAAGAAAAATTTTTTTGATCAGTCGGTGAATTCTAGTAGGTTGGCATATAATAGCTTGGCATATATTTTTAATTAAACAACTGCTGTCAATATCCTCTTATGCAAAAAAAAACAAAATACAATTAAAAAGAGATACATTGCTTTTTATAATATTTGAGGACGACTTTAATAATTTTTTAAATCTTTCTGCGTAGAGTAGGACATAAGAATATATGACTAAATCGTGACATATCCTAATTATGACACTCGTATATTTAGTACCTAAGCGGTATACATGTGCTGATAAGCTGGTCATAGTGCTTCATTTTTAGTTTTTCTCGTAATATACCTGTAGATCTAGGGATCACATAGAGGTGGCCACCGTTAATTCTTGATCGGCCTATTCGTATCATGAAATACATATAACGCTGTCACTTTGTAGTATTATTATGAAATAACTCTGTGTTAACGAATTATTCGAAGTACTGTTGAAATCACCATTATTCTAGGTCAATATTTCGTTCGGTAGTCCAATGATTACTACACTAATATGTCGAATAACATAGGTAAGGGATTTAATGTGACCTTACCGCGTAGACTTTTTCAGTTTATCTTTATTTGTATTTTATTCTCCTCGCTTATTGTCTTGTTTCCTTTATTTCTTGTAAAAAACATAGGAATTATGTTTGAAATATACAATTGCCTTGCACAGTCGATTAAACTAATTTTGCTCGCCTTAATCTAGATTTAACCTAGGATTTGGGAACAATACCTCTTTCCTAGATGTAAAGTACCCTATAACATTTTCTATATGATAACGTATATGTAAAATTGAATTATGATAGGTGTAGAAGTCAACGTAATAAAAAAAAATGGTTATTATTAGTATTTACTATAGTAGTCACTACCCAGTCAGGTATATATCCATACCATACCCCTTTGTTACTGCATTGTTATTTTTTTTTGTAAAACTTTAAATATTTTACAAAACAAAATATAACTAAAGTTACAATCAGTGTTTCGCCAATATAATATACACCTAGTTAGGTCATTAGTTCTGTCACAATCTTATTATTTTTTCGAATACTGGCTGGATATACTTCGACTAATTTTGAAAAGAGAATGTTCGCGCTTTCCTAATAAAAACAAATTCATTTTTATTCATTTCAAAAGATGGAGTAGTCGAAAAGGGCAGATAGGTCGCGGTTATGGCGTTGCACCGCTGTGGTTGCGCTTCAATAGAGGTTTTCAAATTTTTTTAATTGAAAACAACATTACAGTTTGTTTAGTGCAGTATCAAACGGTACACTGAAGCTTCAAGCTTGGACTATTGTAAGAAGAGCAGTTGATCGTGCACAGTTCGGACACCGACGGTCAGTAAGCATTAAAGGGTTGAATCCAATGAAATCCCGTACATAAGCAAAAACTCTTAGCTCTACACCGCGATCAAAAGAGTGTTAAATGAAGACTTGGGACTACGAGCTTATCGTAAACAGAACGGACATTATTTAAACGAGCGTTTGAAAAAAATGAGACTAGATCTTTCTAGTTCCATAGAAGAAAGTTCCATGCTTTGTTAGGGAGATACGCGCGAAAAAAATACCCCTCAGTTTTTTTCGGAAGACAAACTTTTAATATTGAAGAAAGTTATAACAAACAAACTAATAAGATATACATCTTATTAGTATACGCTCATATCAGTGAAGCAGCAAGTACGTGTATTCCGAGGGTCCAGCGAAGGCATACGTTTGGCTTGGAGTCTCATATTCAGGCTTATCTGAAGGGTTTTTTCTCTGGAAAAGGTGTGAAAGCCAGTCCTGTTGTGTACTAAAATACCGTCGTAACAAATATAATGGAACCTCATTTCCAAACAATATTTAAAAACAGGTACTAGATATTCCCGCAGAATTCTGCGCAGTACCATAAGGCACGAAGTTCGCAAAACTGCCTGACCACCCGTGGAATTGACTTCATCGGGCATAAAGACTTAAACCCACAGATTACAAGATATGGAAACATTGAAGGAGAAACTTTGCGTTAAGCCTCATCAGAATTTGGAGTCTTTCCTAGCATCTCTGGTTAAACCATCGGCAGAAGGTAGGTAGGTAGGCATTTGTAGGTGGTAGAGCTACGCTGAAGCTATTACTGGTTTCAGCATGAATGGGTCGGCTCACCCGGGGTAGTACCACCTTCTCACAGAAAACCGACGTGAAGTAACAGTGCTTGCACTGTTGCGTTTCGTTCGGTCAGTGAGAGCGCCGGAGGCCCACATATATTAAAAGGCCGGCAACGCACTTGCGACTCCCCTGGTGTTGCTAGTGTCTATGGACGGCGGTGATCACTTATCATCAGGTGACCCACCTGTTCGTTTGCCCCCTATAATATAAAAAAAAAAAAAAAAAGAAATATATATGAATGTGGTGCGTGTTGCGATCGATGACTGACCGCGTCGATTGAGGACATATTGTATTGAAAATGGGGGTGTGCAATTTGAATAATATTAATAAAATTGTATTGTATATTGTATATTTATTTACCTTCTATTTCATATTTGGTCAGTTATAAAAAAGTGTATATACATTAAAAGTTTTTGACATAATTTATGACCTGACTACATTTTGGATACTTCGTGTTATGTTCATAGACCTTAGTGGCAATTATTTTCCACACAGATAACTTTATGTAACTTTCCTTCATTTTCCTTTTAACAAATAAGCTCTATGTCTCCAACCAAAGAAATATTGAAGAAAGATTTAGAAACAGAAACAACGAATTAAGTCGAGGGTATATCTAGTTATATGAATATCTTTGTAATTCCACATAGATAAAGTCGCTGACATGAGCCAGTTTATCAATAAAACGTCAAATCCCAGGGAAAGGTTTATAATTTGTCTGTATAACGTAATTTTATAACCTGACAAGTCATAACCAGGCGTCATAAAATCAGCACAGATTAATATTTGTCCGGAGAGTTATGATGTGGATCAATGCACAGAAAACATCGTAAACACAGGCAATTGAGAGCAACTAGGGCAATGCGTAATAAGAGAGAGAGTGATTTTTTTGTACTTTTCTTTTTATTTAACCCTTGGACTGTCCAAAACTATAAAGGATTAAGTTCTATACAAACGAATTTAGAGCTCATGAGGCACAAGCAACAGACTGTTTGCAGCATAAGCTTAAAAAATACCTGATTTATTATAAGTCTTAGAAAAATAACAGATTATGTATTGTAAAAATATACTTTTTTATGTAAAATGTATTTTTAATTTATTTTATTTTATTGGTACGAACTTATTTATACTAAGCTATGAAATATACAATGTACGATGTTGTAAAATTAAAAAAAAAACTTTTCTATTGTTTATTTGTAAATAATAATAACAAAACATTAAATTAAATATACAACAATAGAGTAACAAAATAAAGATGAGCAGCAAATGAAATAAAAATTTCACAAAGCAGGGTGATGTAATAATTGGGAGTAATTTTAGCATTATGAAATACATTTTGAAATAAAAAAATAATAAACCGAGTCTAAGTAATTTTAAAATTAATCTATATTAGAGGTATTCATGTACTTTGAAGTTAGTAGTAAATTGTGAAATAATTAAACAACGATGTAACGCTCCAGAAAGGAGATTATTGACCTTGAATTGTGAAATGAAATTCTAAATTTATTGAAAATGAAAAAAAAAAAATACAACCGATTTTAATTAATAAAATTTTTGTACAAGGAAATATATATCGTTGTAAAATTAATTGGTCTGGAATATTTAATATCAATACTTTTACATAGGATAACATATGAATACAAACAAAACTGCTAAAATGAATTATTGCAGGGTAAACGCTTATGAAAGCCGTGGGCTTAGTTCGTTTTTATTAGAAAATTAGTGATATTCTTAAATTCACTAGGTAAATGGAGTGCAAATATTTCAGACATAGTAAAAAATAATATTATATACATACTCCGAAATACGTAATCATTGATTTGAATGATATAGTATCGATATCGCGTGCGTGAAATTAGCAAGCTCTTTTCCCTAAACTATGTCATATGGACCTGAACTATAAACGTGTTACGAGCGGCCCGCAAACGGAAAACATGTCTATTTTTTATGTCTTCATGAACATGTTGACAAATGATGAGGATGTGAAATGCGATATTTAAGGACATCAGGGCAGGATAACTTCTTTTATTTATTCTTGTGAAGCAGAAAACATGATAACAAATGATAGTGAATAATGTATTAAAATCCGTCGAAGATACAAGAAAATAAACAGACAGACATAATAAGCGATTTTGTTTGTATTTATTGATCGATGCAGCAAAGAAAACAAGTGTCCAAAAATAGGTTTTTGAAACATTAATTGTATTTTTTTTTTATTGATGAAGAAGGCATTACTTTGAGGAAATCCATCATTCAAAAATTAGGGTGGAAGTTACTTCGCACTTCCGCTAAGAATTGCTAATTTCTAATTGCGATAATTTTTATTAATTGTAATCAAAATCAATAATACTTTATTCAATTTATGCCCTGAGAGAGCGATTATCAATGTCGAAACTACTACCGGTTCGGACAAAAACTCACTCATCGAGAAGAACAGGCAAGAAGCTCGATCTGGTTTATCTTTTCATCGTACATTATTTTAATAGGCGAATTATTCCTATGATAGTGAAATAAAATGTTTAATTTTCATTTATCTTGTTAATATTACTATCTATACTAAATCGTGATAATGCCATCAAATTAGAAGCGGAAATTCTCCCGAACAAACGACTTGGAATAATTTGAATTATTTTGAAAGTATAATAAACAGGGTTCTTATTGGCGAATTAAGCCAAAATATTAGAAGGGCAGCTCGATGAGTTCATGAATAACAGATTAGAAAATATGAATGAAGCAGAGGTGAATTATGAGTGGCTATGTAAAATAGGGGTGCGTTTATCTAGAACTTTATTATCGATCTTATTAAGATGTAAAATTCAGTAGTACATTAATTCGATCTATCTCGTAAGGCTTAGCCAGCGTTTGCGATTTAAGCGCACAAAAATATATTTGTTACGACATCAAATTACAAATCTTACAATAAAGTTCAGCTTTCGTTGAAGGATAATTATCTATAATTATCCAAATAGAATACATGAAAAAAAATCGTCGAAAATCTATCTATCAATCTGTCCTAAATTAAGGTGATCTAAGACCAGAGCTGTTTTTTTCCAGAGCTTAGTCTATTATAATTTTCGGGTACGTCGTCGCTTAACACGGTATTTAAATTATATCCAAAATATCAGTGTACAAAGTAATAACAAATTTATTACTTGAATTAAGTACATCAGTATAAAATAGCAGAAAAACCGATGAAACAAAAAATACCATATATTGTTAAAAAAAAATTGCCAATTAAACCTACAGTTCTTAGCAATATTCTAAGAGATAATCTTAGTGGCCTAATTTTAATGTAAACATACCTCGAACTATCATAATTAAATAGCTGATACACATATATATATTAAAACGATAAGATATAGGAATAATGATCATTTCATTATATAGAAGTCCGTTTTTATGAGAATCGATCATTCGGCGTAATAATAAGCTCCGTGTTAAGCGACTTCGAGATGCTGAATTCAAACATGCCGTACAGTGTAAATACACCATTATGAAATCGTTTATGCAATTTATAATCATTGTTAATGTTTCTGTGTTTGAGGAGATTTAAATATGACATGTTTTTGAATTTCTATCTTAAATGATTTCTACGGTTACAACGCTTGGGAGCACTTTTTATGATAATCTGGAAAATATTGAGCAGTCGGTCGGATAAGGAATATATATGGATTTTGTTTTGAGGTCCTTGTCTTCGTCGTTATGTCAATTTGATGATCTAACAGGTTCTGCTTATGTTCGGTGGATGTGATAATAAGTTCGGTGACTGGTCGTTTAATAGTAGTATACTAGCGAACCTGACATGCGTCGTCCTGCTATAGACCTTAAGCCACTACGTCTAAAAAAATAGAGTAAGGGAGTGAAAATTAGAGAATAACAGAGATAATGAAAATTTGAAGCTATATGTTTTTTATTCAAGAAATTCTGAAAAATATAAAACATAAATGTTTATTTCAGATTTTGACAAGATTTTAATACAATTTTTAACCGACTTTTTTTGTAACCGACAAATTTGTAGTAGGTAGAAAAATATATATATACCTGACGCGAGAGCGGACCTAAACTTTCTACGTATATGCAATGCATTCGGGTTGGCGCCGACTTCAGATACTCGTATACGAGTATTATTAGGTAGCGCATATACTAATATTTTTCATTTAATTTGATTAATGTAATAGCTTAGTTATTTATTTATTTTTAGTGCTTTCTTGTTTACTTAGTGTTTCTTGATATTGAAGTCAGTTTAATTTTTTTGTAAAAGTAATATTATTAGATATCCACATCAGCATCATTTAATGGAGCCAACTAAGCTTAGAACTATTCAGGTAATGTGTACAAAAAAAGATACATCGATATGTATAGTATTAGTATATTTAACGTACACATATACGTGTATATGTGTGAAACAGTTCCTATAATAATTTGAGGTCAGGGAGCAAAGCCAGGACGCTTCGGAGCTGAGCTCGACCGCTAAGTGCGTTTATGGCTCCCTAAGCGAATC
This sequence comes from Antheraea assamensis, assembly GCA_035772565.1. Lineage (NCBI taxonomy): Eukaryota > Metazoa > Arthropoda > Insecta > Lepidoptera > Saturniidae > Antheraea > Antheraea assamensis. Next base: position 658,522 of record JAQQSE010000046.1, on the reverse strand, counting down.
ATATGGCCTCTAATACGCCATTACCCTTATACTGAATCTATTTGTAGGTAGAAACCTCGAAAGCCTTTGTAATCTGGATGCAGTATTATCTCAATTGCTCTCAATGTTATTTTGCGTGCATTAATACTTGTGCAGTAATTGGTACAAACCAAGTACAACACATTGTTGTATTTACATCACATTGTAGCCGAGCAAAAGAAAAAAAATGATAATATATTTTTAATTAATTGGCTAGTGAAGTAATGATGGCTTAGTTTACAGCATATTCGGACACCGCGTCGATTGACGTAGGTTTGAATTCTTACAAGTGAATCGGAGATTTCTGTGAAGGAGAACATCGTGACGAAATTGACGCTACAACTTTCAAATTGAAAATCTATCGTCAAGCACTTGTTGGTGTATTCCGGCAGCTGCACTTGAGAGACAGTCACATCTAGGTTTTGTGTCTTTACCATCTTAGACTACACCGTACTTTAACATCAGATGAGATTGTGGTCAAACAGAAAAACCTGAAGATTATTAAAAAAACTTTGATGAAATGTAAGTATTCAAGTATTAAGTAATAAACTTAATTCACACACACTTATTACGTCACATTAATACATTCTTTGCACCCATGCAAAGGAGGGACGAGTTGCTAGTAATATATTATAGATTTTGATGTAAAGTTTTCTAAAAGTATTACTGCCAATTCTTATAGCATATTTATGTATATAATAGGGCTACAGCAAAGTTCTGTCCGCTTTTGATATTAAAGAAAATATTTTTTTTTTTTTTTTTTTTTCTTACCATTAATAAACGTTATTAAATAATATAATAGTCATTATTATTAAACGTGAGGGCAATCTGGATATCGCGTTTTTGAGAAAATGTTTCATTTTTTGCCACGAAACATTGAAGCAGTGCCTGTTTGAATTATTTGCCCTTCAAAAAATGTTGTAAGGACAAGAAAAAATAATAGTGAGAGGGAGCTAAGTACGGGGAATATGGCCCTACATTTGTACATGCTTCTAGTATATCTTTCTCGTTTAAATTCGTATAAAATGCAGTAGCGTAAATACACATCATCAGTAATCATGGATACACAATCGTTTCACACTCAACACTAACTTGAATTAACAATGTTTTAGTTAATTTGCTACGACAGTATGTGTACATTTGGCACTGAAATATAAAGCTGAACATTTACCAAATAAACATATGCTCTCGTGTAAAAGAAAATGTCATAAAACCGGACAAAATTACCCGGTAAACGTAATATCTTTACCATGTACAATTTTCATATAAATTCGTGAATGTGGATTTTAATTTAAGATATAGACTTTTGTTTAATAACAATACGATCACAATACGCCAATTTCTTTTATAACAGATAATTATCACAAGTAAATAAATGAAATAAATCTACCTACATACAGACTATAGGTACATTTATTATACAGATATGAGTTAGGTCCGGGGAAATATTTCAACGGTAACAAAAATTTGGGACCCCTAAAAATGTTTTAACGTAGAAATACCAGACCAAATATTTATAATCAGACCCCCTTTGTGTTCACGTCGGAGATTTAACAATGTTCACAGTTTATTATATTATACGCAGCTAAAGCTTATTGTTTGAATTAATTATATTTTATTTTCAGTTGTCTGAATTATATAGAGCAGTGTGTAGAATTCTAAAGCGACCCATGACTACAAATGTTTTGCGGAATCGTTATCTAAAATTAAAGCACGTAGTCACGATGAAACAATGAAATTGTTTACACAAGGACGAAGTCGCGTGCATCTGCTAGTTTACAAAAAATTGGAAAGCCTTCTTATTCTTCTTCTTCTAATTTGGCAGTAAATACTCCTTATTGAAGTTTACTACTCCTATAATTAAGCGAGAAAATATTAGATATTTTAAAGCTAGTTATTGCATATACTTTCAGTGCTCTGAGAAATTTGTGTAAATAAAATAATCATTCCATGTTATTTATTTCTAATCCACTTCACTCGTGCAAAATAACTATACTACGCATAATGCCACCAATAATACGTAATAATACACGGAATAACAATACAAGTGTATGAATGAGGAATATTATTTTTTACATGACTAAGATTCCGTGAAAAACACCAAGCCTGTGGCTATCTGTTATATAGACCAATCTCTTTTATTATTAATACCAACGGATACATGTTCTTTAAGTCCAAATACGCACGCACTATTTTGTTATCTTTAGTGTCGCTAACAAAATGGTGGTTCATTTGTTAAAACTTTAACAGTTATTGTGATAACTCCGAATTTATATTTATTTCTGTTGACGTCACTTATACTCGACAACTAAAATATATTTACGTGAAATATCAACAAAACCGCATATGATACATAAATAACATAGGTCTATGAATTATACCTGGGCTACGACTGGGTGCTCCGCGGTGCGCTCCCTGTCGGGGCGCACCTGATATGTTACGCGGACGACACCCTAGTCGTAGCCCGGGGGGGGGGATTGGGAAAATGTTGTGCGCCTGGCCACGACGGCCACAACCCTCGTGGTTGGGCGCATACGACGGTTGGGCCTCAGGGTGGCCCTAGAGAAGACCGAGGCCCTTCTATTTCATGGGCCTCGGCGGGGGCCACCACCTGGGGCCCACATAATTGTTGAGGGCGCCCGTATCAGGGTGGGGACCCAGATGAAGTACCTGGGCCTCACCCTGGACGGGCGCTGGCGATTCGAGCCCCATTTCAAGGGGCTCGGTCCTCGAATTGCTGGGACGGCAGGGGCGCTCGGCCGATTACTACCCAATATAGGGGGGCCGAGCGCCGGCTGCCGCAGACTATACATGGGGGTCGTGCGGGCGATGGCCCTCTACGGGGTACCGGTGTGGGCCGACGCCCTCGGTGCCGCCAACGTGCGCGCGCTGCGGGCAGCGCAGCGCATTGTGGCACTGAGGGTGATACGGGGATACCGCACCGTGTCCTCGTCGGCGGCCTTCGCGCTCGCCGGCTCCCTGCCCTGGGAGCTGGAGGCGAGGGTGCTTGCCGCCGTGTATGAGTTCACGGCGGCAAGAAAACGTTTAGGGGAGCCTCCGGCTCTCAGGGAGATTATAGTAAAAAGACGGGCAGAAAGGGAGGAGGCCCTGGAGAGGTGGAGGCAGGACCTGGCGGACGCGCGGTATGGAAGATATACCGTCGACGCCGTCCGCCCGGTCCTGCCGGAATGGTGTAATAGGGAGTGGGGCTCCCTGACGTTTCGGCTGGTGCAGGTACTCAGCGGCCATGGCTGTTTTGGCTGGTACCTGCACCAGATCGCTCGCAGGGAGCCCACCGCCGCATGTCACGAGTGCGGCGCTGAGGAAGATACCGCGCAGCACACTCTATCTGAGTGTGCTGCGTGGGGAGAACAGCGCCGCGCTCTGATTGCGGCGGTAGGTGGTGACTTGTCGCTGCCGAGCGTGGTTGTGGCCATGCTCGGCAGCGAAGAAGCATGGATGGCCATGGCCTCCTTCTGCGAGGAAGTTATCTCGCAGAAGGAGGCGGCGGAGAGGGTCCGAGAGCTGGACCCTCTTAGCGGCCCTCTCCGCCAAAGGAGGGTCGGTGGAAGGAGGCGGCGCTTTGTCCGCCTCCTTCCACCTCCGTAGCCGGACCTGAGGAGGTGGGCCGGGGGGCCCATCTCCTCCTTGCACAGATCCGGCTGACGAGGGGAGGTAGCTGGTTGTGTACCCAGTCTACCTCCCTATTAGGACGGAGCCCGGTGGCCTTTCGCCGGGCTGACCGATGGGGCGACATGGTGATAGCCCAGCACGATCCCATGTCGCCCCAACCAAAATCGGCGGCCGGTACACCGTGGGGTTTTAGTCCGTGCGAGTCGGACATAACCCACTCTCTCCCCCGGGAGGGTGGGTATCCATAAAGGATTTCCCCACGTAAATAAAAAAAAAAGGTCTATGAATTAAAAATAAAAACCATGGCAATATCCCGCCAAAAATTTCGCTCTTAAATAATATTATTGGTACACAAATTTTAAACCAATTCTTACGATGTGACTTTTGCCATTGGCAATGAGAATATCAGATTCCTTACTCGCTACAAAATGTTAGATTCCAGCTTTAATGAACGTTAAATCCGTGACTTATTTATAATAAATAACCCGGAAAAACCACGACAATCCATCTAAATTTCTTTGCTATGATACCGGAGATGAAATGTGGTTCGTATATGTCAGAATGACAGACGTTACGTCACAGCCGTACATGGAATAGGACAGCGCGTCGGTCTATGGGTGCTTTAAAAAATAACATTTTCATCTGTAACGTAACATTTATTAAAACTTTATTAAAACTTTTCATAAAACCTGCCACGAATAAGTATGTAAAGTCAAGGGAAAACCTATATCAATAAAAATCAATTGCCTAATGTATGTAAGTACATCTCATTAGAACGGCTGCACCTATTTGGCTTTTACTTTATAAAGTAAAACTTTTTTACATCACCCCATATTTTTTCGTCCATTTTTTTTAGTTTTTAAAGTTATAGCATGCTTTTACCCAAAATATACGTTTTAATTGTTATTTGAATGAATACTTTATTGCACTTTTTAGTTTGTACACTAGCGAGTTTAATGTTACAAGGCATATTCTTCAAGCTAAACTGTAGTGTTGCGAAGAGAAACAATATCATTGAAAGCAGTATGGATTAAAAAAAAATGAATAACAAAAAAATTGTAATAATTATTTTATTTTAAGATTAGGATTTTAATAAGTAATCATTTTAGCACTTAAGTTTAGTTAAAATATATAAATAAATAAGTGATTAATACATAGGTATATAATGTAAGTACAAATTTTAGATACGTTGTACTTTTAAGGCGTTCATTGAAATGATAGATTTAAATTAAATGCTCAACGTAAGTGATATAATACTTTCTATATTACAATATTATTATATTTACTTATAGCTACACCATATTTTCTCACACGTCGTATTCCAACTTTCATAAAATGTAGTGTTAGGGTTTGTATTATTTTTTAATACGTCAGCAATTTTATGTAACGCTGTTTCCGAGGTGTCGGTGCACGTACACACGTTCTGTGACGCTCGATATTGTAAGACGTGTTAATAAATGTGCCGCATGGAATACCATTTATAATTTACAAACTCTCACACAGCTTAGTACCAATTAGTAGTTACTGTGAGAATAGTACCTAAATGCAGGTTTTGCAAAACTGCTTCTTAAGAAAGTCACTTGGCAATTGCCGCTTGGTCAATTACACGCAAGGTAACAACGGTTCAAGCAGATGCGCTTCCGTGCACTTTTGAGATAGTTGCCATACGGCTGAGTGCCTTAGGCGTTCGCTCGAAACTCCGGTGAAGCTGTAGAACCTGCCAGGACAACAGCGACAATCAAATAAAAAAAAATACTTTCGCACCTTAATTGCTCAACAGACTATTATGAAATTTTGCATACACAGAGTAAAGAACGACATAGAGTACTATGCATTTCGAAAAAAAAACACTGTTCCCGATGGATAGGTATACTGAACATTAATGCGAGAGAAGCAGCTAGCAAAGCCTAGTTGTCGATAATATTAACGGAAAAATGGCAATTAACAGTAAAATAACGACATTATTAATAATTTGTTATCCATTTCGTGGGAATAGTGCTATATATTATTAGTTGCTTCAATAATAACCTACTTTAGTTGTATCTACTTATAAATACAAAGAAAATGATAAAGTGCCCAAATATGTTTTTTTTCGAACTGACTACACTGTTGGCTTGTTAAGGCCGTTACAGTTTCACTGGACTACAGTAACAAATATAATGTGTATTGATTGGTCTAATAACCATTGACTACTTCGACTACATCTTCCATCTCTTTCTACTCGCTATAATTAAGAGTATGTGTGAGTAGGTACGTCGTAATAAAATAATATTGAATGATCAGGAATTTCCATTACGTGCCCGTTGAAATATTGAGTGGCTCTCCAATAGGTTTAACAACATCGTAGGTTTTGTTTCCTTCACTCACTTGAATGTGGATGGTTCATAAACCATAAGTGTTTCTCATACAACACTATATCGACATTAGTTGCAGAATTATTACGAGTTGCGATTGCTTATATACTATATGCTACTAGTAATCACCCGCGACAACGCTCGCGAGAAATCAGATTTCAATTAATATAGGTGACAAGAAAGTTAGTGAGGATAAATGGATGATTGTTACTTTGTCACAGAAAAACTGTAGAATGGATTTTGTTGAAATTATATTGTAATATAGTTTATATATCAGAATAACATATAGGAAAAAAAGATATATAAATAACGACTTTTTTCCTTCAAAATGATCGTGATATTTTGTCAAAGAATACTAAAACAGAGACTCTGTCAAGATTTGAGCTTTTAATATTGATGTTTAGAGGTCGCGAGTCGATTTTTTCTCATATTGTTATTCTCATATAATTAACATAGGAAAATTTTTATTTAAAGTGTAACGCGACCTTTAAACATCAGTATTAAAGGCTCAGATCTTGAGAGCTTTAGTATTCTTTCACAAAATTTCACGGTCATTTGAAGAACACAAAAAAAAATTTTTTTTGGTACGCTCTTAAATAGTATATATATAATGTCGGGGGAAGTAGTGTGAACTGAATGGTTATAACTAAATACATCAGTTAATTATAACGAACAGTTTGATAAATCATAATTTATTGTAATGTTATTATTGTGTAAATGTGTAAAAACATATTTCATGTTCATTTATTGTATTGTGTTGGACCAATTGAAGCATAGCTGAGACGCCATCTTAATATGTTCGCCGGATGCGAACTAGTTGTTAAAATTTGTCATATTGAAATAATAATGTATTCCTGAAAGAATACTTTGTTAAATCGTCATTTAATCTAATTTGTTTTATTAGGATATTATATTGAGTAATTGTAATGTAAAATTATTTAAAGATACTAAGATTGTATAGCGTGTTGTATCTAGGGTTGCCACCTTTTTTTGCAGATAAAGTACATTGGTTATTATAGGTATGAAAAAAAGTACATAGTATTAAAATAAAATACAATTTACATTTTAATTTATTTATTTTTATTATTATTAAGCATAAATCTATAAAACTTTAAATCTTATTGTTATTGCATTTAAACCGCTTCGCACGAAACAGACAATAAATTCTGACAATTAATGAGAGTGACATTGTTAACATTTGAGGTTAAGTTGCGTTCAGAAATATTTGTTGAAGAAAGGAGTGCTTAGATAATGTGGCGTTAGCGAGTGGCAATGCATCGATGCATCGATGAGCAATCGATGTATTTCTCTAACAAAAAAATACATATGAATAAACTTTTCAAAATCCCAAAAAAAACAAATCATGCCAAATAAAGTATTTTCGTGTATTTTATTGTTCACATAGAGCATAGCGTACAATTAACTGATATAACGTACAATAGATTATTATAAAGTACGGGTGGCAACCCTAGTTGTATCAGACAGCGAGACAGCGAGCGGGCTCGAGGCGCCGTCTATACGTACGTTCACGTTACGTTACAGTATGAAACTTCAGAATAATGAAATAAAACCTAGAGCCATCTAGTCGCTAGAAATAGTAAAATGAATGATATAAAAACTTTCTTCATAAAAACATATCGGGTGTGTCGGATTTTTATACTGATACATTTGAAAACCAGTACCTACTCCTTTAGGTTTAGCGTTTTACCATCTTAGTCCGCTTAGCTTAATTTAATTTCAGACGAGATTGTGTCAAAGACTTGAAATCTATAAAATGCGTAAAAAAAAACAAAACCTTCCTAGCAAAGACTAAGAAAGTCGTTGCCATTTTTTGTAAGATTACAAAATAAATGATAAACACATGCAGCCAATAAGATTGGTTTAGCATTTCAAAATGATAATCATTATTATCAGCATGTAATAGGCTCACAGCTCTTCATAGGCTTCCATAGGCTTCTTTTTGAAGGAAGGTATGGGCATAATCATCACGCCAGTCCACGACATAATGGGGAATTCAAACCCCGAGAAATTCAAAGTTTTATATTTTCCCACATACTGTGGTGCTACAAGAACATTTCTTAGGTTCAGGTTACATCACGATGTTTTCCTTCAACGTTAGCCAATAGTGTTACCAATTTGAATTAGTAAATGTACGTGAATTACGAAAAATTTACTGGTACATGCCCGGGATTCGAAACTCCGGACATCGAATTGTTATGCCACCTGTTTGAGTTGACCTCCACAACTTTGAGAAATTCAAAAGAATATAGACCGTTGGTATGTGAGTAGTAGATAATCGTAATGGAATTCATGTTACGAAAAGTCAGTAGACGAAATAAGCTTTATTGTTTTCTCTGATATCGAGTGCTTTCGTAACCGATATGGTACTAATATGTCGATAAACAGTGTCGTGGCTGTTTGCACTACAGGGACGGAATTCGAAATTAATTTGGAAATTCATTTAAAGCTCCGAAAATACTTACTCTTTACCATATTTACAGATGATAAATTACATTACCATTTTTTAAATTATTTATAGGTCTAACTTTGAATTACAATCTCACCTGGTATTCAATCACGATAGTAACCATGGTGGTAAACAAGCCTAAAAAAACTGGCTATCTGGTACACGTATATAGGTACTTGGCGACAGATTTTTAACTTAAGGGTGGTAGGTGGCCAGGCTGCAAGAAAAAAGCCCTGCCACTATATAAACATTTAAGTCAAAAGAGTTATAGAAAGGTGAAATGGAGTAAAACCGCGAAATAGACAACACACCAATTTGTTGAGTATACAGTGTCCATTTAGTTCATATTAGAAGAGGTCACCAAAAGACCGTTTTTATGCATGGTATATATGAGTGCAAGTTCATGTAGGTGCGATTCAATCATTGTTCTTAGAGCCGTGGAAGAAATGGTGCAACATGCTGCTCACGCTTCGTGTTGGAGTAGTAAATAAATGGGCATAATTGATGATTGCGATCAGCAACTGTAAGGACAAGGGTGATGTCAAGGGCATTCTGTGCCAATATATGTTCAAATATCCTCACCACGCCTCGTGGCACAGTTTTGGTCAGCGCAAAGCGTACGCGACTGACTTTTATGTAATGAACATAATTAACAGTTTTATGGTTGCTTATTAGACATTATATGTATATGATATATCAGGTATTTAGTTACCACGATTAAAGCTATGTTCAATTTGTAATGACATAACAGTATGTGAAATTGTAACATTTTCTTTTAACGAGACGTCAGGTTAATTGTAGTGCTAGAAATTACATTATAGAATTCAATTTTTTTTTATATTATAGGGGGCAAACGAACAGGTGGTGACCCTGATGGTAAGTGATTACCGCCGTCCATAGACACTAGCAACACCAGATGAGTCGCAAGTGCGTTGCCAGCCTTTTAATATATGTGGGCCTTCGGCGCTCTCACTGACCGAACGAAACGCAACAGTGCAAGCACTGTTACTTCACGTCGGCTTTCTGTGATAGGGTGGTACTACCCCGGGCGAGCCGACCCATTCATTCTGAAACCAGTAATAGTTTCAGCGTAGCTCTACCACCTAGAAATTTGCGTGGTGCCTAAGTGTATTATCCCTGAGCTTCTTTCTCGAACTGACTACACTATTGGACCGACAGGCCTGCACTGTTTCACCGGACTACGACACAACCACCGAGCGATTACCGCTTGCATTTGGAACGTATTTCCTTTCGGCCAGTGCTTGCAAGATTATATATACTCGCTTTGTGGGTCACAAGATCGGTTGAGTCCCTTAAATTGTATGACACCGAGATTCCTTGGGCCCTTACGGTCAAATATCTCGGTGTCACGTTAGATAGACGCCTCACGTTTAAGCAGCATGCAGTGAGAGTACGAAACAAAGCCGCTATGGTTTTGGGTCGTCTGCATCCGTTATTATGTGCTAAGAGCAAAATGTCCGTCAGACATAAGCTCACACTTTACAAAATGTGTATTCGTCCGATTTTGACGTATAGCTGTCCCGTTTTCGCGCATATGTCAAAAGCGAACTTCAAGATTTTACAAAAAATACAGAACGAAAGGCGATCGGTGCCCCGTGGTACATCCGGAGAGTCGACCTCCATAGGGACCTGGAGATGCCGTCTATCTGGGAGTACGTAAAAACTCTCACGACTAGTTATTTCGACAGAGCCATGAATCATCCCAATCCGTTAGTGGTATCCGCCGCGACTTACGATACCGTGCCAGGCGCGCCGCGTTACAAAAGACGTCCGCGTTACATTTTCACCGACCCTCCCGAAGAAATTTCGCTAGGTAACCAAGACTACCCTTCCGTCCCTAGAAACACAGCGTGTGCGCGCCCACGCCCGCGTAATCACAGATCACGCCGCCGCGGTTTGGCTGTGAATTTTGCCCCAGCACACATTCTTAGGCCTCCCTCGGCAACTGCTCTAGCCGAGGTCCGATCCCCCGGAATGGAGCCCTCGAGCAGCTTGCATGCGCGAACAGAGTACCACTGATTCGATCAAACACTCGTCTACAACACAACACCGATCACCCCACACACGTGCACACACACTCACTCGTAGGTACACATAGTGGTGGGCTGTTTTTGTTTGTTTTTTTGCCCTTCGAACTGTAATAGTTTAGAACACAGATAGATAGATACAAAATACATGTACGGGATCGTAAAACATACATGCTTGGTAACCATGTATATTTCACGAACCCATACAGGTATGATACGGATAGGCTTAGCTTAGCTAGTTAGATTCGGGTTTTCGACGACAGCCCAAGCCGAGGCGTGCCGTGCGCCCTTGTGCTAGTCGTCCATATAAAATCGGGTGAGTGCCTTAAGCGCTCCCCTTAGTAGTCCGGTGGAACTGTAGAGCCTTGCCAGGCTAACAGTGTAGGTCAGTTCGAAAAAAAAAAAAAAAAAAAAAAAAAATCACAAGATCGGCGCTCTAATCCCATTTCAAATTGATCCTGGATACATCTCTGTTTTATCGTAGGGCACGATAATAATCCGTTATATTCGATACGTTTCTAAGAACAGAGTGCGCTTTCTTGTATCGAAACATCGAGATGAAATTTAGATATTTGCCTTAAACTATTACGTTTTTAGTTCGTAGTCGAATATAAATGTAAGTAATACTTCTTTTATATGTTTAGGCGAGGATATTGTAGTCTAATATTATCTTTTTTTATTCTTTCAACATATTCAGTGTGGTGACCTTTGTTATTATTTAGATCTGAAGATAAACACGAGAGAAAATTGACAAGATATAATATATCTACCAAATAATATTACATCTGAAAATATCATAGATTCTCTAAACTTAGAATTTGTTAGTGCAAACAGCTTTTAAAAAGTTCTCAGAACTCAAAAATTAATTACGACCATTTTCAGATACTTTTGTAAAGTTAGTTTGTGTAATGAGTTTATTAATGTGATCTTTTTTTTTTGTCAAATGTTATTCTAATTTAATAAAAATGTAGTACCACTTATTGTTTTTGGAAATTCAATGATCTTTTTAGCATCGACAAAATTGTTACGAAGCCTGTTTTGTATTTAGCTTATAAAAAATAGAGCGAAAAATTGTTAGACATTTGTACAAATAAAGTAGTTTATCCAGAATTATAAATCACGCATATAAATTTATATAAAAAATAACATACTAGGTTAGTTACATTTAACTCACGAACTCACTCCAACCATAACGAAAGTTATTATTAAATTTTATATTGTAATTTAACGCGGACAAAGTCACGGGCGGTTGTCAGTATATAATTAAGTTTGTTCCTCGTGGAATACTGTAAAAGAATCTTTGTATTCTTTTTACAAGAGCGTTTTAATTTTGTTAGTAGACAGTTTTTGTTTCAATATTTAATGTTTCGTTATGTTAGTGATTCTTGACTTTACACAAACTAGTTGTCAGAGAGTAAAAAGTTTGTCTTCACGTTTTAATATGAAGATATTATCTGGTTTTTATTGAGTGTTGTACAAATATTGCAGACGTAAGGGTCGGGAATCATGGTGAATAGAAATTTATGAATAAAAGCTTCGAATTGTCATGGTTGAAAAAAAAGCGAACTAATTTCATAACTTTTTTATTGATAACAGTAATAAGCTTGTTTAATATGTTCTATTTTAGTCTATTATATTGATATTAGTAATCGTCTAGTGGACAAAATTCAACAATATTTAATATGAGGGAGAAAACTGTTTACAACTACACTAAAGCTCGTCAATATCTACTAAACAAAATTAAAAAGTGTGAGTATGATTATGACCGCGGGAAAAAAAGTGAAAACATCTTTAAAAAATTACAACAAAAAGCGCGTTCCCAGGCGGTCACCCATCCAAGAAGTATTGACCGCGCCTAACGTTATTCAGTGAATGGAAGAGAGCCGGTCTCACTCTGCTCGACACACGACACAGTGTTAACCACCATCTCTTTTCGTCATACAAAAATGTTACGGATCAGAATTTAAAAGCCTTCTCATACGAAGTTACACTTCAATAATAAATAAAATCGTCTGAGAAACGGAGGAGTGACGACTGACTAGTGAACAGTGACGTGAAATGTAAAACTATTTTCGACAAAAATATAATCAAAATTAAGCATTGACGCGAGCTTGCCACAGATGGCAGTTGTGCTCGCCAACGATTCTCCTAAATAAATAGAATATAAAAACATAACTTCGAATTTTGAAAAATATAAACGCTGAGTTCTGTTGTAATAAGAATACTAATAATTATAATCTATTAAGGATTTTGTGAAACGGTGTTAATTTTTTGTTAGTAAAAACGTAAAAATATTTGTTTCTGGGACCATATTACATAGTAGTATTAGTTAGATAGATACATAGTATATAATTATACATATAAATGTAATTTAGAAATTATATTCATTTTGTACCCTAAAATTCGATAAATTTAGGAACTAATAAATAAATATATTGAAGAACAGCAATTTACTCCTTCAAACGTAGTTATTAATTTATACGAATCTTCATTAGCTGACAAATCTCAAAACAGCTATCTTAGCATGGCGCTATTATAACTGTTTTGTCTATTCCTATATATGTGGACATCCGTGTATACTCTTTATGGCTATAGTATACATATTTTTTATTAAAGAAACGTTCAAAAATATTACTCGTGTGTTTTAGTACGCTCTGCCGCGGTCGTGTCGTAGCCAAAGTCAGCGAAATCTTTTCTGCTACAAGTGTACTTCAACACGCACCATTTGACTCTCGCTGGTAAATTTGTTCACATTTATTTCTATTTTGACTGAAAAAGGAATTGTATTTTATTTTCTGTTTTTATATTGTTGCCAACTAGATGGCGAAAATAGCACCGTGGTGACAATCAATCTAAACTGTCAGATTATATGTTCACGTATGCATGACAGCTACGAAAGGCTTAATAACGGCTCAATGACTGTGTTTATTATGATTCTGTATTTGATTTTAGTCCTATACCTAAATGTTTCCACTTTACGAGATTCTATTGACTCAATTGTCATACCTATTATCAATCTCCAGACTATATGAGATTAGCCGAAATCTCACTAAGATTGCTGGAGATAACGTGAAATGCGACCGGATTTATCCTTTATTTGTGCTTTTTTTAGTAAAACGAATGAAGTATATATTATTTATAAAGATTATAAGTCGTGGTGGTCTAGCGCTTTGACCAGTGGAATATTGAATACATGTATCAACGAATTTTTCGGAATTCGCGAACATCTACTAATTAACATTGTTAACACTATCCGCTAACGGTGAAGGAAAAAATCCTAAGGAAACCTGAACCTGAGAAATGTTCTTGTAGTACCAGCGTTTGCTGGAAAATATAAAACTGTGTATTTCTCAGAATTTGAAATCGCAAATACGTCGTGAGCTGGCGTTGTGATTATGTCCATCCCTTCCTTCGGGAAGAAGCCTATGACCCCGCAGTGGGTCTCTTACAGACTGTTGATGATGATTATTTTTAGACGTGTTTTATAATTTTTAGTGCATATATAAAAAGGAGGTGATTTCCAGACATCTCTCATTCACATAATAATTCATGTTTTAATAACATTATAACCTGGTTGACATAGTACATGACCTTATTTAATTTACTTTTAAATTATATATAATACATATTATAGAAAGTGAAGTCTCTGTATAGGTTTTTGTTCGTGTTTGTGCTTTGTGCTTATATTTCGAAAAACACTAAATTAGTTTATATCATTCTTTTTGGACAGATTTCAATATACGTTTTGATACGTTAGATAATATACTAAATATGGGGTTAAAAGTAAATTAAATCGTCATAAAATAACTACCAGTATATTCTGAAGCAATATTCTACATAAACCTTTAAATGTTAACCTATAAAATGTAGTAAATAATTGCTTAGAATAAATATTACAAAATGTTGGCAACACCATACATTTTGTTCACGCTTATGTTTCAATGTTATATGTTAATATCACAGTAACAACTTTTACATAGCGAAGCAAACTAAAAACGTTAAACGCGACATACAAATATTCAACGTTAATCTAATTAAATATATTATTTCTTTATAAGATTCAATATCGTCCCTTTAATTAATAAATAATCTGTACAAAAATTTACAATAAATATTTAGATACAAGTTAACACGCACGACTTCGTCTGTGATGTTCATTATATTAAAAAATATATTTTATGTTCAGAGATCTATGTTTTATATTCAACATAAAAAAAATGAAATGAAAATAATATTTTGCTTATAAAATTTCTTTGTTACGATGACATTCTTTACTTCCCTGTACCTGCGCATGCGCACCATACTACTGACTCCAATTCTCTATTGTAAGGAAATAAATCGCTAAACGCGTACTACTTATAAAAATTGTAGTTTAAAACGTTAATAACTTTTTATTAATTAAATATATCCTGATAGTTTTTCAGGACCGAGTGTCGAAGAACTAAAAATAATTGATTGGAATCTATCGATCAGTTCTTGCAAAAGAAAACGGAGACCTCTATCATTTTATTTATATATAGGAAATAAAACGAATAACGTAATGTTTAAAAAAACTTTAATAAAATAGAATACCTTAACAACAATTTTGTAGTTTACGCAAAAAGAGTTGAGGGCATAGCAATTACAGAATAAATGGAAACAAAATAAAACGTAGTCTTTGAGAAAAGGGCAACAGTATATTCTCATACCAGAGAATTCTCTAAACTAGAGAAAGGACACTCCCGTAATAAAACCTTTAGTTGGATTACATATAAATGTCAAATGAATCCAGAGTCACTAAGATATTAAAGGATACGGTTAATTTTATTTATTTTTACCCTAGATGATTCTGAATTAACTTGTAGTCAGCGGCGTAATTACCGCCGTATCAATGTAACGGGGCCCCGAGGCACAAGGGCTCCGATGTTTGCGTGTAAGCATTAATGTGTAAAATGTAAACTACATTTTTGACAATAGATTAACATTTAATGAATAATGAAAATATGTCGCGATTGTCGAGTGGTTTAATCGGTGGAATATCGCTTCGATGCTCGTAAGCTCGACACGATTTTCTTTCGGATTTCTCATTCATTTTCTAATTTAAATAAGAAGCATTATACAAACATAGCGAGAAAATCTGATCATGAGATATGTCCTTGTAGCACAATCGTCTGTGAAAAAATATAGAACTGTGGGTTTTTCAATGATTTCAATTGATAATTCGTTCCCACGCGCCATGACACCAATCTGTGGAGGCGAACATGTCGAATGCTAAAACTCGAGGAGAATAGGAAAGCAAATACTAAAACCAGTCACCGGTACTATGCTCTGTTTGATGCCGTTGGTCGGCGTCGACGGGTTGCGATACGAGTTTCCGTTGTAATCCATAAAAAAGAGTTAACGCGATCCGATGAGACGTCGAGTATTTCAAAGGACATTCATTCACTTTACAGACGACATCGAACGAACTGGTCGACATGAACGCCGGTGGTGACCAAACAAAATGTATTTCTCATCGTCGCTGGTGCTATATTTTACTATATAATTAATTTTACGCCGTCGCAATATTGTAGGTTATAAAACCGTAACTTCTTTTTTGAGGTTTTTTGCCCAGCGTTTATATAAACTAGACTTATCCCACAAGAACAGTATATTTTTTGGATGAAAGCTACTATTAGATGTCATTTTCTAAACTCTTGAGAATGCCTATGAAAAGTTATATGATGATCGGTGTAGTTGTTAAGTTGTGAAAACGTCACAAACATAGACACAAACTCACATTTTCATTTGTAATATAAGTATGCCACCATTTTATTACTATTGCTTTTGTTTTCAAATATATAAAAAAATACCTGCAAAAATTTATTTCACTTTACGGAGTATGCGACTTTCGTGACACAGAGTGGGAAATAAGATATGTATAATTTAATGGTAAATAGTTCTTTTTTTTTTTAACTGTTCGGATGGTTATTTATAATGGGCGCGAGGGGCAAAGTACCATAAGTATTAATACTAAGCTTAAAGAATAAAATTCATATTTGCGTGTTTCTATTTTTAATATACAAAATAAACTATAAGCTTTTGTATGACCAACTGAGAAATAGCCATTGAAATATTTTTCTTTATGTTGGAATCTTGGATTCTAAGATGTAAATTTTGCCTATTTTATAGTTATTTATAGTCATTATGCAAAAACCACACAAATTTGTAAATACAAAATTAAATACATTTTAAATTAAATAATGCAGTATTTTATAGTAGTAAGAAAAATTAATGTGTTTATTATTAATACAGCTATTATTTATACTCATATTATAAATTTCATTATAATTTATTTATTTGAATGTGTTCTCTGAAATGATCAGACAAATTTGTCATTCTACGTAACAGTGGTGTTTTACACGGGTTTAAGTTGAAGCTTATCGAATTGCACGAAAGAATATTATTTTTCTCATGGATAGATATATGTATCCTTATCTAAATCAGGTAGCGGCGACTACTATCATATACATATAAAACACGAATAACAAAATAGTAGTTTTATTTACATCGTGGTATTGTTTATTTTCCGTCACTAATTAAATATTTTACAATAAATATATTATTGTACTCAATTCTCTCTCTAGATTCGATTTGAAATCGTTAACATCGAGTTCTCGTAACTATAGTAGGACCGTATATTGTATTAATTTCACAGGAATCATGTTCTTTATCGTAATCAACATTTTCTTGAGAGTTAAAACTATTTTATTAAGATGATCACGGTATTACAACGTATTATTTATTGTAAATATTTGCAAAGGGAATTCCTAGTAATAAAAAATCCAAAAACATTATTAATTAACACTCACAGACTCTCGTTTATTAACTTCATACGGTTCGTGATTGGTACCATTTATAATAGACCAGGTGTTACTCGCGGCTCCGTTCGTGTTAATGTAGATTTGAAGTATACTTCGGGAACAGTACATTTTCATCCAGAATGAAAGGAATATGTCCAATGTCCTTTACTGTATCCCTGGCAATATGTAGGTAAAATTTTAGTCATGATCTCTTTAGTAGATAACACGTGAAAGTGTGACAAACAAACTCGCATTTATAATATTAGTAAGGTTATCTATAATAAATTAAAAAGAACACGTACAGACAACACTACAAATCTATTAATATAGACACAAAACATTGTAAGGAAATAGGCGAACAAACCTAATAGCGAGATATAGCATATATATTTATAATGAAATAGACGGATTTCGGTTATAACGATGTTGGAGGGACCACGTTAATGTCATCGCTATATCCAAATTAGCAGAAAGTTATGTACATATATTTATATTTATTTATATATCGAACTATGCATATTTTTTATTTAGCTGTTTAGGAGCCATATTCATAAGTTTACAAAGCACTGTTCACACAGTGGAAATTGCCATGTAACTGATTCATAAGTTCAACTTTGTACATGTAAGTAGTCCTATCTACAAATAAAACAAGCATATCTGGCCATCTGTAAATGTAAACAACGGATTAGACAGCTTAATAGTTTTATGAATGAGCCTTGCCTTTGTCAACTTAGTCGCAATATGCGGATAGAATTGCTAGGAATTTATCATAAATGGTTCATAACAACAAGTCGCTATACTCGAACATGACGCAATATTCAAAGTTGCTATTACTGAATGAATTTCCTTCTAAAGTATGCTTTAAATTCAAAGTCGTAAATCTGACTTCGATATAACAGAAAAGTCGTTATTAATGAAATACATTGTAGTTTTTAAGACGTTTAAGACTATCAGAATAATACAAATAATATAATAGCTATGCGTATACATTTGTTGAGAAAATTAACAAGCATTTCCCGACGTAGTGGGTCGGTACGGGGAACACGTGTACATACGTACACGCATATTAATATACTTCGTGTTTATTCGCGTATACTCGTGTAGAAAAGTGTTACAATAACCAGCGACGAGCACGAATACGTACCTATAGGTACTTGAATTTTCTATGACAAAGAATGTCGAGTTTCACAGCGCTTGCTTAGTTTCACATCAATCGTTAAGTAATATTCTAACAGCTTCACATCAGAGCGGGTAGAATCCCTTAGTTAGTATGAGGAATATAAACCCTTACTACTTTTTTTTAATCCTAACCTGTTGTAGTATTGTAAATGCGAATGTCATTTTGTTTGTTACGCTTTCATGTTTTAACTACTCAAGCGATTATCATAAAATTTCCCATATACATTTTCAAGGGTACAGAAAAGGGTACATTTAATCTACAAAAAAGTACTGTACGGCATATGTTAAATATATACTAACGCGAAGGACCCCGCGAGCAGAAGTTAGTTCTTTATAAGATTTTAACGTTCTACTAGACTCTGGTCTAATGTTAAATGACGATGTTGTCAAAGAAGATAAATACGGAAAACAGACCGTCTTATTGCAAATAAGGTAAGTACCTATCGAATACTTATTTAAAAAAAAGTTTGATCACAAAATAGTCTCTTATTAAGAGATAGACAGTATTTAAATTTAAATTTCACTTGAAGTAAATCAATTTTTATTAATGAAGATCTGAACAAAACTATTATTCCTAAATCAAATTTTTTGCAATATGTCTGTGTATAATGGAACGTTTTTGAATGATGAGATTGAATTGAATGAATGCTATTTAGGAGTTTTTGGCGGGATCTTAGTCTGTCATGTAGTGGTTTTTATATTTTATTCATAATCTTGTGTTATTAGACTCTATATTTTGTAATATTGGTGGTGTTTTACGTAATATAGTTCGGTTATTATGCACAAGTGAAATGGATGAGAAATAATACCACGGAGCATGCATTCTGAGATGCCACCAAAACTCCATGGAAAGTTCTAACAAGGAAACCACCATCTTTTTAGAACATTATAATTATCACAAGACACTTACTTGAAACAAAACATTGACACTGGCAAGTGCTTCTGCGGTGCCAAAACAAGAAGAAGAAGAATGCTATTTAGAGTTGCTTGCACAATAAACTTAAACCAGATGTTTAGCTAGAGAGCGCTTGGGCACGCTTTTGTGATAAAGTATTTTAAACATGTTTTAAGTAGGGTTTAGAATTTAAGACATGGTTTAGCATAACTCGTGTTAAAACTGTGTTCATTTTTGTTTTTGTAATAAGACCGATCGAGAGACTAGCTCTCAAGTGCAGCTCCCGGAACAAAGTAACATGTGCTGGGCGATATATTTTCAACTTGATGGTGGTAACTAGCCAGGCCAAATCAGCAGAACTCACTTACGATTTACAAGGAGTTTCAACTTAGTTCCATGAAGTAGCTATCTATAAATAACTGTTTGGCTTTCTTGGTACTTTCCTGGATATAAATAGTTGTAGGTTGCCATTTCAGTAGAGGACTTTCTGGTCTGAAGCTATTAACATTATTCTAGTAATCGGCGCCAAGACAACAGTTTATCCTGTGTTATACCAAAAGAGTCCTGGTGTTGAAATGTTGATACCAGTTTAACGATTGCCGATGTTATTAAAATATATATTTACTAGTAACTGCCCGCAACTTCAGCTGCAATTGTATCTTTATAAATAAGTAGCTGATACCCGTGAATGCGTCTATGTTGTTTATTATTTCAACAATATATTTTATATACAGATGAAAAACATACAAAAAAATTGTCTAATATAATACTGTAAAAAAAACAAAGTATTTATGTTGCGTATATTGCCTATGTACGAGGAAGTCTTTGCTGAAGATACGAGGAAGTGCAATATTGCAGTAATGACTGCACCGATACAATTTTGGCAAAAGAATTATCATTTTGTTCGCTTATGAGGACGTTAACTTTTACAATATCTTAACTCTGCGGGACCAATATCGTGACGATTGTTGTTTTTCGTTCTCGACGCGACTGTATCGAAACTGTGCTATACAAATAGGTTCACTGTACATGCAATGTACACAGCTTACGCAGATTGCACGGGTATAATGTATCACTGTATTAATTTTCGCAACAGAAATTTTTGATCTTTTATATAAAAATATCAGACAGACATATCATCCACTTGATTGAGGTTTGGAGTTTGTTTATATATCGGTTAGTAATGTTTTTTACCGATTTCTAGTTAAAGAACTTTAACGATCAGATTTACATTCACATGAAATCCATATTTGCGGTAGCAACCGATCAAATCATTTTGGTATACAGATAGTTGTTATCAAAGTTGTGTATTACACTAAAAAATGCTTAGTGATGGATTAAGATTATTTTCGTCGCCTCTCGAAACCGATGATCTATTTTAATTTGTAATTTCGTATGTTAATTTAAAATAAGCTGTGCACATGTTTTTGTCTCTATAAATATTATGTTGTTAGTATTATTTCTAGTTTCTCACAAGGAAGTGGGAATTAATATATACAGACTTATTTCCACGGCCAAGTTCTCCTCGGTATATTTAGTCATATGCGCTAAAAAGTCAGTCTTTTCTTTAGTCAGCTGCGATTGTGATCAAATACTTGCCTATAAAGCATACAAAATACGCCTTTGTGCCAAGCTAAGGCTGTATTCATACTAGCGAACTGCAGCAGGAAATTAAACAAAACACCAACACATAAAAAAATTATCATAAGTACATCGAAGATATATTTACATGAAACGTGTTGTATATTCAGTGGATAAATTCAACGTTGACAGTTCAATATTTCATAAATCACGAAGCGAATCCGTCTGCGGGGGTTCGAGGATCGTTACGTGTTTTTTCTTTCTCTCTAAATCCGTCTCAGATTCGTCTGCCATCAAATCTTCTGTAATGACCCGTCTTATCAAGTTTTATATGGGCAATTACTTGTTTTAATATTATATAAATGTCTTATTTTTATATATGACTAAGTAATATTTAATGGTTTATGTATTAACCTATTATAGTTAAAACTTCTTGGTGGTACCATATTGGTAAAAAGAGTTTAATTTGTACTCATATAGCCCAAAAATCAAATAGAATCACTATCATATAATTACACTATATAATGCTGTGGTTGTGATCCGTTTGAACGTTTCTACCTTTTGGTTTCTCTTCGTATTCCATTCGATGTCCTAAATAAAACTTAAGTTGGACACAGCGCGGTGCTCTTTATATCGATTTTGATAAAGGAGCGTGGAAAGCTCTAGAAGGCTGACGTTATTATTTGAATAATTCGAGTTGGGCTAGTTTTTAAAACTCCATTGTTTTTATTTCCTACGATCGATGGATCATTCGTTGTTTATTTAACAATGAGTTCACCTACAAGATGTAACTGTATAATCGGATCTATAAAAAATACTAGCGGATAGTCAGACGTGGTTGTGCCACAGACTTTAATGAGCCATGAATATAAAACAAGAATAAAGGGTGGCCGGAAAATTAAACATTTTGATTATATTTCTCTTTATTTTATTTAGCGACTTTTACTATTTCTGAAATGTCAGTCTCATCATAAAATTTGGAATTACATAGTAATATTTTTTATTTGACAAAACCAAAAATAAATAAAATATTAGACGATTAAAAAATAGCTCATAAACAGTTCCTACTTCTGGGTTTAGACCCAGTCTAAGGTTAACACGCATCGTTACGAACATAATTATGTCTACGGGTATTTTATATATAAAGACTAATTAAATAATGAGTTATGCCCCCGGTTTCGCACGATTTTATTACGCAGTAAATATTTTCGTCTACTAATTTCATTTTTACTCATACAGGTATTATTTATAGAAATAAAAATTAGCATGTAGACGCCTCACTTTAGAAAGTTTACTATTTGCCTAAATCTCTTTTGTTGTTTTTGGAGTTGTCAGGAAAAGGTTTGCATGATAGAACCTATTTGGAAAATTATACAGAAAAGGAAAAGTGTGTGTTAAAATATTTGCAGGTGAAAAGTGAAAAAGTGAGACAGACGACAAGAGATCTTCAAACATATTGACAGAATTGATGTTTACTTGCAATTTCATTTGATTAAATGGTTGCACTGTAAAAGGAAGATTTGATCATATTTTCTTTGTTACTACACTCGCGTAAAGTTAGGGCAACCAGTTTATAATAAATATAACATTTTGAATTAAAAATGAGTAAAAAGTAAATTTTTAATTTATTGTTTTACGATAATTAAAAGAGTAAATCTTCATTATATCTCGTACCGGTTTGTCTTCGCTATTTTCCGTAAGTTCATTCGATATGTGAAGGCATTCGATAATATAATAATTAGCTACTGGCTAAACTAGCTACGCTTTCGTATATTACAAAAGCATTCATTGCTACAATGTTATAGGAAATTGATAAAAAATCCTAAATTTCTATGTATTTTAAACGGGAAAACTTTAAAATGTAGAAAAATAGTTAGAATTAAAATGAAGAACTCAAATTTCTGGCGATATTTTTTCCGGGCATAGGATTATTTTGCGAAATTTTTGCTGCACGTGTAACCAAAAAATTGTTGTTCATAAAACATTCCATATATACAAACATTTGTCGAACGTTCACACATATGGGCCAAAAATTCACAATTTTTTCTTAAAATTCCCTATGCCTTTTAGATGAAATTCTAAGTAAAATTGTTAAAAACAGCAATTATCGTACGGAGCTATGATACATCAATGACTATTGTTGAATGTGCACACGTATTTTAACTATCAAGTCCAGAGCAACAACTATAATAATAACTGAAACTACGTAACAGCTTGGCGTCATACTTCTATCCCTTCTTACTTTATTTTTTTCGCAGTAAAATTACGACTAGTAAGCCACGATACATTAACACAAAATTATTTGTTATAATTATTGTTAATAGTCATAATTATTAATTAAATTTTTAGGCCTAAAATACTAGATTCAATCTGACAATTCGATACTATATATATTCTATAACTATATATAAAATTAAATATTTTAGACGTAAACTCAGCTTACATTGTTGTACAAGCGAAAATTAAAAACAAGACAATAAAAACAATAATGGTGCGTATGTGGGAAAAATATAGAATAGAAATAATGAAAACTAAATTTTTTTATTTAATAAATGAAATACCCAGTTAGAGAAAAAAGTAGAGAGCTAATACTATCACTTATACATTAAAAAAATAGTTTATATTTTACATATTCAAATAATACCTACCCCAAATCATTATTACAGCTTAAACATACTTAAGTAATAGTCAATGTCATATCGTTTTAATGTGATATCTCGTAAACCAGCCGATCTAGGTCAGTCTACCCAGTTCCTTAAATTATGTAGATCATATTTTAGAACTCGTAGTGTTATTAACAATGAATTAATTAACAACTAATAAAAATTAGTTGTAGTTACTAAAATTATGATTAAAAATGTTTATCTATGGTTTTCTATATTATTATGGTTGCAAAGGTTTTTACTCAAAATAAAAATAAAAAAAATTTTGTCTATGTAAATCGCAATGTTTAACATTGTAATAGTTGCAATTTAAGTACGTCCAATTCGCAAAAATTATCTCAGAAAAATCCGAATTTCAATTTTACGGTTACTATTTCGAAGTCCATAACTTACCAAAAACATACAAACAATCATATGTCATATAAAAAAGGTGTGTCTTTACATTCATACTTACTAGAAGTAGAATTAGACGGAGTATGAACAGATTACAGAACGCCATGTTTTCCTTGGCTCCTTCACTTCAAATGCAATACATATTAGACGCAAGTAATAGAATCTCGACTCATCCTAAAACTTGCCTTCGGATGCCACTGTTCATTTGTGTTTCGTTCATTGTGGTTGTGAATTCTTATGTATTTAACGGTATTCATTAGAAATCACCAAACAGTTTTACTCGACTAAGAGGATGTAGTAATGTATCTATAAATATAAAAATCAATTGTCTAATGTATGTAAGCGCATCACTTCAGAACGGTTGCACCTATTTCGCTTATCCTTTTTTTGTGTTCTGTATGTCATTGTCAGGACAAGGTTTGTTTGAATAAACATGTTTAAAAAATCGTAAGGAAAAGTGAAATATTTGGGTTAAAAAAAACCATACAAAAAGTGAGTGAGTGAGACAGAAGATAATAGCGATTTTTTTTAATATTGACAGAATTGATGTTCAGTTGGCATTTTATCTCATTACATGCTCGTACTGTCGTGAAGTCGAGTGGTTTGACCAGTAGAATATTAATCCGATGTCCGGAGGCTCGAACCCCGACATTAACCAACGATTTTTTTCTGAATTTGCGTACATTTAACAATTTCTATTGGTAACACTATCGGCTGACGGTGAAGAAAAATATCGTGATTAAATGTAAACTTGATAAATTTTCTCGTAGCACCACTGTATGCGGATAAACATAGAATTTAGGATTTCTGGTGATGATGACTATAAAGGGGAACATTCGGTCTTATTTTCTTCGATAGTATACTCGTGCGAAGCCGGGGCGTGCAGCAAGTGTGTAATAAAACTAATTTCGGCTTCCGAATAAATTTTTATTGGACAAACATTACTTCGTACGAAGCCTGGTTACAATTATATTACACTTCAACATCACTATTAAAATACAGTTATTATAAATTATTTTTCATCTAACTATAAACAAATATAGTTACATTTATCGGACTTCCGTCCGTTACACTTATTATATAATAAAAATACCTTAATATAGTTTCATAAACCATTTAATCTAGGAGGTGAATCGCGGAGCTGTTACATGTATAATTTCAAATAAAACGTAAAAGAGTTTAAAATAACAAATAATATAAATAAATAATATTTAATAATCAGGAACTCATACCGCCCAAATTATTTCCCTCTCACTGTTTTTCAATTACTGGAATACATTTATTTAAGAAGTACCATACAGTCTTCAAACTTGAAAGATCAATATGTGTTTTATGCTCTATGCGAAATTTCAAATAACTAAATTAATTTTAATAAATAAGTCAGTAATAAAAACAAATTAACAAGACGAAGATTCTGGAATTTCAAAATAATTGTAAGAGTTAATTTAGTTACTATCGCATTTCTTCTACAAAAACTAACGAAGATCTGTAAGCGTACAAATAGATTATACGATATTTATAAATTATATTCGCTAAATGTGTCGTAAATATAGTTTTATACATAACATTAACCTCATGGTATATTAAAGTTTCCAGTAGTCTTAAGCTTCGTCCCTCACCGCGCTGTTATCTGAAATATAGAAACCATATTTTTAATCACACATTCATTATAACCTCGTCTCCCCTTATGGATTGGGATGTACTCAATTTAGCTTTGTCGTGTGTACATTTTGGCACAATTTATGGTATTTGTGTACTATTGTGATTGTTGTGTAATTGTATTGTAATATTGATAAGTTCACCACACGTTCCTTCAATAGAAACAGCGACGATAAATCTAAATTTCATGTCTAAGCCGAAGAAATGAGATAATATTGAAGTATGATGTACATCTAAAATCAAAAGTACTAGAAAAAAACAAAGTATGTAACTTTGTATCCCGTTAAAGAAACTTCACTCGTCATGTATTGCGTGCGCCGTTTTTAAAATCTGGTAAAACAGTCGGTTGTCTTGTTCGCACGTTCGTTTACCGAACACATTCAAAACATATTGTAATAAAAATGCTTTAATGCTTAACAAAATTGACTTTGTAAAGTCGTTATCTGGAAAATACGGTTTTATTTCCATATCAGGCAACGTAGAAATGATCTTCACTGTTATAGAAATACGTTATTTCTAAGTGAAAATATTAGGCTTGCATTATATGGCGTTGTCTTTAGACTTTACTTAATTAAGTAATACTTCGATATACAAATATGTTTGGTATTTATATGGCGCATAATTTACACTTAAATATGTGTTTTAATGAATAATGCTATCGATTTCGTTTTGAACTCTTTTTTTGCTAGTAATCTTATTTCAACAAAAAAATCACATTCTGATGAATGAATGGCACCGGTAAAAACAACTCCGTAAATAAATTCCGTCCCTGTAAGGTAAAAAAAACGATAACGTACATCGTAAAATTCCGGTTTTCGCTAATAAAATAATGAACAAATTTAAAGGCAGGGGTTGGATTTAAAGCTGTTTGAATTACGCCTGATTAGTTGAAACAATTGTTTGAGATTGAAGCGGTTTCCGTCTGTTTGTATTCATCCTCACTGAATCGTAAAGGAACCGAATCGTAAAAGATTTTACGGGTGAGGTTATTTAAAACGTAATTGTTTAATACGGTTACAATTTTTTCATACCAGGTTTATTTGGTTAATATATGGAATGATTTTTTTATTATTTCAAGGTATCATGATATTTTTTTTCCGCTCGGGACGAACGAAAAACTGGTACGCTTGACCGATTCGAGTACGCGAACACGGGTCTATTGTTCTATGAGAGTCGTTGACTCGAATGTGATTTAGAGAAACACAGATTTATATACGAAAGACAAGCTTCGGGCGGCGATTCCACATGCGATTTAACTATATTTTATATTATCACTCGCGGTTCGCCCGCACTGTTACTTCGTTCCGAGTACTTTCAGACGTAGATTTTGCATGTATATTGCTCCGCTCCTGAGTGTTGTAGCTAATAGACAGCTCATAGCCTTTCCTAATAGATTGATAAGTTAATTAGAAAGCGTTTACGTATAATATACAAATGATTTTACACCCAAACGTGCTGTTAAATAATTATCAATAAAAATCAAATGAGGAAAATATTTAATAACAGACAACTAATTGAGAGGAATTCTTAATATAATAACTTAGGTCATTAAGGTTCTATAGAGCAGGTCTTCTTTTCTTATCTCTTTATTTAAATCCGTTAGTAATCTGAGATTCAAACCATCGTAAAAGTGTATTTTCATGTGGGTTTTGATACATTTCATTTTACCATAACTCATCACTAAAGGATGTTATTGTTATTATCTTGTATATTAGTTTTCTCTTGTAATTTAAAGCAGACAAGCAGACGTAGTCGCAAGTAGTTGTTAGTAATCAAAAACTTGAAGTTAAAAAAAAGCCTACCAGACTGGGCTGAGAAATTAAATCAACAGGGTTGAATTACTTGGTTACAGAATACCAGGAAAGCATACTTAGATAAGGATAGATCCATTTTTAAATTAGATTTTTACAGATTTGTGAGTTTACAGAATTTTAGTGTGTTTTCACTAAGAGGGTCAATTTACAAATACACCTCTGGAATTCAAACAAGCGAATGATTCTCACGCATCACCTGATGTATTACGAATATTCGCATGAACATCTGATTCAGTGACTCCATACGACTGTTTTCTATTTCGGAGCGTTTAGAGGCCGTACGCACGGCCATTTTGAAATGCTCGTTGAAAATGGTCCGAAAGAATACTGGCCTTAAAATTATTTTATTCTCCCCAGAAACGAACCCACGATGTTTAGTCTCAATAGTAGGATTTACTATCTATAACGCTAATAAAGTGAACGATAAAAACGTAACCACTTACATTGAATTTCAAAGTAAAATCTTCAAATATTTAGATTGAGATGTCAATGTGTCTAATAATCTAATAATATGTTATTTCATTAAAAAAATTACCAAGGCTTCGTAATAATTCACTTAAATCGTCAAAATCGCGAATAAACGAATTAATTTCTGGTTGCCTTATTCCATTTGTAAATTACAAAGATTTAACAAAATTCAAGTTTGTCTAGAAGTGACAATTTTATTTTGTTTCTATTGTGTATTATATAAGTATGGGGATTATTTTAATTTGAACAAGTACCTACTACAAAAGCTATTTATACGAATTAGCTTTTCTAAATAGTCATTACGATATTTTAATTTGTTCTATTCTATGTGCCCCTTTATTTGTAATTATTTTTTAAATATTTAATATGTATATAGTGCGTATCAATGGCACCATTGTTTATTTTCTAAATCAAAACTACAAATGTCTATGGTGTGCTCCACTGTTTGTATAGAATGTACGATGACGTGACAAAGATGGTGTTATTAACGAACGAAGAGTGTGAGTGAATAAGATTATTGGCAGAAAGTGGTATGACGTAAGGAGAAGTATGAGGGGAGGAACAAATATAAGGAGGGGGGGGGGAGTTAGCTGTGCATAACATATGTGTGAAGCTTCCCAAAAATTAAAGATGTGTTTTTAAAACATTGTTATTGAGTATTTAATAGAGTATTAGAAAACCTAAAGAAAATGTTATTTCTCGCACTATTCCACATAAAAAAACTATGATACACAAAGTTTTAACATGGTACATACCTGAATTACACATAATAGAAACAAAAATTTCAACACAACAAATAGAGAAGAGCAACCATAGAAGATAGAATAAACAGGCTACTAAATTCTAAGCTACATCTACAGGTTTAAGAAGTGCAGGAAGGTGAGACAGAAACACTACTTAGAACGAGTGCAAGAGAGACAGGAGATAGGTATATATTTGTGCGACATATTACGCTTCGCCGCCTAATTTACCATGGTCGTTATCTAGCGTGTCCTCAAGCTGCGCTGAACGCTTTCCCCACATTCCTCTTAAGTTCGTCCAGCCAGGTTCCCTCTTCCAGTAATACGCTCCTGTAGGTTTCATTTTAGATCCTTGTATATTTTTTTGAGAGTAAATATTCAAATTTTGTTTATGAACTTACGTTCAAAATTCGTATTAATTGTCATTCGCTATTGCCATATTATATTGCGAGTATAATGTAAAATACAATTTATTAGCTTTTTACGTAATCAAGATTCGTAAAACGTCTGGAAAATTCTTTCGACGTTCACAAATTGACTGCGTGACGCTGAAATTAAAAATCTGAGCTCGTAATATTTAATACTGTCGTTAGGCGATGATTCAGTAAATTTCGAGTCGCCTACAATTTATTGCTCTGTTGTAGGTATTATATTTATTCCTTTTCTGTATACATTTTTACTCAGTAATAAATATTATTCACTTATTTGGGTTGCACAAAATGTTGGGATAACTTAGAACCAACAATTTCAACACCGTTTAACAGATTTCGATGGAAATTGAAAAACATGCATGTATATTTAACATATTTATGTGTACTATAACTCGCCACTAGATGGTGCTGGTCTCTCTTTTATCCTTACTACATTTTATGAAACAATTTAACGCAGACCAAGTCGAGGGTGGTTGTTAGTTTTATATACAATTTAATTAGAAAACAAAGTTCATATGGCTTAGTATATATTAAATACAAGAAAATAATTCGTGTTGCCAGTCTAAAAGAAATAAAATGTGGCATTAAATATACTATTTTATTTAGTTTTAGTTACCTATGTAAAAATAAATGAACGACAGCTTATTTATAAGATAAGCTCTTTCCTTTAAAAAATAAAATAAAAAATGTATTTTCGTTAATTATGAAATATCTTTAATAAAATCGAAATGATACATGGAATTATTGTCAGATAATGAAAACAACGGTAAAAGTAAATCAATCAATACAACGGAGATCGCATCAATCAAGACACAGTCAAAGTGAAACGCGGTAATTACCCGTTCTACCCGATTTTACCCGACGAAGCTTCTCGTCCCGGTACTTATTTTTGGGGAGAATACGATTTATTGAACTTTTATTACTAATTCGTCAATTCAATCATTTTAGATTGTTTTGAGACGGGAAAGCAATTAATAACGTTATGTCTTTCTTTCAATTTTGATTGATTTGTACAAACGACTAAACTGATAAATACTAGCCTTTGGTCTCGGCTTCACTCGCGTTGATATATATATTAGCTATCCGTCGACAGTAGTTCTTTTTTCTGGACGAGAGGCATCCTATACCTTTGTATTATCTGATAAGCGGCCATTCAGTATTACGGTAAACATGAAATGAGAGCGGGGGTCTTTAATTTTTTTATTTTTGATGATACAAGGGAAGGGGAGATTTGGATGTGTAGATCTGATTTGTGAGACAAGCGATCTTATGCACTGGGCTGCCATCACTCTAATAGCGAACCATTACAAGTTGATTCCTCTATAGACAATAAATTCCTTAGTTCTAGACTTGTTCACTGCTGTCCATGATTCAATAAGGAACCAGAAAATATTTAAAAAAACTCATATACTTAAATGTTTACATAAGCATGGGAGGGGGAAAAAGCATTGCTTGCTTTTGCTGACCAGGGGGAGGAAGCGGTCAGAAGTTACAAAAATTCTGCTTACGTAATACTTGAATAACCTCTAACATGTATGCAAATTTTCTTGATGACCGGTAGATTAGTTAAGATGTCAACAAGGCGTAACAAACAAACTCACATTCGCGTTAATAATACAAGTAGTAATGTAATGTTTTGTGACAATTATTATTAACATATTAATTACTGTACTTTGGTGAAATATCACGTTTGAAATTTGAGTCACGTTTAAATCTTTCTAGAAAGTTCTTAGAGAATTAGCCACCACTATGTTATATACTCGGACGGAATTCGGTAATAATTTGAAGTCGAATTATTCGATTTTTCTCACGAATAAAATATGCAAGGCAACGAGTAATCACAAATCAGTTAGTTTCAGTGAAATTTAAGTAATCTTAATTTCTAATACTTTAAGCGGTTACGTTATCTAAAAGCCTAATTATAATCCTGCATTCATTCAAGTTGATCAAGACAAATGTTCTGTCAGAATTCATTGAAACATTAGCTTTATGATTTTGTTTAAAAAAAAGTTGATGCTTTTGACATTTATTTATTATTTTTTCGACATTGTTTAAAGGAAACAAAGGAATCATAGGTTTATTTACCGCTGTTGTATTGTGTTTGCTTAATCGGTCGTTTTCCCCAGGCTCCATGCAGTGATGACCATGCTTTTTTCTCTGGAGCGTCCATTCGTTCATCGTTGTCCATCTGTTGGTTTTTTAATGTAAATTATTTCAGCAATTGACTTGTCGATAAATATGTATATGTCATATAACTAAATAGTTTGAATGATTAAAATGATACGACACGATATGGCTGTCGAATAGTAGTAAAAAATTCTGGGAATATTCTGGAATTTTGGGAAGGGTGGCTATTCTAAGACTTATATATAATATTATGTTAAGTAAATTTATTCTCCTGTCTCGAACACAATGCAATAAATCGAGTCCTTTGTAGGTTAAAGCGTTGTGCGGTAAAGGTGAGGTTGCGAATGAAATATTACGCCTTAATTTTAGGGGGGAAAGTTGAAAAGGGGGCGTGTATTCGAATATTACACTGAGCTATAGCATTCGGTGAAAGAAATCGTGTTGTAACCATTTCTCAGTGGAAAGGAATTTTTAGTTTTTGTCTGGTAGTTTACAACTCTCGATATTAATTGCTAGCTAGGATTGTGAGTCAGTTCCGTTTGATTAGCGTAATATAATGTGTTTTATCATATTGTTAATTAACAAAAAGAGCTATCATGATCATTATACTTTGCCATTCAAAGGTTTCAATGAAACAGTTACTCCGCAGAAAACCGGATCAAAAGAGTATCCCACTTTTCTTTAGTTATTGCAATAAATATGCATACCTGATGGACTGGAATGAGCTGTTCAATAGCTGCGTCGATTTCTTCGTAATCGGGTTCAGTAGATGAGCGTTTTCCCCAAGAACCATGGAAAGCAGTCCATTTTTCCTACGAACCAATGCAATTAACAACATATTTTGTTATCTATTTTAAATCTCTCCACTTTGGCATTTATATCGTTAAGTTTTTTTAAATAAACTCTCATGTGTCCCATTGTTTACTTGAATAAAGTTTCAGTTGTTTAGTAGAACAGCTTCTCTTAAGTAATGCACCTAGTGGGATTCGTTTCATAATAGTTTTTCTTTTGACTTTCATGAGTTGTAGATCATATATTAACATTTCAGTGATCTGCCAATAAGCCTTCTGTGCATTGTATGGGTAGTTAGACATGTCACATGAGTTTTATACGTGCTTGTTTTAATATGGTATAATACAAAATATGTTTTACTTACAGGTGTGCGTTTTCCCCAAGCGGAGTTAAGGTCTTGCCAGGCGCGTTTGCCCCAAGCGGAGTTCAGGTCTTGCCAGGCACGTTTGCCCCAGGCGGAGTTCAAGTCTTGCCACGCACGCTTGCCCCATGCCGAGCTCATATCATTCCAGCCACGTTTGCCCCAAGCGGAGTTAAGATCCTGCCACGCACGTTTGCCCCAAGCTGAGTTAAGGTCTTGCCATGCTCGCTTCCCCCATGCCGAGCTCATATCTTGCCAGCCGCGTTTATCCATATCTTCGTCTTCGCTGCGTTTACCCCAAGCGGAGTTTAGATCTTGCCAGCCCCTTTTACCCCAAACTGAGTTCAAATCTTGCCATCCTCTTTTGCCCCATGCGGAATTTAAGTCTTGCCATGCACGTTTGCCCCACGCAGAGCTCATGTCTTGCCAACCGCGTTTTGCCCATCCTCCACGTAAGCTGGTCCATGCTCGTTTCTCTGCATTTGTTGGTTCTATGTCGTTTTCGTTCTGTAAAATGAACTAAGTTATTTTAAGGAAAACTATTTATATCGAAATACAGCCATGTCCTTCAGTAAATGTAAGTCAAAAAGTGCTCAAATATTTATTTGGTGAGTCTAATTTTGTAGTGAAAAACTAACATAATATATATTTTTTTGGATATTTGGAAAATTATTTCCTATTCATGGCAAGTGAATACACTAAACAAATGATATGGTAAGCATGTAGTGAGTTTATACTATAAGTTACATCGCTTTCTTTAGTCTAGAGTAATCCATTCAACCCATTTGGCTCCTAACCAATAACAATAATTAAAATTGTTCAAAATAATTTGTTCAGACAGGTTGCGCTCTGCCGAAAAGTAATATAAATGTTGATCATTGCAGTCATTACCGAATAAACATATTAAATTATATAATTTTATAAATGTAAATTTTAAACGGATTCGACAAATATACGGTTTAATAAGGCGTGGAAGAATAATAAAGTTTAAATACAGAAGATTTAATCACAGATAAACGGATCTATTTAAAACCGAAGATTGGTTCTTTGAACAACGGTTCCTTTGAATAAGTTACGATGCTGTTTTCCTATGTTGATTAATTTATTAGTATCAGTGCGATTGTAAGGAAACTTGGCAAAGGAATAGCAAGAAAAGAATGTGAGCCGCAACGTTGTTAACGGTTCACTAGTTAAACAAGTTGTTTTATTATTCCATTAAGCCGGCAACAGTCTCAGAATGTTAATCGTGTTGCGTAGATTCGTGATATTAAGGGTTGTAGTGTGAGCGTATACTTTTATATCTTTTAAATTATTAATAATTATTTTTACAAGTTACCAATGTAGCCGTTAACAGTACATCCGTGTCAGTGTTAAGCATTCAATAATCGTTTTCTATTAAATAAATATGAAAATGGCAACCTTTGAACAACACACGAAAAAGGCGTATACCCATATCGTGACAACGAACATTCGTTGCCCAAAAACGTTCGCCTCAGCTGAAAATGTATTCCAAGCTTCTGAAAGCGGATTGTTTTTTAAGCCTACGTAACGGTTTTGGGAATATTTTCATATCGTGTGACTTCACGACCTTCAGTTTACAATTCGATTTCTTCAATAACTCTACATTTGTTTAAATCTTCACTTGCGGATGATACTATACTATAAACATACTTATACCTTATAGAATTATATATTCATCGGAATTATTCACTGATTTATTCCTCGAACACGTGTTACTAAAAAGCCCACGTAACTCTGTCTCCTGCGAGAACGATCTTGAGTAATTAAAATCCCCAGGTGAATTTATAATAGCGATTTTGATCGTCAGAATTCTTGATGTGGGTTTAAGCGTAATTATTATTGGACAGGTTCGCATAAATATTCGACTATCGTGTCATACATGCGAACTGATTTCCATTCATTTGCATACGGGTTATGACAGATTAAGCGATTAATTTTCTATAACTGTTATTCGGATTTGTGACTGTGGAAATATATTTATGGAAAAATTTTCTCCATTTGGATACCTGGTAAGTATTAGTGAATTCTCTGTTAAATCAGTACAACTATCGATTGCCAGTATAGGAAATCATTATGTGGAAACTGAGGACTTGAGCAGGATACTCTCGTAATATCCTTCTTTGGAGGACAATGGATTCACCATCATCATCTTACCCTTATCCCACCTAAGTAGGGTCGGCACAACATGTTTTCCTTTTCCACTCTCCTCTGTCAGATGTCATCTCAGTATTCACACTTTTTATACACATATCGTTTTTCACACAATCCATCCATACCTTTTTCGGTCTTCCTCTACTCCTATATCCGTCCACTTTCAAACTCAAAACTTTTCTTGTTACATGACTTTCATCTCTTCTCATAATATGCCCGTACCATGCTAACCTATTACTCCTCAACTTCTCTGTCACTGGTGCTATTTTCAAACTTCCTCTGATATACTCATTCTTAATCTTATCCATCCTTGTTACACCACACATCCATCTTAACATTCGCATTTCTGCCACATGTAATCTTTTCTCATCCGTCTCTTTCGTAGCCCAGCACTCGGATCCATATAACACGGCTGGTCTTATTATAGTTTTATACACCTTTCCCTTGAGTTTCAACGGCATTCGTGGGTCACAAACCACCCCAGACACCTTTCGCCAATTCATCCACCCTGCATTTATCCTATTCCTCACGTCCTTGTCTATTCCACCGTCATTTTGGATTAATGAGCCGAGGTACCGAAAATTGGAGCAGGCTGGTAAGAATACACCGTTTAAGGTAATATGACAAAAACTGGATGGACCTCCGAAGTCACAGAACAAATGTTCAGTTTTCATCCCACTAATCTTTAAACCAAAATTCTCCAGTTTCTGTTGCCATTTCTCCAGCCTACTCTGGACCTCGGCAGCATTTTCACCAACAAGAACAATATCATCAGCGAATAGCATACACCAAGGTGCTTCCTCCTGTATGTCTGATGTTATTGCATCCATGACAAGAAGGAATAGATAAGGACTTAAAGCTGATAAAAAATATTAAAACTTCTTATCATTTAAAATTGCTAAGACATCATTGGCTAACTGCCTATGATTTTCCAAACAAAGAGGCTATTGTTTAGTATTTTATTTTTATTCTCGAAAATATATTATTAGATGTTGTAACAATAAAATTAAAAATACTATTTCCACAGACATGATATTCATTAATTATATACGTCTGTATTCATTTTTTGGTTCCGTACATTAGTAAATATATCTTAAAATTATAAGGAGTTCTATTTAAGATAAACATAAGCGCAAGCGGAAAATATGTGTGTTTGTAAAAATCGTTACCAGAGACTCCGTACACATTACGGTTCGCGACTTAAACAGCGGTTTTCTAAGTTTTTCAAGCTGAAACTGCTCAGAAGTTCTCGGGAAACGTACTGCCTTTTTTACTTCGATAAATTGTATTGATGGCTCGCATTGTGTTAGGCTTCTTTAAAAGGTTCTCACTTGTAAGTTCGGGCTGCGTTTAAAACTCTATTTCACAATTTAGTTTCATACAACTATAGATACAAATAAAATTTATGTGTCTGTTGTTTTCTCGAGATTATCTCCTAGCAGATAGAGTTTATCATTACGCATCCCCACAGAGACTACGTAGTAATGACAAAATTTAACATAGATAACTTTAAATCGGTAAAAGGATTATATGACTTAGGTGGTATTGATAAAATAACAATTAGACAATAGTAAAGACAGTTCGTAATCTAGATAAAACATGTAATTCGAATGAAACTGCAAGTTCGAAAGAAAGCGAAGTCGCCGGCATCAACTGTTGTTTAATGAAAATATCTGTCCTCGAAATTGGCATGAGCTTACTAAAACTGTGTGACGATTTCCTAAATTGTGTTAAATATGCGACGCTTTCTTCTAGACGTTAAAATTCCTGAGTAAAATAAATTTGAAAAAAATTACAAATATATCTGTGTATCTATCTATTCAATGGGGTCTCGTGAAGAACCTTAAAACTACCTGAATTGGAGCAGTCTCATGGTGCTGTTCTTCTGATGAAGCAGCCGCGAGGCTCGCCAGGGCGAGCGCCCACATCACCGCTACGCAACAACGCATCTGTCGACAAACAATTTATATTTTAAAACCCATAATCGGATAATCCATTCTTAATATTGCATTATCTGTAGTTTGTACAGTCATCCATGAGAAAATATACTTGTAAGGGTTCCTTTAGTCGGTAAAGGCTTATTTAAAACTGTTAATTTCCTGCGGCTATACACGCATTTTGTATGCAGTAATTAATTTTGACTATTTATTTTCTATCTACTCGTATATGTATAAAAGAACAAACGGGCTGGCTGGCTGTTGGAAAAATGTCTGGAGAAATGAAACACCCTCATGCAAATTGTCAGGGCCCTACACTCAATACTTTGGGCTGTGCGTTGATATGTCAGTCAGTATTATTTTATATAGAAATAAATAGATAGATATTATACTATAAACCTGACGCCGGCCTACGGTGTACTATCGATTTCGAATGTTGAGAATTCCATTTTTTCTCGTTATGTGGTAATTACGAGTACATTTGTAAGATGATAATGTTTTTTCAGGATATACACATTTTTAATTAGCTTTTTATCATGGCTCGGATCTGGGAACTAGGAAACACAATCGTAGTAATCTTTACTTTTGAGATGAGATGGCACGTTCGAGTCCTATTCAGAATTGGCTTCTATAAGAAACAACATTGTTATTTATTGTTAAGGGTGTTAAATATCTTTTCGTTATTTTTTTTTTAATTAATAGGCTTAGCATTTCATCACAATATGATATGATATTTATTACAGACGTTAAAATATATCACCATGATATTCAATTTGTAATATTCTAAACTCTTTCAATAGCATAATACGAGTGAAGACTAGTGGCCGTTTATTAAATAAGCAAGTAACTATCATAACCACATAGGAATTAACAGGAAGCGTTGAAAAGGCTATTTTGGGTTGTTATAATGAATTTCGAGATTAGACAATGTGTCTAGATATTATAGCTATTCTAATATAATTGTTCAACAGTGAAGGCTTTTTTATCACTGTTATTTCAAAAGCGATAAATAAATATCTGATATAATTTAAGATTATTTTATCACAGCGTGACTGTGAAAAGTGATAATTTTTTAGTCCTTCAGTATATACCAACATAAAAATTATTAACATGATGGTAGAGCTCCTTTAAAATTTACAGCTGGTCAAACTCATGTTATCATGATAGATTATTTTTCATACCATGTGAAAAATAACAGTGATCATAAAATATCATATTTCTAATAAATATCGAATGAATTAAAGTTTTTGTTCTTAAGTCAACAATAAAATAAGTATCAATATGGAGCATGTTACTGTTATTTCTACTAGTACCGATTATCCTAGTAAGACAGTATAATAATTTCCAATTCTATTCATCACAATCAAGCTATCCTTTATTCCACCCCACATTTATTTATTTTCGCATATTGCAGTGACGGTATTGTGCTATAGTAATCCTACGTAATATCGCTGCGAGATGAAAATAAGTTATGCAATATTCATATCTGATCCATAACATTTTGAGATATGAATGAAATATTCTTTTATTTTCCCGAAGAATATCAAAGATATCCTTCATTTGTAAGGGAATGGTAATTGTCGACAATTTATCGATCGAACCTTGTATTGCAAGTTTAAAGATTTTTGAGGTTTGGTTTGTCAGGTATACTGTGTTTTTTTTTAAATAAGTACGTACTATAGGTGTGAGCGCAACGTTTATCATAGGAATATTATTAAAACAGGTACTTGGCAAGAGTGAGAGAGAGAAAAAGTAAAGGTTATGCTACAAACAGATAGAAATAGGTGAGAGTGTTAGAATGAGACAAGAAAATAGTCTATGTATAGTTAAATGCTCGTGCGTTATCATTCCGTGGTTGCATTGGAGGTGGTAGAGCTACGCTGAAGCTATTACTGGTTTCAGCATGAATGGGTCGGCTTGCTAAGGGTAGTACCATTGCACAGGTTCGGTTGACGAGAAGGGGGCGGCTGGTGTGTACCCAGCTTGCCCTCCTTATTAGGACGACGCCCGGCAGACACTTTCTGCTGGGCTGGCCGCTGGGGTGGCATGGTGATAGCACTGTACGATCCCATGCCGCCCCAACCTAGCGGCGGACGGTACACCGTGGGGTTTTAGTGAGTAAGAGTCTCACACTACCCACTCTCTCCCCCGGGAGAGTGGTGTGTCCATGATGGATTTCCCCACGTTAATAAAAAAAAAAAGGGTAGTACCACCCTCTCACAGAAAACCGACGTGAAGTAACAGTGGTTGCACTGTTGCGTTTCGTTCGGTCAGTGAGAGCGTGGAGGTGGTAGAGCTACGCTGAAGCTATTACTGGTTTCAGCATGAATGGGTCGGCTCGCCCGGGGTAGTACCACCCTCTCACAGAAAACCGACGTGAAGTAACAGTGGTTGCAATGTTGCGTTTCGTTCGGTCAGTGAGAGCGCCAGAGGCCCACATATTTAAAAGGCAGGCAACGCACTTGCGACTCCCCTGGTGTAGTTAGTGTCTATGGACGGCGGTGATCACTTCAATCACAAAATTTACGTTTTTCGTTTAATCTATGTGCGCATTTATGTAACACGCAAATAAAACTGAAAGACTATGTAAAGAAAGGTGTTGTTAATTATGATTTATCTCTTATCTACCTTTGCAAAATTCACTAGGTAGTTCGATATGTATTAACCGATTCCGTTACTCGACATTCCGAAACGAGTCACTGTGCCTGGTTTAACACCATATGCGAAGATGATACATACGGTGGTAGTGTACTCGGACACAACATCGATGGAAGTAGGATTTTTCTCAAGGAAAATAACGTTACGATACTATAGCTTTTTTATACTCGCTTGGCAAACTGAAAAACTGTAGTTAAACGTCTATAGGTTTATTCCGTCAGCTGTACTTGAGAACCAGTCTCTCTTTA
This sequence comes from Antheraea assamensis, assembly GCA_035772565.1. Lineage (NCBI taxonomy): Eukaryota > Metazoa > Arthropoda > Insecta > Lepidoptera > Saturniidae > Antheraea > Antheraea assamensis. The sequence goes on along the minus strand of JAQQSE010000046.1, from coordinate 619,063 downwards.
GGTTTATAGAGTTTACCGTCTTAGACGACATTGCTATTTACCATCACCCATTTACTTTGGGATAAATAGCTGTAGTCCGGTGGAACTGTAATGGCCTTGCAAGGCTAACAACGTAGGTCAGTTCGACAAAAAAAAATTGGGATAAATAACTGAGGAAAAAATGCTTGTAGTTCGTTGACGAAGATATCATTCTAGAAATGTGTAAAGATTTAGAGCTATTGGCATGATGTTTTATATCTAAATTATCGTGAAACTATACGACGAATGTCAGACCGGTCCTTCTAATTTGAATAAACATCCGAAGCTAAAATCCTTCGATATTCGACAGATTCCCTTGTTTATGTGAGACTAAAGATTGTGGACTGCGATGTGTCTCGAAAACTTTGACAAACGTACCCTACTTGATTCCGTTAAGCTGTATTCATGTTCAAGAAGACAAGCGAATTTCTTGTAGTCTTATAAGTTTGGTTACATAATATTATACCCACACCCAATAGCTGCAATATTAAATTTTGAAAGGATTACTTATAATTTAACTTAATTAGAGTCTTCCGAATAGAAATAAACCTATCAATCGCTTATGATATATCTATAAAAATAAATAAAATTTTAAGTGTCTGCTTATGATGTCTAAATAGCAGCTTTTTGCTAAATGGACATATATAACAATAATAAAAAATAATGAAAATTGGATGCGTCGTAAAGATCTACGATAGAAGTGAAACTTATGTATTACAGGGAAACATTTTAATTAAAAAATACAACTACAAGCCAATGTCACGCTGTGTTCCTAGGCGGTTACCGATCCAAATAATACTGACAGCACTCGATGTTACTTAACTTCGGTAATCGGACGAGAACCGGAATTTTGAATACTCTACCTGACACAGTGTTTACCCCCACCATTTTTTGCCACACACAAAACAGTTACCCATCAGAATTTCAAAGCCCTCCCATAAGAAGTTTCATTTGAAAACATTTTTTTTAATCTTTGCCTTTTTGTTTGTTCGGAATAATCTTTGAAACAGTTGGACCGATTTTGACGAAACTTTCAGTGAAAGATAGCCGATGTTATAAAAGGAATAACTAAGGGTAAATTAATTTAAAAACAACAGGGTTCCGCGCAACTATAATAAATAAAAGAAACAGTGTTTCATGAATACCTCTCGCCCATCACGCGTACCTTTACTCTGAACTAAAATATTTTGCTAATTTCCACGCGGACGAAGTCGAGTGTAACAGCTAGCTAGCCTACAAAAAATCCAGTCTTTACTGTTTAAGGTGGTGGTTGAAATTGTTTTACGCCAAAACGGTAACATGCTTATGGACCTTATTGTGGAATGTAACAATGTATTTGTAAGCGTAAAAACGTCTTACTAAGAGGCACTTATCGCGTCCTACGCATGTATGTCCAAAGCTAACATTTAATCGAAAATGCTGTGATTATATTTAGTTTTTTTTTTTAATATGGTTATCGCTTTAATAATTTTAAAATGTGTTTCTTCGCCAGCAACCGCGTTTCGGTTAACATGAAAACGCATATGCAGTGTAATACCGTTTCCCAACTTTCAAATTGAACTATTCAATCCGAATTGGTGGTAATGATATTTATTTGCGGCGAAAACTTTGATATCTTGCGAACAAACCAGCATGTCTTGGGACTCGGGCACGTATTTTGAAAGGGGAGTGTGTTATAGTTAACTTTATATGTATTCTATGAATATACATACTTGTTTCTACTCATGGATATGCTCGTTTTATTTGAAAGTTATTATATAAGTATAAGTAAATATTTGACTGATATTTTAACTAATATTATTAACGGAAATGTGTGTTTGTTACGTTGTCCGTCCTTAACTATTCAACAAATCATCATGACATTTTGTAAGTCCAAGGCCTATAACATCATATGTATATATGTCATATAGTTGTGACTTCTGAATTTAAAACTACTTTAGGCTTGTTGAACAATGAAGGAAAGTAAACCGGCACGCTCGGGTCGGTGACGCACTAAATCGTCTATACTCGGCTCCAGACATCATCGATCATGTTTACTGTCTGACAAAGAGTAGCAGTACATTGTTCTAATAATTACGATTGCCATTATCACATATTATAATAATAAAGTAATATTGATTATATAATCAGTGTAGTATTTCAAGTGTATATAATGTGCGTATATAAATAGTAATAAATTAAGTAATAGTAATATTACTTATTTCCATATAAACATCGATAAATCTATATGAAGAGTTAATCTGCATTTATTGAATTATACGTTTTCACTTCTATCGTACGATCATAAGTATACACCCAGTTTGTTTTTATTAATCTTATACTTTATACTGTAATCCGAGATCAATGTGTACCAACGGTTGCGCTGCAATTAAACACGAGCGAAGACGCGATCACAAGTTTGTGATAATGAAAATAATTACACGGATAAATATGAAATTATGTGAATGAAACAAACGGTACTCGAGAATTTCCCGCGGAAAGAGGAAAATGAGGAAAGTTGTCGTGAAAATTATTATTCCTTTCAAAGAGAGAACTCACTTTAAACGAATTAAAACTATCTAAAGGACAAATTATATCTTTCATAGTGTTTTCTTTTGTTGTATGACCGTTATTGCTTCATAAAACGTCTATTTTATTTTTAATTAGATTTTATTGCTTTTGGCGTTCGACTAAAATCTCAAGCGAAATCAAATGATGATGTGGTCTAAGATGGTAACAAGCTAAACTTAAAGTGACTGACTCTCAAGTACAGCTGCCGGAACACACCAACAGATACTTGGGGACAGATTTTTAACTTGAGGGTGTTAGGTAGCGGGCGGGTTTTAAGAAATTAGCCCTACACCAATTTTCTGTAGCACGTTCTGAGGTGGGGTCCTATTCAGTGATTAATGTCGTGAGTATTTCGGATAGGTTCTAATGTTATCTGTATATATATATATATATATAATTCTTCTGTATGTGTGTTTGTCACTGAATTCCTTTCAAAGGGCTGGACCGATTTTGATGAAGTTTTTTATGTGTGTATTTGTGTGGTTTCTAGATGGTTTAATTTAGCCACTCAGTAGGTAGTGATGTGATCTGATTTTTTTTAACTACATAAGTTTTAGTGTTTCACCACAATGAGTTGATGTTAAATGTCGATGTGGTCTAAAATGGTAAACACGTTAAGCTTAAAGTTGGACTTGCTCTTAACTACCGCTGCTAGAATATACTTATAGGTGCTTGGTAACAGGTTTTCAATTCGAGGTAGGTACCAACAAAGGCAGAAGGGTTGAGAAAAGGCTCTACCACCATACTACGATTTCATCACGTTGTTTTCTTTTTACCTGAAAACTTTAATTCCTTGGGACGGATTCGAAGCTACGTCGCCTGAAGCGGTGTCTGCATACGTTAAAAACTGAGCCATTACCAAACCAGGATTTTTGTTTATTTTCAGTGTTGGGTATGTAATACTTTACACTAATAGAACTTACATGTATGTAAATTTGACAGGACTTTACATTAAATAATTGAAAAAGTCTTGTATTTTGATGTGATTTCGTCACGATGGTTTTTTTTATGAAAACTCAGAAAGAAGAGAATTTGTACGCGGTACCAATGTCCCGTCATTGCTTAATGTTCACGCCAAGCACGGATATGGTATAAGTTACTGGTTGACAACAAACTACAATACGCTACGAAACTGTAACACACATCCGGATGAACCCGAGCTCATTGTTTCAACATACATTGTTGTTTACTAACTCAGAAATGATTAACCGAGGACACGTGCGACATACCGCGCTTTGTTCACACCCCGATGCGAAGTTTACTGTTAGAACTTTGTTTTAATTATTAAATAGCATAGTTTTTTGTTCAAAGTAATATTTTTTTTTATTTTCTCTCGTGTTAATATAAATTTGACCTATGCCTCGGAAAAAGTAGCTTTTTCCTAATAAAATGTACCCTATATCTTTCCTGTGTCTTGATTTCTAACTACATATGATTGTATAATTGAAAAATAAACTCATATTTTTTTTTATATTTTTTTATAGTAACGGCGAAAAATTACAAGAAAAGGAAAAGAAATGTCAGTAAACCTCCTGAATCAGATTTGCAGTAAGAAATTCTCATGGCTACGACAAACGTGAAACTAAAGCCTGCGGAGGTGGAATTCGCCAATTGTTATCGAAGAGTTCAAATATTTTGGTACTACAAAATAATCCCAAGGAGGGTTGATCGTAAGGGCCGATCGTAAAAATTATGCTAATGTTAGATAGGATTGCCACTACGTACTAAAATATTAAAATCATGAATAACTGTCCACTACAATTGGTAAAATATTTCCAAGGGTTCAATTTCAGAGTTATTGTTATGGTATGTCTTCTTCGGAACAATTCTCTGCACATAAAATGCAAGTAAAAAGCGTGAAATCCGACGGACATTCTGATTTGATGTATCTCAGAAACGCCATGACCAATGTTAATGAAATTTTGTATATTTAAGTATATGTTATTCCGAAATTGATAGGTTATGAGAAACGTTGATAATACTTTAAAAAATCATAAAAAAAATAAAAATAATAATGAATCCATTTTAATAAGTGATTGTGTACGAAGTTATATATTTAATTAAATAAGTATATGAATTATTAATTATACATTTAGGAAACAAAAAATGTGAATAAAAATAAAGTTACTAAAGGAGAACAATAAATGCGTGAACAATGCGTGCGGCTCCGCGGGCACTGCTAGTATGAAACAAAACGTTCAAACATTCCCTTTAATAATGTTATCGTATTTTACAGCGCAATGTGTGAATACCTTTCAAGACGTCAATTGTTCGTGAAGAATCATTTACATAGGGACGTTAGATTAAATATAATTTATCGATATTTTATAACTTTCTAAGATAATCGATATTGACACATATCGACATGCATTCTGTTTAATAAGTACAGATGAATTAGAGATTATTATTAGTTTTTTTTAATAGTTATAATACATACGAGAACAAAGATTTCAAACTAAATAGTTCATATGCATACATATATAAAGATACTAGAAGCCACCCGTGACTCTGTGTGTGTATCTAAATGACAGCATGTATCATCGCTGTGTAATTCCAACGGTTTATGCAGCGCACACTCAAAGAGCTCTTAGATAACAACATTTTTTCCAACTTACTTGACAATTTCCGTTATATTTTGATTAATTTAAACAATATTTCTATAAATTAAAATATATATGCTATTCTACCATATAAACTATATTATTGTAAAGCTTTATCAAAATGTGTCTAGTAGATGTGCGTGAAAGAGTAACGAACAACCACCCGACTCACCCGATTGCTAGCGTGGCGACGTATGCCGTGGCGATGCGTCGCCGCATATACAGCCTATATGTAGTAGTGTGTACGGTGAAGCAACAAGAATTGAGTTGTCACAATTCGTTTTTTTCTTTGTATTTAATGAAAATAAATGCTTATTAAATAAACAGAAATAATTTAAAAATCGTAGTATTTTATTTTTACATTGTGCCATATTTACTTCCTGTCGTAATATGTTCTTTTATGCATATTACTTGTATTAAATAATTTCGATGATTCACATCTGCCAGACGTCCCGCGACGGATCACTGTTTTTAATAAGATTTAACCTCTGGGCTCAATAGTCTTACTGCCATTACATCACGAAGCTTGGATTAAAGTAGAATTATGCTATGTGGTGCTTTAAGTTCAGTTGCTGTTAACTATTCAATTAATGTTCTAGATGTTTAAAGAGATTTCCTTTCTGTAACTAAGAAAATATAATTAAAGCATTGGAATAAGTTATGAATATTTTACAATGAAAGAATACACACGTACCATGAACTTATTGATTGATAACGTATTGATTTATTCTTAATTTTATCAATTAGTATACTTTATAATACGGTGCTAATAAACAGGATTATTTCCGATCACTCCTTAACAAAGAAACAGAAATTCGTACAAATAGTAGACCGAATTGTGGTGTCACATCAAATACTACTAAACACGAGATACACTTTGTGCTTAACTTATGTTTGATATCCAAAATACGGGGACCGAGGGTGAGAAAAAATAAATGCGAGCGAAACCATGCGCTTGTCAACTACTAAGTACAAACGAAATAACAGAGAATAACCCAAAAACATACTTTCGCAAACAAAAGTACAACATAATTTTATAAATTGTTGGGAAATTCTTAAAATACTTTTGGTCTGTACAGACTGATAGCAGAGTTGTATTAAAATAAAAAAACTCACTTCCGTAATATATTATTTTATTCAGCGTTGAAAACTGACTGATAAAATTAGATATGAATGTTGAACAGAGAATATCGATATGCCGTTGAGTATTGCACATCCCTATAATATGCATAATAACATCTAAGAACTTGTGTAACTTTTCAACATTTTGCTAACAATAGTAATAATGTTCTTTGAAATTTCTTGGAATATTTACATAATTCATGATTCTCACTTATTAGACATATTACAGTCGCCTATATATGTAGCTTATGTTTGTAAACTTGATTCTCTGTGTGAAATATGTTTTGTCTTCAATCAACCATACATTTAGCGGCGTTCAGACTTAAATAACGTGGGTGATCCTGATGTAACGTAACGATTTAAAGGTCTGATTGGATGGTTAACCTTTTCGAATAGATATATATATATTTGGTGTGATTCAGAAAGTTTGTGGTATACCTAAGTTACGTGGAGATAATGGTTTAGAATAAAATCATTTTAACGAAGAGGCGTTTCGACTAAATTGCCTTTAAAATTAGTCAATAGATTTCTTGGAATACATGATATTGAGAAATGATTTTTTTTTAATCAAACTGTACAATTATATAGCTCACGTAATTGACCAGTGCTATTAATTTGAACATATGTTGCCTAATAATTAACGGTATCTATCGACGGCCAAGAGCAAACCGTTTTGTGACTTACATTTTTTTTTTCTTCTAACGTATCGACACTAACGACAAAAAACATCTCATGTTTATAGACTTAGTAAGTAAGACCCATAAAAGTTTTTAAGTAATAATGTCAATTTTTACAATAAGGTCGCACAGTAGAATCAACTCTGGAAAGGTGGCTTGATTATACAGGAATATTCACAGGTGTTTTGTAAAAGGGACCGGACATATAATACGCCACGCAAAATGATTCCTTTTTAATACCCTACCTCCCCTACTAATATTGCATCACGAATAATAGAACCTCCACTACATGATATATGGCAAATTATAATATGCAAATGGCGACATTTTCAAAAATTTTACTTGTGTAAATATACCAATTTATTATTACAGAAATGTACACTTAAAATTATTTTTATTTACAAATGTGAAACGAAAATATTTTTGACGAGATGTGAGCATCACATTTCTTTAGTCCTCCCGGATACCCCTTGTCACAGAAGTAACACCCTTTTATCTGATAAATTGGAGAGGAACATATCGCATTCTGACTAAGACCAACTGCTATACTGACAATAGAGAAAACCAGGTAAGCGACTTTTCTTGTTCAATTAACATATTTGATAGATAGATTGCACTTATTCCTTGGGGACAATACTTTATTTTGAATGAACGCTATACCTCTTCTGTATCCATGACAAAAGTCTATTACAATTTTATGGTGATCAGTTGACTCACATTCATAAATATTACTTGAAATTGGAAGCGATTACTCTAAGATTGTTGTGGCTTTTAAATAAAGCAATTGTAAGTTGTTTAAGCACATAAGCGGTCTCATTAGTGATACTTAGCGAGCGTTTCGTGTGGTCGCGTAAGGGTTGTCACAATTCAGTACAAGTATGTAATATAACGAGCGTTACTTTGTAAGCGAAATCTTGTTAGCGGTTAGAGAGTGCACGACCTAAAAAAGTTTTTGTTTCAATTTAAAAGACAACGAGCAAAAATGTTACATACATGTTTCTTTTATGGAAGAATAAGCTGGCGGTTGACCACAATCTCGCTATGTCTAAGTGACGAGGTATATAAAGCTAAGAACTAAGTTTATAAAGAGGCCTACTAGCGCTCGATGAGTGTTGTGGAAGTGGTGATAGCTCGTAGCATGTTAAGACTACGCGTCGATTAATTTAGGTTCGAATCCTGTAATAAGCTGGAGGTTTTAGAGAAGGAAAACGTTAGAATGAAATTATTATATTCTATCGGCGGTCAATTCTAATAAAATAAAAATCGATGAGAATTCAATTTATCTGTAGCCTGCGCTTTAAGCGATGTACGTGTACCTCGTTTCTTGATTACATATAATTTAAAAATAAAGTTCATAGGTGAAAAAAGAACACGGTTAGTTGCACCTTTTACCTAATTCCAAATACACATAAAATTGAAAATTGCTAGAAATTACAGATATGCATCTCTGGGTGGCAGTATTGGTGTGTTCTGGCAACTGGACTTGAGAACTAGTGATTTAAGTTTAACGCGATTACTATCTTGGGCAACATCGTCACTTATTATCAGGTGTGATTGTAGCCTAATAGTTATGAAGTAGAAAAAAGTTTTTTGACAGGTCCTAGAATATGCTTTAAATCGTGCAATAGTTATACACAATATACGAAAGGAAATCTAAGTTTTATTATATTGATCCACGTCGATAAAATGAGGCACCATTTTATCAGTGTTTAAAACAAAGGTAATTAAATCTATGAAGTAGGGAATAGTGTTATTTTTAATGGATAAAGCTTTACAAATACATTCACGATCATTCGGTAAGAAGTAGTGCCACGATACACTCACTACGCTTCGTTAAATTTTCATTTGGAAGTGATGTAGAGTGATTATTGCACCATAGCAGTATGTATAATCGATCTCAAAAGCAGCGTATTTCTAAGGCAAGTCATAATATAATGGATTGGTACTCCTGTGGAGTGAGTTCAAATGTCTCGAGTACTAATGTATGTTACCAATACTATAATAATACCATACGAACACCACCATATTTCAGTCGAAACTAACGTTTGCTCTGCAATACGTAATCACGTAATAAAGCCATGATGGCTCAGTTGATAGAGTGGCCGCACATCGCGTCGATTCACATAGGTTCGAATCCTTGCGACTCAGCCAGAGATTTTGGTTAAGGGGAACATTATGATGAAACCATGACATGGTGGTAGGGGTTTTTCTAAGTTCGCTTAAGCTTAAGTTTGCTACCACTCTCAAGTTGAAAATCTAGCGTTAAGCACCTGTTGGTGTGTTCCGGCAGCTGCACTCGAGAGCCAGTCCCCCTCTAGGTTTAGCGTGTTTATCATCTTAGACCGCATCGACGTTTAACATCAAATAAGACGACGGTAAAACATTAATAACCTATAAAGTGTACAAATATAAGTTATTTCCTTTATTCGTTTTGAAATAGATTATATATGTTATACTGGCAATCACCGGCGGCTTCGTGTGCGTTAAATAAATAATTAAATTTATTAATAAAAAAGTAATTATTACTAAATAATAATAAATGGGTAAAATACCGCACCGCCTAGTAGTGGGTTATATTATATTGGTTAGAATTTTGTTCCATGAAGAAATAGGCATATCACCTTTAGAGGCGATCAGTCAAATGATTTTGAAGTTTATTAATCTCAAACCAACAGCCATATTTATATATATATATATATATATAGATTGGTTAAGTTTATTGTATAATGTGACTTCTACGAAGAGATAGATCATATATTGGAATCCCATCAAAAAGATTGTAAATTCTTATACCGGAGTACATCTCAAGAGTTGAAGCAATCTCGGCGTCTCGATCTGTTTAGTAGGAAGTCGTTACAACGCGAGACAAATTGATTTTTCCACGAGGAGCGACAGGAACATACTCGGGACATAACGGGACCCTAAACCAGTTTTATCAATAACTATAAAAGTTGTATAAAAACGAACAAGACATGAAGACGTAGGTATACATTAAATATCGAAGATCGTTAATTTTTATTAAACAAAATACTATTTTGTATTTACAGATTTCTTAAAAAGCTTAACCGAGCGACGAATTCAGCACAATAGTTCACTATTTTATTGTATTAACTGAGAGACACGAACGAGAGAGGAAGGATTAAATCTCTTAAATAAACTCTGTGTTTTGCCAATAGAGAAAACAATGGAATTTAACGATTCGTGTATGTCTAATTAATATGTTGGACACGCAGGTTTATTGAACATACAGACGTAAAGAAAAAAGTAATAAAAACAATTATTTTCACATACCATTTCAATAAATTAAATGCTAAGTTTTTTGCAACAAGATCCATTTTCTCGTACGCACAGATTTGGTTTTTATTGCACTGACCTATTTATGTGGAGTGTATTTCGTATAACTTTTGTTATCGGTCCTGGAAAAATAATCCTGTTTAAGTTCACTTTTATGAAGTAGGGACCGTGGAGTTACACCTTTCAGAAATTAGAACCTATGAAGTGTTGCATGTTATTCTAAAAAAATTATTTATATAAATAATTTGTAATACTGTAATTTATTAAATTACTAGCTTTTGCTCGTGACTGCGTTTGCGTTAATATAAATATGACCTATTTCTTGGGAACAGTACTTTTTTCCGGATAAAAAGGGCCAATGGCCATTTCTGTATTCCTGACAACGTGTATGTAAATGTATGAGAATCGATTGATTCGTTAAGGCGCGAAAGTGTAGAAAATATACAAACAAGCACACATTCTCATTATAATAATATTAGTAAGGATAATAATATGAATATTTTAAGCAACTGAGTACGCGCCTGTACAAAATTTCGTTACAAAACGGATACAGTTTAAAGCGATACGTCTCTGATGTTTATTTAATATTACAATTTAGACTTGATCAAAATCCTCGAGTTTTTTAACCGTATTAGCTTCACCTCGGGATTTCGTACGTACAATTTTTTCAGGATAAATTGCGTTCAACCGTTTGCAATAGTAACTAACTTAGGGCTGTCACGTTCTGGCTTCAGAAGATGTAAATCAAGTAAAGAAACCAAGTGGTCAGGATCTGTATGGATATAGATTGGGAGTTAAAGTGATTCTACTTTGGTTTGTCCCGTTTCGGAGTCAGTCGTGGTATATCCAACTGTCGAATCTTGCTTGGTATTTCTGTTAGTGGTAACCTTATTTAAATTGTACTGAGCTTATAATCAAGTACAGCGCCGACATGTTATTGAGTACGCTTTGAGAAAAACTGAAATATCACTAAAAAATCTATTTATTTTGACCTGTTAACTGTAAAGAAGCAATGAGTATATACCTACTTGCTTATTATATAGGCCAGAAAGTATTGCGTAAGTACTAAGGGGGAGGGGGCGTGACAGTAAAAGCATTGCTTATTTTTGCTGGTAAGAGGGAGGTGAGTGTTGAAATCGATTAAATTTCATAGTATACTCGTTTTTAGTCGACTGGAAAGTTAAGACCAGGGGATTACCAGTAAGATATCAGGAATCAAACATCGACAGCGAGTAAAGAGAACGTTATTCGTTGCAATTCGATTTACTGCTATAATCATGATTTATTATTAACATTATTTACAGTAATTTATATTAAAACCTGATTAAAAGAAATGTTTATATTCGTTAAGTCATTTTCAAATTGATAACCACTCTAACAAACAGATTAACTTGAGGACAGAGAAAAAGACGTTGTGGCTTATAATATTTCAAATAGAATTAAAGACGTCATTTAAATACCTAATCTTACATTACAATTCTAAGAAATTGATGATTTACGATGACGCCTCACACACTGATTCATAATGCTCTACGTAGAAGACTATTCTTAGAACTCTACACAAGTCAAGCGGGTGACCTATTGATCTAAGGAGATTTAAGCGTAATCGCGGGATGTCTCCACTGATTTAACAAAAAACTTGGAACAATATTAATACCTTAATGCGCACGCATTATTTCCAAGTGCTACATACTTCCCCTACATTAAGTAACTCCGATTTGAGCCGCATTACGCAGTCGCTACTTCTGTTTCACATGCTTTACCGTTGTATATTTCCCCATTCACTAATTAGTCCATACGTTTCAGTATCTAATACAACGAACCTTGGCTTTAATATAATAAATAAATTATATTATACGTTCTTTGAATACAATTACACCAGATGTTGATTTATCTATGACAATTGGAATATTCTGCATTGTCACGCGTTTCCCTTTCCAAAAACAGAAAGACACAAATATACAAAGATACTTTTTAATAAAAAGCACATTCATGGTTGGTCCAAAAAGGTCAGAATACAGTTTAAAGCTTATTCTATATTCAAATGCAATCTACTAAGAATCACCCCTATGTATTAAATACACAACAAAAAAGGAAAATACAAGACATACGCCTAACGGATCAATAGTGCACAGTATAAATAGGATGTTGAAGCGATGACCTACAGAGGACCAGCATAAATTGAACTACTCTGATCCTCTCGAACGTTGTAGAGTTGAAAAAATACGCCGCTTTATATGCACGTCACGGATCAACCTACAATTGCCACTTGAGAGAATAGCAATACGTTCTAATTATGGAAAACACGTCATTATTGGGTCACATTTATAATTATTAGATTTTAATTTAATATTTATTTTTTGATACAGTACGAATCATAAAAATGCATTTTATAAATATCGTACAAAATGGTAGAAGTCGATAGATTTGTAAAAATTCCCTTTAATGTCTATCCATGAGCTCTTTGGCATATTCCGTGGTCAACTATTCCGAAATGACAATTTTTAACCCCATACTAACCTTCATAGGAGTTGATATTTCAAAAACTGTATCGTTTTCTTTTTCGAAAACACGCTTGACACGCCTTTACAGCTTCACCGGACTAATGGGACGAGCGCTTAAGGCAAACAAAATCAAGAGTACCATAGTGGCATCCCATGAAATATATAGGACTCACATGCAAAATGTCGTACTTCAAGACGCTTAACGGGTGCTTAAACAATTGCCTGTCAATCTCAAGAATGTTGTTAAGTAGATAAAAAAAACTTCTTGATAAACTAGTTGGTGGTATTGAAAGAAAAATTTTGAAGAATCGTCAGGGAATCTGGAGAGTTTGTGTTAAAAAAATCCTCATGTAAAACGGTGAGTGAATGTGTGACACAGAAGACAATAGGAAGATGTTCAAATGTATTGACAGATTGACGTTCAATTCACTTGGTCTCATTTTCTACGTAAGTAAGTGGGAAGTCAGGGCGAGCAGTTAGTAGCGTACCTATACATTAAGGTATACAATTTAGCCAAATACCGATCAGTAGAAAGAAGATTTATTTTTTAATTCGAAACAGCGGTGCCTTATGACGCAGATGTGGACGGCATAACAATTGAAATGGTAGCATCGGGAGCGTGGGTCACGTCTGGAAACCATTAAAATCACATAATTGCTCATGGGACGCTATTATGCTGGATGGAATAACAAGTTTATTCTATGGATGACATTTAACACCTGTCTTGTGACGTCACAAATCACAAGAAACTTTATTGTTCGCGTTATTTTTTCAACGACAGAAATTCTATTGCTTCGATTAGTATATTAGGGAACTTATAGTTTGAAAGTATGTAAAGAAAATACAATGTTCTAAATAAAATTGGGTATAAAGAAGGCAGACCTAAAACATGGATTAACTTTAGTAAGTATATATGCAAACTTACTAATGGTAAGGCAAATAGTTGTTGGAGACAAACGAGTTTACAAATTCACGAGCACAAGATTGGATTATTATTGAGATCTTGTTTAGTCGATTATGTCCTGTTTAAACCATGTACCTTTTTACAAATCAGTTAAATGTGAAACTAAACGAACTGTTAATAACAGAAAAGGTGGTCTCCACGTAACAAAAAATAATCTAAAAAATCGTCTTAAATTCGACAAAAAAATATATTTTAGTCAGCATTCCTTTTTTTATGTAAAAAATTGTATTTATTCTAAACAAAATAGCACAGACATCTTAGTATACCTACCTCAATTGCCCTTTATTAGAATTGTATTAGTACAAGAAGTGTCGACAATAACTCTACATTATAAAATTTCGTTCTCGCAATCAACACTTCAGTCTGAATTTTCCACTGTGTAATACGAGTTTTTATTTCAATAGTTCATCGTATAATGTATACAGAAGAAACATCATATTTATATGAAATTTACAGATATATTTTGCTAGAAAATACCTTACAATCATCCAAGAACATCCTGTGTCACCTATTGCTATTCATAGACCAATTCAATTCCTAAAACTTAAAGTATATCAGAGTTAATGTGACTATCGTATACTAGCATCTATTAATAGGATATGCCAGATATTAATGACATCATTCAATAACCCGAAATAATCTTATTATTCAGTCAAATTAAGATATTTGGAGGGTTTTGGGATATATCTCTGAACAGCTTTATCTGTGTAATCCTTTGCCATAGGGTGAGGCTCAAATGGTTCAGAAAATTTGAGGAATACGATACCATGAAACAATTTGCCTTTACATTGAAATACATAGCTCTATTAATTTCATGCATAGATATAATAATATTGATGTACTTCTACGTTAAGTCATTGAAACAGTAACTTTAATTTCGCTGAACTAATGTTCTCCGGGACCACAGAAATGATGCAACAAATGTTATTAGAAATTGTTGGATTACGCAATCAGACCTGATTAAAATTGTTTGATAACCAATGACACTATTTATATACACCTGCTATATCTCAAAATTGTTATAATGACAGCTCGTGCAATACAACATGGTTGAGGAAGAGTATTTTTAGCAATTAAAAATATTACTCATATAAAATGCTTTATTCACATAGACTGATTTATTAATTAACAAGTATTCACTTTGTAGCTCTTCCGATTTCAATTTAGTGTCATAAATACTTCAGAGTATTATATAATTAATTAATTTATTAAATCATGTCCTAGCTGCCAAGGTACAGGCTCTGTCTAATTTGGAAGCACTTTATTAAAATGTTAAAGTAAATCTGGAATATGAGATAAATAATTAAAAAAAATCTAGGTATGTAAGCGTAGGCGTCTGCATACGTCAGTCTGATTAACGCGATATCTCACAAGCGAAGCGGAGACGAGCAAATATCGAAGTTTCAACGATCAGCGTATTTCACGCGCTCTCGGCACACGTCGGATTAATATCACGGCTTCCATGTATTTAGGAAGGCCAGCAGCGTCAAACTTTTCGTCATAAGCAAGTCAGTTTCAAGATAGCTGTTTTTTATTGGAGTACAATAAAGTGACCCTTCTGTATATAATGGAAAGTAACTGCCCAAGCCAAAAACAACAATCTTTGTTGTCTTATCATCTGATAAGACCTTTACTTTGACATTTGATAAGGCTTGCCATCTGGCAAGCCTTTCAGTTGGGCACTATTGTTAGTGTTACAAATGGTATACGGTGATGACAATTGACTAAAACAAGTATCTCACCATCCGACTATCTATACAACTATATCTTAGCCACCATTCGCAAGCTAAAAAATTTATAATCGAGATTTGCTTCGATGTTCCGCATTTCATAATTTTTACACAGTTTCTTGGTGACCGCGGAGGTAATTACTCCAAACGAGGGTGACCGTCTCAGTTCTTACTTCCTTTCTTGGACAGTATTCAGTAGGTATTAATAGTATTTTTCCTGCGTACCTCACAAATGAAATGTCGTTCTAGTCTAAGTATTTTCTTAACGATCATTGTAAGAGATAATTCAGGCTTTTAAGGCTATTTTCTGACTGATGATACAGATCAAATCCTTATCCAAGCGTATCACCTGAAGCTCGGACAAGGGATATAAAATATATATATATATGTATATACAATATTAGAAAAACACGTCACTCTACAAAAAATACTAAGTACAGATGTAGGAGGATATCCTTTAGTGAAATTCTCCCTGATCACTTAGCAACTATACATTTGTGTATAGGATCGAATTAAACCTCTCAACAGGCTTAGAGCAAATAACACTAAGTCTTTGGAGTTATCTCAAGCGAAATTAATTAAGTTGAATACCTACTTTATGATTTAAAGGTATTTTATAACAAATTAAGCGCTTTAACGAGTTAAAATTTGTTTAGATTACACGTAGTTGTATATATTTGTGACTTCTTTGTATTCTATTACACCCGACCCAATATTTACGACATACAATTTGTATACTGATTATTGTACTTCTAAGGATAGTGCAGTGATTTTTGATAGCCAATAATCTTTCGCAATATCTTATGGTATTTGGCTGTGAGGGACAGCAGCTCTGGTAGACACCATATTCCTACTGCAAAAACGGGCAGTTCAAGCAATTTATAATATGGGGCCTCAGGAATAATTAAAGACTAAGTTTCAGGCATTCGGTATCATAACTCTCTCTCTCCCTCTTAATATATTTTTGACAATCTAGTGTATGTCTGCAAAAACTTAAATAAGATGGTTTAAGTAAAAGACCGATATAATTTAAATATTTAAACAGTGACAAATTGGTCATTCTATTTTTCAGGCTCACTAAGACCAGTAATAGTTTTTTTAAGTAATAGTGTTAGGTTTTATAATAAAGTCTCAAAGTATATTACCGATTTATCAGATAGTACGTTCAAGCACCATGTCAAGCGAATTTTAATATCTAAAGTCTAGGGGGGATCAATATGTGAACGATGGTGATGTCTGGAAATATCTGCCCTCTTTGTGCATCCACTAAAAACGAATGTAACATGTAAGTTTCTAAAAATAAAAGATAAGCCTGAAGGAATTTCTTGTCGATTTTTCTCGATGATTGGGTCGTTTGTACTGAGCGGTGGTAGTATTGACTTTCAAAAGCACCTTCGCAGGGCCTAAATTAAATAAAGTATTTTTGATTTCATAACAAATAAAACTATAAAAAGCAAATAGAATTTCCCAAATCGAATACACAAAACAACAAACGCAAAGAATAATCTAGAACAGATTTTAGAAGCTTCTCATCGACTTCGCGATAAAGCAAACGTGCGTCCCGTAACGAAACAAAAGTTGAGTTATAGTTTCAATTATTCACTCGTCAGTGGGTCCATTCATTTATCTTAACTATTGCTATTTTAAAACGTTAATTAATATTGTTAAGTTTAGTTTATTTGCCAGACAAAGGGGCGAGTTCCGAAGTTAAATTATAGAGTCGACGGTAGATGATGAGCGAAAGCGTGGTTATTCAATATGAAGTCACACTCCACAGCCTTGTGTTACTGTATCACAATTAGTGCGATAGCGACATCGTTAACACGGCAATCGAACTAGTCTAAGAGACATAAATATATGTTTATCAGTTTTAATTTTGCTGAATAGATTCTATAAACACGGCAGTTAAACTACTGTTATAGTATTAAAGGCTTCCATACAGAATATTTTAAAATCCATGGAGGGTATCTCACTCTTAATTTGTTCATATTTATTTACCAGTCTCGTATGAATTTAATTTAAAATTTTCGGAAATTTATTCGATTTTCAGTATTAAAATCGTGTTTTTCATTTACGGAATACATAATAAATAGAATCATTAAGATCATAAATACGTTTTAAAAACTGAGCACGATATTTATTTAAATCATTTTAAATTGAGCCATGGGCGCCACAATATTAGTCTTGGCTACTCTGCCGCGCGTTTTTCATTTACCCTTATTTGGCGGCCGGTTGTAATGCAACATGCGATAGATGGACGGAAAGGGTTTCAGAACTATATTAATAGTCTTATATAAATTAATTACCTTTTAATATAAGTAATAGGTTTAGAGTTTAACACAATATCACCTGATGATAAGAGATGATATGGCCTAATATAGTCTATACTAAGCCTGTGGAAGGAGGCGGCGATATGCTCACATTCTTCCACCTCCGTAACCGGACCTGAGGTGATGTAGCTGGTCGTGTACCCAGTGTACCTCCCTATAAGGACGGAGCCCGGCGGCCATCTTTCACCGGGCTGACCGCTGCGGGCGGCATGGAGATAGCTTAGCACAGCGTGCTGGCGGCGTGCGAGTCGGACATAACCCATTCTCTCTCCCGGGAGGATGGGTATCCATAAGGGATTTCCCCACGTAAAAAAAAAAGCCTATAGATTAGCTGGCTGTCACTTTCAGCTGCCGAATAACACTTATAAGTACGTGATGGAATTTTAATTTCATCAAGGCGTGATTTAGAAATTGTTATAACTATGGTTTCATCACGATCTTTTCCTTCACTGAAAGCTCCGGCTTATTACGGCGATTCGAACATACATCGGCCGATATGGTGTCTGCAAAATGTTACAGGTGGTGTTCAAATGATGTTGTTATCATCGCTTCAAAACGTAATAAGGTTCTAGTAACTGACACAGCTAAAATGATTGCAATATATATTCAAATCCAATCAAAAACATTTTACTCAATCTAGGCCAATGAGCAGGCGTTTATGATCGTCAAAACAACCAACGACAATTATCGAGAAGGACCGACAAGAATATCAACCGTTTCAGTAATAACTAACGAATCTCGGCCACACGTTTCTTTGAATTAGACGGTGACAGGTCACTCGTAACTGTCGCTTCTCCACCGACATGTTATTATAATACTAACGTTTAACCGTCGACCGTTTTATCTGGAACTTCTATTTATACTAGAATTTTGGGGTGTGGGTTCTGAGACGAGGCACTGAATAATTAATGGTTTTGAATTATTGCATCCACATTGAAAACATATTTTACCATATCCTGATTTCCTTAGTACATACTTTATAGGTTTGGTCGTTCGATCTCAATCTCACCTATTTTTAAATGACAATATAGTCTAAATGGTAAACAACCTTTTGAAGGTGAATTGAAGGTGGTAGTTAGCCAGGTGGGTTTAGAAAAGACTCTGATAATATGCTATGGTTACATAGGGATGCTCCCTTTATTGTGAGCTGATATCCTTCAAATGGAAAATCTGTTAAGTTTCTATAGATGTGTTCGAAAATCTGGGTAGCGTCGGTTATCTTAGATAGATTCGTGTTGTTGCATCGAAGGCGACAGGTTCGGCCACTTTGGCACCGTTGAACTTGTTGCTAAGCGGGCGAGCATCATAAGCGCTCACCCTATTAGTCCAATGGAGCCTGTGATGGTCTATCAGGCCAACAGAGTATAAAAGTAGTACGAAAAAAAATAGGATAGTATTCGCCAAGCATTCTCCATGTAAAAACACGGTCTGACAACTCTCATGATATAAGTCAGGCAGTATTTGCGGCTTATAAATATAACTGGCTTTATCCCGCGGCTTCACTCGTGTTTATATAGATTTGATCTGTCCCACGAAAATAGTACTTTTTTTGGATGAAAGAGATCCTTGTCCTTTTTTGTAGCCTGATAATGTTTATTTTTTTATAAAGTTTATTAGGTTTTAGCGTTTGACCACAATCTCACATGATGTTAAATGATGATGTGGCCCAAGATGGTAAGCACGCTAAACCTAGAGGCACTGGCTCTTAAGTGCAGCTGCCGGAACACACCAATAGGTGCCTGGCGATATATTTGAGAGTGGTTGCTAGCCAGGCGGACTTAGAAAATGCCTTTCGAATATACAAAAATCAGTTGAGTATTTTAAGCGGGAAAGTGTAACAGGCAGACAAACTCACATTTGCACTTATAATATTACTTAGGAAGTTAGAATTAGTATATACCGACATCCATTTTGTTTATATGTAGGTAAATTTTATAATCTAATTTATATATCTTTGATTTTAGTTTATCAAAGTTATGTGGAGATTATAAACAAACGGATAACCTTTACAATAGCCAATATAAACATTGATGGTATCAGTTTTGTGAACTTTGATCCTAAGTTATGTTTAAGTATTTAAACCGTACTTAAACTCACTTTGTAAATTAAGTAAATCCTCTATGTTACGTAACTTTCGCTTGAGTTTAACTTGTGTAACTTATTTAAGTTTATCAGTTTACGATGCATTCGTCATAGGGTTGTCGCGTTCGGGGGGAATTATTAATAAAACTTGGGCAATGCATTTTAACTAGACTTAAATATTTGTAAGGCGTTAGGTTTTTTTTCCTCTGTATTTTAAAATCTTTTACTATATTAATTACAGCGTATCTGCAAATGTCTTTCTGACTCATATTTTATTGTCATACGTATTGTCATAGTATAAATTTTGTAGGTGTTTTAAACCTTCTGTACTATAATAAAACTGTTGAACTGTTATGTCTGTATATTAAAAGTATTGAACAAAAACTGAGGTAACAGGTAAACTAGAGAACGTGTAAAAATACAATAAATGCATTTTTAAAACTCTGTCTGTATATTTGAATATGTATTGATATGTTAATTTCCAATACTATTAAACGACTTTTTAGGGGCTTCACTCGTAACTCGAGCACAGCTTGGGGCAGCATATATTCTAGATTTAATCGAAATTGAGTTTTAAAAAAATATTAAGATTCTAGATGATGCTTAGTTGGTATATTGTAATTAATTGGTGATATTGTATATTGCACGTGAGTAACTTAGTTGCTGTCGTAGTCTGGTGAATCTGTAGAGACCCCAGGTTCAACAGGGTATGTCAGTTAGAAAAAAAGGCTTACTTTCTTGAGTCGCGAGGAAAAGCTAGTTAATAAATGAAAATAATATATTAAGTCTAGAAATAGGAATGGGTTTAGAATCTAACCTCAACAAATTATATGTATAGACAAATTCTTAACTCGAGACAGTCACCAATAAGATCAGCTTTAGAAAATGCCCTATCATTAGACTCTAAGACTTTAACGTGATTTTTTTTACCGAAAATTGAACTCTCATCTTTCGAAGCGACAACTTAGATCATTACTATAGATTACGACATTGATTTAATTCACTGTTAAAGTTAAAAACGAGTTTTATGGAGTTTTTAAGTGTTGACTAAGCTATTAAAAGACCGCTAGGGTTGTCATTATGCGATACCAAAATTGGACAAAAAAATATGTCTACCGTGGTTCAGTTTGGAGTATTTTTAAGCATTTTTTCTCTTTCAACTGCGAGTAACTTTAATATTAGTTATAGGTCTCCGGTAAGGGAGCAGCTTTGCTTTATGTTATTAAAAAATGAGATTTGTAAATGCAAATACTATGAATATTATGAACGTAAATTTTTAATGTAACGAAAAACAATTGAACTAATTTTCTTCTTCTTTATTTTTGGGCTCCGTCACGGTTTGTGCACTAGCCAGCGTCAAGTAACAAGATTTTGCCAAGAAAGTGTCTTGTGATAATTATAATGTTCTAACAAGATGGTGGTTTCCTTGTTAGAACTTTCCATGGAGTTTTGATGGCATCTCAGAATGCATGCTCCGTGGTATTATTTCCCATCCACTTCACTTGTGCATAATAACCGAACTATATTACGTAAAACACCACCAATATTACAAAATATAGAGTCTAATAACACAAGATTATGAATAAAATATAAAAACCACTACATGATAGATTAAGATCCCGCCAAAAACTCAGAACTAATTTTGATGTAACTTTACAGTAATATAGTTTATACATCAGAATAATACATAGACTATAATTGATAAAGGTATTATTTAAATTGGATAAAATATAGCGATAGGTACGTTTGAAAGAATTGTGCAATCTGCTATTTCGTAGTTGCATAAACCGTTAGACAAACCAAAACAATATATGATATAATAATTTGTAAAGATACATATGCAAACGATGTCGTCAGCGACTGTTACTATGTTAGTGTACATACCCATACTACGTAACACAATTTTTAATCCACCTCCCCCCACCCCCTTGATGCCCATCCGTAGTATATGGGAAGAGAGTATTTTCCATCTTCTCCCTGTGACCAAGCGGTGTACTTTGAATACCTCCCTCTCCTCTGAACGGGTCACGTAGAAAGAGGGATAACACCAAATATGTTATCTGATTCCCGACATAAATATTCTTTTCCATACTCAAAATTAGCCCGTGCGTTTCAAATAGACTTTATATACATTCAATTTACGAATACAAACTAGCGTACCCAAACTTTAAAACATTAATTTATGGATTCGTTCATCAATTATACCCGAGGTTGCGCTCACGTCAAGCAGATTTCACTTCTCCCAGGTAACAGTTAATTTTTGGTGGTATGCCGTATGCCTTTTCTGTACTAACGATAACGTTTATGCAAATTTTTTAGATGATCCGTTGAGTAAAATTATTTACTAGTTCTTTTCTCAGCATCACATAGATGTCTATTTATGTTTTATTATGTCGTAGCTTGTGCCAACCCTAACTGTTGTCATAGAGTAACGCGGGCACCGTCGCGCCGGTCGATCCCATCTCAAAGATTAATGGTACCGTCAAGTCAGTCCGGCGATGACATCTCACTCGAGCAGCTAAACTCATTTTTCATACGTTATCAACGTTTATTGACTTCGAATTTGCATATATTTTAATGAACCACGTACCAAATAAAAAAAATACGACCACAAATTTAATTTATGTAGTAAACATATAGTAACATATAGCAACGAGTATAGACCCAATCTGAAACCATGTTACTTTTTTCTATTTAAAAAAAATCGGGAATTATTTATGCGGTCAACGATTTTCAATATCACAAAAGACTGTTACAAAGCATAAAAAGCATGTTTCCGAGTTCACCACCAAGGAGTACAGTAAATATTTTCAAAATCTTTTTATTCGTATGAAAAAGTTCATTGAAGCTAAGGGAGAATGTTTTGAGAAACAATATAATTTCGACCAGTCCTAGTAATTTTTCTTATTCATTCCGGTAAGATTTAGTGCGCCCCTCGTATTTCTGGCAGGTTTCTTTACAAGTTTAAAATAAACATATACTAAACATGTAAATATGGCTGACGTAATCGCCATAGGCCTGTACTCTACGTCATCAAAAATAAGCAAAGCATACATTCTCCACGTACTATTTGCCTCTTACCCGCAGAAAGAGAAATGCAATCAAATTAGGCACATAATATTTGGGGGATAGAGGCCATTTTGTCTCTAAAACTACGGGTGTTGTAACTTGGATATCCACCGAGGTTAATGTAATTTACAACCATATAGACCTGACTTTAGTGTAGCGCGTGGATCTTCAACATATGCCACGTATACTAAAAGGCAAATAGAGGATTTGTATAACTATAAGTTGAGAAACAAAAAACAAAACGGATGCGACAGAAGTAAAATAATAAAATAATAAATAAAATTATAAAATTTCCTGCCTACGGAAGGGGAAAGTCGGGATACGTGTTTGCGTAGTTTAGCCCTAACACCGGGAGGTAATGAACCGCGCCCGGGGTGGCGCTATCCAGGAATGTAACTAGTTAAACTCTGAAAGTAATTTAAATTGTTTTCGAGTGTTGTCAACGTAATATGTTTACTTAATGACTTTTGAATAAAGTTTTGTTTTTAATAAATAAAATGCAAGGAGACCCTAAGTGAGGTTGACCTTTAGCGGGCGGCCGATTTTAAAACATCGAACATGAAGGTAGAAAAAAGACGCGCAAGATGAAGAAAAACTGATTGTGGAACCGATCTCAAGTAGAGTTAACATCAGCCTAACCATGGTTCGTAACACATTGAATATGAAAAAAGAAAACATGTGTTGACCTGAGTCAAGTAGAATACGCGCAAGATGATGAAGAAAAGCTGATTCTGGCGCGTTCGTTTTTATTTTGTCAGTTTCGGTTAATTAAATTTGAAGCTTATTTGTATATTCGATAAATGCTTTTTCTGCTTACTTAAATGACTTGAGAAGATGTACCAATTACACAAAAAACTTATAGTAAACGTTTTTAAAATCTACCATTGAATTCTAATAGCATTAGTTTAACAGAAGTGTTTGTCATTGTGCGGTATCGTCTCGGAATATTTATTACACGCCACATGTTTTCCATTATCTGTTTGTGTAAATAGGTAACGTTTGCAACTATTCATGTAGGAGTTAATATCTAGAAGTATTAATTGGTTATTGAAAATTCTTTTAATAATGGGATATTATAGGCTTCATTTGATTATAGTTTTATAATGTTATCCTATAAACTAAAGTTGCAGTTGGTTAATAATTATTTGAATTAAAAAAAATCATGTTAATCGCGTTTCAATCTTAAATGTAGCAGAGTCAGAAATTTTATTTAAATTAACAACTTGCTTATAAGCTTTCCATTTATAGTTGATTGGCTTATGACGTACATTTTTACCCTTACTAGAATTACAAATATGAATGTGAGTTTTTTGTTACGCTTTCACACTTTAACTAGTCAGCAGGCTATGTAGAAATTGAATATACACGTTCTTAAGGGTACAAAAAAGGACAAAAGGTACCCTTAATCCAGGAAGAAAGTATTATTCTCGACGCACAAGTCCCAAATCTACGTTAATGCGAGCGCTGCCATGAAGAAAAGCTAGTTTATAAAAAATATATACACTACATAAAAATACAATAGGCACTTCTTTACTCTAAAGGTTCTTATAACAGGCGAGACTGTGGACAAAATAGAAAATAAATGTTTTAGAGAAAGGTGTGGCAATGATTTCTCGTATTTTATCTAGACCGGTAGTGAGTGTTTACCTGCAGAGGTGTAATTTTCTCCGTCGCTCGCGGTATGGGCCTCATTACCACCTCATTAGATACTCGGGTCTCGCCCGGAGCACGTTATAAATGTTTAATCATAAACTTCACTGACTTTTCGTTTATTTCTCGACAAGTGAAACTTTTAAACATGTACGTAATTTTCTTCCATATTTCTGTAATGTGCTCGCAGTTTCGTATACAGTTTTTATAACAAATATTAGAGTTAAAGCAAGATTGTGTGATCATTCTGGTATAGAAACTTAGTAATTTAAAATTTAGAAGTTGGCAATACAGATCAGATAAATATAGGTACCACTAGCTTTAATCAACCGAAGTGACGTTACGACGCGAAAACGATTTACCACACTTGAAATTCCCCAGGACCGTGTAGTTTATTTAAGTAGTCCGGTGAAACTGTGAAAGCCTAAAAAGCTGGCAGTGTAGGTCAGTTCGAAAAAAAAAAAAAAAAATAGTTTATTTAATACAATATCCATTAATATACCCTATTTCCCCTTTAAAAGAGAAACTAAAATCGAATTACGCTTACACGGATTCGTAAAATACAGTTTATTTCCGTCAGGCAACATTAGTTCACCGGTGTGGTCGGTTAATCTATTTTTATCTGTGACTACACTGATCCTAGGTTGACATATTTATTACAATTTGGAATCGGTAAAGTTTGTCGGATGGAATGATATTTATTATTTAAAAACAATTCAGTTTTAATTATTGACATGGATAGTAATTTCACTTGCATTTAATTTAGAATTACTCTCAATCGAGTTAGGTAAGCTTAAAGTTGTAACTAATATTATAATTCCGAAACTGAGTTTGTTTATTTGCCACGTTTTTACGGCTTAACTACTTAACCGATCATTATGAAATTATGCACACACGTTATCAGGAGTACACATATAAAAGGATATAGATTATTTCATTTAGAAAAAATGTATTGTTCCCAAGAGATAGATTTAATTCACATTGATGGGAACGAAAGCAAAAGCAAAAGCTAGTTCTGTATCTATTATGACTGTTGTGTAGAGAATGCAAACATTGAGATTCATAGTACAACAGTCTGGCAACAAAACCGGCTTCTGTTTATGACACCTCGCGCCGTCTCACATGGCCCACTCGCATTATTATTTCTTTCTTTTCTTTTATATATTCTTGACCTACACTTTTTATATATAATTACTCGGCTCCTGATATTTGTAGCGTAGTATTAGATAGCCTTTGCAGTACTTTCTCAACAAATAGCCTATGGAATAGAATTTTTTTTTTTAAATCTATCTGGCTCCATACTCTGATGGTGGTTCTGGATTGAATTTCGTCGTGGGGGAAGCTCATAGTTTCGGTTATGGTTTTTAATTGGGCTCAGTGGAAAAGGTTGGTTCTGTTGTACGTTCTTATGTTGCAGCTTCACGTACTATACTGGGTTCGAAACGAAAGAGGGAATAATGCTTCATATTTATGTTCGAATGTTGGTCCCAGAGCAAAATTAGTTACTGGACAAACAAACAAAAATCAATCTCGAAGTTAAATACCAGTATAGATAGATATTGAACTGCGCTGTTACTAAGAGAGTTACTAAAAGGGTTTAGTAGAGGTCGTAAAGTAACCCAGTGCGGGTATTAACTTCAGAATTGAAATCTTTGTTTTGCCAATTTCAGTGGAGGTATTAGAATTGCCTGCATTGTATAACGATCTATAAATGACTTAAAACAGACGCCTGTTTGAAAGTTCAAGTTAAAAATCTATCATCAAGCACTTGTTAGTGTATCCCAGCAGTTGCACTCGAGAGCCGGTTTAAAAAAGCGTGCCTGTTACTAATCCGAGGTACTCTCTGCTACGGCTGAACTGATTCTGGCAAGACGTTTACGGAAATATAGCGGACTTTTCGGAATATTACTTAAGACATATATCATCATTCTTTTCCATAGGACATACGCAATGTAAATTCAAATCAATATCAACTAATAGTAATAAAATTACCAATCATAAAAGTATAAGACAACTCAAAATTAATCCAGATAAATATGTAGCTTATAAAGACACAATACAAAATTTTATCGTAGTGATATACATGTATGACAAATATACAGTTTATTTAAGTTCAAAACTACTGATCGTGTTGGTACAGGATTATGACAATTCGATGTGGAATTTTTCGTAGATGTTTCTAGGCTACATATTTTTTGGATTCGAACGATCCTTTGCAATTTTTTTTCGCCCAACGAAGCGAGCGGGAATCAGCTAGTAATATTATATATGACGATGTTCATGAGGATGGATGGATATTTATTACTCTACATTACATAAATTATTAGACAGATTTTGATTTAACTTAACAGTAAAATATACATATGCATTATATATAGCATATACATTAATATGACAAGCATTGGCTAAGTTTGAAATATAGTGTTAGGGTATATATAGTTTTCAGAGAAAGTCACGGGCCTTGTATAGCCATATTATTGAAAAACATTTAACTTTACTAGTGGCAATGGTTGTGGAACGATAATATCTCAGCGACGTTCGCACACGTACTTTTTTGACATAGGTTCGAATCCTGCAACGCGTTTTCGAAAATATATGAAACCATAGCATGGTGGTAGGGCTTTTGCATGGTAGTAGGGCTTTTTCTAATACCCGCCTGGGTAGTTACCACAATCAACTCGACAATCCGTCACCATTGTACTTCGACATCAACTGAACTCGAAAGGCAGTCTCTCTTTAGTTTAAGCGTTTTACCATTTTACATCACATCGTCAGTTAACATCCATCATGAAGCCTATAAAGTATTAAAAACCATCGTAGGTTGTGTGTGGACCCTTTATGTTTCACATACAAACAAGAGTAAATATAAAACTAAATGGTTGAATGAATAACGGTGTTCATTGCGAATGGATTAGACTTTAATGCCTCTGATGCAGCGAAACCATACGAGTGCTACGCCCATCCGGATGTTTCATGTATCCACGTAACCGCGTGAACGAATGCACTAAGGTGATTGAAAATAAATTCACTTTAAGAGACGATAAATAACTCTGATCTATTTACAATTTGGATACGTACACTCTTTTACACGTTAACGTTCAAATCAGTTCGTGCAAAATAGCGATTATGACGTCAAGACGTCTGATGCAGCGTCATTGATCAACGCGATACGTAATCACTGCGGTTTTTTTTCGATCTGAATATATACTATTGGCCAGACGGTCTTTCACAGCTTCAACGATGTTTTTAGCCATGCGTGAGGACGACCACGACAGGTGTGTGGGAGCGAAATTTACCACCAGACCATGGCCCACGGTTTACCTATGCTCCTATATTTATACAATTCTCCCCACCAGTTTATGTTAAAGCACCATCTATCAAATATTTGATAGCGATTAGAAGCTTTTTATAGTGTTAGCAAGAAGATAAAATTGAAATTTCTTTTTGTAATATGAAAATAACAGGTTTTTATTAAATGGTTATGAAATTATATGTAGTATTTAGGACAAAAAACAATTTCAAAAATGTTTGGTTACCTCTTTGTTTCGGCAGATCACTGAAACGGTTGCGCCAATTTTGACAGGACTTTCACTATGATAACTGATGTTATAAGCAAATAGCTGAAAGCTAATGTTATAAGCGACAACGTAGGCTATTTTAGTTTCAGAAAAAAAAAAAACTTATAAGAGTAATGCCACTCGAGTACCTTTCACATGTGTATTCTTGATGAAAGTGCTATTTTCTAAATGTAAGCGGACGAATTACGCCGTATTAATTAGACATCAGTATAAAAGTTATTTTTATATCATATATTATTATTAATATTGATATTGAATGAAAGTAACCTAAAATGAATAACCGTCGACGTTATAAGTATTGGTTCCGGAATATTTTTAGCTCGAATACATGTGTATCATAACGCTAGGCTTGGATTTCATTTACATTGTTTTCTTTACTAATTACTTTTATCCTTTGTTCAAAATAAAAAAAATACTTTATTCAATGTAGGCCCTAAGAAGGCGCTTATGAACATCAAAATTACCACCAGTTCGGAAAATAACACAGTCATCGAGAAGAACCGGCAAGAAACTCGATCGGGATTCTCTTTTTAACATATACAGAAGTCTATTTAAAACATTACATGTTAGAACCATTTTTAGTGGATGCAAAGAGAGGAGTTGATTCCAGACATCATTATAATTCACATATTGATCCACTCTGTAATAGCCCTTTGATGGAAGTTGGAAACAAGTGAGCTGCCTGCCCTGGCTTCACACGACTGTACTAAAGAAGAAAATGATACAAAATCGATACTTTTACGTAACGACCTTGTTATGACATAAATGAACAACCAATCTGTCAGTTCCGTTAATATCTTTGAAGAGCTCTCTATTGTCTTTTGTCTCACTCATTCAATTTTTATATGACCTTTTTTAAACCTAATTTTCAACATTTTAATTTTTAAATTACATACGACCTTTCAAACATTCTCTATCATATAAACTTGATCCCGACATGTAAAAACCACAATAAAAAAAGAATTAATCAAATAGGTGCATCCCTTCTCAAATGATGCACATTTTTTTTATTTATATAAATTGAAGAGTTACCGAACACAGCAGTACTGTAATCTATCCGCAAAAACACGGCGATCGGGTATTACATTGAACAAACATGGTCCGCGATTCGAATGAGCTTAATTATGATTATTTTGATCCGGGGCCGTACGAATCGGTCACGTTTCCACTGTCTATTTGTCCAATTTGTAAATATGAATTTGTGACGTAGTTCGTATTGAGATCCGAAAGTGGACGTACATTTTGCTGAACGATAATTTATTTTACACTTTTCGAATAGTGTTTTTTATATTGAACTTTTTTGAGGTTATTCGAAGTTTTTTTTTTATATTATAGGGGGCAAACGAACACCTGATGGTAAGTGATCACCGCCGTCCATAGACACTAGCAACACCAGGGGAGTCGCAAGTGCGTTGCCGGCCTTTTAATATATGTGGGCCTCCGGCGCTCTCACTGACCAAACGAAACGCAACAGTGCAATCACTGTTACTTCACGTCAGTTTTCTGTGAGGTGCTACCCCGGGCGAGCCGATCCATTCATACTGAAACCCGTAATAGCTTCAGCGTAGAATGACCACCTACGAAGAATGAGCAATTGAATAAAATTGATGACGAATTCAAAGTAATATCAGGAATTTCACAATTATTTGACAATGTTCAAATATAACGGAAAATATTCGTTGAAATTCTATGAATATTTAGATATATATTATGAAAAATATGGGGAATCAATGGGTAAGCCCTCTATGAATTTTGAAATCGTTTTGCGAAAAATGGGGGGTCAATTTCCCTGTGCTATAAACCATAGCAACGCATTGCATTTGCATATTGCTTCGAGTTCAATGACCACTGTTTTAATTCGTAAATATTAAAAACTGGTTACAGATAGATATCGAGTTTTATTTATTGATTTATATTAATACAAAATTTTAAGACTTCAATTCATTCTGTATTTTTCATTAAAAAATTACTCATCAACTTATTGTTTATAATTTAACATTATAATTAATAGGTATTTTCAAAATAGAAGACGTTTTTTTCAATATTAGACCAAACAGGTATTACCTTAACAGTTGCATTATAGAATTTCTTGCGAAATAGAGACGTGATTATTTTTTGTATGATCGCAAAAACTTAAATATGTTAACACTATCAATATAATAATAATAACATCTTTAAGAGAAATTGTATAACATGAAATTTTAATTACTGTCTTATACTGTGTAAGTGAGCATTGAAGGGATTATATAGCAAGTTAAAGTTCCAAATATGTTGTTGTTGCTAAAGCACACTCCAGCACACTGTTAGTATTTACATATTTAATGTACACGTTACATATCACACTAGGTGGCATGCGTATCATACCTACAAATGATTTTAAAAGAGCATTTCTGTAATTCAACCTCTTCTCACTATTTTATATTACTTTAATACAATTTAAAAAAACGCGTGCGAAGCTGCGGGTATCAGCTAGTTATGAATATAAGAAACCAACGATTTTAATAAAAAACTATGCAAGATATTTATTTTATTTGAAAAAACTAAGGAATATATATTTTTTACTTTATAATTGAATTGCTAAATACCAATTTTCATAGATCTATGCTGAAAATGTTAGATTTTCAATTTCACAAAATTTCATTATCTTTTACCTTACCTACCTTAGAGTGTGAATTTCCAAAAATCTCAAAAATGATTTCTGAAGGTTATTCCTAATAGCATACGTAACATAACATATGGCAACGCAAACGTATTTGTATGTATTTCTAAGATGAACACTCGCGTAGCAAATATTTTTGATATACTCGTATTGTATAAGGGTTACCTAGCGTTGTTAATGTAAGCGCCCGAGAACTCCTTAGGCTGAGTTGCACCAAAATCGTGGTTATTGTAATTGTTAAAGTTAACTTTAACAATGACAAGACTTGCTAACAGTTACATTTGCCAAAACGAGTTGCACCATCAAACATTTTGTAATTGTTAAAGTTATTAGAGTTGCTACTTCAATAAGCCAATTAGTCCCTAAAATCGAAAAGGGTAATATATTTTACTTGGCAGGACTTTGTTATAAGTGTCACCAAGTGTCACTATTGTTATTCTGTGACTGTCAACAGATTTTTGATGACAGATTTCAGATGTCAACAACAAAACGTTAGCGTTTGTCGTCCTGTGGACATTTTCCAATTCTAGGAAATTAAATTTTTCCTTTCTAAGACGCAAATTATCTTCAAATATATTGATTTCGTCATCGGAAGAACTATTTTCAGTTTCCCACAGGATTTCTCTTAGCAACGACATGATATTATAAAGTTTTTTCTAGTGAACATGACAACCGATTCAAAAATTGACATTAACAATAACGGTAACCGGCCAACATGGAGCGGTAATAGTTAACGTTAAATCGTGACGTCATTTTAACCATTGTCAATTGGTGCAACCTATTTTTTGCCTAACAATAACTTTAACCGAATTTTTAACTTTAACATTAACTGGTGCAACCGAGCCTTAATATTTCATAAGAATACAGCTACTTACGATGTAAAATATGATTATAATTATCTACGAAACTTTCCAGAAGAAATTCTCTAAATGATAATTTATCAAAATCCGTTGTGTAGTTTAGAAGAACTAAAGAAACACACAAAGATGCGAAAAACGAATTTGTTTTATAATATTTATAAAAGAAAAAGTTACACAGCGTACCGGTTGATATCATTTTGTTTGAATAACCGCGCCGGGGAAGAGCAGTGTGTGCACGATTCCCGACGCTTCTGTCTGCCGTCACGGAAATGTATCGCAGGTGCGTTTGGATTAGGGTTGCTACTTAAAAAGTCTATTATTCGTTATTATTTACACGTTGGCATAAATTTACCAAATAACATTCATTAGATTTGTGTGTGTGTATAAACATTATCATGTATAACGATAACTCTCTGTAGAAATAAGACGTTTGAATGTGTAGTATTTAAAAAATAGAGGTACCCATATAGGCCTCCGTCGGTATGCAAATGGTGCAACTGTAGTAAGACCGATAGGAGTATTAACCGACTAAATTTGTATGAATAATGTGACAATCTTTACATATTAATAATTATGCTTGGAAATTATAGCTATTTTAATATAATTAATTATTTAATTGTATAACAGTGAAATACTATGATTTCACAGGTGATAAATTGACAACTGCTATATTTTTATTATGGATTACTATCTACGGGACGGTAAAAAAGTTAAAGATACAAAGATTAGGAATTTGTATGTAAGTTTTCTTTTTTAGATTAGAAACTTTAGATTATAAACTGTTATTTATACGATGAACTTAACTCATGTTTATAGCTGCTATTATCTCCTAAGATTCATGCTAAGAATACAAAGGTAACATATAACCACGGATTCTTAAGTGAACATTCGTTTTAGGTACAATTATAGCCATTTAAAATTTTGAAATGCACATATGTAAAATCGCATACTCGTGCATTATATACTAGTATATAACGTTTGTAAATTGTGGTGTAGTGAAATAAAATCGTATGCTCATGCGATATTTAAGTGAAATCATACACATATCATATATATACCAAGTGTTTGGGATTCGTGATATCATGCGACAACATTTTTTTCATATCACATAAACTGTAGAACAAATAGGACCCAGTTTGAATCATTATTTTAGTATTTGATGCTTTTCGACGTTGTTACAAAATAAATAAATTTCATGACACAATATCATACACGTACACTCAATTCCAAACAAAGAGAAGGTAATAAATAGCTGATATTTAATAAATATATAGACATTTAACACTTAGACATACCTATAGGCCTATAGACAAAGCTGATAATTAAGCTTATCATACAATAATTAGTCTCGTGAAAGAATCGAACCTATAACTTCTCAACTCAACTATCACTGTGGCATGTAACTATATACTCTGTACCCCGGAGTTAAGGTTGATTATTAGCTCTCAATTAAATGTTTATTTATACGAGTACATCGTTTATCATTTTAAAGGTAAGATAGTATAAAAACCAACGAGTAAATGATATATCGATTATGTATTGTAATATGAGATAATGTGACAACCCTAAATGAGGACGTTAAAATGTATGTATCGTTTTTCGGCGAGCGTACCGCGTAGCGTCGTGACGTGACGAGCGCATTGTTATGGTTTCATTTCGGTGTGAAAATCAAAAATTCAAATTTTCAATTTCACCCTTTCGTTTCCAATATTTACAGTTATTTTTATTCGCGTAAATGATGATGGTGTTATTTATTATTTTATTTTAACGGACTAGACTTAGTTCTTAATCAAATTATTATTATAAAACCTATTTCAATTAAACTGCTATAAAACAACGTTTCGTATCTGATTTATTAATCTACGATACTCCACACTCACCTCGATGCGCCATCTCTTGTTATATAAGTTTTTTCTGACCCGTTTTTTCATTA
Source organism: Antheraea assamensis (assembly GCA_035772565.1). Lineage (NCBI taxonomy): Eukaryota > Metazoa > Arthropoda > Insecta > Lepidoptera > Saturniidae > Antheraea > Antheraea assamensis. The sequence goes on along the minus strand of JAQQSE010000046.1, from coordinate 585,443 downwards.
TTAACCTATATTTAGTGTTATCGAGCCGTTAAAACGAGAAATAATCAATAAAACCCGTGTATCAAGAACCACTACGCGTTATCGTCGAAGTAATAAAATGATCGTTTAAAAAAACTCCATCGTAAACCTGCCGGTGAGGGTAGATGCACAGTATGGTCGCGAAGACACGATACGCGATTTACGATGGATACGTAAGAAGCAACACGTCCGACCGCGTCGACGTTTTAGTAGTACCAGATACGAATTCAGTTATTCTCGGGCACCAATAAAGTTGTTTATTTGAATGATAAAAACGTGCAATGGTTATAGAAACCATGCAATTAATGAGGAATATGAATTTGAAAATGTCTTTCAGTTGATTCATTTGAATATTTCAACGAAGTAGTGATATAAGATAAAATATACACAATAAATGAAACACAGTAATTATGCTTTTTGACAAAAGTTATATACTTATATTGTTTTTTTTTATTGTTTCTATGAAGCTGTTTAGGAATGAAGTAACCTAAGAAAATAACACACAAAATCTAGAAGAGGAGTAGCTAAGCGTGTTTTAGAAAAAATAATTATAAGTAATACGATTTAGTCATAATTTGTCAAATAATACGTTGGTGTCTTTCTTGAAATGTAATTAAGCCTAATTGTGTTTAATTAATTTTTAACTTATTGTGAGACTACATCTATACAGAGTATGTCAGTGCTTTAATCGATTTTTCGTTTAATTAAGATTACTCTGAATATTTTAAAGTCAATTGCTATACAGCTTACACTATTGCCTTCATCTGAAAATGAACTTCTACTGAAGTCTTAATAAATTTCTTGTAATTGTTTTTTCATACCTCAAACAGAAAAAAAACTTATAAATTATAGGATGATTTCGATGACTATACAAAATATTTTTTGAGAAAATAAAATGGCTTCACGCAATTCTAGAATACGTACCTGTTATTACTGCCGATTATATAACAGCTTTATCGGTACATCACGTCACATATCCACAGATCACGTGTTTACGGTCCCTTTGTCGTATAAGTAACACATTTTTTTTATATTCTACATCGTAATATGTGATAATGTAATAAACATACATACAGCGTGTTCGCTTTTTGTATGAGTACTGTTTTAATACATCAGTTTGGTATTTAATATTTTTTATTGATTGACTTTTAGAATCTAACTGGATTTATGATTTAAGAGACAATAGAAATTATGTTGGGAATTTGGGTTTTCGTTTCAATTCTAGGTATGTCTCTAATATCGAAGATTAAAGAAGTTTCATGATATGAAGTAGCAAATAAGCCTACAGTGCAGTTCACCAGAGTTAAGTGGTAATTGCAACTTATAATTATGTATGATGAAACTAAGAATGACAGCAATTCTGAGACCAGTTATATTGCTAGATCTGAAAACTGTACGAAACCACATAAATTTATATCATCCTATTAATATCACAAACGAGAGGGATTGTTTAATGTTTGTTCTTTTTTCACGTTAAAACTATAAAACAGATTTTAATGAAACTGCATAATAATATAGTTTATGTGTCATAATAACATATCAATTATAGTTTATAAAGGTATTGCTTAAATGGATAAAATTACGACGATAAGTATTGAGCAAGTTTGAAAAAATCCTGTCAGTGATGAAATTGCCGTTATCTATTTAATTTTCAGATTATACTAGTTAGTTCTTTTTTTTCGAATTGACTACGCTATTGGCCTGACGATTGTTCACATATTCACCGGACTACGATTATATCGTTTGACCCAAAACTGACGTAGGACATGGAAAGACACTTTATTGCTGTGAGAAACGCTTGTGGTCCGGTTAGACAATAATTGTTTGTAACAAGCACAATTGATAAAATTTAGTTTGGAAATCAAATCATTTGATAATTTTGTAAAGCTTATGGAGTTATATTATATTATATGTATATATATTGTACGACATTATAAATTACTGTGAAACTTTTACCTGCACCTAAACCGTGACATGACTAACCTTTGGGACCTTTTGATAATATGCTCATGCAAAACGTTAAGATGAAGGGAAGTGACTCGTGACAAATTACGGCCACCTCTCTCTCCCAAGATATTGTTAACTTTATATATTTATGCAAAAAAAAGCCTGAGAAGTCTCGACGGGCTAGCAACCTACATGGGAGAGTCTAGAGCTAATATACTGTTTTATGGTCTACTACCAGGCCCGGCAGACGTTGTCCTGCCCTGATAATAAAAAATATATTCTTATGTACATGAAATGATTAAGGTAACTAATGTATTTTATTTGATACGGATGAATACTGTATCGACCTAAATAGCCTTCCAATTACCTAATTATATGTGACCATTTTTAGAAGATATGGGTATAGTAAACTATCCTAAAAAATAGGTATATACTACTATTAATATTGTAGATTTTTTTGTAGATATATAAAAGAGAAATATCTCAGTATGCATTGTTTTGTTATCTCTCAAAGAGTTTAGGCAGCGTTTTCGACGAAAGCTCCCAGGCGGCTTGACTTTTTCCGGTTCTTTCAACAATTATCATTATATTTCAACCTTGACAAATTAATCAAATCTTCCCCGTGAATTACTCTATCTATTGGTGAAAACCACATTACAATGCGTTCAGTAGTTTTTGAGCTTATTGTGAACATCCAGACAAACGCGGCGGACGACTTTGTTTTATAATATGTAGTGATTACATTATGTATTGGTCAATGTGTCTGTATTGACTATTAATGTGTAGTACAAAATGTCTTTTAACTGTAATAAAAAGTATCAAAGTAATAATAATAATACAACAATAGATACAAGTATATATTATTTTCATGAGAGTCTTCGACAATTGATAAACCGAAGAAAATACATTGAGTTCTTAGATTAAAAATCATGATTTAATTCGTAATATTATCCGGGACCGATATTAAATGAGATTCGGTTTCCTTCGTATTATTCGCGCAATGGTTTAAAGCTCCTTGTTGCAGATACGTAATTCGATAACTTTATGGGGGTATATATCAATATTCTTTTGAATTATTTTCTATGATTGTTATTTGAGTTTTGCTTATTATTACGTAGTTATCATGGCTTCACTGAATGTGACTGAGTGTCACTAAGTGTAGGTTTTATCTGTCCTTCGGGGAACAGTACTTTTTTTTCTGGATAAAAAGTATCATACAACTTTTACTATACATCTGACAACGTTTATACAATATTCAAGATGATCTGTGGAGTCGTTAAGACGTGACAGTGTAACAAACAAAGTCATGTCTACGTTTATAATATTAGTCATGATTTGAAAGACAACATAATCTGAAAAATACAATAAAGTACCTTTATAAAAAGAATAATAACAATATTCCACTATTTTGAGGTGTAACGACAAAACATTTATGGTATGAAGGGTGAACTGTTTTTTCTTTAAATCCAAACCTACGTCAATTTCAAACTTAATTTTTATTGACATCTTTGTTCTTATGACTATTATGACAACAAGCTTTACATCATTAATAATACTCTTGTTAATATATCAATAGGCCCATTTCTTTCTGTCTACCTATCATTGAGTTTGATAAGTTAAAAGTCCATTAAAGATGTACAGTCCAAACAATTTACAATAATTTCTACTATCTTAAAAAACCGAACTAAAAAATGAAATTATTTACTGAGGGTAGAATCTAATCATATGTATCTAATTAATACTATAAATACGTGAGTTTGTTCGTTTGTTACGCTGTCACGCCTTAATTACTCAACCCATCATCACGAAATCTTGCATCGAATTTGTCAGGAGTACAAAAAAGAACATAAATAACTGTCATTCTGGAAAAATATACAATTTCCGAGAGTCACATCAAATCTATTTTAACGCTAGTAAAACTGCGAACAAAAGCTAGTAAACTATAATTATTAATCCATTAATGTTAATGAAAATAATGTAACGTGAAACCGGAAATTAAAAAAATATAGTATAGTTAGTAAATAAAGTAAATATAGTATAGTAAAAAGCAAATTATAAGTAGAAGGGGGTTACGGCTCCCAAATCACCCCTGATCGGTACCGTGTAAGTACAGCCGCGATCGCATTTTAATTTAGGCGGGCAAACAGGAGTTTAATTACACCGCGGTGGGCACAAGTGACAGCAACTGTTTTATTTATCACCTAACATTATATACCCTATCAGCTTACGAGACGTGGGTTTCTTTGGCATTTAAACGATATAGAGCACATAATGTTATGTTATTTTTCGTGCTGATAGTAGAACATATGCAGGGTTCGTAGCAAGTAGGCTAAGATCATGGTCATTTCGAGTTCGGTTGTTGTTGTTGCACCTTGTTGCTGACACAAACATTTATTCTAACATTATACATGCGAATTTTAGTTTCTTTGTTTGTTAATAAACTTCCACGTCTTAACTACTCAACCACTACTACCACTACTCAACTATATGCGGAAAAAAGTACTGTTCCCGAGGGATAGAAAAATACGTTTTACTGTATTAATGCGAGGGTAGTCGCGGGTAAAAGCTATTATCCATATAAATACAACGTCTTCCATTTCTTTTAATTATAAAAAATAGATAAATATGTATGTATTCGTTTGTATGACCACATGTGTATTTTGGTGTAACAGCGCGAATGTGTGTGTGTGTGTGTGTGTTTTTAAGTAGGTTTAGTAAGATTTTCTGTCCTTTCATGAGCTGTATCGTATCAATATCTTTAGAGATCTTCCCTATTGTTTCACTCATTTACTCTGTATTAATTCCAATTAATCTGTAGTAGTTGTTATAATTTTTTAAGTTTTTTTTTGCAAACAAACCTTGTGCTGACAATTACAAACACAACAAAAAAATAATCAGCCAAATAAATCCCGCCGTTCTAAAGTAATGCGTTTACATACATTCAGCCCTTCATTTTTAATTATATAAACATAAATGAAATTTATTTGAGTTAGACGTTAACCCATTACGGAATTCCGTATACCTTTGAAGAAAGTTTCGTCACTACCAACTTAATAAGATACAAGTAGCGGAAGTGATACGAATAGTTAATTGGTACCGCGCTCGAGTGAATTCGTTCCTCGGATTGATTCACCGACCGGAATTAATAATAAAATGTATTAAGCAAACACACCCCGATAGATTTATTTACTTTGTATTTTATCGATTAATGTTGTTTCATCTTCAATCAGTTTGAGTACAGTGTATGAGTATCAAAGCTACCACTAGTCAGAAAACATCTGTGTAGTTCAATATACAATGCTCGGAATTTTTTTGGCAGCTCCAGAATATAGCCGTCAGTTCGTGCTTGCGCATAACATCGTCCAAAGTTTAATACAAAACAATGTTAATATATATATATATATATATATATATAAATTACGTGTCACGTTGTTTGTCCGGAAGGAACTAAACTACTGAACCGATTTAAATAAAATTTTGCACACTCGTGTGCAGTTTCATCCAACTTGAAAGATAGGATAGTTTATATCTCAATTTATAATCGCAATTACTTGTTTATCTACAAAGAGTCATAATTATCTCTGTTAGTTGGATAAGATTCAAAGAGATGGCGGTATAAGGTAATTCGTTGACTGGATTGAGTAAGTATCCAATGCATGGTGTCATGTCGTTAAAAGTATAAATATTTATTTTTCGATAGTACATCCGTGCAAATCCAGATCGTGCAGCTTGTAGGACTATCAAATTTTAAAACTGTAATTTGAAATGTGGTATAAATGATTTTATTATTATTATTATAAATCTTTACAAAAAAAAAATCACTAAATGATAGTGACAACTGTATTACAATCCATTGCGTAGGTTGTACAGCCAAACACGAAAAGCGAATTTCTTCATCGTTCTATCAATCTAAATCGTTAACTTGAACACCGTTTCGATCACCATTTCATAACGCCAAGTATATTTTCAAGGAGCAGGCATTTTAATTCTACTAGTACCCGTCACTAGATCTTTTATTGTAAAATTTGTGCTTTATATAAAGCAGTATTAACATACGAAATATAAACGGGTGGAAAACTTCTCAATTGTTTTTAATATTATTCTATAAAGTCGAGAGTCGCACTCTCGTGTCGGAATCAAAAAATGATAATTGCTTTGAAATTTTCGCATACCCAAGCACAGTCTGTTCCCGCAATTTCTATGTAAATGTTTTGTTTGTCTGTCGCACGGCTCGCTTGATATGTATGTGTACGTACACCTTAAAACTTTTACTGTTAATTGTTTTTTTATTTATTTGGTCAGTTAGTTTGATTTATCTTGTCGTTTTTCTTAATTTCTATAGCTTCCCTGGGTGTATGGCTAGAAACTTTGAAGTACTTTATTAAAAACTAAACTCCAGCAATTCCTATAGTTTCAGCATTGTCTCGTATAAACAGATACGGGACAGAAAATCTTCTTAGTTTACAGACCTTCTGGCCAGGATACATAGATTTATGATTGGTAGTGAATATTTATTTTGAGATAGATAACGAGTTAGCGGAACCACAGATTATTTTCTACTACAGTTTTACCAGAAACCTAGGGTCATTATAGAATCTATAACCTATGGCTTATAACCTAACTTTCTGAATTTACTAAAATATTAATTATATTATGAGGTAAAATTGACCTTATGCATACCTTTTATTCTTATTTTACACACGTTCAACTCAACCATCAATACACACTTAGGTAATATTTTCACGGGCGAAATAAAGGCTTCGTCTCACACTTGAGTAAAAAAAGTCATGAGGTTTTTTCGATCTACTATCGAAAGTCATGAAATGATGTTCAGATGTGTTCGACGCAGCGAACGTGTTAAACTATACTTATGAATATTTCACGATGACCTAAATATCTTGGTTTCGGGAGGGAATCTATTGCTATCTATCACCCTATTCAAGCGGTGATAGCTGAGCTTTTTGATAGAGAATGTATGAAATCTATTTATCGTTTATCGTATGCTATAGTGTTGTAAACGTAAAGATTATCTCCTAGACACGTCGTATACCAAAATGTACACTCTTCTAAGTGTATTCACTTTTTCATACAATTTTTAGAAACATATTTTTTTAAGAATATTGCTCGGTGTAAGATTTGGCATTATTAAAGTTCATATAGCGAAAGAAGGAGTGCAGAAAGGTTAAATTTATATATAACTAGCCGACACCCGCGGCTACGCATGGGCTTTTTAAATTGTATCTATGTTTACCGGTTGTCTTTTCCTCAAGAAGTTTTTTTGTTTAAGTTTTACCCTTAAATTGACACGTTTACGATTCAAAATGTTATTTGAAAAACCTCTTTCCATCTTCAAAATGACTTTTAATTATACTATTTCTAATTAAAAATACAGGAGTTAAAGTCTTCAAATTTTGCGGTAATATAAATATAAATCTATATCTATTCAATCTATAATGCTCGCTGAAGTCGGCCCAACCTTTTCGGAGCTTAGCCGAAACAAACAGACAATCGGGTAAAAATTAAAAAGAAATGCTTTTTCGGTATCCGTACCATATATACATTCATATCCATTTGATAAATAGCTATTATTTTGACTTACAAACAGACACTTCCGTTTTATGTGTTGCAAATCCATGAAATTAAATTATAACATTCATTATTAAAGTTCATATTGATTGTCAAACACATATTAATCTGTAATGAATCTATCTGAGTAGATATTATAACTGCATGTGTAATAATTATAAAGATCCACTCTTTGATAAAGTAACCGCAAAAATAATAAATTACGGTCGCATTTAGACCCCTGGACGACCAATATTTTATTGTGTACATATACTTTCTTGAGTGATAAAACTAAATAGACGTAACAAAGTAATCAATAGTACCGTAACAGTAAGTTAAACACGATATATCAAGCTGTGACGTTATTTGTTAACCATTTTCGTGATAGAATTTGCCTCGAAACAAAGCAATTTCATAAATCGACTAGGGGCCATGAAACATGAGAGATCGCTTCCACGGACTATTATGCGATACACAATAACAGACACAAATTGTATAAAATAAGATTTATTTTTAAAATAAATGTTTATATTGCATTTCAGAACAGAGTTGCTTGTCAACTAACTTCATGGTGTGTTACACCTGAGCGTGCAACTTCCACATTAAACAAAAACTTCATAGTCCAGCCATATAACCCAAGAACGGTGTCATCCTCGGAATGAGAGATAACAAGCTGTAAATTTGTAAAAACTTTTACTTTACTAAAAATTATCTCAAAAGTCTTATGAAATCTCATTAAATTAATGGAAACATTATGAAACATAATGTAATAAGTAATGAAACATGCTAATTGTTTATATATTTTTTTAAGATACATAGACTTTATAACGCATATTATTTATTGGGATTAACGGTTGACCTCGCATTATTTTATAAATACGTAAGCACTGCACGTTCTCCGCCTTCTATCTCAAAAACGGTTACATGTATAAAAAAATGTTCCAGACAAAAGTTGTAGAGAATTTTATTCACTACAAAAATCATATTAAATGCAAATAGCATTAAACCTATAGGAAGCGAGATATTTGCAAATAATAAAAAATTATATATTTCGAATATCATAAGACACGAACACGAGAAATCATGAGACTTTTGAGACAACTTTTAGATTATAATAGATTTCGATTATTTCGATTTTAGATATAATAATAATATAAATATGCTAAAATAAAGGTTGTTACAAGTTTACATCTTAATGTCTATCATTCCGAGGTAAACCATTTAACATTACCGGAATATGACTCTTAAAGATTTTTAACGCGCTAAAAGTAGTATGTATAATTTTAGTAACAAAACACGATAAATATAAAAATCATTTATATAAAATATGTCGCAATGTACAGGAGAGGAGTATTCACATTTATTCAGTCCCCGGGTCCAGTAATAATATTCTCTCATTAGCGCAGGCATCCATCCGCTTTCACGAGACTTTCTAAAGATCCTGAATATAAAAACATTTGAATGAGAGAGCGAAGAAATTTTATTGCAGATTAAGAATTTGTCTTGACAATGTATCCAATATTTGATATATTTTTAGCTATTTTATTTACCTGCAAAATCTATCATAGATGTATGTATATATGAAGAGTACAATTTTATTTTAGAAATAACTAGCGGCCCGTTCCGGCTTCGCACGGGTATAAAATATATAGTCTATGTCATTCACTGAAAAAATGATTAAAATCGATCCAGTAGTTTTGATTTATTCATTACTGCCCGTGGGCCGCACGTGTTAAATTTGGAGTAATCTCAAAAATAACAGTATTTCTCCACTATTTATGTTATTATACATATAAACCTTCCTCTTCAATAACTTTATCTATTAAAAAAACCCCCCTTAAAATCCGTTGCGTAGTTTTAAAGATTTAAGCATACATAGCGATATATGGACAGGGAAAGCGACTTTGTTTTATACTATGTAGTGAAGTAGCAAAGTTTTAAGTATGAAGAGTAAAGTATGGTTAAAAATTACAGGGGTAGAGGAGGGCCAAAAAAAGTATGGATGAATTGTGTGAAGGATGATATGTCTATAAAAGGTGTGAATACTGAGATGACATATGACAGGGGAGAGTGGAAGAGCATAACATGTTATGCCAACCCTACTAAGTTAGTTAGTTACTAGTTAGGTTAGGGTAAGAAAATGATGATGCACTTGCTTTCAAAGTTGACTATACACTGACCATAAATAACATGTGAAAAACAAATAATTCGTATTTCTCTCACAAGCTGTCCTTAAGAAACGCATTGCAATTATTATACACATAAAATAAACCAACATTAAATATTTGATATTGTCTACATATGGAAGATCCTTCAAACATGCCCTCAAGGTCTGTTATAAACTCGCCCTTCTGGGAAATAAAATATGAATATTGACCAGTCATATTCTGTACGTATTGCAAACCAACGAAGAATTAATAATCGTTTGAGTTGTTACGAAGTTTTGTTTGCCTCGGACGTAATACTCCACTGTCGGGCGCATTAGCCCACGGCGTATTCCCGACTTCGAATGTTAAGAAACCTATAAACGGCTTTAGACACTAAAGGACAATAATTCTATATATACTTTTTTATAGTTAATAAATTACAAAACTGAATACTACATAACTTTTATTTACATGTCCAATATATATATATATATATATTTGTTAATTTATTTTAATAATTTATAGTTTTAGGCAATCCACTAATCATTTTTACTATCACGTGAATAGAAACGCTTGTCATAGCGCATGACGTCACAGCTTCCGAAACACTGTTCTGACATTTGTATATTTATATTTAAGAGAAATTGTGTTTTTTAGAATGGTTTAACGTAACACCAACGCTATGATAGCCGCGAATAAGACAGGAATATTTATTTCATATTATAACTAAATTGTGATAATTATTTCAATATTATTTTGAAATATTTGTTTTAGATATGTAATTCACCGGCATTGTCAAAAGTACAGATAATGATATGGGGTACTTTCATCCACAAAAAAAATACTATTACTGAAAGATAAGTCAAATCTACTTTAACACGAGCGGAGTCACGGACAATAGATAGTAATTTATAAAGATAACGTTTTAAAGGGCCAAAATATAAAAAAAAAACGTTTTAAATAAATTTATGAGATAAAGTATTGTTTCATCATTTATGATGGTATTAATGTAGACGAAGTCACGAGTGGCTGGTTGTATATATATAAAAATAAATTAGTGGTATTTTGAATACATTGTCCACATCCTTATAGTTATGCTATTATATTATAGAACTCCACGAATATATCTCTAATATACAATACTCCTCTAAATATATTCAAATTAGAATAACTATAATGGATATATTCGAGTTGTTTGATCAGTGAAATATCAATCCGATGTCAGCAGGTTCGAACCCCGGCATGTACCAACGAATTTTTCGGAATTCGCGTATATTTAGTCATTTCAATTGGTAGCACTATCGGCTGACAGTGAAGGATAACATGGTGAGGAAACCTGAACTTGAGAAATGTTCAAGTAGTATAGAATATAGATCTGTAGATTTCTAAGAGTTTGAAATGGCCAATAAATACGTCGTGGGCTGTTGTGGTAATTATAACTATACCTTTCTTCGGGAAGAGGCCTATGCCCTTGTAGTGGGTCTCATGCAAGCTGATGATGATTATAATGGATATTGCACTAAATGTATGAGTTTCATTTCAATGCTGTTGTTTTTATCTGTAAATCTAGAAATAAATGAAAACTTTATACAAATAAGAAAGGATCACTCAAAATACTTAAAGCAGAGAGTATAATAACTATCCTAGGCCTTTCGTATCCATTATAAAGAGCCTTCTCTGCCGATGACAATTATACCCGAAACATTAGAACCACTTATTTCGTCTAACGGAGAACAATTGTGTGAGCAATGCGCGTCAACTTCGTGTCTGGTGCGAACATTTCAACCGAAATATATCCTTTTATATAATTCCCTTAAAGTGTTTTGTCTCGGAAATTAATAATTACACTCTTTTGTCAAGAAATGTATAGATTTAATAAACACAAGCAGTTATTTTGAATACGTTCAATCTTCAGGGTATAATGCGAGGAATATCTAATTCATTAGGAACTGTGTGGTGTGGATTCCGGAAAAAACATTTATGCTATTTATACTTGACTAGTTATCCACCAATATGCAATGAAGTAATGTGATGTCACAAATGTCTAAGCTATTTCAATACTTGTATTATCTGAACCATTTTTTAGCGCTTTAATCTTGACAGTACAGCTAAATGAAAGAATCTTCTTATTTCCCGTCATATAAAGAGTTCTTTCTTTGAAATTGTGCCAAACTGGTCATCACATGTTTCAGGCTCAGTAAAACTAATAACAGTGATGTATATTAACTTGCCTAAATCATTAAAATACTCACGGAGAAAGATTGATACCGTATATTAGTCAAAATAATTTCGATACTAAATTATTGATACATAATAAAAATAGAAGATACAAATATTACTGTGAATTATCTTTAAGAAATATCAATGCATTTTTAGTATATACATTTAATTGTACATTATTTTGACGCTTCTAAAATAAATTTCCGACTTTAGCATTGTCGCTTAGATCCGAAAAAAAATTCTTACCGCTTGATTAAGTTACATAAACTATGCTCTAGTTTAAATATACTCGTATATATTATGAATGTGTTATACATACAAATCTTCCCAAAAGAGAAAGAAATCCGTGTCAAAATCTGTAGTAGCTTAGAAGTACTAGACGCATATATAAACGGACATATATAGCAATTTTATTTCATTTTATTTATTGACGAAATTCATTAAACTTGATAAATGATCAAGCGAGTGCTAGAAAACGCCTTACTGTATTGTTAATGGTAACACATGTATGACAATGTATATTAGTTAAACTTAATTTTGAATATTTTATTACCAAAAATCCTAATATAATCTAAATGCTTATTTAGGTCACGATATTCTTCGAATATGCATGGAAATATACGCCGAGATAGATATGGAATTACCTAAAGATCTAAAAACATTGATGGAAAGCAAAGTAGTATGGTCTAAACAGGCAAGATGCATTAAGGGATTAACGAACCGACCTACAGAACCCCAAAATGATATTCATGGTCATAGAAAAAATTCTAAACTAAAAATTGATAAAATGTTTGTCGCATTCTCACTTTACATTGTTACAATTTAATCGACAGCGATAGAAAGATTTAGATTATTAAATCTTCATATCACCGATGCTTCAATTAGCACCGTTTACTACAAACTCCAATAAATGAGCCGGAATGTTCTAGAATCAATTAGATCACTTCTGTATAGTGATTTTAGTTATGACTTCTATTTATATTTAAACCCTTCAAACTGAACGAACTTTTTGACAATAATTATGAGTGGATATCAAATAAAGAGTTCTTCAATGACTGATAATTTAATTGTTAAAGTTAGACTTAGCGGTTAAAAGTTTTCACGATTTTATTTCAATTCACACAAATAAAACCAAAATTTTTCCTTCTCTTCACCCTTTAAGTCGAAAAGAGCAGTGATTAATGGATTAAACAGAGATTAATATATTTACAATTCAAAATTGAAAGACTTATTATACAGAAGGGTTTATGCAAAATATTACTGGTAAGGCGGAGGAGGGTTCTAATTTACTGAGAACCCTTTATCAAATAGCTCACCTAAAGAAATTATCATATAAAAGATTTGCGAATTTAAACAAGGGCAAAACCAAAGTCACCTATCGAGGGTAATTGAAGGCAGTTTGAATAAAAACAGGGAAGCTATATCAGGGCTAATTTACACCGTATTTCCACATCCCTTTAATAGAATTTTGAAGCAATGATGAGTCAGTAGATAATCGTGTTCAGACATTCCGTTGATTGACGTAGGTTCGAATGCTTGCGACTGTAGGTGAAAGAAAACATCATCATGGCACCATAGTACGATAATAGGGCTTGTCTAAGTCAACCTGGATAACTATCACCTTCTAGTTGAAAATCTGTCGCCAAGAAAATGTTGATGTGTTCAGGACGCTGTACTTGATAACCACTCCCCCTTTCAGCTTTAGCGTGTTTACCATCTGAGAGTACATCATCATTTAACATCAGATGAGACTGTAGACAAACGCTAAAACTTATAAAGTATAAAAAAATTGATGTAGATTCAAAGTCTACGTTACGCATGAGCTATCAGTGAAGTGAAACATCATGGTAGAACTTACTATGGCTGTAAACATTATTACTCAGCTTAGCCAGTGCAATTTATGACAAGAAACTATGAGTTTATTCCAGTACCAACACTTCGTTTCAGTTCTTCCTTTAAGCCATTCAGCCCTTCCTTTGATAAAACACTCACCTAATACCAAACGCTAAGTCAACGTAAAAGAATGATCATTTGGATGAGATAATTACAATTATGAGCATATCTATAAATATTTCTATAAACAGAAATTTATAGTGGAACCTCTTCAATATTTAAAGTTATTTTTTTAAAACACAATTCATTATCCAATTAGAAATATAAATATTTTTAGAGCAAGCGTTAGAGGAAATAAAATAATAGGATTAATTTTAATAGAACGAAGTCGTCAGTATGAGTTAGTTTTATTCACATTACATAATTACAACGTAAACAAAAGGAAAAATAAACTTTTGAGTACATATGAGGAGAATACGGTATTGGTTTCGCAACGTTGATCCCAGTTCTCTAATAAAGGGGTTGCTCGTATTCTACCATCTTTATAGTACTCCATACGGATGCCTTTGTTACTATACGGTTTCAGTGAGAGCTTTCTGCGGAACATGTAACGGGGAAGGCCGTAAACATATTGAACGTACAGTAATTTGACTTTGTTTTTTAAGCAAGCAGTATGGTCAGTAATATTTAGTGGGAAATTTGAAAGACCTAATATAATTAGAGGTAATCATTAGACTGATAACAGTTTTCTGCTTTAAATAATGTTAATGTAAACTCTTAGTTTTTTGTGTACGGGGAGCCATCAGTTATGTCATATTTCTTCGAATAAAAGCAAACGTTATTGCAAAGGTTCGAAAATACATATTTGTTTAAACTTGATAGAACTGATTGCGTTTGGGCCCGGTTGTTTTATTACTAAAACTTGCATAAGATATGTAATTTCGACTCCATACGCGTACTTTCGGAACATGTAAATATTGCTCGATTATGTACTGGAATCAGTAATGAGCATCTAAATACATTTGGTAATAAGTTCGGGAAAAATTAAACGTATAAAATACCTTTTAGTGAGAGTAAAGATTAATTGATTTTGTATTTAAAATGTTAAAGGTTAGCTTTCTAGGAAGGTAACCAGCGTATTTTCTCGTACCCCAACTAACAACAATTGCAAATTTGTTGTCGAGCTCTTATCATTGTATTCTTGCAGCAGTACATCAAAGTTGTCATGGCTACATCAGGTATCATGTTGTAGAAGTAATGGAGCAAAATTAATGTGACAGAATTTTGGCTAATGTAATATGGACACAGTGCTCTTTTGGTTCGAACTCAACCGCTTGTTTGCAAGTAAAGTCTTTTTATGATTTTGGTTACAAATCAATCAATGTTGACGAAGAAAAACTTTTTGTAAACTAGCATATCATTTAGTTAATTCAAAGCACAGTAATTACTGATCAGTAATATATCTGTTTAAATAACAATTTTATCCGTTTTCAATATTCTATTGAAGTCTAATTGAATTAAATAATAAATGGATGGAAGTGCCCCCGAATTTGCATGGTAACAGAACGTGTCAAACCGAAGTCAAACTGTCCTTTGGATGTGGGTAAGGACGTTTATTACAGGCAGTCCGTATATTGAAAATCGTTATATTATTAAGGCTTTAAAATCATAAAACCACATTTGGAATTTAAGACGCTAAAATGCCTATATTCGAAATAGTTTCACGGAAACTGGTTTAACTAGATGAATGGTTGGATACAGATTCGATAGCTAGAGTATGGAACTACTCATACCAGTACAGATCTACTAAAGGGTGAGCGAGATAGATGCAATAATAAGATCTAGTAGAAGTAACCTTAAAGTGTTTGAGGTAGTGAAGTATGATAAAATAATTTATAATATGGAATTTAATGGTCCAATATGGAATAAAAAGGGAACTTGCGGTTGGAAATAAAAAAGTATTTGGAACCATGAATGCAAGTGATTAATGTGAAGTAAGCTGCCTGAAGTAAGTAAGCCTGAATTCACATGGAGTACTTCTGTCTTCTCTGGGCGAGAAAATCAGCATACTAGTTTGGGCATTTGTAGTCGTTAACAGACCTTTACGTCTAAGGAGTGAAGTACATTGGTTTGTGTTCTAAGGTTGGACTAGCTTCCACTATCGTTGACCGTTAGTATCTTTAGAGAGTTCATCCTCACACCATGGAACTAGAACGGCCATGGAAACTTCAGTTTCATAGAATATTCTTGGTGAAAATTTTGCGGTTGTGGAATAACTCCCAAATGAGGAATCTTCAAGAAAGAGGTAAAAAATAACGTTTTTTAGAGTATGACGCCTTTCAATTATTGTAGGAACTACTACTATTCATTTTATTTGTTCATTTTTAAAGGGTGCTTAATTCACCCAAAAATTTACCCGTCGCGCGTCGAATATCACCTAAATCTACTGGAAGAGCGATAATATTAATGGCACTTATTTAGATTGATTAAAATTACTGGAGAAGCGAAAAACTTCTCGACTCGGATCTCAAGATGGCGATGACGTCACTCGGAATATGAGATTAATCTGCGAGATTTGTTTTGGTCAGAATAGAAACATCCAGGGTAAAAATTGTTTTTTCTTTCTGTTAAATTTTATCATCACGGCTTCACACCTACAGAAAAGCATGATATATCTAGTGAATATTCTGGAAAGTTCTGTATCTACGAATGATAGTGCCGTCAAAATCTGGTCAACCGTTTCGTAGCCTTAACCCGGAATAACAACAAACATTACAATTAATTTATATATATAGATCAAATAACCGTACATGAAATGATGTTCTTAATCTCTTGAATTTTTTTTTACTTCTACACTGTAGGTAAATCCCTGTATCGCGAAGGACTTTACAAACGGACAATTTAGGGCCATACACAATAGTCAGACTCAAAACAATCAGTTGTGGATCATAAAAATAGCTAGCCCGTGTCGGATTCGAACCCCTGCCATGGTGGAGCGACCGCTTGAACCACTGCGCTACCTACGTAATCAAATGTTCAATATAAATTACCTTAAAAAGCTCAGTGGCGTAGGTGTTACGCCGTAGCGCGTGCTACGTGAATCGTAGGCGCTACATAAACGCTACGAAGCGTGCATCCGTCCGGACTTTCGCTCCGAAGCACACGAAATGAGACACTGTATCTAATTTCAGGGAAACACATAATACACTTTCTGAAGGTATCACAAATGCATTTCAAACGTTAGGAATGCTTTAACTTTTACAGATTACCAAAACAGATGCGTAAGTATTTAGTTAAATGATGACATAATGACGTTCCTTGATTTGTCATTTTATTTGCAAAAAAAACAAAAATTGTTAGAGAATAACTCGAAAATTCTTATGAAACTTCTATATATATTTTGGATTTAGAAAAAATCCGATATAGTTAAAATACTAGAAACAATTAAAAATTGATCATCCCACTTTTCACGCTCACTAAAACCAGTAACAGCTTTTAGGTAATAGTGTTAGGTTTTATAACAAACTCGCAAAGGACATTACTGATTTGCTGGACAGTAAGTTCAAGCAGCATATCAAGCTGGTTTTAATGTCTAAAGACTATTATAGGGTGGCTTAATATGTGAACGAAAGTGATGTCTGGAAATGATGCCCCTCTCTGTGCATTGGCTGAAAACGAATCTAACTATCTATATTCTTATGAAGATGTGTAATGAAAAGATAAACCCGATCGAGTTTCTCGCCGGTTCTTTTCGATGATCGGGTTGTTTGTCTGAACCTGTCGTAGTTTTGATGTTCATAAGCTCCTTCTCGGGGCAAAAATTGAATAAAATATTATTGATTTTGATATAATGAGATATAATTTTATTTTTACTCTAATTGATGTAAACATATTTAAAAACGATGGTAACCAGGTGTCATAATATAATGATATATATTATTGTATAGACGAAGTCACGGACTTCTACTAGTAATAAAATAAGTATATTTTGTCTAACAAAACTTATCGATTACGGTGTATTCGATTTATTCTGAGATATTATAATATAATAATAAACTTCAAGTTGATAAACAACTAAGTATACTTCAAAGTTACATTGAGTATTTCTATGAGTTTATTATGAAACTTCAGTTACGTCTGATAACATTTATTATTTCTGATATGAGACAGAAAATTATAAATCAATGTATATTAATTCTTAATGAGTATGTATACAAGTTGTCGCCATAAATTTGGGGTTGTTTGTGACGAAGTAATTGGTTATAAATTTAGCGAATAGCGAAACAAATGTGTGACTTAAAGAAGGAACTGAAAATTAAGCCTAATAACCTAGATATTGTCTAGTGCCATATAATTTTATAACAGTAGCTTTATTCGTGCCTCCTCACATGTATATGTAAGAGTTATTGTGTATTTTGAAATACTATTATTCAACTTTATTTTGTATTGATATAAATAAATAAAATTAAAGTGTTGGTTTTGGAAAATACATTTTTACTAAATAGGTATGAACGTGTATATGCCACTTATAATTAAAAACAAAAAAAAATGGTAGTTTTTCCGATTGTTTTACCTAATCATTGAAAGGGCTTGACAAATTTTGACGGGACTTTCGCTGATAGATAGCTGATTGAATGTAATGAGTAACTTTGATTACTTTTATTGAAGAAAAAAAAGGGTTCCACGCGAATATAGCAATTTAATAAAGCAGTGTCTAGTAACGCGCGCGCCCTACGTACATGTTTTACACTAAGCAACATTTTTTTGCTAAATTTCACACAGACAAAGTCGCGGATGACAGGTAGTTTATATTTATTACTAGGTGGCGATTATTTAGATCTCCTTAAGCTGTGTATATAAAAAAAAGAGAAATCTAGATTTGTTACCTATAATGATTTTTATATAACGTATCAAACAGTAAAAACATTACAAAGTGTGAAACAGTGCCATATACTGAATATCAGAGTTTTCCTTACATTATCTCATGCACGAATATTTGACTTTAATGATACTACAGTCAGTTGAATCACTGGTAGTGTTTATTTGGATTTTTTAAATTATATAAATACACATTTATTTATTAGAATTTTAATTATATAAATGTATTATACATAAAACATTGAGCTACATTTTTCGACTAAACAAATGAAACGTCGTCTTGGGTACTTCATCGTTATGTTTTTAGCTCAGTTTATTTTGGTTTCTTATGCTAAGTCATTCTATTCCTTTGTATAGATGCAGCTACTCTTATAATCGGTGATTACATTTTTTTATTTAATGATGTATTCAAGTTGGTCTCTAAGAGCATGTTAAAAGGCAACGCGTTCGCAGAACATTTTTATCTGGCTCAATTTATTAATGAGGTGTATATCTCGTATATTGTTTAATAAACGTTGAATCTAATAAAAACATATGTGAAATATACTCAGAGAATTTATTTATAAATAAAAAAAAAACAGATACTAATGGTTCTCGATAGTGAGATAATGCTAAAAGCTAGCGGATAAAATTTATAAAGTAAATTAATAGTAAATCAGATTAAAGTGTTTTTTTTTTGCTTTCATGAAGATTTCGTATGATAGTTATAAATACGATTAACTGTAAATTTATTTTTCAAAATATCTTTTGATAGGTTGTATATATTATTATTTATTTTATTACAATTTCTTTTATATAAATTGCATATATAAATTAAAAATCATAAACTCGCGTCCGTGTGCGGGTGATAATTTTTTAAACAATTTTGACCAATGTCCTATTGAGTTAATTAATGACTTGAGATATTTCAGCACAACGCAGAATTGTGTGAAAATGCAAGAAAAAAGATTTCCCTTTTGACAAAAAAAATATCCAAAATTTTACACATGCAAAACTAAAATGTATCAAATTAGTAGTATTTTTTACCTTTTTCAAAACATTGTACATTAAATATTCTTTTATTTACTTAAAAAAAAATATTCTTGTAATTTCGTTGATGGGAAATTATGTATTGCTTTTAAAGAAAGAAAGTTCATTTCAATTTATTTGTTTTTTTTTTTTGTAGTTATTGTAACATAAATTATCGTTCACAATTGTTTTCTGAAATACAATTATCTTCCATGGTTATTTAAATAGAGATTCCTTGAAATTAAATAATTTTCTCACTCACCGTGTGAATCGTCGTAAACTTTTCCGAAGCTACGACGAAGGCTCGACTCCGGGTTGCGATGCTCACTGGTTTTCCAACGAGGGATGATGGTTTATATACTGGTTGAGGTTTGCGGGGGCGAGGGGCGGGGCTTCGCCGCGCATCTGTCTCTCGCTCCGCCCCATTTTGACAACAGCCTGCGATGACGTCACTGATGTGTGCCAAGCAGTCAGTGTGTCGGCGTCATTTTCTCGGTAACAGGTGATATTAATGTAGAATTGGTAGATTCTATTTTGTAATTCATTTATTTTGTAAGATATGTTCATGAACGTTTGATAAATGTTTTCTTCTATACATAATTATAAATCAATGGTCGTATGTATGTAAGCGTAGCACTTCAGAATGGCTGTATCTATTTTGCTAATTCTTTTTTTGTTGTGTCTGTATTTGTCAGGACAAGGTTTGTATGAAAGGAAATGTTTGAAAAGTCGTACGAAAAAGTAAAAAACATTAGGTTAAAAGTTCCATTAAAAAAATAAATGTGTGATTGAGACAGAAGACAGTAGTAAGATCTTCAAATATTTTGATGAAATTGACGGATTGACGTTTAGTTGTACATTTCATGATGGACCGACCAGCAGTTACGTCAAAATATAAAACTATAGCGACGACGGCTCTATACTACTGTTCGGATACTTTGTAAATCGACGTAGATTCAAATCCTATAATTAACCCTGAGCTTCAGGTGAAAAAATATTTAGTAATGAGATCATGGCAATGTGATAAATTATTACCTTCTCTCTGGCTACCTACTACTTTAGATTTGAAAAGTTTTCACTGAGTATCTTCTGGGTCTTCAGTCGCATGATCACTTGACAAATTGAGGATGGAAGACTAACCTATAAAGTAAAAAAAAAACTACTTTTATAAAGCGGTCATTACCCAATAGAGGAACACTTACAGTTGAAAACTTTAAACTCTCAATATTTAGAAATTGTTGCAGGTAATTAATTATTGATATATAGTAGATTTATATGCACTTTAGGGACGGGAATCTTATTTAAAAGAGGGAACGATACGAATGGAATTTGCGACCGCATCAGAAATACAAGTGTGACTGGCAGCGTGGTGTTAGGTAACTCGAACTTACTTTTTGTTCTTTTTTATATTCCTCTTAACATATCAGAATAAACTTTTACTATCTGTATATATGTATAATAAAAACATAGTTCTAGGTTACTTATTTTTGGTACTCGATTGGTCTTTTTTTTTTTTTTTTTTTTTTATTTAATAGGGGGCAAACGAACAGGTGGGTCACCTGATGGTAAGTGATCACCGCCGTCCATAGACACTAGCAACACCAAGGGAGTCGCAAGTGCGTTGCCGGCCTTATAAATATGTGGGCCTCCGGCGCTCTCACTGACCGAACGAAACGCAACAGTGCAACCACTGTTACTTCACGTCGGTTTTCTGTGAGAGGGTGGTACTACCCCGGGCGAGCCGACCCATTCATGCTGAAACCAGTAATAGCTTCAGCGTAGCTCTACCACCTTCGATATACTTCTTTATGCCTAACGATGCGGGCAGGATTCCGCTAGTTGTATACAAATTGTGTTCATTAATATTTGGATTTGATACACAAGGAGTAATAGATTTCGCTTTTGTCAAGTGTTTCGAGATATCTAAATGTTTATTTTTGTTTTGATGAAATTATCTTTTAGTACTGATTTCAAAATGTCCCGTTACAGAAAAAAAAACATATTACAGCTGCCGCCCACGATTTAGGAGTGGTTTCAAATATCGATGAAATTGTATTTCCATTTTTTTTTTATACTTTATAGGTAAACGTTTTGACCACAATCTCATCTGATATTAAATGATGATGTGGTCTAAAATGGTAAGTCACGCTTAACCTAGAGGGAAACTGGCTCTCAAGTGCAGCTGCCGGAACACACCAACAGGTGCTTGGCGACAGATTTTCAACTTGAGGGTGGTAGCCAGCCAGACGGACTTAGAAAAAGCCCTATCACCATGCAAATGGCAAAAAAAAAATTGCCATTACATGATGATTAGGTAAGAATATTCCTCGAATAATACGGTTTTTTGTTTTTAAATACTTTTTAGGCTTTTAGTATTTGCCCAGAGTCTCATCTGATGTTTAATTATGCGACGCTAGCGTCGTGGAATTGGTTACCTAGCACGGTGTTCCCCCACGGTTATGACATGGGGCTCTTCAAAAGTTGTTGAAACACACTCTTCAAGGTAGGCAACACAACAGTGATGCTCCTGGTGTTGCAATGGTCTATAGGCGACGATAACCATTTAACATTAGATGGGCCGTTAGCCCGATTGCTGGCCTTTGGCATAAAAAAATAAAACAAACGATGATGTGGTCTAACATGGTAAAAACGCTAAACATAAATAGGGACTAGCTCTTAAGTGCATCTGCCGTAATATAGTCCATATAGATAATATATGGACAGATTTTTAACTTGAGGGTAGTAGCTAGACAAGTAGGCTTAGAAAAATCTTTACCATCGTACTTTTTTTAGTTTCTGCCTATAGTATTACTAACAAATGAATATATGAATTAATGATGAAGCGACTGTGGGTCAGTGTGTTCAGACACCACGTCCATCGATGTAGAAAATTGTCGTGATTCTTTTTAATACTTAATAAGTTAGCGTTTGACCACAATCTCATCTGATGTTAAATGATGATGTGGTCTAAGATGGTAGTCACGCTAAGCCTAGAGGGAGACAGGCTTTCAATTGCAGCTGCCGGAATACACCAACAGATACACTTGGCGACAGATTTTCAACTTGATGGTGGTAGCTAGCCAGGCGGAATTAGAAAAAGTCCTACCGATATGTTATGGCTTAATCACGATGTTTTCCTTCACCGCAAGATCCGACCCAGTTGCTAGGATTAGAACCTACGTCCTTCGATGCTGTGTCTAAACACACGATCAACTAATCCATCATCGCTATAATGATGAAACTATAGCATGTTGGTAAGGCTTTTTCTTATCCCGACTGGCTAGTTACCACCTTGACGTTGAAAATCTGTCGCAAAGTACTGAGTATGTTCCTGCAGTTTGATAGACAGTTCCTCTAGGCTTAACGTGTTGACCGTCTTACCGTCCGACCGTCTTAACATAAAGTGAGGTTGTGGTCAAACGCTAAAACTCATAAAGTATAAAAAATCCGAAGAAAATGCGAATTAATCGTTACTACCTACAAGACTCGAATTGACGCACAACGGATCGACATTCCACCGACGCCAGCATCACCTTCGAGGAGGACTTAAGAAATATCTCGTTGAAAGATTTATAAATTATTCCCTAATTTAGAGTCCCTTCGCTTCTTTATTGAAATTGTTTAAAATCAGATCTGTCATCGCGTTTAAACGAAGTTTATGGTATTAATTCGCTATCATTTTGACCCAGTTCTTTAGTATAAACTGGGTCACTCTTTAAAGCAGTATTTGGATTTAGGGTTATGCAACATAGAAACATTTAATGACTAGGTTATTACAATCCGAGGTTGTATGTATAGATTTCATTGTGCAAATGACCTTAGGCAAGCATGACCATCTTTTGTACAAATCTAATAAATAAATAATAAATCTAGCATTTATGGTGCGTTTTAGGAGTCGCACTTAAGAGCGAGTCCCGTTTTGAGTGATTGTGGTCAAATGATAGAAAGTATTTATGAACCTTAAAACTCTACTACGGATTCGGATAACAACAGAGGCATCGAGAAAAGTCTGCAAAAACCTCGATCTGGTTTGTCTTTCTGTATATTTCACCTTATTCCAACTAAGTAGGGTCGGCATAACATGTTTTCCTTTCCCACTTTCCCCTGTTAGATGTCATCTCAGTATACATACCTTTTATACACATAACATTTTTCACACAGCCCATCCATATCCTCCTATATCCGTCCACTTTCATACTCTAAACTTTTCTAGTTACATGATTTTAATCTTTCCACATAATATACCCGTGCCATGATAATATATTACTCCTCAACTTTTTTGTCACTGGTGTTATTTTCAAACTTCCTGTGATATACTCCTTCTTAATCCCGTCCATTCTGGTTACAACACATATCCATATTAACATTCGGGTCTCTCCCACATGTGATATTTTCTCATCCGTATAATTCGTAGCCCAGCATACAAATCCATATACCACGACTGATCTTACTGTATACTTTTGTACAGTTTCCCCTTGAGTTTCAACGGCATTCGTTAGTCATAATGTACCCCACAGATCTTTCTCCATTTTATCCACCATGTATTTATCGCATTTCTCACGATCTTGTCTATGTCACCGTCGTTTTGGATCAATCATCTTTATTGTATTCTATATATATTTATATGTTGTCTTTTTATTGTATATTTTGTACAAAAATGCATTTTAAGTACAAACGTTTGCACAGAAACATGGATGCACAGAGAGGGACGTATTTCCAGACATAATTGTCGTTCACATAATGATTCACATTATAAACAATCTTTGGAAAATAAAAACTACTTGACGTGATACTTGACCTTGCCGCCTAGTAATCAGATAATGCTCTGTTTAAGATTGTATTGTAGGACCGAAGGCCTTTACCTAAAAAAATGTATTAGTTTTACTGAAGCTAAAATACGGGATGGCTAACTTATGTTTACTCTCAGTGTTCAAATCGTGGCAGTTGTTTTGTGTCTAAGTTTCTGGGAACGTGTATTACATTATTAAGAACGTATCGGTAAGACAGTGTTGTAATAACAAATTTCTATAATTTATTCCTTAGTGATGACTCTTGAGGTAACATCCTCTATATCCTCCTCTATAATACTTTAGTTATCGCTGGGATGTTAAATTTATGCGGAACAATGCAGCGGTCAAAAATTTGTTACTCTTTAGTACCATCCGGGGAGCGCGTGCAGACCCCCCCGTAAACAGCACTTTCACTTTGTGCTCGCCCCTTACACGATACTATGTCGTGAATATAACGCAAGTACGTCAGTATAAACAGTAATAAAGATGTCGTCTTAATACGTATGGACAAGTCATAAACCGCAGTAACAACTCTATAAATTAACAAGACACTTAACGAGTTATATTTCTTGTTTTATTAATCGCCATCTTTATCACACGGCTTTTATTGTTACATACTTGACTATAAATATATATTAGTACTGTTATATGGACCTGAGTGCTGTGCCATGTAAGAAACGAATGAGAAAACATTACATGTTGCAGTGTTGTAAATGTTAAGAGGGACCTGTGTTGTAACCAGAATGGATTAGATTAAAAATTAATGTATCAGAGGAACTTTGAAAATGGCACTAGTGACTGAAAAGTTGAGAGTTCTGGCTGAGAACAAATGCACATTCGCATTTATTTATTAGTAAGTATGTATTTATTATAAGAAGACCTGCTTCCATACGAAATAAAAAAAAGTTAGTTAAAATTCTCTTTATTGACAGAAGTATGGTACAATGACTCCTGTAAGCTATAAATAAACATAACTGTATAAATATTTTGCTAAAGATATGACAGATGGCGTGCTGTAGTAGTTTTACTACGTTATTCCACTTCTGTCATAAAAAAATATTAATTGATAAAAGAATATACAAGAGCACCCACGGGGCATGTTTAGTTAAAGTAATGTGATAAAATTTATGTCTCAAACGAAGTGTTGTACATCAATTAGTGCGAATAGTTAAATTAATTTTAGTGCATGTTTTATTTGCCAGTTTAAGCACGTATGTCGCCAGACTATGTCGCGGTTGTTGAAACAATTACAAAGGTATACGATTGTCTGCCCTCGATGATGATATTAAATATTGACTAAGTGATACCCGTGATTCGGCTTGTTTAAAAGATGAAAAACTTTGAAGTTTATTGATGTGTTTAAAGGCACGGCTTTTCTTGTAACGATTTTAAAAAGGTCGATATGCGAACGGAGTTGTTACAAATGGGCCATGTTCCGAATAGGACTAAATGCGAATAGGACACCGAATAGGTCAAAATGCGTATAAAGCGATAAAAGGTATACAACGCTTTCAAATTGTTATGATGCGTTCTATAATGAAAGATTTTTGTTTTTTTTTTAGTCTTCGACTTCTTATTCAGTGTTACTTCGATCTAGTTTTTTTTTACTTAAGTCTTTATTCTTAAGATTTTATTACTTAAGTCGCATTCTGAAAAGTCTTCAACACTGCTATGTTTTGAAATTACGGCATAAGATACACACTGAACTTTAATAATTTAGATAAGGGATTAATTCTTAACAAGGCTATTCGTCTCTATAAGTACATTTATTTCAATTAAAATTTTTATGTCGACACTTAGATTTAGCAATTTCAGCATGTTCAAAGTATAATTAAAGAAATAGAAATCTGTACTATAATAAAAGTTTACAACCGTCGGTCTGTTTGTAGCTTAGATTAGACTTGGAGCAACATATATTATTTCATCAAAATCGGTTCATGGATAAAATACATGATATAAAAAAATATATTGTCAACTGAGTACAGTTCGTAAAGAGTCAAACGAAGGTGTTTCATTAATTTATTTCTATAAGAAGTTAAAGAAAGTTAATGTAATATAATTACTGTTGTTGTTGTTGTTGTTGTGTCGTTGAGATATCACAACAATATTGTCGAAATCAGTAGAATTAACCACAGAATAAAAAAATCGAATCATAGACTAAATTCATAAATAATAGAAACCGCTTTAAAGTCATCGAAGTTTGAATAAAAAGAACGTTTTTTTTTACTTTATTAAATAATAAAGTTAAATACCTAAAATAACAATATCTGCCCTATGTCCCAAAAACGTTAGACACGCCACTGATTATTATTTCTAGACATCGTAGTTATCGCAAACAAATAATATTGACAATACTGATTAAAAGATATAAAACTACGCTCATACATGAGATAGTCTTGTTAACAGACAAAATTAATACAGTCAGACTAGATTCACCACCAATAAGCTTGTATAAGAATTTGTTTATTTATCAGCAAACAGTACAACGATAGAATTTGTTTATTTATCAGCAAGGTGCATCGATACTCAAACACTGACACAGATTGGAATTTTAAAGTTTCTAATCTGTTCTAATGGCTAGGTATAATTTTTTCTTTTGTATTTACATGATTATTGTCTGGTTCTTTTTTTAGTATCTGAAAATCTTTTAAGCTCTTATAAGGTACACTACTTTTTCCGACTTACTTGACATATATGGTCATAATTTTACATGATTTGTATATATTAATATAATAGAGAACCTATGCCCATTTAGAATAGTGTACTTTTTAAATATTGAAAGAATTTCTCAAATCTGTACAGTGGTTCCGGGGTATACTTTCCTCACATAAACAAACGTACAAAGTCCTCCCACTCTTTTTGTAATATTAGTATAAATAACTAAGTGGAATGTTAGGGGAGTGTATTCGACTGAGTTGCGACTAACATTTGCTTGATGATAAATATATTGTATTTAATCTTTTTTTGGTTGCCAAGTTTTGCTTCGAAACTAGCATGACAAAAACCAGCAATGGATTGTTGATCTTCAGATTATCGCCTTGTTCTTCTTCAATTGTGGAAGCTTACTACCAGATATAGTCCCTTCATTCTATTGGCTGTAAAAAAAAAACTCAACAATCCTATTACTACTTTACTTAATTTTAGTGTATTACAGAGCCATTCACCGTCTAGGTTTAGCATGCTTATTACCTTAGACCACATCGTCATTGAATACCAGGCGAGACTATGGTCAAACGATTATAAAGTTAAAAAAAAAATTGAAGCGCTAGTGGCTCAGTTGTGGCGCATTTGGTCATCGCGTAAATCGATGCAGGTTCGAATACTTGTAATGAATTTGATTTTTCGGTGGAATTTTGATGAAACTATAGCATGGTGGTATGGCCTTTGCAAATGTCCATTTCGCTATCTACCAACCTCAAGTATAAATATTTGTTACCAAGCATTTGTTAAAAAAAGAGTGTTCCGAAGAACATGGGGCTCTAAAAAAAGGGAACGGAAACACACCATTCAAAGTTGACAACACAACAGTGATACACCTGCTATTGCAGTTGTCTATAGACGACGATAACGATTTAACATCAGATGGGCCGTCTACACGTTAACTGCCCTTTGGCATAAAAAATGCATCAATAAGTGTGTTTTAGGTTTTGTACTTAGAGTCACAGTTTTCTTTTACGATGAGCATGTTATTTTAGGCCAAGATTGTGTCAAATGCTAAAACAGTTGAATATCACCATTTTGTAAAATGTAAGAAGTAATGCTCTGTTCCAGTGAAGTTCACACGGATCTCAAACGTCCGTTTGTACCGTTATGATAAGTGATAAGGCGTAGACACGCGCCAATAATATACTTTCTGTTATCAATAACCCAAACTGAATCTTATCGTCTATTGATTCGATTAGTTAAAGAATTTATTGTATTTCACATATTCAGTTGTGCGATTGTTGTGTTTGTGTGTTATCGAGTCCGGAGAATTTTATAACAAAAGGTGAGTTAACTTTTATTACTGGCTAGCTGATACACGTGACTACGTCTACGTATTCTTAACAATATATTATATATATAAAGGAAAAAATATAAGTACACCACTTTCTCCACTTCTCTATGGCAACAATACCCACAACGCCAAAAATTGTAATTACCTTAAAGCTTTAATGACTTCATAATGAATGAAGCGATGTAGTTAATATTATTGTAGGTAAGAACCGAGTGTCAAAGAAGTAAATCTAAATATCGATTATATAAATGTAATTAATATATAGAATACATAAACATTTTTAAATCTATCCAATAGTTTTGAATTATGCACGCACAATGGTAGACCATTACCCATCATTTTATTTACATAGATTAATATTACTACAATATTTCGTAATAATGATTCTGTACTGACTCTCTTTTTGTTTCATTACCGCTATAGAAAAGCATAGTGATATCTATCCAGGAAAACCCTTGTTGAAATCGCTTCAGGAGTATCGGAGATTAGCCTCATAAACAGCAGACACAGCAATTTGATTTATATATATACATATAATATTACTCCGATTGTTGGAATCGGATAATAAAGAGTGACTGGATATGGATGGTTATCGAAACGCAAGGTGAATAATCAAGTAAACGATGACAGGGTTATTAATAAATGCAAGCGTAATTCAAACGGTAGTGTCATAAAAGCTTGGGCAAACATCACTTCCACACCTGTTTCTTTTTTTTTTCAAACTGTTGTAGACTGTTGGCCTGGCAGGGCCTTTACTGTCGACAGGGCCTCTACAGTCACCTATTTCCATTGAAACACTTCAGTACTTATGTATTGTAGTGTGGTTACCACCATATTTTCGATGTTATTTTTTATTTATTTATTTTTTTATTTATTTATTTATTTCGAGGAATATCAACAGCTGTTAATACACAATTTAAAATACAATATACAACTTAGAGCTAATTAGAGATATTCACTAATAGAAAATTACTTTAAAATTAATTATTATACTTCTTTTGTTGCTTTTGGGACAAATTATGAGAGTGAATTTTTACGATACGCGCGCACACCGATACCTAAAAGCGACACCACGAAGTCGGTTAGTAATTGTCTGTCAATTATTCGTGGGAACTGATAACTATATGCAAGGTAGTCATTTCAATATATATGAATTTATAACACGTTTTTTATATCAGTGCAGATAAAAAAAAATTCATACATACATTAATATGTATGTGTATTTGTGTGAGATTTTAAATAATATATGGCGATGAACAATAATTTATTTATTCTTTATGTTTTAGCGTTTGACCACAGTCTGACTTGATGTTAAGAGACGATGTGGTCTAAGATGGTAAACACGCCAAACCTAGGAAAGACTGGCTCAAAGGCATAATAGCCGATGTACCTATAAATACAACAATTCTGAAGACTGTAATAATAAGTTGTTACTCTTGAAGTCTGGGTTGGAACGGTTTATGTGCCAATATTTGAATCTGAAAGAATATCTGAATGGTTAGCATGTCCGGATATCGCATCGATTGACTTAGGTTCGAATCCTTACAAACGAGTCGGATCTTTCGGTGAAGAAAAACTTTAGAAGAGACCATAGTATGATGAGTATTTCCTAAGCCTGCATGCCTAATTACCACTCTCAAATTGACAATCTGCCGACAAACACTTATAGATATGTTCCAGCAGCCGTACTTGAGAGTCAGTCCCTCTCTAGTTTTAGCATGTTTACCATATTAGAAATACACCGTTATTTAGCATAATGTGAGATTGTAGTCAAAGGCTAAAACCTATAAAATATTAAAAAAAAGACCCTTTCTAAAAATAAAAAAATATATAAATATGAATGACATATTTTACAGAGCTAAGAAAAATGGGTGAAGTGACTCGATACACACTCGCAGACGTGGCATTGAGAAACGGTCGCAACAACTCGCCGCTGTGGGTTGTGTACAAAGATTCCGTATATGACCTCACCGTGTATGTACATGAAGTAAGTCTGATTGGCTCTCCCTTGTTGGCTTGTTAAACAACAGGCATCTTCTTATCCTTTTTGCACCTAAATAGAAGGGCACAACATGTTTTTCTCTTCCATTCTTCTCGGTCAGCTGTCATCTCAGTATTCACACATTTTATTCGCATTGCATCCATCCATACTTTTTTTGGTTTCCGTCTATTTCTATACTTGTCTGCTTTCATACTATCATTTTTTTAATTACATGACTCTCACCTCTCTTCATGTCATATTATGCTGACCTACCCCTCAACATTTATATCACAGCTGTTATTTTCAAACTTCTTCTGATATACTAATTTATAATCTTATGTAATCTGGTTATAACACACATCCATCTTATCATTCGTGTATGGTCGTGAACAATGTAATCAAAATTATGTTAATTTATGTAGGAGTAAGGCAAAGTGACATCACTGTGCATGATGGTAAGCAAATATAATCCAAAAATATCGTCAATCCATTCTCGGTTATCGCTATCGTGCTGGCTTGTCAACCTCTTGACTGATAGATATATACTGGCTGATCCCATAACACGAGAAATTAAGAGTCACTGTGACTACTCTATCATCATA
Source organism: Antheraea assamensis (assembly GCA_035772565.1). NCBI lineage: Eukaryota > Metazoa > Arthropoda > Insecta > Lepidoptera > Saturniidae > Antheraea > Antheraea assamensis. The sequence goes on along the minus strand of JAQQSE010000046.1, from coordinate 554,457 downwards.
TGCATGGTACAGCAGACTTGTCTAATATATATATACGTTATGACCAAGTTATTAATCAGGATACCATTGACAAGCACAATGACAAATCACATCGAGGTATGATATTAAAACTTATTTAGAATTGATCATACAAAAATTTTTTTTTTCAATTTTGAGGTTATGTTTATTCTAGAAACTGCAAAATTTTACGACTAGTTTGTTTCTGGCATTATAATCGTAGCTATAATCTAACCAGACTAATTTAGCGCGCAATCAAGATTACAGAGTAATAATGAAATATGATAATTACTGAAGTTTAAATAAGTAGTCCGATTTGACTGGCCATTATACATATCGCTCGGCTAATTTAAGTAGAGCCCTTATAAATCACTTGGTTTATAACATATTTACTGGCCGATCACAGAGCGCGACAGGCCTATGCGTGTGTCTATAGAGGATACTATGTATCCTGTAGGATGGTTGCGGTATAGCTGAGTAAACTGTAGTATGTTGCCAACAATCCTAAACCAATTCCCAAGGCTATATTTACCTCATCAGACCAGTTGTCTTATTGTGCTTAATACACCTCACTGGCGACGAGGATCAGAACCAAGTCGAGGTACGTGAGATATTCTTTTTGTATTCTATAAGATTTAGAATTCTTTGACCAAAATACTATGTAAAACAAAGTAAGACGACTAGGTCTTGTCGGTATCAGAACACGCCTATTTTTTGGCAACAGACATCCAATTTGAGGGTTGTTGTTAGCCAGACGGGTTATGTCTGTCAATATAAATAAATAAAATATTCAATATAAATAATAAATAGTCAAGTCTTTGTAGAATTCGAAAGTGTATTCAAATTAGTTAACATTGTTCAAAATTATACCTTTTCATTAGTTACTTGCATTTTTAGTGGCAGAATAACCAGGACAGTAAATTCTGCATCACTATATTCATTTGCTGTTCGATAGTAATTTGTTTATTAAAATTAGATTATATCACTATTGTATTTACTACTGTAGGCAGATTTTAAATTATTTATAACTTTAATACTAGTATCATTATTTATAACAACATCTGGACGTTCTACTGCCGGATAAAAACTACTTCTTGAAGTAAAGTAGGGAAATCACTACTACGACCACCTCGGGCATGTATACATTCGTATTTTTTTCACGATCGTTTACTTATGACAAGAATATTTTTGAAAATGTTCAAATTTCATCACGATATTTTTCTTCATTGTCAGCAGATAGTGTTAATAGTTTAAGGCATGAATTACATAGAATTCATAGATACATGCCCAAAATAGAATGTGAGGAAATCAGATCTGGTTTCATCTTTCGAGTACCTTTTTTTTTTGAAAGGCAAAAGTAATGCTAAGAGGACAAAAAATCTTTCTCCCATTCTCCAAACGAAATGGAATTCATGTAAAATAAAAATTCCAAAGGAATAATGCAACTTGATAGAGCTTGCTAGGGGTTGTAATAATTGCTTTGGCTGGTACCAGATCGCTCGCAGGGAACCCGCCGCCGCATGTCACGAGTGCGGCGCTGAGGAAGATACCGCACAGCACGCTCTGTATGAATGTGCTGCGTGGGAGGGACAGCGCCGCACTCTGACTGCGACCGTAGGTAATAATTTATCGCTGCCGAGCGTGGTTACGGTCATGCTCGGCAGCGAAGATGCGTGGACTGCATTTCCTCATTGCACATGGTCCGGTTGATGAGGTGAGGTAGATGGTTGTGTATCCAGTCTACCTCCTTATAAGGACTGAGCCCGGCGGCCGCATTCCGCCGGGCTGACCGCTGGGGCAGCATGGTGATAGCCACAGCACGGTTCCATGGCGGCCCAACCAAATGCGGTGGCCGGTACACCGTGGGGTTTTAGTCCGTGCGAGTCGGTCATAACCTACTCTCCCCACCCACGTTAAAAAAAAAAAGAAAAAAATGGGGTTGCAATAATGTAACTTGATCGTTGAATTAATGTACTATAATTTTGGAAAATCTCTTCTGTGTGATAACTAGGCAATTCTTACATATACTCTTAAAGTGATTTATGATAGACATTGTAATGTTACTTTTCAGCATCCAGGCGGTGACTCACCCATATCGGAGGAAGCCGGAACAGATGCGAGTAAGGCATTCGATGACGTCGGTCATACGTCTGACGCTAGAACTATAATGGCGAAATACAAGATTGGAGAACTCGTTGAGGTAATTAACATGAAAAAAAAGTATATGTTATTTATTTCATCACGGGAAATACATATAATTCTATCAGAAACGGGGAACAAGATATTGGAATAAAAGCAAATTAGTATAGATTAACGACTTGATACGGCTTCTTGCAAATGCACTGTATTAACTTGGTCTTATAACCATTTAAGCAATTTACAGACATGAACCATTCTTGCCACTGTATAATACTTTAAACAATATTGTTGAAATGTCAGTTTCATTCTACATTAAATGCCTAATGTAAGTTGAACAATGTTATAATGGATTAGAATTATTATTACGTAGATCAAAAGGGCTTCGCAAATAATCCATCATTTTTTATTAACATGCAAAAGATAGAAATGTTTACTGTAGATTATACTTATCATTGCCTATTTACAGGTCGTTTTAAGTGACATAATTCTATAGCACATTACTTTGAACTACTTTGTATTATACATAAACAATAAATATATTGTACATACACATAAATCTCCCGGAACAAATCTCTAAATAACAGACAAAACCGTATTAAAGCCCGTTACCTAGTTTAGAAGAACTAAGAGAACACACTGGTAAACGGGGATAGCGTTTTATTGCATACAATTTTTTAACTTCAAAACACATAACAAATGTAAAAGTCTAATTTGTCCTGAACAATTTATGTAATAGCGTGCTTTTCTAATACACATTAGAAATTAAATTAAAATATTGGAGCTTTTAATAAGACTGCGCTAGTTGCTATTTCGGCTGTGAGCCTTCTGCGCCCACCAACAAACTCGGTAAAAGCAAAAGTTAAAAGTCAGTTAAAAAAAAACTTCATATATACAACCTTTTAAATTTCAAACTAGATTTTGACAATTATATTCGACTGATTGCGACCACAATATAACCGGTGTCGGAGTTAAAGTAAGTTTGCAATTGTGGAATGGTACAGATATGTGGGTCTGAGTCGTGAATCATATTCATGTTGACATACCGTCTTTTGCAGACCGGCATAACAGCTGCAAATGGCAATGGATTGTGAATCTCTTTGCCCTGTACTCGCTATTAGATACAATGTAATTAATTTATCTTGTTGGAAAAAAAAACAAACTGTATGTTTAAAGTATATGTGTAAAGTTTAGATCTCAAAAAGTAAAAAACACATGGACTTATAAAAATATACTCTAAAAAAATTCACCAGAACATTATTTTCCATACTTAGGTATCTACTTAGTCTTATATTGTCATAAACCTACGAATATCTCAAAACCTATACTTTTTAATTTAAGAAGTTCCCGGGTGTACTTTAGAAATCCAAAGGTAGTGAAATTAAATACGCCTTTTTAAATAAAAAAATATTCCATATCGCTTTATAAATGACGAAGTTCTGCGTTAACAAATATTTAAAAAAAATACCATGGGAATTAAGAATCTCCCCTTTCGAAGACTATTAAAAATACAACGGAAAACGTACGCTTGAAAATATTATCATTCAGTGTAAAGAAGTACATACTGTGCTACTTATATATATTTCTTAAACAATCTGTTATAGTATAAATATTTCACTTAACCCGAGAACCGAACGTTGCGCGATTAATGTACGTAAACTACTCGACCAGTGTGGCGAGAGTATAGAAAATATTCTGTGGCAACAATAATGAATATTTTCCTGAATCACAGTAAGACCATGTTAAGAGCTTCCATTTGCATATTCATTGTATGTCTCTAAAGATGTACACATACAAGATTTTTCGGACGTTCATTCGAACGGTATTAAAGCTGGTATGTTGTAGTGGCATCTATTGGTCAATTGAAAGAAACACTCCCACCACGCCGAGATGCTCCTAGATGACAAGATTACTTCAGTTACTTGACACTATCGTTATATTTGACCAATTAAATAAAATATCATTATAAATTATAGCCTATGCACTATCCTGATGTATAATCTGTGTTACTGTAAAGTTTCATTAAAACCCGATGAGTAGTTTTTGTTTAAAAGAGTACCAAACGTACGTCCATCCTTACAAACTTCTTCTATTATGAAATTATGACTACTGATAAAATTCATTTACGACACTATATTTTATAAGAATTTCAACGTAGACGAAGTGCTATAGAAACATGTAGATGATACGACCATATTCCTCGGACAGCAGCGTCTGTCTATCATTTGTTTTTATTCTTGGAAAGTATTTTGAAGGGTAAAAATTCAAAAATGAAGTAGATATAAAAGAAGAACTGATTTAATTTTTCGGGTCAATAGGATGACATATTATACAAAAATGGTATATCCCAATTGCCCTCTCGTGGCAAAGAAGTCAGTCAAAGTTTATTGACTGTAAGAAAAACTTGTATTCTTTTTTGTATAAAAAACGGACGGAATTTTCCTATAGACCTTTAGCGGAAGTGGTAGTATGGATACCACTTGCTAACTTCAGAAGGTTGAAATAAAATAACTGACTCCGTTTGTGCAGACTAGTAATCGCTTTGGCAGCTGGATTACGAATCTTCTTTATTCGACGAAGCAACCATATTTAAATAAGATGGAACACGTGCAAGAATTACAGAGAAAATACAAATAATTTTACAGCCGTAAATATACAAACAATAGTGAAATCATAAAACAAAAGTAAAACTAGGAATTAACAATAAACATCTGTGCAATAAAATAATAAAGATTAAAAGTCGGGATTATAACAATTCGCCGCATTGTGTGTTGAGTTTGTCGGTAATATTATAGTTGATCCCAGGTAACATGTGGCCGCCACCTGGGCGGCAAGTCTTAATTAGTCGCGTTCTTAAGCCAACTAATTTCGGACTTTGTAGTGCCGCTGATTTTTCGCCTGCGTTGTTGTAGTACACACATACCACGTTTGCTGTAGGTATGTGTGTCGCTACAGACCTTATCTTTAATAGAACACAACAACATAGAAATTACATTAAAACTATGGATACCTATATGTATTTTTTACTTAAGCAAATAGATTGATTATATAGAATAAGACGGTTTTTGATTTAGCATTATATATTGTAGTGTATATTCAATTAGTAAATTCAATGGAGAGAAAAGTCGCAAATACGTTCGGCGATAATTCGAAGCAAACATATTAAAACGAGAAGCTCTAGGGAAGTTTACAGGAACACTTATAGTAAATCTAATATGTAGTTCAGGTAGATCCAAAATTCCTTTTGTTAATTTTCACATGAATGCCATAGAATTGAAATATTTATTATTTAGGTAATGTTTTCCATTGGTTTATCTCAATGACAAAGGATTTCTCGAAACAGTGGTGAATACCACATTTATTTTTATTGTCTTTTATTTTAACAGGTCTTATTGGTTGTTGTCTCAACCCGATATAATAATTCAAATATTACATTTTAAACTAGTTGATATCCGCGACTTCATTTGCATTGTTGGTTATCGTAACAATATATTTTATGTAAAGAGGAAAAATAATAAATAGCATACCGATTGCCCCACTTCTCAACGGCAGGTAAATACATAGCGCTGAACGCATAGTGCCTATAAAAGTCGTAATTTTAGCTTTCTAAAACAATAAAATAGTGGTTTTTCAGCGATGACCGCGTACGAGAAATTCTAAATATGTTGCATCTCTCAAGTCTCCTTGATGATATCGATTCCGACCGATTTCGGCCATTGCGACCACTTTGATCCCTAGTTTGAGAAATGGCGCTGGTGCGTGCGGATATGGCTTATGTAGCCTATCTTCGCGGCAAAACTCTGTACACACTGAGGGCACGTGATACACCGTTGTCATAATGATATGTTATGGCAGCAGGTGGGCGAGCCTTTAACTGGTTGCGTTTGGTATCAAGGTCAGCTTTACGCTGAGTCACACACTCGCATACTTGGCTGTTCGCCATCCTGCGTCATTCTGACCGCTGTGCTGGCAAAAGTTCCCAGTGAGAGGGCTTTATGTTGCATTTCTTCATGTGTCGCTCTTGGACATCCTTGTACCGGAGGCGGGGACCGCCATGATTCCGCTTGCCTTCCTCCAGTTCAGAGTAGAAGATGTGCTTCGCCACTCGTTCCTCCTCCATTCGAGATACGTGACTACACCACCGAAGCTGTTGACGCATTAAATAGAATTCAATGCCACCAACATTGGCACGTCGCAAAACTTTGGTATTTCCCACTCTATCGGACCATCTGATCTTCATAATGGTACGGAGGCATGGAAGTGATTCAGAGTACGAATGTGGCGGCGGTATACATACCACGTTTCAGAAGAGTATAGGAGGTTCGGCAGCATGATTATCATATAAAACGAAATTTTTGTGGCCAACTTAAGGTCGTGTAAGCAGAAGACCTTGGAACCTAGCTTGCCGTATGCCGCAGCTGCGGCACCTAGTCTGCTATTGATTTCAGCATCAAGGTCACACTTGGATGTTACAGTGTTCCCCAGATAGCGAACTTTATCCACCCGCTTCTACACATCCTCACCAAATTTGATGGTCAGTGTCTCATGGCCGTATATGTCTAAGGACATCACCTCCGTCTTATTGACACCGATCTTCAGGCTGAACTTACGGCAAGCTTGGTGGAATGCGGACATCAGCTGTTGTAGGCCGTCTAGGGATTCTGCTAGGAAGCACAGGTCATCAGCATACATGATCTCAGTGATCAGCGCATATGAGACTTTAGTGCGAGCCTTAAGTCTAGCCAAGTTAAAAAGACTGCCGTCTGTGCGGAAGCGGATGTGGACTCCTTGAAAAACAGTTTGTAAGGCTTCTGTAACTATCACCGCAAAGTATAAGGCGAACAAAGTAGGAGCTAAGACGCATCCTTGCTTCACCCCATAGGTAACGGGGAAACGTAGCAGCATTGCATATTGTCATGCAGGAGTTTGAGAAGTCTAATAAACTTTCTCGTGCAACCAAGCTTACCTACCACCAACCATAGAGCTTCCCGAGGCACGCTATCAAAAGCCTTCTCCAGGTCAACAAAGCAAAGGTACAGCTGACGACCCTGTTTTGTGCTCATTTCTTGCAATTCACGCAAAGAGAATATAGCTTCGCATGTGCCTCGGTTCGGTCGGAATCCAAACTGGGTTTCTAGTAGAATCTTTTCAGATAAGTTTTTAGGAGGTGTAAGAGAACTCTAGCAAACACCTTTCCGGTGGCTGTAAAGAGCGAAATGCCGTGGTAAGAGTTACAGTCAGATCGGTCACCTTTGCTTTTGTAGAGAACACTTATGCGCGATACTTTAAAGGTATCCAGAACGCGCTCCTCCTCCCACATGCGAACAAATAGTTCCCACAACAATGTGTGCAACTCCTCTCCGCAGTATTTTATCAGCTCTTCTAGTATAAGGTCAACGCCATAAGCCCGTTTGTTTTGTTGCTGTCTGATGGCAGTAACAACCTCGTCATGCGATAGAGGCTCATCCAGCTCAAAAGAAAGAGGGAGCTGAGGCTTTAAAGTGGTGCTTTGCAGATCAGCTGCTCAATAGGGTTTTCTTTCCTCGCTGATTTTCGCAAGATCGTTCCCTTGGCTGCGGTTTCGCTAGATAGTAGATAAGGGAACGTATCCATAATACGTGACTCATGTCTGACAATTTTTACCCCTCTTCCCTCCCGTCCTTGGCAACCATCCGTAGTATAAGAGAACCCCCCTCTAGTTTTCACGTAGTAATTCATAAATACGGGTTTTTGTCTTATTTAATTTATCTTTTTTTGTATCACCTGCATTGACTATGAAACCTTGTAACAGTTAATGAAAGCGTTATTGCAATTTGCCTGGCAACTGTATTGCGCTATAAATTGTCAGTTTTCAATCAGCTGCGCCATATTTCAATATAGATTGAAAAAGCACGAGATTTCGTTTAGATAATATAGACTACGTGGTGAAATCTTAAGGCCCACCCTCTCCTCCGTTTGAAGAGGTCACATAGTATGGGTACGTTCCCTAAAGATAGAGGGAATGTCGTTAATCGATATGCGCGTCACTAATTAGATGACAAGGCATTTAGCTGCCTAAGAAAGCATATCATGATATTTGTTTTAGATTAATACCAAGTGCCTAGGAAATATAATTAAAAAAAATTATCTATAATTTTCCTGTAGCCTTTGAGTTAACCGCTCACAATAGCAGACCTCTGTCATTTTATTCAGTATATAAGAAGATAAAAATGGTTACACTGGATCAATGGTTCCCAAACATTTTTGTCTCGTTGATCTCCTACCAATTTTTACTGTATTGGGTTGACCCCCTATCTTTTTAAATAACTTTAAATCCAACCACAAACGAAATCTAACATGGAATTAGATAATGTATATAGAAGATTTTCCTACTATGCAATGTATAATAATTCAATAGATTCATTCAAATTAAATTTTAACAAAAGAAAACATTTCATCGATCAGAAATTTTCCCATGATCGATGTAATGTTATCATGAAATTCTTTGAATTTAGCTTCATATCTTCACCAAATTCAATAAATAGAAGTATAATAGAAAAAAAGTATTTACTTATACGTTTATTGAAAAAAAGTATTATGTAAGTACAAACGCACTATCATATTTTATTATTTCACTTACATAAAGATAAAATTTTCGTCACGATTTGCTTAAATGGAATTTTACTATTGTCGACTTCCATTTGCGGCTTGATGTATCCCAGATATTATTTTCGCCGGCGTGGACGCGTTGAAGTTCAATATCGACTCCCAGGACTCTATATGAATCACTTTTGGGATCCACGCTATATATCACGCCTAGTAGATATACATATACTATTATAGACTTTTTGTAGACCATTTAAAGACATACAAGTTCATACTATATGTTTATGTATCTTAGAAGGTATAAACAATGTAAGCGTATTTCTTTTCTTTCTTTTAATAAAATACCCATAAATGTGAAAATCGTATCCGTATCCGTGGACAGTTGCGGTAGTTTCGAAGAAATAAAACACAGACAGACGTGGATAGCGATTTTGTTTTAGTACTATCTATTGACGCTGTTACGTTTCGAGCTGAAATTGAAATCACAATGTGAGCTCTGTGACAAGTTTTACTGTCTCACGTCATTCTACTATACTGTTTGAAAGAAAGCAAAAGCCCAGTCCTAATAACAGTGTAATCGTTTGATTATTGTGAGTGGGTGTCGCCGACTATTCGTAAGTGTCGCCGCTGCCATATCGCATCTGGCAATTACAGCACAAACAAGAAAACTGAGCTTGTCCACTCTACAAAAAACGAAGCACGACAAAAATTTTCGTTTCGTGTAGTAACTCTTTTAGTTATTTCTAGTTATGCTAAATACATTATTGGTCCTGTAATATATAATCCACGTTAAGTAGAGTATGGTTAAAGAAATTCAAAATTGTTATTACTAATAATGGAGTCTAAATCTTCCTTTTATAGTACGAACATGTAATGAAATAAAATGGTAACTGAACAATATAACATCAATTTGACAATATTTTTGATGATTTGCCTACTGTCTTCTGTCTCATTCATTTTTTAAATGCATATTTCTAAACCCAAAAGTTTCACTTTTCCTTACGATTTCTCAAACATTTTATTCATACAAACGTTGTTCTGACAATTACAAACACGACAAATAAAGAATTAGTCAAATAGGTGCATCATCTTGCAATGTGGCGCATCATCGCACATACTTTCCTCAATTAAGTTTACTTGTTTACGACTGCAATTGACTTTAAACAATTCAGCGCGTCACCGTCCCGAGCACATTTTATGTCAAGTCAATCCGATTCAACGTAACCGACCCGAGCGAGACGGTTTACTTTCGTTCACTACTCAATGTGCCTAAAGAAGTTTCTAGAAATATATCAAATACGTAGTGTTTTTTACAAGCAATTATTTGGACAATATTTTTCGGCAACCTATTTTAGTAATGCGTGACACTAGATCCGGTTACTTCCTTTGAATTTTGTGTAAAATTAAGTAGGAATGCTCTCCTTGCTAAAATTTGTAAAATTGTTTGTTACGCTTAACTAAATTTACTACTAAACTAATTTAATACACTTTAACTACTCAGTCGATATTCATAATTTTTTTGCATATATGTCGTTAGGAATACTTTTTTTTTCGAACTGACTACACTGCTGGCTTGTTAAGGGCGCTACAGTTTCACCGGACTACGGTCGTCAGGAATACAAGAAAGGAAGTAGAACACTTTACATTTAGAAAAACTGTATTGTTCCCGAGTAGTACGTTAAATCTACAGTAAACCGAGTAAAGCCAGGAGTATAAGCAAGTTTCACATAACCAAAATGTTAATAAACTGAAGGTAATGTAAAATTTTACGGTATGTCAAATTTATCGATACTATCGCATGATTTTTTATATCGACAATGTTCTGTCAATATTATGGGGTTATTCAACATAGTTGCAAGCGTAGTCAACAAACAAACTGTAAGTTTACTAGTCATTCTCAATCTATATATATAAAAGAATAACTGACTGTCAGATATATCAACACAAGACCCAAACTACTCAGCTAAGGGCGGGAAAATTAGAAAGGAAATATAAGGAAGGATTTTGCAAATTCAACCCCTAAGGTGGTTAGGTAGGTAAAGTGTTTAGGAAAATTCCATTATTTTTCCGTAAATCAAATCATTTATTATTTTATATATATATGGATGTAAAATGATTAGCCGAAAATCATTACTGCATAGAAAACGCGTGCGTACAACGGGACATTACTTATCCTTAATAACTCATTTGGTATACAAAGTCTTGTCGTCCCTGAAAATTGTTTTTAACATTGTGTACACACCTTTATCATTGTTAGAAGAGGTCTGACAAAAACTAACAGTAAAATACATTTTCAGGGGGTATTGAGAAATGCCAGTGAAGTCGAGATAACGTCTAGATAACACTCCCATTTAGAATCCCGACTGAGAGAAAACGGGAAGCTTCCAGTGATTTATATAATTATACAGTGCAATTAAATATTTCGTATTTATTTATCTATAACAATTGTTAATTTTTATTTTCTTATTATATTATCATTATTAATTTACATAAATATGAACTTAGCCTTTTATCGAACTAGTTAATCACTTTGATCTAAAATACCTGGCATTTGGTTAGGAATATCAAATTCGCATTTTAGGCTTGTGTATTCGAAGAATTTAGTGACACATTTGTTTTATTCTTCTTTGAAAACTTAAAATATCGCGTTATATACGATTACGAATACCACCGTAGTCTCAAGGATATACGAGTACAACTCGAAGGATTAATGATTTGTATGGCGAAGCTACTGTAAAAGAAAGCACAGTACGTGTTGGGTTCCAACGATTTCTTTCTGGAAATTTTGACTTACGGAATAAATGTGCTCGTAAAAGCGGATCCATCGCAAAACACTCGCTGTGTAAGATAAAACAATTATAATTCTCATAAGATAAATGGGAAAAGTGAAATAGCTAGAGAAATGGGTACCGGTGGAATTGACTGAAACACACCAACAAACACGCATTGAGTCCTGCGTTGCATTATTCAACCGTTACGAACGAGGAAATTTGAATCGTATCATTACTAATGACGCAACCTTTACGACAATTGGAAACGCTCATCACATTGGTTGAACCGAGGAGTACCGGCCAAATGCTGTTTCAAGCGAAAGTTGACCCACACTCTGTTATACATTTTTCACGCAAAACCTGTAACCTGTGTTTTTACGAAAGTGTACAGTAATATAGCTTAGATATAAGAATAAATATAGGCTATGTCATATTAAAATATTCTTGAATTAGTGGGGATATAAAAGCAAAATGTCAACTTAATTGGAAAAAGTCATTTGAGAGAGAAAGGTCAACTTAGTTTGGAAAAATCCATCTGTGAGGTATCTCTGCGTGAGTTGCGTAAACACGAAGATAATATAGTCGTTCATTTGTTTTAGCAATTGACCATAATTTGCAAATACAATAACTAATTTAAATTTATTTATGGTACACTTATGAAAATATAATGGATTTCAGATAAACGGCATTGTAGATGTGTGCTGTTACGAGTTTTTGTAGAACTTTTTAAGATATTAAGTCCCATCATTATCATCATCTTTGCGTAAGTTTTTACGGTTTTTGCAACGACACATTGTTTTCAAATGACAGTATTTTTTTACAAGACTTATTCTTACATTGTGGTACATTTTAAAAATATACTTATAAATTACACCTTATGTCTTGTTGTGGTGTCTAAGTTATATTTTTGTAAAGTTTTATCAAAGTCCGTTTAGTAGTTTTTGAGTGAAAATGTAACGAAGATAATCATCGTCATATCACGTCAGCCTGTAAAGACCCAATTTAGGGCCATGAAACTTTTCTGGAAGGAAATTATGGGCATAACCATCACGCACACCCACTACCTATTGGAAATTTGTAACTTTGCAAAATACACAGTTCTATATTTTGCCACATAATTACGATGATATTATAATAACATTCCTCAGGTTCAGGTTTCCTAACGATGTTTTCCTTCACCGTCAGCCCATAGTGTTATTAATTTAATACAATGAAATAAAGTAAAGTACGCGAATTCCGAAAAATTCGTTGGTAAATACCGGGATTATGGAGAATCGACATTCCAGCAGTGAAACCATCACAAACACTTTTTTAGTTACAATACGGACTAATACAGATTTTCTCTATAACTCTCTTTCCAGGACGAGAAGAAATACGATGCGAACGGGAAGAAGAAGAAAAGAGTCGTATCAGCACCACCTGAGAAAAACAATAGAAGTTGCATCAACGTTATTACATGTGGACTTCTGGGCTGAAATATAACTGGAATGAAAAATCACAGTGCGAATGTTGGAGTCGATTAAGTTTAATATTTTTTTTACTCAATAATATAAAACGATTAAAAATATAAATGTATGTTTAAATTATATTTATTTAGCCGATACCTGCCCGTTTCGTTGACCACAAAATAATGACTAAGGTTCAATGGAATCCAAGATGAATAGTCTGGAATTACAGTCCTTTTTTTTTTTTATAAACGTGGGGAAATCCATTATGGATACCCATCCTCCCGGGGCAGAGAATGGGTTATGTCCGACTCTGCACCTCCCACGCAGCACACTCAGCCAGGGTATGCTGCGCGGTGTCCTCCTCAGCGCCGCACTCGTGACATGCGGCGGTCGGCTCCCTGCGAGCGATCTGGTGCAGGTACCAGCCAAAACAGCCATGGCCGGTCAGCACCTGCACCAGTCGGAACGTCAGGAAGCCCCACTCCCTATCAAGCCACTGCGGCAGGACCGGGCGGACGGCATCCACCGTATATCGCCCATACCGCGCGTCCGCCAGATCCTGCCGCCACCGCTCTATTGCAACCACCCTCCCTTCCTTACGCCTTACCTCTATCTCCCTGGGAGCCGGAGGCTCTCCCAAACGTTTTCTGCCTGGAATCACAGTCCTATGCCAATACATACCGACCTGGTGCATGCTAATTACTTGTTTGAAGTGAAATCTTTTGGTAAAGATATGTGATAAAGAATTTTATATTCCTAACTAATATTATAAATGTGAATATAAGTTTGTTTGTTACGCTTTCATATCGTAACTACTCAATTGGTCGTTATGCATCTTTACATACATGTTGTCAACGGTACAGAAGAGGATATAAGATACGAAATTAATACATTTTATTGTACAATATTTCATGCTTAAGTTACTTTTAAACCACGAGTAACTCAAAATTAAGTTTTTAATTGTACACAAATTTTAGATATTATAAAAAAGTTAGCAAAAACTGTCGACCCAATTGAAAGTATCGGGTATCCGACCTATTACTCCAAACAGAAGTACTGTTCCTAAGGGGTAAGTTAAGTCAACATAACCGCGAGCAAAGCCGAGGGCAAATGTGTTTAGGTTAGAATATCTAGGAATTACTCTTATTTGTATTCTATATTTATACTTCGATGCTACCAAGCCTTCGGTCTCAGAGAGATAAAATATTCTATAACACAGCAAGAATGGCTTTCATGTTCTTAAAATTAATTATGTTCCTAATTTTTTTTTACGAGGTGTCATAGTTGCTGTGCTAAGAAGACCATGCTAATGGAAAAAAATTATATAAATTGCTTAGCATTGTCATTCAAATTAACGAAAAGTAACGAATAGAAAATAAGCGATTAAATGAAGTAAAATTACATTTATTTATTTACTAAATACTAATGTTTATTAGTTCAATTAATTAATTATGGTAATTAATTTATGTATTTAAATCATGAAAGTTGACACTATATGTTCGAGCAACTTGGCATTCCTTACTAGTGTACTGGAATACTTGTGTGTGTGGGCTTCCAATAAAACTCTTCGCACGGGAACAAAACGAAACAGATGTGGAGAAATTGCTTGCATAATTAAGTCTCATGCGGTTGTCTAATTCTTTTAATAGTCAGATATTTCATTAGGGACCCGCTCCGGCTACGCCCGTGCCTATATGCTAATGTCGCATAATAAAAGATTTAGATTCATTTCTTGACACTTCGATATTCACAATTCATTAAAAACAAAAGAATTATGAACTATCTTTACACAGATAACGTTTTTGTTGTGCGTAATTTTAAATCCGTGATATTTTCTGAGGTATTTATTAAATTTACTAGCTGTGCCCGCGACTTCGTCCGCGTGGAACGGAATATAAAACACAGTGATTAATAAAACAATCTGAATTTATATCTGTATATGTTGTATATTTGTAATGTAATGTGTCAGGCTAAAAACGAATAATGGTTACACCCCTTTGTTACTTTAATAGTAACTCAAAATTAGGGCTTCCAAGTTTCTTTGATGTGTGTAAAAACCTTGGGCCTAGCTATAGTGTTGCATCTATCGTCATACAGTCAGATAGTTCGTAGCACACAACGGTAATGTGTACCAACACCTAAAGTTATTGCGAACATGGACAAAACTTCGTGCAATTTATACACACAGGTATAGGAGTAACATAGCACTAATATTCTAATGTAACAACTGTAAAAACAATATTAACTCCTGGACTGTCCAAAACCATAAATAATTAAATTCTATACAAACTAATGTAGATCTGAGGCATAGGTCAATAGACTGTTGTTAGCATAAGCTTAAAAAATACCTGATTTATTACAAAGCTATGAAAAATAACAAATAATGAATTGTAAATTAATAATTTTCATTTAAAATGTATCATTAAATAATTTTTTTATTTGTACGAACTTTTTTTACTAAACCATGAAATTTACAATGGACGATGTAGTGAAATTATAAAATTATTGAAAACATAATCTGCCATTTTGAGATCTGAGTCTTATAAAACCAGTCGAGGGCTTATAATATTCATTCATATATACTTGACATAGCACATTCTTATTATTATTTTTATGTTATCCTTTCTTTTATTTGCACTGCCTGCAGTCTATTTTTTCCACGGTAGCGCTGGAAGAAAATGGAAGCTCCCTTATGCATAAACCATAAAGTATTCGTTAATTCAAAGCGTAATTAAGACATTAGAATCAAGGTAAATTTATAAAAATTATAATTCAAAGTAAACCTAAAAACACAGAAATTATCTCATTGTTATCTATACTCTTTGTTGCAATAACATTCTTAAGACAGTAAACCAATAAAATTATAACTTTATCGCCATCTGTTGTCGTCAAAAATAAAGTCTGTTATTGCTTCTAAAGATGATTTCTTTTTACATTTATGTTCAATGAACAATTTTAGTCGCTTTTTTATTATAATAAAAATTGTCCTAAAATATGATAAAGTTCAATAACTTGTAATATTTACAACACAAAACTAATGAGAAATTTACAAATTTAATCATAAACCTCTTGCGATCGAAAAATAATAATTATATTTTACTTATACAAAGTACAAAGTAAGTTATTCAATTTATAGAAATATGTAATATATGTAATTGGCCAATTTTTAGATTGTATATTATAGTAGTAATAGATTTAGAAAATGGCGGTTGAACGCCATCTATTAGCAATAATGCATATTAATTAATTACTGAACATCTTAGGGTATTAATATTTATTTATGTGAAAATAAAATATTAACTATTTTTCTTTCGTTCTATGTCTTAGTAATGTTATACTGTGGTAATGTTTATTTATGTTATAAAATACGCTGGTTTTTAGGTGAGGCTAAAGTCCATTTACTTATCTATTTTTATCTCGTACTTAACTCCTGTCGTCATTAAAATTACAATAACTTTTGATAGAGTGAACCGATTTTAATGAAACAAAAAATTTATGTTGCTCCAGAATAGGCTTGATTAGTTTTATCAGAAACCTACTAATTTAGCAGCGATGCCTGTTCAAACAAACAGACAGACATTTCTAAAAATGATAGAAATGGATTCTATTACTTATTCTTAGACACCTGCAACAATTTTTTTCTCAAAAATCAAAAAAGTACAGACATGTTGAATTTACATTCTTACTATATGTATAGATATGTTTTAAAAGGCAGTTCTACGTTAAATACCTAACATAACTAAATTATTGAATTGGATAAAGGTTACAACTATATCGATAAAAACAGCGTCTCAAATAGCCAAAATTTTTACTCCTTTTTAGTACTTTATAGGGTTTATCGTTTGACCACAATCTTACCTCATGTTAAATGGCGATGTGATCCAAGATAGTAAACACGTTAAACCTAAAGGAGGACTAGCTCTCAAGTGCAGCTGCCGGAACACGCCCATAGGTGCTTGGCGACAGATTTTCTGTATTTGGCTGTAGTTGCCAAACGGACTTAGAAAAAATTCTACCACCACCATGCTATGGTTTCTTTACGATGTTTTACTTCATTGAACACTCTGGCTCATTCGGAAGGATACGTTCCTATGTCGCGTCGATCGAATATGTATAATATATAAATAACTACTGTAAGTTATCCTTAGGAAATAGACATATTTTACGTGGCATTTTTGTGCAGGTTTTATAAAAATATACAATTAATTTAGCCAACGTTAGCAACGTAAGTGCCCGAGAATCCCTTCTTACGAATTCATTAGAATGTGTGTTACACTTGTTTACTATATATAGATATAATGTACATTAATGATATACGTAGATTTTCCAAAAGAAATCATTATCAAGTCATCATCAGTCATCGTCATCCACTGTAGGGTCATAAGTCTATTCTCGAAGGAATGTATGGGCATAATCATCACGCCAGCCCACGACGCATTGACGATTATAAACTTCGAGAAATTCGCAGTGTTCTCTATTGTACCCATATACGGTGGTACTACAACAATATTTGCAGGTTCAGGTTTCCTTGCGATGTTTTGCTTCACCGTCAGCTGATAATGTTACTAATATAAAATAGTAAATGTAAGTGTATAATTACGAAAAAATCACTGGTGCATGCCTGGGTTCGAACCAGCAGACATCGGATTGATATTCCACAGGTAAAACCACTGAACCTCCAAGACTTAAATCATTTATGTAGTTTAAAAGTACTTACGGAACACCGACTTTTTTATATTATTTATCATTATCATACCGATTTATTTATTTCAATTATCTGCTTGGATAAATGTTTACAAACCAAGTTAAATCTCGTCATTTCTGTACCCTGAAAACTAAGCGAGCAGACAGACCGACAGATGCTAATTTATATCAAAAATAAATTGAATATTGAATCAGCGCAAAACCTTCGGTATTATGTGACATGTCATTAAGGGAACTGCGCTCACTTGATTCGTCGGTCGTAGTTAACTACAATTCCGTTTACATCGAAAGGGATTTATTTGTACTCGCTAAAATAACTTAGACTTATAATCTCAGTTAACCCATGATCACACTTACAACTAGTAGCTGTGCCCGCAACTACGTTCACGTGGAGTTTCGTCATGTATAAAAATATTAATTACAAAATTCATATGCAAATATATGTGTTAAAATTCAACATTGATGTTTTAACCGAGTCTCATTCATTATGAACGAATCTGTTCTCCGAGACGCAGCGTGGTACTTGGTTGGCATCCACTCGATGCTCATATTCTCAATATACATATCTGACCCTCGGGTAACGGCTTTGTGCTTAAAACAACAGTTGGCCGTGACTAAAATACATTCTTATTTTTATGTAATTGCCATGCAGCTTGTCGAAACGATGACTTTAGCCTAATAAATGAGTCGGTTTGAATTTTAAACGCAAGTAAATTGTTCTAACCGTGCCATTCCACATGCCACACAGGCATGATTTAAAAACTAGAAACTGTGACAAACTGGTCGTTCCATGTTTTAGACTCAGTAAAACCAGTAACAGTTTTTTAGGTAATAGTGTTAGGTTTTATAACAAAGTCCCAAAGCATATTACTGATTTGCCAGACTATAAGTTTAAGTGCCATGTTAAGCGGGTTTTGGTGTCAAAGGGTTATTATAGAGTGGATCAATATGTGAACGATGGTGATGTTTGGAATTGACTCCTCTCTGTGCATCCACTAAAATCGATTGTAATGTATAATGAATTTTAATTATATAAGTATATGTTATAAAGATAAACCCGATCGAGTTTCTTGCCGGTTCTTCTCGATGACTGGGATGTATTCCGAACCGGTGGTAGTTTTGACGTTCATAAGCGCCTTCTTAGGGCCTAAATTGAATAAAGTATTTTTGATTTGATTTGATTTCATTCGGTAGCGACTCTCACCTAACTGTCTTTTTCAGTTTTCATTTAATGAGCTAATCTCATCTCAGAAATAATCGTACATTTACTATCAGATATTTCAACTTCAACAAAATCATAATGTAATACAGTCCGTAGGTCAAAGTTTAATAGGAAAATTTAAGAAAATGTTACCCGTAACACGCCAGTTAAAGGAATAACAAAGTAAAATAATGTCAGACACTAACCGATATTCACGAAACCGAAGAGCTTAGTAGTTAAGTACTAAATTTCATTTTTCATCGAATACGTAACGCAACGAATTGAAACCCATTGAGAACAGTCATAGTTATTGGATATAATACTTTTCTGATAAATATCAGTAATTTTTGTATAGTTTAATAACTATAAAAACAAATAACGAATACTTCTATTGCCATAATTAATATTTACACGTAGTGCTAACAGATAACGTATTGTAGCCAAATTCATAACAATTTTTAATCGAAATAAACAAAACGGACCAAAAAATAAATTTGCATCTGTTTTAAACATTATAATACTATCTATGTTCGACTTTAAATTCTTCAGAACATTAGAAAATACTAAAACAATACATTTAGCGCCATCTATGAACTGTTTTTAATAGTTCATTTTTTATATATTTTTATATCTTGTAAAAATAAATTAATTTGAATTAATTCCATTTCGTTTCGATTCAGTCCAAAGTATATTTAATATTCGGATAAGATATACAGATGTTTGTTTAGTTTGTACAAATGTTCATATATGTTAATAATATATCCTATGTGTTATAAAAATTATTACGGTATATAAACCATTACCAATACGATCGAATAGAATCGAAATTGGTTGAGTAGTGTTTTTGTGAAAGCGTAACAAACCTTTCTCAACAACATCGCCTTATGATTTTAAGTTACGCAATAGCATATTATATTTACCTTATGATATTAAAATTTTACATAATATATTTAAATTGCAAATCTTTAAAGTGAGGGAAGTCACCTTAAATGTAATAAAAATATGTTCGGAACCCCGCGGCGAGACATTTGGCTTTCAGATACAAATATGTCAATTAATTTATAATATGTCATACAGAGGAAATACAGCGTCAAGTGTAATATTGAAAGTATTAATTTGATGGTTAAATAAACTGAATTAGAATTTATTTTAGTAAAGCATTTAATGTTATTTTCTTTTTATCAAATTTGACAACTTCAAATCATATGATTGTAGTGTATAAAAAATACAAATCATCCGCACCCTGAAAATACCTTATACCATTCTAGAATTCTCTCAAAGTATCCTAACAAACTCATTGTTAAAAATAAAAAATAGATGAATCGTTGAGGCGTGGGAAAAAGAAATGTGTATATTAACATA
The DNA here is from genome assembly GCA_035772565.1 of Antheraea assamensis. Classification (NCBI taxonomy): domain Eukaryota; kingdom Metazoa; phylum Arthropoda; class Insecta; order Lepidoptera; family Saturniidae; genus Antheraea; species Antheraea assamensis. The sequence goes on along the minus strand of JAQQSE010000046.1, from coordinate 534,253 downwards.
TGTAACACCTTGCCACTCTGACTGTTGTGGGTAATCAGTAGGGTTAAAAAAATATCACGTCTCGATTTTTTTGAATCACTTGAATTATGACAACCTTTCAGAGAGTTCCACCAATCGTTTTATGTGCTATTTAAGGTCACAGGACGTCCGAGGATAGTTCTTTTCTATACACAAAAGCTTACACGAAGAGAAGCAGAAGAAATAAATCTGTAATGGGATTGAAGCGATGATGGTTCACTATTTGGCATATTTGGACACCGCGTTGACCGACGTAGGTTCGAATCCTTGCGAATGAGCCGTACCTTTCTTCTATGAAGGAAAACATCGTGATGACACAATAGTATGGTAATAAAGGGTTTTTTACGCCCGCTTGGCTAGCTACTACCCTTAAATTGGAAATCTGTTGCCAAACATCTATTGGTGTGTTCCGGCAGTTGCACTTGGGAGCCAGTTACCCTCTAGGCCTAAAGCGTTTATCATTTTAGACCACATAATCATTTAACATCAGATGTGATTGTAGTCAAGCCTATAAAAAATGGAAAAAATTGCGATTACAGCATTATAACGTGTAAGTCCCAGCACATTGTAACTATGTGATAGTGAGTCTATGTCATTATTGCGTTTGCGAGTATAAATATCTTTATTTCGACGCAAAGGATTTTTTTTTACCTACAGTAAAGTTTTGAGGAAAATCGTATTGGGTGAAATTACATATTTTAAAGATCCACAAAGTCCAAAGTTGACAATTGAAAAATAGTTATGTACATCTATCCCCTCTATTTGTCAACAGATTCTCTTTTTGCTTAACAGTTGTTAACAAGTTTTCTTTTCCACAATACTGACGAGTTGAAGCCTTTGTTTGTAAGTCTCTATTCATTATACTTCACGCACGTTACGTCTACAACTTTAGCAATATTATAAATGCGAAACTTTGTTTATCTGTTTATTTTTACGCTTTCACGCCTTAGCTACTGAATCGATCATCTTCATTAACTAAACTGGAGCTATGGGCAAATGCTAGTTTCACATAAATGCGTGAACGTAATATAGCGCTATATATTTATACCATAATTAACAATGCTACTCACAAGCTAACTCGTTACGGTTCTTTTTTCTCAACTGCTAAATCTTAAAATGAATCAGAGCATGTAGTCTCTTATAACTTTTAAATATTCTCTCGAGTTCTAAGAATTAAATTTTAATCACGTATTCTCAACTTTTATGGGTCTAGACTCATTTGATTGCACATTATAATCACATTAATATTGCCGAGTTAGTTGAAATAGAAAACATACTCAATTTCTTCTTCTTTATTTTTTGGCTCCGTCACGGTTTGTGCACTAGCCAGTGTCAAGTAACAAGATTTTGGCAAGTAAGTGTCTTGCTATAGTTATAATGTTCTAACAAAATGGTGGTTTCCTTGTTAGAATTTTCCATGGAGCTTTGGTGGCATCTCAGAATGCATGCTCCGTGGTATAATTTCCTATCCACTTCACTTGTGCATAATAACCGAACTACGTAAAACACCACCAATATTACAAAATATAGAGTCTAATAACACAAGATTATGAATAAAATATTAAAACCACTACATGACAGACTAAGATCCCGCCAAAAACTCTCCCATACTCAATTTAAAACGTTCACATAAAAACATGTAAAAGCGTCATCTGTTATGTACAATTTAAAACGTTTTCTTGTGTGATGTGACAGGTACTATGATTAATACCAATGTAAAAGTGGTTTGGTTTCGTGATTCCGCATAATTTCACGACTGGGTATAAATGAGATTGTGAAAACTGTTCGGTCTCTACACGTAAACTGTTACGTTTTTTATGTGAACCTTTACGCAAAATACTTGAAGTAAATAATATCCCTAACATTGTTCAAAATGCATTGCAAAATACAAAAAGACGGGTTACATAGAAAATCATGGATTACAAGAAATAAAAGATTGATATCTATCCTACGAATACTAAATGTCTAAAAACGGTTTGGCTGATTCTAAAGAGATGTTATATAGAATTCAATTTTAATCGTTTTTATAAGGCTGTAAATATATCGTTAGATTTAATTAAAGTTTGATTTACGGTCAGCGTATTGGGTGGGTAACATCAATTAAATTGTAAATTTCTAACAGAATTTTTATACCCTAAAATAATAATAATAATTTTTTATCAATGTACATTTTTTTCAATATCCTCCAAATCTAGGTTATGCTAAAATTTGAAGCAAATTGCACATTGGAAAAATCAGTTAAAAAACAATTACACAAGTCTACCGTACCGTTAAGAAAAAATAACAATTATAAGGACATCTAGCGTTAACGATATAAACAACGTAATTAATTTAATCATATTCAACGTCACTTTCTTAAATATTAATTAGTTCCGTGTAGATGGCACTGATATACAATATTTGTAATAAGAATGCTATGTACATATTTCGAAATTTATTAAATATTATCAAAACACGAAACCCGATTTCCTACTACATTTAATATGTACACAACAGCACACTTGTTTCCATGTAACAATAAAGACAATTAGATGTAATTATTTAATAAAGAATTCGATGTCGTGGCATTTTTCTATGGCGTCCACATGCACTAATGACCTATTTTTTTTTTTTAGCAAATAACATCACTCGGGTAAGAGCTTTGTTCAATCAGTTCACTTCTAAAATAAAAGTCACATTTATCCAAATCGTTTATTCAAGCAAATGAACATAATAATATGAACAAAGTATAACATTAAATTTATCTACTTATGATATTTACATTCCTTACATCTCTATACTTAAATATATCGATTATTCTACGTAAATACTCCCTAATATACTTACACTAACGTAGAATAGAAATGCAGAATAAAATTTAACAATTAGTACATAACATACAAGACACGTGCTTATATATAGAAAAAAAGTAAACTCAAGATGGACGTGATTCCCGAAACGCGCTAAAAATATTATTCTGCATTTTTATGTCATATTTTTAACCTTAAAAATAACAAATTATTGAGTGATTCAATAATATTGTCCTGTGAATCTATTTCAGAGATACTTAGTGCACAAAATAACGAACAATAAAGGATACAGATAACATGACTCTCTAGGTATTTAGATTATTGCATTAAAATTCCAGGTCCAGTGAGACAATGTTGTGGTAGCCTCAGACTTGTTAATTTCGGGATAGGCTCACCGCTGTCCCTCGTTAACTTTCAAAATACCACAAAACAAGAACAACACTTAAATTGTGATTAAAATAAATAAAGGGTATAATGTGATTGAACTATAAAAGACTAGCCATGTTATAAGAAGCCATTGACTATCTGAATCATACAAGTGCAAACATATCTTAGTACTATAAACACAACTGATTGGAAACTGAAATGAAATAAACTTTGAGATGTTCTTACGGAAGACAAAATCTAAAACTCGAACTAAAACCACATTAAGTATGGAATACATATAAAACAAACCATTAACACATAATTACGGTAAAATTACTGAATACAGGAATTACAAATTATGATTAAAATTAACAAAATAAACTTGCGTCTGGTTAGTGGCCATGTCATTGATAACATTTATATTAAACTATATACAACAACAGTTCAATTATGAATTGCTACATAGACACTTTCACATTAGTATGCTTAGCCCAGGCCACATAAGTTTGGTATGACTTTTTCTATTCGTTGAAAACTATGAATGCTAATACATATATATGTATATATATATATATATATATATCATTATATAACATTTACAAAACTGTGTGTTAGTTAGATAATATTACTATTAATATTATTTTTATTTATATTATAGAGATAAAATATTTATTTTGTAAAAACTCGTATAGGTACTTTCTCTACAAACCCATGTAACATACAAAACACATAAACTATGTCATAATAGATAAAAAAGAATTTCATTGTCTGAGCACACTTGGTGATGAGTTAAAATTTACATTCTGAATATTATTTCACTTCCGTATATCAACCTGTACAATTTGTTTCACATGCACTGCATATGCTCACAGCATTTAAGGGCACTCTGAGGATACACCATAGTCCAGACAATTCAATGCATGGCTCATTGCTGCTGATTCGACTGTGTCGCTTGGCTAGCCGATTTTGTGATCACAATCGTCTGTTTACCGCCCACACCAGACTTGCCTAGCTGCAGCATATTAGATGGTAATGTAATAATCTTGTTTCCACCTACTGTATTAGTTGATACCAACTTCACGATAGTCGCGCCTGGCGCGATGTTCTGAGCCTGTCCAGCCGTCGCCGGTACAGTCGTCCTATTCATCATTGCCACCTTGGGCATTGTGGCTACAGTCATACCAGTTGAGGTTTTAACTAGAGTTACATATTGCGGTGTGTTACTGGTCTGTGCTGTACTACCCGGTGTTTTCTTGATTATGACTGGTATTCCGGGGTTACCGCCTGCTTGCCGTAAAACTGTCGCCCCCGCCATCGTCGCTGTAGTAGTGGCTGCTGTCGCCGTTTGTTCACTCGATTTTGCAGTCAAGATTTTGTACACTGGAGTTTTCATCTGTCCAGCTAATTGTATAGAACCACCACCGCTCGCTATGACAGGCAAGTTACCCGTTCCTAATTTAACGGGTACACCTGCTGCTACTTTCGTTTGTAAGTTGACTCCAGCCTGAATTGGCATACCGCCTGCAGTTTTTACAAGTACATTGCTTGTTCCAATTTTCATATTACCTGCGCTTAGTTTCAAGGGCATATTTGTAGTCGGTACTTGACCCATTTTGTGTATACTGTTTGTTGGTAATTTACCTTGGATATTGGCGGCGCCTATCTTCAGGGGCACTGTGTTGCCGGCGAGTTTGAGTGGGACGTTAGCGGCGCCGAGTTTCACAGGCATACCAGCACCTCCACCGGTTTTCACCTGCACGAAACGCGGAGTACCTGTCCCACCAGCAGGAGAGCTTAGCACGATTTGCGACTGCGCTGTTGACACACGAACCGTCGCCGGCGTAGCGACACCGCTGACAATTCTTGCTACACCTTGCGGTGTGACAGCTGCTACCTTGACTTGCTGGGAGGATCCCGGTGTCACTGGTGATTTCACAACTGCTTTTGCCTGATAAGTCTGTTGTTTCATATTTGGAGCACAAGGAATTTTGACCGTTGCAGGCTGTGCAGCCATCTTGATGGTACCCGGAGTTACTTTTTGCGGTGTTGTAACTATTGGAGTGACAACAGGAGATACAACGGCTGCTACTGGGCGTGAAGGCATCTCCGTGGGTGTGACTGGAACAGGTGTTGGCAAAGGTGAAGTTAATCCAAATGCCTTGGCTGCATCGCTTTGGTTAGAGATTGGTGATGCAGGTGGTTGCGCCGATACTGGTTCTGCAGCTGAGGGGAAGCGTGTAGGAGTCACTTTACCGCACTTTTGTACTTGGAGGAGATATGTTGTGACTGTATTTAATGCAGGCCAGCACAACTCAAGTGATGTAGTACCCGCACGGACTAGAGCTACTCGTCCAGCTTGTGGTGGTACTCCAACTTCTAGGTACCACAGATCTTTGCAGCAAATTTGGTTATTCCAAGTTTTCCTATACCCATCTCTACCGGACCATATGTAAAGTCTTGTTTGAATAGCGACAGCACTATGACCAGCCCTAGCTCTTGGTACGCATTCTTCAAATTTATCTAGGGCTATATTATCCCATGTCATGGATTCTAAATTAAGTGAAGCTAATGAGTTAGTACATTTCCATTCCTTTTCATGCGTGGCAAGTTTAGATTCATCTGGTACTAATGGGACCCAACCCCCATATACATACATATGGTGACCGATAACAGTTGCAGTGTGTAATGAACGAGGTAACGGTGGTGGCCCTCCCACTTCAGGTCGAGACCAGGACATACTGTCGACATCTAGTATCCAGAGATCTCCGAGACGTGATCCGCTCATACCGCCATAGATGATGAGCGACGATTTTCCAGAGTTTCTATCAGTGTACGCAACACCGCTATGAGATTCGCGAGGCGGTGGTAACTGGCCAAAAGTTAACGGGATGTCCCAAACAGTCATCGACGAATTAGGATAAAGCTCTAAAGTATACAAATCATTTAGATATCGTGGTATATTGTTCTTGGGGTCGTCGCTTTCATTAGCGAGGCCACCGAATAGGTACACTTTACCGTTCAGGAGAGTAAAGCTATGACCGAGTCGCGGACATGGCGGGGGACCTTGTTTAGGCGGCAGCGGTTTCAAACGTTTCCATTCCCACCGCGAAGCCTGCAGTTCATACAAATCGTTAGAATACTTGCCGTACTCAACCATGCCGCCAAAAACGAGGAGCCGTGTCCCGTCGACAACGAAGCCGTAAGCGGCGCATCCTGGAGGCACTTCTCCCTTTGTAACAGGTACGAACCATTGGTTTGTAGTCGTATTGAAGACGTGCAGCTCATGAACTATTCCTTCGTTTCCGCCGCCGAAAACTATCATCAAATCTTTTATGGCGACCGCGCGATGACCATGTCTGGGTCGGGGTTGAGGGCCGGTAGGATTATACACTTTTTGCCACTTAAGTACGGCGTTTTCCTTCATTTTTACTACACATTTGTTACTAAAAGCTTTACACCGTATGTATCGCTCTGGATGCGTATCTACAGCATAGACAATGAGAAACGTCGTAAATAAGCTTTGAAGAAAATATTCAGGTTAGTAGAAGCTACCTAAGAAAATCTTATTCGGTTCTCTCTTTCGCACTTTAGTATTGCCCCTATGAGTAAAATAAAATCACCTTATGGAGCTTACAGTGTACAACAAAAATGGCGTTAGCAACAGCGCTGCCAAAATAATGCGAATAGAAAGAACGGCGTCGGACGTCAAGAAATTGTCTATAGTTAAATATAGTTTTAAAAATGTTTTTGATTCTATGGTTTAGCCAGAGTTGTAAATAATTTACATTGTTATAAATCGGTTCGCACCGTTTTTACTATATACACAATAGTTACATAATGCAAAAATAATGATTAGTCAATTAACTACAACATAAAAATACTATAGGCAAAATTATTATTTATGTTGTTACCATAAACATAAAAATTGTTTTCATTATAGTACTTTAGTTACAACTCGGAAACACACTAAAATTATAATTACTATTGATACAAAATACTTTCAAACAATTATCTTTTCCATAATCCTTTATGTTGAAATAATTATATAATAAATATAAAATTATATTATAAGTAGAAAAAAGTGTTGTAAATTAGATTCCATGCAAAATCTGCAAAATGGTGGCTTATTATGAGCATTTTTTGGAAATTAAAATTTTTATATGTATTTATTATGATAAAAAGTTTGCAAATGGAATTTTTATTGATAAAATTCAATAAAGAATTACGCAAATTAATAGTCTCTTTTCATAAAACATTGCAATTCGCGGTTACCGTTACTTACCTGAGCACAAACCATGGACAAGTATTGAATAATTTTCATATTATGAATATCTACAAGTAAAATGACTACACTTCTTTAATGCTATATTATGATCTAATATACCAAGAGATCAGATCCCATCTAATATAAAAACGAGTTATGAAATTTATTTGCTTGCCAAAATATTAACATGGATGTACATTTTGAATAACAGTGACAACAATACTTGCCATTTGTTACCTATTGGGATTTGGTCCATCTGTTTGTGAAAATACTGATGAGTAAAACATACAAAGCAATGGTTCTCAGAGTATTTTAAGATCATTTGGACAATACGTAAAACTGCAAACCGGTAATATTTCATTATATTCTAAGTAATGATGCTGTTTGGTTGTTTTTATTATGACTGAAAATAAAAAACGTCACGCGATGTACCCAGGCGGTCACTTATCCAAGTACTGATTGCACTCGACGTTGTTTAACTTCAGTCATCAGAGAAGAATCTGTATTTTTAGCATTCTACCCGACATAGTGTTTACCTCCAGCAATTTTCGCCACACAAATAGGTTGTGGATCGGAGTCTCAAATGTCTCGCAGAAGAAGTTTCACTTTAATATTTCAAGAAATGATGAGCTTGTTTTTTTCACTTTTATTATTCTTAAGAGGGTATTTTTAAATATGTATCCATGATCTCTGTAAATACAGTTAATAATTAATAAGTTTGATATTTATAATGCAGCGGACATTACAGTAAGCAAATATGGTTCAGAAATTCTATTTACATCGGTTAATTGTCAACATTACGTCGTATGTAAGAATAATACAAAAACAAAGTCTAACCGTTTAGAATTAAAGTACAATCAAAATTATTTATATAGCACCAGTACATAAATTATATACTGGTGCTGGTAATTATATAATTTTCTAGACGAATATCTGAAACAGCTCGTTCAGAATCTTAAGTTGGCAGCACTAGCTATAAACGCGGGAAAGGATGACCTTCGAGAGTTCAACGAATGATAAATTTGTTATTTTCCCGTATATTGTCTATGATTTTGAGAAAGATTTCAAGATCTTTAAAATAAAGTAAGTTATTTACAAGATGTAGGAGTTTATTATTTCTAAATTGCTTATTTCAAAAGTATGAATTTACTGATTTTATTAAATTTAAATGTACGGAACTATAGGATTACAGAACTACAGCTATAGTTCGTCCATTCTTAATAGATGGCGTTGAAATAAATATGAATATTATGTATGATTCTTTGATTATATCTGTATATATAATCAAAGGTACGATATTTTCTTGATTTCTACATAATATATGTGTAATTTTGATTAACATATTCTTTCAAGGGCCACCTTTTTCTATTACTCTCCTCTTTAGACCTCGCCGAATCTAACGCTGTGTAATATTTTCAGAAATGTTGTTGTACAGTTTATACAGTGTGATAATAAGAGTCATCGGCTTCTTGACATTTGAAAACACCAATGTATATCGTAAGTTATCTTATCTCACAAAAGAGTGTTTACTTACCTTGCTGTGGGCAATTTAAAATATGGAGTATATCCATACATCTTTTTTATTAATATTATATTAAAAAAACTATAGCCTTAAAATATCGGTGGTGATAATTTAGACCTTATACAATACATAAATGAGAATGCTGATATTACATTTTATAAAAAAGTTTACAAAGTAATATTTAATTTTGTTTTATAAAAGCACCTCATAAATAATGACACAATTTTACGTTCAGTATACTTAAATATGTATGTATGTACATAAACAGCTTTGAGATCAAATAAAGTAATTAATTAAAATTACAATTTTCAAATATGAACGGGTTCATAATTATTTTCTACGTAAGAAATCGAGTCCATAAGGGCCAAAAAATTTGCGATTTCATCAGAGTTAAGAGATTTCATAACATGTAGCGATTTTGTAGCACTGTATTTATTTACTTGTTCTTAAGTTCTCCTTGGTTAATTAGACCGATTTCCCAATAATTCCTTCTGGCAACGAGTTTTACGGTGTCGATTATCCACTACCAGTAATGTTAGAAACTAGTTTAATCAATTTTGATGGATTACGACCACAAAACATTAGGCAAAAAAGTTATTATATCGGTGCGCATAGGCATGCTGCGATACGGGCTCACCCGTTCTATATATTACAAGGGTGACGATTACGACAATCATAAGCTAGTAACAGTTAGAGTCTTTTAATTGTTCGCTTTGAAATAATTATTTTTGAATTACAATATATCGTGTTAAAAAGAAAAAAATAAATAAAAAGGATATATCTTCTTTTGCATTGTTTCACTTTGTTTTTTTTTTATTGAATCACGGCGAAGTGCCTGCATTATGTATAATGGTAAGCACAGTACAATCCAAAAACAACGCTGACCACCGATAGACAAACCACCCATCACTAATCGTCGCTGTGGTGTCGACCTGCGTAAATTTCTCTTTACGTAACGTTTGAAGGATACTATACTATAGAAAGGTGTTAGAGGTGATAATCAAAAACATTACTTTTTTATTTACAAATATCTATTTAGTCTATGTACACATATACTTCCTTCCTGTGCAGTATAATAAAAACTCTATTACGTGCTACCGTGTGTTTTTCTAAAATAAGATAAAACTCAACAAAAGCGACGTTGGTGACATTATTTATGCAATTTTATCAAAATAGATATATCATTCCCATCGTAATTTAAGTCGACTTACAAAATATAATTCAAAAGATTTACGCAACGTTGGAAAATAATCCATCGCCGAAGATTACTGATGTTCCAGATATTAATTTTAAACTTAGTGATAGGCGATGTCTTTTTTTATTATTAACGTGGGGAAATCCATAATAATCTTGGGGTGGGGGAGAGAGTGGGTAATGTGAGACTCTTACTCACTAAAACCCCACGTTGTACCGACCGCTTGTTTTGGTTGCGGCGAAAGAGGATCGTGCAGTGCTCGCGAAAGGTGTTCGCCGGGCGTCGTCCTTATAGGGAGGCAAGCTGGGTACACAATCTGCCGCCTCCCCTCGTCAACCAAACCAGTGCAATGGGGCGATGGGCACCCGGCTGTCTTCACGTCGCGGCGTACGCTATGAATGCTATTTCTTTTTATATAGTAACTAAGTATACTAATTTATTATTTTTTATGTCATTAAAAATAATGTCATATTCAAGCTTTTATGTATCTATCAAAAAGAAAGTAATTAAAAAGTCATGATTTTCCTTCAGTATCAATGACCCTATTTTCTATATTCGTTGATATAATATATAGATATGTAACTTATGAAAAAGTTATAAAATCGCTGTTTTCATGGCGTAATTTTATTCACACTGTGAAACGTTTAATTTCTCTAATCCAAATTGGATAAATGTATTTAGTCTCCTGTCTATTAAATTAATCGCTTACACATAGCTTGTACACCCAGTGTCTTTGCATTTCAGATTAGGTGTACCAATTAAAACTGTGTTGTCTGCAGAACTGGTGACCATTAAACCTTTTATATTTAGTTGCGATTTTGTTACATACTTATTTTGTTGCTATATTATAACATACAAATTGTATGTATTGTGTTACAGGTCTAAAATTGTATGTAAGCATTAGTAATGAACCAGCTCGCTGGTGACAGAAAAGGTCTTTGTAATCGAAATCAAACAACAATTTATTGGTACGACCGAGTTGGAATACCTCATGTGGAACATAATCAAGCCGTTTCGACTTGAACACAGTAAGGAACAAGTATTTCCAGCAATACTTTGTGATAACGTACGTAACGTAAAGTATTGAGAAAATATTATTTTTAACGGAAAAAAATTTTAACGACGTTCGGCGATGAGTGTTTTTTTGTGTGGAGATGTGGAGCAAGCGGCGTGGTGCTTATGTTTTTGCCTTTGGAAATAAATTATATTTTTACGATAATAAACAACGCAAACGAAGTTGCGGGTATCAGACAGTATTTAACAAAATGATAAAACGTTTAACAGGAAATGCTGTAACTATACTGGATCTCTATAATTTTATCAATAGTTTAAGAAACGAATTAAAAAGAAAAAAAAATTGATAGTCCGGCATTCGCGATTCATTATTTCCATTGATTACGACCAATCCAATTTTCCATGAGTAGCTTCATTTTGATGAGACGCCCAACTTTTTCCCTTTCATTCATTTTCGATTCTTGTAGCTAATAGCTGGGATAAAATATATCGCTTTGATGACTCTCAAAAATGTATTACTTACTGTGTTTGTTAAATCTCAAGATAATTATTCGCAAAAATACTTGTCCTACAAAATATATGGATTAATCAAAGAGTCCCCTCCGTCCAACATTTTTCGGTAATGACGTAATCAAAAATGATAACTAACCAGCTGTTTTTTTTTCCTGTTACTTATTTAATATGTATATAATTTAACAACCACATTGTAATAAAGATTGCGTGGCACAGACTCTGTAGGTATTTTGCGAACGGTATAGCTGTCGTTTAGATGGGATAAGTTCGTTTTATGATTATCACAAAGTCTACGTTTTATAGCCAACAATCTTCCTATAGTATTATTTTTGTATTTTGTAAATCATCGATATAAATCTATGTACTAGAATGCCGAGTCGGTATAAAACCGTTCGTTACTATTAAGTTGTATTTCTCGTAGTTTCTTTTTACACGCGTTTGTTGACCGTGTGACAGCATGAGACAGGTGGCGTTTGTTTATGTTAGTAATTGATTAATATGATCCCATTATTTTAACATATCAGCAATATTAGTTTTTTTATGTAATTTTGAAGTAAATGTACTTGTATGTAATGTATTTGATGTAAATGTATTATACATTTGTTTGTGAGCAAAAATATATTATGAAGTATTTAAAATCAATAAACGATCCTTATGAACCTCAAAATCGCCACCGATTCGGAAAATAACCCAGTCATCAAGAAGAACTAGGAAGAAATCGATCTGCTTTATCTTGTTGTCATACATAATATAATTTTACGAACACACATAGTTATGGACATAGATAGTTACATTCATTTTAGCGGATGCACAGGGAGGGTCGTCAGGGATTGTAATTATTTTTACAGTCCAATCTAGTACGTGACCCATTGATATCCTTGTTGCAAATGAGTTCATCGTCCGAACTAGGCCTATCTGAAGGAAAAACGGGTGAGAAGTTAAATTGTATAAATGATTTCTTTTTTGGTCACTGAGATTTTGAAATAATTAGTTAACGGAAAAAATTTAGTTTTGTTTTTTTTTTCTTTTTTGTAGCGGGAAAATATGAAAGTATTATTCTCGATGGTAAACACACTGAAAACTAAAAACCAGAGCATTCCGATTGATTATTGAATTTACAACAATTGTTGTTGCATATTGTTATCAGTTATTCTGCTGTTTTGTATCATATTGAAATTGTAATGAAATAAATATTCGTTGTTGTTGGCGACTTAGTTTGAGCTACGGGAACTATTGTCTTTTTTACACTTATAGGTAGATGTATAATGCTTGCTCATTCGTACATTGCGATACCAATGACTATTGTCAATAATAACAGTGATTATAAATGAATAGTAAATTTTAAAATATCTAATTAGACAGAGGTTATTGTGTCGCTACCGCACGGGATTTAACTGCGAAACGATGTCTACTCCAACTTTTAATTAACAGACCGCAGTTCTAACCAACTCGTTTCATTATCAAATAACTTTACCGTGTTAGAGAGTTGTTAGATTGCCGAAATTATATGCAGTAGGTCTTTTTTTTTACTTATTTCCACCGCGTTAAATTTCTGCTACACTGTTTAGGGTCGTCTTGGGAAGTTGTCCGTACAAGTTTTAAAATTTTCTCCTTACATGAACTATCTAATAGAGGAAATAATCTTCAAATATATAAAACTGGTAGTTTATAAGATTACCAGGTTCAGATACACAAAAGCTAAGGAAGATGTGAGATTAGCAATGTTTTAATTCAGTATGAAAAAGTGTCATCACAGTCCCTGACGATAAGCATATTGAAGTCCAAAACGAGTGAGCTCACCAAGAAATCTATAAATCATCGCCAGACATCACTTTTATGCTGGCTTCGAAGTTTCTAAGTAGTTCCATAAACACACGTTCATTCCGACACGCTACAAACTAAGCAAGGCACATTTATTTGATATAGGAGTACATAAACAAATATATACACAAAATAATTCAAGAGAGATGTAATAACTAAAGACTCTTAGTAAAGTCAAAAACACCTTTGTTTCAGAATAAGGCCGCAGACTTTCAAGTAGAAGCCTTGTTAATAATAATACTTTATAATGTTTACAAATAAATAGAATACATACCGACAATTAACCTCAAACCGATTAATCCATTGAAAAAAGTTTGTGATATAAAAAAAAACTTTTTTCACGAATAGTCAAAATAAATTGTCATTCACAACCATATATAACTTAAAATCACACACACATAAATCAAATACACATGTATAAATATGTATGTATGTATGAATATATATATATATATATATTACTGCTATCAAACATGTGTTGTAGATTCGTTTTTATTTGAATGACTACCTTGAATATAGTTATCAGTTCTCATGAAAACTTGACAGACAACTACCAACCAACTTCATGGTGTCGCTTTTAGGTGTCGGTGTGCGTGCGCTTTGTAAAAGTCATCATTTTTCCCAAACGCGTCAAAAGAATTGTAATTACACTTAACAGAACATTCTTCTTCTCCTTTCTCTTTCTTCACTGAAGTTTCGATAATAACGAACAAATGAAAATCAACAATAATATAATTACGTTTGCAATAATCGGATTACACGATTAATTGTTATAACTATAAAGTTGCTGCTAGATAATTGTCAGCTTACCTAGTATAAAATATAACGTAACGTTTTATTATGTATACAATATTTGATCATGTTTACCGAGATACTTTCGTAAAAGTTCTCAAAGGCTAAAAAGTCCGCTTGGAAATCTCTTTCGTACGATAAAGTATACTGCAAATATTTATGAAATTCAAACTTAATATCTTCAAATCAGTTTAATGACTCGTTTACACATTACGTTTTTTTTCTATTAATCAACCTTTGTAATTTCATACTTCACTAACTATGCCCGCGGTTTTGAACACGTTTATTATTATTTATTATAATAAATAGTTTTGTTAAAATGTATATCGTGTAAATTATGCATATATTGGTACGCATAATCATTTCTATGATGATTGATTGAAAGCTGCAGAAACTTGATGTACTGTAGCGCCATCGAGTGACGAGTTTTAATACGATAAGAAGCATAAAAAAATGTTATGTACAAAAATGTGTTTCGTTCATTGTTCGGAATGAATGCAAAAAGCGCCTAAAGACGTTTTCACTTTAAAAATCACTTCAGTGTCCTAAAGGCCATAGAGCCATAACCATAGTGAATCGGCCCCAGAAAGATATTTAAACGGTACTTAGGTACTAATAGGATATTAAGATCCTGAAAGTTGCAGAACGTTGCACGGTACCCGAAGTATAGCTCAATGTACATTGACGTGACCAAAGTCGTAAATATTTGATCGACTAACGAATGTTTTGTCGCGCTCGTGTCGCGCCGTAAAGTCGCGTTGTCGCAACGTGTAAATTTTATCGCGCTAAACAAGATTCATTCGGGTATAAAATACACATGGCATTTTTTAGCGTACGCTATAAACCCACCTGCTGAACTTCAGTGAATGTTTGTGATTGTTAATTTTTTTAAATAAATTTCTCGTTTGAAATGTCTGCTTCGTATTTTTTTACCACGTTGGTATTATTACCTAACTTTTTCGCATGTGTATTTGGTTGGAAATTTCTGTATGATATCTATCTAATTTCTAAATTTGATGTAGACTTAACATTTCAAAACAGCATAGAATTTTATATTTCAGATACTTTTATATAATAATGAAATTGAATAAATTTGAAGTCTGAAACTTCACAAAAAAGAAGTTTTGACTAAATATTATATAAGTCATAGACTACTTTAAAATATTTTTTGTTCATATATCGCATGTCGCATTACAGCCGCCCGTGGAGTTGGGATAAAATGAAAGGCGTTCGACAGAGCAGTAAAGATAAATATGACGACGACCATGGCTGAATTCAAAATGATTCAATGGCTTAAACAAATATTGTGCTCAGTCTTTAAAATGCCACGATCCGAAAAAAGTTTCACTTGCATCGTGGCTTCATAAAACTACACAAATTTTATTATACTAGGCTTTAACGTTTACATCTCACATCCTGTCTACATTATTACTTCGTGCTCTCTTATGCTACCCCAAACTTACGTGACGAAGCTTCGGCTATTTGTCGCACTAAAACCTAACCTCAAAAGTAAGTTGGACAAAAGGCGCACAAAAACTTACGCACACCTTTCTCATTCCAATAATAACACGAAATTAGCAAGTTTCGTTGATGTGTCTGCGTAAAAATCGCGAGTTCAGTCATCTTGTTGCGTCTATCGTCACGCAGCCCGATAGTTCGTAACGCATGAATAAATGTGTTCGTACATCTGCATTTATGACGCCTATAGGGGAAACTTCGTGGTGATACACGTGGG
This sequence comes from Antheraea assamensis, assembly GCA_035772565.1. Classification (NCBI taxonomy): domain Eukaryota; kingdom Metazoa; phylum Arthropoda; class Insecta; order Lepidoptera; family Saturniidae; genus Antheraea; species Antheraea assamensis. Next base: position 518,224 of record JAQQSE010000046.1, on the reverse strand, counting down.
TATGGAATTATCATTAGTATATGTGCTAACCTACACTTGTATGAGAATTACTCCGTTCCTAAGTGCCGCAGCGTGATGCTAGACAACTCATAATGTTGTCAATAAGGAGACTTTAAAATAATAAAAAAATTCCAAAACTGACTAGTAGACCCAGATATGAACGCGTTCAGAAAAACAAAACAGTCTTCTTATTTCATTGAACATAAGAACAGACAGTAAAGAATATAAATAAAAGAGAATTATTACTCAAAAGTATATTTATTTGTGTAAACATACAATACTATAAAAAACATAGAATGCAAAAAAAAATATTATGACATTAGAGTATACACGTTGAGGTTTAAAATAATAAATGACATGTTAAAAAATGTTAAATAAATGCAATACAATTTTTAAAGCTTAATATATTTAGACATCGGTTCAGTGATAACAAGGATACGAGCTAAAACACTACAAAACATAATAAAAGCTACGATTCTTAATTAAAGTACAATCAACGTATTCATTCTTATTATTTCATGGATTATTTTAATAAATAAACTTCAAGCCAAAATCATTCAAATTACAACATTTTTATCACGGACTGCGAATTTGTTTGTTTTTGTTGTATTGATCGTTGCAATTGTTAATTTCGAAGCGTAACTTATTCTACTATAAAAAAATCTTTTTTCGAAGATTAGTCCAGACAAATGATAGCCACTTTCAATTTTATATCATATACGTATAAATTTTTGCTTTTATATATACATGTCAGACTGTCATATATCAATGTATTTTAGTGTATTTCACACGATACCAGTATGATTACCTCTGTTTAAACAAATACAATCGGTAAGTAAAAAAAATAAAAATAAATGCTAAGTTATTAATTTCATAATTATCAAATTTTCTAATTACCAATTAATTACTCTATGAAGCACCTTTGCTGTCTAAATATTATACATTTATCCTTAGAATTACGCTGCCATCTAGCACTATTAGGTCATTTTTTAGTCCTTATATGGCACGTTCAAATTAGAAAATAACACTTTTTTCACCCCTTTCCTCTATCACGGTCTTTTCACTTCTATGACATCTGTTTCCAAGCAATTTTATTATGAATTTCTTGTCACAGCATAGATTACTAGATGGCGCTGTTATTTAGTTTGGACCCTTTGTTATTTTTTTTCACTAACATTTTGGCGACTAGACATCAAAACTGTTTTCTAGTAATACATTAAGTAATCATTTTCATTAACACTAAACCTATCGACAATTCTTGTATATCTATTCCTACCGCGTGCGGTCAAATTGACCGGTAATTAAAAAGTTTCATTTATTTCATTATTCAATGCAGATAATGGTTGATTTGTTGCTAAATGTGTATAAAATAAAGAATTTTTATAAAGTTTCATCCATTTTATTTTATATAATTTTTAAATTCTTTATAATAAAGAAACAAAAGCGTCTAGTTTTGTAGCATTTAGCTCCCATTTAGTCCCCAGCACCCTAAATGCTTCTTCTTCTGTACATTTTATAATATGACGTATTATGTGCTGATCAATGATAAGACTAAATTCCGTCTTCATTTGTCCTTTCATTATATGTCGTTTAGCGTACCCTGTTGGTCCTGACATATCTCTAAAAAATTTATGCACTGGTAACCGGCCAAGATTGGGTCTTCCGTCTATTTCTTCCCAGACTGTTCCATCAGCAGCAGTTTCGATGCGTTGATCCTCTAAATCTATTTCACTTTCGGATGACAATAAAACCCTTTTTTTCTGCCCTGAACGCTTATTTATAATATTCTCCTCTTCACTATCGCTTTCTGATTCTAATTCACTTGTAAATAGTTCTTGGTCTATTTCCATGTTTTTTTTAATAACAAAAGTTTCTTGTTCATCATTTTCTGAAAATTCTTCTTCTATGTCCGTTATATTTTTTAGGTAATTTGTACTTTTCAAATGCTTTGACATTTTTAGTGTAAATATCTACAACAGATACATTACCTTCTCTTCTTCATTTATTTGAATGGTAAAAAAAGTGCATAAAAACCTTTTTAGAAGTGCACTACTTGAGACTGTAATCAATACTATTGTTATCTACTCTTTTCAACTATAAGCGACTCTGAGATAACCGTAAAAAAATACTTTGATATAACTTTATAACAGTTTTTCCCGCCGGTCTTATTGACCGACCGCGGTAGGTAGGTCACATAACAACTTTTTTTTGGAAAAGAAAAAGATAACTTAAAGTAAAGAGTGAAGAAAATGTTATATGCATATTCTAAGAATTGTCATATAGTTTGATAACAATTTATAACATTAAAAAATGTGTAAATTGGATAAAAAGTTTGAAAACGGTCAATTTGACCGCTACTGGTAGGTTTAGTGTTAAAGTAAATATACATCTTGTTGTAAAGGTTAAGTAATTGGTTTGTATTGTTATCATACTTCTATTTCTTTTAAGTACTCACGTTTAATTTTAGAACAAGATGAATATATTTTCATTATAAGTATAGATGATTAAAAGTTTGTATAGATAGCATTTAGTATAATCACAGAGTAGTTCTAACCCACACAGCTAGAGGAGCGGATTAAAAAAAATGAGCGATATCTCTGTAGCGACACACATACCTACATCAAACGTGGTATGTGTGTACTACAATAATTGAGGCGAACAACCAGCGGCATTACAAAAGTCCGAAATTAGTCGGCTTAAAATCGCGACAATTAAAGACTCGCCGCCCAGCTGGCGACCATATACTACCCGGGTGTAATTAGTGTATTCACCGGCAGACCGCTCGCAGAATCGATATTAACTTATAATCTTTATTATTTTATTGTCCTAATTTTCTATTGTTAATTCTTAGTTTTTACTTTTGTTTTTTTTATGCTTGTATTTTGACCAAATGTAATCCTTTACACGTGTTCCGTTTTTATCCCATTTAAATATGCCTGTTCATCTTCAATAAGGAGATTCGTAATCCAGCTACCAAAGCGGTTACTAGTCTGCATAAACGGAGGCAAATCTTTCATTTATATTTCATACCTTCTGAAAGTAGCAAGTGGTACCCATGTTACTACTTCCACTAAATCTCTATTATATAATTTACTCTGTGTCTATATTCAAGCGTTTGACAGAACTTATTTATGTACATGCGTTTGACAGTGCATATACATGCTTACGCATTTGACAGCGTGTCAACATCGTCGACCAGAACGTCATTTATTCGAACGTTTCCAATTGAATTATGTTGATGTCGTGTAGTGAAATGGTTTAATCTGTTTTAAGAATCTCTTTGTTGCTGTAGAAATATATTGCAAACGTCTTGAATCAAATTTACCGTGTCGACATTCAACCCAAAGAGATTGTCCGCGTTATTTATAAGATGGTCCCTGGCCATTGTTAAGTTCTCACGGACACTCTCCGTAACTCGGTCGTTTCCGACCAGAGCCATTATTCCCACTGGAATATCTATAATTCTATTAGAACTTAATAACTCCCGTACTTTGTCTTTATCAACGTTATTAATCATATCTAAGATATTTTTAGCCACGTTACTATATTGGGAATCGAAGGCAGAGAGAAGAAAGGCGCTTCGCTTCACGATTTCAACAAAATCACCTACGTTATGTTTGTTCAAATTCACTTCGATGCATTTTAGTAAGACATTCGTAAAATTGATCATGCCTTCGTGTAGAGCGAGATTTAGTGTCGTATCTCTATTTGACCCACTATACGGTTCTTTGTTCTGCTTTAATAACAATTCGAAGACAATTTTTTGGCTACTCTCATGGGAAGCAATTTCTGCTAATTCCGGATCGTTTTTAATCTTATAGTCAAATGCATTCCTTACTGACTTTGGACATGTCATTAGAAATATGTTTACTATGAAATCCCATAATGCTTTGTGTTTTAGTATATTGCCAAGACAATCATGCCTAGTCGCTTTTAAAAGTTCTGTCAAATATTCAACAGCGCTGTATTCGGCAAATAAAAGATGAAAAAATTTCGGAGCATCATCTAAAACACGATCGACCATTAGTGATCTCTCGTCGCCGGTTTGAATCCTTGACATCATGCTTTTCATTTCATTAATTTCATCTTCGGAGAGTAACATCCTTAAATCCTCTTCTTTGCATATGGCAAAAAGAGCCAGCTTTTTATGTTTCTCAATAAATTGTTTACGTTTATTTTCTTCGATGTCTTCATCTATACTAGGATTGCTTTCATAAAATATATTGTTTAAATTACTATATAGAAACCTCTGGTAAAGAGATACGGTGTTGGTGAATATATCCCATTTCTTTTTTATCTCGTTGGTGTTTACTATTATGTTCAATTTTTCTTTAATTTTACATTGGAAATAATTAGCGGCTATGTACATATGAAGTGGTGTGCCGGCTAATTCCGCAGCCTGCTCCGCTTCTGGTGTTCTTTCTAAGTACTTCCCCAAAGTTGTGACCTTAGCCAAGTCTAAGTCCAAATGTTCTTTAACTTTTTCGGTGATCGTAACTGATGATATGCTATTTAGTTCACTTTGAAAGAAATTAATGGCAACGATATATAACAAGTGAAGAGGCATGCTGATCCACGGTATTATTTCACGTTCGTGTTCGTCCAGATCACTTAAACCAGCCATATATTGTAAAAATCCACTAACATTGCTGAATTGCTCGTAATTAAGCTTTTCAAGTTGCAGATTAGTTTTCCAAAATTTATGGAAAAATGACTTTTGACCTATTTCATTTACTGGTTCTAAAGTGTATACAGTACCGAAGGCTCGTTCCAGAGCATTTCTTGAGGTAACACTGGAATTGCTTGATATCCACATTCGTATTTTATCAGCTTCAATAATTTTGAGCATTTTAACTACTTCCTTTTCATACGGAGGGCACACGTAATCAAATCCATAAAATAGAAAAGACAGTTTTCTATTACTATAGTGATAAAGGAATAATTCTAATTCCAGTACCGTTGAACTACGTAGCCCTACATGGTTTGCTAATGTTATTTCGCTATTAATTTCGCATAGGTCGAATTTTGTCTTATTATCAACACCTTTCAAAGCAGCGACGCAGAGCAATTTCAAACATTGTATTTTATCGATTGTTGTTCTATTGATATGCCAATCGTTAAACGTTTCTATAAAATCTAGAAAATCCATGCGAATAATCCAATGAGAAGGGTTATTTTTCTTTGTTTCCACTGCAAGGTGAGTTAATAACGTGAATTTTCCCATATCAGGTTGCGCTGTGATAACCACCACTTGATGATCAATGTCTTCAAGCGATTTTACAAGATATTTTTCTCCTCCTCGCTTTATGTGTCTGTCAGCGTAGTAATCTTTAATGTCTTCATATTTTGCGTTTGTAACAACATTGCCCAGTTCTATTTTTTCTTTATTAATCAACTTACGTAATATTTTAGCATTAATAAAACCTTTTGAGTTTTCATCGATAACTGTATTCAAATTTACCTTTTCACCTTGGAAAATAATTTTTGTATCTTCTAAAAATTGACTTTCTAATTTCTGAGTAAAATTTAATAAATTATTAGTGTCGTCTGTCACTGCATGATAATTGTTTGGAAACTGTAATTCTATTTCAGTTGCCAGAATATTGTTGGTGACGATTATAATTTTATTGCCTTTAAATTTGTTAATCATGAGTTTTAATTTTTCACTTAGTCCCTTCATAGTTTTAGGTAATTCATACATTATTATTAAAACTTCAAGTTTCGTGTCACGGAGTTCAGACAACATAGTATTATAATCATTTATGGGAAGACCCAACACATAATCAAAGCTTATAAAAGCATAATTATTGCAGTTTTTATAATGCTGTTTAATTTTAATTCCACTTAAGATGTTTACTTGAGAGATAACATTTATAATTCCGTTTTGATAGTTATCTAGATTTAATGCTGTCACTGATTCATGATTAAATTCTATACCAATTTTCTTAATTTTATTTACATACATAAGATTAAGTACTGTAACTAATGGACTATCTATTACATCTTTTTTTGCTATGTCTAGTAAGTCACTTTCATTTGTTAAGTATGGCGCGTTGGAAGACAGCATCCACCATTTTTGAATTTCGTCATGAAATTTTAAATATATAGCATCAGAATGAATTCGGAAGACGAAATGATCCTCCCCCCTATACGCATTGTAATATCTATCTATTTCTTTTTTTAAAATTGACTCAACTTCATCTTCCTTGGCTTCGTTGGTGTAAAACCATAACCTATTTAAGAATTGCTTTGCTAAAGCATCGTCCTGCTCATCATGAAACGAAGTTTTGGGGAAACATTTTAGTTTTATATTTAATCTATAGTCACCTAAATTTTCGCCTTCAGGTACTAGGGCATTAAGTTTGTCTAAAAATAGTCTAGCGTTCGGCGGGAGGTATGTATTAGTGTTGAATTTTAGCATTTTAGTTTTTTCATCGTTAGACAAGTAAAGTTCCTACTGCACCCCCGATACCGCCACTGATATCAAATATACCAGATTCTAATTTATCTTCATCGTTTTCAGTTTTAGGACCCACATTACTGTCGTTCAATTTCTATTTTCTTATTCTGTTTGTTCTTTATCAACAGAGGTTGCAATGCTTTGACTATAAAATCTAGTCTTTTATTTACTTTATCTTCTCTTATAGTTAAATCTAAATTTCCAAATGCAATTGGTAATTTAAATTCTAAAGATTCCAATTTAGATTTGCCTGCCGTATGTATCGCTTCATTAACTATTATTGTAGTGACTTGTATTTTACCTACTTCTTCTTTTATTTTGTTTGTTTCATCTGGCATGAAATAATTTGTGGGCATATTACTTTCCACGAGTTGAAGTTTATTGTGTTTTTCGTCGTATACAACCAAATTTCCTATTAATTTGCTTAGGGCATAACTAGATGAGTCATTTTGTAACTGTTCAAAATATTTTACGATCTCCGCTTTCGTCAAACTAGTTTTTTTGCAATGATTTTCTACGGTTTCTTTGAATAGCATATCCCTTAAAACAATTAAAGTACGATCATAGGTTTTCAAAAACTCAGGACGAAATTTACCTATGCGATACTCTTTTGCTATTATATTTTGAGACACCGTTATAACTTTTTGAGCAAAAACGACATGGTACTTTCGTATTAGTTCGTCAGTCATAATAACTTGAAGTTTATTTTTTTCCGACATAATAAATTCTAGGAAGTTGTGTCCTAATTGTTTAACACGATCTTCTTCTCTAGTTCTAGTTAGAAAATCTACATCGTTATCATTGTATTTAAATTGAAACATAACTCCATTGGAGCTAGTATTTATCATTTTATGTATCTTGTCATTCTGTATATTTTGTCCTACTAATTTGGATTGAAAATGCTCTTTGGCAGGTGTGTAAATAATGAAATTGAATTCTACGTTCTCAATTTTATCTCGAAACATAGGATCTTTATCGTTTGGATTAAATTTCGAAATAATACTTAAAAAGCTGTCAAAATACTTAGGCAAATGAAAATCTCCCGCAGCACTCCGTAAATCATCGACAGTGAATCTTCCTTTAGTAGGATCATCTCTATGTTTGGCTTGTAGAAACAATCTGACTGATTTCTTTTCTCCTTTTAGTTTATATTTGCAACACAAATCATCAAGGGCACCAATTCCTCTTATATTGGTGGCCAAATAAAATTCTTCTATGTCTTTATCACTCATAGCTCTTAGAAAGACCAAACTTAACAATTTAGTTTCGTAAAGTTGCCCACTTACACCAGAGGTTCCAGGTCGTTTTAAAAACATCATTTTCTTAGCTTTTTTTATATTATTAGTACTAGTTTTCTGTTTATTATGTTTTTCCGAAACTGAGGGTTGATTTTTACTCACTAATGCTTCTTGAGTTCTTGTAACTACATCTAAAATATCAACGATTTCTTTTCCATTTTGGGCATCAAGACTTTTGGCGATATCTATAGGCCTATGTCCTTCTTTGTTTCTCTTGAGTACGCAAGCTCCATTATCTAAAAGTAGCTGAATAACATCTTTCCTGTACTTCCGCGTAGAAATATGAATCGGTGTATTATCATTGGTATCTATTGCGTTAACATCGGCTCCACTCTCTAAAATTGTTTTGATGTCTGCTAGATCTTTATTTTTTAATAAGGCAATAAATAAACGAAAAGTACTTATTAACTTGTCTTCGTGAGAATTCATGTGTTGTTCCATTTAAACTGTTTTTAATATTGAAATAAAAATTATATGTTGCTTAAAAATAAACTGCGATTAGTAAAATTGAGCCTTTATCGTATATTTCCAGAGACATTCTGATAATGTCTGTAATTTTTATTATCAGACTTTACACTTGGAAATCTTTCACTGATTACTGATAAGCTTCACCGCAGTTACTGATATGTATTGATAAGTTTGTTCCTATCTGAAGTTATTTAAATTTGAACTGTCAACAAGTATAAGTATAAATTAATGCAACCTACAATAGTAGCAGTATCACGGCACTGATGGATAGATTAATCTTGCGTAGACAATGTTTAACACCATCTGGGAAATGACAAAAAAATTATGTTATTATGTAATTTATGTATGTAAATTATATTAGGTGTAATCCGAAACGTACCTACATGACTACCTACAAAATAAATTGGGCTAGTCATCAACATTATCAGCCATTAAGATACCCACTGAAGGGTCATAGGCGTCTTCCCAAAGGAAGGAATGGACATAATCGCCACGTTAGCCCACGACATTTACGCAATTTCAAACTCCAAGAAATCCACAGTTTTATATTTTTCCCACATACGGTGGTACTACAATAACATTTCTCATGTTCAGGTTTCCTCACTATGTTTTCCTTCACCGTCAGCTGATAGTGTTACCAATTCAAATTAATAAACGTACGTGAATTCCCAAAAAATCGTTGGTACATACCGGGGGTACATTGATATTCCACCGGTCAAACCACACTTGTATGGGCTAATGCAAAGAATGAATAGTGCTAAGCTATATGAACGGTAAATATCTATCTCTGAGGATTCAATATTATCCTAAGTACAGCCTTAGTTACATGTTTGCTTCTTTAATACAATATTATAGTATTATTTTTAAAGAAAAAGTGTTAGTATTACACGTTATATGCGAGTATGCTAGTGGTCTTTAACAAACTTGAAATCTTTATTTAAAAGAATATTAGAATAACTAAAGCAATATTCGTCAATGGTCTTTTTTGTTGTAGTTTTAAATAAATTGGGTGCTAGCATCATCTCTTTTTTAATAGATCTAAAGTTATATTCTACCAATACAGAATATACAAGGAAACAGATGAAAATATTATTCTTTATTTGGACTCATGTGCATGTTAAAATTACAACTATAAAGGGAAGAATGAACGATATAACTTTATTAAAGTAGGAATATTACTACGATTTATACGATATCTAAAGGAAAAGAGAATATATTACCTGTGTACATGTACGGTTTGGCTTTGAAATAACATGAACTCGAATCTGTTATATCTCACACTGAGTTATGTAAACAAGCAAAACATAAACAAATTTAGAGTGTTGCGATATTTACAGAAATTTACATGTGAACACAACGCTAGCGTATTTGCGAATTCAGAATTTCTTTCAATAACTATTTATAAGTACCTTTTTTATTCTGTTCATCTAATGCTACTCTCACACCTGTGTATATCAACACGAAGTTTTGTCTATGGTCACAGTAAATACAGATGTTGGAAGACTTTATCGTCATGTGTTACAAACTATCGGTCTACCTAACGATAGACGTAGCATGATACTTAAGTGGGCCGTGGGATTTTAAGTACGTCAGAGCAATATAGCAGACGATAATTTCGAATCAATGAAAAGTCACAAGTGTGGGTACGTGTAAACAGTGCCTTTATCAAATTGACGTTAATTTTAGCGTGATAAGTAATCAAAGCTTAGTCACGTAGATATGGGAGTAGCATTACACGATCTCCCTGTAATATTATGTATTATTATATACAATGTACATACCCTTTTTGTTTTTTAATATTTTTTGCTATTACTTAGGGTTAAAAACCATTAACTCCAACTTTAATACTAAAACTAAAAATATAAATTGTAATTCAAGCTGTAGTTGTTAGTTATTAATTATTTCGAATCATTAATAAGCATTTGCAGCTTAACGCTTATGTAGACAGAGTTGCAAAGCTCGTTCGGCAATCCTAAACGCTTTAGTGCAAACCTACACTTTACGTAAACATCACTATTTTATTAGAATTTATTTGATTGAGTAGGTACTGAAAACTAAATTACCAATTATCAGATTGCTGTGTTGTTATGGCGCCTCCGTAGTTTGCCATTTCAGGTCGCTTAGTGTTTGTACTCCCATTTCACCCAATATCTACTGCAAAGATATTAAGTCTATTTTATAGTGAATCCATAGTCATGATATTTAATCTGTGATTATTTAATACAATTTGTATATAGTATCCCACATGAGTTCGTAGTTTCGATTTAAACATGCCCTCACACGACTACGTAGAGTTTGTTATTAGGTTCTACTATTGCATGTAGCGAAAATGGCAGATTAGCGTCGAGTGGGGAACTCGTAATATTTTAATGTAATTAATAACTAACCACAATATAAAGCAAAACATAATGTTTATACATTATGTGGAGTATTGAGTGATAAGCTTTTATTTATGTCCGTTGTTTATTTCATTTCTTAGGTCGGTATTAATACATATATGCAATAATAAGCGTTCGAATAACAAAATAACAAACCAATGTTGGCTTTCTCATTTGTATGCAAATTGTGCGGGACTTTACTCGTGTTTTTAGCGTGGCTATTTTTGGTAGTCTGACAAACGGTCTATCATGAATATGATGTTTAACTTCCATCAGTTGCAATTCATGGAGGTTGTATTTAATTAATAATTGATTATTGACGACGACATTGATAGACGCCTTATTCCACCTAAGTAGGGTCGGCACAACATGTTTGTCATGTCGTTCGTCATCTTTTAATACAAATCTGATTCAGTTAACTGGCATATTTTTTTCTTTTCTTGTTCTTTTTCGCCATTATTGCTAAAAATATATGTTATTATAAACCTAATATGATATTTTTCAATTATACATTAATTTGTAAATTGTATAAAATAATTTTGTATTGTCATTGATGTCTCGTTGACAGAAAATAAAGTATCAAATATAATCGGGTCTATAAGGATTTCGCGTGAACTTTTGGTAATAAAACAGAGGCTTCGAAAGGCCTCAAATTAACTGGGCGTGGTTGAATACTTTTAATTTGTGTCAAATAAGTTTCATAACATTTCCACTATTTGTTTTATTTTACAGATGTATTTATCTAGCCGTCAGTTCCGGTTTCGCACGGGTCTACTAATTAAGAAAATGAAATTCCAAATCCTCCCTTTATACTATGACCATGTAATAATGAAATAAAATGGCAATCGAACGTTAATTTGTCTTCTGAAGATTTGCCTACTGTCTTAAGTCTCATTTATTCACTCACTTTTACATGAACGTTTATATGTATAAAGTGGTGCGCTTAAATACATACGGCAAATGATTTATAGAGATAGTACAAAACACAGAAAAACATTCAAAATTAAGTTAGTAAAATCAACATATGCTTAAAAACATCGTTTATTTTAGTTATATGCGTTTATTATAATACATATTATATTCTTAAAATGTAGATAAAAGTGTTATAAGCAACTCGTAAATAATATTTAACACACTAAATAAAAAAATTTTTTCAACATTAACTAAACATTACGAAGTTTATTTATGTATTTACTATTATGGATAACACCATATTTAACAGTATTATGCATAATAAGATTATTAAAAACCGAATGTTCTAGACTGAAAAACAAAACTAGTCAAAAAAACATACCCTACTAACTATAAATAATAGAATTACACTACGTGACATTAAATATTGAATTAAATTAATTACAATGACAATATAAATGCTAAATTATGTTGTAAATAAGTACACTAGTAATTATGACAATTAATGATTCTGTCTAGATGCGCTGTTGTTTTGTTAGATATATTTATTAGTAATTAGATAGATATTTAATATATATCTGTACTAAATTAATTTTGCGTCCTAAAATTATACATTCGTTAAATTTGGGGACGTGCTGAAGGTCTCTATTGACAATAAAGAATAGCAATATTTTACTTCAAATACAGTTATTAATTTAAACGAAACTCCAAGAGCGAAAAAACGTCAAAACGGCCAACATAGACTGCCGCTATTATAAGTTGTAATAAGTGGAGCCTTTTCAGATCTTCTGAGACGTGTGCCGCGTTATTAGGTTAAATGTACAGAAAAAAAATGTATGGCTGAATTGTTCCTTATAACAATATCTATAAGATAAAAAGTCCACGACAGGCTATATCTGTCTCCAAAGGATAGGCTAGAGTAACCATTTATATCTAAAAGAATTGATCAAAACTAATCAAACAAAAGACGATCAGTTCGATAGTTCTGTTGTAACATGTGTTTTTATAATAATTAAAAAACGATCATTTAACAGAACTGTCCTGGCTTCACACCGAAGCAGTTTATGTACACAGTACACTCCGGCGACACCGGGGCGGACCACTAGTCTATTATACAGTAGTCAGACATAACATGAATATGCAGACGGATTTAAAATTTGCGGGGAAGTTTTCCTCGAGATAATTTTGACGGCCGTCGAGGTTGGACGTTGTTTTTTTAGTTCGTGGAAGAGTCATTGAGCGATGAATCACATATTACGATGGATAAAATGTATGTCGAATGCTCGCGACTAAAATTATCCATAATATAAAATAGTATCCACGATTCAACACGCTTTGTTATTATTTATCAACCGACGTCAATCTTCCGACTTTCTTGTTAACCACGAATTGTTATAATAAATAGTTTATTTATAACAATTTGTTTGTTCACAGTTTTCATATTTTTGTTTACTGTGTTCTGTTTCGAGTATTATACGATTACATAATTGTGGGGACCATAGTAGTTAATTGAGATTCTCACATATCAAAAGTACTTAATAAGCACAAAGCGTTGGTACATAAACGAACATTACGCAAAAACCGCAAAACTATAAGAGATATTATGTTCCGAATGTTTCTGAAAATATAGAACACTTTCGCACAAAAACATCGCTCTGGGGAATTACATGATAAGTCTAACAAATGGTTAGTAAGTAAATTAATTTCTATGATCAAAATATGATTACAGTCAACTAAAATGCATAAATGATGTACAAATTATCAACTTCTTGTCCGTATATGTTGATGACGGAATGTCCTCCGAAGTTTCGAGCTTGAAATCTTAAGGACTACACGAAACCCAGTTTAATTTTACATTAATTCATACAATTTAACACTGGACGATCGATAATTTGAAATTAACGACCAGTATATTTGCCACTCCAAGAAAACACGTAAAGTCGCATGTTTTTCGGTGTTATAATTGGTGCACTTAGACAACAGTACGGAGAGAATATTTAATTTTATTTCAAACATAACAAATCAAAAAAAAAAAAAATTCATGCGTATAATACATGTATTGTAGTAATTGCTTCCGGCTATTTCGTTTTGTTTTGATTATCTAAAGTTGTGTAAATCGTTGCAATATTGGCGTAGATACGTGGTGTATAAGATTTGGAAAACAAAAGAATCGAATTACATGGCGTCTGATGAAGAATTCGTTTTATATGTAGGTACGCTGAGTCATAAAAATCATCTTTTAATCGTCAGAGAAGAGAATAATAATTATGTTAAATCGATCTAATTAAAAAAATATTATACCTTCAAACCACGACGTTGGTCCTGATGAATATTACCGGTAAGGCGTTGTTAAAGCGGTAGCATATGGCCAGTTCGTGATGTTTCGGTTATTGAAAACGATAACCCTCGGCAGATTTTTTAAGACTCAGATCTCAAAATGGCGTCTTATGTTTTTAATTATTTTTTTATTTCAGGACATCGTACATTGTACATTTCATGGTTTAGTAAAAAAAGTTCGTATAAATGAAAAATTAATTTAAAAATACATTTTAAATAAGAACTAAATTTTTAAAATACATAATTTCTTATTTTTCAAGTTTTGTAATAAATCAGGTATTTTTTAAGATTATACTGCCAACAGCCTTTTGACCTATGGCTCATGAGGTCTTGATTCGTTTGCATGCAACTTAAGACTATAAGGTTTTGGACAGTCAATGGGGTAATAATTTACACCAATTATACTTTATTTAAAAAATTTGTGTTTGAAATTTTGCCCGTATTTTGCATTAAATGAATATTCTTACTTTCTATTATCAGAACACCACAAACATACTACACTCGTACTTGTATATAACCATAAATATGATGAAATACCCACACAACATACCATCACAGGAAGCCTCTAGAACTTTTTCAAATTCCCGCCAGTTTTTGTCTGGAATAATATCATTATTATAAATTATGACTTATCACAAAAATAATTACCTTGCTAGCGAAACGATACAATTCTGGTGTTAATAACAGTATAATTACACCATAGAAATTAATAAACATAACACTTTAGGTATTAAAAAAATAGCGCTTCGATTCACCACAAACATAAAATCCAACTATAAATACACAGATACTCTAATCATTTATTACCAAAAATATCAAACTATAAACCACAGATAATAAATTATAAGGACATCATTGTCATTGGATTTTACAACGTAGTGCCATCTTTTGCTTTATGTTTGGCAACTTTGGTAAACTACATATATATTACGACGTAAGTAAACGAGATGTCGCGAAAGGATAAAATTGATTTTTAAATTAATCTCGTAGGTTACTTTCAAAAGTCTCGTGTAATTATAGTTTCGATGATATATAATGAATGATATATTTTCCTACAAATAATACGAGACCTGAGAACCTCCTGAAAGGACTAAAATTTCAGACATTTATAATAAATAGAAGAAAGACATACAGACAAGGGCAAATTACTTTTTAAATTAAATTTGAAAAAAAAATCAATTCAGTTTTGGAGGAGAAAACAAAAGAATACAATTATGTAGTCGACCATTTTATATAGGTGTAATCAATTCGAGTTGCAGTTGTCTCTTTCACGCTATATTGGTAGTCCCGACAGAGTGTGACAACAATAGGATTCTGTTTAAGGATCAAAGGGAACGATCACCCAGCTTGTAGGCGATTTCGTCGTTTTACTTTATAATTTTGCTATGCATACGTATTGGGTGACAACCGTTAGCTCGGCAAACACTGACTATTTGGTAATTTCGATGATGACTCAAAATAATTTTTATGACAAACAAGTTCTATAATTTGATCGTCTTTTTAGATATACTTCTTTTCTCAAAGGTCGGTACATAAATATTGGTGGCGATCGCGGCGCAACTACACCTCACACCTAGTGTAAGGTAGTCGCAGTTCACTCGGACACATCCGTCACGTCCTAAACACAGGTAAAGAAATTAAGGAACAGTGTTATCATGCTGTTTTGTACAAATTTGATTACTATAATTCGCTTCAATGATATAGCTAGGGATTGTAAAAAAGTGCTCTTTGCATAATTACCAAAAACCACAACCCCATCGACGATTTTGTTCAAGCAAGTCTTGGACACTTCTTCTTTGTTCAGTCAATGGACCACAATATCGTCTAATATTACACGACGATGTGGCCTACGTCGGTAATACACTAAGCCTAGAGATACCTGTTTCTCAAGTACAGCAGCCGTAACACAGGTAGGTATAGGTATTTGGCGATAGATATTCAACGTGAGGATGGTGGCTAGTTAGGCGGGAATTAGAAGAAGCCTACCACAATCAATCTCTGTCAATTGACGCGGTGTACAATTACGTTATCACAGAACCACTATTGCTTAGCTCATGACTGTTATTATTTTAGAATGATTAGGTATATCTTAATGATTATTGCTTTGTGGTGATGTTAATGCACTCTATTTCTTTTACGAATTGACTAACGATATTGGCCTGACGGGCCTTAACAGCTTCACCAGACTACTGATGGACTCTGGATGAATGGATTCTACATGTATGAGAGAAGAAAATTATTTATTTCATTTCCATTAAATAATATACATACATAGATTCAGATTTTTATATACTAGTAACTTCTCCCGGCTTGGGATGGGTGCTATGTACTAATGGCGTCATAAGTCTCTTAATAGATCCACTTTTATGGCTTTGATATTTACAGTTCATCAAAGTCTTAGAAGTTACGTCAGAATCTTCACACAAACATGTGTACTTTCTTCTATATCTTAATAGCTGCCTTTGCATGATACGCTCTTTCACGCGCGAAAACGTTTTCACGCGGGAAAGAGTGTGTCGTGCAAAGGCAGCTATTGAAATGATATGTTATAAAGGGGAATTTTAATCCAAATTAAATTATCAAGTGAGTAAGTATTTAATTGTACGAGTATAAGCGTTAATACTATATTTGTCTAAACAACGTTGTACATTTTTAATATATAAAAGACAAAAATGATCACTGTGGGTTATTCTTTGTTATACCATCGTGGATTTTTCTGTACGAATTTTCCAGATGTACAATTTTGTAGTAAATTTAGTATCTGATAAGGGTAAGTATCTGATTTAGTCAGCGTTACCAATGAAAGCGCCAGAAAACTTCGCGCATACCAAAATCCGTTGCATATTTTAGAAGAACGTTGGGAATAAACAGACAAGTAAGACGACATTGTCTTATAACATATATAAATATAGACTACGTGTAAAAGTTTAAAATAACATTTTATGAAAACTTTATTCTCTACAAGAAAAAAATAATAATTTGAACCGTTGAATCTCAGGATTATTAATTTGTGAGGTAATGGCTCATTTCATTCTCAAAAAAATATTGGGTATCATCATAGGCCTTTGCATCTTTAACAGATGATTTAAGTAGCACTTTGCCAGCATTTCCGTTGGTGGCTGACGAGACCGATCCGGGAGAGGATCTCACGGCCGCACTTATGACAAGTGTACATACCCCTAGGTGGACGGGGGTTGGAGGCCTGTTCGTGACGCCTCGTGCGTTTTTCCTTTAATTGTTGAAACCAGGCGACGTCGTGCTTTGACTGACCTTCGCGAATCAGGCGGCACCACTTAGCACGGTCTTCAGCCAGCTCCTCCCATTGGCCGCTTGAGATATTAAATGCAGCCATGTCGCGTTTAGTGCAATCCTTAAAACGAAGCATGGGACGCCCAACAGACCTCTTTGCGTGCGCAACCTCTCCAAGCAGAATTTGCCTTGGCAAACGAGTCCGTTCCATTCGATGCACATGCCCCAGCCAACGTAATCGTCTCTTTTTGAGAATAGCTGTGATGCTAGGAAGCTGTGCCTCATTTAGAACGGACTCGTTTGTCACGCGATCCTTCCATGTTATGCCCAGTATGCTTCGAAGACATCGCAAGTGAAAAGCATTCAATCGGCGTTCTTGTTTTGCGTATGTTGTCCAGGATTCGGCTCCGTACATGAGCATACTTAGAACACAGGACTGGTAAATAAGCGTTTTTGTTTTTAAAGTGAGGTGTCTATTTTCCCAAGCCCTTGTACGAAGTTTTCCGAACGTAGAGGCTGCTTTACCGATACGGGAATCGATCTCTGCATCAAGTGAGAGATTGTTCGATACTAGCGAACCTAGGTAGCAAAACTTGTTGACTACCTCTAAAGGTGTGCCGTTGAGTAACACCACTGGTTGTTCTGAACACCCTTGCGCTAAAATGACGGTCTTCTTTATATTGATGGACACAGAGAAGAGGTCGCACGCTTTAGCGAATTTGTCCATCAAGCTCTGAAGCTGGTTTTGATCTTGGGCAACGAAAGCAGCGTCATCAGCAAAAAGGAGACTATTTACGAATAGATCCTCCCTGAAACGCTTAGACTTGAGCATCGCGATATTGTATAATCTACCATCAGATCGCGTGTGTAGGTGGACGCCTTGCTGTTCAACCCCGAAAGCAACCTTCAAGACTACTGAAAAGAATATTCCAAACAAGGTAGGAGCCAAAACACAACCTTGGCGGACGCCATGGCGAACCTCAAAAGGCGCAGACGTGTTACCATTATGAAGCACTGAGGCTTCCATGCCCTCGTGGAATGACCGCACTATCTTTAGGAGTTTCGGTGGACATCCAATTCTAACAAGAATTGAGTACAACCCTTCTCTGCTCACGGTGTCAAATGCCTTGTTCAGGTCTACAAACGCGACGACAAGAGGGGATTGCTGCTCTCTACACTTTTCTTGTAGCTGTCGAAGAGAGAATATCATATCGACAGTTGACCGTTGGGACCTAAAGCCGCACTGTGCCTCGGGGTATATGCGATCAGCTAGTCTTTGTAGTTTGACCAAAATGGCCCTAGCAAAAGATTTACCGACAATACTAAGAAGGGATATTCCGCGGTAACAGTTGCAGTCACCGCGATCGCCTTTGCCCTTAAAGAGAGTGACGATGTTAGTATCACGCATATCCTGCGGTACGTAGCCTTCATCCCAACATTTGACCAGATGGTTGTAAAGGATAGGAAGGAGGCACTCAAGTTTGATAATTTCGGTAGTAATATTGTCTTTACCTGGACTCCGTCTGCATTTGAGCTGCTTCACAGCTAGATGAAGCTCTTCTACCGTGGGTGTGGCGTCTAACTCGTACCAGGTAGGCAAGTTTGGGATAAGCTCCGTTGCTTCTGGATGAAGATTCTCAGCACGAGAATAGATCCCAGTGTAGTGCTCTACCCATCTAGCCAACTGACGACTACTGTTTATTATGACAGAACCATCGATTTCCTTGAGAGGTGCCGTCTTCTTTTGAGTCGGTCCGAGAGCTTTTTTAATGCCTGCGTAAACTCCATCAATTTCCCCCGCGTCAGCGCATGCTTGGATATCTTGGCATAGCTTGATCCAGTACGCGTTTGCGAAAAACCGAGTGTTACGTTGAAGCTCGGCTTTTGCCTGAGCGAGTTCTTTACGCTCCTTATCAAGGGGGTTAAGGCGGAAATTTAGAGCAGCTTGTCGTTTGGAATTAATCAAGGGAAGTAAGTGTTCTTGGCTTTCGAGAAACCAGTCGTGTGTTTTTACTTTCTGGTATCCAAAAACCTCGCCTGCAGTGTCAGTCAGAAGAGATCTAATTTTTTCCCACTCAACTTGTATCGGTGTTGACTTGTCCCAGGTTATAACTTCCGCTCGAACCAAGGCCTCAAACGATTTCACTGCCTTTTCATCCCGAATCGTGCAAAGGTTAAGTTTTTTCCGCTGAAGTGACTTGGATGAGTGGATTCTCTTAGGAACGAGTCGGACTTTGGAGATAACAAGGCTGTGATCAGTGTCACAGTCTGCGCTGTGAAACGCCCGCGTAAGAAGTGTTTCCCGTAGGTCCCTTCTTCTAATAAGAGCAAGATCTAATTGGTGCCAGTATTTAGATCGCGGATGCATCCAGGTGACTTTACGCATCATTTTGCCTTTAAAGAAGGTGTTGGTTACACACAGCTGGTGTCTAGAACAAAATTCTAACAGTCGTTGCCCGTTATCGTTTATTTTGCCTATGCCATGTGCACCTAGACATTCGGGCCAGGCTTTTGCATCCTGACCAACACGAGCATTAAAATCACCCAAAATGTGGAGTCTATCGGTTAGAGGTACTGCGCGCACTGTTTCTTCGAGTTGGTCGTAGAATTGGTCCTTAATCTCAGGTTTTGAATTAAGCGTCGGAGCGTAAGTGGAAATTAAAGTAGCGAAGCCGCTTTCTGTGTTAAGACGCAAGACCATAATACGCTCAGAAATACCTCTAGGTACTTCGATCGCGTTGATTAACTTATTATGAACTGCAAAGCCCACACCGCATTCTCGTGCTTCTTGGGCACTCTTACCCTTCCAGTAGAAAGTGTAATTAGCTTCGCGAATAGACCCTTCGTCCTCGATTCTGGTCTCTTGCAAGGCTGCAATATCGACATTAAGTCTATTGAGCTCAATATCTATATTACAGGTTTTGCGCGGTTCTTGAACGCAATTTGAGCTTAGGCAGGTGTTCGCCAAGCCCGTCCTCATAGTTCGGACGTTCCATGACGCAAAGCGCATGTAGACTGCATTTTTGTGAGTTTTTAAACTTTTATTTTCATTTCGAGCAGGTGGCTTAGGTCACAGCATCAATGTCCAGCTGTATAGCTTGTGCTCCGTTCACCCAGACGGAACAAATTGATGCCGAGGCGGATCAGTACCTTATTGATCGGGGGCTGCCCGACTTAGAGCAGGCGGTAACTGATCAGTGGACCTGCGATGGATCCTCCTACTGTCAAGAGTGGCCCCTGGCGCCAGCACTTACGCCTATGCGTGCCAGCTTATAACCGGTAACTGTCACTCCCCGTGTTGTTTTCCACTTGCATAGCAGGTGGGCGAAGTGACCTCTTCGCAAGATGCTACTGTGCCTGGGACATACGACTTTATGGCAACACGGGCTTGCCCAGCACCCGTGCCACCCTCTCCTCCTCCCCAGCAGAACCCACAGGAGAGACTAGTCAGTACATGTGGTGCTGGTTTGAACGCAGGTGCCTGGCTCGTGCCTAAACGGAGACACCAATCCGGGTTTATTAACAGTTTTCCTTCTATTCAGAGGCTAGCTGTGGGTATCTGATAATTATGAATAACAACGACTTCAAAAAATTGGCTGCTGCCATCTCGAAGGAAGTCGACAAGCAAGCAGTGACGTTGTTTCTCCTACAAGCCCAGGAAAGTAAGGATTAACAAAAAGGAAAAGGGATAAGGATACTACCGTCACGGAAAATAAAGGAATGTGACACTAGCAGCTAGAGCAGTCCGGGGACGCGTACCCGTAGTGAACTCAATCAGCTATCGGACAAATAACTGATAGATCCACCCTCTGAACGAATTGGGTATAATTGTGTTTTAATAAAAATACAATTTTTGTTATAAAGTTTTATTAAATTCATACATAATAAAAGTTATAAATATTACAATACTGTATTTATAGTAAAAGTAAATTAGCAAGGATATATATAAATTAAAATATAATATATTGTGAGTATATTTCAGAATAATGTTTACAATAAAATAAATGACCATTATTTTTTTTGATTCGTAATATTGGTATTACACCATAAAACTGAGATTCTCTGTAAAATGAGCGGTACCATCAAAGTAACTATTTGAATGTTATGTTATATCTACCCATACGTTAGTACTTTTGACTAAACTGAAACAACTTTAAAGTAATTAACTTCACGTTCAAAATGATTCAGTAATAAAATATACTCGTCCTTGTAGCTTAATTTTGTGCGTTGTTAGTCGAATTATTTAGCTCATCTATATCTATCGCTTAATAGCATAGTTTTTTCTTTTCCTATCCAGGATTAAGTGTCTATATCATTCTTTTCTCGACAGAAGTGCTTAATTAAAAACCGTTGCACTAAAATCCGACATTCGAAATTTAATTTTAACACGCCCAAAAATGTTTTACGTCAATTAAATACTGTCAACTTGTGATCCTGTTTCACGTAGTTCCTGTGCAAAAATGTATTTGCTTATAAATATGCCACCGAGACAAGCCAGTTATCAGTAAACTTTAAGAGTATATAGAATAGAATAAAATGTGAATTATTAACTTAGATTTAGTTTTGCACACAAATGTGTGACTAAGGGTTTTAAATCAGATATAGGTATCACAGAGAAATGTGAAATGAAGAATATTTAATCGATTTCAGGGGTTCCTTTCCAAAAAGGAACTCATGGCTAAGCATACATTGTCTCTTTCATCTTTAAAGACACTAATATTTTTATTACAATAATGGATATACCAACGAATAATAAATATAAAAAAGAAATATCAATAAACAAGAAACATTACACTACATTGCTCTATCCTAAATAGTTATACAAATAAGCATTAGACTTGGTGTGATTATATACCAAAATTCAATACAAAAATAATGATAATTCACCTACATAACGTGACTCAGGCTCAAGATACCGATTTGAATGAAATAAAACAAACTTTATTCTGGCATATACTTAATACAGAAATATTGTGAATTGCCAGTGCCCACCTTTTTTCCAAAAACTGTTATGACTGACGAAAGATTGAGTAATTTATCTCAGGTCGCCTTTATGACACTACGACATTGGTCCTTGTAAATATCTGTAAGGAGGCAACGCACTGGCCGGCAGAAGGTTCCAAAGCTTCACGGTACGTCATAGATAAGATATTGCAAACTTTTTATTTCACGCCGAGATGAAAGTCATCGTAAAACTAGGTATTGAGAATACGCGCAACGATACATACAATAGAAGGTCTTCGTTATTCATAATGCCAATAATCCGTTTTTGCTATTAATCTAGAGCCTTTAGGAGGTATTTACCGGATCTATTCCAGAGATGTGAAAAGTATTATATACTCGTATATGGCTGACAAGTATTCTATATATGGCTGTCTTTGTGTCTTATAAAGAAAGTACAGGTGACCAAGTTCTTTAAATGTATTTCCCATATAACCATATCTCGGAACATTATTTAAAACACGTTCGACCACCACTGGTGATTTCTCGACACCAGTTCCAATCCTTGTCGTGTTTTTTGATTTAATTAATTTCATATCAGGTGAGTCATATTTCTAAATCATCTTATTTGCATGTGGCCAATAGAGTCAGTTTTTTGACGTCATACTTCTTTTGGCGCTTTAGGGAAAAATGATGAGAGTAATTTTTTACAATGCGCGCGCACACCGTCACGAAAAACCGACATCCTGATGTTAGCTATAGTCAACATTTTAGTTTTTTTACAACAGATGTCGCTAAATTTATTCAAAAAAAGTTACCAACAAAGTAAAAGTAAGGACATCTACTCATTGCGTGAGAGCTGACAACTGTATTCACGATATTTATTTATTTCTATTGTTAGTGTCGTTTTTTGACAACAGACGGCGCTAAATTTATTCAAAAGTTACTAACAAAGTAAAAGTAGACATGTACGTATGTTTGCGTAAGTACTGACAACTATACTCACGATATTTATTTTTTCTACTGTTAGCGTCATTTTTCTACAAACGTAGAATAAGGCGAAAGATAAAATTTGTGAAAAGAGTTTTATTTTGTTACGCCAAAGAAGTATAACTTCTAACGTGTGTTAATTAATTGTTAATTACACACACACTTTTTTATATTTCTCAATAAACCGTTTACGGTTATTATTTTGATGCTGACTTCAATATTAGGGTTGTTTTTAAGAAATGTGTGTTCTGATTACGATTTCGTTATTACTGTAATGATATATCTCATTTATTTTTAAAACTTTCGAGTTTACTACTATGCCCCTGTTTTTTTTAAATATTTGGAATGAAATAATTACATATATGCACGCAGTCAGCTTTATGTTAAGTGACCATTGCAGTTTAAAGCTAATCACAATCAATCTTTGTAGGGTCGCAGTTTTAAACTTAGCTTGAACTGAATTTGGACGTTTCGCATGCCAGTATATCAAAATAACCCATCAAAGTCATTAAAGTTTATATCTAAAAACTCCTCAAGCTTTTCTTTAATCATAACGATTGTTACGTTATTTAGTTCACTTTTAAAGAAATGAACAGCAAATATATATAACAAGTGAAGAGGCATGCTGATCCATGCTATCAATTCACGTTCGTTATGATCAGCATCATTTAAACCGACAACATCATGTAAAAATCCTCTAATATTGACAAATTGCTCGTAGTTCAGCTTTTCAAGTTGCACATTAGTTCGCCAAAA
The DNA here is from genome assembly GCA_035772565.1 of Antheraea assamensis. NCBI lineage: Eukaryota > Metazoa > Arthropoda > Insecta > Lepidoptera > Saturniidae > Antheraea > Antheraea assamensis. The sequence goes on along the minus strand of JAQQSE010000046.1, from coordinate 494,435 downwards.
TTTATCGAAAACAGACATCTGACCTACTTCATTTACTGGCTCTAATGTATATGCAGTACCAAAAGCTCGTTCCAGAGCGTTCCTTGAGGTTACGTTGGAATTGCTTGATATCCACATTCGTATTTCATCAGTTTCAATAATTTTTAGCATGCTAATTACTTCTTTTTCATACGGAGGGCACACGTAATCAAATCCATAAAATAGAAAAGACAGTTTTCTATTATTATAGTGATAAAGGAATAATTCTAATTCCAGTACTGTTGTATTACGTAGCCCTACATGGTTCGCTAATGTTATTTCGCCATTATTTTCGTATAGGTCGAATTTTGTCTTACTATCAACACCTTTCAAAGCAGCGACACAAAGCAATCTCAAACATTGTAGTCTATCGATTATTGTTCTATTAATGTGCCAATCGTTAAACGTTTCTATAAAATCTAGAAAATCCATGCGTATAATCCAATGAGAAGGGTTATTTTTCTTTGTTTCCACTGCAAGGTGAATTAATAACGTGGATTTTCCCATATCAGGTTGCGCTGTGATAACCACTACCTGATGATCAATATCTTCAAGAGATTTTACAACATGTCTCTCCTCTCCTCGTTTTATATGTCTATCGACGTAGTAATCTTTCATATCATCGTAATTTGGGCTTGAAATAACATTGCCTAATTCTATTGTTTCTTTATTAATCAGTTTACTTAATATTCTGGCAGTAATAATTTTTTTAGATTTGTCATCAATAATTGTATTTAAATTTACTTTTTGACCTTGGAAAATAATTTGTGTGTCTCCTAAAAATTTTGTTTCTACTTTCTGAGTAAAATTTGATAAGTTATTAGTGTCGTCTATCACTGCATGATAATTTTCTGAAAATTCTAATTCTATTTGAGTTGCCAGAATATTGTTGGTAACGATTATAATTTTACTTCCTTTAAATTTGTTAACCATGAGTTTTAATTTTTCATTTAAGTCCATCATGTTTTCAGGTAATTCGTACATTATTATTAGTATTTCAAGTTTCGTGTCACGGAGTTCAGACAACATAGTATTATAATCATTTATTGGAAGACTCAACACATAATCGAAGCTTATAAAAGCATAATTATTAAAATTTTTGTAATACTGTTTGATTTTAATACCACTTAAGATGTTTGCTTGAGATATAACATTCACGATTCCGTTCTGATAGTTATCTAGATTTAATGCTGCCACTGATTTATGTTTAAATTCAATACCAATCTTCTTAATTTTATTAACATACATAAGATTAAGTACTGTAACTAATGGACTGTCGATTACGTCTTTCTTTGCTATATTTAATAAGTCACTTTCATTTGTTAAATATGGCGCGTTGGAAGACAGCATCCACCATTTTTGAATTTCGTCATGAAATTTTAAATATATAGCATCAGAATGAATTCGAAAGTCGAAATGATCCTCGCCCCTATATGCATTGTAATATCTATTTATTTCTTTTTTTAAAATTGACTCAACCTCATCTTCCTTGGCTTCGTTGGTGTAAAACCATAACCTATTTAAGAATTGCTTTGCTAAAGCATCGTCCTGCTCATCATGAAACGATGTTTTGGGGAAACATTTTAGTTTTATATTTAATCTATAGTCACCTAAATTTTCACCTTCAGGTACTAGGGCCTTAAGTTTGTTTAAAAATAGTCTAGCGTTCGGCGGGAGGTATGTATTTGTGTTGAATCTTAGCATTTTAGTTTTTTCATCGTAGACAAGTAAAGTTCCTACTGCACCCCCGATACCTCCACTGATATCAAATATACCAGATTCTAATTTGTCTTCATCGTTTTCAGTTTTAGGACCCACATTACTGTCGTCAATTTCTATTTTCTTATTCTGTTTGTTCTTTATCAACAGAGGTCGCAATGCTTTGACTATAAAATCTAGTCTTTTATTTAGTTTATCTTCTCTTATAGTTAAATCTAAATTTCCAAATGCAATTGGTAATTTAAACTCTAAAGATTCTAATTTAGATTTGCCTGCTATTTGAATTGCTTCATTAATTATTATTGTGTTGACTTTTATATTACGTACTTCTTCTGTTATTTTGATTATTTCATCGGGCATAAAATAATTTTCTGGTATATTACTTTCCAGGAATCGAAGTTTGTTATTGTTTTCGTCATATATAACTACACTACCGATTAACTTACTTAAAGCGTAGCTGCATGATTCATTTTGTATTTGTTGAAAACATTTTATGATCTCCGCTGGAGTTAAATTTATTTTTTTGCAATAATTTTCTACGGTTTCTTTGAATAACATATCCCTTAAAACAATTAAAGTACGATCATAGGTATTCAAAAATTCAGGACGAAATTTAGCTATGCGATACTCTTTTGCTATTATATTTTGAGACACCGATATAACTTTTTGTGCAAAAACGACATGGTACTTTCGTATTAGTTCGTCAGTCATAATAACTTGAAGTTTATTTTTTTCTGTCATAATAAATTCAAGGAAGTTGTGGCCTAATCGTTTAACACGGTCTTCTTCTATAGCTCTAGTTAGAAAATCTACATCTTTATCATTGTATTTAAATTGAAACATAACTCCATTCGAGCTAGTATTGATCATTTTATGTATCTTGTCATTCTGTATATTTTTACCTACTAATTTGGATTCAAAATGTTCTTTGGCAGGTGTGTAAATAATGAAATTTAATTCTACGTTTTCAATTTTATCTCGAAACATTGGATCTTTATCGTTTGGGTTAAATTTAGAAAGAATACTTAGGAAACTGTCAAAATACTTAGGCAAATGAAAATCTCCAGCAGCACTCCGTAAATCATTCGCAGTGATCCTTCCTTTATCAGGATCATCCCTATGTTTCGCTTGTAGAAACAATCTAACTGATTTGTTTTCTCCTTTTAGTTTATACTTGCAACATAAGTCATCAAGGGCTCCAATTCCTCTAATATTCGTTGCCAAATAAAACTCTTCTATGTCCTTATCACTCATAGCTCTTAGAAAGACCAAACTTAACAATTTAGTTTCATAAAGTTGTCCACTAACACCAGAAGTACCAGGTCGTTTTAAAAACACTGTTTTTTTCTTCTTTTTCTTGTTATCAATGCTCTTTGTTTGTTTATTGTCTGTTTCTGTAACTGAAGGTTGCTCTAAATTTATCAACGTTTTTTGTGTTTTTGTGATTACATCTAAAATCTCAACGATTTCTTTTCCAACCTGGGTATCAAGCTTTTTTGCGATATCTATTGGCCTGTCTCCATCTTTGTTTCTTTTCAGTATGCAAGCTCCTTTATCTAAAAGCAGCTGAATAATATCTTTCCTGCACTTTCGCGTAGAAATGTGAATCGGTGTATTACCATTGGTATCTGTTGCATTAACATCGGCTCCGCTCACTAAAATCGTTTCAATATGGGCTAAGTCTTTATTTTGTAGTAAGGAAATAAATAAGTTATAATTGCTTATTAATTGTTCATCGTGAGAATCCATCTTTATTTTAATTTTATATTATGAAATTATTTAAACAATTTTATAGAATTATTAGATAAACGTATTAGGGTACAGTTTTAATGAATTTGTGATTACGAAGCTCTTATGTTATTGATATTTACGATTTCACTGGCTTTCTATTATGCCTGTAGTATTTATTATTAGATTTTACACTTTGAAATGTTTTATCGATAACTTTCGGTCTTGTACGATCGTATAAAGATAGTTAAATTGGTAATATCCCGAAGAATATGTAGACTATGTAACCTGCTCCAGAAGCACTATCAGGCGTTGATGACTATATTAATCTTGCATGGTCCATTTTATCCATAACGTCTGAAAAATAAAAATAGTTTTACGTTACTCAGAGGTGTTTCCTAAAATTAATTTGTACAGATCTGTACACAACTGAATCGTGACCATTATGCATATTAACAAGCATTAAGACCCTTTTTACGTTAAGCATATTTCGGGATCAGCCAGAGGCTTGCAAGCAGGTATTACACCGGCGACATGTAATGTATTGTAGTTCTCTTGGAGGATCTTGGACCTTACCGTTGGATTTGATTGCATTACGCTCACCATTAGGTACAATGCAGTAAATTTGTCGTGCTCCAATAAAAAAAAATGTGTGCAGTCACATGCAGAAGAAATAAAATCTTCAAAAATAGACTGCGAATGTAAAAAACATTGTGTAATTTATTCTATCACTTTCTCTCGCACGTTAAATCTTATAGGTGTATAATATGTCCTTGTAACGTCACTTTTTGTTTCATTGAATTTCATACGACAACCCAGCTAAAGAAGTTTTCACTTATACAATACTACAATAAAAAAACTATAACACAATAACTAAAACAATATTTGTTCATTTGTATTTCTGTGTAATGGTTTTAAAATTAATTATTTCACTACAAAAAAAATAAAATTAAAAGGCGTTGAAATTAAGATATAATTCATTCAGTATTTTAATTCATAATTACCAACAAGATTGCTGTGTTGTTAGCATGAATTCCATTGTTTGCAATATTTGAAAAACAGGTCAAGCAAGAGTTTGCTTTCCGTTCACCCCAAATGTAATCTGTAAAGACATTTTAATTATGGTGAGTGTTTATTAAAATTCACATTTCGATTGTCGCGTGAGTTCGTGATCTTCATTTAAACATGTCCTGACGCGATTGCTTTAGGTTTGTGATTAGGTGCCGTTATTGCTGTAAAAATGACTGGTAAGACTACAATAACAATGTATAATATTGTTGCAATATAAATAACGACTAACCACAATTATACGAAAATGTAATACTCTTCAAAAAATTTTAAGCAACATGTACTAATTTAAATTTTAGAATGGTTCTTCACATTATAACGTATTTTATTTTTAAAATAATATCTTTAGGGTTCTATGATGTAAAAATAACAGCTGTTGTCTTTATAAGTTCTTTTAATAACAGAAATGAACAATATTAGAATATACTGTAGAAACTAAGATACATAAGAAACTAAACTTTTTTTTTACAAAATGAAATTTCTAAAGAAAATGTATTTATTATGAAAGAATAGAACAATTTAATACAAAGTATGGTCTCCTCTGTTATTCAGAACTTGTCGGCAACGATTATTCATTAAATTAATGAGACTGTTTATGTCATCTTGCGGTATTCGCTCCCAATGGAATTGTAGCAAATCCTTCAGCTGTTGGGTTGTTTTCACTCCGTCCAAGTCCTTCAAAACACGTCTCTGGAGCATGTCCCATGCGTGCTCGATGGGGTTGATATCTGGCGATGGTGCAGACCAGGGCAATACCTGGATGTTCTCCGTTGCAAAGTATTCACTGGTTCGCCGAGCTGTATGTGAACGCGCATTGTCATGCATTAACCTAAAATTGGAGCCAAAGGTTTGTGCAAATGGATAGACATAAGGTCTGAGAATATCCTCCATGTAATTTTCAGCATTCATGTTTCCATTTACAAAAACGAGCTCAGTTCGCCTGTTCTTCATAATACCCGCCCATAACATAACTGTTGAGCCGCTGTATGGATGAACTTCCTGAACGCACCTGAGCCTTTCAGTATTTCCGGGCTGACGATACACTCGCACCCTTCTTGTATCAGGCTTAAACCCGAATCGCGACTCATCAGAAAACATAATTTTATCCCATTGTTCCTGGGTCCATGTTACGCGTTCTCTACACCATTCATATCGACGAGCGTGATTCTCGTGACGTATCGGTGGGCACCTGATTGGGCGTCGAGCTCGTAGGCCGTACTCATGCAGTCGATTTCGCATAGTTTGAGGACTAACATCAACACCACTTGAAATTTGTAGCCTCAAAGTTATCTCTCGAGCGGTTAACATCGGCTGGCGTCTTGCAGTGAGTTGTATGTACCGGTCTTGCCGAGTGGTTGTACTCCTTTTACGGCCTGGATGCTGTTCAGCGGGTTCTCCTGTATTATTGTAACGCTGTCAAAGACGACAAATAACACTTCTATGAATGCCAAAATGTCGAGATACCTGAGATTGATTACTTCCCGCTTGCAACATCCCTACAGCTCTTTGCATTTCATCTGCCATCAAATGACGTCGCTTCATGACGTAAAGAATATCTAACAATTCAATTTTGTCGCTAACTTTATTTAAATGGTTGGTAAAATTATAAAATCAAGACTAAACGTAACAATTAAAACGCACTTAAATTCAAACAAATACGCAGTCATTTGAATTTTATGAATAAACAAAACATAATCGATTTTTATTTTTACAACCAGCCAGTATGTCATCAATAACAAAAAAGTTTACTTACCTACGCACTTTGTTTGAGTAAATACTTAGAAATTAATTAATATAAATGGTAAAATTTGTAATATCACGCATGTTGCTTAGACTTTTTTGATCTACACGGATTATTTTGCGATGACTCGAACTGCGCAGTCGGTAAAGTGTTTGAACACCACATCGAACGACCTATGTTTGAATCCTTGCGAATAAGTTGCCGTTTTCCCTGAAGGAAAAACATCTGGTAGAGCCTGTTTAAGCCCACTTGGTTAGCTACAACCCTCAAATTGAACTATCGCCAAGCACCTATAGGTGTATTCCAGCAGCCGCACTTGAGAGCCAGTCACGCTAGGTTGAGCATGTTTACCATCTTAGACCACATCTTCATTCAACATCAGGTGAGATTGTGGTTAAACGCTAAAAACCCTCTTATTGAAGCCTTAAATTGCTTACTATATTGTTTAGATTAAGTTACAATTAATCAATTGGTATTAGCAATTAGGTTTATATAATCAGACAGTAGAATAATCTTTGATTTATCATTCGTATGCAAACTGAATGGGACATTTGTATTCATGTGCATTTATTTTTATTGCTCTGCTAATCGGTATATGGTAAATATCATTTTTAATTTCCATCGTTGTTGTAATTCACGTCAATATTATTTTATCAACAATGATTTTTCGAGGACGACATGAGATTTATTCGGGCGATATACGAATTTCATGTGACCTTTAAATAATTAAGCAGATTTAAGAGGTTTTGATAGGTCCAGTTGATATGGGTCTGGTTTACTATATTATCAATTTGCACAATTGTGTTTCACGACATTTCAAGTATTACTTTTATTTGATTTCATTTATTTAATGAGGTACAACGACAGAGTACCAATCAAAATTAGATTCATATAATTGGTATATTATTAAGAAATCATATGGTTAATTTCTATTTTCAAGAGCCAGTCTTCCTCTAGGTTAAGCGTGACTTACCATCTTAGACCACATCATTATTTAATATCAGATAAGATTGTGGTCAAAACGTTTACCTATAAAGTATTAAAAAAAAATAGGTAGCGATAAGGTTTTCTAGCAAATAAAACTTTTAATAAATTGTAGTTTCGTTTACACACTCGGCATCGATGGTGGGTCTAGAAGTTTACAGTTTAAGAATCGGATAAGGGGGTGCCCATTAATTAGATTAAGGAATCACACGGTGGAGGGAGGTAGTAAAGCCGAATTTCACAAAATCATATCGTGTAAGTTTCAATTAAATTTTTAAGCAAAATAAAAGTACGCCCTTCACGAATTGTGACAAGATGACTACTAAGCTTTTGTATGCAAGTAACAACGGTTTAGAGTAGCTAAAGCATAGCAAAGTTGAAGGAGCAGATGTTTCTACTGAAAATCACATATTTTGTACCAAACACTAGTCACTTTTGAGACCGTGCACAAGTCTCCATGGACTAAAACAGAATGAATGTCCCTTACTAATCATTTTAGTAGTTCCCATTTAAGTACTATTTAATGTTATCACTGTGATTTTAGATTATGATGTAAACAATCGCAAACACTAGACTTTACTATACTTCATTTAAAAAATAAATCAAACTGTGTTGTTTTTTAATAAACCCAACGCATTTATACAAACATCTCACTTGAGATTAGGGAAGAGGAGGGGGACGAGACAAATTTCACGACATCTCATCATAGGAGAAGGGGGTTAAAAAATCTTCAAAAACGACTTACATAACTAATGGACTTACATAATCCATTTATATTATTAATTTTAAAAGACTTTGTGTTTATGTAGTTTAGGCTTTATGGTAAATCTATCCGGCATTGCTCAAAACATCTCCGCGAACCAATTAAGGGGCTGAACGAGATTTTCAATCTCCTTCCTATCTGGTTTTGTGACGACAAATGTAAATGAATCATTATTTATTGTTAAATTTTTCTTACATAAACATAAATGAAGCTATGATGGCTCAATTGGTAGTGTGTTCGGACATAGCGTCGAAGGACGTAGGTTCGAATCCTGGTAACTGAGTCGGAGCTTTCGTTGAAGGAAAAACATCATGATGAAACGATAGCATGGTGGTAGGGCTTTTTCTAAGTCCGTCTGGCTAGCTACCACCCTCAAGTTGAAAATCTATCGCCAAGTACCTGTTGGTGAGTTCCGGCAGCTGCACTTGAGAGCCAGTCTCCGTCTAGGTTTAGCGTGACTATCATCTTAGACCACATCATCATTTAATATCAGATGAGATTGTGGTCAAACGCTAACCTATAAAGTATTAAAAAAAAAACAATTTTAACATGAATACGCAGACGGGTATAAAATTTGCGCGGAAGTTTTCCTCGAGATAATTTTGACGGCCGGCGAGGACAAATTTATCAGTTTGTTTGTTAAAGCGCGCCGATGTTGAATCACCTATTGTGTGAAACATTATGACGAATACTCCCGATTCAAGTTGTGTACATTCTATACTACTATAATGTATCTATAAATATCATAAAACAAAATCGCATATCGCGTCTGCCTGGCTGTTCGCCTAGTTCTTTTACACCATATACCGGTTTTTGATACGATTTTACTATTGTTTAGAGATTTTCTTAAAGATATAATACATGCATAATGAATTTATATAAAGTAGAGAGAATTCGATTTATTCTAATGAAGGCTTGAGGAGTTTTTGTGCGCTTATATTGGTAACACTGGCTTAACTTCATGAGATGTATAAAATTAATGTACTGCATAATTGTACGTACAAAATATAACTACAAAAACGTAGTCAATAATATATGTCTATCTTTTAAGGATAACTCAGGATAATCATTTTTATCTTTTATGTTATTAAAAAATAATTGGTTATTTCCGACACAATTTCAAACAAATATAGTATTCATCCCTATTTAATTAGGCAGTTGAATCACATTGGGCATTGAATGTAGAGCAAAATTGCCCTTTACTGCATATAAATTCAATGTATATCTTAGAAGATATCAAAAATGAAAAAATATGCGGATAAAAAATGAAGACATTTGCGTCAAGTCTTATGATTGTGATAAACTGCCTTAAAATTGATCTAAATCGTTAACAAACTTATGGCGCTGTCATATTATTTTATTGCACCCCAGCGAACCCAGGGCTGGTCGCTAGTATGTAATATTATAGAGGTTAAGAGATTTTTTTTTGTCTGACGGCGGTTATATGGGTGTTAATAGTGCTGCTACACGTTTGCCACAGAGCGGTAAGAGGTATCGAAGACCGAAGGTGGAATGAATTGAAACCGCGTGACACATCTAGTATGAGGAGACATTTCGTGTTTCTTTTCTACTGTGCGTTAGCTGTAGTAAAGCGCATTGTTAAACATTGATATGTTTATTCAATTAACTATGAATGTATTCTCAAGATAATAAATTAATATTTAAAAGAAAAGTATTATTAAAAACAAGCTTTCATACAAATGCACTAAAAAGCTTATACAGATTTTTTATCTATATGTACGGCGGCCATTTTGAAATTCGCCATTTCCTTTTTATTTCATTTTCATGTATTGTTATTATGACTGAACATATATATATATATAATTGCAAAGTCGTAGGTCCAAAGGAAATGGTTCTAATTTAGCTTGAAATATATGTAGCTTGAAAATTCTGTAATAATAAACAATACTATACGTCATGCATTTGAAATTGCGTAAAAGCCTATAATAAAGCCACAGGGGACGTCCCTTATCTTTACATATAATATTCCGGTGCGTGTGTATGTTCGTCATTATTTTCCTACTAAACTTTATAAAAAAATCTGTACTTATATAACATTAAAGTACGATTTCAGGATACTAAAATCCATGACGTTACCATGATTTTTACCATTACCATTCTACTTTTATCTTTAACGGCACAGTCTTTGAATCTTAACAATAAAAAAACTGGATACACATATACATCAAGGTCCTTAGATACGAAAAAAATTATGTATAAAATTTCTTATGCTAGTTGTGGAAGTAAAAAAATGTATCGAATTTTTCACAAGCAACGACTATAAATTATATTTAATATTATGCATTTCACCCCACATTTCTTATCCTTTATCTTCGCGATGCTCTTCAAAGCGACAAGTTTTCACTTTGAAATCTTATGACCCCGATGGAAACAATTTCAATATTACTTGGACTCAAACAGTTTAAAATCGTGAGACTGTTAAAATGAAATTAAAACTCAACTAATATAAAACTGTTTAGCTTTGTCTAAACTAAGATTATAAAGAAAAATTATTTTGATTTTCTTGTTTGTAATGGATAAAGTAAAAAAAAATACTGAACCGGTTTTAAAAATATTAACCTATAGAAAGCTACATTATCAGCGAGTAACATGGACTGTATTTTATTTTCGACACCTATGTTAACGCGAACGAAGTCGCGAGCTAAAACTAGTAGATTCATATAGTTTACTTTCTAATGTTTAGATATTTGCGCTTTAATGGATTTGAATACATTTACGTTCAAAAATAAGATAAAAAGTCGTCCAAAAATCTTCATCCGTGTTGTCAGTACTTTGATAATTTACTCCAATGATTAAAACATGGAAATTAATTTCTCATTTTGTTAAGGTAAAAATCATAACACATTGCCTAAAGCTATTTATTTTCTTTCGAAAAAGCTAAAGTCGTGTATAATGTAACAATATTTATTGTTAGTTAATATACATAATATGCCTTATAGTTTTGAAGAACGATACAAAGGACACACTTAGTGCATAATTTGGCACATAGATGTAGTGATACATAAACTCTGACTGAACTCAACTAGAAAAGATATAATAATAATTGATATAATTATATTGATTTATTAACATATTTCATATTAGAATACGGAAGCCATTTTTGTAATCATTTTAAGTCTATAATATTAAAAATAATAACTATTTTATTACTTCACCTTCATAAAGCAAGTCTTTGAACAGATCTTTCGTGTACATCATTTTTATACTATAGTGTGCATACATATATAAAAATGATGAAACATCAAACACAATTCATATCACAGGAAGTTTCCAAATTCCCGCTATTTCATGTCTGGATTTAATTGATATATTAATTACAAAACGGTATTACCTTTTCAAAAGTACATCAATCGATTGTGTATAGTACGTTTACATAGTAGAAATATATAAATACAACATTTTCTATATTGTACAAGCAGTGTCTACATTCACCATGAACTTAAAAACAAAACTATAAGCCAACAGACGTTCTAAAGCAACCACAGTTTATAATTTAGAGACATGATTGTCCTTGGATTTAACAATATTGTGCCATCTTTTACCAAACATTCGGATTTTTTTGTGCATATTACATCTGTATTATGTAGTATGGAAACAAGATGGCGCGGACGGGCAATAATTGATTTTTATAACTGTATGAAATCATGGTTGTAACGGTGTCCGCTTGTAATTACAATATTTAATTGCGATTACCTTTCTTGGCGTTTCTCCCTTTTTCTTCAGTCGATCTTATTTTTCTATCGATATTCTTCTCTTGTCTATTGATATTCGTTATATAATTCTGTTTTACAAATTGTTTAATGATAACTTCAGAGTTGTAACAACCATGGCATAATAAAATGTTTTACAAAGTTTTGTGAAATCTGAGAATTCAGGTCGCGTGTTATTATTTCTAATCCATAACATCATAAGTGTATTACATAAAATAAAAAATAAAATACCATCAATATACGACCAAAAAAGCAAGCTTATTCATAAAAAAATGAAAGGTATTGTAGTGTAAATCCCCGCCGAAAAATCTTCAGGCTTTAGAAGGTTATCTCAGCTTATGTACTGAGATACCTACTGAACGAGAATTTCCGACAAAACACTTTCGTTTCTCTTTTAGCCAAGGAATGAATTATAATAACGAAGAATGAGACATTTTTATTTTGTTTTTCTAGTCACAAAAATATTGTGTCACGTAGAAATTATTATACGTAGTAATCATTATATTTAGCTGCTTATTTTAAAAATATTGTATGTCTCTTCATATTGTTTTTGTATTCAAAATTTTGTGCTAGATATTAATTATAAAAGCAACTGCTCTAGAATATGCTATTAAAAAATTGTCTGTCTGTCGATTTGTATGTGCTTATTCATTTAACTACAAAACGGCTTAACCGATCTTATAGCATATTCTATGCAAAAAGTTTTAATCGATCATATCAATTTATAAGGTACTAGAATTTTTATGAAAAATATTTTTAGATAATGTAAATTAAAGTCAACAATTCTTTTTATACATTTCAACCAATTTTGATAAAAAATATTACTCAGAGAATATTTACTATTGAAACATAAACAATGTTGCTTTTGGACTTAGTAAAATAAATACTAAGAATTAAAAAATGTTATTTATTATCGAATGATTTTAATATGAATGATTTTGATGTCATTTTGTACACGGAATGTTTAAGATACAGTAAAACTGATGAGTAACAAAGATTATCAAGGATACTTCTAAAATTGTAAATAATATAATTAAAAGAAAATTATGGTTTAGCCGATTTTCATGACATTTTATAAACTCAATATATATGTTATTCCGAAATTGGTAGCCTATAAATTATCATTAACAGTTGTAGAAATATTATAAAATACTCATAATTGAATAACATAAAGTGAAAAAACAAGTACGATATAATTTCTGGCTAAATACGTGTGCGAAGCTTTGGCAGTCGCTAGTTCCTAATAAAACTCATAGGATTATATTGAAATGTATGTATGAAAATTTAGAAAAACCCAATAAAATAAAATAAAACATTCACATTAATTCATTTAATTATCACCAAACATCTATGTACCACGTACATGCGTTGCCAGTACACTGAAAATTAAATATTCCAAGTTACTAATGATAATAGTCCCCTTAATTTTGTATTAGTATCCCCTTAGTATTGTAGAGTTACTCGTACGAAGTATCGACTCAATCTGAGTTCACCATTTTGATTATTTCATATCAGCTAACGTTTTGCTTTTGCAAAATGTATAATAGGAAGTCAGTTTTGAAGGAACAAGTCTATTACATTGTGAAGGATGTATCCTAACTAATATTTATAAATGCGAATATGAGTTTATTTGTTTGTTACGCTTTCCACTTTAACTACTCCACAAATTATCAGAAAATTTGGTATACACATTGTCTGAGGTATAGAAAAGGACATAGAGTTACCCTTCACACATAAAACATGTATTATTGATTAATAGATCAAATCTATATTAATACGAGTGAAGCCGAGGGCAATCGATTTCTTACAAATGATCTTATAACTGTAAGGTCTAAAGCTATGGGATTTGTTACATAATGCGTGATCGCATTAGCGGGCCCTCTAAACTGGAGCTCTAGCACACACATCGTGTCCCTTGCGTATCGTATCTCGTATCTCGAGCCGAGGTCCGTTCCCACCGAACCGAGCTCTCGAGAATTCTGCTAGCGAGATAAAGGGACACATCGCAATCACTAGCTCACATCACAACTCTTACGGTTAACTTACAATCGTGCACACACACATTCCTAGGGTACATATATTGTGGAACGGTTTTCCTTTTTCCTTACCTTTCGTTTTGGTTAGTTATTATTAGTCAAATTGTCAGATACGAAATACATGTACACTTTGGTGTGACATATGTACACATGTGAATCTCACAAACGCATACATGTTTGTTTTAGACTAGCTAGCTTGGTTAGTTTAGCTTGATGCGCGTTTGTTGCAATCTTGTTCTAGTTACCAATCGCTTGACTGCCTTAAGCGCTTAGTAGTTAGTAGCTTAGTAGTCTGGTGAAGCTGTGAAGGCCTGTCAGTCCAACAGCGGATAATCAGGTTGAAAAAAAAATATTTTGAAGTATTAACTCTGCGTAGTCGCGCTTGTTACTTGTATTACACTGTAATTTTAATTAGGTGCTCTGTAATTATATTATCGAGTTCGTGTAATAATTGTAGGTACGTCAATTTAAAATGGTTTTCGAATTGTTTCATTGTAACTTGATATTTTATTTTTGATCACACAAGTATAGCTTATGTAGGATGAACTATATAGGGATTTAAGAAATGTTAATAATATTTTTTTCATCTTATTTAGTCAACGAAATCAAAGTACTGTATGTTCCAAATGGCAAGATAATCGCCTCTGCGCGATCTACACTCATTATGTCAAATTTTACTTCCACAGATAATGATAGATAGATAATTGACAGCGTGTTCGGGCACCGCTTAGATCAACGTAGGTTGGAAACCTTCCATCTAAGTTGGAGCTTCCGGCGAAAGAAACGTGATGAAACCATAACATGGTGGTAGTGGTTTTTTAAGCCTTCACCTGGTTAACTACCACTTCCAAGGTGAAAATCTGTTGCTAAGCACCTATTAGCACCTATGGTCCTATAAAGCATTAAAAAAGATTTGAAGTATAAAAATGTTTAAATATGTATGTATAAAACAATTTATTGTAAATTAAGTTCGCAAAGATTCTATTATCTTCACAGTATTATTATTAAAAAGCGGCACGCATTTTGTGTTAAATGTACTTTAGTCTTTAGTATACCGCTAGCTATCTTTCCGAGAAAGAAGCAGAGTTAAAAAAAAAACGAAAAAAGCTTTTCTATCGTACATTTTTGAATAAAACTCTATACAAAGTAAGATGGTGGTTTGACAATTATCTTCTTATTGGAACCGCATAGCATTTTTTGTGAATTAATGAATGGGTGAACGTTTTTTCATTCACGCTGTGACTTGTGAAATGGCTCAGGGCATTTTGAACCAGTGAAGCAGCAGTAATATAGAAAAAATAATTATTGTTTTTTTCTTGTTTATGTCAATAGTTTATTCACAAGATTACGGTATAATTTATTATTTAATGTGTTATAGTCACGATTGATTCATGTTAATAGATTTGATACCTTAACGACATGACTACATAACATAACATGACTACGCCTTTTTCGTTTAAAAACATTTACTTGTTTATATATATAGATTACATTTGTTTATGCTTAACATGTGTGAGCGCGAAATGAGCGATGTATTTATTTGCATGCTTATCGGAAAAGTTTGATGGCTGGCTGAAAACCAGCACCGTCTTGTAACTAATATTACAGACGGCAGCATGCTGACGCCAGGTCTTTTGTCATGCACTTAATTTTGGTTTTAGGGGTTTTGTGTTTGTACACTTTTGTCCCTATGACAATAAATAGTTTCAGTAGTGTAGTAATGCGATGGCTAATAAATAAAATTAAATGTAAAGATAAAATACTTTGGGAGAACACAAGAGGTAAACACAACAACATACCAAGAATTTAGCGAATATCGAAAACAATATGGCATCTTTTAAGAATCAAATATATAATTACTGTATGGACAATTGAGTTCTCGGTAAAAAAAAACAGATTTTGATTGGATCGAAACATTGTGTAGATTTAGAGCGTTTATTATTATGTTGTGGGCTTTATAAGCGATTTACAAGTTTAATACTTGCAAATTCGATAACGGATTTGATTGATTTGAATTTGATTTGAAATGAGATTTGATAGGTTCAAGCAAATTTGATGACGGCGGTGTTTTTTGAGCTATCAAAATTGTATTTGAATATTTTATTCACGTCTCTGAGGTAATTGTGTAAAAAAATAACATATGTTTCTCACCCAAGCCTTGCAAGCCAGTCCGGTGCACTGTGAATTAATTCATAGTTCATTTTGAAAATTTCTGCATTTTTTTTCTCAAGTTTAATACATTTTTCTGTCTGCATTAATATTCGAAGTGGCTGAATTTACTTGACAAGAATCTTGAAAGTATTGAGGTTTTTTATGAGTAGTGTTTAGTTATTTATACTCTGAAAACTATGTTATTAATATTGTAATATTACTGTTATACAAAACTATCTCTAGTCGAATATGAATAAAGAGTTATAATATATGTTCACACACACACATGCACTTACATTAGACGAGCATCCATCTCCATTACACTGCAAAAAAATATTTATTTCGACATCAAGTGAATTCAAAATTGTGTGCGCAGAACTCAAATAATCCAGTCTGTCACCGTGCCGACAATGATATCAGGACAGGCACATATCCAAACTTCGTGGAGGAGGGTGGACACAATTATTGAAACAACCATGTGAACTTGGTAAAAAATTAATGTAACCACTGTACTACAATTTTTAATAACTTAAATTACAACGCTTATCAAGCAAGAAAAGCCGTTTAGTTCTTTGGTTTGAGCTACCTATACCTACTTCGTACTTCACAGTGGTTATGGAGGGATGGGGGGGCAGATAACCCCAACTATTTGCACTCTGTATACGTGCCTGTCTCAAGATATCGTGTGGTATTTGTTTTTTCATAATCTTACTTTTTTTTTTTTATTTCATACGGGGGCAAACGAACAGGTGGGTCACCTGATGGTGAGTGATCACCGCCGTCCATAGATACTAGCAACACCAGGTGTTTACAAACTCACTAAATATCGTATACTTATCAACACATAACACTCGGGTAAGGGTACACAAAGAAACACTGTTTTGCTCGTGGCTCGTATCTCGTAACTCTTAACTCTGAATTTTGAACTCTATTTATTTATTATTAAAAACACCTATATCAAAAGTACAAAACAAAACGATGTCTAGTTTAAAATCGTGACAACGCCATCTCTTAACGTAAAGAATAACTACACTGAACATGCCGCCCACCAAAAGACGTAGTTCTTTTACAAACTCTTGAATGAATAAAAATCACGAAACTAACTCTCAATGATAAAATTATACAATGTTACACAAACTAATTTAAGACATTAAGTTTTAGCACAAAAGTCACAAATGTATACGAAAATAGACTAACTACATTCTGTTATAAAAAATATCCTAATACAAGTAAAATAAGAATCTACTCAGATGCTCTTGGTAAAAAACATAACTTATTACACGGTCTTTTACAAATACCATTCTTGGTTTTTATAGAAACCACTCGAGTTAGATTATCTTGTCCGGTATGCTTCTCAATGATTCTGCCAAGCCACCATTTTCCAGGGGGAACATTTTTTTCTTTAATTATCACGACGTCGTCGATTTCAGGTTCGATCTTTTTAGTGGCCCACTTATATCTTTGGTTTAAAGTAACTAAATATTCGTCGGACCATCTATTCCAAAAGTCATTCATTAATTTTTGGCAGTACTTCCAACGTCTCAAGTTTGAAATTTTGTGGTTTTCCATATAGCTCTCATCTGGAATGGTTATAAGTGACTCTCCCACAAGAAAATGTCCAGGTGTAAGAGGCATTGGATCCTCTGGGTTATCGCTCAAATAAGATAGGGGACGAGAGTTCAGACACGCTTCTATCTGAGAGAGAACAGTCGTGAGCTCCTCAAAAGTAAGTGTAGAATCCCCAATCACTCTCTTTAAATGCTTTTTAGTGGAGCGTACTCCCGCTTCCCAGAGCCCTCCGAAGTTGGGTGCTTGTGGAGGAATAAACTTCCACTCAGTTCCTTCGTTTGTCAGAAGATGCTGGATTTCATCAGGCAGTTGAGACTTCGCACGATTAAACATATCTCGTAATTGTTTGTCAGCACCGATGAAATTTGTGCCATTATCTGAGTATAGAGTATGACAACGACCTCTTCTCGACACAAATCTTCGAAAGGCGGCTATAAATCCTTCAGATGACAAATCAGAAACCGCTTCAAGATGTATTGCCTTCGTGGCGAGACAAACGAAAAGACAAATATACCCCTTGTATGATTTTGATCCTCGACCAGGTGAAAATCGAATATTGATATGGCCAGTAAAATCAACTCCAGATACTTTAAAGGGTCTCATAGGTTTTAATCTAGATTCTGGCAGCTGTCCCATTAGTTGGTTATTGTTTTGCTGAGAGTAACGCAAGCATGTCACACAAGTTCTACAATATTTTTTTACTAAATCTCTTGCTCGAATAATCCAGTATTTTGTTCTCAAGAAGTTTAACATTAGTTGAGGTCCTCCATGCAAAGTTTTTTGGTGAGCATCTTGTATTATTAGTTTTGTGAGATGAGTGTCGTTAGGTAATATAACTGGATGTCGTTTATCATAATCTATTTGAGCCTTATGTATCCGACCTTCCACTCTCAAAAGTCCGTCCTTATCTATAAAAGGATAAAGAGTATAAAGTGGACTCTTTTTTGCAACACTCTTCTGATTTATCACACTATGAATTTCCTTTTCAAAATACTTCTCTTGAGTTTTCTTAATACAAAAGTATAAAACCTCGTTCTTCTCTTCATTACTAACTGTTTTACGTAAAATCTTCCTGTCTCCTTTAGGTAGTTTTAAGTTTAAAATCCTCTTACAGTATGACAAGACTCTCAACATTCTTGATAAAATAGAAAATTTTGTCCAAATAAAATCTTCTTTCTCTTTTAAGGTAGCTGTTAACACTTTAATTTTCCTAGTTTCTTCAGATGTTTCAAAATTATTGCAAAGACGACGTTGATATTCATCTTGCTGTAACCATTTTGGACCATGCCACCACAGTTTATGTCGTACTAATTCTGAAACAAACATTCCTCTAGAAGCACAATCAGCAGGGTTTTCATCTGTAGAAACATGCCTCCATTGAACTTGATCTAGCATGGTAAGTATCTCAGATATACGATTGCTCACGAAAGTTGTCCATCGACTTGGTTCTCCGGCTATCCATGCTAACACGACCGTACTATCAGACCATGCATAGAGGTTTTTTTTCGGTATATCCATGATCTGCGAGACTTCATACAATAATTTTGTAGCTAGTAATGCAGCACATAGCTCCATGCGCGGAATGGAAATCTCTTTTTCTACAGGCGCCACTTTTGTTTTGGCTGTGACAAGATTTACTATTGTCTTTCCATTTTTATCCGTCGACCTCAGATAAATCGCTGCAGCGTAAGCCGCTTGTGACGCATCGGCGAATGCATGCAGTTCTACATGGTCATCAATTTTCGTTTGTAACCATCTCGGTATGATAATATTCTTGATATTTTCTATGTCCTTTTCGAATTGTCGCCACTCTAGTAAAAGATTTGGATTAAGTTTTTCATCCCACGATAGTTTTGACTTCCAAAGTTTCTGTATAAATATTTTTGACGTTATTATAATTGGAGCTATCCAACCCATTGTATCATAAAGACGAGCTATCACAGAAAGTACATGTCTCTTAGTTATATCTTTATTCTCATTCTCAGGTAAGTAAAAGTGGTACTCAAATTGATCTGTAGTCTTATTCCATGAAATACCTAGCACCTTAATGTTATCGTTGGCTTTAAATACCACAGATTGATTCGTTCTCTGATTCTCTTTTTTAATATGATCTAGCAAATCATCACTGTTACTACACCATTTCTGGAGCTTGAAGCCACCTTCTCTCATTAAATTATTCATCTCGTTATAAATATTTATAGCCTGGGTATTAGTCTCACAACCCGTAAGTAGATCATCCATATAGTAATCCAGTAACGTAATCTTAGCAGCTATAGGATACTTCGACTGCTCATCCTTAGCTAGTTGTTGTAAAGACTTTACTGCGAGATATGGCGCACAGGACGTGCCAAAGGTAAGTCTTGACAGTTTATAATGTTGTATAGGATCATGTGGGCTTTGTCTCCAAAGTATTCTTTGAAAGTCCGTATCTTGCTCATTAACACGTACTTGTCGATACATTTGCACCAAATCAGCTACAATGCATATTTCGTGTCGTCTCCATCTCATCAAAATATGACGTAAATCTTGCTGAAGTTTAGGGCCGACATGAAGGTTGTCGTTTAACGAGATGTTATTGATACCTTTACACGAAGCATCAAAAACTACTCTTAATTTAGTCGTCTCTTTATGCTTTCTGATCACAGCGTGGTGTGGTAAGTAAACGACATAAGGATCATCTAATTCTTCTCTCTCTGTAATTTCTCTCATATGATTTTGTTTCACATAATCTTCTATCACAGTTTTGTAGTCGTCATAAAGATTTTTATCTTTATTGAACTTTTTCTCTAATGATTTGAATCTCCTCATCGCTACTTCTATCGACTGACCAAACTGACATTCCGGCTTAGAACTCTTAAAAGGAAGCCGCACCACATATCTTCCTTCCTTGTCTCTTGATGTTGTTTCCTCGTATATCTTTTCACATCGTAACTCTTCCTTTGTCATTCTCTTTTCGATACCGTCTGGTTCTCTTTCTATTTCCCAAAACTGTTTTAATAGCTGGTCTTCTTTTATTTGTGTGTGAAGGCTAACAATTCTACTATTGGATGTGAAATCTGTTTCTACCTTCCCAGACACAATCCATCCCAGTTGCGTATTTTGCGCCACTGGTCCACTCAGTGCAGTATGCCTTAAAATTCCTTCTAGTAATATTTCACTGTAAACTTCAACTCCCAAAATCATATCAATTCTTCCAGGTGTTCCATAATGTGGATCAGCCAAAGATAAGTGGTTTATTTCTGGCCAACTCGATATTGATGTATCTCTAGAAGGCAAAAAGGAAGTAAGTTTTCTCAGTACGAACGCATCAACTGGAACTGAGAAAGAAGGATTCTGCATCGACTCAATGACAAAAGAAACTTTATATTTGGTTCTACTTTGACCATCACCTATACCAGATACGAAGCCATTCACCGTAGATCCTTTCAGTTGAAGGGACTGTGCAGTAGCCTCAGTAATGAATGAAGCTTCGGAACCTTGGTCTATAAGTGCTCGAACTAATTGTGAACGACCACTGGAAGATCGTATTTTCACGACGGCAGTAGCCAACAACACTCTGCTCTGATGACTATTTTTTGCGAAATGAGCCACCACTCTTGTTTCGGTACGTTTGCTTGTACTTGGTAATACTTCAGTAGAAGTTTTCTCAGAAATTGCCCGTGTAGTGAACTCTTGATTAGGAGACCTCTCAAAGTGCAGTAGCGTGTGATGTCTCCTGCTACAGCGTCGGCAACAAGCGGGTACATAGCATTTCTTCACTGCGTGTGTCGATGACAGACAATTGAAACACAAACCATTTGCTTGTACATACTCAGATCTTTTTTCAGGCGTTTGCGTTTCAAATTGCTTACACTGATACAAAGCATGTTCACCTGAACATATCGGGCAAGACTTATTTGACTTCTTCTCTATGGATGAATGGAACGACCTCTGTTTTACAATTGGTTTTGCTGTATAGTTGGAATTACTCGTGGAATTGGAAGCTTTTGATGTAGGTTTGTTGGTATGCGCAGGCGCTAACATTTCCAATGTTCTAAATCGGGTTTCTAGATATCGTTTGAGTTCAGCCCAACTCGGTAAGTAGTCTGCTGAGTCTTCGGAGTCTAATCTGTTTATCTCAAGCTCCCATAATTTTCTAGACTCTAAATCAAGTTTTGACACTATGAGATAATTGATGATGACGTCCCATGAACTCGTATTAATATTTAGGTTCTCCAACAATTTCAAACATGAAGATGTCGTATCTAGCAGTTGCTTTATAGCTGTGGCAGATTCACTAGTTGTAATACTCTTTTGCGCAAACAACCGTTTCATTATCTCATTTGAGTTGTAGCGTTTATTACTATAACGACGGGTAAGTTGCCTCCATGCTTCACTATAGTTGTTATCTGTAGTAGATAAATTCTTCAATAGACTTTCAGCTTCCCCGAACAAGCAACTCTTTAGGTAATGTAGCTTTTGTACAGCACTCAAACTCGTATTTTTGTGTATAAGAGAATCGAACATATCATGAAATGTTTCCCATTCCTCATATCCTCCAGAAAATTTTGGCAAATAAATTTGGGGTAGTTTGACTTCACATCCCGATATACCTACATTGCCGGTTTTGAAATTAGCCTCAAAAGTAGTCTCTTGACTCGGTTTACATGCACATAAATCATCTTTAAGTTTAGTTTTATAGTCTGCGTAAACATCTTCAAATTGTGAGTACATGTCATCTTCAAAATAATCAAGCGTCGCTTTATCTGACTTCTCCAAAGCAGCAGCAATATCGTTATGACCATCAAAAAATGACTTACACAATTTCTCTAACGCTTCCAGTTTAGTTTCGATGTATGTGATTGTAATTCTATCTTTTGGAGACTTTTTATAAATTGTATATGCTCTTTTTACGCGATCGAACAAGTCTTCTTGCTTTCTTAACACAGATTTAATTTTCTCAGACATTTTAAATCGAAAGGAATATTTTTTGTTTGAATATTCTAAGTCTCTGTAGCAATTGTAATAATTCACACTTCACGATTCTAAACAGTTCACACTTATATTTTAACTGAGATGAATTGTATTTTTTGTTTTAAGTTCTCTAAGTCTTTCTTAACACTTTTGTTTATGTCACTTCACTATAGGCACTTGAAATTGTTCACTTATCTCGGGTTTCGGCACCAAATGTTTACAAACTCACTAAATATCGTATACTTATCAACACATAACACTCGGGTAAGGGTACACAAAGAAACACTGTTTTGCTCGTGGCTCGTATCTCGTAACTCTTAACTCTGAATTTTGAACTCTATTTATTTATTATTAAAAACACCTATATCAAAAGTACAAAACAAAACGATGTCTAGTTTAAAATCGTGACAACGCCATCTCTTAACGTAAAGAATAACTACACTGAACACCAGGGGAGTCGTAAGTGCGTTGCCGGCCTCTTAAAAATGTGGGCCTCCGGCGCTCTCACTGACCGAACGAAAAGCAACAGTGCAAGCACTGTTACTTCACGTCGGTTTTCTGTGAGAGAGTGGTACTACCCCGGACGAACCGACCCATTCTGCTGAAACCAGTAACAGTTTCAGCGTAGCTCTATCACCTATTTATTCTTGGGTTGTATAATATTGGCGGCATTTTGCGTAAAATAGTTTAGTTACTGTGTATAGTTGAAATATAATAGAGGGTCCTTCAAGAGTAACGTTCAAAGACATTTACGCATGAAGACAGGACAGAGGCGACTGCCGATGGATGGTTTGTCTCTCGGTGGTCGTTGTTATTTTCGGATTGTACGGTGCTTATCATCAGGCATAGTGGAGTCACTAGGCCGTCCTACAATTAAAATAAATAATAATAACATGGATTAAGAATTCCGAGGTGCAACATAAACTGCCTAGATATTTCTAACAAGGAAGCTGTTGGCGGTGGTTCTTTTCGCTGCTTAATAATTAATTGTGATATATAATGAATGTATTAAATATCAAAATATTTAATGTGTTAATGAAATAGTTAAACAAGCGTATGATATAGACACTAGTGAGTCGACCCGTTCGGGCCTAGCGGGGCGCGCTTATGTGTTGATCCGAATGTAGACATGCGGGCAAGGGTTGCTTGTGATTCATACATATTATATTATACTCAATAGACGCCATTTTGTTCGAGCAGCTAAATCACCTGAAGTTGCTAACGCTAAGCATTTCTCCATTCGACAATAGCAGTAACATTCTTCAATAACTTGTTAAAGTATGAAGAATATGAGAAGGAATGATGTTTTTGAAAACCATCTGAGATTCTGCAAAAATTTGAAGCACTAAATACTTCGCAAACGAAACAACCTGTAAGATTTCAACAAGGTTTCTTTTTTTTACACCTAATTACACTATTGGCCTATTAAGGCCGTTACAGTTTCTTCGGACTACTATACTTTCAACAAGGTAAATATTATTGGAAGGTATACAATTAGACGTTGGAATTTTTTTGAGTGGATTCTTTTTATTATTGAAATAACGACTTGATATTCTTAAGATAAAAGGAAATTACAAGACACACACAAACTATTAAAGATATACTTTTTATTTTAAAATCAAATTACAAAAAAAAAAAAACACTAAATGAATTTAGACCATGAGAATGCCTTTATGAACGTAAAAACTATCACCGGATCAGTAAATCCTTCACATAATGATCCACCCTATATTAAATTTTTTATATCAAAACCCGCTTGAGATGGCGTTTACACTTACAGTCCGACAAATCTGTAATATGTTTTGGGACATTGTTGTAAAACCTAACACTATGACCTAAAAAACTGTTACTGTATTCACCGAGTCTGAAACATAGAATGACCAGTTTGTCACAGTTTCTAGTATTAATACCATGCCGGTATAGCTTGTTTAGTTTATCTAAGTTCTTGCGGACATACATTCAATTACCAAGAATGTATTAGAAGGTGAAAGTTTAGATACTGGATTCCTGACTTAGCCTTTACTGGTTCGGGAGGTCCCATACTGTAATTTACTTACCTGAATATATAAGAATCTATTGAATACTACTGTAATACATTTACGACATACGTACCTCATTAATTTGAAAAAAAAAATTGAACTATTCACATACATATTTCGATTTCAATCTATTATATTATAATGAAAGAATGATTTATTGTTAATGATTTACAGCTATCGGGCCGCAAAAAATGAAAAAGAATTTTATTCATTGAAAGAAGAATTTCTAAATAAGATTGATGATTTCAAAATAAAATAAGTAGATAATAAATACGTGTTGTTCTTTTGTTTTCCATTAAAACAAATACTAATAATTCTTCTGCGTTATTATTCACGTTGGAGGCATAGAACTAAATATCTGGAATAAACTGGACAATTTTGAATGTGTGTCATCACAAAGGATGACATTCGTCGTCTTTTAAAAATGTTCAATTAATAGCTGTTAGTCGATAGTACGAACGTTTGATCAATGACATAAGTTCAACATTTTCTTGTACTTTAAAATAGATTCTAGTATTATGTATAATTTATATATGACAGATGAAATATAAACGGGACAATTTTTAATGTATATTGATAACCTTTTTGATATTCGTCACCTTTTAAAAGCATTCAGGTTATAGTGGCTATAGTCAATAGTATGATTGTCTGCTTGGTAATACAACCGCGTGATCTATAGTACGTTTTCAATAACCATACAGAAATGTACAATAATACTTTTTGAAATCATAATTCATTACATTTTTATATTAATTTAGTACGTTTCTGTAGAAAACTTGTTTTTTCGTATTTTTTAATACCCAATTAAAGGATATACAAGTGGCTCGTCTATATAAGTGTCAGCGCTGGGGGAATAGATAAGTAAGCCAAGAAGTTGGTTTCGTGATTGTTAGTATCGTTGAACTATAATATGTCAGTGTTATAGGTTATTTTGTGAACGAGTTATAAGTAACTAACTAATTATTTTATATTGCTTTTTATAAGCGTATTATTTCATGGTCATTTTATATTATTTCAATTACTAAATATAAGCATTACGAAACAGTTAAAGCATAAACTCACGCCAGCTTTACACATAATGCCAGAACACTGAAATAAAACATAAGAGTTATAAAATTACTAGCGATCGTCCGTGATTTTAAAGTTTTATGTAGAAATCTCTCTAGAGATCGAATAAATGTTAAGATATACATAGATGATGATTGATGTTCGAAAGTGCCTTCTGAGGATTTACAATTGAATTAAAGTTATCCGATTTTGATTCATTTCTTTTTCTCTTTGATTTCATAGGAGTACAGTAAAGGGACTATAGAGTATTTTTTTACACTTTTTATATATGTTTATTGCTTAGTTTGTTAGGGCATATCGTAGATCGATGTAGAATTGAGTTTTCGGAGTTTCCAGTGAAGAAAAACATAGCGATAAAACTTTAGGTAGAAATGAAGGTAGGGCTGAATAGCTACTACCTTAAAGTTGGCAATCTGTCATCAAAGATCTATAGGTCTATTCCAGCAGCTGCTCTTTAGAGGCAGTCGCTCAAGGCTTAGCATTTTTACCATCTTAGACCACATCGCCATTTAACATCAGGTGAGATCATGGTCAAACGCTAAAACTTATGAAGTATAAAATAAATACATGGGCTGATAGCGAAACAGACTACACATAGGTTGCCACTACGTGTATGATTGCCGCGAACCAGTTGGACATAACTGTAGTGCCTTCCATCCGGCAGTCTATTATTGTGTTACATCACACTGTACATTTATTTACTTCAGGGTCTATTATCATCAAATGGTGATGATTGTCAGTGGATATTCAGAAACTGATAGGAATCGGGTAGTTAATACATAAACTATAAGCTGAGCAATAACATGTCACTTCTGTTTGCTTAATCTATGATAATAGGAACTTCCCGCATGAGGCCCGTGCCGCTTTTGTTTTAAACGGCTGTCCTTAGTACGTTGTTTATAACACTCTATTTTTTTTCTAGGGTTGTTAATTCTGAAGCAATTTATCAGCCCAATTTTATCCTTTTCAAAGTGCGTATTAGTAGATTCACTTATGAGATAGAATTACGAGGTTATACAATAACTTAGCATCATTAAGTCAGGGTTCTACCAAAAAGCTGCAAGTTACCAAATACCAACATATTAAATAATTTAATAAATAAATTTTTTTTATTGATGAACGCGTTACTTTGCGGAAATCCATCATTAAAATTAGGATGAATGTTACTTCGCACTTCCGCTAAGAATTATTCTAACATCCTACCGTAATTTCAAATTAAAATAAGTTTATTTACCGATGCCGTACAGTTGCTTCCAGTACACTGTAATTAATTAATTAAATTATGATCTCTTTTCTTCTATATCAGTAGAATTGTTACTGGGTTTTATAGTCATAAACTTGAAGTGACCATCCTTCTACGATCCACTATAAAATTGACGTGTGAAAATCTCAACTTATTTGGGGGTGTAGTTCCCTTTTTAATGCCTAAAATTCTGAATTACAAAGCTCATAAAATTCCGTTGTTTTATATTTTTTCGTCCAATAGAAATACCGGAATATCGTGACCTGTTAAATTGCCGTCCTGATTATGATATGGCAACATTGGTTCAGGCCACAGCTGTCGTAAAAGCGATCATCAGTGATAATAATGACATTAACATATTATCTCCCGAATATTACATGATTTAATTAGTAAATAAAATGTTACTGGTGCGGCTTTAACGCTCACGTTGGTATTTGTACCTAGTCCTAAGAAAGTTTCAAAGATACCAACGCACACTGTACTAAATTAATGTTAAGATAAAATAAACTTTAAGTTATGAGGATTTTTTTTTGTAAAAACTGTATTTGATCTTGAATTCGTACTGTTTGTGATTGCTGAGTATGTTGTGTATATTTGTGTGTGTGTATTTATAAGTGCATGTGTATTCTATAATGCTAGAGTGGGAGTTTTTGGTGGGATCCTAGTCTGTCATGTAGTGGCTTATATATTTCATTCATAATCTTGTGTTATTTGATTGTATATGTTTCATAATGTTGGTGGCGTTTTATGTATATAGTTCGGTTATTGTGCACAAGTGAATTGGATGGAAAATAATACAACGGAGCATAAATTCGCAAATGCCATAAAAACTTCCTGAAAAGTTCTAACAAAGGGCCGCCACAATCTTGTTAGAATATTGAAATTATCACAAGGCACTTGTAATATTGTTACCTACTCGAGAATGGCTGTAATAATGTAGATTACTTGCCCAAATAAAAAAATGTCGAGTGACTGTGGGAGTAGAATTACGGAGCGTACTTAAATCCGTAGATATTGTATAGGGTTTGCATTGACGAATTTCAACAGTATAATAAATTTCTTTTTTATAAGAACATTTTCAGTGTTCTCATAGAGTTATTAATCGTATTTATAGTAATATAGTCGATATCGAGTACAGAAACAAAATACTAACCCGAGCAGAACAGGAATCATCTACACACTGTTAAAAAAAAATTGTGTTATATCTATTCATGTCAATCGAGTGTATGTATTATAGTAAGGCTTTTTCTAATTCCCACCTGGTTACGTACCACTTTTAAGGTGAAAATCTGTCGCCATACACATACATGTGTGTTCCGGTAGTTGCATTTGAGAGTCATCTTAATGTCATTTATTATCAGGCGTATTTGTACGAAGCGCTTTACATTGCCATTTATAATGCAAACCATAAAAGAATGGAACGCACTGCCTACGTTAGTTTTTCCTAAAGTGCGTATATAATAATATAACGGTTTTCAAATTAAGACTGAATAAATTTTTACTGCGCGAACGCGTTCATCCCATGTCTCGCTTCTCAATTTCCATTAGGCGTGACTGAGGTCAAACACTAAATTTTATAAGCTGTGAGAAATGTATATACATATAAATGAAGCTGTAGAGGTCTGCTATTGTGCGTGCGTCACTCGAAAATCTACTGGATAGATTATGATTACTTTAAAAATATATATATCTCGATTTCTTCATTTAACATAAAATGACTAACGTTTTTATAAACTACGGTTTGTATAAGCATTTTGCTTTAATTTTTTTATGTTAATTCTTCTGTACTTGAGATATATTATATCCCCTAGACTACTCAAAACTATAAATGTTTAAGATCCATGCAAATGAATGTAGATCTTACGAGTCGGAGGCCAACAGACTGATGACAGCATAAACTTAAAAAGATATTTGATTTATTACAAAATTTTGAAAAATAACAAATGATGTATTGTAAAAGTATTATTTTTATATAAATGTATTTTTAAATTATTTTTTCATTTGTACGAACTTTTTTTACTAAACTGTGAAATGTACAATGCACGAGGTCATGAAATTAAAACATAATCCGCCATTTTGCGATCTGGGTCTTAAAAATCAGCCGAGAGGTTAAAGTAAGAAACAACAATAAAATTATATAAAACACTAGCTGACCCGGCAAACTTCATAATGTTTAACAGTTAATGAATGTCGTGTTAACTCTTAGCGAAACTTAGTTTAGTATTATATTAAAGAAAGTTTCACGGGCTTCTTTTTTACTCTTGTGTTGAAAAGTACGAAGGCGGCGCTTTTCTCGTTCGATTTCTCTTTCTTCTTCAGTGTATTGATTGGCAATATTCCGAAGACTAATTGTATTACGTTTTTGTTGTATTAGTTTAAATCTATTTGGTCTTGGTATTATTAATAATAATAAAAAAAATATTTACATAAAAAGATTTATGGGTTATTAGCCACGTAAAGAAGCATATTAAGGTTACAGGCTCATTTGTTTTAGAAGCTTATTCCTTAAAACCAAAAAAAATTTTTTTTTTTATAAATCAGGTTTCATTAATCTTGAATTAACTGTCAATTACACAAGATGGCGGAGTTACAAACAAAGTTAATTTTTTTTTGTTGTTTAATGATTTTTTCTATATTTTCATAGTTATTCTGCTATTCGGGTGGAGATTATGAAACAGTCGTTCTTGAGCTATAAATTGTGTAAATAAATCGACTTTATTTTATGTATACTTATAATAGATAGAAATCGATAGAAGAAGGTAAATAGGTAAATAGATAAAAGAAGATGAATAAAAATAAAACGTAAATTAAACAAGATGTTTCTTCTAACCATTTATGTAGACTATTGAATACAGTTCAATGTTAGTTGATCATTTGTAATTCAAAAGAGAAATATAAATTTTATGTATACGTGATCCGGCTTAGTGTAATGTGCAATGTGTAATATGGCGTTACAGATATCAAATCGATTTAAACCCATTTTTGAGCACTTTGATATTTTCATTTCGTCAAAGACTAAGAAGCTTTGTTAAGCTTTTTTTTTTCCTTGGCTTATTAGCGTATTGCCGCTTCATTTATGTATGAAATCTATATATATAAAAGAAAGTCGTGTTAGTTACACTGTTTATAACTCAAGAACCGCTGTACCCATTAGGCTGAAAATTGGTGGTGAGCTAGCTTAGAACCAGGAGGTGGACATAGGATACTTTTTATCCCGTTCGACAGCGTTCCTGTGTGACGTGACATAAAACGCAAAGAGAATACAAGTCGCTATAAAACGTGGTATAACAAAAACGCTTCTGATATGAAATAACAAAACGCAAAACGTAATTTTGTCTATGGTAAAGTATGGCTGAAAATTTAATAATTACAATTTTTTTCACAAATCAGTAATTTGTATTCTCTTTGAATCGTTATTAATAATGCCGCGACCAGTGAAAGTGCCAGTGAAGAACGCCGCGTTAGTATGGCTCAACTTCTAAGAAAAAATTGAACTTCATAAAATCCAAAATCTTCTTATTTATTGCTTCTAAGGCGGAACAAAGTTAGCCGGGTCAGCTAGTATTAGATAAAATATAGTGATAATCAAATCAATACATAACGATTTTTTTAGCAAGACAAGAAATTATATTGATACTGAATATAAATAAAATACTTACAGTGGCAAAGCAAATCTTGTCGTCAGTAAGCTGTGAAATAGTTTTTGTAAGTTAAGTTGCGATCGTCGCAAAGTTAGACAGAAGTTACGTATTTCCCAAAAGTAAAGCGATAGCGGAAATAGCTGGAAAAAAGGCTTCGAAATGAAACATTCATATAAAAAAAAAAAACAAAGAGTGCTTGCTGTCTTATTTTACAACTAGCTGTTATCTGTGACTTTGTCTCTAAAAATAGTAATGAAACTACAAAAATTCGCATAGATTATCGCATAGATTGATAAAATTGGTATTAATGTTCGGAACACCATTATAATTGAATGGTAAATACTCTGCATCGATCCCGTACCTTGATTTTTTATTTATTCCTGGTCAGAGGTCTCAAAAATGGGTATTTCGCCTTTTTCGGTAAAATGGTAAGTTTTATCATGAAATTAGACCAGACATAAATTGTCGATAATCGAATTATCTATAAAAAATGTCTCAACTGATTTCTTTTTTCGTAGGAACCATCGTTTCTGAGATATAACGATTCTAAAGTATTAATCAGTGAAAGTTATAATATAAAAAAATACAAAAAACGGTAATGTTATGTTCAGTATATCTTTTCCTACTTTTATTTAATGAGGGAGTAAGGCGACCAGCTTGTTCTACAATTCTCATACATGAGCTAATCAGACGTGACGTAATTTTATTTACTTTCGTACGTTGATATTTTAATCACTGGTGTCAGTGTATCAAGATATCGTAGGTGAGAGAGGGGGTAGGTAACTGTTTACTGATGATTACTATTAATTCATATTATATCGTGGTTTTCACAACGTATGGGAGTAGTCGTTAGAATTAAAATAGGTTAATGAGTAACATAGTATAAATTATGAGCCCTGTATAATCTTTGTGACTAGTGATATATCAACGTAAGTAAGAAATATGAAATTGTACTTCACCCCACTTTTACATCCGTTGCCAGAGCACTGAAACAAATTTTTACATACAGACAGGTTACTATTAATTTAATATAATGTAGTTTTTGAAATAACTACCTGTCGTCGGCGACTTTTTTAATTTAGTGCCACGAAATGCTGCTAAGCTAACCGTTATTAGGTATTTAATTGGAAAGATTATGATAACGTAGTACCTATTACTACAAAATGGTTGGCATGAGTGTACTTGAATCGAAAAGTGAGGGTTGTGCTAGCAACAAACACCAAATTGAACTACAGAGTTCCATGGGTCACCGCTTGTTTAGATCCAGGAGCGAATTTCATAGGATTTGGTACTTACTACTATAAGGTGTGTTCTATCCGGATTTAGCTAGACCTTATGTTGGAGAATTAACTGTGTGAGAGTATGTATGTGTTAAACCCGATTCACGTTCCATTCATTATACATGGTTACTATTTGAAACTATGATGTAAAAGTGTATAAATTCGCTATTAAACTATTTTTTATCTTGTATTCAAAATAAAAGTTTAAGTTAATTTATTGCCTCAGGAATTATGAATATTAAAAATGGTACTTATTTTTCGTCTTTTGTCATTTTTGTCAACAATGCATTATACATTTCGTTTTGTGATAATCTCAGTGTTGAATGATTATCCTTCAGTTAGAAATTTCGAGAAAGTTTTTGTAGCATCTAAGAATTTATTCTCATACACTTCATTTATACACCTTCGTGATGCTATTTTATGCTATATATTTTCAAATAACGCAAGATTATGAATTAAATTTAATTAGCACTATTAGAAATGGTATGAATCACTGGAGAAAGATTATGTATCTCTTAGTAAACATCGTTGTTTTTGGTTTGCATTGTGGTGTAACATCAGGTTCCGAGCAGTCATTTTGTCGAACACAAATAGAAAAAAATACTTTATAGATAGATATATACTCACTCTCGCGTCGCACATGCAATCAATCAACTGAAAATTAATGCATTTTTTTTAATTTTTTAATTGAAACAGCAAAGCAATAATTGTGTGACTTCATAAAACCACGATGCAAGTGAAACCTTTTTTCGAATAGTAGGTGTTTAATTGAAGATTTTTGGAAAATTATTCGAATCAGGGTATTAAAATTGCGTTTTTATTCTTAACTTAAAAATTGAAAATGGGAATGATAATGGGAAATCAACGGTAGACAAGAAATCCAATTATACATTTTAATTTCTATCTCCGTATTAGTGTACGGAATACATAATAAATACAATCATTCAGATGATAAACGCATTTTAAAAGCTGAGCACAATATTATATAAATCATTGAATCATTTTGAATTGAGCCATGGGCGCCGCCGTATTATCCTTGACTGCTCTGCCAAGCGCCTTTCACTTTACCCCTACTCCGCGCCCGGCTGGAATACGGCATGCGATAGATGGACGAAAAAATTTGAGGCGATGTAAAAAAATTGCACTTTAAAATATGAGTGGCGGAAGCTTAAAGACTTAAGTGACTGATATTCATATTTTTCAAGGAGAAAACTTCTTCAAGCGTATTTTGCTTTCTTTCAGGAGAGTGAATGAATTGGATCTAGGTGACTTTGAATCGGGGATGCACTCGACACCAAGCGACCTCGGATGGTCGTTATCAGTCACGCCTGTATAATTTTAAATTAAAAAATCAGCAATCTTAATTTCTATCGTCTAATCATAAAATCGGTTGTGGAATGAGCTTCCAGCTGATGTTTTTCCAGGGGACTACAATATGCGATTTTCCAAGAGGGAAATAAATAGGTTTTTAGAAGCTTAGCAACGTGCATATAAAAAAATATAAATATATACATAAATAAATATAAAAAAATATAAAGTATATAAATATATTTGGTGTTACTAGCGTCCATAGGCTGCTTTAACCGCTTATCATCAGGTGCCCCGCATGCTTGTTTGCTATTGTGGTATATAAAAAGAAAAGGACACACCCATCTTTGATACGTCGGTTTTCCTTCTAAAATTTTTTGTTAATGGAAACGCTGAAAACGTTCTAACCAATCACGATTTTTTTTATATCGTTGTGAAATAAATCTGACAATAGCGTTCATAAATACCTTCAAGTAAAGAGCGACGAGTGTAATAAACATGATATATATGTGCGTGCAGCGCGGCATATTGAAGCTCAGTATCTAAGTTAGTACAAGTGAAATTAGTTTTAGATAATCGTCAATTTCACGCAACCCGCGTGATAGTCTGTAGTGAACTAGTGACCGAACGTGACCTGGTTCGCGTTAAATAAAAATATAAAACTTAGTAACAATTGATAAAATATACTTACGCTAAAGATCGAATCCTAGCAACTGAGCCGGAGCTTTCGGTGAAGCAAAACAACGTGGTGAAACCATAGCATGGTGATAGGGTTTTTTCTAAGTCCGCCTGGCTAGCTACCATTCTCAAGTTGAAAGTTTGCCGCCAAGCACCTATTGGTATATTCCGGCAGCTGCACTCGAGAGCCAGCCTTCCTCTATATTTAACGTGACTACCATCTTAGACCACATCATCATTTAACATCAGATGAGATTGTGGTCAAACGTTAACCTATAAAGTATTGAAAAAAAAAAAGAATTATAATAAGCATACATTTTCATCAATTAGTAGCAGCTGTTGGAAATCTATGCTTCATAATTGTCGGCGAAATCGATTTTCAATACTTTCAATGGCGTACTAAAAACGTTATCTCGTTACAATAGATATTGCCCGATTGTTTGTTATTTGGTTCGAAATTTTACGATATTGCTAGAATAATTCATTGTATATTTTGTTTTCTATAATTAATTGTGTTATTCGAAGGCGAATTTATTAGTTTAACGCTTTTAATTTGATAAGGAATTATTGCCATAATTTAATACTTCAAACGATTTATAAAAGTAGACACAGACAGATAGATAGAGAGACGTTGTCTTTTAAATTTTATTCAAGAACTGTTCTCCCCACATAGTACAATGGAGATTTAAAGAACTATTGGTCTGTATGTATTTAAAACCACCTTTAATTCGAGCAACTTTGCACAGCTGTGGGATATTAGAGAGGATTATCATAATAAATTATTATTACTGATCGGTGTCTGCGACTTTAAAAATTGTTTGTGTGCGTACACACAACAGAAATAAACCATGTTGATGATTACTGGAGCTAAGTATATCGGATTCAGCGTTACCAATCCGATTGTGATGGTTCGTTTTAATTCGCTGCTCAATGGCTTCGATCAAGTTTTCATTTCAAAAATAACGCTGATAAATTTGAATATTTTCTTTGACTGAATTTAAACCTATCATAGTAGTCAAAATATTAAAACGTTTCTGTGCTATAAATTATCTGAATTTGTACCTTCTTTCCTACTTCTAAACGTTTGTTGTTCTATATATATATCATTCTTTTATATATTTCGATTACACGTCATCCATTTAATTTCTCAAAGGTACACAGACAACTTCTGTTTGTGTACGAACAGAGTTAACAATTCACAACCGAGACGATCAAGCTTGATTTTCCCATTTCCGGGAAGCCTGAACGCTTAGCTATGCAAACGGAACTAAAAGTCACTTTGGAACTTTCATATATTTGTGTCTATTATTCTATATCTATATAATAAAATAAATTTCCAAATGTACGTGTGCGCATCTCTTCAGGACGGCTCCACTTATTTGTTTTTTTTTTTTTGTTTAATGTGTTTGTAATTGTCAGGATAAGGTTTGTTTGAAAAATCAAAAAGTCTACATGTTTACTTTATATTAATTATATATATCATATCATCTTGGCTCGTTCCACTGTTGAAGTTGCAGCCAGTGTTGAATCTGCTTTAAAACTGTACGCTTTTTTAATAACTGCATGTTAATGAGAGGAGGAAATAAGTTTAATAGAATCACAAAAAAAAAAAAAAACAATAATGTGTTCAAGTATTTATGTAAAACATTCAAGTATTATTACATCATAATTTACAGGAATATAAGCTATTATAAATATAATTCCTTAGGTCTAATTCGATGATCGATTTAATATTACAACGGGAGTAGGTCGCAGAACTTTGCTAGCAGTGTTTATTTCTGTTTTGAAGAAGCAATACTCAGCCTGAAAGAGTTGGCTTGTGCAAACTTTGGAGCACTAAAGGGTAAGTAGTAGTTAAAAAATGTATCCCTTCAATACATTAGTACATTGGCTTGGTTATTATTGCACAGAGATGAACTGATAGATTTTCCTTTGCTGTGCAATATACTGTTTAATTTCTTCGGTTGATTGAAGTCTCGTTTCCAGTCGCTGCAGAGGCTCGTCGTTTCTGTGCGGTAGAAGCTTGAACTTCGTTTTCTGCTGATCCTGTTTCGTTTCTGTTGGATTTGCGAACGAGCTCTTATTAGGTTAGTGCCTTCTGATGTGTGAATCATCGTTTCTCTTATGCTCGAATGGTCTTTGTATTGGCTCTTCCGTCTTCGTACCTTCTCGCAGCAGAGTGTTTCACGAAATGCGATGCGATACCTAAATAAAATGTAAATTAACTATAGTAATACAAACTATATTTTGCATGATCGTAGAGGGTTTTTTTCTGAGTTCGCATGGTTAAGTACCACTCTCAAGTTGAAAATCTGTCGGCAAGCACTTGATGTTGTATTCCGGCACGCTGCATTTACCAGCTACTTCCTCAAACTTTTGCATATTTACTATCTTAGTCTACATTGTCATTTAACATCAGATGAGATTGTGGCATAAAGCCTATAAAGTATAAAATTACATAAATTACACTCTTCCGAATTAAGCTACTTGCTCATACCCCCAGTAATAAGACTCTTATGCAAGTATGCGCAATGAATCGTAGATACAGGTAGTTGATACATAAAAAGGATATAAATAATACTAATCTGTATGTTGTTCATCAGAGACAACCTCGACACCTATGAACAGATTTTAATGAAAATACTCTTTTCCGTAAGCGAGAAGCAATAAGACTGAATTTAACAGGGGCAACTAAGTATTAATAAAGTGTCATAAGGGTTAACGATAATGGCTCGGTTGATAGCTTATACCGCGTCGTTCGACGTAGTTTTGAATACTAGCGACTGATTCGCAGTTTTCGGTCAAGGAACTCATTATGGTGAAATCATAAACATGGCTGTAGGTAGCTTTTTTCTAAGTCCGCCTGAGTTGAAAGTCTGACATCAAATACCCGTTGGTGTGTACCAGTAGCTGTACTTAAGAGCCAAAACCTTTTAAGCTTAGTGTGTTTACCTCATTAGGCCACATCGTCCTTTAACACCACACGGGATTTTTATCAAATGCAAATAAAGTATAAAAAAGTACTGATAAAATTACGTTTTTGATAATGAAATATACTTCATAATATATCCTATGTATATTAGTATACGTGTGGCCTATGAAACCACTGAATCATTTTCAGGGGAACACAATCGTGTGTGAATAAAATACCAATGCGTCAAAAACTCGACTCTGAGTCATTATTCAATCTAAGAGACCTAAGAGACATCGTCAAACTCTTCTGATTCGACTCTAGAAGAGTTTTTAACGTCAACATTTCCACGATGGAAATATATTCTGATCTCAGTGAACATATTATAAGCACGTACTATTCAAGGGCTTTGTTATGTGAACAATTCTCAGTGAATTCTACGCGCGTCTAAATATTTATTCGACTTATCTCCCTCGCGTTTGCTCTCCTGGATTTACAATATTGTTACGACACGTAGAAAATCAATCTTTTAAGTCTTATATAGATTTACTATCTGTTGTGAATAAGGTATGTGTCCCTGGAAGATTGACTTTTTTATTTGTAAGCTCAGCAAACAATATACAACATCTTCCTTCTCTTTTTGAACAATTATAACTTAAACGAAATAACTTTTATTAAATTCGTATTTGTACATATTTAATTTATAGAAAAACAATTCTATACGATATTTGCCGATACTAAATAAATGTAAATAAAACTCGAAACAATACATTTTCTAAAACATTTATCTATATTAAAATTAGTTTAATTAATATTCATATTGTTAAAAAAAATGTACTGAGATATACACAGGTTTATCAATATACATATTTGATTACTTAAAGCTTCTTACTCACGCGTTTACAGACACTTGTACAATTTTTTTATTGAAACGAAGTGCCTAATAGGTGGAATTTACCAGAGTATAATTTTAAGGCGAGTTTATCGAAAAGTGTAGTAAGCAGAAAATAGTTGAAAATACACTAAATTACAATTAGCGATGATTGCGACTGCGAATTAATTCTAAAATATCAAGGTGGCCGAAATGCCCTTGATGTCTTGGAAGAAAAATCATCTACCTAGGTGACTATGTTACGTAAAATAATTTAAATACAGTTTTTTAACCAAATCCTTCGTTCTGATGAACCATTTATACGTATATACAGACTGGATTATTTGGAGTTACAAGAATATCTTCTTAAATGAGTGTCCATAATCTTACTCGACCTGTATTCACAGATAATATGTACAATCAGTAAGAAAATCTAAACAAAACCTTTTTCGATGTCAGCCGATCCCGTTTCTAGTAAGGATCAAAATACTCTAAAGTACTTACTCAGTTTGAGCACTAGAGTTGTCAGAGATCACAAATAACTTTTGACATACATTTTAAATCAACGCATACCAGTCTTATACTGTTTATACTCCAACACATATACTCCCATAACACTCCTTGATGTCCTATCGAAGAAATCCACTTTGTACATAGCAAATATACATTAGGGTGATTAAAAAATAAACATTTTTTTCGTTAACAGCCGCACTGAAATAATTTCGATGTAGTAAAAACCGAAGCTCTTTGTATTAATATTTAGACGCCGCGAATTGGGGATTTCTGTTGTCCACATAAATAATACAGGATTATTTTAAATTCTGTAGCTTACAAACCAAAAGTCGGATTCTAATAAACGACATATGATTTTATAGGCAAGAGAATACTCTATAAAACTGGCCCTTACCAGTTACGGTAAACAGACTCGTTCAAGAGTTATTCAAAGTGAAATTCAAGTTATGTTACAATTGCTCTGTTTGTACTTGCAATTACAACTTTGTAAGTTTAATTACGATATAAATCTAATTTCAGTTTGAATGACTTTGAATGACTCGCTTTATCGGAAAATGATAAAAGACAGTTTTGTAGAACTTTAAATTTCCTACAAAATACTGTTTACGTGGAAAATAGAAATGCCCGCGACCTTTATATATTATGACAGGTGTTTTGGAGCCTCCTTCGTCTCATAACCAATAGTCACATTTGTGAGAAGCGGATCTCTGGTATGGTACTATGAAATTCTAAATTTACAAATTATTACGTTATATCAGAGTTTCCAAGATTGTATTATGTATTTCAATTTAATGTTATTCCATCAATTTTTAAACATTGAATTGAAATTTAAAACCACAATTTTATTTTTCAAATTTTTATATCAAATACTTTTGGTAGACTTTCTATACTTTAAATATATACAAGTGGTCTCACTTTGGTACTCGTCCCAGCCACCCCTTGTCACATGATGTCACATTTTATTGGCTTTACTGCTCCTTAACGGGTTGAAGTTATGGATAACCCTTAAAACTCCACATCTAAATTTATTACCTGTGGCTCATAACGTTGTACAAAATCGGGTTGACAGTAGCCGACACGTAGTATAATGCACCGGCGACGTAGAAGAGATACTCGTTGATTGTATGATAATGACTTGAGCTGGTTCCGTAAATGAAGAATAACCGCTGGAAGTGGAACGGAGCCCAGCACACGAAGAACGCCACTACTACCGCAGCTACAAAAACATTAAGTATTAATATAATGCTGCCTCAACTGTGCACTGCAGTGTGGCGAGTTGCTTTGCGTTTCTTAATTCGCATAGAAAAAAAAATCTACAATAGATTTGGTACGCACATTGCCGTAGAAATACTGCGAGTGTAACCAATAGCAACCCTCGTGGGAGAACGACCGCCACTGTTTATGAAATTAAAGTCCGAGTTTATATTTAAAATGCATAATAAACGCATTTAAACCGCAAGCATTATTAGGCACATATATTAAGAGTATTGAAACGTGTCATTAAAAAAAATCGAGGGAATTATATTTTGATTAGAGCGATCACAAACCGTTTGACAGTTTGATAAGAAATAAATACATGAAATTTATGCTACCTCCTTGTTATCGAAAACACATAGCTACGAAATTCCTTTACCCTAATTCGAGCATTCCTGTGATAGTTCGTAGATGTTTCTCCGTAGTGAAATAGATAATTTTCTTAATACTAAATAACAGTTTTGTGCCTGCAAAATGTAACCTGTAACCTATCCGGAGCATCAAGCAGACTAATAGAATTCAATTTATTCCAATGAAAAATACGGGCAAGTTTTTTTACGTAGTATTTATTTTCGATTTGTTATTTTAGTTCATTATTGCGAAAAAATGAGGTGGTAGTAAGCAGTTATTCACAATATTAACAAACATACGTAACACATTTTACGTTTTTGCCGCTTCCGTTCAAGGAGATGTCAACATTGTTTTATATATAAACATGTTGCTAATACATTCTGATTTAGGATAATTCTTACAATTTTCAAATTACACTAAATGGTCTAAACAACATGGCTCGCTGTCCGGAAAATTCATGTTACTAAAGTATGAGTATAAAATTATTTCTAAAACTATTAGCTACTATAATTTTTATAGAATGTCATTTTTTATTTACATGGTTTGTCGTATACCAAATATCATAAAAATTGGTCCAGAAAAAACAAATATTTTTTCCAATTTCTAAAAGTACTATTGACAATTTTCATCATCATCTTACCCTTATACCACCTAAGTAGGGTCGCCACACATGTTTTCCTTTTCCACTTTCCTATGTCAGACATGTATGTCTTTAAAAGTATCATAAATATAGGAAGCCTAACTCGTCGCGTTGGAGCAAACGAATGCTTAAAATTAGTTAATTGTCTACAAATAAGTTCACTGTTATCTAAATGCGAAGCAAAGCTTTGTTTATCTCAAAGAAATATCCTTCCAAACGTCTTTTCAATAACTTTAGAACGACTTGTAAAACATTCCTTTCGTGTGGTCTAGTCGTTGAAGTTATTGTTTGCGAATTGTTTCGTAACCTCATCGTGGCTTCTTACCAGTTACCCAAGAAATCAAAGTAAATATATAAATATAAATCAAAGTAAATACGGGTCGTCCAGTGGTCAAAATCCGACCGTAATCCATATTTTTCTTAAGTTCCAAAATTAAGAAAAAAGTCTGTTTATGTTAGGAAAAGGTACTCAAACTTTATCTTCAGCTATTTATGAAGTACATAGATATATGTTTATTTACTATGTAGTACTTAGTGGCTTTGTCGTCTTATTGCTTTTTTTATTATTTTTAATTGTAATTTTATCACGACTCCTTTGTCCATGTGAAAAAAAACGCAACGCTATTTTTAGCAGTCGCAGTCAAAAGAAAATAAATTAAACATGTAAATGTATTAAATAGATAAATATGAGTGGAATTTGCATCTATGTGTGTGTACGTCTAGTTCAGCGATTTTCAAACACCGTGTCGCGACACATTGGTGTTTAGCGTGTGTTATCTAAAGTGTAATTTAGATATTTTTACTTTTAACTAAAGTAACCCGAAGGAATTGTATCACTGGAGTAATTGCGTTTGTATCGAGATCACTTAAATTGCGTATTTTTTACCTGACGTTATGTTATTTCGGAATAAAAATACGTTCAATAGATTAATAACGTTTAATTTAATATATCTACCTATACCTCGTTAACTTCAACTATAAAAAATATGCATGTAAGTATGCAAGGGCGTCGCAAATTTATAAAGAGTATGTTAACTAACGCGTTGCCGAGTAAAACAGAGCGGGAATCGATGCTCTAGTTATTCTACACGAATGAACGGATTTACTACTTGTCCTAGACAATTTAACTACTTACTATCATTTCAAAAAACTCCGGGAAGATGATATGTATAACACGCGTATATTATATTTATATAAAGTAGAGAAAAGCCGAAATATTCTAAATGAAGTCGTAAGCAGGAGTTTTCACATCAAAATAGTATACTACCGTAGTACAACTTAAAATTCTTGCAGAAAGTCACCAACAACCTTTTATACTCTGCGACACGCTATCATACTCTTTACAAATTCGCAACACCTTTAAATAATTGAATGCAAAATTTTTGGTTTGTACAAAGTGAACGAAAATGAGAGTAGCTGCACTTGAGAGCCAGTCTCCCTTTAGGTTTAGCGTGACTACGATCTTAGACCACATCATCATTTAAAAACAGATGAGATTGTGGTCAAACGCTAACCTATAAAGTACAAAAGAAAAAAATGGTAGAAATAATTATTGTGGGCCACCCTTAGAAGATGGGTATTAAAGGTGTTGCGAATTTGTAAAGAGTATGTTAGCGTGTCGCAGAGTATAAAAGGTTGAGGACCGCTGCTCTAAGCTATGTTTTAATATTATTAGGTGTAGAATTGTAATTTAATGCCGCCAAAGTAGCCGGCGGTTGCTAGTTTTATACATAATAGAGGACGAAAATCCAATTAAGTCGAACTCTGCGTCCCCGAGGGTGATATTAAATATAATCTGGAGTCCAGATTGAAAGTTAATGTTTAATGGTTGCAGAAAATTTTAAATTGAAACTTAAATTATACACAGAAAACCACGAAATAACGAGTTTTGAGAACGATACGCTGCTGTTATATTCTATGCGTCTACCTTATTTAACACTAGCGACAGCCCTCGGCTCTGCACGAGCTTGTTATGCAGCGATTATTTTCAAATCATTATTATATATTATTTAAAGTATTACTGACCATTTTAATATGCAGTCAATTTAGGAATAATGTAATATTTCCCAAGTACAAAATCTAATGAAAATCGATAGTGATTGAATACAATTTTAATTCTTTATATATTTTTTTCTTTATAAAATCAGAAACTATTGTTGATAACTTTTACAGTATATCATTTTAGTAATGATATGTATTGCCCGTATAAAACAAAATAAATAAAATTGGTTATTTGGCAACCCAATATACTATTTGTGTAAGATAAAGTATTGTATTTGTGTTTTTGGTGGGATCTTAGTGTGTCATGTAGTGGTTTTTATATTTCATTCAT
Organism: Antheraea assamensis; assembly: GCA_035772565.1. Taxonomy (NCBI): domain Eukaryota; kingdom Metazoa; phylum Arthropoda; class Insecta; order Lepidoptera; family Saturniidae; genus Antheraea; species Antheraea assamensis. The sequence continues at coordinate 451,845 of JAQQSE010000046.1, read as the reverse complement.
AATCTTGTGTTATTAGACACTATATTTTGCAATATTGGTGGTGTTTTACGTAATATAGTTGGGTTATTATGCACAAGTGAAGTGGATGGGAAATAATACCACGGAGCATGCCTTCTGAGGTGCCACCAAAACTCCATGGAAAGTTCTAACAAGGGAGCCAGCATTTTGTTAGAACATTAAAATTATCCCAAGACACTTACTTGGCAAAATCTTGTTCCTTGACGCTGGCTAGTGCACAAACCGTGCCGGAGCCAAAAAATAAAGAAGAAGAAGAAGTATTGTACTGGGCACTTTCTTTCCTTTTCTGGGCTTACCGCTTACGTGTGTGTTCTTATAATTCAGGTATATTAAAAAAACAATTGAAAGTTATTCTTTTATCATTATTAAAAACGAGGGACATAAATAATAAGAGAGCAGCACAGTTAGAAAATAAAATAAGATATTAATTTATTGATTTTTTATATACAATGTTATTATCGACCAAACAAATAATAATTAAATGGTTCAGAATACATGTAACATGAGATAACAAGTTGGCATGGTGGGATTCGAAAGCCTCTAAATATAGAATTCATTTTGAAAACGTTTTTCATAAATTAAATGAGCAATATAAATTTAATCATGAATTTCTAAAATACCTACCTACGTTTAGGTATTTCTATTGTTTTTCTTATATAAATATGTAGCATGAATTGCTTATTAAATTGTAAGATTTATTTCTAAACATTTCACTCTTAGATAATACATATGATTAAAATAATTTTATGTTATTTAATTATGGAGCCGCTTACTAAATTATAGGAAATTTGATATATTTGCGCCATTTATAACGACCCAAATTCATTTTATGACTTTACCAAAATATATGCTTAATCCTACATATTGCTGGCTGATATTTTAAAATGGCGTCCAGTCACTCTACAGTTGTCTGGTCTATCGACAAATTAGAAGCAACTTAAAATTGGTAACTGACAAATAAAGACATATTTTAGATTTTAGATAATAAAGAATTTTGAATAATCGTGGTGAATATATTGTATTATTATCTTTGAATGAATTTAAACCAATCAAAGTCGACAAAATTAACAAAAATAATTTTTGTCACGTATTTATCTCATTTTATAATATCTGACAATTTTGATTGAAAATTGATTTTACACGACCAATGTGTTTTATTTCTTTAACATAGTCAATCAGCACTGTAATCTAGACTCTGAATTTTATACTAGTGGTCGACATATTTATATGTGTAAATATTCATAATTTATTAAAATTTTCTTACGTTTTTAAATCTTTTATAGCAAATATTGATTAGTGTTATCCCTGTACAGTACTACATTATCAAATTCTTACACATCAGCTACGGTATAGATAACACAAGATCGAAGATTTATAATACTTCAGTTACAAATTTATATCTACTAATCAAATACGAGTATTGTTTTTTTTACCTTTTTCTTTTTTTTTAACGAGGCTTCAGTACATCCATGATGACTATGCCTGCCTCGTGAGGTAACTCCGTTGGATTCATGAACCATTAAGCTTGATTCACACACTGAGAGATTAAGGAAACAAATTTATAAATTATCCTAGCCCCATTAGATACAGGATCTCCCAATATAATATTAACTTCTCCAATTCCCCTCCAGGACTCTAAGAGCATTTTTAGACGCAATTCTTGGTCCGGCCACATTACTACAATATATGATGAAAATCATCCGTAGATTCAGAGACTTCACAAGGCGGGGATGTTTTTAATCAATTGCCTGATATTGTTTTTTCTACCAATCAAATGCGTATATTTTTTACGGTCAATTAAATTACCTTTATTATTTATGCATTTGAAATGCGTTCTACAGTAAAGTTTTTTCTAACAACAAAGGTTCTGTATCGCTGAAAGTAGTCGTAATTCTGTTGTATTTCCCGAGGTTTTGCGATTTCGTGTATGAACGCTATTCTTACATAACAAAAGGATAAAATACAATCCCCTTTGATATGTGTATATCACATATTGCTCGTAACTTTATTTGACAGAGAGTTTTTTACGTGGGTGCTTTAAATAAAATATTATAAGGCTGATATCGTAAATTCTTCTGCAATGTCTTCTGTTTAAAATCTTGCTATATATAATATTGTACGTTCCCGGTATTATTTATCCCGGTATTAAAATTTAAATGTGTAGTAACTAATCTTGCTATCTAATACTAGCATAATATGTTAATATATAATATGTTTTCATAATGTTAATTAAACTTGCACATTATCTGTATCTCAATTTTTTTATACCGCAATGGTGGCAAACAAAACTTGCGGACTGCCTGATGGTAAGCGGTAACAGCAGCCTATGGGTGGTTGCAACACCGGAGTATAACATGCGCGTTATCGACCTTTTAAAAACCTCTATACTTCTCTCTTGAAGAATCCCATACTCTTGTCCCATGGAAAATCCTCTGTAGGAAGCTCATTCCACAGCCCAAGCGTTCGTGGGAGGAAACTCCTGTGAAACCGGACCTTCCGTACCCATTTCGGTTTCTATCTATATGAACCTCCATCCATATCTAGTTTCATCACATCAGCCTTTAAGAGACCCACTACAGGGCCATAAACCCCTTCCTGAAGGAAGATAAGAGCATAATTTCCGCGCCAGCTCACGACGTGTTGGTAAAGTTTCGACAAATTCAAAGTTCTATATTATTCCACATACGACAGTGCTCAAGAACACTTCTCAGGTTCAAGTTTCCTCACGGTGTTCTCTTTGGTCGTCAACCGACAGTGTTACCCATTAAAATTAGTAATTGTACGCGATTCTAGAAAATCGTTGGTGCATGCCGGTTAGAACGGTTAGAACCTGTGGACATCAAATTAACATTCCATCGGTCAAACCACTTGACCACCCTGATTTCTTGCTTAGAAAGTAGATATTAATAGATATATTGTCATAATAAATACCGTCTGATATATAGTATGTAAACCAACTAAAGGCAATTCTTCTAATGCTTTCATAAAATTTTGTTCAATATTTTATAATTGTAACATATAATTTTTTTTTTGGGAAAAAATTCAACATGGTGTATACAAACATTTACACGAATTCAGTTTGATAGTTATTTGATTTATTTACAGTCCCCGTCAATCTTTTTGGCCGCTCTGAATATAGCCGAAACTTCAGGCTTTCGTATAATATAGTCAAGAGTTTAATAAAAAACAAAATTAAAATATTATTACAGGAATCTAAAACAATAGTATTTATTTTCCTCAAGTTGTCTGGATATATATATAACTTATTTTTTATTTATATTTGTGTTCTACCCATCTACGTATATTCAGAGCGATCAAAAAGTTTAAAAGATTTTAAGTGTAAGGACTGTACACTGTGTTTTGGTTTGTTTACAACCAACAACTGATTTCACATTGCATAGGTGAAGTAATCTTTATACTTATTTTATAGTTAAAATAAGTATATTCAATTTGAAAGATATAATAATATCTATATAAATAATAAATAGGTACTATAATTTTTTTAAACAACTATTTTAGTTCCAAAGATAATTGAACACCACAGTTTGAAGATTTTAAATTGATGGAAACATAAAATAATTGGAAAACCCGATTGCCTTTATTTACTTTACATACTGTGAATATCACGTAAGAGCCCAGTTTGATTACTCGCTTTCATATCTCAAAAGAATATTTGAATTTAAATAGAAAACGATTTTTTATTTACGTAGTTCGTACTGTGTGCATTGCAAGCGGAAGCCATGTTAATAAAGTCCATGCCCTTCAAAATTTAATCTCTCGCATCTTTAAATCAATATATAAAAGGATGATATTAAAGAATATTCTTATATTGCTTTTAAAAAACAATCCATGTTTACTTCAACATCGTATGTATAGAAAAAAATGTTTTATCTTTTTGTCTGGCACATTTTTATGACAACCGCCGACCCTTTTCGTAACCCAATTAACCATTATTACCTTGAACTATTCAAACCCATTGGAGTAGCCAGATTTAACTCAAAGAAAAGAGTTTCCACGTTTCAAAAGAAAATACATTAATAATATACGTTTGACATTCCGCCATCTTGTTTTCTTTGGAGGTCCATTGTATTTAGTTTTACTGTAGTGAATCGATACTTTTGAAACAGAACTATTATGTAATACAAACTTTTTACTTTCTGATTGATGTGTTTTTAATTACACATATATTACTATTGATTCGCCCTGGGTTTGCTATAATGTGTTGTTATAAGTGTCCATGTTATATAGCTAAGACAGGTAATATTCGATTTCTTTTTTGGTGTTTTGACATTTAAAATTAATTTATACCCTAGAGTATAGGTATATAGATGTTATTGCCGAATAGCGCAAAATAAAAAAAAAACAATGGCTAAAATTAAAACGCATAAATTCCGCCATTTTAAGATTTAAAACTTCGTAAATGTTATAATATTCACCACTCATTCCCTGTGACAAGCACCGTATATTTTGTTTCAACGTTAACATTATTTTACAAAACTTATCACTAGCACATTATATGTGTTTTTTCCCTCTCAAGACGGTCTCTACATTCTTTGACATAAAAACTTGTCCCTAACATATTATAATGTTGGACAATTGTTACAACTATCAAATTACACTAAATGATCTACATATGACTATCTATTCACATACTCTTATTCATCACACTTCATATTCCTTACATGTACAATATACGACATATGTAAATTCTTTGACAAAAAAGTAATATTGAAACTTAAACAATTAATGAATTATGGTCGAATTTTAACCACAAGTAATAATTATTACCTAACATCCTTATGATGGCTTTTTTGGACTGCGCTTGCCTGGCCTCTCCGTGCACACTTCCGTTCACGCCGTTCAGAGTCCCTGGACTACCCGGCTTGCTGGAGCTTATTGACCTGCCAGCATAAAATAATAGTTATTCTAGATTACAGTTTATATTGTTATACAACACGTGACAGGCTTTTACTGGTTGCCTACTGCAGGGTAGCCAACTGTGGTCAACCACGTGGGTCTCTGCATCATAGTAATTAGTTACGCAAAAGATTGTCGTAGATTGTGTCTAGTCTAAAAAACCAAAAAAATATAGTGTGTTTCAAACTGTAAAAGAATCATTCAAAAGCTAAGTTTGTTGTCACATTACCAAGTTCTAAGTGTATATCTTAAATATATGATGTAAATATTTATCAAAAAAAGTAGTGTGTACTTATGTACACGCGTTAGAAGTTATACTTCTTTTGCGGAACACAAGCTTATTATATGACTGTGAAGTTTCATCAAAATTCATTCAATAGGTTTTGCATGAAAGCGTAACAAACATAGACATAACATTTTCCTTTTATAATATTAATAGGATTTTAGATATTTTCAATGGAGTTTTAAAGTGCTTGTAATAGTTAAGAACTTTATTATTGTTTTTATTTCAAAGTGTATCGCTGTGATATGATTTTTAATCACTGTTATTTCACAGGTGATAATTATTTTAGAAATGTCACGCCGTACCTGCATTAGCAATAATTAGTAGAAACTTATAAATAAAAGATTCGACTTCTCAATGGTATGGAATATAGCTACTACTTACAATTTTTTGTTATTGATAACATTAAAACCCGCGAAGAACAACTAAATAAATCAAAACTAGTAAAACTACGTTTTTAGATAAAAATAATATTCAAATGTACTTAAGATACTGTCAATAACTAAAAAAATTATTAAAAAAACATTACTACGAGAAAAATTTTCAAAGCGTTCTACAATTGCTAAAACAGTAAATAAAAACATCAACTTTTCTGGTAAGTTCAATTTTAACCTTGAGTAACTTCGAAAGGAGATAATACATTCAAATGTTTCTAAAGATATTCTAGGGCACTTTACTTCCTACAAGAATATGCTCTTGCCTTACAGGACAGATGAGCCGTTCAGAAGCTACACAATTCTAAAGGTTTAAAAAAACTGCCTTTTTATCGCATGGGAAATAGAAAATCTCGACGACGCACGTCTTACTATTACAATAAAAAGCTGCCGTTTTAATAAAGTTAATTTTCAATATTTTAAACACTATTTTAAAGGCGCTTTCCTAAAAAAAATTACGATTTTTTATATATACATCTATATATATATATATATATATATATATATATATATCTATATATATATATATATATCTATATATATATATATATATATATATATATATAGTATGTAGATCTATTTCTGTACTTAAGAAACAGTACTTACTCGTTATGTGTTTCAGTCCAAATGCTATATTTATTAACATGAACTGGTTTACGAGAAGTTTGAATTCAGTCATAAGAGACCTCATAATAGACCGTCATAATAGTTAATGACTGCAACCTATAAATTTGATTTACATATAACATAAAAAGTATAATATTATTTCCGAAATCTTCTTCTTCCATATATAAATAAAATGATAGAAGTCTGTCGTTATGCGCGATTCATGCAAACAATACTCGATAGATTTCGAATAGCTTTTTTGAAGTGATAACTTCTTATGGGAGGGTAAACCGCTTCGTTACGTAATGCGTTACGTCGCCAGTATATCTGGCTTCCCTTTCAGTCACGCATACGGTAACCGTAGGTATAATAAATATTCAAGAATTGTAACTTAGAATAAAATATATTTAATAATCAATAAAATATTTTATTAATAAGTAACTTTTTCTTACATTATCATATTAATATACATAAAATTGAAATAATAACAATATCAATATTAAATAGTTGAACTTAGATTAGTTTAAGTTATCACTTCTGTCGGTCGTCCCGAGACACACACTGTTTTTTTACTTTGCTTATTAAATACTTAGTCCTATATAACCTTTATAAATAGTATAACCTTTCTTGATAAATAGGCTATGAAATTCAATAATAGCTCTTCAAATTTTGGTTCGCCCTTATAAATTAATTTAATAACTGCCCTTCAGATAATGAGATGTGTATCTGGCCTGCATCTCGTTGATCGAGTACGGAGCATGCAGATGCTTTGCTAAAACCATGTCACTGTCATTTCAACATGTAAGAAGAAGAAAATTTTAAATATATGTCAATATATTAAACTATTGGGTACCGGTAACATATATTGGAGAAAACATACTTTCTACAAACCGCAACAATATATAAAATATTGGACATCGCCGATATATGAGAAAACGCTTAACGAGTAATAAAAACGCTTTCTCTGGACGACTGCGCACATATATTTAAATTTCTAGCACTGCTTGTGTTGTTGATTATGCTCTCCTCGCCTGTGACGCCGTTGCTCCGTACGAGGTGCCGGGTTGCAAATGAGTTCACGTTTTTTATTTAGGGTCTTTGTTATTATATTTATTTATAGGCAAGGCCACCTACAACCTCCACGCTTCCTTTTTCTTAACACACATCTTTTTTTTTCTTATCTAACTCTCACCGTATCCCACCTGGTAGGAACTATTCACACGGTCCAATCAGCCCCTGATCTGACTGGTAGTTTCAAAGATTTTAGTCTTCAAACAAACAAACAAAACTATCTGTTTAATTAGTATGAATTAGTAATTAACAAACAGATGCGAAATGTTCTTTGTCTATTAATACAATGAGAAACGTAATTTGTGATATTTTTCAGTTGTGGTCTATGGACTTTTAGACTTATAAATAAAGACAGACGTCACAATTGTTTGACTATTTTTAATAAATGAACATTTTTTTGGACATAACTTGATTTTATATACTTAATTAAAGTTACTACATCGTAATAACAGATCGCAACTTGTTTACAGAGAAAATGAAATTACATTAAATTGCCGCAAAATTAATTATTTCATGTGGATGTACATAATGTAATAATTCGGAATCAGAGCTTTTTTACAATAGTCTACGTAACAAATGTATAATAAATAGGAACTTATTTTAAAGAAACTGAAAAAAAAATGATCACAAAAGAAGCAGGCGGAAATTCGTATTCGACCTAAGCTTAACGTCGTTCTTTAAAATTTCCATAAAATTAATAAAAACAAAACCCAATGTAAATAAAACATAAAATACATATTGAAAATATAATTTAGAACCAGTAACAAGTAAGACGTACGTTTTTCACCAAGCGTGTGGGTGTTGGAGTCGACGACATGACGCGCGCACAAGGAGATACAGCTTACTTCAACAAAGATTTAAAAGTAAAGTGTATGCGAGGTTTGAGAAACACAACATTCTATTCCAAACGTAGGTACTCGCACTACGGAGAATTTACAAAACACCTTCTATTACAAATATTAATCTGCGTAGCGGCAGGCGAAAGTAGATTTAAGTCGTAAACTAAATTAGTTTTGACTCTACTTGGCCCTCGACTGAATTTAATAACTTTATATTTAGAAAAAAAACTTATCTAATATCCGTAAAAGTAGATTCATATTTACGGACTTCCCATCTGGGGCTTTGAGATTTTATCTCTCAGAGAGCGAAGGAAATTTTCTTTTATCAATCTCAACTTTCTAGTATTACGTCTACGTATAATGTGTTGGAATTAAGTTTTCTGGAAGCATAGTGGAGGATAAGATGTTATATTTTTTTATTAGAACGAAGCTCTTTAACCGGCTGCTGATGGAGTTGACTGCTAGAAATTGTCACATAAGAAGAAAGCTTTATGCTCCTTTATCTCTTTCAATACCAAACGCGTTGAATTTTCATTAAAACTTTTTTTTTAAATATCATTTTTCTGTATAATTTATAATACACTGTTTTAAATGTAATTTTTAATAAAGGAATATTTATCTTAAATGAAACTTTTTGATTTGATTCCTTACTCTACGTTAAGGAACTTAGTTTATATTACATTTGTAGCTCCATTACTTTACGTTTAATGGCCTGTAATATTCAGAAGATAAGTGTATTATGCAAGTGAAAGCGATCGACAAAGCAAATGGGCAAAAATATCAATCGTCGCTCAATCGTTGAATAATAAATACCCTTCAGACGAATCTGTATTTTACAATGTTGGTATAGAGCTTACAGTATATTAAGTATATTATATATTATAATTTCTTTGTATACCCAAACTAATAATTCACCAACTATATAGAATTATATCCATACTTATATTATAAAGCTCAGGTATTTGTTTGTTTGAACGCGTTAGTCTCTGAAACTACGAGTTAGATTTTAAATATAATATTTTTACATTTCATAGCCTACTAGCAGCTATCCTTGACTTCGTGTGCGTTTGTATTATTTTAAATTATAACACTATACATTACTGTTGCGGATAGCGAGCAATGCGTTGACCATTTAGTGTAATTGTGCAATTTAGTAGTTGTAAGAATTTTCTAAATTATAATGTGTTAGGCATAAGTTTATCAAAACAGTGTTAACGTCGAACGGAATTAATAAAATATACGGTGCGCGCCACAGGATGTGGCACCTATACGAAGGAATACGGAAACATGCGATCATTTGGGTCATTTGTTTAAACGTATTCTGACAAGCACATGTCAAGATGTCTCGGTCCAGCCGATGAAGATGTAGAACGTGCGAACACACACGCGGAGCGCGTTCATTGGCGAATTTTATTGATGAGGCGCATTGATAAGAAGCACGAACAGACTTCTACAAATAATCACACAATTAAGTCCGATCAGAACAACCATTTATGGGGTACCGACACATAGTTCCAGAGGGTGGTTCAAGATAAGAGGTATATAACGATTAATATACAACGAGGTACAATAAACTAATTTAAGAGCAAAATTATATTTCACAATAAAATGAAATATAAATATTGCAGGCAATATAATATACTCGTACATAATATAAGGCAAGAATTTTTGAATATTACTTGACACATATCCCCTTCTATTTCCACCAATTTCCACAATATCTTTATAACTTAAATATATATAATAATCATGTAATATATTACTACAAAGTTAAAATTTATTCTAGGGTATGAAAATTTGTATATCCTGTATAAACCTGATAACCTGAGTCAATGTATCAACAGATTCCATAGGAATATTAACCCTGATATGAAAATCTCTATTTAAGATAATGTATGACTTGCCTAGTGAACATTTAAGATTCATAAAATTTCACGCGACACCGAACACTTAATGCCAAAATAACTCGATAGTGGATTAGTACTAACGATTTACCTAACCTGGCGACACATTGTGATGTTGATTTTTTTTTCGAACTGACTACTCTATTGGCCTGAAAGGCCTATACAGCTTCACCGGACTACTGGTGACGTCGAGAAAAATACGAGGATTTTATTCAACGTAATGTTGACCCATGCGTTTGGTGGACATTTCTGATGTACATTGCCTACTTTTTTAACAAGGATTTTTGTAAACCATTTTTAATCATTTTCTTCCATCACGATACCGCTTCCCAAAGGTATAATGCACTGCAGAATTGCTTTCTATATTACTCGCTCGACAGAACGCTATAATTAAAGCCACATACATTTTAACCTTTGACCTTAAGTTAGTAATCAACGACATGCAATATTAGATTATCCGATACATTACCATGAAATTCTACTTTCGTGTAATTTTAGTTTCTATAAAAATGCAGACACAACTAACATATACTAATGTCATGTATGGAATAGCCCTAGGTAATCCAATTCTAGCGTATAATAAAAAACTTTTCCTAAGAGCTTATAATGTAATTTATCATTTTTTTACCCTTATCCCACAAAAGTAGGGTCGGCGTAAATTGTTTCTCTCTTCTATTCCCTTCTATCTGCTGTCAAGACAATATTTTCACTTTTTTTATACATTTTGTAATATTGTATAGGTTTTAGCGATTGATCACTATGTCAAATAATATTAAATTACGACTTGGTCTAAGATGGTAATACGCTAACCCTTGACTGCCTTTCAAATATGACTATTGAAAAATCTCTTTAGATGCGTAACGGGAGATTTCCTACTGAAAGGCTATAAACCTAGTGTCTATTATGAAAAATCCTATTAGTATTCTATGGTTGTCTTCACCGAAATATCGGGCTTATTGTAGGATGCAAACCTATATCGAATACCCAAGGCGATCAAACTCGCTACCATTGCTATAAAGTGAATTAAAAATGATTGAACTCATTCTGAAATGCGGTACAAAATTTAATCAAGACGAAATAACTAAAATGTAAAACCTTTTTGGAGATCATTGTTCAGGGTATTAAAACCTCGTAACAGGAAAAAAGGTCAAAAACACAGGCACAAACTCGATTACGAAAACTGATGCTGAAAACCAATATCCGGACATAGAACTAACTGTCATGATAACAACATACAAATATGTTACTAAAGTCTTCATATAGAAGGAAATCGACTCACGAAACCAATCCCACAAAGGTTGTATTTTTTTGAAATAAAATATATAAAAATACGTTAATATTAGTGCAGATACGTACCCCATAACGTACCTAATGCGAAAGCCCATCCTGACGTAGAGGCAGAGGATGATCACAGCCGGTAGGATGAAGAATAGAAGGCTGCTCAACTCGCAAAGGTACCAGGAAGGCAGTTCTAGCATCGCGCAAAACGCAGACTCCAAAGACGAATTACCAGAGCCTAAGTAAATAATTGGTTGATAAAGTGGTTGTAAGTCGAGTGGTCTGACCGGTGAAATATTGATTCAATGTGCGCAGGTTCGACCCTCAACGTGTGTTAAAGATCTTTCTCGGAATGATCGGACGATGAAAAGACATGAAGCTGAGACAGGTTCTTACAGTACTATCACATATGGAAAGAATATAAAACTGCGTATTTCTCTGTATTTGAAATTGCCAATACAATTTAATTAGTACGGTGATTATGCCCGTATCTTAAAGGTAAAAGAGGTCTTTGTCTTGCAGTGGACTCGTACTGGCGTTATTTTTATATTATTTTATTATTATTATATTATGGGTCAAAGTATGAAATTGCCGTTACCCACGTCTATTTTCAATGTATCCATCATTGCTTTAAAGGTTACGTGTAAAAACTGTTAGAAGACGTGTAAAGTTGTATAAAGCTGTTGTTAGTCGTGAAGGGCGCGTCTATTTATTAAAAAGAAACCTCAGAATTTGATCTGAGAATCAGATCGAGATTACAGACGAACAAATAAATATCAAAGATGGCAATTTCATATTTAAACTTCTCATTATAAAGGAAATAATTTAGTGAATCCGTTATATCTTGTCCAGTGTATTTTAAAACTTTTAGAAATTGGAGAAATTTGCAAAAAAAGTATAGAAATTATTAGCGTTTAAAATCCCCTAGCTCGTAGGTACGCTTTTATAGTGAAAACCATTATGATGAAACAATAGAGTATAAAGGGCATTAAAAAATTGTATAACCACAACAAAATCCTAGCGTATATCACTCACCTGGAGGGTAATCGTGGTAGCTGACTGTGGTGTAGAGCGCGAACGGAGCAGCAGACAGCAAAGATAGGAGCCACAAAGCCGTGACAATCCGCAGCGCACGGCGCAACCCAGCCATAGCATATAAATGCAACGGGTGGCAAATGGCTAAGTATCTCTCCAACGAGAACGCTACAATTGTCATCACAGATACGTAGGATGCCCTGGAGAGAAATGATTGATTAGCAAATATTCTTCCTTTGTATTTTTTAAAAGCGTAGGGCAAGTGTAAAATTCGAATACGAGCACAAATAATTACTGTCGCAAAACAGCTCGAGCTCCTATGTTCCAAAGACTGTAGCTTGGTACGATACACAAGGCCTTCCACCTTCAATCCCTGCCTAATTAATCTGGCCTTACGACCAATATTTTATAGGTTGGTCCTATATAGTTTTACAAGTTCTAGTAACCAGTTTGCATCAGGGCATACTTATTTCTTACTTCATACAATAAAAAACCTCATATCTAAGATTGTCACATACATACTTTATTTCGGGTAAATTTACTCTATAATTTGCGTAGATAATAAAATTGAAAAATTGTGAATTACACAGTTTGATTTTTGTACGATTTATTTTGTGTAAATGATTTAAAAGTTAATCTTCACTCTAAACCTTCTTTATTTGCCAATAAAAGTCTCGTCAGAATCTGATCAAACGGTTGAACGACTGGGATTAACACGAACAAATAACAGACACCTCATTTTGTTGTACTATCTTGATATATCTGAGATTCACATACCAGAGTCTCTTGTCTTGGAATTTTTATGTTATCCGCCTTACCGTAATTCCTGACTACGTTACGCTAGATTGCATTTTATTGTTATTAAGTTATAGTATATGGACGACTGAGCTACACTGGGTTGCCTAACACAATATTTGCATTTTTGCTATTGGATGTAAGTTGAACGTATTCCTATTCGCGAGTTTAAACGCGAACGTGGTTGCTAGTATCATATAAATTTAAAGAAAGTGAAATGACATTCTAATCACGGGCATAATTGCATCGATATTCATTGCTTACTAAGCATGAATGCATAATATTAAGTGAAACGTCATGTTACTCAATTATGACTTCACTAATTAGAAATCTGGCAGCGTCAACGCTAACAAAGGGACTTCAACTTATGAGAATTTAATAAGCTTTGAACGTTATCTGGTAATTAGTATACTTCCCGGTAAGCGTAGAAGTCCCCTCAGTGGTGCGCATACCTATAATGTACATTGACAAAACGGTTACATTAACCTTTGTCTGTAGACCGCTTTGTGTATCATGCCTATTGCGAAATACTTGCAGTTCGGTATACCAATAAATAGTGTAGTTTATATTCTGGGAAATACACTATTCAAATAGCGAACGATTTATTAAAATTGAATGAAATAAAAGAAACGTATGTGTGTATTTATGTACGCAAATAAGAAATTACATTTCTTTAGTTTAAAAAAAACACTCAAATGCAATTGATAACGTTATAAAAAAAACTTTAAAATGCTTTACAATTAATTTTCTATATATCTGTATATACTCGTATAATCAAGCAAGATACCAAAAATAAGTATAATTTAAACTATTTATAAAATAATTATATAATAATAGTAATTTATAATGTAAACAAATAAAATAAATAAATACCGCTAGTTAACCTCTATTCTATCGACTCTATTCTATAAACCCAATTAATAAAGTTCATTATATAAGAACCATTTTTATCATGAATACTCATGAATAAATTATCATTCACTATATATAAATTAAAGTCTTACTCAAATACACACGTACATTTATGTATGAGTATATATTTTTTATCTACACCGATATATAACACATATTGTATTCTTATATATTTGAACCTTGAGTGCAGTGTACATTTTACACTGAACAAAATGTTTTTGCAAATTTCCACGTGGACCACATCGCGGGTAACCTAGTTTGGGCATAATTTGGTTTAATCAACGCATGTCCAGTGGCTTTTGCAATAAAAAAACTGTACAAATATTGAGATAAGGATCTCTCTATTCTAATAAAGCATTAGGCTCAACATTTTGGAATCAATATAATTGGTAATAGCATTATGGTATTGCATACAATTACGTAACACGACACCGAATATTCAATTTAAAGTTTTACACCAACAACTCTGAATGGAGTCGCGCCGGTAATCGAAATTAATTTGTTGAAACGGAGCTGCGTAATTTCCATTCCAGTCGCGATTTTGTATACCGATTTGACAGTTTTAAACTACTTTACATGTTCTATATATTAATGAAAGATGTACTTTTTATAATGAGTTAATCCAACTGTTTTACTATAACGAAAAAAATCGAGTTTAGAAATAAGATTTTTTTTTTACGAGAATTGATAAGTGCAAGCCTTATTTTTATTTCTTTTTTATTTTAACACACTTTATAGTACAATATTATATACTTCACTCCCACAATAAAGACAAATTTGATGACATTTGATATGTTAAAATCCATCAAAACATTTAGCCCACGGGTGAAAATGACTTATATAATACATATAATCGAAAACTGTCACCTTCCTTCTACAGTTCTACACAGTCGGGAAAAATAGTGTAGGGCAAGAATAATATAATAAAGTGGTCACGTTTTAAAACTATAATACTTGTTTCACAAACCAAGCTCAGTGATAAGCGTATCCGGACACCGCGTGATCTATACGTATCAAATCCCTAGTCCGCCAGCTCTACTTGAGAGTCAGTCCGTCTTGGTTTAGCGTGATTACCATCTTAGACCACAACGTCATTTAACATCAGATAACATTGTACTCAAACGCTAACCCCTATAAAGAATGAATAAACAAAAAGTAAGTTCTTAGTAAATTCCGCCAACAATCAAAGAGAACTCGCAGGTCTTGCGACACATGACTTTTTTATTACGCGTAATTATGAATCTCTGCTTTTAAAATACTCATGTAAATGACATATGGCAGAGGTTAACCTCTTAAATTAACTTTGGTCTACATTCAATGCTCAATTAGGCAGAGACAAATCAGATAAGAACACCTAACTCTTCTGTTTCTCAAGCGATTTTCTTAACTTTTTCACGTTTAGTAACTATTAACAAATTTAGTGTTGCCAATAAAAGTTTTTGGAAAATGTATTTTTTTTCCATTTCGTCGACGAGTACTTTATTTATAAGTTACTATTCGTCATATTTCAGTTCTTTACGTCTAATTATCTTCATCAGCCTGTAAAAGACACACTGCAGATCTCTTCCCGAAGGAAGGTATGGGCATAATTACTGCGCCAGCCCACGACGTATTGGAGATTTCAAATTTCGAGAAATTCAAAGTTCTATATTTTTCACATGCGGTACTATATAAACATTTTCAGGTTCAAGTTTTCTCACGGCGTTCTCTGTCACCGTCAGCAGATAGTATTACCAATTTAAATGAGTAAATGTACGGGAGTTCAGTAAAAATTTTTAGTAGATGCCAGGGTTCGAACCTGCGGACATTGGATTGGTATTTCACCAGTCGAACCACTCGACCACCACGAGTTAGCTAAACAATAAACTATAGTACAGTAAACAAAAGTAAAAAAAAATGTGAATTATGGTAACGTTTCGATCACTTTATATAGAAATGAATAAATATTATGCTGTTTGTTACTTCAAAACTATGAATTAAAACGATATAATGATGGGACCATTTTTGTAGATAATTCAATTTCCTATAACTTTGCTCTTTGCACTTTTTTGGTAAAATTAACCATTCTCTTAATATTTATAAAAATATCCAAAAAAAGAAAAAACAATGACTTTTACGAGCTGCTTACGAGCTCATCATCATCTTACCCTTATCCCACCTAAGTGCCGACCCGGCACAACATGTTTTCCTTTATCACTTTCCTCTGTCAAAAGTCATCTCAGTATTCACCTCTTTTATACACATATCATTTTCCACACTATCCATCCACATCTTTTTCGGTCTTCCTTTACCTGTTTATCCGTCCACTTACAAACTCAAAACTTTTCTTGTTATATGACTTTCATATCTTCTCATAACATGCCCGTACCATGCTAACCTATTACTCCTCAACTTCTCTGTCACTGGTGCTATTTTCAAACTTCCTCTGATATACTCATTCTTAATCTACGAGTGAAGAATTCTTCATTGTTTTACGAGCTGATACAATTAACACGAATTCCGTTAGAGTTAAATTATCATAGGATCATATGGAAAGTGTTAAGTATACGAGTACACCCGTGTTTGTTACCACGATAGCTTAGAATGCGGCAGTCATAGAAAAAAAAATGATTTGAAATACAAGCTTTTTAAATGGGAAAAATTCATAAACAAAAAAGGAGTACTGAAAATTAAAATTAAGGACTCCAAATTTGATCTAATTTTTTTTTCTTGATGTCTAGAACTATATTTCAGAGTGTCAACAAAAAATAGTCGTTTCAAACACCCTAGTACTTATCCAATAATGCATACTTTACTACTACAATGACTAAACTTTACAAAGAGTTTATCAAAACCTGACAAGACACGTGCAATATTGCGTTGTGTACGTGAGACAAAGGCATAAATAGAGTGTGTAGTCAATGTCGGCGGTACATTTACCTGTCTTGTTTATTTTAGTTATATCTCACACAGTTAATTTTGTGAAATATTTCAACTTCTTTGTTCAAAAGAGAACTATATTGTTGATAGTAATGTCATTCAAAAATGGATATACTCTACTAAGAAAATGTATATCATGATTCAAGCAAACAAATAGACAAAATTTAGACAAAGTCGTTTTTCGTGTTTATTTTTATTTTTTATACTTTATAGGTTAGCATTTGACCACAATCTCATCCGATGTTAAATGATGATGTGGTCTAAGATGGTAGTCACGCTAAACCTAGACGGAGATAGGTTCTCAAGTGCAGCTGCCGGAACACACCAATAGGTGCTTGGCGAGAGATTTTCAACTTGACGGTGGTAGCTAACCAGACGGACTTAGAAAAAGCGCTATCACCATGCTATGATTTCATCACAATGTTTTCCTTCACCGAAAGCTACGACTCAGTTGCTAGGATTCGAACCTACGTCCTTTTACGCTATGTGTTCACATTACCTACGCATCGAATTCTGATACGGTTTTCCCAATCGTTTAAAGAATTTCTTCTGAAAGGATTGTATGTATTGTAAATGTATAATATATATGTCTATTTATATAAAGTAGAGAAACGTCAACGTATTCTGATGAAGTCGTAAGGTCAAACGTTACGACGAGAAACATGAAAATAATTGTACATCTTAAGATGCCTACGAATTATCCCGATGATGTTTACGATCGTGAAAATATCGTGTTTTGAAGTGTGTTCGAATTTGCAATGAATTCTTCTTGATAGTAGGGAAGTTTTCCGAACCGGTGGTTATGCTCGTGACATCTATCGGTAGAGTGTTCTCGGGGTTTCAATTATCCAGATAAATTATTTAATTCTGTTTGATGATTATTTAGACAAGAAAATTTGTATATTACTGGGAAACTCAACTGCTTAACTGAGCGCTTGTGATTAGACTCAAATACTAAGTTTCTTGTCACCGTATGATATATGCAACTTATGTGTATATAGCGTTACTGATTTGACCGGTGGAATATCGATCCGATGCCCACAGGTTCCAACCCTGGCATGTACCAATTTTTTGGTAATTTTACGGAATTAACGTACATATACTAATTTAAATTGGTAGCACTATCGGCTAACGGCAAAGGAAAACATTACATGGAAACCTGAACTTGAGAAATCTTCTTGTAGTAAGTATAACGAAGTGGTGGGAAAATATTTTTTTTTCAGAGTTTGTAATCGCCAATACGTTGTGGGCTGTTGTGGGCTGACGTGGTGATTATGCTCATACCTTCCTTATTGGGTCTCTAACAGGCTAATGACGATGATGATGAATATTAATTTAAGCCAACTCCAAACAGGCAGAGGTTCTCAACTCAGTTATATTTTTTGTAATATTTGCTACCTCAGAACTTCATATCCTATTTATTTTTAATTGGAAAGGGGATATTTTTAAGAGGGTCATAATTCCATTAGCATCACTATTATTATAATATTGAAATGGAAAAGAACTACTATCTTACGCGTATTAGAAAGAAACAGCAGTTTTAATATTTTGTTTGGAAATTCAGAATAACGATTTAAACATTTGTTAATTATTATTATTAAATTTCGTGCCAGTATAGAATATTTTTTCAATGAGAGAAATAAACTAAGCCCTAACGAGATTATTTACAAACATAGTTTGTGAGGACGTGCGTCAAATGTTAAAAATATTTTCTTTCCGCCTTCCTCTTTCTCTTCCTTGAGATTATTTTATATTACGGCTTTTTTAAGCTATTGAAAGTTTTATCTGTAAATATAGTGAAATAAAGCCACAATCCGCTCTCTTTTCAGAGTTCCCTTCGTTATTCTAAACTGAGAAAAGAGCGATGATACAATTTTGACTAATATTTATTAAGTAATTAAAGAGTAGTCGATGTATTTAATCAAGTCGTATAAAATAATCTTATAATGCATACATTGGGGACGGTGGGCTAAATTTTACGAGATACATCAAAGTAAGGTATAGTCCGCGTCAAACTTTTTGACCCCTTTGAAGTAAACGCGTAGAACACAAATTTAGGTATCTGAGGGACGCAGTCGACGTAAAGGCGGAGTAGGCTCACCCGCGCGCGACCCTCACTCCCTATTCCCTCACTCTGACACGTATGCCAGTGTGAGTGTTAGTTGGCAGTACCGTCGCATTCAGAATAATTTCGTTGTTACCAATTACATGCAATTTCAGTGCTTTTCTTTTCGATATTTGTTATTTTTTCTCGTTATTATTATATTGATATTTATTATCATTAGTAGTTTTTATTCGAGAGCGCCCGTCCACTTCGAAAAATGTTTTTTCAATGGAAACATTGCCTCTTCACGAATAAATGTTTATTAAAAAATATTGATTAGTAAATAAATATTATATGTAGTAACGAATGTAATTAATCTACAATAACACTACTGTAGTGACATACATAATACCTACATAGTATACGCTACACGATAACCTACAGACAGAAACAAATATTGTATAAGCTGGCTCATTCAATTAAACTACGCAATCACTCAAAACTCACCGACCAGGTGGTGATCAAATGTTATCTGCAGCTAATTCTATCTGTCAAATACATAATGTGGCGATTTGTTATTATTCTAGGTTTATTTATTATTCAGCTACTATTTTTTATTTTCAATTAATTTCATTGTTCATTTCTATTTTTTACTTTTATTTTATTATTCTAGTAAACAATATTTTATTATTGTCTGTTATTTTTTTCTTTAATCTTTTGTAAGTAGTCTATATGTACACATGTAAATGACCGCTCAATACCAATAAACAGGTTTTCGTATATTAATTGTCAAAGCGTTTACAAGATTATCCAATAGAAAATAGCAACGTGTGGTGATACTGTCACATCTCTTATACTTAATATGATAGGCAAATATCTTCTTGAATCATAATTAATTAAAACATATTATATTATACGTATAACGTAAAGATAATTAAAGAATTAATAATGCTTATTTCCAATTCCTATAATAATATTTTCTCTTTTGTATTAACCTCTTGACTGTACTCTGCGCAAGACCGAACAGTAGTAGTCCGGTGAAACTGTAATGGCCTTGCCAGGTCAATAGTGTAGTCAGTTCGAAAAAAAAATGAGATCGAACTAAAGGCTATATTCAGAGCGGCCAAAAAGTTTGACGCAGACTATACTTTGTAATTGGATTTTAAGAAGGCCGACAGAAAGGTTTGCAATGATTAATTTAGGTCCTTCTATAAAATAGGAAAATATTAATAATGATAATTAATTTGAACAACACAAGTATCAAAAATGAGATCTGTGAGTGCATGTCTCTAAATGGTATAGACACTTATGATGCTACATTACTATATTACAACCGTGCAAAGCCGTGGTGGGTGACTAGTGTCTGTAATATATATAATATGTTATCAGTCTGAATTAGCTTGTTTGTAATCTTTGAACGTGACATCAATCAGTCGTACGACTTTTCGCCAACTTTCGACAACTTCACAAACATTCCTTTCATCTCACGTCACTGTATTCACTATTTGTAAAGAGATTCGTAACTTCGTTCTTAAGTTTTTCATCAACGAATTTTCTTTGAGAATCATAGATGTTGCGTCATTATCTGTATTAGTACGCAAAGTTTTAATGAATTTGTAAACAATTATAGTTCTTATTTACGGTTAACATAATATGTTTGTATAACGCCGTAAGATCATTCGATTTTCTGTGAGAAATTAATACAAATTATTACAAGTTAATTTATTTTTGGTAACAATCTTCTACATTATTACTGTCATTATTGAGTAGGTAATCATAGCTACAAGAGTGCTTGTGATCGTTTCAATATTTTAACAAGATGGCGGCCCCTTATTAGATTCTTCCAAGGAGTTTTAGTGACATCTCAGAATGTGATTACCAGAATTCATGCTCCGTGATTTTATTTCTCATACACTTCAAAATATAAGAGTCACCACGATCTTATCAAAAACTCAAGATTTAATTTAAATGCTATCGGTCTTGTTACAAAAAAAAATATGAATACGCGATTAACACGAGTTTGTACTAAGCTGTGTCTAAAATTTTAAGCCTTGTTAAAGACATGTTTAAAATACTCTATCACAAAAGAGTATTCAAGCAGTCTCTAACTAAGCTTTTGGTTTAAGTTTTTATGCAAGCAACTCTTTACGAATATTTTTTTTGTTCAGATCTATATTAAGAATACTTATTTATTTCAAGCAACAATGTTTATAATTATTGTGACATGTGGTTTAAAGAAAATTATGTTGTTATTAAAATAAGCGATATATAACATTAAAATATTACACCAAAGTGCGTAAAGTGAAACAACAGTATAATCTCAGAATAAATACATTGTGAAATGTCAATAATGGCATATAGTAGTATTTGTGATTTACTTGTGAATCTACAAAATTGTTTAATTTATGAACATCTTCCAAATTATTTATACCCATGAAATCGACAATTTACTACGAATCGTCATTTACCGTATAAGGTTATTCGCTGCAAAGGAAATACAAAAAAAAGAGGTTATAACATTTTTTTGTATTTTATTGACAGTTCACACACAATACAATAATGCCATAGATTATAAATCTCTATCAAAGATAAGATATATTTCTACAAATTTCTTTTAAATATAGCAAGTTTATGTGTGCCTAATTGTTAGTCACCATATTTAGCCTAGAAGACTTAATGCATTCTATTATATGTGGTATCGTTATGTTATTCGTATTTGCAGTAGTGATGCAGTTCTATATTATACCTAAGTAGGAAAGTTTGTGAATAAAATAAGACAAGAAATATAAACAAGGGATTTTTATGTATTGAAATGGTAAATGATTCTTCAATTTACTTCATTAACAATAGTTTCATTGCTTTTGCATTAGGATTTTTTGATTTTTTTATTAACCATTCTATTTGTTTTTATATCTTTTTTATAACTTATGAATTATCGAGTTTTACCACAACCTCACCTGATGTTAAATGACGATTTGGCCTAAGATGGTAGACAAGCTAAACCAAAAGACGGACTGGCTCTCAGGTGCAGCTTATGGATTTCATCTTTAGGCACTTGTCGACAGGTTTTCAACTCGAGGATGGTAGTTAGCCAAGCACTTTAAGAAAAACCTTACCACCAAAAGCTTCGGCTCATTCGCATGAATTTAAATCAACTTAGATCGACAAAGTGTCTGAACATGTTAGTAGCGCCTAGTCACATTGCCCGAACACTTTACTTTTGAGACACCATTACTCAAATATATATTAATTCCAGTTAGTACATTAACAAAAGAAATAACTACGTAAGAGGAACCTACGCTTTACTTTAATAAATATGTCAACTGTTTTTCGATATATTCCGGAAATCCACGTAAATCCAACGATCCCTGGAGCTCGCAGCGGGCCGATGCGGACTCAATGGCGCTTACTCGCGCCGCGTCACTGATCCGAGTTTACCGTGAAAACTTTATTTGCTATTTTACAGTTATTTACTGTAGCTGCACTAGAAATATACATATACCAGCCCATGCTTGCAGTTTCGCTTACGCTAACGTAGATTTGATTTTATACCTTGAGAACAGTACATTTTTTAGAAAATTTCAGTACAGGAAAAACAAACTGTCTGTCGCATTTATTATATTAGTTAGAATTAGGATAATCGTATAAAATAAAAATATAATATAATAGTATATATACTTAAAATAAATAAGTATAAAAAGTAAGTTGATTAATCTTTGAAATTAGTAGAAAAAATATTTTGGCATTATATAAATATAATTATTATAGAAGGTTAGTGAAATGAATAGTGCTGGTGGAATGTGTATCGTATTACCGAGTAGGGCCGAACTGTGAATGTTTATGTCTCTAAGGTACGCGGCTCAGTTACGTGGTTGGCGTTCTACGTAAGCTTTGCGACTTCATAATAATAGGAAATTTTAGTTTTCGTGTCCTTTTTCAGTTATTTAGGGCTGATATAATGATTCTGATTTGGACTTCAATTATACTTTCAGAACAAAGAATACTCACGCTTCGGATATGAGAGCCCTGAGCTTGCAGAAAACCATGCCGAGGCTGTATGGGTATTGGTGCCACGACACTGAGAGATCATTCGGCAGACCTGTTGATGTAGAAAAAAAAAACAGTTACAATGTTCTTGATTCTCGTCGAAATGACTGAAACTCAATCAATGATGTAACGCGCAGTGTCTATGTTAACTCAGCGGATTTTTAACAGAACAAGAGACACGGTGACTGCACTGTATCTGACCGTGAGCACAGTATAATCCAAAAATAAGGATCAACAATCACCACGAGACATCTACAATCTATTATCAGTTATCACTGTCATGCCAACCAACAAGCTTTTCAAAACGCATTATTTGATTCCGAAACGTGACAAATCATAAGAGAGTCACTGTGTCGTGATAATGACTAAAAACATGATGTTAGCGTCCTAAGTAGGTAGAGACACCTTGGCACCCGGGTTGATTAATGGCTCTACACCAGGTGATCCTGGAACTTGACACGCTTTTAGACCTGAAACTTTTTAAGCTGAAACAGGACCATAGAGTTAAATAAAAATAAGGCATTGCCTCGTCCTATTTAATGTTATTTATGCCAATGTGATTTTATTTCTTTGTAATTCTCCTTGCACGTTTATCTCTACCTAATCTAATTTTGCATACATATTATTAAAAAGGACATGGTGTATATCTTTCACTAGACAAAATTACTGTTTTCGAGTGTCAAAACTAAATTAAAGAGAACGAAGTCGAAACGAAATGTACGTAAAAAAATTCGGAAACTTCAAATATCAATGTACTTTACATAATTCTGGAGATGAAGATTACTGAGGGAATCCATTAAGCCACTGAATGAGGGTCCACTCCACTGGAATCGTTATACACAAATTGCGGCAACGGTGTTTTATTTAAAAGCGGATGCTTTATTACTCACTTTGGATAAAATTATTGCTCTATAGCTAATTTTCTTCTTAGATTATTATTGTCATTGTCGTGAAGTAATAATAACTCAAGTATCTTATGGTTATTTCAATGTTTCAACAAGATGGTGGCCTCCTTGTTAGAACTATCCAGGGAGTTTTTGTGGCATTTCAGAATTCGTGCTCCATGGTATTATTTTTCCTCCATATCACCTGTGCATAATAATCGAGCTATATTATGTAAAATGACAGCACTATTACAAGATATACAGTCGTATAATACAAGATGATGAATAAAATAAGATCACGCATAAAACTTCAGTTTTGTGATAAACAGCCGTAACTGTCAAAGGTTAATATCATCACGCGGACATACACCACTTAAGAAGAAAAATCCTGTTTTTCAAAATCTCCTCCAGTGTTCGAATTACAACCATAAGAAAGAATACAATCTTTTTTCTTCAATATAATGCTTTGATTGGTATCAGAGGACGTGAGGAATAGGATAAACGTAGGGTGGATGAAATGGTGAAAGGTGTCTGGGGTAGCTTGTGATCCACAAATGGCGTTGAAATTCAAGGGGAAGGTGTATAAAACTATAAATAACACCAGTCACACTATACGCATTAGAGTGCTAGTCTATGAAAGAAACTGATGAGAAAAGATTGCGTGTGGCAAAGATGCAAATGTTAAGATGGATGTGTAGCGTAACTACAACGGATAGGATTAAAAATGAGTATAGCAGAGGAAATTTGAAAATAGCACCATTGACAGAGAAGTTGAGGAGTAGTTTAGCATGTTATGGGCATGTCATGAAGAGAGATAAATGCTGTGTAACTAGAAAAGTTTAAAGTATGAAGTTGGACGGATATAGGAGTAGATATTATAAAATTGGCAAATTCCGTCCTATGTTCATAACTCACGTTCTACGCTCAAACTATATCGTAAATTTCTCGGCACACAGAAGTTTGCGTCAAACTTCACAAATTAATTTACCGACTAATATAATACAGGCACGTATCCATTCTGGGGATTTGTCGGTCATTTGACGGTAACTTTTTATCTATGACGAAACTCAAATAGTACACATGATATCTATAATCATAAACATTAGGGGAAGTGGGCCTTAAACTTCGATTTCAGAGGAGCAAAATAATATCAGAAATGACAAAATATTCGCTTCAAAATAACAGATTCAGATTAATCTAGTCTATCAATATTGTGTTATTTTGTCGTCGTATTTATATTATAGCCTCTAGGTCGACAGTGACCTTCACCAAGCTGATTATGATTCCAGTATAACCTAGTACCTATATTTTAGTAGATTTGTTTACTGATTATCATTCCAGTATAACCTGGTAGCTACATTTCAGTAGATTTGTTTAAATAAGAAGCTTTTAAATTCATAGAAAACTTGTGACCATTTATATTTAGTCGGTTTATCTAATTGATGTAGTTTTTTGACTTTAGTGAAGACAACTTGTTACCAATTTATTTACATTTGGTCGGTTTATCAAATTGATGTCGTTTTTTGAGCTTACTGAAGACAACTTGTGACCATTTATTTACATTTAGTCGGTTTATCAAATTGATGTCGGTTTTTGAGTTTAGTCAGAACTCTAATAAAAAAATATATTCTTACTAATATTATAAAGGCGAGTTTGTTTGTTTGTTACGCATTCACGCCTAACTATTGTAGGAATCGTCATGAAATTTTACTTACACGTTCTCAAAAAAGAACATAATAGGGTAATTTTCATTCGGGGTCAAGTGGGGATGAGATACTTATACCTCGGAACCGCTGGGGGTGGACCCACAGGCGAATACAGTTCCCTCGTGGAGCCTCAGCCTGCCTCCCAAGACCGTCAGTGCGTGGTGAAGAGCCACATCCTACACGAGGTGACCCTGTCTAGCCGAACACTACAGATCTAGTCTATAGAGCCGATAAACACTCCTGGGGCTCGGTTCTAGAACCGGGTCGGGGCGTATACCCCGGCAGACGGCGCCCCTCGCAGTACCCTTCTGCTTATCAGAGGGGACAGGGGATGGGGTAAGGACGGGCCTGCTTCGGTTTGCCCGTCAGTGGGTGGAGCGAGAAGTCTCCTTAAAAAGTTATCGTACGAGAAAACCTCGTAAAAAAGTTACCGTGGGAGGAAACCAAGTTAAAAAGTGACAGAGAGACGGCCTTTGGGCGGAGGGAGAGGGAGAAAACCTCAAGAAAATGTTACCGTGGGAGCAAACCACGTTAAAAAGTGACAGGGGGAGGCCTTCGGGCGGAGGGAGAGGGAGGGAACCACATTAAAAAGTGACAGAGGAATGGCCTTCGGGTGGAAGGAGAGGGAGAAAACCTCGTTAAAAAGTCACTGTGGTAGAAAACCACGTAAAAAAGTTATAGGTGGTGGTGGTTGGAGGGGGTGACTCCTTTGACTGCCAAACCGAACCAAGGAGGGAAGGGGCTGGGGACCTGACTTTCCATTGCACATTGGTTCAGTAGACGGGTAGGCAGCTTGACCGGGCTGTCGTTGCAGTCTGGGCGTTCGCGCTGGGCCTTGTCGCCGGGGTGGCATGGTGCTTGCTTGTTCGATCCTGTGCCACTCCATAGCGCGGCAGACGATATCTTGTGGGTTTTTTTAGTCAGTAAGAGTCTGACACCCCACATCTCCCCAGGGCTGTGGGTGTCCAATGAAGAATTTCTTTCCACATTAAAAAAAAAAAAGGTAATTTTCATTCGGAATGAAAATACAATTCGCGAGCGATAAGTATTTACTTAGCGATTAGTATTCATTAACGCGAAATAAGACCCATGCAAAAACTAGTAATATTATTAATATTTCGTTAACATTCAAATTACATTTACATTTTCCAGTACAATTTGTAGTTAGTTGAATTACAGTTATAAATAAATTTACAAGTGAATCAATTTTCAAAGAACATAAACTAGGCAGTGTGAAGAAATGTTTGACACAATACAAATAAATTATAATTAAGTTTTCACCTTCGTCTTATGCCGTGTCACCCCTAAAAACACGTTTCGTCTACAAGTATCACATGTAATAATCCTAATTTCATTTCATTTGCAGATATCGCGCGAAGGTGGCAAGTTCTCAAATTACTTACAATGGTGCAAAACAGATATGTATTCAGGTGACCCCGGATTATGAGTCAAATACGGTCTTTGTATCTGGTTTGGAGCTTTTGGTGAAGGAAAACATCGTAATGAAACAATAGTATGGTGACTTTTTATAAAACTGACGTTCGTTAGCCATCATCCTCAAGTTGAAAGCCTGTCACCAAGCACCTGTTAATGTGTTCCAGCAGATATAGTTGAGAGCCAGTCTCTCTTTAGGCTTAGCGTGTTTAATATCTTAGACCACATCGTATTTAACATCAGATGAGACTGTGGTTAAACTCTAAAATCTATAAAGGATTAACAAAACTTACTTCAAAAGAGTACCAACTATTATCCAGTGGCCTCGAGGCTCTAGTTCTTTTCGGATTGCCTGTACCTAGCTATAGGCCTATGTGACCACTTAACACAGGACCGTATACCTATTTACCACTTCATAAATAAGATAATTGTCTATTCAGTATTCCTTTTTTGTTTACAAGTGTCATTTCTTGTATACTTCATCTATTTCATGTCTCATATATTTGCCATCTTCTATTTTCTTGCGCACCTATATCCGTTCTTACCATCTTAGACCACATCGTCAATTAACATCATTTAAGATTGTCAACGTGTGATCAAACGCTAAAACTTATAAAGTATAAAAAAATAATGTTATCATTGGACATGCGATCAACCCAGGAAGTTACCTATGGGCTAATAAAAAAAAATGACAAATTTGCACGTGCATTACAATACTGATTTTTCTTATACATAACTTTACGGAATTTCATTTAACATTAGGTGACAATGCGGTCTGATTATAACAGGTCTAGATGGTAAAGGCTTAAATTAATTTAAAATATAGCTTCCGTGATTTTGGAAGCAGATTGGCAGCTTAAGAGTGGTAATTAGGCAAAACGTGTTTTGCAAAAGCTTTATCACCTTACAGAAACAATAATGCCGTCCAAAGAAAGTGAGTCGGATAAGTTGTTTATAGATTTTTTTAAACAGACCAACACTGTTAGCCTGACCTAACTTTTTTACGAGCGCCAAGGTGGTCGGACCTTGGTTTGGGCTATTGCCTTGATTGTAGCATAGCGAATCTGTCCAAGCTAATATAGTTGTTTTCAGCAATAAGGAGTTTTATATGTGATTAGATTCAGGAAAAAAGGGGCATTAATCAATATTTTTGTCCCCTTCGAGATTTTCTTCTAAGTTATAATTAATCAAAAAATGGGTCGGCCGTACTTCGTTAAAGGTGTGACCTACAGACTTTTATATTTGTTTATAGAGCTCTATAGCAGTAGTGTGATGTTATTAAGCCTTCCTATTGAACAGAGTTCGCGGACACGATCCCTGTCCATGATAGACTTCTACGTGATGACTGTAATTGTTATTAATGTGTCTGGGTATTTACTTAGTATAGCACGAGCTAAACTTAGTATGTTATTAAATTTCCATATTTGATCTTGTGCCTTTGGATTTGTTTTGTATAAATAAAATGACAAAGGTCTGCTGTTGTGCTTGCATCATGTTAAAAGTACTGAACAGATTTCATTCATTTTTTTTATTTGACTTATTTGACATTTGACAAAAAACATGACAAAAAAACACGATTTGTAAAAACACAATATTGAAGATTTAAGCACAACGAATTTTTTTTTAATAATATTTATATATATTTTTACTTTCACCTTTATTTTATATTATTTCTTCTGTACATATAATCTTCTCGTCATTAATAATACACACGAAGTCCTGGTTATATTTTAACTAAAAATATATTGATAAAATATACAAACTAAAAAGTACAGTAAAGTATTCATTCATCCATTCATAAATAAAATTAGATTACTTTTGGTGAATTTTGAACGAATAGACATTTTTAATTCAAAAAAATTAGTATACTCGTACATTTATGAGAAACTGAGTGCATGCCTTTGTTCAATACATTTGCGTTACGAATTAACTCGATTACATCTAATTGAGTTACACCGCTAAGAATTCCGTTTCAACTTTCTCGACGTTGTACTGTAATTAATATAGCTTCGTATTTACATTTTGATGTTCATCTCTAACTGTCAAACTACTGGATGTAGATTTTCTACGCTGGTATTGCACGGACCATTAACCTGACATGATATCAAAACTATTTCTTGTTTAAAACTTCGCGAAGTCTGTAATAATTATTTCTAGAAATATTTTCTCGAGCGTTCATACTTCAATCACGACAGTTTTCAATTAATTTCGAATTAGTGAATTTAGGTGGAATCTGCTAACGAGTGTTGCAAAGTTAGCATTTTGAAGCTAGATTAAGCGTTGAATCCGCTTCATTAGCATTAGAGTAATGACTTCAGCTTTCTGATTTTTACCATGATACAGCGGCGTGCCGTCCAGTGGTTTGATCGGTGGAATATTCGATGTTCGCGGGTTCGAAACCCAGCATGTACCAACGATTTTTTCTGATATTGCGTACTATTTACTAATTTAAATTGGTAACACTATCAGATGAAACCTGAAAGTCGAAAATTATCGTCTAGTATCACCGTATATGGGTAAATATAGAACTGTGGATATCTCGGGGCTTGAAATCGCTAATATGGAGTGAGATTGTGTGGTGCTTATGCCCATACCTTCCTTCAGGAAGAGGCCTATGGCCTCCAGTAGGTCTTTTACAGGCTGATGATGACACCGTTCATTCTTAGTTTTTGTATGTCTGTTTGGATAGAATTTTGTCATTGACTTTATAGTGAGCTACAGTTATATTGGGACTACAAGAGAAAAAATAATCCAGAAAAAAGGTCCACGGGAGAATACTAGAATCGATATAATTATCCAATCAATTCTCAAATATCCATATTCAACTCTTTAAAAATACTTTGATAACGTAACGCGCGTAGGAATTCAGTGATTTATTTTGTACCAAAATATACTTGAAAAATTTTCAAGTATATCATAGTTCGTTTTAAGTTATCATAGAAAATATCAATTCGATTCACCGTAAGCGTATTCACACCTGTTCAGAAATGTGTGCTCAAATGCGTTTTAATGTATGTGGGATGTGATTTGAAAGAGGAGCGACGGTACAATGTACCGTTAAATAAAGGGGAATGTGGCTAAGGTTTGTTATTAGTCAAACGCACGCCGAACTGTACTTTCAGGGGCCTGACATGTCAAATAGATTACCTGCAAATATTTTGTTTTCGAGTAATGTAAATTAATATTATAAACTTTTATCAAACTGAAACTGGTTTCTTTGAAAGCACGTATTACTAAACGTATTATACGTATTACAGGAATTAGCAGTCATTTACTATTATATGGTGACGTTGCAAATAGGGCATTATGTGTATTTTATCTAGAAAATAAAAAGAAAAAAATGATTGGATATCCTAAAAAAAATCTAGATCACAACAACATTACCAATTATCGGGACCACAAAAAATCATTTAGGTGACCACACTATTAAAAAAATAAAATAAAACCAGTCATGCTGTTTATTACGAGAAGAATTACGAACACCCACCTGAATTTTAAATATAGAGATTTATTAAAGACCTAGAGACCGCTCGCGACTTAGTCTGCATTTTTTGTCCGTGGTAATGACGACGCCATACATTATCTTCGTGTAATTCTAGTGGTTTATCTAACACACGTAGAGATATCTCTCATATGGTATGATTTTTCCAACTTACTTGGCATTTATCGTTCTAATTAAACAAATTATAACAGTACCATCTTTATAAATTATTATCTATGTATTCATGTATAAGCTATATTAATATATATAATAATAATAATGTTTAATTACAACGGGGCCAGTATTTTTTGCGTGTAGGATTAGAAGACGTTTATTCACTCATACAAACTTTGTCGCGTATAATATTAATAATAGGAAATAATAATCTGTACAATATCATGTTATAGCCCTGACGGATAAAACAATTATCATATAAAGTGTAGGTCAGAAACTGCAATAAAGGGGAGCAAAGTAATAGTGAGGATGGGCTGTGCAGCGCGGCGCAGGTTATTGGCGGTCAAGGACAAGAAAAATTAAACGCAGTTGAGACATTATTATATTATTGCGATAGCACTGAGAAGGTGAGATGGAAAATTCAAGAATTCTTAATATAAGAATTTCAAGAGAATGTATTTTCTAATCGTTTTCTGATGTAACGAATAATTGGAAAGTTCAACTTATATCTGCTGGTCATTATAGATTATTGTATAGTCGTTCCAACACGAATTACCCATTTGATGAGGGTTATTGAAAGCTTGTCTAGTGAACTAAGTTGGAATAGGTTTGTAGATAGACAGAAACTCAACCAATTGTTCTGTTTGTTGTTTGTTTTGACGAATTAAGGAATCTAATGATAAGCAAAATATATGGAAGATATATTGATGGGTATGATATCGTTTGATGGTGATTGTAGATAGAGACTGGCCAATCGGAAACAACACCGGAAAGTCTATCACTGAAAGTCTTTTGACAATTGTAAGGAGGAAAATGTAAATCTTTGGTGCAAGCGTAGAAATGAATACTACTGCGAAGTAACAGCTATCTTTATGTTATAGAGTAGCGAAGTAGTATTAAGATGTTCATTGCAGCCTATAACTACGTATAGCTGTGATTTCCAAAAAAAACTGTTGTCGTTGGCCAGTGTATTATGACAACCCTGAGGACTCAGTCGGTATGTCTTATGAGCTAAAATGGTAACCATAGAGAAAATGATTTGCAGGAGAAATAGATATGTTAAGTGCGGGTGTGACCTAAGATGGCTCTCAAGTAGAGTTACTAGAAACTCACCTATAGTTGCCAAGGACATCTACATTGAAGTTCTAAAACACATTAACGATAATAATTCCAAAAATCATATGGAACGGAAAAAGAGTATTCTAGTGGGTCGTTATGTTAACAATAACGATATCTGGAAATTATTAATAATAAGTGGCAGTGAACGGTATTACGTAAAAAACGTTTTCTGTCGATTCTTTTTAACTGCCGGGATATTTGTCTGAACCAGTGTTAATGTTTGAATGTTATATAAGTCACAATTAAAAAGATTTTCTACAATTTAAGCCTTTAGAAGGCGATTATGATAATTAAAACAGGCATCCGTTCCGAGAACAGCCTAGTGATTGAGAAAAACCGGCAACAAATTATCTGGATTATTTTTTAATGTACATATTTTTACAAAGATACATTACAGTTATAATCGTTTTAAGCGGATGCACAGAGAGGGGATTTATTTCAAAGATCGCCATAACTCATATATTGATCTATCGTATTATTTATATCTTTTGACATCAAAACTCTCTTGACATGGTGCTTGAACTTACAATCCGGTGAATCAGTAATATACTTTGAGAATTTGTTATAAAACCTGACAATAATACTTAATAACTTTTACTGGTTTCATTCAGCCTGAAACTTCGGAGTGTCTTCTTAAGGTCTATAAAATATAATCAATTTAAACGTTGGTATTTCACAACAGATTTACATCAAAAACATTGCAGGATTTAAAAAAACTTACTGTCACAGAAGCATCGTCGCTTAAAAGTAATTTTACGGTTAGCACCTTTTGCTAGCACGTGTCCATACCGTGTCCTGTGTGTTGCTGTATCGTGTACCCTTTGTTATCCAGACGAGTACCGTAGGGAATACCTTTGACAATGAAATAGGATATCTCTATGGCATTTAATAATAGAGTTCGTCTCTTGTTTTCGACTGGTTCACGATTGACCATATACCTTACATATATTCGACAAACAGGTGCGCTCTGTCTTAGTTTTATGATAATTATTATTTAATTAATTCACAAGGTAACGAGAGTCCATTACATAAATATAAACAAATTATTTCTTCTAAGCTCCTATGCAAAATGTTAACTATAGGTAGCGTAGAGTTAGTAAAGAATCCGATATCTGGCAGTAAATCTGAACAGAATCAGTTCAGCCGCTAATTTAAATACTATATTAAAAACTAGTTACGGGGATACTTACTTCGCATATGTACAATTTAGTTATAGATGTGAAATCATATGTACCCAAGATATGTATTATCTGATATTTTTTTAACACTCTGTTTATAATTCGTTTACAATTCATAAACGCCAAGGAAGCTTAATACGTCGCAACATATTATGTTTGTGGCGCGTATTTATAACTCTGTGATAATTTCTAAGATACTTATTGAAAAGAGATGTTATAAAATGCAATTTTAATCTACATTAAATCCCCAAATTCATTAACATGGATGAAATTCATTCATTTCGTTAGAGTATTGTTGTTACAGATTACAACACGATTTAAAACAGCAAATTAGTCAACAGCAGAATAACTGGTAACAGTTTATAAGAACAACTGTAGTGAAATAAAATAATAGCATAATTCATTATTAATACTCAATAAATATATTTAAAAACCAATTAATACTTATTACAAAACAAAGTATTTTTCGCGTAAATGCCCTTTGTTCTTCTACACTACGTAACGGATTTTGAAACGATTTTCACTGACAATTGGAAAAAAAATGGAAAGATTTCTATGTATAATACATGCATAATATAATTATAGAACGTAGCGAAAAATACAAGGCATAGTAAGCAAGGCGTATAAATATTTTCAAAAAAGTTGTTCGTGTGATGAGACTTCCGAAGCTTCTTTGACTCTGATGAGTTGTCATTCTCAAAATGCTAAATCGTTTGGACATTTATGGTGCAGTATATCGCTAGTAATATATATTTACAACAGTACTTACAAATGAAACGTTATCGTTTAAATTTACATAATTTTAAAGTGGCCATAAATGCTGTTAAATTGCAATGATGTACGGTCGACTGCGGTGAACTCGTTACATAAGAGAATTCGATTGAAAACCATTTAATATGTCGCTGTTATTTCATACCACGCTGGGCTTTTATTTGGACCACCACTGGGGGCGTTTAATATCTCTTCATTATGACATGTTGCTTATTTATATATAATCAAAAACTATACCCGCGGCTTCACACGTTCTTATTATTATTCTAACTAATAAAACCTAAGTATGCTTAAGACTTTTGAGCGCAAAATAAGTTATGTATTGCATACTTGCTGGGAATTTTATTGAATATTGAAATTCCGTGATGATTGTACATTATGATGTCATTACGCACATCGACACGGGCTATAGACAAGCCGTTTGAATTTGGGACATTTTTTCTTTGAAAGTGCTATCTAATGAATTAAATAAAAGTCGTTCGTAACTATCAGAACTAGTACTAAACGATGATTTGCTGCTAGCTGACGTAATTAATATTTATAAGTCATATAACAAATGACAGTCAAATAATCGAATTGAATATAAAACGTCGAACGAGTCGATATTACTCATATTTTTTATTTATACATTAAAGCCACTGGGTACAAGGCCTTTAAGCATACTAATGAATTGTATCGGCGATGTTGACAATTTTAAATTAAATTTAATTGTATATTAAAAAATATGCCATTTTTTTTAAAACGACCTAAGAAGTTTAAGATGATTTCTCTTAACCCCATAAAGATTTAAACCCCCACACAGACACCTATGTTGTTACAGATTGTTAGTCAGTTTCTTGCAGTTAATGTCGAGTAAAGATATCGTATCTGTCCGTTTGATAATCGTGTATACACTGTGACATACTTACACGTCCAACCGTGGCGAGTGATTATATCTGGTTGCGAAATAGTCAGACACAATTGGCATGTCCTATCACTCTTCAAAGAAAACTGAGTGAGTACGTCGATTATAACCTAGACGAACATTTGACATATTCACTTATAATATAAAACCTTTAGCTATGTCCCAAATCCTCAAGAGATTGTAGTATTTCGACCAACTATAACTAACCTATAACTTTAACGTTTGACTAACTTGTAACTTAAACCTATGTCAAAGTTATTGTCTTTTAAATCACAAATGAAGTCCATTTTTATTTGCATCAAGATGTTTTATCTATACGTACTAATAAAAAGTTTAATGATTGTATATTTTGAATGTAGTCTTGGTGGTCGAGTGGTTTGGCCGGTGGAATATCAATTCAATGTCCGCTGGTTCGAACCCCGGCATGTATTAATGAATTTTTCGACCTTGTCATGCATTTACTAATTTCAATTGGTAACACTATCGGCTGACGTTTAACGAAAACATCGAAAAGAAACCTGAACGTGAAAAATGTTGTTGTAGTGCCACCTTATGTGGGAAAACATGCAATTATGGATTTCTCAGAGTTTGAAAACAGCTATACGTCGCGGGTTGGCGCAGTGATTATGCCCATACCTTCCCTCGAGAAGAGATCTATGACCCTGCAGTGGATCTCTTATAGGCTGATGACGATGATGACATTTTTTGTTGGTTCGAATGCGTTATTCTCGTAAAAAGACAAGTCACTTCTGAGAAATTCATTTTATAGTCTTTTGTTTATCATACAAATTGTTGGTCAGGGAGTCAGTAGTAGAGTCAGTTTTGTGAGAACGTAGTAATAGTGCGAGCTTGCCGTATATTACAAATAACATGCGGGTGAAACCGCGGTGTTCAGTTAGTTCCATTATAAACCCATACTTGGTTACACTTTAGTTTTCAACTAGAATATAGAGATAGGCGATTGAGGTTGAGGTTTGCTCAGCGTTTTTCGATATAAAATGATTAATTCTTTTCGTGACACCTGTCTAGATAAATTTGAAAAGTAAAAAGCCATCTAAATTCAATACTTCGCCAATTTATAAATACTCGTATTTATATAATGGCCAATGTTCGACCATAAAAAAGGGTATAGAGTTTATTCTACAGGCGTTAATACTTTTTAATGAAATTACCTTTACCTGATTGCGTTTTATCTGAAATTACGCACATCAAACGGTAAACACCACGCTGATGACGAACAAATCTACCGCGGCCTACGATCACGACTACAGCCCTACCCCTGGTGAACGGTAGGAGATGAAAAACGGATAGACATATAAGGTAGAAAGAGAAGTCAACGGAAACGTATAGTCTCAATATAAAGCTAATAACTGTCAAGTAGTTTAATGTATTTAATGGATGTCATGATCCGTATTATTTTACAAATGGTGTATGTAGTTTGTGGTTATGTAAGGAGCGTGAAATATTATGAATAGCCACTTTAAAGAAACATCTCGATTCGTTTTTCAAAATAAAAAATCATTTATTGAATGTAGGTTAACTGAAAACGCTTATCAACGTCAAACTACCACCGATTCGGACAAATGAACAAGTCATCGGCAAGAAACTCGATTGGGTTTATCTTTATAACATATATTTGTGTATATTGAGAAATACATTACACGTGGCAATCGGTTTTTAGTGGATGTACAGAGAGGAGTCAATTCCAGACATCACCATCCTCCATATATTGATCCACTCTATAATACCCTTTTGACACCAAAACCCTCTTGACGTAGCACTTAAATTTCCGGCAAATCGGTAATATGTATTAGGACTTTGTTATACAACTAATACTTATTACCTGTTACTGTTAAAAACTGTTACTAGTTTTACTGAGTCTAAAACATGGGACGACCAGTTTGTCACAGTTTCTAGTATTTAGGTCATACCGATCTTTTACGAAATTTTGTTTTCGATACACAAAGAGGAGTGTTATTTTTAGACACAATCATCTCTCACATATTGCTCCACCCTATCATAAATAGTCTTTAGACATCAAAACCCGTTTGACATGATACTTGAACTTACTATACAGCGATTGGATACTGTGCTTTGAGACTTTATTCAAAAACCTAACACTATGACTGGTCTCATTGAGCCCGAAATTTGTAAACTCATTCTTTCATTCTTCAACTTTTATAAATTCATTCGTACCGTTAGGCTCATTAAAGAAAGTCAAATTGAACCTCTTTATATTCCTTCTAATTGGGATGTAATCTATTTTATTTCTAATTATAAAATGTTCCCTGTATTTTTCGCTCTTTTCGCCCCGAGAAAAAGGGAATTTTCATTCAGGGATAAATTAACGCCAAATTTACTTAATTAATTAGGTCGTACGTACTTTTGAAAGTTTATCGAAAATTTAATTTTAAAAGTACTCCTAACATTTGAAAGTTCTCATGATGGAAGTTAAGGAAAGTTCTATCAATGGTTTTTAATTGAAAAGTGTCAGATTTATGGGTTATCGTGGGTTTTCAGCATAATGGTATGGTTGCTTCCAAGCTTCCCTGGCTAGCTACCACTCTCAAGTTGAAAGTCTGTCGCCAAGCACCTGTTTGATGTGTTCCTGTTGGTGTACTTGTAAGCCAGTTCCTTTGTAGGTATAGCGTGGTTACCATCTCAGATCACATCGTCATTTAACATCAGATAATATTGTGGTCAAACGCTAAAACCTATAGTGTATTAAAAAAATACATATTTGTGCTTATTTTAGAAACAGATTATCGAGTCATGGTATTCTTTCTATATTACCAATCCTGTTAAACTTCTTTTTCTTGAATTGAATAAATAATAATAGCCTTTGAATATGATATACTGATTCGAAGTTTATGAAAACTCACAAAGTCAAATTTAAATCAGATAGTGTCGTAAACGCTTCATTTAGTTATTTAGTAAAATATTTTTGTAATGTACGAAACTACTTACTAAAAACCCTACTATCTACTTTCAACTGACAAAACTTTACTCTGATTCTTATACAGTTGTATAGTCTACATAGGTGAATAAGACATAAACTTTAAACCTGTGTAATGAATAATTAATTGTATGCGGCGACTTAAGATTAGTTTAGCTCCGGTATACATGATAAAATGTATATCTTATTCATATTACTAGCAAGCCTGGCCGATGTTGTCCTGCCCTAACAATAAAAAATATATACTTATCTGCATGAATTGCTTAGGGTAACTAATGTATTTCATTAGATAAAGATTAATACTGTATCCGTCTAAATAGCCTTCCAATTACCTCACTTTAATTAACATTTTGTAGAAGATAGATGGGTATAGTAAACTATCCTTAAAAGATAGGTATATGCCATCGATC
Organism: Antheraea assamensis; assembly: GCA_035772565.1. Taxonomy (NCBI): domain Eukaryota; kingdom Metazoa; phylum Arthropoda; class Insecta; order Lepidoptera; family Saturniidae; genus Antheraea; species Antheraea assamensis. Next base: position 413,726 of record JAQQSE010000046.1, on the reverse strand, counting down.
AAGTGACTTTTCTGTAGGTATATAAAAGCGGAATATCTCACTATGCATTGTTTGGTTATATCTTAAAAGAATTAGGTAGGCGTTATCGATGAAAGTTCCGAGGCCGCTTGGTTCTTTCCAAAACTTCCAACAATTATCGTTATATTTCAACCAATTTACACAAATCTTAGACAAATTCTATAACTAAAACTTCCTCATGAATTAATCTATCTTAGGTAACCAATAGGTGAAGATCGCATTAGAATCCGTTCAGTAGTTTTTCAGTTTATTGCGAACATACAGACAGAGAGACAGACACGGTGGGCGATTTTGTTTTATTATATGTAATGATAGTAATAATTGAAAAAGTTGGTGTAAATAATAATAAGGGGTTCTGATGTAAAATTGACAGGAATATAATGACACTCTTTATTTACTTTTGACTTCGCTTAGGTTTATGTAAATTTTATCTATTTCTCAGGAATAGTATTTTTTGTATGAAAACTAGCATGTCTTTTATTATCTTCTCAACATGTACGCAAAATGTCGGTGGTTCTGCGGTCTGCCACTAAGCGGATGATCGCTACGTTTTTTTTTCGTAAAACTGGGCACGTGGCTACTGTAGCTGTGGTGGATCGTCGTACAGCGAATAGCGATTGGTTCACAATTATTTATTTACAAAAGGTTATTGAAGAACTGTGTAAAAATAATTAAAAACTACGTATCATCTTGCACTATGACTATGCCAGCTCTCATACAGCTAGACAGAATTTTAAATGGGAAAAACTTAGATATTATGAATCGCTCTGTATATCGCCCGACCTGATACCATACAATTTCTTCTTATTTTCAAAAATTAAGAATTATTTACGCGGTCAACGATTTTCAACACCAGAGGAGGCTGTTGAAGAGTATCAAAAGCATGTTTCCGAGGTCATCGTGGAGGAGTGATATAGATGTTTTCAAAATTTGTTTATTCGTATGAAAAAGTGCAATAAAACTATGGGAGAATATTTTATAGAATATAACTGTTACCAAGGGACATATGAAATTTAAAGTAACACGAGCAAATCGGTGAGCAAAAGCTAGTTTGTTATAACCTTTATACCCCCGTAACGTTTTATTATTACTGCTTATCGTATATAGAAGAGTGTAATGATACGTAAACCAAGTATTACTCTGAAAAGTCTTGAAATTCGGTTCAACCGTGTCGGAGAATAAAACGGAGAAATAACAGGCAATTCCATTTTACTTTATCTAGCTAGCTTATATCCGGGGCTTTTATTCGTTGATGTACTAAAGGTAAAGGTATAAAACAAAATACGTTATTATTTTGGTTACAATTTGTTTAAAAGAAAGAAAAAATTATAAATGTTCCTTAGTAAAATACACTATATTTTATTGCCCTATATAAACACACAAAACATTTTATCAATTTTCAATTTAACTTACCAAATAAGAGAAGCAATAGATCACTCAGGGCCAGACTAAACAAATAATAATTGGTTGCAGTGTGCATGGCCGGGTGTCTGACGATCACGACGCAGACGGATATATTCCCCACGACACCCGTGAGGAAGATCACCAACAACAGCACCGATATAGGCACGATCTTCTTCAAGGGAAGCCTCCGAGGGCCCATCATTAGCCATAGCATTTCTTCCTCGCTGCAGTCGAAAACACTGAGATTCGTGCAACGCTGGTAAAAATGTGATTCTGTCTCGTTCGGTCGAAGGAATTCCGCCATTTTTTTATTATTTTATTTATAGTATAATTTATCTTTAATATGGTAGACACATTTTACTAGTTAATTTTAAAATTATATTATTAATTTCATGGAACAATAGTTATTACTTAACAATTTAAAATATATATGCAATTTACAGATTATTTGTTTTCGTGTAAATAGTATTAATTTTATTTATTAATTTAAATATTCCTTTTTATCTGTTATTATAGTAAAATATTGTATATATATATTACAAACATATTATATTACAAACACTATCTATATGATATGACAATATATATTGCGAAATCGAAAGATACTTTGAAGAGTTTAAAAGTTCGTAGCATTCAGAGGCTACGCGGGTTACACGTCCGTAGGTCACCGTGAACGGTCGTACACTGAAGTATGAACGAAAATGTGGGAACGAATCGCACGGTATAAACTTTAAGCTATCCTCGTAACTTAATTTTCTGAAGTCGCTTTTAGTTTGGTCTCTACTGTTGTTCTAATGGAACACCTAAATTTAAAGATAAGTAACTCATTCATTGAGATCAATGAAATATTTAAAACTTCTAACTGTATTGACTAAATATGATTTTATTGATACTCCTACGGGATCGGTCCTAATTTAGTTCTTTCGTGACCTACAGCAAATAGGGCACGGCAATATCAATATTATTACAAGTTTGAGTATGTGACTTAGTTCTCTTATATTATTTGATTAATTTTATCGAATGTTTTTATTTACAGTAGAATATCTATAAATTGTACTTTAAGAGAATTTAAAAGATTTCGAAATAGAAAATATTTTAATGGTTAATTTTCGACTTGCTCAAGTTTAGATTCCCTGTTAATTTATAAATTATGGTCTACGTGTTGTTCTGATGTGTAAGCTATCTTTATATATATAATTGTTCTGTACGCTTGTATGTGACTGAACTCCTCCTAAACGGTTGGAACGATTTTGAGTATTTTTTTTGTGGGTTCAGGTGAATTCCAGAATGATTTAGATTCACAACTGGACCCGGTAGGTAGCGTCTGATTCTAGGTTTTTCTTATCATCATGCCAGCACAATGTCCGCCAGCCCTACTAGTATCATTGTAACATTTCATCAAAATCAATTAATTGTCTTTTGCATGAAACATGTAACAAACGTTCATCTATCCTCACAAATTTTCTTGTTTATAATTTGAATAAGATTATTGTCGGCACTATTTTTACATTCTTAATTTTTTTTCTAGGCCTTAAAGTTTAAAATCATTAAGTTGTACATACAGTACAATAAAGATACATAGGCTATATACATTTTTAAGTATAGATACAAATATAACGTGAACTATTTTGTAGAGAGAAATACTGGGTATTTCGTGTTGTCGAAGGCTCAGAGTGAGAATAATCGAGGTATCGGGACTTAAAGGTAATAGAAGTAAGGTTTATTTCTATATTATAACTACATTTTTATCATCAATAACTGGGATAAGGGCTCAAACTTTAATTAAGCGAGCCCAGACAATTTCAATATTCAGCAGCCAATACAAACAGAATAAGTCTCTTTCAATTACCTCGTGTTTGGCGGTATGTTGACGATATTGAATGTTCACTTACATTGTTGCATACTAGCTGTTGCTCGCGGCTTTACTTACGATAGTGTAAACTTAAAATATATGTCGAGGACAGTATTTTTTTCTGCCGTAACTGACAAATAACAAAATGCATATTTACATTTGTAATATTAGTTAGATTATATTTAAAATACTCATACCTTAGACGGTTTGTATTGTTAAAATACATATTATATATATATAATTAGAGTGATCCAATATATATATATATATAACAACAACTGTAGGTGGTAGAGCTAAGCTGAAGCTATTACTGGTTTCAGCATGAATGGGTCGGCTCGCCCGAGGTAGTACCACCCTCTCATAGAAAACCGACGTGAAGTAACAGTGCTTGCACTATTGTTATATTACTATAGGCTTATCGAAATTCTAAGCGAAAGATAATAAATAAGCTCATAACTCTGTTAATTTTAGTTAAATATAATTTTATTTTTTATCTATATTTGAATCTAAAAAGAACTTACAAAAGTTAATAAATCTTTTTAATTTGCTAAAATAATTTGACAATAATAAAAACTAATTGGAATAAAATGACTGTCGAAAAATAAAATCGTAAATCCTTCGAATCCCAATTAATTTCGTCAAAGCCGTTAAATAATTTCGACTGGTAATTCTTTCAAAGGGATCGTAATAGAATGGGGTTACATAAATTATTAATTGAATTAATCCGAACGGTCGAAGCGGTTTCCACCATTAACAGCTTCTTTGCGAACGAATATTATTAATACGAATTCACCGGTCTTTGGCGTATTTATTATAATAATTATCAGTGATTTTAATTTAATAAATATTCATAACTATCGAGATGTCCTATTGGAACTGTCTGTGTGATTCTTTGAGGTCAAGCCGTTCTATCTAAATAATCTGATTTGATTATTGCTAGAGCGTTATTAGTCAGTTGAAGTTATTAAAAGTTCAAGTGGTGCGGGTGCGAGGAATAAAGTTTGCTATGCTTTTATTTCTCACATATACTACTCGCGATGATTGAAAAAAGTCTGGGATTGCTAGTGTATTTTACGTCAAAGTTAACTTTTTCCAATATAACCGTCCGTGTGCGTACCGCTGTGTTTGCAATGACAAAAGGAAAGGCAGAGAAATGAGATGTGTGAAAAAAGTATGCGAAGATAGTAATCTTTATTCTTATTAGGTACTCCTAACTAATATCATAAATGTGAATGTGAGTTGGTTTCCTTGTTACGGTTTTACGCCGTAACTACTCAATTGATTATCATTAAATTGTGCACACACGTTGTCAGGGGTACAAAAAAGGTTATAGGGTAAATTTTCATACAGAGAAAAAGGCTGTTGTTTTTGAAGCACAAGTGACATCTATATTAACGCGCCCAAACCCACGAATAAAAGAGTATCATTTATAAATATACAAATGTAGACAGCTTTAAAACATAAAACCATGAACAGACGCCAGCAGTTATCGTCTACCTAGATTTAATAAAATTGGGCATGAACACGGCAGAGACATTATGAAAATAGCGTCACTGAAAGAGAAGTTGATGAGTAAATAATATAGAAAGATGTTAAGTAATGGATGAAACGTCGATCATGTGACATTATGTGTGAAAAATTGTGATTATTGAATTAACATCTGTTGGTGCAAATTAGAGTAGAAAAAATTACTGTGCCGATCCTACTTAGGTTGAGCATTTAAGACGTCAAAGCGTAACAAACAAACGAATTGACATTCGCATTTATTTTATTTATTACAAACAAATCAAGAATTATAAATTCCATATATTTGCTAAGCATATTGCAATATTTTAGAAAGACGTCCGTTTTTACAACGACTCGGCTATCAATGTCACAGAATATTTTCAACTCTACTCTCATTCTATCACTTTGACTCTTTGCATACGCAAAATACTAATGTTTTGAAAACTGTTACCTTGTGACTCAGTTTAACTAAAGTCGCAGTCTTATGCAGTTGGAGGGGGTAATACTCTAAGCTTGTTAAAGAGACTTCCTCTCAAGTGCGGTTGTCAGTACACGTTTACAACTACTAACATCATTTTTCAAACTAACAAATTCTCGTGATCTCGTTCCCATGAAAAAATTTTCGCTTTTTCATTGTTATTTTATCTGATTTAATTATGAGATGCTTTGTATTTTATTTGTGTAATTTTACCTTTACTACTTGAAAAGGAATACATTTTAGTTATATTAAGCTGGCTTTGTAAGCTTTAATTTTAATCTCTATGTAAAATCATAATGTTATGTAGTCAATATAATATTCTGAAATGTCCTCCATCTACGTGTGAAAGTGTCGTCAAAATTGATTTAGCTATTATGGAGATTAGCCTGGAAAACACCAAACGCTTCAAATTTATTATATGTATGTGTACATTGGGGAATAGTTCCTACCCAAACCAGCTTTAGAGAGCATTTTAAGCGTATTGTATTAATTGATTTTATATATTTCAGACTACTTCTATGATACTAATAAATGTTAGCGTAAATATGACGAAACAAAAAGGAATTGGTGAATATAAATCGATACAACATAAACCTACCGAAATATCGTAAGAAATTCTTTTCAATGATTTTCTATTGATATGTCAACAAAGAGTTTGAACTGTATAGAGTGGTTATTAGTAAGATTTCCACGGCAAAAGGAATTGTATTCAGTGGAATGAGAATATTCCATTGGAATAAAAAATACACTCGTAAAAAGCTATGTTCGTTTTCAATCGTTTTGATTAACGGAGGTTTACATTATATTCGCAATATTATTCATTACGAGTGTCGTGTTTACACAAAAAATTAACTGTGTCTGCGGTTCCGCTCACGTTACTTATTATTTGTCGTATTTGCTATTTGTTCTAATAAATGGTTGAATTATAAAAAAATGATATTATGTAGATATTAATGATCTTTAATTGTCATAAGTGTAGATAGTAATGTGCCAGTACGCCATCTAACGGGTAGCTATATATCAAAAAAGTATAAAAACCTTCTTCATAAAAAATCCTTAACAGCGTTGGAATAAGTAAATCTTAGATATACCGACGATTATATATTAAAAATATGTATATATATTGGCTGTTAACTGCAACTTTGTCCGTATTGCTGTGTTGTTTATCATAAGATTATAACTTGTCATCATCATCATCTTACCCTTATCCCACCTAAGTAGGGTCGGCACAACATGTTTTCCTTTTCCACTCTCCTCTGTCAGATGTCATCTCAGTATTCACACTTTTTATACACATATCGTTTTTCACACAATCCATCCATACCTTTTTCGGTCTTCCTCTACTCCTATATCCGTCCACTTTCAAACTCAAAACTTTTCTTGTTACATGACTTTCATCTCTTCTCATAATATGCCCGTACCATGCTAACCTACTACTCCTCAACTTCTCTGTCACTGGTACTATTTTCAAACTTCCTCTGATATACTCATTCTTAATCTTATCCATCCTTGTTACACCACACATCCATCTTAACATTCGCATTTCTGCCACATGTAATCTTTTCTCATCCGTCTCTTTCGTAGCCCAGCACTCGGATCCATATAACACGGCTGGTCTTATTATAGTTTTATACACCTTCCCCTTGAGTTTCAACGGCATTCGTGGGTCACAAACTACCCCAGACACCTTTCGCCAATTCATCCACCCTGCATTTATCCTATTCCTCACGTCCTTGTCCATTCCACCGTCATTTTGGATTAATGAGCCGAGGTACCGAAAATTGGAGCAGGCTGGTAAGAATACACCGTTTAAGGTAATATGACAAAAACTGGATGGACCTCCGAAGTCACAGAACAAATGTTCAGTTTTCATCCCACTAATCTTTAAACCAAAATTCTCCAGTTTCTGTTGCCATTTCTCCAGCCTACTCTGGACCTCGGCAGCATTTTCACCAACAAGAACAATATCATCAGCGAATAGCATACACCAAGGTGCTTCCTCCTGTATGTCTGATGTTATTGCATCCATGACAAGAAGGAATAGATAAGGACTTAAAGCTGATCCCTGATGCAAACCTACAGCCACATGGAAATCGTCGGTAATTCCAGCCTCGGACCTAACATGTGTTTGAGCTTGACTATACATACAACGGACAAGTTGTAAGTACTTCCCAGGCACTCTTTTCTCTTTTAGCGCCCACCACAGAACATCCCGAGGTACTCGATCATATGCCTTTTCCAGATCAACAAACACCATATGCAAGTTTTTATGTACACGTCTGTATTTTTCGCACAGCTGGCGAAGTGCGAAAATGGCATCTGTTGTCGAACGCCCAGGCATAAACCCGAATTGATTCTCAGTAACTACAGTTTCATCTCTTATTCGTCTCGCTATCACTCTTTCCCAGACTTTCATACTATGTGACATAAGCTTTATCCCTCGATAGTTATTACAGTCCTGTACATCACCCTTATTCTTAAAGATAGGCACTATTATACTATTGTACCATTCATTTGGGATCTCCTCCTCTTGCAATATCTTATTAAAAAATAAAGTCAGCCACATCCATCCATCTAACTTTAGAAACTTCCATACTTCAATAGGTATACCATCTGGCCCTACTGCTTTTCCTTTCTTCATACCATTCACAGCTTCTCTTACTTCTTCCTCTTTTATTTTTTATAAGATTATAACTTGTGTTCAGAGAAAAAACATAAAAAAATACTTTGCTCACAAATTTTTTTGGAAACAATGTGTTATCCATTTATTTCTCGCCTCTTGCGCATGCGCACCACACCGCTTGCTTCGTTTGGCCACGGCAAGAACACGCACGTAGCTGAACACGTAGTGCTTATAAAAATGTATTTTCTTAGAACTTTACAAAAACTCGGTAAATGAAAATATCGTGATATTTTTTTTAGCTAAAGACTAAGAAGTAACACTAAAATGAAATTGATCAAAAGCTATCGAGTAGTTTTTGAGTAATGCGCGCACAACAGCAAACTTCTAACGTTTAATTTATATAGACAAAAAAAAGATCTCGATTGATATAAACAATTGGCTTGCAATTCGCGTGTTTTCTCTATAGAGTAAACATCGAAATCTTTCTAAAAGTAAATCTATAGAGAAGTTTTCACATAACTATTTTAATTTACAATATGACTGATAAATATTTAAAGTAGTTGCCCGTCCTGGCTTTGCCCTGGCTTTACTCGTACTAATAAAGAAAATGAAATCGTATTTTCCGTTTACACTACAGTCATGTAATTACATAAAATGACATCTAAACAACTGAACTTCGATCTTTTAATTCTGTTAATATTTTTGAAGGATTTTTTTTCGTCCAATTTTATTACTTTTCCGTACGATTTATTAAACATTCTCTTTCATACAAATGACGTTCTGACAATTACAAACACAACAAATATGGAATTAATCAAATAGATGCAGCCATTCTGAAGTGATGCGCTTACATACTCGACAATTGATTTTTGTTTACATAGCTATATATTTTTTTACTACTATAGATATGACCACAATCTCATCTGATATTAAATGACGATGTGATCTAAGATGGCAGACTCGCTAAACCAAGAGAGAGGCTCACTCTCAAGAGCTGCTACCAGAACACACCAACAGGTACTTGGCGACGGATTTTCAGCTTGAGGATGGAAGCTATCCAGGCTGACTTGACAGCTGACAGGACAGAGAAAGTCCTATCATCATGTTATGGTTTCATCACGATGTTTTCCTGCACCGAAAGTCACCTTCAACACTGTGTCCGCGCTATCGACTAAGTCATCATCGCTTTACAGCTAAGCTATCATCGCTTTAAGATTTGCTTTCCTAAAGCCGATAATTGGCAATTTTTGCAATCGCTTTGCTCTTGTTGAATATTTATTAAACAGATGGCTTACGTTTATGTATTGTCTCATCTATATGTAATAGTTTATTGTCTTCGTATATTAGATTTCCTTCGAAACGGCTAAACGAACCGTGGTATAAAAAATAAATGGATATCCAAGGAACAAGTTCGCGACACGAAAATCTCTTCTTATTTAGGCAATAAGCCCGTAACTACGATAATATTTCTGAGAATGTAATATTTTTTCTGTGTGCGTGAATTTGGAGAAACAAATTCGATAATATTAACCAACTGTCATTGGCTTCACTTTAGTGTGTGAATTGTGTATGTATGAATCGAATTATTCCATTCAAGATTACACTTAAACAGAGATCGATATTTCGCGTTAGTATTAACAATCGATATAAGTATAGAGGTTTATAATTTCTTATCATAGTACAATTACAAACGAGAAATGTTTGTTACTCTTTCACGGAAAAACTATTTGACGAATTCCGATGAAACTTTACAGTAATGTAGTCTATACTTCAGAATAACATATATTATATAATTTATTATGACGTTATTAAAATTGGATGAAATATAACGTTAGATATCAAGTAAGTCGGAAAAAGTTCTATTATCTTAGAGGTATCTCAACGTGTGTTGCATAAATCGTTAAAATTACACCAAAATAATGTATGATGTCATTTATACCCTCCTCAGCAGTGGCTAAAGCCTACGTTTGATCCCCCGCAGTGGAGCCCTCGAGCACGCTGCTAGCACGATACAGTGACACTGAATATTTCACTCACTAGTCTAACAGACAAAACACAGATCACTACCACATATGTGCTCACATACAGGTAGAGTTACACATATGGTGGAACGGTTTTATTTTTTGCCTTGTTTTTCGAACTTGGTTAGTTTCATTTAGCCGTGCTGATAAATACAAAACACATGTTTGAGTTTGTAAGGTACACACGTGTGCTTCACTAATTCGTATATGTATACTTAGCATAGTTAGTTTAGCTTAGTAAGATTTGCGTTGTTGCACCCAAGGCAACAGCTAAAGCCGAGGTGTGGCCACTTTGGCACCCTACAGCTTGTTGCCAAGCGGCCGAGCGCCGTAAGCGCTCGCCCATTAGTCCAGTGAAGCTGTGAAGGCCCATCAGGCTAACAGTGTATAGTCAGTTTGAAAAAAAAAAGTGATTTACGCTAATTAATATTACCAATGCGAAAGGTAGTTTGTTTGCTTGTTTATTACGCTTTCATACTGTAACAATTCAACTGATCATCAATACATTTTGCATACACATTATCAGGGGTACAAATAAAGACATAAGGTATCTTTTTTCCAAAAAATGTACTGTTCCCGAGGTACAGAACAAATCTGCATTAACTCGAGCACAGCAACGAGCAAAAGCTGGTAAAGATACCAACAAAGACGAAGTCATGCGTAACCACTAGTTCTCAATAATAGCTCATTGTCTTTAAGCATCAAGTGGTCATTAGAATATACATCGACGTAATAAAATGTTATGTAAGATATTACAATAAATAAAAAAATACAGAGTTTTTACTTTAATATTCAATTTTATTAAATCAGTAACATAAATGCCTACATACATAAAAAAAGATTACAGCTATCATAACCTACCTTTAACAATCCATTCACAGCCACTGAAGAAGGGGAAGACACAATGGCTCATCTTTTATGAATACTCTGTCTATTTTCAGATATCATTTTGACACTCTCGGCTAGCTACACATATACTCGTATTATGAATCTACTAAGATACGTGTGTTGAACGCAAGTTATAAGTTTTAGTATATCTCAACAAGCTTTATAAATTATAGCTCCATTAATATAATTAAAAAGTGAAGTATTTTTTATATTATTTTCATAATACGAGTGATAATCACGTACAGTTACATTTCACATGATAAATTCATGTGAATATAAATGTGAATTTCATTTCATAAAATAACACTGAACCAACATGATGATGGCAAGTGAATTAACTTCCAACATTCAATAAGTTATATTATGTAAATCTCTCAAATATATTCCATCTTCTAGCTAGTGAAACGTGTCGCTACAAGGTAATTATTTTCTCTTTCGCTTGCTTACCTTTGTCATCGGAAGATGTAATTCTGCGAATTATAATGTACCAGGGACTGTATGAATTAAAATTATGATCACGTGATCTATAACAGCTATTTTCGCTGCATCTAATGGTATGACACATGATTTATTTTATCACTCGGTAATTAGCTGCGATACGTGAAATATTCCATATCTAATTTTAATAGAGATCTAAGGTGAAGTAGCTGGGCACTTATGTCCTAGCATATCGTGTCCACCAATTTACTGCATATATAAAATTTTTATAAATAAAAGAATTATCAATAAAAATTTATCCTTAGGTTTGGGTATTGACGGTCGAGCGAATATCGGAAGGTGAAGTAACAACATGTGATATTTAGTAACATAAATCTAGTAAAGTGTATGTGTGTATGAGGCAGGTACGAGTATATTAATGGCTCTTTGAAACGTAGCTGCTGGCGACGTCGTGCAAGTGTGACTCTCTTGATTTTCCATTGTTTTTTTTAATTTAAGAAATATATATAATATTAAAACCACTATATAAAGCGTAATGACATGTGATCTAGAACCTTCCTCGTACTAGCATTCTATTACTCTGAAAAAGACATTAACATCAGTTCAGTAGTTTTTCAGTTCAGTTAGTCAACACGGAAAATTGTCGATTTTACAACTTTTTTAATACATTAAAGATTTTAGCGTTTGTCACAATCTCATCTGATATTAAATGACAGTGTAATCTAAGATGGTAAAGACGCTATACTTAAAAAGGCTGACTCTCAAATGCAGCTGCAGGGACATGCCTATATGTGCTTGGCAACAAATTTTCAAATCGAGAGTGGTAGCTAGCTAGGCGAACTTCATCATGATGTTTCCTTCATCGAAAGCTCCTGCTCATTCGCATCGATTCATATAAATAGAGATTACTGTGATATAAAAATTAACAATGTAAATTTATTTCCGAGTTCAAAAATATCTCTTGTAACTTAAACCATCTAGCCAAAAAATGAGAGGGGCACCTCACTTCGCTTGTCCCTCAAATTAATCTCCTTTGTATGATAATCTACAGAGGACTCATTCCATTCGCAGGCAAAATTCCCTCTAGCACTCAGACCTTTAGGGTTTTAAATTCTGTTTAATTATTCTCTTAATGTAATTTTAAATTGAACTGTTATAAAAGTCTTTTATAAAATTTAAACTTTTGATAAATTACTTTTCTGTATTTGTCAAATGAATATTGTTAATAGGGAGCAAAGCTAAATATCATATATTAAGCTTGCTGAAATTTTACAAAAGAAAGCATAAAGAGTTATATTTGAAGTTGGCAACTAATCCATACGGCGCGTTGGAAATTTACACTTTCAAAGCACTATTATAAAATATGATATTATAGTAATTGTTTTGTATCTATTTAATTTTGTGTTAGTGTTTATTAAGATATGTAAACACGTGTGAAACACGTTCATGTAATTTTATACGACTCTGCTTTTGTTGTGATTGTGTCATCAAGTATAAGAACTTTAAATATATAAATACTATTTTATAATAGAAATTCACAGTAGCATTCGCAAATATAATGTATTATTATGCGCTATTTGAAGAAGCCCATGATTCTCTAATAGTCTTCTCGCACGTCACTAAAAGTTTTCGTAATATTTTAAAATTAAACATACGTACCTATATATTCTACTAGTTAGATTTTTAAATCCTATTGTGTGAACGAAATTGTTTTTAATGTTATTATATAATCGAAGGTTGTAACATAGCCTAGACCTAAATTATTGAAATTAGCTTTTAAGTGTAAATTCCGAACCAAATTTGTAATAAATGCTTCGTAATCAATTTTAACTTGCAATTTAATTAAATTTTAACATGTATATAATAACGTAAGATATCAAGACATATCAACGGATATTGTTGAATAAATAAAAAATCGTAAATTAGTTCAAAAACTTTCGAATAAACGGGCACTACAGGACATACATAATTTTGTTGCCTATTAAAATAATTTAATATACAAACTTATACAAACATTCTTCAAGCTATTTTAAAAGACTCAAAGAATCTTTTAGACACGAGTAAACTAGTTCAAGGTTAAAGGTTACAGAAACCGTTTTTTTAACATATAATAACTTATATTCTTCATTTGAAATTATATTTTGGCATTATTAGAAAACTTTCACCGAGCGAAATTTTGTAGGAATCTGATTTCAGTCGAGATTGTTAACAGTTTAGCGTTTTCAAAAAAGAATGTTATGATAAAAGAGAAATGGAATGGCATAGGTTCGAATCCTTACGAATGAACCGAAACTTTCGGTGAAGAGAAATAACTTGGTGAAATCATGTTTTCTCTATACTTTATAGGTTATCGCGTTCGATCACAATCTCATCTGAAGTGTCAACGACGATATGGTTTAAGATGGTAAACACGCTGTATCTAGAGAGACCGGCTTTGAAGTGCAGTTGCGGGAACACACAGGGGCTTGGCGACAGATTTTCACCTTGAAGGTGATAGCAAGTCAGGCTAGCTTAGAAAAAATCCTACCACCATGCTGAAATGCCATTTTAACCCATATCTCGATTGATATATTAATCTGACACTTTTTAATTAAAAACTGTTGATAGAACTCTCCTTAATGTCTATTATGAGAACTTTGAAAGATTACGAGTGCTTTTAAAATTAAATTTTCGATAAACTTTCCAAAGTACGTACGACTTAATTAAGTAAATTTGGCGTTAATTTATCCCTGAACGAAGATACCTTTTCCTCGGATCGGAAAGTACGAAAAATACAGGGAACATTTTATAATTAGAAATAAAATAGATTACATTGGAATTAGAAAGAATATAAAGAGGTTGACTCTCTTGAACGAGTCATAAATGGTACGAATGAGATTATAAATCTCGGGGTCAGTAACAGTAGTTGATAATGGCGTTAGGTTTTAAAATCCCAAAGCACATTTACCCGTTCGCCGTGTAGTAAGTTCCAGCATCATGTCAAAAGGGTTCTGTTGTCTAAAGACTATTTATTACAGGGTGGATCGGACTTAGAAAAAGAAAAGGAGTTCCGATCGAGCCTTGGCTGAGTACGGACGTATTCATCCATAGCTCTCTTGGCGCTGTTGCGATCTCCGTGCGAACGAGATAGCAGTGAGTTCTTATTATTATTAATTGTGCTTCTTGCAGATCCCGTTTGCCGTGCAGCGCTGTTTCGGCGTCATCTGTAGTTAGTTTGTGCTGTAGATAAACACGTCTACAGAAAGTCAATCGATCGGCCGAGGTTTCGGTCGATACGTTCTTTTCAGAACGCACACTCAGTGAGCGTCACCTGGCACGCTGAGTGTTACACACTTCGGTGTTTAAACCGTACCTTTCGGTGCGCGTCGGGACTGCGAAGAAACTTCGTGCAGAGCGTCTGAAGAGAGAAGAGAAGAGAGAAGTGTCAGGGACCTCCCCCTAGGCCTTGTAGGTTCTTCTGTGCGGCATTGCACATCGCCCACAGCTCTCTTGGTCCGGACTCGGGATAGTCCCGTAGTTTTCCGTTGGCGCGCCCCCCTGCCCCTCAGGCAGGGAGGTTGATATGGCTTCCCCCGCCCCCCTTGCAGGACCCGGGATGGTCGTAATTACTGAAGAACGGCTCAGATATATAGAAGGTATCCTTAGGCGCGTACAGAAGAATGCTCCGCAATGGCTCTCCGAACCGGAAGTTGAGGTAGTTACGCCCCGCGTGGCGACCGTTAATTCATTCGCCGCGTTAGAGTCGCCGCGTTCGCCGGATAACGTCTTAGACAGGATTAGCCTAGTCGCGCCAATCCCATGCTCCAGCTCGGATGCCGAATCCGACATGGAGCTCGATAGTTTCGTCGCCCCAGCCTCCGACGGCTTCACCGTCGTGAGCAGAAAGCGCGTCCGCACGCCGCCGATCCCCGCCGCGTCGCGCGCGTCAGATTCAGAGTCGGGTTCCGGACACCCGGCTCTGAAAACTATTAGAGTAGATGGCGCCCGGGTGCCCGCGAAAAAGACGGCCAGTCGGTCGCCTCGCTCGGGCAACGTAAGCCCCGCCCCCTCATCAGCCAAAGCTACGGGTTCCGTAGCTGCGGCTAAGAAGCCCCGCACCCCTCCTCCGGTCGTGATCCAGGACAAGTCCTCCTGGCTCGCGATCTCTACGAAGATGAACGAATCTTCCATTCGTTACACTTCGGCCCTCAACATCTCGCAAGGGATACAAGTGAAGGTTCCCACCTCCACTGACCATCGCCTGCTGACCTCTCTTCTCCGAGAGAGGAAGCTGGCCTACTACACCTACGCGCTCGAAGAGGAGCGCCTCCTTCGCGCCGTTCTCAGGCGCGTCCCGGTGGAGCTATCCACCGAGGACATATCCTGCTCCCTTAAGGAGCAAAACTTCCCAGTGCGAGAGGTACATAGAATGCACCACCCCCGCACCAAAGCCCCATATCCTATGGCCCTGGTCATCCTTGACCGTTCCCTGGAAGGGAAGGCCATTTTCACTTTGACCTCCATCTGTGGCCTCACCGGCATCTCCGTGGAGCCGCCACGAAAGTCCCAAGCCCCGTCGCAGTGCCATAACTGCCAGAGTTATGGCCACTCCGCCCGCGGATGTCATCTGCGCCCCAGGTGCGTCAAGTGCCTGGGTGACCACTCCACGAAGGAGTGCGCACGCACTCCTGAGACCCCCGAGCCTCCTAGCTGCGTTCTGTGCGGCAATGCGGGTCACCCTGCGAGCTATCGCGGGTGTCCCCGTGCACCGCGCACGCAACGCCCACGCCAAGGCAGACAAGCCCGTAGGCCTCCGGCTGTCTCCGCCCGTCCTCCGCCTCCACCTCTCATGTCCGTGGAGGCCTTCCCGGGCCTGCCGGGCACCTCCCGTGCCCCGGCAGCGCCGGTCCAGGCGTCGAGCGTGGCACCTTCTGTGCCGCGCGCCCCCCAGTCCTGGCGGGCCCCTATGGCCCCCTGGGCTCCCTGGCCTCCTCAACCTCAGGCTTCCAAGCCTCAGGTGCAGGCTCGGCCTGTCGCTCCGAAAGCGTTGCCCGCCCAACCTGCCTAGCCATCTCATTTCTTTTCCTCTACTCGGTCGGGCATCGACTGGCTGTCTCAGGTGCTCGCTGAGTACAGTATCGAAGATATTATCGCGTTCAACACGATAGTGAACGGAAATAGTGATATCGGCTTACTTAACGCGGTCTCTGCCTTCCCAGGCATTGCCGCGACAATTCAGCGCCTCGCTCGCGAACCAGTAGGAACTAATAATAAATAAAATTCACTCCGCCGAGTAAAATTAAACCACGCGCTCTTTGTCTTTCGTTTTTCAACGCGAGAAGTCTCCGCACGCAACGCGATTTAGTAGCCGACTACTTACGCGATAGGCAGATAGATATATTATTAGTTCAGGAAACGCTCTTAAATCCGAGTATGAATAATCCGCGAATCGCGAACTATAACTTGGTTAGAAACGACCGTGTCGCCCGCGGGGGTGGCACTCTAATTTATTATAAGCGTTGTTTATATTGCATGCCGATAGACCCGCCCGTTCTCACAAATATGGAAGTGTCAGTGTGCAGGTTAGGAATGACCGGTCACCCCGATATAACGTTAGTTTCCGCATACTTAAAACCGAGTAAAGAGCTTCTCAAGTCCGACCTGGAGGCTTTGTTCGCGTTAAGTAACACTGTTATCATAGCCGGGGACCTCAACAGTGGGAGCGTCATTTGGAATAGTTCGAGTACTTCCCGCAACGGGGCGACACTCGACAAACTAAGTGGCGATCTCGCTTTTGACGTCATAGCCCCGCCGGAACCCACTCACTATCAGGATCACTGTCGACCGACAGTGTTAGATGTAGCTCTTTTGAAAAATGTCCAGCTTCCGGTGCGACTCATACAAGTCGTACATGAACTGGACTCAGATCACCGCCCCGTTATCTTGCAGCTAGGATCGGACTTCGATATAGATTTTCAGCCCGTGCGCGCAGCTGATTACGTGAAATTATGTAGTTATTTAAAAGACAATCCGTCCTCGGAGAGTCTGAATAGAATTCCGGACGTGTTGGTGTCTAAAGCCGACGCGGATCTGGCCATCGATTCCCTGGTCGAACACCTTCAGACCGCCGTCAGGGTGACCTCGAGAGAGGTCAAAGCGGTGAACGATCGCCGCTTCATACTCCCTGACGACGTGAGGGCGTTGATCACGGAAAAGAACGCCGCGACTCGAGCCTGCGACACTTACCCGTCTGTAGATAATCGCGATCGTTTACGTACTTTACGGAAGCTAGTTAGGACTCGCATACAAGAAATCCGAGGCGCCAGGTGGGACAGACTCCTGGAGGATATCCAGCCGTCCCACGTGGCGTTTTGGACGTTCACGCGTAAGTTCAAATCAGAGCAGAGTGCATCGATGCCCCCGTTAGACAGAGGTCATGGGTTGCCTCCCGCGTTTGATAGTATAGATAAGGCGGAGTGTCTCGCCGCGAGTTTAGAGGAGCAATGTTCTCCAAACACTGCTAACACTGACCCTGTCCATATCGAATCGATAAAATCCGCGGTAGATAGCTTTCTCGCGTCTCCTCGCGCGGATACCCTAACCCCGGTTACTTTTGACGAAGTGATGGCCGCTATCAAGCGTCTGAAGCTTAGGAAGTCCCCAGGTCCCGATGGAATCAGGAACGAGGTACTGAAGCTCCTTCCTGACTTCATCATAGCTCTTTTGGTATGCATCTTCAATGCTGCCATGTCCCAGGGTCACTTTCCAGCCGTCTGGAAAAAGGCCATAGTGATAGGTATTCACAAGCCCGGCAAAAAAGCTACGCTTCCCGCTAGCTATCGCCCTATCAGTTTATTGGATACACTAGGCAAGTTATACGAGCGGCTCCTTCTGAACCGCCTACAGACCACGATAACAAGGTTGAATCTGCTGCCGCCTGAGCAGTTCGGTTTCCGTGCACAACACTCGTGCACGAACCAAGTACACCGCCTCACGGAGTACATATTTTCGAAATTTAATGAAGACCCCCAGCCCCAGGTCAGTCCGGCCAAGCCTAAACCGAAACGTACAATAGCGGTCTTCTTTGACGTCGCCAAGGCCTTCGACAAGGTCTGGCACGACGGGCTAGTCTATAAACTGTTTAAGTCTAGTATTCCGGATAGTTTAGTACACATCATCCGCGAATTTCTCACAGATAGGACCTTCCGCTATAGAGTGGAAGGTGAGTTATCCCAGCCCCACCCGATACGTTCAGGAGTGCCCCAGGGGTCCATCCTCGCGCCCTCCCTCTTCAACCTGTTCATCAGTGACCTACCTCGGTCCCCGGGGTTCGAGGTAGGTTGTTACGCTGACGATACAGTAATCTACGCTTCCGATTGGCGGCCGTCGCATTTAGCTATCCGTATGAATAGGGCCATCGAGGAACTCGGCGAATGGTTTCTTCGATGGCGTATAGAGGTTAATCCGGAGAAAAGCGCTGCGATCTTTTTCGATCCGGTTCAGCGTCCGCGTCCGAGTAATATAGAGTCTCTTAAATTGTATGACACCGAGATTCCTTGGGCCCTTACGGTCAAATATCTCGGTGTCACGTTAGATAGACGCCTCACGTTTAAGCAGCATGCAGTGAGAGTACGAAACAAAGCCGCTATGGTTTTGGGTCGTCTGCATCCGTTATTATGTGCTAAGAGCAAAATGTCCGTCAGACATAAGCTCACACTTTACAAAATGTGTATTCGTCCGATTTTGACGTATAGCTGTCCCGTTTTCGCGCATATGTCAAAAGCGAACTTTAAGATCTTACAAAAAATACAGAACCGTTTTCTACGAAAGGCGATCGGTGCCCCGTGGTACATCCGGAGAGTCGACCTCCATAGGGACCTGGAGATGCCGTCTATCTGGGAGTACGTTAAAACTCTCACAACTAGTTATTTCGATAGAGCCATGAATCATCCCAATCCGTTAGTGGTATCCGCCGCGACTTACGATACACTGCCAGGCGCGCCGCGTTATAAAAGACGTCCGCGTTACATTTTCACCGACCCTCCCGATGATATTACGTTAGGTAACTTAGATTACCCTCTCGTCATTCGAAGAACAGCGTGTGCGCGCCCACGCCCGCGTAATCACAGATCACGCCGCCGCGGTTTGGCTGTGAATTTTGCCCCAGCACACAGTCCTAGGCCTCCCTCGGCAACCGCTCTAGCCGAGGTCCGATCCTCCGGTATGGAGCCCTCGAGCAGCTTGCATGCGCGAACAGAGTAACACCGATTTGATCAAACACTCGTCTACAACATAACACCGATCACCCCACACACGTGCACACACACTCACTCGTAGGTACACATAGTGGTGGGCTATTTTTGTTTGTTTTTTTGCCCTTTCGAACTGAAATAGTTTAGAACACAGATAGATAGATACAAAATACATGTACGGGATCGTGAAACATACATGCTTGGTAACCATGTATATTTCACGAACCCATACAGGTATGATACGGATAGGCTTAGCTTAGTTTAGCTTAGCTAGTTAGATTCGGGTTTTCGACGACAGCCCAAGCCGAGGCGTGCCGTGCGCCCTTGTGCTAGTCGTCTATATAAAATCGGGTGAGTGCCTTAAGCGCTCCCCTTAGTAGTCCGGTGAAACTGTGAAAGCCTAATAAGCTGGCAGTGTAGGTCAGTTCGAAAAAAAAAAAAAAAAAAAAAACTTAGAAAAAGCCCTACCACCCATAATCTCCTTCACCGAAAACTCAGATTTATTTTAGTATTTGAATTTACAATGAATATGATACGATTGAGTCGTGTTTTAGAAACGTGTCAAAAGTGACTGCAAATCTCTCTTTTGTTATTCACATACGTCATGATTAAATATCACATAGCTTACTAGCTTTTGTTCGCGACCTCGCCAGCGGGAATGTAGATTTAATCGATCTCTCGAGAACAGTACATTTTTTATAGATGACAGGTACCCCATGTCTTTTTTGAAGTTATACTTCTTTTGAGTAAATTTTTACGATGCGCGCGCACACCGTCACGAAAATCCTACACCCTGAAGTTAGCTACAGTCAACATTTTATTTAAAAAAGTATGTATGCATTAAACACCTTTTTTGGATTGTTAGTGTTGTTTTCTCTACAAACGTAGAATAAGGCGAAAGATAAATTTTTTTAAAGATTTTTATCTTGTTACGCCAAAGAAGTATAACTTCTAATGCGTGTACATAAGTACACACTAGTTTCATTTTTGTACCGCTGATAACGTGTGCACTAAATTTTATAGTGATCATTGTGTTATTACGGAGTGAAAACGTAACATACAAACTCACATATATGTACATTTGTAATATTAATATCGATTTCACTCACACAATTAACAAGAATCCAACGATCAACTCAAGTGGCTTAAACTACAAAGCATGTTTAAGAAATATACTTAAAAAAAATACACACGAAAAGCTATTAAAGATATGGATAATATTAATTAAGATGATCGATACTTTTGATGTGAAACATCTATAGCCGCACGTAAAACCGATTGCTGGCGTGACGGCACATGCCGTGGCGACGCGTCGCCACATATACAGCCTATATGTAGTAGCGTGTACGGTGTGGTGTTAAGAATTGTGTTGTCACAAATAATTTCGATATCTCACATCTGCCAGGCGTCCCGCGACTACTCATAGTGTTTAATTTTGATTATTTACCGTCTCTAGTCGCAGTGGCACTAGCACGTTATCACGATAGTTGTAAATAGAAAAATAAATATATAGTCAAAATAAATTTCAAGAATTCGTTTCCGTAAATAACGTTATACTACGTAATTGCTTCGTATAAGATGTACAAAAGCTTTGGGGACTCTGTGTGTATCGTGTATAAACCAGGTATGGGTTCAAGTAACATAGATGGGGGTCAAATCTTATATTTAAAACCAGTTTCGAAAAAACGGCAAAAATAAATTTTAACCTTATCAAAATATACAAATTAAATTTTTCACGCCCATATCAAAATTTGTCCATGCGAAGGGATCACGGTAGATAGAAGTTAATCAATAAACAAGGATCAACAACCAAACAAGATAATAAAATAGTTTATAAATAGGGAAAAACCCCGTTTTAATTGAATGTGAAAGTTTCCTCATGTAGGCATGGTTAAATAGGATCTGAAAATTGTCTTTCTCTTCAATGTTTTTAGGCTATAAACTAACGATTTGAACAATACTCTAGTTAAAAAAGCCAACTTGGTAAATAATGGACACCCTAGTGTACATGTAATTCTTTTGGCACATGAAATTTTTTTTCACGTGAATGAAATTGTGAGAAATAAGTGGTACTCTCCTAAATAGTAATTATCGGTCTAGTTATAAAGTGTTCATTGACTTAAATATTGATACACTTTGATCTCTTATCAAATAACGCCCAATACAAAAAAGTTGTACGACACGAAGCAAGTTAAAATTCCCTGCTGAATTACTAACGTTAATAACTCACATATTTATTGTCCTTATGTCAGAAGTACTAACAGTCAATGTTGACCATGTTATATAAAATGAAACCCTAGTGTTTAAGCCATCAGTTTCAAATTAGATTCGATCTTACTCGGTATTCTTTTACTGTTAGTTATGGATATTTAACTGTCAACTTGCAGACGAAGCAGTGAATTGTGTTTTACACATGACATCTACATAGTTCTCTGATGATTCTTGCTTCTGATGTTAAACATCGTTTAGCCGAACCAAAGCAATGACAACAGAGAGACGGAAACGTTTACTATTGTTAACTGTATTCCGCCTTCAGTCACAGTATCTGAAAGGAGAGTAACTGCCTTCAGAAGAAAACGGAGCACATCTAATCACTACATAGTATAAAACAAAGTCGCTTTCTCTGTCCCTATATCCCTATGTATGCTGAAATCTTTAAAACTACGCAACGGATTTTGATGTGGTTATTTTTGATAGATAGAGTGATTAAAGAGGTAGGCTTATATGTATAATAGTGAAAAAATACTGTTATTTTTGATGTTACTTCAAATTTAACGGGTGCGGGCCACGGACCGTAATGAATAAATCAAAACTACTGGATCGATTTTAATCATTTTTTTAGTGAATGACATAGGCTATATATTTTATATCCGTGCGAAGCCGGAGCGGGGCGCTAGTTTAAATATAAACCAAAGAAAAGTATTTACCCAAGTACGTCTAACTCGTTTTTTTATCAAAGATATTTTGAAAGCACAAGCTCACAGATGAACAAAAATATTATTAGGTACCTATACTATTTTTTCTTAGTCCAAATATATACAAAGCCCAATATTGAAAAAAATACCAGATGAACCCCTCTCTATTTAGACCGAAGTATAGCGAATCTAGATTTTATGCTTGTTAAGCAAGGTCAATGCTGTCTCTATATGAAAAATATTAGAACTTTCTAAGAGTAAGTCTATAGGAAAATGTATACATTTATCGTAATTTGTCGCTGATACATCGTAACTAATATTACGGATGTGAGTTTGCATTGTTTCTTTTTACGAGGAATGGTTAACATTAAGGTGGACGAAGTCACGGGCAAAAGCATGTAATCTATATTTTTCATTTTGTAGCTGATATTTAGACATTTCTACTATCGCTATGCCAAATATAGAATTAAAGAACCACTGTGGACTTATATGATAAAAATCTTAAGGTATCTTGAATGGTATAGCCTTCTTAATTGCGTACGCTTAAAATATCTCCTGTTTTATAGAATGCTTTGGATGGGTTATATCGCTTGGCGCTACAGATTTCGACTCACGTTTTAGGCCTGCGTTTTTTACTTAAAGAGGTAAGTTGTGATTCGAAATTATTTATGTAGTTTGGAGGCTTCCGCTTCGCATAGCAAAGTAAATGATCGCCATGATTTAAATTCTAAAAGTAATCACAAATTAGCTATCTCATGCTCAGTAAGACTAGTAACAAATTTAGATAGTGCAACAAAGTCCCAAAGCATATCACCGATTCGCTGGTTAGTAAGTATAAGCATCATGTCAAGTGTTAATGTCAAAGGCTCGATCATTACGCGAACAATAAAAATATAAACCAGATCGGCTTTCTTGCTGATTTTTATCGATAATAGAAGTGTTTTACGAACCGACATTACAATTTCGACGTTCATAAGCACATTATTAATAAAAAATGGTTATAGAGATTTTACTTAATAAACATATGTGTGGTTCATATATGGTAGAAGTGAAACCTTCTAACAATATAACATATGCATATCAACGAATTCATGCTGAATAACCCACAACACCGGTTGTGACGATTTTTTCCCAAGGCTCCTTAATATGCAGGTACACATAAATAGGAACAAACATATACATGTATATAGTGTAATTTATAATGAGGAAAGGGCGAATATAAATAATACTGTATAATGTATTGTATCTCATTCTCTCGCACATTATAACTTATGGATGTATATACTAATTAATTAAATATTTAATTCAAAAACTGTTTGCTTAATAGTAAGAGTGTTCAGAAGCACCAATATTTCCAATCGAGTACGTCCCATTTCTATAAGTCTTCAAAGCAAACGCATTTGAGTAATGAGGCACCGGTAACCGCATCGAGCATACGGTACGGGCGGTGTCGCACAGCTTTACCCCTTCAGTTAATTGAACGCTGTTGTTATATAATATATATATAGCTATGATAATACTCGTTGCTTTCTCTGAACTTTCGTCGAACACTCGAATAAACTTTATAGTAAGATTTGTCACATATGAGAGATGTCTAAATATCTCGTACATTCATACTTTTATAAAATAAAGTTAAATACTGATAAACGACACGTTTCTTTTTAATATATATAATAACATGGCAAAGTGACGTCACTGTACCTGATATTAAGCATGGTATAACCCAAGAACAACAGCGACCAATAAGGAATGGGCAATGTCGCTGGTCGCTACTGTCATACTTGCTTGTACGGCTCTTTGGTTATGCATTGGTTCATTCCGGAATCAAAGTAAGAAAAGTTTAGACGATATAAACCGGCAAATCCTGTGTGACACTCACGCATTGCATAATGTATGGGGGTCGAGATATAGTCTGACAAAATCGTTGTACCAAACCAGCAAATCCTTCTCCCTACGCTTTACGTAGTTTATATCACATCAAAAAAACAATTGTTAAAGCCACTATCCGATTAGAATAACATCTTTGTATTCTAATCGAGTTCAAGTTCGATACAACTGCACTTATTATGTTTTCTTTGTGTATTTAAATAAAAAACAATTGCTGAATGTTAGCAAATGCATCACTTCAGAACGGCTGCGCGCGTATCGCTAATTCTTTTTTTGTTGTATTTGTAATTGTCAGGACTAGGTTAGTATGAAAGAAGATATTTGAAAAATCGTATGGAGACGTGAAAAAATTCGGTTTAAAAATGTTCATATAGAAAACAGAGTGAGCTAGAAGATAGAAGGGAAATGGTTAAAAATGTTGACAGAATTGATTGATTGACATTCACTCGTTGAGTTGTCATTTTATTTAATTACATGATCCTACTGATAAGAGAAGCTTTAGCCTCATTTTTCATTAGTAAACTTGTGTGAAACCTGAGCGGGCATCGTTATAAATAAAATTATACATACTCATTATTTATCATATCCATGTATAATACGGTTCAGCCGTTTTGCAGTATAGTTCGGGTAACGACAAACACATAAGAGTCGAAGATTAGAATAGTTTCAATAAATACCCGCGTAACTGTATTATATTATATTTCCGTGTGAAGAGAGAAAGTTGAATCGGCGACCAGATCATGTTATTAAATAAGTTGGAACTCAACGACAAGGTCTATAGTATATGCGTATATTCCATTTATTTACTTCCCCATTGTCGATGATTATATTGGATGAGTTTGTTATGTTTATTTAGTACAATATTTTGATTGCAATAAATATATAACAGGAACTGGTGCCAACGTAGAATCATCTGGGAAACAATACAAGAATACTATTTTATATAGGTTTACATAGTTGCTCGAAACTGAATAATTTTGTAAGCAGACACGATTTTATAAGCTCTCTTAAGAGATATCGCTCTGAGGTAATTAATATTAAGTTAATATTTATTTATTTATCATGGGTCATTACCATGGCAAAACATTTGTAAATATATCCACTAATAGTAACAATTTTTGTAATTAAATTTAAATGTAGTCATATTTATAGACACCCAAGGCATGCTCCAATAATAAATTAAATTTCAATAAAACGAAATGTTTAACGATTTTACAGGTTGGTAGTTATTTATGGTAGTATTATATTTGTTAGAATCCGCGAAGGCAACTCCTATTCCTCTTGTATCTAATACCGTACCAATATATACGTGTGTATTATATTAATAGTGTTATTAATGCAACGCCGAACCGCGAAGAGAGAGTGTCAGTTCTTTCGCCGTCGGACACGGACACAATTACCGTACCCTTATTAATTATACAGCCGTATTAGCGTTCATTGTACGCGTCGTGAGCTAGCATGTGCGCAATATATCGCCACGCACCGAGTTCGCGAGTAAATAATAAGAGGATTCTCCACCGCAGCAGCTTCGGAGCCGTGGTGATTATATATTGTCCGCAGGTTGAGCGTGTCCGTCTACCCTTGCCCTCGCGGCTCTTCGTACATACAGTCCACATCTCTCCTTATTAACCACCGCCGATTAATGGTGGTAAAGAAACATAGGAATCCGGCTCCTTAAGACGGATTTATCACCACAGGTTTATATATTCAATATAAATAATATGAAAACTAACAAACTATAACAGAAAGAGAAAAATAAATACTAAAAACAATTAATAAGATAGACTGATATGTTTCTACCGCTGTTTTGAATTTATTTCGTTTTCAAAAAAAAACCAATAATAAAGAAAAGCAGTTGCTTTGTAAATCTCGCCACAATGATGAGTTTTTACGGTTGCGCGTAACAATTTTAAGTCTTGGATATCTTCTGAGATGTTCATTAAAATTATATGCGTTAAAAACAACTCTGTAAATAATATGTTGAATTGGATATGAATAATACTATATTGGCGAAAAAAGCAAGGCAACTACCTCATTTTTAGTGTTTTTTTTATCATATAATATGTATCACAACCCACATAATCATTAGAATAATCACAAAAACAGTTCCAAAACCTCGACCTCAAAAAAGTTTCAAAGCTCGAGTCTGAGGAAAAAGCGAAAGCAGCTGCACCAGTCGCAGTTCCAAGACAAGAGATAAAAAAATATATATTGCAGGTTATCCTTAACAAATAGACCATAGCGACTATTTGGTAAGATTTTTTAACATATACAATTGTGTAAAACATTATTTTGATGTGTCTAAAAAGTTTGACTACCGATAGAAATATAAATATCCGATTTTTTTATTACAACTACAATACAGTACATCGATAGTTTTCATCTTTCTATAAATATAATATATATGAACTTCCTGGAATAATTTACTGTAGATGTCAGTGTAACTCACATTAAAGGAGTTTTTGGCGAGATCGTAAGTCATGATAACAAGTTCAAGTCTGTAGAAGATCTGTAATGTACTGCCTTTATATTTTTTTCATAATCTTGTGTTATTTGACGCATATTTTGTAATATTGTTGGCAATTTACGTGTAGTTCGGCTATTGTGCACAAGTGAAGTCGATGGGAAATAATACCACGGAGCATGAATTCTGAGATATCACAAAAACTCGAAAGAAAGTTCTTCTAACAAGAGGACTACGGTCTATTTAGAACATTGAAATTATAACAAGACACTTATAATAATATTACCTATTCGACAATGACAGTAATAATCTAGAAGATTGGTTGCCAAAAATAAAAAATAAAACTGACTTTAAAAAATTTTAGTTTAAATGCACCAAATCATCTTCGACTATAGTCAGGTAGATACCTACCCAGTCCTAGATTATCATAAATCTCCGAAATTCTGAGGTCGCCAACATTTAAAAAATTCAACCGAAGTTAATTAGAAAAAGATATCTAGATACACCTGTTTAACATAGAAAATAAATTTTCCGTATCAAATTGACGAGCAAGTAGAAAATATCGGAGTTTCTGGAGCTTATTGGGAAGAAACGGTTGTCGAGCGCGTCGAGCCTAACTGTAAACACACTAAATTGTAGGTTGCGGTTTTTTCCTAAGATTGTATTAATGTACAGTCAACATAATATTGCAATACGTAAACACAACACATGAACTACTGTGTAGGCAAAAACTAATTTTCAATCCCATTATTAGTCCAACGAGCTGTAAAAATACAGATTTTTTCTTAGTTGATAGCGTGTTCAAATACTGTTTGAATCCTTACAACTGAGTGATAGGGCTTTTGAACTCCGGCTAGCTAGTTCCTAGCGTTATGTTGAAAATATGTTGTCAAGTATCTGTAGGTGCGTTCAGGCAGCTTCACTTTAGCAATTCAATTTTTCATTGTAACATAATGACATTTTGTCACCCATTTTGTCGCTTATCCCAATTATGTGCCAATCATAATTAATCCTTGCCAAAGCAACGCCTGCGTTAACTCTGTATACGTAATACTTTAATCTACTGCTGGTAAGTATATAAAGACAAGATTATAATTTAGTTTAGGACCGTCGACAGAATAAATGTAATACTCAAGAAATTAGAGATCGTCTGCAACATTAGAAACGTTAATATATGTTTTATGACTATTTAATCACACCATGGTCATCATCAATGCTTTTTAAGATGCATTGTAATTTGTTTTGTCGTTTATTTCAGAAATTAAATTTGTGAGAATCGCTTCAGATGACAAATCCCACGTGAGTCACTATACGATCACCCTTCAATCGGTAGTCAGACTCCTAGCTTAGTTTTATGACATGATCACACTTTCATCAGCAACCATACATTTTATGATGAATTGTACTTTTTTTGTTGTTATTACAGGATTGAAATTTGTTGTCTCTATCGTTACTATTTATACGTTCCTTACATAATGCAAGGATGTAATTAATGGAAAGAAAAAAAAATGACCATGTGCCATTATATTATGGTGCCAACAGTACGAGCGTGGAAGTGTTAATAGGCAGCCATAAACGCCCGCTGCTAATTTAAAGCGCGTGTGTTCAACGTTTTCCCTTAGCTAAAACAAGTAAACACTTATACGAAGACAAACAACAACAACGAGCTGGTTAAACAAAGGGTGAAGTTGAATTCCGCATTGGAATTAACCCATCATTTTATAATACGCTATGGAAAAGTTCTTGGTACAAAGTTTGTATGTTCTTCCTTCCGTTCCTATTTATAGTGATCGTATACATTGTATGTATATAATTTTGTAGCAATTTGAATCATATAGGACAGCAAGAGGTTCACGGATACACCTCGTCAGAGATAATAATAATTATGATAGCTAATAAAGTATTGCATTAATTTTATGCAATATACAATATATTTTTTAGACATAATTTTTATATTTGTCTGTTATTTGCCATAACGTTATTATTATTAACAATACGGCCTACTGGTATTACGCAGCGTGCGAACAGGCGAGCATTATTTAACAACTAATTAATATAAAACAGAGAGAACTACAAGCTTCTCACACAGGGAGTCTCGTTTGAGCAGCGGCCGAGTGCGCACGCGCCCGCTCGCAGCTCTGACGGTCCGTTAAGTTCGGCAACTCGCGCGCAGTTGTCGGATATTTTCGTGTGTGTCCGGAAGTTTAGTGTGTTCGAGCGGCTACTGTCGATCGTACGCTCTTTTCAGAGCGACGGTGTACCTCCATTAGTACACCATTTAAACCGCACTTTTCGGTGCGAAGCCGTGCACACTGTTTGCAGTGCGTCGAGTCGCCGTGCTACGCGTCGTGCCTCGTGCTGCGCTTCGAGAGTCGTGCAGCGCGTCGTGTGCCGTGCAGAGCGTCGTTCTTCGCGCCGCGCCGTGTGCAGTTTTGAAGAGAAGATTCGCGTTCGCGTCGCGTCGCGTTTTCCCTTTGGCCCGGACACGGATTGTCCGTTAGATTTGAATTAGGCGCACCCCCCTGCCCCTCAGGCAGGGAGGTTAGTCATGTCTACCCCCGCGACCCCGCGTGCCCATCCGGCCCTTCCGGCCGTTGATGATACCGTCCACCTCGAAGAACTGTTGCGCTTCCACATGTTCGTCGAAAAGGAAGACCCGAATCTCGTCACGGAATACAATAGACTCCGGAAAGTCTACGCGCGCAACCCTCCCGGTAAGATACCGCGTTGTTTCTCCGCGAACCCTTTCGCGAATCTCCCGGACGACCCGTTCACGAGGTACTCGGAATTCGATTCCGATGACGACTCTGACATGGACTACGATACAGTCCCCGCGACCGCGCCCGCGACCGTGCCTGCGCCCGCGACCGTGCCTGCGCCTGCGCCCGCGACCGTGCCTGCGCCCGCGACCACGCCCGCCGATGACGACGGTTTCACAACCGTCACGCGCCGCGGTAAACGCCCACGCGCCGCGATTCAGACCGATAGCGACTCTGCTGCGGGACGTCCGACCCCAAAGCAGCCCAATATAGGTGGCGCTCGGGTGCCCCGAGCCTCTCCCACGCCCTCTGCCGCGAATTCGGCTCGAGCCTCGGCTGCGGAACCCGCGGTCGCGGCCAAGAAGCCACGCCTACCGCCTCCCGTCACCTTCCGTGACAAAGCTCGATGGGTAGAGATTTCTGAAGACCTTAAGTCGAAGGAAATCGTCTACAAGTCTGCCGTCAACACTGTTGCCGGCATTTCTATTCGTGTCTCGACCCCCGATGAGCATCGCGAGCTCACCAAATACTTCAGGGAGCGTAAGCTCCCTTTCTTCACCCACGCGCTCGAGGAAGAGCGCCGCCTCCGTGTCGTCATTCGGGGAGTTCCCTCTGAGCTCACCGAATACGACATCTGCGATTGCCTGAACGGTCAGGACTTCCCAGTCCGGAGCGTGCAGCGCATGCGCCACCCCCGTACGAAGGCCCCCTTCAACCTGGTGTTGGTCACTCTGGACCGCTCCTTGGAAGGCAAGGCTATTTTCAGCCTCAACTCAGTTTGCGGCCTGTCCCCTGTCTACGTCGAGCTTCCTCGCAAGTCCCAGGTACCCTCGCAGTGTCACAACTGCCAGGTGTACGGTCATTCCGCCCGACACTGCCACCTGCGTCCCAGGTGTGTCAAGTGTCTCGGGGATCATTCCACTAAGGAGTGCCCCCGCACTCCCGAATCCGTCGAGCCGCCGAGCTGCGTCCTCTGCGAGCAAACGGGTCATACCGCGAACTATCGCGGGTGTCCCCGTGCGCCTCGCTCGACCTATCACCGTCGCGGCGGTCGTGCGACCCGGTCCAGGGCGCACGGCCCGCCGACTCGGACGAATCGGCCTCCGCCTCCGCCCATACAAAGCCAGAAGGCTTTCCCCGAACTGCCGGGCACCTCCA
The DNA here is from genome assembly GCA_035772565.1 of Antheraea assamensis. Taxonomy (NCBI): domain Eukaryota; kingdom Metazoa; phylum Arthropoda; class Insecta; order Lepidoptera; family Saturniidae; genus Antheraea; species Antheraea assamensis. The sequence goes on along the minus strand of JAQQSE010000046.1, from coordinate 383,084 downwards.
GTGCGCCGGCAGCATCCGCCACTCCGCCGAGCGCGCTCTCCTGGCGCGTAAGGCCTTCCCCACCAGCTCCCTCGGCTCCTAAAGCCAAGCCCCAGCCCCCAAAGGCTCTGTCCACTCCTGCGCCACCTATCGCGGTTTCAGCTTCGACCTCCGGTATAGACTGGATAGCTCGCTTACTCTTGGTACACGATGTACAAGAGATAATCGCATTTAACGCGTTAGTTAATAGTACGTCTGAGCTCGGGCTCTTAAACGCTATCTCCGCTTTCCCGGCCGTCGCGACCACGGTACAGCAATTAACCCGCGCCGCGCATAAATAAATTCGCGTAAATCAAAATATCAGATCGAACCCGCGTGTTCATACATAATAGACCGATATATTAGGATTTGTTACGTAATTATTTAGTTAAATCGGCACCGTGCCGTTGTACTTTATTTTTTAGCTCGATTCCCTCTCAAAAGATGCGTGTTTGCGCCCACGCCCGCGACTCTCTCTGCTCACGCCTCCGTGAGCGGGGGGTGAAGATTCGATCCCGCACACTCGTCGCGATTTTCTTGTAACTGCTCGAGCCTAGGTAGTCCCTCGGTGTGGAGCCCTCGAGTATGTTACTCGCGCGAATACAGTGATTTACACATGTTCTACACTTACACGATCACCCCACACTCTTGCACATCTAGGCACTCAGTGGTGGGCTGTTTTTTTGCCCTTTTCGGACTGAAATAGGTCACGTAACACAGTAGTCAGATACCAAATACACATATACATTCGTGAAACATGCATGGTTACACATGCATTTTTCACGAATTCATATATGAGTATTGTATGGATAGATAGCTTAGCTAGCTTAGTTAGTTCGGGAATCCGGCGACAGCTCAAGCCGAGGTGCACCGAGTGCCCTTGAGATGTTTCGCCTAAAAACAATCGGGTGAGTGCCCTAAGCGCTCCCCTTAGTAGTCCGGTGGAACTGTGAAGGCGGAATAAGCCGGCAGTGTAGGTCAGTTCGGAAAAAAAAAAAAAAAAAAAAAAAGCTTCTCACACAGAAAGTTTCAATGCGAGAATGAATATTAGCAAATAACAGAATAACCAACAACGGTTTATAAAATTAGTTATTTAAAAATAACACAACAGCGCAACTAATTAATCCGTCTGCAATTCTTGTAAATTTAGTGTTTGTTCAACCGCCTAAGAACACACTATCACATAAATGGTCGCAATTAAAACAGTTCAGTATCTTTTCTCTTCTGTTTGCTAGCCCATTTTCTTCTTCTGCTTTTATTTGTTAACTTTTAATATTATTGGTAAAAAAAAGTTGAAATCCGTTTTTTTTATTGTTATCACCAACTAGTCGAAGTCTTTACTTATGAGTAATTCACCAGACTTTACAATCATACTAATCTACAATATATGAACACAGATTGGTTAGAATAATTAATAATGTTGAAACTTAAAAAAATAATTAATTATAATGTATTTCGAACATTGGTCGACCACTACTAAATTTTATTCTGTATACTGGTTGGCAGTATATATGACATATACCTTACACAGGGGAGACTACATATTCTACTATAGTATGTTAAATTGTGATTCGTTTTTATTAAGACAAAGTGTCTGGAATGTGGCTGATCGTTCAATGTACGATTTAAAAACAATGATGATTATTCAGAAATTTACAATCTATAGATGGTTGTGACTTTTATATTTGTTTTAATGTCAAAACCTGATAAACAGTGACCGAACTGAAAGAGTTACTGTGATATATTTAATACCATATGTATGACGATAGTAGTCTAAGTATGTACAGAACCACTACCAATTCGTTACTTTTTTGTGCTTTATAAGTTTTTGCGTCTGACCACAATCATGCGAAATCGGGTGAGTGCCTTAAGCGCTCCCCTTAGTAGTCCGGTGAAACTGTGAAGGCATCTTTAGCTGGCAGTGTAGGTAAGTTCGAAAAAAAAACCACAACCATGCCTTATATTAAATGACGATGTGCTCCAAGCTAATAAACACGCTAAACCTAAACGGGCTAGCTCTCAAATGCAGTCGCAGGAACACACACATAGATGCAGATTTTCGACTTAAGCGCGGTAGCTAGCTAGGCGAGCTTAAAGAAAATCCTACCACCATGATATGGTTCCATCACGATGTTTTCCAAAGATTCAAACCTACGTCGATCGACGTAAGACCAAGAAACGTCCAAGCGATCTGTATCCAAAAGAAACCTCTCATTTATATTGTAATCTCAAGTTGTATCCCAAAATTCATATTCAATCCAGACGGCTCCAAACGAGCAATAGATATGCAAATTTTAATGTAGTTCACTTCGGAAGAAGCTAGTCAATAGAAATTGTATTACAAACTTAATGAAATCGATATAGCTTGCAAATAAATGTAACACGACAAAAATTGTGTAATCAGGTCTAAGGTCAAGTTATCTCAATAAAAAAATGATTAGAATTTTTAGATTTGTTCTTAGGAATTGCAAAAAGTTTCAAGCTCCACAGTTTAGAATCTGCACCACAAAATACATAGGTGCAGAAAATCAGTTCTATAGACAAGGATATCGGAATACAGGACGCGCGTGTGTATTGTACCTACGGATGTAGCGTAACAACCCGCTCGAACTAGATCTATACGACGAGCTATATCAGAATACGTATGCGCGCGTGTATTGTACGTACGCATTTAGCAGAACAACTCGGTCGAAGGTCCTCTGCGAGTGTCTGCGCTTCAGCGTTATACGTTACTTACGGTCCCCGTCAACCATTTTGGCCGCTCTCAATATAGCAGTAGGTTCGGCTTGAGCGTAATATCGTCAAGAGTTTAATACAAAATACAGTAAATGTATTATTATATTAATCTAAAGCTAGTATTTATATATCCTTAAGAAGACTCGATGTTTTGAGCAGCTTTATTCAGAGCGGGTAAAACGTTTGGCGAGGACTGTATTCTTTTATTTTCTTCGATCTGACTACACTCTGTTTTTCCTGACAAGGCTTCTACAGTTTCACCGGACTACAAGAACTGTAATTATTGTTTTGTGTCTACCATTAAGTTTGGATTTGACAATGAATAATCAATTTCATTCATGGTGGCCTTTGACCAATCTACGCCTAGGATTACAACGTAACGTGATTCAACCAATGAGGGCGCAGAATGATTGAACGTGATTGGTTGGGGTACAAAGCAGCACAACGCAGCAATGACGTCGCTGTACATTACAACTCAACAAAGAAATACAGCAAGCCAACACAAGTCTCATTCATTATTAAAACAAATTGTAAAAATAGAATACAGTTATGCTTAAAACGAACATGTATTTATATATGCTGATAACTGAAATACATAAATAAGTCGCTGCACAATTTGATATATTACGAGAAATCACACACAAAATATGACGGGTACAATTTCAAGTTCGATTGAATGTCGACCGCAACAAAGCAATCACTAACTGATGATAAGTACACGTTATAATTGAGTTGGCTTTTCATTTCGATACTAGTTCATAATTTTTAAACTGGTTTTTTATAGATATGACCCTTCACAGTTGTATTTGTACACTTAACTCAAATCATAAGTATATAGAAGCGATGATAGCTCAGTTGGTAGTGTGTTTGGACACAGTGTCGAAGGACGAAGGTGCGAATCCTAGCAACTGACTCAGAACTTTCGGTGAAGGAAAACATCGTGATGAAACCATAGCATGCTGGTAGGGCTTTTTCTAAGTCCGCCTGGATAGCTCCACCATTCTCAAGTTAGAAAATCTGTCGCCAAACATCTGTTGACGTTTTCCGGATGCTGCACTTGAGAGACAGTCTCCCTCTATGTTTAGCGTTACTACCATCTTAGACCACATCATCATTTAATATCAGATGAATTATGGTCAAACGCTAATCTATTAAAAAAATAATATAAAGTACAGTCTACGCCAACAATTTTGACTACTCTGACTATAGACGCGCAAAACCAAAACTTAAGTATAGGATACGTATTATATTATATGTATAATATCGAGACAAGTTAAGAATAAATAAAGACCAATTTTAGGTTCCTATAATAATATTTCAACTTTGTTTTCTATGAAACTCTTGACTGTATTGTGCGCAAGCTCGAACTTACGGATAAATACAGAGCGACTAAAAGTTTATCGAAGACTATGTGGGATTAATTGAGGTTTAGAGAGATGTTGTACATTAACTATTGAATCAAATATCCTTCTTATCATCATCATTCACCACTAAAGCCTAATATAGAAATAATTTTTATTATATGTAGTTTTGACCTACTTGGCTTAATAAAATTATATGTATGTCGAAGGAACATTGTTTGTGCTCCCATAATGCTATAAATCACTACCATAAAGTTATAATATTATTACACCTTGTAATACTGTGATTGTAGTGCGTTTGGGGATTTCTCGGAAGCCCAGTGACCTCATAAAACAGAAGGTGGAAATCTCTGTCAAGATATCATAATTTAATTTAACACAGCGCTAATGTTTTAAAGGATGATTGAAATTTCACAACGTACTTTATTTATAACCCTTACTTATAATAATCGAAGTGATATGGATTTAATATTTGCGGTTTTTTTCTCAACGCTTCAACGACTTCTTATGACAGCCTTCCAGAGATTTCCATCCTCCGCAACAACCCAACATTGTAAAACGCTAAATCCAAAATGACTAGCTCTATAGTACTGCTGTCGGAACTTTGTGACGTATTTGACCTTGAAGTAAGTAGCCAAACAAATAGCCAAATTCAACAAATCTATCACACTTTAGAGTTTCATGGAGGTGATCTTCATATAAAATGTGCTTTATAGGCTTATTGTAGGATTATAATAAAATCTATATAAAAACCACTTTAGTTAAATAGTATTTCAATATTTTAATTCTAGGTATTTAAATTTATATGTTGATAGTTCAAAAAGTATTCAAATTTATTTGTTTCATATATACATACTAACATTTATTTGATACTAGGTGGCCCGGCGAACTTCGTACCGCCTAATAGTTGATTCTTTAAAGATTTTTTTTATTACTTATTCTGCTATTCGGGACGCTATATGTTAAATATTACCATCGTATAAATATTGACAACTATTGACATTAATATCTATACGATACTAACGTCACTCAATTGTTTTGCTTTCTCGGAACCTCTCCACTAACACTTAACTTTATGGTATGGTATTAAAGTTCAAATTGATTTTTAAGTATTATTACGAATCGTTTGTATAGGAGTATAGAAAAGTGTTGTTTTTAGACTTTTTCAGGCAATTTTTTAAATTTTCTCTGATCTATCCCCGTACTTCAAGGAATATTCTAAAAAAAGAATTAGCGAAATCGGTTCAGCTGCTCTCGAGATTTGTGCTTAGCAACACTTTTTTTTTTTTTTTTTTTCGAACTGACCTACACTGCCGGCTTCTTAGGCCTTCACAGTTCCACCGGACTACTAAGGGGAGCGCTTAGGGCACTCACCCGATTGTTTTTAGGCGAAACATCTCAAGGGCACTCGGTGCGCCTCGGCTTGAGCTGTCGCCGGATTCCCGAACTAACTAAGCTAGCTAAGCTATCTATCCATACAATACTCATATATGAATTCGTGAAAAATGCATGTGTGACCATGCATGTTTCACGAATGTATATGTGTATTTGGTATCTGACTACTGTGTTATGTGACCTATTTCAGTCCGAAAAGGGCAAAAAAACAGCCCACCACTGAGTGCCTAGATGTGCAAGAGTGTGGGGTGATCGTGTAAGTGTAGAACCTGTGTAAATCACTGTATTCGCGCGAGTAACATACTCGAGGGCTCCACACCGAGGGACTACCTAGGCTCGAGCTGTTACAAGAAAAATCGCGACGAGTGTGCGGGATCGAATCTTCACCCCCCGCTCACGGAGGCGTGAGCAGAGAGAGTCGCGGGGGCGTGGGCGCAAACACGCATCTTTTGAGAGGGAATCGAGCTAAAAAAAAATAAAGTACAACGGCACGGTGCCGATTTAACTAAATAATTACGTAACAAATCCTAATGTATCGGTCTATTATGTACGAACACGCGGGTTCGATCTGACATTTTGATTTACGCGAATTTATTTATGCGCGGCGCGGGTTAGTTGCTGTACCGTGGTCGCGACGGCCGGGAAAGCGGAGATAGCGTTTAAGAGCCCGAGCTCAGACGTACTATTAACTAACGCGTTAAATGCGATTATCTCTTGTACATCGTGTACCAAAAGTAAGCGAGCTATCCAGTCTATACCGGAGGTCGATGCTGAAACCGCGATAGGTGGCGCAGGAGTGGACAGAGCCTTTGGGGGCTGGGGCTTGGCTTTAGGAGCCGAGGGAGCTGGCGGGGAAGGCCTTACGCGCCAAGAGAGCGCGCTCGGCGCAGGAGCGGATGCTGCCGGCGCACTGGAGGTGCCCGGCAGATCGGGGAAAGCCTTCTGGCTTTGTATGGGCGGAGGCGGAGGCCGATTCGTCCGAGTCGGCGGGCCGTGCGCCCTGGAACGGGTCGCACGACCGCCGCGACGGTGATAGGTCGAGCGAGGCGCACGGGGACACCCGCGATAATTCGCGGTATGACCCGTTTGCCCGCAGAGGACGCAGCTCGGAGGCTCGACGGATTCGGGAGTGCGGGGGCACTCCTTAGTGGAATGATCCCCGAGACACTTGACACACCTGGGACGCAGGTGGCAGTGTCGGGCGGAATGACCATACACCTGGCAGTTGTGACACTGCGAGGGTACCTGGGACTTGCGAGGAAGCTCGACGTAGACAGGGGACAGGCCGCAAACTGAGTTGAGGCTGAAAATAGCCTTGCCTTCCAAGGTGCGGTCCAGAGTGACCAACACCAGGTTGAAGGGGGCCTTCGTGCGGGGGTGGTGCATGCGCTGCACGCTCCGGACTGGGAAGTCCTGACCGTTCAGGCAATCGCAGATGTCGTATTCGGTGAGCTCAGAGGGAACTCCCCGAATGACGACACGGAGGCGGCGCTCTTCCTCGAGCGCGTGAGTGAAGAAAGGGAGCTGACGCTCCCTGAAGTATTTGGTGAGCTTGCGATGCTCATCGGGGGTCGAAACACGAATAGAAATGCCGGCAACAGTGTTGACGGCGGACTTGTAGACGATTTCCTTCGACTTAAGGTCTTCAGAAATCTCTACCCAACGAGCTTTGTCACGGAAGGTGACGGGAGGCGGTAGGCGTGGCTTCTTAGCCGCGACCGCGGGTTCCGCAGCCGAGGCTTGAGCCGAATTCGCGGCAGAGGGCGTGGGAGAGGCTCGGGGCACCCGAGCGCCACCTATATTGGACTGCTTTGGGATTGGACGTCCCGCAGCAGAGTCGCTATCGGTCTGAATCACGGCGCGTGGGCGTTTACCGCGGCGCGTGACGGTTGTGAAACCGTCGTCATCGGCGGGCGTGGTCGCGGCCGCAGGCACGGTCGCGGGCGCAGGCACGGTCGCGGCCGTGGTTTCCGTCGCGGGCGCGGTCGCGGGGACAGTATCGTAGTCCATATCCGAGTCGTCATCGGAATCGAATTGCGAGAGCCTCGTGAACGGGTCGTCCGGGAGATTCGCGAAAGGGTTCGCGGAGAAACAACGCGGTATCTTACCGGGAGGGTTGCGCGCGTAGACTTTCCGGAGTCTGTTGTATTCCGTGACGAGTTGCGGGTCTTCCTTTTCGACGAACATGTGGAAGCGTAACAGTTCTTCGAGGTGGACGGTATCATCAACGGCCGGAAGGGCCGGATGGGCACGCGGGGTCGCGGGGGTAGACATGACTAACCTCCCTGCCTGAGGGGCAGGGGGGTGCGCCTAATTCAAATCTAACGGACAATCCGTGTCCGGGCCAAAGGGAAAACGCGACGCGACGCGAACGCGAATCTTCTCTTCGAAACTGCACACGGCGCGGCGCGAAGAACGACGCTCTGCACGGCACACGACGCGCTGCACGACTCTCGAAGCGCAGCACGAAGCACGACGCGTAGCACGGCGAAACGACGCACTGCACAGTGTGTACGGCTTCGCACCGAAAAGTGCGGTTTATGTGGTACACTAAAGGAAGTGCACCGTCGCTCTGAAAAGAGCGTGTTGATTGACAATAGCCGAGTAAACACACTAAAGTGCGGCTTCGCAGCAGATGTTTTCCTTCTTCGAATTTCACAAGCTCGAGTACAATAGCACCGGCGATGACTCACTCGGCAACAATGCGGGTCGGGCAGCGACGAAATCGTTTGAATGCCAACATCTGGTGCGCAGGTAGCGCAGGTAGGCGAGCGCGGCGAGCCGAACGGACCGTCAGAGCTGCGAGCGAGCGCACGTGTGCACTCGACCGCTGCTCGAACGAGACTCCTGCTTAGCAACACATTCAGCGATTCATTTTTATATTAGAGATATACCTAATACCCGTGAATTTGTCTTCGTTGTCCTACGCAAATGCACGGCACGATAAGACAATATACATCGTTGAACGCTTCACACATCGCTGAAGTCGAAGTACTAATAAAAATCGTAATTACTTAAAATTGAATAACTTTATATTAAATACGATATACGTATATGTCATGATAAATTGAATTTTAGATAAGAATCAAGTACTCAATAATTGAAACAAAGAAAAAAATCAAAATCTATCGAGTTCTTTCTGCGTGAGGCGCGCGCAACAACAGACCTCTATCATTTTGTTTATATAAGAAGATTAATATACTGGTAAAAAGAACGACAATATTATATGTGACTGAAGTATTTCGAATCGCAAGACACGTAACTCAAGATACACTCGGGTACCTCATTTATTTAAATCCAGACAGTTCTGTCAATCTGTTTGATCCACACTGTCTAAGAAAAATACGATCCATTTCAACCGATCCGATGGCTATAATACCAGCGAGATTGCCACGTAATACGTAAAGAACGGGTTGAATGCGTGTCTCGAATACGATATAAAGGCCAAGTCACTAGTTTTAATCGATATTTGGGAACGATAATCGGGGGTATGGTGTTTTAGTGGCTGACAATGTTAATGTAATTGTGTAATTCACTACTTTCATTCAATTACGGCACGGATTCAGCCTCTGTACTCTGGTAGATCTCTAAACCTCAAGAAGATGAGACATCAACATTTTTAGAAACCGCAAAAGACCAATCCATTTTATTTGATATACCAAGGAAGGAACTGTCTTTGTAAACGTTACTATCAGAAGAAGAAACCTTTGTGGTTGTTGCAACAACGTTATGTCTTTTAATAATATAACACTTCTAAACGGCTGCATTTACTTTGAAAAATCTTTTTTTGCTATGTTCGTGATTGGCAGGCTAAAGTTTATATGAAGGGAGATGTTTGAAAAATCGTAAGGGAAATTGAAAAATTGAGTTTGAAAAATCTCCATATACAAAAGCGAGTGACAGACGTCACTAGGGAAATGACGAACAGTTGATAGAATTGATACATTACTGTTCAGTTGCCATTTTATTTACTTATATGGTCATACTGTTAAGAAAAGATTTGGTCCCATTATCTTCGTTTATTCTTTCTTTTCTTTATTCTATTCTTTGTATGTGAAAATGAATATAAAAAAACTGTTAAAAATGTTGAAATAATCTTAAACAAGGTAGCTATAGAAACCCGGGAGCCTCTTTGACATTGACATAGACTTTGTTAGTCTCAAACATCCAGAGGGCAATATCGATTGATATACGATAATCACCTAACGCGCGGTTACTCATCCGCCAAAAAATAAGATGTGCCCCATCTGTCGTTTTATACAACATTGAGCACAATATACATATATATATATATTTGAAAATCATGAAAACAGAGTGCATGTAAAACGTAAAACATGTATTTTTCTGCTCTCTAATTACACACATAATTAAATAACCTAAGACGCAGGATACAGATTTTTCGACTTTTCTCCTATTTGTGTTTAATCTTGTTTATACTTTACAGGTTTTTTAGCGTTTTACCACAATCCTGTCTGACATTAATGTGGTCTAAAATGGTACACACGCTACACCTAGAGGGGATTGGTTCTAAAATGTAGCCGCCGGAACACACCAACAGTTGCTTGTTGACTGATTTCCAACTTGAGAGTCGTAACTAGTCAAACGGATGTAGAAAAAGCCCTACCACCATGCTATGGTTTCATCACGACGTTTTCCTTCATCAAAAGCTACAACTCAGTCGTAAGGATTCGAACCTACGTCGATCGACGCGAAGTCCAAACCTCACGGCGGCAGTATTAGTTCGTCCAAGATCCACGCGTAATTAAAGAAACTGTTACCCATTTCCCGGGCTTCCTTCTGTTGGTAAGTTTGTCGATAGCACCACATCTGTAGATCTAGTGACACAGGTTGTATTTACCTACGATAATATTGATATAAATCCCAGTATATTTAGTAAATAGAAGGTAGCATGAATTTCGGGATCCATACATGTACAAAATAAGGAAACACAGCTTTTACTAGGCATAAAATGACGGCGTGAACAGAGTTGCAAGCCTCATTTAATTTCGTTACCATGAACCTTAGACGGAATTAGTCCTTTATAAGAAATCATTTCTTCAGAGAATTTAGTTCGAACTAGCGTGCCCAAGTCTTCAATCATATACTTCAAAATCATTATCGAGCGATCTGAACATTGTTTGTTTAATTACAGTAATAGTATATGGTGCTAAAACAACAGTGGAAATACACACCGATTTTACTCCACTTAAAGTTACCTCCTATAACAGCTATCATAGATATTCTAGTTTACCAAGTACTCCCTGTGGAAATGCTTGCAACGAACTGAGGGGAATGTCTGATAAATGTACAGCAATTAAACTTGTCGGAAACTACATAACTTTTAAATTATCTACATTGCTCAATGGATGATGCGGAAATTGCATTCAAAATGCTGAGAAACGTCACTCGCATACACGGCTGTAACGCAGTGTATTCACTACTTCAGAGTTCGAAACGTTAAAGTGTGTACACATTAAAATAGCGACCGTTTTCATTTTTAAAAACGAGCGTGCTTTATACCATACGACTGAAGAAAAACTTTTTAGTTCTATTTATATAATTAATAATACAGTACAATTAATTGAACAATAATACATAATAATATCTATAAGTATAATTCGTAACTTTGCAGGATTTAAATAATCATTATAGATTAAATAAGTTCTATCAGCATTGAATAGTTCGACTGTGCAATACGCAACGTAGCAAACAATTCAGTCGGCTGAATCCTATTATTTTATGCTGCGTATTATTTTGCTGAGCCTATTCGTAACACAAGACGTGTTCCTACACCAGACGGGGGATAATTTGACGACATTCGAATAGGCGAGTAGTGAGTTTAAGGAGACCGTTCTCACACGTTCTACGAAAATTTTCAATACACCCCAATTATATTTATTATTCAATTTACGTTGATCTAAAATTGTATATTAAGATTTTTAAAACGTTATTGGAACGAAGTTCCTTAATGCGACTTACGGTGGGAGTTAACTGATAGAAATGACCACGTTTATGCTCGTCTGTCTCTGTTCCTTCATTTTTTAGTTTTATATTATTTATGAAATTCTACATAAAACTTCTTCAAACACTTTATTGTACAATTTTTGGTTCTGAATTTATTTTAAAATTAATATCAATTTCATTTTCACTCACAAATTTTTAATATTTAATAATATAATAAGAAAACGGGTTAGTCTGTAATATATTCAATTAAAGGCACCTTAAAAAAACCTATTAAAAACTGTATTACCCAACATCAATGACAGATTTTTGCTATCTTGGTGATATAAGTCAGGGCAATTGTTTTGTCTTCGATTCTTAAGGGGCGTGCAAAATTTCGAATTACTAGACGTCTGGAAGTGGGTGAAAGTTAATATAACAGATTCTATTCTATAATCACATACAAGTTAAATTAATAAAAAGCGTGCAAAAATGCTCGAAGTTATTGAATTTTTCAGGTACGAGGAGAACATTCACCTTTATGAAAATTTCGTTACACCGAATTGTAATTATGTAAACATCTGTTGTTTAGAGAGTCCATAACATAATTTTAGTTTTCGCAAACTAATACTACTATTATTTTACTTAAATAAATTTATGTTACTAAAGCTTTAAGTTTTATTAAAGTATTTTCCTTTATTCGGTAAAATATCTCCCGTACTATATACAATATGTACTATATATTTAGGTTGTTTTTGAAGTGAAAACTTATTTAGCCCTGTTGAGTGATTTTGGTAGGGGCAAAATTATGGGTTGGCGTCACCGCTGACCTCGACATGCTTGTGACGTATTGCGCTTGCGCCAGACTAGCGACGCGTAATATAGCGGCCTGTGTACACGTTATATTCATATTTTGTATTGAGCTTGTGCAGCCCGCCATATGTTTGGTTATTGAATAAAATGTATAAAAATGTATTTAATTTTAGCTCGGAGTGCCAATAGATGTGAAAACCTTTTTTTATTTACGTGGAGAAATCCATCATGGACACGCCATCCTCTTGGGGGAGAGAGTGGGTAGTGTGAGACTCCTACTCACTAAAACCCCACGGTGTACCGGCCGTCACTTTGGTTGGGGCGACATGGGACCGTACAGTGCTATCACCATGTCACCCCAGCGGCTAGCCTAGCGGAAGGTGTCCGCCGGGCGTCGTCCTCATAATGGGAGGCAAGCTGGGTACACACCAGCCACCCCCTACTCGTCAGCCAAACCTGTACAATGGAGAGATGGGGCCCCCGACCCATCCTCCCAGGTTCGGCTACGGAGGTGAAAGGAGATGTATAAAACGCCGCCCCCTCTCACCGACTCTGCGTTGGCGGAGAGGGTCACTCAGAGGATTCTCTTTGTGAACCCTCTCCACCGCCTCCTTCTGCGAGATGACCTCCTCGCAGAAGGAGGCCACTGCATTCCATCTTGCTCACGGTCATGCTCGGCAGCGACAAATCATTCCCCACCGCCGCAGCCAGAGTACGACGCTGAGACTCCCACGCAGTACACTCAGAAAGAGTATGCTGCGCAGTGTCCGTATCAGCGCCACACTCATGGCATGCGGTTGTCGGCTCCCTGCGTGCTATCCGGAGCAGGTACCAACCGAAGCACCCGTGCCCGATCAGCACCTGCACCAGTATCAACGTCAGGGAGCCCCACTCCCTGTTACACCATTCCGGCAGGACCGGGCGGATGGCGTCGATAGTATATCTACTATAACGCGCGTCCGCCAGGTCCTGCCGCCGCCTCTCCATCATGTCCCTCCGGACCCTTTCCCTCATTTTCTGAATTTCCCTGGGAGCTGACTGATGTTAATTCAATTTACAAATAATTAAATGTAAATAATTCAGACTATAAGTGATTTAAAAATTAAAAAAAGGACACAGTTATTCCATTATCACTTTTGTCGGGAGTCCTTAAGACCGCCTTTTTTAAAATAGATACAAGGTAAAATGACTACATTGTGCTTGGTTATGACCTCAGTGGAATAAAAAAATAACGGCGACCGTTGAGAGATTCATTAATTTAATTCCCATTCGTGACCAGTTCCATCCACGTTAACCTGTTACTCATCAACGTCTCCCTCATTGGTAGCCATCTTCACATTTCCTTTGATATAATCAATCTAATTACACCATACATACATTTTTACATTCATATTCTGTAACATACAGTCTTCTATTATTAATTCTCTTAAAATTCTTTAACTACCACATATCATTAATATATAAATATTAGTATGAGCGATTAGGCAAGCGAATAGGGTTATATCCTGCATCAAGCGTATTCAGAGACAGCGTTGATGGACCTAGGTTTGAATCCTTGCAACTGAGTCGGAGCTTTTTTTTATATTTTTTTATATTATAGGGGGCAAACGAACAGGTGGGTCACCTGATGGTAAGTGATCACCGCCGTCCATAGACACTAGCAACACCAGGGGAGTCGCAAGTGCGTTGCCGGCCTTTTAATATATGTGGGTCTCCGACGCTCTCACTGACTGAACGAAACGCAACAGTGCAAGCACTGTTACTTCACGTCGGTTTTCTGTGAGAGGGTGGTACTAACCCGGGTGAGCCGACCCATTCATGCTGAAACCAGTAATAGCTTCAGCGTAGCTCTACCACCTACAAGTAATAGCTTCAGCGTAACTCTACCTCCTACAAGAGAACATCGTGATGAAACCATAGCATGGTGCATAGTTTTTTCTAAGTTCGCCCGGCTAGTTGTCACTCTCAATTTGTCAATATATCGCCAAGTGTATTGTTATATTCCGACAGTTGAACTTGAGAGCCAGTCTGCTCTAAGTTTAGTGTGTTTACCATCTTAGACCACATTGTCGTTTAACATCAAATCAGATGGTAGTCAAACGCTAAAACATATACGGTCTTATTACAAAAACAAAAATGGACACGCGTTTAACACGATTTTTACTAAACAGAGTCTAAAATTTAAATGCACGTTTAAAATACTTTGTTACAAAAGAGTGTCTAAGCGGTCTCTAGCTAAATGTCTGGTTTTAGTTTTTTATGCAAGCAACTTTGAATAGCATTCATTGAATTCAATCTCATCATTCAAAACGTTCCAATTTACGAACAATATGTTTGTTTAGGTCTTCATTAAAAATATTTGTTTATTATAAGTGAAATTGGTTATAATTATTGTGATTTTTGGTGTAAAGAAAATGATGCCATTATTAAAATAAGCAATATATAAGGTTAAAATATACGCCCAATTGTGTAAAGTGGAACAACAGTAAAATCTCAAAATAAATACATTGGGAAATGTCAATAATGTATGACATTATTTGTAGTTGTTTTTTGTAGTTTATTAATTGTAGTTGTTGTCATTTACTTGTCAATCTTCAAAATTATCTAATTTATCTACATCTGCCATATTAATTATACACCCCAAATCCATAATTTACTACGAAACGTCTTTTGCTGGCAAATAGAAATAAAATAAATCACAACAATAAAATGAGAACTGTGAACTTAGACAAGTGTTATACAATGTTTAAATTTATATAGTGCCTATTTCTAAACAAAGGTAAGACACTCTTTTATGATCAAACTTTTTTGAAACAAGTGTTCGACGCGTATTTAACTTTTTTGTAATAACACGGATAAAGTGTAAAAAAGCTTTCGATAACGGAAAACATCCTCTTGAAATCATAGCACGTTGATAAGGCTTTCTCTAATCTGCCTGGCTAGATTCAAGTACTAAATCTTTTGCCAAGCACTTATAGGTGTGTTCCGGCAGCTATCAGCCAGTCTGCCTCTTTAAGTATTACGCGTAACCGTCTTAGTCCACTTCGTCATTTAACGTCAACTGAGATTATGGTCAAACGATAAAACCTATCTTGCCTTATATCTTATACATATAATAACAATGCAAAAGTAACGAATCTCTACTTTTAAATTTTTTGTGATCAATGACTAAGAAATACATTTATTGTATAAACAAATGACTAAGAACGAGTAACGAAGTATATTACAATCATTTTTAGAGTTTGTCTGTTTGTTTGTGTACGTTAAGGTAATAAACGAAGCAGACGAAGTCAGCGCGTATTAGCTAGTAAAGTATAAATAAAAATGCAATCGGAGATGCATTGTCAAAGTTGGCGTAAATACGAATAGGCACTAAAGCGAGTCAAAAGGGGGCCAGTCCGTAACTAAATCCTATGAAGACCGGGTCTATTCATTCAAACCTAAGTTTCAGATTGAAAACTAATTCCCTATCGAGTTGAAGGACGATTAACAAGCTTCCATTTGTACAGAATCACTTGTTTCTTGTTTACCTATTTATATATACATTCGCTACAATAAAACAGTTCAGTGCCCCTTTCTGTGTCAACCCATTTTCTTAATTCCTTTTTTGTTCATTGGCTATAGAAGAGCTTCAGTGTTATCAATTTAAAAAGTCATAAGAATTGCTGACAGAAGTAAAAGCTCAAAACAATGGAATAACTGTGTTCTTTTTTGAGTTTTTAAATCAATTATGTTCTGAACTAGCTGTAGCCCACAGCTCCGAATGCGTTTTTTTTAAATTGTAATAAAAAAATGTAAAATTGTGAGAAGATGTAAAATTACAGAAAAGCTCTATTAAGAATATTTCTTTGTACGGCACTTGAACTATATATGAAACTTTAAGCCACTATGTAGCCCCCTCAGTGCTCACTTACACTATACGAGTATAAGAATCTAATGAAAATTTCTAGCTATACAATATGTCTTAAAAATGTTATTATATAATATGCTCATTTTGTCAATATAGTTAAACTCTTGGCACCATACAAAAAGTTATCGCTTGTGTGCTGCGCAAGAAATTGTATTATGGAACTCTTAAGGTAATAAATTTCTGGTCTAATATCTTATTAGAAAGACCTCTTTTATCTTCAAAATTATTATTAATTACAATTTATTTCACCCGCTATAATTTTAGCTATCCGTCAGTGAAATTGATGTCAAAATCTGTCCAGCCGTTTTGGAGATTACCTGGAACAAACAGACAGACAGACAGATATATAGACCGACAAAAATTGTATTTTTGTTATCAGTAGCGTGTATACTTTCATATCCAATCGGTAAAAAGTTGTTACTTTGATATTATATACAGACACTTCATTTTTATTATGTGTATAAATTATTTCAATTTCGTAATTTGTAAATTGAAATTATTAAAGTTTTCATATCTATTAGCACTCCAAGAAATAATTATATACATTTTATACAGTTTATTGATTAATCAAATATGTGATGGGCTGCACAAGATCAATACAAAATATTAACATTACATGTATACAGGCCGCTATACTACGCGTTGCTAGTCTAGTGCAAGCTCAATACGTCACGAGCATGTTGAGATCATCGGTGACGCGAACCCATAAGTTTTTTCCCGCCAAAAATCGCTCAACGCAGCTAAAGAAAATGTTCACTTCAAAAATTAGGAAATATTTCTTTCTTTTTTTCAATATCATCAGCCAGCCTTACTTCACGCTTCTTACAATATTTGTACACACTGTCAATAATATTGAACTTAAAAAAAAAGAGTTATGTAACGAGTTTTTACGCAAACGTAGCTGCCGGTGCTTTGCTTCTTAAAACTAGTGGAAAATCTTAGAATTATGAGAAATAGTACAGCCAATCAGAAGCGAGAATTAATTCACGTACAATAACAATTATCGAAACGTAGTCATAAGCATTAAAACAACTAAACAATATGATGTAGTCCGGTAAAACTGTAGTGGCCTGTCAAGCCAACAGTGTAGTCAGTTCGAAAAAAAAAGAAAAGATTAATATGATACAATGTGCCCATTCAAACCTCGAACCATTCAAATATTTTTTAATTAAGAACAAACAATAGGGGTAAACACATAAATTCATCACTCTCTATTTTGACAACCACTTTATGAATGTAATTATTTTTTTTATTGCTTATACAAAATAAATCGTACGCTTGAAAATTTTTCAGCCAATTCGCTTTTATCGCTGGTCTTTTTGTTTTTTTCTGATACAAAGACCCGTTTAATTTTGTAAATGACAAACTGTATTGTTCAAAATATTAAATCACGTTATACATCTGTTATCGTTGATTACCTTATTAACAATCTCCGGCCTCCGTAACTTTACCTACATTGTTAGGATTTAACTTATACGCATATATTAATTTTAAAAAAAAAAGTAGTGTGTACTTATGTACACGCGTTAGAAGTTATACTTCTTTGGCGTAACAAGATAAAAATCTTTTGAAAGTTTTATCTTTCGCCTTATTCTAAGGTTGTAGAAAAAACGACAATAACAATAGAGAAAAAGGTATTTAATACATACATACTATTTTTAAATAAAATGTTGACTATAGTTAACTTCACGGTGTCGGCTTTTCGTAAAAATGTACATGTAAAAAATGTACTCTCATCATTTTTCCCTAACGCGCCATATAACTTCAATAACAATAATAACGTACCTAGCCTTTAAGTCAAAGAAAACCGGGTTATGAAACTAATACATTGTTTTAGAGCATTTTCTAATAACCGCCTTCCTACTTACCTTTTTTTTTTTTTTCACAATGCGCCTCCACCACACGGGTCTGTGCAGATAGACACTGCTCAGGGCGACGGACGTGCCCGCCCGTCCCGTCGCCCACAGGCCCCTTCCTACTTACCTACCATAACCTACATCTCCTACCATCCTGAACTTCATAACTGTCACCAAACTGAAAATATGTTTCTTTCAGTAGCTACTTGAACTTGAACGCCGGTCTATATTGCCTTACGGTGTGAACATTTAAAATCAAAATTAATTTAAAATTATAGGAAATTGGGGTTAAATAATAATTTCCAACAACGAGATGCGAGAGATATAGAGACTTCGAGCCTCCTGTACATATTATAACCGTGAAAGTTTGTGAGTATAAAACAGATGTTAGTTACTCTTTCACAAAAAAACAATGAAACTGATTTTATTGAATCTGTACAAAAATATAGTTTACTAGCAGGCCCAGCGGACGTTGTCCTGACCTGATAATAAAAATATATATACTTATGTGCATGAAACGCTTAAGGCGGCTTGACTTTTTCCGATTATTTCAACATTTATCATTACATTTCAACCAATTTAAAAAAAAATCTCGAACATCCAGAACGACAGCCAGACGCGAAGGATGACTTTGTTTTATAATATGTATAATTCAAAATAATACTTAAGACTTAAACTATTCGAAGAATTTGTTCAATTTGGCCAAAAGTACGTTGCAAATATGTTTGTATAAAAATCTGTTATTTTTAGAGCTATACCGGCGTGTACCTCATAAACTGTTTGAGTTACACAAAGATAATGTACGTTGGGATTGTTGATCTTAAATAATTATAAAACACGTCCTGGATAGTATGTATTTATTTACCTTTTATATCGAAGCCATTATTGCCCAAATTAGTAAACTGTATATGCATATAATACTTTTACATATATATATATATATTATATTATAGGAGACAAACGAACAAGTGGGCCACCTGATGGTAAGTGATCCCGTCCATAGACACTAGCAAAACTAGGGGAGTCGCAAGTGCGTTACCGGCCTAGGAAATGATACTATAAAAATAAACAGTACCGAGTTTCTGAAAAACAATTTGTAAATGTTTATTTATTATTTTTTTTTTAATTTATTTATAACTAAGATTCTTCTAATCCCTCCTTGAAAAAAAATTTTAAACGACATTAAGTTTAGTTTTCAAAGATAATACTCCTATTTTTGCAATTACTCAATTTAAAGTAACAAATTCGAACTGTTTTCTATACACGTCTTTTCACAACAAAAAACACCACAGATTACACAACACTGCATCATAGACTTCTTTAGCCACAGATAAATAAAGTAAATGGTACAATTCCTTTACATGCATTTAATCTAGATACTGTATTTACAATGCACGTTATTTATATATTGAATTAATTTATCAAATGATTCAACCTCTTTCGATTTTTGCATATTTGTATCTTAATAGGATGTAATCATTTATACGAACATAGACGAAGTCGCTAACAGCCACTATCTTCTATATAAATAGAATAAAACGTACTGAATATATTTAAATATCTCACTTTTACTTTTGTTTCTTAAACACTGAAATGAAACGATAATGGTTTAGTTAACGTGTTAGGACACCGCGTCGATGGACGTAGGTTCGGATCCTTGCAACTGAGTTGGAGCTTTCGGTGTAGGAAAACATCGTAATGAAAACATAGCTAGGTGGTAGGGCTTGTTCTAAGTCCGTCTGGCTAGCTACTGCCCTCAAGTTGAAAATCTTTCGCCAAGCACTGTTAGTTTGTTCCTGCAGCTATACTTGAGAGCCAATTGCCCTCTAGGTTTAGCGTGTTTACCATCTTAGACCACATCGTCATTTAACATAACACGCGATTGTGGTTAAACGCTAAAACATAGAAAGAATAAAAAACACTTGGTATATAGTTATTAGAGTTTTGGATACTACAAGTATTTTAAGCACATATTCAGTGATGCCTGTTTTCTTGCTGTAGAGAAGTGGGGCCAAGCGGTGTGGCTTGCATGCACAGAACAACACAGGCGTAGTCGCGGATATCACCTAATGATTTATAAGATGCAAAAGCGAACAAAGTCGCAGGCAATTGCTATTCTTTTATATTTGTGTCGCAGGTATGAACACGTAAACGATGTAGCGGTTAGCATTTATATAACTGTTTGTTAGTTTGCCTACCGGCTTATCTACAAAGGTTCGTAAATGTCGGAGCCTCTGCCATGGTAATTAAGCCTGTAACTTACATGTACTTGTAATTGAACGGCGGCTAATCTAGGCACTAGGTACGGTAGAATAGCAAAAACTGTAGTGGAATAATTTAAATTAGATTTTGTGTTATTTTTCGCCTACTAAAGTATAAAAATATATATCAACTATTTTACAAAAAAAAAGTGAACACAACGTTTCTGTTACTTAACAAGTCATTATTACTATAATACCGTGCTAAAATAATTGTCTAGACTCGGGCATCAAATATAAAAACCTAATAAACTAAACGCCAAGGTAAGTCTGGCCTCGCCTGTGTGTATGAATGGAACTAATAACTATGGTTAGGTAATCTCGTTGCTCAGTTCTATAAATCAACCAGTAATGACTCGCGACTTGGATCGCATTAATTACTCACAATATACAATAGGATGGGCCAATAAAAGCTTTACATTTTTTTTTCTTTAGTTACCATGTACATATCGCCCAAGACGAATAAAAATAAATCGTCCTATGAAATTGAAAATATATATTTGTAGGGAATTAAACGATGTCCAAAAAAATTTTGATTTGATTATGCTGCCGTATGTGAGAAAATATAGAACGATGGATTTGTCCGAGTTTGAAATCGTCAGTATGTCGACGGGTGGTGTGGTAATTACGGCCATACCTTCCTTCGGGAAGAGGTCTATGACCCTGCAGTGGATGTCTCTTACAGGCTGATGTGATAATACAGTATCTTAGTAATTCTGAAAACATAGGCAAAATTATTTCATTTAATTCGAGAAACTAAACTATTTGTGAATACGTAATAAAATAAAAAATATTGGGTTCTTTATTAAGTTCGAAACCTACATGCGAAACGTATAGTATTAAGTCGTTTAAAGTATAACTCCAAGTTTTACAACATATCATTTCTTATGTAAGATAACATTGGGGAACATCTGCACTAAGCCTCAGTTGAATTTGGAGTCTTTCCGAGCATCTCTGGTTAAAACAGCGACTGAAATAGATATGAATGTGGCGCGTGCTGCGATCGATGACTAGCCGGTTAGTTTAAGGGCATGTACTCAAAATGGGCGGGCCATTTTGAATGATGTAAATACAATTATATTATACATTTAATTACCTATCATTTCATATATAATTTTTAAACAAATATCAAAAAGTGTATAATTTTTGACAGAATTTATGACCCGATTAGGTAATTTAATATTATTTACTATCTTAGTAATATTCATCTTCTGTTCCTGTTATAAATTAATTAATTAAATACCGTGGAAACCATCGGGATCAGATGCTATTACTGTTTACTTAATTAAATCTCTTAACATAAATCTAATGAAAATATTATACTGGAAAATGGAAATACTAGAGTAATTTCAAATCGAGAAAGAACATAAAATATATTTATATACAATTTTATGTCCATGGGTAATAAAATGGCGCTTGCAAGAAAATAATGTATTCGTAAATAACGATAAAAATAAATCAAGCTCACATATGTATTCACAGGTATTGTCACTAGTAGAGTTACAGGTCTCTTGTAGATTGCTTCTGATTGTCATTTCTTTTTTATTATACTTTCTCGAACTGACTACACGTTGTTGGCCGTAAGTACTTACTATAAGTCCACCACGTATGGTGGCGAGTATGAAAACCACACAGCGGAAATAAAGAGTGTCAAATTTATCAAACTTCGGGTTAGGGTGTAACCGTTCACGTAATTCCGCAAATGAAATCTTATGATTAATCTTCTGGCTTATTAATAACTAACTACTACCGGCTACTTCGCTTGCGTCTGTACCTTTATAAAAACTATATAAGGTATTATATATCAATAACTAAATAGACTAATATAATATAACTATATAAGATATATTACAACATATTTTTAATTAATTATATTTTTCTTTTTTAATTTTTTTGCAACTTTCATTTTTTATATCCATATATTTTTTAATATTTTACAGATATATACCAACATTGTTAATCGACAACGGGTTCAACTATCCGCCAACGTCGAGTTCAACAGCAGACCAACGACGCCTCTCAATTCCTTTTAGTTGGTAGGTTTGTAGGTGGTAGAGCTACGCTGAAACTATTACTGGTTTCAGCATGAAGGGGTCGGCTCGCTCGGGGTAGTACCACCCTCTCACAGAAAGCCGACGTGAAGTAACAGTACTTGCATATATTAAAAGGCCGGCAACGCACTCGCGACTCCCCTGGTGTTGCTAATGTCTATGGACGGCGGTGATCACTTACCATCAGGTGACCCACCTGTTCGTTTGCCCCCTATAATATAAAAAAAAATAGTTGTTTCACAACCGTTTTCTGCTGCAGTAAGATCGTGAAAACGGTCAAGCAATTCCAAGCGGTAGTGCGAAGTAACGTTGACCCTAATTTTTAATGATGGATTTCCACAACCCCTTCATCAGTCAAAGATAATTATAGACCTTTCAAGATATATTGCAATCAAAAATATGGTGTTTTTATGTAGTACGTAACAAATATAATACTGGATGCCTTAGGTAATGATCGTGTAACATCCGAATAATATCACTTATTGAGTTCATATTGAGACATAAAATGTTATATTTATATGTCGAGATACGAGTTTAGACCCGATGTGTGGTATAGTTGTATCATAGCTTCCCGAAAAGGGCACAGCAACTTTACCAAGCTAGTTTCTTTTAAATTTAATAGTTCCGTGTGTGCGAAAAATGATAAATGTGGAATACGCGATCCTCATTTTTTAATTAGGCATTGCATTAATCTATTTTTTTATACATATTTTTTTATATGTCGATATATTTCAAGTATCTCTCATCACTATATAGACGAAAGAACAACGCACACGCTTTTGTGTGTAGTGTGTTTATTAGTGTAGTGTTAAATATTACCTGACATTTTTAAATATGGCGTCACAAAACAAAAATGATTTTAATGTAACTTTTGCAAATTTTCTGATCCGTAAGTAACATTTTACGGGTCAAAGGGGTGTTATTTATTGAGTAACAGGTTCGTTCAATGATCTGCGATAAGAGAGGGTCAGTACGGTTTCTGTTTAAAATTGGCCCCTTATCACCTTATGATTTTACGGGTCTGGTGGCAACGAAAGGCCTTGAGTTTTTGACGGAATTGGGTCTTGTACTGTACTGGTTTTTGTTTTAATTCATATATGTCTTATTAATTTTTTTTCGAACTTACTCACGTTGTTAGCCAGACTTTTTTGAGCGAGAGCTTAAGGTACTCAGGCGCGTCGGCGTTGGCGTCCAAATACATTACAATAAAGCAATCATTGTTTCAAATACAATATATTAGAATCTCAATTCGAATAAACGAATGAATCTCATAAATCTGTAGTCTTTGCCAATAAACGTCGTTATCTGTTAAATATATTGTATAACTCACAATCAACAGGATTAAAGATTTAATTCTTATCTAGTAGGGTAATGCAAAAACATTAAGCAATTTGCGAGCCTTTGGCAATTGTCTACTGCATCACATATATACTTATTATATATGAATAGGTAAAGGTAAATCAATTTATAACCTTTTACTCTCTTGTTTCTTAATCGATCTTGTTTGTTTCCTTAATAGCTGTTGACGAGCTTTAGTATTGTCATTAAAATGATTTAGAAATATTTTATTTTTATAGCACCAACGTCCTTATTTATATCTGTATTCGTCATACGTCATACTCATTATGTCTACAGTCTACAATATTGATACAATACGTTATACAGATTACATAATTTAGAAAAAAAATACAGATAATAATATATATACAAACACGTGAATCAAAAGGTTCTATATCTCATAATAAACGAATTCTGAACACTAGACATTCACAAGTATCGGTTAATACGTTTAGACATAATGTATTAGTAGATAGTTTGTGTCGATTTAATGTTTATATAACCTCAAAATTTATTCCATAATGTTTATTTAAATAAATTGATGAAGGTATCACGCAATAACTACTCGACAGAATACAACCATGTTTTTTTTGGTTACTCCTCGTGTATACTTGGTTGTTAAAAATATCACTATATTTTATATAAAGTTATTAAAGTTTAAAAAAACTACGATTTTTATAAGTACTACACAAAATGTATATTTTCGAACCATGGACAAGTGGAGCAAGCGATTTAATGTGCATGCGCAGAACAGCGAAAACGGAGTCATAGGTTTGAGATACTAAAACATATTATTATTAAAACCTGAGCAATTTTTTTTTAGAACTGACCTACACTGCTAGCCCTAGCCAATAAGGCCTTTACAGTTCCACCGGACTACTGCAAGGTGTATGTATACTTCATACTTAACCAAAAAATCACGAAAATTGGTCTAGTCATTTACGAATTCTAAATATACTAACAGACATAGATAGAGACATTGCTTTTTATAATACTAGAGGTCACTATCTACTTTGTCTGTGTTTGCATTTTTATAAAACGGTTTACGTATCTTTCGTCGAGATATTTCTCGAATTGCAAGATTCTTTCCAACTCACTTGATACTTATTATTACATTTTGGTCAATTTAAGCAATATGTCTATAAATCGTACGTGTAATCCTAATGTATAAGCTATATTACTGCAAAGCTTCATCAAAATTCGTCTATGTTTGCGTGAAAACTAACATCCATCCTTCCACACTTAGTTGTTTTAATGTTAACAGGGTGTATTGAGAGGTCAGAATTGAAATACAAAATACCGGAAACTTGAATTCCGCAATAATTCTACACGGGTTAAATTCGTCATAAGCCTATGACACACTTACTGCAAGGCCAAATATATCTTCCCGAAGGAAGGCATGAGCATAAGCACCACGCCAGTCTACAACATATTGCCCATTCAAAACTCCGTGATATCTACAGTTCTATATTTTCCCACATACAATGGTACTACAAGAACATTTCTAAGGTTCCGGTTTCCTCACGTTGTTTTCCTTCACCGCCAGACGTTACCAGTTGAAATTAGTAAATGTACATGAATTTCGAAATATTCGTTGGTACATGCTGAAGTTCGACACTGAGGACATCGGATTAATATTCCACTGGTCGAACTCACACGAATAGCACGACGTAATTACTTGCAGAAATTAAAATATTGTATTATCCTGATTGTACCTAATATTAAAAATACGAGTCTGTTTGTTTTTATTACGCTTTAACGTCTTAATTAATCAAAGCAAAGCCACAAGCAAAAGCTAGTATTTATAGAAAAATAAAGTTTACCACATAATCCTCCTTACGTGCCATTGAATAAATTACAAAATTAATTCACAATTCTAACCCCTTAACACGTTCCATTTTTTCCCAGTATATAAATGAGATTAAACGGTAAAGAGTGAGCTGGATTTGCGTTCCACGGGTTCTGTTATAGCACATAGAATATTTTTTAACCATTTTTTCATTTACTAGCATCCATTCCATATCTATAAAACCCAATACAACTGCCCATACCAAACTTAAGCCCAATTTTAAGTACATAAATAATATAATAATGCTATTATCGCGTGTAAAACCAATAAAGAGTTATATATTTGGTGTTATATTGAAATTAGCAACAAATCGATGTGTATTATGTTGAATTTTGAACGTGCTTAACTGTAGTAACTGAACGATTCGAAACTAACACTGTAGTAATATCAACGTGTTTTTTTTTCGAACTGACTAACGCTATTAGCCTGATGGGACGCCATAACTTCACCGGACTAATGGTATGCCTTTCATGGGTGCCAAAGTGGCTGTACCTCGGATTGGATTGTGGCCTAGGATGTAACAGCGCAAATCTTACTAAACTAAACTAGCTACGCTAATCATACATATAAGAGATACACACATGTGCACCTCACGAATTCAGACATGTATTTTGTATCTGTCAACTAGGCTAAACTAAACTAACAAAGTTCAGAAAATAAGGCGTATAAATAAAAGCCGTCCACTATAAGTGTACTTACCTGTGTGTATGTGTGCACTTATGTGGGGGTGATATATAATATTTCGTTAACCATGTTAAAAATTATACAAAATCACTATATACATAGTATAAACAAAGTCGCTTTCTCTGTCCCTATATCCCTTTGTATGTTTAAATCTTTAAAACTACGCAACAGATTTTGATTCGGTTTTTTTAATAGATAGAGTGATTGAAGAGGAAGGTTTATATGTGTAATAAGATAAATTGAATAGCGGAGAAATACTGTCATTTTTGAGGTTACTCCAAATTTAACGCGTGCGGGCCACGGGCAGTAATGAATAAATCAAAACTACTGGATCGATTTTAATCATTTTTTCAGTGAATGACATAGGCTATATATTTTATACCCGTGCGAAGCCGGAACGGGCCGTTAGTAAAAAATAAAATAAACGAGAGAGAATTCCGTGACACATGAAACTATACGAGAAACAAGGGCAAGGGCAAGGCGAAGGGGTTTTTTTTAGATTTACAACGAACTGTTACATTTGGAAGAGATTATACTTCGAACGGTTTTAAATGCGAACCCCGATTTGTATGCATGTTAAGCTCAGTCGTTACACAGTAATTGAATTTTATAGCACAATTAAATTCCACAGATTTTCACGTGAGTTTTATGAACAACAATTGCGATATTTATTTTTTAATTAAAACTGCTATCTGTGATTTAATCAAATATGGTTGTTCACCCTTTTATTAAAGTGATCTGAAAACAAAGTACAAATAAACATGTTGTAACGAAATATATCGGCCATAAAAGTAAGAAAAATAACTCGAGACAGTAATTATCTCTCTCGCCTCTCTGATTAGTATTGTAGAGAGCAAACTCATTCATTTACCACCGGAGAGCCTGTTCGTCGTATCAGTCTACTGACCGCGTTGAGTGAGTCAGTAATTGTATATAACGAGTTATGGCTCGATTACAAAGACAATATAATCAGTTTGTATCAAAACATTACAATTTTCAGATGCTTGCAATCGATTTAATATTAGACATGGAATATTTCTTGTATCATTGATTATCATAACAAATGATTTGTATTTCAATAAATCACGTGATACACTAGTTATACGCATCGAAAGTGCCTATTAAATATACCGCTAAAATTACATAAATTTGCAGAATTGTAGTGATTAAACTACGCATGGGAAAGAGATAAAAAAGTTACATTGCAGCGACACGTCCACTGGCCAGAGGAGAGGATGCGTTTGAACGAAACTGAATCTAATTTTGCTAATATTACTAGGGTTTGATTTGGGTGGGTAGACATATACTTGACTGTATCACGAACCCATGAGTTATTGAAAGTGTCGGTACATAAAACGTCATTTGTAATTATAATTGTGTGGATAAAAATATGTCAGCACTCTATAAAGCACTAAACATACTGATGGCGATTCGCTGCGAGGAATGTAGTATTACATTCTCTGACACGGCACAGCTTTTACATGTTGGATAGCCATGTAAGAATATAATCAAAGTGATATACAAAAAAGACGTGACCATAAAAGTTCGTCCCATTTTATGTGATTTCCGAGAACTGAATAATGCTTTTATCTGAAATGACTTTCAACTTTCCTGAAGCTATTAACGTATAAAGGGATTTATTATTACTGTATGAATGATAAAGGGTTTGGGATAATAATATACGAGTCAGGGTGTTCACAGAGGTTTAGAATATCTTATTGAAATTCAAAATTTTGTTTTTGTTTATCCTCTTGGAGCGGCTTTACACCTTTTTGATTTATCTATGTGCCAATCATCCATCCTGACTTCACACAAATTTGATAAATTTTGTGGAGCTTTGCTATTAACAGTTCGTTAAATTCAAAGTAACTTCTTAAGTTTCGTCACACTAATAACTTTTTTGTTATCGGTGTTATAAGTTTATAAAATTTTCTAAGATATTAAATATAAATAAATGGTAAGGTGTCAGGAGCAGTTCTCATCTATATTAATGGTCGAACGTAATTTATATATTTAATTGGAAAAGGGTCTACACGATATTGGTCAAAATAACTATGCAATTGACCCATCAGTTTTAATCATATTAAGATGAAAATGCTTACTAGGGGTAGTATTACCCCCATTATACTCTTAGGTCTGTTTCAGCGTATAGTCGGGTGGCGGTTGCTTACGCAGGTACGTGAGGTTCAAATGTATGTGAACGGCGCGGCGCGACAAGCACCCACCATCCGCTTGCATTCTGATACAGATCTAAGAATTACCCACAGTAAGCATTTTCATCTGTAAAGTAAGATTAAAATTATTAGTTAAGTTAGACTAGGCGACAGACATACTATCACGGACTTTTGTATAAGCTTTTCTAAGATATATAATTCCGTAGTACATTATTATAATGTATTTCATTAAATTTATCAAACGTTATCAATATAACATTTGTATTATACATATAAATAATCTGGACAAAAATTATCTAAATTATAGTGAAAACCACATCAAAATGTATTGTGTAGAGAAGTACCATCAATCTGATATCTGGGCAGTTACATTCGTTGCGATAACCATTTGGAGACTGAAATTTCCTCAAGGATTTCGAAAGCTGCTTGGCTGCTTGGATTCTCATGACCTGAAACTACACACTAAAATCGCTGTGTATAAAGCAATTGTACTACCCATATTACTCTGTACCACCTAGACATGGTGTCTTTAGAAGAGCGACATTAAGAAACTTGACGTCTTTCACATGATATGCTTGCGATCAATTCTTCGTGTGAAATGGGAGGATCATATTCCCAACTCAGAAATCCTTTGGCGAACCAGGCTCAGTGGCATAGAATCGCTACTTATTGCTCGCCAACTGGGATGGTGCGGCCACATTGTACGCATGAGTGACTCTAGGTTGCCTAAGTCTGTATTTTACTCACAGTTGAAACATGAAAAGCGCAAGCCTGTGGGGCAGTACCTTCGTTACAGAGATGTGGCTAAGTACCATCTTATGGTATGTAACATACCTCCGCAGAAGTGGGAAGAGCTTACGTAACAGAAGTCAGAATGGCGCAACTCTGTTAAAAAGGCAGTAGAAACTAAACGACTTCGATGCAAAACGCCTCACCGCAAAGAAAGGTCCCAAGCCTTCCTATATCTACATCCTGAATTCTTTGGTTCAGTTACACTGTGCGCCATTGTAACCGTACCTTTAATACTAAATTTGGTTTCACAAGCCACATTCGCTCTCATTACCGAAAGTAACAAGGTTCGCCGTTGACGGATACGTCAAGGAGGACATCATCATCATATCTATATAAGATCTCTCAATGGCCACCGTTGTTTTTAGATTACAATATGCAATCAGGTATAATAACGTCACTTTCTAATGTCAAGAAATAAAAACGCGCGTTTTAAAAACAGCCCCTGAATTATTAGCATTAGATGTGTACTCAAATAAAGTTTGTTTTATTCTTTGGCCAATCCATCATGACTAACTTAATGGAAACTTTGTAAGAGTTAAAAATGTACCCGAAATGCCTCAATTTTGTATACATGAGTAACAAAGAACGGGCGGGTGATTCTGACGTTAATTTGACATTGAACAGAATTCCCTATAAACTAAGCTACTACGCCCAGATAAAGATACATTTGGATGCCTTGTGTACTAATATA
Source organism: Antheraea assamensis (assembly GCA_035772565.1). NCBI lineage: Eukaryota > Metazoa > Arthropoda > Insecta > Lepidoptera > Saturniidae > Antheraea > Antheraea assamensis. Next base: position 353,218 of record JAQQSE010000046.1, on the reverse strand, counting down.
TATTATTTATGCTTTGTTCATTGTAACAAATTCCTGACTCATTCCAAAATTCGAGAAACTAGAAAAAACTCTCCGTGATCGGTTTCATCATCATATATATTATGGTCGGGTACAGATGCCTACCTCCTTGCTTAACTGAGACAAAGAAGGAAATAAACAAATAGTTTTATTGTTGAAACCAAATTTATGGAAATTAATTACTAATATAGAGAGGAATAAAAAAGTACAACAACTGGCAACCCTATTCAACAATATGCTGAAGAACTACTCCAGCGCTGATTTCCAGTAGGGGTCCATACGATACGTGGACGTCCAGTCGGGGAACATTAATGTAACAAAAATTGAAAAAGAAAAAACCTTAAAAAATCTAATATAGAACACACAATCGATTAACACACTAAATATTTTACGCAAATTCAAAGAATTGTCTGCACTAAAACCTTCTTGAAATAGGCAAAAACATATATTACCTACATTTTCATCATCGTCTTACCCTTATCCAATTTAAGTAGGGTCGGCACAACATGTTTTCTTCTTCCACTCTTCCCTGTCAGATGTCATCTTAGTATTGACAACTTTTATACACATATCGTTTTCACACAACCATACCTTTTGTGGTCTTCCTCATCTCCTATAATCATCAATCTTCATAATTAAAACTTTTATAGTTACATGATTTTCACCTCTCCTCATGTCATGCCCATACCATGCTAACCTATTACTCCGCAACTTCTCCGTCACTGATGATACGTTCAAACTTCCTTTGATTTACTCATTCTTAATCTTACCCATTCTGGTTACACCACAAATCAATCTTAACATTCTCATCTCTGCCACATGTAAACTTATCTCGTCTGTTTCTTTCGTAGCCCAGTACTCAGGCCCATACAGTGTGACTGGCCTAATAATAGTTTTATACACCTCCCCTTGACCTTTAAGGGCATTCGTAGGTCCCAAGCTACCCCAGAGATTTTTGGCCATTTCATCCAACCTGTATTTATTCTATTCCTCACACTCTTGTCTATGCTACCGTCATTTTGGATCAACGAACGGAGGTACCAAAAATTGGAGCAGACCATTATATTTAACCTATATGTTACTGAATCGCTGATTCATGGCATGTCTAATCTTGTATTTAAATAGAGAATGTTACACCAAGTGTATGGTTTTTTTATACATAATACGTATTAGTGCTGGACTATAATCTCATCTGATTTAAAATTACGATGTGGTCCAAGACCTAAACCTAATAAACCTAGATGGTTTAGTTCTCAAGTGCAACTGCCGGAACCCACTTATTGGTGCTTGGTAACATATTTTCAACTTAAGGGTGGTAAATAGCCAAGCGGAGTTTCATCACGATGTTTTCCTTCACCAAAAGATCTGGTTCGATCACAAGGATTCAAATCTACGGCGATCATGGTATGGTGGTCTCATTCCGTGCAGACATTTTCGTACCTTACTACCATCGACATTACACAACATTACCATTATGAGAACTCTGTTAACTTAGCAATTTAAATATCATTCTTAATAGTCACTAGAAAGCTAAAAGCTACTTCGATTGTTTATTTATTAGGTATACAACTGTAGCATTGATTATACTGTAAAATGATTGTTAGTCCATGACTTAGACATAATTCCAGGCTGGGATATTTAAGCCTGACCTACTTTTAACAATAGCCTCCCTTCTGTGTATCACAGCACTATAAACTCAGCTTATTCATTGTACACGCATTACTCAGGTTATAGTACAAATAAAAAATCAGTTATTATAATCTATGGATTGCCTAGTCGATCAGTAAAAGTAATGGTATGTCTCATATGCATAGAAAGGATTTTTATTTCTTTTTGTACTTAATAGGTTTTAGAGTTTGAACACAATGTCACCCGATGTTACATGCCTATGTGGTCCAAGATGGTAAACCAACAAGTGCTTGGCAACAAATTTTCAACCTGATGGCGATAACTAACCAGGCTTATATAGGAGAAGCCCTAACAGCACGTAACATTTAAAAATACATACACTTCCCATTGATTTAGTTGATGATCTGATCTCTATAGACTGTGTCGCGTGTCGTAACCTAGATTGTATTGTTTCTTGTCAATATTAATTTCGGTCGAATAATATACATGTCATAGGCAGATTTCTGTTAATTCCTGCTTCTGAATTACTAAGTTCGGGGTTACTTACTCTTTGGGGTTGCTACGCCCCATTAGAGACGTGCATTTATCGATATCCAGTTTTCATCGATTTTACTAATGATGTAATGTTAAATTATGTTAAATATATTTTAATTTTTCGAATGAAAATACGTGGAAATATTTTTTTATGTATTTTCTGAGGTTAATCACTTGATCACAACTTTACCTAATGTTAATCGACTATGTGACGTAAGAGCATTACATTTTAAAACTCCTAGCTAACTCGGCGGGCTTTTTGCGTTACCACCTCTATACTGAAACGCTAACATTTACCGAATATCTGCTTTTAGTAGACGTATAACAATATAATAGTTATAGAATGGGTAAATATAAATTTATATATATATATATATATATATATATATATATATATATATATATATATATATATATATATATATACAGTTCCTCTGAGATTCAATAACATAAAAATTACTATTTTGTATAAGCTACATATTTTTTAGATTCCATTAACCCTTTGTCATTTTTTTAATACCCAACGAAGCTGGCGGGAATCTGCTAGTGATATTATAAAAATATTTACTAAGAATAAGAACGCTGCCCTGTGGAAGATTCGATTGCGTAAACAATAATACCAAACCTATTTCTTCCACAAAGCCTTAGTGCTTGCGCTGTTTTTTTTTTCTAGTTTAAAGAAATAATTATGTAGTAGGAAAAACTTTGAAAAATAGATTTGTTCGTTTGAAATCACTATTATTGCGATTGATTCTTAAACCAGCGCTTTACTTCATTTTTGTTATCTAAATCACGAAATGTAATAAAATTGATTTCGAGAAAATATAAACAGTTGTCCTAACTCCGCACGCGTTTATAACGATATTATTATACAGTAACTTTATTGTCACATACATCATAAATTGATTTTCATAATTATTGTTATTAATTAAGTTAGTAATTATTGTTATTGTCTCTTTGGCCGCTCTGATTATCGCCGTAAGTACGAGTTTTCACGTAATGTAATCAAGAATTTAATACAAAACAAACTTAAAATATTATTATAGGTATCGAAAATGGATAATTATTTGTCCTTTTTATTTTAATTTAATTTAATCCTACTACTCAACTATCGTTCGTCTAATTTATTGTAATAACTGCTCTGAAAATATTTGTATACCTACTCCGTGGGCGGCGGAGCAGATTGTTCTCTATGTTTTTTTATTTTCTCTGTAATATTACTCATGTGTATGTCCTAGTACAATTGTTTGTTGCCCTAAATAAATAAGTAAAAGAGATTGAGAATAAATAAAATTTAATTATTTTTTTACGATTCTTAGAAGTAAAGTTGATTATAAACTCCGGAATGGTATATATTATCTATGTACAATATTTCACACAAATCGCTCAAGCCGAGTTAAAGCTAGACAAGCAAACAGACAATATATTTTCTTTGTTTATTATTTATATATATATAAATGACGATGTGGTCGAAGATGGTAAACACGCTAAACTGAGAAATGAATAACTCTCAAGTACAGCTATCGGTATGTACCAACAGTTGCATAGATAGTAGATATTTATTAATACAGATAATATGTAATTTTATACAGTTTTAGCTTTCTCGAATATTTGTTTTATCGTCTGAAGGTATTGGCTTGCGTTCTTGCCCAAAGCCACAAATTCTTCGTCGCCGTTCGCGCGTCTCTCCACGTGATTATCTTCACCTGATCCTTTAAAGCATTCGTTACTTACTTTGATATTCTTTGATGTATATTGGTCATGATCTTCTGTGAACCAAATATAACGCAATTTTTTATACACCTGAAAATAGTGATTCTACATTGCTTAGAATATTTTGTTTTTCAAAAACAACAAATGTGATTTTTATAATTATTTTATTGGGATAAAATGTACCTATATTTTTAAGAAGGTTTTCAAAATATTCGATACAGACTGATCTACAATAATAAATAAAATTGAGCTATCTGTTTGTAATATTAAATAACAGCCTTTTACTAAAGGATATAAAAGTATACAACAGTACTTATAACAAAAAAGATTTTTTAACTTATTTGTCTCTCTGTCTGCTTATTGCAGCTTATCTCCGTAACGATTGGACCGATTTTAACGGGATTTTAACTGACAGATAACTCATATTATAAGGATTAATTTAGGCTACTTCTATTTTAAATAAAAATTGGGTCTCAGTGAAAATATAATAAACTAAAGAAACAGTGTCCGGAATCATGTGCACCATACGCACTCTTTTACACTGAATCTTTATAATTCTAGTATCAGCTAATAAAAAACACTTATATTTGCTGTTGATCTTAAACGAAGTCGGCTTGGTCCTCAAATACTTTTTCTTCTATATAGAAATTTAAAATTACCGAAAACAAGCCAACAAACAGTCTTAGTTAACATACATAACGAGTTCACAACACAACTAGCAAAGTTATGTATTATTGTTATTAATTTTATATTGTAACTAACTGATTCTCGTTCGCTTCGTTGTGCATTACAAAAATGGTATGAGGTCAATCGGACCCAAAACATAAGTAACTTAGAACCATCTACGAATAATTGTATAGAATAGTTTTAAAATTACCGTGAAATATCTATGTATTAACCCCTCAGCTGATTTTTAAGACCCAGATCTCGAAATGGCGGATTATGTTTTTATTTTTTTTATGATATTCACGACATCGTACATTGTAAATTTCATAGTTTAGTAAAATAAGTTCGTAGAAATGAAAACATAATTTAAAAATAAATTCTACATAAAAATAATAATATTACAATACTTAGTTGTTTTCAAAGTTTAGTATTAAATCGGATATTTTTTTACGCCAACAGTCTGTTGACCTGTGCCTCATGAAATCTACATTCGTTTGTATGGAACTTAAATCTTTATGGTATTAGACAGTCTAGGGGTTCAATGCAAAGAAAAATATTTCATAGCCCTTTATAGGCACATAACGCATACGGACGAGTGTGATATTTTACCAGCTAAAGTTTAGTATGGCAAAGGAGCCTATTCTAAAATGTATGTATAACTAGCTTGCCCGCCCCGGTGTCGCATGAATGTTTTAACCTAAAAAATGAAAGAAAATTCTGCCTTTACAGTATGACCATCTAATGAAAGATAATGGCAACCGAACTAGTTGAAGTCAATTTGTCAATTCTGTCAATATTCTGAGTCTTAAAGAAATTATACATTCATATATGGGTACTATATAGTTTTATAACGGAAGAAGTCGCGGACTTTTCCTAATGTATTGTAAAAACTCACCATCATCGTTTAAATTATTATCAGCACGTTTCTGCACTCCGTAACTGCCGACATGCTGCATTGAAGAGGTTGGATGCTCTTCTAAGAATATTATTCAAGGTACCAACGACTGGAGATGATACTATCTGTTTGGCGATCTCTTGAACATCTTCTAAGCTTGCAGTGAGAAGTATATAGGAGTGAGAGTAGTGGACAATGACAACAATAGCTAGAAGAAGAAAAAAGTTTCTCAGAAAATGGTAACATATGTAGCTTAGAGGACGACTGCAACGTGAGTGCAGCTGCCGGAGCACACTTATAAGGTATTCGACGACAGTTTTCATCTTTAGGGTTTAGGGTTAACCAGATGGATAATATAAAACTCTATCACAAAGTACTATGGTTTCATCACGATGTTTTTTATCACCGAAAACTAAAACTCGATGTATGATTAGAACCCCATGTCAGTTAACGCGATGTCCGAATTCGTCTATTCATATTTACATATAGGTGATAATCAAATCGTGTTAAATATAATGAAATGAAAATTCCTCGATGGTATCCTACTATTCAAGTGGTCTGCTAAAATCACATTTTAGGCTCCTCGATCTAGTTATACATCATTTATTATAGTACGAAAAATGGTAATGATGTATGAAATTCTTCCATGCCTGTCAATACCGCTGTGCCTATCAATGACGTCATATTCAATTGTTAGATCAGATGAGAACGATTTCTTTTTGATGTTAGGTGTTTAAACGCAAAACTCATTTAATAAATATACTTACACTATTTTTGTTTGCATCTATCTTGACTTGTACTTGCATTTGAATAATATAATGTTTGACCGATTACAAATGTATAAAGAATTACATTCTTATTATATGTATAGATATAGTTTATGAATATTTTTAGCGAGGGTTTAAGCTACAGAAAAATGTTAACAATTGACATTAAATAAAATAAAGAATTTTGAAAGTAATTAAAATGTAAACAAATAATATTGCGTATGTATGCAAACAACAATCAAGACTCGTAGCGCCCTCCGATCAGCGCCCTCCTATTAAGACTTCTAGCTTCCTCCGACAACAAATCATAGATGTAAGGAAAAAACAATATTGAAATTATTAAATACAAAGTGATACAATCTAGAGTCAGATGGGAGATTACACTAATTACAGACCTTATTTTTTTCTTTTTATAATTGGTGGTAGGGATTCTCTAAGCCTGTTTGGCTAGTTACCACCTTCAAGTTGAAATCTGTCGCCATACTTCTTTTGACGTATTCCGGCAGGTGCACTTGAGAACCAGTCCTCGTTAAGGTTAAATCTACATCAAATACTTTTAGCATTGAGAAAATAACTAACATAAAATATAATTACATAACTCCCTTGTTATTATTATTTATAAAACTGTATTATGGAGAAAGTTATTTCATTACAACAGTTCCTTACGTCTTCCAATTCCCGTTATGTACCAGAGTTATTCAAAAAGTTTACATGGGTCCTACACCCCTCAAAACCTAAACAAAAGCGTATTTAAATATTTTATGAGTTATAGTATTAACCATTTAATGCATTTCGTTGTTTCTCTCATATAATAAAATTAATAGAGATATTGCTAAAAATAAATGAAAAAAATAATCTTAAATTTACTTGTTGACTTAACCTCATAGAAAAAAGAAGAACTGGTGTCCTTTAACCTAGTGTATCTAAAAATTTTGCATAAATCATAATAGCTTAAAGGTATAGTCATATCATAGTAGCTTAGATCCCCATACGTAGAAACATATATCACACAACAAAATCACAAACATGCACATACAATACCACACTTTTTCAGTAGCTTTTAGTATTGTGGCTTTGTCATATATTATATTACATATAATTAATATATGTAGTTCTGCTAATAATTTACTTATATTTTTATGTCATGCTTACTGATTAACATATGTTTCTAGAGGTGGAAAACTGCAACAGAGTAGTTGCTATACTCACGGTTATTAACTTTAAATCAATTAAGTTATCGTTTCAATAAATAAAAAACTGGGCGTGTACTAATGACCTGACGATAAAAATGAACACTTATAAACGTAGTCCGGTGAAACTGTGGAGGCCTTGCCAGATCAACAGTGTAGTCAGTTCCGAAAAAAAACACTTATAAATACATACATGCACATTAAAGTTCATAGCAAATTTATCAACGTTTGTACGAAATTGAATAATAGTAATATTTAAATACGCACAATATATACTTGAAATTCTACACTTATTAAATGCAAAATGTACATGACATTTTTGTTATAATAATACATAACAATAAAAAAAAAATGTTATTCGAATGATGTACTCCTTGTCAGATAATAACAATGGTGGATAACAAATGTGTACACGATCCAGTGCGTCAACGATCCGAGCGCACTTGATGTCGAATAGACACGAGTAAACCCGATTCACCGTCATCGATCCCAGCGTGACAGTTCACTGTGCGGAAAGAACGCGCCTAAATAAGTTTTCATTCTAATAAAAATAAATAAACGATATTCTTGCGTAATTATTAGTAACCCGCGTCCATAACCGATTTTAATTAACAGCGCACTGTCAAATATAAAGCTTCGCTTTATATTTAACGGCTAGTTAACTCTGAAATGAGAGACTGGGAAAATTCAGCGTTCTTCTAAGGAAATAAGGGCCCATAATTATCAAAGAAATTAATTGACAAAACCCGGCACCGAAATATGCCTTTTGAAAATTATTCGACAATAATTATTCTGAATGTCCTTCTCATTAAAATTAACATTGAATGAATAATATAGGTATAACCCGATATACAAATTATCTTAAATATTTTCTTTCGTTTTTTTTTACAATATTCAAACAGAAGCTCGAGCGTAATAAAGGCTTTTGACCCGATTTCCAAGAAATGTTTTAGTTAGTTCTTAACAGTTTCAAATTAGCATTTTCGCACATTTATGGAAAAATTTCGTTTATCACGCGAGTTTATTTTTATAAGTTTCTGATTATATTTTAATCTTATATTTCACGACATTCGTTGCATTTTGCAACATATAGTTTGGTTATGTATATAAGTGAAATACTTCAAATACTTCCTATGAAATATGAGTTTTACATGTCACGAGAAATCCCTAGAAAGTTTTAGTAACAAAGGGATTACTTTTTTGTTAGAACATACCAAAAGAGATTCATTTTAAAATATTGCAGCTTGGTAATGACACTGGCAGAATTAACCCTTAATAATCATCTAGGTTACCGAAATGAAGAAAGATTGAGAATCAACGAGAGAAGACTTTATATATAACTAAACAGTTTCAATGTAAAGAAATATTTATCTTACTTAATATCCATAAAATATTCGACATGGTTGTTTATTTGAATAACAAGTCTATTAAAGAAAATATAAAAATATGGCGAAGTTAAGCGCATAAAAATAATAAAAAGTTCATTCAATTTTTATTGTGTATAAAATTTATTTTGCAATAAGTCTTACGTGATTTGAAAATACTAAATTGATACAGCAGAAAATGGCTAAAAACATTGAACTGAACTGATTTTTTAAAGAATTTGTATCAAAAGGAATACGTCAATATGAATGATGAATGTTTTATTATGTGAATAATATAGTTGTGACTTTTAAATATTATTTTTAGTAGCTGTACTATACTTATTATAATTTCAAGATTTGAATGCAGGGGATTCTAAAACATACATAGAAGTATTAGCAAAAATATTATAATATGTAGTACTTTGTATGCGTAAATTAAATTATAGATTACACTGGTCTGCAATGAAATCCTCCTTTAAAAATTTTTCTCATAAATATGGCGATTCAAATATTCTGAATCTATCCCCGTTGCCGATTTTTTCCATCACGTCTAGATTTTTTGATATGAATTTTTTTCTGCTTATAAAGCTTTAGGAAGCAATATGTCTTAGGACTCTCATTTAGATTTCTTTCCTGACAATCTTGGAGCCGTATCAGATGAGCATGGTGAACTGTTTCATCAGGATATAACGCAGATTGAAAAACGCTACAGTGGGAAATGGTCAGCAGCAATGCTTGCTGATTTCTGTTGGTCAATTCGCCGAGAAATTCCAATAGAAACGATGAAAAGGAAAAAAAACACAAAATAACAAATTTACTCACCATATAATGAGATAACTGACCGATATTTATTCATTTTGTGACTATAGTTTAGGATTTTTTACTGTAAAACTTAGACCGTAATATTTTTTCATTTCGTTATGGTAGCACTAGTCTGCAAGTTTTTTTTTTCTCTTTGTTTTCATGCATGAATTCATCATATTTTGTGCTCTAAACACTGAATCTGACATAAAATTAAGTACCACACGTAGATTTCCAATGTAATATTTATTTAATTAACAAACAATATTATTAAAATATCAATTATCATAACGAAATGAAAAAATTTTACAGGTCTAAGTTTTACAGTGAAAAATCCTAAACTATAGTCACAAAATGAATAAATATCGGTCAATTATCTCATTATATGGTGAGAAAATTTGTTATTTTGTGTTTTTTTTCCTTTTCATAGTTTCTATTGGAGTTTTGCATTGTTGAGTGGACATATTGCACCCTAAAGCATTATAAGCATAAAGAAGCAGAAAAAAAAATCATATCAAAGGATCTAGACGTGATCGAAAAAGTCGGCCAACGGGGATAGATTCAGAACATTTGAATCGTCATATTAATGACAATTTTTTTAAAGGAGAATTTAATTGCAGACCAGTGTTATCTATGTTAGACGGTTGTATGTTGAAAACAATTGAAGCAATAGTGATGATTAAATTTTTTAAGTAAACGAAGTTTCAAGCGTCAGCTAGTATCATTTAAAGATTTTAATTTAAAGAATCGTCGCGATAATAATGGTGTTAGTAGAATAGTTCTCCATTATATCAGTAGATGACATTATTGTAAGTTATCGTTACCATAAAAAAAATAGGTAAACAATTTTGACAGTGACAAGCGAGAGGTGTATGTAGTATTATTCTGTGGGTGTATGTGTAGATGAAATCAGCATGAATTTCACAATAGCCTATTTTTGCAAAATCATTTAATTGTCATAATGGAAGCAAACCTTGAACATGAAGATCTGTTAATAAAATTACGCGCGAAACTGAACGAAGAGAAGATTAAACTATGGGAGCCGCCGTATATACAAGCAGACAATGGGGTTTCCCAAAATTTGCAGGTATTACACATACGAAATATTGTACTATATTTAGGTTGTTTTCGTGGAAAACACAGTTTTTTTTTACCTGTATGTGAATTACAACATTTTTGTTTTATTAGACCTATTTATCCTTCGATGAACTCGAGATACCGGTTTAGAAAATATTTTGACGTATCCATAACTAAGTCGTAGGTCATTTTTAAGGATTTTTTGTAGTAATTAACCATGAGTATTATTTTTAAAGTCTATTACCAAGAATTAATTAAATATATGTAGGATTAAATGTAATATTAGTTTCAAGTATATTGTAAATTTTTGTCAGACAACCACTTGTGCATTACTTACACCATAAACTTTTTCACGAGTAAAAAATATTCTATACCATTCGAGAAGGCTTCCTATTAGTTTAAGAATAAAGTGTTCAGTGGCCAGTTTCAATAATTCTAGGATCAGTAGTTTTGGAGACACCTACTAACTGACAAAATAATATGATTTAAACATAGCTCATTAAAATTAATTTATCCTATAATAATAACTTTTATCTTTGGATGTACATTTATTTAATATTCAGTAATAACATTTATATCACAATTTTATTTTTTACTTTTAGTTTGTCATTTTTAAGTGTGTGATAAATGAATGAAATGAATATGAGGAATCCAAAAAATAAAAAGAAATTGTGGGAAAATTGAAATAAAGTATAGATTTCAACATTAGCACCACATATGAGGTCCAACTGTGGCTAATTAGCCAGGTTACTAGCATAGTAAAAAAAATCATGAGACAGATAAAACCCTTGGATATTTATATGAACACAAACACCAGGATCTTATGTATAGAGAGCTTATTGCAAAAATCTGGTAAAAAACATTTTCTCAAAAAAAAAATTATGTTAAACCACTTACGAAAGTATGATGGTACTTATTTTATTAAACTTCTAAACAGATTAACCTTTATGTTAAACTATTTCAAATATGTTTCAGGTAGAAATATATTGACATCCAAAGTGGCTTGATTGAACAAACTTTAACTTTTACTGTCAAAACTGACTCTACTGTATTTATCAGGCTTTTAAATAAACCCTTGCTATATCCGATTATTATAGCCCATCAAAAAATTTTTGTTTTATTAAAACCATGAAAAAATTTGTTATTTTTAAAGTATTATCTCCTGGTACATATAAAATGGTAGGGGTCTTCCGTTATGCACGCATCACTCAAAAACGACTAGGTAGACTTAGACTTTTTTTTCTCCACATTTGATGCGCATGTAAAATGAAGAATATAATTATAGCTTCATTTAATATAAAGTTAATAAAATATTTTAAAAGACTACAATTTTTATAAGTGTGCTAAGAGTAAGGTGTGTTGCAAATTTTTGTTTTCACTGTCCTACCAGATAAAATATATAGTTAAATAATAAACAAGATAGACAAAGTCACAGCTGTTTACTAGATTACAACCGTTATTAATATATTTTAATCAATAGGGAATTAAAATTAAACTAAAATCTTTATTACAGGACCTAGCTGAAAAATATTCAATACAGTTCTCAATTAATAGTGAAACAATCCTGCAAGCATTGCATGAACTCCAGTTGCATTCTTTAGAGAGGTCAAAGGCCAATGCGGAATTCAAGGAAACCGGTCTGGCCACGTTCCGAGTTAAGGCCACAATACCAGGACAGAAGCCCCAAGTGATGAAGGTTCAGAGGAAATTGGATGTGCTAGGAAAGGAACTTATTAGTGCTGTGGCTACTGAGATCAAGGTGTCTGATAATAGGTGAACTGAATATGAAATTATATTTAAATTAAATACTTAAAAGCTTGTGAATCTCATCAACATATGTTTTATATGAAGAAATGTAATCTAAAATCGATGATTGTAATTTTCTAAATTCAAGCATTAAATTTGAGCAGGAATAGCACTAACATCCAATGTTTTGAACAAATATAATTGTTATTATTGAGTATTTTTACAAAAATATGATATAGTTCGGTAAGATATTAATATGGGAATGTACCCACACTAAGTGACTCTGTTTTAAAAATTTTTGGCCCTTCTAGAGGTCCTCTTAGTGACCATCCGTAGTATATGAGAAAACCCCACCCCGTCTAATTTTCATGTAGTCATAAATATGGTATTACCCCTTCTTCCTGTGACCAAGCATGGTACTTTGAAGTCCTTCCTCCCTCTCTGAACGGGCACGTCATTTGGGTATGTCCCCTTATATATATACTGTTTATACAAATAGGAATAACACCAAATATGATATCTGATTCTCTACATAAATATTCTTTTCCATACATTCATTCAATTTATGAATACAAACTAGTACATCTAAACTTAAAAGCATTGATTTATAGATTAATTTAACAATTTTGCCCATGGTTTTGTTCATGTCAACACAGATTTGATTTCTCCCAGGGAACAGTTCATTTTTTTGTGGATAATAGATACCTTATGCTTTTTCTGTACTAATGATAATGTTTATGCAAATTTTCTAGGTGATCCGTTAAGTAGTTAAGATATAAACTTAATATTATAAATGCACAAGTGAGTTTGTTTGTTTGTCATTATGATATTTTGCATACACATTGTCAGTGGTACAAGAAAGGACCAGGTTTGCCTTTCATCCAGTATAAAATTTACTGTTTTTGAGGAATTAGTTAAATGTATATTAACGTGAGTGAACCAACAGGCAAAAGCCAGTATCTTTACTTTAAAAATAAATATATAGTAAAATAAAACGATATAGTTAATAATTATGCTCATAATTGTAACATTCAAGATATTACAAATATTTGCTTATTTGCAGGATAAAGTTAATATTTAACGGGAAAATGATTAAACCAACAGTTAGTTTAGAAGAACAGAGTGTTAAGAATGGCTCTCAAATTATGGCGTTGATAATGGCTGGTATGTTGATTAAATTTGTTAATTAATTACAATGTATATACTATATCTTAATTCAAGGGTAACATTATAATCTGACTAAGCTGAATCAGCTAAACTGCAAACTACTTATACATAAAAGAATTAGTGAAATACACATGTGTACCTGCTACTTGAACTTAGCTAATTTAACTAAGCAAGTTGCTGTCTATAAAGCAGGGTGGAATACTCTGGAAAATGACCTCATTACTCGAGCATCGGATAAAGTTTGAGACGGGCTATATTTGTTGTAAATTTCTTGGCAATGTGGCCCATGTATTTTTGAGTTCACAGTACTTGTATTCACTTTGTGTTAGTGTAGTAAATATAATCAAACACAAGATTGATTTATTAAATAGAAACGCCAGAGGAAGTAAAACAAGAGGACACGAGATACAAGGAGATGAAAGAAACACGCGAAGATGCGACATTACTATCTGAGTTTGTTGATGACCTGGATGATAAAGATGAATACATGAAGGCAAGTCATTTTTTATATGTTTTGGAATTGTTATACGTCAAAACTGTACCATAGTTTTTCACTCTTCATTTTTCAACAATTTGTGGAGTATCAAAAAATGAATCTTGATACTTTTAGATAAATGCATATATCTGCTATTAGTGCTCTCCTCATTACTGTAAATCTGTTCGATCCAGGTGAATATAGCTAAATAAAGATCTTGTAAATATAGGGGCACTAGATTATGCTCGCGGCTTCGCTCGCATGTTTTTTTTTTTTTATATATTATAGGGGGCAAACGAACAGGTGGGTTACCAGATGGTAAGTGATCACCACCGTCCATAGACACTAGCAACACCAGGGGAGTCGCAAGTGCGTTGCCGGGCTTAATGTTGATTTTCCATTTCTTAGGGAACAGTATTTCTTTTATGTATCTTATATCGATTGGATAAGTAGTTAAAGTGTGAAAGCATAATAAACAGAGTAACATTTGTATTTACATTATCAGCTAGAATTAAGTATTCTAATCTTATTATGTTATTAAGTAACAAACGAACATTTCACCCACCTGATGATGTGTGGTTACTATATTTGATTGATGAAGGCGTTACTTTGCGGAAACCCATCATTAAAAATTAGAGTGCACCTTTCTTCACACTTCCGCTTAGAATTATTTGGGCCGCTGTCACGTTTTACAGCAGCAGATAGCGGTTGTAAAACAACTAAAAATAATTAGGTAAAAGGCGTCGTTGGTCACCAATGAAACTTGTTGTTGGCAGATGGTTGAACTTGTCGTTGATTAACACTATGGATCCTCCTCGCGGACCCTTTCCGCCGCCTCCTTCTGCGAGATGTCCTCCTCGCAGAAGGAGGTCACTGCATTCCATCTTGTTTCGCTGCCGAGCATGGCATCAACCACGCTCGGCAGATGTATTTGTTGCCTAATTTAACCCTTCGGATTGAAACACAGCGCTTACTATTTTGCTTTACGGTAGAAATATACTAGGTTGTGCCCCATGGTCGAACCTTACATAGAGTATGTGAGTACTTAAAATGTCCTACCAACATGGAAAATTGGTTACAGTTGGAAGACCAGTCAGGCAGGGCTGTGGACCTGCCACCTGCAGAGCGTAAATCGTTGCTGGTGGGACTCGCCCTGCACGAACGTGGTCGTGCTGCTGCTAAGCAACGTGACCATGCCTTAGCACTTGTGCTCCTGTTAGAGGCTGATAGGCAGCTCAGGTGACCTTCCTTTTTCAGATTGTAATGGGTATATAATATAAATATGCAGAAAATTTCAACTCATATTTCGCTTATGCTTTTCCAGAATAAGTTGCTGAAAACGATAAAGACAATCAACAGACAAATAAAAAATCTTACATAATAATCTTTGGTAGTTGGATATTGTGTCGGACTGAATTACGATCACCATACACCAAGTGTTACTACTTTTGGATTGCAATTTTTTAAATCTTCCTGACTATACAATTTTTTTTTCAATTTACGTAATATGTTATATTTCTTCTATGATTCTTTAGCCTAACAGCATATCTAGTTACTCAGTATACCCAGTTCTATTTTTATCAATATTCTGGCTAATTATATAAGTGTTCAGAAAATTACACTTTAGCATACCATAATAACTGAAAATATGTTATTTTTTATTATTGACGTTTCTTAATGCGCCTTGGGGTTAGGAGTCGAAATCGTCACGTAAGAAAAAAGCGTTTAATCTCCTCCATACGACTTTTTCTCTCTATCTCTTGCTATTGTATATGTGTGTGTGTGTGTGAATATTGACATTCGATCAGACGAGTATCGTGCGCTGCCGGTTGTATAACCTCATTAGTAACCGCGTGGCAATTGAATTAAGACTTATATGTTATTTATTTTAAATCATACATGCGTTATAAGTATACAGCATTTTTTTAAATGCAATTTACTATCATATGTCATTTTTTTTTTGTAAATGTGTTTTGTATAATACATACAATAAATTAATATTTTGTATATGAATACTTGAAATGAATTTTTTGATTTCATTTTTTACTTTACGGTTTCCTAACGGGGGTTCGCTGCCCCGACACTTTTTTTTTTACGAAATACGAGTTAGTGACTGTCGCGTAACTGATGGTGAGCTTATCACAGTTGAAACAGCTGTGACTACCAAAAGATCTACAGTCCATCGATAGTCATTGCTGTCATGCCAGCCTGCAAGCCTGTCTACCGATGGACGTACTGATACCAAAATATGACAAACGAAAATACAGTCACTATGTGGAATCTGTTACCGTGTGCATGAGTATAAAACCCAGACTCCTTCGTTTAGTGATATCCTACGTCGGGTTCTCGAATTCCCGTTACAGCGAATGCAGATCTTCAATTTTGAAGACTGTAGACAACTGGGCGGTACTCCAGCTGGACATCTCGTGGTGCTACCTCCACCTGCAGAACCTCACGTCTGCAGCAGACGCGGCCGTGAGGCTTCAAAGGGCGGAAGCTGCGTTTATAGAGACGTATGGGGAGAACCATCAGAGGCTGATCGCTGTGAAGGGAAATGCTGGTAAGATATATAGTTTAGACAGCATTTAAAAAATCAATTACCGTATGTATGTAACCGCATCACTTAAGAACGGCTGGACCTATTTGACTGATTTTTTTAAATTGATTGTAATTGTCACGACAAGGTTTATATGAAAGAAAATATTTAAAAATCTTCGTATAAAAAACCGACTGAGTGAAGTGAGACAAATAACAATAGTGGAGATCTTCAAAATATTGACAGAATTGATACGTTTATTTACCATTTAATTTTATTACATGGTCAGTCATTATTGTACCAGGGAACTTTGGTGTAATTTTCTTTGTCAGTACCTCCATGCGAATCCGGGGCGTTCAGCCAGTTAATAACGATGAAAACTTTATATAAAAAAGTAACATAACATGGACGGATTAGCTGTCTGAACATTGTCATTCTTTCGAACTGAGTAATGGGACCTTCACAGCTTCACCGGACTAATGGGGCGAGCGCTTGGCAACAAGCTCAGGGATGCCAAAACGGTCGAACGTTGACTTGGAATGTTGCCTTTGATACAACAAAGCCAATCTCACTAAGCTAATTGTACATATAAGTACTAGTGAGGCATACATGTGTATCATCATGGGTGCCTCACAAACTCAAATATATCTTTTGTATCTGACAACTCGGCTAACATAGTTAAACCTATTCTAGTCTTTCAATAGGAGTTTAAAAAATGTAATAAACAGAAGTGATTAATTTTCTCTTACTCCCTCTCTTTAATCTATATTAGTAGGTCTGTAATTATGCCAGTGAATTTAATTCATTTGTGGAATAAAACAATTAATTATGAGGTTAAAAAATGTTTGTATGTCCGGATTAATTGGTTTTCATGAAACGTTGTACAAGAAAAATCATTAAGTAGTAACATACTATAATTGTCATAAATACTTATGTTCATTAATTTGAAGTTTTATATAAACAACATGATTTTTAAGCGAACGAGAGAGTGCTCTTCATGCGGCTTTACTTGCTGCAAGGTATCGTCGCCTATCATCAGAATAAACGATCAGAAGCGAGAAAGTTGTTTGACAAAGCAGAATCGGAGATGGCATTTTTGAGAGTGAGTAGTGTTGATTCTCCTTCCCAGTTTTTGAAGTGAAAACTTTTGTTGGTAGCTTGTTAGATGAATAAAAGTGAGCGTAGAGTTTGTTATAAGCAATATCTAATCTAAATCATTATATGGGCAATAAAATATCCAAACAATATACAGTTTTTTATTAGTTGTCGTTGTTACGTGGTCTGAAGGATATTTATTGACTGAAATGCAGGTAGATGAGAATTCAGTCACGATTCTAATGGAACTAGGCTGGTCTCGGAGTCAAGCGCGAACCGGTCTCCGTGCGACTGCCGGTGACGTCGACCGAGCTCATCACTATCTTGAAGAGAGAAAGTCGCATAAAGAAGAGGAGAGGGAGAGACATAGACAAGAAAGGTTTTTTTTTAATATTATGTTAATGTCAATTAATAATTCCTATTTTAGAGTTATCTTTTTATAGACCGCGTCTATGAAAGAAAATATATAGACTGTATTGACTTCAAGACTTCAATTATAAATTGTTATATAAACTTATAAATACAAAAAAAACATCCAAAAATGATAAATATAACGATTTAATATATGACAAAAATCGGCATCTTAATTTTACTCCATCACATCGGGTACTTTTAATATATATTGGGGATACTATTTGTCTTTGCCTTGCATCGTGTAACGGAGTTGTAACTACTACTTGTTACACATTGAGTAACGGAAACGTAACAGTTACATAATTTTCGCTTTGATACATATATACACACTTGAAAGTCATGGTTTTTAATGTAAAAGTTTATATTTTATTTACTAAAAATAATAAGCTGTTAATTGAATATTTTCGATGCTGCGAGAAGTATTCGTTTTTATAAGTTGTTGAGTGGATTTATTAAAGAGATTACTGTTATGGCGGCGTTACAGGATGTGCGTGTGGTTGTTTATATGCAATCTATATATATCAATATATATATCAGATGTTTGTATTATCAATATACAATAATGATCTATTAGTGTTAAACAACAATCCAACTGATGTTAAGTGATTGTCCGTAGCTGTTTAGCTTAATGTAAGGTATTTTGTTTTGACTAAGATCACTCAATAATGGATTGCTACCTCTGGTTACTGAGTTATTACAGTTTTTAAAAAAGCATTAAAATAAAAAGTAAATTTCGATTGGTAGAATAGTAACACGTTTTATTATTTCGCCTTATTGATCTCTCTTCCACTTTATAGCGTAATTCTTTGTCTTTCTCATTCTAGCTCAATACCTGTATCTATCGTTTTCGGACCAGTAAATTTTTGTTGTTGAAAACGTTTCATTGTAATATATAACTTTGTTATTTTTATTTTTCATCGTTAGGTAAAGAAGTTATACTTATAAAGAAATATTCTAGGCAACGTCGTGCTCTCGGCTTGTGCGCAGACGGTACCGCGGTGAACCCACAGCTGGTGGAGGCCGTCGTGGGGATGGGATACTCGAGGAAGCTGGCAACCCTCGCCCTCAGGCAAGCTAACAACCACGTCGCTGAAGCTGTCTTCATCATCCAAGAGAGACGGGAGCTGGTCAGCACTAAATTTTTATGTATAGCTACTTTCATCATTCATAATTAAAAAGTTTTGCAGATATTTCATGGTACGACTTTATAAATAAGGGTGAACCCTTATTATATTCTTTTCAATTAAAGTTATTATTTCATCACTTAACGGTGGGCTATAAATCCGATATAAACATATCAAACAAAAGAATTTTTTTTTTTTTCAAGAGTGACTAAGCATAGTGATAAGAATCAAATCTCGAGCCCTAGTTGTATCTGAATCTTGTTTTATTAACATTATTTCTTCATTCCCCTTTTCGACCCTTACATTTTAATTTAATACTTGACATTAAATTATATAAATTAAAAAATATATCAATGATAACTCTGTATGTACCAGGTTCCTATGTTTTTTTTTATGAACTTTAATCATTTTAACTTCCGTTTTAGTACACTATTCCATCGCCTTTTTTATTCCCTATAAGGGAATTATAAACGCGAGTGAAGGTATATTAATCCAGTAGAAAACCCGAAATCAAAGGTAAATGTTTATTTGTTAGAACATGATTTAATCACATCTAGCTTCCATTCTTTTAAAGAAATTATTTTATTTCAGCTGTCATATCTTTAATGGCTGATTTTATAGACGCGGTAAATCGATAAGGAAAACGCTTTATTTTTTCTCAAAAATAATTACTTTTGGATCATATTTGTGTGTCGTAGCTATTTGTTTACTGATTTGTGATAAATTATGTCTATTTTACAGTTGTCTGAGAATGATCCTCTCGTCATCGGACGAGATCGAGTCCCCGAGTTCAGAAGAATCACTATTGGAACCCGATAACAAACTCGTGGCTGAGGTGTATTATTATTATTACTAAAATAGTGATCATATAATGTCCAATGAAATCTATGCACATTTAAAAAATCAATAAAACTTAAGAGTCCCTGTGTAATTGTAAAGTTAAAATTCGAAGGTTATTTATTCACGTATTACAAAAACTGAATTTGACTTATAAAAAGTAATTTTAGCTGTATATAATTTGCTGTAAAAATGAGACTAATGTTAGAATTACGTTTTATAAAAGTAAGAAACAGCCCACTGCAATTTAAACTACAAACGATAGTCACACTGCTGTCACAAATAGATATTAAAGTGATACTGAACTGTTAGCGCAAGGTGTTGTCAAATTACTGTCGCAAACGGACGTCAAACTGCTGTCGCAAAGTATATGTCAAGTTGTCAAACTGCTGTTACAAATGGACGTCAAACTATTATCCCAAATGGACCTCGTACTAAAAACAACTGTTGCAATTTAATACTGTTAAATTGGAAGCAATGATTCCTGTCCCATCTCATGTTAAATGAAAATATCTGTTTTCTATCGATTCTACGGGACAATGTTCATAAATTGTTCAAATTTACATTAAGTACCTTCATTAAGCTTTTACTATTATCTTATTGTTACTTTTTTGTAATAACGAAATATACAAAAAAAAATCGTGAAAAAACTTGCTTTATAAATATTTTGTCGTTAATATAAAGTTTATTTGTGACAGCAAATTTATGTCAATTTCCATTGCAGTTTGGTCTCAAATAGGTAGAATTAATGTTCACACCAATGGCATAATATAATTGAGTTATTGAAATTATAAAAAAATGTATGTAAGAATAGCCAAGCTTTTATTATATTGTTTAGGCATTTATTTTCATAAAAATACTCAATTTGTCGTATAAAGGGTTTGCTGTCCAATTTTTGGGAGAGCATAGCACCATTCAGGACAATAGATTCCCGTTAATTTGCTGTACAATTTAGCGTCAAATGGGTAAAAATTTTCGGACACCAAATGTTCCACAGCAAATTAATGTTTATTTAGGATACCTATAGAGTTTTTTTCATTACACAGTTGGAAGGAATGGGTTATTCGTGCGATGACGCCAAGGCTGCTTTACGAGTCAGCAATAATCAAGTGAACGATGCTGTCGAGTTATTAGTTGCTGGGGGAGGACATGTCCTAGGTTGTATTCAGTTTTTTTTTGAGCATGATACTGACTTTTGTAGGGTTTGGATACCGCATTAATTGCCGTAGGTTCTAACCCTCCAATTAGCCTAAACTTTAATGAAGGTATAGTGACGTAACCATA
This sequence comes from Antheraea assamensis, assembly GCA_035772565.1. Classification (NCBI taxonomy): domain Eukaryota; kingdom Metazoa; phylum Arthropoda; class Insecta; order Lepidoptera; family Saturniidae; genus Antheraea; species Antheraea assamensis. Next base: position 331,886 of record JAQQSE010000046.1, on the reverse strand, counting down.
CAGTGGTATAGTAGAACATAAAAGATGTGTAAAAAAGAATGGAAATTCACATTTGGAACTGGTCAATGTTTCCTAATAGAACACTCTTCGAACGACTGATTTCGTACGGTGCAAAGTACAAAAAATCCGTTTTAGAATTTTTGCCTGTTTGTAGGTTTGTGTATTTATTAAAACTCACATAATTCGAATACTACCTAACCAATTGGAATATAATTTTATAAATTAATATAAAACACGACCCGAAGGATGATCTGGGTTACATATCATTATAATTTTCCATAGAGATTAGGTAATAATTATCAAGTTTATGTAAAAAAAATGTGCAAGTTTAATCAAGATTAAGACACGTACTTCCTGTGAAACATAAATATTTACACGAAAATGCAATCCATATAAAATTAATAATAAAATTTGCTTCCGACCAAAATCCCCGAATACAACACATTTTCGACAACATATACCCGAATATAACTAATATACGACAACAAACGTCTGAATGTAACTGATTTTCATAATTATCATTATGATACCGTGTGCCGTAATCCATGGTACGGTGCTAACTATTAAAGTATATATCTATGAATTTATTTTTTTAATTTTTAGATGAGGATCCAACAAATCCGTCCACAAGTACGACGACATCGCGCAAGAGGCAGAAGAAACATAGAAAAGATAAAAGGTATGTCCTTATTAAAATGTGCATACAAAAAGCACAGAAATGTTAATCCAGATGTATAATCCCTAGAATTAAAATATATCTAAGTAATATTTATTGGCATTTTTTATTATATTTGTGAAAATAAAAGAAATGTATTCTCGGGATATACATTTTTTTTAATAAATTTTCATGGAAAATACAGAAATTATGGCAAAAAATAAAAAAATGAGCGAAAGTGAAAACGTTCAACTTTAGAATGAATATTAAAAAAATATTTTTATACATATTGCTCATAACGCACCAAAATATGTGTGACGTAAACAAATGTAAGAAGTAAGTTATCCTAAATAAATAATATTTGGCTTGTAATTATGTTTACATTAACTTGTATACATGTTCTAATCATAATTAAAAAGAGATATTTTCAGATACTTGCTTCTTTTGTTCAAGTTTTATATCAGTCGTATTATATTTATCAGGCAGAAGGAACGTGAACTAGCTCTCGATCGCCTATCATCAGCCATTAAAACTGAAGAAGATGATTACCTGGACACTTCCCTGGTGGACGAGGAAGAATACCTCGTACAATACAAGTCTCTCTTGTAAAGTGCCATAATAAGAAAAGTATACTTTATTTCATTCCTGCTGAACAAATCACAAATCAATAATCAACAAATGGTATAAAGCAAAGTCATTTTCCGCGTTTATCTGCGTGTTTTTAGTTTTTCCAAACAATACAACGGGTTTTACTACCATTTGGAAAATATCTTCCAGAATATTTATATGTATAATGTATATATGATATTTATTTATCTATAAAGCCTAGAAAAGTCGATGTATCCATATGTCGTCGTAAGAAGGAATTTAGCGAGCACTACACTGCTAACACTAGCTAACGATTTTGAGATACATCAAAATAAAAGATACCTATAGAAAAGTCCAGGACTTAGGGGTTACTATCTCCTAATAATAACTCACAGAAGTCAATTTGAACTTGTTTATTTTTTAAACAAATGGATTATTTCTGAAACTAATTTTTTTGATTAATATAGTATTATACCTTGTCCAATGAAATTTTAATTACGTTGGGCATTTAGTGTAGATCAAAATTGTTTTTTACATCATATCATTTTATAATAAATATTTTCGAAGATATCACAATATTTAAGTTATTTGTTTGACCATACTATTTAAATCGCGTGAATACTATAAATCCCCACTGTACTCGCTAGAAACCGGGACAGATCGTTAATTTCGTAATAAAATCAGTTCTTAGTGTCTTTTATTTTTACGTTTATTATGGTTGATATAACCTCAAAACTCTTCGTTTCGTTGTCGGCCATGCTTGTGTTGTTTTATCAAGTATGAATGTAATAAAGTATAACTAACTCATATTTATATATATTTTCTTGTTTTTATGTAGAGATAATTAGGAAGGGGACCTTAAGAAGGTTTATATTCTTTTCTTTGACTCTCTTTTAATGAAACTCACTGTATTTCTTCATTCACAGATTTGTTTATATACACTCCTTGTCAATCTTTTTGACCGCTCTGAATATAGCCGCAAGTGAGGGCTTGCACGTAATGTAATCAAGAGTTTTATACAAAACCAAGTTAAAATATTATTGCAGGAATCTAAAATTGGCATTTATTTATTCTTAAGTTGTGTCGATACATATAATGTAATATGCATTTATACGTAGATTTTTGTTCTGTGTGTACATTCAGAGTGGTTAAAAATTTTGGTGAGGACTGTACTGTTATTGTCTATGTAACGCAAAGTAACAAACTCTATATTGAATTTTGATAGTTATATATCTATATTATTATCATCACTGGACGGTCGACTATCCGATTTGTGCCTAATTTATTTGTGGCAATTTAACACTGTTACCTATATCGAATGTCACTGGAACTAAGTTTACAAAATCACGCATTTATTTAAAGGTGTAGCTACGTTTCGTAACCATGTTTTGTTAATTGTCTTAAAAAAAACAAAATGTCAAATTAAATAACAATGATACATAATTAAACTAGCTTTTGATCGTGTATTCATTTGTTTTAAAGAGCTGCCCCTCGGGAACAGGATATAACATTACATGATTTATAACATTAGTTATAATTTTGGTACTGCTATCCATAGCGAGTGTCTATGAAGTTAATTCCAGTGTTATATAAGCAAAGTCATTGTCTTTGACTAACGAATTCTTCCATAATTTTTATCAAAGTGTGTTGTACTACATATTGTCTTAATGTATTGATTTACTCGTGGATTGTTTTAACAAATAACTATAATACTAATTCCGTAATAATTTTATTGGAACAAAAAAAAATGTTTATCGTTTTACATATCTTATTATTATATTAAGTTTTAAATATATAACAAAAATATATATACAATATAGAGTGTTGTTTTATTTTACCTAAATAAGTACACAGGTTTTAATAACTATTAAGAAATTTAACAATATTTAGGTAAATTAATTATAATCGGTGGTTAGACATAGTTAAGGTTGTGTTCCACGTGTTGCTAATTAGCATGTGATATTTAGAAAATTCTGCTAATAGTTACTTTGATAATAATTAGTACTAGTCGTTCAGTGGCCAAAATTCAACCATAATAATAGAGACAGTGTTTTTTCTACGGGCTAATGTATAGATATTATTATCCGTATTGCGTATTGTACAAATATTGTACGGTCATTATTTAACTATCTATATATCATGAGAACCAACTAGTTGTGCATTAAAAATCAATCTACATAGAAGCCATTGATATGAGGTCGGTAAACGTAGTATTCTGAATGAAAAAGAATGACTGTATTTCGTAAATTGTAACTGCTATAAAAATGTATTACATAGTATAGAATAAAACAATATCTATTGCTCATACATTTTATAGCCACTATGGAGACGTCTTAGTATATCTATCTTGCTTACTTTTTATTAGAACGGAGTTAGTGTGAGCAGTGTAGAAAAAAATTGTTACGACCCGCACTATTGACAAATAAGTTAACGATAGAGTTTTTATTGTAAATAAAGGCTATACGTAAATACGTCTTAAAGTAATAAGAACACGCGACCTAGTTATCTTTGCTTCATTGATTGACAATAAACTCAACAAACATAACATCGTTTTTCACATACTCGAACTTATCTAAACTTGTGTGCGGTATGAATATGTACTGTCGCTTCATCTGAAGTACGGATTTGTCGAGAGCCTCGTTCGATTTAGTCTTCTCGTCCTCGCCGCCTTCGTCGTAGTCGTGGCGTTTCGACGATGACTTACGACGTAACTGTAGGGACTTCACGATGTCCATAGCCTTGAAGATTTTAGAATAATAAACATTAGTCAGTTATTCCACCGTAACATTTTTTATATTATAGAAAGGCTTTTTTTTTCAAATCCTTGTTTATTCAAAATCTCCTTAGAATAATCATATCGCTCCCTTCCTGGAATAAGGACATAAGTAGCACTAACGGCATTTACATTTATTTAATTTATAAAATTATTTATTTAGGTTATATTATAATAGTTTAATTATAGCTATACGAGTCACGGTTCCTTATTTGAATTTTAATGAATGTCCTTGCCAGATGTTACTACCATTTAACATTAAAAATGTTCATCTTAATGTCGGACAAATTAGTAATGTGCTTTTAGGACCTCATTGTAGAACCTAGGAATATAACATAAAACATCCTATTTGATGGGGCTGATGGGACCGTGTAAATAGGTCCCACCAGGAAGGGTGCGGTGAAAAATAAAAAGTATGTAAAAAAAAATGCGAAAGGAACAGAGAACGTAAAGCGGTAGGTGATCTTGCCTATAAATAAATATAATAACAAAGACCCCAAATAAAAGCGTGCACTAACCTGCAAACTCAGCACCTCGTACGGAAGCAGCGGCGTCTCTGGACTCTCACTCTCAAGAAGAGTGGGAGCGTATTTAATGAATGCGTTTTGACGTCCACTGCGTATTATAGTCTCAGTTCTTCGGAGAATAATTTTCTCCAATATATCTTGCGTGACCAAAGCGAAAAATATATATATATATGCGGTATGATAGCTGCGGTGTCAATAATTTGTTATAATTTTTAATTGTGACATATTCCAAAATTTCTTCTTTTATGCGTCGAAATGAAAGCGGTGTTATTTACAAAAAAGTCTGCATGCTCCGTACTCGATCAATGAGATGCAGGTCAGAAACACATCTCATTATCTGGAGCGCAGCTATTATATTTATTTATAAGGGCGATCCATGCTCCCCGCGTTGAAAGTTCAAAGAACTTTCAAAAGAATTATGAAGGTAAGAGAGGAAGATTGATAAGAGAGAAAAAAGAAGAAGAAAATATATATCTAAATGAAGTAACATATTAAAGCGGTTATTACATTATGTTCGTAATAATTTATTGATTCGGTAGCGGAAATAATTTGACGATTGAGCGTTTGAAACAACCAAATTTCGTCTTTACCGTCGCTACTCTGACTATACCATCATCACCGGGATGAACAGCGATTATTACACCTATGGGCCAAGTTAAAGGTGGAGAACCTTCCTGTTCTACAAGCACGACAGTACCTTCTTTGACAGGTTTATCTGGAGTCGCCCATTTTTGCCTTCTTTGTAACGTATGCAAATACTCCAGGTGCCATTTTTTCCAGAAAGATTGAACCATATTATCTAACAACTGTTTGCGATGTGTAAGAGTGATGTGTTGGTCAGATAAATTAGCAGCAGGTAAATATTGTAATGGCGTTGACATTAAAAAGTGTGCGGGTGTGATAACTTCGGGGTGTGGGTCAGAAGATACCACGTTTAAAGGGCGAGAGTTTAATATACATTCTATCTGTACTAATACAGTTACCAATTCTTCATATGAAAGTAGTTGATTACCGATAACACGGTATAAATGAGTTTTTAAACATTTTATGTTAGATTCCCACATCGCACCAAAATGTGGAGAACGAGGAGGAATCATTTTCCACTCTATGCGACGTGTTTTCAATTCGTATGATATTGCTGATTCAAATTTAGGTGATATAAGGAAACTATATAGCTCATCAAGTTTCGCCTTCGCTCCGACGAAATTCGTACCATTATCTGAATATAAGTATGATACTGGACCTCGTCGTGAGATAAATCTCTTAAAAGCTGCCAAAAAGGTGTCAGTAGTTAAATCAGAAACTAACTCGATATGAATAGCCTTGGTGACTAAACATATAAATAAGCAGATGTATGCTTTTTGAGCATGTTGACCTCTACGTCGTGTAAGCGTAATGCGAATAGGACCGGCATAATCAACACCAGTATGTACAAAAGCCTTTGCTTCGGAGACACGGTACACAGGAAGATCAGCCATTTGGGGTGTCGGATGCGAAGGGTTGACTCTAAAACATATATTACATTTTCGGACCTGAGACCTAATAACAGTCCGCGCGTCTAATATCCAGTATCTTTGGCGTAAAATAGACATCAGGAGACTAGGTCCCGTGTGGCAATTTATAGCGTGATAATGTTGAATAATTAAATCTACGACATGGTCGTGTTTCGGTAAAAGGGCTGGATATTTGGCATCGAATGGAAGTTTCGATTTAGAAAGTCTTCCGCCAATTCTTAAAATACCCTCATCATCTAAAAAAACTGCGAGATTCTGTAGTTTCTTAGACGGCAATTTACTACATTTAATTAAATGTATGTCCTGTTTAAAATACTGAAACTGGACAGAGCGAATAATAAATCGCTCAGCAATTATTAAACCTGCAATAGACTTAAGATTACTATCGTCTATTTTTCGAATAAAGCGAAGGATATAAACTACAGTAGATAGAAGTTTATCCCACGAGGAAAAACGTTGAGACAACTGGCATAACAAAGGCGGTTCCGACTGAGTAGTCACCGTCAAAACATTAGTTTTATATTCAGGGAGCTCCTCATAGCTTGCAGTAGAAAAAGGTGTAATCGGCCAATATTCGGGTGTACTACATAACCAAGAGGGGCCGTTCCACCATAATGTATGAGAAATTAATTGTGATGGCAGCATACCACGGGAAAGACAATCACTAGGGTTCTCAGAGCCAGCAATGTGGTAGAAGTGCTCTGGTGTTAGATTTTCTTGACATTGAGCGACACGATTACTCACAAAAACTGACCAGCGGTGCGGTGATGAATGTATCCAAGATAACGCGATCATGGAATCCGAAAATGCATAAATTTCTGCAATTGGTATACGAGCAGCGTATGTATCGCGAACCGTTCGAATTAATTTGGACATAAGAACGGCTGCACATAATTCTAACCGAGCAAGCGTAGTAACTTTGGTAGGCGAAACCTTTGATTTAGCACACAGTAGACGTACTTTAACGTTTGAGTGATAAGTGGAGTGTATATATATCACACTCCCATAGCCATTCATACTGGCATCACAAAACGCAACAAGTCGCACAACACAATCAAGATTAACACCTATATGGCGTGGTATTTGAAGAGAATCCAGTAAAGGAAATTGTTGCGCTAGAGTAACAAAACATCTTACAATATGGTCAGGTGCTTGTTCGTCCCAGCCTATTTTACTTAGCCATAATTGTTTGATGAGCAATTTAGCGTACAAAATTATGGGAGCGACCAAACCAAGTACATCAAATAAACGAGCTACTATGGAGAGTATATTTCGCTTGGTACATTTTATATTGATTTGGATAGATTTGAAGAAGAAAATGTCTCTAGAAGGTTCCCATGACAAACCCAGAACCTTTGAAGGATTGTCTGTTGAGTCAAACTCAAGAGTCTTTCGATATGAGTCGGGAAGACTACTCATTAATGTCTGTGAGTTACTAGACCATTTTACTAAATCAAATGCGCCGGCCTTAAATAAAGTGATTAAATCTTGCGAAAGTCGCTCGGCAATAGTCTCATCATTTACAGATAAGACAAGATCATCCATATAAAGGTATGAAGATGCAATTTCGGCAGCTTCAGGATAATGCGGAGTCATGTCAATAGATAATTGTCGAATAGTCCGCATAGCTAAATAAGGACTTGATTTAAGTCCGAATGGAACGCGGTTAAATTGAAAGGAGCGTACTGACTCGTTTTTATTAAAACGAAATAAGATGCGCAAATATTTACGCTGTTCAGTAGGTACACCGATTCGAAGATACATCTGTTTAACATCAGCATTCATGGCTACAGGAAATAAACGAAAACCTAACAACAGCAAGAACAAATCTGCTTGCAAATTAGGACCAACATGTAGAATATCATTTAAGGAAAGTCCAGTATGTGTTTTTGCGCTTGCATCAAGCACTATGCGCGGCATCGGTTTCTCTGGTCGCACGACTGCGTGGTGCGGTATATAATACCCGTTATTATTAATTTCTAATTCATCAACTTCGCTTAAGTAACCATTATCAATATAATCTTGTATGACCTTATTATAACTTTCTCTTAACGTGGGTTGATGATGAAACTTCTTTTCTAAAGCAACAAATCGACGATGAGCCACGGTACGTGAGTCACCTAGTTCAAGTGGGTCTTTACAAAACGGCAAAGAAACGATATAACGCCCTTCTTCATCACGAGCCACTGATGAAATATAAATATTCTCACAATCAGTCTCCTCCGGAGATAATCGGCGCAACTGAGGTAACTCCTCTAGTTCCCAAAATTTATGAACTAAATCATTTAATGCTAATGCGGTAAAAGTAGGCATACTTTTCGAAATTACGTCAACATGCGGGTAATCACCTACTAAAACAAAACCAAACGCGGTTTCTATTGCAGGTGGAGCACGTGACTCGGATTTAATCCCATTTCCCCAATATATATATGGGAAGAGTTGTGCACCTAACACTAAATCAATAGGCCCCGGTATGTTCCAGCATGAATCTGCAAGCGGCAATCCTTGTAGATGAGCAAAATTGCAGTCACAATCTATTAACTGGGACGGTAATTGATCAGTTATGCGGTCAACAACAAGAGCGTGAATAGTGAATTTTTGTTCTAGATGTACACGAGATTCAATATCCAGATTTACATACCCTTTAATAGGTTGAGAAGACAATCCGATACCGTTGACAAAAGAATTATTTAATGGAATAACTGATAAATTAAGTACCCGACAGCAGTCAATAGTTATCAAATTATGCTGCGAGCCAATATCTAGTAAGCACCGAACCACTGTTTTACATCCAGCACTATCTTTAGATTGAGCATAGACTTGCGCTGTCGCTAACAAAATTGCAGCATTAGAGTTCGCTGTAGCAGAAAGTGCCATTGAATGGTTATTCTGAGGCGGAGCCGCAGGCGTAGGGTGCACTGAAAAATCACAAGATGGCAGTGAAGAAGGTTGTGTTGGTGAAATAACGGGCAGTGTTGAAGGATTGCAGTGCCCAGAAGATTTATCGCGGTTAGTTTTTTTACAAGTTAATAAATGCATATTTGTGAAATTATTTCTATCAAAATGTAGAAGGCTGTGATGACGTTTGTTGCACATTTCGCAAACAGACGACGATTTACATTTTGATAAGGTATGTGATGTACTTAAACAATTAATACATCCATGTTTATACTTAATGAAATCAAATCGTTCTTTCGCAAGTAAATCCCTATATTTCGTGCAGCGATAAAGGTGAACATGGTTACTATTATTACAATAAGCACAACATGGCGGGGGAGTACGCTTTCTAGTAGCAGCGGGAACAAGAGCTGAAGCAGGTTCAGAAGTGTTCGAAATGAATGCATTGTCACTCGCGAGGAAGGCATTGTAACTATTATGTGTGCGCGGCTTGTGTAATTTTGTAAGTGTTTTATTCAGACCACTATTTGCATTGAAGTGCGAGTGAACTGTGTTAGAACGTTCCAAAATCTTAACTTGATCTCGAATAAAATTTATCAAATGTTCCGTAGTTGGTATTTCGATATTACGAACTGACATTTCAAATGATTGAGCAGTTTGCATGTCTATTTTTCTCAATGCGGAATGCATTAACATGAAGTCTGTCAAATCCGGAATGTCTAGTAATTTAAGAGCAGACACGGATGACGCAAAATTCTCTATAATATGATCTAAACTTTTGGTGTTGGTGAACAATTTTTCATATCTAAAATATTATTCAAATAATACGTACCTAACGCACGTTTATCTTGATACTTTTTTACTAAATTATCCCAAATTATTTGATATGTATCACCGTTAGGCAATATTCCAGCGGTTACCTTTAAAGCATCATGTGTTAATTTTCCTATGAGGTATTGTACCCTCTGCGAGTCTGACAACTGCTCGTTGCCATGTATATTAATTTTAAAAGATTCGTAAAAAACAGGCCAATTCTCCATCTTTCCATCAAAACTCGGTAAATCAATAGGCGGTAATTTTATTATAAATTTAGCGGATTCATGACTGTCGGTCCGCGACGGTAAAACCGTAGAGCAATTATTTAATATCTTATTGCGGACACGTTTTACACGAATATACAAATCGTCAAAAGATTCCAAACTCGAATAGTTGGCATTCCAATCTGGATTCAAAGATAATTTTGTATCATTAATTTGATCTATAATAGTTTCAAATTTAAGTTGCAAATCGTCGATGGTCTCAGATTCGGTCAGGAAATTTTCGTTGGAGCGGGAATCGAAAGATGTTATATTAGTTGATAAATTATAAATGCGGTTAATGCGAGAAAAAAGCATTTCCTTTTTCTGTTCTAGCTTAGCTAGAGAGAATTGCGGATTTGGTTGCGACATTTTAAAGTATAATGACGCGAGATATAAAGAAAAAAGAGCGTGAGAATGCGGAAAAAAAAGGAACAAAACTTATGTATGCGGTGATATGAACGTGGATATAATCCGGCTTACGAAGGACCAATGATGGGGCTGATGGGACCGTGTAAATAGGTCCCACCAGGAAGGGTGCGGTGAAAAATAAAAAGTATGTAAAAAAAAATGCGAAAGGAACAGAGAACGTAAAGCGGTAGGTGATCTTGCCTATAAATAAATATAATAACAAAGACCCCAAATAAAAGCGTGCACTAACCTGCAAACTCAGCACCTCGTACGGAAGCAGCGGCGTCTCTGGACTCTCACTCTCAAGAAGAGTGGGAGCGTATTTAATGAATGCGTTTTGACGTCCACTGCGTATTATAGTCTCAGTTCTTCGGAGAATAATTTTCTCCAATATATCTTGCGTGACCAAAGCGAAAAATATATATATATATGCGGTATGATAGCTGCGGTGTCAATAATTTGTTATAATTTTTAATTGTGACATATTCCAAAATTTCTTCTTTTATGCGTCGAAATGAAAGCGGTGTTATTTACAAAAAAGTCTGCATGCTCCGTACTCGATCAATGAGATGCAGGTCAGAAACACATCTCATTATCTGGAGCGCAGCTATTATATTTATTTATAAGGGCGATCCACTATTAGTTTAAATGCTTTTAAAACAGAGGACGGCTACTTTGTAAATATTTGTAGTGCTTCATACTAGTGTCACAAATCTAGCTTCAACTAAGTTTCTGCGAACGTACTTTAAATTATCAAGGATGTATTGGGAGGGCTGAATATTTGAAACTTAGTATTTAATGATTGGAGAGAACCCATGTTGCAAATTGCTCCAATTGTCTGTCTATACAATATAACCTAGGACAAGATACAAGGTTGATTAACTCTTACAACTTTGGAATAGCCCTGGGATTCGATTGCGAAAAAGCGTTAAAACAGAGAATATGGTCAGCATTTTGGTTAATAAGGAAATAACACTTTTATTTAAGATTCTCTAAAACTACGGAAGTTCAAATTAAAATTCAATAATATACGTAATTAATGACTCTTTTTAGTCTACTTTTCCTACTTACAAGTTATTTCAAAAGCTTGTAATTATTATGTAAAACAGTTTTTTCCCTTCAAAGTCGGCTTTTCACTTAGGACTATATTCTAAGATGGGTGCCACATACAGTATATAATGAAAGAGGAATATTATCGCTAAGTATAAATGTAAATATATTTGGTCACCTGACGTCGATTAGCTGCCTGGTCCTTTAATATAATGCTGATGGCGAGGTCACAAGGCCATTCTAACAGAGGATCGTAAGGACCAGTGACGAGCCTCACCGTTGATGTAATATGCCTGCCTCTCCATTTACCGATACCGTTAAGATTTAACTCTGCCTGAAAACCACAAACTATTTTTAATAAAGAAGAAGAAAAAAAATTACAATAGATATTCATTTTAAACTGTTACTAAAATTGATCCCTCTCTGCCTTAATATCGACGGGACGTTCATTAGTTTACAGAGTGTCTTTCAAAGAGTACGCTGGATTCTTCAGTAACCTGAAATCTGACAGGGTGTATAATAAAACTTTATGCTTAATCAGAGAATAAAGAAGAATGATCTTATGGTGAACCAGTGTAAACGTTATATATACTGGGTCTGAGCAACAATCCCACGGTCTAACCATACTTGCTTTTTGAGTAATATTGTATGTACTATCAAAGGTATACACCACTATAATTATTTTGATCTCAGTATGATAGATTATCGAATTCAACCCTGATTAGAGTTCCGCAATACTTTTAAACACACCAAAATGTTGAATACGCTAAAGCCCCTCAGACTAGTCGATGTTGACATTAATTGGGCCTCTTAGTTCGAACACCTCGATGTCATCCTAATCGACAAATTAACCTTTAATGCTCACATCTAGTGAGTGCGGAACGCCCACTATTGGTCTTAGATCGCTTCTGCTTGCACATGTTGTTATATGCATGGAACAAAACTTCACTCTCTTTACACTTATGTTCGCCCTATTCTTAAGTATAAGTTTTTGGTTAAATGTTACGAATTCGAATTATTTTATTTGTATTAAGTTTTGTATCGCAGTTCAAAACAAAAGCGTACGGTTGTTATTGCTTTCATTATTGATAATTCCATTCAATTGTAAATTTGGATGTATGCATGATAAGAAAAATAATTTTGCGTTCACCTTGAGCGTGTAACCATATTTACTCGTACGAAACAGTGGACTGCTGAGGACTACATCATTGTCTTTTGCTTCTTTCATACGTGTTGTAAAATTGTCTATCCTCCATATGAAATGACCTGTAATACGTTTTTAATACTGTTATATGTTTTAGCATTTCACTACAAACTCACTTAATGACAATAAATGACGATGTAGTATAAGATGGTAAACACGCTAAACCACTAAAACCAAAGTCCAAAGTCTTAAATTTTCCAACATACGATGGTACTGCAAGAACATTTCTCAGAGTCAGATTTCCTCACGATATTTTCCATCAGAATAAGCCGTCATCGTTACCAGTTTAAATGAGTCAATTTAAGCGAATTCCGAAAAATTCGTTTGTACTAAATGTGGTTTAAACCTGTGGATATTGCATTAACATTCCACGGTTCCCTGTTACTACGCTGAAGCTATTACTGGTTTCAGCATGAATGGGTCGGCTCGCCCGGGGTCGTACCACCCTCTCACAGAAAACCGACGTGAAGTAACAGTGCTTGCACTGTTTCGTTTCGTTCGGTCAGTGAGAGCGCCGGAGGCTCACATATTTAAAAGGCCGGCAACGCACTTGCAATTCCCCTGGTGTTGCTAGTGTCTATGGACGGCGGTGATCACTTACCATCAGGTGACCCACCTGTTCGTTTGCCCCTATAATATAAAAAAAAATACTATTAAAGAAATATTGTTTTTATGTGACTCTGCAATTATTTGACACCTGTTCCTGTGAAAAAGGAGTAAAAAAGTGATCTTTGGTTTCACCAAATTAAGCCCACCATCATCACTGCCGGTCCCGTGTTGGTCGAAGATGACTCTCGATTGAAAGTCTGCGAGCTCAGTTCTCAGTTTGTGGTAAGATTTCGTCAGAGCCCTTAGATCTCGCATCACGATGTCCATCCTGGACGACTGCTCCGAAGCCTCAGCCCTGGCGTTGGCAGTTGCTACTTCCAATACCGCTAATCTGTCTATCGACTTGGAAAGAATAAGATAAGCACATTAATATTTTCTTAATTGTTTGAACCTTTCAACTTTTACACCTACCTTTACCTTACAAACTTTAACTGTTTGATAACGAGTCCATTGTTCCAATAATTACATTTTCATTATCATATATTATGTATGTTTTGTATATAATCAGTGTAGATGTAGTATTTCAAGTGTATTTATTTATAAGTTTTTACTTCTAAAAACTACTAGTTTAGTCATAAACAAACACCCACTTTTTTACTGTAATTTTATACTTACTTCCTGTTCTTCTTATCTTATCATATCCATTAAAATAATTAAAGGTTGGCACAGTTAAATATTTAGTTGTTACTGCTTAGTCGCTACGGAAAAGTATAAACGTATGTAGCATAGATAATTTTATGAAAAGTCTTCTATCTACAAATAAAGATCAGAGCAAAATCGTTCCATTTTTATTGGAAATAATACCGGACAAATTAATTTTATAGCATAGCAGAAATGGCAGTATAAATGGGGTTTTGTTTATACTGCGTGCATGCAACAACTACAAAAAAACAGTTCAGGCGAGCTTTATACCATCATCATTACTATATTTCTATAGTTCCGTCAGGATGTATTCCTTCATTTCAAGCTCAGGTTCACTGTTTTCCTAGGAATTACGGTGCGTTTACTCACTCACGTGTTTTAGTTACATTGTAATAACTGCCACTTACTGGTCTTTCTGCTTCACTGTTCTGCAGTTCAGCTCTTAACACCGACAGCTGTGCTAGTTGCTCTGACGATCTGCGAGCTTCCAATAATTCCGCTTCCAGAGCGGCTCGATTTTCAGCATTCCGTTCCCTTTCCTCCTCCACGGTCTGTTTTAAATATGTTATGACTTCCTCTGGAAATAAAGATTCAAGTTTGACTACAATGTTCTTAACTGGCGATGTGAATTTTGGATGGTAACTCGCTAAGCCTAGAAATGGAAGTGGTTCTCAAGTGCTGCTGCTGAAATACACTGATCTAATTTTACAACACTTATGGGGTTTCACTGAGAGAAACCAATAGAATACAAATAAATGCAAATGAATGTTATATCACTTACCCTACTAATTTACCTTCAAGCTTAAAACCTCTCACCTATCTTCTGTCGGTGGGTTCTATCGTCACTTTGCCCTAGATAAAGGTGTGGTCGTATTTATAATAGTACGGTAAAATGTTATATGAACTGCAGCAACTCTTAGGAGATGAGGATATATAGGCATTCAAAATCAGTATACCTTGTTCTGATATAAGCTCTGAAAAACCCAAAAAGGCATCTACAGGATAAATAAAATGACAGAGGTTTGCATTTGTGCACGTATCACGCAAAAACTTCTGGATAGATTTTGATATATTTTTACTTTTATTGACACTTGGCCCTTATCTAAAGTGTCTTAAGACCCCCAAACGTCTAAAGATCTAAAAAAAAATTACACGTACAGCAACATGTGTTTTTTTTGCCTTAGAGAAGGAGCATACCATGTGCCGCGTATGCGGAGAAAAGAGGATATAAACTGATAATATTGTTTAAAAAGAAATTATGTAAGCATAGTGCATTTTTGCTTTTGTTTTTTTTTATATCTCTGAACATAAAATATATCGTTAAGATTATAAACATCACAAACGCAGTCGCTGGTATTGGCTAGTCTAAAATAGAACTTGACGAAGTACGTTTCTATATTTCAAAACGACAAACTTATTTTAAGCATTAATATGAATTAATTT
This sequence comes from Antheraea assamensis, assembly GCA_035772565.1. Lineage (NCBI taxonomy): Eukaryota > Metazoa > Arthropoda > Insecta > Lepidoptera > Saturniidae > Antheraea > Antheraea assamensis. The sequence goes on along the minus strand of JAQQSE010000046.1, from coordinate 316,496 downwards.
GTTTATAGGAAAGCTACTTAAAAATGATTACCAAGTCTATTAACAGTTCGGATCCTGTTATCGTGCTGGGTGAGTGCTTGCTCGAGCAGCTCTCTCTCGTGCTGTTCGTGGACGATGCTGCTTACTGCGCTTTCAAGCCGCATCACAGTCGACAACTGTTGGCTTTGCAGCTCCTTCAGGTTTACAGAAAATGTACAATATATTTATTCACAACTTTAAAACTATTCTAAACACTATTCTACGCTGAAAAGGTTGATGCCAAGTACCAAATAAGTGTCTTATAATCAGATAGTCATTTTGCCTTTTATATTATTATTTATAGAGTTTTCAATCACGCTGTATACTGTAATATAAAAAAAAAACACCTGTAAAGCCAGTTGGACATTTGCCAAATCGTGCTTGAACTGTGCCGCCCAATTCGCTGATCTGCTTGCTTCGTCATCGACAGCGGCTCTCAGTGAGACCAAAGTTGACAGAAAATGTTGGCTTCTTTCTTCCACTATAACTAATTTAGACCGAAGGGTATCCAGTTCCGTTGACTGGATCTCACGGTGACTCGACTCTCCTGTGATAACCAATCTGTAATTTTTACAGTAACTTTTGTACACATTTTGGCATTCATCACAGTGCCTTTCAGTATGACAGATACCACAATGACTAATTATCATCACACATAACTATTCACTTTCTGATGTTAACAAACAAACGAAATTTTCCACAGTCGAACCCATTATTCAAATATTATTTTTAACACTACCTTTGTTCGTGATAGCCATTTATTATACAGTATTTTCTTGCTCTCGGATTTATATTTTTACTTTAACATTCATGGTATTAATATAATACATATATGACAATGACCACTACGATAGAGTATTACGCGAAGCCAGAATTATTAATAAAAAACAATTTAGGTCCACAGTTTAACCATCGGACTTTTTGAAAAGCAAATATGTTTTCCAAATTTTCGATTTCAACATTACTTTTATCTGTTGGGGTCGTTTATTATATAGTATTTTTTACTCATTTAATATTAACTATTTTTAAATATATTATCGAAAAATCTTATATTAATAATGGAATGACATATTTATATTTCCAGAGTCTAACAGTCTGAAAATCGGTCCAGAATTTTATAAAATTATATGTATACTAGTAAGCCCAGCGGACGTTGTCCTGCCCTTATAATAAAAAAAATATATATTCATGTGCATGAAACACTTAAGGCGGCTTGACTTTTTCCGATTCTTTCAACAATTATCATTATATTTCAACCAATTTATAAAAAAAACCTTCCCCGTGAATCTATCTATTGGTGAAGACCGCATTACAATGCGGTCAGTAGTTTTTGAGTTTATCGCGATCATTCAGACAGACAGACAGACATGGCAGACAATTTTGTTTAATAATATATTGATGTGTATATATATATATATATATATAACGATATATAAAGATTGATATATTTACATATTTACATACAAATACATTAAATAAAAGGAAATAATTCAATCTTTAATTTTTTACATATTAAAAATATGCCAAAATCAAACGCATGTTAGTCTTTGTTCAAGCAGTCGCTTCGAGTAGAAACTATCACTTTAGTTCTTCTTCACTATCACTTCTTTAGAAGTTATCTATAACTAGCTGCTACCCGCGACTTCGTCCACGTGGAATTTAGTAAACAACTTTTGTTCAGTGTAAAGTTGCACATAGGGTGCGCGCGATGCTGGACACTGCTTCTTTAGTTAAATATATGTGCATGAAACCTATATTTTTTACACTAAAAGTAGATTAAGTTACTTCTCATAATATCAGCTGTCTGCCAGACAAAGTCTCGTTGAAATTAGTCTAACCGTTTCGAAGATTAGCCGGAAAAAATAAACAGACAGAAAACAAAAAGTTTAAATATTTGTTTTTTTTTGTTATAAGTATATTTTCATATCCCTTTAATGGAAAACTGCTATTTTGACCTTGTAAGCAAACGCTTCAATGTATTTGTACAGATGATTATAAAAAATACTCTGTGAGAAAAAACGTTAGCAATGTTCAAAGCAAAAAAATATTTATGGTTGAATTTCGATGAATCAACAATCAAGACTATCGAGTGACGGTGAAAGAAACCCGAATTAATAAGAACTTGAGGAAAGCTACTGTTACTCTCGTCCGCAGGAAGTGTACCTCTCATTGCCCTGCACATGTTCCTCGGATGGTGCTAAAGAGTAACACATTTTTGGCCGCTGCACTGTTCCACATAAATTGTACCTCACAGCGATAAATAGAATAATTAATCCAACGACGGTAATAAAAGATGGGCACTCTATCTAGCCATACGATTAAATAAATAAAATGAGAACTAAGATTAAAAGTCTTAGAATTAAGAGATAAATATATATATATTTTTAATAACACATTCTTAAATTCAGCTTTACAAATATGACTAATCATCTACTACTTGCTGCTTTCATAGGCAGATCTAGAATAATAAGTAAATAATGATGTCGTACTTGATATTAGCGACTTCCCTCTCCAAGTATGTGAGACAATCCTCCATCGGTATTGTTCGAGGAGTCCACGTGTGGTTACTGACGGGAACGGGTGGTGTCGGTGCCGGCATGCTAGCGTGACTCGATGTCGTCGAGTTACGGGTCTAGAGAAACACATTAAAAAAACATAACATTATTCTTCGTATCTGCGTAAATGATATAAACGAAATAGAAAGAAAGAGAGGATCAACATGCCCCCTGTCTCTTTCGATGAATGCGGTGACTGAAAATTTTATGTTTAGCAACAATATTGATGCCGGAATATTGGGCTATTTTAGTGTTTTTTTTTTTACAAAAATATGCACTAATTTAAAAATCATGTTAATATAAACATGAAGTATGAATTTCTCATTTTTACTAACTTATATTGTGCCCGTCTCAATATTATTCATACAAATATGGTTAGTCTAAAATACTCTGTAGAATACTTCGTCTATGGTTTTCGTGTTATGGTAGTATTGTGAAATGACTTTGAAACGTTTTTATGTTACGTACCTACGCAATTAAAAAAAAAGCAAATTTTCAATAATAGTGTTGATATTCGAGTATATCTTTAATTCAGCTTAAAACTTTTTATAACTTATCAAATAACGGGTTTTAATACAACGAATGAGAGTTAGAAGCGTCAAATAGATATTAAAAATATTTTGAATTTATTTCCATGTCTATATTTCTCCTATTATGTTGCAAAAATCTGTTGAAAATTTTGACCAATAAAAGACCGCAAACCTTTTCCATCTGAGGACAGTCTTTGACGTGGGTTTCCTTGTGTTTCCTCTGTATCCAAGCGCCGCACCTGAGTGGACACTGTTCCAGTATACTGCCGCATTGTTTTAAGTGAATCTGTTTCAAAACCATGTGTTACAGTAACTATTTAAAGGATTATAAATATATATCTATAAAAATCAGTTGTAGAATGTATGTTGCATCATGTATGTTGAAGTTGCATCACTTCAAAACCACTTTATTTCATTACTTGGTCGTGCTGTAAAGAGAAAATTTGGTCACACGAAGCCGGGGCGAACAGCTGGTAAATAATCATATATTAAAAAATGTTTTTCAACAATTTCATTTGCACCAATATTAGCGCGAAATAACAGTTCAATGATCGGAGCTTTTTAATTAGCTACAACACTCTGCACAAATCTAAAACCTGCGTCTACTCTTCAACTTAGATGGATTATAGTACCTATAGCTTATCAATTGGGAATACGCTAACACTTGGTTTATAGAATAATCTTGAATGAGTATCTATATATAATAATAATAAGATAAGTTTTAAAAAAGGTCAATATGCTTGAATATTGATTAAACGGAAACTTTATCATTCTGTGGTATGTTTATATAGTCTGTGCCCGCATGTCCGTAGATGTTTTGTTGGTTGTGTAGTTTCGATTGTTAAAGATGTATTCGATGGAGAATAAATAAAATCAATTTATATTAAACTGTTATCAATAACCTAAAGTAACAATAATACTTATAAAATTAATTAAAACAAATTAGCTGCTAGATTATGTTCGCTAGCATCAGAGAAAATCTGTGTTATATTTTCTAAATCAAATATCCACGTTGATCTATAATTAAATTGCCATATACTTTTAATCTACATATATGGATATCTTCAACATACATTTTTATATATTACATTACCAATATTGTTGCGTATGTCCTTCGATATCTGCGATAACACACCTCGCCGATCTTATCAAATTGTAATACGTTTAGCTCATCGTGCAAACGAAGAGTACATACATACAGTAGCAATGTACTTAATAAATATAATCGTGAGGGAAAATAAAAGAAAAGAAACCTTTGTAACCAATTAGAAAAGGGAGGAGGTTCTGAATTCGGTACTTTCTTTTAAGTATACTCATAACTTCGGCATTTATAAACCGATTTGGAAAATGATTATTTTATTATATAGGGGTATGTTTTACGAGGGTCCAATTTTTATTTAATTACCATTGGACCTTAGATTTCTAAAATGTATGTATGTATATTTTTCTAATATATAGTTATTAAGATATCAGTACGCTTATGAGAATCTAAGACTAGGTAGTAAACGTTCATTTGCACGCACCAAATACACTTTGATGCAATGTTTTTACAGTAGACTATTATGAAGTCGGTTTTATTTTGTGTTAAATGTTTTTTTGTTTATATATTAATTTTCGGCGAAAATTTAATCTTGGAAAGTGAACCTGAATACACCACTTGTTGATTCATGACGATAAAACGTTCATATAAATAAAATTATAGAGAACTGCTATTGTACGTGCATTACGCTAAAACTATTCAATAGATCCCGATCTTTTTTTTTTAAAGTTTTAAACTAAAATATAATATAATGTTATAAGCACAACGCGTTCAACGATGTGTTTTTCTTGTCGTGGAGAAGTGGGACAAGCGGTGTGATGTTATTTTTTTTCCTCTGTACATAAACACTTTTTTAAGATAACGAACTAGGTAGACGTAAGTGCCGACTACCAGCTACTTTTCAATAAGAATGCCCACGTCAAGTGAGTAACCAGAAAGTGCATTGAAAGTAATCACGTTATTTTACTCTTTTTGTTTACCAAATCCTTCAGGTTCGTATGAGGAACTTTCTCGTAATATTGAACGATAGACACTTCAAAGTTATGGTTAAACGCTAAACCTATAAAGTATAAAATAGATTCATAACATCAAAATTAATTATTACCGTTTACTCAAATCAATAACATGATTCAACTAAAATATTTATATTGGAATTAATAAAGAATTATGTAGGTATATAGCAATTAATTTCTTGACTATAAGTCAAGTTAGTCATCATCAAGTTGGCTTTATAACGGGAACGAGACGCACGAGTCTTGCTGTTAAATCCACTTCAGAATCAATAACAACAATTTTAAATTTTCGAGCGCTTGTGAGTGTAGATGGCGTTAAAAGAAATTACTGATAAAATAAATATCACAAACATTTACAGTTACAATTATTCATTCGAAATACTTAGAAGATTTACACTGAGACAGTTCAATAGACACTGATAAAAACGAATGTAAGCAAGTGGATCCGTAATTATAGGTAGTTACTGTTCCTGCATGCCAATACAATCAAGAGGTTAAAAGTAAACGTTTGTACTTATTGCGGATGGCGTTACAACAAATTTAAAGGTTAGTAAAACGTCATTAGATGATTTATTTCCAAAATAAATAATCTCCTATAAGGCTTCAAGTTACCTGTAACTGTCCCATTTCAAATATCTCGTTGCAGAAGTAACACGGGCTGTCTTTCGCATTCTTACTCCCTAACATATCCAGCCCGTCCATACTCTTCCGCATTAAGCTCATCTTCCCGCCGATGTTCACCACAAAGCACTGACACTTCACAGTCGATATTTTAAATATCTTTTACACATATAAAACTGTTTATATCCTACAAATATTAAAAGCGAGAAAGTTTGTATGTAAGTATGGATGTTTGTTACTTATTCATCCACAAATTAATGAACGGATTTTGTTGAAACTTACGATAATAATGGCATATATGGCAACGGCCTATACATCAGAATTACTTGTAGACTATAATATATAAAGATATTATTGAAATTGGTCATAATATAACGACCAGTTTATAGTAAATTTGACAAAAACCTTCCACCTGAGAGATACCTCTGCGAGCGTTGTAAAAACCGTTAGAGATACACAAAGGTATGAAAATTTATTTTATGAAGATATATATACAGACGAAGTCGCGGGTAACTGCTAGTAATCTAAAAATATAGTACTTAAAGGGAAGCCATCAATATTTAAAACTTTATTTCTTTTTCGTGCATAAACATAGTTAGAGACGGACATTATATTTCTTCGAGGAATTATATAACATATAAATATCGTTAACGACTTCCTACATCATTTATTGGATAGATGGATAACTTTTACATAATGTATTTTCAAAAGAAATATATGTTATTTGTAACTAAAAGAATTTATCCATTATGCATAATTTAATGAATAATAACTTGTTATTTACATTCAAAATTTAATTATGAAAAAGTATGATGGATATTGCAAAATAAACGCGTCATAGATTATGGACACTAAGTAGACACTTAATTCTTCTGTTATCAACACGCATCAAACACTACAGTATCTTCATCATACCCATGATCAATATTGAGATTGATCAATCAAAGAACTGAGGTAGAATAGAAAAAAATATACATAACAGTAACCTGTTGTTTGCGACTACATTAACGTGAGAATAATATTAAAGTTTCACGAGAACTAACTGGGCTAAAAAATGGATCAACATTATTGTATATTGTAATTATATCACTACTGTTTAAACCTCATGGAGATGCGTAATTGCCTAAGCCCTTCTTCGGATTCTATTCTGAAAGTTACATCCAATTTCACGCAATAGTTGTAAAGTTATACGCGTTTTAATGCGGAAAATGTGCAATATGATTATATGACTATTTAGTAGACTATTTAGTATCTGTGGCTTCGTTGTTATCGAGACAGCTTTTTTTATTTCATGGGAACTACTTATTTCATCTAGACGAAGAGTAGTCTAACTTTTATTATTTACCTTGTAAATAACTATCTATATATGGAAATACAGTTCCTTTAAGACTCAAGCCATTCGATACGGAATTTTTCATGGACAGTTCTAGGCTACTTATTTTTTTGATTGTATTGACCTTTTACAATTTTTATGCCCAACGAGATAGGTGGGAATCAGCTAATTGATATATAGCCTCTACTCTAAAATTAAATTATGTTTATTATTTTTTATCATTATCACTCAGCCGTCGTGCAAAAGCATAATGGTATATACTTCAAATAATACTCTGAAAAGTCCTCTATCTACCAATAAACGATCAGAAGATAAAAGATAATACGACACAAAAATCACACCTTAAAAATCACTACAAGATAAATTTAATTATTTCTTTTTTATATTAAAATAATAAAAAAAAAAACTAAAAATGTAACCACATCACAAAACGGCACTATCCATAACAAAGAACACGTTTAATCCTTATATTGTTTATAACGTAATGATTCAGAGTTATCACACACCGTGATATGATACGGGGCGTTGTTCTGATAACGTGCGCAAATACTCCTTTCATAATCTGTTAAATTGCTGAATAGGTCAAGGCGGTGTTTTGTGTATGGGATTTCTTGTTTGGCATTGACGCATAATACCTGAAATGTTTTTATAGACATAGCCGTAAATCCTCTGTTAAAAAATAACCAAATTGCTGCCCTCGGAATTTGATTGTAGTCGGAACATTTTTGTGTTGCGTCATTTGGTTTGTTGTTGAGATATTCATCTAAATATTGTTAGGTAAATTATTAATACATACATATAAATCATTACACAATTAGAGTACAGTCATAAAAACACTTTATAATGTAGCCGCAGTCCGTCGCAAGATTTCTTCCTTTTATTTATGTGTATTCGCTTCGATGCTCAAAATAGAATTCAACACGGATGCACTGTAGCGCGCTTATATACCTTTCAAAATAGGGTGGAAAGCTGACCCATTTTTCCTGGATCCCACGGTTGGTGATTCATCCGCAGTTTATATATAAACAAGTTCGCATACATGTTGTAAGAAATGGTCGACATTTGATGCGAGCAAAATTAAGCCCGGTGAAGGTGTAAAGCGAGTTATGACTGTTAGCGTTAATGTCAGAGCATTCAAATCTATATAGAATTACCGTATAGTCTGGTAAACAGATAATTTTAATAGTATCGCATTTTTACAGCCCGCTCTTCCTAAGACCATTCTTCATAAGGCTGGGCACGTCACCCTTTATAACCACATCATTAGTGACTTAACATTTTATCCGTTTTATATATAGCAGCAAGACATAGTGATTATACTGTGCTTGATTGTATGTGCAATCCAAAATCAATAGTGACCATCGAGAGATATAAATCCACCGACAGTCATTCCTAAAACATGACAAATCTAAAGAGAGATACTGTATCGAGTTTATCACCCTGGACATGATGTTCGCAACCCAGTCAGGTACAGGCACTCCATCACACGGCTTAGTTACTGGATACACAACATTGGACCTTGGGTTTCGGAGTAAACCAGAGAACTCTTCTAAATCGCATAGGAAATGTATAGTGATTTAGATATTGGTAAGCTCGAGACAATCCAAGACCAGGTAGATACCTAACTATGATCAATGATGTTCTGATGCATTTTTAGAGTATATGTTTTTGAAGTCGGTTTTATTTTAATTTTAGATATGAAATGTTGACTAAATTGTCCACAAATATATTTCGCTTAACATACCATATTGTTGACAATAATCGCGTACTATATGCATTAATATACAGGGTTTTTTATATATCAAGGGGTATAGGAAATAAATTTTTGTATTATTGAACTGTAGTAAGCTATACGTATATATAAAATTGAAATGCGTGTAGTTAACCCGATCAATTTCTAAATTAGTTGAACCGATTTTGACGAGACTTTTACTAGCAGATTTAGAATCTTTCAGAGTACTATATAGGATACTAGTAGATACTCGCGACTTTGTCTACATTGTCATGTGCATGCGCACCACTTTACCGTGGCAAGAAATTACATATTACTCAATGCGTGGTGCTTATAAATTTGTAATTTCTTAAAACTTTATGTTAAATGAAGATATTGTGATAATTTACGATAAGGACTAAGTTTTTAACAAGTAAAACTAAAAAAAAAAAACCGAACTCCATCGAGTAGGTTTTGAGTGATTTGCGCATCACGACAGACTTCTATAATTTTATTTATAGAGAAGATATATCAATACGGTCTACTACAGGATTTAAGCAGTAATTGTCACATTTAACACCGATAATTTATACTCGTTAAAACGGTTAAGTATTTTTGAGAAAATTACAATTAAAAAATAAACAAGGTAACCCACTATTAGCCTGTATTAAACGGGTACTGGCAGTAGACACTAGTTAGTTATCGATTAAAGTATCCTACGTACATTCTATTCCATGACATAATCGACTTGTATGACAAATATCATTAGAATTCGTCCAGCCTTTTAAATGTAATTGAAGGACAAGCATTCAAACGAACGTACTTTCACGTTTATAATACACCTATTTATTAGATGTAAAGTATTAATAGTACCTTTAATGACCCACTCGAAGAATGACGAGGTGTATTTGCTAAATCTGTTTACATTAATTTATTTATAGTATCAACATAACCCTTAACTACATGATCACGTTCTGTTTTTTCAAAAGAGTTATATATCAGGTTAAATGGTCAAATGAAAAATACCTGCGATATTTAAATATTTTATGGGTATTGGAAAAAGACTACCATTTTTAAAAACTTCGCATTGAAGTGTTGATTAATAACGTCATCGTTGGAGTTTTCAGCGGGTTCTTGGAATGTTATATAGTGGATATTATATTTTATTCATAATATTGTGTTATTTGTCTCTATATTTTATAATATTGGTGGCGTTTTACGTAATGTAGTTTGGTTATTTTGCACAAGTGAAGTGGATGGGAAATAATGCTACGGTGCATAGATCCTGACTTTCCACAAAAACTCCCTGGAAAGTTCTAATAAAACGGCCATCATCTTGTTAGTTCATTGAAATGATCGCATGAAACTTGTAATACCTACCTAATTGTAATAACTTGTAGTACTCACTCGACAATGGTAGTAATAATCTACTAGAAGATTGGTTGCCAAAAATCAATTAAAAAGAAAAAAAGCGTCATCGTTAACGCTTGACGATTAAGGAAAATATCATGAGGAAATAGCGACCATTTTGACGAATACTCTTAGAATAGTGTAATTTAGAGGGGCATGTATTAAATTGTAGATTTATGTACATGCTTGTAGTTGCTAATACACGGTACACAGGCGTGGTGATTCATCCCGTAAATTCCCCCAAAAAGATTCTTTTACCTTAAGCGTTCAAAGAATGTCGTATCCAATGAAGGGAAATTTCTTATCATAAATTCTACTCCATTCGTCCGTCATAAATATCATATATTCAATTATAATTGACTGGTAATAATGTCCACTAAACATTTACAAATATACTAGCTACCGGTCCCGGTTTCACACGAGTTTACTTACAAATAAATTGAGACCGAATCTTTCCTTCACAATTCAACAATGTAATCAAATAAAATGGCAACTAAACCAAAATGAATGTCAAACTGTCAATACTTTTGAAGATCTCTCTCTCTTTACTGTCTTCTCTCTCACTCGCACACAGATTTTCTATATTTTAACCGATTTTTTTCACTTTGCCGTAGGTTTTTTCAAACATTTTGTTACATACAGACCTTGTCCTGAAAAATACAAACACAATAAAAATAAATAACTAAATACATGTAGTCGTTATAAAGTGACGCGCTTCGATATTCTTCAACTGATTTTTTTACCCAGGTATTTAAAATGACGCTATAAAATAAATGTGTATTTATGTTTCTTTCCGTTATAAAATAGTAAAAATATATTTTTTTTATCGTTTACAGGTCTAAGGGTTTGATCGTCCCTTGATTCAAATTCAGTAAGAGCAGTAACATTTTTTAAGTAATAGTGTTAGGTTTTACAATGATGTCCCAAAGCATATTATCAATTTGTCGGACTGCAAGTTTAAGAGCCATGTCAAGTCGGTTTTGGTGTCAAAAAGCTATCAAAGGGTGGAATAATATATGAACGATTAATGGTGATGCCTGGAATTGACTCCTCTCTCTGTGCATCCACTAAAAACGATTGTAACCTTAATATATTTTAAACATATGTATGTCAATAAGAATAATCCCATCGAGTTTCTTGCCGGTTCTTCTCGATAACTGAGTTGTTTTCCCGAACCGGTGATAGTTTTAGCATTCATAAGAGCTTTCTTAAGGCCAAAATTGAATATAGTATTTAAGATTTTTACTAAAATCTGACCTCATGTTACGTGAACCCATGATGGCGATATGCCAAGTCTAAGGAGAACTAGCTCTCAAATGTAGATTAATTACCGATAGAGTGATAGTTAGTTAGGGGGACATTAGATAAACTCATTCCACTATGCTACAGTTTCATCACGGTGCTATCCTTCATTGAAAGCCGAGGCTCATTGTATATGATATGTATTTACACCTAAATTTGTTTTCTACGCATTTATATTCAAAGTGGCCAAAGAGACTGGCGAGGACTGTAAAAATTTAATGACTTGTGGTCGAATTTCAACCACTGGGCGACCAGTGTATGTAAATATGTATGGTGTATAAATCAGAGTTATCTTCCTTTTTGTAACCAACTATTTTTAAACATTAAACCGTCTACTTTATAGCTAGGTTGCGGAGATAAATTATAGCTTTGAAATTTCAGTATACATCTTTTGTTTCTTTTAGGGGACATTCTAAGAAATATTTGGTATTGAGTCGCCCGACCGAATGGACATCGCTCTCAGGTTAAAGTTTCTTAGTATTTCATGCGAGCCCAATAAAAATACACTGAGTTCTTCATTTATATAATTTTACTAAGTGTGAATGACGGTATCACTCGCACACTAATATTCTAAAATTTTGAATGAATGTTGACGCAATTAAATAAATTAAAGGACCACTGCTACATAGGGAGCAAAAAAGTTTTAACCGCTCTGAATTTAGAAATGTGCTCTGAATGTAGAAAAAGCCCTACCACCATGCTATGGTTTCATCACGATGTTTTCCTTCACCGAAAGCTCTGATTCAATTGCTAGGATTCGAACCTTTATCCTTCGACGCTATGTCCGAACACACTACGAATTGAGCCATCATCGTTTCGCACTCTTACACCCTTCTTGATTATGGAGCATCAGCTGATTCAGTAACACACCCAAGCATATCACCAAAGTATATGTTATAAGAGGTGTATTGTGGTCGTGATTGCACTCCACATGACAAGGTCTTATACTCCATCATGGCAAAGTCTTATACTACATCATCATCATCAATCTGTAAGAGACCAACTGCAAGGTCATAGGCCTCCTCCCGAAGGAAGCTATGTGCATAATCACCACGCCGGCCCACGACGTATTGGCGATTTCAAAATATGAGAAATCCACTGTATAATCTATATTTTCCCACATACGATGGTAATACAAGAACATTTTTTAGGTTCAGGTTTTCTCACAATGTTTTCCTTCACCGTCAGCCGATAGTGTTACCAATTTAAATGAGTAAATGTACGTGGATTCTGAAAAATTCGTTGGTACATGCCGAGATTCGAACCTGCGCACATCGGATTGGTATTCCACGGGTCAAACCTCTCTACCACCACTACAGTTTGCATATAACCCGTATTTGCCGTTTGAAAGTAATTTTCCATCATTTCTGCTATCGTTTTCTTTTCGCGAAATACGTAATAGAGACAGTTTCACGTTTGTTTCGTTAGAGAAATATTCCTTTGGTCGAAGCCTAATGTTAAATGTAGAATCAAAGGTGATTTCTGCGCTAGCGCAATACCAGACCGCCCCGACGCGTTAAGCTTTGTTACGTCACTTCAGTAGTTATTCAGCCTTCGCGTGGAGTGGTTGTTTCTACTCGCATTCATACGTTTACGCGGATATAATTTATTCGATTTTTTTTTTGTTTATGTGTTCTCTTGTGAAGTGCTTCATAAAGAGATTTTAACGAAGAGATATTTTTAATTGTGAGTAATAATTTACATTGTTGTTATATGCAGACATACAAAGATTTATATACTTAGTTATATATTTGTAAATGTATTAATCAGTTATTAATTGTGATATTACAGATTTATATCACACTTCTTGAAATGTCTTTGTGATGTTACCCTTGTTTTTATTTCGTATTTTCTGTTTTTTGTTTATGTAATTAGCGTTTGTTATTCGTATGTTAATTACTCGTGTATTTATATTATTTACAATACAAAGGATCAAGTTTTAAGTAAAGGCAAATAAAATGCCTCCTGCATGTTTACGTTAGTCTTCGAAACGGCTAAACCGATTTTGACAACACCTTCATAGGCAGATAGGCTCAGTGGGTGGCGTGCTCGGACTCGGCGTCGATCGACGTTAGATCGAATCCTTGCAAATGGTTAAGAACTTTCGGAAGAAAACATATTGTTGAATCTATAACATTGTGGTAGGGTTTTTCTAATTCCACATGGCTAGCTATCGCCATCAGCTGCAATTACGAGCCAGTCTTTCTCCATTTTGGCGTGGTTACCATCTTAAACCTCATATTCATTTAACGCCAGGTGAGATTGCAGTCAAACACTATAAAGTATTTTTTAAACTTGTATGGTGTCCATTCCTTTAATCTTAACGTAATTACCATCAGCGATCACGCTTAACCCCAAATGAGAACGTAGTCAAACACTAAACTTATACCCGAGTAAAGAAAAAAAATCTTGGAAATATACTATTTCTTGCAGTTCATATCAGTTCATTTTAACAGTGGATTAAAATAAATAATTAGCTATTTAAGAATCTGCACATAAACAACTTCTTCTTTCATTACGTTTAATTTATAATCCTTCTACATTTCCTAAGAAAATCATTGAAACGAAAAAAAAGGGTGCTGTAAATGGCATTTTTATACAAAATAATTAAAGTAATTAATATAATCATAAGTATTAAAGTGCTAGTAATTACTAAGATTAAAACAGATTCCAAGATAATAATAAAATATACCCTAGTGCTATCTAGTGACGAATTATAGTAACATGGATAAAATAAAAACCTACATGTTTCATGACAATAGGCCGCACTACCTGTACTACTACTAATAGCCTGTGGGTCGAACGATGTCGAAGTTTATCGAACTAAAACATACCGACATCCATTAATATATATTATGTATAAGTATAGTTGTAATAATATAGAATGTATCAGAAAACGAAAAACTTTAATGTCACTATAAACGCACGTTTAAATATCGCAAATGAATAAAAAAATGTAGTTTTTATTATATATAATTTTTGTTATTAGCATATCAGTAATGACAACATTACAATAAAAATAAGATTATACAGACCTTAATATAGACAAAAAATGACGCCGCGACGGAACAGCAGAACGATTTGCATAATAAATATATAGAAAAACATGCACGCAAAGTCATGGAAAAGAAATAGTATGGTTATACGTTGCGACAATATCGCAAGAGTGCTGACACCTATCGAATTTGCAAGAGGTATACCGCATTTGAAATGTTAAGTTTAAAGGTATAAATAAACACTTCACAAAAGAAGCCATTTCATGCTTAGGACTAGGGTCGAACCCAGTTTATTTATATAATATCGATATCAATTTTATATTTATTTTACTTTAAAGGACGAAAACGTATTCTATCACTAATTTACTAGTTCATAATTTAATTATTTTAATTTTATGATAACTTTTGTCCAATAGACAAGTAAAAAATAATATGTAATACAAATTAAACATTACACTACATTTGTTCACTGTAACAGGTAGGTACATAATTGAACCGGAACGAAATGACATGGCTTTTGCAAACGTTATCCCGTGTCGTCCTGTTATGACGGTATATGGTACACCGTAGAGTTTTATAAATTTTACACTATCTACTCTCTCCCACGGAAGGGTGGCGTGTCCATGAGAATTTTCTCACGTTAAAAAAAAAGGTACGCAATTGAAGCTTTCCGTACAATATCGAGAAGGTCAATGTATCGTTAAAAAATAGCATAACATACAAAACAATATAAATAGTTGTTGCGAGCTGTTGTAACAACTTGAAATTTCCGCTTCGCTCTTTTAAATCACATCGTGAAGCTATATAGCCTTGGACATTCTTTAATAAACTTGTACTGGTACTTACTGGGATTATCACATTCATAAATACAAATTATACATTGTTATAACATTTGTACAGATGTATAGGTTCATATTTTAAGTACAACTAAAAAGATTGTCGATTGAATTGAATCTATTAATTGCTTAATCATAAAAACTTATCTAATAATATCCACTAAACAATAATTACGGTGTAGAAGAAAACACGCTAAGTCTAAAAAAGGTACCGGCTCTCAATTGTATGATAATATCTAACAGAAGACATGTTTAATAATAGATTTTCAACTTAAGCGTAGCAGTTACTAGGATAGTTTAAAATAAAATCAAGGATACTTATGTTACTATATAATGACAGAATGTATACGTAACCAAGCTCCAAGATTAGCACTCGAAAATAAAATTGATTACTCACTAAAATCCATCGGTTTATATATATATAAGGGTAATAGCATCTTTATTTTCCAACATCCGAAGAAGCAAAAATGCTTTAGAAATTGGTTATGTATAGTATTAAAAACCGTTACATTTGGTTAGTATTTATTATGTACAGTACATATTTCATTTTGGTGGTAATCACTGCGGTGACATGGTCAATTTATGACCAAACCCCAATTAAAAATAGAGAGAGAAATAAAGGATACTTCGTTAAATTGAAGGAATTGAGAAGTTGCTTATGAATATCAAAACACTATCATTGAATATGGCTTGGTTATATGCCATGATTCTAATGTGTTCTACATTCTATGTTATACTAGGTATCCGACATTATTAAACAAAGTATCAATACGTGTACCACCTTCATTTATGCCTTCTATTATTATGGTTTAGTTTCACTAAGCAAAATGGCTGGAAAAAGCCGCGTGCAATCAAACTAAATGAAAATTTCTTCTGAGAGGCTCGTGATCCCGATAAAAGAGTATAGCAATATATAAATCCTTATGAACTAAAAAATAAGAGTTTAAATTATTTTCTCTGTGTTATCGATACGAAAAAAGACATCTCTAGCCGAATCATCGACCAAATACTGGCTAACGTATATTGTTACGTAACAAATAATTATAACCTCAAAAGAAACTTCGAGGTTACGGTAGCGAATGTCAACTTGACATTTAGTATGAACCAGTGATGTGACAGCGGCCTTATTCAAACTATCGACTAAGTAATCTTTTCGTAGATTAATTAGTACGTTGTAAAAGTTAAACATTTATGTATTTGTGTTAAATTATACATTCTAATTTGTTGAATTTATTTACACCAGAATATTACCTGAGTAAATATTTCGACATTTCCAAGGCATCGGATGCACTGAACAAAATTACGTGCGCGTTCCAGCGATAAAATTTTAAGGTTATCAATTACTGTACTATAAAACTCGAAATTTCGACAACAATGAATGTAGAACGAGTAGCATCCTAATTTATACTGTAAATGCTAAAGGGACTTTCTTTGTTACGATTTCAGACTTTACCCATTAATCCGATCATCATAAAATTTTTCACATACGTTATGAAAGGTACAAAAAGGGCATAGGGTACATTTCATGCAGATAAATTGTACTATTCCCGAGGGATAGATGAGATCTAATTTACCGCAAACAAAGCCGCGAGCATAAGCAAGTAACGATTAAAGTATACAAAAATCCTAGTATACAATGTTTCTTTTTTGGCTCGGTGTCGGTTCGAATCTTTGCATATGAGCCGGAGCTTACGGTGAAGGAAAACATAGTGATGGAACCATAGCATAGTGGTAGGGCTCTTTCTAAGCCCACCGTCCGCTAGCTACAACCCTTAAGATGAAAAATTACCGTGAAGCACTTGTTGATGAGTTCCGGCAGCTACACTTAAGAACCAGTCCCTATATCAATCAATCAAAAATACTTTATTCAATTTAGGCCCTAAGAAGGCGCTTATGAACGTCAAAACTACCACCGGTTCGGAATACATCCCAGTCATCGAGAAGAACCGGCAAGAAACTCGATCGGGTTTATCTTTTTAACATATACTTATATAATTAAAATTCAGTACACATTACAATCGATTTTAGTGGATGCACAGAGAGGAGTCAATTCCAGACATCACCATCGTTCACATATTGATCCACTCTATAATAACCCTTTGACACCAAAACCCGCTTAACATGGCACTTAAACTTATAGTCTGGCAAATCAGTAATATGCTTTGGGACTTTGTTATAAAACCTAACACTATTACCTAAAAACCTGTTACTGGTTTTACTGAGTCTAAAATATGGAACGACCAGTTTGTCACAGTTTCTAGTTTTTAAATCATGCCTATGTTTTACGAACTCCAGCTTATCAAAGTTTTTGCGAACATACATTAAATTATCCAGAATGCATTGGGAAGGCAGAGTTAAGATATAGGCTTAGCGTGTCTATCATCTAAAACCACATAGTCATTTAACATCAAGTCACATTGTTGTTAAACGCTAAAACCTATAAAATGTAAAAAAGGCCACATACCATTATGCTCTTCTACGGGGGCTAAACAGCATTAAAACGTTAAGCGTACAAAAGGATCGATTCTCAGGTATTTGATGAGCGATGTCCAACTTGAAAGTGTTAGCAAGATATGTATATATTATCAAAGTCAAAATTAAAAATACTTTATTCAATTTAGGCACTAAATAAGGCGTTTAAAAACGCCAAAACTACCACCGGTTCGGACAAACAGTCCACACATCGAGAAGAATCGGCAACGAACTCGATCAGATTTATCCTTTTAACGTACATATCCTTTATAATACATTAAAGTTACCATCGTTTTTAGTGGATGCACAGAGAAAGGTGTTCATTCCGAATGTCACCATCGTTCACATATTGATCCACCCAGTGACACCAAAACCAGATTGACATGGCGCAGTCCGGCAAATCGATAATGCGCTTTGGAAATTTGTTGTAAATCCTAGCACTATTCCCTAAATACTGTTACTGGTCTTACTGAGTCTGAGACATAGGATGAGTAGTTTACCCCAGTTTCTAGTATTCAAATCAGGCGGGATTCTTTTTTATGAAATGCTGTTTTTTTTTATTTTTGCGGACATACATTACATTCTTAAAATACATACAATATATATTAGAAGAGTTTTTCAGCGACAACTGAGTCTCATTATAGGACTTCAACCCCGCGTGTTCCGCCTCATTTCGCCACTGTGCTCTGTCAGCATAGATTCTCGTCAGCGTCACCATTTCTCAGACGGTGTAACGCTAACGCTGTGATATTTGCCGCCGACGATGCGGTTTTATTTCGTAATTTCTACATAAACAATACCAGTGCTGAATCGTGTCATTATCAACAATTGTATATTTATAGATATATTATTTACTTACGTGTTCTGTTTTTACTTGATTGTGTTACAGAAGGCTTTCAACTGCATATATATATCTATCTACCTTTTTCTCTACTGTTTGTTGACTGATTTTCTTTTTTCTTGAATAAATATAACTTTAATGTTATCAATATTGAAAATTGAAAAATTAATTAATTATAGTTTACTTGCGATCATTAGTCCACGTTTTCTTTAAATCTCTCTGTAGTTTAAACCGATTAATTTATTATAACATATGAGGTGTCGTTTCATTCGTTTTAATCTTATGGAGATAATACTCGTTATACAACATTTGAGGACTAGCCTTTATACGCAATTTCATCCGCGTGGAATTTAGGAAAGAATTTTTGTGCATTGTAAAGACGCGAGTGGTGCGCCCGCGGTATTAGACACTGCTTCTTTAATTTATCATATTTACCCGGAACCCAATTTGTTTTTTTATAATAAAAGTAGATTACCCTTTATAACATCGGCTATCTGCAGTGAAAGCCCCGTCAAAATTCATACAGCCGTTTCGAAAATTACTGGGACCAATAAACAGACAAACGAGAATTTTAAAAATTGGTTTTTGTTATACCTATTCATTTCTATTTAGTAAAAAGTTGTTATTTTGATATAAGAAATAAACATTTCAATTTTTATATTTCGATAGATAACTCATGTAAATAGAATTTTTACGCTCGAAATTTTCTTTGTTAATAACTCACCGATACCCGCGACTTGGTCTGCGTTCGCATGTTCTTTTTACATTATCATTAACTTCATGTAATCTAAAGGATTTATACATCGAACGCCGAGATCACTCTCAGATGGCGGGATTTTTTGTTTGGTTTTTAGTATTTTTATTGTAAAAATTGGTTTACAGTCCGTTTGATAGCAGTTATCACTATAACGTACAGCTGCGTGCAATCAATCATAATACTTGAAACCGTTCGTGTGTTTTAAGACTGGAACACAATAGCGAAATATATGTGATATACTGACTTATACTTAGTGCGATTGGTAACCCTAGATTAAAAAAAGTGGAAGCCAATGAATTATAGTCATAAGTGCCGCGCCAAGTCGCTCCGTCACAAAAATCCAAAAACTACCTAACTAAAACTAGGTAGATGCCTAACTATAGCCGAGGATATTTTGGTGCATTTTTTAGAGAAGTTTCTTCTGAAATCGGTTTTATTTCTTGTGACAATTTTCTTATTTCACATACTGTCTCATAGCACTTCGCATAGTTCTTAGAGTTATTTGAAAGTAACAAGTTAAGTATACGGGCGATATATTGCTAAATAATCCAAAAGAAAAATCATTAAATTTGATTGCTCATATGACGCAAGGCTTTGTGTTCTTTTACGCAAAGTGGCTCACGGTGTCGTTGGAATTTAATATAAAACATTGAGAATTCTTGACTATTCTCTGTTCCCAGATATTGTAGTCATAACATAGATATCCCTTTTTTATTATCTTACATGTAATATGTAAGAAGAACATAAATTTAACATGTGTATACTTTTTAGATTTTCAAATGACTAACATTTGAATAATTTTCACCTTAAATAACTTATAATAGGTTAGATTATTTGATATTTTTTTAAGATAAGGACCAAATGGTTCAAAAGTAAAAAGATTTTTTTTTGTGAAATCTATTCAGTAGTATTTGTGTGATTCGCAAACAAAGACAAACCTCTATCTATTTTGTTTATATAAAAGAAGAGAAACGAGAATAAGATAATTCTTAATGTTTTGTTACAAATAAGTAACTAATCATAAATAATTGTAACCAGTGTTAAACTAAGCGATGATGGCTCAGTTGGTAGTGTGTTCGGACACATCATCGAAGGACGTAGGTTTGAATCCGAGCAACTGAGTTGGAACTTTCGGTGAAGGAAAACATCGTGATGAAATCATAACCTGGTGGTAGGGCTTTTTCTAAATCCGCCTGGTTAGCTACCACCCTCAAGTTGAAAATCTGTCACCAACCACCTGTTGGTGTGTTCTGGCAGCTACACTCGAGAGCTAGTCTCCCTCTAGATTTAGCGTGACTACCATCTTAGACCACATCATCATTTAACATCAGATGAGATTGTGATCCATTTTGCATGGTAAATGTTCTGCTCCTAAAAGCCATAGCGTGATGTTAGAATATCTTATAACCTTCAGCTTTTTAATAAATGGATATGAACACAAAAAAAATAGAATATTTTTCATTTTTCTCTGTTCGATTGTTGGTTTGTTCCGGGTAATCTCAGAAACGGTTGGACCTACTTTGACGGTACTTTCACTTGCAGATAGCTTTTTTTTTTTTTTTTTTTTTTTTTTAATGTGGGAAGAAATCCTTCATTGGACACCCACAGCCCTGGGGAGCTGTGGGGTGTCAGACTCTTACTGACTAAAAAAACCCACAAGATACCGTCTGCCGCGCTATGGAGTGGCACGGGATCGAACAAGCAAGCACCATGCCACCCCGGCGACAAGGCCCAGCGCGAACGCCCTGACCGCGACGACAGCCCGGTCAAGCTGGCTACCCGTCTACCGAACCAATGTGCAATGGAAAGTCAGGTCCCCAGCCCCTTCCCTCCTTGGTCCGGTTTGGCAGTCAAGGGGTCACCCCCTCCAACCACCACCACCTGTAACTTTTTTACGTGGTTTTCTACCACGGTGACTTTTTAACGAGGTTTTCTCCCTCTCCCTCCGCCCGAAGGCCACCCCTCTGTCACTTTTTAATGTGGTTTCATCCCACAGGAACTTTTTAATGAGGTTTTTCTCCCTCTTCCTCCGCCCGAAGGCCTCCCCTCTGTCACTTTTTAACGTGGTTTCCTCCCACGGTAACTTTTTCTTGAGGTTTTCTCCCTCTCCCTCCGCCCAAAGGCCGTCCCTCTGTCACTTTTTAACGTGGTTTCCTCCCACGGTAACTTTTTAACGAGGTTTTCTACCTCCCTCCGCCCGAAGGCCTCCCGTCTGTTTTTTAACGAGGTTGTCTCCTCAACACCCGTAACTTTTTAACGTGGTTTTCTCCCAAGATAGCTGATTTAATAAGGAGTAACCTAGCTTAATTATATTTTACAAAACAAAATGGGTTCCGAGCAAATATAATAAACAAAAAACGCAATGTCCAGTAGGTACTGCGCATGTCTACACTGAACAATTTTTTTTTGCTATATTCCACACGGATGAAGCTCCCAAGATTGACACATTGAAAGAAACAAAACATAGGGTGTGTCGTAAAGACACACAATAGAAGTGACTTTTGTATTACAGGGAAACATCTTATTTATTCATTAATCCATTTTCAATAGCATATTGTGTTCAGTGATCGCTACGACGCCTGAACACAGTACACGCAAGCACAGACAATGAGAAATGAAGAAACCTAAAAATAGAAAATAATACGCTATTTATGATATATACGATAATATACGATCTCGCTGTTTTCCAATACCCGAAGGCAAGCGAGACACTGCTCCCATTCTACCCCACACATTGTTTACCCTCACCAATTTTCGTCACACGAAAAGGTTGCGGATCAGGATTGAAAGCCCTCCCATTAGAAAATTACTCGCAATCACCCGCGCCTTTGCCCTTGTTAAATTAGTAATTTAAGACTTCATAAAAATAGCATACAGCCTAACACCACCTAGTGGCGAGTTCAGTAGTATGGATAGCATAGAAACCTGTACGAAAAATATATAAATAGTGATCAGTCAAACGGTGTTGGAGTTTATATATCTCTGATATACATACTTCAAACAGTTTCTCAATTCAGATTTGTTTTTCAATATTTGTTGTGTCAAAAGTCTTTGTAAATCGGCTAGGAAAAATCTTGTTTTATTTCAAGGAAGATATATTTAAGAAGGTCCCAATTTACATTGCATTTGACCTTGAATACGCCAAGAAAATCTTCAAAATTAAATAAGAAATGTACACTGATGTGGTTAGTTTATGACAGTCATAAACTAGGTACATATGTAACTAAGGTCGAGGACATTTTGGTGCATTTTTTAGAGTAGATTTTTTTTGCGTCGGTTTTATTTTTTGTTAAAATTTTGTATATACTTATACAGATAAAATTATAAATTAAATGTTGTGATGAATCATATCGTCTGATATTACAACGACAACCAGTTAAGCGAATCAAAAGCCTTTTAGTTATTACGTTTTTTATGCCAAAGTGCAGCAAACAGGCAGTCGGCCCACCTGATGTTAAATAGTTACCGTCGCCTATGGACGATTGCAACACCAGGGGCATCAATGTTGTGTTGCCGACCTTGAAGAACGTGGTTCAATACCTCTTTGATGAGCCCCATATCATAACTACCCGCCGGGGGGGTGGTGCGAGTTTCGAACGGTGATGAGGGCACCATATCAAAAAGTTCTTCAGAATACTCTCCGTTATACATGCGGTGAACAACACGTAAAGACTAACACATATGTTGAGTTTTGTACAAAAGTAAATGAGAAATAAATTATCTTCTATTTATCAATATGCAAGTTTTTCCCGGGGCTTCGTTCGCGTTTATATAGATTTTGCCTATCACTTGGGAATGACATTTTATTTTCTGACTAACAGGTACCCTGTGCCCTTTTCTGTACCACTTACAATGTACATTCCAAATTCCATGAGTAGGTAACACGCGAAAGCGTTACAAACAAACTGAAAATCGAATTTATATTAGTTTGGATTTATTCATTTTCTTAATTAATTAATTTGCATATCCTTCATTTACATACAGTCAGTTACTGTGAAAATAATTTTATGATTATTTTATTTTAGTGTCTATTCATTTATTACAACATACGCAAAATTAACAATGCATCATCGCCTAATAAACCTGTTTATTCATTACGCGTAATCAAACCACGATAAATCATAAAATTAAAATAATAAATAAAAAACCCATCATAATTTTATATCTGTTGTCGATTAGATGTACTTAAACTTTGTTCTGTAGTTAAAATTTAAGCCTGGAAAGGATTTATATCTTAAAAGTAAACTATCGAAATGTAATGTAATGTATAAGCGATGATGGCTCAGTTAGTAGTGTGTTCGGACACAGCGTCGAAGGATGTAGGTTCGAATCCAAGCAACTGAGTCGTAGCTTTCGGTGAAGGAAAGCATCGTGACGAAGCCCTTTTTCTAAGCCCTTCTGGCTAGCTACCACCCTCATGTTGAAAATCTGTCGCCAAGCACCTGTTGGTGTGTTCCGGCAGCTGCACTTGAGAACCAGTCTCCCTGTAGGTTAAGCGTGACTTACCATCTTAGACCACATCATCATTTAACATCAGATGAGATTGTGATCAAACGCTTACCTTTAAAGTATAAAAAAAGATAGTGTGTATTTATGTACAGGCGTTAGAAGTTATACTTCTTTGGCGTAACAAGATAAAAATCTTTTCAAAAATTTTATCTTTCGCCTTATTCTACGTTTGCAGAAAAAACGACACTAACAATAGAAAAAAGGTATTTAATACATACATACTTTTTTAAAATAAAATGTTGACTATAGCTAACTTCAGGATGTCGGTTTTTAGTGACGGTTTGTGCGCGCATCTTAAAAATTTTATTCTCATCATTTTCCTTAACGCGCCAAAAGAAGTATCACTTCAAAAAATTAAAGTAAAATATTAGTCAAAAGCGTATTACGAACAACATTCATATGCGCTTATCTTTTTGTCATTTTGGATTTTTTTCTAAATAGACAAAGTTCTAAATGTAAGGGTTATGCTTTCTCTTCAATAGCGTACCATCACTATCCTAACTTCCTAACTGACTACTATTTGTGAGTATAACAACAAACTTCATTCGCATTTATTTATACTGCATTTAAAATTTCCCATTTTCGAACCAGTATTTACCAATTCCTGCTATCCTTCGAGTTTGCGAGATAAGTAATTACAGGGTTGTTCATATAACACAAGCACTTAACATGAAACAGAAAAGCGAGCAGTAAAAAACGACGCGAGTAATGTTATGAAAACAGTGCGGCGACTGGCAACAAGTTTCGTTCATCGAACGTTTCAATAATACCGCAAACAAGCGTATAAACACGACTGTAACACGAAACAGCGTGTTCCATGTACTCCCAACTGAATGTCTTGAAAGAGTAAAGAAGTGAGTAAAAAATCTTCAACATAAATAAAATGATATAGGTCTGCGGTTGTGCGCTCATCGCATAAAACTTCTCATTGGTTTTCATAAAAAAATTGTTTACTTTATTGAGTCCCTTATCTAAAAAAACAATTAGCAATAAGTGAAGACACTTAATGTATGGTTATTAAAATGTTAAGACATTATGATTTTACTAGTGGAGCAAACGGTTTGGTACTTATGTTTTTTCCTCTACCATATAGATAAAATTTACCGTTGAAATAATAAACGACGCAGATGAAGTCGCGGGTATAAACTAGTTTAATATAGAACTTTACAGTGAAAACCCTCTCGTATAGATTGGGCTAAGATCTTGACATTTATCGTGAAATTGGGAGAGAGTTTTCACTATAGATACAATATAGGTGGTACAAGCTTGCATGTCTGCATGTTCTTTTGGGGTAAGTCCGATATCCGTCCATGAGGCAGGATTTAATGAGTACCTATGGTACACACTAGATGTTGAATAAAATATTATGGACATTCAAAGATTTGTTTTTGATTCGTCTTCATTTCTTATCTTAGTTGCGTTCATCGATTGTCAATTGTCATTGTACGTGAAACATATCAAATGTGATATAAAAAAAAATCTCTGTAATTTTCTAACAAAAACACTTTCTATTAATGTGGCAATCCTAGTTATATCTTGTTTTAATTCCCTCATACAACTTGTTGGTTTTATGATTCGTATGTGAAGGGGTTTTATGTTTTTTTTTTCGCTGACATTTTATACATATTTTAGTATATAAAACCAATACCTAATAGGTAC
The DNA here is from genome assembly GCA_035772565.1 of Antheraea assamensis. Taxonomy (NCBI): domain Eukaryota; kingdom Metazoa; phylum Arthropoda; class Insecta; order Lepidoptera; family Saturniidae; genus Antheraea; species Antheraea assamensis. The sequence goes on along the minus strand of JAQQSE010000046.1, from coordinate 290,894 downwards.
CCTTTGTAATTAAGCTGTGCAAACATAAACTTGTTTTCTGTTTTCCTTTCAGACGTTGTCACATTAACATTTGCCAGTGTCAACGCTTTTTTTTATTACTTTATCCAGTAATTGGAGATTAATTAACTGTCCATATTATGACATATTTTATATTAATCTACGTTGTCCAATTAGGTATATATTGAAAAATTACCAAAATGTTATAATAAAATATTGAGGTATCTGGACGTTAACAATTTATTCTATTATTTGAAATACAATGCATTAATGAAACATATAAACAACAGCTAATTTATACCAAAATAAAATTGAACTATCTGTAATTTGTCCGGACTCATGTCCTAAACACCTTAACCGATTTTGATGAGACTTATAGTAGGAGATAGAGGACTTTTCAGTGTATTATTTGTACTTATACTTTCTATAAGGACTAAGTAGTAATGACACATTTTATCAGAGGTAAATTAAAATGGGTCATATGGTTATAAAGGTTAAGTATTACATAGTAACAAAATTTTAATAAAAGACACCAATTTCATGATTAATTACGTAACCCACTACAAAAAAAAATACACGATAACTTAGTCGCAGGCTAGATTTACGTAATACAGCATAAAATAAAGCGAGTTTGTTACGCATATATATATATATAAATATATATGAGTATATTATATATAAACAGTACAAGACCAAAGAAGTTACTACTGAGATGTCGACGATTTCTGCACTGATGTTAACCAATCATATGCGAATTATTCTTTTGTAAATGAATTGAAGTACACGTATTTACACAGTATTCTATATTTGCTTTTATAATTAGATAAATACACCGGTTTTCCTTAAAGCTTTGCTTTATGTCGAAACGCTGAGCCAAGTTTTTTAAAACTTTATAAAAAATTTACCAAAAAATTTAGTGTACCACAACGTCCTGGATCAAAGTTAGGTATCTATCTGGCCATAAACCTACCTACATATCAGCAACTACACATTCTATGTTCAAACCCTGGTGTCTCTATGAAGTCGAAGGCCCAATGGGACTTTCTTGAATATGGGATATATTCTTCTCCCTTCTAATAAAAAAACAAATTTCCGAATCGGTTTAAAAACTACAAAGTTTCAAGGTAACAAACATAAACTGATGATGACTCAGTTAAAAGAGTCTTCAAACACCGCGTCGATTGAACTAGGTTCGATTCTTGCAGCTGAGTCGGAGTTTACAGTGATGGAAATCATCGTTATGAAACCATAGCATGGTGGTAGTGCTTTTTCTAAGTCCGTCTGGGTAATTACCACCCGGCAAGTTGAAAATCTATAGCCAAGCACATGTTCAGCTTGAGTGCCAGTCCTTTAGACTTAGCGTGTAGGTAGACTTTTCAACTTAGGTGCGATTGTTAGCCAAGTGGGTATTCGAAAATAAATCTAACACCGTGTTTTGAGTTTGTTGTGTGTAAAGTAACCCAGTCTTTAATAACCCACCCAGCAACAAATACGTTTCATCTTTTACGTGGAAGCCATTTTATCTTCGCCTCGACATATATATTATTTGCCCGCGACTACGTTTTCATGATAATTCATTTAATTACTTCAGTAGTAATTAATTTCTATGGCGAATCATATTTGGTGTATGATATTATATTTACTATCCACGTATAATTTATTTACTAACTTTTGCTCGCTTAAGTAAATGTAGATTTAATCTCTTACCCAGCAACACTACTTTTTTTTAAGTGTAAGGTACCCTCGTCCCCTGTGTCCTTTTTTGTACCCTTAACGACATTTACGCAAATTTTCAAGATGATCGATTGAGTAATTTAACATAACAAACAGACTCATAAACATAATTAGGATATTGGTGAGAATGAATCATTTATAATGTGAGAAAAATCATTTTAAAACAATATAAAAATAAGTGATTATTATTTACGGTCGAAGACAAGGCCTTTCCTCGAATAAGACCTCGCTATAATGTGTAACTTTGGATGATTTTGACAAAAGAATCACATTTATTACCCGGAACCTTTCTGCCATTTGGTATAAAAAAAATATTTATCCATTATATATACAAGCCTATACAAGCTCTTAAAAGATTTTGGCTTCTAAGAAGCCTTAGTAGATTTCAAGCAAATTTGAAAAGGCACAGAAAGGAGTACATATTTTGAAGGTGATCGGTAATACGCATCGTTAGGCCTATACTTAGATTGTACGCACTGCCTCATGCTTCTCGCTTTGCAACAGTATAGATGCGGCATCCGAACACCGAATCTACAAAAAATCAAGAACTTCATCTCTAACTTGTATTTCTGTTTCTGTTATGCGACAGCGAAAACTTATTAATTTAGATACTATTCTCACAGTATCTACTGTGTACCTAGATGTGTAAGGATTCGCAAATGATAGATGGTATTCTATACGACACGTTACTAACACGTCTGACAATATCGAGCGTCACAGAACATATTGTGTCCGTGCATCAACGCCTCGAACACAGCGTTAAATAAAATTACTGACCTATTACAAAATATTATATACCGCTATAGTTTTTTTTTCTTTTTCGAACGGTCTTCACTGTCAACCCGGCAAGGCATCCACAGTTTCACCGGACCACAGGTGTATATACCGCTATAGTTAACACATTTCTTTATAGTTTTCTATTAACTGTTATCTGCAAATTAGTCCGCGTAGAGTTTAACGACGAATTTTGGTCAATATAAACATGCGCGTGGAGCGAGCGTTACTGGACATTGCTTCTTTAGTTTGCGCATATCCTAATCACTCCTATTTAACTCGCGCCTACATTCAAATTGCAATAACTTTTGATACAGTGAACCGATGTTAATGAAACATAAACTAAATGTTACGAGATATCCTAGCTATCGCCTAGCTTTATGATCTCATCATAAACGTAGTACTTTAACAGTGACGCAAGCACAAATAAACAGGCATTTTTTTAAATGATTTAAATGTATTTGTTTACTTATACTTGGTCACTTTCAATCATTTTCGTCATAAAAATCTAGAAAATAGAGACAGTACATTTACATTCTTATTATATGTATACACGGTAAAATTGAACTGTAGTGAGTTTTAAAGGTAACCTATATTTCTGTTCTAATGATTAATTCGTATATTTCATGAAATAATTGCGATTCTCGCTTCGCGACGTCGTCGTGTTCCAGGGGCATGCTGTGTATGAAATTACATTAGTCCAAAAGATGTCTTAAATTGAAAAAACTCCTCATAATAACAAATTTGGAAATATTTAATTAATATAAATCAATATGGCAACATTATTATCCTCATTCTCATGGCAAAAAAGTGAAACAATCACAAACAACACTGCACAAGCGCGGCGCAGACAGTGTCGATCACTTGGGCAACTCGCGATGTTACGTCAATACGACCGTTTCCATTATCACACGAATTACTTTACTATTTACCTAGAAAACGTTCGCAACTTCGTATGTTTTATAACTTAAAACTAAATTTATATCTCATTACAGGTATAATTCTTAAAATCAACTTAATCCCAGAAATAATCTCGTGCAGGTTCACGACTTTTTTTTAATATATGTATGTCGGAGCAACGTTAAGGAGGCAGTTATGAAAGTATTTCGTCCTCTTTGCCATTTCATTAATCAGTCACTCGAGACCAATTATGTATTCATAATAGAAACGTTTACCTCCAACTGCAGATACAGTAATATACTAGTGAATATAGCTACGTATTATTTTTAGTAGTCCGGTGAAACTGTAGAGGCCTTGCCAGGTCAACAGTGTAGTCATGTCGAAAAAAAAAAAGTATTATTTTTACAGATGTGAACGATCCGACGCATCACGCGAGAATAGTTCCCGCTTTATTTTCACTATGTTTTTATAGGCTTGCTTTATATTAGTGCTTTCTTTGAGATGGGCATCGACATTGAGTATGTTTAAAAAGTACTATTTATCGGTTTAACACATATATATTAATGTTTTGTTTAATATTTATACAATTTTAATGTTATATAGTTTATATGTTTAAATATATGTAATGTTGCCGTGTTAAATATACAGATTAAATAAAAATAACGTACTGAATTACATATCTTAAAGAAGCCTTAAGAAAACTCCGCGACGATACGTATATATCTCCTTAAGATAACCCCATAGTTACGAGTTTTGCACGTTCCAAATTATTAAAAAATAATGATCGAGATGAGATTGAATAATTAAGCATTTAATGTAGGTAAACATTTTCCTTTACAGCATATGATTTTAAAGAATATATTAGAAATTATCGCCGGTTCAAAATAGCGGCCAATAAATAACGATGTACGCGACTTTTTAAGCTTTTTTTTTTGCTTTTGGTGTACTGTAAATACTAAAATGCCAAATAATGGATCAAATAATATATTATCTTAATCGTTGTGGTGTTTATAACGACATATTATAAGTATATTGCACCCGTAGAAGCCGGAGCAAGTCGCTAGTTATTTCTGAAATATTGTATTTTAATAAAGGAGGTTTTATATGAACTACCACAACTGAATATGGGAATATTTGTATGGAAAACTAGCAATAATGCATAATGAGCTCTTAATGTATGTCGTTAAATGGATTAAAAACGTATCGTATCCAACAATGGATATGTAAACAACTCGTTGAACAACTAAAGAACTCGTTCTCAACTAAACAATGCGAATATTTAAATCATAATTACCAGATCTGTCGACTTAATTGTGTAATCTCTTAGCCATGCTATCAGACGTGGCTTTAACCTTAATTATTTACGAGTATGTGGTTCTGATTAACCAGTTTGATAGCAAGATATTTTTCTTTAAGGTTTCATTCCTACAACAAGAAATCATTGTTAATTACATGCTGTTTCGTCCTACTTATAGAGGGTATTATCTTTTAAATAGTATCGGACTTATTACAAAAACAAAAATTATCACGCGTTTACCACGAATTTTATTAACCAGTGTTTCAAATTTTTTACCTTATTTCATTACAATAATTTATTACAAAATAATTTTCAAGCGGTCTCAAACTAAACATGTGCTTGAAATTTTTTTATGCAAGCAACTCGGAATAGCATTCGCTCAATTCAATTTCCTCATTCAAAAACGTTCCATTATATACAGTTATATTATTTATTTAACAATTTAAATTTATGTATAGCATTATTATTGAGATCTTCATTAAGAGAAAGTATTTTTGGAAGTAAATTTGCTTATTATTATTGTGACAGTTTAAAGAAAATGATGTAATTGTTAAAATAAGTAGTATATAAGTTTAATATATTACCTTAAACTGCGTAAAGTGTAACAACTGTATAATTTCAGATTAAATACATTATCGAATGTCAATAATAGAATGTAATAGTAGTTATGATTTACTTCTGAATCTCTAAAAAGGTTTAGTTTATCTACATTTTTTAAATTAATTGTACCCACGAAATCCTATACCGATTACCTAGGTACTATAAAATGTTTTTTGACGTCAAATAGAAATATCATAAATCACAGCAATAAAATAAGAACTGTCAACTCAAACAAGTGTTAGACAATGTTTAAATTTAATTACTATCTATATCTAAACAAGGGCAAGGCACTCTATTGTGATAAAACATTTTTTAAACATATGCTTAATATTATTTCACTTTTTAGTAATAAGTCGATATATGTTTAAATACTATATAACAAAGTAATTGTCAAACTTTTTAACTGTTGTGAATCTGCTACATCAATGCGAGCGAAGCCGCGGGCAAAAGCTAGTAATAAAACATATCCTAGGTGCAGTCCTTGTCAATCTTTTTGACCGCTTTCGAACATAGCCGTATGTTCGTGTTTGCGCATAACATAGTCAAGATTTTAATACAAAACAAAGTGAAACTGTTAGGTTATCTATAGGAATCTAAAATTGACATTTATTTATTCTTAAGTTGTCTTGATGGTATAGGTATTTATATGTAAATTTACGTTCTGCACAAATAGTTGCGCGTATATTTGATTTATCCCTCGGGAGCAGTACAATTTTTCTAGAGTAAGGATAGCTTATGTCGTTTTACCGTACACCTAACAGTCCACCTTTGATCAGTTGAGTGGTTAAGATCTGAAAGCGTATCAAATAAACATACAAATTGGGATTATTGCGGATGTCTTAAAAGTAAAGTGCATGACAAAAACTGTAATATTAATAGAGATACATACAAGAAACGTGTTTTTTCAGGTTCCGTTTTTTTATTTTACTCGGTGTAAAAACTATAATCAAAGGTGAAGCTGATTATAGTACAAATTCTAATAATAACGAACGGCGAAGTGTCAGTCGGCTACACGATAAAGTCAGCGAAATAGAGTTAATCAAACATTTTTTTTTAACTGACTTCGAAAAATGCGTATGTTACTATGTTCGAGTATGTGTATTTTTTATGTATATTATTAGTCTGTATCTTCGTCAATTGTGAACCAATTTTAATGATTATTTTTTAGTAAATACTTGAAATAATGATATTATATTATGTAGCTCTTTGCTCACGTATTACTCTTACTTGATCAATTTTATCGTCGATAGTCGACGCAGTACTATTTGCCAGTGTCAAAGGTTTCTTTACATGAAAGTAATAATTCAGTTTGAATGTCGTTGTTATTTATTTTATGTTTTATTTTAGTTTTGGCAGCCATCTTCTAAATTTTTACTCCCGTTATCGAGTAGATAATAATATTACAAGTGGATTGTAATAATTTCAATGTTCTAACAAGATGGTAGCCACCTTGTTAGAATTTTCCATGGCGGTTTTGTGGCATCTCAGTATTCATGCTCCGTGGTATTATTACCTATTCAGTTTACTTGTGCACAATAACCGAACTATATTACGTAATATACTACTAATATTACAATATATGGAGTCGAATATAAAATATAAATATAAAATCCACTATATGGCAAAATAAGTTCCCGCCAAGAACTCCTTGTCGTCCTTATAACTCGAAAACTTAATAACCGATTTGTATGACCCATTTTTGAAATCATAAGTATATGTTGTGAGATTAAACGACTTACTTATATCGACACAAAATTACTCCCAGTACTTTCCGTTAGTATTTTTTACAGAAACTGTTAAATATAACCCAATTAGCTTTTGCTCGTGTCGCTTCACTTCGCGTTAAAGTACATTTGACCTATCTCTGGCGAAAAGTACATTTTCCTGGGTGTCCTTTTCTGTACTGTCAACAACCTGTATTCCAAATTTCACTATTATCGGTTGAGAAGTTAAGATGCGAGAACGTAACAAACAAACAAGCTCATATTTGTATAATAATAACAATACGAGTTGGAATTTCCCATGTAAAAAAAATTAACATAATAACATGGACAATGATTATGAATATAAATAACAAAAAAACACAGTGGGTACCATAAACCTAAAACCTTTAATATTTAAATCAATGTCACAGGTTATACGTGGTAATCCAAAAAAAAAATTGACGCGAATTATAAAATATTCTTCTTAATCGGTGCAAAGAACTTCGTCAACATAATTAAATGTACTAGTCTTTTATGATACGTAAAGGTCCTGCAATATTTACTCAAACAATGTCATATCTAAAAAGCTTGTTTAGCAAAACACGTTTAGTAGCGTACGCGAGAGGAATCGCAAGCATAACTGGTATGTATACAATTTATTCTTGTAACGAATGCAAATTATCTAGTAGAAAATTGTCGAAAATAACTATAACCACACACAAAAAAATATTTGTGAATATTAAAAAAAACGTATTAAAATAAACAACTTCTTCGACAACACATAAATTTGTAGAAGCAATGCCCCATATAATTGATATTGGTGGAGGTCATCTTATAGACTACAAATATTAATTCATACCTACATTTATGAACCGTCTGATATTTGCTTGCCCTTTGTACAATCCACGTCAACCTTTTTGGACGCTCTGAATATAGCCGTAAGTTCGGGCTTGCGCGTAATATAGTCAAGAGTTTAATACAAAACAAAGTAGCGTATTATTATAAGAATCTACAACTTACTTAATTAATTTATCCTTAAGTTGTTTTAATGTTATGGATATAAGGTTGTACGTATTTATACCTAAATTTGTGTTCTGCACAACTAATTCAGAGCGGTCAAACAGTTTCGCACGAATTGTACGTACAGTGATACCGTCAAAATAAACACGTTATTTCCCCCACATAATGGGCCCCACGTTCATCTACAGAATTCCTAGCTATATCTTACAAATAATCCTATTATATTAGAGGCGAGAAAGTTTTTTAGGATATATATTTCACGCAAAAACTTTACAGTATTATAGCTTATGTATCAGCATAACAGGTGAGGGGAAAGTAACTATTATTAGAATTGCCCAAATTATAATGAACGGTGTCCGGTAAGTTGAAAAATCATAACAACCTTTTAGAGTTATCTCGGCGTGCGCTGTATAAAATGTTAAAGTTACATCAATACATCTATATATTATCTTTATATATTTATTTTATTTATACACAGATATTAAAAGAGTTACAAACGCGGATGAAGTCGTGTATGGCCACTAATAATTAATATTTACTCATAAAACACTTTTTACCTATGTTAGCTAGACGAAATGATTACATTTTATTTAGAGATTAGGCCAACCCTTAAATAGTTGACATGCCTGAGTTGTCTTTTAATTGGATATTATTATTTGAAACGTTCTTCGGCAAATCGATTTGAATAACACGATTCGAAAATCGGGTCAAATTTCGATTTAAATAATTCGAATAATACGTATGATATTTTTATAAATAATAAGCAATTATTAAATTTATGTTAATTAAAGAAAAGGTGTTGTATTCGATTAGTTTGTCAATTCGACACGTGCAGGTTCGAACTCGGAGATTTACCAACAACTTTGACGAATTAACGTAAATTTACATATTTAAATTGGTAACAATATCGGCTGACGGTGAAGGTAAATATCGTAAGAAAACCTGAACGTAAGAAATGTTCTTGGTTGATTCCACCGTTTGTTGGATAATATAAAACTGTGGATTTCTCGGAGTTTGAAATCGACAATACATCGTGGGCTGGCGCGGGTAATTATGGCCAGACATTCCTTTGGGAAATGGTCTATGACCCTACAGTGGGTCTCTTACAGACAGATGTGGTGATGATAATGATATCCATTGAACAATAAATCGAATAATTTTAATTACTTCTGTTTTTGTATTTTTGGAATATCTGAATATATAATCATATCGAGTACCGTCATTCGCACATATTTACATTTGTTACTTTACACTATCACAACTCTTTATACTGACTTTTAAAATTCATTTTTTATTTTAATTTGTTTTTTTTTTTATTTAGTGACGGTTTATTACGTTAGTAGGAAGTTATTAAAAAGCAAAATCTTTATTATTCTGTATAGTAAAAGCTAATGAGGTAATTAAAACAAGGTTCTGGATACAACGAGTACCTGCTCGTGTACAGGCACCTTGTTTTTAATTTATTTATTCTTCTAATTATGAGGCATGTAACCTTCATACCATTTCAAGTGTATTAAAATTGTTTTACATAATTACAAATGTATAAATAAATAAAATAGAAGTGCCTGTTTGTAATGTAAAAAAAAAACATTTTTTTTAGGAAATGGATATGATATGTCCGACACTTATAACAAAAAAAAAATGTTGAAAAATTTATTTTCTCTTCTTTTTGTCCATCTGGCTGTCTGTGCCACGTCACGTCGCGTGCAACTAACGGTCATGATAAAAAACTTTTAAAATTTAATTCTATCTGGCTGTTTGTCCTAGTTTATCTCCGAAACGGTTGGACCGACATTGATGGGGCTTTCACAGACATAGAGCCAGATGTAAGGAATAATGAACCTTGGTAGAAAGTAAGAACGAACTTTGGCAACTTCTATTTTAGAAAAAAATAGTGTTTCGCGAAATATAATAAACAGAGCAGCACACGCTCACGTTTACACTGACTAAACGTTTTTTTTGCCAAATTAAACGTGGTCGAAGTCACAATTATAAAAAGCTAGTGTTACGGACAGCGAGCCATGTATAGATCATTTAGTTTAATTTGTTATTTATAATTAAATGTAAGAATTATCCTAAATAATAATGCATTAGGGATAAGTTCTTATTTCGAATTCGCCGTCTTAACAGTACGTGAACGAATGTAATACCGGTCAATAGCGTCTATACGAAGAAATGCGGGAACATGTTAGCATATGGACCATTTGTTTAAACTTATTCTGACAAGCATCTCGGGGAGTCTCGGTCTGGCCGATGTAGATGTAGAACGTGCGAATATAAACGCGGAGCATGCAAATTGGCGCATCGCAGCGACGAGGCACGTTAATAAGGACCACGAGCGCATTCCTAAAACAGAGACATGATTGAATCTGATCAGAATAGACACACGATAGAGTTCGGGCAGGAAAGTCACATTAGACAAATCGATAGATAGTTTGAGATAGGAGATAAGTAGCGATTAGCATACAACAAGCCACAAGGAAAATCTACGGACAACGACTCTACGAGCGACAAGTCACCGAGCCAGTAACCATCGAATCACAACGATAAATTGTATCATACAAAACTGTATTATACAATAGGCTGAATTATACGTATTACGGATAGAGCTACATTACAACCAGTTCATAGTTATTCATAGTTATTATACAAATAAAATTGAAATGCCTGGTTATTTGTCCTGACTTTAATGAGAATTAATTACTAAAAGGATTTAATTTTATGGCATCGAGAGAAAACCGCTAATGTACTTTATGAAACCAATTTAATAAATTATTTATTTTACTTCAGAACATCTGTGTTTGTCATTTGAATTATTTGGAATAATGTGCCAGCGAATTAAATAACTATTAAAAAAGAATAAATAATTTTGCCATAATTAAAGTAATAAAACGTCACCTGTTTCTTTAATAGTCGTCAAAATAGCGACCGCCATTTTAATATTACGTAAAATGACACTGAAACACATTTTTTAATTTAAATTCCCCTTTGAATTAACATAAAACATTTGCAATCGCTTTTATGTGAAAGTACCATTACGTATTCATTTGTATTTTAATATTGCAATTCAACCAGAGATTCTTATTAAATTTATCTTAATTCTTAATATATTAAATCTTAATATTTGACAATATAATTTGTTCAATATTACAATTATTTTACACTAACTTTTCTCGTGTCTTCGCTTGCGTGTTTTTCGATATTTTGCAATGTGAACATTATTCGACCCGAGTAGTAATTACCATATTTCGCGACAACAAAGCGATAGTAGAAAGACTTAAATACAGCCAAAAGCAAATCCGAAAAAATAAATCACGGTGCTGTGTAGTACACATATTTCAAAACTTTTAATAATTGAAACCAAACAAAATCCTTTCAACTGTATATTTAGTTACTCTGATAATCACAAATGAGCAAATAGTATATTTAGATATGTTCATATCTAGTGCTAAATAAATACTTACCCTCTGTATTTAACCAACTTTATATTTACGTGTATTTTATTTTTAACTAATTATAATTCCATATACAGTTCTTGTCAAACTTTTTAACCTTTCGGAATATAGTTGCCTAGACCACACATATAGGTATAAATACGTCTTGTATTATATGTATAACGTCAAGACAACTTAAGGCTAAATAAATGCCATTAAGCCATTAACACGTTCCCGCCGGCGCATTTTTTCATTTGATGCACCACCCGGCGGCGCGTAAATCTATGTCTCGCTTCATCTGGCGGCGCGCTAATTTCGCGTGTTCAGGCTTGCACGCGCTTCTTGTTTCTTCAGTAGTACATTGAGTGCTTACTTTGCAAATTGTGTAACTCGTGTTGTTTTTATATCCTGATCAGAGATCTAGAGTGATGCCGTGTTTGATTATAATGTGGCAAAAAAAGGTGTAGATATGTCAGATCAACTATCAGCGTATTACAGTTGTTTACGAAAAACGATTAAATGGTACCGAAAAGTAATTATACAATTAATATGCGGAACATCCCTCGTGAATGCGTGGTATATTCACAAAAAATGGGGGACAAAACACATGAACATGCTACAATTTAGGGAAGTTATCATTGATCGCCTTTTAGCCAATGAAGAAATAAACTGTCATATACCGGCAGATAAACATATTCTTCAATCACACGAGGGGTCGGCAAGAGAGTTCCGTAAACGCTGCAAGGAATGCTATAAAAAATTGTCCAAAACGAAGGGGAAAGATTATGCCACTGCCAAAACAACAAGAGTAAAGACGTTTTGTGGTCGCTGCGAGGGTCAGCCAGCACTTTGCTTGAAATGTTTCAACAGATTACACAAAAAATAATAAATCAATAAGTTACAAATAAAATAATATTGAATTATTTTGTTAATTTTATCGATTTTAAGTTATATTTATAATATTATAAGTTATTTACGTACGTAAGACGTTATTAAATATAACTTTTATTCAAAATAAAAGTTTTTATATGTGTACGTTAAAATATCAGTGTCTAATAGCACAATCGAATGCGAAACACCGGTAGTACACGACGCCCGATGAGGCGGTCTAGCGCGAGCCACCAGTGGTACACGCCGCCCGATGGCACAATCAAGCGCGGGCCACCGGTGGTACATGCCGCCCGATGGCACAATCAAGCGCGAGCCACCGGTGGTACACGCCGCCCGATGGCACAATCAAGCGCGAGCCACCGGTGGTACACGCCGGCGTGAACGTGTTAATGCCAATATGGACCATATTTTGCATTCTTCAATTTTTATTTTTCTATTTTAAGCTACAAACCAAAAACTTCATGTCCGCTGTTAAATTAAATAAAAAATCCGCTTTTTTTTCTTAGTCATACATCGACATAATCTTTACAAAATTTAAAATTAAAACATCAAAAAGGTTTAACTCAATTATGCAGGTCGCGGACTACTTTTACACTAAACTTTATTAGGAACGGTTTAGAGTCCATCTTGCATTTATAATCTATCGTGGCATGACGTCATGAATCGTCTTATTATTGTCATCTCTCGACGTTATGATGATTGCTCATAAAAGTAACACTTTAAATATAAATAAATTAATTATCATATATACCTTTTTATTAATATGAATAGGGTCAATGTCTCGACCTTGACGGAATGGTTGTTGCTCGGCTTTTAAATACTTTATTTGAAATTTATATGCATAGTAATGAATTAGATATTATTACTAATTTTCAAGCAGTATACATAACATTCTTATTAAATGAAAACAGATAAGTATATTAAAGATTAATAATGAAAAACAGAGAGAGCAATTGTTTATATTCGACCCATACCTCAGGAATAGTACATTTTTTTGCTAAATAGACTATGTCCTTTTCTGTTGCCCTAAGACTGTTTGTGTATGCAAAATGTTATGATAATTGGTTGAGTAGTTAACACGTGAAATGCGTAAGAAACAAACAAACTCACATTTTCATTTATAATATTAGTCAGATTTTAATAAATGACCACTTGTAGACAATAACTTAAAAATTGCAGTCGAAAGTATATTTTTCATGACAAATCGTGATCACGTTGATCAGCTAATAAATCCGTCGTGTTTACCGTGATGATACCGATGGTACCAAAGGTCGACCATTTAAACATGGAACTGCGTTTGACGTCACACGGAAAAAAAAACAGTACACACAGCATTACAGGGTAATTTCGCAAAGTACAGTCGTGGACGTAAATGTTACTAGTCATTTATTTAATCAGAAGAAGCATATTTACTCAATTATAGTGTATCGTTTACTTACATAGACAATTGTTTTTAATGAATAAAAGAAAAAAAAACAAGAGACCCAATAGTTAACAATATTCTTGGAAAGACAGCAATTGGTAATAAAATTTTAAGAATATTAAAACATAACGTTCAATTACCATGTATCATACATGTACCATTATATTATTTCTTATAGTTCAGTTAATTGCTAATGCCTTTTGTATTTTTTTTACTTTATTGGGTTTAGCGTTTAAGCACAATCTCACCTGATTAAAAAAAAAGATGTAGTCTAAGACAGTATCACGATAAAACTTAGGGAAGGTCTAACTCTTAAGTGCAGCTGTCGGAATACATTTAAAAGGTTGAGGGTTGAGGGTTGTTGTTGACTTAGATGGGCTTAGAAAAGACTTAAACACCATACCATAGTTTCGTTACGATGTTATCCTTCACTGAAAGCTTTTGTTTTCAAGGATTCGAAACTACGTCGCTCGACGCAGTGTCTGAACACGCTAGCCAATAAGCCATTAGACTTTTTTTCGACCTGATTATCCGCTATTGACCTGATAGGCTTATATAGGCCTCTTCACGGGGTTTATTTAGGCAAGCGCTTAATAAGCTGATGTTTTAATTGCAACAAACGCGCAGCGAACTAAGCTATCCCAGCTAGCTCAACTATTTATGCATACGTTGTATGTGGGTATGTATGTTTGTCTAACTCGTTCAAATGTCAAATTTACAAATGCAAACCGAGGAAAAATAAGGGAATAAATAAAACCCAGAATATGTGTAAGCGATTATCGCATCATCATTTCGGAAGGTTTTTTTCTTTCTAAACCTAAGAAGGAAACTGATTCTCTTGTGCGAGGTACTAGAACATATCGACAAATTAATGGCGACAGATTTATATATGAACATTCCAGTGTAATTTTTCAATTGCAATAAGAAAAGCGTGTCGATTTAAAATAACGCAAAATTTAAAACGCATATCACTTTAGTCGTGAACTGTACATGTTTAAGATGCATGTTAGTATGAATTAGATACAATCACATAACGCAGTTTCCTTATACAATCGAGTGCGCATCCCGCGATTTGTTTTTATAACTTCGCATTACATTTTAAACGTCACAGTACGTCTTCTTATTACATGACATTTTAAAAAATATATAGGTATTTTGTCTTCACTCATTTATATCACATAAATCTTTGATTGCACACACAACTATATTCAAAGATTACAAATAGATTGTCGACTTTCTAGATTGTATAGATTTTTCAATTGTTGTTGTAAGACTTGTAGTAAATTTATATAACATAATTGTGTTTGGTTTCAACCAGAATTGTCTTTGGTTTCAACGTCAAAGAGCTTACAACAAATACAAGTGGCAATTGCCACAATAGGAGTGGATGTATACAAGTGTATTTTTTATGACACCTGGCGTTATTTGCATTAGCTGATTCATTTTACCTCTATCTGTACATATATACAAATTTTATTTCAGTTTTTTTATTGAGGACTTGGTCACCTGCGCGTCTATATCGCTATCGCCTAAGTAACAAAAATTCGAAGCCAAAATTAGATTAATCTTATACAATTCCCTAGTACATTTAGAAGTAAGAAGTTATACATACCAATTTGGAACGAACCAGAAGCATTGAGCCCAGATCTTATACTAAAGAATATAACAAAATTGAAATGTATATAGTTTGTTCGAGACAATCTTCAAAACGACTGAATCAATTTGCATGAGACTTACTTTCATATACTGGATATTTCAGTGTATTATCTAGATTACATATCATTACGCTCTTCAATATAGGTTAAACAACGATGATGGCTCAGTTGTTAGCGTCTCTGATTATCATATTCATCGACGTAGGTTCGAATCCTTGCGAAAGAGCCGGAGCTTTCGGTGACGCAAAAGGTCGTGATGAAACCATAGCATGGTAGGACTTTTTCTACCACCTTCAAGTTGAAAATCTGTCTCCAAGCACCTATGAGTGTGTTCCGGTAGCTGTACTTAATAAACAGACACTCTAGGTTAAGCACGTTTTCCATCTTAGACCACAGCGTCATTAATAACAGGCGAGATTGCGGTCAAACGATAAAACCTGTAAAATATAAAAAAAAAACGAAAGTTTGCAATACAATATTCAAACAACGGCTTATTTTGTCTATTACTTTTCAAACTTACTCATTCAAAAACAGTAAATGCATCTATGTATACCTTGAAACCCAATCTATGATACATCAGATAATGAATAATCTTATTCAAATAAGTAAACTATAATATGGAGTTAATGTAAATCTGATTTTAGAAGTGTACCAAGGTGAACCGGTTTAGCGTAAAAATGCATTACATAATGATGCTTAACTTGCTAACAAACATATAACATATATGTTCAGATTTCAAACAATGCGTATTGATTGTTTCGACTTTGATATCCACCTGTCAAATATTTGGTAGTTGATGACTCCATCTCTTTCTGTACTTACAATATTAGTGTTGCCAACTCTGAATATCAGAATTGTGAAATGTGAACAATTTATATTTATACCTGATTGCAAAAATAAATGATATTTAGGTGAAAGTTATGTGGCAATAATTTAGTAAAGTAAATTTTCTGATGTTGTCTTTTTTCAGTTATTTTAAATTGTTTCTCAATTTGTCGCAAGAAAATCATATATGATTTTTCATTTAAGCATGAAAAGAAATGAAAAGTATGAATAGAAATGTACAAAAATACATTAGTCTTTTGTACTATTGTTATGTGGTCAGATTATATGTAGTAGAAATAGAAGCGTGGGGTATTTAGTAAAATCCGCGCATAACCTATTAAAACAACTTGGCCTTTCAAGACACACTATAGGCACCTTATTGGAGAGATTATCTAAAGCGGCCTTAGTAAGTTCTTACAATTTGCAAAGTGGGCAGAATCGCGAGTAGTATAGACCATTTATCCTTTGATTTGGATTTCATGTTCCGCGTTGTCTCTGGCTCCTCACCCGGCAATACTATAGTAGTTACACTTTTGAATGCTAGAAAATTTGTCCCTTTGTAACTTACGTAATTATTTCATAGATTTAATTTGTAAATAGTGAATTAGGATAAATAATGAAAAAGATGTTCTTCTTTTTTTTTAAGCAAAATGCATCATACATTTTACGTCATAATCACGCATTTCCCGGGACTATCAAAAACAGGTCTTATTGCCATAAATTTGTTACAGTTTAGCTGATACCTGCGATTTGGTCTGCGTTGTTTGTTATGTTAACAATATATTTTATGCACAGAGAGAAAACATAAAAAGATTGAAACCAAAAATATACTTTGCTTACGAAATTTACTTGTAAACAATGATATCCGTTTGCCTCTTCTCTCCTACACATGCGCACCACACCGCTTGTCCACTTCACACATTGCTGAACGTGTAATGCTTACAAAAATCGTAGTTTACTTATAGTTTAATAACCTTTAACCTAACGAAATCGTGATTATTTTTCTATCTACGACTTGAAACTAAAAAAAAATATCGAAATGTATTGAGCAGTTTATAGGTGATGCACACACAACAACATACCTCTATCATTTATATATATATATCATTTTTCTGTATGTGTGTATGTGACTGGACTCTTCCTAAATAGCTGCACAGAATTTGATGATATTTTTGTGTGTTCTAGTGGATCCAACAATAGTTTACATTAATAATTGAAACCGGTAGGTGGCGCTGCCGTCTGGTTTTAGGATTTTTTTCATTGTCAGAGCAGGACAACGTTCCGCTGGTCCTGCTAGTCTTTATATATATATGGTAGAAGATAAGATACGTATGTTCGAATAAAAGTAACTAATATAACGTATTTTACGTGTCACGATGCATGTCGTGACTCACGTTGTGCATGTTTTCATTACAAATAATATCTTGTTATTTAGACAATATTCATCCATGTCTAAATTAAAACAAATGGTGGCTAGAAGAACAATATTAACTTATTCATTTTTTTAGTGACACATCCATTAAAACAAGCTTTTTTCTCGCTATATGGACGAAAAAAAAACCCTAATAAAGAAAATACCCTGTCCTTTTTTGTAGCCGTGACAAGGTATATCCAAAATTTAATTATGATCGGTTGAGTAGTTAAATTGTAAAAACGCAACAAACAAGCAAATAAACAAACGAACTCACTTTAGCATTTATAATATTAGTAAGATTATTTATGTGAGAAATGGTGTCAAACACTGTTTTCATTTTTACAGAATATATGATAAAAATTCATCTATGTGTCACTTATATACATTTATGTTTCTTACTTGAATCATTTACAACGACGACCTCGAGAAATATTGAAAATAAACATGTAAAAAATAATACAAGAGAAAACCAGTTCCCGCAAATAATATAAATTTTAATACATTCACATGAAACTGAATACCAAAAAGTGTCACATATATTATAATAAATTGTAATTTTATGTACTACTAGCAGGCCTGACGGACGCTGCCCTGCCGTGATAATAAAAAATATATACTTATATGTATCAAATACTTAAAGTAACTAATGTATTTAATTTGATAAGGATTAATACTGTAACCGTGTAAATAACTTTCCACCTCATTTCTTTAAAAGATTGATGGATATAGTAAGCTATCTTTAAAAGATAGGTGCATGCCATCCGAGACGTTTTTGTAGATCTATAAAAGAGGAATATCTCACTATGCATTGTTTCGTTATATCTCAAAATAATTAGACAGCGTTTTCGATGAAAGCTCACAGGCGGCTTTGCTTTTTCCAACACTTCCAACAATTATCGCTATATTTCAACCAATTTACACAAAACCTTGACAAACGATATACTTAAACCTTTCTCATGTATTACTTCATCTATTGGTGAAGACCGCAATACAATCTGTTCAGTAGTTTTGAATTTATCGCGAACAGACAGACAGACGAGGCGGACGGCTTTGTAATATGTAATATGTAGTGATTTTGTGTTTATTTCATAAATTTGTTCATCAAAAACTCTAAAATACTGTTCTTACATAATTAATTCCGTAACCATTTGTTTTGATTTGTTGTAAAACATAGTCGAGTTACAAAATAAATTCATATTGTGTAAATACTCTCCGTGTATATATATCATGGTTATTTAAGGTGCATTAGTTATTGTGTTACAGAGCCACCTCGTTGTGAATTATAAGCAAATAAGTAGCATAAGGACGTGCCATTTTCATTGTAATCGAATAAACGTTGTAGGGTATTAATCTTATTCATATATACAAATATAGAATGGATTTTAAAGTATATGTAGACTGATAATTTTCCTCTATTTCAGTGTAATGCGAATAATATATTTTTTATTTGAAATAAAATCACTCAAATATATACAATTCTAGTAAATTTGGATGAAAACAGCAACACCGCGAGTTTCGAATTCGATTTAAAAAAGGATCCGTATCCAGTGGTCTTAAAAAAACTTATTTTTACAGTATTCGGATTTCATGTTTTAGCTTCATAAAAAGCTTTTAAAACTAATCATGGTACATATTTATTTCTTGTACGTTTATTTTTGTTCGGTATGTTTTTATAAGACCTCAGATTTAAAGTACAAGGCTGTTTTGTAACACGCGTGTATGTATAAAGTGGATACATCCATTCTCTAAACGAGTTACATTGACCTATGTTTACGATTCTTATTCTATACTAGTTGCCCGCGCGGTTTTGCACGGGTATACTAAGAAGGAAAAAGAGATGAAATATTTCCTTTACAGTACTACCAAGTAATTAAATAATATAAGAATAAAACACAATTGAACGTCAGTATTTCTATAGTTCAATATTTTTGAAGGTCTCTCGACTGTCTTCTATCTCACTCACTTTTTGAAGTGAAACTTTTTCTAATATCGCTTCAAATTTTTTCGTTCATTTATCGCATGCATAGTAGCTAAGGTAAATATGGCGACGCCCATGGCTCACTTCATAATGATTCAATAAATTAGATAAATATTGTGCTCATTTTTTTTAATTTTAATACTACATTCCAAAAAAAAAATTTCGCTTGCATCGTGGTTTCATAAAACCACAATTATTTTTTTCTTATGGACATTTTTATAACCTACATTTTTCACTTTCTCGTACGATTTATCAAACATTTTTTAAACAGCTGTTTAAGACGAGTTCAGTCATACACACACACACATCCTCATAATCTTACCTATGTAGGGTCGGCACAACATGTTTGTCATGTTTTGATGTATGATTTGGCTTAATTTTTACGATCAGCTGCGCGCGCCTGACATCAACCATCCTTGGGATTATTTTATGGTACTCGTATACCATAACTTCCACTTCCTAACTTTTAATGCATGTCAAACGTGGACATTGGAAAATCAAAATCAAAAATACTTTATTCAGTTTAGGCCCTGAGAAGGCGCTTATGAACGTCAAAGTTACTCTTGACTGAAGTTACTGACGTGGACTCTTCGATTACAGATGGTAAACATTGAAACGACGCGTTTATGTACAATGTATCCGTGTATGGCACTTACACAGGCTCTGGTTCCGGGGCATGGTTGCTTCGGGAGTTACCTGTGTCGCATTGGCCGGGAGCCAACGCCAGGGTGCCACCACTGTGGCTGCGCAGCCGATAATGCGCAGCACACACTGGAGGAGTGTCCCGCCTGGGACGAGCCACGCCGCGAGCTCGTCGCGGCCATAGGCCCGGATCTCTCGCTCTCGACCGTCATCGTCAAGATGGTCGAGAGCGAGACCGGGTGGATCTCCGTCGCCTCATACTGCGAGGCAGTCATGTTCGCGAAGGAGGCGGCGGAGAGGGAGAGGGAGCAGACCACCAGGCTCCCCTCCCGCGGTCGACGAACACGGCGGCGACGGGTCGGTGACGACCTCATGCCGCCGTAAAAAGGGCCTGTGGGCGACGGGGCGGGCGGGCACGTCCGTCGCCCTGAGCAGTGTTTTCTGCACAGGCCCGCGTGGTGGAGGCGCTTGTGCCGAGCGACTCCCACAGTTCGTCGGGGGGGGTTTAACACCCGCCCCCTCCTGAGGGGTCTACCATCTTGACCCCTCAGACCGCAGACGGGGCCCCTGATGAGGGGCCGACACCTGCCGGGGAGCAGAAGTAATGCCCTTGGCAGTTCCTGCTCCCCGGCCAAATAGGTGTGTGAGGCACCATGGGGTTTTTAGTCCGTGGAAGTCGGACATAACCCACCCCCCGCTGCCCGACGGGGTGGGTATCCGTTACGGATTTTCCCCATGTAAAAAAAAAAAAAAAAAAGGTCTGTCGTTGCTATGAGGATTATTTCCGTATTCACAAAAACATAAAATAATTTAAAATATAAAAAGCTTATTCGAAGTGGTCTCCATTTGCTGTAATACAGTCCTTTAAACGTTGAGGCCAGTTATCAATAGAAGTACGAACTCTATCCATGGGAAAATTCTCCACTGCCAGTCGTACTGATTGTTTTAGGGACTCTAAATTCTCATTGCGTTTAGAGCAAGGCTTACTCTCTAAAAGTGACCATAAATCATAATCCAGCGGATTAAGATCGGGACTGGACGACGGCCAGTCTTCAACTCTGATGAAGTCCGAAACGTTTTATTCCAACCAAGACGCGACCTACGCGGTCTACGCGACCGAGCTTTATGACTCGCTGCCGATTCTTGCTGGAAGGACCATTCTTGGTTATTGAACATGGTGTTGTTAAGGGGCTTGGTATCTTGATACACTTATGCCGATGTTTTGATACCTTTTTCACAAAAGTATGGCTCACTCCTTCATAGCTAATACCCCACCAAACCATCACTGAAGTCGGATAGTGGCCACGTGTGCACTCTGTCGACTAATTGGGAAGCTTCCTTAGAGCTTTGAGCATAAATACGGTAATTTTGTTTGTTAAAATGTTTCTCAATTGTAAATTTTTCTGTGACCTCCCTTTGTGTACCGCTTTCAGTAGTTGTTTCGATTTTACCACCCTATTCTTTTTTAAATTATTCATTAAGAAATGACCAGTACGTCTCTTATAGACTGCAAGTCCTAAGCCATCTTTTAAAATACGCGACATGGTTCTAGGTGCTATCTTCATCTCCCGAGATAAAATCATTTGCTTTCGGACAGGAATTTCTTCGAATTATTTACCTTACTGCTTTGACCACCTTTTTCGTACGAACGTTACGTGGACGTCCAGATCTTTTTCTGTCACAAACGGAGGAGGTCTCATTGTACCTATTAATAGTCCGGTACACAAACATTTTACTAATACCAAGCGTATGTAGAGTTTTAAAAATAGCATTTGGCCCCATACTTACTTTGTGTAATGCAATCACAGCGATTCAGGTTCTCTTTATCACCCCACTCCATTTTAATATCGCAAAATATTGTACAATGTATTGATGCTAAAATGAGATAAACTCAATGAACAATCATATAAAAATGACAGATTCCAAATTCTAATGTAATATTTTGTTTATTTTTAATTGTAACAGTATTTATGGCCAGACTAAGTATATATATAAAGACCAGTGGGCCCAGTAGATGTTGTCCTGCCCTGAAAATAATAAAAAATCCTGGAATCAGACCACAGCGACGAAGAACTTAAGAATAAATAAATAACAGTTTTAAAAATCCATAATAATATTTTAACTTCGTTATATATTAAATTCTGGACTGTATTATGTGCAAGCCCGAACATACAGCTATATTCAGAGAGGCCAAAAAGATTTAGAAGGATTGTACGTACCAGGTAAGAATTACCAAGCACCACTGTGTGAATCATCTTCGAGTAAAGGCCAAAAGTATAAAAGAAACACGTTAACCTGAACCTAGACTGACCTTGAATCTTAATATTATATATTTTTTACAAGTTCTTTCAATTTCCCACACGAATGTTAATTAAATGAATGACTTTTTCAAACGGAAAAACCAGTTGATTACAGATACTTACATGATGTTCAGTTTTAACGGAAACTGTGCTCGCTGTTGTTTAATTCTCTCGTTTAATTTAGACATTGGAGACGATAGAACAATAATAATACTAAGGTTTGTAAGAGACCTAATACCTGAGTCAAAGACCTCTTTTCAAGGCAATGTAGGGTATAATGACCACCCAAACCTAGTACTGGCAATTTTAAACCACTACATAAATTCACAGTTTTGTGACAATGTTTTTTCCACAATGTTCTGATCAAAGAGTGTATCCCATTAGTTGCATCTTTAATCAATCTCTCGAAACAAGTATATTTCTTGTGCAGTGGAAGCGTGCAAAAGTTGTACAGATTCATAAATGGGATGCCAAAAATTTAGAAGTAAATAGAATTAAATAACTATAGACCAAAATCGATACTTACAATACTAGCAAAGGTTTTTGAATCTTTACTCTAGCCGGTAATACAAACATTTTGAAACAATGTCTTGCTTGTCATCAATACATGGATTTAAATCTGAAAGGTCAACCAGTATTAATTTGGCTCTGTTTCTCGAAAAAATAGTTAACACAGATACAGATTTAACGAAGGCTTTTGATAAAGTTTCACACAAAAACTTTTTGCCTACGGATTTCATGGACCAATCCTCAAATGGCTCATATCTAGAAAATGGTTATTTTAATGTAGCTGTAAATGGGTATACGTCCAAGTCATTTAAAATTTTGTCAGAGATTCCACAAGGTTCGCATTTAGCTCCGATTTTATTTAATATATTCATCAATGATCTGCCATGAAACTTAAACAATTCCACGCTATTCATGTTCGCAGATGATCTGAAAATAGCCCGTGTGTAGCGTCACAAAATAATGTAAAATGACTACAATAACAATGCAATAAATCAATTTGGTGCGTCAAAAATGACACGAAGATCAATATACACAAATACACATGATATTGACACGTAAACATAATGTGAATTATTCCTAATATAATATGTATGGGACGACGATCTTCGACACAAAAGAGGTATTAAGTACAAATCCACCAGTCTCCAGAATAAGTAACTGATATTATATAATAAGTCGTGGTGGTCCAGTGCTTTGACCGGTGGAATCAATCAATCCGATGTCCGCAGGTTTGAACCCCGGCATGTACCAACGATTTTTTCGGAATTCGCGTACATTTACTAATTTCTATTGGTAACACAATCGGCTGACGGAGAAGGAAAACATTGTGAGGAAACCTGAACCTGAGAAATGTTCTTGTAGTACCACTGTATGTGGGAAAACTGTAGACGAATTTACGTAAATTTACAGATTTAAATTGGTAACAATATCGGCTGATGGTGAAGGTAAATATCGTGAGAAAACCTGAACGTGAGAAATGTTCTTGGTTGGTCCCACCGTGTATTGGATAATATAAAACTGTGGATTTGTCAGAGTATGAAATCGCCAATACGTTGTGGGCGGGCGTAGTGATTCTATACCTTCCTTTGGGAAGAGGCCTATGACCCTACAGTGGATCTCTTACAGGCTAATGATGATGATAATAAATACGAAAATTGAGAAATATTTGACATATCATTATCGAAGTTTAAATATTCAACCATGCAATTAAAATTGTAAATTTACATATTTTTTAAATTTTTACCTAAGCTCACGTTTTAATATATTTAATATAGTTTAAGAAAATGAAAATATGAGTACTATAAACTTTTGTTTCTTCGAACGTACAACGAGAACGCTAAATATAAAGGCAATTTAAGTTATTATTTTCTTTTACTTTACTTTTTGATTAGCAAAAACTAAAACAAGGCAATGTTAATCCGAATGGTATGATGATTCACAACTTAAGTATTATGTTTATATTTGTATATTTGGAGTTAAGTGTTTTAATTGAAGAATGGACTTTATTCTGCCGTCGTAAGCGAAAAGAGCGTATCTAACAGAAACAAAACTCGTGGAAATGTCTGTAACTATGTAGCCTAAATTTTTTTAGCGAAGTATGTCGAACCAGTTTTGAGAATATAAGCTCATAGGTGAAAAACAAAAACTATAATTTGCACCTTTTTCTCTTGATTCCGAATATACATACGTTCGAGTTCCACAATCAAAAATACTTTGTTTAGTTCACCGGTTCAAACAAACAAAATAGTCAAGGTGGAAAACCGACAAGAAACTTGATCGAGTTTTCATCTTCATGCTCATTTTATCATTAAACTTGAGATTTTGGTACAGATACATTGCAACGAAACCATTAGTATAGTAAAAATATATAATCCACTCCTGAATCATCTCTACTTTTCATGTTACATGTTTGTGGAGAATACGCTCAGAGATAAATAAAGAACAATTTACTAATACTATCTTAATTATTTAATAATACACTTATGAGCCCCCTATTCTACTACGTCGTATCCGTCATCTTAATAATCTATCTCACCTCTTCCTTGCACATTCCTACTTTCATTCACACTTTAGGTTGCGTTGCCCACACGTTTATATTATTTTCTTGTTAGACATTTAAATACTACACTCGTGCAGAATGTCATCCTCCACGGTCCGATGACGACTCTGTTAGACTCCATAATTCGTTTATGATTCCATAATAACCTCAAACCTCCACTAGAGTTGACACACGCAAGATAAAAAAAAAACTAATTTGGAAACTAAATTTTAACTAATATTATGTGATTTATTATTTTGTTTGTTACATTTTAATGCCTTAACTATTCTATCACATACACGTATATTTACATAGACGTTTTTAGGAGTACAGAAAAGAACATAGGGTACGTTTCATCCAAAAAAAGTAAAAATATGAAGTAAAAAAAAGCATTCAGGCTACAATAACACGAGCGAAGCCAAAAGCAAAAGCTAGTATTATTAAAAACGAAATAGTTTGTGAAAATGATTTGATATTTATTAACTCTTTCACGCAGAAACTACTGAATGGATTTCGATGCATATTTACAGTACTATAGCTTATACATCAGAGTATCACATGGTCTATAATTTATAAAATATTATTTAAACTGGCTAATAATTTAACGATAACTATAAAGAAAGTTAAAAAGGTGTGTATGCTTATAATCACATGAAAGAAGTGAAAACGTCGGTCTAAAAAGTACAACAAAAAGCAAACGCATAGTGGTTTTCCCAGGCGGTAACCCATCCAAGTACTGACGGCGCCCGACGTTGCATAACTTCAGTGACCGGATGAAAACCGATATTGTCAATACTGTACCCGTCACAGTGTTTACGCCCACCACATTTTGTCACACAAAAGGTTGCCGATCAGAATTTCATAGACCTCCAATAAGAAGTTTTACTCCATAAATTCGTGCCGTCTTAGGGGTATCTCGTCGTCCGCTTCATAAGCCAGGAAGGGAGCAGGGATACACAGAATTTTTGGAACTAGGGGCAACTCTAACATGATTTAAAGACGAATCGCTATAAATTAAACCACCTTAATAAATGTATAAAAACAAAGTAATAAAATTATATATTTAGTTTGATTAGTTCCTAGTGCTAACTCGCACGGTTCAGGCTTATATTTTTCGCCATTCTGACGGACCGCATGCGCACGTACATCGCCTAGGGGCTGCGGTCTGTGCACCCCCCGCGTTGGAGTTACATGAAGATAATGTACGCCGTCACCATTTATATTATAATAATATATATCTACAAACATAGACGAAGTCTTGAGTGGCTTCTGTTCCTATACAATAACAAGATAATTTCCTGCATCATATGAGGCAAGAATACAGCAAAATGAATGGAAAAAAACTATTAAAAAGTAAGTATATATATCGTATTTTAGAAAGAAAACAGCTTGTAAATATTTTAAGTGCAATAAAAATGGTAATGAACTCGAAAGACATAGTTAAATTTAAATATATAATTTTAGATATACGACGGTAATAGAAGAGTTATTAATCTATAATATAAAAATGAATAAATGTGTTGCTAAGCGCAAATCTCGAGAACATTTCCGATTTCGCTAATTCTTTTTTTAGAATATTCCTTGAAGTACGAGGATGGATCTTACGGAGAGAAAAAATAAAAAATATCCTGAAAAAGTCTAAAAACAACACTTTTCCATACTCCCATACAAACGATTCGTATTAATACTTAAAACTCAATTTGAACATTAATACTATAACATAAAGTTTAAGTGTTAGTGGAGAGGTTCCGGGATGACAAAACAATTGAGTGACGTTAGTATGGTATAAATATTAATGTCAATATTTATACGATGGTCCCGAATAGCAGAATTTAGTATTAAAAAAAATATTTAAAGAATCGACTGTTAGGCGGTACGAAGTTCGCCAGGGTCAGCTAGTTACAAATATATTTGGCTATTTTTGTATTATATTCTTCTTTTAATTAGTTAATTTGAGTTATATTTAAAAATTTAGTATTTCTCTTTATTGCAATATTTTTTTTAATGTTTAGTTGGAATTTTTAGCGGGATCTTAGTCTGTTGTAGTAGCTTTTATATTTTATTCATAATCTTGCTTTACTTAACTTTACATTGTATGATATTGGTGACATGTTACGTAATGTAGTTTGGTTATTGAGCATAAATTAAATAGATGAGAAATAATACCACGGAGCATGAATTCTGCGTTGCTACAAAAACTCTCTGGAATGTTCTAACAAGCGGACCGACATATTTTCAGAATATTGAAATGATCACAATCCACTTGTAATATTAAGTCCCTACTCGATAATGGCAGTAATAACCTAAAAGATTGGTTGCTAAAAATAAAAATAAAAAAGGATCAGTTGACATTAATGAATAATTTTACAAAAAGTATAATTATGTCATTGCAATTAGAAATCACGCTATTGACTATTGACCTAGTGTTTGTACTATTGTCTAGGTACTAACGACCCGTAGTATACTGCTATTGGTTCATACTAAATAGCCAATTGTAATACTATTTTCTATATATTATAGACTGAAAGACTACCTAAGCGAGGTAGTGAATATTGATAAATCTTCAGAGTCTTGTAACTATGTACAGAGTTTCATTGTTGTATATAATTGAATATTAAAATAGCTCACTTCTGAATAAAAAATCACCCATCTCTATTACCTGCTCTCTCAACCGTAGCAAAATATCCACGCGGTTATTAAATCTAATTTAAATCCTCTTCGGATAATAAACTGTCATTAAATTTTGTACAATTTACACGAGAGAGTCACGTGAAGATTTTGTTATAAGAGTATTAAAACCTTGGCACGGTACGATGCAGAAATTGACGTCGCAACACTTTTTGCAAAGAACCTGTGATTGCTATTAGGTTTTGCAACTAATAAGTTTGTGTAGTTATTATTATGACCATACCGAAGAATTTAATTCCTTTGTGGATCTTCATATTCCTCATTTATACAAAGGAACTCCAAATAAGGTGAGCATGAGCCATGAGTATTGTAATATTAAATACTAGCTGATACCCGCGACTTCGCTTGCGTAGTTTACATTATCTTGAAAATTTATTTTATTTACAGAAGAATAAACATAAAAATATACTTTGCTTGCAAAATTTCTTTGTAAACAACGTTCTCCATTTACACACTTTTTTCTGGCGCATTCGCACCACACCGCTTGCTCCACTTCTCCACGGCACAGTGCTTGCCACCACTACTTTTTGTCACATAAAATGGTTGCCGATCAGAATTTCAAAGCCCTTAAAAAGCTTCACTTTAAAAGCCTATAGTTTCAAACGATATCCCAGTTACGACCGTAACTCGGTTGCTTTACCGAATGTATACCTTTCGAGTAGATCCTTATTTCCTACACAAACTAATAATATAAGACATTATTCCGACTCAATGAATAATTGATTATTGAAGATGTGATTGTTATGCTATTAATTAAGCTTTATTATTATTTTATTGACATTGCCAATAATCGCGACTGTTATGGCAAAATACGAATATGCGAGCACTATTCATCAACCAATGAAAAAGGGCGCTCAAACTCACAGATATGGCACGAGTGGCAAATATTCATTTCATTATCGTATCATTGTTATAAATTTCAATACGACACCAAACAGCCAATTATTCAACAGCAAAATAACTGATAACGGTTCATAATAATAATTATTGTAAAAATAACACAAAAGCATAAGCAAGCAAAGAGACCTACCAGGTCAACAATGTAGTCAGTTAGAAAAAAAATCACCGGGTCATCTAGTTTTTAATAAATACTAATAAGTACTACTTACTAAATGATCTTTACAAATATGTTCTCAGTTGTATTGTTTGATGTTAATATTTATTTTGTAATTGTAATTTCGTCATTACCACTTTTACCGTTTTTAACATAACATAAATTTATATGTTAAGTTTAATTAAAACCGCTTAGTCCTTATGAAAAAACATAATTGTATGTATTATTATGTATGCATTATGTATTATTGATGGTGGTCAAGATTTTTCTAAGTCCGCCTAGCTAGGTACCACCCTTAAATTGAAGACTTATCGCCAAAACCTATTGGTTTGTTCCGGTATCTCTACTTGAGAACCAGTCCTGTCTAGGTTTAGAGTGTTTATCACCTTTTTTTTTCGCACTGACTACACTGTTAGCCTAGCAATGCCTCTACAGTTTCACCGGAGTACTAAAAGGAGCGCTTAAGGCACTCGGCCGATTTTATGTAGACGAATAGTACAAGAGCGCACGGCACGCCTGGGTTTGGGCTGTCGCCGAATATCCCAAGTCTAATATTAGAGATGTTTACCATCTTAGACCACATCGTCATTTAACATCATAGGAGATTGTGGTCAAACACTAAACTTATTAAGGTATATTAAAAAATATAGCAAGCACTTATTGCGATCTATCTAGCGAATACTCAGCTGAGAACATTATTTCGTAATAATATTACACTCGGTAGATGTGAATTAAAGCAGTGACGCGACGCGACGGCTGTGGTTTTTCTGTTTTTTTTTTTCTTTACCTTTTCAAACTAGTTTTGCAAACTGGTGTAATAATTATGTATAATCGCATACTGCACAACTGATGTCATGCTTAAACATAACATACATATTGTATTAACACGTACTATAACAGTTACAAAGATACAAACATCTTTAATATATCACGTACGAGACAAAAATTATCGAATCTATTCATTTAAAGCGTCGATCAGCTATTTTAGTCTATACTTGAGACTCACCCCGGCTTTACATATGTAGCTGAACAATTTAGATTCATTTTATGACCCTCTTGATATCCATAGTTAATCTAAGTAATAGAAGTTAAGTAAGAATCTTCACACGAACAACTTTTTCTTGTAGTCCCGTGAATCTGTAAAGGCTCCAGAGACAACAGAGTAGGTCTGATCGAAAAAAAAAATCGATTTCTTTTATGGTATTCATTGCAACGATATACTTACTGTACGGGGTAATTTTCATGTAGGTACATTAACGCCCAAAGTAAATTATATTACTTATTATATTAGTCACAATAACTTTTCACAATTTTTTTTTTTTATAATTTGTATAAATTATATAGGATCACTCGGGATAACCCTTAGGAAATAGAAATATAACATTCATTTTCAAATCAACAATTCTTTAGTGCGGGACGCATCAATCTTTTTGACCGCTCTGAATATAGCTGTAAGTTCGGATTATAATATAAAACAAAGTTAAAATATTATTACAGGAATCTAAAAATTGGCATTTATTTATTCTTAAGTTGTCCTGATGTTATTTATATAATGTAACACGTATTTAACGAACGTTGAAATTACCACGACTCTCTAACTTGTACCTAAATTATGAGCGAGGAATTTTTGTGACTTTATATAATGCTCATGCAACGTGTTAAATGGAAGTTAAGTCACTCGTAACAAATCGCGACCACCTCTCTCTCCCATTATATTGCTAATCCCGATTACATTTATGTGAAAACAACAAAGTTTTATATGTAAATGTGTGTTCTGTGCACCTATATTCATGGTAGTCAAAAAGTTTGGTGTGGAGTGTACATTATTTTTGTATATCATATAAGGTTTTGCCAACATTACCAATCTAAACACTCGAAAACTCTTTCACTTCACTTTATATAAATGCCAGCTTACGCTCGCAATTTCTCCTAGCGTTAGTGTAGACATGATTTGTCCTTTTCGGTACGGTACATTTTATCTGAATATGAAGTTCCCTATATCCTTTTCTGTTACCCTGACATTGTACGCGCAAAATTTCATGATAATCGGTTGAGTCTTTAAGCCTTGAAAGCGTAACAAACTTACTGTCGTATATGTTATAATAATATTAGTCAGAATTATAATTATATACATGTTTCATACAAATTGTTGAAACCTCCTTAAAAACCGCTTTTTCCGTAACTCAGAAGAACCAAGAGAACACACAGACAGACGCAGAAATCTACTTTGTTTTATACCTATAATATTTCTAGACTCCACAAATATAAGTCAAATTGGTGAGCCTATTGTTTATCCGGATTAATCTTTGATATTTTGAATGTAAGTACTCTTCAGCTTTATTTATGTGTCTAGGTTAAAAAGCAATATTAACAATAGTTACAACAGTAGATACTAAATGTTGATAAATTATACTGAAGCGAATCTAACCTTCGTGCAATAAAGTTACATAGTGTCTAATTATACACACATAATAATCTGTTTACGAGTTCGTCCGTCCGTAAATCCACTACGTTTCCATAGACAAAGTAGATGAGATAGTTCACAATTCGAAACGATTTTATTATTTTGTTCATACACATTCTTTTTTCTTTATAGATTTTAGAATCTACGCGTTATCTCATGCGATATAAAATGACGATGGGGTCTAACACGATAAACACGTTCGGTCTAATTACAAAAACAAATTGTTTAATTTATTATATATATTTTCCATAATTTACTACGAGATGTCTTTTGTCGGCATAGAAATACGATAAATCACAGCAATAAAATGAATATCAACTTAAGACAAGTTTTTAAACAAGGGTTAAGACACTATTATGATCAAAAATTTTCAATAAGTGTTTATAGTGTATTCAACTTTTTTGTAATAAGAGGGGTTAAATCTACAGGAAGACTCACTTTCAACTGTAAATGCCTATGAACACACATATACCCGATTTGCAAAATTTGAAATCACTTAGATTTATCTATCCGATGCCTTTAAAGACAAAGTACTTAAGAACCAGGCGTTATTATCGCAGGTATAAATTATATGCGCAAATACAACAATTTCTGTGTTTTCTTAATGTTATAATCCGTCACAATAACCTTCTTTTAGTTTATCGCGTTCTCAAGTTACAGTGAACAAGCTGTTCTAACTCAATTTGCCAATCGATTACCTGTTTCCTGCAATATCATGTCATCTGAAGCGACGGTGTATTGTTGATACGTGTCATATCGACCCATTATGCATCTATGGATAATATGTCACTGGTATAATATAATTTACAGTTTATTTAACGTCCACAGATTATATGGTGATTTGGCTTTAGGGATAGACAACCAGAATATTTATCAGCGTCGTCAAAACTTGGTGTTGACGTTTTGGCTATCAGGACGTAAAATGTTATAATATGTAGAATGGTTTGTGGCTAAATATGAAATATGAATGGCTTAGTTGTACTGATTGTTGCTGCTCAATTATTAATTTTTTGTATATGTTTTTCATTCTTTTTCATTACTGGCTACCCAGTCCTCTTCACAGACTATTACTGCCATTTTCACGTAATGAAGTAGTCTGTCCTGCTTTATGTGCCTTTTCCTTATGAAAATATGTTCCGGTTTTTAATATGACTAATCGTTTTTGCCATTTCTGAAGTAAATCTCTTGTGACAATTTCAATTTCAATGTTCTAACAAGGCAGTGGCTCTCTTGTTACAACTTTCCATGGAGTTTTAGTTGCATCTTATAATTCATGCTCCGTGGTATTATTTCCCATCCACTTCACTTGTTCACAATAACCGAACTATATTACGTAAATCACCATCTACATTATAAAATATAAGGTAAAAATCACAAAACTATAAATAAAATATAAAATACACTACGTGACAGAATAAGATCTCGCCAAAAACCTTTGTACATCTTTCTTTCGAAACATACGATTTTAGTAATATTCAAACAAAACTATTTGGTTTTTTAATGAAATAATATAACACTAATTACAATATATTTCGATATGAATCGGATCCAATATTCATTGTATTTAATTTACTTAAATGAGGATATCGTGGTAATTATTCTTTTAGAGAAGAACCAAGAGTCTATGACGTATTACAAAAAAAAAAAAACAAAAACAATATGTAGAGTAGTTTTTGCGTAATACGCGCACAATGACAGACCTCTATTATCATTAGTCTCGTGAAGCTACGAAGGTCCATCAGGCCAACAGCGTATAGTCAATTCTAAAACAAAAACCTCTATTATCTTATGTTTCAGAGTATAAATCGCCAACATGTAAACATAATAACAGATCTAAAGAGCGTGATAACAAAATATACATTTATTAAATATACAGGTAGGTTATTCGATATGTTGCGGTTTTAAAATAAATAGATAAATAGCGGTTACATTATATGGGTATAATCGAAAACGCTATAGAAAACCGCAAAGTTATAAGGGTGCATTTACACGGATTCCGATTCACGTACGATTCGTGTACTGATGGTAAGGCACGCTAAACCTACACGGAGGATTAGCTGTCAAGTGCTGCTGCCGCAATACACCAACAGGTCCATGGTGACAGATTTCCAACTTGATGGTGCTATCCAGCGTGCAACGGGCTTAGAAAAACTCTAGCATCATGCTATGCTTTCATCACGATGTTTGAAAAAGTGACATGGAAACATGTGAGCTTTTGGGCGATTTGATAAACAGTCAGATGGCCGCCCATGGATCGCGGGGAGACACGCGGAGTGCGGTCAATGGCAGAACGCAGAGGGGAGGCGTATAAATAAGGAGTACGAACGGGCAACGGAATAGAAACAGGATAGAGTCTGTTCGAAACAGTCACATAATAGATTCTAATCAGAACAGACACACGATAAACCGTCAGATGTTCGAGAGGGTGGTTCAAGATAGAAGTTACCCAGTGATTAGTAGACAACAAGCCACAAGGAATATCTGCAGGTAACGATACTACGACGAGTGAACGAGCCACAACGATAAATTGTTCTATTCAATCTGTATTGTAAATCTAGAACAAATTATAAATATAACGGATAGAGATAATTTACAACACCTCACATATATTCACAATAACCATAAATAAAACTCTTGAATGAATGTTAAAATACTAACATTTATTTCTAAAAAAGTCAATTCCATTATGTCCTTTAACTGTTTCTCGGTGTCGTGTTTCGATATTCTTGTGGTTGCGCGGTTCACTTTGGAGTTGTTTCCAGAAAATTCCACCCCTCTTTACTGACGCATATATGAAAGGAAAGCAACAGAAAATGTTTAATATGATGATTAACGACATTTATGGTGTTGTAAAAAAAAAATCTATTTCTTCTGTCTACACGTAGTTCTTGAAACTTTTGATATGATTTTCATAATCATTTGGACAATTTCCTCCGAGCGATTTATGTTTATCTCTTAAGGAAGCCCAACTATTTTTTAACTATTTTGTATTTTTCCAGTATTATTGAAAATAATATGTTATTTATGAAGCTATTTTAAGCAATATTATACTACCCTTTTCCATTTCAATATTTCAGTGTCTTTGCAAATTGAATATGGTACAAAACAGTACTCTACGGTATATAATTATAATGAATATCTTGTAGAATACCACAGATTATAAATTATACGCATTAAAAAAGGTGTTTGTGTGACGAAACTTACGAAGCTCCTGTGACTGTGGTGAACTGTGGATGTCAAAGAACTAAGAATGGTTCGAATACGACTATATATGTATAAATAAGTGTAGATATAACAGTTCCATACTTTCTTGTCTTCTGTTTGTCAACAGATCTTTTTTTTATGGAAAAAATTTTAGGAATGTATTTATTTACATACCATCTACGTAATGAAGCATTTTTTTATAATGCTCTGTTCTTCGTACATCATGCTTCTTACAATCAGAATTTTACAATATTAAAAAAATATTAAATACAATTTTTACCATTTATAGTATTAAATATTTCTAAATTGTTTGAACACTTTAATAAATATGGCATCCATGGATAGTGATAAATATATAATAAATAAATATATAGTTCTGCATCTATACATACCATTTTAATTACTATAAGATGTATTTTAGAAGTGGATGTTCAGCTAATGTACAAGCCCCCTAATTATAGTGTTACTGCATCGAGATAAGAGCATGAACCACGATCCATCAATTTTCTTTTGTGATTGTGATTGTGATAATACAAAACTTCGCTTTCATTGTAGATAAAGTATTTAGCTAAATCGTTTTTTTTAATCTTGACTGCTGAATAATGAAGTGGCACAATGCCTAAGAAAATTATTTTTACTAACAAAGTGAGGAATAAGAAACGAAATAAGTCATGTAATTTAATGTTGAATACGGTATATTCTAAGTATCGAAATACGTAGGAAATAATATGATTTGTTGCAATTTTTTTATCATTCAGGCGGTTCCATAAGTCCTTAACGTCCTTTAATTTTCGGAAAACCTTAACAAAATAAATATTGTATTTTATTATATGTTTTGTTTCAGTGATGAGGGTGTGGTGCGTACTCGTGCGTCATGAAGGGCGGGAAGCAACTTAAGCTTCTGCTATGGAAGGATTATTTGACGAGAAAACGAAAATTAGTGAGTGTTATTTACAATATGTAGTAATAATTATTTAATGTAATAATAATACTGATAGTTTAAGTAATTAACCTCCGAAAGTGTCAGCCTAAATAAGCGCGCGGAAATAATTGTCATTCCGTTGTCAGGAACCATGGTAACGAGATGCGCGCGCAAACAATTACTATTGCGTCGCAACCAACATAACAAAACCAATATTATCTCAACCTATTGCCTTCACATATATGTAGGGTTTTTGTTATGTTGTCGCTTTTGTGTATCTGCGCATCACATCGGTGAAATGTTTGAAAAATGTCTTTATTATAACATTTTATATTTGAAAATTAGAAAGTACATAGACATGAATATGTGTAAGTGTTTATTAAAAAATGTGTGTATGGTGTATGGCGATGTGCTTATCAAAGTTTCTAAAGAGCTGATACATGTACCACAAAAAAAATATTGTGACAGATTTTTTGCTCAAGCTTCATAATCTTCGACTCCAGACCACTAACACATGAAGAAAATAGTACTTCCCAGTATATAACTCGGGTAATTAACAGTGGCAGTGGTCTCAATCTAAAGAAGCCCAACAAACATTGTAATTTTGTTTGAATATACTTACTTATCTGAAATCCGTACAAAGTCTTTGTAGGTGATTGTGATCAGACAAATATTACTCTTTGTGTCTATTTTTATTGATAACATTTAATTCAAAGAGTGTGTCGGATTGTAACAAAGTTATTATTAGTCAAGATTTTGTTAATAATATTCCTTATTTTGGACTTTTTATCAGCTAAATTTGTAAATGATAACATATTTTGGGCCATGAGATCTACGTTAGATAGAATAAGTAAGTTGGATAAACTTTTTATCTCATATAATTTATTGATAATGGTTTTATTTCAATTTTACGAAATTGTGATAAAAATAAAACGTTATGAATCTGGCCACCCCTTAATACCATTAGTAGTAGTATCGACAGTATATAGCGGCAGAATTAACTAATTTTAGTGTCGAATTTACATACTCAATAGCTTAATAGGATATTTTACATTCGTGATTTATGCTATACCAAGGGAGAAAATCCACAGAAGTTACGAAAGCTACCGTTTTTGAACACAGCATCGATCGGCTTAGATTCAAACACTTTTTTATACATTTTATTGCACAATTACATAACATATACGAATGAGACAGCAATTTATATTATGCGTGAAGACTTAGGCGGCCTCATCGCTTAGAGTTATCTCTTCCAGACATTTTGAACTTACAGTGAAGGACACCCTAGTACCCTAGTATGGCTGTTTCTAATACCTATGTGGATGCTAACTACCACCTTCAAAGTCGCGATGAGTCGGCGAACTCAGCTATATTGATTTATTTCGGCAGCTGAACTAAAATGCCACTTCCGTCTGAATTTTGCGTCTTACTATTTTAAGTTACGTCATCGCATATAATCAGATGACATTGTGATCAGACAAATATTACATCCATTACATGATTTTTATTAGGAGACAAATTTGATATTCATATCTAGTTGCCAATTGTCAACTGTTTATACAATTAATATAATTTTTATTTTTAACTAGTAGTGTGCGAATAATGGTCGAATCATATAATGATGTTCGATTCGAATTTCGAATTGAATATTCGAATAATTAGAACGATTCGGATAATTTGAACTATTCGAATAATTCCAACTATTGGGATTATTCAAATTATTTCAATTATGGGAATTATTCAAATTACTTTAATGATTTTAAATAATTAGATATTTATGAAATACCAAATAATTATTAATATACAAAATTAGTTCAATAGATTTATCTGTTAGTCAAAGGAATTTTAATTAAACTACGTTTAATATGTATGATAAATAAGGAAGTTCACTGTTTATCTTATAAAATTATTTAAGTTTTTCATGCAAAAAATTAATTGGGCAACCGTTTCCAGTGACAAGAACGCTCTTCTCTCGGTAACAATATCTCCATCTACTTTTGCCATTCGCTATCGAAGAATTCGAATATATACACACCCCTGTTTTTAATCTTTTAATTGTGTTACCTGACCACAGCACGCAATTATTAGTAAATACCTATTATAATCAATACAGCATTTGTTTAGAGTAATTCTTTCCAGATATATGTGTTAAAATACTCTGGTGCTTCGAATAAATAAATGAAATAGATACACAATGTCGAAAGCTTACTCCATTTTGTGTATGGGAAAACTCAACATTCTCAAAGTCTCCGAGCACGTAACATCCCAGGTTCAAAGTCGCGGTATTTTGAGACATTTGTAAATAAAGTGTATGGAGTTTATTTTTGATAAGACTTATGAATATAATTACTATTTGAAACAACATATTATATTGAAAACTATATGAAACCCGTCGTTCATTCGAGTTTAATTTAGGTAAGCTTAAACAAAATTCAAGTAAAACACTGTTGCGTACAGAGTTGACCACACGTCCGACCATTCACGCGACTGAATCGCGCGGCCTAGTACCTCGCTAACATAGATATTCACATTTCGACTTTTATCGGCAATGCTCGCATTTCGTCTGGCGCCTAAAGCACCCTCAGTTCCCAATACCCAGCCCCCTGCTATGCGGCCCGTTCTGCACATTGTTTTCGCTAATAAACTTTCTTATCTACATTTTGTATGGTAATTACTTCATTTCTAAGGGCTGTAGCATTATTTAAGTTTGCTTTTAACTTTCCTGAGAATCAACTGCCAAAATGATGTAAACACATTACTTCAGAACGGCGGCTTCTATTCGGCAATTTTTTTTTGTTGTACTCTTGGTTATCAGCACAAAGACGTGTATGAAGCAAAATGTTTAAAAAATTCAACGGAAAAGTGAATAACCAAAAAGAAAAATCTCCATATAATAAAGTCAGTGGGTGAGGCAGAAGATTAGTCCGGTGAAACTGTGAAGGGCCAACAGCGTATAGTCAGGTTGGAAAAAAAAATTAGACAGAAGACAGTGGAGATATCTTCAAAATTATTGACAGACCGGATAGATTAACGTTCAATTGCTTAATTGTCATTTTATTTTATAATATGACCGTATTGTACAGCGAACATTTGGTCTCATTTTTTTTCGTTACTACACCAGTACGAATCCGGGGTATGCAGCTAGTAGAGAATTGATAACAAAATAATTTTTCGAATGAGATTAATTGTTGCGGTAATCAGCGCGTTTAAACAAATGAATAAGCAAACACTCTTGTACTATATAATGTTGCTGTAAATATTCCCTGTTACATATCGGTGAATACATATATGTTGGTTTCAGATAACGCTGGGCGGTATAATATGGGCAACAGGGATTATGTTGAGTCTCTACATAGTAAGAATAAACGTCGACAATGAGGATTACCCAGCTTGTAAGTATTTTTCGCTTTGACCGGTTTGATTTAACGGGTGGAATATCAATCCGATGCTCGCAGGTTCGAATCCTGGCATATACCAATAAATTTTTTCGGAATTCGCGTACATTTACTAATGTACTCGTAAATTGGTAATTCTATCGGCTGACGGAGAACGAAAACATCGAGAGGAAACCTGAATCTCAGAAAGGTTCTTGTAGTACCACCGTATATGGGAAAAATGTAGACATCCACTTCTTAGAGTTTGAAATCGCCAATATGTCGTGGGCTGGTGTCACCACACCATAACGCCCATACCTTCCTTAGAGAAGAGACCTATGGCCCTGCAGTGGGCTCTTACGGGCTGATGATGATTGCAATTACAATTATATACAGGGACGAGTTAAGGGGAGGCCACTTAAACCTTGTTACCTTCATGAAGTATTTTTTACCTTACAAAAGAAGTCGCGTACTGACATGAAAAAAGAGGTGATGATTATGGTGGAGCATTTTTTTATTATTTTAAAATTATTTGCGACGTTCAATTTTGTATCCAAGGCTTAAGAATCTTTCAATCTAGCGCTGTTTATACACTTAAAGCATATTGCTAAATGTGTGTAAGTATCGTCTACACATATATTTTTTTATAATACGAATAAAGTAACAATGCCATCTGTGAGATTTAAGCAGTGTTTTCATAGTCAATGCTATGCATATACAATCGTACAGAAATACATGTAGTATGTTTTTGCAAGAATACCTAATAATTGTATTTGTTTAAAATAGTGAATGTTAATAAAGCTTTAGAGATACTGGAAGAGATGACCTTAATTACGATAGAACTGATTAAGTAATTAATATAAGTAATAAATTAAATTTGGAGGTATGTTTTTTTTTATTACATAGATAAAACATTTACACGCGTTCACCTGAAACGAATACTTTTAACTAATTATATTCATATGAGTAAGCATTTACATTGTCGAAATATCTCTACCATGTATTAAAACCAGTTTAATAAATTCGTTGGTTAAAAAAATAGAAACGATATGTTAATGAATATTATTTACAGATATATTCATTCTACTATTTTAAGTAACAAACAAATGTAGAATCTCATTTAATAAAAACTGTGTCGCAGTGAAATTATATTTCTAACACTGCTATTTCACAGGTGTGAAATGACAACCTGTTATTTTTACATATGACAATTATCACGGTGATTGCACTAATTTACTGGGATTCTCACGCTAACATGCTATTTTTCACATCATAAAAATAGCAGTGATACAAATTCCTAACATACCGTGATTATAAGTTCGAATGTACTATTCCAGGTCAATTCCCGGCACGAGCGCTGCCAAGTGCCGGCGTCTTCACATTTCTACAGTCTTTCATATGCAGCGTGAACAACGAGTGTTCCCCAATGGATGAATACGAAGAAATACCGTCTTATGAGAATTCAACGTAAGTATTTGATTTGGAAAATTATTTAATTATAGCTTTAGCCCGAGATTTAGCTCCATTTGCCACCTAATAGAAAGTTATTGCACTAATTAAGATATTTTCAAAAGAGTGCACATAATAACTGACTAAAGTATATAAGCAGTAATAAAACATATAATAGACAATATAAAATATAATAGACAATAAAAATATTCATTATCATGTTTGGTAAATCATATATTCTTTTAACACTTCGATATTTGTAACAATCAGATTCGAATCCTTTGTATTCTGTAGTATATTTATGAAGGAAAATTATAGACTATTCTAAACATCATGCTATAACCCTCAGGAACGGAGCAATTATCATATAAAAGGTAGGTCAGAATGTATCCTTAGCGAGAACGAAGTGATAATGCGAGGGAACGTGTGTCGCGGCGATAACACATTGTCATAAAACATAAATGTTCGCTAAACATTCAAGAGATGGCAATATATTTAATAGCTTGGTGTATTTTAAAGATTTTTTATAGAATAATTTAAAATAATTAAATTTATTTTTATAAATAATAAACACAGATTTTGTAATATAATAATTATGGTTTGAGTAGCTTTTTTATAAAAGGTATAAATTCACCAGTTTGCAACGACTGTGGTAAGGTTGACGTCATCTATTGTTTTTTACTAGAATGTAATAAAAATCGTATTCAAAGGTTGCGGCTGATTATAGAATTCGATATCAATATCGAGAATGTGGGTGTTTATCACAGCATTCTAGCAGAACCGACATCGAACTGTTCGAAAAGCTGTGTAATTTATTGAAATGTCCTGTTTAGTCCATTTATTTATTTTTTATTTATTGATTTATTTTTAGACTTAAGGGTTTCAGTTGTAAGTAGATATAAGTTACGATGGGACTGACATATCAGAAATGATAAAAGTCCCTAAATGAAATAAATAATTGTCACCGGCTATTAGAAAATCACGAATAGAAGACTTGAGAACTTTCAGACTGTACTTATAGTAATTAAGTGACCATTCTCCGGAATCAAAAAACTTATTCACACAATATGATGCAATGCAAGTAGTAATAGATATTATATGCAAATGTTTTTTTTTATTTCAATTTGTGAATCTCCTTCCTGCCAGTTTAGTGACATTACAGTTTTGTTGATTATGTACTATGTATGATAAAACAACTTTTATTAACAACCTTGTACCAAGAAGTCTAGTCCGGAAGTTTGAAAATATCACCAGTGACAGAGAAGTTGAGGAGTAATAGGTTAGCATAGTATGGGCATGTCACGAGGAGAGATGACAATTATGTAACTAAAAATATTTTAAGGATGAAGATTGATGAATATAGGAGTAGAGGAAGACTGAATAAGGTACAGGATAGATTGTTAGAAAAATGGTATGTGTTAAAAGGTATGAATACTGAGATGACACCTAACATAAGCAAGTGAAAAAGGAAAATATATTGTGTCTATTCTACTTAGGTGGGATAGAGGTAAGAAGATGATGATTAATTGTCTTGTAACACATGTGTATCATTTACAGTTTGCCATCTTGCATAATGAAATTACTGATCTATTGAATAGTCTTTAGATAAGTTATAAGTAGAATTTGAGTTGTAATAATATTTAGTCGTTATTATTGATATTATAATGTAAAAAGAAGAATTAGAATCCACGTTTTAACCACATGAATGTATAAAAAATGTTTAAAAAGTGCGTATATATTTTTTTCAGAGTAATACTGACAATCACAGTTGCTAGGTCATATTGTATCTCGGTAATTTTGGGAATATTTTAAGTTATTTTAAGATGTGTTTTTACATACAAAAATCCTCCATCGAAGGATCGGTTTGAGAGTCGAAGATTTGTCAATTATCCATCGTGATTTTAATTCGTAGGGGGAAATTTAATGGAATTAAATGTTTCAAGGTTTTTAAGCAGAAATCCCCTGAATACTCCTATTTGCGGAATTTTTTGGATAAAAGGATAAGGCGTGGATGGATAGATTATGGTTTATGGGGAAGGAAATGAGTTTACTTTTCT
The DNA here is from genome assembly GCA_035772565.1 of Antheraea assamensis. Lineage (NCBI taxonomy): Eukaryota > Metazoa > Arthropoda > Insecta > Lepidoptera > Saturniidae > Antheraea > Antheraea assamensis. The sequence goes on along the minus strand of JAQQSE010000046.1, from coordinate 248,547 downwards.
TTTCGTAATGAAAAAAGTTGCCACTAGTAACGTTATATCAAGAGGTTCAGTTTCAGAAGGATTTATGTTTAATTCAAATGGGATACACGAAGATAACCATTTGGCAGCAATATTATCTTCACGAAAACTTATTGCTGATATGACTTTGATGTTGGGGAAGTAGGATCCTGAAATTGGCTGTCTCAGATGCTATTGCCGCTTTCTTAGTATACTCATTATTACACGTATTTTCAATTTAAACATTATTATTTATATTTCAGATTAACAAAACTGCATAGAAAATTGTCTCCCATAATGAACGACACGGTTTTAGAGATCGCATCGACTGTTCCAGATGCTTTGAAGTTATTATCAACTCTTGCTACTGTCGTGGACCAGCCGATCTTCATTAAATTCACTGGTTAGTCAATTATCCCTTTGAAACTACTTCTACAATATTCAAATTAGAATTATTAACAGTCTGTAGAATGCAGAGTGATAATACCAGCGCAAAATTTAATCAGTGTTGCCAGGTGGCCTACTCACTTTCTGTTGAATTCAATATATTTATATAAAACATAGCAAGAAATTAAAATATGTGCCTTATTTTAACATTTATTTATTGGATATTACCTCCCAAGCCTTACTCGATCTTGTACTTACTTGTCGGTGTGACTCTCGATCAGACGATTATTTTTTCATAACAAAAAATTATGTAAAATTTGTGTTTTACAACCCAAAAATAGTAGAAACTGTATAAAACTAATGAAACTCTTTACGTTGGTTGAAGTATGTTAGATATCTTAGTTAATACAGTGTTGAAAACCTCTTTGTATTTTACTATTTCTATTTTTTAAAAGGGCAAATTCTATATGATTGTAATTCGAAGGAAGGCTATGAAAGTAAAACTGTACAAATTTGCAAATCTATTATTGTATTTTATAGTATAAAAGTATATCTTTTAGTCGACTGACTACGAATACGAACTGAAATTTATAAGAAGTATCTTTGTTTAAAATTGATTATAGATCATTTTAAACACAGATAAATAACAATATCAAGAACTCAAGACATACATTATAATTAATTCGTCGGTTTTTGACAGGATCTATTCTGTCATGTACTGGCTTTTATATTTTATTAATTAATAATCTTGTGTTATTTGACTCTACATGTTGTAATATTGGTGGCATTTCACGTAATGTTTTTCCGTTATTGTCTACAATTGAATTGATGGAAAATAATATCACGGAACACGAATTTCGAGATATTACAAACACGCACTGGAAAATTCTAACAAGGCGGCCGCCATCTAGTCAGTACATTGAAATTATCAAAAGACACAATTGCAGTAATGATCTAGAAATCCTTTGCCGTAACTAAAATTAAAAAAAATAGTTCACCTTGAGTTCGGTTCTTTGATCTATATGAAAGGATCTGATACAGAATTAATTTATCGTATAAATTATAATAAGCTCATTAGCATATTTCCTAACAACTTATCGTATTTAAGAAATAAATTGATAATAGTAAAAGATATAGATGTATATAGGGAATATGCAATTCATTTATTTTCTTTGTTTCGATTCTTTTAACTGCTTTTATTATGTCTGCTGACAAAATTTCGATTGCGAAGATTTAAAAACAAAAATAATCCAAAATTTGTCTTCCTGTCTTCTTATTTACTTTGTCTTACTGGCGCGCTTACCATATACGATTTTCCAAAAATAACTTATAAATATAATAATTTTAAATAATAATACTCCATATGCATTTTAGTTTATATTACAATAGTAACATATTTATGTATATGTCTTTGTGTCACTTAAATACTTTTTTTTTATATGTCACCAAATAGTACGGTATTCTGCTAAACGTGTCTGCTACATAGTAAGATGTAATTTTAGTTAGACAGATTTTTGTTTCAGAGAACGGTTTAAGAGTCGAAGATTTGTTCAGTAATCCTTCGCGAGTCAAAAGATATATAGCATCTCAGTTAAATATAACAGATGATGTGTCGGAGAGCATTTTAACTTCGGATATTAGCTTACAAGGTGTAAGTAATATATCATACATTTTTAATTTTGATATATATATTCAATAACGGCTATACACCAATATCAGATTACGCTCATGTGGTGTTTAACGGCAACTGTCACTATAAACTGTTATCAGATAATTTCATATGTCGCCAAGCACCTGTTGGTGTATTCCGGCAGCTGCACTTGAGAGCCAGTCTCCCTCTAGGTTAAGCGTGACTTACCATCTTAGACCACATCATCATTTAACATCAGATGAGATTGTGATCAAACTGCTTAAATACCTATACGGAATATAAAAAAAATTGATGTTTTGTAGTTTCATTTATAACAATAACATGATATTGACATTAATGTTCAGTGAGTGTGAACAAAGTGAAGTGCTCCCATACTTTTTTCGTGTTACATGATATTTACCCGTTCGCACGTTGTGATGACAAAGACATCTATTGTCATTGTCACTAATAATAACGGACAACGGATAACCAATAGCAGAATAACGATATCTTCAACAATTCGCTATCAATTATGCAGGAATAATGTATTACATTATTAGTTGTTATAATGACCACTTCTAATGATAATGTTGACGTTTGACCTCAAGCTCATAGTATGCTTATTTTCAATGATAGCACCGCTTAAAATATTGTAACCCTATTATTTCTAAGTACGAAAACCGGGTTTAGAGTTAGACCTGTTAGGTTCTTAATAGTCGTAACTAGCTGGTAGCTACTACCCTCAAGTTGAAGATGTATCGCTAAACCCCTGTTAGTAGATTCCGGTAGCTGCATTTAAGAGCCAGTCCCACTATAGGTTTAGCGTATTTGACCATCTTAGACCACATAGCCATTTAACATCAGGTCAGATTGTAGTAAAGAAATTGTTAAAGAAGAAGTTACCACGATATGTCCATTTAATATAAAGTTACTAAGTTTTAAGAAGCTACGATTTTATAACTGCTTACGTGTTTTCTTATTATGGACAAAATAGGGCAAACGGTGTGACGCGCATGCGCTGGACAACACAGAGGGAGTAGCGGGCATGAACTAGTAATTTTATGTATCAGTATAGGTCTTTACTGAATATACAAATAAAATATTAAAAATATGACTCGTTTGATATTTCAGATATTAAAAGGCAAACTGAACAAATGCGACGCGGAATCATTGTCCCAAGTTCTGAGGATGAACGACACTGACCATCTTAGAATTCTAGTGAAGAGTTTATGTTCAATATCAAATGACCAAATTCAAACTATGTTAATGGAACTGTTGACAGAAATTGATTTCAATAAATACATTAAAATGGTAAGTTTTTTTTTTTAAGTGACACTCTTTGTGAAAGGACTTCATAATTTGCTGTATTCTAATCGCATTCCTTGTAACTAGTGTCCTAAGACTAAGTTAAAAACAGTTATGTATCATTAGCCTGTATTATACATCACATATTTGAGCACTTTTTAACTTACTTTCATATGCTTTATAGGTTTTTGCGTTTGACCACAATGATATTAAATATTGATGTGGTCTAAGATGAAAATCACACTAAACTTTTAGGCATTGGTTCTCAAATGCAGCTGCCGGAACACACCAGTAAGTGCTTGGTGCCAAATATTTCACTTGAGAGTGGTAGTTAGTTAGGAGGATTTAGAAAAAAACCTTACCATTATGCTATGGTTTCATCACGATGTATTCCTTCACCAAAAACTTCTGGTCTTTCACAAAGGGTCGAATTCTAGCAATTGAATTGGAGCTTTCGGTGAAGGAAAACATCGTAATGAACCCATAGCATTGTGGTAGGACTTTTTCTAAGTCCGCCTGGCTAGCTACCACCCTCAAGTTGAAAATCTGTCGCCAAGCCCCTGTTGATGTGTTTGCTGCACTTGAGAGCCAGTCTTCCTCTAGATTTAGCATGACTACCATCTTAGACCACATCATCATTTAACATAAGACGAGATTGTGGTCAAACGCTAACCTATAAACTACAAAAAAAAGGATTCGAACATAAGTTAATTGACGGTGTCCGAATACGCTAACAACTGAGCCATCATCGCTTCACTAACTATAATTATTATTTGTAGACATTCGAAGAAAAGAGCTATTCGTTATCACTATAAATAAAGTTTAAAGAATTTAGTAGCTCAACTACCATATTCTCCCCAAAAACTCCTTGACATTATTACTGCTAAAACTGAGATAATCTATACTTTATAAACGATTTGTGTAATTCAATACTGGAAATGAACGCAAGCCAACCATTCCATGTTTTAGTCTCAGTAAGAGCAATAAAAGTTTTTAGGTGTTAGAATCTACAATAAGGTCTCAAAGCATATTAGCAATTTATCAGACGGTAACTAAAAAAACCACGTCAAGCCGGGTTTACTATGATAAATAGTTTCGGTAACATGTAGAAAAAATAAAAATGATAATGAAATTACAATGTACTATGTAATTTTTAAATCAGAGTTGTAAAAATACCAAAAATATTTGTAAACTTTCAATCACCTTGTAATAATTTCAGTCCCTATATTTTTTGGTACTTAACAAACAACTACTAACTGAAATTACGGATAATTTTAGTACTTTGTTTTTTGTTCAGAAATGATCCACAGTTTTTGTAAAATTACAATACGTGTAGAATTACTACATGAAATATGGAAAATTACATCTTACTATATTTCTCAGATGTTTTGGTAGATTACTCGAATTGTATTGTATATTGTATAGGCAACACAGTAGTTTGTAATTTTACTCGTATTTCGTTTTGTAAAACAGTTGTATTTTCACAAAAAGAAAATTAACAGTGTACAATTTTGACACCCATAAGCGCCTTTTCAGGACTTAAATGTAATAACGTATTTAAAACGTACGTAAATCAAAACATTTATAAACACGAATTCAAAATACAGTATCGAGTTTACATGTTGATGACTTTTGCGGGCACTCCATGACTATTCAGTTATAAATTTTAATTGCAGTTTGGAGATATATACAACAGGTTAACAGGCGATAATCGATTGAACCAGTTAGGTGACATGCTCTCCTCTGTCATGCGAATGAAGAATCTACGTAACTTCTTACCTCCAGAAGTGGCGAAGCTAATTTATGGAGAAGCAGAATTTAGTTACTTTCCGCTATCATTGTAAGTGTATAAATGTGTAATTCATCGGTCATAACTACTTAGCGGACTTTTATTTTTTGACAAGATATTAAGCTACTAAATTTTGCACTCGGCTTCTCTTGGAAACAGTATACATTTTTCTGGATAAAATGTATGCGAAATTCCATGATGATCAGTTTAATAATTAAGGCATGAAAGCGTCCATTGCTACAAACAAACATTCGCATTTATATTATTAGTTAGAACTAGATTTACATTATTGTAAATATAGTTTGACTTATAAATAGTTCCCTTTTTATTTTGACTGTGAGCTGTTTGGTTTGATTGTAACGATCTATCATTACCCTACAATAATTATAACGACTTCAAGTTACCTCTGTTAAATTTTATCATTACTGCTAACTCCCCATGGAAAAGCGAAATAATATTTAGCCTAGATAATACTCTGAAAAATTCTCTGTTAGTCTGTAAAATTTGTATTAAACTCGGTTTAGTCGTTCCGGAGATTATCCAGAACAAACTATATACCTTTTGATTTCATTTATATATACAGACTTAATTTGATTTATCATGTTTAATTTCTTGAGTACAAAGTAAATAATAGTACTATGAAATATTTAATATGTATTTGATAATTACTTTATTAGTTTAATTTATTGAAACTCATTTCAGAATATCAAAACTTATGGACCTAATTGAACCAACGTTTGGCGAAACGGAATCTTTCAAATCGATCAAAGACTTCAGCGACGGTGTAGTACTTGCTTTACAATATGTGGATAAAATATTTGCCAAACCAGCAAATGGTTCGAATGGTCATGGAATGGCCAACATTGGTGAAGGCGGTGATGTGGTTAATGGTTTGAAGGAAGTTACAAATATTATTACTAATGCTGTAAACGTTCTAGAAAATACGGAGACGCATAAACCAATAAACGTTTTTAATGTGTACGTATCAGTTTTTTTTTTTAATTTCACAATGTCGTACATTGTAAATTTCATGGTTTAGTAAAAAAAAAGTTCGTAGAAATGAAAAAATAAATTTTACATAGAAATTATAATTTTACAATACATACTTTATTGTTTATCAAATTGTTGTAATAAATCCTGTATTCTTTAAGCTTATGCTGCCAACGGTCTATTGACCTGTGCCTCATGAGGTTTACATTCATTTGTATGAAACTTAAACCTTTATAGTTTTGGACAGTCCAACGGTTAATACATTAATTACATATAAATTACATACATACATACATATAAATTAATTACATATAAATACATTTATCTATTGTGTATAAAGCTGCATTTTTTTATATCTATGTTTTCAGGCCTATCTCGAGTAACAGCTTTCATATACAAGTTCTTGTCAAATAAAAACAAGCATGAGGTACTTTTTTATTCCACATTAATTGCAAAACTGATGGAGAGCGCACAAAAAGTTATCGATATAAACACTAAAGTGGAACAAATCGCATATAACGTGACCGAACGGAATTCAAAAGCCAGTCGAAGTTTTATTATCATTACCGCCGTACGTAGTCGGTAAAGCTTTCGACGCTTTAGCTGATACAGAAAGAGTACAGGTATTAAAATTAATCTTTTAAATTAAAAAATTGCTTGTCTGTAAAGTCAGTTTACAGGCGATAATTTTACGTTCCCTTAGATTTTAACATACTAAAGATGTGCATCTGCATAATTCTAATATGATTTCTTGGATTTTAGAATACTTCAGACAGACATTCGTATAATGCCTACTTAGATTTTAGACTAATGACGCGTAACTGTATGTCTCCTTGGGTTTTAGGATACTACGTCTTATAACATAAACAGTCACGAAATAACATTTAATTTATGCCATTAAATGTCAGGGGTATTCGCAATCATGACTATCTCCAAATTGGAGTTCTTAAAAAATGAGAAGTAAATATTAGTAAATCATAATAATATTTGTGTAGACACAGTTGATAAAAAGGCTTTGATTATTACTATTATAAATATATTTCCAGATACTCACGTCCAAGATTAATTACCCGGGACAAATGTTTTGCGATGACAATAAAATCGCGAGCTTCTTCGTAGTCTCAGCTACAGAAGCTGATAACGTAAAGAAGAAATTATGTACAGATCTATGGAAAGGTTACGCTTCAGATTTAATACAATCGTTCGGAATATTCGATGTTCGCAGTGACGTAAGTGATTTCAAATTTTTGCTATCATCTCAATTATGGCCAATAAGTGCATCTGACTTCTTTCGTATGGTAGTTTTACTTGATTGCTTATGATAGAACATCGTAGTGAAACTATATTATGTATTTTTCATAGGACTATTTATTATATATTCAGAGGGGCGACAAAGATAGAGGAGGACTGCAGCTTTAACAAGACCCTGAGATTTCATGTGTCTGTCAGTAAAACTGGTCAAAATTGGCCCCTTTCTTCTTCCCCATATATTCCACTGACATGGTTTCTGAGAACTTTTTAAAGTCTTACATCAACGTAATGTAATGTTATGTTATTGTCGAACAATAAATTATTTTACCCTAATTTACAATAATAGAAATTACCAATTATATAAGTATATACTAAATATAGGCTATCCAGAAATGTTTATATATATTCTAATATCTAACTTTTAACGTCTAAATGGGTTCAGTCCTTATAACATCTTCTATGTTCAATAGGCAGAAGGAAAAGAAAATATTCCTTCTTTGTTTGTCAACCGATTTTCTTATTTTTTATATTTTGTTCAGTAGCTATTGGTGAACTTTAGTATTATACAAAAAATTAAATATACTTATTTAATAAAACTTCAAATATTATTTAAGTATGGTCGAATATCAACCGTTACACGATCGCTAGTATACTTTAATTGAATTGTAATATGTAGATCAACAATATGGCGTCGCTTTTGATACAAGAAACATTAGGCCAAGATACGACAGACCAGCTGTATACTCTAGAAAAGATTTTCAACATATTAGAAGAGTTCATCAATTCACTGGAGAAAATTGAGTTAGAGAAGGAACGGAAGTTGAATTGGGATAAACTATTCAAAGTGGCAGAAGATTCTAAACTCATGGAGGTGATGAGGAACAAAGGGCATTTGGGGAAGCAAATATTGTAAGTTCTTACTGTATCTCAGAACTTCTTCTTAAAAGGTTAATCATGCAACGTAAATCGTACACCAGTTGAATTAGAATTTATTACCACCTTTTTCACGACAACTTTTGCATTCTTTCCGGTATATTTAGCATTAGTTTTTGTCCGTGGTTTCGCTCGCAATAATATAGATATAATTTTTCCTTCCGTAATACGTTCTTTTAAAAAGGGTACATACTTTTTTTTATACCTCTGACAGTTAAAGTGTAACAAACAGATAGGCTGTAAAAATATTTTTTCATTAGTTACTTTGCCTATGCTGGTTAAGCTTCGTGAGATACATCAAAGTAATGTACTACAGATTTGTACGTCTTAAAAACTTCCACGAAAGAGTCTTACGGGAGAGATACAAGACGGGCATAGAGTACCTTTCATAAAAAAATGTTCTATTGTAATCTACATTAAAGCGAGAGAAATAGCGATCAAAAGCTAGTATTCGATAAAGAATAATCATTGGTAGATTGCATCATTGATATAAAAATGTTCTCCTCATATTTCAGAGTAACGATTCACGGAGCATTAGCAAAAGAAGTGGTTAAACAGAATCCTATTTTAGAATACAAAATCACACCGATACTGCTTGATATGACGACGTTTCTAGAAGCTTTGCTCGAGGAACTGGATAAGGTGCCCGGTGACATCACTCGTAACTTTAAAACGAAGTATGGTGAAGTAGTGGAGACTGTGTTACGAACAGCATTCAACGAGGAAAAGGTACGACAATTATATTACTTATTAACTATTTCTCATACTTATTTTCTTATTATCTTCCTCTCCACAGACTTACAAATCTCTTTCAACACACTGCGAAGATATATTCTGTTATGGCGTCGATAATGCAGAGATATATTTGGAATTACCGACTAAATCAGATAAATCCAGTTTAGTGTCATCTTTGTGTGACATTTCTAGGACGATTGTAAATGGTATGAAAAACACTTCGACCGTCGCTAAAGCGGTAAGTGATATTTTTGTTTTTATTACAACCTACTTAATAGACGCAACTTCGTCTGTGTTGTTTACTATTTTGACAATATATTTTATATATAAGGGAAAAATTGAAGGCTCTCAAGCGCATGCGCACCACACCGCTTGCCTCACTTCACATATCGCTGAAGGCTTAGATAGTGCCTATAAATATCGTAACTTCTTAAAACTTAAAACTGTTTTGTAAAATTGGGTGATATAATTCGGTTATTGTGCACAAATGAAATGGATGGGAAATAATACCACAGAGCATACATTCTGATATGCCGCAAACACTCCCTCTGGTAAGTTCTAACAAGGGAGCCATCGTCTTGTTAAAACATTGAATGATCACAAGCCATTTGTAGTATTATTAGCTACTCGACAATGGAAGTAATAATCTAGTAGATTGGTTTCCAAAAAAACAACTATGCAAAATTATCTTGGTCTCTAACGTAGATAGTACTCTGAAAACTCTTCTATCTGACTGTAAAAGTTTCATCAAAATCCATTTATCCGTTTCGAACATTAGTTTCGATAAATGAATTGAATTTATATTTGTGTTTAATAAACCTCTCGTAAAGTTACATGTCAGAAAATTGAATAGAAAAATATGATTAATAGATGATTAAAAAAAACACTATCACAGTTAATTAAATCAACAGATTAAGAAAATCAGCACAACAAATCACAGCGTTTTGGAATCCGTCAACTGGACAAGACTCATCAATAGTATAAAGCAGTTGTATAAGAAATTGCAAAATGATTATCCCTACTTATTCGACTACGCAAGTTATGGTATGGATAAACAAGCTATATCGAGCATAGAAACAATGCGACGTGAAGCCAAGATATATTGGTTTAGCGTCAGCCATCTACATAGGACTCTCCATTTAAGGTACATAATAATTTTTATACTAAACTAGCTGCCTGTCCCAGCTTCATATGGGTGTACTCACAAGGAAAATACGATCAAATCTTCCCTTTACAGTATGGGCATTAGGGTGTACCAAAAATTCGCCTTTTTTTCTTCAAATGACCGTAAAATTGTTGTCAAAGAATACTAAAACAAAGACTCTATCAAGATCTGAGCCTTTAGAGGTCTAATTTATAATTTCTCATATAATTAACGTACGATTTTTTTTAACTCAATCCTGGGTTTATCGTTCTGAAAAAACCAACATACATTCTTATAGGAAATTTAATGCCTTACAACAAAGGTATCTTTTGATAAATCCACTTCTGTAAATGATATTCTTTAACCTTGAATAGACATTAAATTAATTTGGAATTTTGACAAAATATCAAGGTCCATTAAAAAAAAAATATTTTTTAGTACACCGTAATGACCATGTAATGAAATAAAATGCCATCTGAACGCCAATCTGTTAATTCTGTCGATATTTTTGAAGATCTCTACCGTGTTACTCATTTATTCACTTTTTATACAGAGATTATTTAATGCAAAGTTTCCGTTCAAATTTATTAAATACATTCTTTCATACAAACCGTGTCCTGACAGTTACAAACACAATAGAGAAGAATTATCCAATTAGGTGCAGGTGTTCTGATGTGATGCGCTTACGTACATTCAACAATTAATTTTTATTTATATAGATTTCTAAATAATGTTGTTATAAAGTCAGTTTTCTACACCTCTAAGTATAGAATATTAACGGCTACTTATCAATAGTGAAATACACTGTTGTGTTATTTTAAAACAAATTTCGTTATAATCAGTTATCAATTATCTTGATGTTGCTATTTTGTATCGTAACGTTATTGATATTGTTTATTGTCGAAACAGCTTATTGATGCTTGCAAAACCAGAAACATTACATCTATGTTGCCAACTCTTTAAATACTGTTTACTACCCTCCCTAACAATTCCATAGTATATACTCTTGGAAATACCGCAGTATGAAGCTTGTTCCACATTCACTTTTACAAAGGGAGAGTCCTATGAAATCATATATCATATAGTGGTTTTTTTTCAGCATTAAGTTGGGACTTCGTCTCTTGGACATTTTGGACCAGGGTATCTTTGACGTTACCGATCCAATATGGTTGAAGATTAAATACGTTATCAAGACCACAACGGGTCCTTTGAATGTTTTGGATGACACTATAAAACTAATCACAGGTATTATTACTATATGACAATCTATATATCTATATCTATACATATAATAAGAATGTAAGTCCAACGTGTCTGTACTTTTTGATTTTTGAGAAAAAAATTGTTGCAGGTGTCTAGGAATAAGTAATAGAATCCATTTCGATCATTTTTAGAAATCTCTGTCTGTCTTTCTATCTGTTTGTTTGAACAGGCATCACTGGTAAAATACCAAAGTTCTGATAAAACACCAGCAAGAAAATAATCAAGCATATTTCGGAGCAACATACATTTTTTGTTTCATTAAAATTTGTTAACTCTACCAAAAATTATTGTTATTTTAATGACGACGGGAGTTAAGTACGAGAGAAAAATAGATAAGCAAATGGACTTTAGCTTTATCTAAAAACCAGAGTATTTTATAACATAAATAAACATTGCCACAGTATTACATTACTAAGACATAGAACGAAAGAAAATGGTTAATTATTTTTTTTCACATAAATAAATATTAATACCCTAAGATGTTCAGTTATTAATTAATATGCATTATTGCTAATAGTTGGCGTTCAACCGCCATTTTCTAAATCTATTACTACTAAAATATACAATCTAAAAATTGGCCAATTACATATTTCTATAAATTGAATAACTTACTTTGAACTTAGTATAAGTAAAATATGATTTCATTTTTCGATCGCACACGGTTTATGATTAAATTTGTAAATTTCTAATTAATTTTGTGTTGTAAATATTACAAATTATTAAATCCAATCACTTTTTAAGACAATTTTTTATTATAATAAAAAAATAAAGAGACTAAAATTGTTAATTGAACATAAATATAAGAAAAAATCGTCTTTAGAAGCAATAACAGACTACATTTTTGACGACAACAGATGGCGCTAAACTTATAATTTTATTGGCTTACTGTCGTAAGAATATTATTGCAAGGAAGAGTACAGATAACAATGAGATTATTTCTGTGTTTGTTAGGTTTAAATTGAATTATAATTTTCATAAATTTACCTTGATTCTAATGTCTTAATTACGCTTTGAATTAATGAATACCTTTTGGTTTATGCATTAGGGTGGGTGGGTTTATGAAGCGATGATTGCTCAGTAGGTAGTGTGTTCGGACACAGCGTCGAAGGACGTAGGTTCGAATCCAAGTAACTGAGTCGGAGCTGTCGGTGAAGAAAATATAGTGATGAAACCATAGCATGGTGGTAGGGTTTTTTCTAAGTCCGTCTGGCTAACTACCACTCTCAAGTTGAAAATCTGTCACCAAGCACCTGTTGGTATGTTCCGGCAGATGCACTTGAGAGGCAGTCTTCCTCTAGGTTAAGCGTGATTTACTATCTTAGACCACATCATCATTTAATATCAGATGAGATTGTGGTCAAAACGTTTACCTATAAATTATATTAAAAAAAAATTAGGGAGCTTGCATTTTCTTCCAGCGGTACCGCGAAGAAAAAAGACTGCAGGCAATGTAAATAAAAGAAAGGATAACATAAAAATAATAATAAGAATGAGCTATGTGATGTATATATGAATGAATATTATAAGCCCTTGGCTGATTTTTTAAGACTCAGATCTCAAAATGGCAGATTATATTTTCAATTATTTTTTTAATTTCAGTACAACGTACATTGTAAATTTCACGGTTTAGTAAAAAAAAGTTCGTACAAATGAAAAAATAATTTAAAAATACATTTTACATGAAAATGTATATTATACAATTCATCATTTGTTATTTTTCAAAGTTTTGTAATAAATCAGGTATTTTTTAAAGCGAACAGCCTATTGACCTATGCCTCATGAGGTCTAAATTCGTTTATATAGAAGTTAAATCTTTATGGTTTGGACAGTCCATGGGTTAATATTGTTTTTACAGTTGTTAAATTCGAATACTAATGTTATGTTACTCCTATACCTGCGTGTATCGTCACAAAATTTTCTCTATGTTCGCAATAAATTTAGATGTGGTGGCACACATTACCATCGTGTGCTACAAACTATCTGACTGTATGACGATAGATGCAGCACTATAACTAGGCCCACGGTTTTTACACACATCAAAGGAACTTTGAAGCGCTAATTTTTAGTTATTATTGAAGTGATAAAGGGTTACGACCATTATTAGTTTTAAGCCTGACACATTACATTACAAATATACAAGATATACAGATATAAATTCAGATTGTTTCATTAATCACTGTGTATTCCGTTCCACGCGGTCGAAGTCGCGGGCAAAGCTAGTAAATTCACGACAGTGGCTCTGTTTTAATTCCTCGTTTTTCGGCGTCAGCTTGTATTTCTACCAGCATAGATGTTTGCACGCCGGCATGACAGCGACGAATACAGATGTATTGTATATCACTCGGCATTCGAGGCATCACTTTGTAATGTTACAATAAAATTTTATGTCAATACGATACTGTACAAAAAGTAAATGGAAATAATTTGGTGGGCATTTTGTTGTCTAAAAGTATTATATTTGAACTCATTTTACAGCATTATTAATGAGGACAAACTATACATCAGAAATGCCACCTATCACAGTAAATGCTGTCACCGTGATTGTAAGGAACCTGCCGCAATTGGTAGAAGATTCTATAGACATCATCGTCAAAGATGATACTGATGTAAGTTTATGCAGAGAATTTATTAATCCTAATATACCATGAAAATACTGGTATTCACCATATGTGTTCACTATATGAGTGTGTTCTCCTTTAGGAAAATAGTATACACTATGTCGTGTGTCAAATGCAAAACAGGGTGTATCACAGCATATGTATATATAAAGTATGGTTTTATTATATCAGACATACAGAAGGAGGCACCTTGATGTATGCTATTTGCTAATGATATTGTTCTTGTTAGTGAAAATACTGCCGAGGTCTAGAGTGGGCTGGAGAAATGGCGAGAGAAACTGGAGAATGTTAGTTTAAAGATTAGTAGGATGAAAACTGAACATTTGATCTGTGACTGCAGAGGTCTATCCAGTTTTTGTTATATTACCTTAAACGATGAATTCTTACCAGCCTGCTCTAATTTTCGGTACCTTAGCTCATTGATCCAAAACGACGATAGAATAGACAAGGACGTGAGGAATAGGATAAATGCAGGGTGGATGAATTGGCGAAAGGTGTCTGGCATTGTTTGTGACCCACGAATGCCGTTGAAACTCAAGGGAAAGGTGTATACAACTATAATAAAACCAGCCGTGTTATATGGATCCGAGTGCTGGGCTACGAAAGAGACTGATGAGAAAAGACTACATGTGGCAGAAATGCGAATGTTAAGATGGATGTGTGGTGTAACAAGGATGGATAATATTAAGAATGAGTATATCAGAGGAAGTTTGAAAATAACACCAGTGACAGAGAAGGTGAGAAGTAATAGGTTGGCATGGTACGGGAATATTATGAGAAAAGATGAAAGTCATGCAACAAGAAAAGTTTTGAGTTTGAAAGTGGACGGATATAGAGGTAGAGGAAGACTGAATAAGGTGTTGATAGATTGTTTGGAAAATGATATGTGTTTAAAAAGTATGAATACTGAGATGACATCTGACAGGGGAGAGTGGAAAAGGAAAACTTGTTGTGTCGACCCTACTTAGGTGGCATAAGAGTAAGATGATGACGATAATGGATTTATTACAAAAGGCTGCAATCTTTTTTGTACTTTGACTTTTTTGTTTAGAAAATCTCTCCAATGTAATTAACAATTTTTAAAATAACAACAAACAAATAAAGGCGTTTTTTTTGCATTCGTGACGTGATCTTTATGTACTGTCTAGTAAGAAAATGTTCGTTCAAATGAAAAAATAATTGAAAAATACCTTTTACCTAAAAATTATAATTTTACAATACATAATTTGTTATTTTTCAAAGTTTTGTATTGAATCAGGTATTTTTAAGCTTATGATGCCAACAGTCTGTTGACCTATGCCTCTTGAGGTCTACATTCGTTTGTATGGAACTTAAACATTTATGGTTTTGGACAGGGCAAGCTTAATTATTTTAAATTATTGTTTTTTTAATTACTATTAATTAATTTAAATCATATAACTGTTACAGATAAACCCAATAATATCTATAATGAACGCAGACCCTGCATGGCCGTGCTCTGACGTCAGCATATCAGAACTACTGGAACTTTCTCCAGGTTCTCAAGATGCAGTGAAAGCCATAGAGCGACTGCTCTGTATGGAGCAAGATCTGCAGATGGAATGGGCGGAATATCTCACGCTGAAAAGAGCTCGGGTTCCTGTAAGTGTATTTTTTTATCATTATTATCTACACAAATACTATTTTATTGATTAGAGATGAAGTTCACAACTCTAAACCACGAAATTGTATTAAGTGATTTTTATTTGAATTCGAGGGTATGGAAGAATAAAGCGCAAGTATTGTGTACGACGATTTATTTCGCAAAAAGGGAAGACGATTTTTTTTTCGGAACTGACTACACTGTTAGCCTGGCAAGTCCTTTACAGTTTCACAGGAGGGAAGACGATACAATGCATCGACTTATATAAACAATATTAGATAATAATAATTACGACCGTGTAAGGATTGAGATGGCGAAGCATTTAAAACGGCGATTGGTCATCGTGTATGGCCAATGAAAAAGGGCGTGACTTATCCTACTGCTCGCTAATTACCTCTTATCCTATTTCCTAGGATAGTAGACTAGTCGTCCGTTCGCTACACTATAAAACTCAAGTGTTTGTTTGTTTCAAATGTCGAGAGTCTCGTTCGAGCAGCGGTCGAGTGCACACGTGCGCTCGCTCGCAGCTCTGACGGTCCGTTCGTTTCGCCGCGCTCGGCTATCTCCGGTCATTTCCGGCTCGCCGCGCTCGCCTACCTGCGCACCAGATGTTGGCATTCCAACGATTTCGTCGCTGCCCGACCCGCATTGTTGCCGAGTGAGTCATCGCCGGTGCTATTGTACTCGAGCTTGTGAAATTCGAAGAAAGAAAACATCTGCTGCGAAGCCGCACTTTAGTGTGTTTACTCGGCTATTGTTAATCAACACGCTCTTTTCAGAGCGACGGTGCACCTCCTTTAGTGTACCACTTAAACCGCACTTTTCGGTGCGAAGCCGTACACACTGTGCAGTGCGTCGTTTCGCCGTGCTACGCGTCGTGCTTCGTGCTGCGCTTCGAGAGTCGTGCAGCGCGTCGTGTGCCGTACAGAGCGTCGTTCTTCGCGCCGCGCCGTGTGCAGATACGAAGAGAGAAGATTTCGCGTCGCGTCTCCCTTTGGCCCGGACACGGATTGTCCGTTAGATTTGAATTAGGCGCACCCCCCTGCCCCTCAGGCAGGGAGGTTAGTCATGTCTACCCCCGCGACCCCGCGTGCCCATCCGGCCCTTCCGGCCGTTGATGATACCGTCCACCTCGAAGAACTGTTACGCTTCCACATGTTCGTCGAAAAGGAAGACCCGCAACTCGTCTCAGAATACAACAGACTCCGGAAAGTCTACGCGCGCAACCCTCCCGGTAAGATACCGCGTTGTTTCTCCGCGAACCCTTTCGCGAATCTCCCGGACGACCCGTTCACGAGGCTCTCGGAATTCGACTCCGATGACGACTCTGATATGGACTACGATACTGTCCCCGCGACCGCGCCCGCGACGGAAACCACGGCCGCGACCGTGCCTGCGCCCGCGACCACGCCCGCCGATGACGACGGTTTCACAACCGTCACGCGCCGCGGTAAACGCCCACGCGCCGCGAATCAGACCGATAGCGACTCTGCTGCGGGACGTCCAACCCCAAAGCAGTCCAATATAGGTGGCGCTCGGGTGCCCCGAGCCTCTCCCACGCCCTCTGCCGCGAATTCGGCTAAAGCCTCGGCTGCGGAACCCGCGGTCGCGGCTAAGAAGCCACGCCTACCGCCTCCCGTCACCTTCCGTGACAAAGCCCGTTGGGTAAAGATTTCTGAAGACCTTAAGTCGAAGGAAATCGTCTACAAGTCCGCCGTCAACACTGTTGCCGGCATTTCTATTCGCGTGTCGACCCCCGATGAGCATCGCAAGCTCACGAGATATTTCAGGGAGCGTCAGCTCCCTTTCTTCACTCACGCGCTCGAGGAAGAGCGCCGCCTCCGTGTCGTCATTCGGGGAGTTCCCTCTGAGCTCACCGAATATGACATCTGCGATTGCCTGAACGGTCAGGACTTCCCAGTCCGGAGCGTGCAGCGCATGCACCACCCCCGTACGAAGGCCCCCTTCAACTTGGTGTTGGTCACTCTGGACCGCACCTTGGAAGGCAAGGCCATTTTCAGCCTCAACTCAGTTTGCGGCCTGTTCCCTGTCTTCGTCGAGCTCCCTCGCAAGTCCCAGGTACCCTCGCAGTGTCACAACTGCCAGGTGTACGGTCATTCCGCCCGATACTGCCACCTGCGTCCCAGGTGTGTCAAGTGTCTCGGGGATCATTCCACTAAGGAGTGCCCCCGCACTCCCGAATCCGTCGAGCCTCCGAGCTGCGTCCTCTGCGAGCAAACGGGTCATACCGCGAATTATCGCGGGTGTCCCCGTGCGCCTCGCTCGACCTATCACCGCCGCGGCGGTCGTGCGACCCGGTCCAGGGTGCACGGCCCGCCGACTCGGACGAATCGGCCTCCGCCTCCGCCCATACAAAGCCAGAAGGCTTTCCCCGATCTGCCGGGCACCTCCAGCGCGCCGGCAGCATCCGCTCCTGCGCCGAGCGCGCTTTCCTGGCGCGTAAGGCCTTCCCCGCCAGCTCCCTCGGCTCCTAAAGCCAAACCCCAGCCCCCAAAGGCTCTGTCCACTCCTGCGCCACCTATCGCGGCTTCAGCATCGACCTCCGGTATAGACTGGATAGCTCGCTTACTCTTGGTACACGATGTACAAGAGATAATCGCATTTAACGCGTTAGTTAATAGTACGTCTGAGCTCGGGCTCCTAAACGCTATCTCCGCTTTCCCGGCCGTCGCGACCACGGTACAGCAACTAACCCGCGCCGCGCATAAATAAATTCGCGTAAATCAAAATATCAGATCGAACCCGCGTGTTCATACACAATAGACCGATACATTATGATTTGTTACGTAATTATTTAGTTAAATCGGCACCGTGCCGTTGTACTATATTTTTTAGCTCGATTCCCTTTCAAAAGATGCGTGTTTGCGCCCACGCCCGCGACTCTCTCTGCTCACGCCTCCGTGAGCGGGGGGTGAAGATTCGATCCCGCACACTCGTCGCGATTTTTCTTGTAACAGCTCGAGCCTAGGTAGTCCGTCGGTGTGGAGCCCTCGAGTATGTTACTCGCGCGAATACAGTGATTTACACATGTTCTACACTTACACGATCACCCCACACTCTTGCACACCTAGGCACTCAGTGGTGGGCTGTTTTTTTGCCCTTTTCGGACTGAAATAGGTCACGTAACACAGTAGTCAGATACCAAATACACATATACATTCGTGAAACATGCATGGTCACACATGCATTTTTCACGAATTCATATATGAGTATTGTATGGATAGATAGCTTAGCTAGCTTAGTTAGTTCGGGAATCCGGCGACAGCTCAAGCCGAGGTGCACCGAGTGCCCTTGAGATGTTTCGCCTAAAAAACAATCGGGTGAGTGCCCTAAGCGCTCCCCTTAGTAGTCCGGTGGAACTGTGAAGGCCTAATAAGCCGGCAGTGTAGGTCAGTTCGAAAAAAAAATGTTTCAAATGTCTGAAACAACCGGTCAGAACTGAAAAAAAAATTATACAAGCTTTTTCTAGCTTTGCGCGTCATATAGATTTTAGGTACCCCTCGGATACAGTACTATTTTTCTGAATGCAAGGTATCCTTTGTCCTTTTCTGTACCCCTAAGGACGTGTATGCAAATTTCCATAATTATCGTTCGAGCGGTTAAATCGTGAAAGTGCAACAAACACATAAATTTACATTTATAATATCTGTTAGGCTTATGATCAATAAACTTATAATTCTATCTGTATATGTATTGATTTAATTCTTATAAAATAGGGTACATTTGAAGTATATTCTATATATATCTATACACCTTATAAATAAATAAAATTAAAGTGTCTATTTGTGACGTTAATATAACAGCTTTTTACAAAATGGATATGAACGTATATACGGGATTTATAACATTTTTATTTAAAGTCCGTCTTTTTGTTTGTTCCAATTAATCTCCGAAATGGTTACACCAATTTTGACGAGGTTTTCACCAGCAGATAACTGATATTATAATGAGTAATTTTCGCAACTGTTATTTTAGAAAAAAAGTAAGGTTCCTCGGAAATATCAATGTCCAGTACAACTCGCGTACCGTTACACTGAACAAAAGTATTTTGCTAGATTCCACACACACCAAGTCGCGAGTTACGGCTAGTTCTACTATAAAAAAATGATAATAATATCTTCAAAAATCCTAAAACACAAACTGAATATTTTTATTATATTATTGTCAAACTATATTAATGAAACCGTTATGTATATATATATAATGTACAGTGACTGCGTTCACTGTTGCTTGTCACAATAAAGTCATTGTGTATTCAACTAGCTGCTGTTTCACTCGTGTGTCACATAGATAACAAAAACTTGTATGTTTCATTACAAAAGGTATAATCTATTATAACTATCATATTATTAAAAATAAAATTTCGTAGCATAAATAACTACTACGTAATAAATAATAAAAACTACGTGCAGAACTAGTTCAATATAATTTTTTTTAGAACTTTCACGATTACAACACAACCAGATTCGAGCCGTATGTGTACCTTAATTTTTCCGCTGCGTTCGATTCCCTGATCGATGATGCTGAACTGATAAAGAAGACTTTTCAATACATAATGAATGAAGAAAACAACGACGAATTAAACATTGTATCAGCATGGGAATACGCCATTAAAACTGTTAACATTACAGACAAAAATGTAATAATAAGGTAAGCAAATAATTATATATACGACTCCAATGCACTCGCAATTATCATCATAATCTTCTTACCCTTAACCCACCTGAGTAGAGTCGGCACAAAATGTTTTCCTTTCCATTCTCCCCTGTCAGACATCATCTCAATAATTACACTTTTTATACACATATTTTTTCACACAATCTATCCATACCTTCTTCGGTCTTTACTCCTATATCCGTCCCCTACATCCATCTTAACATTCTCTGTCACGTATAGTGAATATATCAGTTAAATTGGATAAAGAAGGTTTACTAACAGGCGTTGCCTAGCAACCGACAACAACTATTTATCGGAGTTTTTGGCGGGATCTTGGAATGTCATGTAGTTCATTCCAAACTTTATTTGTAATATTGTATTATTTGATTCTATATTTTGCAATATTAGTGGCGTTTTGTGTAATATAGTTTGGTTATTGTGCACAAGTGAAGTGGATGGGAAATAATACCACGGATTCACCACCATAGATCCTGACTTGCCGCAAAAACTCCCTGAAAAGTCGTAACAAGACGGCCAACATCTTCTTAGTTCATTGAAATGATCATAAGAAACTTGTAACATAATTCCATACCCGACAATGGCAGTAATAATCTACTATAAGATTGTTTGCCAAATTTAAAATAAAAAAAACGACAACTTTTTGCCATCAGACATCATTCCAGTTATTTTAGTTTGCCAGTGTCAGGTATTTACTAACAGAACTTTCTTTAACAACCGATGACAGATAGATGTCAAAAACATTTTTCTGCCTGACATGATAACAGTTATTTTAATTCATTTTTTTTTCTTGTCTTGTTAACGCAAAAGTATTTGCCAGTGTCAGTTATTTGATTTTAATTTAATTTTGTTCCTTAATTGTATAGTATTTATATTATATCATAATTTAATCATTTGACTTTTTACGACCTGACAGAGAAAACATCATCACGAATTATGCAGCATGTACTTTAAACCCTATCATATGAGACACAGCACACAAAAGAAATATCACGATGCTTTTCCTAATATAAAACCTACAGGCATACGAGTATATATTTATTTATTGCATGTGGCTACTTTCCACCATTGTATCGTTCGTCATCACCAAAGAATTCTCTGTCACACCTTAGAACCGAATTGGTCACGGACGGTGCGATTACTCAGCATTTTTCTATTGCGAACGCTCCGGTTGGGATTGATCTTCCTAAAATTCTTCCAAGAGACTATAGTATAAAGTTTTTCAAGAGGAAAGTGAATAATTTTTTAAAGTGTTGGCAGCACGTATGTGTTATGTCCGGTGTTGCAAGTATCTATAGGCTTACCGTCAGGCGGTCCGAGTTCGCATTTTTTATTATCGCGGTAATAACGATTTGTAATTATATTTTGTTTACAGTAAATTCTTAAATAAATTGGACACTGTTTTGAACGCAATCAGTACATCGACCGTCGACAGTACTGTCACGCTGAATGCACTGTTAGATAGTTACTTTAAGTGCAGCAATGCAACTTACATTAACAAGAAATGCCGTGAAGTAGGAAGAACTGCCTGGAAGTACACTTTGAAAACATTCTCCGTCGTATTTGATAACATCGCCATGGATTTGTTGACTTACTTCACTGAGATAAGAGGTAGGTTTTTTTATACTATCTTTTACTCGTGATTCCGTTCGCGTTAATATAATTTTTTTCAGCCATTCTGCATGATCATGATTATCAACCTATAACAGATGCACTGCAGGTCCATAGGTATGGGTATAATCACTACGACATATTGGCGACTTCAAACTCTAAGATATACACAGCTTTATATTTTTCCTACCCACGGTAGTACTACAAAAATATTTCTCAGATTCAGGTTTCCTCACGATGTTTTCCTTCACCGTTAGCCGATGATAGTGTTACCAATGTGAATTGGTAAATGTACGCGAATTCTGAAATACTCGTTGGTATATGTCCGAGTTGGAACCTGTGGACATCGCATTGGTATTCCATTGGTCAAACCACCACCACTACATAATGATGATGATGCATGATGATTAGGGCTTTTTCTAAATTCGTCTGAGTAGTCACTACTCTCAAATGATAATCTATGGTCATGCATTTGTAGGCACTTACGAGGCATTCTCCCTCTAGGTTTAGCGTATTTATCATCTTATACCATATCATTAAATAAAACATTGGTGAATGTTTGTAGTGTTATAGCTTCCACATCAGCTTTTTTATTATCCATGGTTCTAAAATCTTGCTTAAAGTAGGTTGTTTTTTTTATTATAATTATGTAGTTTTCCTTAGTCGCTATACACAAACATATGTATGTTCATTCTTCCTTAAGTTCAGTTCTATGTTAATTTAAAAACTGCAATCTGATTCAGTAGAATTTCGAGGAATGTGCTATATAATATGGAGTTTTATTTATACAAATTATATAAAGTTTTTTTAAATATAAGGAACTTATTCTAGAACCGGATTCCAATATTCTACAAATGGCCGGTTTTACTAAAGACACTGGACTTTATATGCTGTATGATAGAATGGGAGATTTTGTTGGCGTCCTGTTGAATTCTTATTGGGACTTTGGTTTTATGAATGAGGTAATATATTTTTTTTCCTTTTCTTTCTTTTACACTATTATAATAAATGATGACTGTACAGTAGAGAACTGACGTATAGCATTTTTTAGAACCACATAATTTATGAAATTCTTATGAATACTCAAACATAGGTTGTTTTTTTTTGTGGACCACTACAAAATATTTCGGTAACATAAATTTTAACAATAAAAGAATTGCCACACACTAAAAAAAACTGTTATTGCTGGGAGGCAGACATCCATAATTTGGATAATATAACCTTTATATTAGAATCCCAATAAACATGATATCGAAACAAAAAAAAAACATCGTAAGATAAAATAAAAAAAAACCGTATGTTTACAACAAGCCGGTGGCCCTACTATTTGTAAGAAACAGGGTGTGTCGTAAAGACACACGACAGAAGTGAAAGTTTCGTATTACAGGAAACCTTTTAATTAATAGAATACAAAAAGAAGCTAACATCGCGCGGTGTTCCCAGATTCCCAGGTGTACCCATCCATGTACTCTCCACGTCCGACAAAGCTTAACTTCGGTGATCGGGACGAGAACTGGTGTTTTCAACACTCTACTCCGCACAGTATTTACTCTCACCACTTTTCGTCACACAAAAAGAGACAAATTAAGATTACGATAATTTGTCTGTCATATATAGTATAGTGCCTACTATATATTATATTTAATATTTCGCGTGAGGTGTTTTCCGCCCTCTATCACTGTGACGCTGATAAATTTAATTAATTCAATACACTAGGTTCGACGTGCAGCCCTTACGAGCTTTTGGGATTGCGAGGCAGTCGTATCAGCTCTAAAACCAGCTCCGGATAGTCCCATAGATAAGGCAGCTATAGACAAAATACAACCTTTTGTATGCCCCACTTTTCTATATTGGCTTTCGATGCCTAGAGGCGCTAATAAATTATTGGATATAGTCACGAAACCGGTAAGTATATGTAAAAATCTGCCCAAGTATATTTTCTTGAATAAAATAATATGGTTAGTTGAATATCTGAAGGCTTCACAAGATACTTTTTAAAAATAGTAGTGAATTGGTGATGGCAGTGGTAATCTATAATAAGGAGGATTAGTTGCTAAATTAGGAAGAAGAAGAACATGATATAGGAATATCGGATTATATTTTTTAAGTAAAGGCAAATTTCCTGATGTTAATAGTCTCAAACATAAAAGTGTGTACTAAAAATAGGAAATTTTCGTTAACGATACCACATGCCTTTTTATTTGTGCTTGCTTAATACATCGGTATTAGAAATAGCGTAATGTTTATAGGTATTAGTAGCTTATCTTATGCCCGGTTTCTGAAGCCGTCAGTTAAACTATCAATAGCTATTGATTCAATAACGTTATCCATAAGACAAGCGGCTAACTGTCAATGCGTTTCTGAATACAGAATGAGACGTAGACTGACATTTCTCGTGTCATTGTGTGTTCAGAAACCCAATTTGACAAGTTATCGAACCGATAGCGCTATTAAACAGATAAACTACAGTTAAAATGCTTCAGAAACCGGGCATTAATATCCTAATTAGAAAACTGAAGCTAAGTGCTTACCGCAGGCTATAGCTATGCATAACCAACTTAAGAAGGACTGCAGTTTTGAATCGAAATTGAAAAGCTACTTTTGGCAGAAATACTTGTCCTGACATTCTTATACTATTTAGTAGCATAAAAGCATGTAGTCCACTTGAAGAGGTCACTGCAGGCTATAACCATGCATAACCAACCCAAGAATGACCACAGTCCTAAACGGAAATTGGATTGCTGATTTTGGCAGAAATAGCGGTGACAGTAGATTTAACCTTGCACAAGTTTTACCAGTTTTCACAGCAACTGCCACACATACTTATAAAGATGTATTGTAATAATGTTTTTTTAATTATTTTATAGCAATACTACTTCTACACTCATCACATACAAAATATCACGAGCACATTCGAAAGGTCGTTCGGGAAAATGGTCCAAATGACCGACTTGATAACTGATGTCGTGAAAAAAAATTCATCCCACGTGATAACGGAACAACTGAAGCTTCCAAACCTGCGTATGAAACTAAAGAAATTAGTCGAAAAGATCCTTAACTACAAGGTCCATTCGACAGATCCGGGATATCGATTATTTAATAGAATCAATCAAAGACAGTTCGCAATAAACACGTATTTGACAAGAATCGTCGCGATGGTTAACAAAATGGCGATGGCCTTTGATAATATTAATTTCGATGAACTAGAATTAAACGACAAAGAAAAACTCAAGGCTAATGTTACAGTACTAAGTAATCTATACAAGAAACGAACCATAGATATGATTTATATACATTTCGATGCCATAAACAATGTATTGGGGAGTAATAAAACCAATCATACATTTGTAGAAGCATTAAAAGATATATGCGAAGATTATGAAACAAATAATACAGAAAAAAATATACTTTCCATAGAGAAAAGAACAAAATCATTTATATGCGCTTTAAATTATAAAGTCCTGTATAAAGCAGTAGATAAGGTAATCGTCGATGATTACGAAGATGCTAGTAAAAGTTTAAATAATCTAGTGAAACTATTTGATAATGATAGTGATGCTATAGATATTTTCAAGTTTTTCAAAAATAGGTAAGTTGTGATGAATTCTATTAACATAACTTGTGGTTACATGTCAAATTTAACCCTTAATAACCTAGAGTTTCTATTTTGATACCAATCTTTTAAACCGAATGTTCACATTACTATTAGTTTTTTTTATAAGCTATATATATAAATTATATAGCTATATTTATTTAGCTATATTATATGTATATAGCTATATTTATAAAGCTATTTTTCCCTTCATCTAGACCCTCAAGCAAACACAGTAAATATTAAAAATAAATCACTTTCGTAAATCAGGCTACTAAGGGTTAAACTTTATCGATACAAAAATAAGACAGTGTGTGCTTATGTGTATAACATGCGTGAGAAGTTATACTTCTTTGCGTGAAGAGGAAAAAGATTGTTTTCATACATTTTGAACGTTTTGAATCGATTGAAAAGATCGATAGATCACATTAACTATTATGAATATGAAGTTCGAATAAATTACATACATAAAATAACGTCTGAAAAGTCTTGTTTGTATGATATTTTTAATGCAACTCCACCAATTTCAAGTTAAATCGAACATCATGGTGCATTACATCGGCGCGCGCAGCTTTCGTTTCTAAAAATTCTCAATACAAAACACGTCATAAGAAGTATCACTTCAAAAACATTGAGACTATCGATAAAGTAGTAGTAATTTTAAAGGAATTATAAGAACATTTGATAAGAAATGTATGGATGTAGAAAGGGAACATGAAAAAGGTATAGATGGATTGTATGAAGAATGAGATGTCTGTAAATGTTGTAAACTAATAGAAGAGAGTGGAAGAGAAAATAAATATGTTGGGAGTCCCTTCGTGAGATGTTTATTTAATAAGGAGCAAGAGTTAATTCACCTTTGTCCTTTCAGAAAAGAAATATTAGAATCGTTAAAAACAAATATCCAGTATTCTTATGACCTCGGTCTACCGTTGTACCTCCAATACCTCCAATTCAATCTGCAAGGGTACAACGTTATACTAACATTCCTATCCGGTGGTGACTGGTGGACGGACCTCAGACAACTATATAATGGACCGTATTCTGAAAAGTTCTTTGGCTATTTGGAACAAAGTTTCGAAGCCGCTGAGAATATTCTTACTAACGTGGATAGAATTTTTGTAAGTACTTGCTTTTCCCGTGACTTTGCTCGCGTTCATGTATATTTAACGCAGCAGATGCCTGCAACTTCACTTCCATGAAAATAGGTTTTATTCTTCCATGATAGTATGTAGTCTTGATATAAAAAACCCTTTATCTACCAGTAAAAGTCTCATCAAAATGAGTTGAACCGTTTTGATGATTAACCCTCATAAAAACAGATAATCCAATATTATTTATGTGAAAAAGGGTTTGATAAAACAATGGTGGAACTCTATTAAGGTTTTTTAACAAACTAATCTAAATTGAGCATCCAAATATTTAATGAACGAATCTTAATACCCTTATAGCTTTTTCTAATCCAGTGCATCTTGTAGTATATGTATCTATGTAATCTTTCTGACATTGGAATTTTGTTTTATATAGATCGTGCGTCTATTGCGTGATATAAACGTGAACGAGACGTCCGCCTTCTGCCAACCGAACATAACGCTCTCGGAGTATATCCCGGACAGCACCGGGATGCTCTCCGACCTGAAGCACCAGCAGTGCTCACATAATCAAGTTGAGCTTTTCCGAGAAATACCACCACTATTAATAGCTTCACAGGTTAGTTGTATAAATAAATTCTACTTTATGGTCCCCTTTAAGTCGTATTTTTTAGTCGTTACAAATTACCCAAAAATTCAAATATTTTATCACCTTCCAATTATTATACGACATTGGTAAAAATTCTGCATTTTGAGAGATCGGCTGTGTTAATTGGTTGATTAATTTCCAGATCTTGGCATATTTTTGAAGACCTCACCAAGATATTATGTACTTAAGATCATAAACTACAGTAAAGCTGGGTATGTTTGACATACTAGGGTGGTATTTCTGTTGACATTTTTGTATGTAGAATTTTAGACAAAAATATTTTGCATCTTTAGTACTCTCGAACTACTGTTCACTCACATATATTAGTGAATATTTACAAAAACGATTGGTTATATAGAAAAAACAACACTTTTCTAGTATGTCAAAGTTACCTTTTTATATTATCTTCACATACTGGTCGTATTCCTAATGTAACTGAATTTATTTTGCTCTATGTGAATTAATTTTATAAATTGAATGCAAAAAAAAAATGATTTTACTTATCCGGAATGTGGATCTAGCATTTGTTTTAAAAGAAGTCGTCCAAGTTCTAGCCCCATACATAGAAATTTTCTATATTTCCTGGTCACTTTCGTCGCAACCATATAGCATAAAATCGTTAAAATTAATTCACAGACATATGACGTCTCGCTACACCTGCCAAATGATATCAACTACACATCGCTATACGCTGACCTGTCTACTGTAGAAAATAAATTGGAGATTATCAGAAATGGTCCCAAAGACCCACAAACGCCGCACTGGGTTACCGATGATAAGATAGCGAGTTTGAAAACCGCAGCTATAGGGCTACTGTCAAAAGAAACTCTAATTAAAATCGGCTTCGGTGTTTTAGGGAACGTTGTTGACGCGGGAACATTGTTTTTAAATAGCAGGTGAGTTACCATTGAAATAGGTCGCAAATTGCTCAATTAAAATGAAAGGTTTATTGATGCAATTTGTAAACTCTTGTAGGAGAGTGTTTTTTTTTTGTTAGTTTTATTTGTAATTATTGTTTAATTATTAGAAACGGAATAAAGTTGATTCCTTGAGAAATAAAGAGTCTTTGTTATACATCTTATGTTAACTAATATAAAGAAAAATAAGTTTTTGGAACAAAAAAAAAATAGCATTCCAATGCGACTGGATCGAAATTTCTTCCGAATCGCAATCCGTAATCGGGTTGAATATACATACAATGTCAATAATTTTAACAGTCTACCTGTTTGAATCATCTATCGATTAAAACCTTAACTATCCATGTAATTAATATAATCTTTTACAAACAGTGACTGCACACTCTGTTCTCAATTCACGACTTGGTTCAAGCAATTGAATCTACAGCTCTATAAGAAAGAAGAGTATAACAACCTGCTCTGCCACATGAACTCGCTCGCTTTAGATGACATATACTACAACCTTAAGAACAACTTCCACTGGGACATGGCGATAGAGGAGGTACCGTAAACTTTTATATAATCTCTCTGTCTCTTCAGATCCTATGTCCCCAGACTGTCGGGGCAGGGGGCTGACACGATGCTTTTCCATCTCGTTCTATTGATGTCTTCACCTCACTCCAAGTAAGTCCAATCTTAGAAGACTCTGCAAGCACAGACTTTCGCCAAGTCTGTCTAGGTCGATTACGTCTCCGTCTACCGTAGGGATTCCACTCCAACTTAGGTGTACAGCCTACCAAAATTTCTCAAGTTCAAACTGATGAGGTTCGAAATTAAAAAATAATAATTAATTATTATTACTAATAATAATAAAAGGGTAAGGAAACGAAATCTTTACATTTAATAAATTAATGATAATATAGTCGTCGGGGTGGGTGTCTTTAGGATCAGTGACAGAACACATTTCCATTGTGTGATTTATAACACACATTCAATTTACCAATACCATGCAAAACATGAAATAAATATATATTAACAGTAATTGGCGAATATTTATTTGGCATATGCATGTAAAGATCTTTCTGCACAAACCGCATGTATGTCAAATGGACTAAACAAAAGGACGCGTTTTAATTTTATTTTATTGTGTCTATTAGTAATATTTCACTTTTTCTATTACTGGTTTCAGATTTAACTTTTTCAGATACATGTCGCGCAAATAAAATCAAGCGTTTTTTTCCCACTGAGACGTGACAGCGGCCAATCAATTCCAGAGAAAGTGCTAAATAACATCCACTGCACTATTTGTGTGTTTTGTCTCTATATTGTGTATACTTTAAATGTAAATAAGACGTATTAAAAATGTTGTATGAAACAATTATTATTCTTATTATTAACAGTTATTGTCGACACGGAATTACACCAAATACGAGCTAAACAAATCGATGAACGAGTTCTTAGAATTGGTGAAACTGCACTTATTTGAAGATATTACAGCGAATTCTACAAAACTGGTCGACTGTTTAGCGAAGAACGCTATGAGGAATGCATTTGGGAATGCCACACTGTGAGTACTATGGCCATCACTATTACTAACAGTCGGACATTCAAAATAGAGACTTCTGTAATAATAGTGGTAATAAACTTTATTTCAGTTAACATTGTTATTCGTTTACTTTCCTGTTTCTGTGCATACGTCCCAGCACCGCTTACCCCACTACACACATCGCTGAAAGCGTAGTGTTTATAAAAATCGTAGTGTATTAAAACTTTAATGGTTTTATATTACACTAGCTGCCCGTCCTGACTTTACACGACTATGCTAACGGAATAATATAAGACCAAATTTCGCTCTATAGTACGAACATGGGATAAAATAAAGTGGTAATAACGACTGAAAGGCAAACTGTCAATATTTTTGAAGATCTCTCTCTCTACTATTTTCTATTTCACTCACTGACTGAGTTTTTACATGCAGTTATTTTAAGCCCAATTTTTAACTTTCCCGTACAATTTTTTAAACATTATCTTTATATGTCCAGATATATAATAGATGCAGTCGTATTGAAGTGATGCGTTTACATACATTACGCGATTGATTTTTATTTCAAATTAAATAAAAAAATTCTTTATTAAATGTAACATTAGGCAAAGTAAATCTATATTTCGTTTTATCTGTATTTAGAAACAGGTTATTTAACGCAAACCAAGGACGAATTTCAGTTAACTAATTATACAGATGCCCAACTTCTTAATCTATCTTTTTCACTTTAAATATAAGTGAAGTATCGTCTGCAAAAAGCACCACGTCAGCACAGTTATTAAAATTAAAATATTAGTGGCAGATCAATTATATATATCAAGAACAAAAACGGCCCTAAAATAAGCCCTGTGGGACGCAAACGATACCGCAGAGATTACTCCGTGTATGCTAAACTTTTGACAGCGATCTTTTCAATAAGAAACTAGAAGGGTGACAGAACATCTACAAACATCTTTTTTGCATATATACATGTATTACATATTTTTGTAAAATATTTTTTAATCAATAATTTAATTACTCTGTAGATTCATCAACGTTGTTACGCGAACCGCTCGCATGCTCAGAGCCGAACTCCCACACATACGTGAAGTGTCGGGCGTCACGGAACTACCATACATAAAGCAAATGCTGACCGAGATTGCTCATAATCTCGACGTGTACAAACCGTTGAAGCATTATCTCAAACAGAATAACACTTTGAACGAGGACCTAATGAAGAATGTGCTGGATTCCGATCTGATAGAAGATATTGAAGGTTCAGATATCAACTTACGAAAAGTAAGTATGTAAGTGGTCAAAGACGTGTCAGACTGTCGTTGTGGTCAAGAGGCTGGTTGGTGGTATGTCAAGTAGATGTTCGCAGTTTCGAACCCATCCATGTAACAACGAATTTTTCGGAATTCGCGTATATTTATTAATTTCAATTGGTAACGCTATCGGCTGACGGTGAAGGAAAACATCGCGAGGAAACCGTAACCTCATAAATGTTCTTATAGTAACACTGTATATGGGAAGATATGGAACTGTGGATTTCTCTGTTTAAAATCGCCGATACGTCATGGTCTTTCGTTATGATTATGGCAACACCTTCCTTCGGGAAGAGATCTCTGACCCAGCTGTGGGTCTATTACAGCCTTATATATGAATTAAATAGGAACTCCAATTGATACGCCCTTTTTATTTATGTACTATTGACCTTTTTAATGCAATATGTAACGCGTATATATAAATATATATACATAGTTATATATACGTTCCAGACGAGAAGTATCTTTCAACCGGCAGACGATGTCATATATTCGCGTCTTATAAATTGGCGGGAGATTTGCGAAGACCACAACTGCAGTAACATCGCATCCGTCATAATGGATAATTTGAACGCGACTCTCATAGCCAATGATGTAAGTTTATTTGTATTTCCATCATCATTTCTTACTCCTTATGAGTTTTTCTCTTCATTTAATTTGTAAGGTGCATAGCGGTCCATTGTCAAGGTGTAATCTATAAGCATGTATGTCATAGTTACGCTATAAATTCAAATACGATTGTATCAGCAGAAATAATTTTTTTACACGTACATACAAACACTCAAATATACTCACTATCAGTCTATTACAGAACAGACACACATCTTACAATGTTGTAGTCTCAATTCGCTTTAAGATTTCTTACTTTTATTTCTCTTCGTATTCGATCCGATAGCTTGAATACATTTCAATAAAGGGAATGAAAAAGTCTAGAAAGTTAACGTCATTATTCGAACGATTTGAGAACGTTAACATTAGATGTCGATGATTCAGTCTTTATTGATTTGTATCGAATTCGTATATATTTATCGTAATAATAGAATAAAATTAAATAAGCCTTTATTAAAATAGACATTTTTAACAGTGCAATTATTTAATAGCGTGGACTCATTAACACGGAACTATTGAATTTACGCAAAACATTTAGAAATCGCTGGTCTAAAATAATCTATTGAACGTTATGTTGTTTTTTATGTATTTCAGCTACCGACACTTCAAGTTGAAGAATTCTGGCATTTTAACTTCATATCGGATGTTATTCATCGCGCGGAGGACATTCTAGATCATGGTTCCCACGTACTAGAAGTAGCGAGCGCTGTTGACATTCAAGGAGCTACGAACGGTCGACTCGAGTCATCTGCTCGATATGATGATGACAATTCTTATGGATGAGAATACTGAGAATTTAATCACCAGGTAAATATATATCAAATACTCCTTTTCGTCCTTAGCTTTTTTTTTTTTATTTCATGATATTATTGCACTGTGCCTGATGATTAACTCGAGCAATACAGAAATACCGATCACCATCAAGAGATCCTAAATTTAGTCTACGGTAACCAGTGTTATCAAATCTTGATGAACTAGATGGATCTCTAAACGTGATTATGCTATAAGACAGTTATTGATTCAATAGTTAAAATAAATCTATAATACTAGATTAGGATATTTGAAATGGCAAATGATAAATGAACTATTTTCAGTCTGGAAGGTATCGTGAAAGAAATCCATCCGCTATTCGAAGGCAGGGATTTAGAGGACGACCTCAGTTCACTCGCAGTCGGTTTGAACATAATCTATCAGTTCAAGAACTATTTGCTCGAAGAGGAAGATTTGAAATGTAAGTTGTTCCTTGTATTATAACTATAATAGGACTTCGATAAGCACTGAAATGGTAGTAGAGTGGGTATTAAGATTGGAAATATTGAAATTAAAAAAACTTGTTGCCTATAATTTTTATCTTCACTACTGTTACCGATAAATAAGAAAAAATATCCGCGTGGTAGGAACCCTTTTCTGGGTCGAATTACTTATTGTTTTCTCACCAACATTTAATGTCTTTCGAAATGAAGGCTAAGATTATTAATATTTGTATATTTTTGTTACGTAAGAAAAGTGCGTAATGCTCCGTCCTCTCGGCTCTCTTTCACTCTTTTTCATGTAATCTGTATATTTTTATCATTCTTTCAACGCAAAAACCATAGAGCAAGCAATCAAATCAAAATTTTCATTAAGTATTTTAGGAAAAATAATCGTTTATTAAAAATTTGGACTTGAGGAGTAGGAAATGCAGGGTGTATAAAATTGTGAAATTTGTCTGAGGTACCTTGTGGCCACCGAATGCCCTTGACATTCAAGGTGAAGGTGTATAAAACTATTATAAGACCAGTCATGCTATATACATTTGAGCGTTGGGCTATTAAAGCGATGGATGAGAGAAAAGTACACGTGGAAGAGATGAGATTGTTAAGATGTATATGTGGTGTAAATAGAATGGATAAGATTAAGAATGAGTATATCAGAGGAAGTTTAAAAATAGCACCAGTGACAAAGATAAGGAGTAATAGGTTAGTATTGTACGGGCAAGTCATGAGAAGAGATGGAAGTCATGTGACTAACGTTATAAGTATGAAAAATGACGGATGTAGGAGTAGGAGAAGATCGAAAAAGCTATGAAAAAATTGTTTGAAGAATGTGTATATAAAAGGTGTGAACATTTAGATTATATCTGACAGGGGAGAGTGGAAGAAGAAAACATGTTATGTCGACCATATTTAGGCGGTTATGTGTAAGAAGATAATAATGATTCATTTGTTTAATTTGATATAAAATAACAATTAGTAAATTGTATAAAAAATTATAGACAAAACACAAGTATGTTTTATTGAAATGTTGCGTTGAGTCTTCAGGTTATATAACTATTTACGCCATTGCCGGATATATGGCGTTGTTCAATTTATGAATTGATATTTTACCAAATATTTTCATGATAGGCCCATAGACGGAGAGAGAGACAGAGGAGTCCGGTAAAGCTATAAAGGCGCGTCAGACCAATAGCTTAGTCAGTTCGAAAAAAAGAGAGAGACGAAGAGCATAACGCTTTTCATTTGACGCGGGAAATTGCTAGCTCAATATATTTCTAACATATGTTATATATATATATATATATATATTAGTTCTGAACTCCTCCATATAACCTTAACTATGCCAAGACAAACATACCTCTATATACACAGTGTGCTTAAAAGGGGGTGCAAAGTTATTTTTTCACGTATTCATATATAAATAATACGTAAGCCTTAAACGAGTGGTATCCTGGTTCTCATAGTGGAAGTGTCTAAACTGTTCCCGGACTTTGAGGCAGTAGAGTCGAGTATGAACGCGCTTGGCATCAACAACACCAACTTCTGGTCGCTCGCCGCTCCACGGATTTACGCTGGATATTTACAGTTGAAACCTGTAAGTGAATAATCTATAATCTTTATTTACAAATCAAATCCTATTACATAATTTAAGAACCTTCTCGAAAATATTGCATTGGTCCATTAATAATGACATTTGTTTAAATATTTCGCGTACCTACCAAGTGAATATATGAATTCATAGTTTCGGATTTTTTTTTAATTGTCAATCGCGTAGTTGTCATTATCGAAACTTAAAATAAAAATAAAAGAATGTACCTTTTTAGCATAAAACCATATCTAACTCCGGACATACGTCCTTTATGCATTCGCACACTATTTATTCTACTACATAATATAGATGAATGCAAATACCAATTCTACCAATAGTGAACGCGTATAATGAATCGAAGATTTAGATGAAGGAAAACATAGCATGGTGTTAGGGACTTCCCTAATGCCCGCTTTCCGTTACCAATGAAGTAAACATAGCATAGTGTTAGGGACTTCTTTAATGCCCGCTTCCCGTTATATAAGTATTAAACCTGGGATAAGGAAAAAAAATTATGTTGACGCCAGTAAACTTATTGACTAATCAGCCAGTGACTGTCTTTGCATGTTAGTCAATTAGTCTATCAACCGATGGTATATAAAATACCTGATCTTAGGTGCTCGTCGACAGATTTTCAACTTAAAGGTGGTAGCTAGCGAGTGAAGGACTTACAAAAATCATGCTATACTTTCATCACGAAGTCCTCCTTCACTGAAAGCTCATATTCAGTCGCAAGGATTCGAGCCTACTTCTATCAACTCGTGTGTCCAAACACACTAACCTTGACACAATCAACGTTTTATTCCAGATATTCTCATATCAAAGACCATATCGAATCTCGGACTTCGTATGCCAGACCCAGTACATGGAACAGGTGCTGGTTCCGAGCAACCTGGACGTGGTGAGCAACGAGGAAGTCCTCACGGCGGTCGTGGAGCAGTTCTGTGGAATCGGAGACGAACGCGCGAAGCAAATCCTTCCTGTTCTACTTGGCAATTTCAATTTCAGTATAATCATTGAAAAGGTAACTGTACGAGTGAATAGTGAGTTTTATTGGTGGCAAAAACTTTTCTACAGAAATCTTGAGGACAGTAACAGCCCTCGTATATGTATAGTAGAGTCAGTATATGGTATTTTCTTCCTTCATATTGTGGACTTAGATTTGGTTTAAAAGCCTTCCATTACAGTCTTACAAGTATTCTAAGAATAAGGGACGTATCTAGCTAAAACACAAATTGTAGAAAAGGTATTTGATTAAGTGTAATTTAAGAACAAAGTATCGTTGTTTGAAGAAAAAGGGCTTTTTCTAAGTCCGTCTTGCTAGCTACCACCCTCAAGTTGAAAATCTGTCGTCAAGCACCCGTTGGTGTGTTCCGGCAGCTGCACTTGAGAGCCACTCTACCTCTAGGTTAAGGGTGACTTACCATCTTAGACCACATCATCATTTAACATCCGATGAGATTGTTGTCAAACGCTTACCTGTAAAGTATAAAAAAAAATCCATAAAATTATATTATCAATATAATACTCAACGCAGACGAAGTCAGAGTATCAGTTAGTAAAAAATAAATGATTTTTTATCAACTGTCATTGATACGTATTATTTTTTCTCAGCAACCAATACAATTAGAGATCTGAATTTTTAATTTTTTTTGTTTTATTAGTACTTACATATATTTTAAGTGGGCAAGTATTTTAATGGGCATTTCTACAAATGTAATGCATATTCAGTTCCAAAACTATTGATATCGGATCCGTATTTTTAAATGACTTCAAAAAGGAAGAGGTTCTAAATTCAATTGTATTTTTTAATATTTGTACTCTCGAAATTCATTATTTAAAAAATTAATTTTCAATTGGAAAGAGGGTATTTCAGAGAAAGATTTTAATTCATTATCATTAGACCCTGGATTTCTAAGATTAACCAAGTAACTCCTGAAAATCGAATAGGAAAATAAGTGATGAGGTGGGTTAGGTAGATGGTAGATTATAGTTTGAGGTAAGTAGATACTCTACTATGATTAAAGACGTTCTGGTATATTTTTTGAAGTCGATTTTATTTTTTGTTAAACTTTTTTTTCAAGCACTTATTCTTACAGGTAACGAGTAATCTATTAAACAAGCTGTACTCAGCATCTGACTTGACTGAAGCAGAGGGTGAGACAGTACTTTCAAAGTTTCCGCAAATGGCCGCCCTCATACCAACGGTACAAGATAATGTCGGCGATATAAGCGACTTGCTGGCCAAAGAACCACTCCTGAACAGTTTAAAAGACTTCACGTCCGTTGGAAATCTTGTGTCGTGTTAGTATGGGAGATTTTTGGCATTAATAAAGAGAACTAGCTGTTAACCGCGTCTTAGACCGCATGGGTTATAGCAAAAAAAAAATGTTCAGTGTAAATGGATCACGCGCGGTTCTGGACATTGTTTCTTTAATTTATTATATTTGGGCGGCACCCAAGTTTTTTTCTACAATAAAAGTAACCTAAATTACTCCTTATAATATCAACCATCTGTCAGTAAAAGTCTTGTAGCGACACACATACCTACAGCAAACGTGGTATGTGTGTACTACAACAATGCAGGCGAAAAACCAGCGGCACTACGAAGTCCGAAATTAGTTGGCTTTACAACGCGACTAATTATGACTTGCCGCCCAGGTGGCGACCACATGTTGTTACCTGGGTGTAATTATAATCTCGCCGACAAATCCCATTTACAATGCAGCTCACAATTATTGTTTAGAATTATTTTATTATTTAAATTATCCGTGCTGTATTGTTCCTTTGTTAATTCCTAATTTTCACTTTTATTTTACAACTATAATATTGTTTATGTTTTTATGGTTTCGTATTTTTGTCTGTAACATTTGCACGTGTTCCGTCTTATTTAAATATGGTTGCTTCGTCAAATAAAGGGAGATTCGTAATCCAGCTGCCAAAGCGATTACTAGTCTGCACAAACGGAGTCAGTTATTTTATTTCAACCTTCTGAAATTAGCAAAGTGGTAATCACACTACCACTTCCGCTAAAGTGGTGACGCGACGCCGCTCCCGCGTCCTACAAGTGGTGACCCCGACGTGATCTCTTACCCGGCCGCGGCCATCAACCGACGTGATCTACCCGGCCGAAGCCGTCAACCGACGTAATCTCCTACCCGGGCGCAGCCGCCAACCGACGTGATCTTCTACCCAGCCGAAGCCGTCAATCGACGTCGTAGCATCCACCCGTCAACCGACGTAATAATCTATCCGGCCGACATCACTTTCCTGTCCGAAAACGACGTGAATACCTGCCCGGCCGACATCATTTCGCTCTCCAAAACCGACGAAATCGCTTTCTGGGTCATGCACCGTACAAGTGGTGACCCCTGAAGAACACGCAATGAGACGCTGAAACGCACCCGCAAGAAAACGCTGCACACCGAAGCTACATATCATCAACATGACGAGCGCAAGCCACAAATAATCAGCATAGACCACACTACGAAGAACTCTCTATGGCACTCTCCATGCGCATTCCGCCATTCTGGCGTGACCAACCGCAACTATGGTTTTTCTCGTTCGAGGCAGCAACCAGCGAACTCGGAGGAGACGAAGCACGACTTGCACAAAAATTAATAACACGCCTTGAAAAACAAGACATCGAGCAAATCGAAGATCTACTCTACAACATGCCAAAAATGAATCAGTACACTATTCTGAAGAAACGTCTCATCGACACATATGAAGAAACTGACAGCCGTCGACTTCATAAGCTTCTCTCAGAAATGAAGCTAGAAAATCAGAAGCCTTCTCACCTACTTCGCAAAATGCGAACATTAGCGCGTAATCTGTTTCCAGAGACAACTCTCCAACTCATTTGGATGAACCATCTGCCACCTTACGTAAGTTCCATACTCGCTGTCATCAGTACGCATACAGAGCTAGACGAACTCGCCATCCTAGCTGACAAAATTATGGACCAGGCACAAGCAGTGTCTACGTTTGAAGAGCCAGCTGTTGTAAACACCGCGTCAAACAACTATACAAGCTGCACCAAACACGTACACGCTCTCGACAACGAAGTGCGAAGACTAGAAGACCAATTAGCTGAGCTTAAAGCCACATACGACTCCAGACGTCGCTCAGCAAGCCAGCGCCCACAAACACCATCGTACGACAATAGACCATACAACGGCTATTGTTATTACCACGGTCGTTTTGGTGCAAACGCACGTAACTGCATATTACCGTGCAACTATAAGCAAACTATTTACCGCAAGTCAAAACCACCGTCTCTATCGCTACAAGACGCAACACCCAAAACAGCAGTTTTTAGTAGAAGCCTAAAAGAAACCGCTGTTGCAGACACACTCAGCCGAGTTGAA
Source organism: Antheraea assamensis (assembly GCA_035772565.1). NCBI lineage: Eukaryota > Metazoa > Arthropoda > Insecta > Lepidoptera > Saturniidae > Antheraea > Antheraea assamensis. The sequence continues at coordinate 209,677 of JAQQSE010000046.1, read as the reverse complement.
GTCATCACAAGCCCGTCTACGACAGACTACAAAGCTGTTCCTCAAAAGCAAGAACAAGATAACAGCACTCATCAGGTGGTTAATCAAGATAATCTTCAACCAAAGAAGATTACTAATCCGTCATTTACAACTTTCACGGCCTCAAGACCAAACCTGCCCGAAAAAATCCGTCGTAACACTAACGACGCCTCACGTAACATAAACCACCTTGGCAGCCAAGGAACATCCGCAACAATACCGCACCTAGTCTCTCGATCATCTATAAGCACCAACGTTTTCACTAGGGCGAGGCCATGCACACGTCATCGACGGTGCATAATACAACGTCGCATACCAACGAAGTCTGATAATCGAGTCTTCAAACCGCAACCAAGCAAGAACAAAATCAAACCGCATACAAACACCGCAACACATAGAAGCATTGGGTCTGCGTTCACATCTAAGGAATCCCGCAACTTTGTTCCTATAAGCTATGCGATAAAACCTCAGCGACCACCAGAAGATCATTTCAACATCAGCAACCAATACGACAAATCCGCCGCCATCCAGTTACGCGATCGTCAACATACACATCTCTCATCACACGACTCAAGCTGCCTACACAACCAGTGACGACACCACGGAACCTGATTTATCCACACGTGACAAGACATAACCGCAGAACATCAACCAACAATACTTGCATATCGCCAAATGCCGCCCGCACCGATCAGCCGATCGAGACGCACCATTCGTCCACCAGTACGCTTCGCTTAAGGGGGAGCACTGTAGCGACACACATACCTACAGCAAACGTGGTATGTGTGTACTACAACAATGCAGGCGAAAAACCAGCGGCACTACGAAGTCCGAAATTAGTTGGCTTTACAACGCGACTAATTATGACTTGCCGCCCAGGTGGCGACCACATGTTGTTACCTGGGTGTAATTATAATCTCGCCGACAAATCCCATTTACAATGCAGCTCACAATTATTGTTTAGAATTATTTTATTATTTAAATTATCCGTGCTGTATTGTTCCTTTGTTAATTCCTAATTTTCACTTTTATTTTACAACTATAATATTGTTTATGTTTTTATGGTTTCGTATTTTTGTCTGTAACATTTGCACGTGTTCCGTCTTATTTAAATATGGTTGCTTCGTCAAATAAAGGGAGATTCGTAATCCAGCTGCCAAAGCGATTACTAGTCTGCACAAACGGAGTCAGTTATTTTATTTCAACCTTCTGAAATTAGCAAAGTGGTAATCACACTACCACTTCCGCTAAAGTGGTGACGCGACGCCGCTCCCGCGTCCTACAGTCTTGTTAGCCGAAACAAACAGACAGACATTCAAAAATTGTTTTTTTTTTTATATATTATTGTATTTACTTTCATATCCATTTAGTAAAAAGCTGTTATTTTGCAATGAAAACTAGACACTATAATTTCATTCCACTCCACATATCCTTATAGAGGCCTAATATTAATAATCCCAAAGTTTCTTAAATAACTTCGAATATTATAATTACATTTTGCATCTCTTTTTTCCTAATACAGTCAATTGTAATAGCTTATTTTTCATCTCACTTCCTTATACGCCGGTTATTTAACAGAATTACTTCAAGGTAATAGATGTTAGTTTCGACACTAGATCATGACAAGAAAATGATTCTACAGCTTCCAGAACATTCAAATCATATCTATAGTTTATACGGTATTATTTCAGCGTCAGATTTCATGTCGAATGCCGGTAAAATGTTATGTGGGAAACCCTTCGCCACCAACATTCCTCGGCTCTTGAAGAATATTCTCAATAACAAGGACAACTCTGGAGGACCAACTCAGGCGCAACTAAACGCCTTTCCAAGTATGAAAAACTTAATTTAAAATTTTACATTCAATATTGTTTTCTTCTTGAAATTGAAAATTATTATCCATCTCGATCATTTATTAATATATCTTTAAAGGGAATAGTTATTAAAATGCGTAGAGACACGAGTTTACCTTAATTTTTAGTCAGAACATCTATTACGTATTCGACCTTATATCTTCCACATATCTACATCATCCATTGCATCAGAATTTTCAAAATTATTTATATTTGTGAAATGCCATCAGCTTAAGCCTTGAATTTACCTAGTGAAATTACCTAGAATATTAATAAGTACTGATCTGAAGTTCGTAGTGGTCGAGTGGTTTGATCAGCGCAATGTCAATTCGATGTTCTCCTATTCGAAGCCCGTCATGTACCAACGAATTTTTCTGAATTCACTTGCATTTACTTATTTAAATTAGTAATACTATCGGCTGTCGTTGAAGGAAAGGTAAAGCTGAGAAATGTTTCTTGTAGTACCACCGTATGTAGGAACAACATATCCCCCTCGATAGCGGCTCTAGCCTAGGTCCGATCTCCCAGAGGGGAGCCCTCAAGTACGCTGCTAGCGTCATAGAGTGACACTGAATATTTTCACTCACTAGATTACCATACACAAGGTCACCCCTAAATATGTGCACAGACACATAGGTAAGTACACATATGGTGGAAGGATTTCATTTTTATCCTTTGTTTTCGAACTCGGTTAGCTTAGTTTAGCCGAGTTGACAGATACAAAATACATGTTTAAGGTCGTGAGCCACATATGCTGGTACACGTGTGTGCTTCACTAATCTATATATATATAAGCGGAATACCACTGACTGACTCATCACGATTTCTCCAAAACTGTATGTTCGATTGACTTGAAATTAACCATAGTTATTCCTTTTGCAACGTAGACGCTCACTAAGAACGGATTTGAGTTAAAACCTATCCTAAATACATTTTTCAGCTAAAATTACATATTCTCCTACAGATACGGACGGCCCCTGACATTAAGCAACCGTTGTTATAGTACCCAATAATATTATATCCGTTGCCATGGTAACAAGTTTATTTTTAGGGCTGTGCGAATAATGCTTGAACCGATTCGAATTGAATAACGATGTTCTATCAGAGTTAAAAAAAAAATTATTGTGTTCTAACCGAGTTTCGAAAACAAATTTGAACTGTTCGATTATTATTAAAATATGGAAGAATTGTTAAACAAATAGTTATAGGAAAATATACAACAATTTACACTATTTAAAAATGTTTATTAAAGTCGAAAGAAAAAATATTTACAAATCAAGATTTAAATGTTCTTGAAAGAAAACTTAAATTTACAATGTAATTCAATTTTACAATAATAAATTCATATTAGTGAAAATATCTATTAAAAATATATTTTCTCAGTTAAATCTAAACAATTTTATAGCAGTTCAATTTTAACAAAATTTGGATAGAAATAGCCGAATTATTTTATTTCAAAGAAGTTTCAATATTTTGTTATAATTTCATATTTTAACGGGTTTCTAGAATTTTGCGCTTTTAATTTTTAAAACATGCATTAAAAAAATCAGTTTTAAATTTTGGCACTCAAAATTTGTTAACAATTAATAAGGTTGTACGTATTCCATTTACTACATTTAAATGTTTTGTACGTCCACTTACAAATTAAGAAATCGATTATAGATTGTAAAGAAAATTATCAGTGCTTTTGGAAAAAAAAAATCAAAGTAAATGACATTGAATTCCTTGATTTTGAAATTTAAATTTTAAATAAAACTTTCTTAAATTGAAACTGTCAAGGTGGATTCTTGAAGTATGTCGTTTGCCCGCGTTTTCCCCATCTTCAATTTTTTTGATAAGTCAATTTGTAAGGGGCGGAAAATGGGGGATAAAGAAAATTGAGGGATCGAGAATTTTGGAATAGTTCATTTGAATTTATATCTTTTGCCCACGTTTGCCCATCTTTTACTTTTTGAAAAGTCAAATTGTAAGGGGTAAAAATTGGGGGAAAAGAAAACGAAACGTCGATAATTTTGAAATTATGCAATTCAATCAACTTCATTTACCTACGTTTTCAAATCTTTTACTTTTTTGAAAATTCAATGTCTAAGGGGTAAAAATTGGGGGGAAAAAATTGAGGCGCTGAAAATTTTGAAATGATGCATTTGAATCTACTTCTTTTGCCCACGTTTACCCATCTTTAACTTTTTTGAAAAGTCAATTTCTAAGGGGAAAAATTAGACGGAATAGAAAAAGTAAGGGGTCCGAATTCATCATTTTTTTCGATTGCCAACCCTTAGTTACAGAAATATTTTAATTAGAATATGACGGTATACACTCTAGCAATAATCAATTGTACTGTGCCTACCTCACGATTGGTTTTAAAAATGAAGACTTAATAACGTTCATTTCCATACATAAGATCATCCTTTCAATTGCCAATTATTTTTCTTTGATTGCCCACTATTATACAGAGATATTTTAAGAAGAATATGACGTTTTATACTCTAGCAGTAATCGAAAATGTTTTGCCTACCACACGATTAATTGTGGAAAACTAGGATTTAATAAGGCTCATTCCTATATAGACGGACATCCTTTCGATTGCCCATCATTTTTTTTCGTTTGCTCGCCCATGCATAATTAATAGATACATAATTTCAAAATTCTCGATTCCTCAAACATTATTTCCCCACTATTTTCACCCTTTAGAAATTGACTTTTCTAAAAAGTAAAAGATGGGCAAACGTTGGCAAAGGATATTATTTCAAATGCATGTTTCAAAAATTTTCGATTCCTCAATTTTTCTTCCCCCTCCTCTACCCCTTACCGCACCGTACAAATTGACTTTTAAAAACAGCAAAATATGGGCAAACGACATATTTCAAGAATCCACCTTGACATTTTCATTTTTTGAAAGTTTTTCGAACCCTGCTAGCTCACGCAATTTAAGCTTTCATAACTTTTTTTATAAAAGTCGGCATAAAAGGTGGGCAAAATGGGGAATCAATGGGCAAACCCTCTACGAATTTTCAAATCGTTTTGCGAAAAATGGGGGGTCAATTTCCCGGTGCTATAAACCATAGCAACGCTTTACATTTGCATATTGCGTCGAGTTCAATGAGCACTGTTTTAATTCGTAAATATTAAAAACTGGTTACAGATAAATATATTTTTGATTTATTATTTGAATTTGATTTATATTAATACAAAATTTTAAGACTTCAATTCATTCTCTATTTTTAATTTAAAAAATACTTATCAACTCATTGTTTATAATTTAACATTATAATTTATAGGTATGTTCAAAATAGAAGACATTTTTTTTTCAATATTAGACCAGACACGTATTACCTTAACAGTTCCATTATAAAATTTCTTGCAAAATAGAGAAGCGATTACTTTCTGTATGATCGCAAAAACTTAAATATATTAACAATATCAATATAACAACATCTTTAAGAGAAATTGTATAACAAGAAATTTTAATTACTTTTTTATACTGTGTAAGTGAGCATTGAAGGGGTTATATAGCAAGTTAAAGTTCCAAATATGTTGTTGTTGCTAAATCCCATCCAGCACATTGTTAGTATTTACATATTTAATGTACACGTTACGTATCACAGTAGGTGGCATGCGTATCATACCTACAAATGATTTTAAAAGAGCATTTCTGTAATTCAACCTCTTCTCACTATTTTATATTACTTTAATACAATTTAAAAAACGCGTGCGGAGCTGCGGGTATCAGCTAGTTTTTATATATAGGATTAGATTCGTTAATTTAGATTAGTAAGATTCGCGTTGTTGTATTGAAGGCTACAGCCCCACCCTTGTACCCTTGATCTTGGTCTTGTTGCCAAGCGGCTGAGTACCATAAGCGCTCGCTCTATTAGTCCAGTGAAGCTGTAAAGGTCCATCAGGCCAACAACGTATGGTCAGTTCGAAAAAAAGAAATATAGAACTGTGTATTTCTTGGAGTTCAAAATTGGCAATATGCCTTTGTCTGAGGTGGTTATGCCCATGCCTTCCTCCGGGAAGAGACTTGGGGTCTAGCAATGGATATATTACAGATGTGGGGACATTGCCCTAAACTTGATTGCAGTACAATTTTGCATGTACTGTAAATGTGAGAATTGCATTCCAGGTGATTACTGCCGCTCCCTCTACAAGGATATCGTGAGCGTCGAGGGTGGGAAGATTGTATGGAGTTTCGTGAAGCCGCTCGTAGTTGGCAAGATACTCTATACGCCCTTAAATCCGACTGTCAACAGAATTATCGAGAAGGTGATTATATACTTCGAATCGAACTAAAGCACCTGAATTCAGTATAAAATTGTCTTTGAGGAGTAACACGTAGGATGATTGTTTTTTTTATTGATTTTGGACAAATTTTTGAATTGATTTGATCAAGATGGCACTCCTAACATTCACAGGGAAATGGTACTCAAATCCAGCTTTCGGATTTTAATTTTTTTTATACTTTAAAGGTTTTAATACCCTAAATCTAAAAAGGGACTGATTTTTATGTGCAACTGACGGAACGTATCTAGATTTTGCCAACAGATTCGCAGCTTGAGTTTGATAGCTCGTTCTACATTCGAACCAAAGTCGAACAATATGATGTTCAAACATATCATTGTCCCATCATCAATTCATGGTATATGCTAAATTGTTAATAAAATCTATTTTATTATGACTGCTGGTAAGGAGAATTCTAAATTTCTAAACCATAAAGTTTCCTTGAATCTCTTTTTTGAACTGAAATTCAGTTTTCTATGGCAGTTAAAGAAATGTTTTAAACTTGAAATAGACTTATTTTAAACAACTAGTAGATACCTTGTTAAGCTTCCCGATCTTTTTTATCTAGAGGATGTGACTGTCTAACGCCAAGTACATCCCAGGAGCATTTCATAAAAATTTCCTTCGTTAACAGTGACCGTTATCATAATTATCTATAGTACTATGAGTACCATTGAAAATCTATTGATTCTTAAAACCAATGTACGAAATGAGACACTAAAATGTTTTTTTTTTTCACCATACTTGTGACAGTGACTATTCAGCTATTTCTATTTCGCTATTTTCTAGTTTATTATTACTAATTTTTATCTAATGTTTATTTTGCTCTTAAATAATTCCAACGTTCAAAAAAGCTATGTTAAGTACATGACAAATTAAAAAATTCGACTCGCGACCTCCAAACTTCAATATTAAAGGCTCAGATCTTTACAGAGTCTCTGTGTCGTATTTTTGACAAAATTTGACGATCATTTGAAGAAAAATATATTTGTTTTTTTGGTACACCGTAATACATATACTATTACAAAATAGTCTCCGTTCAAAATGGGGAACAATACGACCTTTGTCAACTCTTCGTTTGTTATCGCTAACTTGTTTAAAGTTTATTTTACTTTAAACCTAAAAATAGATTAAACTCCACAGGCCAACGTAACGTTTGCTACGATGATAAAGATGACAGACCTGGTCCATTCCTTCGCGAAAGCCTTTCCATCGCTGGACAAGCTGTTTGAACACCGCGACGGGCTCACAGCGTTGAAGAACCTGGTCACTAATCCCAACTTTGAAGACTTTAGATCTATGATCATCGGCAATGACGTCCAGTTACCGGAAATGGAAATGGACGGACTTTTCGACCAGTTCGGTGACGTTAAGGTTTATTTTCTTTTAGTCTGCTTTTTATTTGAAAATTGCTGATACCTACGACTTCATCTACGTTGATTATTATCTTATCAATATATTCTATATACAGAGGAAAAAATATAAAGCAAACATTCCTCTCTCCTGTGCGCTCACCGCTTGCTCCACTTCACACATCGCTGAATGCGTAGTGCTTATTGAAATCGTAATTTCTTAAAGCATTAATAACTTTATATTTAATGTAGATATCGTAATAATTTCTATTTTTAGATAAGAACCAAGTATCTGAGAAGTAAAACTAAAAAAAGTGTTTTTTTTTTCGAACTGAACTACATTGTTGGCTTCGTAAGGCCTCTACAGGACTACAGTAAAAAAAAGTGATAGAAATCTCTCTAGTATATTACTTATTAGTTTATTTACTATTGGAATTGTATACGACACTCGAGCGAAACATAGGAACAGCTAATCTATATTAAAGTCGTGACAAAACTTTTTCATATATATAGGGCTTCGGCAGCATATTGACGAAGGCATCGAATCTCCTCCAGTGCTTCAATCTAAACAGATTCAGAGGAACGCCAAATGAATACCAACTCACTCACGACGCCGCAGAACTGGCAATGGCTAATGAATTCTCAGCTGGTATGTATCGATAAGTTAAATATATTATAATTTTGACTGATTATAATTGTTAATGTGAATTTTATGGTGCTCAGGTATCGTTTTCATGAACACCGAAGAACGGAATGACAATTTGAATAACATCGAATACAAGATACGAATGGACATTGAGAACGTACCTACGACCAGCAGGAAAAAGGGATAGTAAGTTTAATAGTTATCATTTGTTTTCATTTTCGTTTGAGTATGTTTACGGAAATATTGTCTATCCGATAAATTGTTTTTTACTAACACGACGAAGGTAATGATATGATAACAAGATAACGATTCAGACAATGAAGAGACGAGAGGGCAAATTATTACTTGGGGACACTTTGCTAATTCAAGTATATCGGAAGCGGAACAACAGCCTCATCTGATTTAAAAACAGCGATCATATGAAAGCGCGAGCTATTAGTGCTGTGGCGCCATCTCTTAACGACACACAAACATTGTTGGTGAAATTCAGCTTTGTCTCGAACAGATTATATTTTCATTTTCATTTCGTCCCATTTTCATTTGTTCTCGTTTTCATTTATTTTTATTTTATATAATTACATCGTCGATTAAGTGTACCATATATACATTGATTCTTTCTTTTATTCTTTTCCTTAAGTTTTTAAGATTATTTGAAAATAACTTTGGAAAACAGTTGAAAAGCGTTTATGGAATTGTTTTGTTAGCCACATTTGAGAGAAAGTCCTCAAAATACATCGCTTTACCACCTTAGTTAGACCACATCGTCATTTAACATCTTTCACAGACTAAAAACCATACCAGTGTTTTTGCCGCCATCTTCACTCTCTTTTTAGATCACCTTGGTTCATTAACATTTTCAATTTTAAGTATAAAAAATCATAAATTCTATATTGTAAAAAAAAAGTTAGGCCACTATGGTTTTCATGGCATCATATATACTTCGGATACTTTGGTTTATTTCCATATCTAAGCCAGAATGAAATACGTATTCGTACATACATAACACTTTCATTTAAGTCATAAAATGAAAAAAACGCGCATATCACCTTCATTCACTCCTGTTTTCAATTGTCAAAACTTATTAATGAAAAATAATAATTAAATCACTCCTCTTATGAGACATAGTAAATGTTAGTTAACTTGAAATACCACCAAAGATGTATAATATAGAGTAAGATGATTTACGATTACGAATTTCAAATAAAACTAATGAAGCAAGAATCGCTCGAGTTCCCACCAAAGATGATAAATAAATAAGAATAGAAAACAATTTTTCCTTCAGTCTGTGGATACCAGGACCCGAGTCTAACTTCATTGAAAACATGCGTTACTTCCGAGGATTCGTCCAGATCCAAGACATCATAGATACGGCCATCATCAAACTCTCCAGTGGCTCCACTAAACGTCGGAAGAGAGACATACATGAGGATTTCGAATGGGCATCATACACGCAACAGATACCTTACCCATGTTATAGGAAAGATTTGTAAGTGTTAGCCCAATTCTATCTATTATCTCTAGTGTTCCTCTAGGTTTTGAAGTGGCTTCCTGTCTGTTTATTCACTAACACAAACAAAATATGCCGATAAAACATATGCGTTTTATTTTCAATCCATGTGTCAATCGCAAGATAGTTGCTTAACGCTTGATAGTTTTTTTATCTTATCTTTTCTATTGTTTAATTTGTTTACTTGCTAAAAGTAAAAAAATATATATTTACATTAAAGAGCTCTTTGATATCTAGATTATTATTATTACTTTGACAGACTAACTTGAATTTATCGATGTTTTAACAATGTAAGATCTTGGGTAAAAATATTTTGCACTTTTAGAGGTCTCCCGTGACTATTAATGAATGGATATAAAAATATTTATTGTACAAAAAAAATTAGTATGTCAAAATTGGGATAAATTCATTCACAAAGGAATAAAAGTTACCTTGAATAACTGTAGTATGTAGTTATTTCTGTAGAAAAAATTAAATGTATGCTATTTCAGCTACCAAACATCACTATACGAGTCCCAAACATTAATAGTGGGTTTCTTCTTCTCCTTGCTGTTCACCGTCTGCTCTGCAGTCCGCTACCTCGTCGTCGACAAAGAGACTGGAAATACTATGGTATTATATAGGTTATATTTTTTTTCGCTTTTCTATAGAGATCGAGCAGTAACGATAAAACTTTAAAACGGTTAAACTACTGGGGCAAGTAGCTCGGACAAAATTATAGTGGAAAAAGATAGCCCAAAATTAATACACATACAACATGTAACTTCTTTAAAAGAACAAACTCATTTTCAGAAAAAGTCGAGGTCACCAAGTAGTCCTATCTTATTATATACAATAAAGTTTATGAAGACGTATAAACGTTTGTTACTCTTTGACACAAACATTATTTAATGAATTTTGTTGGAGCGCTACAGTAATATAGCTTATACATTAGAATAACTCACAGGCTATAAATAATAAATACATTGTTTATAACGTCAAAATATCAGCTTAGTATTGATTAGATATTAAAATATGTAAAAAAAATTAAAGACCGATTTCAACGGCACTTTCACTGGGAGATAACTAATATTATAAGGAGTAACTTAAATTACCATTCATTTACTAAAATATTAGGGTTCCGCGCAAATATAATAAAGTAAAAAAATCAGTGTCCAGAACCGAGCACGTTTACACTGAACAAAATTATTTTTGCTGAATTCCAAACAGTTAGTAATTTTGAAATATCCTTCCCCTGAGGATTGTCTCGTTGTACGTTGTATAAACCGTCATGAAGATAATGTACGGTGTCCTCAGTCATCAAAATAGACTGGAAACTGGAATCCTTTAGTACGTTAATAATATAAGAACTCTATAAGAGAATATATCAGACAAAGTATAGTTAATTAGCTGAATAAACTGACAGCTGATGTCTGTGATGGGGGTGAACCTGGGATACCACACGCTGTCGTGGTTCGTTGCGTCTGTCGTGGAGATGGTGGTGACGGTGGGGTGCGTGACGCTGGTGCTGCACTACGGGCTGGTGATACCACGCACCGACCCTACGCTCATCTTCGCGCTACTCTTCGTCTTCGGCATCTCCGTACTCAGCTTCTGGTGACTGTTCATTATTTATTGCGTAAGAAAAAAAAAGAAGAAGAAAGAAAGATTTTATTTATTTAGGAAAAGTTACAGCTAACATTAATGAAATAACAAAACAATAATATAGTTAGATGGTAATTACAAATGTTCGCTTATTGAAATATAGATGAACAAAGAAAAAGACAAATATATATATTTTTTTTAACTAACTACACTGTTGACCTGGGAAGGCCTCTACAGTTTCGCCAGACTATACAAAAATAAATACTAATAAGCAATAACAAACATAATGATTACAAACACAAGGTTAAAGTAAAAGTAAGAGTTAAAGAAAGAAATCTCTCGACAAACATTGTCTAAGTACACGGTACATTCGTGTAAAATAAATCTACATTTGGTTCTTTTTCTTTGGCATGCTCTATAGCTTAAACGGCAAAATGTATGAAATGTCATCAGGTTCATCCTAAAAGTGTCGTAAAATACATAGAGTTCAAAAGAAATATACTCAACGTATGGTCCGAATACTTTAATGAAAAATCTTTAACAAAAGGTATTTGGTATAAGATCCAACCATCACCACGATCAAACTCTTAGTTCCAAGATTCCATTATCAGATAAAGCATGACTTGTCTTGGTTTTAAGAATTTAACTTTTTAATGAAAACTAGCGAAAGTAGTAAATGTAAATTTACCTTCAAAAGAAGATGTTTATCATATTTTAATGGAATGTGACCAAATAGGTTTCTTAAAAAAACAGATATTTAAGAAGAATTATAATATAGCACGTAACGAAATATTGCCACGCCCAGCATCGAAAGAAGCCAAATTAATCTATAATTTGGTAGACGTCGATATATTCTTATATTGCAAGTTTCTCTTTAATTTATTTTTTTGCTATTCTTTTCTTTTGTAAGATGTTTGTATGATTGTGGTATATTGTATGAATGAACTGATTGAATGATTCTTTTTGAACAAATCGTCGCTAAAAATAAAAATGTAATGTTGAGAAATATGTACTAATACCTAAAATTGGTTTTCAGTTACATGATGTCGAAGCTGTTCGGGTCAGCTAGTATCGCGGCCGTGTGTACAGCCATCGCGTATCTAAGCACTTTTATGCCTTTCGTGATGATCCTCTCCCTCGAAGCTGTTATGGTCAGTTCCCTGAAACTCCTCGTGGTGAGTAATTTATAATTCCAATATATTAGTTTAAGTAAAAAACATTGAATATTAGGAACAGACTAAAGGCAGGTTAGCATTGTCATATCGACTTACAATATCACGACAACTACCAGTGGCAGGTAAGTGAAGTGTAAAAAGTGGCTGACACCCGACCGTGACATCGATAAACGAGTAATCATTATAATTGACGGCTGGAAATTATAACTATACAAGCAACTGTTCGTCAACCCGCGTTAAATTTTAATATACTATAGCCATCTAGTGGTGAGTTACAGGAAATATAGCTTTAAACGCGCAATTCTTTATATAAATATATTTCGTTTATCTCGGATACAACTGAAACGATTTGGATCATATTTTGTTTTTATATATGCTTTTGCTTTTCAAGTTTATGTATGTAGACGTCTTCTCTGAAAAAATGCTAATTTAGAAAAAAAAAAATTCATAATTATTACAGTTTATATCATATAACGCCATCTCGTAAAATTCTGTGGTACTTTTTGATAACTTATACTTAAGCCTTATTCGCATTAGGTTAGTAATTTAGTCGAGTACCGAGTAATTTAGTAACCAAACGTGTCTGAACAACAAAAAGTTACTCGACTAGATTAGCAAATCATATAGTAGAGTTGATCCATTTTATTCTATTTTTTTTCAGGCGAGTAGCTTCTCCCACAACGCGTCACTGTTTACTCATCTATCTGATAAACAGGAACTTTACTTGACTCGACCGTAGTGCGAATGATTTTTTAGCAGTAACTAATCATTTAACTACTGAATTAATCGGTACTCGACTAAATTACTAGCCTAGTGCGAACAAGGCTTTAATGATAGTCTATTGGTATCTTTAAATTTTTTGAGATATATGATATTATTCGACTAAGTTCGGCTTAAATCATATATAGCAACAGTACAATTATTACGTAAACCAACCGAACGAAGGTCCGTCGCCCTAGGTACCAGAACATAAATCATGTACTGTATTTGACAGTGCTTATTCATGTCGTCGTCGCTTTGCTATGCGTTCCTGTACATCACGCGATACGAAGCGATGGGCGCCGGCGCTCAGTGGTCTAACCTCTGGTCATCGCCAATCGGCAGCGAGGACATGAGCATCGGCCTCGCTGCTATCATGATTATAGTCGACTGCAGCAATATACCTCGCTATCGGATATCTCATAGATAGATATTTTGGTAAGAAAAAAATATTGTTCTGTGACAATTAATTTATTAAATACATTTATATATTTCTTTTACGGGCCGCTTGATGGTAAGCGGTCACCGCAGTCTATATATGTTTGCAACACCAGAGATATCACATGCCCATTGCCAACCATTTACAGACCTGTTTCCTTCCCTCTTGAATCGTACTATTAACCTAGTCTTTGTACTCAGATTTACTGTTTGTACTATTTGCTAACTACTATGAATGTGTATTAAACCACTATTGGCTCAAAGTAATTTAGTATCGAATGTCTAATTTTGACTGGGTGCACCTCTAATCTACAAATGCTCCCATAACTATATTCAGCCTTATATTTTAGTTTCTAATGTTTAAAGTACTCGCTTTTATTATTAAGATTCTTACCCCATCTTATTTAAAGTAACCATAAAAGATTTCTTTCGCATAGATTTGAGCGATTATCACACAGTACCGGAGTAGATTCCAGAGAAAAAGAATGTTTTTCTTTTCAATAGATCTGATTCCATTATGATTTACATTTCGGCTTGCAATTTCTGCAGCCAAATCATACTTCTTCAAAAAATATCGATAGCATTGAGATAAGATGGTTGATTTATCGCTTATCGATATTTTCATAAATATCGATATTGTTTCATTCCAATTCACATATACATTTGTAACGATGAAGAGATTATTGTAATAATATTATTTTTTGACGTGACATTGTCTAATAAATCGATGAACGCCGACTGTACGCACGAAAAACATGACTAATTGTCACGTTCCGCCTAAGCCGAGCGTGCAAGCGAGAACGCAGAACAAGCGACAGACAGGTGCTATCGGCCTAAGCATTCGACTTATGATGCATCTATCCCTCTTCCACTCTATGATAATAATTCAATTCCTAAAAGTATGCAATTTTTCATCAATATTTTCTTATGACGTTATTACGTAAAATTATCGCCCGTAAACCGACTTTACAGGCAACCAATGTTTTTCAGGAATAAAAACGTTGAGCAGTAATATTACGAACTGTAGCACGACGGAGGAGAAAGCTGGCGTGAGTGTACTGAACGTGACTAAGATATACGGCGAAGGCTCGCGTCGAGCGAAACTGGCTCTCGACAACGTCTCTATAGAGCTACGTAAGGGACAGATCACGACCCTATTAGGTCACAATGGCGCCGGGAAGACTACGTTAATGTGAGTGTTTTTGTAATTTTCATTTACCATGTAACACCCGACATAGTGATAGTCCGGAATCAGATGTCGTTGGGTTTTTATTGTGATAACAAAGTTATCCCCAAAAAACGCTACCCTTAAAAACATGACAATCAAAAAATCTTGGTTAACTTATCGCATTTCAAGCTTATAAGAGAACGATGTCCACTCATAAGTCACTCATACATGTCGCTTTAGTCGCCGTTGTTACTTTGAAAAATCGTTAGTTTCATGCCATCTTCTAAAAATTGTATTAACCTACACGAGAACAAAGACCACACATCAGTTGTAGATCGCACATTAGTCGCCGTTGTCACTATGAAAAATAAAAAATATGTTACTATAATAAATGTTACTTTCACATCATTCTTAAAAAAGAAACATTAGTAGAATAGGTATACAAACCTATACGAGAACGATGACCACTCATGAAGTGTAAAGTAAGCATTGCTCGCCGTTTTTGCTAGTAAAATAATGCCAGTTACTATTTTTAAAAAATGTCACTTTTATTTATACTATCTTGATACAATTGCATTAGTAGAGGCTTACAATCCTTTAAGAGAAAGACAACCATTTATGAGTTGTATATGACGTATTGATTGTCGTTTTTATTATTAAAAATGAAAAATAAGTTATTTTGACATATTCCTTTTATGCCAGTCATGTATTTAAACGTTATCTGACATGGTAATCAAATCTGAAACTACATAGGTAGTCGATGTTTTGACAACTATTTAAGACTATAATCAGTTTGGTAAATAATAAAAGTAATTTGGGCGTGGTTAATGCCCGTAGCAATATCCTCACCGGCATGGTGAAGCCGAGCAAAGGCCACGTGGTGATGAGGTCCGACAGCGGCAGCCGCACCCGCCTCGGGGTGTGTCCGCAGCGCGACGTGCTGTTCCACCACATGACCGCGAGGGAACACCTGCAGTTCTACGCGCACCTCAAAACTGGACTCACTGCTGCGGAACTCTCTCAAGAAGTCGACAGGTATGCTCTACTCCAGTAGAACCGTTCCGTTGCAAGATCTCCAAAATAATAATTTAAAAATACAATGGTAATAATAATCTTATTTTTACCTATTTTTTCAGTGGTTTGGGTTTTGTTTTTGAATTTAAGATTGTAATTCTCTCTTAGCCACCTAAAAAAAAACAAATATACGCCCAACGCGCTGTACAATATTTGGTCATTGCGCACTTTCTTTGAAAAAGATTTGACACCATTGCTGTACTTCTGACATACCTACAGCAAGCATTCAACTTTTAACGACACCCTAAATATAGTTTTAAGCTTGACAATTGCGCATAATACAGTCTAGAGTTTAATAGAATACAAAGTTGTAATATTACTATAAAAATCAAAAATTGTCATTTCACTTATCGTCGAGTTTATACGTAATTTGTGTTATGTGCAGCTATCTTCATAGCAGTCAAAAGGATTACCTGAGGACTTTGGCAATAATAATGTTATTATGTTTGTATAAACCTTGTCAAGAGTATAGGTATTAAGTCACAGGTTACTTGTTTACATATTGTTTATGACTTGGTTTAAGTTTCTTTTTTCTTGACCTGACTAGCCCCTGTTGGCCTGACGAGCCTTTTCAGTATTTTTAGCATATTAGCCATCGCATCGTCATCTAACATCAGGTGAGATGGTGTTCAAAGGCTAAAATCTATAAAGTGCAAAAGAATGTATATGTACTTACGACCATACGATAGAAGTATATAATAAGTATATTTATATGTAAATAAATAATACGCCCGTTGTATATAATATAATATAATTATTATTCTAATAATAAAAACGTAATTATTGGAACGTTGCACTCCTAGTTAGACAATAAACATAATTGTCGACGACTGGGGCCGAGTGTACACGATTAAACGTCACGGACCCGAGCGTGACCTTTTTCTTTCGTTGACTGTTCAGTATGCCTAAACAATATATTAATGGAAACAATACATGCGTATGTTCGTTAATATAGCATAGATAATAATATTGTAGAATGCTGGAAGTGCTTATCGTTGGGCACTTGGAGTGAGGAGCCGGTGCTGCGGCTGTCGGGCGGCACGCGGCGCCGGGTGTGCGTGGCACTCGCCTTCATAGCCAAACCACACTTAGTTTCATTAGACGAACCGACCTCAGGAGTTGATCCAGCTGCCAGAAGGTACCAATTATTATCTCTCTCTCTATTTATTTATATAAGTAAAATAATTTAGGTCTGCAGTTCGCGCATCACACAAAAACCACTCAATAGATTTCAACTATATTCTTTCAGTTTTAACTATTTAAACATTTGGCCCTGATCTCTAAATAGTTATATTTCTAAATATATGTCTCTATTTAATATAAAGTTTTAATAAACTGCAATTTTTATCAGCACGAGTGGGTTCAGCGATGTATGAAGTGGATCAAACTGTGTGGTGCGCATGTGCAGGAAAAGGGATGTGAATGCATAATGATTTAGCTTTAAATCTTTTTTATATTTTTTCGACCGACCATAAAATATATTGTTAAAATACTAAACAACACGAACGAAGTTGCGGATATCAGCTAGTAGTTTATCCGCCCGAACTTTTAAAGTATATTTTTCATTTTGGCGGTCTTTATTGAAATGGTAAATATTTATTATATGTTAAATTAAATCCTAACAAATTTATATAGGAAGTAAAGTTTCTTATGGAACTCATATGGGCCTGCCATTAAATGTAATGACAATTTGGTTAACCAGGTATTTTCTGTTATAACTTTCAGAGATATCTGGTCTATGATCGTGAAACTGAAGGAAGATCGGACGATTCTTCTTACCACTCATCACCTAGATGAAGCTGAACTGCTTAGCGATCAAATCGTCATTATGCATAAGGTAAATAGTTCCTAATACTGTTATCAGAATCAGAATTAATTAAACTAACCAAACTGTTAATAGTAGACCACATAATTGTCGGTTTTATGTGAACAGACGTATTATTACTAAACATTTATAATGGATAATGTTTTAAATATCATCTCCAGATGCCAATAACACCTTAATCTTTCACTTTGTACTCTTACCTGAGGCTATATAGAACGTCTCTATTGATCTGAAATAGAAAAATCATTCCAGTATATTTGATTTGAGTTGCTTTGCATAAATGCATAGTAAATAGATTTATGCTACTTTACCACTTCTTTCTAGAAAATATTGACAGCTGTTACTTTGCGGAAATGCACCGTAAATGCTTCTATGTTACTTCATAACTTCTGCCTGGTAACAGAATTATAGCTGTTACTTTGAGAAAATGCATCGTAAATGCTTTTGTGTTACTTAATCATTTCCGCTCGGGACAGATTGACAGTTTTGTTACTTTTTTGAAAATTCATCGAATATATTTTTATTATACTTTGTCACTTCCGTTTGGAATAGATTCACACATGTTACATTGCAGGAATCGATTTTAAATAGATTCAGATAATACTTTATCGTTTCAGCGTGTAACATCAAGTGTTGATATGTGTTTATTTTAAGTAACGACCGTCAATCTGTTCTATGTTATGTTCTATCTTATACTGGTGTTATATTCATTACAAAAAGCCTTAACATTACTATTCCAGGGTCAAATTCATACGACAGGATCTCCAATAGAAATAAAGCGAGCCCTTGGTAACGGGTACAAGCTGATGGTGATGTACCCGGAGAAAGAGACCGACGAGTGCATCGAGGACTCCTCTATAGAAGAGAAGACGAAGCAACTGTTGGCGGTGACGAGGAATGTCGTGAAGAATGCGAATCTGCAGGACGTCAACGGGCTGGAGGTCGACATCTCTCTGCCTTTTTACGATTCGGACGGATTGAATAATGAGTAAGTTGGATTGCATAGAAGATGCTATGGTTTCAGCGATTATTTTTTTTATATTGTAGGGGGCAAATGAACAGGTGGGTCATCTGATGGTAAAAAAGTAGTATAAAATAGTGAGAAGACGTAGAATTACAGAAATGCTCTTTCAAAAACTTTTGTAGGTACGCGACTCACACGCCACGTACTATAATATATATCGTGCACATTAAATATGTAAATACCTACTAACAGTGTGCCGGATGGGATTTAGTATCAACAAAATATTTGGAACTTTAACCCACTATATAACTCCCTCAGTATTCACTTTCACTTTGCAAAAAAGTAATGAAAATTTCAAGCTATACAATTACTAAGGACGTTTAAAATTACTTGCGCGTTTTCTTGTTTCATCGGAATTGTATTTTTACCATAATATCACCATTTCCTCTAAACTGCTAATCGGTTATGAGTGACTACAGTCAAATTGAATTGTTATCTCTTCATATCGAAGAGCATAATGATATACTCTGAAGTCTTCTTTCAGTAAAAGTCATGCTAAAAAAAAAAACAAAACAATTTTCAAGTACTTCCTAACAAATCCAACAATGCAGAACTAGATCGTGTTACCATGAAATCATTTGTTACAAGTTACTTTTGTTAAAATAGGCTTAATTATCTCGAAGATTATCCTGAACTAACAACAGACACTTATTTATATGTATACATCTATAATAAGCATACACCAAATGATCTTGAAATTTCTATTTTTTGTATTTTCTAATAAATTGGAGTATCGTATCGCAAAAGTCGGTCTTATAGTGTAATGAGTGATTGCAGTTGATAATATTTCATTTTCCACTAGCTTCCTCCGGCTGTGCTCGGTCCTGGAGAACAGTCAGGCGATTCTCGGGTTCCGGAGCTTCAGCCTGGACTGCAGCAGCCTCGAGCAAGTGTTCTTCGATATCTGCCAACAGGCCGACGCTCCAGAGCTGCAGAATAATATTCAATATGGTAACATAGTTTATGACTTTCTATATATAGGGAAAAATAAATCAGTTTACAGTACATCTTCCTCCTCTCTGAACTCAAGTTTCTCAACCGATTTTGTCTATTTATTTTGTTTAGTTGATAGATATCGGAGAGATTCAGCGTTGTCAAGAAAAAAATATGTGGATTAGTTTGCTTTTCCTTATTATTGAAAATATTATGCATTATTTTCGAATTTTAACGACTAAACACAATTACTAGCACAAAGAAATTGATAGAGGTATGTGCGCTTTAAGCAAAACCCTTTAGACAAATTAAGACCAATTTTTTTTGTATTACAAACACTTGGACCTTGTCTAAAAAACGAACTATCACGATATATTCTTTTTATTTAAGAAACCACTTGGTCTGTGGTATAAGCAATGTGTGTTTTCTTGCCCTCAATAAATGGTACAAGAGTTACAGTATGAATGCTCAGAAGAAGGGGAGAAAACGCATAACATTATTTACAAAGAAATTTCGTAAGCTAAATTTGTTTTTTATTTTTTTGATTTCTTCTATGTAAATAATGATAATAAAGTAGACGAAGTCGCGGATATTAACTAGTAACATTATTATATGAGAATATAGGGTAGCATGATACGATCACAATACATATGGTGTTGCAATAGTAGTTTCAGTAAGTAATCGTAACGGTAGTGTCTATACCCTACTGGAAAACTACCGCCATGCGTGTGGACATTTCATATATTTTTTAAAGTACTCGTGTATAAGACGATAGATATTTTAACAAGTGTCGTCCACTTACTTACTAACTTTAAATACCGTCATATTTTTGTGTGAGTACAGCATTAAAAAAAATGTTTAACTACTATTGACCGGAAGTTTTAGTTTTTAACTATTGTTAATCGATTGAAAAATAAAAATGGCGTCATGATGACGTCATATTTGTAATACTTATTCCCTGGATATCTAGTTTACAAAGTATATTGCATGATATCGATTACTTTATAATTTATATTGTGTAATACAATCTGACATTACATAATATTAAACATCACATAAAAACGACTATACAATTATACTTCTTTAATTAATCTACGGTGCAGTGTGTAGGCGAAATTATAATTAAGCTAAAGATATATGTCGGGGTGATGGCGAATGAGCCGCATATATAAATATGACTTTATCCATAGCGACGTCATCTGTAGAATTTAATCGATCTATCTATCAAAACCAATCGAGTATACAATATTGAATATAGTTACAAGTTATTCATGGATGTGGACTGTCCAACAATCCAAGTGAGAATGCCTAATCGTCGCCCGCCTTTTAATGAATCCAGCCAATAATAACGATACTTATGATTTGCTGATATTTCGAGTCAATAGTATTTCAGAACAGATCAATAGTAGCTAGTCAGTTGTAGTAGACAATAGTAATTCCCGACATATTATGATACATTTGCTTTATAGAAATGATAATTTTTAAAAATCTAGATATTTATTATAATAATTTGAAATTATTAATGGGGATAAAATGAGAAATAGTGAAATTAATAACATGAACCTAGGAATAGAAGAATCACCGTCGAGTACATCGAAGAGCACGTCGAGTGCGAGTGTAAGAGCGGAGCGCGCGCCGCTCGTGTCACCGGACTGGACCGCTGCGAGGCTCGCGCTGGGAACAGTTCCTTGCGCTCCTCCACGCCAGATATATACACCATGTTAGGAACAGGTAACATACTCCTCGATATCGATGTGTAAGTGTGGGTTATTTAAAAAAGCAAAGAGTAAAACTTCACACAACACTATACTTCAATTACTCGGTCACAAAGGTATGTATGGTCTCAGCAAGAGACTCACAATTACAGAACGATTGCTTCATACATCATTATGTTATTCGCTTCCTCTGTGCTTGTTCTAAGTATTATCCATACGTAAAGAATTTAATGATCGAAGCAATGATGGCTAAATGGTTAGGACGTTATGTACAGTACGTACGTATGTATATACAGCTTTAGAATTAAGTATTAAAAAAAAGAAATAAAAAACACAAGACTATTGTTAAATACAACCGTCGGATTTGGAAGGAGAATAGTGGCTGACTTATTGACTAGATGAGTAACTGGGATGTTGTAGGAAAATGATGATGGTTAGGCAGGAAAGGGAACGAGTCTGAAATAAGGGATGCAAGAAGTCTTTATAAGAGTTTGAATCCTTGTGAATAAATTGGAGTTTTCGAGAAAAACATTGTGGTGTGGACATAGCATAGTAGTACTTTTTGTAAATCCATCGCCTGCCAGCTACCACCCTCAAGTTCAAGATCTGTCACCAAGCATCTGTTGGTGTATTCCGACACTTGAGATCTAGTACCTCTAGATTTACCGTAGTTACTATCTTGGACCAACGATCAGCGATGTGCGTTTTCTTACTGTGGCGAAATGGGACAAGCAGTGTGTTTATGTTTTATCTTTTTTTCAAAAAATATACTATCATGTTAATAAACATTACAGACGGAGTCACGGATATCAACTTGTTACCAATAAATTGGCGTTAAAAGTGATTAAAATAGTGCATTCAAATTTGTCAGATGGTTGCTGTTCTTACTCGTGATCCTCCCGACATTGTTTGTGACCCTCGCAATGGGTTTCTCGATGCTGCGTCCGCCGGCAGACAACGAGATCGCTCTCAGGCTCGACGGGAACCTCTATAACGGATCCACGGAGTTTCTTGTGTAAGTTTTAACATGGCTTCATAGTAACAACAAAAAAAAGGTCGTGATAGTCACAAGGACTGCCGATAGGAGTGAAAACTCAAAAGAATGGAATAGCTGTGTTCTTTTTGAATTTTTAAATTAATTATAGTCTGAATTATTTAAATCTCATAGTTTGTATATTGAAATGATTAACATTAGTCTGGTTTTCACATCTATTGGCACTCCGAGCAATAATTACATACATTTTTGTACAGTTTATAAATTAATCAAACACATGATGAACTGTACAAGCTCAATACAAAATGTCGATATATAATATTACTTTTACAAAAAAAAATAAACCGTCTTGAATATCAAGAAACACTAAGGAAATAAGAAGGCACTAAAAATAAGAAAATAACTAAACTATTACATTAATCAAATTAAATAAAAAATATTGGTATATGCGCTAAGTAATAATATATCTGAAGTCCTATGAACCAATGCTTTCGATGAAGGAAAACTTCATGAAGATACCATAAAAAGGTGGTAGGAATTTTTCTAACCCCGTCAGGCTAGCTACCACCATTAAGTTGAAAATCGGTCGGCAAGCACCTATAGATGTGTTGAGCTGCACTTGTGAACTAATTCCTCTAGGTTTAGCGTGTTTTCCATCTTGAGCCATATTGTCATTGAGCATCAAGTGTCATCGGAGTCAATGGAGTTTATATCTCCACTATGATTTGCAGCTTTTGGTGAAAGGAAGCATCATGTTGCTAGGAGTTTTTAGACTCTCCTGGCAAGTTTACCACCCTCAATTTCAAAATTTGCTCCCAAACATCTACAGCTATATTCTGACAGCCGCATTAGAGAAACAGTCCTCTCCTTCAGTTTAGCGGAGCCCGATGTCTTATCTAACATCGTCATTTAAGATCAGACGAGATTATGGTGAAACGCCAAAACTTAAAAAATACTCCACAGTTTTAACCAAAATCCAAGTCCTTTTAAGTTATCTCTGTTAAATATTATAATTGTAATGGTGCCTAAATAATATTCTGAAAAGGTTTCTATCTGCCAGTAGAAGTCTCGTCCATATCAATTTAGCCATATTTGATACTAATTTTTTGTTAATAACCGTTATAATAACTGTTAATAACTTTATTAATAATTTTGAATGAAATGAAAATTCAAATTTTGTTTCAGTCCACTTCCATCCGTTCATTCTGATTCGAATCACTTGAGGACGACTTTCGCCGAACGTGTACTGAACGATGTGGAATTTAGTAAGAATGTTCAAAATTGGACTCTGTCGGTAAGTATATGCTTTTTTCTATATATGCCTGTAACACAATTAAACTCATGTAACAATTAAACAAAGTTATTTGAACAACACAACATAGTTTCTTAGTTACCAACTTAAGATTATAGTTAACAAGAGAGTATTCAAAAAAAATGTGTGCAGCAGATCACATGCAGTAGAAGTTAAACTTTCAATATGATTAAATATTCATATAAACGATAGATATGCACACACACGCACGCATATACATACGTACAACGTTCGGATCAGAGTAAGTCTAAAGTATTGCATATGCAATGAGGCGGTCGCTAATATAAAAAACACTGCATAATGTTTTCTATCTCATTCTCTCGCATTTTAAATCATATAGATGCATGTTTATCTTTTTATAATATCATCCTTTGTCGTTTCAAATTACAACGGGACTACATGTACAATCGATTTTATACCAAGTACACCATTATGAGGTCTCATATTAAAAAAAAAATTGACAGTGCTATACTCATACATAAATCTCAAATTCATTTAACTTCAAATAAAAACAATTTATGTTTTCAGGACTCTCCAATGTGTCAGTGTGTGGTTACTCGACAAATATGCGATATAGATCCGGATATGTATAAATCACTACCTGAAATGATGTCATTGCCCGATGTAAATACACTTAATGACTGGCTATTGTAACGGATGCCCCTTTTTAGATCTTATAAATACAAAAAGTAAAACTTGTACAAATCATATGACGAATTATTATTTATTTATTCCGTATAAAAAATAACAGTGATATGAACTGTTAATTATGCTATACACATTTTTTTACATCATATGATATGTAGCAGTGACACAATTTCATAATTGTGATATTATTAAATATGTTTTCATACTACATGAAAAATATCTGTTAACATATGTTACATTATTTATCATACCATACGAAAAATAAAAGTGATGTATGATATGCTCTTCGCATAATTTACATTTTTTTTATGGAAACGGTTATGTAATTTTACATTAACACTTAAGTTTAAGCGCTATTTGCAACTTGTTCTTAACCAACGTTAAACAGGAATATGCTATTGGGTAAATATGTTGTAAAGTTTGTATAAAAATTCTTCATCATTCCACCAGTCAGATATTAAAATATATAAAATAAATAGTAGAAAATAATTAATACATAGAAAACTCATGTGAAACTGCAGGCAATTATTAGTTATACCTATATCAATTATTACTTATTTTGTTTTATCTAGATTAAAAATCATGAATGTGTTTTGATTTCAACTTTCCACTTACTTGAATTATGCGAATACTTAAACTTCATCTTTTCTTACGAAATAATATTTAAATAAAACCTACACAGACATCTCAATATATACCTACATGTGGCTCACTCTTTAATAGGATTATAATAGTGCGAAGAGTACCCGGTAAAAGATTTATTAAGTCTCAAACAGATTCACTTCACACTCAAACACACTTCTTCCTAATTTTTTATTTTTATTATTTTACAGATACGGCGGATTCACATCGACACTCAAGAATAACCTAACGAACTTCATTACTTGGTACAACAACAAAGGGCACCACGCTTTGCCCGCTTACATGAATGTGATGAACAGCGCTATACTGAAAGCGGTCGCTGGTGATGCACGAGCCAACATCACAGTCTACACCCATCCGCTGAAAATATCGAAAGAGATATTGAGTAAGAACACTGTGTGAGTATCTATTCAGTGCTCGGTGAAGCTTGCATGCCGGCATGACGACGCTGACTGCCGATAGATCTTAATAGGCATTATGTTACATTAAAAAAGCCCTTTCCGACTTCACACGAATATGACGTCATAATGTCTAGGCGAATTCAAGTGATCGAAGTTCAATCACTATTTAATATTTTTACTTTAAATATTATTATTTTTTGACAAAGAGTGTACATATATTCTTTTATTTATTTTATTCTTTTATTAGCTGATAGACCGCGACTTCTCTATGTTCTATTAAAGAAAATAATTAATGAACAGGGAAAAACGAAAAAAATGTAATCAAAAATATATTTTGCTTATAAAATTTGCAGTATCTACAAACATTTTATGTTTAATTACAATACCGCTGGTTAGTTGGAAGAAAATGCCGAGTGGCATTAAGCTCGCCAGTGTGCAAATTAAAAAGTGCAGTAATGTATAAATTAATTAATTCATTCATTCATTCATTCAACCATCAGGTACCAGCACATCGCGGACGCGGGCATCTCGTGCCTCGTGCTGATTGGCTACAGCCTCGTGAGCGCCGGCGCCGCCGTTTACCTCGTCAGCGACCGCAGCACGCAGCAGAAACGTTTGCAGCTGCTGTGTGGCGTCAGCCCGACGCTCTACTGGACTACGGCGCTCACCTGGGACCTCATAGTACGTTGCACATTATACTATTATCTAGTCCCGACTCGTACACGTTAAAAACTAACGGTTTTCTTTTATTTATCTTGTTATTGGACTACAATACTTGTGTCATCATCAGCCTTTAAAAGACCCACTGCAGGGTCATAGGCCTTCTTCCCGAAGGAAAGGTATGGGCATAATCACCAGGCCAGCCCACGACGTATTGACGATTTCAAACTCTGAGAAATCTACAGTTCTATATTGTTCCTGCACAAAGGGATGGTACTACACGAACATTTCTCAGATTCAGGTTTTCCTCGCGACCTTTTCCTTCATCGTCCGCCGAGAATGTTACCTACTTAAATCAGTAATTGTACGCGAATTCCGAAAAATTCGTTGGAATATTTCACCGGTCAAACCACTAAACCACCACGACTAATATTTGTATATCGGAGCGTATATCTATGGTGGATGTTAATAAGCTTACACACTATTGTTAAGTTAAGAGAATGCCATTTGATGTTACATTGTTTGTGAAAAGATATTTTCAGAAAATAGTTTCAGTGTATTATTTTTAATTTGGAAGTTTAATGGAAAAAAAGAAATAATAATATTAAATAAACTTGAATGTACTTTATTTTATTTCAAGTAAGATTAGAAGTTTAATTATATTTGTGTAGTTATGTTTAATAAAACCCATAGAATAATAAAAGTTTACTTTTGTTTCCAAGAAACTCGGTATTGTGGGTTTTTGTACTGTCATAACCTTCAACAAGATTCTAGGTGATGTACTCTGCGCATATGACAAGTAACAGTATTGCCAGATATAAAAAAAAAACACAAAATGAACATGACCGCGTTCACATTTGTAGAAATTTTCAGATAATCTTGATAAACATGGTGGTGACCGGCATCGTGATGCTCGCGTTCGGTTTCCCGGTGTTCGTGGCGAGGAACAACCTGCCTGCGATATGTATTCTTATTATACTTTACGGGTGAGATGTTTTTTTATTTACTATAATGGATGCTTAATCTATCTGTCTGTTTGCCTGTCTGCCTATCTGTCTGTCTGTGTTCGTAAATTTGGCATATTCGACTCTGTTGCATGGTATATTGGTAACATTTCGCGTAATATAACACGCTTACTGTGCAAAATTGAGTGTGTAATTGAATTCTGAAATGCCACAAAAATTGTTTAGAAGGTTCTAATAAGATATCCGACATTTTCTTAAAGTCAAAAACAAAAGAGCTGATTAGCTGGGTAACTAACTATAATACTGGGTAACTAGGTATAATAAAATTTGTCAATAATGAGGATTTGTTGGTAAAATAAAAAAAGTTGTCTCATATAATTTTTTTAGCATATCCAATAATATACACGCAAGTAAATGTTACATAAAACAAAAGTAATACTGTCTGTCAGTTTATTTCTTACATTTTCACTACGAATACTCCTAAACGAATCCCAATTACACTCTGAGTTAAGGGTAGGTACCTTAAATCCTGGAAAATTATATGAATCACTTTCATATAGGATATGTATGACACATTGTTAAAATTATTACGAAGAAATGCTCACTAGAAAATAAATAAAAAAAAACATGCAGGTAAATTCGGGGGAAATAGTATGCGCTTCTATAAAATATTGTAAATATATATCTATCGATATTGTAAAATATTGTATATTGTAAGCTTTTGACCATTTATGAAGCCATTACTATATTCTATGAAGACTCTTTGTAGGTGGTAGAGCTACGCTGAAGCTATTACTGGTTTCAGCATGAATGGGTCGGCTCGCCCGACGCGCGGGGTAGTACCACCCTCTCACAGAAAGCTGTCGTGAAGTAACAGTGCTTGCACTGTTGCGTTTCGTTCGGTCAGTGAGAGCGCCGGAGGCTCCATATATTTAAAAGGCCGGCAACGCACTTGCAACTCTCCTGGTGTTGCTAGTGTCTATGGACGGCGGTGATCACTTACCATCAGGTGACCCACCTTTTCGTTTGCCCCCTATTATATATAAAAAAAGACTCAGTTAATAGTTAATAGCGTAGGTAACTCTAAAGTCGAAGCTTTCGGTCATGCCCATAACTCGGTTCGGAGTAAGTCTTTCATTTGAGCACTCTCGGACATATAGATACGCCTGCGGAAACCTCGTCCACGTGGCGGAGAAGTTGTTCAGCGAAGCGAGCCTCGCCAACATGATGCTGTTCTGCAGCAACACGTTGTTCGGGCTCGCCGGTATCACCATCCTGTTAATACTCGACGTCATCTCTGAATCTGATGTAAGTGATACCGTTGTATTAATATTTATTTTACACCCATAAAAATAAACAAACTGAATTATTTGTGAGTAATTTATATTTTTACTTTTAGCGCCTGAACAAACAGTACCTATAAAAGTCGCTACATAAAAAAAATTGACAATATTTCAACGTCATAGCGTAATTTAGCCTTTTGAGAGTAACCTAAACTGAGTTATGTATGTTTATGAGTTATCATAAAATAATCGAATAATTTTTAATTATGTCCTACATACCTGATATGATGATCTGGTCTAAGATGGTATGCACACTAAACCTAAAGGGAGACTGGCTCTCACGTGCTGTTGTCGGAACACACCAACAAGTACTTGGCGACAGATTTCCAACTTGAGAGCGGTAGCTAGCCAGGCGGACTTAGAAAAAGCCCTGCCACCATGCAAAATAGTATATATAGTAATTGAAATGATTAATTGTACCTCATATATTTAATATTTTAACTTTTTAATTTCTGTCAGTACGATTTTGACAATGTAAAAAACCCACTGTAGAGCCGTAGGCTTCTTGCTGAAGGAAGGTATGAGCATGTAGAAGTTTAGACTGGCTCGAATTTTGGAGTGCATGAATAATACTGTATTCTATTTGAATAAATTATATCAACTTTCAGTCAAAAAAGATTTTTCATTTGTTTGATTGGCATACGAGTATATGAAATAAGAGAAATTAACACATTTCGACCAGTCTGGCGTGAAGATAACGTTCTAGAGTAGTACAGCTACACGATCCCTCCTTGAGCTAAGCGTACCGGCTGATGTTGAAGCTTCGACCGCAACGTGTCCTTCTTCAGGGCGATTCCGTCGGAAGAGTTTGATGTAGTATTGCTTGGAGTAGTAGTGCTCGGTGGATCCATTTCGTGGAAAGCTGTAGCCGGGTTTTACAGGGTTAATTACTACGCCAGCCTACGTAGTATAAGCGATTTGAAACTACAAAAAATCCACAGCTCTATATGGTTGACACATGTGGTGGAACTATATGAACATTTCTCAGGTTCAGATTTCCTCACGATGCTTTCACTCACCGTCACCCGATAGTGTTAACGATTGAAATTAGTAAATGTACGCAAATTTCGAAACGTCATTGGTACATGCTAGGGTTGGAATCTCCGGACATCGAATTGAAATTCCACCGATCAAACCACTCATCTACAACCACTTAACTCAAAGCTCAAGTGAAATCTAAACAAAGTGTGTATTGGGTCAGGCGACAGATAACGCACGATGGATCCTCCACAAGGTGTTCATGTTATCGCCGCAGTTCGCACTCGCCGACGGGTTACTGGAAATCGCCAAGAACACTATACAGGCTCAGGTAAACTATTAAACAAACTAGGTCTGCCCGTGGCTCTTAACGTAGCTAATTAATTTCAGTGTTTAAATTTTGTTTTTACCTGTATTCTATGTTATCTACAAACAAATAAACACACATGAGGTGTCTGTTTGTAATGTCAACATAATAGCATTATCCCATATAGAAATGAAAGTACACATGGTGATTAATAACAAATACCAGTTTGTAAACTTTTTGTCTGTTTTTATTCCGTTTGTTCCCGCTAATCTCTAAAACAAATGTACTAATTTGGACAGGACATTCACTGGAGAATACTTGATGCTATAAGAAGTAATTTAGGGTACTTTTATTTAAAAAAAGATAGTAGCAGTTCCGTGTAAACATAATAAACTAAAAGAGCAGCGCCCAGTAAGAAATATACTTTCCTTGTACAACATTTCAACAAAATGAATCACATAATTTTTCAATTAAATTCATACATACAAAGGGACGGAAAAGTTTAATTTCATAATCAAGATCAGTTTCATACCAAAAATGTTTGGAACAATATAATAACACATACAGAATCAGTATTAACATTTGTAAAATACGATGCTCTCCCCTCTTCCATGTTACAACTGAAAGTGCATTAAAACGCAGGTATTACTGCGTTTCGGGATGGACACCTATCGAGACCCGTTCAAGACGGATTTAATGATATACCACTACTCGTATCTGGTACTCGTCGGGACTCTTCTACTCCTCTTCAACCTCGCTATAGAGTATGACTGTTTCGAAACGATCCTTATCAGGTACGATA
The DNA here is from genome assembly GCA_035772565.1 of Antheraea assamensis. Lineage (NCBI taxonomy): Eukaryota > Metazoa > Arthropoda > Insecta > Lepidoptera > Saturniidae > Antheraea > Antheraea assamensis. The sequence goes on along the minus strand of JAQQSE010000046.1, from coordinate 179,273 downwards.
CCCTTCAACTTTATTTATCTCTAGGCTTCTGCTCACGATTTCGCTCGTTTTAATATAATTTTGGTCTAGATATTTCAAAGGTTTTATCATATTCTCATGTGATGTTCGGTGATAATCCCATCAGCGATCCAATAAGCCTGGTAGAACTGGTTCTTAAGTGTAGTATACAGGCAACTATTAAAAAACCCTTACACCATACTGTGATTTCATGACGATGTATTCCTTCGGTGAAAACTCCGACTTAGAGCAGGGATTTTGACACAATATCTGAACTTGCTATCAACGAACTAACAAATGTCTATATGTGTACTCGCCAACGAATTCTAAATCTGAATGTAAATATTTAACAACTTGTTTACCGTGTGGTAGGGTCCCGATCACTATGGAATCGTTAATAAGTCGCATTTCGAGATCAACTAGTGTATATACAACTGCGAACGGCTCACAGGCCTTCATTACAACGGCAACTGTCGATAGATTGTTGATCTCTTTACGATCGCCTTTGCTTTTGTAAACACCGTGTTTATCGTCAGCCACAGTTCTGTCACTTTGTATTAATGAAAAAAAATGTAAGGCTTATGTGGAATAAAGAAGGTCTACCGGGCCTACTGAAACTGTAGTAGGAATCGCATTAAACTATTCCCCTAAATTTCATACAAAATCAAAAATGGGTATGAACAAACGCCCATACATACATACATTGAACTCATGTTTGTAACACAATACCTTCCTACATGGAAAACTTAAGTATGTTGTAGGATTTGAACAATACTTTTTCGACATAATATCAAAGTTATTAAAGTTTAAAACACGGATGGTGCAGGTTGCGTAGAGAGCGCATCCCCGAAGCGCAGAGCGGGGAGCTGGAGCCGCTGGAGGTGACGGCGGAGAGGAAGCGCGTGCGCGCGGCTCGCCTGCAGCCTCTGCACGTGCCTCTCCGAGTCAGCACACTCGGCAACATCAACCGAGGTTAGCTTAACCTCGTGCAATTCTCTCTAACTCTACATGCATGTCATATCAAATCCTTTAAGAATATATTTTTGAATAACTATATATAAATCTAACATAATTTCAAGATAAACTTATGAAAACTGTATATATCCAAATACATTTTAGTTTACACAGAACTAATACATTAACTGTCCCTAATTACACTATTACTCCTGCAAATTGCGCTCGCACTCTAGTAAATTCCTGTCTCGCACCGGTTGTACATTGCACATACACCCTTGTAAATTCTCCTACCAAATCTATTTCTACTTATACTTGCACATACTATGTTAATGTATGAAGCGTTTTCTTTTATCCTTAAGGTTTCGTTCCAACCGAATACAAGAAGAATTCTATGCAGAGTATAATCTCGATGTTTGGAGACGTCGTCCAATGCGTCGACATCGGCAAAGTGTATCCCTCGACTGGAGGAAAGCCGAGAGTAGGCCGTGAGATCCCTCACGCTGGGCATACCAGCTGGACAGGTGAATTGCTTCAATATGTCTAGCAAATTATAAAACATTAAATCATAATCCAGCATTCATTTGACATCTACGAGGTGACAGTATGTTTAAAAAATGTGAAGAAATATTTCTGCAGGCCAGCATGATAGCGATTACCGATGATGAATTGTTTGTCTCTTGGTGTTCGTTATTGTTTTTGGATTACGCTGTGCTTACCATAAGGTATAATGTCAGTCATTTAGCTGTGGTAAAAAAAGCCTAAAATAATAACATACATGGAAACAGTAATTCCTTTAATTTTCATCTTCCAGATTATTTTTTATCTATAATCAGAAAGCGTGACGTCATAATTCAGTAAACATAACCGAGCGTCAGAGTTGACTTGTAAAAATTCTTAGGCTGAGTTGCACCAAAATCGTGGTTATTGTAATTGTTAAAGTTATCTTTAACAATGACAAGAGTTGCTAACAGTTACATTTGCCAAAACGAGTTGCACCATCAAACATTTTGTAATTGTTAAAGTTATTAGGGTGGCCACTTTAATAAGCCAATTAGTCCCTAAAATCGAAAAGGTTAACATTTTTTACTTGGCAGTACTTAGTTATAACTGTCACTATTGTTATTCTGTGACTGTCAACAGATGTTCATTGCGCGCAAATATCAAATTGGTACAATTATTTTCTTCTGTTATTTACTTTATATCTATTTCTGTGAAGTTGTATATTGGAATTTTTGATATCAACATATTTTTATCAATGGCTAATACCGAGAAAATTAATACCATATTGGTTACCACATTCGAGAACAGTATAAAGTAAGTAGTATTGAATTTATTCAAATCTATAATAATATTTGAAAATTTCATATAAATTGTTTTTATTTTCTTTTTCTTTGTGTGTCGTTAGTGTGTGTGTTCTTAGAAAAAATGTTTTTTTTCTAAGACGCAAATTATTTTCAAATATACTGATTTCGTCATCGGAAGAACTATTTTCAGTTTCCCACAGGATTTCTCTTAGTAACGACATCATATTATATAGTTTTTTTTGTGACCTTGACAACCGATTCACAAATTGACATTAACAATAACACTAACCGGCCAACATGGAGCGGTTATAGTTAACGTTAAATCGTGACGTCATTTTAACCATTGTCAATTGGTGCAACCTATTTATTGCCTAACAATAACTTTAACCGAATTTTTTACTTTAACATTAACTGGTGCAACTGAGCCTTAGTGATTGTTTTGATAGTAATGTCCTTGTAATATGGCACAGTATAGTATTTTTCACACCCGTAATTCGAAATCAAGCAATATTAACCTTTGTTTTGTTTATTGCCGCATTTCTGTTATCATTTTTTATTTTATGTAAAAGTGTTTTATATAGATATATGTAGAAAATTATATGTCTAGGTGAAGGCTAAGATTATACTAAGTATGTACAGTGAAGTAAAACAATCTAAACTTACAGTGCACAGCGCTTTTGGGTCAAAATGGCGCTGGGAAGTCGACGACGTTCGCAATGTTAACCGGTGAAATTCGCCCAAGCGTGGGACAAATCTACCTCAACGATAAGAAAGTCGATCCCAGAAAATTATGCCAAGGATTAATAAGTGAGCCTTGACCGTACAATTGTTAAAACCATTTGAAAATTAGAGCCTCCTTGTAAATTAAATTTGTGATATATAGAAATGTTAGATTGGTGAAAGTATTACTTTTTAAGTTTAAGGTTTTTATTAGAAATTCGTAGGACTTAATCATCTAGATATAGTAAGATTTTACCAGGATAAAAAGTACAGATCATTGAAAAAGCTAGGTTCCTATTTTGAGCATAACACGAGCGAGCCAAGCAAAAATGATAAAGCAATAAAAAACGAGCTCCAGACCATAATTATATCAAACAATTAATGTTGTAGTTAATATAGCATCTATTGGAATTATCTACTGGAAATGTCTATGCCTTTTTGATTTATTGACTTCCTTTATTTATACACTTTGCACTTCCGCCACAGACTAACATCCAATCATCATCATCATCTTATCCTTATCCCACCTAAGTAGGGTCGGCACAACATGTTTTCCTTTTCCACTCTCTCCTGTCAAATGTCATATCGGTATTCACACCTTTTGTACACATGTCACTTTCCACACTATCCATCCATCCTTTTTCGGTCTTCCTCTACATCTATATCCGTCCATTTTCAAACTCAAAACTTTTCTTGTTACATGACTTTCATCTCTTCTCATAATATGCCCGTATCATGCTAACCTATTACTCCTCCGCTTCTCTGTCACTGATGCTATTTTGAAACTTCCTGTGATATACTCATTCTTAATCTTATCCATTCTAGTAACACCACACATGCATCTTAACATTCGCATCTCTGCCACATGTAATCTTTTCATATCCGTCTCTTTCGTAGCCCAGCACTCGGATCCATATAACACGACTGGTCTTATAGTCATATACAGGGTAGGTACCCAATCGTGTACAGATTAAAAACAATAATACTTTTAAAAGTATTATTGTTTTTTTTTTTAGTCTAGAAATTTTAAAGTCCTAGACATTTCCAAAAGACGATATATTATTTTTTTTGATATCGTTAGTCTCTGTTGCTCGTTTTTATAGCTCGAGCATTTTTGCTCGGCTCACTCGCATCACATTGTGCTTAATATTGTAACGTAACATTTTCGAACGTGATAATTTGTTTGCAATTAATTGCTTTATATAAATGTTTGTCTACTTACTCGGATTTAAGTAATGTTAGTCTTTTGTCAAAAAACAACTGTTATGTCTTGACACAGTAAACGAGAACACTTGTGAAGATGGGCATATAATTGTTATTCTTTCTCGCATTATAAACTACTAAACAGATTTTAATGAAAATGTACAGGAATATAGTTTATACATCGGAATAACACACGGAAACTTCTTATTAAATGACTTTGAAAATCTGATCGCCAACCTTTTTATGTGATGAAAAGTTGTGAGGGTATTAACACAAAGTCAGGTAGCGTATTGAAAACACCGTGTGTAGTCCGATCACCGAAGTTAAGAAACATCGGACGCGGTCAGTACTTGAGTGAGTGGTCGGCTAGAAACACCGCGTTACGTTGCCTTTTTGTTGTATTTGTTTAAATAAAACGTTTCCCTGTTATATTAAAATTTCACTTCTGTCGTGTCTTTACGATGCACCCTATTTTTTTAAATAAAGATATTGTTTAAATAGGCAAATATTCAGCGAAAAACATTAAATAAGGTATAAAAAATCCTACCACCTGAGAGTCATCTCATAGTTACGTCGTTACATTACATAAACCGTCAGATTTAAGCGAAGATAATGTACTATGTATTCATTTATAAACTTACAAAGCGAGACAAGGCGACCGCTAGTAGGATACACCTATTCAGTTATTGGTGGTATAATAATCCTTAATTCTGGTTTGGTTATCCAGGTTACTGTCCCCAAAGCGACGCGATAGACCCACTGATGACAGTGCGGGAAACCCTTCGGTTCTATTGCCGCTTACGAGGAATTAGAGAACAAGATGAGGTAAAATCGTTAATCTTACTATTCAAATGAACAAACACAGCCAAACGTACCTTACGGTTACGTACGTAAGCGCACATTACTACCGAGCGTGACGGTTCCCTTTCGTTAACACTTGAAATGTCTGTTGTAGGTGATCAGACGAACGTTGGAGCTGTTCGAGCTGGTGAGATACGCGGAGGTGCGGAACGGCACTCTTAGCGGAGGGAACAAGAGGAAGTTGTGCACCGCCATCGCTTTCATGGCGAGGACTCCCCTCGTACTATTAGACGAACCGACCAGGTGAATAAAAATAATAAAAATCTAAATAATACGTTTATAATGCTACTCCCATACTTACAGGAAGATGCTCGGATTACATGTCGCGTTAAGAATAATGTCAAAGTGAAAGAAATGCGTAGATTAAACAAAATAACTCGAAATTAGCGTCTGTATAATTTGTTTGAAGTAAAAGCTAGCAAAGAAGTCGATATTATCTATCTTTTCATTGTACACATTTATTTATATATTTTGTATTGCGCTTTGAGATCTGAGCCCATTTGATATGGTGCTTAAACTTACTATGCGGTAAATCGGTACTTATACAGTACGGTATGTTATTGTATGTAGTAATGATTAGTGATAAAGTGTCCATGTATTGAGTGGAGTTTGATGTGTTGTGTCGCGCGCAGCGGGATGGACCCGGCGTCACGCGTGCATGCGTGTCGCGCGGCGTGCAGCAGTGTGTGAAGGGGTCACACGGGCGCGGGGTACTGGTGTCGACGCACGCGCTGGAGGACGCGCGGCGCGTGGCAGCTCGCGTCGCGCTCATGCGCAGGGGGGAGCTGCTCGCGCTCGCCTCGCTCGACGACTGCCTCAACAGGTCACTTATATACAACACTACATACATTACTCCTCAATAAACAACATTACATATACTCCTTCTCTTCTCAATAAACAATATTACATAATATATAAACACAATAAATAATCAATTACTGTATTTAATTAGTAGAACATAGTAATCGTTAAATTTGTGTCTACGAATTAAAGTACATTAATTGATTAGTCTCTACAGCCAAATAAGGTTAAAAAAATACTAATCAAATATGTCTCAGAATTAACAAAAATAAGTTCTACGTTTTCCAAAGCTTTTTAATAACAAATGAAGTATCAAACATTTAAGACACGTTTCTAATAATGGACTATGAAGAATAAATGGATACGTGGCATTTAAACCAAAATCTATCACACATGCCTATTTTTTCGATCTGTCCTAACGCTGTTTACGGCCTTCACAGCGTCACCATCACATATATCGCCAAGTCCAATCGATATAACCTCCGATTGCGTTATTGGCTGTTTCACGTGAAGTGTAAAGAAGTGATTCGTCCGTTAGGTTCGGTGGGGGTCACGTAGTGCAGTGTCGGACTCGGCGCGCGGACCCTAAGGTCGTGTGGAGGCACATAAAGTCCCGCGCGGCGCACGCCTCCCTGCGCGTGTTGCATCACGACGCGCTGCACTTCCTGCTACCTACACACGCCACAGGTAACCAACCCGACACACAAACCACTAAACCATTTCACCACCAGCTCCATATATTATCCGACATTAAAATTATGCCACAAATATGATAAAAATTATTAAATTCAGAGTTGTCGCCATCTTGAAAAAAATATTCATGTTTGATAATCACTATTACTCACCAATTCGATGTGGGGTGAGTCAAAGACACTTGGAAAGCTACAAGAGGTTACACTTTCGATTTCTTTGAAATATAACCTTACATATTATTAAAAAGTAATGAAACAATTTTAAACATACTATACGTTAATTATTGACATAAATTAGTGGAATTGATATACTTTTAATCATATGATTTTTTACAATAAATTATTACTAAATTGAATTTTTTTTATACTTTATGGGTAAGCGTTTGATCACAATCTCATCCGATGTTAAATGATGATGTGGTCTAAGATGGTAGTCTAGCTAAACCTAGAGGAAGACTGGCTCTCAAGTGCAGCTGCCGAAACACACTAACAGATGCTTGGCGACAGATATTCAACTTGACGGTGGTAGCTAGCCAGACGACTTAGAAAAAGCCCTGCCACCATGGTATCTATGGTTTCATCACGATGTTTCCTTCACCAAAAGCTCCGACTCAGCTGTTAGGATTCGAACTTACGTCCTTTGACTCTGTATCAGAACACACTACCAACGGAGCCATCATCGCTTCAACTACTACTTGATGACTCATAATAATGACTTAATTTCAACGTTTAAATTTCAGTTGGCAAGAAAGAGATAGTTACACGGTTAAGCGACATCTTCCGTCTCATGGCGGAACTGCAAGCGATGTGCGACATCGAAGACTACACAATAAACCAAAGCTCTCTAGAACAGGTAACCTCGAAACGGTCGCTGATAATTGTTTAGGATTTAAGTTAATGTTACGATCTGTACTTTGATCCAATTGAACTCTATCTAACACATAAATAAAATTAAAGTGTCTCTTTATAATGTCCAATAAGATAACAGCTTTTGAATAAATTGATATCCAAGTATATAGTGAACTTAAACTATTATTTTTTTTAATGTTTATCCATTTGTTCGGGCTAATCTCCCCATGAAACGATTGAATCGATTTTGATAAGGCTTTCACTGGGCAGAAAAGACAGTTTATACGGTTCACATTTACAGTGTTTGTTTTGCTAAATTCCACGCGGTGGAAGTCATTACTTAATCAATCAATGAGTACAATGAGAGTGCAATACTTTATTCAATATTTAAGTACACATAATTCTTTGGTAACATTATAACATAATTCTCGTAACTTTGTCCGAACTTACCGATTAGTGATAGCTGTATTACTCATATCGATTGTCGATTCGACTATCGATACTAATATACTGTCATTTGAATTCTCGCTGTAGTATATATTAATCTGATCTGAATACGAATTCCATTTGACAAATCGATTGCAACTATTTTGTACATAAAATTTTCCAGTATGAAAACATTGTTAATTTACGTAGCGACTGCAGTTTATAGTTATATTAAAAATGATATAATCATGATTTAATTTCCAATAATTATCATATTATTTTAAAACTCGTATAATGTGATTGTTATATCGTTTGCAACAGTAAAGGTAACATTTATTTCTATGAAATGTACTATCAAGAAGTACGAAATTTGATAAGCGTACAATCGGATATAAAATATTATAAAACAAAGTCGCTTTTCGTGACTCTGTGTCAATTTTCAATATCAATAATAGAATGATTTTAGGAATGTTTGTCTGTAATATATATAAATTGCATTTACATAAACTAGAAAAATGTCGACGTTTTGTAATGAAGTTGTAAGAAAGAGTTCCGGACGTTTAATTCGGAAACTCGAATGAGATACATCAAAAATGCAAATGAAATTAAAATAGGGTTCCCTTGAAAATACTCTCATTCCAATAAGAATATTACCAAAACGATTCACAAATGACAAAGTTCTAAGGTAACAAACATTTAAAAAAATCAAAATGAAAATCTTCCCATTTTTAAAGATGATTAAAAAGAAATCTCAAATTACTTTTTTCCCCATTTCTTCCGACAGATGTTCTTAAGTTTCACGGACAAGGATGAAATCGATATCGGGGATATCGACGTGGAACCGCTTCCCTACTCCGAAAACCCTAAGGAGGAACAGCGAGGAGCTGGACAGCATCACCTCGCTCTGAGCGGCATTGTAACCTCAATATATATAATAAGCGTTAGTTTGCGTATTCTCGAATACGCAAATTTGTAGTTCATTTTTGAAGGCAGAATATCATCAGAGGAACATTCTCGATGGTTTATGTTTCTTCGTAATGTTATTCTTTACCGCTGAGCAGACAAATAGTTTTTATTGAATTAATGATATTAATTGTCTAATTCGGTATTTTACAGTATGCAAATAAGACGTTGCGTGAGATTTTGGATATATCGATATATATAAATTAGTTTGTTTTGTCCATATTTAAGTTAGAGAATAATTTATTCTACATTTTAGTTTTGTATACGGGCGAGTTTAATTTCACAAGGTTTTTGGTTCCAGATGATTAGCGGTAATTAAAAAAACGGTATTAGTGATCAGAGGAGATTAAATAAATATAGAAATAGCTAGACAATATATATTTTTTCATACTAAATATAAAGGGAGGGGGGAGGGGTGGAACAAAAAAGCCATCCTCCAATTTTGGAGAAATTAACTGTTGACACCTAAATTCATTTAAAAACAATGTTAGGATTAATTTTATATCAAGAATAAATTTATTTTATTATAATAACACTGGAAAGGGTTCTTCTTTTTGTAACGGAACCCTAAAAAGCGTTCTCTATATCGGTATACGTTTGAAAAGGTTTTCGCCGATATGTCGATATATGACATCCAAACAAAACACAAATAAAGTTAGATAGGTATAACAAAATAGTAACCCTTTTTATAGTGATTTTAAGTATAATTAGAGAATATTTGCTCAAATTATGTACTTTTTATATTTTTTACGTTATTCAAATCAAATCAAAAATACTTTATTCAATGTAGGCCCTAAGAAGGCGCTTATGAACGTCAAAACTACCACCGGTTCGGAATACATCCCAGTCATCGAGAAGAACCGGCAAGAAACTCGATCGGGTTTATCTTTTTAACATATACTTATATAATTAAAATTCATTTTACATTACAATCGATTTTAGTGGATGCACAGAGAGGGGTCAATTCCAGACATCACCATCGTTCACATATTGATCCACTCTATAATAACCCTTTGACACCAAAACCCGCTTAACATGGCACTTAAACTTATAGTCTGGCAAATCAGTAATATGCTTTGGGACTTTGTTATAAAATCTAACACTATTACCTAAAAAACTGTTACTGGTTTTACTGAGTCTAAAACATGGAACGACCAGTTTGTCACAGTTTCTAGTTTTTAAATCATGCCTGTGTTTTACGAACTCCAGCTTATCAAAGTTTTTGCGAACATACATTAAGTTATCTAGAATGTATTGGGAAGGCAGAGTTAAGATACCGAACTCTTGAAACTTAGTCTTTAAACGTATTATACGACATATCACACTAATTAGTGCTATTTTGTGTAAAATAACAAGGAATTCACTTTACAGAAACGTACATCGGTTATTGGATGAAAATTGCAATCTATTAAAATTTATTTTTTTATTTTAAAATAGGATAAACGTATAAACTATATAAAGCTCTTCTATTGTACTGTCCACAAAAAAAATTGTCTATAGTATACTTTTTTTTTTTTGTTGACCGTACTTCCTATATCTCTTTAACGATACGCGAGCTCTGTGATATTATTATGTTTATAAAGATTTATAAAATTAGATTAATAAATGAAATGGTTTATGGATTTTATGTGTTTTGCTCTTTTTTTTTCGAACTGACCTACACTGTTAGCCTGGCAAGGTCACTACAATTCCACCGGACTACCTTGTTACACACTATCATAGATAATGTAAATCAGTTGGCATCGAAAGACGGGTTACGGAGTGCCGCTGATTTTTTGAAATGTAAAGCTACGAGATCCAGAACGCGAAATACGACGTCTCTGTTCACACTCTCGTGGCTGAAGCTTGATATCGACAGTTTAACTGCACTCCTCGAAGTTTCTTCACCGAACACGTACAGCACTGTGACAAGGAAGTATTTTTATTCAAACGTAGTAAATAGTGTATAAGTAGTATTCAAAAACAAGGTAATATACGAATCTGGTCAGCCTATATATAGACAGATGACCATTCTCATGTACACTTAACATAAGTCATAGATATATTAAAAGTTATAAGTTTCTCCTGAGAACTAAATTAAAACCATGACATTAAATAGATAACAACTAAATGAGAAACACCCGCAGCTAAGAATTAAATTGAAATGCCAGTAACTGAGAACTAAATTAAAACGCTAATAATAGCTAGAACTAAATTGCAATGCCAGTAGCTGTTAACTAAATTAAAACGCTAGTAATAGCTAAAACTAAATTGCGGTGCCAGTAGCTGTTAACTAAATTAAAACGAGTAATAGTTAGAACTAAATTGCAGTGCCAGTAGCCGTTAACTAAATTAAAACGCTAGTGGTAGCTAGAACTAAATTGCAACGCCACTAGTTGAGAACTAAATTGGAACACTAGTAGCTGAGAACTAAAATAAAACGTTAGTAGCTAGAAGTAAATTGCAATGCCAGTAGCTAAGAACTAAATTAAAACACCAGTCTATAAACTAAATTGAAACGCCAGTAGCTGATACCTAAAATAAAATACTAGTAACAGAGCACTATATTGAGAAATTTGTAGCCGAAAACTAAATTAAGATGTAGTGATCGAAATTGAAACTCATAATCACTATTTTATTTTATTTTACAATTGTTAGGAATTAAAATAAAATAAATAATCATTATTCGTATATCTATCTCATAATAATGATTACCGATTATTCCCCTTTAAAGTTTCATAAAGAATATATACTTACATGGTACTTTATCCAAAATCGCTTGACAAGTTTCATCCATATCAAACTTCCTCAAACTCTTGGTTTTGCTAAATGGCATCTGCTCTTGGCTGGACATCTGCTGGAAACTCACAAAGATTTGCTCCCTAAGCCACGTCGTGAGGTCATCCAACCACATTTCTATGAGAGATTCTGCTAGATCTGAAATAATTAAGTTTTTAAAATCACCATGTCCACTTCAAAGCACATTTTGAAACCTACATAGAAGCCAACATCTCGATTATAGAAAATATGAAAAACCCATCAAACAATAGTGCGAGTTTTTTCAGTATTTATCTGGTAATACTGGCTTTTGTCCAAGCTTCGCTCGCTTTAATGTATATTTAACTTATCCCTTGGGAACAATAATATTTTGTGGGTAAAGAGTACCATAGGGTACTCACATATGGACATAGGTCCATTACGAAATCATATTAGCATTTATGATATTAGTAAGGATAACAATATCAACGAAAGGATATTCTGAAGTCTGTTACCGAGTAGCTCTCGGTTTGTTCCGCAACATTATTCAAGAGTAAGTCTCAATTCTGATTTTATCAAGTTAAAGTCATTGAAACGATGACGGTTTAATTGATAGCGTATTCAGACACCGCGTTGATGGAGATACGTTCGAATCTTTACAAAAGAGTCGAGAGCTTTCGGTGAAGGAAACCATAGCATGATAGTAGGTTTTTTCTAAACCCGCCTGACTAGCTCCCACCCTCAAGTTGAATCTCCAGCAACTGTTGGTTTATTCCAGGAACTGCACTTGAGAGGCCCGTTGCCTCTAGGTTTAGCATGTTTACCACTTTAAACCACATCGTCATTTATCCGTTAGATAAGATTGAGGTCATATCAAAAACCTATAATTATTAAAAAACGTCATGTTGCTAAATCTTCGTCGATGGGTATATTATAGTTTTTGCGATGTTCTGTTTTATACAATCCCTATCGTGGGTAAAGCAGTTACCGGCAAATAGAAGTGTTGCTATGCGATGCGTGACGTGCGAGTGAGACAGCTGCGCGGCGGTCAAGACTCCCCACGCCGCGCACCATCCTGCGCCCGCGCATGCACACCACTCGTCTGTACACGCAAAACGACCGTTCAACTTATATTCTTGTTATACTAGTCCCATACCAGCGTCACGAAACTTTTTAAAGGCATAGAAAACATTCGCACACCTTGTCAATTCCAATAATAACTCGAAATTAGCATTTCCAAATTCTAATGTGTGTAAAAACAGTGGGCCCAGTTAACTACGTGTGTCGTCACGCAGTCAGATAGTTCGCAACCGATGACTAAAATGTGGAAACACCTGCATTTATTGCGATCACAGACAAATATGCGTGGCGACACACGTAGGTATAGAAATAGCATTACTATAAATCATCGTAAGAACATAGTAAATTATGATATAAAGTTAGATCGCATCTTACTGTAGTAAAATCACATTTGTGAAAACAGAAATGTAAAGAAATTGTTTACAAATTAACTTTAAATTCTTATCAACATTAAAAACAAGCTAAAGTGAGCCACTAAATTTACTTCATTGTCCTCAAAAAGGTAAACAGACAACATTTGTGGATTTAAATTTACATGCGCTTATTCCAACGTACTTACAAGTAGTGTTTTAATTTCCATATTATTAATGTTTTTTTGCTAACCAGTTTACAAGCATTGTAGATTAGTGAACGTAAGGACAAATAGAGAGTAAGGTCTCGATTTGGCGATGGTATGAAAAAAAAGTTTCCATTTTTTTTATTGGTAACACTAAAGCTCCTGAATATTTATTAAACAAAATAAAATAAAGAAAATAAGTTCAGAAACAGAGGAGGAATATGTACTTAATTATCTTGTCTGTGCATATTTATATATAGATTCTAAGCCAGGTATCATTGACCATTTAGCACTTATTCTAAAAGAAATACCACCACTTATAATTTTTTATTAAAGTTTTTTTTCGTATTTTTTATTTATAAAGTAAATATTACAACTTAAGTATGACTTAGATTCTTTATTCCAGAACGATGCAAAAATATTGTATCCTACATTTTTTTATTAGCATTTTTATTATATATATATTAAGATTGTGATGACATTAAGATTGTGGTCAAACGATAAAACATATTAAATATTAAAAAAAAAATACGAACCGAAATCTTCGGGGGTCGGTTCCCTGACATGCGACGCACGAGACAACTGATCTAGCGAATCCAGGGCCGCGTCCACGTGAGTAAACGCTCGTCGTGACCCCACCAACTTAGCTACAGCACCCCCTACCTGTTACAACTCCTTCTATCACTCCTATCGCTAAGTGCTTATGTAACATGCCGATATCAGAAATGGAATGCAACAAATGTAGCTGTTATTTAATATCATATTTACCATAGATAAATTAAAGGAAATACAATTACATGCATGTACAGTCTGCGTTAAACTTTTTGACCGTTTTGAATATAACTCCGCAGAACACAAATTTATATTATATGCATACAATCGAGACAGTTTAAAGATAAATAAATGCCAATTTTAGATTACTATACTAACAATCTAACTTTGTATGTTTTAATAACAATACTCACTATAAGAAAATAAGCTATCACTATATTTGCTTTCACTGAAATCCTTCGTTGTGTGATTCCTTAGAAATTTAAACAGTCTATTGAATATTCTTATTTTCAAGTCATATAATGAGACAAAAACTTCGATCAAAGAAAACGGTATTTTTTTAATATCACTAAACTCTGTAGGTTAAAAAAGCACCCCTCTCCTTACCCTTAATGTGTCCCTGTACATTTTATCTCATACACATACTTCTTCAACAGGTCTAAAGATGGTAGAAGAAAGAGTTTATACTCACGGTGTGCTCGGACGATGTGCAAACATACACCCAGTCGTGGAGTTGTCGAGCTGGTGGTATTTCTTCGCCTTCAGCTCCGACCGCCGTTTTAATGGAGTTAAAAACGCCCGTCACTGTGCGTTGGAACAATCTAGAAACATGATTTCCATTGACCAAAATATCGCGAAATGGCACGCTTATTACAATTTAGACATTAATAATAACGCATAGCCTATATCGCTCAGAGAGAATGTACATAGCTATCAGTAACAGGTATTTTCGGAATCGGATCAGTAGCTACAGGGATTAACGTCGTACAAATTAACAAGCAAACATATTCTACTTCTTTGTAATATACAAAAGTAAATATACAAAAAGTAATATGTTAAAAAGGGATAGCATAATATAAATAAACTCAAGAGAATAAGAGAATTCCGATACTATCAAATCAAATGAAATTAAGTGTATGTAAATATGCGTATTGTTTGGCCATTGTTACTGTAGTCGAGTACACTGAAATGATGAGAGTATGTACCTAATATCATAGTTTTATCGAGGAAGACTTAAATAAGGATATAGAACATTATATCTTCATAATTTTGATGGCTCAGTACGTGATTAAAGCTGGTATGCGACGACAGTGATTACATTTAAAAAAGTGGGCATAAGCTTATGTCCATAGGATAGATATGAAAACTCCTGATTGTTCAACTACCCTTAAATAAGGTATTAAATACTAACTATATTCATGGCATTTATAATAAGTACTAATTATATACAAAACGACGATGACTGTTGATTTTCCTTCACTATTCAGTGGGCCTAAACATGTTTTCACTTTAAAAAAAACTTTACTTCATATGTTGCACAAGAGTTTTGTCATATTTACTTATCGAGTCTCTGTATGTTGTTCGTGGTCTGTCCGGGGGAAGAGTTTCTTTCCAAAGTCATATCATACTCGTCTGAAACATAAAAAATATCGATACTATATGTCGACCAATGTATGTCGTGTCGATAAATATTATCAATTTTTTAACCTCTTATATGCTGTGATAATTATATCTTTATCAGGGTATCAGATTCCTATAGAAAATTGTATTTTTATGATTCAAAGATCATAAAAATATCGAAGGTAATTTTTTTTCTCTTTATGGAAATGTTGCTGACAAAAAACATGATGAGAAGTATATAATTAGGAGGAAATGGTAAATTTGTGTCCGAGAGTTGTTAAATATTTATTTACACTAATTTCAATATACGACTTGAAACTGAAGCGAAGATAAGAATGTTACCCGCTAGAGTTGCCGTGTCGACTGGTTTCGATGAGTGATGATGCTGGGTTCTCCCTCTTGTTTCTTCTGCGCTCTCCCACCAAACGTCTTCAGTTCTAGTACATCATATGTTGATATTAACTTAACCATAGTCACTAAAATCTTAACTTATCGTATTTGACTGGTTACATGACTATGACAAAATAATGCTAGTCCCATACCTACGCGACGAAGCTTCGGTCGCTTGTGCCGCTAAAAAGTAACCTCAAATTAATTCCAATAAAGGCGTAGAATAACGTTTGCACACCATTGTCATTTCAATAGTAACTCGAAATTAGCGTCTCCAAGTTCCTTTGATATGTGTAGAAACCGCCGGCCCAGTTATCGTGCTGCGCTCACGCAATCCTATAGTTCGTAACGCATAACGATAATATCTTCCCGCATCTGCATTTAGTCTTACCATAGACAAAACTTCGTGGCGATACATGCAGGTATGGGAGTAGCATAAGCATGTATGTGATTACCAAATTAAAACAGCACTATAGTCTTAACCCGGACCAGTTAAAAACTAGCTGCTACTTGAAATAGTAACAGAAATAGTCTATTTCGGAGGCTAAACTCAAAACGATGTGTGTGATCATGTGGGACTGCAGAATTATGACACAAATATTGGTTAATCTTGAATAAATGCAATCTTATTTCACCTCGTTGTTTATAGTACATATTATTCGACAAGCGGGTATAAAAATCGGTCTTGGATAATCAATATTACAGTTGCCAATTTTTAAAATAGGATTTGTTAAAAAAATGTTAAAAGAGATGAAAAGTTTAGTCAAATATGGAGGATTCTGAAAATTACCTACGAAAATATTGTTTAAATTTAAATAATATTTTTATTAATTTCTAATCATGACTTCTTTCATTGCAAAGGAATTATATTACAGTACAAAAAGAAAGTGTTACTTTAATTTTACCTCTGAGTTTGAGCACGTTGCTGAAGCAAACTCCTCAACTTGGCGATACTGGTGGAAAGGTCGGCGACCTCCTCGTACTGAGGCTCAGGGGAGTCCGACATTGTCATCGGCGGTGGAGGAAATTCACCACGAATTATCGGCTTAGGTTGCGATGGCTTCAAAATTTTACAATCAAACCAAAATATCAATAAAACTCCAAAGTCGAATATTAACGCAATGTTTTGGAAACGCGACGATCCCGTTGCAAAAATGACAGAAAACAGGAACGTGGTCAGAGCGCAATAAAGAGAAAAACGAAGAAATTGTATTATTATGTAAATGCCACTTGTACCGAATCGTGTGTTTTTTTCATAGAGCCTAGGAAAATTAGATTATTGGTAAATATAAGCCAAGAACAAAAGCAACAGTTATTCCGTAGGTACTACTTACGTTTCGACTCTATGTTTCAATTTAAAAACAATTCAGTTAAAATTCTACATTATAAGAATGTGTACAATGTAAGAAAACAGGCACTCTATCTTAGAGAAGATATGGGGAGAAAACCAGAACCTTTGTAACATCGTAGAATTATATGGAGATCTTTTAAAATGAACCGAACTCATCAAAATAAACAAAACAATAACCCCAGTGTTGACGTTGTTCATAAGCGACGATAACCCTTTACCATAAGGATTGTCAGTTTGTTTGCTGACTTTTCACATAAACTGAGCACATAAGGCATAAACTAGTAAAAGAACATCGTTTCCGTTGGAAAAACATTGTTGGGCACCAATGGGAGGATTATTATCATAAATAATGATGAGATTTTGTCACCGGTCAAAACCGAATTAAGAATTTTGCCACCTGTCAAAACTAAATTACGGCTTGTTTACCAGTGTTACAACCACGTCCTTCATCCCGAAACAATGAGAGAAATGTTATTTTAGGGCAGAAAGATATAGAGAAACTCCGTAAGGTTTTATCATCAGCGATTACACATAGCTTGATATATTGATAACTTACCACACTATCCTGTGACATAACCCGCTGCTGTTTCAGCAATGGCGGTACAGTGCTTCCTCCGTTGTCTTCTAACAATGGATATATTTTTATTTTTTACACTTCTTGACAATGATCAATTAATTAATTAGAAATTGAGAACGCTTAACAATGTGCGTGGATTTTTGAAATATCGATCATTATATTAATGTCAAGACCAAATTTATTCGGATTTTGTGTAAATTTATTAAAACTGAATTATTTAGTTAGTTCGACTTCCAGACTTATATATTTGTCTGAGATTCCACTAATTACTGCTTTGTTGGCCTTTATGTACAGAGGAATAAAAATAAACAAAAACACATTTTGCTTACATGATGATCGTTTACTTTCCTTCTCTTACGCATGCGCACCACGCAGCTTGTCCCATTTAAACACGGTAAGAAAATACATCGCTGAATGCTTAAATGCTTATACAATCGTAGTTTCTTAAAACTTTATATTAAATGAAGATTATTTTCAGATAAGGCCTAAGTGTTTAAAACGTAAGACAAAAATAATTGATTGAAATCTATCGAGTAGTTTTTGCGTGATGCGCGCACAATGGCAGACCTGAACCATTTTATTAATATAGAAGATAGAAAGATAGCGATCACAACTTCTGAAACGAACAGTACTACTAACATTAACAACTGCAGGAGCCCTACTACCTCCTAATGATTAATTTTCTATACATCCACCTATTAAATATTAAAACCTACCTTTATGCAATAAAGACGTTATCCCAGTATCTTTGTATTCCAAAATGGTTCTACTTCGAGATTCTGGAGACATTTTATCACCAGATCTATCAGCGTATCTTTGATGTGACGGAGATTTCTCTGGCTACGAATGGAATGAGATATTAATAGAAAACAATCTCACAAACGGCCACTTGATTCCGAGTTAAGCTTAACCTTTACTATGAAGCCCAAATAAGAATAAAATCATTATACAAATTTTCCCCGTGATATACCATGGAAAATCAGTCGCTATGAACCTGTAGGTGTGTTTCGGCAGCTGTGGCAACCGCAAACCATAGAATATATAAAATATAGTGATTATCTATAGTTTATAGTGTACGTAGCAGTTGTACCTATATAAAATCGGGTGAGTGCCTTAAGCGCTCCCCTTAGTAGTCCGGTGAAACTGTAGAGGCCTTGCCAGGTCGACAGTGTAGTCAGTTCGAAATAAAAACAGTAGTTGTCTTTAATGTATCATATATCGTTGATTTAAAGTTTTAATAAATATTGATTAACTTCATATTATTTTAAGAGATAATTACAGCAGCATCAAGAGAGATTATGATCAAAAATTAAATGTATTTAAATATCGTTACTTATGGAATCTATCAAAATTCATTACATAATAGAACCCAAAACCATAAAGAGCACTTTAAACATTGTAAAAAAAAGTTAGTAATCAAAGACTAACTAACCTGTGAATCGTCACTGAGTCCGGTGAAACGTAGCCCTTTCTTCAGACCAGCTATTCCGAAGTCAAGAAGTCCTTCCATCATGCCAGCTGCTTCGTCCTTTAATAACAATTATATCAATGTTTCATTCTCAATTTTGAAACATCTCTAAAAGGCTTATTCTTTGCACTTTAGTAACGAATTCTCTTTCCTGAAGATTATTACGGTCATCATCAAGTTTTTTTTACACTTTATAGGTTTTTTTTGCGTTTGACCACAATCTCATATGACATTAAATGGCGATATGATTCAATATGGTAAACACAGTTAGCCTAGAGGGGACTGGGTCTCAAGTGCAGCTGTCAGAATACACCCATAGGTGCTTTGTGACAAGATTTCAGCTTGAGGGTGGCGGTGGTGGTGAGGCGGGCGGACGGTGCTTAGAAAAAGCCCTACAACCATGCTATGGTATCATCACCATGTTTCCCTTCCCCGAAAGCTCCGGCTCATTCGCTAAGATTCGAACCTACGCCGATTGACGCGATCTTTGAATATGCTAACCATAGAACCATCATCGCTTCAAGATGTCCAAAAACTCTTAAAATCTGTGGGATGCTTTTAAAGTAGTAGGCACTTTTGACCGCTTTAATGGACATTTTGACCAATCGTGAAGCAATACGTTGACGCGTTTTAAATTGTTATTGGTCGTTTGGATATCTATCGATGTTAGTATCTTTACCCTTGTATTTTTTTACGAAACTTAGTGATTTAAAACCGATTACCATCGACATTTATGTCTATTTCTTTTATTTATTCAAGAAATCGACAATTATAAAATGTAATTCACATACACAATTGGCATGATGACTGATTTTCAATTACTGTCCTATAATACTCTAGAATATATACTATTTCCAAAAAACATAATATTTTTGGAGAAAACAAAGATATTTTACAAAATAAACGCAAATGTAATTTTAAATTTAAAATGCGTGCCAAAACGCTTGCCCGTGTCATGGCGTCTGCTTATGACGTCATGTTATTGTAAACAGCGAGCACATAACGAGTGAACTACAGAGTACTTTATGTCATAGATTAGAACTTAAGGTGAACAAAGCAACAAATTAGTTATTTTGCGTTATAAATATGAATGATAAACTGTATAAGTGGTTTGCTGTTCCTCAGTGCATTAATATTTCAATAAAATATAATACTATAATATATATAATAAAAATATCAACAACCCTAGTGACAAAGTGACGTTTGCTGAAACGTGACGTAATTCACTCTGATTGGTGTTCAACATAAGATTGACGATTGCTGTATTTTATAGTTTTATTTTATTAAATCAATTATCAATCTCAACCTGAATATAAAAATAAATACATTTTTCCTAACCTATTCATATGGTTCTATGGGATAAACAGATTATTTTTGTAATTCGTGATTACTGTCATCATGCCAACTAGTAACATTGGTATAGCCAAAACATTATTTTAATCAGATAACAAAAAATATATTTTCATTGCATCCTTAACAAACCAATATATAAATTATGAATGAAGTGCTAATTATAAAATTAATAAGTGTATGAACAACAGTTTGAAACCAACTATTAGTTTAATATTTGTTACTCTATTACCCTGGTTATGAAACAATATGAATTTTATTGCATAAATACTAATATGATTTCCTACATACTCTATTAACCAAGTGGCATGCAACACTGATTACAACATTTATATATATAAAAATGAGGGAGACCTGTCGCTGTGCGCGTATCTCTGAAAACTATTGGATAGACTTTGAATATTTTTTTTAAGTACTACTTATCAGACACTTGCTCCTTATGTTATGTAATTATCACAATGACTTCATTGAATATAAAGTTATTAAAGGTTAAAAAAAAACTACAATTTTTATAAGTACAACACATTTAGTGACATGTGTGTTCTTGCTATGGAGAAGTGGGGCAAGCGGTGCGGTGCTTATATTTTCTCCTATACGCTCTTAACCAAGATAATAAACAACACAAGATAAAGTTGCGGGTAACTGCTAGTAAGAATATACAAAAGCAATGAAGCGGATAGTACATGCAGACATACACCAGATTGCTTGGAGACGTCTAAGCAGACCTGCAGATCGCCGATCTTAGTCTTTGCCTGGCTGACTGTACTCTGTATGTCTTTTAACAAAGCATCTCCTGGTTTCGGGCTGTAGTCTTTTTTGCTTTCCTTATGAGGACTGGATTCCAGGTCCATATCCATATCTTCTTCTCCTGGAAGGAATATTTCAAAACTTGTCATTGGAACAATGTGTATTATTGATTTTTTATAGGTATTCTAACATTTGACCACAATCTCACCTCATGTTAAATGAGAATATGGTTTAAGTTGGTAACACATTAAACCTAGACGAAGAATGGCTGAGTGTATCTGCTGGAACACACTTATTGACGCTTGGCAACTAATTCTCAATGTGCATGAAGGTGGTAGATAGTCAGGTGAACTTAAACCATGCCATATTTTCATGACAACAGGGATTCGAACCTACTTTTATTGATGTAGTGTCTGAAGATATTAACACTATGCTATGATCACTTCACTGTGTGCCGCCATTACTTATAATTGTAATTTTCTCATTAATTGTTAACCTCTACTGTAAACACAGTACTGATTTATATTGATCTATTAAATGTTACTGTTACAGCTTGGAGAAGTACAATGATATGCAGTTTAAATGAAAGTCTGAAAAGTTCCCTATCTTCCAGTAAAATGTTATGAAATTCGGTTCAACCATTTCTGAGATTAGAGCAGACAAAGAACATAATTTTTTTTTTATATTTCAAATTACTTAACTGTTACATCTAAATACTTTAATATAACTTTTAAACATTATAACTCACCAAACCATAAAGGTTGAGGTGAAGTAACCCTGGGTGGATTCGGGCTACCATCTTGCCCCCAGAGACGGCTCAACGTGATCTCTCCATCCAAACTTGCCAACAAATCCTGGCCAAGGCTGATACACTGCAAATCCATGTCTGTTTCCCAGGTCTTTACACTTCCTAATTGAAATAATAACAATAATAAATATGAATAGACAATTTCACACATGGGAATATAATTCCTAAATAAGCATGGCTTGTATTATTATGGTAAGTACTAAAATACCACACACATATATACAACGTTCAGCCACAGGACTAATAACAAAAGTCAGTTACATGTGAAAAATTATCCTGAGAACTTTAAGCTTAATCTTAAGGCTTTAAAACAGTTCACAATTATACTCAAAGAAAACAGTACAAAGATCTCAAGTCCATTTCATTACCCTAACTATATCAGATTAGACTATTACGTTCATGGCATGGACCAATGTAGTGAGGAAGACTTAAGGTCAAATTAAAGTTAAAATAATTCAGACAATATACCTTCAATGATTCTATCATAAATCTTCACTTCATTACGACCCTGTCTTCCCCTACGTTGCCTCAAAATAGGTGATAACTTGACATCAGCAGGCTCAGTTAGGACTTCTGTTCCTTCGATTTTCACCTCTGCTTTTTGATACTTCTGCAAAGGTTCCTTTGGACACTCACTTACTGTCGCTGGTACAGCTGCAGCAATCTTTGTTACTGGACCATCAACTTCAACTACATCCTCGTTCTTCTCATACTGTTTTTCAGTCGGATTTTTTGATCTCTTTTTGTCCTTTTAAAAATATCAGCAGTTTATCATTCAACCAGACGGGATCAACTAGTGTACTTGTAATAAAATGATCAAGCTTCTTCGACAATATATGTACAAGTAACTCAGAATGAGGTGTATCCCACAATTCCCACGGAACTAATTCTTTCAATATTATCCTAAGAAGATTAGTGCAATGATCAGTAGATGAAATTTTTTTATTAGCATCAGAAATAATATGGACCTTCTTGTAAAGGGATTCAATTGTGTCTGTAGTACATTTCTCTTGGCGTTTCATAGCTTTTCTATACTCTTTAAAGTGGGATGTTAGAATAATACATATATCTGTGTATACATCTTTTGTGTCAATTTTATGGCATATCTGTAAGCATGGAGTGATATAAAAAAATACTAAAAAATCATAATATTGTCAATGTTAATTATATGTTATACATTAAGTTTTTATTTTGTACTACTATAAATATTAACACTCATTTTAAGTCCTTAGCCCTTATAGAAGTGTTCCAGCAGATGCACTTGAAAGCAAATTCTTCTATAGGTTTAGTTTGTTACCATTTCAGTTTATATTGTAATTGAGTATCGACTGGCATTGTGATCCAAAGCTTTAACATATAAAGTATAAAAAAAGATCTCACATTTTAGAACAACAAAAAAATGTAGACTTACATTAGTAAAATTTAATTAATTAGGTTTCATACAATAAAACTTACAGATCAATTTCCTACTTTTTTTAACTATTCATTCAATTTAGATGATAAACAAAATACATACTTGAAATGCTTTACCAATCATTTGATCCAACATTTGTTTACATGCAAATGGGAAACTTATTTCTTGAGATATATACGGCATGTACCAAGAAGAGACAAGCTTTTTCTCCAAAACAGTTGATATCACGCTCAGTTCATTGGTATCGTATTCTTTAAATTCCAACTGTTCCCGTTTACTCCGTGTATCCGGCAAGCAGTCGTAGAAAAAAATTCAAGTGAGGCGATTTTTGCACAATTTGATCTAAATCATACTTTATCGGTTTGTTTAGACGTAGCAGCCATTGAATAAATTTAAAACTTAATAAAATAGAAATAACGAACACCGTTAACAGGTAAATAGTAAACCAGATTCCTTGTATTGGAGAAATATTCGTAGTATAATTTAAAAAAATACAAATAAAAGTGCCACTGTACGAAATGATTGCTAAGCTTTCAAGTAAATTCCTTTTGAACAGCATTTTCATACAATTTACATGTTTATTATGTATTTACGAATTGAATTTATCGATGTATTCTCTAAAACGAATCAATACGCACAGCTGAGCATAGATAATACATACATATACTCAGCTGACTGTCAGAATTTCTGAGTTGATTGCTGTCAGTGGATATCAACTGTGAAACAGTCAAAAACGAAAAATATAATGGTTGAGTGGCATTGACAATATTTTTATTTTTTAAAGGTAGGTACACAGCAAAAATAAAATATAAAATGTCGGGTACGCTGACATTATACTAACAAACAACTTGTGGATAAAAATAAATTATATCCTTCGAAGAATATATTTTAAATATGTAATGACTATTAACTTATCAACAAAACACATTCTCCCATATTTAAACCAAGCCTTGTGGTAAATAGTAAAAACATGAAAATAGGATTTTTGACATCTTTTTGAGAGCCTGTGTAATAGTTGAAAACGTCAGTCGCTGTCACGTACAATCCAGGTTGTCACATTTTCAATATCTTAGAAGAAATTAGGAATAGGTACTAGTTATTCACGTTTTACCTAGTTTTTCATCGAATATGTTAGTATTTTATATTTCTAATACCTTGTTAATTGTAAAGTTTAATCCAAAGTGTAAGTTATTTATGAATAAAACTTTTTTCAGGTCGAAAGTTACGTTCAAGATTACCCTGACTTCGGATCCAAAACTACCTTTTAAAGTGTAAGTTTTATTATTACATATTTATGTGTAAAAGCAAATAAATTTTAATGTAACTTCAACGTAAATTAACCCAATATATAATCCCATTTTCCATAATATTTTTAATGATAGTAAAAACCTGTCGATTGCCAACAGATGGTGAATAGAGGGCTCTACGTTGAAGTTACCTTGCTTAGATATGGAGACAGCCGTAACACGACAGTTTCTTAACTTTTTCGAAGAGTTCATGACCCTCTGTCAATTAGAATGGCCAGTAAATACTACAACTGAGAGTGAAATAAGGAATGCATTTGCAACAGCTTTACATATAGAAAAATGTATAAATAAACTGCAAAAACGTGACATAACACACGAATTTCTCTTAACTTTAAACATACAGGATGAGTTGAATGGTTTTTTGAAAATTTGTTTTTCAGACCCACCAAAGTATATTTTGAAAAAAATCATAAAATCAAATACAAAGATTGACATAATGGATGTGGGTATTACTTTATTTATTGAATTATTTGGTGATCACAAACTAGAGAATTGTTTAACTGACATCATGGTTGAGTCAGCATCACAAGAGACTTTATTAAGAAATTTACAAACAGAGTTACCAAGAGATAAAATATTATTATTAAAAAGTAAATTATTTTTATCACAACTTTCTAATTCTGAAGACAGTAAGGAAATGATAATGAAATTATTGAGTAACTGTACAGATGATATAATACAACTTCTCGTTGTTGGTATAAACAACTTGGAAGTGAAATATAAAGAAGGTGTTTCTTGTATTGTTGAATGTTTCCTTAATGTAATGTTAGAAAGAAACAATACTTATCAAACATTTTGGAGGTTACTCTTGAATGTTCAAGAGATGTATTTTATTAATATGTGTATTGAACACAATGATCTCTTCACATATATTACAGATGCCATTTTAGATTGTGGTAAACTGATTAAGGAGGATATTTCTGCAGAATTATTTTACATAAATTTAAAGTATGATGAGTTGAAAAATATTGTATGTAAAATAACAAGAAATGAAGTGTTAAAAGAACATTTTTTAAGTATTATTAAAGATTCAAATGCAGATTTAAAATTCTGGGAAAATATAATGTGATTTTTTTATTATCTATATTTTATAAGTAATCAGTAATGTTTTTATAAATCATGTAACCTTTATATATGTCTAATTTCTTTACACCTCTAAGCCACTTTCACTTGCTCAAAATTCATATTTTTATTGTTATATAAATGCAGGCAGTATTGAATAGATGTTCACTTATTATCATGTTATGTAAATAGCTGCTCAAAATAAATGAATACATAGATAATATTCTTAATTAAAGTAAACACTACATCTAAAAAGAGAAAAACAAAGGATATGATGGTAACCTAAGAAAATTTAAGTATACTGTTGCATATATTATGGAGTAGGGAAAAGATTTTGACCGAGTGCTTTCATGCTTCCCCACCCAGTGAAGCTGTAGAAGCCTTTCTGGCTAACAGTTTAGTCAGTTAAAAATAAAACAATAACAATAGAAGAAAGCAATTTAAAGAAAGGACATGAGGCAGGAGACAGTACACAGAAAACTATTTATGACAATGATTGCGAGAGTCAATGAGAGCTTTCATCCTAAATTGAGCTTGATGCTATAGTGCAGGATAATATTGTAGTGAAACCATGTACTGGTTTTTTTTTGTATTTACTTGTCTAGTCAAGATATTTTGTCAAGCATCTGTTAATGTATTCCAGCAGGTGCACTCATGATCCTATTTACAATTCAGGCCATTTTGGCATATTCAGATAAAATTGAACCATATTATGTAGTTGAAAAATCTGTACAAAATTAAACATATATTCTGGAAGTTTTCTTAAAAAGATGTAAGAAGTCTTATATTTATATATCATAATAATAATATAATTTTTAATTTTGCATTATTTGCTAATGTGAGTACAGTAGAGGTTATACTTCTAATGAAAATGTATTCACTCAGCAAGCATCGAAAGTGTTCAGAGAAATTTAAGTATTTAAATGACTTCCATAATTTCAATATTATAAACGTGTATGAAATAGTCATTCCACATTTTAAATAAGATTTTTTTAAGTAATATTAAACAATAAAGTTCATGTTAGAATATTGTAAACCAGACAATTTATATGTCAGTTTACTACTAAAGAAATTCTGCTAGTTATTACCACTTTTTATGATCCTTTATTTCCCTTTTTCTATCAGTTAATTTCTGTTATAACTTACTGAATAAATGCATTGATTAAAAATTAAATACTTCATTGTTTTTGCCAAAACCCTTCACTTCCCGGACACCTTAAACATTCGTAATTGCCTTTTAAAGGTCTAAACTAAATAATGTTACTTTGTTGATTATGGAATTTATGTGCAGTCTACTGCAGTATTTAGATGTATTTATATAAAAAATAATTGAATATGCATATCAGTATAATTTACGGACAGCCCTCGTATGTAAGGCAATCATAGATCGTTGTAATATTACAGGATGCCAGTTAAGACTTTTATTTACAAACAGTAGGTTAGGTTGTACAACAAATTTTCACCTAAATAAAACTGCATTTTATCACATAACATTGATTTATTACTACAAATAACTTCTTAAAGTATTTATGAAATCAGTAATTATTTTTAATACATATTTGCTTTCTACTATTTTCGATTTCATTTAATCACAGTGGAAAAGAATATGAAAAATTAAACATGGTAATAACAGTGATTCTGTCGACTGCGACACAAGTCAATTCATGCTATGAAGTTAATATAAATTAGAAACCTCTCTTTGAAAAAATGGTATCAAATTATTAGTTGACGATAAATGTAATCGCCACAATTGAATAAAGGCATTACGAGACTCTTGAAATTGATTCGTGAAACAATATTCTCATGGAATGAGTTCCAACTGAGGTTACACTCAAGGCGAACGAGAAAATTAAGATCTCTTCGAACTAAATTAAAGACTAAGACGTGCTTTCGAAAGCTGAATGAGCCACAACTCATCTAACAAAAACTTCCAAATTCGGAACTCTCATCTTGATATATGAATGAAGATCTGTTTCAACAAGAAAAAAACCTTCGTATCATCCTATTTTTCAGAGCCCAGTCAATATTTACTCGCGACCCATGTTTTGGGAAATACTGATCTAGAAGTTATGGAGATATTACAAAACATAATTTTTAATTTTAATTACAGGTTAAGTGTGCCAGAAGCAACGCCATTCACTGCGGTTCTCAAGTTTGCTGCAGAGGAATTCAGGGTTGATCCGGCTACTAGCGCTATCATCACAGATGACGGCATCGGTATCAATCCCCAGCAGACTGCAGGTATATTTATATCAATATCTTTGACCATAATATCCTGTCAAATGCACCAAGTATTACAATTGATTTGGCCAAAAGAGTATAACTTCACATGTGCATACAATATGTACACCATTTTTGTAGGTCGGCCCCGTTTTACCGGTTTTTATTTTATATGACCCCTATAAAAATGTAGATTTATGTTTGCTTAACGCGGTTTGTGGTAGTACTTGTCTGGGGACCTGACCTTCCATTGTATATTGGGTGGGGGCAGCTAGACAGGGCTGTCGTTGGGACCTGGCGTTCGCACTGGGCCTTGTCGTGGGTGGCATGGTTTTTGCCTGCATGATCTCGTGACGCTTCTTGAGCGCGGACAGACGGTATCTCGATTATTTTTTGTCAGTAGGAGTCTGATACCCCACTGATCCCCATAGGCTTTCTTCCCATATAAAAATACAGGAATTGACTTGTAGAAATCTGTACTTAAAGCGTTATGCATTTTCCATACGACTTTATCTCTCCGTCTCTTTATACGACTGTGTATGGTTTCGTATGGAAATTCGAGCGAAACCTCTACTATTGTGTATGCTTGGAAATTTTATTAAAACTTATTGTTATTTAGATTTTTTTTAAATATATATCTAATCTACTGTCTAATTGTTAATTAACGAATACTTTAAAAAATAAGGGAAACTGATTTGATTTCTCATTTTACGTTTGGAAATTTATTGCTGTCGGAAGTCATTTACCGGAATCATTTCCTTTTTCATTATTATTATTTTGCCATATATTTCTCTGATACTCAGGCCTTATTCTAAGAACGAAATAGGGAAATTACATAAACAATTTGTTTTTTCTATTATGCCTTTTATGTTATAAAATAAAGTAAACCGATTTGCTATCCCAAGGATTTAAATTCTTTGTTTTTATCAACTTTACATACATATTTATATATCGATTGTCTTTTTAGTTTTTACATTATTATTAGTTGCTCGCGCCTTCTTCACATTTGTATACGAACCAAGTAAATGAGACTATCTTCCGTTTACAGTACGACCCTGTAATGAGATATAATGACAACTGAATGTGAAACTGTCAAAATATTCGCAAATCTCCTGACTTCTTCTATCTCACTCATTCATTCACTATTTTACATGTAGATTTTTTTACCTGTTCGTACGACTTTCCAAACATTTTCTTTTAAAGAAATCTTATCCTTACAATTAAAAACACAACAAAAAATATTTAGCCAAATAAGTGAAGTGATGCACGTTTTATTTATAGAGATTTTTAGCATTACAGCTAATTAACATCTATGTAGTTTATGATTGTAGCGATGCTTCCAGGCTGGTTTTATTATATCACTATGGTCTAACATTACATGTATGCAGAATTCATTTCACATGTCTAGGGTAAATGATTAATCGAAGATTATTTTTCAGGCAACGTATTCTTGAAGCACGGAGCGGAATTAAGACTCATCCCGCGAGACCGCGTCGGTCGCAGCCGTCATTGAAGGAGCATATCATTCCATTAATTTAAGCATTATTTTTATATATATTTTATAATTTAATGTATATTTACGTTGCTCTATATTAAACGTTCTTTTTTAATAAAGTATTTTTTTTAATCACGTCCTACTACTTTTATGACTTCATAGCAATAACTTGAAATAAACGGTTAAAAATAAGAAAAATTGAATTTTGATTTATTTTAAGCATATAATTAAATTAAAAGTAATTTGAGTACCTACTTCTTATATTACATTATTTTTCTGAGAATGAATAAAAATTTAAATAAAGGTTGCACTTAATTTTTTAAAGTTTTAGTTATAATTCAATAAGCTTACCTTTATCTAATGTGCAGGTTAAGAATCATAACTTTTGAGTTACACTAATCTTTAGTTTTTAGAAATAGAGTTTCCAGCCCTACTTTTTAACTCGAATTATTTATAAAAACAAGTGATATAACTTTAGGTATCACGTTAACATGTGGGTATATGGATATTCATGTATCTCCACATTCTCTACCATAGTACGATGTAGTATTGTACATAACCATAGTAGACCTTTACGAATGATATTATAATAAGAAGAAAAGTACATAAAGGCCTTGGGTGTGTATTTCAACCAACACTCATATTAACGAAATGGTATCCAAAACGTCTAAAATGTTGGGATTTATAATAAGAAACTGTAAAGTATAGAACTGAAATTATATTATTTAATGCCTATGTAAAAAATCTTTTAGAATATTGCATTGTAGTGTTGGACTCCACGGTATGAAAAACCTCAATTTCCAGTTGAATCACTACAGAAAATGTTTGTGCGTCACTTGACCATCGTATAGTACGTAATTATTCCTACCGGGATAGCTTAATAATCATTTAAAATTTTCTATTTAATTACTAGAAGCCAAATGATTGACCTTATTTTCTTGTATTAAACTTTGCATGACTGACTGAACTGAAATGAAATGACTGTTAGGGGGCGTCCATAAATTACGTGAGATGTTTAAGGGGGGAGGGGGTCGAGTCAGATCTCATCTAATCTCACGTTGGAGAGAGGGGGGGTCTCGGCAAATATCACGCAATTTTATTTCTGACTGAAACAAAAAAAAAATTACATCACGAAGCAAATTTGTTTTTTTCTTTTTACAATAACAATCCAACGCGTTTACGTAAGAAACTCACATTGTGATATTGGGGGATGGGGGAGGGGGTTGAATAAAATCTCACGACATCTCACCAGGGGGGTATAAAATTTAAAAAAAACACCTCACGTAATTTATGGACGCCCCCTTAACCGTTTCTACAAAAGTGTTCCATTAATAAATCGTATACGTACGCCAAAGCTACCCTATTCTTTACTTAAAACGCTATCCGTGTTAATGAATATAGGGCTTAATGCTTGTATCTAGGCCGAGTTGAATGTATAATAATTAAGATTTTGGATTTAGAGCTTATACGACTGCGTCGCAATCCCAGAAGCTAGTAATGGCTGCACGTCAAATCTAGTATATTGGATTAATTAAATTTATCGGAAAACGGAAAACACCTCACGCGTGCCTATTACACTACATACAATCAAAATCAAAAATACTTTATACAGTTTAGGCCCTGAAAAGGCGCTTATGAACGTCAAAAGTTACCACCGGTTCGGACAACAACCCAGTCATCGAGAAGAACCGGTAAGAAACTCGATCTGGTTTATCTTTTCATTGACATATTATAACTCATATTTTTAAAACATAGTTATAAATAATTACATTCGGTTTTGGTGGATGCACAGAGACGGCGTCATTTCCAGACGTCACCGTCGTTCACATATTGATCCACTCTGTAAATAGCCTTTAGATATTAAAACCTGCTTGACATGGTGCTTGAAATTAGTATCCGGCAAATCGGTAACGTGTTTTGGAATTTTATTATTAAACCTAACACTATTACCTAAAAAACTGTTACCGGTCCTAGTGAGCCTAAAACATGGAATGACCAATTTGTTATTATTTCTTGTATTTAGATTATGTCGGTCCTTTACGAAATCTAGCTTATCTAAGTTGGTTCGGCCTTGTAAATAAATTTAATAGCTGCGCTCCAGATAATGAGATGTGTGACTGGCCTGCATCTCATTGATCGAATATGGAGTATGCAGACGCTTTAGTATCGCTGTCATTTCGACGAGTAAAGAAGAAAATGCAGAATATGACATTTAGAATTAATTTCTTGTCACCGCAACCACATAACCGCATTAATATTAAGAATTATAACAAATTTATTGACACCGCAGCTATATACCGTATATACATATATATTTCGCTTTGGGCAACGCAAGATATATTGGAGAGAATTATATTCCAAATATAATACGCAGTGGACGTCGAAACGCTTTCATCATATACCGCTATTATCTTGGTACCGTTTGTACTCATAACGACGCCGCTATCGCTCATCCTAAGAGTGATCCTGAGACGCCGCTGCTCCGTACTAGGTGCTGAGTTTGCAGGTTAGTGCACGCTTTTTATTTGGGGTCTTTGTTATTATATTTATTTATAGGCAAGACCACCAACCGCTCTACGCTCTCTCTCTCTTCATTTCACGCACTTTTGTACTTTTTATCTTCACCGCATCCCTTCCTGGTGGGACCTATTTACACGGTCCCATTAGCCCCTTCATAAGTTTTAGATAGTTAGATACGATAGAGAAATAGTCTTGTTTAATGATAACTGCTTAAAATCTCCAATACGAATAAATTAGATCCTATTATGTCAATACTTCAAACAACACTGGAAACTCGTTTAGTGTAGAGGCAGCTAATAGGACGATTTTAATGTATCGCGAGAGAAATAGCGTAGTTTAATTATAGTCAGCCTGAAGTTTTCTCGACTTAGAACGACAATCTCGAATCTTAGACACAATTAACGCGTTACAATCAAGATATGCCGATACTATGTAAGTTCATGATTCTATATCCTATGTCTGAACGATGAAAACGCTTTTGAAGTGAACCTTTGAAATTCTAATCGACAACTTTTTTGTAGGTGGTAGAGCTATGCTGAAGCTATTACTGGTTTCAACATGAATGGGTCGGCTCGCCCGGGGTAGTACCACCCCTCTCACAGAAAGCCGACGTGAAGTAACAGTGCTTGCACTGTTGCGTTTCAGTTCGGCGAGTGAGAGCACCGGAGGCCCACATATTTAAAAGGCCGGCAACGCACTTGCGACTCCCATGGTGTTGCTAGTGTCTATGAACGGCGGTGATCACTTACCATCAGGTGACCCACCATGTTCGTTTGCCCCTTATAATGTATAAAAAAAAAGTGGATGGGGGTAAACACTGTATCGGGTAGAGTGTTGAATACACTGGTTCTCGTCCGATCACCTGAAGTTAAGCAACGTCGGGCGCGGCCATTACTTGGACGAATTACCGGTTTAGAACTCCGTGTGACGTTGGTTTTTAGTTTCGTTGAACTTGGAAAGAACTTTTCACTTCTTTCATGTGTTCATATAAAGACACGCACACTTTTTTTTTAGTGACTCGTTGAGAAATTTCGAGATAAAGCCATCATACAAACTTTATTTTGTTTTTGTTTTTATTTAATTTCTTCGTTCTCTGTTTCAAGTATTTTCATTATGTTATAGTTTCTCTATGATATAGTTTATAATATACCTTTTTTATTACTATTTAAATTGTAACTGTCCACCATATAGCGCATCAGATAGCAGTTTTTTAATGCCAATGTGCCTATAGATTGTTCATTCGAAGTATTTATTAAAGTATGGTGTAAAAGTTTCTAGAAGTCTTTATATAAATAACCATGTTTAAAAAAACACACACAATATAACTTTGGTAAAATATATTAAAATTACTCTTACAACTAATGGAACGAAATGTGCAACATAGTTAAATCTACTCCAACGTAATGAGTGGCTCCGCTGCCCTCAAGAAGGATTTCTCAAACTCCAGCTTCCGAGAACCGGTCCACGGAGGCCCTGTAAAGAATAACCGAATATGTAAAATTCTCTCATGGACTTATCAATTCTATTTTCTATTTTTGAAAAAGGTAATTTCATGAAACCTGCTTTACCTCTAAAACTTATCCATTAATTTTAGGTTATCTTTGGTAATCTTTGTAATTATAGTCCTAGCAAGTCATGTTGACCGCTCTGAATATAGCTGCGCAGAACACAAATTTAGGTATAAATACATATTATATTATATGTGGTTGATTCAATTACGAAGTACTCGTATAACTAAAATAATTATTATTTCCCTTTCTCCAATTTGTCACATCACAAAGACAATGTTTGAAATATTCATCTCAAACAAAACATCGTTCAAAATAACATTGACATATCCATCAAAACGTATTAAATTTTTCATCATATATGCAAAATATATTATTTGCATTCCCAGTCTCGTAATGTTATTGAATGACTCCTGTTACATCAATCTTTTATTTATTATTCATAATGCATTATTATTTCGCCTATATATTGTGTAAAATGACTTGATTAGTGAAGGAGCATGACTCTTGACATGTAACAAAATTAATGTAATCTTGAATTGGAACTGCCTGCAAGGTTTTAACAAGGGGATCATCTTGTTAGAAGGCTGTAGTGATCACAAGATATTTTTAAATAATTATCCACTTAAAAACGATAGCAATAATCCTCATTAATATTATAAATGCGAGAGTAAGTTTGTTTGTTCATCGTTCATGTTAGGAGTACAGAAAAGGACATACGCACGCACGCACGCACGCGCACTCACACACACGCACGTACACACTTTCAAATATATACACAGGGACCTTTATCTAGAAAAAATATACTTTAATACGACCAAAGCCGCAAGTAAAACATAGTCTTCAATAAAGAGGATTGGTTGCTAAAATAAAAGACTTCATAAATGGTAATGTTACCGTGCTGCTTCGATAATCCTTTTCTTCTCCTCTGTCGATAACGCTATGACTTCGAGAATTGCCCTCGCGTACTCGTCTGATTCGGCGGCTAGGAAGCCCGTTCTCGATGTTTCCGAAGTCTCCACTATATCCGCCAGAGGTCCCCCGGAACGATGCGCTATCGTTATCAATCCAGCGGCCATACATTCTACCACACCTGCAAAATTTATATCCATATATACTAACATTCAAATAACGATATAACTGTCAAACCGCCGCCATCTTGCTTTTAATTTGACATGTGACGTGGGCAAAAACGTATGGGAGGAAAAACAATAACATGTGAATATTATGCCGTATATTACGCCATCGCAACACACCATAAATGCTGACCAAGAGTGAAGTCCCACGGTACGCCAGGTGTACGAGGCATGGAGTCAGCAATTTCAGTGGAAACGTTCGGCACTCCGATTTCTCAGATCCCAGTGTTTGTATCTCAGTGTCTGACCTTCGTAACTCGTATGTCATGAGAACGGCCATATATTTACAAAATACGAAATGTAAGCACATTTTTATTCACATAATCCTAATTATATTGTTGATTCTAAATATTTCGTTATTGTTACCTGCAACAATAGTGTGTACCTTTAAAGACTTTACATGTAACTAGTAAAAATATCTGTAATGTTGGAACTTAAAAAAAATAAGCTGTACCAGTTGAATTTCGGCCAATGGACGAATATCAGTAGTAACAAATCAGTCACAATGAACTGCTTTTAGTTTACCACTTTTTAAAATCAGTCACTGGTATCGATGTGATTACAGGTCGGCATGATCGACTAGCGATGGATTGCATATCTGTCGGTGGTCAGTATGGTTATCTGTGTTTACTACAGGGCACAGTGCAGTCGCTATAACTGGTTACTATATAAAAAAATGTACTCACTGATGCCAAAATGCTCGTTCCACATAGCGTGCAGGCCGATGGTACTTGTTTGATACAATTGTAGAAGTCTTGAATATGATGCGTTCACGACGAATTCGACGCTCTCTTCCAAGGACAAATGCTTGGCGAGGTCCTTTAGGTTCCTCACACGTTCCTCGTCCTCAGGATTGCGACAGGAGCCGACCAGAACTAACTTAATCTGAAAAGAAAAATAACACTTTTTAACACACTAGTTATTAGCTTCTTATTAGTTAGTCTATATATGTAACGGAATTTTTGAACCTGATTTTCACCCAACACACTAATCAAGATCCGTTGACACCTACAATAATTTAATAAGTTTTTCCCATTAATTTAAAAGATCAATTAAAATCTAAATATCAATTGATACTTAATTAAATAGACTCCAAGTAATGGTGATGGATTAGATGTGAAAGGTTTTGGAAAAAAAAACATAGATTGAACTTGTATAAATAGATTTTAATCAGAGACAGTGAAATCAGTGACATCACAACAAGGAAGGAGATATAAGCCGACCAAAATACAAAGATTATTTAAAGGTACTACTTACAAAATGGCGCCAACTGACGTATTATACTATCTTGATTGACATGTTTAAATTGTTTGGTTTATACAATTCTAACAAGATGAAATTATTATATCAAGAAATAATTCACAGTACGAACTAAAGTTACTATGAAATTTAAGTTTGCTTAAAGAATAAAAGGCAAATAATAATAGTTAAAAAAGGAAAGTAGAAGAAAATACCTTTTAAATATGGATTATTAATGTTATAGTTCATTCGATTGCATTTAAAAAATAGATTGAAGTAGAAAACCGATATGCTAATGAACCTAAGCTGTATATGCCCGCCCTACTGCTGGGTAAAGACTTCTTACCCTTATTTATTCACTAACGAAATACCAACGAATACGTCTGCATTGTGTATTATCTTAACAATATACCTTACGTTCAGCGGCAAAAACTGTGAAAGCAAAAATATTATTTGCTTACAAAATTTCTTTGAAACAAATCTAATTTGTAAGCGAACTAAAAATATGTAATCAAAAGTAGTAGTTTACACTTTCACGCCTTAAAAATTCAACCAAGCATCGAGCAAAAACTAATAATATACTTACCACAATTATCATTTAACATTTTAAACTTAATTAATGAAATAGCTCACCTTATTCCACAGTATTTCGTTTTTGACTAGAAGGTTACGGAGCTCGTACATCGCTTGCAGCATCAAGGGATGATCTTTCTCTGGCCTGAACTGAGCTACTGACAAGATCCTGATTGGATCTGAATCCTTTACCAGCGAACGAAGCTGTTTTAACTCTGACACCTGGGAAACGATGTAATAATCAGTGGTACAGATTTCGAATCCCCACAACAAGCCAGATGTTTTCGTGAAGGAAAACATTGCGACGAAACCATAGCGGTAAGGTTTCCTGCATGACAAGTGTTATAATAATGTAATACTTTTATACCTAATATAATAATAATATATGTATATACAATATTATATAAGGTTGCCTGGATAAGATTCCTCTAAGCAATAAGGCCGGTCTTTGTACCATCTACATAATTTGATATGTATAATAGGATATATGTATAAAGGTATAGAATAAACATTCAATGAATAAGAAATACATTATTCCTACTCGATGGATAACAAATTTCTGAAACCATCATTTTTCGACTAGTGTTTCGATAGTGACAATTGTCGGCCAGTGTCATCGGAACTTACGGACAAGCGACTCTTACACATAGTTGTAAAAGAAAGAACAGTTCAATTCAAATATCAATTCTATTACCGTGACCCAAATTGGAATACAATAGTAAACAGCGAATTACCCAACAGCAGAATAACTGACAACCGTTTAATACAACAGCTATTAAAAAAAAAAAAACAAAACACTAACCTCACATGGTGGATAAACTCTATAAGTGTTAAAGGGATGTAACCCATAATTCGTTGATATGGTCTTCTGTCCACGTACCATTTGCCATTATGACATCAGCACACCTCCCGACCACACCATACAGCTGCAAAATGGACGAAGTAAGCCCCCTATGATCACTTTAACATAGGATCTGTATTGTCATGTCAATTACAGTGCTCCCACTAGCCATGAGTGCATCAACCAAACCTCCTCAGACCACCACACAGCTTATTTGTAATAATATATTTTACCAGCTAGTGCTAACAGCTTCCTTCTCAGAAAATGCGTTTTATCTTGATTAATTGTGGGCTATTTTTTATTATTTTATACCATTATTAATATGAATTAAAGTTTGTTTGTCTATTATATTATCACACTCATAAACACTCACTCAAATATTCAAATTGAAATTTTGCATACACATTGTCAGGAGTACAGAAAAGGAGATCTCAACCTTTTTACTCTTTAGATATGATGGATTGCTGAATTTTGTTGGTTGCCCTTATTCTTGGATTATATTGATCAATTTGTTCTCATTGTTTTTTGAAATATATATAATTATAGTAACAATTATTATATTTTAGTATATTACAATTAACAAGAATATAGTTCTTTAAAATTTACCCTCAAATTGTTTTATGTTTTTACCAACATATTATTTTAAAATATATAATTTTGATAACAAAATATTATAATTAGTATAACGAATTTTTTATTCATATATATATTTGTATAATTATTTGGACACTATCTTATTTTGTTGGAAGCTTAATGATGATTTGTAATAGAATAGTTTTATTATCTATAATATCCATTAAGTATCTCTAGTCTGTGGTTACCATACTTGTCCAGACTCAACTATAAAACAAAAACTGAACATAATACTAGAAAGAATTAATAAAACATCTTACCCATCCAAATATTCTATAGTACAAAAGTTTTATCCACGTGAATAGAGGATTTCGGGCTATCAGACTCGAATTGTTGTAAGAGACTATGCGATGTTTGACCCTTTTCATCATAGCTGCTGTTATGGTTGGATAGTGGACATAACAACCAACTGGACACTGTGCGAGATACCTAAATATTGGGTATATGAACGCACACCCAGTTGTATCTATATAAACATCTAAAAATGGACAAATTTTTTTGAATGTAGTATGTAAGCAACAAATTTTAAACTGTCTGATGTTATTAACCCAGGACGGCATTACAAAAAGCTCTACACCACCATGCTGTGCTATACAATGGATGTTTTGTTTCTCTGAATACTCAGATTCAGAATTGATGAAATATAATAAATCTTACAAATAATTAGTTTTCGTAAGTAGTTGATTAGGGAGGACAAATAACCTACAACTTCACATGAGGAAACGAATTTGCGAAATTAAGCGAAATTTATTCACTGTATCGGCACAAAGACAGTTCCCATTCCTCTCGCAGCTAACAAGCGAGTCTGCCAATACCTCCTCTTCCTAAACATGATCACTGCTTAAGAGTTCTTCACTCCCCTGTTGGTCATCAATAAAACGACCAATAAGCCTGACCCTTTACCACCTAAGGTATACTCTATTATTCTGGCACTTCTATAGATCTCCTTTTTTCCGATTCGTTCAAACAGAGATATGCTTGGAGCATGGCTTTTTGCCCTATGGAGTTTTTTTAAGGAAGCCTATTTTTCAAATACTATAAGTCACCAGAAGTAAAACTAATTGGCAAAAAATATCATATGAGGATATTTGTCGAAATTCCAAAAAAGACCTTGTATCGAACACTCACCAGGATTAAGTTTAATAAAAGCCTCCATCCCTAACACCATCGAACCCAGGCTCTGCATCAAAAGCGTAAAGTAGGGATATGTGTTAGCCTCTATAAGCTTCTTCAGGCCGAGTCTAACAAAATGGATCTTACTCAAATCCACCTTTATATTGAATTGATTCTGAGCTTTGTCCAGTATTGTTTGTGGTTCTGCCGTTTCCACTGTGTATATGTATATGTTTGTATCAGGATATCTGTTATAACAATATTAAAAGTATGATAACAAAACAAAATCTTCGTTCTTCTTCTTTTTCTTACAGGGATGGCGACATGCGCGAAGTGCAAAGTTTCGCCAGTGCCATGTAATTAAAAAAATTGAAGAAGATTGGCGCCGGTAGGATAGTTTGGATTAGAAATTAATGAAAGAGATTAGTCTGTAGGAGACTTGGTTCTTTTCTATCATCCAATTTATTTAGGTATTGGCCAGCTCCTCTGCTTATGAGAGAAGACATTGATCAGTCCATTCGAGTTCCTTGAAAATATTGAGCATACTATGCCTCCACAACGTTTCGACCCCAAACAGCGCAAACATCAAGCCCATACTAGGTGTTGCATTACTTAGGCCGCGCCCTCTAAGATACCCAGCTGAAGCAGTTCAAGGGGTAACCTAATTAAGACATGAAAGTGTACGAAAATATTTATTCATGTGACATCTCATAGAGCATCTACAAATTACGAGATATGCTAATGGGAAGAGATTATCAAAATGTAACATAGTATGACAAGAGACAGGATGCTAGTTCACCTTCCAACTTAAAGTATTAAAGGTCTAAACTACAATATTAATGAAAAAGGAAGATCTAAAATGCTTGATATATTGTATTTTATGTACACAGTTTCTGATTAAGGAGAATATAAGTTATTGGGTATGGCAATCAACTTGGGTAAACATACCAAGGAAGGATTCATCCATAAAAAAATATATATTTTGCTTAATTTTGAAATAATTTACCTGGTAAGCAAAGCTTTTATGGCCACCCAGAGGACTCTCTCGCCCCCACCGCCAGCATTGCAGTAGGGATGAAAGAAGGCTATGTTGGCACCATCTTTCTTTCGTCGTTCCAGCTTACGCTCCTTCACTCTCATATACCATGAGGCAAATATAAATGCGAACGGAATTAAGATGAAGATGCAAGCTATCAGGAACACAATGAAAAGTAGAGGTAGTATCACCAGAAGTCTATAAAAATAAAATGTTGTTATCAAAGTAGATGTTATAACCATTCAACATTACACACAAATTGCTGTCTTTTCTAGTTACTATTTAACATGTGATGTAGGGACCATAAAAACATAAGTATTGTGAATCAGCACAACAAATATATTTAAATGGTACTAAGAGGAAACGCCTGTAACTGAACTGAAAACTGTATGTAACTGAACTCCTCGTAATCGATCTATCAATTATAAATAATTCCATATTAAAATTCGGCCATGGTTTATCATTCTGAAAAAAAAAAACAACTTAATCAAAAAATCATAACATATCTTTTTTGTAGGACATTCCATTTACTATAAGAATGTAAGTTGTTTTTTTTTTCAGAATGACAATCCGCTTAATTAAAAAAAATCGAAAATTATCTTTTTTTTACTGTATATTAATACGTATTACAATAAAAAATTATGTAGATTAATTCTTTAGGCAAAAATTTGGTTTTTTTTTCTTTTATTATGGCATATCTACTTTAACAGTTTGAAAAACTCATTGTGTAATAGGGAAACATACGGTTTGGAAATAAATGTATGAATGAACATTGTGTCATGTTTAAAAATGAGTCTCGTTCGAGCAGCGGTCGAGTGCACACGTGCGCTCGCTCGCAGGCCTGACGATCCGTTCAGTTTGCCGCGCTCGGCTATCTTCTGTCATTTCCGGCTCGCCTACCTGCGCACCAGATGTTGGCATTCCAACGATTTCGCCGCTGCCCGACCCGCATTGTAGCCGTGTGAGTAATCGCCTGGTTCTTTTGTGTTCGAGCTTGTGAAATTCGAAGAAAGAAAACATCTGCTGCGAAGCCGCACGTTAGTGTGTTTATTCGGCTATTGTCAATCGACACGCTCTTCTCAGAGCGACGGTGCACCTCTATCACTGTACCATTTAAACCGCACTTTTCGGTGCGAAGCCGTGCACACTGTGTGCAGTACGTCGAGTCGCCGTGCAAAGCGTCGTGCTTCGTGAATCGTGCAGCGCAACGTGTGCCGTGCAGCGCGTCGTTCTTCGTGCCGCGACGTGTGTGCAGATACGAAGAGAGAAGATTTCGTGTCGCGTCTCCCTTTGGCCCGGACACGAATTGTCCGTTAAATTTTAATTAGGCGCACCCCCCTGCCCCTCAGGCAGGGAGGTTAGTCATGTCCACCCCCGCGTGCCCCTCCGGCCTTTGAAGATGTCGCTCATATCGAAGAACTACTCCGGTTTCACATGTTCGTAGAGAAGGAAGACCCTCTACTGGTCTCCGAATACAATAGACTCCGCAAAGTCTTCGCGCGCAATCCTTCCGGCCGTAAGCCACGCTGTTTTTCCGAGAACCCGTTCGCGAATCTCTCGGACGGCGACTCCGATGACGACTCCGACATGGACCTCAACGTCGGTCGCGCCCGCGACAGGAAACACGGCTGCGACTGTGCCTGCGCCCGCGACCATGCATGCGCCCGCGACCACGCCCGCCCATGACGACGGATTTGCAACCGTTACGCGCCGCGGTAAACGCCCACGTGCCGCGAATCAGTTCAATAGTGACTCGGCTGCGGGACTTTCCGTCCCAAAGCAGTCCAATGTCCGCGCGACTCACTCTACTCACGCCGCCGTGAGCGGGGGGGGGGTGAAGATACGATCCCGCACACTCGTCGCGATTTTTCTTGTAACAACTCGAGCCTAGGTTTGCTACTCGCGCGAATACAGTGACTCATAGCGGTGGGCTGTTTGTTTGCCCTTTTCGGACTGAAATAGATCGCACAACATAGTAGTTAGATGCAAAATACACATATACGTTCGTGAAATGTGCATGGTCACACATGCACTTTTCACAAACTCATATGTGTATGAAATGGATAGATAGCTTAGCTTAGTCAGATCGGGAAACTCGGCGACAGTTCAAGCTGAGGCGCACCGAGTGCCCTTGCGCTGTTCACCTAAACAAATCGGGTGAGTGCCTTAAGCGCTCCCCTTAGTAGTCCGGTGGAACTGTAGAGATCTTGTCAGGCTAGCAGTGTAGGTCAGTTCGAAAAAAAAAAAAAAAAAATTTTATAAGAAATTCTTGTTGTTCCTTGATCTTATTAAGCTAAGCCCCAACATTTCGATACACAGATTCAGTCAATTTTGAGAACTTTGATTTTAATAGAACTAGAACTTTAGAGAACACCATTTTTTTACATATCTGTATTTCTAAGACCTTCTTATTTTTTGAATGCCTACATATCCTTAAGTACCTCTGAAAATATTATTCTCGGGCCGATTCTCCATGCTTATATCCCTATGGCCTTTATTTCAGTAATTCTGAAGATTCACTTAGACAAACAACAGATACCAAAAATGTAATTTTGTATGCATATCTGAATTTGCTATACTTTTTAAGAATGTACAATAACATATTTTAATATTAATTTTACATAAGAAACAACATGTGGGTTCTGGGTATAACATGAATCATAATTTATTTAAATGTAATCTAATTATGCTGCCTAATTTTACTAAGTAAATTGTAACTAAATATTACTTTTCCTCATAAGTGATTACGAGGAACCTTTAATTTAGTTTGCTCTATTCACAACTCATGAGACACGAACCATTTATACATAGTAAAAAAGCTTTATTAACAACATTAACAGATGATAGATTTCTTATCTCTGTGTAGTCACAGTTGAATTGTACTATAATACCATAAATAAGTATAAATCAAAACAGCAATATTTTATGTAATATGGACGTGTCACATAAGTTATGTACATTTAACCTATAAAAGTAAGCATTATTTTTGATAATAAACTGATAACATGTTTGTGTAACAAGGAACTTATATAGAAATATGGATTATTTAGGTATTTCATAAGTAATAATAAAAGTTAGCAAAACATTAAGCTATCATAAGTATTATCTCAATAAAGATTAGTTTTACTATTCCTTTTTTATACTTGTAGCAATAGAACTAGTTAAAAACATTTACTTACATGAACAATTGTAAAAACATTTTGAGTAAAGTTAATTTACACACAAATCACCTTCGAAAAATAACAAAAATACATATAGATCCATAGAAAAAAACTCGAAATATTATTCTTTTTTAAATTACATATCACAATTTGAAATTTAATGTTGTATACCATAAATAAGAATAGTATGACAGCATAGAGATGTTCAATGTATATCAATGTTATTAAAAACATCGATGATTTGATTCGATATATCAAACTAATCCGATAAAACAATCCATTCATAATCAATATAAAACATGGATGTATAAAATTCAATATATCAAATATCGGGTGTTTAATCAACGATGTCACCCCAGAGTTATCTATTTACTTGCATAAACAAAGCAGACGACCAGGGTTGAAATTTTATTTACAATTGTATGTTCGACGTTAACAGAATTAGGTTTTTCATTCAGTCTATGAGTTTTGAACTCATACGTACATATGTTAATTTATTCTGGTAGGTAATATTAAAGTTTTTTAAGATAAGTATATAACAATTGCACAAACTCTAAGAGGATACTACGTAACAATTGCCTGATATTAGGACCACAGACAATATAACATTTCATTTAGGTACCTCCTTGTCGTTTGGTCGTTCATACAAAGTGTCTGGCAACACAGGTTTTC
Source organism: Antheraea assamensis (assembly GCA_035772565.1). Classification (NCBI taxonomy): domain Eukaryota; kingdom Metazoa; phylum Arthropoda; class Insecta; order Lepidoptera; family Saturniidae; genus Antheraea; species Antheraea assamensis. Next base: position 135,335 of record JAQQSE010000046.1, on the reverse strand, counting down.
CAACTTTTCCCTCAAATTTAGGGGTAGATAAGCTGGATGTGAATATTTTAGGGTCTTTTTTATTTACCGTAAGAGATTTTTTTAAATATTTTTAGTCGGTAGCTAGTTATAAAATTAGCTAGTTATAAAATAAATAACTATACATTTCTAGATGTATGTCAACCTCAGTGTCATAATTATTCATTTTTAGTTATCACATTTTTAGGTAGGTTTGGCTTTGGTGGTAAGGTGTGAATATTTTTGAGAATTGGTAATTCTCTGGCAACAATGTGTCCCTTATTTGCGTTATTAGGTGTTTATCAGTGTCTCGTTAGTCGTCATACCATATTTCATAAAATTACCTTATTTGTAAGTCATGTAAAATTAGTGATATTTGTGGAATTACAGTTGAGTTTGAAATGTGGACATGTGTAAATTCAAATGAAAGGGATGGAATTCATATATATTACGTGAATGTTATGGAAGCTTATGGAAAGTTCAGAATAGTTCTACCACCTTTTTAAGTTAATGAAGACGCTAAAACTCCATGATACGAAACAATTGCTCGCTAGATAGTGGCAGTTGTAGTTTTTAGTTTACATGCATTGGATGCGACGCTTACTATCTATAAGGATGTTCTGCCATCTATTGACACTAAAGATCTAGCGCCAAATGAGCCTTAGTATGTTGCCATTTGAAAAGCAAATTATTTATCGTAAAACACTAAGTTTATATATACAAACATAAAAACCTGATTTCTAATATTCAACATGTCATAAGTGTATTCGAAACAATGTTCAGACTCTGCGATTTTTGATACCTACATTATTAGTTTTTCTGTTATAATAGAATAAAACATTTTTTTAGTTTGGTATTATTTTTAATTAGGTGTATTGCATATAATAAAACAAGTAAAATATTGCTACTCATAGGGCCAGATTGTTTTTTGAAAACTTATTTTTTATTGGTAATTTGGTGTAGCAACCTTGCATGTTCAGGTTTTGTCAAAAAGTTTAAAAATTCTTTCCAACACATTTTCCAATTAATGACTTAACCACATTCTCTCATAGCATTTTTGTTTGTGTTCAATAAATGGAATTACTTTGGGAATTTACAAAATGTTGCATCATGTTTTTGGCAGTTCCAAAAGTTGTTACTTTAATTAATTAACTAAACCCAAAGTAAGTTCTGACATTATTGAAAAAATTTACAATGTTCAACTGGAAAGTATATTTATTTCAATCATTAAATGAACTGAGGCATTTTGATGTACACTTTGGGTGTAGAATTGTGCACAGGCATCATTCAAGATTGTCTATTTATAAAATATAACATTGATGTTCAAAAACTTATGTAATATCTTTTTTATATTTATCATAATCTCATTTTAACTTTCAAATTGAAGTTACACAAGTTCATTTCATCATAGTTGGATAATATTATTTGGACTGTCACTCAAAACAGTTTTGTTAGAAAGGAATCCAATGTTGCTTGCAGTGATTTTTCCTCTTTTTGTTGCAATATTAACAGAAAATCTGTTAGTGAGCGTATTTCTGTGTTTGTTGAAAAACATTTTGGCCCAATTAATTCCAGGTCTCTTATCGTATTAATTGTATATATTTATTGAAGTTTGTTGAGATATTATTGACCCTCAAATTAAAGTATCCAAAAGAAAACCTCATTCCGACAACACGCAGCAGTATTTTATGTAAAACTGTTCTTACTGTTCACTAAATATAATAAAAATGATTGCAATTCAGCTATTGAAATGGAGGACCAATGCCTGATAGTTACAACATTGTAAGTTTATAATAAAGTGAAAAAGGTTTTAAATTATTTTGGATTGGATTGCGAAATGTATACTTTTCTATGCCTCTTTTCTGTGTATTTCACCTTCCATCATGTTGTATATGCTGTTATGGTAACACTATTCCATTGTCAATACATTTTCTTTGATATGCTGTATTCTTGATTATCTGATAATACTTGTCTATGTTGTGACTTTAACATAACTTATGTCTATTAATAAATTATATGTTGTTGTCTACTCAAAACCGATGATCTTTGACATAAAAACTTATCCCTTATAATGTTGGACAATTCTTACAACTATGAAATTACACTAAATCAAAATTAATAAATACTTTATTAAATTTAGGCCCTAAGAAGGCGCTTATGAATATGAAAATTGCCACTGGTTCAGAAAACAATTCGGTCATCGAGAAAACTGGCAAGAAACTCAATCTTGTTTATCTTTTTAACATACCTAGTTATGCCATAAACACTGAAACAAAGAAAAAAAAATCTATTGCAAATAACATTTATTACTTTTACAGTGTGTTAGCTTAATACATAAATATAAAACAATTTAAAATATAAAAGGCTTACTTAAAGTGTTCTCCATTGGTTGAATACAACCCTTTAAATGTTGAGGCCAGTTATCAATAGAAACATGCACTTTTTCCATGAGAAAATTTTTCACTGCTAATCATACGGCTTGTGTTAGGGGCTCCAAATTATAATGGCGTTTAGAGTAAGCCATACTCTCTACAATTGACCATAAATTATAATCCAGTAAATTAAGATCGGGACTAGACAACGGCCAGTCTTCAGCTCTGATGAAGTTCGAAATGTTCGTTTTCCAACCAAGACTGCGTAGACCGAGCTTTATGACCCAGCGCCGAGTCTTGCTGGAAGGACCATTCTTGCTTATTGAACACGGATTTGTTAAGGGGCTTCACTACCTTCTCCAGAATGGTATCTTGATACACTTGTGCCGATGTTTTGATACCTTTTTCACAAAAGTATGGCTCAGTCACTCCTTCATAGGTAATACCCCACCAAACCATCACTGAAGTCGGATAGTGCCCACGTTGCACTCTGTCGACTAACCGTGAAGCTTCCTTAGAGCTTAGAGCATAAATACGGTCATTTTATTTGTTAAAATGTTGCTAAATTGTAAAAATTTTCTTATCCATAAACAAAATTTTTCTGTGGCCTCTAGATTCTCCTGCGTCGCTGACCCCCCCCAATCTTACAGGCTGCTATACCCGTCTCGGACATTTTCTCTTGTACAGTTGATTTGAACTCTGACCAAACTGCCTTCTATGTGTTATAGATGCGGGTAGTTGAAGGTCATCTGGCTAATCCAGAGGTTCGTCCATCCGTATCGAGATGGTTATAGCGTTATTGTCGGATGTTGTTATATTCTCGTCAACTTTCCAGTCATCGAACCTGCTGAGAAGAGCGGGGCTGCAGGCAGTGACGTCCACACTGCTAGTGCATATGTGGCCCCTTCTAATAACCTGGAAGGTGGGATTGCCCCCCCCCACGTTGAGGATCTCCAGACCAGCCGCGTCTAGGAAGGAAGCATATGCCTCCTCTCTGTAGTCCCTGGTTCGGTTGGTTACTAGGTCCTGAGTGCGAATCGTTGTTATTGGAACAGGCCATCTCCGCAGCCAAGGATGGACAAGATGGTTGTGCAGTGAGTGGGTAGATGTCACGGACCTCATGCAGGACCGTATCTAACTTTGCAGTCACCGGGACCATGAGGTCATGTATCATCCCCGCTCCGATGCACTCGTTGCCGCCTGCCTGGCGTGAGCCTTACTCCTTAACCGTAGTATGGAGGTCGCCAATGGTCCCTTCGATTTTATCTAATCGTGGAGCATTGTCTATGCAAGTTGATTTTGGTGAAGATAATCGTGAGGGTAGGGACGGAACTGGTATCCTCTCTCCCACTCTCCGAGGCAGTTCGTCCAGCTTGACTTCGATCCTGGTCAGTGAGCTCTGTAAGCGGCTTGCGCCTCCAACGATTGTTTTGAGATATTCCGGATCCAGCTTATATCGGTCTGTTGTTACGGCTTTCTCAGCGGGACGTCGAAGGATTTTCTCAACTCCCACTCGTATGTCCCGTATCGCTTTTAAAGTTTCGCTTACCTCGTGATCCAGCCACGATCGAAGCGCCTCTACTTCGCCGACCAGTTTCTCTAATCTAATGAATACTAATTGAATAATTTAATAATATATTAATATTATTTGTATGGTTTAAGGTCCCCCCTTGAACAGTGAGCAGTGGCACTAGCACTAAAAGGGTCCTCTGCTAGCTCAGTAGTATCCCAAGAAGTTCCGTTACTGCGTCACAAGTGGAGGCACGAGAGAGTAACGGCATTTTATTTGATTTATCAGATTTAATTGTTCTGACTGCTTTTTGCAGGATTACCCTTGAGAAACCGGAAAATACTCATTGTATTTACGCTTTGATGCACTTCCAGAATATATAAAAAAATACAAATATTCACTAAATTTTTCCTAATTTTCCTGATTTTAAAATGTTGATTTATTTATTAAGTACTGAGTTTAATTTTTTATTTTTATTCGAAAACAACTTCTTTGCTCATCCTCAGCCTGTCGGTAATTTACGACCCCGCGCTACTATCTGTTTCCGAGATATTTTAGGTTTAAGTTATACGACGAAATTATTAAAAAAAAAAAACACTTTTTTTGTTTATCACTTTTTTGGGAATTTTTCTTCACTATTAATAGTGTGTGTTTTTGATCTAAAAAATGCCTCCCTAAAATTTTTGGAGTCGTCGCACCGGCCGAAAAATTTAAAATACCCGACATAGTTATTTTGTTATTGATAAATTTGTTTACTGTTTTTAATGTTGATTTTATGGAGAAATTAGTTAATTATAAATCCTAAATTTTTGGCACTACACTCTTTAGCTTCTAAATTTCACTAAACTGATTTTTATTTATGTCGTCACAGATCTTGTTATTTAAATATAAAATTATAACAAAATATAAAAAATAAAATTTTAATATAAAATCTAAAATACGGTGAAAATTTTGACCGCATTAATATTTTCCTTCTTGTTATGCTCGTAGTTCTGTCATACTTTATTGTATTTTAATTCTGATGACTGTTGCTGACTCCTCTTTGGTAGGGTTATCGTTTGATGTTTAAGTTTAATTGTAGTTGGTATCTTCTGCTATGGTTCTAAGAGTGACCACGTGCCATGTGGTTTCGATGTTAAATAGTGTTCTTGCTCGTAATTCCACCGTCTTTGGTCGCAGGAGGCTGATTTCTACGAGCCTAGGGGGCTGTGCCCTCTCCCTTTCTGCATTAAAAAATTGGCACCTCGTCGATCTCGTTTGCGCAGCGCACACGCTTTTGTGTTGATTTTTGGGCTGTAACTTCGTCAGATTTTGAGCACACCATTGCGTAGCTCTCTTCAGCACGCTTTTGTACTATCGCAGACTGATATCCGAATACTTTTTTCCCGATTTTTCGAACGCGGAGCGTCTTAAAAGTGATCTGCTCGCGATGGCGGCAGCACGGCATTTTTTGTAGTATTTAGATCACGCCTGTCTTTTACGAAATCTAGCTTTACAAAGTTTTTGCGAACATAGATTAAATTATTAAGAATGTATTGGGAGGGTAGAATCAAAATACTAAATTCTTGAAACTTAGTATTTAATGATTCGCGAGGTCCCATATTGTATATTGCCCTACTTCTGCTGCTGTCGCCCACTGCAAAACACCACAAGACATTAAGCTATAAAGTAAGCGAACCTAGCAGTGGCAATATCTGTTAGCTGGAGAATCTTCCGTACTCCTAATGCAGTAAAACTTAATCTGCCAGCCAATTTTTTTATGTGAGGACCCCATTGTAATTTGGAATCAAGTGTGATACCCAAGAATCCAGTATTATTAACTAGCCCTTCTAAATTCCCTTCGTTCAAAGTTCGGGCAAAGTAAATCTTATACATTTCATTTTATCTGTATTTAGCAACAGGTTATTTAAAGCAAACCACTAACAAATTTCATTTAACGTATTATTCAGATGCCCAACCTCTATTTCATTTTATCTGTATTGAACAACAGGTTATTTAAAGAAAACCAATAACAAATTTCATTTAACTTATTATTCAGATACCCAACCGCTGATCTATATCCTTTTCACTTTAAATATAAGTCTTCTGTGACGTCATTTGGAACGATAGCCTGCGGGCGGATATCTGTGATATCCCATTAGGGATCAAGTTCGCGGTTACGCGTATGCTGCAGATCGTCGAGCACACGTTGTAGGGATACGTTTAATTTATATGTTAGTTCGGAACGCGAAATGATTACACAATGCAAGTTGTAAACGCACTGACTTTATTAACGACATACGTTACGTTTTAAAAGGTGGCGCAGCCACTCCTACTTATACATACAAATACTTACAACTAGTAACATTGTTTTAAACTATTCTGTATAATATTACTAGCGTTAGTGCTTATTCTAACATGTTATTTCTATATCTTAAAACTATAATAGTAAATGTAGGTACGACTATATCTAACACTATATACCTACATACTATTCTATACTATATCTATGCAAATAAATTAGAATATATACACGATTAATATACATTATCGATTAGCACGAACTACACTGAATTGTCGCGAATAAGTAATATGTTTCTCAAATCAATAGTTAACAGTGAGGATTGTAATCGATTTCTATAGACTATTATCATTATTTAGGTTTTGTTATCTACAACTATCTTGTTAGTAGCCATTTTATCAAACTAAATTGAAATAGACTACTAATACGATTAGAATACCAACGAACAAAAGCTTTATAAAAAAAAAAACACAAAAATATGCTTTATGCAAATAAAATCGGAGGAAATTAGGGAGAGAACAAATTGTATGCTTGCCTGTGAACACTGACTGAAACTTCACACGAGATGTCGCCTGCGTCAGTTTATTATCAGTTCATTACTAGCGGCTGTACACCAGATATCGATTGCGCCATTTAGCTTGTAGACGAAAATGAAATGCTTTTTAAAAACACAAATTTAGTGGTTACACACTTAACAGTAGTACAAGACTGAGTTTAGATATTATTACATTTATGATATAAAGTTTATCTTAATGTTACATTTCTTAGACTAAATAATTACTGTCTGTTAAATCTCGATAATAATGTGTTATAGTATTTAATACGTGTACATTTCTTTATCGGAGTTTTTCGTACCTCCCAATAAGTACAGAATGCAGACACTTGAAAAGTTTTGTCATTATGATCACACTGAGAAAGCTAGCGCTGCCCTCTGTAATAAATAAAACAAAATAAAAATATGTCTGTAAAATATGTATATAGTAATTTTAGTAACTAGTGATATGCCATTTTTTTTTCTTCATTTTCTGCATTATTTTTCAAATACATAGTTTCTGCCTTATTCATTTTCAAACCCCTATTTTTACCGCATTGCTTATAGATATGTCCTTCGGGAATACACTCGATACAAAATTTGACTAGAATTGTGAATATTGTGCTCTTATATGTCCACTCTTTTTTTTTATGTGGGAATAATCCGCGCACTGCAATAAACAGCCCTAGGGAGGTGTGGGGTGTCAGACCCTTACTGACTAAAAAACCCACGAGATACCGCCTGCCACGCTATGGAGTTGCACAGGATCAAATAAGCAAGCACTATGGCACCCCGGCGACAAGGCCCAGCGCGAACGCCCTGACCGCGACGACGGCCCGGTAAAGCTGCTTACCCGTGTACCGAACCAATGTGCAATGGAAGGTCAGGTCCCCAGCCCCTTCTCTCCTTGGTCCGGCTTAGCAGTCAGGGGTCACCTCCTCCAACCACCACCACCTGTAACTTTTTTACTTGGTTTTCTACCACGGTGACTTTTTAACGAGGTTTTCTCCCTCTCCCTCCGCCCGAAGGCCACCCCTCTGTCACTTTTTAATGTGGCTTCCTCCCACAGGAACTTTTTAATGAGGTTTTCTCCTTCTCCCTCCGCCCTAAGGCCTCCCTTCTGTCACTTTTAACGTGGTTTCCTCCCACGGTAATTTTTCAACGAGGTTTTCTACCTCCCTCCGCCCGAAGGCCTCCCGTCTGTTTTTTAACGAGGTTATCTTCTCAACCACCCGTAACTTTTTAACGTGGTTTTCTCCCACGGTGACTTTTTACCGAGGTTTCCTCCCTCTCGGTGCAGATGTGGATGGCAAATCACCAGGCTGACGATCCAGAACCGATTGTAAAAGCCGCTCAAATTCTTCAGTCTGGGATCCCTGCATAGCCGCCATCATGGCGGTTACTTGGTCGGTCGAATTACGACACGTCCCCGGTGTCGTCGGAAACGCGGCATAATAATTATCGGGTCCCACGTTGGGCGCCAATATCGCGTGGGTTTATATTCACCTGTCGATAGCACGCGTACAAAAAATAGAAAGAAACGCAATCAGAGAAATTGCAAACGTGTATACTGTGTCAAGGACCACGGATCACAGATAGAATGCAACGTCATTCCGAGTACTGTAAGAAGCCACAGACGTCGCTAATTGGCTGCTGGGGATATCATGGGATCTATGATTTAGAAATACGTTGTGCTACACAATCTAATTTTTTTTAATCAGAATTTTTGTCGGTATTTTAGTTCAGTTGTCACAACGAAATTGGTGTGCATAGTGTAATTAATATTTCATGAACCTTGAGACGATTTCGCAATAAGTAATGTTTTTTTTTGTTTTCTAGTAAATTCCTTCTAAACGATTTCGACAATAGCGACCAATATCTGGGGTTATCTTATCTGTTTAGACCGCAAATGATTGAAGTACGTAATTTTGGCTGTTCATTTACGAGCGCAAAAGGGGCATCTTAAGGTCCCGTTAACATAGTTAAATATATTTTATTTTTGAAATCGTGTTTATTTTTGAGATGTTCATGATATAATGTAGAATGTAGAAGACGTGACTTCTTTGACCCTCATATCATATGCACTTACTTTCTCCTAAACAAGTTGCCTTTTTTCATTACGCTTTTCGACGAATGACTCCCAGTGAGAACGTTTTTATTTTGCATTTCTTCATATGTCTCTTCTGAACAATTTTTCAAACGTAAGAATTGTCCTCCACGTTTCCGTTTACCTTTAAATGCATGATTTTTCCTTTTTAAATACCATAAATTGAAACAGACAGAAATTAAACATAGATTAAGGGAAAATATTTTTTTTTCTAAAAACTATATTTTTATATAAAAAAAACTATCTACATCAGTATGCATTACGGTTGCTATTAATAATGTAAACTAAGTACAATTCTATTAAACGATTGTCTTCGAATTAGGCTTACTGCTGCAGTGTATGAAAATCTTTGAAACAATTTTATTCTGATTTAGACACAACGGTACATTACATTTGGTACACGACCATTGTGTGATGTCTTTACAATTGGGCATTTTGCACCGTAATCGATTGGCAAATACAGGCCAATGTTCGAAACCATCTACGGGCACATCTTTTGACGGGAACGGATGTTGCGGACCTTTTTGCTTTTTTATTTGAAGCTCGCGTTCTAGAGAAGAAGTACTAGGGCGCCTTCTTTTACTACCACTAGGCATACCTATATTACACTGTGTGTCAGTCAAACAATTACGAAACCCCCCAAGATTAGGCAGTTACTTTTTTGGGACACCTTTAGCAGTTAGATTTTTTTTTTCATAAGCACCCATGAGTTGATTACAGTGAGGTCCAGGTAAATGGTAAAACAAGCGTAAATACCATTTCCGGCTTTTCACTCGAATCCGATAACGTCCTAAAAATCGTATCCATCAGATCGACTCCGCCCATATACATACTGTATTCTTGCACAGTTTTAGGACAAGGGATGTCAATTTTTGTTTAGTCTTCTTATCGTACCTTGATACTTTTCCAACAAGCTCGGCCCCAACGTAAGTCGATAAAAGAGTGACGACTTTATTACCTTTTCACTGCAGTGGCCGAAAAGTCTGCTCCATCTAAATGGGAAACGCGTACCTCATATGTCCCTCTCGGAATAGAAGTTTTCATATGTACCTTTTTGTCAGGGAGCCGACAATTCGGTAGCCTGTTTTGCTGAATAGTTCCGACACATTGTATACCTTGTTTATTCAAATAATTTACTAAAGGCAGAGATGTATAAAAATTATCGAAAAATACAATATGATTGTTCATCCTTGGTATATAGCTCTCGCCAAACGTATAACGAAGTTTTTTGTTATTCCGAGATCAAGCTCATCGGCTGGTTTGTCTTTTTTTCTTCTTGTCCAGAATAGACCTCAAACCTGTAAGCGTATCCCATAACATTACAGAGAACAAAAAGCTTATAATCCCACTTGTGAGGCTTATTTGGTAAATATTGCTTTAGGAAATGTGCAATTTTCGTTGAACACATCTGCTCATCTATAGAAAATTGTCGGTCTAATGCAACTGATGAAAATGTTGTATTTAGCTGTTCTATCACAGGCCGAATCTTATGGAGGCGATCGTGATCAGAATGGTCTTGCGGAAGATGTTTATTATTATCGTTGAAATCCTAATCCTAATCATCTCAAACCGAATTACCGGCGTCCCGCTCTTTACAGGATCGTACCCAAATTTTGAATGCCATTATGAGCGTACGCTAGGAAAATGCTCCACTGACATAAATAAAAGAATTCCTATGATTTTTTTTAACTCCCCAACAGTAATAGTAAAAGATATTGAATGGTTTTTTGTACTGCATATAAGTTGGTTTCATCAACAATTTTTTGAAGAAACTCAGGTGTGAAGTACTGCAAAAAACATTTATATGGTGTATCAAGTTCAGTTATAGCAGTCTGTTGTGTTTGATTGGTGAATTATTTTGGATTCGTCATACAACAAACTGTCTTTTTTCCAAATGAGTTTTCTTTTATCAAACTCTACAAAATGTTCATGATCTTATTGCATGGATAATGAAGTAATAATTTGATTATATATAATAATGTGATAAGTAATAATTGCCAGGAAAATTTTGAACTAATAGTGGATCACTATAGGTACGATCTTCATGGTCCTCTGCATCCTCGTCTTCCAATTCTCGAATTATTTCTCTTGCATTAGTGTAAAAGGTTTCTTCATCTTCACTTTCTTCTAAGCCATCCTCAGAAATATTTCCATCTTCTATAGCCGCCAGAAGTGGTACTATTGTATTGTATTGTACTATACTCTATCTGGAATTATATATATAACTATATTCTGGAAAAATAATTATAAAATTTATATGAATCTATAACAAATAAGTCAAATATAAAAAAAAATATTATATACCCACAGTAAAACTATTTTTTACCGATGTATTTCTACATCACAATTATAACGCTGATATTTACAAAAACTGTTATTGAATTCTAAATAAAACCAATGTAATGTGTTCTGCTTACCTTTATCCTCTCGAAAATCATTTTTAGCACGTCTACTATGTAGTAGTATCCACCAAAATGAATTACAATTTTACCGCCAAAGTGTGCATTTGTAAGTGGCGCGCCAAGCTGTCAAATTATGACAATTAAAAAAAGTGAACTGCCATATCATGAGAGCTTGCTTTCAAAAACCAAGATAGATATTTTAGCACCTAATAAAAGTAAAAAGTACTGTTAACATATTGTAGCCCAGAAAAAAAGATGCGCTTCACCTTTCTCAGATCCGATATTCGAGACAAATGCCTGCGCTAACAATGCTGGCGCCGCATTAGGTATGCTTCCATCTCGGAGCTACTAGCTTGTCGTATAAAATCGGTATTACAGAGTCGATGGACTACTTTCAATTTCGGCTTAAAGAAATTTATTTCCTCAAAAGAACATAGTTCACTTAATGAGAATTACATTAAAACATTAATTATAGTTAACAATCTTTAGCATAATCCAGTGACAAAGAAAATTGAAATCGTTTACAATATTACAACTTTAACAAAGCAAAGAAAATAATTATGTATGAAAATATTTATCTTTGAGATATATTTTTAATTTTGCTTTAAATACATTTACGGATTCAGTTTATGTTCATTGATGTAACACGAATATGAAGATCATCTTTATTACAGATAATATTACTCTTAACACTCCCTCATAATTTGAAGTCTTAATAAATTCTTACCAAATTGTAATTATTATACACTAGGAGGTCCGGCGGACGTTGTCGTGCCCTGATAATAAAAAATATATACTGATGTGCATGAAACGCTTAAGGCGGCTTTAGTTTTGCCTGATCCTTTCAACGAATTTACAAGAAAAAAGCTGACAAATTATATACCTATACTTTCCCCGTGAATTACTCTATCTATTGGTATTACAATCTATTCAGTAGTTTTTGAGATTATCGTGAACATCCAGACAGACAGACAGACGCGGCGGACGACTTTGTTTTATAATGTGTATTGATGGTAACACAGATAGATTTTTAAGTATCTTAAATTCTTATTACAGCTACTGTAAAAATTTTTAACGTCGGAAATATTTAATTTGATAGCTATTCTAACCTTTAAAAATAAAAGTTTAATATTTATGAAAACAATAATATCCTCATATAATTAATTTTTCACGATTGTAGCTCTAACTTTTACAATACACAGTGATTTTGTCATAATGTTTGAAGTAATGAATTACGTAAGCCGGAGGACTAAAAAAAAACCGAGTTAATTAAAAATAAAATTTATTAATAATGAAATTACAATCTAGAATCTTATAGTATTAACCCGATCGATGTCTATATCGAAGTGCCGGGGCATGGGCGCGTAGCCACGTTCCTGCAGCCTCGTGGTTGGAGTCAGCACTTTACCCCACCTTGCCGTTTCTATGCGGCGATGCGCACGCGCCGTACACGTGCTCTACGTCAGCATTTTACTTGATGGCGCTCGGTATAACAAATGTCATTAGTATATTTACATAATGTACACAATATGCCTTTGTTTATAATGTCTTTTATGAAACGAAATTCAGTATTTAAATACTTTGAATGTTTTGTATTTTCACAGCTATATATCATTTTTATCGCACTCTAGTTGTCCGCATAAAGCACAACTCTACACATAGCATTAAAGTCTGTTATTCGAGGATTTGTTTTATAATTTTATTGGTGACGTTTTATCATAAACGTTATACTTTGACAATGCCACGTGCACTAACAAACAACTATTCACCTAGCCTATGAGAAATGAATACCTTAATCTGACACTATTAGCATAAACCTCTAAGCACAAATACGATGTTACTAACTATTATCTATATTTAGTTACCATAAATCTTGTCTTTACCAAATCCTTGAGCAATGAAATCTTGGTCTGCCACTATGAGACTAGACATCTGAGAACTGAATACCATGTTCCTAGATATGATCTATGCTAAGATCCAGTTGTCACAATTATTGTTTTTTATCAGAATATTGAGAAATGATATCATGACTCGGCACTAAGTATCTGAACACAAATTCGATGGTTCCTATTTATTACGTGTACTTATATGCAGTTACCACGACAATGTACTCACCAGGACCTTGAGAAATCATGCTCGCGAAATATATTCGCTCCCAATGGGATTGTAGCAAATCCTTCAGCTGTTGGGTTGTTGTCACTCCGTCCAAGTCCTTCAAAACATGTCTCTGGAGCATGCCCCATGCGTGCTCGATGGGGTTGAGATCTGGCGATTGTGCAGGCCAGGGCAATACCCGGATGTTCTCCGTTGCAAAGTATTCACTGGTTCGCCGAGCTGTATGTGAACGCGCATTGTCATGCATTAACCTAAAATCGGAGCCAAAGGTTTGTGCTAATGGATATACATAAGGTCTGAGAATATCCTCAATGTAATTTTCAGCATTCACGTATCCAAATGGATAATGGATCCAAATGGATTGTAAATACAAAAACGAGCTCAGTTCGCCTGTTCTTCATAATACCCGCCCATAACATAACTGTTGAGCCGCTGTATGGATGAACTTCCTGAACGCACCTGAGCCTTTCAGTATTTCCGGGCCGACGATACACTCGCACCCTTCTTGTATCAGGCGTAAACCCGAATCGCGACTCATCGGAAAACATAATTTTATCCCATTGTTCCTGGGTCCATGTTATGCGTTCTCTACACCATTCATATCGACGAGCGCGATTCCCATGACGTATCGGTGGGCACCTGATTGGGCGTCGAGCTCGTAGGCCGTACTCATGCAGTCAATTTCGCACAGTTTGAGGACTTACATCAACACCACTTGAAATTTGAAGCCTCAAACTTATCTCTCGAGCGGTTAACATCGGCTGGCGTCTTGCAGTCAGTTGTATGTACCGGTCTTGCCGAGTGGTTGTACTCCTTTTACGGCCTGGATGCTGTCCAGCGGGTTCTCCTGTATTATTGTAGCGCTGCCAAGGACGACAAATAACACTTCTATGAATGCCAAAATGTCGAGATACCTGAGATTGATTACTTCCCGCTTGCAACATCCCTACAGCTCTTTGCATTGTATCTGCCATCAAATGACGTCGCTTCATGACGTAAAGAATATCCAACAATTCAATTTTGTCGCTAACTTTATTTAAATGGTTGGTAAAATTATAAAATCAAGACAAAACGTAACAATTAAAACGCACTTAAATTCAAACAAATTCGCAGTCATTTGAATTTTATGAAAAAACAAAACATAATCGAATTTTTTTTTTACAACCAGCTAGTACGAGTATGTCATCAATAACAAAAAAGTTTACTTACCTACGCACTTTGTTTGAGTAAATACTTAGAAATTAATTAATATAAATGGTAAAATTTGTAATATCATGCATGTTGCTTAGAATTTTTTGATGTGTGTATTTGCGAGGCTACGACCGTTTGTATATTAGTGGGCAGACGGCTTGACCAGATCATTGTTATAAATTGGTGTGGCATAGATGGACCAGCGAGGCTCTGGAGATGACGCAGGAACTGCGACGGCTTCCTATCACCAAGCTCTTCGTGCATTAGGAGTTGCTTTACGCGTCTCTCTTGAGATGCAGACAAATGTTTAATGAGTTCTTGTTTTAACTTCTGGTATTTATCTAATGTTGGAGGGTTCGTAATGACATCCTTAACCTCGGCAGCGTATTGGTGGTCAAGTTGAGCCACTAAATAATAAAAATTTGTCTCATCCGATGTTATTTTGGATAGGATGAATTGACTCTCGACTTGAGCGAACCATAATGCGGGTTCTTCTGGCCAAAATGGGGGGATTCTAATTCCGACTCTTAAGTACTTCGGAAGTATCTGGAAAGTCATCCCTTTTGGTAGCCATGTTGTATTAAAAAAAAATTCAGACGCTTACCGTTTGTCACTTGTCACTTGGACCACCGCCTCTTACTGGAACGTTCGTAATGACGTATGAGGGTATCTCTGCACTGTTGTGCTAGTGATCGCTGATACTGAAAACCAACGCCGATATCTTCTAATAAATGATCACTTACGTCGGGTGTCACCAATTGTGGGTTGGTGGTTGCTCAACCCACGTATGAAGAAGGACGTGCACAAATAGTTAAGAGGATAAAGAAAATATTACGAAGATAAGAGAGAAGTTAAATTTAATAGATATAAAACATAAATACAACAATAAACAAACAATGAACATTAATATCTCGTAAAAGGATTAGCGCGCGCGATATAACCGTTCTCCCGTGCAGTCTGTCCGTGAGTAGGAGGGTGAGGGTGCGCGAGCGCCGCTCCTACGATCGGTGGGCACGCGGGGGGTGGCAGTCATCTGTCGGCGGTCCAAAAACATAAGCGCCAGATATTTCTACCAATTGTAAGGTGTTGGTACAATCAATATTAAGGGCGCGATTTGTAGTAGTTGCATAGCATGCTACAGGTACGGTTCGAATGGACAAAGAGAAATATATTAAAGTAGCCTCGAAACAACGAGTGAGCGCGAGTTAGATTGTGGGTCAGGGCAAAGTCTAAATGTAATTTAATCTTACATACAAGACTCGCTTTATTGTTATCATAAAACTAAAATAAATAAAAAAGCCTTTATTCTGCATATTTCTTCTACAAACTTATTTCCACTTCCTTATCTTTGTTGTAGTCGCCTCTTCCGCATAGGCCTCCCCTAGATTTTTTTTCACTTGTCCTTCTCGCTTGCCTTCCTCATCCAATCTGCTCCACATATATGATAGAAAATATCTCACCATTTTTCTTTTTTGTGTTTCTGGTTTTCTCTTGTGTCCGAGTGGCACCTATTCTGTTACCCTTTTTGTCCACCTGAAATTGTCTTGCCTGCAGATGTGACCTGCCCAGTTCCATTTCAATTGTCTTTTCTGTGTGTCCTTTTCCTTATACTTTCATTGTCTATTTTATTATTGTTATTACAAAGCTTCATATATATTTCACAAACAATAAAAATAAACTAAACCTAACCTTAATCTAAAAGGATACAATTTAAAATAGCCTATTATTATGGCTTAAAGAGAAAATACGTAATAGTTACTACGGTAGTAATGTGATGAATGTTAACGCATTATAATGATACCGTATGCATCATTACCGCGACGTAACTCTTCCCTCCAACCTTAAGTGAGAGAGGTACCGAAGGTTGCAGCGGCTGAAAATCAACTTCCTCGACGTTGTGATGCTGAGCTGAGGAATGTTTCGATCTTGGTTTCCATCAAAATCTGTGAATCATGGCTCCGGATGCTAACAGGGTAAGTATAATATATACTATGGTGGACGGCCAGCTTGGTGTTGTTGGTATTTGAGGATTTGTTTTGTAAATATGCTCCATTTTTGTGACTATTGGTATACTAGCCTTAAGGTTATTTAATTTCATATTTTCCAAATTAATCTTGACTCGTGTTAGTTCCGATGGTTTGTGAACACTTGGTAACAAAATATTTTCACTGATTTTTATATATTTTTGAGGAGTTGTTAATGTTATGTTATATTTTTAGAGAAGAACAGATATAAACATGTGGAATTATTCTGTTCATGATTATCGCGAGTTTAAGCAACCTCGGCGCGGGCGAGGCGTTGCAGAATTGCCGCAACGTCCGGAATGCCATGGAGGCCTAGATTGATATTGCTATTAATAATACCGTTAAACGAGACGATCTTCTGTACGTCGTGTGTGAGAATACCGCTTCATCCAGTATATCCAGTCGAGAGGGAGGCGAAGGCGGAGGTCGCCGGGGCGGGTTGAGCCATCTGAGGCTGGGGCTTGGGCTTAGAAAACCCAGGGACATAGAGGGGATAGACTCTGCACAAAGCAAAAAGTGTAAAGTATGCACTTTGTTTTTATTATTTGTAATATTGTTTGAGCTCGGTCCCTGTGGACATGATTTTGCAGAATTCTGCGATTACGAGGGGTTATTGTCTTTATTCTTTAGACAGCGGCATTCACTAATTATATGTCTGCGTTCTTTACAATAATCACAAATTTTAATTCGATTAATGTTTATTTTTATGATAAAAAAGTTTTATTGATTGTTATAAGAATAAGATTTTTGAATATTATATAAATTTTTATTATTATTAGGCGCACTTAACTTAAAATTTACCAGATACAACTTAGATTTATTTTATAAAACATTCAGAAGAACTATGAGCACTTTTATTACATATTAGACATTGTTTATTTAGTTTTAACGATATTTTAGTTAAATTGAATAGTTTCTGTTTTTTAGTGGTATGCATGCGTGCATGAATTGGAGTTTCTACATCGTACAATATGTGAAAAGTTAGAATTCAATCGTAATAAAAATATGTTAAGTGCCAAATCTTCCATGAAAGCTAGTCTACCTCTGGAACCTGTTCTTTAATGTCACAACTATAATGTATATCGGCTAATAGACGTGTTAAACATGTTTCTATGCGTAAATAATTTTCTGTTACATCCTCTGAAGGTAATTTACAATTTTGGGTATCTATTAATAAATGCGTAGAATGCTTCTTTTCTCCAAATGTAGATTTTGAAATTTGTTTGATAGCACTCCAATCGGTGAATTGTTTTAAAGAGCAAGCTAACTATGATTTGGCTTCTAATTGGGAAGTAATAGATTTACATAAAACATTCTGTTGATCTTTAGTTGCCAACGAGATCGCGTTCGTGCAATTTGTAAGAAACTGCCGGTAAATGTTCACGTTTCACCATTATGTGGATCAATAATTTTTGTTAGAACCGGAAGTGTGACCTTGACAGACATTTGATTCGTTGTCTATAAGTTTAGATGACGAAGTCGGAAGAGTAAGACATTTTGGTTTCCTCCATTTTTAGTTTTTTAGACGGCATTAAAATCATATTATATATTTATTTAAGTAGTACAGATCACCAGACAAGTAACTAATAAAACAAAACCCAAAAATTAAGAATATTCAAATAAATGTGTAATGTAAAATTCTGTAAAATGAAATATAAATTTGTAAATTAAGTTGTCATTATTTTCATAAAATCATGTAAAATCTTTTTTTAAAGATAAAAATTAATTGAATGTTGAATATTCTTAAAATCTCTTTATAAAAGAGAGTAACCAATATTGTAAAAGTGATTAACGTAAAAATACAGAATAATATTTCTCTACAAAAATTATAAAAATATCACTCTGAATGTTAAAATATAAAAAAAAATCACAAACACCCCTCCGGAGACGGCTTTCCTAGGGCTGTGAGTCACACGAATGTGCCGCAATATGGCGTCAGTTGCCCGGCGGCTCAGGGAGTCGCATTTCGATGCCGCGAAGTCCGCTACGTCGTCCGTGAGAAATAGAAACTCTCTGTTTCTTGCATTTTCCTTTGGCACAATTTTCTTTATCACAGTTTCCTTTATTTTTCTTAACTTTTGTAGTCTTATTCTCTCTTTCAATCCTTCTCTTTTTTTCTTTCAATATTTCTTTCATTGGTGTGCTTGTTAGAATTTCAGAATGCTGTTTATTCCTTAACGGTTTATCTTTATTAGAGATGAGTTGTGGTATTGAACTTATATTGTTGATGATATTGATGAAGTCAATAACTGTTTGATCATTAGTATTGGTCTCGTTTGATTTGAATGGAGTTGTGCAACATCTGGCGGTTTGTGCCTTGTGACCAGCAGGCCGTTCTGGTGTTGCTCTTGATGTAGATGTTGTCGGGGTTGGGTTTTTAACAGCTTCCACCTGAACTACTTTTGGTTGAAATCCTATATCGCAAAAAATAGATGGACTTGTGGCAGGGCTGGCATTTAGTTCTCATTAACTGACCGATTTGATGTGGTTGGAATAGGGCTCATGTTAGGTGGGTGCTGATCATCTTCTATAGGCACATATCTGGCCTCTTCACCAATGAAGTCATCATCACAAAAAACTCCAGGATTCATGGGAAATATTCTCGTGTGACAAGGTCTCGCCAAGTGCCATCACGTTTAGGGACCATATGAAGAGGTGAAGACCAAGAGCTTTGCGATGGTCTAGCTGTCCCACATTTCACGATGTCGCCAAAAACTTTTTTAGCTTCTTGAAGCTTTTGAGGTGCCAAACGCCTAGGATGACAAGAAACGGGAGCACCCTCAGTGGTCAATATGTGATGCACTGTATTGTGTTTATGTTCACGAAAGAAACTGAAAACAATTTTGACGCTCGATTCAGCCAAAGTTGTAATAGTTGCGATGCATCTCAAACCAGTATTACTATCAACTAGCCTCTTATTGGCACAATCGGTCATTAGTCGATAGTGTGCCAAGAAGTCAGAGCCTAAAATGGCAACGTTAACGTCAGCGACAATGAATTGCCATTGAAAGTCGCGTCGCAACCCTAAATTGAGTGTGTGATTGAATATGGCCAAAGGTACGAATTTCACTACCATTAGCAGCAACTAATGTATAGTTCGACTATGTTGGCTTATTTGCTAACCACTGGTATAGGTAACAGGAGATATCTGAGCCTGTGTCAATTAGGAACCGGCGCTTTGATACGCCTTCGGTGACAAATAATCGGCGACTCTCCGTTAAGCAGTCAGTCGTCGCCGTTAAAGACTGCTGTCCGAATTTCCCGCCGGCAGGGACGGTGTCCAGGTGCAAGGTTTTATGCACTTTGCTGCTTTAATACCAAACTTTTTATGATAAAACACATTTTTGGATTACTGTGAACGGCCTCGAGATTTTTCCCTACATAATTCAGCCTTAAGTGTATTAACCTCATGAGTGAGCTTGTCAAGGCGTCGCATGATATCGTCAAGAGATGAAGGCGATACTTTAGAAGAACTGGCTGAAAATGAGGAATATTCACGCCTGGTGAAACTTCTAAAATTTTGTCCGCTAGCTCAGCAACTTTGTCTAAAGAAAATTCGGACTGAGCGGCCAATATCGCTTGAATATGTTGAGGTAGACGGCGCATCCACAGTTGACGGAGCAAATTTACTTCTGTAGGAGCATTCCCTGCAAGTGATTTCAGATGACGTAAAAACTGCGAGGGACGACAGTCACCTAACTCTTCATCACTGACGAGTAGCCGGACTCGTTGCTCCTCAGATGTGGACAATCTGCGAATGAGCTCATACTTAAGCTTAATATATTTATCTTCCAGTGGAGGTCGAAGAATGATATCTTCGACTTCACCTATTACACGACTATCCAGTTTAAAATGAAACAACTTATTGCAGCTAACAAATACAAGAGAGTTTTATTTTTATACTTTTGACAGACACGTCATTTATTAATATATAGGAGGCAATACATTCAACCTATTTTAATACATATTACATAACACCCCCACTTATTAAAATAAAGTAATTACACACTAATTAACAGACCTTTTCAACACCAAGAACTTTCATAAACTGATAATGTTTCACACTATTTAAACCTTTCGTTAATAAATCTGCAGGCATTTCAGAGCTTCCTAAATATTCAAGTTTAACAATTTTATTATTAACGCAATTTCTAGAAAAATGGTAACGAACATCAATGTGTTTTGTACGTTTGTGATAAACGCTATTCGCTGATAGTTTAAGAGCACCTTGACTATCATTGAACACAGTTATTGTACTCAAGTTATTAGTTATTTCATACAACAAACTACGTAAGTATATGGCCTCTCGACAAGCTTCAGTAATCCCCATATATTCTGCCTCTGTGCTAGACAGGGCTACGGTTCTCTGTTTCTTTGTTTCCCATGAAATAGCTGCACCAGATAATACAAAACATAGACCTGTATATGATTTCCTATCAATTATATTATTGGCCCAATCTGCATCAACAAAACCTTGCAATTCTGAATTACCATTTTTACTAAACTTTAAACCAAATTCTTTTGTCTTTTTAAGATATTTAAATACACGTTTGGCATAGGACCAAGTCGCTTTGTTATAACAGTTATTGAATTGACTCAAAAAATTCACTGAATAAGCAATGTCTGGTCTGGTCAATACAGCCAAATACATGAGACTACCTATAAGTTGTTGATAAGGAAATTGCTCTGAACTATTTTCGTTTCTACCTATATTCAACTTTGCCTCAATTGGTGTATCTACTGGTTTACAGTCAGTTATTTGGAATCTACGTAACAATTGTTCAATGTATTTTTCTTGACTTAAAGTAATACAACCATTTATTTTATCAATCCTGACACACATACCAAGACATTGTTTGACTTCACCTAAGTCTTTAATTTTGAAATGAGATGACAATATTTCCTTTAAATGAACACTTTCAATATCATCATTACTGAACAAAAAAAAATCATCAACATAAATTGCAACAATTGTTCTTTTCTCATTACAATTTTTACTATACAAACATGGTTCAATTATGGATCTCTTATAACCTATATTAATAAGACAATCATCTACTTTCCTGTACCACGCCCTTGACGACTGTTTCAACCCATATATTGCTTTCTTTAACTTTAAGATTTTACCATCATATTCTGTACCCGTTAAACAATCGGGTTTTTGCATATAAACAGTCTCATCAAGGTCACCGTTCAAGAAGGCTGTAGTAACATCTAAATGAGTCACATTTAAATTTAATTTCACTGACAATGCAAATAATGTTCTTAATGTAGTATGCCTGACCACAGGTGAAAAAGTTTCTGAGTAGTCAATACCTCGCTTTTGCATAAAACCTTTGGCTACTAGTCTCGCACGAAAACGCACTTTATTTTCACTATCATACTTTTTCCTCAGAACCCACTTACACTTCACTATTGTGCTACTGTCTTTTGGAGGATCCACTAACTCCCACGCACTATTATCTTTAAAACATTGAAGCTCTTCATTTATTGCACCAAGCCATTGCTCTTTCTCTTCACCTCTTAAAGCTTCCTCTAGGGATAAACCGCTAGCATCATCATAGGTATCCTCATCAGTACACATATTTAAGTATCCATAACGTTCAGGCTTTTTCCTTAATCTAGCTATAGATCTCTTTTCCTTTACAAATTCATTTGATCCAGTCGAATCTACATCTTCATATTCACTCGGAATATATGTACTATCTGTATTATCAATACCCTCAGTATCAATATCTTCATCAAGGAGTGTATCCCCCACTGAATCTAAGCACTCTTTATTAATGTTCACATTTTCATCAACAGGTACAGAGATTTCAGATTTAATTTCATTTTCCATTATTATCACATCTCTACTGGTTATTACTTGCTTTGTTCGTGGATTAAAGACACGATAACCTTTGACATCTTCTGCATACCCTACAAGAATATGTTTTTCTGACTTTTTATCTAACTTCTGACGCTTCTCTTTTGCTATGTGAACCATAACGTAACTTCCAAAGATTCTCAAATGGCTAACATCTGGTTTAACTCCAGTCCACATCTCAAATGGTGTTCTATCATTGAGAGAAGACGCCACTGTCCTGTTCTGTAAGTATACAGCTGTGTTTGTTGCCTCAGCCCAAAAGGTTTTACTGAGTCGAGCATCAAATAAAAGGCACTTTGCTTTTTCAATTATCGTCCTATTAAAGCGCTCAGCCAAGCCATTTTGTTGTGGAGTATATGCATTTGTTTTTTGATGGATTATGCCATGTTTGTTCAAATAATCATCAAATTCCTTGTTACAAAATTCCTTTCCATTGTCACTACGAAGTATTTTAATTTTCCTGTTTAACTGGTTTTCCACCTTTGCTTTATACCTCAGGAAGCAGTCAAATGCATCACTCTTCCTCTTTATAAAATAAATATGAGTCATGCGACTAAAATCATCAATAAGTAATATGAAGTATTTTGACCCACCTAATGACTCATTTTCCATAGGGCCACAAATATCGGTATGCACCACTCCAAGTAGTTCACTACTTCGTGAGCCGACATGATTAAAAGGTAGCCTTGATTGCTTACCTTCGCAGCAAACTGTACATGACGACTTAGTAATCTGGACTTTTTCAGGAAGATCCATACCTTGTACTGCACTGGTCATCTTACTCATGTACTTGCTGTTGGCATGTCCTAATCTGCGGTGCCATGTGTTTGCTGACACCACTGGTACAGCCAGCACCTTCTCAGGCATCCTTAACTTATATACTCCATTACATAATGTTGCTAGAGCTACCAGCTTACCACTTTGATTGTAAACTCTGCAGTCACTTTCGGTAAATGCAACTTTATTGCCATTTCTAATTAGTTGGCTCACTGACAATAAATTCGTGGTTAAGCCTGGAACACATAGTACACCGGAAACTGGTACGTCGAATTCACATTCGTCGGTTTCTGTAACTATATTTACTTCACCAGTACACAATACTCGAGCCTTGGCGTTGTTAGCAACAATAATCTCTTTGTTTTGCAGGTATACCGGGTTCCTAACCCACTTCTCGTTAGCCGTCAAATGTGCACTTGCTCCTGAGTCAATATACCACTCCGATTTGTTAAAATCTCCACTCAAGAATACGGCACTGAACGCATTTGTTCGTTTTCTCAATGTTTTCTTTTCATTGGATGAACTACTTTCATTATTTATGCATTGATTTCTGTAATGTCCGTATTGTTTACATTTGTAACATTTGATGTTTGATTTGTCATTATGTGTGCCCATAGACATTTTATTGTTGTTACGGTGGTATTTTTTCGAACTCGCAAATGCACTGCTAACTTCATTCTTGATTTCTGTCACATCCGTTTCCTCCATGTCCATTAATTTTGACTTAATGGCGTCCGTTGTAATTGGAATGCCAGAATGCTCAATGGCCATAATCATTGGCGAAAACTTATCTGTTAATCCTGCTAGCAATAAACACCCAATCCACTCATCACTAATTGCGAAGCCGGTCCCACTTAGTTTCTGACCAGTTTCGACCATTTGTGTTACATACGACGTCATAGAACTGCTGTTTTCTAGGCGAATTGATATTAGACTACGAAGCAAACTGATACGTCTTGCGAATCCCGAATCGTCGAATAAAGTCCTCAATTTATTCCACAGCTCTTGTGACGTGTTTATATTCTTGATATGGACGTAGAGTGACGAGTCAATAGTTAAAATCAGTTTAGCCTTCGTTCTTGCGTCATCTGCGGCTTCCAACTTCTTCCCAGCAATAGGTTTCACGCAATGCAGCATGTTCTCTAGGATGAGAAAATTCTCCGCGGCAAAACACCATACTCCATAGTTATGGCGTCCTTTCAACTTCGGCACGTTGACTAAATAGTTTGTTGATGATGACATTTTCGCGATTGCGTTGCTTTTACATACGTACACATACAATAAACTATTTAACTGTCCTGATACACTTTTCTACAACTTTTAACTCGTTTTTTACTATGAGTCTGGGCCCATAACCTAAAATGAAACAACTTATTGCAGCTAACAAATACAAGAGAGTTTTATTTTTATACTTTTGACAGACACGTCATTTATTAATGTATAGGAGGCAATACATTCAACCTATTTTAATACATATTACATAACACAGTTGGGCAACAACGTAATTAAATTTGGTTAAATCAGCAGATATACGTGATATAGTGAATTGTGCCTCCACCTGTTCAAACCATATAGCTGCTCGGTCAGCCCAGAATGGTGGGAGTTTGACCGCCACCTTGCATACCGAAGGAGATTGAGGAATAGGAACTGAGTCAGCAGAGAGTGTGTTTGTGTTTTCAGGATTTTGACTTTTGTATTTCCGCAAGTAAAATTGCATTTTGCTGATACAACAAAATATTCTCCTCCAATAAATTCTTATTGGTCTCCATTTGTCTAACTGGAAAAACCAGAATAGAATAGCAGGTTGTAAAGTTTGCTAAAACTAATGAGATTATATTAGTTACAGAAAATTAAAATAAGATAAAACACACCAATACAACGATAAATACAGAATACCAAAAAAGAATGATATTGTTAAATTACAAATTTATACTATAAAAATAAATCAGTATTAGTAAAATTTAATACTAATGGAATTAGTCCCACAACCATGAACCAAAAATCTAATGTTAGTTAGAACAATGATAATAAACGCAACAAAATGAGAACAATAGGTTAAAATGTATGCAGGAATTCATTATTACCACAGTAATATACAAAAAGATATAAAAAATAAGGTGAACCACATAGACCCCTTAATACTAGACCATTAAATTATGTAACACTATATATGATTATGTAATTGTACAGCTGGTTTAACAGAAATATTACTAATTAAGTGCGATGCAACATTTGAAACAGTATGAATGAAATGTTAATAAACATGTAATAAATTATCAACATAATTGGTGTGAATTATCCGACTCGAAAGGACCAATTTTTGGTGTGAATATGATCCGGCTCGAACCGAACTCTTCAGCACCACTAATCTGCGGTGGTTAAATGTGGACTGTATGTTTGAAAAGCCGCGAGGGCAAGGGTAGGCGGGAGTTATGGCACTGCGACGGGGTATGGGACTTGCGAGGGGCCTCAACAGTGATGCCGGTGAGGCCACAGACAGAGGTGAGGCCAAAAATAGCCTTACCCTCTTGTGATCGGTCGAGGACGACCAGGACCATTGGGTATGGGGCTTTGGTACGGGGGTGGTACACCCTATGTACCTCTCGGACAGGAAAGTCTTGCTCCTTAAGGGAGCCTGAGACATCATCGGTCGATAACTCGACCGGGACACGTCTAACTACAGCGCGAAGGAGGCGCTCTTCTTCCAGTGCGTAAGTAAAATAAGCGAGCTTCCTCTCTCGGAGAAGAGAGGTAAGCTTGCGGTGGTCGGTGGTAGATGAAACTTTTACTTGAATACCTGCAGGCGTATTCAAGGCGGACGTGTACCGGATGTTCTTCTCGTTTAACCGAGTGGATATCGTCATCCAGGATGCCTTGTCTTGTATAGTAACCGGGGGTGGAGTGCGGGGCTTCTTGGTCTCGGCTACAGAACCCGTAGCTCGGGCTTGGGATAAAAGATCGGGACTAGACCTACCTGAGTGAGTCGGCTTGTGATTGGCTGAGACAGACGCACCCTCTACTTGTGGCTTCTTACTTACCGGGTAATCCATACCCGATTCGGAATCTGAGGCGCGCGAGGTGACGGGAACGGGCCGTTGCCGCTTTCGGTTTACGGTTGTAAAACCATCGTTCGTGATTGCGGGTGACGCGCCGGTATCGAGCTCCACATCGGAATCGGAGCTAGAGTTTGGGATGGTAGCTTCAAGTACTCTTCTATCCTCCGGGATCTCCTCAGACAGAGATGACGCCAATGACGCGAAAGAATTCATCGTAGCCACACGGGGCACGCATATAACATTTTCCGAGGACGTGGTAGCGGCATCGTTAACGAATTCCGTGAATAACGATGGGGTGCGAGTAGCGACAAGATGTCGCAACCTATCGAACTGTTCCTGTAGTGACGCCATGCCGTAACTTTACGGGCACGGTGCGATACAAAATAACCTCCCTGCCTGAGGGGCAGGGGGGTGCGCGTAAACAAATTTTCGGAACACTTCACACACTTGTAGACACTGTAAACTTTAACACTTGGGTCGCACTAAGAAGTGAGGTTTACGATCACAATAACAATCGCACAAAACAAAAACAAAACACTTCACACAGGTGCGTTTCTTGGAAGTAATCGAAGTTCAAAAACACAATAGTATCGAGCGATGAGTCACTCGAGCGTACTGCGCACCTGAACGACAATTTATTAGTTCGCGGAACAACATCTGGCGCGTAACGGACAGGTCCGTAACGACGGCTGCTGGATCGGAACTCTCACTGCGCACACGCTAGCGCACGACGCGTACTTAACGCTACTCGGCTGTATGATTAATAATGGCACGGTATTGCGTCCGTGTCCGACGGCTATAGAAACAACACTCTTCGCGGTGCGGCGTTGCAAAGAAAATTGTGTATATTGGGACGGATATTAGGCACAAAAGGAATAGGAGTTGCCCTCGCGGATTCAAACAACTATATTGCTACCATAAATAACTACCAATTCCCCCCTGCCTTGAAGGGTCCCTTCAACAAAAAATAAAAACAATGGGCAAAGAGAGATATTTGCGGTGCGGGCTACGTGTTAGAATTATACGTAATTTTGTGCGGAAATACAAAAAAGAACAAAACTTAAACTACGTGCGTAACATTAAAATAAGTTTTACAATAGAAAATAAAGAAATAAACAGAAATTAATAAAATATATATTTACTAATGATTACCCTACTGCGTTGGCAGCGGACAGAGTCGTACTACTGGACGGTCATATATGCCTGTTTTAGTCTTCACTTGGGCTACACGTATGACACCATCCTTGCCAGAGTATAACTTGGTAATAATACCTAATGGCCACTGAAGTGGCGGTGCGGTTTCAACATTCAGAAGAACTATAGTCCCTACCTGCAAAGGTCTACTAGGAGTATTCCATTTCTCACGAGTTTGCAAGTTGTGAAGGTATTCTGTTTTAAAACTCTTCCAAATGATTGCACAAGCGAATCCATTAAAGAAAACCGGGTAGTGAGCTTGGCTTGTCTCTCAGTGAGATCAGGTGCAGGTAAGAATGCTAGCGGTGCGGTAGAAAGAAAATGAGCGGGGGTTAGTGCGGTTAACTCCGACGGATCAGAGCTCAAACAATACAAAGGACGACTATTCAACACAGCTTCAATCTGAGTGAGAACTGTGAGCATCTCTTCATAAGTTAATATTTGTTTACCAATTACGCGGAACAATAAGGATTTAATACATTTGATGTTTGATTCCCAAATGCCACCAAAATGACTGGCAGTGTTAGTATTCATTTGCCATATTATACGATGCTTAGCAAGCTCGTCACAGAAAATTCTATAATAATTATCAGGCACTAAAAATTTATGAAGTTCATTTAAATAGGCCTTTGCAGAAACGAAATTTTTACCGTTGTCACTATAAATAAATTTGCAAGGGCCGCGTCTAGATAAAAACCTTTTAAAAGCATCCAGAAAAGAAGCAGAACTCAAATCAGAAAATGCATAAGTATACCTTTTGACTACGAACTCCATGTTTTCATGTCAAAGTGATATATAGAGGGTCTGCATAATCAATCCCGGTATGCGTGAATGGTTTGCATTCTTCTAAGCAACACTTCGGTAGATCTGACATGGCAGGAAATGTAGGTTTTGGATTAACACGAAAGCAATTACGGCAATTATGTATACGCTTTCGAATCAAACGTCTAGCGGATAAAATCCAAAACTTATGACGTAGAATCGATATCAATTTAGCGTAAAGAATTACAGGTCCTACCAAACCCAAAACATCGTATAAATGTACGGTTACGGATAAAATTATTCGTTTCGTACAAAATGTGGGTGGTGTGGCGGTTACAAAAATAAACTAATCAGAAGCCGGAAGCCACCGAAGACCCAAGATCTTATATAAATTGTCGTCATCGAAAGAGATGGAGCCCGATAGGCGGTGAGAAGCGGGTATGTGTTGCAACAACTCTGAAGAGGTGCTGGTCCACTTTACTAAGTCGAACCCACCAGCCTTATAGAGTTGGATCACATACCCTGTGCCATCGTAACTGCTTCATCCAAGGATGACGCAGACGAGGCCAGGTCATTCATGTACACATCTCTTTCCATGATAGTAGCAGCATCTGGCAATTTTTTACGTTCATCACTAGCGAGTTGCCAAAAAGTACGTATAGTCAAGTACGACGACGAACGTAAACCAAATGTGACGCGGTTAAACTCAAACATTTCGTGTGGGTCATCGGGGGTAAAGCGATATAAAATACGCTGATACCTTCGGTGCGATAGATGTATAGAAATACATTAATACATTTGTTTCACATCAGCTAGGAATGCGATACGAACATTCAAAAGAATGACAAAAATATCAGCTTGTAAGTTACATCCCGTGTATAGAATGCCATTAAGTGACAGCCCTGAATCAGTTTCGGCACTGGCATCCAAGACAATGCGAACCTGTGTCGTGCATTTATCTTTACGGATCACAGGATGGTGCGGTATAATATAACCAGGCAAGTAATATTCATCGCGAGGAACGCGCGACAAAATGCCCTTTTCTAAGTAATCACGAATAATTTTGTTATATTGTTCACCTAAGTCAGGTGACTTCGAATATCTTCGTTCTAGAAGTAAAAACCTTATTTTAGCGGTAATGTAAGAATTTCCTAACCTTTGTGGATCCTCTTTAAACAAATGAGTAACTGAATAACTACCGTCCTGTAAGCGCTTGGTGGTAGACGTGTATATATCCTCACAAGTCTGGTCTTCAGGACTCAAGAAGATTCGTGACGGTAGTTCTTCGGTAGCCCAAAACTTCTCCACTAACTCATCAAGAGATTCTTTTGTAAAAGTACAGATCGTGCGGGTAGCGGGGGGAGACACAATAGGTGCGTCACCCATGATTAAATATCCCACAGTAGTCTCTAAAGCGGAGGGTAAATTATTTATTTCGATAACTTTATCAAATAACAAAATTTGTAAATAAAAGTTTACACCCAATAATAAATCGATACAACCGGGCTCATGAAATGAGTCATCCGCCGATGGTACGTCATGTAAATGCTCTAAAAAGCTTAGATCGACGCGCGAGTCTGGGAGTTGTGATGTTATTTTATTTACTACCATCCGCTGAATATTATACACGTGCCCGCTGTCGAATCGAGACGTAAACGTGACATCGGTAATACCCAAAATCTTTTGTGTTACGCCTCCAATGCCGTGAACTTCGGAAAAGCGGTTTTGATTGCATACGAGTACACGAAGTGATAAGCGCGTACAACAATCCGCTGTAATATAATTACTCTGAGAGCCGGGGTCAATCAGGCATCTCAATAAATGCGAGCGGTTATATTTATCAATACAATTTATTTTTGCGGTGCCCAATAAAGTGTTTGTTATTGTGCGGTTAACACTGTCACAAGAGACAGTGCACATTGATGCATTACTGTTCAATTTGGATGTCTCAACCCTATGGTTATCGCACACAGAGTTGAGTATAGCGGTTGGGTTGTTCGGACGACGAGTGGCCGATAAGCGACATATCGAGTCACGAGCAATAGCGGGAGCGGGATTCACATCAGTGTGTGCGGTTGTATAAGTATCAGAAACGACCAAATTACTATTATTAGATATAGGGGGCGGATTAAAGTGCAACAAAGAATGATGTCTGCCAGAGCAAAATGAACAATTATGTTTAGACTTACATACGAAAGTTCTGTTTCATGCTTAAACAGTTGTTACAATAATAATTACTTTTAATAAAATTATATTTTTGATGCGGTGTTAATTGCATAAAGGAAGAACAGTTATAAAGATGTTGATGGTTACCCGTTTTGCACAAAGCACATTTAATTAATTGATTATTGTTGGTGCTCGTACTACACCCCATCTCGGTATTTACAAATTATTTCGTAGTTTTAGTTTGTGTGGCTGATTTGTTATGGCGTAAAATTACGGCAGAATTGTTATTAATTGAACGCGATAACACCTTAACTTGCTCCTTTACAAATATTATAAGATCCTTATAAGAAGGAATTTTATTTTTACGATACGTAATTTCAAACAATTTAACTGTCTCAGAATCTAATCGTTGCAAAGCGAGATGTAATAAAATGAAATCAGTCAAGTCGCTAACTTGTAATTGTTTGTGCGTCTGAACCGCTGAATCAAAGCTGGTTATAAATGCGTCGACATTAGATGCACTACCAACAGTCAAATGCTTAAAATGCAACAACTGGTCAAAATAAGAACTGCCGAGGGAGCGAGGATCATCATATTTCTCAATTAAAGAATTCCAGATGATTAAATAATTATCCTCGGTTGGCGGGAGCCCTGCACAGATAGATAACGCCTGACCGGATAATTTTCCAACTAAATAATGTACTTTATCGCTATCAGTCAAGTCAGGGTCATCATGAATCATACTTTTAAATTGCTTGTAAAAAATAGGCCATGTTCCCACATCGCCTGTAAAAGA
The DNA here is from genome assembly GCA_035772565.1 of Antheraea assamensis. Lineage (NCBI taxonomy): Eukaryota > Metazoa > Arthropoda > Insecta > Lepidoptera > Saturniidae > Antheraea > Antheraea assamensis. The sequence goes on along the minus strand of JAQQSE010000046.1, from coordinate 104,187 downwards.
AATTAAATCAATCGGAGGAAGGTATTTTTTAATGCGTTGCGGGTGTGAAGTTTTGTGAGTAGTAGGGTTATCTAGCTGAATTAATTCCGATAAAGTTTGCTGTATGTAACAAAACATTTCATCAAATGATATAAAAGACTGGTGATTAATTTGAGAGTTTGGATTTATTTTTAGATATAATAAGTTATACGAATCCAAGACTGTTTCAAAATCTTTACGTAAATTGTCAATGTTTGAAGAGGTATGGACAAATAATTTACGTTTAACCTCATCCGTAATATCCATTGACTTATCATAAATGTTTTGCATTCGAGTAAATAACATGTCACGCTTTGATTGTAACAATAACAGATTATTACTGTCTTCATCGCATGCTTGTTCATATTTCTCGTCAACCCTTTTCTTACGCATTTTAATATATTGTCAAAAGCGGTAAATAAACTACAAAAATAAAAATGTGTATACAAAAAAAAAACAAGAGAAAAACCTTCCTACCGTGATTATATTTGTATTCTAAAATAATAATTACGCAGCGCCTGAGTAGCCGCTAGGCGCCGCGCCGTGAGCGAGTTATAAAAACCGTGTGGGTAAATGTAAATAAAGTTAATAATTAACTTATAAGATGCAATAATATGAATTGAATACTGATCACGCGGGATAATAGATAAATGAATATGCTGCCAATGCGGGATAAATATTATAAAGAAATTGACAATGTATTCTTATGATTCAGCACAAAATTACGTATGCACGTAGGCCCATAATAAGTTTGCGGGTGCGATTAAAAAACGAAAAATAACCTTTATAAAAGCGTTAACTGCCAATGTAAGTATGCTATAAGCGAGATATATTAATCTAAGGAAAATCTAATGTTAGAACAATGATAATAAACGCAACAAAATGAGAACAATAGGTTAAAATGTATGCAGGAATTCATTATTACCACAGTAATATACAAAAAGATATAAAAAATAAGGTGAACCACATAGACCCCTTAATACTAGACCATTAAATTGTGTAACACTATATATGATTATGTAATTGTACAGCTGGTTTAACAGAAATATTACTAATTAAGTGCGATGCAACATTTGAAACAGTATGAATGAAATGTTAATAAACATGTAATAAATTGTCAACATAATTGGTGTGAATTATCCGACTCGAAAGGACCAATTTTTGGTGTGGATATGATCCGGCTCGAACCCAACTCTTCAGCCCGACTAATCTGCGGTGGTTAAATGTGGACTGTATGTTTGAAGAGCCGCGAGGGCAAGGGTAGGCGGAAACGCTCAACCGCGGGAACAAAAATATACAATCAGTTGAGCTACAAGGATAATGAAATATACACACTTACTTGGCGTTGAAGTTGCGTCACACCTCGGTTTCCAGAGCTGCTGCGGTGGAGGATCCTCTTACACACTCGGAACTCGATGCGTAGCGATATACTCGTATTGCGCACACGCTAGCGCACGACGCGTACTTAACGCTACTCGGCTGTATGATTAATAATGGCACGGTATTGCGTCCGTGTCCGACGGCGATAGAAACAACACTCTTCGCGGTGCGGCGTTGCAAAGAAAATTGTGTATATTGGGACGGATATTAGGCACAAAAGGAATAGGAGTTGCCCTCGCGGATTCAAACAACTATATTGCTACCATAAATAACTACCAATAATGATTACCGCAACATTGCCTTCGATGCCTAACTTTGCCTAAAATATAAATATCCCTATAACTCTTTTATACTTTTCATTTGCTATACGGGAACATAGTAGGTATAAAAATTAGAAATCTGGCAACCCATGACAAGTGCCGCCATTGCTAAAACGTCATACAGTTCATATCAGTAAGCCGTAACAGCATCAGACGTCTCATAATTTTTTTGGCGCCAGTAACTTTTCATGTACGTTGAATAATTATATTGTTATTTGATTATTTTAAACGTATTTTTGAAGCTACGATATATCTTTACTAGATTCCGTACGTATTAATGACCAAAAATTCGATAAAATTTTAATTAGATAAAGTTTAGGCAAATTTGAGAATTGAAATCAAAAACCTAGGACCTATCTTTACCTGGTATAGGGTTGTCATGTAGGTATTTAATATGTTATTTTATTAACAGTAAATATAAAATATCGTTATTTTTAGTAGAATATATCTATTCCCTGAGTTATAACTTTAATAGTAATTATTTATAAATAATTAAAATTAATAATTAAATTTTTGCCTATTAAATTGCGAATCCAAAAATGTTATTTGATGGAGATTACTTTTATTTGTTAATGTAAGTGATAACTATTTCTTTACTTTTTGCCTTAGTTAATAATAATGGAAAAACGAAGAAAGCAAGGTGCTTGACGTTAAAGATTTCAATGCAAGGTTACTCCAAATAGCCATTGATTTGGTGGCGAATAAGTACCTGACGTCGTTTGAGGCCGAAAAGCAGTTTGGCATTCCACGTCGAACAATATTGAACAAAAAAAAATTAATACACCTTAAAAATATAGGTTCCCCTGCACGGCTAACCGAAGAAGATGAAAACAAAATTGTATGAACAATAATCCTTTGTGGCGAATACGGTAGTCCTCTTATCTTACAAGAACTTCGTGTGATAGTTTATGACTATTTAGTAAAAAATAACAGAGAAGAATTATTTAATAATAAAATACTGGGAGAAAAATGGGCCCGAATGTTTATTAAACGTCACAAAGACTATTTAACCATGCGTTCTACACAAAATATAAAAAAGGCTCGAGCCACTAAAACGTCTCAAGAATAGTTTGACAATTTAACTGTTTCATTACAAGGCGTAAAGCCTGAATTTATATTGAACTACGATGAAACTAATTTGTCGGACAACCCAGGGTCATAGCGGTGTATATTCAAAAGAGGTACCAAATATCCGAACAAAGTTCTCAAAAACAGCGATTTCCATAACGTTCGCTACATCTGCTGATAGTACATTATTGCCACCGTAAGTTGTATACAAAGCCGATAATTTATGGAAAAATTGGTGTGCTAATGGGCCTCCAGGTACCAGATTTAACAAAACGAAATCTGGATGGTTTGACAGAGAAACCTTTGAGGATTGGTTTCTGTTGAAATGGTTGGTTTATTTAAATAAAAGATACAAATATTAACATCATAGTTTTATTTTAGAAGCACATTTTTGCGCATTGCAAAGACAACAACACAAGAAGAGAAAAAAAATCTTCACGGGAAACTTCCCAAATTAGTACTAGATGCCGCCACTTGTACCATTTGAACGTTAATAAGATTATAAAATTTACCTTATTACAACACGCCTTCTTAAATTTATAATCTTAACATTTTACAACACATAAACAATATTTTAAAGTAATTATCTGAACTCTAACTAAACTAATCTTAATTCCATCCTATTTTTCAAAAATTTTGTTTTATCTAGACTCTTAGTTAACATGTCTGCTAAGTTACATTTTGTATCAATTTTAATAATATCAATTAGTTTGTGTTCATAATTCTCGTTTATATAATGATACTGCACTTCGATGTGCTTTGAATTTTTGGTAAAGTTACCATAGTTAGCGATTGCAATTGCATCTGAGTTGTCTTCATACAATTTTATTGGATTACAAAGATTTATATCAAATGACTCACTTAGCAAATTTCTTATAAAAAGTACTTCAGTTATTGCCTCTGACATTGCAACATACTATGCAAAAGTCGAACATTTAGTTACTGTAGTTTGTTTACGTGTTTTCCAAACAATCTTATAATAAAACCTGATGTAGATTTCCTATCCACATTATCCCCTGCATAGTCTGAATCTACCATACAATCTAAAATATCAGCATCTGCATTATCATAATATGTTAACTTTAGATCTTTAGTTTTATACAGATATTTTAACACTCTCATTGCATATTTGTAATGTGTTCGGTTATAACAACTTTGATATCTACTTAAATAATTTACACTGTACGCTACATCTGGCCTTGTGCCCTTACTAATATACAATAATTCACTTATTAAATTTCTGTACTTGATACTTTCATCTATCTCACTAGCTTGCTCTAATTTTAGATTTGTTTCCATAGGAGTATCATATAGCTTAGTATTTTCCAAATCATATTTTGCAGCCAGATTCAATATATTTTGTTTGACTTAATGTTATCACATTTTTATCATCATTATACTCAATATCTATGCCAATATAGCTTTTAATTTTTCCCAAATCTTTCATTGCAAATCTTTTCATTAAACTTGTTTTTACTTATTTTATTTTTTTCTTTACAACATATTAAAAAATCATCAACAAATATTAATATATATATTGGATCTTTGCTTGCTCTATTAATGTTTGTATGACAAACAGTAATCATAGTTACTTCTAACAAAATTCAAAGTTTTTATAAATTTATCAAAACAATAATACCAGACTCTCGGGATTTCTTTGAGACTGTAACGACAATATTGCTGACATAGTTTTCGGAGAGCTGTCGTCGGTGCGCCTTGCACGGCCACAGTTAGTGTTAGTCTGACCGGTCCGGGACGCGTTCGCCCGCTTAATTATATCTGTACCTCAGAGGTATAGAATATTATGCGCCAAAACACACATTTTACAGGAGAGACAAAAATGCGAGGCATAGATGTTGAACGCGATGTTACGCGGGCTGTATGCGAGATATAAGTATGAACTAAATTAGGTTTTTTATTGTTTAAGTAGGTAATATTTAATATAATTACTATATTGTAATAAAGTTATTGCTTGTATGATTTTGTGGACTTGAGGTTGTTTACTTGCAACAGAAAATTAAGTTGACGGTATAAATAAAGCATTATGTCATCATAATGTTATTTACCTCGGCATAATACATTAATTTCAAGTAATACTCAGGGGCATAAAGCATCATATGTATGTATAGAATCATAAAATTATTTCAAATTTCTTTATTTATTTATTTTCTTATGTAATAAAATAGAAACATTCATGAGATCAATCATTGGACTTCTTAAAATTAACACAATTGTTATGTACTTATCTAATTAAAATATGTTTATTATTAAGCAGCAGCTTCAGGTAGGTCTGGAACATCGCCATTTGGTAGATTTTTGTAGAAGTCATGAAACATGGAGGGAATCCACTGTAACGATTTTTGTAAGTCGTTATACTTTAATTTGGAAATTGGCCTCAATGTATCTCGAATAGGTTTTGGTGTTGGCATAGAAAATCCTTTTCGTTTGTTTCGAATAAAACTAACTTCACTAAACATTTCGTCTTGAAATGATGTTTTATAGAACATTGAGCCCATGTGTTCTTTTCGAAATTGCATCCATACTATATTGGAATATGGCACCGTTTCTCCAGATTCCGATTTTTTTCGGTGTACAAAAGGCGCTGAGAGTCCCTCACAAAATGCTGAAAATTCTTTGAAAGAATATGTTTCCATGTTCACTACACTTATTTTGGCATTTTTGGAACAGCTTTTAATAAACTGCTGCCAGTCCCAAGGTGTAACTATAGGAAATTCTTGTATTTTTTTCTTTTCTCGCTCGATAATGGAATGGATTACGTCCACCTCCATGTGCGTATGTCCTTTCAGTAAATACTTGTGGTTAATTATCTTTATATTTTGATTTGATAGTATCCACAAATACGCCATCATTACAGAAATATTTTTATTCTGTCCGGCGCAGTTGTCACTCCATATCGTCACTTCTTCTAATCTGACATCTTCAAGCCGTTCAAAAAACTTGACTAATCCAGAAGCCATCTCATTCCCGCCACGTCCTGCTACAGTCTCGTCCCACATAAAGCACCAGCTCTCCTTGGCTACAGAATCCATAATCGTGAAGTTAAAAGTCCACAACTTCCTAAGATAAAAACTTTGGCTATTTGTCAAATAAGGTGTAGGCAAACACTTTTGTAGATCAACTGTTAACATTTTTTTAGAACCGTGACTCTATTGCATCGACTTTGTCAAATCCTTTTAAGCTATAGCGGAGGTGTGATTCCTGAAGATGTTTATCATGTTCAGCTTTTATGGCATTCTTATCTATTACATCGGTAGTATTTTTTGTTTTAATTACAAAGCCATCACAATCGTCGCACGTATCATTGGCTGGAGGATTAAATCCTAGATTATACTCATTCTTGAAAATATGTCTATATAGCCATGCCTTTGCAACATTCTCCTTCGGTATATTCTTTTCGGCACAAAACTCTACATACAAAGCATACAATTTTTCAATATTTAGATGACTTCCAAGATACAGTCTTTTAGTTCTGTTCCGACTATAATGGCTCTCATATTTGGGTATCATATCAATGTGGTTACGAATGCTTTCTTTAATGGCTTCTGCCGTTTTATTAGGCGGTGGATGTCTTCCTCGTCTGTCTTCTTGAACAAAGCCGTGTGTAGATTTTTTGATAGCATTTCTCACAACAGTCTCAGAAATTGCCAAGGTATTTAAAAAAAACTTTTTGCATATCTTTTCGGGTTTATCGTTGACCAAAAATGTGTAATTTAATGTAAACGATCTCTTAGGTGGGTGTTCAGGATCGCGACGTCTAGATCTAGCAGTTTCAATTTCTGTTACCATTGATATTATAAATTGTCTCTTCAAATTCCAAGTCATCTCATTACTGTAATATTTTTGAAATATAGCAGCTCTGGCTGTTTCATCTACTCGTTCAGAGCATTTCAGTCGACAGTCACATACAGGTTTCATCTTTTTTTCGGGCACAACTTTACCTTTCTTAGATGTATATGATTTTCCTGTGACAGCTTTAAGTTTTCTAACGTTGCACTTCCATTTACAAATATTTCTTTTTCGTTTTCGACTCCCTCTGCTCTCTGATGAAGACGATAAAGAAATAGTTTGAACATCCATAGAGATAGGGTTTATGCATGTATTTAATCGATTTTCTGAATTTACTTCATTGTCGGATAAGCTGCTACAGCTAGTTTCTGGTACAAAAATTTGACTTCTTCCCGGAAAATCATGATCTGGTAAATTTTCGTTAGTGTCTGGAACATAGTCCTCATCTGAAGGTGAAAAATCTTCTTCAGAGTTGCTGTGTACACTGACAAGGTGATACGATTTAGATGCATCTGGTACTTCGTTTATTGAAACAATATCAATTAGCGACCCAGACTTTGATAGTTTTGTCTCTTCATCAGAAGCATCTATAACACTATTTTTTTTGGGCGATGGTACGAAATTATTAGCTGAAGTATCATTTAAGATACTGGAAATTGACGGACATGTGTTTTCATTAAAAGCTTTTACTACTGTAGCAATTTTATCGGGCAGAGGTAAAACATTAGACGAAATATCAGTTAATAAATTGGAATTTGAAGGTTGTGTGTCTTCATCGGTGTCATCAACTATTGTAGCGAATACTTCAGGCAATGGCGTAACTTGGTCAACTCGTTGATATTCTACTTCTTCAACATTGTAAGTCCTTGGGGAATCACCATGGAGGGTAAGGTTTCGCTGTAGGAAATCATATTTATTCGAAAGCCCTGAAAAAGAAAACACTATGTAGTCTTATCAAGCCATTGCAAGAAAACGTAAATATAATTAAATGTCAATTTCCAGGACGAAATGTATCTATCAGTCGGTCGGTCTTATCACCTTATGAATTTAAAAGGTCAAAATAATTCGTTGCTACGTGTAAGCTAGGCAAACAAACCAACAAATATACTATCACATAAATATTGTAAGATCTGAATATTAAAAAAATAAAACCTTGCATATTCCGTGAAGATCAGTACAGTAACAATTTATTTACCGACACATTTTAACAAACATTAGCTAACAGATATTATTGCCTAGAGCCTAGGAGCGGGCTTTAGGTTTTCTCCCTTAATATTATTAATTTTGCAATTTGTTAGTATGAATAGTTGGTATTAAATCATAAACAAACGAAAAAAATCCATAAATAAACTCTTTTCCCAAGTATTGAAAAACGTACCTTAACGCACCTACAAATAAGATTGAAAATGGTCCTAATCAAAAGTGTGTATTTACGGGAGATACTATTGTTTACCCTAAAAAGCTACTCGCTATGTTATAAAAGTAATAGAAAACTTCCTTACCATCTCCTGAAGTTTGGTCAACTTGTTCTTCAACAGTAGCTAGCTTACATAATAACTTTCCACGTGAAAACATGTCGATGAAACCATGTAAAATAATTTTAAAGCATTATTTGCATTGTGATTGCACGCACGATACGCAAGCACTGACAAGTTCACGGCAGACACGGCGCGGCGCGCGGCGCGGGCCCCACGCTGCGTTTAGTGGTAAAAGGCATTAAGTCCAATTAAAAACATTATATTTGCGCGACGCTTATGGGTAAATAAACTTATGATCCTTTGAGATTCTAGACCACGTTAGTATTTTTGGATTTAATATCATATACAATGTTTATCTTTTAATATACTACTCGTAGGAGTTAATGCTTTATACCACTATGTAGAACTGATTTTAACTATTTTATTGGTACAAAAAACAAGATTTCGTAAAAAATGGAGTTACTATTGTATACCTCTGAGGTACAGATATATATTTAAATTGTACTTATTGAAATACTACTATTAATATAATTATAGATATTAAAACACATTAAGGACTTTCTGTTAAAACACTGACACCCGATAGATAACCAGACCGTCAAAAGACCATAGAGAGCCTTTTGCAATTTGTAAACTTTATTACCTCCTGTTTCATAACCTTCTGGTTGATTCATATATTCATAGTCATATTTTTCTCCTTTGTTTTAGAATGTACATAGTCCACAGTCCTTTGTTCTTCTGGAATCACGTCCAGGAAATCTATGTAACTATAACTTGGTGGTAAGGCTCTGAGCAAGTATCTTATCTTTTCAGGTTCATTAATTTTACCTCCGGCTGTTTTGAATTCATTTATGGATTTTTCAAAATCAACAAAGAATTCCTCTACAGTGTCGTAGTTACTTAACCTTATCGCTTCCACTTTTCCTCGACATAATTTGGAGAGATGTTGATTGAATTAGGTACATTTTGTCGAACTTTTGTTACATGTCAAAAGCTGTCTTGCATTCACATACATAAACATCAGTTTATTCTATTTGAGATTGTACTCATAATAATAGTCCTTGCTTTCAAATCCATCTTTTTCCATTCCGTTTCTGCATTTTCATATTTCACCGGCATCATTCCAATGCTTTTTTTTTTGACTGGCAACATTTAGACGACTAGACGTGAAATTTGTGTTTTAGTTAAATTTAATTTATAAATATTGTATAATTAGCTATTATATAGAAGTCTGTGTTTACGCATAAAATATAAGTTTCTAGTATAATAATATTTACATATATTAATCTAAATCTAAAGTACACGAAAAGTGAAGTAATACAACAAGGATTTTGTCAACGGTTTTACGACGTCTTCAAATTTGAAAAATCTTAGCAATCCGGGGAAGTATTTGTGAAGATATTTTAATATATACTTATACATTACCAATTCAAAGTACACACAAAAACCATTTTATTTACTTTTCAACGTTTCACACTGTGAACAACGTCACGTATAATATAGGCAGCGTATGTCTCGATTTGCTTGACAGTTGTGGAAGCAAATTCGTAGACAAAATTAACAAATTGGCCTTACATACATACATCATTATACACTCCACATATATACTTCACTACCCTACACATACTATCCTGAACTTATGATATAAAAAATAATATCCCTATACTATTTAACATTCAGCTTTTATTCATTTATTTATTTATTCACTACTATTCTCACTTTATTTCTGAAATAGTATTTTTTTTTTAATTCATTTAGAATCCTGTCTCATACTATTCTGTTAACTGCTCATAGTTCAGCTTCTGTGCTTGCCTTTTAGGTGTTGTGAAGTTACTACCATGAGCAGAGTAATCATGACCCGCAAGGCCACATCACAGGATACTGAAAATAAACTAAAATTAGCTTTAAGTGAACTCAAGGCATCTCAAGACCTGTGTCAGCAGTTGCTACAAGAACGTGAAGACAGTGAGATTGAAGTGAAAAAAATAATTGACAAAAACACCACATTAAAGAGTGAACTAGCTGAATTACATATTGAGTTGATGGACACTCTTGCTCAGCGTGATGAACTGCAAGGGGTTTTAACATCATTGAACCACTGCAGCGATACCCATGAGCAAACTTTAGATCATATTAATAAATTAGAATATGAACTTAATAACTCCCAAAAAGTAATTAAATTAGTGACCTGGAAGTTACAAGTCAACTACCAAAAAACAATGCAAACACATATTCTGTTTGATGAATTGATAGATAGTAGTCCTAGACAAACTCATAATCAGCAACAGGCTTGTCCTGGCATGAACAGTCATAATAAGTTAAAAAGATACTCGTATATTAAAATAAATAAATTTATAAATAAGTGTTATAAAAAAAATAATTTTAGGAAATTAAGGCGGTCAATTGCTGTTATGGTTAGGGAAAAGTTAAATTTAAAGCAAAAATTAAAAAACTTAAGATCAGTTTCTATAAAACGTCAAGACAAATATAACAGTGAGATACAGCACTTACAAGCAGAATTAAAAAGTAAAGAGACATATATCAGGACACTATGTTCTAAAAATGAATGTTCACAAAATCATCTTAGTGAACACTTTGTGTCAGTTGATGAGTTGATGGGGACCATGGAGGGGATTGAATTGCTCAACAAACATTCTACGTTCAGTGAATGTAATAGCTCTAGGTCTCTGTGTAACATGCAGTCGCCAGTGATTGATGTAGCACAGGAATCAATTCCCATACTGTCTTTGTCCTCTGTAGTTGCTCATTCCTCTTCTAAAACTGTTAAACTAGACACAAAACAAGTGGGAAAGAACTCTATTTGTAATAAAAATCAATTGCTTGGGAGTGCTGATGTCTTAGCTGTAAAAAAAAAACATTTGTTTTTAGTGATGGATTAGGTAAGGATATGGGGTTGATGTTGTCACAAAATTTAAAAGATGACATTATTAATTATTGTATGCCGGGTGCCTCTTTCACCCAAATAATAGAAAAAATTGTAAACACAGACTTTGATATTAATTGTAATATCATAATATTGATAGGTAATAGTTTAAACATAAAAAAGAATGATTTATACAAATCATCCGAAAAACTATTATTATTGGACGTAGGGAAAATAATGTTGTGTGCTTTCCCTTATTCAATATCTTTAAAAGAAAAGAATAATAACATTCAATTGTTAAATAACTGTTTATACAATCTGACATGCCCTCATAGTGACAAATTTATATTTTTTGATATTAATAAGTTTATTAATAATTTTGTATTGACTTGGGAAAATTTTTTTCTTACCAAAAAATATAAACGTGAAATAGCTACATTGATAGCTTATAATATAAATAGGTTAGATGACTCAGCATATAGTTTAGCTAATGAGCTGCGAATAATTTTTTAAACCACTAAATAAGACAAAGGAGCAGTGTTACATCTCATTGTATCATCAAAATATTAATCGCTTCTCCAGCAAAATATAGATATAGATTTATTATTACATAGAGAGAGATTAGATATATTATGTTTCACAGAAACTTGGCTTAAACCAAATAAAATGCTGTTTGATGTACCTTGTTTCTCTATAGCCAGCACGCACATTTAATCGAACAATCACTGCCGGTGGTGGTTGTATTATATTAATTAAACATAATTTAAAATTTAAAGACCGGAAAGTTATATATGTAATCTCTCAATGGACTGTGTTTGTGAAGTGGCTTGTGTAGAGATGGATGCATTAATTATTTTATGTGTTTATAGACCACCTTCATCAAATTTTTCTCACTTTTTACAGAAGATGGAGGAAATTCTAATAAGAATATTTAAAATCAATAAACAAGTTTTAGTCTGTGGTGACTTTAACATAGATATTTTAAGTAAGTCGCCAGAGGTCACTAAGTTCATATCATTATTTAGGTCATTTAACCTAGATCCTCTCTTTAATGAGCCAACTAGGATCACGTCTCAGACTGCATCTTGCATAGACAATATATTTACTAATTTTAAAACCATGGACGGTAGTATTATTACTGGGATACGGTCTGATCATAAAGGACTACTCGTTAATATAAATTGTGACAAACCTAGTACTGACTGTAAGAAAACTGCTAGACGTGTATCAAAAAGTACATTAGATCGTTTAAATTACAATGTTTTACAAAAATTATCTGAAAATGTTTTTAGTAATCAAGATCCAAATTCAGGATTACGATAACTTGTTTAATATTATCAGGACTGAATTTAATAAACATTGCCCAAGAAAAGTTATTAGTGTAAAAAAAAGATATCATTTTAGTGAGTGGGCTACCACAGGAATTAAAAAAAGTAGCGACCGACTATACGATTTGTATCATAGGAGATCATTGACTAGCAATGAATCTTTCCATGCTTATGTCAGAAATTATTCAAAAATTTTCAAGCGTGTTTGTGTAGCTGCTAATGCTAATTTTTTACGAAATAAAGTTATTGAGTCTAGTAATAAGGCCAAGACTGTCTGGCATATTATAAATAAAGAATTAGGTAAAAATAAAATAAATGATACTTCGCATAATTTGAATGTCGACGGAGTACATATTTCAAATAGCTCAGAGGTAGCTACTGTTTTCCAAGACTATTTCACAAACATGCCTTTACAGGTAACAAAAAATATTATATCATCAGCCCATGGTGCCGTATCATTTTTAAAAAATCATTGTGCACCTGTAAATTCAAAATTTAATTTCACATCTATTGATGCAGGTGAAATAATAAGGACTTTTAAACTATTAAATTTGAAACATACCGAAGAGATATGGGGAATGTCGGTAATGGTAGTTCAATCCTTAATTATTAATATTATTCTCATTTTCTAGATTTTTTATTTTGCTCTCAAAACCGTTAATCGTCTTTTGTAAAGTATCCAGCTGATCCGATAAATATTTTACACTGTCTTGAAGTGGATACATTGAGGCAGTTAATAGGTCACAATTATCTGTTAAGTTAGAGATTAGCTTCATAGCTTTTTCTACTTTTAAATCGAGTGACGATAACGCCTCGTTAATTTTTACCATTACATCTGTTTTAAAGTCTTGGAGTTCAGACTTTTGTTGTTGTAAAATATTGTCAAATCTGACTGGAGAAGTTTTTGTACTTCGCTTAAAGAGACTGTCCTCATTCTCGTTGTCGATTGGATCACTCCAGTTTCCTTATCCAGGTTCGATTTATTGCAACAGGGTCCCCGCCACGAAGATTATTTAGTAGTGGTCATTTTCCTAAAATTCACTTCCCTGATACTGCCGCAGTTAAAATGGTATAGTTTTTTGCAGTTACAACATATTATTTCTTCGCTATCGTAAATGGGAGTACAACATTTACTACATTCCATTATGTTAACTTTCTTAGAATAATGATGACACCACAATCACAGTTACTGGAATTATAGTCAATTAAAGTGGGTATTCGAAAATATATAAGCTTGAAACCGTAAATTATATTTCACCTGTTCAATTCGTAAATTTCTTGATATAACAATATCACACGTTCACAAGCCCGCAAGAAACAGATTTATTATGGTATATACTCAAACCACTGTTCTTTTACACTAAATATGTAATAAATATACGGAGCGTCACTCGTACACGTACGTCACTTGAATCAAACCTTCTTTGATTTCGGAGTTAGAGGCTGAACATTCAATCATTGTTTCAGATCTAGGTGGGAGAGAATAAGTCGGTTCGTGTAATTGTAATGGTATCTGAACGTTATTAATAGTGAGTGTATTTGTGTTATAGTTTATATTGCAACTAAAGGAATTCAGCATATCCGTCCCAATTATACCATCAAATGGGAGGTTAATTTCTTTGATTACGTGGAATTTATGAAACAAGATCATTTGGGATTTTCCATCTGGTAAGTGTAACTCTAGTTGGAAGTGACCGAATGTTTTCGTCGAATTATGATTACTAGGTTCAATACCTTTCAGGTTAATAGGTTCCTTTATGAGGTTAGGAATGTTATGTAGTCGTGCGAATATAATGAGACTCACAGTTGCCCCAGAGTCAACCAATAGGGTAAGTGGAGTCCTGGATAATGGAGAAGTGATCTGTATAACGGGGAGTAGAATGTTACATGAAGTGCTAAATTGGAATACCTCGGTTGGTTTGCAAGGTTTAGTACATACAGCAAGTTTGGTTAATGGTCGCGAGGTACTAGATTGATTCGGTGTATTACGAGGATTCAGTGAATTAAGATTCAGTGGATTTGGAAGATTGAGTGTATTAGAAAGATTCAGTGGATTCGGTGGATTAGAAGGATTCAGAATATTCGGAGTATTCAGTGAATTAGAAGGATTCAGTTTGTTTTTACAAATGGCATCGATTTTACCCATTAATGATCCCGCACGATACTGGACGGGTAGGCCTGTTCGTTTAAATTCTGCGTACGAGTATATACTTCATCAGAACCCTGTGTTTCGGGCATGTTGATCATGTGAATAGGTTGATGTCTTTCTTGAAATTGACGATTTGAGACAGGGGATGATTGATTCGGAGAGTTTCCGAGTCTCCGGTTATTGTATTCTCACTTGCGACAGTTTTCAATGGTGTGCCCCACATTTTTACAATATCGACAAATAGGTGGATTAGAATAATTCGGTTTAGGGTGCGCATAAGCTGGGAATCGAGGTCCGGAGAAAGAAACATTGTTGTTATTTTGCCTACGTTGCTCGGAGTTGTTAGATGTGCTAGGGGAGTTAGTAAAAAAAATCTATTTGTAATGCCTATAATTTTCTCTTCTGCTGTCGAGATTGATTGCTTCATTTAAGTTATTAGGGTCTCTACACCTGACAACTGTTGATAACTGTGGCTGAAGGTCTATCATGAAAACATTAAGAGCTAAATCTTGCATAGCGGCTACGTGACCGGATAGTTCGTCTTTTTTCCTAGTTGGGATGGAAATGTTAATTTCGGTTAGAAGTTTGTTCAGACAAGATTCGATTCTAAGAGAGTATTGACTCACGGATTCATTACGACCTTTTTTACAT
Organism: Antheraea assamensis; assembly: GCA_035772565.1. Lineage (NCBI taxonomy): Eukaryota > Metazoa > Arthropoda > Insecta > Lepidoptera > Saturniidae > Antheraea > Antheraea assamensis. The sequence continues at coordinate 89,104 of JAQQSE010000046.1, read as the reverse complement.
TCCTGAAGGTCTGAAAGGAGATGTGCGTAATATTTTACTTCCCCAAACTGAATTTTTAAGAAGTCTTCTAATTGGGACCATTTCGCGAATTCTTTGATGGCGCATGCAGTCTCTGCTTTTCCCTCAAGACGACTTAAAATATATTCGAGTAGGATATCTTCTTGATGGAGGGAGAAAACCTCCTTAAAAAGTTACCGTGGGAGAAAACCACGTAAAAAAGTTACGGAGGGTAGTGCCTTCGGGCGGCGGGAGGGAGGAAACCTCGGTAAAAAGTCACCGTGGGAGAAAACCACGTTAAAAAGTTACGGGTGTTGAGGAGACAACCTCGTTAAAAAACAGACGGGAGGCCTTCGGGCGGAGGGAGGTAGAAAACCTCGTTAAAAAGTTACCGTGGGAGGAAACCACGTTAAAAAGTGACAGAGGGACGGCCTTTGGGCGGAGGGAGAGGGAGAAAACCTCAAGAAAAAGTTACCGTGGGAGGAAACCACGTTAAAAAGTGACAGAGGGGAGGCCTTCGGGCGGAGGAAGAGGGAGAAAAACCTCATTAAAAAGTTCCTGTGGGAGGAAACCACATTAAAAAGTGACAGAGGGGTGGCCTTCGGGCGGAGGGAGAGGGAGAAAACCCCGTTAAAAAGTCACCGTGGTAGAAAACCACGTAAAAAAGTTACAGGTGGTGGTGGTTGGAGGGGGTGACCCCTTGACTGCCAAACCGGACCAAGGAGGGAAGGGGCTGGGGACCTGACTTTCCATTGCACATTGGTTCGGTAGACGGGTAGGCAGCTTGACCGGGCTGTCGTCGCGGTCAGGGCGTTCGCGCTGGGCCTTGTCGCCGGGGTGGCATGGTGCTTGCTTGTTCGATCCCGTGCCACTCCATAGCGCGGCAGACGGTATCTTGTGGGTTTTTTTAGTCAGTAAGAGTCTGCCACCCCACAGCTCCCCAGGGCTGTGGGTGTCCAATGAAGGATTTCTTCCCACATTAAAAAAAAAAAAAAAAAAAAGGATATCTTCTTGACTATCAGAAGCAAGTTGTATAGCGTTGCGGCAATTATTTAAGAACGGTGTTAATTTTTCTCGGGAACCATCGAAGGTTCCTACAAATTTGATTAAGACGTTTAATTCTATTTCAGACATTTTGGCCCTATGTTCTTCACCCTTTACGTCTCTTGATTTAGACATGTACGTATATTCAATTAGTAACGCTTAATATTAATTTTACAATTAGTATATTTATGAATCAGAGTTGTAGACAAAGTAAAGATATAAAATTACTTAGTTAACAAAACACAATAACACAGTAGAGACTCGGCGCTATCGATTCTTGGAAATTTGTTGCTAAGTAAGATATGCTCGGCTCATCGGTTGTTATGGTTTAGATCAGGGCTGTCCAAACTACATGGGACCCAGGGCCAACAAAAATGACTCAATACATTGGGGGGCCGCAAAATATTTATAAAAATAAAATACAAGTAACTTGAGAGTAACCGTGCGTAATCAAAACTTTCGTCGCGTTGAATGACAAGTGACAAAGCCCAATAAATGAACAACGCGCGGTATTGGGTGTACCTATTATACGTTCCGGGAATTCCCCGAGTTCTCGAGTGAATAGTGTTGTGTGCGGCATAATCGAATATATATCCAAAACATTTGAATTTCGTCGCAAGAAAAATAATTTACTCATTTCATGTATTTAAACAAAGAAGATAAAAAAGATTCTGCGGGCCGCAATAATTGATGCCGCGGGCCGCATGCGGCCCGCGGGCCGTGGTTTGGACAGCCCTGGTTTAGATAGTACAGTAAGTATAGAAGTTTTGGATGCGGCAGATTGCATAAAATTACGGCGCTTTGTGACACTGATATTGAACACAAAAGTTGGTAGTCACAAGAATATTTTAACTCACAGGATTCCCAGGAACAAGTTCTTTTCTTTTCCGGAGCTCCCGGGATGCAGTGATAAATATTAGCGGCTACAGTGATAGCGAGGTCACGATTTCTAGTTCTTCCGGGTTTCAAGCTTTTCGACGAATAGCGATGTAGGTGGATGTGATATTTTCTTTCAGGCTGCGTGTTGACGGTTCTAGGTTTCCTTCGTGGCTCAGTGGTGAAATCGAAGTAAATTGTATGTGTAGTAAAACTGTAGGTGTTAGTTGTAAATATTAAGCACTATTTAACATTTAGTTCTGGGTGTTTAATATAAAAGTTACGATTTTATGACATTTTTTCACTTCACACAAATCAGTTCGGAGGTTTCATTAGTCCAAGGATATATTAAATCCCTTTGCGCTGCCACCAATGTTACACGGGAACTGGTAAATGTCTTCTTAAAAAAAACGATTTGATTAGCACTTAGAATAAAGTTTAATAAAATATTACAAAAGTATATAATTTGTATACGACCGGCGTGAAAGAGGAACGGAGACCCACTGACTGAGTCGTTTGCGGTTGCGCGGGAGAGGGAAGGTTGAGGAAGCTGACTTTGCAGGAAAAGGGAGTACTAAGGGAAACAGGGAAGAGTAGCAAACATAACAGTACGTAAACAATTATTACATATTATAAAACAAAGTCGTCCGACGCGTCTGTCTGTCTGTCTGGATGTTCGCGATAAACTCAAAAACTACTAAACGGATTGTAATGCGGTCTTCACCAATAGATAGAGTAATACATGAGGAAGGTTTAGGTATATAATTTTTCAAGGTTTTTTTGGAAATTGTTAAAAGAATCAGAAAAAATCAAGCCGCCTTAAGCGTTTCATACACATAAGTATATATTTTTTTATTACCAGGGCAGGACAATGTTCGTCGGGCCTGCTAGTAGGTAATAAGATCTGATCGTTCTTAAATGATGTAATAACTAAGTAATAAGTAACTGTGTAATAAGTAAGTAATACTGTAAAGTGACAATATAAACAATGTTATATGAAATGAAGTCGTTAGAAGCGGCGCTTATGGCCCGTTTACAGGATAGTAATGCTACTTAGACAGATGAACTGCCTACCATTGTACTAGGTCTGCGATACGAACCGACAGTGGAATTAGTGCAGGAGAATTAGCCTTCGGAAAAACTTTACGTTTACCTGGGCAATTCTATGACAGTTCAGAGGATATAGACCGGAACGATACGTATAGTTTAGTCGAAAAGATTCTTGAGACTTTCAATAGTTATCGTCCAACGAGCGATAAATTAAGTTCGCGAAAAATATTTGTTCATACTGTGTTGCAAAGTTGTGATTTCGTATTTGTTAGAGATGACTCCGTTCATAAATCACTAAAACCTCCTTATGACGGACCGTTTAAAGTATTGGAAAGAGGACCTAAGATTTTTAAAATTTAGTTACCCAGTCGTTAAGCTCGCATTTCGATAGATAGATTTCTTCGTAAAAGAGTTTGAAACACCAGTTTATATTCATAATATACCTAACAACAATAGTACTAAGAAATTACAGGGATTGGCGCAACAACTGTCACACAAACACCAGGTAACTAGGAGCGGCAGAGTAATCCGATCTCCTGTGAGATTTATGCTGTAGGTATTTTCACGTTAGCATAAGCGAATACATTTTATAAGATAGGTACTTTGTTACTAATTATTCCATGGGAATAGATTTCGTGTTAGTTATTATATTTTGATGTTATTTATACAGCTTCGAATAGTAGAAACATATACACTTTCCAATGACGTAGATAGACAATCGGATGCAAAACAGTTAAATTCTAATTGAGTCGATATTAAGTATATATAGATTTAACATTTGATGATATACATAAATATTAATTCGAAGGTAATGAATAGCAATTTAATGTTATATTTAGAATTCTGGAACATAAGCGCATTTTTAAATGAATGTAGTATTAAGTTTTTATTATTTACTTGGCTGAAAGTATCTTTTTACAATATTTGCGCAGCACATTTGTGATTTAAATTAAGAAATTGTCAAGTAGGCAGAATTGTGTAAGTAATATTAAATACGTATTTTAAATACACTCTTGCATGTTAGAATCAAAAACGTATAATTTGATAATATTTAGGTATAATGGTATTTTTGATTGGTAACTTACGAAATGTAGTTACATATTCGTAAGTCAGTCATAGTTGCGTCAGTCTAAGTAGCAAGCGGTTGCTTTAATAATGGGAGGATAATCCAAAGACAACATAGCAGTGGCAAAGGCTCAAGTGAATATCCGGGGAGTTGAGCCAAAAAGTGAATTCAATGGGTATTACACTAATTACATTGGCGGTGATCATAGTTAGCCTGGTATTATATGGCATCCGACTATTGTGCCACCGCCGCGTCAAAACCTGGCTTCACCGGGAAATTGTCTCAACAAATATGAGTGCACCTGTAGTGCGAGTCCAGACCGTACAGCAGCCAGCTGCTGCCGCCAATGCAACTGCTGCACGCTCTGTATATTAAAGTGTGTTAACGCATATTACTATTACGTAGCCCGGTGGGGGGAACTGGGAGGAGGTGGAGCACCTGGCCACGACGGCCACAAACCTCGTGGTCAGGCGCATAAGGAGGTTGAGTCTCAAGGTGGCTCTCGAGAAGACCGAGGCCCTCTTGTTGCATGGGCCTGGTGGCATAATGGTATGGCATAATGGCATAAATAATGGTGGAGGGCACCCGTATCAGGGTGGGGACCCAGATACGGGCCTCACCCTGGACGGGCGCTGGCGGTTCGAGTCCTATTTTGTGGGGTTCGGACCGCGAATCACAAGAGCAGCGGGGGCACTCGGCCGATTGCTCCCCAACATTGGGGGACCGAGTGCCGGGTGCCGCCGACTATATATGGAAGTCGTGCGGGCGATGGCCGGTTATGGGGCTCCGGTGTGGGCCGACGCTCTCGGTGCCGCTAATGTGCGGGCGCTGCGTACTGCGCAGCGTATTGTGGCACTAAGGGTGGTCAGAGGGTACCGCACCGTGGCCTCAGCGGTGGCCTTTGCGGCCGTGTACGAGTTCACGGCGGCAAGGAAACGGCTGGGGGAGCCTACGGCTCCCAGGGAGGTTGAGGCCAAGAGGAGGGAGGGCCGGGAGGTGGCAATAGAAAGGTGGAGGCAGGACCTGGCAGACGCGCGGTTCGGGCGTTACACTATTGACGCCGTCCGCCCGGTCCTGCCGGAATGGTTTATTAGGGAGTGGGGCTACCTGACGTTCCGACTGGTGCAGGTACTCACCGGACATAGCTGTTTTGTTTGGTACCTGCACCAGATTGCTCGCAGGGAGCCCACCGCCGCATGCCATGAATGTGGTGCTGAGGAAGATACCGCGCAGCACACTCTGTCTGAGTTCAACAAATATTAGCTGCCAAACAGCGGATGCAAGAAGCGTTTGAACACATTAGTAAGGTTACTTACTAACCTTTTTTTTTTTTTTTCGTGGGGAAATCCTTCATGGACACGCCACCCTCCCGGGGGAGAGGGTGGGTAGTGTGAGACTCCTACTCACTAAAACCCCACGGTGTACATCTGCCGCTATGGGATTGGGGCGGCACGAGATTCATCGTGCCGCCCCAGCGGTTGGCCCGGTGTCAGACAGCGTCACCGGGTCCCGACCTTGTCAGGAGACGACCATGTACACACCGGTCGTCTCCTCCGTCCGCCGGACCTGTGCAATGGGAAGATGGGTCCCCTGACCCACCCTCCCAGGTCCAGCTAAGACGGTGGAAGGAGGCGAGCAAAACGCCCCCTCCTTCCACCGGTCCTCCGTTGGCGGAGACGGCCACTCCGAGGGTCCAGCTCGCGGACCCTCTCCGCCGCCTCCTTCTGCGAGACGACTTCCTCGCAGAAGGAGGCTACTGCATTCCACATACGCTCGCTGCCAAGCATGGCTTTTACCACGCTCGGCAGCGAGAGATCCACACCTACCGCCGTAGCCAGAATGCGGCGTTGCTCCTCCCACGCAGCACACTCCGACAGAGTGTGCTGCGCGGTGTCCGGCTCAACGCCGCATTCGTGGCACACGGCGGTTGGCTCCCTGCGTGCGATCCGGTGCAGGTACCAACCGAAGCACCCGTGCCCGGTTAGCACCTGCACCAGACGAAACGACAGGGAGCCCCATCGCCTCGAACACCATTCTGGCAGGACCGGGCGGACGGCGTCGATAGTGTATCTACCGTAGCGCGCGTCCGCTAGGTCCTGCCTCCACCTATCTAATAACTCCCTGCGGAGTCTCCCGCGCATAACCTCTACCTCCCTGGGAGCTGGAGGCTCCTTCATCCGTTTCTTGTCCGCCGTATAATTATATACGGCGGCAAGCACCTCTGCCTCCAATTCCCAGGGAAGGGAGCCAGCGAGCACCATGGCCGCCGCTGAGGACACCGTTCGGTACCCTCGTATCGCCCTCAGTGCCACAGTGCGCTGCGCATTACGTAGTGCACGTATGTTAGTGGCGCTGAGGGCGTCGACCCACAACGGTGCTCCGTAGACGGCCATAGATTTCACGACTCCCGTATAGAGGCGGCGGCAGCTAGCACCCGGCCCCCCCGTATTGGGGAGGAGTCGTCCAAGTGCCGCTGCCGCCTTAACTATGCGCGGTCCGAGCCCCTCAAAGTGGGGCTCGAACCGCCAGCGTCCGTCTAGAGTGAGGCCAAGATACTTCATCTGGGCCCCCAAAGGTTACTTACTAACCTTACTATTGTTAATCTAACAACCTCCAACTACATGAACAAATGAATATGAGATATTCGGTAACTTGGTGGCAATTAAATTTCAAAAAATTAGAAACCCTTCAGATAGGGAGGTTTTAATTAATGATCGTTAATTTTTAACGCCATAAAATCATCCATGATCTAACAAGAACGTAATATAAGAAATTCTTGCACATCATCGCGTGTACAATATTTACAGGTATTTTCTCCTAAAATTCAACTTGATGTAAGGACACAATCACGATAATCTTTTATAACTAAAAACCCACACCATCCCAAAATGGTCTTGTTCATTATAAAAGTAGTTACTCATATTCTCAAGACTTACCAAATCAATATCGAGATTACAATCAGAGCAAAAATTAAGAAGAGCAAAAACCCATATACTTGAAAAAAAAATGTCATAATCCATAATTATACTTGAACTAATACCGTGCTAACTGCCATTGTTTTAAAGTATATAATATAGCGGTATCCAGAAGAAGAGTGAATAAGTATTGACTTTGCGAATGCGTAACATCCTAAGTCGTGCCCTCGCTTTCCATCAGGCGTAAGTAAGGTCGCGCAGAGTAGTATAAAAAAAATACAGAAGCTCCTAATACAAATGATTTATTCTGACGTTGAGTACTATACACATTTTATCGGCTATTTTAGACATTAACTGATTTGGTATTTGAAATAAGTAATGTAGACTTGGGAAATTTCTGTAGCCCAATATCTCAGTATTATTACTAACTTTATTTTTGAATAGCTAGTTATAACAAGCTATACCCTCCGTTATTACGATGTGCCAATTTCAAGTAGCTGCCATAACATATTTACTCGTATGTTTTGACTATCAATTAGCGATAACCTCCTGCTATTTACAGTTTAAGAGGGTATGTAACGTAAATCAGCCACACACACACGCACACTTGGAATCCCGGCTTGTCCGCAATGTTTTACCAGCACACCGACGCACATATACGAAGCGCCGCGGCCTAAAGAGTCAATGGTGTTGCGTACGACGAAGCTTCCGCATCTAGTAGAACTAGCTGGACCAATTGCCTAATAGGGACTACGCAAGCGAATAGAGGCGCTTCGTACATACGAACACCTTCTGGTCCGTGTCTCTGTATTGTGAGTATTATGAGCGTTGTTACGTGGTGTATCAAATAAACGGTCTTCAAAAGTCTCAAGTCGTTTCAATTATGCACTGGCGACCAACGTGGGGCAGACTACGACCTACATAACGAAGACAGGACGACCTACATAAGGAAGAGTTACTACGTATCCTGTTAAGAGTCAAGACACTGCAAGCGATATCAAGGGAGACATAACGACCTTAAGTGATGCACAAATGGCTCACCTGATACAGTCCATAACTTCTGCGTCTACACGCAGAGGTTCAATACGCTAGTTGCACGCATACCTACGATAGATCCTGTAGCCAAGATGACCTGGAAACCTTCGTTTCATGAGTGAGCACTTTCAAAATTGTTGAAAATATCGCAGATAGTGAAGCATTGATGGGTATTCTGCTTGTTTTGAACGGAGAAGCGGCTATATGGTGGCAGGGGGTAAAAGATAACATCAGAACTTGGGATGACTTTGTGCAACGATTGCGTAATGCATTTGCACCAAAGAAGTCTGCATACGTCATACACAAGAAGATAATGTGTGATGAGCAGCCGTCGAATCTGGGGGCTTAGACAAGTTGCAAACATTTTGTATCTATTCTCTTTCTACAGTCGCAATTTCCTAAGCGTTAATGATAATTGAAGGAGATAATTCAGCATCCAAGATTACACATTCATATCGATCGCTCAATCTACAATGCCGTTAGACAAAAAGCTGATTTTAGTATGTGATAAGTGATCCCAAACATCAGTTCTGTCAGTTTGTAATGTAAACAAAATCGCGCGAAATACATATAATATCTTCTAAGTAGCTGGGTTACGCAAATGTTTTAAGTTATTTGAAAAATTATTTGATGTTTGAAGAGGGAATAGCTTAGATATAATCTTCTATATTATTTTATCGTTGGTCACAGTGTAGTTGATAAGTGTTTTTAACACTCTTTTTAATTATAATTACTATATATTTGTTGCGTCTTCGCGAAATATAGAAGTTATTGAGGATGGATTCGAGATCTCGCGCAAGCCCGGAACAGTTTGCTGCCTTATTACAATTCATGGAAAGGTTCGTAAAATATTAATAATTTCACATAATTTTTATTCCTTAGTTATTTGAATCTCTCATACACACACTCGAGACATAAACAATGACTTCATACATAATATGAACTAAGTACTTAAAAGCAAACGTCTCTATGGGGCCCTTTGTTTAATAATAAGTCCCTTATTATGTCGTCACGTAATATTCTACCATGGTTTAGCCATGGCGATTAGGCGAGGCCTCAACAAGGACCTCAAGGTCAGATAAAAACTGATCGACTTTAACTGCAACTTGAAGAGTTTTTCAACTCTATGGGTGGGGGAGGGGGAGGGGGAGTAATAAAATCTATAAATAAGTGGAAAAAAGTAAGTTTCTACCAATACTCCTTGGGTAAAGCTAAACATAAAATTATATTTAAATAGTGTCATTTTTACAAAGTAGACCAATTTTTTACATAAGATTTATTTTAACAATTACTTTATTAGTAAACCAGTAAATCATAAATAACATTATGAATGCATGACAATTAACTCGTAGATTAATATGTAGGTGTGGATTGATTGGAAGACAAAGGTAAAAAAAAGCCTTGGCTAAGCGCTGTGATGCCTCAACTACTGGTGGTGGTCCAAGCAGAAGACAAACTCTCACTGCTTTTAAGTAAAGGGTGCTGAGCATAATAGGTTCGTCTGCTGTTGTTGGTCAAGCTGGAATCGAGGAGAGAGGGTTTGATGTTAGTTCTTTTTTTTGCTTATCATCTTTTTATGTCACGTCATTATTACATATTTAAATTTCTCAGGACCTATCATCAGAAGCAAATTTACTGCGGCAAAGAAACAATTCACTGAATACAGAATTACATCCACATACTTCTACATTAATTGATGTAATGTTGGAATCTGTTCCTATATCCTGTATAGAAGGTACTATATTTATTGTTGTTGTTATTATTATAATATTGTCCCAATATATATTAATAAATGGTATACTAAAAATGAAATGTGTCTATATAAGATACCATTTTATTGCAATTATGAGTATTTCATGTACAATATTTAATTCTTGAGGAAGGACAGAGTCAACCACCCCTACACAACGTCCTCCTTATAGAGATCGTCCACTGCAACCACCTCTAGTATTAACACCCCAACCGGCCTCAGCATCAGCGTAAATGCCGACAACTATATCACCTGCTAGGTCCGTGTCGCATGGGACTGAGGGGCAGCGGCGGCGTGTTGTAACCCCTGCGATTTCGTCTCGTTTACAGCGTCAACACCACGGTGTTGCAGAAATTTTAAAAGACGTAGAAAGACACAAACTCCTTTTGAGAGAGCCACAAGCGAATTTGTGGCGGTCGAGCAGCGTCGACTACAACTGGAGGAGGAACGTGAAAAAAATCACAACGAGAGGGAGAAAGAGCGATTGCACTTAGAAGCTAGAATAATTAATATGGAGGAAAGTCGGAACAATATTTTAAGCCGATTAAGTGATATTCTAGCTAACTTCACTCAAATTTTACCGCAATTAAGACCATCATCATTACCTTCAACAGTTGTTTTATCAAATCCTTTACATGATGGTGATAGTCTTAGTTAATTGTGGACATATTATGTACAGTACAATGTTCTTTATTCCAAGTATATAATTATGGTGTTTCTTAAGCATATAAAATAAAAAAGTACATTATGTATTTATTCTTATTGACTTGTGTTAATATTTGTTGATTAACTAAGTCTTCAAAGAATGATTTTTTTAGTTTATAATAAAATTGTAAAATAATCAAACTGAAGCCTTTATTTTGTTTTTAATCTTTAAGACTTATCTTACTTATTTTAACAATTTTAAAAGTACAGGCACAAATTGAAAAACACAGTTTTTAAAGATTATTTTAAATGTTGATTTTTATGCACTGTAAACAAGTATTATTCGTTCGTTCCGAAACATTAAGTTATAATTTCTTTGACGTTTTTATGTTTTTTTAAATTTGAATTATTAAAATGTTGCGAATGCGAAAACTGTTGTAACTTTTCCTATAACTATAAGCTTAATAATTCTACCTTATTTAAAAAAAAATGGAAAAGTTTGAATTTTCTATTAAAAATTCGGATAGAACAACATACGATTCGGTTCAGTTCAAGGATTATTCGCACATCCCTAAAAATAAAAGTGTTACCATGGCAACGGTTATAATATTATTGGTTACTATAACAACGGTTGTCTAATGTCAGGGACTATCGATGTCTGTAGGAGAATATTCAATTTTAACTGAAAAATGTATTTAGGATAGGTTTTAACTCAAATCCGTTCTTAGTGAGCGTCTACGTTGCAAAATGAATAACTATGGTAAATTTCAAGTCAATCGAACATACAGTTTTGGAGAAATCGTGATGAGTCAGTCAGTGGTATTCCGCTTATATATATATAAAAATATATAGATAATTTATATTTTATATATGGTATAATAGTTTCTCATCGCAAGGGAAAATTCGTTACGCATAATAGAATCTCTGCTTGTATTGAGTTATATATTATTAACGGCCAAGATACATACAATGTTCTTCTCGTTAGTGACAATCTAGAGAGGCTGCTGCTCCGTACGAGGTGTTTAGTTACAGATTTGTCCAGGCTTTTTATTTTAGATCTTTGCTATTTTTTCTTTTTAAGCAAGCCCAAACACCGCTTCACGTTTTCTTTTGTCTCTTACGCATTTTTTATACTTTTTTTGCCGCCTTTCATTCATTTACATGGTCCCACCAGCGCCATCAAATCGGTTAATGAAATGTAATGTAATTAAACAAATTGCCTTGCCAAATATTTTGTATGTAGACTGTCTCTCCATGCAAAAATTTGAAGTATTATATGTTACAACGTTGTATCTAAAGTACTGTTATGCAAGAACAATGACTCACACTACTGAACAACAAGACATACAGGACTTGTAGTCTTTATCATAAATACCGAATTGAAATGACAAGATAGTCATTTAGAGAGTAATCCATTTTCAAAATGTATTTATTACAGATAAATATGGGAAAAACCTAGTTATTTCACACAAACAAGGTCCTCACCAAAACTTTGCAGCGTTGTTAGAGACAAAAGGAATTTGGTGTCTGGATGACACGTTCTGAGAAAATTAAATGTTTCGATAGAGCATTTTCTCTATTATAGCGCTTCTACAATAAAGAGAGAAAATCGAATTTATGAAGATGCTAAAACAAATAAAAAATTAGAAATTTTTGAGATTCAAAAATAACAAAAACATGTCGTAGATATCATAATAAGTTGCTTCGCCTAATAAATTTAAAACATACAACTACTCTTATTTCACATCTCTATAGCTTTGGCTAGGAATAAAAATGAAGCGAGTTACATTTGATGGTCATTGCAAGAAAAAAAAATTACAGTTCTGTGTGATCTTCATCAACTAGACAAAGTCAAAAACAGTGTTTTACAACAAAAATAAACTTCACGAACAAAAAATTATGCAACAAAGAGAAACATAAACTGGAAATGATGAAACTAAATTAGATATTGATATTTGAAATATATATTAAAGTATACGCAAGAACAATAAATTTATATTTTAATATCCTGCCTTTAACAACTTAGAGCTCGTTCTCACTTGTCGGGTGTAGATTCTACAATTGCAGAAGAGATCAGAAACATAAAAGGTACATTTTTATAACTCAGTGTCCCGCCCACGCTCATACCAGCCGCCTTACTCTTGAAATTGATTTCAATTTGGTTTTGTTTCTGATTCGAACTCAATTTTGTTTCGAACTCGATCTAAAACGGTACTCTTGAACCAAATCAAATCGAAAATCAAGATCGAGTTACGATCGATTCATAACGGCGTCGTTAAGTGTATCCGGGCACGGTGTACACACAATACGTCACAGTAAAGTGTTATAATTATATGCTTAAATCATTGCTTTTTTGGTGTTTTCTGCCTCAATAACGCTAAAATAATGATTTATATTATGTTAAATATTATACAAATATACTACACCTATTAAAATCGCCCTGAAATAATTGATTTTATTATTGAACACGACGAACATGTTATTTTTAGTCTGTGTCGCAGAATATAATCTTTACTAGTCTGTGGTACATACTGTCAAATTTAATCATAAAAACATTGGAATGTTTTACAAAATGATGAGATGTTTAATACACCAATCAATTTATATTACCTAGATATATGTAAAGCAAATATGAGAAATATAGTAAGGGAAAATATTCATGAAGTGTGTGTGATAAAACTATAACTTTTATGAACATACATTTAGAAAACTTGTAAACATTACATACTAAAATTAGATACCTATACTGTAGATTTTGCAGGCCCTTTCAAAAGTTAAATGTTGTATTATGTATTAAGTTTATCACTCATTACCGTTTAATAAAAATCATAGCAACCGTGATGTTTTATCGCGTTAAGTGTATTTTCTTGAATTTGGAATTTCATACACTACACATATTATTGAGTGTGATGATTATAGCTTTAATATAGTATAAAGAGACACTTAAAAACCTAAACAATAAATTATATAAATCCATTTACCATTATAGACAAAAACAAATATAAATCAAGTAATATGTAAAGTTCTTGCTAATACACCATAAAGCCAAGTAATATGTTTTCTGTTGGTAGTATACGTTTAACTTTAATTAATATCCCATATGAACCATAAATAATGGATTTTAATATTTGTGCCAATATATTACACACAATAAAATAAATTATTTCTTTTCATTTCACATTTATTAACAATAGGAGTTAATAATACAGCTAATTAAACATTACCATTGTTTCAAAAACCAGCATATTTCTAATCTTATATAAAGTTTATATAGATTTATGTCACATACATACATACATATATCAAAAACATATTTAAAATATACCAAAGAGAGAACAATCATGAAATTGACTTCAACTTTTATTAGTACATATTGTAACATCTATAAAGACATTACAAACTTAAGAATAATGTAATTTTTTCAGACAATCGATGTGTCTTAAACTTCAATATAGTATATATAATATAGTAATATTGAGATTATCAATTAAAATCAATTTTATATATAAATATTGTAGCAACCATGACACATTTCATGTTAAGTGTATTTTGCTTGATTAAGAATATTATACAGTATACAGAGATATTGAAGGTGATATCTCGAAATAGTTTATTTTTTATCTGATGACATAATATATTATGAATAATTTAAAAACTGAAACAATAAATGAATCAATTTACTGCCATGGACTTGTATACATCATGCCACTGAGCACTTCATGGTTCACCATATAGATGGACTCTCATGAACATTTTGTCAGAACAATAAATAATGAGTTTTTATTTATGAAAATTATGTAAATGAATTTCATAAAAAGCTTTCATTTTCATTTTTAATTTAATAACAAGAGCTTAGAACACAACTGATTAACCTTTATCACCATTCAATAAAAAACAGCATATATTTAACCTTATCTAAAGCCAATTTTATTTTTCTATAATATTGCTTAAATAATTTTCATTACATCAATAAATATTTTCTTTTTACAGACAATTACATATTATAAATTATGTTGTTATATTTTACCATCAAATACATCAAGCTGATGATAATTGGTAATAATTTGTTGATGTTTTTGATTGGTGTATGCTGATTTGTAGTACAGCATGATATGATGAGATATATAACGTCCAGGGATTTCATTTGTTCCGCAGTGTGTCTAGTAGAACACTTTTGTGCCAACGACTACTTGAACGACTAGTGCATTTACTATAAGGTTCACTTTTTTCTCTTCTTAGGAAGTTAACAGGATCACCTAAAAAAACAATATATTATTATTTCTATGTATGATGTTTCTGTAATTTTAAATTAAAAATAACTCACTTGCCTACTTATCAATTGTATTTAATAATGCTTTGTTAATTACCAAATAGCCCGGGTGACATATACCTAATTTATATTAAAAAATTAAAATATTCATATCACAAATTGTACAAATAACATGTCTATATTAATATAAACTATAAACTTTCATAAAATAAAATCAAATTTAACATACATTATGGATATATTATGGTACATATAAAGATATTGCATACTCAGAGAGAAAACTAAACTAAACTTGTTAATCAAACATATGAGAGCTCAAACAACTCAACTTGAGACTAAAGCTTAGTAACATATTATTTATTAATGTGAATAAAATCATAGTTAATTATCTCCATCCCTTAACCTATACCTATATAACATATATTATTTTTTACATATAAATCTTCATTTATAAGATTAGGGTAACTTTATAGATTTTACAAATATGTTTTATGGTTAGTCCACATATCTCTTGTAGCTGGAAAATTACCATGATATTGTCTGATAGCTCTCAGTATCAAAAAATAATTATGTAAGCAAAACTTGTAACTTCAATTTATTCCTCATATATTTTTTTACTGACAATTATGACTGACCTTGTATGCCTTTATACCACCACTGAGGGATTTAGATATATCTTATTTGCAAAAAATGCATAAACATACTATGTAATGTATGTACAAATATAAATTTTATGTGAAACATTAAAACTTACCACGTTATTAATACAAATATCATTTTGTTATTGATTTAAACACATGTAGGGTGTAATAAATTAATGTACATATAATACTTCTTCTTCAATATTCGATAATTTCTTCTAACTTCTTGGAAACTTCAATTTCTTAATATAGTTGTTATATTGACTTTTTTTTATAAATAACTTCACACACGTGTGTTTATTGGGTTCGGTATTCCAAAGCAAACAATAACAATGAAAATTTTTGAATAAATATCACAATAAAACACTAAAATGTTCTCACTCGATCCTTAAAAAGTACCTTTTTCAGAATCGTCTATTTTGACAGCCGCACTCGAACGAACGACTCCATTTACAGCTGTCAAACAAAATGGAGAGTACCGATTTATCGATCCTAACGATTAAGTCGATCGAAGTTAGTTTTAATTTGAGCCACAGCACGATTGAGCGCTAGCGTTGATTTCAAGAGTACGAAATAGCCCGAGTTCGAATAAAATTCGATTTGATTTAGAACTCGAAAGCGTCAAGAGTAAGGCGGCAGGAGCAACAAAAGTGAACTTATATATCTTAAATTGTTAAAAACATTAAAATAAACTTCAAGAAAACAAAAGAGATAATATTTTGGACAATAACACTATATTAATTAAAGAGCGAATAAGCAAAAGTAAAAATTTTAATTATAGCAAAAGAATTTTTTTAATAATTTCAAAAACCCTTGAGTCTGCAGGGTGTCTGTAAATGCAAAGCAACTATTTTTAAATACACTAGCAATATGAGTTGGATCATCTCATTATTCTACAATTTTGAATAATATGTATAATAATATATGCAATACAATGTGCACTATGAAAATGATAGTAGAGTTATTAAATAATAGACGGTTTCTAGGACAGTGCTGACTCATACGAGTACATTTTTTATCTGTTAACCCTTATTTTAAATTTAACATCTAGAAGTGAGCAAATATATAGGGAGACTTATATTAAAACAAGAAATACAATAGGAAGGCACAGGCGATGCTAATCTCAGTTATTGCTAGCATAATTCTTTCTTATCAACGAGTTGTCAATGTAAAGGTCATGCAATTTTTATCGTGCTATTTTAATCTTACCTTGCTCTACGCTATTTGTATCGGTATATTTTTTTAGTTAATCATGACTGTAGCCAGTTTAAAAAAGGAGTTAAAGAAATCCTTCCTTAGTTATAAGAAATGCTGATCTTATCGTAACTTATTTGTAACAATCAATAAACAAATTACCGTAGCTACTTATTTGGACTACATATTATATGTTATGTTTTTCTTTTAATATAGGCTAGAAGCTTACAAGAAAATCTTTGGGGTTGCCGATAAAAGACCTGCGGAATATCTGGACGTTGATAACTCAATGGTAACTCTTGATGATGAATTTTATAAAGATATACGAAATTACACCATTTAATATGTACAAACATCAACATCTGTTATAATAATTGAATTTTGAAAGAAACTGTGTTTATTACAGGTACAATAAATCTTTAAAAATTGCGTATCAAATGTACGAACTTCGCCAGTAGGTAACGGTGCGTGCTGCTAAACATGAGTCCTATATTTTCTTTCGTGGTCGAATCAAAGCTTCTATGAAGAACATTCTATATGTTGTTGACATGAAGGTGTGCTGGATGGAAAATTCGTGTGTAATTAAAGAATTACAATGTGAGTGTGTTGCTGATTTAGGACAGGAAACTCACTGCAAACATGGACTTGTTTTGATATTCGGAGTTGAAGACATTATGTGCCGTAGATGTATTATTTTACATCAAGTATTTACACAGGAGCTTATGACATTTAAAAGGCACAAACCATTTTATTGCCTCTCCAAATCAATGTCAAAAAATTACAAAGAGACAAAAGAAATTAACATTGATCCAGTAATAATGAATGGCATTCCACAATTCTACAATGACTATGTAAAAAATTTGTTCCTTAATTTTAACCATACAACTGCTCCTATAGATCAAACTATGCCTCTTGCTAATACATAGGCATTGTAATGAGACCAGTCATTTTATTGTGACTAAAATAGGTATGACTTATGTTTGCAGGATCTTTGCTTATAAGACTTAACTGCACAAAAAAAAAATAAGGTCTAGAAGAAAAGACGAGACTTCAAAATATAAAGAGTGTAAACCTTTGAGGAAATATCATATTACTGCCAGATTTTCGTATGTGTGCAATTGTAAAGATAATAATAAATACAAGTGTATTCAATGTAGCTCAATAAATTACAGCACTAAATCAATCACATCCTAAAGCTAGTTAAGTCAGGCGACTTACCCATTCAGCATAACATATTTTAGGAATATGAATTACATTGTAACACAGGCGATAAGGCCATCCAGCGACATGGTGGTCAAATCTGAGAAACGATTTTGCTAAATAAAACAAGCGATAAGCTCGTCCGGCCGCTTGCAAAACCTCATAGATGTTAGTTAGAAATAAGTTAGTCTTAAGCCAGTCTTTGTGCCTAATAAACATCTCTCTGAATTAAAATATTGTATTTTTAAAACGCTCAATCGGCCGCAAACGACTTGACTGGCGCAGCCGGTAGGATTTCCGCGTTGCGAAACGTAAACTTCAGTACAGCGTAACGTATGTTTTTACGTTTTACGGGAATCTACGAACCAAAATAAATTCGTTAAGCATCAAGCGAGCAAAGAAAAGATCCAGACGACGTCTAAAGACTCAACGAAGGACATGGGAAATCTGTGAGTAGACCTAATCGCTATTTCCAGTCTTATACCTAATCCTTTTCACTATTTAATAATAAGTATCTAGACTCTCCATAAAGCGCTATTTCCAAAAATGTAAGTGTCTTTTGGAGTTCCTTTATTTAGATATAAGGAAATAAATGAAAAAATATATAATTGTATTAAATAAATGAATAAAAGTAAATGAATTAAAATGTTATTATGTTAAAGTTAATAAAAAATAAATAAATGTATTAAAAAATTAAATGTATTAAAATAATTGTGTTATATAAAACTATAAATTACGTAAAGTTATATAAAAAATATATTCAAGTAAAAGATAACAAAGAATAATGGAAAATTTAGTACCAATTCCACGAAAATTACCCAACGTCATCCTCAAATTTGACGGTGACGAAAAAATATTAAATTTATTTATAAGAAATGTGAATATTTTATTAATTGTTGTAGAGTAGAAGAAAACAGAGACCAGGATTTATACATTTTTCATATTATTACATCACGATTAATAGGTAGAGCTGCTGCTCTCGTTAGTGAAAGACAAGATTTAGATACATGGCCCGAATTAAAACGAGCTCTCGAGCAACATTTTGGTGATCCACGTTCAGAAGAATGTATTTATTTATGATTAAGAAACTAATCTAGATTTCTGTAATCGAATCCAACATGTTAAAAGCACATTAATTACCAAAGTTAACCTTATTACCTACGCTGATTTACGTCGAAGTAAAATTATTATATACGATAATATGTCAATGAATGTGTTTTTATATAATTTACCGGATGAAATTGCGTATAGTGCGCCTTAAAAGCCCAGACACTTTAGAAAACGCCCTAAGCATAGTACTTGAGGAAGTAAATTTCATGTATCAATACAATTCTAGAAATAAAATGATAAAAACTCAAACCTCATTACAACCTAAACCTCAAACTTTTACACAGAATCCGTTTATTGAAAAATTCGGAATGAAACCTTTCTTTACTTCTAATCATCAACCACAAAATAATTTTAAATTACCTAACACACAAAATGGAATTAATAACTTTAATTCACATCAATCACAGCCTAAATTTAAATTCGGAATACCACCAAGTAAACAAATAAAATTACCAGCTTTGCAACAACAACAATTTGCATATAAACCTCAAAATTCTCCTCAATACGGCTATCGACCTCAATTTAATCAAACACAACAAAAATTCGGTTATAAACCATAATTTCATCAAAATACACCACAATTTGGTTTCCGACCTCAATTAAATCAAGGTCAACAAAAATTCGGTTATCGTCCACCGTTCATGCAAGGACAACAACAATTCGGTTATCGCCATCAACAACAACCTCAGGTGTCCACGGACGTAAGCATGCGTACCGCAGCCCCTGCAAAACCACAAGGATTTAGATTAAATGAAATAAATGAACCCGTAACAAGTGACGACAATGAATACCAATATTCAGACAATAATTACTATGAGGACTATCACGAAAATTGTCCCGAAGTACCTGACTACTTCGAAAATTATGACAATATTACTGAACAAAACGACCAAAACATAAATATGGATAGTGTAGGAAATTCTCAAATAGATGCCTCCGACGAACCCCCGAAATAATACGACTTAACTATAATACATTAAAATTACCATACATTGTTATTCCTGAAATTAATTCTAAATTTATGATAGACACCGGTAGTTCAAGATATTTTATTAGTCCCCGAAAAGCAAATTAATATTTTGAAAACTATAAATATTATGAACCATTCGAAGTAATAAGCACTCAAGCCTCTAGTCGGCATAATGAAGTAATAGAAATACCGTTATTTCCAATATTCAATAGCCCCGACACACACAAGTTTTACATATATGACGTAGACAGTTCTTATGACGGACTCATAGGTAGTGATCTTTTAAAACAACTAAAAGCACAACAAGATATGAAACATGAAATCCTTTACACCGAATGAACATCTATACCTATAATCTATAATCCACGCAATAAGATTAAATTAGCTCCCCGTAACGAAAAAAGGTCAGCTTACCAACCGACTTATGTAGTGGAAACGCTATATTAAGTTATAAACAATTTTGCACTGGCGTTAGGATGCCCACGGCTTTGGGGTGCACGTCAGAGAGCCTCCGCGTGGCGCACCCCGGGCAACGTCGGTCATGCTGACCGGCGGCTGATCTCTGGCCGGCTGGAGAGCCGTTAAAAACTCCTGGGGGTGGTGTGTGAGCGGCACCCCTAGTACCGGGCTGGGGCGGATGAGGGCTCAATTTGAGCCCCAAACGGCCCAGTTCTGGTCAGCGGCCGGCGGGGCTGGTGTTTTATACCGGTCCCGGCGGGCGTACCGCGAACTGGAGGAGGAGACTAAAGGAATGGAGAGTACAAATATAACAGAATTACCCCAGGAGGGTACCTGCGCCTCCGGCGCAGGAGAATACCTCCCCGAGTCCTCGGACTCGGGCAGCCCCTCGTTCTCTGGGGGGGGGCAAATTTGTACGCGAGCTGAAGCTAAAAACGATGAGCCTGGCACGAAGATAGATACCGACTGCAAACACGACGACCTTGGCTGAACAACGGACCACTGATGAAGTAACAAACATGGAGAGCGCAAGACAGTTAACAGACCTACCCCAGGAGGGTACCATTGTCTCTGAAAATGGAGAATCCCTCTCTGGGCCCTCGGGATCAGGCAGCCCCTCGTTGTCTGTGGGAGGCAATTTCTTGCCGGTTGTGAGGATAGAGAGGTTGCCTTCGATAGGTAAGCTGTCGGAGGCAAGGATCGAGAGGTCGCCTTCGATGAACCGTTTGTCGGAGGCGAGTGAAAATAGCTGCACCAGCATGGTGTCTGTAAAGTCTGCTGAGAGGCGATCACCAGTTCTTCTCAGCAAATTCTTCAGAGGGAGGGAGAACTGTGAGCTCCCTGACATAGCGTATGGGAATGAGGACGCTGACATGACGGAGGTTCCCGCCCGGACAGGGAAAAGAAGTCGCCCGACTACAACGGAAAAGTACGTTGACCTTGCGAAGGCAAAGGCGCAACTACTGTTTCTGAAGAAAGAGGAGCTGCAACTCTCGGCTGAGGAGCAGGTCGTCGTGATAGCGAAGCGAGCTAGGACCAAGAGATCGGCCCAAAAAGGCTGCTCGTCCGGCTGCGAAGGAGCTGCTACTCGTGGACCTGAGAAAGGAGATCCTAGACGATGCTCAGATTATTGTGGACGTCGTCTCAAAGTCCAAGAATTTGAAAAGTGGGTTCCGTGGTGCAATTAATGAGGCCACGGAATCGATTGTTGAGAAAGTCGCCTTCTTGGCTAGGAATGACTCGGAAGAGCTGGCTAGACTCCAAGAAGCCTATACGAGTCTTAAGGCCAGTGAGGCGCAGAGGACTGCCGAAGACAATGAGCTGCGAGCCGATTTCACGCTGGCTAGCCGCATGGCCGTCAATCCCGCGCCGCCTGCAAATACCTCTGGGCCGCCAGAGCCATCTTCCCCTCCGGGGAAGAAAGTGAGGGAGCATTTCCCGCCTCTCCCACAGCGGCGTGACAAACAGCCGGCGAGTGACTCCTCGTCTTCTTCGGTGGTCACGAAGGCCATGATGGACCAAGCCATGCATGGCGTTATGCAAGAAATGGCAGAGAAGATGAGGTCTCACATGGAGGCACTGGAGAGGATGCTTCTGCGTCCACCTCTAGCTGGAGACCGAAAACAGCCGCAAGCTGCGGCCATGGCGGTGGCACCAGCGGTGCAGCCTTCCCAACCTCCTGCGACTGAAGTCCAAGCGGGAAGGAAGAAGAAGAAAAAGAAGAAGTCGCAGGCGGCTACAGCACCGGAGGCGGCACGACAGACAGCTCCCTCTGCCTCAACACCGGCTGCTCGAGATGGCTGGTCCACAGTGGTGAAGCGGTGTCGTAAGAAACCAGTGACTAAGGTGAATGAGCCGGCTCCAAAAGTCACCCCCGCTAGACTAGTCGCCCCGCGCTCCTCTGCAGTGTTAGTCGCTGCAATCCCATGCGGCGGATTTCGTCGATTACAGGAAGGTGGTGTCGGTGGCTAAGGCTGGTATGGAAATAGCCAGCCTCGACATCCCCTTCCTGAAATTCAAGGAGGCGGCGACAGGAGCGCGAAACCTGAAGGTGCCCGGTTTTACCAGCTCCGATAAGGCGGATCAGCTCGCTGACAGGCTGAGGACCGTTTTCGCAGAGTCGCTAGGCGAAGGTATAGTGTAAGTCTTCAGACCTGTAAAGTGCGCGGAGCTTCGCATAACATGTCTGGACGACTCTGTGACTAAGGAGGAAGGTGGCTGCCCTGGTAGCTAGTAAAGGAGGATGCCCTGTACAACAGGTGAAGGTGGGCGAGGTGCGGCAGGCAGCTCGTGGCTCCGGCACTGTATGGGTGCGCTGCCCGGTGGCAGCAGCGAAAAAAGTCGCACAGGAGCGAAGATTGCCTCTGGGCTGGGTTACTGTGCAGGCAACGCTGCTGCAACCGAGGCTTGCGCTGCTTCCGATGCCTGGAGCGAGGGCACATTAGCATGCACTGTGAGGAGAAGGTCAACCGTAGCGGTATATGTTACCGTTGCGGCAAGGAAGGCCACGCGGCTGGGGATTGCACAAACCTTCCGCACTGCCCAATCTGTGTGAACGCTAAGAGGCCAGCCGGTCACAGGTTGGGACCATGTCCGTCCTTTAGGGGGAAAGGTGGAAAAGCGGCCAGGAACGCCAAAACCGCTAAAGTTGTTTCTGCTAAAGCAGCACCCAGCACCTCTACAGGGCCTGAGGGAGAGAGGGCTATGGAAACCTGCTGATTAATATAGCGCACCAGTTCCTGCAGGCGAATATCAATCACTCGGCCGCGGCCTAGGACCTCTTGGTGCAGACCATGGCCGAGTGGTTGATTCAGTTGGCGGTGGTCTCTGAGCCCTATTTCACAGTGCACAAATTTCGGAAATTTTTGTGGGACTTGCAAAGTTGCCAATGGCCGATAAATTGGAGTAGTACCTTAATATTTTGTGAGATGGCGCTATATTACATTTGGCTTACATCCAATAGCAAAAATCCAATTATTATGTTCACCAATCGAATGAAGTTATGTTGTCCAGGTACTTATGATGAAAAAAAAATTGGTAAGGTGTATTTAAAAATCTACGCATATTAATTTTATGACGATTGGTTGAATTGTATATTGATATGCTGCATCGCCACCTAGCGGATAGCTATAAACCTTATCTTTGAGAAACACTTTGATGCACAAGCTTTTATAGCACAGTGGCCATCGTCTCTGTACCGGCAGTGGAAACTCTACTTCTGATTTTGAAGAAGAAGGGATCTGGGTACGTCGCAGCTCGGTGGGGGGAGCTGTTGGGGTTTATTTCTCACCCAACAGGCCCCTCGCTGAGTTCGAGGACTTCCTGGACGACCTGGGCATCTTCATCGAACAGACTCGACCCTGTCCCGTGCTAGTGGCGGGAGATTTTAACGCCAAGTCGTCGGCGTGGGGATCCCTCGTCACTAATGCGCGGGGCAGGGTCTTACTGGATTGGACTATTACAGCCGGCCTCTCTGTTGTTAACAGAGGGTCGGCTTATACCTGTGTGCGACAGCAAGGTGGTTCCGTCGTGGACCTGACGTTCACCTCCCCTGCTGTCGCCAGACGAATTAGGAATTGGCGAGTCCTGAAGGAACGAAAGGAGACGGCCAAAAAGGCACACAGTAATAACTTCACCCCAAGAGCCTGTGAAATACGCAGCCCCTACCTTAGAAGCGAGAGCTTGCCTCTGTAGGGCTAAAACCTACATAGCCAACTCCAGAAACCTCAAAACGGAAATAAAGGAGGGAGTACTAACAGCAATAGACAGGCTATATCAGATCGTCAAGGAGATGGAAAAGGAAAGAGAGAGCAAGCGGGAAGCAGAAGGAGGAAGAGAGAGGAGAAGGGAAGGATGAGGTAGGCCCTATACACCCCCAAAACCCCCTAATCCCTCTGGGAGGACAGATAGAGAGAACGATATCTTAAAGATGATGGAGGAGCAATCTAAACTAATTAAAGAGAACAACAGGAAAATGGAGGAACTTCAGGGGATGTTAGACGACAATAGGAAGGCGCTGGAGGGGGCGACCTACGCGAGCGCAACGGCAGGCTCAAGTAGCAACACCGAAGAGAGGGAAACGTTGCACTCTGTAGTGGTCACCTCCAGTGACGACCTAGAGTCAGGGGAAGAGATACTGGAGCAGATTAAAGAGGCCGTAAACGCAAAAGAGGGGGAGTAAAGGTAGATAGGGTAAGGAAAGCAAAGGACAGGAAGGTCATTATCGGATGCAGGAATGAAGAAGACAGGAACATGGTGAGGGAAAGAATAAATAAGCAAGGAGGGAAACTACATACAGAAGATGTGAAAAATAAGGACCCGCTCGTGATGCTGAAAGATGTCTTGCTCGATAAAGATGTCTTATGTTATGGGCGGGTATTATGAAGAACAGGCGAACTGAGCTCGTTTTTGTAAATGGAAACATGAATGCTGAAAATTACATTGAGGATATTCTCAGACCTTATGTCTATCCATTTGCACAAACCTTTGGCTCCAATTGTTAATGCATGACAATGCGCGTTCACATACAGGTCGGCGAACCAGTGAATACTTTGCAACGGAGAACATCCGGGTATTGCCCTGGCCTGCACAATCGCCAGATCTCAACACCATCGAACACGCATGGAACATGCTCCAGAGACGTGTTTTGAAGGACTTGGACGAAGTGACAACAACCCAACAGCTGAAGGATTTGCTACAATTCCATTGGGAGCGAATACCGCAAGATGACATAAACAGTCTCATTAATTCAATGAATAATCGTTACCGACAAGTTCTGAATAGCAGAGGAGACTATACTTTGTATTAAATTGTTCTATTCTTTCACAAACAATACATTTTCTTTAGAAATTTTATTTTAAATTTTTAATTTAATTTTAAGTTTCTTATGTATCTTAGTTTCTACAGTATATTCTAATATTGTTCATTTCTGTTATTAAAAGAACTTATAAAGACAACAGCTGTTATTTTTACATCATAGAACCCTAAAGATATTATTTTAAAAATAAAATACAACGTTATAATGTGAAGAACCATCCTAAAATTTAATTAGTACATGTTGCTTAGACTTTTTTGATGAGTGTATATCCAAAATGTAAATATAATGAATTCCACAAAAGGAAATATTTCCATAATGTATGCAACTGCAGCCGATAGAGCACTTTTGTTGCTTTATACAGTATATAAAGCGGAACATTTGTGGAGTTCATGTAATGAGAATGGCCTAACGACGCTCATTTCAACAGAACCAAATCCGCTTGGTATGGTGCCAATGTCTTCGAGGACAGGTTTAATACGATTGTTATACCTTGAGCAGACAAATTGGAGACGATGAAAATAATTATAGGCCACACTTTGTCAAGCCATTTAAATTTTGACAAAGTAAAGAACGAATTATTACATTTATTTTCTTACCACCTAACACCACAAATAAGTCAACCACTTGATGTGTTTTTTTTTTCGGACCATTAAAAAAGAAATGACATCAAATTTTAACTTTGCATACGATTTATAATCCCGCTGAAACATAACTGAATAAGTTTATTTACCTATGTTATTAAAATCTTTAATTAAAGGCATAGAAATTCCTAACAAAATAACCCTTCAGGCTTTTGAGGTTCATGCAATGGGGATTGTACTTTCTAAGCCTCAAAAAATATTAAGAAAACTGCCGGATATTGACGATTAAATCAAATATTTGGTAGACAATGCACTTTTAGACTACCTAAAGTCTAATCGTACAGTACATCTTACTTAGAACATTAGAAATAAAAAGATAAAAATCGCTCCAGGAAAGTCTGTTTCCTCCTAAGAACTAGAACAATTAACCTCAAAATCAAACACTTCTGCTAAGAAGATAGAAAAGAATAATAAAAAATATCCAAATCTAGAATTCAAACCAGTTCTGAGTGCCTAATCAAGTTGCAAACATTTGATTTTTGTTTCTTTTTCTACAATCGCTATCACCTAAGCGTTAATGACAATAGAAAGACATAATTTGGTAACCAGGATGACATATATGATCACGCAGATCGCTCAATCTAAGTGCCGATCGACAAAAATCTGATGTAAGTCTATGTTGAACAAATACAAACGTCAATTCAGTCAATACGTACAGTATCCTCCAAGTAGTTGTAATACGCGAGTGAATTTTAAGTATCCTTTTTTTAAAAGTTTAGTTCATGTTTCTGAAAGGTTGGTAAACGTCGATATAATCTTGTATATTATTTTTTATATTATCATCAGGACAAAATCAAACACCTGTACACAGCTTCCCTCTTCTTGTATATTATTTTTTATATTATCATCAGGAGAGCATTCACCTATAACAACTCGAGCATCAACACCCCCGCCCACATTTACACCAATACCTAAGATGACACCAGTGCTAACACCCTCACCCGCCTCCGCAACAACATCAATGCTGTCAGCTATGTCACCAGCTGGGGGGCATGTCGCATAAGACCGAGTGGCGGTGGCTGCGGTGTGGAGCAACCCCTTTATCTACGATTTCAGCTATAAGGTCTAAACCAAGCCGCCGCAGACTTCTTCAAAGACTTAGAAGGACAGTAAATCCGTTTGAGAGCCACAAGTGAGTTTGCGATCGAGCAGCGTCGATTGCAACTGGAGGAAGAACGCGAAAATTAATTTTAACTTATATTTTAACACAATTAAGACAATCACCTTTACGTTCGACAGATGTTTTATCAAATCCTCTGCATGATGATGAAGGTCTAAGTCAGTTATGGACATCACAATTTAGTACACCTGGTAATACGTCACCCTCTATAATCTTATATTTCTATCATTACATAAGTAACGTCAGCATAAACATACTTCCGCAAATGGTTATACGGATCCATTACTACTAATGTCTCTATATGACCATACTAAGACTTAATTACACTATAATATTAAACGTGCATACCAATTAAGATTATAATTGTATTCCTTCTTTGAATTAGAACATACTTAATATTAATATTGTATTAATTCTGCGAACCAGATCATACGACTCTCACACTTGTTATTGTAAACATAGTTTACCTTCGTAATTAAAGATTATAATTAATTAGTCTTCCTTCGCTCACTAAGCTGACAGCACCTAATTGTGTTTTTTAAAAAGCCTAATACCCTGGCCCACTCTCTAAGACGCACCGGAAGCTATTTACACGCTTCATGTTTTCTTCAGCCATTTGGCATATACAGAAATAAAATCAAAACATTTGGATTGGAAAGCATTTTGTGGCAGTGGATTATCTTTAATATAAGCTACTTTATGGAAGAGTAATAACTGGCCTACGCGTCTAATGATTCACGGCAAATATTCGTAGTTGCTACTTTGTAGAGATCGTTAAAGAAGTATCAGATACAACCTGCAGTGTGTTCCAGATGACTCACGTGTCGATAATAAAGTTAAACCCTTTTTGGTCAAATAAGTTATTGCCATCAACGAGCAGCACTGGTCCAACAAGACTACTAGAACTAACAACTAGATCGAAAATATCGTCACTCAAAGAGTTAGTTTGAGTTTGAACAAGAAAAAGCCAATATTTATTTTCAAATGCAGTTCCAACTTCATACCTTGATGTAGGTAGTTTTCATTATTATTTGTCCATTTTCAACGTTTGTTTATGGTTAGATGTACTATAAGCGAAATAAAAGAATATAGAATATATTATGCTTTTTGTGTTTTAGATTGACCAAAAATGTACAAGAATCACCAATGGAAGTAGAAGATACTGCTAGTTCTGTATCAGATAAAATTGTTGATGCACCCTAGTAAAAATAAACTAGTCACATACTAGAAAGTATGGAAACTTATTTCACATCAATGTTTATTAAAAATAAAACATTTACAGTGCAGACAAAGGCGTTTGAAGCGCAAATTATTTCGTATGGAAGATTTACTTCAAAACTCGAACCAAAAGAAGTTAATAAGCAAATCCGATGTTGAAGTTTTAACTGGCATCAATGTAACAAGTACCGAAATAATCAAAAGACAATTTATTAAAAGTAAAAATTTTCATAAAGAAAATGTATTAAAAAAATATTAGATCGTTTGCTTTAACGTGATATTACTAGTTTCCAAACATATAAGTACGTATATGTCAAACATTCCAGTCTTGTTTGCCACATAAAAGTACTATTTGCAAATGGTATCAAGATATTGAAGGCAACCCAGGTGTTTCGGACAGCAACCTACGTGCGGAATTTTTATTTTTTTTCGAACTGACTATCCCTATTGACCCTGAGGCCTCTACAGATTCATCGGACTACTAAGACTTAGTGTCATTGGATAGTTATAAGAATTGTCAGAGACTTGTAATATATTAGGTACAATTAACTTTTATGTTGTTGTGCAGATACTTATAATGTGTTAGCTATTGGTTTTTATGCCAAAAAACGTTGACATCGTTTGAGTAGACAAAACAAATAACTTATTACGTGTATTATTTCTTAAAATCAAACGAATATACGTTACACGAGACAGGTAGCGGTGCCTATATGTAGCAACTAACATGAACACATGTGATAATAGAGCCATTCGTTAAACGGTTTCTGACCGGCCCTTCCCAAAGGGTTTGGGTCCAGCTGATGCAGAAATGGAACGTAGGAATAGCCACACGAAGAACAGACACACGATTGAGTGACAGATAATTCGAGAGGACGGTTCAAGATAGAAGATACACAATGACAACAAGCCACAGCATCAGGTTTTACGATAGAATCTTTAAATCCACTAAAAAGCAAGGTTAGGTGGAATAATTGTCCTATTCTTTGTTCGTTATTACTAAATAAAATGGCGATACACAGATCTGTTGAGTGGGACAGTAATAAATTTAATGGTTACGTTATTTTAAGTGGTAGACACGGAGAGTGTATTGTAGAGAAGATTTATTAGTTTTACTATTGTTTCCATTACTTCCAATTCGAAAGTACCCATAGATTATTTTTTTGGTTAATGGTGTTATCAGAGTGCAGATGGCCAATCTAGTTTGTTACTATTAAAATTCTATAAAAGATACTGCAAGTAGTTTTGATTACGTTCGATGATTATCCACCAAATTTAAATACGACTAAAGTACTCGGATGTGAATTTTCGCTAAAAAAACTACACTTACAAACTCTGCAAAAGGTCAAGAAATTGCATTACTTGTCTGTTTCTCATACTTTAAAATTAGTCCGTAATTGTATTCAGGCCAATTCTGTTTTATAGGATGGTGATGATTTATGTATAAAATGGAGCTATTAGGAATTATTAGAAATATTGCAAAAGGACGAACGTTTTGTATTAGCTAACGAATTAAAAGCTAAACAAACATATAATTTCAATAACAATGTTAAATAAGAATCTCAATTACACAGCTGAAGTGTCTCTACGGCTTTATTTGATATTCTGACTTTCAGAAACTTAATGCGAATGAGTTATAAAAACCAGTCGGAGCTGAAAATTCCGACGAATTCTTAAATTATATGAGTTTTGCCTAAAAATGTCTCATCAATTTATATACTATCGAAGAAAAATTTCATAGGCAAAGAAGTGATAACATTATGATTCGTGTACAATTAATTTCTAGTCAACGTAAAACTGGGTTTATTCGTTTCATGGTATGTATATTCGTAACCTGATATTTTGTATGAAACACATTTATTAAAAGAAAAGAAATTGGCATACATGCCTACCTAAAATTGAATCAATATCAAATTTAAATGTTTTTTTTTTCAAATGTACGTTCAAAGGCTGATTTTAATAACAACCCTACGGTATTACACCTTCACGCAGCTTATAGAAAAATGTTAGTACGGTGTTAATTATAAGGTCATGACAGTGGAAATTGTATACCGTTGCTATTTGTATACTGGAAATATATTAAACTTCTGCAGTAAATAAATTAAACAAGACAAATAAAATCACGGTTAACACATATTATTGAAAATACGTCTCAAGCTTTCGAATAGGATTTGCCAGATACATACGTTTATTCTGTGTTTACTAAAACAGTCATATGCTACATTTCGGGATTTCTTTGCTGTGTAATAGCTTGTATTTATAACTAAGGTGTATGCATAAGTCTTTTCCGGTTTTACTAAGAGATAGCACCACCGAACAAAACACCACGTATAAATTTGATACCACGTCAGTTTATTTGTATGACAATAACCTACAAAAACACATACAAGTTGTATCTGCCAATTGATAACATCTCTGTTGTATAATTAAGTTATCATGTCGACGTTTATGCCTGAAAAAGAACATTTACGTCATGCTTTGTTTTTTCTATTTCATCAAAAGGAAAAGGTAGTGGAAAGTCATCGTTGGCTGATAGAAACTTATGGCGAACACGCTCCATCGATTAGGACATGCGAGACATTGTTTCGACAATTTAAAAGTGGCGATTTTAATGTTAAAGACAGTGCGTGCTCTGGTAGACCACAAAAGTGCGAAGACGAGCAATTGCAGGTGTTACTGGACGATGACCCTACTCAAACTCAACAACAATTAGCAGAAGCATAGATGGGTTGAAGCAGTCGACATTTGTACGAACGACAGCAATGTGAATACAGTTTGGTTCTTGAAAGGCGATACATAAAAACAGTTTATATATTAGGAGTATAAAATGAAAACTAGTTGTATATACATTTTTTTCTTTTCCAAAGGTTGAAATATGGTTTAACGACATTTTTCCGATAAGAATTTTCCAAATTTTTTTTTTAGATTACTATATGGATAAAAACCACCTCGAGCAGAAAGCATACTTTTTTTGTAGTCCCCGCTTCACCAACCTATAACTCTTAAGATTTTTCATAATGTAGAAGTTTACAGTCCCTCTATTAAAGAAGTAAGGTTTCAGGTTATTCACTCTATTTCATACTATATATATCTCTGTGAATCAGGATTCTAAGTATTAATATCCATTAAAGGTAAAAATCGTTATCGATCAGGTCTAAAAGATGATATGGCCTTTTTAATATTGCCAGAGGTATATTACCATAAAAGGTTAAAAATTCATACTTTGCAAGATATAAATTAAATTAATATCTTAGAAGATATCATAACATTAAAGTTACGCGTCACAAAAAATAATGTTTAACGAGAATTACGAACCTTCTTAGCCTTGATCTACCATTGATATAAAAGCACAAACAAAAATGTTTTGTAAGAATTCGAAATTTAAAAATATGCTGGGTAGCCTACAGAAGTTTACTAGGGTAGTAGATAACAAAATAAAAAATTGGTCAATTGGCTGTCAATTTGTACAATACTGAAAACTCAACAACTAAAAAAATTATAGGTAAATCGTCTTAGAGTCTTATACGCGTATGATATTACATGCGGGTTACGAAGCTCGAACATTCCTAGTAAAATTTTATAGACAGAGGAATCGCTTGATCGCATTATGAACAGCAAAAGCTTTCGACAAAACAATGTTGATAACATGCCTCAGACATCAGTACTTAATGATGAAATTAATGCAGATAATTTCAAAAACCAAATGTTTAACAGTATTCCTGTTTTGTTTTGTAAAACAGTTAATTAAGCAATCCAACTGCGAAATAGACAACAAGAAAGGAAAATAACAAAAAATATTGTATCTTATATAATAATAGCATTATAGGTAGTCGTAAAATAAGAAATCCAGTTTCTAATGAAGGTTGGATTCCTATACTCCATAATCCAACCCAACAATATCTCAAAATCAACATTTTAAGTGAACACTGATAGGAACAATTATAATTGTTTCCACAAATATGCAGGTAATTCCAACGAAATGTATCATGATGGTACATTGAAATAAAGATGGAGATTCATCTATAATTGTTATGAATAAAATAAAAAAAAATTAAATGATTGTGGTTGAGAAGGGATGACCTCCCTGTACGTAAATTTATCTCTGTATTATGTGTCTCATTTTACTTATAGGAACAAATACACCCATTATCCCATCCCATATATGGTTTCTGTGTTTATCTTATACAGTTTATCTCATTTTATTTGAATTTGAAATTCGTAATAAAATAGAGGATAAATTATTTTATGGATAATGTATTAGTAGACAGGGCAAATATGTACATAATATTTATTATGCCTAAACGGCACAACTCGTCAATTACAAAGTATAAATAGTGATTATACAGATATTCAGTCCGAAATTGGAAAAGAGGATTTTCTCTTGAACATCATTGAAACAATATTAATAATTATATACATATAGTATACCAAAACATACCAAAATGTAAATCATCACTCAAAAGTATTCAATTACTAACCACACACAAAATATAATTAGGTAGTCAGTTTATATGCAGCAGAAATAATAATGATAAAATATAAGCTAAGAATAATAAAATTAAAGCTAAGGAAGAAATAAAAAGGTCTTCTGCAGCCTATACACATAACCTTGAATGACATAGAAATCCTTTGATAACAAAACTTATTAATATACAAATGGCTTTATATTTCAGCTGAAAAGGTGTCTACTAGCCTCGATTTTACTACTTAATGTAATTTAGTAAATAAGAGATGACACATCATAGGATGTGCACTCACAAAATCCTTTATGTCAAGAACAAATGTGATTATAGGAATGCTGGATGCGATTAAAGGAATAAATGCAGATTAATTTAAAAAAACACCCTTTTAAGTTCCAAAGCATGCAAAGACAAATCTCTATTGTAATGACTTTTATAGATCTACTAAAAAATTACAAGATTTGTTAATCTACCAATCATATGTTCTTATTCATGTAACAATAATGCTTTAAAAGATTTTTTTTGGTTTGCATGGTGCATTTTAAAGTAGAGTTTGGATACCAAACATAAGTGACTCTGTTGTTTAATACAATCACATATAAAATAACACATCAATGTCAGTTTGAAGTTTCAAGAAAACTATTCAGAATATTCTTCCTCTTGACTGACGGCTTTAATACACATCATATACTGTGCACCTTTGTACTTGAACACAGCAATCATCACACAATATTAATCACACTAAGATATACCAAGTTATTTAAAGATAAATGTAATTTTTTCATCTGTTATAACTTCCTGTTCATATACACATTTCTTTTTTAATAACATTGATGATTGCATTAAGGATGTCGGAATCTATCAACTAATGGGTAATTTCATTTGATTAAATCAATAATGAGTGAGTAACACTTATGTGTTATCCCCTTAAGGGGAAAAAAAATAAAGGAATTACAGAGACCACTGAACTAGTATCGACGTAGATTGAAGTATTACTTTTACTGTTTACTTACAAATGAAAATTGGGAAACGAAAATTGATTGAAGCGAGTAATTTCTATAAGAATAGATAACAGCGATTCTGTACAATGGATACAAGGAAGTAATTACCCAAATAATACCTACATAGGTAAAAATGACTTGTAACTGACAGTATCTTTTACACACAAAGAAGCAGTGGTGGTTACCAAAATTTCTCACTGCACTACTTGTTTGACAAAATATTTCAGTGAGCGCTGTCACTCCGAAACTCTATAACTTGCAGATCAATATTGGCAGTAAATAAGTGTGAACTACAAACCACTAAGAGGATATTACGTACGAGGATACGTAGTATCCTCTTAGTAGTTGTGCTACGTAGCCTATGTGTAAACATTACCCACAGAATATTACCTGTGTTATAAGATGGCAACCAGAGATACCACTCTCAAACATATTTAATAAAATCGAAACCCTTTATAATTGCCACAGTTATTTGAAAATCCTCCTAAAATAAATGGGAATTCTGACAATGACGTCGACGAACGTCTAGATATTAAAAAAAAACGAAACTTCACTATTTTTTCAATGTCTAATACGCCATTTTTAAATGTTTTCTTTTACATGAAAATGATTCCAAAAAATTAGCTGAATTGAGATAGCAAAGTATATACTATACAAAAGACCCTAAAACTTCCGATTTTATACTTTTACCCATATGAGTACGTTCTAGCAAGTATCAGAAATTATCTATTTACATCTACTTTGTCGTAAATAATATTTGTATATAGTAATAGTTTCTGTAGTTAGTAGTACTATATTTGTGTAGTACTGTTGGTGAAGAATGGATATAGTTGAATGCTGTTCATGGAAATATAAATTAATTTCGGCATATTTTTTAAAATGTTAATTTACTATCACTATTTACAATACGAATAAAAGAATAGATGACACGCAAATCACCAAAATTGTATTGCAAATTAAGATATACATAACGATTTAGAAGTCAATTCATCACAATTCGTTAACATTGAAAATGTATTCTTTTGTATTGAAACTAATTGCAAGCCGAAGCTTATAAAGAAGTATGAACGTAGGAAGAAGAGTTTATATTTAAAAAACACCGGCCGACCAAATGAACATTTTTGGAAGGTTGTTTGTATTTGAGCCACAAATATCACCAATTTATACTATTTGAAACAAAAAAATACCTACATATTTGCCCTATCCATCAGATTAAAAAAAAAAGGAAAAGTGGTTTTTCAGAATATAAAGAAAACATCAATTATTATAATTTAATACAGTATATTTAAATAGTCACAATGATAACTTTGAGTCTAAACATTGCTACAGAACTATTTAAAGTGACATCTTTTAAGTTTAGTGACGAAATTACTTCTGGGTGCAGTTTCTCTGTGAGTATCTTCAGTAATGTCACGATTAAGGAACGTAGATAGACGTAGGAACGAGATTAGCAATAATCAACCATCGACCTTGGTACCATGTCTCCATAGTTTTTATGTCCTGGTGAAACCTTTCTCCCCGTTCTTCACTGCAATCACCAAGATTATCAGGAAAAATATCCACATGTGAATCTGAAAAGTGGAGTTTTATACTCATATTACACCCCATTTTTTATACTTATCTAATAAGTTTGCAACCTTATTTTTTAGTCAGGGTGTTTATTATTTCCTAAAAAAATGTTGACAACATCTTTAAACGCCATCCAAGCATCTAATTCGGTATTACTCATTGTTAGATCAAGTGTGAAAGTTGAATATACCTTCAAACTGCTGGGCATAGGCCTTTTTTCGATTTTTGCAATAGCGAGACTGCATGTTTTATGCAGTGTGCTAATGGTTGGCGGCCTTTGCGCTCGCCGGCTCCCTACCTTGGGAGCTGGAAGCAGGAGTTCTTGCCGCCGTGTATGAGTTCACGGCGGCAAGGAAGAGAATTAGGCAGCCTCCAGCTCCCAGGGAGATTGAGGCCATGAGAAAAGAGGGCCGGGAGGACGCATTAGGGCGATGGAGGCAGGACCTGGCGGACGCGCGTTTCGGGCGTTACACTATTGACGCCGTCCGCCAGGTCTTGCCGGAATGGATAGGACGAAGTTGGGGCTCCCTGTCGTTTCGACTGGTGCAGGTGCTCACCGGACATGGTTGTTTCGGGTGGTACCTGCACCAGATCGCTCGCAGGGAGCCAACCGCCGCATGCCATGAATGCGGCGCTGAGAAGGACACCGCGTAGCATACTCTGCCTTAATGTGCTGCGTGGGAGGGACAGCGCCGCATTCTGGCTGCGGCGGTAGGGCCAGACTTGTCGCTGCCGAGTGTGGTTTCGGCCATGCTCGGCAGCGAAGAGGCATGGGAAGCGATGGCCTCCTTCTGCGAGGACGTTATCTCGCAGAAGGAGGCGGCGGAGAGGGCCCGCGAAGACGACCCTCTGAGCGGCCGGCTTCGCCAACGGAGAACTGGAGGGAGGAGGCGGCGATTTGCCCGCCTTCTACCTCCACCGTAGCTGGACCTGAGGGGCTGGGCCGGGGGGCCCATCTCCTCATTGCACAGGTCCGGCGGACGAGGGGAGGCAGCTGGAGTGTACCCAGTCTGTCTCTCTATTAGGTAGGAGCCCGGCGGTCACCTTCCGCCGGGCGGACCGTTGGGCCGGCTACAAAGGTGGTTAGCATTGAACGATCCCTTGCCGCCCCCAACAAGTACGGTCGGTCGGTACACCGTGGGGTTTTAGTCCGTGCGAGTCGGACATAACCCATTCTCTCCCCCGGGAGGATGGGTATCCATAATGGATTTCCCCACGTTAATAAAAAATAAAAATAAAAAAAAGTGTGAAAGTTGAAACTGTTCAAATTTGTACAATAAAAATAACAATCATTAATATGATTAGTCTGCTCTCTCCATATCATAGATCTACCGAAAGAAAAAGATTGTCGTTTGCGGTCTGTCCACTGTCGTAATTATTCAACACAAATAGTACAAACTACTTGTGGAGTCCACCATTTTAATTGTATTTTGGCTTCAAAATAAGCACGAATTTACAACATACTCAGTAATTTTCTGCTTCAAAGTCATAAAGTTTCCACAAATATAACAAAAATGTATCAGCATTATTATGACACATTCTGTTTTTTTGAAGCTTTTTACCACAAATCATCACTAAAATTTATTAAATACTAAAAGTAAAACAAAAACATTATTTTTTAATAAACACACTAATTTCAGTAGAAAGTTTGTAAACAGAGTAACTGTAAAGGCTTATGTACATGTAACCCGTTTTAAATGAGTGTGTCGTTGTTGAAACTAATATATTTTCTCACGAGAGATCCCACGACTTGCGAAAAGGGCACCAAAAGCTAAAACTTAATTATTTTTTCCCAAAAAATATAAAATAGCTAATGTATTAAAGTTACTAAAAACCTTGATGTGATACGATAAAATGATGTCTGATTTCGTGACCAAAATGGTGGAAAAAATTAACCAAAACTGGAAGTAGGTAAATGATGTCGGCCGGTGAAATGTCTAAAAGAATAGGAGAATAATAACAGTTCGCAATCGCCTTACGCTTAAAATTTCTAATAATAATAAATATCCCGTGGTCAGTGAAAGTCCCATGAAAATAGGTCCAATCATTTTGGAGATGCTACTATAGACGAAGCCACGGATGACAGCTAATCTAAAATAAAGTAGCCTATATCACCCGCAGTAATTTTAACTATTCGTCAGTGAAATTTCTGTCAAAATCGGTCCAGCCATTTCGGAGATTACCCGGAAGAAACAGCCAGACAGACAAAAATTTTAAAATTGTATTTTGTTATCAGTATCGTGTATACGTTCATATCAAATCAGTAAAAAGTCGTTATTTTGATATTACATACAGACACTTCATTTTTATTATATGTATTATAGATTTCATAAAGAGAAAATCTCATAAAGCAGAAGAAATTAATTTGATAGGTGAAAATGGCAATAATAGTTTTTGGGAAGGGCTGGGTTGCCAGTAATGACAAAAATTGTCACGTCATTTTTGTTTATTGCTAACATGTGGTAGAATAATTCTATTATTTGTAGATATCGAATTATCATTTTTTTATTATTTCGAGAAAATACGAGAAATAATTCTGAAAAGGCTTGCGGAGTTAATCATGAATAATATTTTTGACAATATACAGTGTCTATTTGGATTGAGTAAGAATACACATGAAATCCTAGTATAAGAATTACTACATTCGTCTTTTATGTAACTCAACATCAAAGAGTTTCCTTTATTGTACAAAAGAACTTTGTCAATTTTGGTATAATTCCATGATTTGTCTTCGAATTGATCTTTCTTCAGGGTTGAAGTACTTGGTTAAGTATTGAAAAATCCAAACATGTTTAAAATTTTTGAAAGTAATTCAGTTTTCATTCCTGCTTCAAATGTCTCCATATCTTTGCCCTTCTGTGGTCAACCAATGTCATTGTAAATAGTTAGATTGTTTTGCTACCTATTAGAGGTTTAATATGTGTTCTTTATTTTCAAACAGTAATAATAGAGATGTTTAAACATTATACAACACTCTAGCAATAGTTAATGCAATGGTTGTATATTTGTTAAAATATAGGGGTACTTGGATATAAATAAATACTCTGTATATTAACAGAGACTTTACTATAAATCATAATATGAAAGATTTAACTGTTATTTGTAGTAAGAGGGTGATTGTAATAATTTGTATTTTGTGTATTTAAGTATGTAGAAAAATGTCAAGGGAAATAGAAACAAAGCATTAAGTTATAGGGTAATTGTAAAAAAGCTTGACCAATATCTCACATATTTCATGAGGTAAATGGAAACAAATGAAAATATTGTCACAATAGGTTTATTTGGTTAATCTTGGTTTGCTAGACATTATAAAATTATAGAAACTACTGGTTCCAGTGGGTGACCTTTGACCATAATAAGGGTTACAAACCACTTAATTTATAGATATTATTATCTGTATTGTATATATATTGTTGGTATATGGAATGAAAGGAAATAAAATGATATTTCTATTTTCTTTTTGTGGTATTATTAAAACACCTTATTATCTACTAAACATAAAATATTAAACAATGATAATCGGTTGAGTTCAACCAATATTCAATTCCTCATTCTTACTGGCAGCATACAATATACAATGTCCAGAAGTCTATTGGGTTGGTACTGTTACTCCCTTGTAATTTATTTTCATTTACAATGAACTTAAAAATTGTCTTAAAAGTCTTAAAGAATGTGTGATTTATGAGTATCTTTTTGTGGTGCCTTTTGAAAATTTTCAATTCGTTGTAAATACAGGGTGTTTTATCATCTCGTATAGGCTGGTATCTTTGAGAGGTGTTTTTAGTTGTTTTATTTTTTAATATATCTCTTTATCAATAGTTTCATTTTTAATAGAGATGACCTATTTACACTTTCGCAAGTAGTTGTTTCACTATATTCATTTATCTCACTATATAATTTGTATTCTTTTTTCTTCATTCATCTTATTTCAGTATGTAGATTCTTCCAAAATTTAGCATGATCTTCAGACTCATTACAAATTATAATTCCCAGAAGTATTGATTATATCATTTGAGTTATGTTAGTTGAGTCATTAGTAGATGCTTGCATATTCAAACTATTAAAAAACAATACAATTCATAAAATCTATATATGGGATTCCTATTTTCTACCCATTAGTAAGATGAATAAGCTCAAAATTGGTAAAAAAAAGTAAAAGAGATTATCTCAGTCTTCAGGTCTCTAGTTTATTAATTACAAGGGATCTTATGCATTATATCTGCGTTAGGAAAGACTTAGCACATAACCTGTTTGTGACTATTTTTATAATTTCTACCTTCTGCAGCAATGCTGGTATGGGGGTACTCCTGAGGTTATATATGCCAAATTACTTATGATTGATGTTTTATTTCCCATAACTTTAGACATTCTGTAAAGTTATTGTGTATGTACTCAGTTGCATTATGAGTTCTTAATATTTTAATTTTTCTATGGATTTTGTTTGTATATATTTATTTATGGGATCTAACGGATGAAAAGAAAAGGAAAAGAACTAGCTACATTATAGTGTAGTAATTTTTGTATAGAAGATTTATGACAATGTCAAATTTATATTTAGTAATTAAAATGAAAAAAAAAATTATAATACAAAAAATAAGGTTGGTCGACACAGTCTTGAACATATTTTTTTATATATACTTTTTTAATTTCTCCAGGCATTTTGACTCTGATTTTATGCAAAATCATATATTTTTTTAGAGTAATCATCAATAAAGGTTAGAAATTAATTACCTTGCACTTCCATGTGACTTCACCTTCATATGCCTACTACATGGGAATGAATAAGTTCTATCAGGTTAGTTTTTCTGGACCCCTCATTTATCAATGGTATCATAATCTTACTTGTTTTAATTCAGGTCACAAGATGCAAGACTGTCACTGGAAGTATTTTCACATTTTAGCTTTTTGATTAGTGAAGTTGAGATTATTTATTTAATTGTTGCTATAAATAATAATAATCATTAATGTAATTATATATTTGTTATATATTACTTGGTATGTAAAACACATTTCATACATATTATAAAATACCTTTTTTCTTCTAGAACTCGTTTATATCCGTGTTTGGCATTCATTCGTTAGGAAGTTGTGGTACTACGAAATAATCCCAAGGAGGGTTGATGACAGGCAGGCGACCGACCGTCAAAATTAAGCCAAATCATACATGACAAACGTGTTGTGCCAACCCTACTTAGCTGGGAAAAGGAAAAGGGGATGATAATGACAATGTACATGAAAACTTGTCTCAATTATAACTAAAAAGGTTTAGAAGTAAACGGAAAATATATCAAAATAACTAAAAATACTTCGAAATAACTAAAAAAAATCTTCAAAATTATTTTTAGTAAAATACTATAAAAATGGGGCAGTGTATCAATTAAGTAGTCCAGTGAAGCTGTAGTAGCCTTACCAGGTCAACAGTGTAGTCAGTTAAAAAAAAGTCATAAATTATGGACATTCACTTGGTAGTACTTGTTTGAGATCTTGGAGGTGTTGATATTTCGAGACAGTTATGGGAATCATATTTTTATGTAAGGTCAGGTAAGGTATGTCGGGGGTTAAATAGTTTTTCGCTTTGTCTTTGTGACAAGGTAAACCAATCTTAGTCAAAATGTAGCTTCACTTTAATAATCATAACCTGGAACCGTTACAGTTACGAAGAAACATTGCCTTACTGAGCGTGTTTTATCGTCTGTATCATGGCGACTGTTCTGAAGAGTTGTTCAACCTCATCCCATCTTCTACTTCTCATTATAGAACTACACGGGCAGGCACGCATCTCCACGAATTCACAGTAGCAACCACCTCGGCAAGAACGAAGAAGTACGAAAATTCTTATCTTTGTCGTACTGTGGAGATGTGGAATCGTCTCCCAACTAGTCTGTTCCCTCGCTCTTATGATATTGGGTCCTTCAAAAAAGGCGTGAAGAGGCACTTTTGCAGGTCGGCATGATGGTGTCGCCAGTTGTCACTGCCGTTGGTATTTAACAGCGATAGTCGCCGTTGTTTTTGGGTCCTTTAGTGAAGCGGCCCAAACAGAGTCTATTGACCAAGCGTAATACAGTAGCAGCACCAACTCCAAAATTTTTCGAATCAAGTAAATTTGTAATAGAGCCTTGATATTTTCAATGTCTAGTTACTTGTCCCTTGTAGGTATTTAGCACGAAATTCTTAAATCCTGCTGGACGAGGTTTGTTTTTTACGACTGCCTACAAATCGCACCGATCTTCAAAAGGTATCGTTTGTTCATCGATTAAATAGTTACTAGCATCTCTTGGCAACTGCAGGCATCTGTTTAGGACTGCATCGATAGTAAGTTGCACCCTCCATAATCTATTTGTTGTTTGTTTTTCAGCCTAATTCACCGTTGTAACGTCTACACAATGCAAGTTTGTCCTGAGAAGGGAAACAGTTCCCTTGACTTTGCTTTCGGCTCATACCTGTATTTTTCGCTCCAAATCATTTTCAGTCTTAGAAATTTTATACACCCGACAATGTCATGTACTCCGAAAAACTACTTTATATCCAGTAAAGAATAAACAAGTTTCATTTGTATATCAGTATTGGTCATATAATATTGTTTCAAAAGCCATTGAGTCAAAGCCATTTGTTTCATGAGCTCGACAGTAAAATAGTGCTCGAAATATCGTTTAATATATTTTGAATTGTGAACAGCAGCAGAGGTTTACCATTGAAGGGATTTTTCTGTCATCCTACTAGCATACTCAAAGGTATCTTATCGTCATCACTGTCTTCGCGTTCATCAAAAGAAGTGAAAATATTAATATTTTCTTAAAAATCCATTTACATTTCACAGGTTTTTGTCCATTTTCACTATGTTACTGTCCAATATTTATTTTTAACAAAAGATTCATAGTTATCATTTATAGCCTTACACCAATTTTCTGAGTCCGGCCCATTCAATGCCTCAGCTACTGTCTGGGATTCATCATGGTCACGAAGTCTCACGAATCTCGCCGTGAGAGAAGACCAAGGAGAGTCTTCATAGTCAGAGCCTTCACTCGTTTCTTCTTCAAGCAATGAATTTTCGCCTGGAAAGTAAGTTTTATCTAAGGGGTCATTGGTTCTAGTATTAGACTTTGCACCAGAGTCATCCAATGTGCTGATTCTGGTCGCTGAGTCTCATTTTGACTTAAAAGAAGATCGACAAACTTCTTTTCAGCATGTGACTTTTCATTAACAAAGAATTTGTTTTCTATGAAAGTTACACCACAAGAATATATACAGTGTGTAGGAATAGCTGCATCGATAAGTCTTTTATTTTTTTCTAACATCCTCTTGATATTGAATTAGTTTTGATAAAGATCACTGTTTTTATCTTTTTACTGTCCGATAAAACTAAAACGTCAACGACAGACTTACAGAACTTTGTAAAATGACCAATTTTATAGCATCATACATACATAACACTTTACGTTGTATGCCGGACACTTATTATATTCATAAATGAAATTACAAAATCTACAATTTCACGAATTGAAGTTATACGCGCCGTGCGGCTCGTACCCGCTCGAAACGTTGCGGCTCCATTGCCTTCGTTGCACCCTCCATAGCTCTATAGTCGGCACCCGACTCTTTACGCCGCTGGTCACACGTTCAACTCGTTTGGCACCAATAAATTATTTGTACTCATGGACATATGGCTGATGCAGCCGATTGTACTCTATTCACCTGAAGCCCAGCTATCTCTGCTGCTTGATACCACGAAGTAGCTTCTTCCAGCTTAAGATCGCTTTTTCTTAGTATTCTTTCGCGTAGCTGTCCATCCTTGATTCTCCTAATGAGTTGAGTTTATATTATACTTTCGCGAAGTTTCTCGCAATCAGAGGTTTTACTTCCAATTTTCAGTAGCGCCAGATACTTTTTGAAATTATTAAAATCGTAAATTAAAAAATAACTTCGTTATACAATTTTAAACAAACTTGACCATCAGAATATGCCTACGGTACGAGTTTTCCCTATATAGAAAGGAATTCGTAAATGTTCTACACATTCGTAATTTATGGCTGATGACGATGTTTCGGTGTCAAGGAGCAAATCATGTTGCCAATTATTGATATGAATTAAAACTTTGTTTAAACTGTTGTACGAAAAAGTAATGTTTGTTATACACGAAAAAAATAAGTGTTTCCTCATTTGACTCATTCAGCGTGAGCTAATAATGTAGTTTCTAAGTCACCACAAAAATTCATGTATGAAATCGTACCAGGCTGTTCTGCTCTACTATAATTTTATAGAAATAAATGTTCATGAAATTTACTACTAATTCATTGCTCATATATTGTTTTTTTTATCCACCAAATAATCTGTATTGTACTTCTTCAACATATCTCTTACTTGTTGTATAAACTGATGACACAGTTTTTTCCTACACAAACATTAGGGAGGGGAAAATTAATAGATTGTATTAAAAATGTGACGAAAGTAATTAGTTTTGGGGGTGGTTACCTATGAATATGCGGGCGAAATTTCGTAGTTGCGAATCCACGTAATAATGAGGAACAGCAGGTGCAGGATAGGAGAGATAGGTACTCACGTTGTCCAAGTCGTTGATAGTTCCTCTTCTCCAATCTCTTCTCTATGCGTAGGGGCATGGTTTTGTACACGACGCATGCGACTCTTTTTGTTTTCGTGGGGAAATCCATCATGGACACGCCACTCACCCGGGAGAGGGTGGGTAGGGTGAGACTCCTACTCACTAAAACCCCCACGGTGTACATCTGCCGCTTTTGTTGGGGCGTTACGAGTTCTCTTGAGCACTCATCGTACTGCCCCAGCGGTTAGTCCGGTGTCAAAGAGTGCCACCGGGCCCCGACCTTGTCAAGAGACGACCGTGTACACAGCGCTCGTCTCCTCCGTCCTCCGGACCTGTGCAATGGGAAGATGGGCTTAAAGGTCCGGCTAAGACGATGGAAGGAGGCGAGCAAAACGTCCCCTCCTCCCATCGGCCCTCCGTTGGTGGAAACCGACCACTTCGAGGGTTTAGCTCGCGGGCCCTCTCCGCCACCTCCTGCGAGACGACTTCCTCGCAGAAGGAGGCTACTGCGTTCCAAATAGACTCGCTGCCGAGCATGGCTCTTACCACGCTCATCAGCGACAAATCCTGACCCACCGCCGCAGTCAGACTGCGGTGTTGCTCCTCCCACGCAATACACTCAGACAGAGTGTGCTGCACGGTGTCCGGTTCAACAATAGGGAGCCAGATCTGCCACTTTTATCAGAATTTGGTTTTCTGTCAGTCAAAACATATCGTGAAGTTTCTCTGATCGTACTCGCGAAAAAGTGTGTAAAACATTTCGGCTTTTAATTTTCATGTGTTCGACT
The DNA here is from genome assembly GCA_035772565.1 of Antheraea assamensis. Classification (NCBI taxonomy): domain Eukaryota; kingdom Metazoa; phylum Arthropoda; class Insecta; order Lepidoptera; family Saturniidae; genus Antheraea; species Antheraea assamensis. Next base: position 44,715 of record JAQQSE010000046.1, on the reverse strand, counting down.
TTATCCGCTACATTCCTTTTGTCTTTAATTTTTTCTTTGAATTCCAAACATTTAAATCCGACATCTCTACTCGGCGTTTTAAAACCAATATTGTAATGTTTTACAAGTATATTTCTGAAATATCATTATTTTACCTAAAGCATCTCATTTTCTTGCTTCGCTTCGTACATCTTCCACATTTTTTTAATAGTTAAATCAAATGGGACATATTTCTTTCTTGAAGTCTATCTACAGTAATGGGATTCAATGCATTTGAATGACAAGAGAAATAATATCAAAAATTTTAGTATGTTGATAACACACAATAGGTTTTCATCAAAAACTGAAGAATATTTCCTAACTACTTCATAATATAATAATAATATAAATAATAATATAAAAATATCTTGGCTACATTCTATATAACATGTTCATTCGCTACTAAATAATACAAGGCACAGGAAACACCTTTCACGCTTTTTAAAATTACGTTTCCATTGTATTATTTCTCCGATCCTTTTACTTGCTGTATTTGTTTCTACTGGCGCAATATGTTCTTCCATTTTTACAACTTTTCTCTAAAATTTAAACAAACTTTAATATACAGTTCACGAAAATATGTCCTCGTAGGCATTACATTTCTTATGCTGCACTGTGATCGGTCGAGCCTGTATTATGTCACTTTTGCACTTAACGTAGTTAGTACGAGCGATTTTGTTCCTAAGCATTTATTTCATATTATTTTTATTAAATGATAGAGGCGACTTTCCTGTTTTCGCTTTGGTAAAATACCAATAGACTCGTCAATTCTAAGTGGGTGGCGTGTGTTGTGAGACATGTAAAATATAGCTGCGTATCTTATGTGATGATTTCTCCCGATTATAATCGTGAGAGGGCCGAAGTAGTCCACTCCGGTAAATGAAAATAGCCTCTGGGTGTGTGCCAGTTTGCACGGTGGTGGGTCCACTATGGCTGGTTGGAAGTGTACGCTCTGATGCACCATAATATACACCCCCCTTGGTTATGCTTTTCACTGTTGGTCGCAGGCGAAGCACCCAGTGTTGCAGTCTACATTCGTTCAACGTGATGTCGAGTCTGGCGTGGTGTAATCGTCGGTGCACGTAGTCGACCCATAGGCTGATGGTGCGATGATTTCCATCGACTGTCAGGGGTATTTTCAGTGTTACATGTTTTTTGACTGTGGCTCCGATTCTGTCCTTTAATTGGAGTTTAATTCCGTTCAGCACTTTGCTTAGTGGGAACAGTCAGCTGTCTCGATGTTTAGGCTTCTCTCTAATGAGAGCGTCGAGTTCATCTTTGAACTATTCCTGTTGTGATGTTAGAAGAACGAGTTCTTCAGCTCGTCTGAGGAGATCGGTAGTGAAGAGCGATCGATGATTTATCTTGGTGGTCTTAGGTTTATTGGGCTTTCGTTGTCACGGTCTTGGTTCTTTGCCAGTCCGGATCAGAATTTGTATTTTTTCTGAAGTTTACACTTTATTTATTTACAGGAAACCGTTTTACATTTTGTCTTTGCTAGACCGTTGGCCCGTTGTGAGGTATTTTTCGGTTTAAATAAACAGATCATTCTTTGAAAATAAATAATTATCTGATCGTTTTTAGTTTCATAATTTTCTGATTCGTTTATGAAGCCATCCATGTTGTCTAAACATCAAAATATTTTTGGGGACACTTAGAACAATGTAAATATAATCGGTCATCAAACTCGCGTTTTCAAGATAAATAAGTTAAGAAAATAGGCATCTAATTTATTAAAGTAAAATTTAACTTCCGTAACTAAAAAAATATCTACACATTGTTATTACAAGAACTCATTATGGACGCGCAACGGCACATGTTTACTAGCAACCCCAATGACTGATGGATGATGCAATATTTCATTGTATTAATTCACACGGTCAAAACAAGCAAAAACATTTTGATGGTTAACGTTCATATGTTTAATGCAAAAATTTTGAAAAGGACAGATCTTCGAGAGTTGTGAATTTTCGAAATTATTTCTGTATTCGCCATGACGTGGATAGTAAGAGTTATAGCTAAGTTTTCAAACAAAATAGATGTAGGGAACCATTAAGATTACATTTATACATGACAAAATGAATTTTTCAAAATATGCCATATTATGCTCTTTTCGAAATTGCATATATAGATAAAAAAACGACGTTTCTGCAATCAACTTCTTCTTGTTCTATGCAATGCCAAAGGTCTTCATGTTTAAGATATGCCTTCACTGCGATCTTCCAATTTGCATTATTATCACGCCCAATGACCTTTATATTAAATGCCATATTTGCAGACATTTTTTATTTTACACATTTATGTATAACCTCCAAATTGCACCGGTAGAATTTATATTAAGTATCTCTTTATAGATTTCGTACTTTTCAATATAATATGTATTATCTAAAGTAACCACAGAATATTGCTATCATGTAAGTTGTAATCACTTCAGTATAATGAAATATTCTTTTATAAGCAAATATATTATATTTAAATTGTACAGAGAGAAAAAAGACACAGATAACAAACAGTAGACCAAGTGATAGACACAGCGGCGTCAACTGACATACAATTTTACATATAAGAAAATGTTGTGTTCATAATTCAACACTATTATTGTAATAGTTTTATATATTCTGAAGCATTAGAAGACGAACATATGCGCATAATATTTTTTTGTTATTTGGTTTATTTTGGATTTAAAACTTTCGCGAATTTGACAAAGGTACGTTGTCTGTTAGCGTCAAGTGTAAAATACAATAGGGCAATAAGATTATTAACTATGCGGTTTTTACTATTGTTTTTATAGCGATTTCATTATGTAAGGAATGAAAATATAAGGAATTCGCTTGAAATTTTGCATACAATTATTATCTATACATATAATAAGAATATAAATTAAACGTGTTTGCACTTATCAGATATTTATAAAAAAACTAGCTTTTACCCGCGACTTCGTCCGCATAAGTTTTTTTGTTTTCTCCCGGCTATAAGTCCCCCTGCAACAATGTCCCATTATCGTGTTCCAGTCCTCAACTTCACATCAAAATTTGTTCAAAAGCAACCTAAGCTACATAATGGATAGCTCCGAATGTTTCCTTAGTAAATATAAAAAGTAAATAATGTAAATCGGTTTAAAATACTACTAACTACCTACCTGCCAACCCCCGATGTTAGACAGTGTGACATCCGTAACATCGTCTGCGTAGGAAGTACTAACTTAATGTAAGTAGTATAATAATGTAGGAAGCTAAAAATAAGAGGCCTTATTACTGTAGTACATTTTTGTAAACTATGTTCTTTGTTTTTCCCTCTCTTGCCAACACATGGAGATTCTGTGGACTTGAAACACGTGAGCAAGCCACGTATAATTGTCCGTGAGAAAAACAACTCTTTTCTAAATTAATGCCGGCTACTTTTAATGTTTGCCCCTGAGCTTTATTTATCGTCATAGCGAATGCGATTTTCAGCGGAAACTGTAATCTCTTAAACTGGAATGGCAAATCTGTCGGAATTATGGGTATACGGGGGATTAAAACGTTCTCTCCTTTTGCCATTCCAGTCATAATGATTGCTTTTACAATATTGCGACCGAGGTGTGTCACTTGCAACCGTGTGCCATTACACAGTCTTGGTGCATCTAAATTCCGCATTAAAAGGACAGGAACGCCTACTTTCAGCCTCAGTTTGTGTGAAGGTACTCCCGACAGTTCTAAAGAATTAAGAAATTCTACAGGGTATGATGTTACTTGTTCAGTATCCATTACAGTGTCTACAGAGAGAAACTCAACAATATCACATTCCACGCGTGACATAATTTGCTCGTTTATCTGTCCCACCATTTCATTCGTCGGCGCTAAAATTGCTCTTTCACATAACCAGTCTCTATTCCTCATATTAGTTAGCAGTTCGCTATAGACGAAGTTATTTAGATCATCTGGATTATGCACAACATTGCAGAATTCACGATCCAATGTAATCATGCCATTACCATCCTTTGCCATACGATCTTCTCCAATTTTAAGAAGAGCAGCAGCATATTGTCCAGATTGTACATCATTGTGTAGTTGCACTCTCATATTTGTAGACAGACTAAACGTTTTTACGTGCACCCATAACGTTGACGCTTTTAAACACGCATTTATTTCATCTGCAGGGGTGCCTTTAGTGATAACCGGCAAAGTCTGTCTAAAATCGCCCGCTAAAAGTACCACCATCCCCCCCATGATATTTGGATTACTCTTGATGTCTTTCAAAGTCCGATCTAGAGCTTCAATTGCTCTTTTATGGGACATAGTACACTCATCCCAAACTAATAATTTACATTGCTGCAACATACGTCCACGCTCGCTGTTTTTACTTATATTACAGACTGGCATTTCTTCATGGGCTAAGTTTAATGGCAGTTTAAGCACCGAATGTGCCGTTCGACCACCATTGAGCAGAGTGGCGGCTATTCCGGAAGAGGCAACTGCTACAGCAATTCCTTTATCTTTTCGGATTTGCGCTAAAAGCAAGTTTAAAAGAAAGGTTTTTCCCGTGCCTCCGGGCGCATCCAAAAATAACAAACCACCTTCACCATCTTCGATTTTTTTGAAAACATTGTCAAATACTAACCATTGTTCTGGGGTCAAACGTGGAACAGACTCTGTCAATTGTTGTTGTAAGGAAGCAGTATCGTAATCTAGTTCCCGTATTAAATCGCTACTGATTTCCTCGGTTCTCTGTGGTCTGATCATTCCATAATCTGATAAATCCTTTCTAGAAATTGTTTTAACCTGGTCTTCAATTTTTGTCAGACCCTCATTGTAAATTAAATCACTGTACGTGACATTGGGATTTTGCTCTTGTAATCTGTGCAATATATCGTCGGTCATATCATTTTTGTATTTATCCCACAATTGTTGAGGATTTGAAAGACCACATGTCGCTACTAATACAGCAAATAGCTCTCTCATCTTGCCTGCTGATCTACATTGAGCAGCTTCTTCCAGTGTCACATCCCAATGGTTGTCATTCTCCAGTAATCCTCTTGCCTCACATGCCTCTCGAAATGTAGGATAATCTTGTGTGTTGTATTTTTTTAGATCATTGAAAGAGGTAGGTCCGCGCACATGGTGTAAAAGCATGCGTAGACAAAAACATTCCATGTTACTAACATGAACTGTATAAACTCGTCCTAAAGCATCTCCAGATTTGACGCCAGGCCAATCGTGAACTGAAGTACCTTGAATGCGGCGTTTCCAAGTTTTCCTACTTGCATCCCAAGTATAATACCTCGGCACCTCGACATAAAGAAGAGTTTTTGCAAACTCATCTCTGATACAAAGATCAAAAAAAGCAGTGAGTGTGGTTTTTGGCGGAGTAGTTATTCATTCGTGGAAATTGTGTTCATTAAAATAAACGCGTTCACCATTTTCTAAATGCACGCTGAGATGTGTCACGGTGGGATGCCTTTCGTGCAACGGAAATGCTAACAGACGCCACACGGCTTCGTTGCTGCTGTCATACCGACCAGACTGATAAGTTTGTACCTAATCTACGGGATTGGCAAGATCAGTATTTCTAAAATTGAAAATAGCTTGATCACTACCCTTGTTTATATATTTGCAAATATATTTGATGGCGCGTACTGAACTGCAATGCCTCAACATTTATGTGGGCGTTAAACATTTTTGATAAAATTGGTGAATAGGGGACTACCCAACTATTATCAACCGTAACGTAGCTACCATTTCGGAGCTTCACGGTTGCTGTTCGACCTCCGTCTGCTGGCGCTCTTCTACGATACTGCGGGTATCCGTGGTTGTTATGAACGGTCTCTTTCACTAACTTGCGAGGAAATTTTTTTGTGCATTTTCCGTCTTTCATGCAGTGGCACTGTGGATTTTCGGGTCCGCATGGACCGTGAATCATATTTTTTACAATAATGTCATGGAGAGTCTTGTCAATGTTAGGATCCGGTATTTCAGCGCTGATTATGTTATCTATTTGATCGGGTCGTAACTTATCTTTTAACCACAATAATATATGGACATGTGGCAGTCCACGTTTCTGCCATTCGACAGAGTACATAAAGCAGCGCGCTTCTCTGAACACTCGGCCTTTATTAATCACATCCATTAGTTTTTTAACTTTTAGTCTAAAAACTCTTGCGACTACATCATGTCTATCTATTGCGCTTTGCCCCGGCATCAACTGATTGACTATTTCGGGCCAGGCTGGGTTGCAAGTAAAGGTGACGAATAAGTCAGGGCGACCATGTGTACGCACATAAACAAACGCGTCCTGAGTATATTCGTGTAAGTACCGCGGGCTATTTACAAATGAAATGGTAAAATGACCATACGACCTAAGTTATTTGGATTTAAATTAGCGTCATTTGCCACAGCGTCTTGAAGATGGATGTAATTCTCTGCTCTTAGTTTAGTTTGATTTAATGATATGTACCGTAACCTCTCGCTTTCAACTTTAACGTACATGTCAACGTAAAACTGATTGGCCAGTTGCTTGCATCTTTCTACAATGTTAAAGTTGTTTTCTCGTATCATCATGTTGTAGGCATAAAAATCCATGCATGAAACCTTTTTGTTATGCAAGGGAAGACCTGTTACAGGATTAATTTGAGGAACTTGAAAGTGGTCCCTTGTCCCTTACTAAATATGATCGGATATTGCAACGCATCATAAAATTTATGAGTATCAGGCACCCTGGTTAATGTGTCATCTCGGGCCTGTAAAACTATATCACGGAAAGCAAACTGTTCGCTTGTAACCAAGGCTGCGACTTCATTTATTAACGGTGCATTATACCGCCTTTCATGTTCCCCACTTGGTGTGCGATCGGGGTGCATCACCAACCTATAATCTTCTCCCGGCATTCTTTCTAGTGCTGTTTTGAAAGTATTGATAAGGCGATTATGTTCATGCAACATTCTCTGGATTTTTAAAACAGTATCCCTTTCGATTCCTTGTATATTTTGACACCTGCAATCAGCTTCGTTTTTTTCATCGCCCATGAAATAAAGTTGCAAAAACTTTGGTTGTTCATTATTTGCGGGAAGTAAGGAACCAATCCTGTGATACACCTGTCCTTGGATGGTAAAAGTAGGTGAAAATCCAGGCATTACGACCTCCTTATCTACACCAAATGACGTCATCTGAAAGCAAGAATTATACTTTCTAATCCTGCTTAAAAACCGGCGCGATTCGTTACTGTCGTATAAAAGTAAAGATTTAAGAGGTTCCTCTGGCTCGCCAAGTAATGGAATTTTAACCTTTCCACCAGAACAGCACATACCTGGAGTTTCTTCTTTCCATTTCAGTGCTTCACAATATCTGCATTTTTTATCCATTCTCCCAATGATAACCAATCGGTGATTAACATAGTCGATCAAAGGGTCATACTCAAAAGCGGCACCATTAAATGCCTCCCACGTACTCATTGAAAACGTACGTCTTCTTTCTGCCTGCCGTTCAGCATTTAAAAGACGTCGTCTTTGTGAATCTTCGTCAGTCTCTGCCGCAATCAATTGCGCGTGACGTTCGGCATCTAAAACTCGACGTGTCTGAGTCTGTTCCACTGTCTCAGCAGCTCTTTGAGATGCGTGGCGTTCAGCATCCAGGGTCTGACGGGCCTGAGTCTGCGTAAACGTCTCAGAGGCCCTTTGAAATGCGTGGCGCTCAGCATCTAAGGTTTGTCGGGCTTGAGTCTGCGTATAGGTCTCAGAGGCCCTTTGAGATGCGTGGCGTTCAGCATCCAGGGCCTGACGGGTCTCAATCTGCGTAAACGTCTCAGAGGCTCTTTGAGATGCGTGGCGTTCAGCATTTAGGGCCTGACGGGCTTGAGTCTGTGTAAACGTCTCAGAGGCCCTTTGAGATGCGTGGCGCTCAGCATCTAAGGTCCTACGGGCTTGAGTCTGCGTATAGGTCTCAGAAGCTCTTTGAGTCGCATGACGCTGAGAATCTAACATCTGACGCGTCTGAGTCTGCTCTTCAGATTCTTGGCTTCTAGCAACTTTTGCAGTTCGAGCTCTGCTAGAACTACGGCTTAGATTGGATTTACGTTTGCGTGGCATATCGAAAACAATAAAACAATAATTAAAGATTTTTAAAATCGGTAGTTTTAAAAACTACAACGTAAGACAATTTTTTATAAAAACTTCGATAAAGCAAAACCTTTTTACTTATAACCTAAATATCTAAATCAATCAATAACGTATTGAACCTAAACAACTATGCACCTGACAAACCTTTTATACCTAAAACCTAAATTAACTAAATAAATTCAAAAATATTGAATTTATGTACCACACCACAATACACAATTTTCTTCACTACTGGTACTACCTACTTATCTATCAAAACTAACATAAAAGTACTATAATATAATGACAAAATCTATTACTAAACTAATTTACTACGAACTATAAACATCCTGATGTGAGCTAAAAAACACTTAACCTACACATGAATAAAATTGAGAATTAACAAATGAAAGCGACTGCAAAAATAAAGAATAATACGTATCTGAGTAAACCTAGAGATATGAATGATTGGTTAAGAAAATACCTACATCTAACAGCTACCTTAACTACCTAATAATAAAAATGTAACTAAGTACTTAATAAAAATACGAAAATGACGTCAACTTGGACTCAAAAATAATAACCTACCAAATATTTATTTAGATATCTAAAACAAAGGACTAAATTAAAGCTTACAGACCCTACGCGTAGACCGTAGTACCTATTTCAACTCGGAATTTAAAAAGAACGTTTTTAGCTAACCAAAAATACGCAACGAATAGAGTTTCGTAACGCAATATTTCAATATTCGCATACGTGCGACGACGACGTCTGCCCTCGTGCGTCTGCCCGCTTGGGTAGGCACAGTTGGGCACGACCCTCCCCTCGCGCCGCACCGCCTCTTCGCTCGGCGCAGCGTCTTGTATTCACTACGACGACGTATGATTTGAAGGTTTGCGTTATATTGAATTATTTTCCCTCGTTGAATAGTAAACAAACTAAGTGTAGGTGTTATAATTTCGGTGATGAACTGATTACCTATCCGTTTCTTTGTCTAAAATGAGTATTAACTTATCACTATGATTGATTACTGAGCATAAAGTTCGTATAAATGTCTATCTAATTACCTCCTCAAGTTTAAAGCGTAGCTAGTTATGTAGTACTATATTAATTCTGTGGTGTAAGTAATTAGATTTTATCTGTATGTAATTTAACAGTCAGTTGAATAAAAAATCGTATACAAATCAGATCAATAGCTATGGCGTAATGTGATTCTAGACAGAGTTTTAATGTTGTAGATAGGTAGCTGTGTATAGGTTCCTGTGGGAATGAGATATTTTCCCGAAGTAAAAAGTAGTCTGAATTTTGGTACCTTCCTACCCTATAAGTTAAGTAGTGTGATGGTATGTCGCTAAGTTTCGATCCAAGTAAAACTGTTAAATAAAGACAGATGCATCAAAATTTTATAATAAATTCCCTAAATTATGGCGCCTACCGACCCTCTAAGTTAGAAAAGTGATCAAATACTAACTTTAAGTCTTAGTAACACTCATTTAAAAAAACATCAAAATCATTTCAGTAGCTATGGCGTAATTCGCTTCTTGACACGATCACGCTAGATTTCCGCGGGAATGAGGTATTTTCCCGCCGTAAGAAGTAGCCTGTGTCCGTGCCTAGGATCCTATCTTTATATTAACCAAGTCTTATAAAAATCCGTTCAGACGTTAAGGCGTGAATGAGGTAAACTTTTAAACCAAACTATTAAAAATCACTAACTTAATTAGTTTTCTGCCTACTGCCTACGCCTTAAGTACGATAGCATGAATATTAATAGCCCATATCCTTTTCTAGGTTACTATCTATCACCTAACTAAATTTCATCAAAATCCGTTCAGCCGTTTAGGCATGATAGAGCAAAACTCCCACCAAAAACCATAAAAAAATCACTAACTCAATTCAGTTTTCTGCCTACTTCCTACCCCCTAAGTACTATGACGTGATCATTTTGATCTTATATCCGTTTTTAGGTAACCATCTATTACCTTACTAAATTTCATCAAGATCTGTTCAGCCTTTTATACGTGAAAGAGCAAAAGTCCCAACAAAAACGACTAAAAATCACTAACTCAATTTAGTTATCTGCCTACTGCCTACCCCCTAAGAACGATGGCGTGATTATTTATAGCCTATGACCATTTCTAGGTTATCATCTATCACCATACCAAATTTCATCAAAATCCGTTCAGCCGTTTAGGCGTGAAAGAGGAACAGACAGACAGACAGACAGAGTTACTTTCGCATTTATAATATTAGTATGGATACATTGCAAGTGATAAAGAATAAGTAATTACATACATTTCAATCATTTAAAAAAATGTTTGTCTGTGTGTATGCCTGTTCGTTGGGACACGTATCACTGCTAAAGTATTAAGTTTATGACCACGAAAATTATAAAACATATCCTGGAGTAATATTTAGTCTTTATTTAAAACACTTTTGTATTATCATTTAATCGCACCAACGATATCCAGTGTACAAAGTGCGTTTCCAGCAATTTTTTGAACAGCAATTAGTTTTGTTTCATTAATTGGAACTCCAATCGGCGGTCTCTCTGGACTAAAATTTTCAAACGATTGGCAAACGCGCAGTCATTTGATTTGATTGAATGTTTTGGCAACACCTGAAATTAAATTAAATTCTTTATTAAAAAATAACAGTATATTTACAATAGGGTGATCAAAAAAAAAAAAAATATTTTTTTCAAACAGGCTCAAAAGTTTCGTTTGGATGTAAAAAAATTACTATGAAAAGATGAGCTCTTAATTTTAATATTAAGATTGCCCTCATTGCATTTTTTTAATTCCCATAAGAATAACATGGGAAACATTTTTTTTGCTTCTTCTGATTTTTGTACCGTTCAAACGACTGGTTGACTGATAAATCGCTGTTCCAATCTTCATAGAAAATTGAACGCTCTACAAAAAAGGTCTGATAAATTGAACTTTCATCTTGAATAACTTTTGAACGCATGGACAAATCAAAACATGTTATCAGACCTTTTTTGTGGAGCGTTCAAAAAATTTTCCCATGTTATTCTTATGGGAATTAAAAAAATGCGATGAAGACAATTTGAATATTAATATTAAGGGCTCATCTTTTCACAGATTTTTTTTTACACCAAAAGAAACTTTTGAGCCTGTTTGGGAAAAAAAATTTTTTTTTTTGGTTCACCTAATTTACAAACTTATTACCTAATTGGTAAAATGCGATCAATTTCTTAGCAAGTAGGTACAAATTTCCACAGAGTAAATAAATAATAATGTCAATTTCGTATAAGAATACCTGCATCAACATGGGAAAATATATCACCACGTATTTTGACTTGTTGTCTATGTAAAGTAATGTTAAATCTTTTACATTTTGTTATTTGAAAATGAAAGCTTTTGGGTCGACTTCAATACATTTCTGGTTCGTGTCTTAAAATCAAATATCGGATTGTCCGTTCCCAAACGCAAAACCGCACGTGTTCTTTTAGGACATCCATGTAGTATTCGGGTGTTAATATAGTTTCAATTTTCCTGATTTGTTTTTCAATTAATGCGAATACACTGTCTGATGGCAGAAAAGAATCCCGCCACTAGGAAAATTATTTCTACACTTTTGACGTTCTACGATTTCAAATAAAGCCAGTTCATCGGAGCAGTCAATACAACGGATTTCTTGTTTTAGCCTCCGCAACCATTCACTATGAGACGTATCTTTTCAATTCCATTTGTATAGAGCTTGTTCAAAAAATCAATAACGACAGAATAAATTTCGTTTTACCCTTTATATGCAGTTTCTTTAGTCCATGTGTATGAATACTTATATTAGGTAATTAGCATAATGACTGATTTTAAATTACTGTCCTATAATACTCTAGAATATATACTATTTCCAAAAACATAATATTTTTGGAGAAAACAATTTTTTTTTACAAAATAAACGCAAATGTAATTTTAAATTTAAAATGCGTGCCAAAACGCTTGCCCATGTCATGGCCTGCTTATCGTCGTCGTGTTATTGTAAACAGCGAGCACATAACGAGTGAACTACAGAGTACTTTATGTCGTGAACTTAACGTGAACCTTATACCTACATAGTAGTTTTCAAATTTCTAAATTCTGCTGAATAAAAGTCTTTGGCATTAGCCAGAACCTCTCCCAACATCAATAAATCAAGTCTAGGCAAATTAGTGTTATTTCCCTTAGTAAATCCTCGTCCCATTGTAACTTTTGTTTTACATACACGATAATAAGAAACTGAGCAATGAGAACCTCGAAATATTTTCTAAACGAACATGAAACGATAAAAATGCTGTTCTACGAAATTCGTACAAATTAGGACTGTTGATAAAATATCGATATATCAAAATATGCTTTATCGATATATCAAAATACGCTGAAGTTTTTCAATGTTAAGTGGTGGTGAGGTTTTTTTTTATATCAACAACTTTGACCTGGTAATTAAATGTATTCCCATTATTATTAGCGTTAACAATAGTATCAAAATTCGGGATGTCTTCGTCAATAGAATGAAGTAAATTTGTCAAAAAAATAAATCTTCTATCTAAATTATTAATATCTGATTCTTCTATCGGAGTTGTGGAATTAGGCGACATAATGCGAATAACATTTGGTGGTGGTGATAATTCGGGTTGTGATGCAGGCGATACTGTTTCTGTTAGGAATTATGTCGCCTTGACGCCAATAGAAATAGGCATAATGGTATATATATTAACATATTTTCATTACCTGTTTTTCTTCTTTAAATTACGACGTAGAATTGTGAATATCAGCATATAAGTTTTGACATGCAATAGCGATGGATACTGAATTACTTGTTACAATTCGATAATGGTGATTACGAAAAAAACTTGATAAAGAAATTTCAAAGTCGGGAATCCTGCCTTACTTTGATCTCCATCAATATGGCCACTAATCGATACCAAATGCTCATTATATAATAATTTTGGTAAGGAGCTAAATAATCAATATTTTATTCTCTATGGTCGGGACTTTCTTGTTCTTAAATTCTTTGACAATAGTATGCATCTCCAACTATCACTATATAGTCGACATCACTCACCGTTCATATATTCGGATCTGATACTGCAAATACGACACAAGCTACTGCAGAGACACAGGTACACTATTTAGCGCGAGAGACTATGCTAAATCTTTTTTAAATTACTCTGGTTGAACGAACCACATAGAATAAATACACCGTTGTTCTATATTTACACTATATTTGCACTTATTGCTCTTAGACATCAACGCAGCCTTCGTGATTTTGAGTAACCTGAAGTATCTGAGAAATAATATTTACCAATATATTAGAAAAGTCTGATATGACGTCTCGATACAATCTGTTATGTGATAAAGCCAATGTAAAGCCGTTTTTACTCTTTCGAGTATTTATATTAAACTTTTTTCTTTATATTATAGGGAGCAAACGAACAGGTGGGTCACCTGATGGTAAGTGATCGCGTCGTCCATAGACACTAGCAACAGCAGTGAAGTCGCAAGTGCGTTGCCGGCCTTTTAAATATGTGGGCCTCCGGCGCCCTCACTGGCCGAACGAAACGCAACAGTGCAACCACTGTTACTTCACGTCGGTTTTTTTTGAGAGGGTGGTACTACCCCGGGCGAGCCGACCCATTCATGCTGAAACCAGTAATAGCTTCAGCGTAGCTCTACCATCTCGAACAGCTTAGATCTACCACCTCGAAACTGTCTGTAGCGTTGTAAGTTGTCTAGTGTTTCCACTACGGCAACCAATCCTGCACTACCTATGGGAAGTAATAATTGCTCAGCATTTTCTATAACGTCTTGTGTAAATAAAATCACTTGTCCTTGATACCAATTTTCGCTGAACCTATTCTGGTCGTCTTTGTTTGAGAGCGGAGTACGGAAAACGCATAGATCGCTGCCTGTGTCAACCAAGAACTGCGTTTTTGTATATTTATCCGTTACGAATAAGCGACCTGATGATCCAGGGCGATCATTTGATACTACTGTTGACGGCCTCTGACATTTCCCGGCTGGTAATCGCAGGGATTTACACATTTTCTTGCTTTATCACCGAATTTGTGATGGAAGTAGCACATCGGATATCTTTTATAGCTACCTTGTGAACGTGAGTTGCTCTTGCTTCGTTCTCGCTGGTTTCTTTCTCGTGAACGAGTTCTCATCGAGTTTCTTATAGAAAGAGATTGTACTTGACGGCTGAGTTCTTCAATCTGTTTTGTAAGCCTGTCCAGAGTAGATTCAGGTATAGTATCGGTCGAAGCTACGTGCGATGCTGATCGTGATACGAGATCATGCACTTTGTCTGCCAAGTCCGCCAGTGCTAGCAGGGACGATTCCGGTTGTGATGACACTACGATTTGGATGTTACCTGGTAGACGGCTTGTCCAAACAGTCTTGATAAAATCGTCTGGAATATTTGGGCAGATGGTCGTCTCTCTCTTAATTCTTTGTGCATGAGCAGCTGGGTGAGCTCTTTCTCTCGCGATACTGGTTTTTTTTTTTTTAAATGAGAGCCCCTTTTGAGGGACTCCCGGCGCGTTTCCCCTACTGTGGAGGGCAGGGTCCTTGTGTAGGTTCTGGAGTTTCCAGCGAGGTCCGAATGGAGACTATCTTTCCTCCTTGACATGTCTTTTAATTTTGGCGTTTTGTTCTTGTTTCCAATTGTTTTGAATTTATTTTGAGTCTGTTTTTGTTCTTTGTTATTATTTAATTCTATCTTTAAAGTTCAAAATTTTGGTTTACTGGGTTTAATTTGGATTAAGTAAATTTATCCTTTCCAAACTTCCCTTCCGTTTTTGTTTGTTCTGGTTTGATGGGTAGCCTGTTGTTTAGGTGTTTTACGCGTGTTAGGAATGGTTTTTCTTTAATTGCCTTGTGCTGATGCTACTTTTGTGGACAGGTCTTTTTGTTCCATTTTGTAGTATCCATGGTTATCCTGATTCCTCGCTAGTGGTTCTTGTCAAGTTTCTTAATAAACCTAATCGGACAATGGTTACTGCGGGCTTTAGTTTTGGTGCCATGCTGCATTTGGCAATTGCTCTTGCATCCGTATCCTATTCCTGTGCGTGTATTTCCTTTTACACTCAACCATTTTTCCATCCCCGTATAACTGGTTCTTTTTTGGGTTGGGAAGATTGGTGGATTATTGATCGAAATTTTTATCGGTACCAAATTTATTTTGGGATCGATGAAGTTATTTTTATGCTGTTTAATTTTTCTTTTCTGTTTCAGGTGTTCGTGCTTTGCTGGTGTTCGGGTTCTTCCTGTCTTCGCTCCATGTCCAGGTGAGTCTTTTCTTCGGGTTTCTTTTCCAGGGATGTTTTTATATTTTTTGCTCTTTAGTTTGTCTGGGATTGCGGCTGATCGTCTTCCAAGGTAAGTTAGTATAGTTTTTTCTCCTGTATTTTCTACATCTCTTGCAGCCACCACCATCTTTTTGGTTTTACAGTTTTGTTCTTCTTCTATTTTGATATTATCCTTTAGGATGGTGGTTCCTACACAGCTGGCCTTATCCTCCTCGAATCCTTTCCACCCCAATCCCATAGAGCTTTGCTGTTTCCTAATTTCGTTCCCTTCCTTTGTGTCCTTTCCTGGAGTTTCCTCGTCAACAATACATCGTGCTCATTCTTGCTATTCGATCCCATTTTTGGCTGACGGGGCATTCCGCGTCAAACGCATTATGGGTCGCTTTCTCCATTCCGCCGAGGCGGCAGTTTCTACACTCCGGAGGTGTGTTTGCTGTGTACAAGGGGCATGCATCCTTTCTGTGCTCCTCACCGCAGTGGGAGCAGCGGTCGCCGGGCTCTTTACACCACTTCCTACCATGCCCGTACCCCAGGCATCTCGTACATTGTATGAGAGGAGACTGGTCCACGACCGCGACCTTTTGCAGGTCTATATAGATCCTGCCTGCCGCGGTCAGCTCCCCCCACACCTTCGGAGACACCTGGAGCACGAGATGGTGTGTGTGCGGGTTCCTCGTCTTCCTCTTATATCTGACCTCTGCTCGGTACTCGCTCTCAGGGTTGTCCTTAAACAAGGCTTTGTTTTGGGTCTTTAATAAGTCCAAGACCTCCTCGTCGGTATTCATATTTAGGACGTCCTTTATTATGATCAGTGGGTCTTTCTTCTTCGCCTCCTCTATTACTAATTTCCCCGATGTTTCCTTTATTCTCTTAACCACCTTGTCCACCTCCTCTTTCTTCGTGCATCCTACTACGACCTCCTGGTCTCGTATTTTTCGCACCCTATCCACTCTCAAGCCTGTCTTTCCTACGTCCACCGCCTGCCTTATCATTCCAATCACGTCCCCGCTGGTGTCTTCTATCTCGGTTGAGGACATGATGACCGAGTGCATGGTCTCCGGCAGGTGACTTCTCTCCTTCTTCCCAGTTTTCTCCTGTTGCACTGAGCTCGCGTAAGTCATCACCTCCTTTTCCTGCTTTTGCTCCCTCATCATCTCCTTCAGCTCCTCCATTTTCTTCCCGTTCTCCTTTAGTAATGTCATTTGTTCGTCCATTTTGTTCACCAAGTCTAAGTTTTGCCCCTGTTCCCGGGTGGGGTTTGGGTTAGGGGGGGTGAAGGAGTATAAATGGACCACCTCGCCCGACCCTTCTCCACTCTTCCCCTTTCCCTGTCTTTTTAATGTCTCTATTTGCTTCGCCTTCATCTTTATAATCTCATACATCCTATCTATTGCACTTAAGACGCCCCTCCTTGATATCCGTCTTAAGGTTTCTTGAGTTCGCCAGGTGCGTCTTGGCCTTACAGAGGCACGCTTTTGCCTCTAAGGCCAGACTTGCGTACTGCTCCGTTCGTGGAGGTGAGGTGAGGTCTATTCTCTTCGAAACCATTTTTGCAGCCTGGCTCCTCTTCTGCGCAGGTTGGATATCTGCCTCCTGGCCCGCTTCGATCGTCTCTATACTCTTTCTTACTTTAGACATCTTTTCGTTTTTTGTGGGGGTATGTATCGCGAACATGTTCGGGGAAAGCGCTTTGTCTGCGTATAATTTGTTATAATTTAATTTTAAGTTGCGTAATTGTAAATAGTTGTCCAAAAAGTTCTAATATATTGATTAATATCGCTGTATATATATTCTTTATTAAAATAAACTTACTTCCTAAAAATGTGTAAATTCCTTATCGTGTATAAGCATTGTCTTTATATTATGTTTAGACACTGCGTCTCCCGCCGTGTTGTCTCTCAAAGAGTCTATTAAAACTATCCTACGTCTATTTAAAACAAAAAATTCCTTATTTAAAATAATTAGTCTAAAAGCGTCTTGTTTCCTATATTATCCTAATTCTATTGACCTCGTCCTATTTTTCCTTATCCTACGATGATCCCCGACCTCTTCCACTCCTGTTCCTATCCTAATATCACAGATTTATTTTAAAGGCTTTCAGAATCCACCTCACCGATCGACCCTAAAGGGTGAGGTGGGCGCTCCCGTTTTAAAATTTTTTGTTCTTTTTTCGCGCGGAAAAGGGTGCGGATCGGTCCTAGACCCCTACCGCTACCCTTTTAAATGAAAAAAGAACAAAAATCTCCAAAAGATTTTTCAAAAATTTGGAAAAAGTGTAATTTTTTAACTATTTTTGATTTTCTGTTTCCAAGTACTCCCCTACAGCAACTACGACGGGTGCGGCGCGTGCAGGAGAGCGGGACCTTTACAGGAAATGGTGGATTTATCAGAATATCTTTAACTTCCGCGGCATAGCGGTGTTCCAACTGCGCACTAACGTAGAAGTACTTAGTGTTGTCGTCTTTGATGCCAGACAGTGAAAACTTCCTTCGATTTGCGCGAACCATACCACGGGTTCCTCGGGCCAAAACGGTGGAAGTCGTACTCCAACACGACAAATATCGGATGGTGTAAATGTCCCTTCATTTGTTTTAGAACTGCCGTCCTCTGTTTTATTTTTTGAAGCGTTGTCGTATAAAGACATTTCAAACGCAAATTAGAGAATGATTATCAATGCAGATAAACTCACGGTTATTCAGAAGTGATGTGTTGCGAATTGCGGGGTCACCAATGTAGTGGGTTGTGGTACTTGAACAGGATACAGAGAATAATTCTGTACCTCAGAGGTATAGAATATTATGCGCCAAAACACACATTTTACAGGAGAGACAAAAATGCGAGGCATAGATGTTGAACGCGATGTTACGCGGGCTGTATGCGAGATATAAGTATGAACTAAATTAGGTTTTTTATTGTTTAAGTAGGTAATATTTAATATAATTACTATATTGTAATAAAGTTATTGCTTGTATGATTTTGTGGACTTGAGGTTGTTTACTTGCAACAGAAAATTAAGTTGACGGTATAAATAAAGCATTATGTCATCATAATGTTATTTACCTCGGCATAATACATTAATTTCAAGTAATACTCAGGGGCATAAAGCATCATATGTATGTATAGAATCATAAAATTATTTCAAATTTCTTTATTTATTTATTTTCTTATGTAATAAAATAGAAACATTCATGAGATCAATCATTGGACTTCTTAAAATTAACACAATTGTTATGTACTTATCTAATTAAAATATGTTTATTATTAAGCAGCAGCTTCAGGTAGGTCTGGAACATCGCCATTTGGTAGATTTTTGTAGAAGTCATGAAACATGGAGGGAATCCACTGTAACGATTTTTGTAAGTCGTTATACTTTAATTTGGAAATTGGCCTCAATGTATCTCGAATAGGTTTTGGTGTTGGCATAGAAAATCCTTTTCGTTTGTTTCGAATAAAACTAACTTCACTAAACATTTCGTCTTGAAATGATGTTTTATAGAACATTGAGCCCATGTGTTCTTTTCGAAATTGCATCCATACTATATTGGAATATGGCACCGTTTCTCCAGATTCCGATTTTTTTCGGTGTACAAAAGGCGCTGAGAGTCCCTCACAAAATGCTGAAAATTCTTTGAAAGAATCTGTTTCCATGTTCACTACACTTATTTTGGCATTTTTGGAACAGCTTTTAATAAACTGCTGCCAGTCCCAAGATGTAACTATAGGCAATTCTTGTATTTTTTTCTTTTCTCGCTCGATAATGGAATGGATTACGTCCACCTCCATGTGCGTATGTCCTTTCAGTAAATACTTGTGGTTAATTATCTTTATATTTTGATTTGATATTATCCACAAATACGCCATCATTACAGAAATATTTTTATTCTGTCCGGCGCAGTTGTCACTCCATATCGTCACTTCTTCTAATCTGACATCTTCAAGCTGTTCAAAAAACTTGACTAATCCAGAAGCCATCTCATTCCCGCCACGTCCTGCTACAGTCTCGTCCCACATAAAGCACCAGCTCTCCTTGGCTACAGAATCCATAATCGTGAAGTTAAAAGTCCACAACTTCCTAAGATAAAAACTTTGGCTATTTGTCAAATAAGGTGTACGCAAACACTTTTGTAGATCAACTGTTAACATTTTTTTAGAACCGTGACTCTCTATTGCATCGACTTTGTCAAATCCTTTTAAGCTATAGCGGAGGTGTGATTCCTGAAGATGTTTATCATGTTCAGCTTTTATGGCATTCTTATCTATTACATCGGTAGTATTTTTTGTTTTAATTACAAAGCCATCACAATCGTCGCACGTATCATTGGCTGGAGGATTAAATCCTAGATTATACTCATTCTTGAAAATATGTCTATATAGCCATGCCTTTGCAACATTCTCCTTCGGTATATTCTTTTCGGCACAAAACTCTATATACAAAGCATACAATTTTTCAATATTTAGATGACTTCCAAGATACAGTCTTTTAGTTCTGTTCCGACTATAATGGCTCTCATATTTGGGTATCATATCAATGTGGTTACGAATGCTTTCTTTAATGGCTTCTGCCGTTTTATTAGGCGGTGGATGTCTTCCTCGTCTGTCTTCTTGAACAAAGCCGTGTGTAGATTTTTTGATAGCATTTCTCACAACAGTCTCAGAAATTGCCAAGGTATTTAAAAAAAACTTTTTGCATATCTTTTCGGGTTTATCGTTGACCAAAAATGTGTAATTTAATGTAAACGATCTCTTAGGTGGGTGTTCAGGATCGCGACGTCTAGATCTAGCAGTTTCAATTTCTGTTACCATTGATATTATAAACTGTCTCTTCAAATTCCAAGTCATCTCATTACTATAATATTTTTGAAATATAGCAGCTCTGGCTGTTTCATCTACTCGTTCAGAGCATTTCATTCGACAGTCACATACAGGTTTCATCTTTTTTTCGGGCACAACTTTACCTTTCTTAGATGTATATGATTTTCCTGTGACAGCTTTAAGTTTTCTAACGTTGCACTTCCATTTACAAATATTTCTTTTTCGTTTTCGACTCCCTCTGCTCTCTGATGAAGACGATAAAGAAATAGTTTGAACATCCATAGAGATAGGGTTTATGCATGTATTTAATCGATTTTCTGAATTTACTTCATTGTCGGATAAGCTGCTACAGCTAGTTTCTGGTACAAAAATTTGACTTCTTCCCGGAAAATCATGATCTGGTGAATTTTCGTTAGTGTCTGGAACATAGTCCTCATCTGAAGGTGAAAAATCTTCTTCAGAGTTGCTGTGTACACTGACAAGGTGATACGATTTAGATGCATCTGGTACTTCGTTTATTGAAACAATATCAATTAGCGACCCAGACTTTGATAGTTTTGTCTCTTCATCAGAAGCATCTATAACACAATTTTTTTTGGGCGATGGTACGAAATTATTAGCTGAAGTATCATTTAAGATACTGGAAATTGACGGACATGTGTTTTCATTAAAAGCTTTTACTACTGTAGCAATTTTATCGGGCAGAGGTAAAACATTAGACGAAATATCAGTTAATAAATTGGAATTTGAAGGTTGTGTGTCTTCATCGGTGTCATCAACTATTGTAGCGAATACTTCAGGCAATGGCGTAACTTGGTCAACTCGTTGATATTCTACTTCTTCAACATTGTAAGTCCTTGGGGAATCACCATGGAGGGTAAGGTTTCGCTGTAGGAAATCATATTTATTCGAAAGCCCTGAAAAAGAAAACACTATGTAGTCTTATCAAGCCATTGCAAGAAAACGTAAATATAATTAAATGTCAATTTCCAGGACGAAATGTATCTATCAGTCGGTCGGTCTTATCACCTTATGAATTTAAAAGGTCAAAATAATTCGTTGCTACGTGTAAGCTAGGCAAACAACTCCAACAAATATACTATCACATAAATATTGTAAGATCTGAATATTAAAAAAATAAAACCTTGCATATTCCGTGAAGATCAGTACAGTAACAATTTATTTACCGACACATTTTAACAAACATTAGCTAACAGATATTATTGCCTAGAGCCTAGGAGCGGGCTTTAGGTTTTCTCCCTTAATATTATTAATTTTGCAATTTGTTAGTATGAATAGTTGGTATTAAATCATAAACAAACGAAAAAAATCCATAAATAAACTCTTTTCCCAAGTATTGAAAAACGTACCTTAACGCACCTACAAATAAGATTGAAAATGGTCCTAATCAAAAGTGTGTATTTACGGGAGATACTATTGTTTACCCCTAAAAAGCTACTCGCTATGTTATAAAAGTAATAGAAAACTTCCTTACCATCTCCTGAAGTTTGGTCAACTTGTTCTTCAACAGTAGCTAGCTTACATAATAACTTTCCACGTGAAAACATGTCGATGAAACCATGTAAAATAATTTTAAAGCATTATTTGCATTGTGATTGCACGCACGATACGCAAGCACTGACAAGTTCACGGCAGACACGGCGCGGCGCGCGGCGCGGGCCCCACGCTGCGTTTAGTGGTAAAAGGCATTAAGTCCAATTAAAAACATTATATTTGCGCGACGCTTATGGGTAAATAAACTTATGATCCTTTGAGATTCTATACCACGTTAGTATTTTTGGATTTAATATCATATACAATGTTTATCTTTTAATATACTACTCGTAGGAGTTAATGCTTTATACCACTATGTAGAACTGATTTTAACTATTTTATTGGTACAAAAAACAAGATTTCGTAAAAAATGGAGTTACTATCGTATACCTCTGAGGTACAGAATTGTGTGTACGTGCACTCGGCAAGGTAGAGTGGGACGACTGACTCGAAGGGCTGCGTGCGCGACGTGCGGGGGTTGCTCGCTGTGTCGGGGTGAGCGGAGCGCGTGCGATGCGGCTGGTACCGTTAGACGCGCTTCTAATCGTCCAACACGATTGGGTTCCACTGTGCGACACGATGTTTGACATCGGTGCCACACTGTAAATTAATAATTTTTAGAAATGAAATTATCCTTGAAAGGAAGGGTTCTTCTACATCCGACAAACTAGCTATTTCTGGTGGAATAGGCGTAACGACCATGTTGTCGTTCTAATAGACTTTAGAAGGGACTTTACGTTTCCTCAGGTTTGTAAGACATAGTAAATAAATCACAATATTACTGATTTCTACCAATTCACTAGGCAGGAAATCTTGTCGACAAGTAGTTTCTAAATAGTATTACCGCTTAGGATATAAGAATTTTGGACATACACAACATAGAATACCGGGTTAATGGCGGATAGAAAATTATCATCTTTGACAAATCGATTTCTGTGGGATGTTACATGCATATTCTCCAACGTTGTCTCCTCTACTCCTTATTCTCAATTCATCTTTTCTCATGATTACGTTGTTTCATTGTTGTTAGTATTTCAGTTCGTTGTTCAGGAAGCTTATGTCTAAGTACGTTCCCGAATAACATCAAGTCGATGTTCACGTTGTTCCGAAGATTCGTTACTCAGACGGTCGTGAATGATATCGAATCGATTTTGTCGTTCGTTTGGAGTTTCGTTGGTCAACCGTCTATAAACAACATGTAGGCGATGCTGACGTTGTTGAGTGGATTCTTGTGATAATCGAGAATGCATGTAACTCCTCATCTCAGAGAAGCTTGCTTGATAAGCAAGTGCCGATTCTTGGGAACACGATATAGCATTTCGCCAGCGATTCTTTGACAAAGTTCATTTTTCCCTGTGGCGGTTTCCCTATTCCTGTTGGCTCTCATGCTGCCTGCACCTTTAGTTGTCCTTTCCCATGGCGGTAATAAAATTAACTAACTATTTAAATAGTATTATTAAAATGTAAATAAAAATGTATTAAAATAAATAATACCGCTTTCAAAAGAAATAAAAACACTAATAACAAAATAAAAATATATGCCTACTTCAATACCAAAACACACTAAAGAAAAAAGGCAATAAAAGCTAAATATAACTAAATTATTACATTACATTAATCAAATTCAATAATAAAACATGAATATATGTAATAACTAATAATGTATGTAAAGTCGGTGCCAACCCAAATTCTAACTATGTAGTCGGTAGAAAGATATTGTATATATAGTGGAACGACGAAATAGTGGATTGTATTTTGAATATTTGATAATAGTTGGAATATGCCAAAAGAAAAGGATATTGAGGGTGGTTCCCATCTGTATACGAGCAACCTCGCATGTGTGAATCCATGTGATAATGGGTGTGGGATAGATAGAAAGGTACTCACGTGGTCCACATTCTTGTTGGATCCTTTTTTGCAAAACCTTCCAGGTGCGTAGGCCCGTGCGATAGCTCCTAGCGATACAATCGGCGATACCGAACAAACCACAACAGACTTCGAGTGCGGACCGACCTATTGTGTCGTGGGTGGTTGGAATGGGTGGGGGTGGATTACGGGTGGAACATTAACACGTCGATTCACAAACGCGATGCCGATTAGGCCGCAAACCCCCCCCCCCCCTCCCCCCAGCTTGAAGGAACCCGTTCCTTCTAAAGAAATAAAATGAAACGAAACTAATACTACACGAAACGAAATAATTAATAAACTATAAGCCTAACCTAACAATTAACTGTTCTCGCCGCTATTGGTTTGATAAGGGACAGAGACGTACAACGGGCCGCAGATATGATCCTGTACCCGTTCTAACCTTTGCTATATGAGTGACTCCATTTCAACCAGGAAATACCTCCTCAACAACGCCTAGTGGCCAATGCAGAGTTTTCAGTAGATTCCACTTCCAGTATTCCACTTCTGTCTTGACTATATAGTGTATAGATACTCCGTTCTCCAGCGCTTCCAAAATGACCGTACTAATTTATCACAAAGATCGATACGCGATATAATTTTTTTAACCTATCTTCCATAATATTTCAAAGCCGTAGTATTAAAAAAATGTGCTGGAGTTAAGGTGAGAGGTTCGGAAGGATCACTCGACAGTCTGCACCATAACGGCCGAGAATTTATCACGGCCTCGATCTGAGCGACAACTGTAGATTATTCTTCGAACGACAGAATTTGTTCACCGATAACATGATACAAGTGAGTTTTTAAACTCTTTAAATTAGCCTCCCAGTTACCTCCGAAATAGCAAGCAGCAGGAGTGTACAACGTCTACGTTATACGATTTTCTGCCAATAGATGTGCGCACTCCGTATTGAAATATGCCGAACATAGAAACGAATGTGACTCCGAAAGTGAGCGTTTAGCTTCAATGTAGTTGCTTCCGTTATCTAAATATACGCGACCTACAGGACCACGGCGAGATATAAAACGCTGAAAGGCCGACATAAAACTTGAGGTGCTATTGGTCTGACTGGCCTCTGCAGCTTCACTAGACTACATATACTACTATAACGGACATTTCATGAGATATATATTTTATAAATCCTACAGATAAAGAAATCTACACTACTGTAATATTAATTTACAAACGTCTCTTGTCTTATCGTACTATTAGTAAATGACTTACTTTCGCGAGTGCGAACAGCATTCATCCCTTCCGCTCACACCTTGCGTTCCAATTCTACTAACATTCCCACGTGCACATTAACATATACCGTCAGTTTCATTTTACAGTCATAAAATCACTATATTTGTCCAAACACACATTAGTTTTATGGTTTTCATTGGAACAGCTTAAGCAGTAGGCTTGGTTGTCACTTTTCCGTAATGTTTAGTTACAAGATTATTTATGTCTCTCAATTTATTATTATGTAATTAATGGAATAGTTTTTTTTAGTTGTCGTTTTTTAGTTATCTTTAACATGTTTTTTGCGGTTCGCAGAAATGTTAAAGGCAGTTTCTGGGTTCACTTTTATATAAAAATTCACCTCTTACGAGTATATTTTCTGCCTTTGTAGATCGAACTATAATAAATATCTTACATTCTTTAAACCTCACATTCCACGAAGTCGTTGACGTCAAAATCGACTTAGCTGCTTCTCTCCAATAACTTACTGGACAATCATTCCCAAACTTAATAATTGTTGAAGTTTTGGATATAATATTTGTTATGTAAATGGTATGTAAGAGAATTTCTCTTCTTTTCAGTTTTTCCTCTATTATACCAAATGCACGATCTGGGGGCATTTATGAATGCGCCCTATGACAGGGAAAACAGCTTCTATATTTTTGCCCGTTGGACACGACAATAACCACTCACAACATATTGCGATGACTATACAGTTTTTTATTTTGGCCTCCACATCCATCTGCTGTTGAGCGTGTTCTGTTAATTCCAGTTTTGTCTGTGACAGTAAGTTAGTGGTAAATGGCCGAAGAAATCAAATTAGAATCTTTATAAAACTCGTCTTACAGACAACAATATGCATATACATTTTCTTTTCTCATGGGCTGCTTAGAAGATCTTTCTACAATTACATTCTAGTTCTTGTGTTCCTTGCTCTGGAAACCATTCTGCCACTAATAGTTCTTGTCCTGAGCACTTAACTTAAAAGTCTATTAAAGTAGTTATGTCTCTGGAGAACATTTCAAACGAAGAAGCTGCAACACAATTCCCGACAGTTCGTAAATCTTATTCAGAAGGAGCTGAACAACTTTTTGCTACAACTTCTTCACCTATTATCTCAAAGTCTCAACAGTCATACAGGCAGCCTTTTTAAACCAAAAAAACTATATTCACTTCTTGACGCCCAAGAGTTCCCACTGGAAATTTTATGATAAATCAGCCCATCAAGCTATTATTGCTGTTGTCCCTTCTTCGCTCTGTAATGGTTGTTCTCTTAATTGTGATACTGTCTTTTCTGCTTCGCATATAGTACTAAGGTTTGCTAACGATAAGTTATTAAACTTATTGCTATCTTTAATTCTAAATGTAATTTCTATGTATGATGATAGTTTACCGTCCAACGGGCCCTAACACTAAACAAAATTGTATCCTTTACTAACAAAAATGGACGAGACACGAATAATACAATGGACTAGCCAAAGTATAAATGTGTCGGTAAATATCAAAATGGGTAAAATCTTGAAGAAAAAGGGGGAATTGAAAGAAAATTGCAAATTTCTCCATACAATATTTTGTCACTGTAATTAATTTTCAGTAGTTTTGCTAGGGTTGTTAGGAAACGGCTTAGATGTTAAAATACTTTCGTAACTGCTTATTATTTAAATAAACTTCGAAAACTACAGCATACAGTGTACCACAATCATGGTAAAATCTTAGTTACCAATATACCACATTGCTTCGTGCTTTAGAATTGCGGATTAATGATCATGTAGAGTTTGTTCTTTTGTGCCATTGGTGCTTTACTAGTTTATTATAACTACTTATAAGTACAATGATTTTGCAGGTATTCTCCTCCTGGCTTACCCATTAAGTCAACATGTAACCATAATACTAAAATGCGTTACATTAAATTCCAATGATGATTTCAATTTTCATTATAACTTTTACAGTAATGTTACCAAGTGGAACAAGATAACAACATATTAAAATATTGCCAAACTACCAAGATAAAGAGAAAAAGGCCAAAAAAAGAAAAAGAAAACGCAAAAATTGGGCCACAAAATATTACGTGTCCAAAGCTGTAAATAATAAATTACTACCAGTTTGTCTCAAAAGCTTTCTGGGTGTATTGAGGCTAAAAAAAGGAAAACTACAAGGGGTACTAAAAAGACACTTCGGAACAGATGACATGGTCAAAGAACACGCGGAGGCGATACAAAAAAATCTCTTTTGCAGCTCAAAAAGAAGCGGTAGAAAAATTTATCCAGCTATTCCAGTCTTTGGAAACCTATTATTGCCGTGGTAATAACCACCAACGTGTATATTTAAGATTTAATGGTAAAATAAATGTTCAGAATGTATATGGATCAAGTACTGCCAGCCTATTCTGTCACTGTGCCTTATTTGAGAAAAGTGTTCAACACTTAATCCAAGATAGGGTTTGGTTCGGTTCATCAGGATGTATGTTCAACTTGTCTGATGTTGACAGAAAACATAAAAGTATAGAAAAATCATAGAAAAAAACAAAAGCTTATGATAATGAAAAGACATAAATAGATCGTAGATGTCATACAATAAGTTTAGGTATTTGTAAACATACCGACATCGAAATATTAGTCGATTTGTATCTACAATGTAGACTCTACATCATAAAGTTATTCTCGATTAAACATGTTAGCTTACGAGCCAAATTCTCGTTATTTGCGGGAGGTTTTAATTTTCTGCTTTAATATGAAGAAATCTGTGGCTGAGGCTTATCGAATGCTCTCAAACACCTATGGTGAGGCCACTATTAGTGAAAGTGTGTGCTGAGTGGTTTCAACGCTTCAAGATCGGTGATTTTGACGTCGAAAACTAGCATGGCGGTGGAAGAGAAAAGGTTTTCGAAGATGCAGAATAGGAGGTATTACTTGATCAAGACTCGTGTCTAACGCAACAAGAATTGGCAGAATCATTGGGAGTGATGCAACAAGCCATTTCAAAACGCCTGAAAGTCATTTGAATGATTCAGAAACAAGGAAATTGGGTGCCGTATGAGTTGAAGCCGAGAGATGTTGAACGGCGTTTGTTTGCCTGTGAACAGCTGCTTGTAAGGCAAAGACGGAAGGGATTTTTACATCGCATTGTGACTGGGGGTGAAAAATGGGTTCATTACGATAATCCCAAGCGCAGAAAATCATAGGGGGAAAATCATAATCATATATCCCAGATATGTTTCCACGTCGAGGGCCAAAGACGGTTTCAACGGTAGCATGACGCTCAGTATTTGGTGGGACCAGCTCGGCGTAGTGTATTATGAGTTGTTAAAACCGACTTAAACAATCACAGGCGACCGTTATCGAACGTAATTAATGCGTATGAGCCGAGCATTGAAAGACAAACGGCCGCAATGCAACGAGAAACATGATAAAGTGATTTTAGATTTTTTATCATGTTACGAATGTGGTCAAGACATACTTGGAAACTTTGAAATGGGAAGTCCTACACCACCCGCTGTATTTCCCAGATGTTGCTCCTTCGGGCTATCACTTGTTTCGATCAATAGCATACGGCCTGGCTGACCAGCACTTCCGATCTTATAAAGAAGTAAAAAATTGGATCGATTCGTGGATCGCTTCAAAAGACGACCAGTTTTTTCAACGGGGGATTCGTACGCTGCCCGAAAAATGGGAGAAAGTAGTGGCCAGCGATAGGCAATACTTTTTGAATCATAAATGTATAACCAGTTTTTTACAATAAAGCCTCGAATTTCGGAAAAAACCGGCGGAAGCAAAGTTGTCCTCCTAATATATATCTACAACTTTTCAGTGGTTATAGGGTCAGGCCACAGCAAACTGCAGAAACACAAGATATTTGCATATGTTGGGACAGAAAATGTGGCTGCCAAATCATCGAATGAAATTTGCAGTGCTCTTTACGATGCTTTTTCAAAATTGGCTCTTGAAGTAGTAAAGATTATTCGGCTGATGGTTTACTGATGCGCTGGCCAGAACAAAATACCATATTGATAGGTATGCTGATGAAGTGGTTTCTTCGTGCGCCACAACAGGTAAAAAGAGTTGAAGTCATATTTCTTGTGACAGGGCATTCTTTCATGACACTCAATTGGGGATTTTGCTATGATAGAAAAAAAAATGCCGCGTTTACGAAACAATAACAAGCTCCGATGAGTATAAAAATATCATACAAGAACCACAATGCCATAATTCACAATTTAAGCAGTGATATTCGCGTTTTCGATTGGCGTGCTGCAGTACGAGATACTATGAAAGCACCAGATAAACTTCATTTTAAAATAAGTACCGTTAAAAGAATCATAATTAAACTATCTAATAAAACCTCAAGTAATATATTAGTCAGAGGTGTAATATCTTATAATAGTGATACTGGTGCTTAAAAATATTTTGAGAAGAGAAAAATTACTGCGAAATTTAATTCCCGAAAAACTGCCGCATGGTGTTCCAGATTCTATGCTCAAGTTAACCGACGTAAAATTACAATATTCGTAACATATAGTCTTCACAACTTGAAGAGAAAAAAAGATTATTCGCATCTCCTCACTCATTTCCAAAAGAGCAGGCAAGGACCGCAAGAAAGTGTTAACCAACATGCACTACACGTATAGACCTACCTCTTACAACTGCTGACCGAAATATCTTTAACGAATACTAAAGTCACGAGAGTTGCCTGGTCGTATTACTGTTATGGAAGATATTGCTCTCCATCATTTCGTAACGGGGCTCCATCCCTGAATTTCAAATATTGTGAGGTACAAATCTCCCAAGACATTAAATTAAGCCATCAACTTCGCTATATCGGAAGAACGCATACAACAGGCGTTGTATAAACTCCGGCAGATGGATCTAAAACATATCAACAATTATAACACCACAAAAGTCTTCCAATATATATTATATTGCCGATACTGTAAAACATCCAGCCACGATATCTGTGAATGCAGAAAACGTGAATACAATAATAATCGTTTTAAAATTCAACAAAACTGTACAACCAGCCGGAACTTTTATAGACCACCCTTATAGGTGAACTTCCTCGATCAACCCGATGAATAAACTAGTCGTGACGAAGTAGACCTCACGCCTGACACTTTAAACGAATAGGAGTCTCGACACGGTGTCACTCGAGACGATATATATAAGTCGACACCATAACCAAATCCACGAAACATAGGGACCACATGGGTAACCAGCCCCGAATAAGTGCCCATTCTTCTAGCCTTAGGGGCCACATGGGTAACCAGCCCCGAATAAGCGCCCAATCTTCTAATTTTTCTATTGCAGGATTTAGGAATAATCGTGTAGTCCCCATATGTTACATAAACTTGGATTGGATTTCCGGTACTTCTGTATATGGCAGTTTTAAAATGCTTTAACATTTTATATGTATTAGCCCAGTTGCGAATGTGTGGCCTGTGTGTGAAAAATTTATGCATCATTTGACTGTATATTCTGATAATACTTTTCAGAAAACTTTATATATGACTTCAGTTGAATTTGAAGCAATTCTAAACCACACGTGAATTATTTTCAAAATATTCTACATTTTGTTATCATAATTGTCTGGCAATACTTCTTTAGTACAAAAGATTTGACCGTTTTTTCCAAACGTGGTTTCTTGGGTATTTTGTCACAAACGGCACGCGTGTAGAACGCATACATACGTCAGTATCTAAATTTGACATTTGATTTTGTACATTGTAATGGGGTATAACTAAACTTAAGCGGCGACACCATCGTAGTGAGATAAAAAGAAGGGTATTTTTGTGGTTGTTTTTTTTGATGAAAGAAAATGCCGCAGAGTAATACAACTTGAGGTGATTATTGAACATATATTTAGGTGCATCACAGTATTTTTTAAGGGTTTATGTAAAAATGTCAGCACTATAAGAGTTTTTTTGAGTCATGTTGAAAGGAGATCTGCGGCACGCAGTATAACTGATGCCAATTTAAGTTCAGAGAAAAGAAATTATAAACATTATTGTAGCTAGAGTAAGACGTTGGGAATTTTTAACATATTCATTTCTGAGACATTGACGAATTTTTATTAAAAATTACTCAATTTTCACAAAACAAAAATTACACAGGTTTTAAAAACAGTTAAAATAAACTTATTGAAAATCCCTTACGTCATTCTATTTCAAATCTTATTACCTATATGTGGTTAACTTTACAAGTTAAAGATTAAAAATTATGCTTTGAAAAGTCATGTTTTCAGAAAATAGCGTTTACAATTTTGATACGTTTCCAAAAAGGAGGCACCTTGACACTCACTCTTGACGATTCTGCAGCGTTAATGCGGGCCGGAGGTCGATCGCTGTTGGCATCTTTCAACGTCGTTGGCGGTGATATTTTATTTGGCTCGAGCTGCTGCCATCAGATTTTGTTTGAAGTAACTAACGGTTATTGTAGTTGACTATGATCGATTTTTCATTAGAGTTGTGGATCCTAGTTATATAGTTGACAGCTAGTTTCTCCACAGGGTAGACGATAGTTTCACAAATGTCATTTAATATGGTGAATACGTTTTCGTTTTTCTTCACGGGTACTCTTTTAATTTCAACGTTGTTAAGACGTTGAAGTTAGTATTTTGTAGCAAGCTCGTCCTTGAGCGAAGATATTTCATCCATCAGTGACACAACCTTCTCGCGGATGGCTACAAAATCAGATACTTTACGTTCTACTATCAGTAGACGCGAGCTGTAGTCATCCAGCTTGTTGCTATTGAAGTCGCAGGATTTCTTCACATCAATTACTTCCTCTTTGATAATTTTAATGGCTTGTAATATAGTTGGGATGCCAATCAGTATTTTCTTCATGTCGCGTAGCTCACTTATGATGGTATCCCGGTCCGTCTGAGGTGGCTGCGGAGTTAACGACTCGGCTTTGCACTGAGGGCACCACCAGTTCGCCCTGCGGTCAGTGCCGCACAACAACACTCAAGATGGTTTCTACAGGAATTACACTGCACACTGTCATTTACGGTAGAATTACAATCACTACACTTATCCATATTTAGATCACGTGCTATCGATGCGCTTACTTGCACTGGACTGAGTCTAGTTATGAACTATGTATTGAACTATTATATCCTAATACAGCATATGTCATAAGGTCTAAAACTGAGTTGTTTTTATGTTCCAACTTTAGGATACGTAGATGCTCATCTTGGATATAATGTAGTCGTTCCACCATATCGTTTTCGTTTGGTATGTTAGGACAGGTTCTATGGTGATGAATCTTATGTATCCTGATGCACTCCAAAATAGTTAGTTGGTAAATGGCTGCTTGCTCGTGTTTATTATAGTAGCACACAATGGGGTTTTCTTCGCGATAACTAATTTTTTGTTGGAGTTCCTTAAACCGCCAGGATTCTAGTCGAGTGTTTCGCATACTACTACGGCCGTTGCCCGGTTTTACGCCAATAGCAGCACGACATGGCGGGAGCTCGTGCGTGGGAGCCAATAATCGTGAGGCAAGGCCCGCCAATCACATGTTCGTTTAAAACCCAAGAACAGATAATGCTTCGGTGTTGTCACAGTACATACCGGAAGTAAGAGATAAATAAAAATCAAACTATGTCTGTTACAACGGATACGTAATAATGATGATTTAATGATTCCAGCACGTTTGCACCGGTCAATCATGAATTTATAGACAGTTCTAATGTTGGAGCGTCACCATCCAAATTATTTAGGTTTTCTTCCCACTTAGTCAATGTGTTGCTATCTAACTTTTATGACAACATAAGAATAATCAAAACATCCAATTTGCCCGTGGGTGTCCGTGACCTAAACTGTTCACAGCATGCAAGTTTTTTTCTATTTTCTATCATTCTACAACCTGGTAGTTGACATCCGAAGCCAACGGCTCATTGCTGCCACCACTAACGTAGCATCGTCTGGGTAACCGTTTCATCAACTGTCACGATATCTTCCGTGAATACACTGGCAGGCTATTCAAAATTTCTAAATATCTTAAAAGAGTTTCCAGACATAGTGCATCCATCTGGTATCAATTGTGCCTCTAGCAACAACATTGTTCATCACATCAAAGCTACACCTGGACCGCCAGTATTTAGTACTCCATGACTCCTCCCATCGGACATAACCACACCAAACAGTATAATAAAACCGACATATCGTACAGGTATGTTGTTAACGACAAAAATACCATAACAAGTATCTTACATACCTAGCTTTCTTCTATTCATTAAAACAGCTCACACACATGTCTGAATTAGAAGTGCATGTCATATATTTTCTATATCTGGGACAGGGTCTTCAATAATAATGTGTTCTTGATAATAAATCTTTGTTTAATATCGATGCACATTACATGACACAAGGTAAGAACACAAGAAGTGCCACGCAGCGGGAGTATTATGAAACAAAAAAAATGTTACCAGATTTACATTTTCTATTTATTTGAATACTCCCACAAAAATTTAAAACTCTTTTACCTACTTAAGGGATCAGATACTTGGTTAAAGTTTGAGTTGGCAATGCCTTAGTTAATATATCTGTTAATTGATATTTACTAGGTACATAGTTAATTTTAATCAGGCTCAACTCAACCTTTTCTCAAATAAAATAATACTTAACATCTATGTGTTTGGTTCTCTTATAATAAACAGGGTTATTAATTAGTTTTATTGCACTCTGATTATCAATATACATGTTTACACATTTGCAATCTTCACTTAAATCTGACATTAATTGGCACAGCCATATCATTTCTTTTGCTGAATCACATGCAGCCAAAAATTCTGCCTCAGTAGTGGAGAGAGCAATGGTCTTTTGTTTTTAGCTAGACCAAGTAATTGGGCCACCATTCATCATAAAAATATAGCCTGTTGTTGACTTACGTGTATCAACATCACTTGCATAATGAGAATCAGAGTAACCTATTAAATCATTACTTTATACATACATTTTTTGTATTGATTAAGTATCTAATTATACGTTTTACAGCATTTACATGTTGCTGACTTGGATTGTTTACATATCTGATTTATACATTGGACAGCAAATGATATGTCGGGTCTGGAAACAGAACACAAAAACAATAAGGAACCATTGGCTTCCCTATATGGAAAATTAATAACATTTTCATCATAATTCTTTGTTATAACAACATTGACATCTGCTGGAGTACCACTTGGAGTTGCATATGTCATACAAAATCTCTCAATAATTTGTTCTATGCAATCTCTTTGATGTACATGGATGCAATTATTTATTCTTTAAATTTCCATACCAACAAAATATTTCAATTGCATCACTTTTATTTTAAAAGCTTCTTTCGAATATTCTATAAAATCCTGGATAAGTTGTTTACTAGAAGATATTGCAAGGGCATCATCTACATAAATAATTAAAAACACTTTAATCTCATTGAACATCCCTATAAAAATACAATTATCAGCCTGTGATTATACAAAACCATATTTCTTTAAAAAATTTGTGAACCTTTTGTTCCAACAACAAGAGGATTGTTTCAATCCGTACAAAGATTTATTTAATTTTAACACATACTTTTAGCTAAAGGTATACCCTCAGGCACTTCTATAAAAATATTTTCCTCAAAATACCCATTAAAGAAAGCAGTTTTTACATCAAATTGTTGAATTTCAAAATTATACTTTGCTGCAATAGAAATAACAATTCTTATTGAGTCATACCTTCTTGTTGGAGAAAATATTTCTTGATAGTCCACATCTTTAATCTGAGTAAAACCTCGTGCACACAAACGAGCCTTGAATCGTGTCTGATTATCTTCATTCTTTTTGATTGCAAAGACCCACTTGGTAGTAAGAGTCTGCTGACCAGCTCTTGTTACCGCAGTCCATGTGTTGTTATCTTCATGTTCCGATAATTCTTCTTTGATGGCTCGAGACCATTCATTCTCCTGTGGACTTTGTAAGGCTTCATCATATGTTTGAGGCAATGACAATTCAACAAGATTAGCTTCAAAACGTCTATTATTTATTAGCCTCAACTTTATTCTCTCTCGTGGTTATCTAGTAAAGTCAGGCGACTTACCCACTCAGCATAACATATTCTAGGAATATGAATTACATTGTAACACAGGCGATAAGGCCATGCGGCGACATGGTGGTCAAATCTGAGAAACGATTTTGCAAAATAAAACAAGCAATAAGCCCTTCCGGCCGCTTGCAAAACCTCGTAGATGTTAGTTAGAAATAAGTTAGTCTTAGCCAGTCTTTGTGCCTAATAAACGTCTCTCTGAAGTAAAATATTGTATTTTTAAAACGCTCAATCGGCCGCACACGATTTGACTATCTTCTATTATTTGAGACGGCTCATATGTAGGATCATCACTGTTGCAACTCAACAAGCTGTTATCAGATTCTGATGATACAACTTCAACAAATGTTTCATCCACATTTCTTACTCCAGTTTCTTCAATTTGTATCTTATCTTCATTATCATCAAAGAGGCATTTGTTTAATACTCTTTCTTATTTCTGGAACATGGTGTTCATCGAACATCACATTTCTTGAAATTTTGATTGTCTTTTTATTTATATCATACATTCTGTAATTGGTGTTGTATTAACCAATAAGCATCATTTTCTCACTTTTCTTTTCTAATTTTGTTCTCAATTGATCCGAAACGTGTACATATGCAACACTGCCAAACACCTTCAAATGACCTAGTTCTGGTTTGATACCATTCCATAATTCATATGGTGTTTTACCCGGAGTCTGACTTGAAGAAGTTCTGTTCAATATGTAAACTGCACAGTTCACTGCTTCAGCCCACAGTTCCAGTGGAACATCTCTTGCATATAACATGGAGCGAGCACTTTCTATTATTGTTCTATTTTCTCGTTCTGCTCGCCCATTTTGTTCTGGTGTATATGGAGCAGTTAGTTCATGGACTATCCCCTCTTTGTCCAAATATTCCTTAAAAACTTTGTTTACATATTCTCTGCCATTGTCGGTATGTAATATTCTTATATTGTGAACAAATTTATTTTTTACTATACTATTATATTTCTTAAACATTTCCATCACATCACTTTTGTTTTTCATAAAATATACATGCCTGTAACTTGTCACTGCATCTTTGAATAAGACAAAATATCTCATCCCTTGAACTGATGTTTGAGTCATTGGTCCACAAACGTCACTGTATACTAAGTCACCAGGTTGTAGTTCTCCTCGTACCGATTTTTGAAATGGAAACCTGCACTGTTTTCCGTATGCACATGCCTCGCAGACAAAGTCGTTTTTACCATTGTCACTAACATTCAAACCTGCAACAACATTATTTGCACGCATACTCTTAATTTATTTTATGTTTAGATGTCCCAGTCTCTCATGCCACATTTTGATATTACTTTGATTGTTCTGGACCAAGTTGCAAGTATCTGGAATGATTGTTTTTATATTCATCTCATATAAATTGTTTTCTCTGATTTTAGCACTCATGGACAACTTGATTGTCTTTATAAATCAGAGCACTTGAATCTTTCTTTGTAATAGTGTAACATTTTCCTATTATAGCACCTTCTGAAAATAAATTTCTTCTCAAACTTGGGACATACAACACACCAAGTAATTCACTGGTTTCCTATTATCCATTGACATATCTCTTTATCAACACTACCAATGCCAGATACTTCTACACAGTGTTTGTTTCCCAATGTCAATGAC
This sequence comes from Antheraea assamensis, assembly GCA_035772565.1. NCBI lineage: Eukaryota > Metazoa > Arthropoda > Insecta > Lepidoptera > Saturniidae > Antheraea > Antheraea assamensis. The sequence continues at coordinate 8,118 of JAQQSE010000046.1, read as the reverse complement.
TTCTCGTTGCATTCAAATAATTCTACAAATGAATCCTTTCTAAATGTCATGTGCACAGAGGCACCACTATCCATGATCCAAGTATTTATTTCATTTTCAAAGAAAATGGTTTCTACATTAAATGCCATCATATCTGAAGATTCTTTCGTATTTTTCTTTGACTTGTATTTCTTATGAAAACGACATTCTTTAGCAAAATGCCCCCGTTTTACCACAATTGTAACACTCAAACCTATGTTTAGTGGTTTTGTTTTGATTTGTACCACTCCCACATGCTCTTGACTCATTCTGCTTTGGCTCATTTCTCCAACTCTTTTCAACAACAAGCAGGGCTGTCACGTGTTCTTCCACAGATGATAAGCTTGCTTCTTCATCTAATAGACGAGCGGTCAAATTATTTTAAGTTTTTTGTTTGGGGTCTAACGACATTCATGCTTGACGTAATGATCTATATTTCATGGGCAGTGTTCCAATTATCTTAGTTATGATAGCCATTTCACTCACACTTTCGCCTGTTTCTATCAGCTGTTTTGCTAGCGTTTCAGCTTTCGAAATATGTTGTGCTACACTATCCTTTTCAGACATTTTGTACTGGTAAAATCTTTCATGAATCAGCATTTTACATAATTCACTCTTTTGTTCGTAAATAGACTCAAGTTTTGTCATTATTTCTTTGGCAGTTTCACAGTTTTCTATCAGTGTAATTTGTTTGAAGTTCATGAGGTTATTATGTACATCGCCATGTCGCCATTTTTTTGCCATTCTGTACTGTTTACTTTTCTGGTTTCGGTGTAGAAATATCGATTCCCTTTGCCTTCAGAGTACATCTTTTTTTTAGCTTTAAAGGATCGATAGGCTCAAGTTTTAGGTTTAAATTCGATTTTAGGGTAATGGGTTCATCGGAAGTATTAACGACAGATATGTTTATTCTATTATTTTCTTTAACATGTACCAGACAGTTTGCAAATAGCATGGTATGCGAAAGCTTCTGACCAAGGACCAGTCCTTGTTTTATTTCAGGGTTTGAAACAGAACATTCAGCAATAGTTTCAGTTCTGGGTGGGAATATGTAAGCAGGATCGTGAAAATGTAGCTTTAGGGCTGATTTCCTAAGGTGGAGTAAGTTATAATTATAGTTTATATTGCAATTGTGCGTGTTAAACATGTCAGACCCTATGATGCCATCATAAGGTAAGTGTATTGTATCGATAACATGGAATTGATGTGATATTTCGGATGTAGGAAGTTTAATTTTTAATTGGAAATACCCTCGAGTGTCGATAGGTTCTTGCGCTGGGTCAATACACTTTAACCGGATAATCTTTTTGTTAAGTTTGGGATGTTTTTGAATACATGAATGTTTTAATAAACTTACAGAGGAACCCTTTTTTTTATTACCGACGGGAAAAATCCTTCATAGGATGCCTTCACACTGTCGGGGGACAGCGTGAGGGTTATGCCGGACTCTTACCGGCTAAAAAACCCCTCCGTCGCTCAGCGCGTATGTATGTGGACCTGGGTGCGGGTTCACGTTAAGCATGCTTCACTACCCTGGTCACGCTCCTGGGTCGCCTGTAGATGTTCGGGCGGGGAACCACGTCTCAAGAGAGAGTAGAGGACTCTCTCTTCTGCTTCCTGTCGAAGCTGCGGCGAGCCGCGCTTCAAAAACGCTACGGGCACTCCTTATGCGGCAGCAGACACCCCCGTGCTTACCGCCTGGAGGCTAATTATGGCTAATTATTCCTCTTCTACCGACTCTCCCACGGACTGGACGAATTGCCTCCACTGTTCCGAGGCCGTCAGATAGTAGAGCCAGAGCCCATTCCCACAACCTCAACTTCCAGGGGTTTCCAGGACTCCCAAGGGGCTGCGAGGGCTGTAACGCTGGTCCCGACACCATAGCCACCGCCTGAGGCTCCCTACGGTCCGCAGCCAGAGGAGAACGCAGAAGCATCCTCTCCAGTGCCTCCATGTGTGAACAACATCACATAACGGCATCTTAGCCGTCATCTCCTGCGTAACGCCGTACATGGTGTGGCCGAGCATGTCCTTCGTAACCACTGCAGGAGACGGGAACTCGCTCACCTTCTCTATTTCACGCTGCTGAGGCAGATGCGGATACTCCTCCCTCTTTTCTAACAGATCTTTTGCGGCCTGCCGAGCAGCCTTCTGAGCGACTCTTTTGGTCCTCGCTCACTTGGCTATCTCGATAGTCTCCTCCTCGGCCGAAAGACGCGTCACCTCCTAAACTTACAGAGGAACCTGAGTCAACTAATAAAGAGAGCGAGATATCTGATACAGAGGATTTAACTAAAACATGAGGTAATAAAGTTTTTGTAAGATTATTTGTTATTTCAAAAACATTGGATTTAGAAGGTTTTGGCAGATCAACTTCATTGAGTCGCTGCACGGATACAGTGGTTACCGGGCAATCTTGTAGCGATACCTGCAATGTTTTAGTAATAGGGCGATTTCTATTTAGCAAAGTCTTTTTGGATTTAGAAATTACGTTTAAGGCGTCGGTTTTTTGATCGCGAGGTCCCGCAGGACATTGGGACGAGACGTTTACCTCGTTTTTTGAATTGCGTCTGCAGTATCGTAACCCTCGGCAGGGTCAGTCTGGTGCTCGTCGTTGTTAGATTCCGATACTTCGTCAGAAATGAAATTGACACGTTGAGGCACCCTCGATTGGTTACGTTCAAAACTTTTAAAACAACTATTATTAAAAATCTCGTTTGCGACACTGTTCTATGGTGTGTCCTGGGTTTTTGCAATATCTACAAAAGATAGTAGGAGGGTTGTTGACTTTGGTCACGACGCATGAATTGAAGATTTGCCCTTGCAGTATTTGACCTGGCTTGACGTGGTTGCTGAATGCCAGACTGGCCGGGAACTTGTTTATATAAGAAATTTTGAATCTTCGGAGACAGCCATATTAATAGCCTTGTTTAAAGTTTTGGTTGATTTGCATCGAATAATATTAGAGATACTGGGGTGTCAACCCCATTTATTTTATTTTAATTTTATTTATTTATTTAAGGTCCATATAACTAAGTTCGATGATCAGAAATTGACATGAACTCTGCTAAATGTAAACATACCAAATAAGACAATAAGGTGTTTCACAGTATTAAAACTAAGAACAAGACAATTAAAATAAATTAAACATGTAAATAAATTCTTTTTCTAGTCGTGGGCAAAGAGACAAAAAAGAAAATATCGAATTTAAAACGTGAGCTATTACAAAATGCAAGCATGCGGTATAAAGGGCAATGTTGGCCCATGTTAGTTATTGCTAGTGGTAAATTAAAAGTTTATCGATTAATTAAGCGGCTACCTATGCGTAAGACACTAAAAGGTATTTTTTGAAGAAAATCTGGAGAATCTATGTAACCGTGTAATAATTTGAATATAAACATTATATAAGCCATCTTTCTATGACTCTGTAAAGTTTTATTTAGAATAAACTAAACGTTTGGAGTATGAGTTTAAGCTATTGTCATGGCATTTGTTGTCGTGAAAGGAAAGGTTAATATAAGAATTTTCTTTGTACTAGTTCAATTCTATCTATACGAACACGATAACAAGGGTTCCATACTGGACTACAGTACTCAAGGATACTGCGAAATATTGAATTGTAAATTATAATGGATAATGTCGGCTGTCGAAATATTTTTAATTGCCCGAAAATAAATCCTGAGGTTGGGATGACTTTTGAATAATGTTAATTATATGTGGTCGAAATGATAGTGCGAAATCCATAGTAACTCCTAAATCACGGATTGTGGAGACTTCCGTTAAAATGGTTTTATTGATTGTGTAAAATACATTCAAAGGGTATTTTTTCCTAGTATATTTAATATATAAGCATTTTTCTAAATTTAGTGCCATTTGATTATTCATATACCATTCAAAAACGCTATTTATATCAGATTGCGGGATAGGTACATCCGATGAACTGTGTATTATACGATAAATCTTCAAATCGTCTGCATATAATTTAAAATTGGGCTGTATAATATTTGAAATGTTATTATTATACCAAAGAAATAGAAGTGGACCAAGACGTGACCCTAGAGGAACTCCAGAAGGGACTGTACAGACATTAGAACTAAATCCGCGAACTTAATACAAATTGAGAACGATTCCTGAGGTAGGATTCACACTATCTCAATAATGATCCGTGAATGCCTAAAACTTGTAGCTTATTTATCAGGCAATCATGAGTAACGAGATCAAACGACTTACGAAAGTCCATATAAATAGAATGAACCTGTTTTTTACAATCTAATGTTTCAGAAATATCAGAAACAAAGTTAATCAAATTAGTAGTAGTAGATTTACCTGGAAGAAAACCGTGCTGATTATGATGGATAAAATGTTTAAAGTGTGCAAGAAGTATTTTATTAACGATTGATTCTAGAATTTTTCCTATTGCTGACAAAATAGATAATGGTCTATATTGCGTAAAAGAACCAACAGGTCCAGATTTGTAGATCGGCGTCAAATAAGCCAATTTCCATTTTATCGGGATACACCATTTCTTAGTGAACTGTTAAAAATAATACTAAGTGGCTTGTATAAATTATTAGCATATTCTTTTAGAAATACTGAATGTATACAATCAGGGCCAGGACCTTTATAAGGATCAAGTAACTTTAATTCTTTTAATATTTCTGTTGTAATAAGTTAAATTTTATAATCTTATTAACGTTCAAATGGTACAAGTAGCGCCATCTAGTACTAATTTAGGAAGTTTCCCGTAAAGTTTTTCTTTCTTTTTTTGTGTTGTTGTCTTTGCAATGCGCAAAAATGTGCTTCTAAAATAAAACTGTAATGTTAATATTTCTATCTTTTATTCAAATAAACCAACCACTTAATGTTAAAGTGGTAGCTCATGGTAGCAGAGCGTGGTTACTTGGTTTTTAAGAAAAAGTCGTGTGAAAAGTGAATTGATACAAAGTGCAAATAAGATATAAAAAACCGATTGAGGTTATGTAGTTACAAAGCAAAAAGTTGGTTGTGAAAACGCGTCTATTTACAAGAATAAGAAGTTATGTACATAAATATGGCAAGACAAGCAAAGATAGAAGACATAATGATACCTATTTTTGATGGGGCAATTTATTCAAGTTGGAAATTAAGATTGGTTACTTTGTTGGAATATAAGGAATGCAACAAGACGGCATTGGAATGATGCCGGTGAAATATGAAAACGCAGAAACGGAATGGAAAAAGATGGATTTGAAAGCAAGGACTATTATTATGAGTACTGTCTCGGATAAACAACTAGAATACATCACTGAATGCAAGACAGCTCTTACAAAAATTCGACAAAATGTACCTAACTCAATCAACGGCTCAGTTTTCCATTAGCGTCCGACGAGTTGGGAATTGATATTTTTTTTTTATCGATAGATTACATTAATATAAGAACACACACAAAGTTTCGCCATACAGAGACGCGTAGTTTTTGAGAAAAAAATTATTGAAAACCAATTGTTTTGCAGTATTTACGTAATTATAAGCACAGATTATAGCGAAATATCGCTATTGAACGTTTCGGTTTACTTACGGTTATGTTGTCATAAGTTACGTGAAATTTTATTTTTTATAAATTTTCATAAATATTTATTTTTATACTTGTTTCAATAGTTTTCATACACACATATATTTTACACTTTATGTATATTAAATTACAGCATTATTTTCATTACAAACTATTAATCGTAGGCATTGGACGAGCCGGAGCGGCCGAGGCTGCTGAGGCGAGGATGGATGCCTGGATATGTTACGCAAGGGCGTCGAGGCTGCTCTTCCCGCAGCGCCAGAAACGTTGCAGAGTCAAAATAGAAAACCACAGCCGGATACAGAAATTCTGAAAGTGTCTTCGGAATGAAAAGTTTAAAAACTCGTAAAGGTGGGGGCTCCGCAACTTGTCCTTTTAAGGGGTGTTAGTACTGATCATCTCCTTCCCTCCCATCCCCCTCCCCACCGCCAATTCGATGGACGCTAATGTAAAGTCGTGTCCAATCAACGTCTCTCCAAATTATATGTCGAGGAAAAGTGGAAGCGATAAAGTTAAGTAACTACAATACAGTAGAGGAATTCTTTGTGATTTTGAAAAATCCATAAATGAATACAAAACAGCCGGAGGTAAAATTAATGAACCTGAAAAGTTAAGATACTTGCTCAGAGCCTTACCACCAAGTTATAGTTACATAGGAGATTTCCTGGACGTGATTCCAGAAGAACAAAGGACTATGGACTATGTACATTCTAAAATAAAGGAGAAAAATATGTCTATGTGCGGTGACAAGAAAAATAATGTGAGTACATTTACAACCAGCACCACAAGAGTACAATGCTTTATCTGTGGGAAGACTGGCCATCTCAAGAAAGACTGTTGGCACGGTCAGAGAAATAACCAAGGACAAAACAGCTTTCGAGGAAGTTACCAATTGTTTAGTCGGTGCCAGCGAGGACGACAGAGAGGTTTCAACAGAGGTGGATTCTACAGAGGTCGCAGCCGTGGCAGAGGTCAAGGTCAATAATCTAGCAATCATCCCAAAGGTGAATCTTCAAGTAATTCTACCTCCGAGTCATGGACAGCTGAAGTATGTAAACCGGAAGTAAATCAGGTATCAGGATGTACTGAAAAGGTAAAATGTAATAACAATAGTAATGTAATTGGTTCGGCGCAAAAACATTATTAGAGTGAGTGGTTAGCTGGGGCTTAGTAGCACCTGGGAAGGTTTCAGCTATTGAGTTCCCACGCTAGTAAGGGATCCGGAATGTTAAGCGCCGCTTGCTGCTGCGAAAGGTCGCTGCGGTTTTTTCACGTATAATTGTTGTAAAATGCTATAGTAGTCGCAATCAGTGTGTTGTCGTTCGTGGTTGGAATACAACGTGCATAGATACTTATTATAGTATCACCGCACCGCTCCTGAAATTACCTCACTGACGCAACAGGAATAGCTGTCTTTGGCCTTCGGTGAGTACTTTATAGTTCCGCTAATTAATTTACTTAATAAGTGTTTATGCGCCTCAGCCCTTACGAACAACATATTCAAAAAGTAATTGTTCAAACCGCGCCTGTGCTATTTACATGCCAGTAGGTTTTACAACAAAACATTTTGGTCCTTCGAGCCGGATAGCCAGCCTGATTAGAAATATCTGGACGCGTTCGACAACTTATATTCCCAGGTCAAACGCGTAAGAATAAAATCGACAAATCTGTAGGATGGCTAGGCGACAGGTTCAAATAGCTAATCCCGCCAAGTTAGTCTTGCACCAATACCGTTGCAAACTTTCGACGGTACAATGTAGAAATGGCCCGTTTTTTATGAATCGTTCAAGACCAACATACATAACAATGAGTCGCTTACTGATTCACAAAGGGTGCAATACTTTATGGGCACACTGACACATAATGCACTTAAATAACCGCCGGATAAATCCCAAATGGTGATACCTATAAAATAATATGGGATCACTTGTTAACAAATATCAAGATACACGCGCCTTGGGAACACATTATTTAAGTAATATTCTTAATATGAAAAGTTATACACACAGTGGCGCTAACCTTGATTCCTTTGTAGAAAAGTATGCTTCATCGGTCGCTGCATTGAAATCTTAAGTATTACGGATTTGATTTGCATTGTGCCCTCCGCAACTAGACAGTCAACTGTACAATCTTTTGAAATGTCTGTCAGAGACGAATGATTTCGTCTACGCAAAAATTAATAAAATTCATCCAGATCAAGTAAAGTTTTTAGAAAGATCAAATAATATTGCATAAGTTGCCGTAACATCAGGGGTCACGAAATATGCAACAAACGCATTCTAAAATTATAAATCATTCGTTCAAACCCTTCACATTACGGTTACGAACCAACCCGACGCACACTTAATAATAACACAAAAAACTACTTCGCCCGCTACGTCCCATACGTCGTCCTGTTTAAAATGTTTTTTTATGTAAACAAAAAAGCCACTTGCAATTGTATAACTGTGGACAGTTTAAAAATATTAATTTCCCCGCAAGCGAAATTCGAATATATAAATCACATAAGTTGTTGTGAAACTGTAATTTTAAGCCTGTCACATTCTGTT